>OY728150.1:1758486167-1761212000 GCA_963277665.1 Viscum album
CTAGTTTTCAAACCTAAGTAATTTATCCAATAAAAATATTATTCTTCATAATATAATTTATAAAAAAACATTATAATTATTAAATCCAAATTATGATATATATATATATATATATATATTTGACAGTACGTAATTAATTTTAACATAAGTGCATGTGATGTGAAAAAAATTGCTTTCATCCTAACTCTATTAATATTGTTTTACTATTTAGGGTTAAATATGTACATTATAAAATATTACATGGTACATTACTAGATAATATTTCATATTTATTAACATTTATTTATCACTTGGAATAACATAGGAATTTTAGTAATTGGAAATCATTTAATAAAATATCAGTTATTATAAATTAACATTAATGTCAATTTTGACATTATATATTGAAATTAAATTTAAAAATATTTATTTAAATATGGAATTTGAATATATTAATTTCACACCTATTTTTATATTCATCTAATAATTAATATAAAACAGTAAATTATTCAATGTTCTTGACGTTAAATATTTTGAGCATCATTTATTTTAGTTAATTATTAACAAAATAATTATTACATTGGCATATTTTAATAATTTTAAGTAATTATTACATATCTAAAAATTAAAGATAAATTATCATGATAAAAAACAAATCTACCTTTGAAAATGACATATATATATAACCGAATATAAGTTTTTTTTTCCTATCCTGTGGCTTTATAGAAATTAAAAGGAAAAAGGTTATTTTTTGTATTTTTCTTTACTTAACATATTATATAGGTCACAGTTATGGACTAGTGTCCCAAAAACAGGTAAATATATATAATATGGTAATAAGGGTCGAGATATTTCTCGAAAAAGAGTTTTTTACAAGTTTCAAGGTCATTTGATCCCTTACGGTTAATGTTTAATCCCTTGAAAAACTCGTTTTTACCTTAATCATTGTAATTAAATTTATCTTTCTTCACTAATCACATTGGTCCAAAATTAGGAAAGACGTAATATAAATTATAAATTATGAAGATTAAAAATATGTAATTAATTTTTCAAATTCAATCCAGACAAGTGTAATATTTAAATTTAATATTAATCGTGCAGATACGGTGAGATAGAGAGTTCTTAAGAATAGTATAGTTTAAAAAAAGATGATTCTATATTGACCCAATGAAAAATAGTAATCATTATATGAAACCCAATTAATATTTAATGATATATAATATATAAATTTCTTTAAAAAAAATTCCCATTATGGATTATTTTATTATGTAAACGGAGAAATATTATGCATTTTAAAATAGTTTTTAGATGAAAAAAACTTGTTTTTATACCCCAAAACACACATATATAAAAACCAATATAAAGAAGATTCAAAAGTAATTGTTTTTATTAAATATGAATTAATAAAACTTAGGTTACTTGAAATAATATTCAAAATACATTGTTACTTTTCAATTAATTTATTTGTTGAAAATAAAATGCTTTTTAAAAAATTTGTATTTTTCTCGATTCACCAAAAAAATGATATTTTCCAAAAAATAAAAACAATTAACACAAAGTAAATTTTGATTATATGATAAAAAAATGAATTTAATTTCATCAAATAAATTTTCCATAATTTCCAAAAAATTATTATAATATTTGTTTCATGAAAAGAAGATGACATCATATTTGAAGAAAATGTATTTTTGAAGATAACATTATTGTACTAAAAATTGAATGACTATTTTATAAAATATTATCAGTAATTTATGTTGAGTATTTCACATATATATATATATATATATCTGTATCATAAATTTTTCATTTATATTTATACTCACTAATTTAATGTCAATATTGTAACGAAAATATATATCATGGGTTGTTTATGTTTCTCAGTTGTGTGTTGAATACACTATTAATCATAAAACTATCAGTGTAGCATGTAATGATAGAAAAAATATGTGTTTAATGTAATTAAATCAGAACATGGTGTTGTGTGAAATTAATTTTATCAAATATAATTTTATTCTTTTAAATTCAATGGGTGCTACACCAATTCTCAAATCAAACACTAATCCATTTTTTGTATGATGAAGATCATCAGAATGCCCTAACAATATGGTAAAGCATGCTCATACCCCTACTTTTGTTGAATAAGTATACTAGAAAATCCAAGAAAAATCTACAGAAATAATCCATTATATCCTAGAATCCACCCACGGGTGGACTTATATTTCCACCCTCCCATTTGAAGCCTATCGGTATATCCCGACGATGGATAGAGAATCAAAGTCAATTCATATTCTAATTGTAAACAAGGAATAGGATAATATCCCCATTCAGAATATAGAATACCACTAGCATATACTTGTGGTGATGGAGGTGTAGGATCATATCCCCATCCACTCCCTTCATATTTTCCAACATATTCTGGAGGTAAGAGAGGAATATCACTGTTGATATATCCTAGCATCAAATAGGGGAAGTCCCATATTCATCCCCCCAGCACTAGTATGACAAATTATCTGTATATATAAGGGGAAACCTAGAAGTATGACATATTCTTATTCACATTTAAGAGTATCACCAATATATTTTAGAAAATCACGAATGATCATATGGATCTCATATCCATGTTGCAACTAGAGTTCAGTGGAGTTCCTCTTCATGAAACAAAGATTAGATACCATTGTGGTCCACTCCGAAGCATTAACCATAATGGAAATCTTAGTACAAACATGAAGATCTATTTTGTAGACATTCTTCATGATTGTAGCTTTGAAAATACTCCTTGGGATTTGAAGGTCATTTCATAAAATTGGTTCTCCTCTTATTCTAACTCATTTGAGAATTCACTCATACTGAGAGGATCAATAGGGATAATTTATAGACACACCAAGTTCCTCATCCCTAACTGGTAACATATTCTCAAAGCTAAAGGATAGTCTGAGGTAATGATTAGACTTTATTCCACTATTAGTTCTTTTATCCTTCGATATTGTTGAGGATATCCAATCCAATCTCACTCACCTTGGTAAGTCATTTTGGAAATGACCAATCTTTTTGGACCAAGTGGATGAATAGATTCTAGAAGTTGAATAAAATTTCATGTTTATGAGGAAATGACTTACCAAAAAAGTTATACTGGTTATATTATCTCCCAAAGTTATCCCTAGAATGTAAATTCTTAAAAAAAATATTATGATTGTGTTGATTATTTATGTTTGGATATATAGAAAAATATCTTCCATCGCATGACAAAACATTTTTCATATGGGTATTATACCAATCAAATCATGTAAATTAGAGATTTCTATCTCCAAATCAACTTGGATTCCCTTTCATTGGCATGACATCCAATGTTAGGGAATCAATCAAAGGTTTCCCATTAATAATTGCATAGACATATGAAAATGTTATGCCAATTAATTGTTGGTTACCCTTCCTATATACATATAAAAGATTTTGGTGAACATAAAGATCTATATTTTATTTCACTCAACATCCAATAGAGTCCTCTAACAAATGTGTCATGAAATTTCATTCTGTCTGGTCAAGTATATGTCCTAGGATTTTTATATACTATCTACTCAAACTAGCATGGGTCAACCATCTCAATGGGAAAAAAACATACTTAGTGTGAGTGAGAAATTTACAGGTTGTTTCACCATGACTCAAAAAGGTGGATAAGGATTTAAATTTTTAGATAAAAAATCTAAAAAATAGAGAAATCTTCACTGGCTAGAAATTTATACTCAAAACATGTATTTAATATGATTTATGCTCAAATGAAATCATGGATGGATAAGGTAATTTTAATAATTTATACCACTACCCTCAACCTTGGAATTTTTAAAAACTAGTGGTTCTATTATTTGATTTCAGTATATTCAAGTAAACCCTAATACATAGGGTTGGGGGAATTTATTTCACCACCTCCTCCTTCCATGAAGAGATCAATCTTATCCAATCATTAAGAAACATCAGGGAATAAGACTTGGAAATTTCTCTCACTATGATATCTATACCTCTATTAAGAATTCAACTGGTATAGATAGTTGGGGACACCCCCAGGATCATCCTTCACAAATCACTTTCATGTGATTATAGGGAAGAAATGGATAGACCTCATAGAGGTTATAATCAAATGTGGTCCATCATAATGGAAAATTCCAAGAAACAATACAATATGTCCCTAGAAAAATTCCCTTATGATAATGGATCTCTTTATCCTTTAGATAATGACATGATCCATATGGTATATCACACATATATAAATTTCTTCAATATATCCCCCATATATAACTCAAATATTGAAGTTAAATAAGGGGAACATGATGAGGAAGTCACTACCTAAAATGTAGTACACAAAGAGACACATGAAGAAGGTTTATGTACCCATCACTGGTAGTTGAACCAAAATATTGGATCTCCCCCAAATTTTATGCTAATGGACACTTAGTGAGATCTATCCATAGAAAAGGTAAGGGTATGACCACAACCCACCCAAAACCTAAGGAGACTGAATATATCACTATAAAGGAATAGTTATCCTAATATAATGTAGATATAATGGAATTAAAGTGACTTACCAGAAAACTAATCATGGAAAATATTCATGTTGAGTACAAATACATTGTGAAATTCAATGATTTTCCTCAAGTGCATTATGATGAAGAAACTGTTTCTCAACATTGTAATACATAATATTATCATCTAGAATGTTATGGGTCTAAAAAGTTTCTATATTTAATCACAAAATCTTAAAATAGTAAAGAGTTCCCTATATTAGGGAGGCAGCTAGAGATATTCCAGGAAATCTATCATAGTCTAGTTAATAATTAATATCCCTAAAAAACATCACCGGGATGAATATATCAAACTACACTTATCACCTATATATTATTTTTAGTCAAACTGACCATATGGGTAAAACATATCTACTTTATTTAATCATTATCCTCTCAAATAGAATCCATAAAAGGATATCGAGCTCTAGTGAAATCACAAAGGAAACCATATCTTGATTGGGTGGATGCAACTCCTCATTTTTATAACATTAAAAATCCAACCTTCCAAATTTTTAATGGTCTTGGAGACCCAGAGTAGTATTAGAAACACATCATATATTTATGTCATACCATGATGGGAATACTGATGAATCCATAAGTAACTTGGATTATAGCATCCCCCCTTTTTATCACATAAACATTCATTGCATTTTACAAAACCGAGGATCTTTAAGGTTTAGTGTCTTGGAAACCAGGAACTTAAAACATGAAAACATAAAACATTATTCTTAAAAACTTGAAAGGCATATCCTTATGTTCATATTAGGTTCACTACTGCATCTCATAACCTGGGGACATACATCAAAAGAAAGGGTGAGCATAAGGCCTAGTAAGAGAAACTAGGGGAAACATTTAACATGTGAACTTGAGATACATCAACAATGTCATGAAAAAGAACTTTAAGGCATGAGAAAGAAATCATGGGGAATATCATAATAAAAATAACATATTTCATAACTTTAATACGTGGCTACAGCATTTAATATTGACAATCATTTCTGTTTCACCAAGTTCCATCCTTGTGGTGTCATTAAAAATTACCAAGGTTATTCACCAAGGCGTCGTTAAAAATGGTCATCTCTAGAGATTAAGTCTTTACCCAATGCATTGGAGCGCTATCAAGGCTCACCCTTAATTTTTCTTTATTATCATGGGAGCCACATATATCATAATCACTCATTTCATAAACAACCAATATAGTATAAAAGAAATGGGTTTCATTTCATAATCATAACGTTTTAAAAACTACTTTAAAGGCATGATCTTTATGTCAGTTTAAACCCATGGAAAGGGAAAGTGGGTCTCATGTATGTAAATCCCAGACTTTAAAATAGAACATTTTGGTATATATGTGAATACCCATTTATAATAAAGAGATTTGAGTATTCACTTAATAAAATGAATTTGAGGATAAGAGAGATACATTTTGAGACGGAAACTCTGCAGCATAACAGCTATGTTTCGGGGTTTTAGAATACATTGAAAAGAGAGGGGACATGGGTCACCCACTCATAAATGATCCATAAAACAGTAGAGGGACATAATATAAAGGTTACAAGAACATGGTAATTAAATTTTAAATATATACCATATGAAATGAAAAACATATAAGGAGGAAAAAAATAATATTTCTCTTATGAAAATTCGGCAGCCTAACGGCGTCACTTAAACTTCAACAAAAATGAATTGAAGAGATCAAATAGGGTATCTCATCATATGAACATAAAAGATCAGTATTATATATATAGATATCATACCCCAACATAACAAAAAAGGAACATGAAATACTTAAAATGAAAGTAGATCTTTGAAAAATGAGAAAGGTGAACGAATCTCTTAAAAATTCGGCAGCCTAACGGCGCCACATAAACTTTCATAAAATGAATTGATGAGAGAAAGAGGGGGTATCTCATCATATGAAAATGAAAAGGGCATTAAGAGGGATATAAAAGAACATCCTACAACATAAGATCATGGATCATAAAATAAATGACATAAAAGAGATTACTTGAAAAGAAAGAGATAGGTAGGATCCCTTACCTTAAACGTAACTCTTAAAACTCAAACGATGGGACCTTGAGGGCTTGGGGCACCTTGGTAGGACTCCTTTGGAGGTAATGAGACCAGATATTCGTTGAGGATGATTTTGGAGTCGAATGGATGAGAGTATGTCTTGGTATTTATAGGGAAAGTGAGGAGACAAGACATTAATGGCCAAGGGACACCTCATTGGTGGTTTTGGCAAAACCATGGGCTTGCCCATGGTATTTTCCCATGGTATTGGCCACTTGGGACACCTCATACTTTTTCATACTATTCTTAAGTCGAATATATTGATTACATACTTAATATATCATTTAATGATGTCATTAAACACCCGTAACTTAAAAACTGTATTTTCACTATTCATCGAAAATTGAACTTTCTCAGAAAAATCCCAAAAATTTCACCTTAACCAAATATCGATGCTCTGATTTCAAAAATGAACTCCATTTTATAAAAATAATTTTTTAAATATTTTTAAATTAATGTTTCAATAAAAACACTATTCGCCGAAAATTCATTTTTTTCAGAAAAATCCCCAAAAATTACCTTAGCATAATATCGATGTTCTGAATTCAAAAATAAATTCCATTTTATAAAAATAATTTTATAAATATTTTTAATTAAATTTTTAATTAAAAACACTATTCACCTGAAAAAAACTAATACTAGACTAATAATTTATGAAACCTTTATTTAACCATTTTATTGAATCACATTACTTAATCAAGGTGCCAAGATTATATTAATAATTTCCTTAAGTGAGATTACTAATCCATTTGGTCACATTACTAATCCTAAGGATAAAATCACTATTCATAACTTACTATTCATCAAAAATTAATTTGATCTTATTAGACTCTAAATTTTGTACTGAACATACTTTTAGAAGACCATTTTTTGAAAATCATTAAACATTTTTAATTATTTAAGGTTTACATAAACAATTTTAAAATATCCTTTGTCTAAAATTCATCAAAAATATACATACTATATTTATCCAGACATTTGAAAATTCAAAAGCTTCATCATAAGAAGAAATCAAAAATTTTATTTAAAACAAAGGATTACACAAGGTAGTTACGGTCTCCTTACATAGCCCCTTATAACCCCATCATAGGATCTATGTGTAAGATGTGCTAAGTTGAGAGAATCTGAGGGTGGCTCGGCCAACATCACCCGAGTAGTAATTTCTATCAGTTTGAACTTCTCACGAAGGAGATTCGGTTCTAGCTTCATATGATGAAGTTCAGCTTGGGTTTGGTCTAGAGCAAAGCCCAGTGGTGCTACCTCCTTCCCAAGTTCCGTTATATGGGCTTCGATTGGCCCGAGACTGCTAGATGAGGCCATCGAATCTTCTTTCTATATTAATTAACCAAGATCACTTGTATTTAGGGACAATAATCGAAACCTTTAGTTTCCAGCGTTCATATTGACCAACGGTCATATAATAGTCAAAACCCAACGGTCTCAATTTAATTATACTCATGTTATCAAATGAAACAGTTTTTTTGAGTATAAAAAAAATAAAATAACACAAAAAATTAGGAAACAAGATTTATTAAAAATTTCGGGTCATTACAATCTTTCCCCCTTAAGAAATTGCGTCCTCGCAATTTGTAAAATTGGGTTTTGAAATTTAATTGAAAATCCCACATCAGAAAATGGATTCAGTAAAACTATTACTTTAAAAGAACAAAAGGGAATTACAAAGGTCACCCGAGTTAACCCACACTAGGATTCCATGTAGGAAAACATGGATATGGAGGAGAAAACAAAGGCTCAATTTCTGAGGAAGAGTGATAGAAAACATGATTAGGAGAAATTTAACCATGATAAAATCACAAACTTATGATGTGTGTTAACGGTCTTTGATTACCTAGTAGGAAACGTAAACCAACAATGTTTTTGTTTTACATTCCTTTTCATAATTTTGAGGAATTCATTTACTACATAGAACAAAAACATAAAGAAATATACCTACCTTCAAGTAGAGATTCATCCTTTAATAAGTTTCTACCAAAACTAATCTTTTCCCAATCGACGAGCATTCAAAAACACTTGGTCTCATCAAAACACAAGAATCGTCTTCTTGAGAGTCACATAATCCACAAAATATTAACTATCAATTTCTTCTATCTTTAAACATTATCCCAAAAACAGAAAGGGTAAGATAAAATAACTATTCAAAATGAAAGAATCCCATAGGAAGGGAAACTAATTTTAAATCTTCAAAGTTCCATGGTACTACCTAAAGTTCATCATAGACCATGCCATAAATAACTGTCCTTGAAATTCATCAAAATATACCAAACTAAGATTGAAACCCAATTATAAGAACGATCTCATAACATAGTCTTCCAAGACAGACTTTATCATTCATCTCCAAACAACATCAACCACTCTTATCATCTTATAAAAAAAGTAACAAACCTAATCACATTTTCCCCAAGATGGGTCAATCATTTCCATATGTAACCTAAATTACTATAAGTCTGCCTTAAATGCATTGATTCTTCAAAATATAAGTCAACCTTTACTCCTCAAAAAAAATACCGTAGTAATCTATTTACCTCGATCAAATAGGGTTCCCAAAATAGTGAACGTCTTCCAAAATAATAATCATCTTATAATCCCCTAATCACTCCTTTTTTTAAGAAGAACAGCTTCACTACCTCAACATGTGCTACATAACAATAGATATTTTCTTTAATGATATAAAATAATCTTAGGTAGTGACTCGATGATCTTAGAAAACATAAAAGATATGCACATAGATCACGAACTAAAATACAACATGACATAGACAATTATTGCGAAGAAGTTACATGTACTTCGGTCATCATGATCCATCTCAGCATAGGACTTTCATTGTTCCCTTGTCCTCGAAGATTGTTGATGCTCATCATGATTCTCACCCATTCCAAGAGAGCATTGCCTTAGATAATGTATAACTTCTCCACATTTATGACATCGAAATGTATAAGGTACATTAGATTGAAACTTATCTCCATTCATCACATTATCTATTTTTTGAAAGCAATTGGCTACTTTAGGCCCTATCTTCCCACACTTAAAACATCTCCCGGTTCCATTGTGACATTATCCTTGGTGCCTCTTCCCATACTTTTTGCAAAAAAAGAAATTTGGTCTTCTTTCCCTTATCAACTTAATCAGATGAACATCCTTGAGAATTTTTCTTCTTCTTCCTTGATGAATTTGGGCATTCAACTAGGTACCAATTATTAATTGTGATTTTTGATAGCTGGTTTGGCATAATCACAATATGTTCAACTTGATCTTTCGTCATCTCTGTCACATTAATAGGGAAATTGACACATTTCCTATCACATTGGTTGTTTGGACATGCTCTTCCATTTCCTTCCATTAACTAAGAAAAGAACGTATAATTAGGGGGCTTAAATACTTATCCAATAATCATTAAAAGGAAACTTTAATCATAGAAGGATAAACTTGTAGAAGGAAAGTATACCCTAACTTGTGATACCCTAGGTTCTAATCTAGGTTATCCATGATCATATATTCTTATGTGAATCATTATTTTATTTTATCTTTGTTCCATTAATTATGGTTAATACTAAGATTATAAATTTACCAAAGAATATCCCTGGGAGTGTCATAACCAAGAGTGCATCGAGTCCCATTGTCGTGTACTAGTTCCCATTCGATTCTCGCTCAAAGCGGTGTTTTTGGGTTTTACCCCTATGTATATCTGTGCTAGAGCCACCTCTACATACTCGTATCCAGATAGGGATTTATTTTCTTGGCAATCCCTTACTCAATACTCACCAAAATACCAGGAATATTTCCTATATTTAAAATTTTTTATAGGGTTTTTCCTAGAGTTTTCATATCCTAATTTCCACAAATAACTAAACCATCCTTTTATACAAACTATAGCATCTCGCCTTTTTATACCATAAACATTCATTACATTTTACAAAACCAAGGATCTTTAAGGTTTAGTGTCCTGGAAACTAGGAACGTAAAACATGAAAACATAAAAAAATTATTCTTAAACACCTGAAAGGATTCTCCTTATGTTCATCATAGGTTCATTTATGAATCTCATAACTTGGGTACATACATCAAAATAAAGGGTGACAAGAAGTCCCAGTAAGGGAAACAAGGGGAAACATTTAACATGTGAACTTGAGATACATCAACAATGTCATGAAAAAGAACTTTAAGGCATGAGAAAGAAATCATGAGGCATATCATAATAAAAATAACGTATTTCATAACTTGAAGATGTGGCTACAACATTTAATATTGACAATCATTTCCATTTCACCAAGGTCCATCCCCAAGGTGTCATTAAATATTACCAAGGTTATTCACCAAGGCGTCATTAAAAATGGTCATCTCTAAAGATTAAGTCTTTACCCAATGCATTAGAGCGCTATCAGGGCACACCCTTAATTTGTCTTTATTATCATGTGATCCACATATATCATCATCAATAATTTCATAAAGAACCCATATATCATAAAAGAAATGGGTTTCATTTCATAATCATAATGTTTTAAAAACTGCTTTAAAATTATGTCACTTTAAACCCACAGAAAGGGAAAGCGTGTCTCATGTATGTAAATCCCGGACTTTAAAATAGAACATTTTGGTATATATGTGAATACCAATTTAGAATAAATATCTTTGATTATTCACTTAATAAAATGAATTTGAGGATAAGAGAGAAACATTTTGAGATGGAAATTCTGCAGCATAACGGCTATATTTCAGGGTTTTAGAAAACATTGAAAAGAGAGAGGACATGGGTCACCCACTCATAAATGATCCGTAAAATAGTATAGGGACATAATATAAATTGTATAAGAACATGGTAATGAAATTTCAAACATATACCATATGAAATGAAAAACATAAAAGAAGGACAAAAATAAGATTTCTCTTATGAAAATTCGGCAGCCTAACAGCGTCACTTAAACTTCAACAAAAATGAATTGACGTGATAAAATAGGGTCTCTCATCATATGAACATAAAAGATCAGTATGATAGATATAGAGATCCTACCCCAACATAATAAAAAAGGAACTTTAAATACTTGACATGAAAGTAGATCTTTGAAAAATGAGAAAGGTGAACGAATCCCTTAAAAATTCGGCAGCCTAACGGCGCCACATAAACTTTCTTAAAATGAATTGATGAGGGAAAGAGGGGGTATCTCATCATATGAACATGAGAAGGGCAGTAATAGGGATATAAAAGAACATCCTCCAACATAAGAGCATGGAGCATAAAATAAATTACATAAAATAGATTACTTGAAAAGAAAGAGAGAGGTAGGATCCCTTACCTTAAATGTAACTCTTAAAACTCAATGGTTGGGACCTTCAGGGCTAGGGGGAACCTTGGGAGGACTCCATGAGAGGTAATGAGACCAGATATTCGTTGAGGGTGATTTTGGAGTCGAATGGATGAGAGTATGGCTTGCTATTTATAGGGAAAGTGAGGGGACAACGCATTAATGGCCAAGGGAGACCTCATTGGTGGTTTTGGGAAAACCATTGGCTTGCCCATGGTATTTTCCCATGGTATTGCCCACTTGGGACACCTCATACCTTATATTACTATTCATAAGTCGACCATATTGATTACATACTTAATACATCATTTAATGATGTCAATAAACACCCGTAACTTAAAAACTGTATTTTCACTATTCATCAAAAATTCAACTTTTTTAGAAAAATCCCAAAATTTCACCATAACCAAATATCAATGATCTGATTTCAAAAATGAACTCCATTTTATAAAAATAATTTTCTATATATTTGTAATTTAATTTTTAAATAAAAACACTATTTACTGAAAATTCATTTTTTCAGAAAAACCCCCAAAAATTACCTTAGCATAATATCGATGTTCTGAATTCAAAAATAAAGTCCATTTTAAAAAAATAATTTTCTATATATTTTTAATTTAATTCTTAATTAAAAACACTATTCACCCAAAAAAACTAATACTTGACTAATAATTTATGAAACAATATTTAACCATTTTATTGATTCACATTACTTAATCAAGGTGCCTAGATTAAATTAATAATTTATTTAAGTGATATTACTACTCCATTTGGTCACATTACTAATCTTAAGCATAAAATCGCTACTCATAACTTACTATTCATCAAAAATTATTTTGATCTTATTAGACTCTAAATTTTGTAATGAACATAATTTTAGAAGACCATTTTTTGTAAATCATTAAACATTTTTAATTATTTAAGGTTTACATAAACATTTTAAAATATCCTTTCCCTAAAATTCATCAAAAATATGCATACTATATTTATCCGGAAATTTGAAAAATCATAAGTTTCATCATAAGAAGAAATCAAAATTTTCATTTAAAATAAAGGATTACACAAGGTAGTTATGGTCTCCTTACATAGACCCTTATAACCCCAGCATAGGACCTAAGTGTAAGGTGTGCTAAGGTGAGAGAATATGAGGGCATCTCGTCCAACATCGCATGAGTAGTAATTTTTATCAGTTTTAACTTCTCGCGAAGGCGATTCTGTTCTAGCTTCATATGATGAAGTTCATCTTGGGTTTGGTCCAAAGTAAAGCTCAGTGGTGCTACCTCTTTCCCAAGTTGTGTTAGATGGGCTCTGATTGGCCCGAGACTACTAGATGAGGCCATCGAATCTTCTTTCTATATTAATTAACCAAGATCACTTGTATTTAGAGACAATAACCAAAACGATTAGTTTCTTGCGGTTATATTGACCAATGGTCATATAATAGTCCAAACCCAATAGTATCATTTTAATTATACTCATGTTATAAAATGAAATAGTTTTTTTGAGTATAAAAAAAATAAAATAACACACAAAATTAGGAATCAAGATTTATTCAAAATTTCAGGTCGTTACAAGGATTATATTTTTATTGGAGACTCTGGAAACGAAAGTGATCGTCGATTATAGTAACTTACTGGGTGGTTCTATTACAATTTTGGATGATCTCATTTGGTAGTTTCTCTATCCATTCCACACTATGCAGGGTAATAAGAAGATCCATAATATCTAAAATATAAAATAGAAAAATAATGAGAGTGTCTAAAACATTATTTCTATATGTAAAGGCTTGGTGTATTACATTAATATTCAACTCCCTTGAGTGTAGTTATTAGATATTTTCTTAGAAAATAGTTCAGATGATTTGTAAATACCATTAATTCAATTGAAATACCCAAGAAGATTCTGAGAGACCACTAGAGTTTCATAGAGTTTATAAGATGTTATCTAATGGACTGAGGAAAAATCTCAACTAAAATCGTTAACTAAATGATTGAAATGAGGAGTATAAGTGGTGATTGTCTTAATCAGAATTGAATTAGTTCCCACTCCAGAATCTAGGCCAACCCCATATAATACTATACCTCAACGTGAGTAGAAAAACCAACATGTAACCCCCCCCCATCAAGACTTAATTAGGGAACATAGGTTTCATCCAATATGATATATAAATAATAAGAAATATTTTTTAGAAATTATAAAGTATTTTTATATTTGATAACCAATTTTGTGAAAAAGTTTAGTAGATTTTAGGAACCATAAGGCCCAATGAGATCATCCTCACTAACGGTACTTACTATTGTCCTTACCAGCAGATGTTAAGGAAAATTGTCTAGTATTATTTGTCTTTAAGGATATTATTTTGAAAATTATTGACTCTTAGAAAGTGAATTTGTGAAAATATCCAATGAAAGTAGTTTTTGTTTCTACTATCACACACAGATATGAGGTTAAATGGAACCATGTCTTATAGAAATGTGCTCAAAATTTTAAATACTAGATTATTGGGAAATTAATCCACCAATAATATGATATCCTTAGAAAATAACTAAAGTAGTATGTTTTTTCTTCATTTATACTTGAAATTTTATAAACTTCTTTGTCCACATCATCAACTAAAGGTCAATGTAAATATCACTAAAAATGCACGAGAAGAATAATATAAACCAGTACCCAAACTAATGACGAATCTCTGATAATTTATTCCCCTAACAGTTGGAGGATGAAAAGAATACCACTAAATGAGATCACAGGAACCATCCCAAAAATTATAATTTTCATCAAATGATGAGTACCAATATTCATCCATCAACAACATTCACTTGTTGGATCCCTTATCCAATCAAGATGATGTATATGAATCATAGGCTCTTGTTTATAATCAGGGAGATAGTCATAGGGTTTAAGGGGTTCAAAGAAGATTATGCTAGAACATACCTCCCAACATGAGCATTTTCCCAACTGAAAACATATATATTATGGATTTTTGAGGTAAATTACTCAAGTGGGATCAACAAGAACACTATATTGATCTAGAAACTTATGGTAATTTTTATGTTATAATCTTATTAGTGGATAAATTTGAAAATGTGCACTTTTTTGATGAAAATATAGGAATGTTGGATTCTTCTAACCTGGAAACTATAAAAGTAACCCCCAATCTCAAATTAAGTAATTGAACCAAAAATGTAATCATCGTCAACCTCAAAACAATAATCTATAGTGTACCATTGCGATAATAAGCACATTTCCCTAGCCTATAAAGATAATTTTCTATAGAAATATTACATTACCCAAAAATGATATCAATTATAGATTCTCTTAATCTCACAATGGAACTCTAAGAGTTTCTCATAAAATACCTTGCAATGCCTTATTATACTAAGGTTGAGGTTATTGGTCTATAATAATATCATGAAGAGACCAGTTTATTCAAATGTCATATAGTTATCTCCTTCATACCACATGATTTTGAGATCACTATATAGAGTACATCAAACCCTTGTATGTATTTAATGAGCTGAGTGGCATAAAATTCCCTAAATCATTAATTGATAATTGTTCTAGAATATATCTCAAACTTATCTAGACCCTGTGATGACAAGGCTATAGTGAATCTGATTCTCACCGTTTCAACTTGAAAACTCAAGGTTATAAGAGGAGTGGGTGGAATCTTATTGGAAATTTCATTCTTAGATCTTGTGCAATGAACTAACCTTGGTTATCCTCAAACTTTGCACCTAGACCATTCTTTCACATACCAGAAGGGCATTCCCAATCCCCACGAGCTTGCAACAAGAGCCCAGTCATCGAAAAACTCAATATAGGGAACGATTTTTCCCAACCTGAACAACCTCATGTCATATATATATATATACAAAACAATATGTGACCATAAAATATGAACAAGATAGATATGCCGTAATTGTAAGAAAACAGTGAAAACAAACCACTGAAAAATTAGCTAAAACTCAAGAAAAGTACAACTAAAAAGGTCTAAAAACCAATAGGTACTCCAAATGATAGTAGGGAAAAAATCCCACCCTATCACCATGAGCTACCCAAACAGCTGACACAAACCTCACCACCTCACTGTGGCACTTACTGTTTCCCTACAATGGAATACAAACAAAGGTCTACACACCAACGAAGATGAACACAGGGTGTGAGGTAAAATTCATAGTAGGATCCCACTCAGGTGTTCCACACCTAGTCTTTATATAAAAATTCATGTATTCTCATTTTATATAAAAACATGGAATGATAAGTATTAAAATAGTTTTATAGAAAACCTGGAAAACATTTCCATTTTTCCATAGATCTAAATAAAAGAAGTTATATCAATTTCATATCACGTTTTCCATATCATTTTCCACAAGCATAAACATGAATATCAAGGATAACTTAGAAATATAATAAATACAAAATAGAATCAAACGTGTCACAACACCAAGGAATACTAAAGGTCACGGCCGTAGACTACTCATACCATATTCAATCAGGTACACAAATTCGGATCCTTAAACAATGGGACTAGTACGTAGAGGAATACCCCATGAGTAAACCCCTTAAAATGTCATTATCATTCCCCTAGAACAACGGGCCTAGGAAATAGGGGAATTACCTAAGAAACCCCTCATTGATAATCAAAAAACAATGGATTATGGACCCAAGCTAAACCTTCCACCTATGTACCCAAGGTTACCCATGTTCTCTTTTTGAAATTTCATTTTATTGATTTGAATTTTTTTACGAATTCTATTTTAGTGCTTTGGAAATACCAATTTTCTCTCTACTTATCAATAACCATTGAAAGCCCATTTCTCATTGAAAAGCATTTTCAATACACACAAATCAATCAATCCAATTTCAATATATAAAATAGTTCTTATTGAAAAAAAATCACGTTCAGCGATGTAGGTTAGAGATGGAACCACCTACCACAAAACAAGGGTTGCACACGCTGGTAATGGAATCCAAAATTAACGAAACCGAAAGAATTAAATAAATTCCCTTGAATCAAATCCAAATCAAGATTGATTCACTTTAGAAGAAAATGGGTTGGTGGAAAAGATTAAACTCACATACCTCAAAGATGAATGCCCACAACACCCCGACCAACAGAAGAAAAGGCCTCCAGAATGAGATGACACAATGGATCTTGGAAAAAACCCAGTATAATCACAAACCATTGAACAAAGGATCCAAATATGTCACACAATAGTGATACTATGATCAAAAGAAATGAAAAAATGGTAAGGTTACTCACCCATAGAGACACACTGCAACCGCAACAGAGAACAAGTGTCGAACGGATCAATCTAGAAGGGTTTGAGTATCTAGAAATACCCTGAAACTACCTTAGTTAGAGAGACATGAAAAACTAGTGAAGGAATTGAAATAAAACAGAAGCACATTTTCATTAAAAACTATATGTGGGCCATTACATGGCATAAAACCTCCATTCATGTCATGAATTCCATGATGGATAAGTACAGTGAAAAATTAGTCACCTTGGATTAAAAATTCATCATTTAAAGAAGTCCTAACTTGAAATCACTATTCACAATGTGAAATATTTTTTAATGTAAACCCTTTCACGACTTGTGTCCAGTAATAATTACATGGTGTGTAACCCAATTTTATAGCGTGAAATCATTCTACATCATTTAAATACATCCTATTCTTAGTGAAAGTTGAACCAATATTTGAATTCACAATTATATGTATCCTCCCAATCTCAAAAGAGTGTAAACCCATGATGAGGTTATCAGTGTTCCTGATAAAAAGGTAATTGGATGTTACAAACTCCCCACTAAATATACTTTTTGTCTCTGGGAAGTTACATGGAAGATGTAATCCCTAGAAAGAGATGATGCCTCTACTTCCTTGTCAATAATTCACATTCCCAAGCCTCATGAGAATCAGATCCTAACTTCCATTGAACTCTAACCAATATAATCGAATTCTCACACAATCCTTTCACTTGAGATCCATTGATCTGAACCAATTTCCCTAGAATAAAAGCATCTTGATCTATCTCAATTTCCTCCCAACTCAGAACCTGAGCGGAATTAGGGTGACATTTCATGAGCTATGATATATGGAAATAATCATGAATACCTATAAAATGAACTAGAAATTCTAACTAATAAGAAAATTTTCTAAGCTTCTTTGTGGCCTCAAATGGTACAACATATCTTGGAGACAATTTTCCATGTTTTCTAAGTCAATTGTGACCAAACTGAGGAGAAAATTTCAAGAAAACCCAATCACCTATGGAAAAATCCAAAGGTAGATGTTTCTGATCCTCATATGGTTTCTATCAACTTTGGGTTGTAACAAAAAAATGATGTGCATCCTAAATCATCATGAAAATTTCCTAAACCAAACATGGTCAAACTAAAGATAATTCTCCCACAACATCCCATCAAAGGGGTGACCTACATAAGAGACCATAAAATGCCTTGAAGGGATCCATTCTAATCAAAGAATGATAATTGGTGTTGTAAACAAACTCAACCAGTCTTAGATGACTATCCAATGATCCTACAAATTCCAAGACATAGGCATGGATCATATCATTTATAATCTTAATTAATTTCTCCATTTAACCATCTATATATGGATGGTAAGATGTTATTAACTTGACCAGAGTTCACATCACCTCTAGGATACTCTTACTAAACCTTGAGGTAATCCTATGATCCATATATGAAATAATGAAATTTGGGATCCCATGAAATATCACAATATCATGCACATATAGCTTACCCTTATCTTCAAATTCAGTGGTGTCTTTGATCGAAATGAAATTAGCAGACTTCGTTAAATAATCAGTAACCACATAGATAGAATTCTTCTCTCGGGGAGTTTTTTGTAATCCAACAAAAAAATCCATGGATACCTCGTCAAATTTGTAAGATGGAACCAGAAGAGTCTGAAGAAAACTAGAAGGTTTCAAGTGCTCCTCCTTTATCTATTGGCAACTGTAATAGTGATACTCAAACTCTACAATGTCAAGCATCATACCCAGCCACCATAATCACCTCTTCATTTCATAATACATCTTCCTAATTCCTAAATGAATGAATCGTGAAGATATTTGACAATAATATAGGACAAAACTCCTCATAGATGTTGGGATGAAAATACTTTTCCCAAATTGAAACATACCATCTAAAGAGAGAGAGACCAACCTGAAATAGTCTCCAACCATATAGGATTTCTCAAGTCTTTGAAACTCATCATTAAATTGATGACTCTACAAAATATACTTCCGGAGAGATGGTGATAACTAAACACTATCCAGAACCATGATTGAAACATCCTCTTACAAATCCATATGCAACGGACCGAAAATTTTCCTAAGGTTATTGTCCGCCTTCAATTTTAGAATAGCCTGTGATAGTACTTTCCTTCTAAGAGTGTCTGCAATAACAATCCCATTTACTAGGGTGTAGATGATATTGAAGTCAATCATATTAAGGTATTCTACCCATCATCTATATCTAAGATTCATTCCCTTTTTAGAAAATATATAACTTATACTCTTATGATCAGAGAAGACTGTGAACCGTTCCCCAAAAAGTCTGTTCCACAAACACTTAAGTGAATGCATGACTAGAGCAAGCTCTAAATAATGAATGTGGTAATTATTTTCAAGAGGTTGAAGCTGATGAGATTTTTAGGCTTTAACATGGTCGTCTTGTATAAAAACACATCCCAAACTAGCACCAGATGTATTAAAAACACCATGTACCACTTACCATGATCAGGTAATATTAGAAAAGGATTTGATGTCTAATGTTATTTTTTTCCTTTAAAAAAAGTTTGACACTTTTCATACCAGGTGAATTTCACCGATTTCCTAGTAAAAGTTTTAAAAGGTGATGACATTTTAGAGAAATCATAAAAAACCATTGGTAGTATCAAGAAATACCAATGAATCTTTGTATATCAAACACGTTGTGTGGTTCCTTCCATGAAAAAAAATCCTTTACCTTCTATGTATCAACTGATAATCCATTATCAGGAATTCTATGCCCTAATAACTTCTCTTATTGAATCCAAAAACTATATTTCAAAATCTTTTCATACCAATGGTGACTTCTCAAAATTTCTTTAACCAAACTCAGATGGTTCTCATGCTCACTCTCGAATTTAAAATAAACTAGGATATTATCCATGAAGAGTACAACAAAAGTATCAAGATATCGATGGAATATCCGATTTATCAAATATGTAAAAACTAAAAGAGTGTTTGTTAGACCAAAAGGCGTCACAAGATATTCATAATTTCCATACCTTCACCTAAAGGATATCTTTAGTATATCATACTCTTGAAATTTGAGCTAATGATAACCCGACTAAATATTAAACTTTGAAAACCAATTTTCCCCCTTTAACTAATCAAAGAGATCATACATATGAGGCAAATGATATTTGTTCTTAACAATCACCTAGTTCAAAATTATATAGTCTACACATAAACAAAGTAAACCAACTTCATTCTTAGAAAAAAGCACAACGGATGCCTAAGGACAATTATAGGGAGAAGGAATCCTTTTTTCAAGAGGTATTCCAACTAAATCATAAGCTCTTTCAGCTCTTCTAGTATCATACGATATGAAGGTATTGATATCAGCTACGTACCTAACACTAGATAAATTGTAAACTCTACCTATATCATTGGAGGAAGACCAGAGATGTCATGTGGAAAAACATCGAGGAATTATCGAACAAAAAATGAAAAATCAATGATATAAGAGGTGTCATTAGGCTCAAACAAGATAGTAGACAGAAAAATCCTATGCTAGGGAGGGGAAGTCCATGAATGACCTAATCTCGGATCCCACTCTCCCTGAAACACATGATATCTCCCATCAGTAGTAATAAATGAAACACGCTAAAAAAAGTCAAACTCATCTCGATGAGTGATAATACAAAGAATAACAATGATGGCATCAAACAGATCTAGACCAAGAATAAGAATATTCCAGGCCAACTTCGTATCAGCTATCATTAACAAACAAGAAGTAAACCTAAAACCTTACTCTTTCCTCAAACCAAGAGGTGCTTATAAATCCATTTTATAGTAAAGAAGTTCCATTGGAAGTTTAAGAACATCAAAAAAACTTGTATATATAAACAAGTGGGAGGTTTCACTATTAAATAATTTAATTTTTATTAATGATTCAATAAGGATAGTACCTCTCACTATTGCTGGACATGGATCAAATTTCACTAGAATCTCATCTACTGCATAAAAATACATCACTCTGAGAGCCTATTGCTAGAGCCATGTATCCATTGAATATTTTGACTTCACTGCATTATAATTTTGAGATGAGAAACCCTGACTATAATGAGGCGTAGTCATAGACTGACATAATCATTGTAAATGACCAACACATCTACAGATGTTTCATGTCTTCGAAAGCATAGAAAAAGATTATATGGAGTTTCCTCCTTTGAAAGAATGATAGAAAATCATAGGCACATTACCCGTTGTAACATATGGTGTAGAAGAGTCTCACTGTTGAGACCCACCTCCACTACTCATGTGATGATCTTTTCACTTCATCTTCGTCCCATGTACACCACTGATGTTTCTACCCGATGTAATAGAATAGGTGTAAAATCCAACCATGTCTTACATATTCATTCCTGTTATCATAGATATATTTATCATATTCACATGGGTAGAAAGTTTAATTATGAACACATACGATCTGATATCCGATCGTAAACCCTATAGGAACTCTTGAGCCTTCAGCTGGTCATTCTTCACCCTGTCCAGTGAAAACAAATAATCTCCATAAAATAATTGGTGTATTCCGACACTGAATTCTATTCTAGTTGTAAAGATATGAACACTTGATACTTATCTAACATCAATGAATCTGGAATAAATTGTTGAAAGAATAGTGTTTTAAAACCCTTCCAATCCAAGTCTACGTGTCTTCCGTCTTGGACCATAGAATCCCCCCCATCGCTTTTCAAAACCCTCAAGTCTGAACACTGCAAACATTACCCTAATGTTATTAAGAGTCTCTAGAAACTTTAAGATTTGATTGATCCTATATAGCCAGTCCTCTGCCTCTTGGGATCCTGTCATTCCTTTAAAGGATCGTGGCTTCTCGCGTAAGAACTCCCACGATCGATCTCTCTCTCCTCTAGCTCATGGTTGTACCTCAACCAATTTGTTCTGAAATTATGGTACATGTTTATCAACAACACAAACATATTGTACAGTCTTCTCGATGAAATTATGATCTATAGATGGTTTTCCTTGTGTAGCATCACCTCCGCCATCTTAAAGAACTTGTGGAAGACATATCAGAGGCATACTACTGCCCGCCTAAACCTAAGAATGATTGGAAAGAAAAAAAAATTATCATCCCAAACTAGAAAAACCATAAGTAAAAACTGAAATTTTTAAAACAAAAACCAATACTAAAGACTCATTTCCCAACATCACATGGAAAATTGATTTCTATTATGATAAGATCTATCCAGTAACTTATCAGAACATACTTATCATGTCCCGAAAATCCTATATCCAGTCTAACTGATGTCCTAAGACAAAAAACACTTGAGGATAGACCCCCTATGATGTGAAATTGTAACAAACTGACCAGGATTACCCTCAAACCCAGCACCCAACCAGATCCATCAAATACACAAAGGGCATTCCAAATCCCCATGGGCAAGCGACAAACACCCGAGCATCGAACAACACAATAGTGGGAATGATTTCTATGAACATAAATAGCAACATAGTATATATATATAGAAAACAAGAAGAGACAGTAGAAGATGAACAAGATAGATATGCCATAACTGTAATAAAATAGTGGAAATTGACAATTTAAAAAGTAAATAAAACCTAAGATAAGTCCAACTACAAAAGGACTAAAAACCAACAACTACTCAATGTAAAGGTAGGGATGGACTCCCACCATCTCACACCAGCAACCCAACCAGCTGACACAAACCTCACCACCTCACTGTGCGGCCATTCCTTTCTTTACACTAGAAGATAAATAATGGTCTATGCACCACTGAAGAGGTGAGTAAGGTGTGATCTAACAGGATCAGTACGATCCCACCCAAGTGTTCCATACCCAGTCTCTATATAAAAATCTCAGTACGCTCATTTTAAAAAAACAGGACATGATAAGTAGTATAGCAGTTT
The DNA here is from genome assembly GCA_963277665.1 of Viscum album. Taxonomy (NCBI): domain Eukaryota; kingdom Viridiplantae; phylum Streptophyta; class Magnoliopsida; order Santalales; family Viscaceae; genus Viscum; species Viscum album. The sequence continues at coordinate 1,758,509,291 of OY728150.1, forward strand.
TATAGAAAACATGGTAAACATTTATCTTTTTCTACAGTTCTAAACAAAAGTAGGTATATCAATTTCAAAGAACATTTTCCACATCATTTTACACAAGAATAAAAATATATATCATGGATAAATCAGGAATCCATGAAATACTAAATAGAAGCACATGTATCACATCATCATAGAATACTAAAGATATATGCCATATAAAACTCATACCACAATCAATCATGTGAAAAAATTCTGATCCTAGAACAATGGTCCTAGGATGTTAAGGAATATCCCATGAGTAATCTCCCAAATATTTCAAGATCGATCCCCTAGAAAAAAAGGCCTAGGAAATAGAGTAAATACCTAAGACAAACCTCCTTGATAATCACAAAATAATGGGAGATTTCCCCTTGCTAAACCTTCCACCTAAGTACTCAAGGTAACACATGTTCTCTTTTTCACTATTAATTTCAATTCTTTGAAAACCATTTCAAAACTTCCATTTCAATGCTTTGGAAATACACATTTTCTCTACCTTTATCAATAACCAGATAAACCCCATTTTTCATTAAAAATCATTTTCAACACACACAAAACAATCATACCTATCTCAATATACAAAATAGTTAATAAATCAAAACCATTAGGTTCACCAATGTAGGATAGAGATGGAACCAACTACCTTAAAACCTGGGTTACGCATTCCCTTAATGGAATAAAAAATTAATAAAACCCAACAACATCAATGAAGGTCCTATAATCAAATCCACAACAATATTGATTAAATTTAGAAGAAAAGGGGTCGGGGGAAGAGAGGAAACTCACATAACTCAAATAAAAACTCCCTTTGCACCACGACCAAGGGATGGAAAGGCCTCCAGATTGAGATCACAAAACAAAGCTATGAAGAAACCAATAATTATTAATAACCATAGACCAATGGATCTAAAGACATCACCCAATGGTGATACATTGATCATAAGAAATGAATGAACGAGAAGTTTACTCACCCCAAGTGATGCACCACAACCCCAATAGAGATCAAGTGTCAAACGGATCAATCTAGAAGGGGTTGAGTCTCTCAAAAATTCCTTGGAACTTTCTTATGTTGAGATCCATGAAGAATCGATGAAGGAATTGAATCAAAATAGTCACAAACTATCTTTAAAAACTATATATGGGACATTACATGGTGTGAAACCACCATTCGCATCATAAAGTCCACGATGGATAAGTACGCTGAAAACTCTATCACCTCAAATTAAAAATTCGTCATTCAAATAAGTCATGATTGGAAACCACTATTCACGAGACAAAATATTTCACAGTGTAATCCCATTAACAAAATGTGGCCAGCAATAATTACACAGTGTGAAATCATTCTGTAGCCTTAAAAAACAACTTGTTCTTAGTGAAGTTCCAACAAATCTCTTACTTCACCAGTATAGGTATCCTCACAATATCAAAGGAGGGAAAACCCACGATGAGGTTAATGGCATACCTGATAAAACCATAACGGGATGTTACATCATGGATCCAATACCTCATATATAGCTATAAATTTATGGTCTTCTACTATGATATGTCTTTAAATGACCTATTAAAAAGGTCGTAGAATTATATGAATGTTGTGATGCCTTCTTCATACTATTAATATCAAACATAATTTTTTCCTAGGAAAGTTGGAGTGTTTCATGGTGATAGTACTCATGTTGAGGCCTGCAAATCCTAGTATATAGGGGTGGGATTATACAAGATAGATGGGAAGAAACCATAAATATATGGTATTGACTAAATTATAGCCCCTAATGTTTTGAATATTTACCCTGATAATCATTTCAATAATGGTAGTGAAGAGTAAATTCTTCTAATTGACCAAGATGTGGTAACATTCCCTAATTAGAGTAATTATTAATCTACCCCCCCCCCCCAAGTACCTCTAATTAAGGATTGTATTGACTGATGTTCAATTAATGAAACTAGGTTTATCCAATTAATTGAATCTCAATCCTCATCGGTGGAGGAATTCAAGAGGATCTAGAATCAAAACACTTATTAATATGAATTCAATAGCATTGATCAAAGGAACATTAGGTGAAAATACTCTTCTATGGTGTCTAGAATCCCCAAAGGCATTATAATTACCATTAATCTCACCATTATTAACTTCATATAATAATTTTCACATGTAATATACTATGTATCATAATTTCATCTTTTCATGTACCTCTGATGATAGTAGTGTGGAGATGGAGAATTTTTTGAATTCCCCAGATAAAGACTGTATTGCAACAACATTTTATGACTTTGAAAACATTTATCTGACAATAAAAGTAGATAAAAATGTCCAAGTGAAGTCTTTAAAATTCAATGATTCCCCCTCATCTCAAATTATTGATAATTTTAAAAATTATGGTTTGAAAGATAATGAAGAAGATATCTAAGATTCCCCTCTAGAATTTAAGGAAGGCATCTTGACCACTATTTATGAGCTCGGGGAAGTAAATATTAGAACATATGAAGAACCACAACCTTTATTGATTATTGTTAGCATGAAACTATAAGAAAGTGATAGATATATCTCCTCCCTAAAATATTAATGAGATGTAATTTTTGTTGAAATAATATAGATATGTCCAGATTGGACCCTAGTTACTCATCTTATAGACCTACTAGAGGACAATCATAGTAACAAACATGTACCAAAAATAATGGATCATAGTCATACCTATAAGTTAGAGGATAAATTTGAAAATATTATTAAATCCAACATCATTCAGGAGGTCTAATATCCCATGTGGATTAATAAAATAATCCCCATCCAAATGAAGAATAGGAAAATTTAGGTTTTCATCGACTTTAGGTATCTCAACTAGAAATTCCAAAAGAATGATGTCCTGTATATGATCACAATATTATTAATTGATAATCCAACTATCTTCCAAGTCCTCTCAATCATATATGGATATTGGGGGTATGAAAAATTTGAATATCCCCCGATGATGAAGAATCCACATCTCTTATATCACCTCAAAGTTTGTTTTTATGAGGTGTATCTATCTATCTTAAAGAATATAGGATACAAAAATCAATTCACCAAGCATAGCATCTTTAACATCATCTTAGGGAAGATCATACAATGTTATGTTGATGATATAGTGCTAAATCTTATCAATGAAGCAATCATCTCATTAGCTATGAAATGGTTTTCAACAAGATATAACAGCAAGGCCTCAACATGGCTCCCCTAAAGTGTTCTTATGAGGTAACATTGGGAAATTGTATCCAATTCATTTTACACCATCATAGAATCAATGTTGACCAAAAAATGAACATGTATATCATTAAAATTCCACTTTCCCAAAGCATCAAAAAATTATAGGGCTTTATCTATGAATCAAATACATTAGGAACTTCAGAGAGAATGTTAAAAGAATGATCCACCCATCAAAAAATTGATGAAAAGGATTCAACTATAAGTAGAATGAATATTATTATGATGTTTTTTAAAATCAAAAGTAATACCTCTTCAGACCACAAGTATTAATGTCACCCTAGAAGGAAAGTCGTTCATATTATATGTGGTGACCCTATAATTATCACTTGTTCTCTTCTTGTAAAAAACAATGATGTGGAATAAGAGAATTTCCTTTATTAACTGATCATAAATATTATAGATATGGATACTTGGTACATTGAAATAAAAAAAATTATGTTCAATTAATATTTCTTGTAAATAATTTGAGGCACTACCTGAAACATCATGAGATCAACTTCCTCTCCCATGTTGAACCACTCAAGTACATCCTTGGATGTCTAAAGATATCGGGATGTTTTGAATAATGAGAAGCCTTCATATAACCAATGAAGTTTAGTTTCTACCTTAGAAATCAATTAAAGGGAAGGTACATGAAGATTTAATCTTAGCACACCCTGACCCAAAAACTATACCAATAATCATAGATATCATTGATTGTGAATTATTCCCCATTAATGATACTAACCATATATGGGGAAATATTTAAAGGATGCCTACCAGAGCATGATTGGGACAATAATTCAAGACCTAAAGCTTAATAGGGTCAACATGTGGATCATGCTCATTTTTTTGGAAAATTATGTTATTCAATATTCCTTTATATTTTAAAATTGGTTCACCAACATCAAGGTTGAATATAAACCACCTATTAGAGTTTGGGTGCAATCTCTATAAATATCGGTGGTTTACTTAAATATTAAGGGAGACAAATAATTAGTTTTCAATAAAATAAATGGTGGATATGAAATTAAAAAGGATGATATTATTTCTATTCACGAATATGTTTGAGGTTTGATGGAATAATTTATGTTTGAACCCACGTTATCTAAATTTCATATTCAAATAATTCATATGATGATGAATTTTTTAATGAATCCGTAACCATAAAAGATATGGACTAGGATGAGAATATTATATATACTATAGATTACAAGGTTTTATCCATATTAATTGTCTAGGAAATCAGGGAAATAATTGAAATCAATTCTATACCAAAACTAGGATATATCATATCCCTAGTGATAAATGTCATAAATGGATAGATATCTCATCTAACATACTACCTCCATAAGGGAATTATTCATCCTAATTGAGATTAGAGGGATAAAATCTGTTGTATTTTCATGAACTTCATCATTTTTGATAGATCAAATTCACTAAAATTTATCTATTAATTAGGAATTTATGGGGTTATCCATATATGCATTGAATTGGGAGATACCCTCACCATTGTACAAGAAGTCTTCACTGGTTCATGTGGTTCCCTTTTGTTAGAAACCATGAATTCCTGTTAAATGAGGATTCTTTGTTCCAATTAGTCATTGATGATACAGAACTATATGGAGTTCAATAAAAAGTTTAATTCCTTCTAGATACTTGATATATACTTTTATAAACCTTAAAAACTAATGAATACTTCCAGATATTCTTGGGCATCTTCAATTTGTGGAATGGATTTCATGTGTAAATATCCCCAAATCACAGACAAAGGGATCAATTATATAATTACTTCAACTATATTATTCCCCAAATATTTCAAGGTAATACACAACAAGGAATTAAAGAAAAATATTGTTTTCAACATTTTGATGTTGAACAACATCACTGTATTTAGTGTCCCACACACAATATTTATCGACAAATATATAAATTTATATTATTATAATTTAAAAAGGTTGTATTGGGAATAAAAAAATTTAGTATAACCACTTATTCTTCTATCATGTAATAATAAATTAATAGATACATTCCTTCAACAAGAATCAATCATATATACTCTAGAATATAGTAGACACTGATAAGAATTGATAGATAGATAAACTCACGCATGGCTTGAGGGTCGACCTCACTGTAATTCAAACTACCACACAAGATACACGATATTCATTTGTTTATGAGACAGAGGTAGTTTTATGTTTTGATTTCAAATTAACTTTACTTCCTCACTCTATCTAAAATAATCGATCTAAAGATGAGTAGTCCCAAAATCAACTTGATGAGTTGAACTAACTATATGTGAAAAGATTGTACAAATTACATAACCTAGAAGTCCATATAATCAATTTGGATGATCCTTAGAAAAAAGAGTTCATCTCAACATATTACTTCAAGTGGAACTGTTTCTAAAACTCCTAACTCGCATAATCCATTTGATGAAACCTCTAAAACACAAACTGAAATGGGAGTTACCTTACGTTATATATAGGGATTACTCTGACATATCGTATTCCTTAGACACTATATATAGTGGTGAATAACCCCCCCCCCCCCCCCCCCCGCACCACCAATGAAATATTTATGATGAAATATTTCTCATATTTTTAAATTAGTTCACATAATCCTCACTAAAATTTGGTAAACTACGTAATTATTGTTCATGTCACATGACATGAAACATTGTGGTGGATTAACTCAATACATGAACATAAATTTTAGGAAAAATTAGTCAATGTATCATGACCTTAATCTATATTCTCCATAAATCAATTTTGGAAGACATTAAACTATCCATAATTCCAAGTACATGAAATTTTCTTCTCATCGAAATGCACCAACATGAAATGAAATATTTCCTTTATGGTATCTAAATACATATGGGAGTTTTGATTCATTTTTTGTCCCCATATTCTATCTTTAATCAAGAACTAAGTTCCCCCCTTTCATCTTAATCGCATTACGTTAAACTACATGACATAGAGTAAAATCTTGTAAATACATCATTTGATTGTAGAGTCCCACTCTGTATGGTTTATATACAATACAAAAGATTTAGGTCCATGTAATAATTCTTAGTTCATGGATTAAAACTTCTATTAGACAAAACTGGCATAAAAATGACCTCATATATAAACACTATGTGTGGCGTTATTCCTATTCTTATAGGATATGTAGTAAAGTCTCGATCTATTATCATTGGCCCAGCTATGAAATTGTATCACTGTTATCCTCCACTAACTATATGAGATCTAAATATTTGTAATGGTTTCTTACTTGTAACAAGTTAGAAAATGTTACCTATATGTTCCTTGTCATGAAATATCATACACTTTAGACAATATCTTATTTATCCCGTGTTTCCTAAACTAGGAATGACTCATGTGAGATAAGAGGTCCTATAGAATCACTGTAATTATCATGATTGAAATACATTATATTCAAATGTAGGGAATATAGTACTATTCATATGGAATTAAACTACATGACATAGGATCCATCATAAATGTCTTCTAAAACATATTTAGATTTATTTTCAATGATCCATTTTCCCTTACATGATATCTCGATCTGTGTAAGATATTATTAATGAATTGATCTACCTTTATATAAAATGTCTCCTATCACGAACTATGTGTGTGTTGATTACTATATTTACAAGATAAATAGTGATGTCTTGATTGTATATCTTAGACCGAGCTATAAATTTTAGCTTCCTCCAAATTCCCCCTTCCATCATACATTCTTTTTAGTCATAGTGGGTTTATCTAAATTAGACTCTATGTTGGGTTAAAATATCCCCTTTTAAGAAATACATGTGTATTTATTAGTGTTATTATAGGATATGTATTGATACCTAGATATACAATCCTAGTTCAAATCATGAATCTCATTAACCAAAATGGATCTCTTCTATAAATGACATATATCTACATAAGATCCTTCAATATAAAATTCCTCATCCATTATCCTATGGTAAAGTCACCAAATTTGAGAACATTGTGTGGATTGATTCCAATTACTACAAGATACATAGTAGTTACAAGATATATTATCTTATTCCTAATTAGAATCCTTGTTAATCTTTTTCCAGGTAATCTGATATTTTCATATTCACATCAGGCCCTTGACAATCACATTATTCCATAGTAAGACTACTCATTCCATTTCCATTAAAAATGATTCATATATACATGGAGTATTTACAATAAATACATATAGAATTATTCATATAATTCTATAATATATAGTGATGAATAGATCCTATATCTTATTCTCATCCAACACTTCTAATAAAACCTCAACTTTTCTTGATGATTTCATTATAGTTTCCTCTCCTCTTTTGATATTAAAGAAAATTTGTTACATTTGTTGAATAGTATATTCAAACAAAAGGCACCCAAATGTGGTTTTTTACTATAAAAAAATTCTAATGAAAACATTCACCCATATTTAGTTGTTTTATCCTAGTAAAAATCCATTATGGATCCATTACTGAGATGAGGTTATTTTGTCTCATGCACAGGTCATGACTACGTGAAATTACCAATATATACATCCCAATTTTTTGATATGAGGATATGTGGTGGGAATCATTGTTGTGTTATATTAAAATACCTTACATACATATCCTTATCACATTATGTTAAACAACACAACATACAAGTCCTTATCACATGTGGTTAAACTAGAAGACATGTGAGTCTATATCACATTAAGTTAAATTGAATGACATCCACCACCTAGTAGCGTGGTATTAAAATCCATGGAATCCAAGTCCTAAACACATGATGTTAAATTTAATTCCATGTGATTCATTATAAAATGATATTAAATAGCATGTAATACACATCCTTAATTATTGATGTCAGATTTCACAACATGTAAATCCTTTTCATATGAAGTTATGTTTCACGACACCTAAATCTTTATCACATGATGTTAAACTACACAATAATTTTATCCTTTTTATATAATTTTAAACTATATAATGAGTATTACTTGTTATATAATGTTAAACTAAATGAATTTTATGTACTTTTCTCATGATATTAAATTTCATGACACTTAAGTCCTTATTGAATGATCTGAAATTTCATAACATAAAATCCCTTTTTGTATTATATTAAACAACATGACACGTAATAATTTCTTACATGATTTCAAGAAACAAGTTAATGGTAAATACCTCGACCCCAATAGCCCATATTTGGTGGTTATGTTATTAAATTTCCACTAGATATAAGGAATCTCATCCTAAAGAACGAAATAGTTCGTTAGTCTTGGTAAACTAAGTACATACTCAAATCTCCCATTAGAATAGAAAACTTAAAATATGACATAGTATTTTATTTTAGAACACCATAATTTCTTTTATTATGTCCCTTTATATCAACCGCTACACACTTACTGGCATCCTGGGGAAAGGAAACATAAGGAAGGGGTGAAGTAAATGCTCAGTAAGGGTTTGAGTACATCAGAATTTATCATGAATACATAAGGAATAATCGATATATAAAGGTAATAAACTGAAATGAATTACATTTAATCAATAACACTAATGTGAATAATTATATGATATGAATGAATGTTGATCAAATAATTCTATATAAATAGTCACATGAGCTTGAAGCTTATGCATGGATATTATGAATAATTTTATAATCACATGGACATCGAAAAATAATCACAAGATAATGGAATTAATAAATTTGAACATCTTAACCATACCTTCATGGCTACATTTTAATACATATTACATAAATTAGTAAGGCCTCCACCAAATACTCGAGCTAGTTATCCTCGGGAAACCTACCGATTCATCGAGGGGATATATAAGTCCCTACCCATCACATATTAAGTCCAATGCATTCCTCATGTGAAATGGGTCAAACTTAGTCAATGTAAACATTCATATAGAGAAACTATCATATGAAATGATAAAAATTACCCCAATCAATAAACATAATCATAAACCATCCTGAGTAATGTGGAGAATGGTATCAAAATAGTACATCCCTAGTAAAATTGAATGTAAACCATACCGAGAAATAATAATGATGAGATTATTAGAGTATATCCTCAGTATAAGATTCAACATGTTTTTTGAAATAGATGAAAATAATTTAAGAAGATCACTGGATAATTTCTTAAGGAAAATTCCCTTTTCACTTTGGAATCACTTAGTTAAAGCCTATAATATTTCCCAAATATTAATGAAATCATTTTCATTAAAAATGACCTTTTAAATTTTTAAATTAAACTTTAACGAATAGCGTGATCAAAATAGTGGGAAATTCTCTACATCTCATATAATATAAAAACACATTCCTTCCACACTGATATAAAAATATTAAAAATTACCTCTTTTAGAAAAAGACAAGAAGATTCCTTTCAACCCATTTATGAAAAAGTAAAACATAGGAAAAAATTAATTAAAAAATTATAATTTTAAAAACATTCAAGAAAATGTTTTCAAAAAACATGGATTTGGAATAAAAAGGATTTTCACCAAAAGATAGAATTATAGACATCTTTTCTTAATAAAAATTCTCAATACTTTTAAGTACCAAGGAGATTAAGGGGGTAATATTACTTGAAAATTTAATCAATAACTAGAGTAGAAGTAAATATATTAGGTTCAATATATAAATATCAAATAATCTCCAAATTTTTATTTAAACATAAATAATCCTAAATAGTGATGAGATTGAAAATTAAACCATTACTTCTTTGGTAAATTTTGAATCATAAACCCCATTAAATAAATAACTTCCAATTAAACTTAAAATACCAGGAATATAAATAGATTTATGATATAATATATCAGAGGGGTATCATATATACCACTTAAAAGAAATAAGTGGTGAATATGGCATATATATCATAGAAGTAAATGTGACATTAGAAACCCTTACCTCAAGTCCAATTTCTTTCATACATGTCCAAACATCTTATAACATAAATATATACTTATTATACATATATTATAGAAACATAATCACATATATAATACCATATATGATTTACTTATAATCTTTTATCACCAGTTTATAGATATTTCTTTGTTAAAGTCATTATTATGGGTCATAATTTCTTTGTTTTTAATGTATATTTAGTTTGGTAGTTTCGTTAATTTTACTTTTATCATGGTTAAAAAATATCTATAATGTTACCCATGATATAAATATCATATATATACATTATATTAGTTTTTATAATACTCTATAAAATGTATTTATAGAAAAAGGAGTTACATCATTCATAGAGACAGTAGTTCGTACGTAAGCAAAAAAATATGCTTTAATTCATTTATGGATGGAATAAAAGAAATGTGAATAGTAATTAATCTTTAAAAAATAATTATTATACCATATATTATATATATACCTTAAATCTATCCTTATTTACATCCATAAAAAATAAAATGAAAAACATATCACTTTTCTATGTGGAGGCAGTTGTCCACATGTACGCATGAGTAATGTTATCATTTTTCAATGGATTGGAAGTTAAGAAAGTAGATATGATATTATAATTATAAAAGTTTAATTATATAATAAATTTAATATAAAAAATTACATTGATCATTATATCCATCCATGAGATACATTGATGGAAAGTGAATTACAACGCTTCGCAAGGCAGTAGCCTGTCGTACACATGATCGACCATTTCATTTCACATTTGATAGAAGACGACATATATATAAGTTAATCCATTAAAATAATAACATATTGTAGACGCCGAAAAAATCCGTAACTCCTAAAGGAAGTTTCGAATTGATGAAGTGAAGTCATATTCAAACCCAAAGGCTTGGTCCGGAGGGACCGGAAGTGTCGCGTGAAAAAAAGGAGGATGTGCATGGAAAAAGGTTGGTCGCGCGGAAGGACTCAGGGATTCGCGAAAAGGGCCCCAGCCTGGCGTGCATTTTTCCGTGCCCGCACCCGCGTGATGCCTGTTTCTGCGCCGCTGACTCTGGCACGGAATATTTTGCGTGTCTTCTAGATTCCGTGATTCTAGGAGCCTATAAATAGAAGGAGACCCCTTTTATTTCTGGGTTGCGTAATTTCAACCTTCTCTCAGGCGCGAAATAGGACTCTTGTGCGCGCAATATGACATTCAGGTATTGACTCTTTTCGCACAACCATGCCTCAGGATCCGCCTTTTCATGAAATCCCACCGTCTTAAGTAAATTTCCAAACCCCTCAGGGTTCCTCTATTTCACGCAATCTCTCCCATTGCGCGCAAAACATTCAAATTGCGCGCAATCCCTTCGCGGCATGCGGCCTTTACTTTGGATTCAGTCTTTTCCCCTTGCGCGCAATTCACCTTCTTTCCACGTGATCCTCTTAGCCGCGCGCAATCCTCCTACCCCAAATATGTGCTATCCCAGTGTTTTGCGCGCAAAACTTCTCTTTGCGCACAATCCCCAGGACCCCTCGCCTTGATGCCCCTCGGGTGCCTCCCTCCGTAGGCGCCTGATGTCCTCCATACCGAGCATGTTCACCATGCGTTGTTTTCCCATACAGCCTTCCAGGCTCGTACAAGGTAACCTCAAGGTCACTTGGGTAGTGTTTCCCGTTGCGTTGCTTTGCCTCATGCTCCTTCACATAGGCATGCTAACAACTATTTCTTCTTTGCATAGCCACGCTAACGTGGACCCCTCAATGATTCGCCATGCGGCCCCCCTTCACTACGGCCTTGTCGATGCCTTCCCTCCCACAAGGGGTAGAGGGTGTTAGCCATGTAAGCCCTAGGGGTGTGGAGCAAACCCACCTCATCCAAGCTACAGGACGTTAAACTGCGAAGCACCTCGTCCTCAACACATGAAGTTAAACTGTGATCTAACCTCATGCCTCGCAGGTAGGGTCCCCCCGGCTCGGACATTCTTTACACCACTCATCTCCACAGGAATGGAGTCACCCTCACATGGGATGATATCCTCCCTCTCAGAGTGGCGTTTGACCACGGGGGAAGGTCTGCCTCAGAGCATAGGCCCCTAGCCTCTCTTGTGTAAGGTAGCACCCATGCACCTCCGTACTTCCCCACCACCAAGGTCGGGGGAGGGCGTGATTGGGAATGAGGCATCTCTTTTGTTTTGTCCCGAATCCCTCTCCATCTACACTTTGTCGCATTTTGGGCCTCCAACCTGGAGTAAGTCCCAGGACCATGGTCCGCTCAATGCGTAAGCCCCTCTTCACTTCTCACGGACGCACCCTTCGTGACGAGATCGCATGGTCCCTGCTGCCTCTTTTTTCTCACACCGAGCATGACCCACGTGGGCTTAGAGTGAGCATCGACCATGACATCGTCCCATGGGCCACCTCAAAGCGTAAGCCCCATCCCGGTGAACTACGAGGATTTTGATCCGTGCTAAGGCATGGTACAAAGGTATCATCCACGAGGTTCAATCCCACCACCCAGTCATTCCGACATCTTCACGTGGGTTCACCAACTCCTTGGGCCGCCTTCGAGCGTAAGCCCCAAATGTCATCCATCATGACGTTAAACTGTATTCCCCATCCATCATGACGTTAAACTTTATGCCCTCATCCCGCATGATGTTAAACTGTATGTCGCCCCACATGATGTTAAATTGTATTCCCGAACTACGTGGACGTTGATCTGTGCTAAGGCATGGTACGTAGGTAGCCTCCACGAGGTTCAAGCCCATCACTCGGTTGTTTCGACCCCTTAGATTTTTTTCACCAACCACCATTGTGGACCGCCTCAGAGTGTAAGCCCCATATCCACCATTATGGGCCGCCTGAGATTGTAAGTCCCATATCCATCATTATGGGCCGCCTCAGAGCGTAAGCCCCATGTATCCATCATTATGGGCCGCCTCAGAGCATTTGCCCCATATCCATTATTAGGGGCCACCTCAGAGCGTAATCCCCATATCCACCATTATGGGCTGCCTCAGAGCGTAAGCCCCATATCCAACATCCATGTCTCATCCGGACCTCTCCCTCGAGCCCACGTGCCTCGGGAGGTTGATGCCCCGGTCCCGATGCCTTACTCCCTTTGGGTCTTATCCATGCGTTCATTCTCGTTGGTTGACTTTTCAGGTCTCCCACCGTATCTTCTAACTACGTGGACTTTGATTCCCTGCCACAGGGATATGTAGGAAGCCCCACGAGGTTCATGCCTTTCACTTCATCACCCATCCTGATTCCTACCTTGGCCGCCACATCCTGGTGGGATCATGCCAACTCATTTCACTCCACTGTATCCAGGAAGCCACCCACATGCTGGCCCCGACATCGGTGTTCCCCCCTAGGGGGTTCTTCAATCTTATCCACCCTCGGTGTTCCGATCAGCCTGATCAGTCTCTACAAGACGTTAAACTTGCGGCATACCCCGTGTCAAACAAGGGAAGCTGAGGGAAGCCTCAGATACATGCTTATGGCATGCGGTTCCCCGCGTTCGATGTGGGATTCCTCGTGCTACCGCACCATCAAGAAGCCCTATAATAAGGGACAGAAGATAGACATGCCAATCCCCCAACGTCAAGACACACCAACGACGCCCCAGCGTGACTATTCTCCTCACCGAAGGTTGCTGCCCCGACCAAACCCCTTGGATCGTCTCGACGGAAGCAGCCTAATTAACTGGGGACCATGGAGATATGGAACCGGGAATGAGATTCATGAATACGTCTTAAATCTATGAGGGAGACCCGGACTAGGTCATGAGCTCCGAGGAGGAATCCACGGAAGGAAGAACCGACATCCCATCATCCCGGTTTCGATCAAGTAGTAGACGTCCCAGAATAAGGAACAGATTCCACCCACCATTGGAATGTGGGAATGTGGGGCCACAAGCCGTGTGTCATCCCCTGCATGATGGATGTGTGTGCGATCTTCTATGAAAGCGTCAAAAACAGAAAATGGTGAACCCGACGTGAAGCTCTTCTCCTCAATACGGAGACTGGTAGCATTGGGGTGTCGATAGATTATCATGTCACCTGGTCTGAGTACCCGGCACCAGGACGTGAAACCCTCCAGGGGTTGGGGAAGTCAAGACGTTGAACACTCTATTATATGACATTGTCTGCTCGGATCCCCCTTACCGGCCACAGAAGATGAAATGATGTTGGGCTATTGGTTGTAGCTTTCTTTTCCTACTAGTGCTAATGGGTTCATCTCCCTACTTTCAAGAATCAAACTGCTACATCTGAAGCTCGATCGCCACCTGCCCACCGGCGGAGGGGCAGGGGCAGTACCGACGCGGTCACCCCGCGTGGTCCCGCCTTTTCCACAACTACTCCGACGATCGCGACTGCGGGGCTCTCACGCCCACTTTCCCCATCAGAGATTATCCAGATGTGGGTGATCAATGACCTTGTGCGTAGGTATGAGAAGGAAGGGGTCATCCCGACCATGGACATGGCCCATTTGGATCTCGAGGCAGCTGCGTCTCACCACCGTCGCCACCCCCGAGGGCCGCGCAGGGTGCCGCTGCTTCCCACGCCAACGTTCAACCGTTTTGGGAGTTTATCCCCGAAATGCCTCGACACCTCCCTTCCCTACACCGATGGGGCAGGGGATGTCCGGTTTCGCCTGAATATAGACCCACTTCAAGGGTTCACGACAAGGGCCCCCTCCAAGCAACGTCGACGTTGTCACCCGACTCCCCGGGCCGAGGAGTAGGCAATCCATGTTCCCACACCACCGGATTCAACCCATTTGACCCGACGCCAGCGTCAGACGCGAGAAGAAGAGGATGCCCGCCCTGGGACATCAACGTCAGCAACCACTGTGGATCGAGCCACTACTGACTCCAATCATCAAACCCCCACACATGTTGAGTAGGTTTAGTTACATGCCCAACCCGGATCGAGGCCCTGACCACCCCACAGGCGGGTTGGGTCGACTCTCCCGGTCACCGACATAGGCAATGGCCGCTGCGGACCAATTCGCGATAGTGCCATCCAGCATGAAGGCCTACTCCGTGCCACCATTCTGGAAAGTAAAAGGCTTCTCCTTGAGAGATACGCTCTAGGTGGGGCTCTCTCTAGCGCTCACTGCACTGGGTATGGGGTCACTTCCCCTACCACTGGCCGCGTGTATGGAGCCATTGTATATCTGGTCACTCACCCACATAGAGTTCCTCCCCATGTCCATTTTGACATCTTCCCTGGTGTTCCTCGCACCTCGGCCTTCGGTCCTCTCTGCCCCAACATCATTGTGGCTATAGGACTCCATGATGTAAATCAGCCTTGCCCCAAGGAGCCACCTAGGGGCAAGAAGGTGGGACGTCATCGCCGTAAGAGAAATTCCAGGGATGGCCGAATGGAAATCAGACCAGTCTGTTTCTTGGACTCTAAGGTGGAGTACGACTCGGTGATGGATCCCTCCCCCCGGTCCTATGAGTCAAGGGTAGGGATAGGGACGTGGCGCGTCAGCCTCGTACTCCATGAATGTGAGATTCATATGATCCCCATCTCCCTCCGATGGTATATCCAAGAAGATGAGGACTTGGCGTACCCCTAGGGATCAAACATTTAGTTACCATTGGCCTCTCAGGAAGCACCTTCCACCTCGATCAGAGAGGGTGGAGAACTTTTCTGGGGACCAAAGGAAGAGTCGCGACATGGAACACCCTCAGAAAGCACCAACACTGAGACAGGAGGCATATTCGCCAGCCCATCTGATTGTGACGTGGCAGCCAGGACACTGCAACCCTTGGAGGATGACTTAGGATTCGGCGGCCAATCGGCATGCTCGCCGTATTCGCCGCCGGCCAGCCCACTGGCCCAGTGGCATGCCTCAGTACCACTGCTGGTTCCCCAGCCATTCCAGGTTGATGAACGGGGCCGAAAAAGTCCAAATATTGAACCTGAGTTGTGGAGCTTCCGGACCATCCTCGCCGCAGGCCACTTCCCTGAGAAGTTTTATCCGGTCGCAGGATTGGATTTTGATATACCAGAATCGCTCACCCTGGGAGAGTTTGAATGTTTCCACCATACTCTATGGGTGACTCACTACTGTCTTCACAATCAGCAAGTTCCTTATCCCGGGAGTCAAGCACATCTTGAGGATATCGGTGAGCAATGTCATCGGGGCGACCTAACCACGCTCCCCACGGTTCGGCATCCTGAATCACATGGCCACCACAGGACCCTCTAACAAAAATGCGTTCAGAGTTTTCAAGTACTCTGAAAAGTTATCGAGGAAGCCACCCCCACGTGCATGTTCGCGGATGGGGATAGCACGCTTCCCTTCTCTTCAGTGCGATTCGCCGACAGCCCGACTCAATGGGTGGCTTTGAGGGCATGCCCCCGAGGGCAACAACGGTCAACATGGCCGACCAGTCGGGAGTGGGGAAAATTTTGTAACTTCTTGATGGGGACTAACCCCTTGAGGACAGGCCGCTACTGGACCCATCCGGGAGAATTACTCACCAGAAGGGGAACCTCCAAGGTCTCCCCGCACCCACTGAGGCATTAACAATGAGCCGGAATATCAGCAAACGTAAAGAGCATGTTGGGGTTGTCAATATCTCTAACCCATCTTCCTCAGTACAGAAGGCAGAGGAAGATCCCGAGAAGGCCATGTTGTGCCAATAGATTGCTGAGTAGAAGGGGCTCGTTGATGAGCTTCTTGCTGAATGCATTGCCGAGCGGCGACCCGATTACAGTGAACCTAGGCCGGGGCAACAGGGGCAAGAACAGCAACCCCTCGACAAGATTCTCCCGGGAAACCGTGATCATGCTGTGTTCGCCGACAGAGGAGAGGTCGGAGCTCATGGCAAGAGGGAACGATATGTTTTTCCGAACCCACTTGAGAGGCGTGATCACCCAAGAGATCCCGCTCAGTTTCCTCCCGCTGCACCAAGAGTTGCTCCACCAGCCGCCCTGCGAGCTGCTGAGCTTGACTACAGGATTGAAGAGCCCGGAAATGCGCTTGTTGTTAAAGATCCCCATCAAGATAGGAACCCACGTCCATATGATCTGATGGAAGAACTCATCGCCCACATAGAGGCTCTGAAAACTCAACAGGTGGTGATCCCACCAGACAGCAAGCCATACCCAGCATGGGTGGATGACATTCCGGCACCACCGGGATTTGGGAACCCCACTTTCGCTCCCTTTAATGGGATAAGAGATCCACCACAGCACCTGGCCCACTTCAACTCGATGTGTGGGCCTATGTTGGGGTCTCTAGCGTAGCAGGAGGCTACCAAGCTCCGTTTCATTGTTCAGACACTAGAGGGGCCGACATTCTTCTGGTACAGCCAGCTCCCTGTCGGATCTGTGACTATCTGGGAGGACCTTCGCAAGAAATTCCTCTACCATTTCAGTTCCACAACCTGGAAGACGAACATTGCAGACCTCTTCAGGTGAAAGAAAAGGCCCGATGAGCGAGTCGCGGACTTCATCGCCCGGTGGAAGGGGCTCACATACTCCCTTCACATGCCACTAACTCAGGTGAAATTACTGACAATGTGCGTACGGAACGTCAAGGCAGAGCTGGTTCCTTCTCGGATCACTCGGAATTACCTCGAAGGGTTCTGGGACTTCTCAAACAAGGCTCAGCACCTTGAAGAAGCCCTGCAACCGTCCAGTCAGGCGCGCCCACTACCTCCTGTAATCCCTTCAAGGAAAGCTTCCAGAGCCATGCCCGCTGTTGTGGCCCAAATAGAGGCCCCTAGGTAGCTAGAGTTGCTACCAGTGAGGCTAGGTCCACAGCCCCATAGGGGTCCGCCTCCACGAATGCTGCTTCCAGCCCAGTAGCAACTGCCTCAAAATCGGCAAGCACCTCCTCATAACGCACCGCCACCACCTAGGAGATATAATCAGGTTCCACCTCCTCGGCATGATTTTTCGTCCCCTCGTCAGGGCCAGCCTCCTAGATCCCCCTTTCCAGACAGGAGTAATCAGACCTACTCGTTCGACAAGGATCAGGTCCTCAGTTACTTCCGTAGTGTCTTGGAGTAGAGAATTGTGCGGCTGCCTGAGTTCCGGAAGCCAGAAGAGGCTCATCTCACCGATCACCATAACTACTTCCCTTATCACCGGAGCTTGGGTCACACCATCCAGCAATGCTACGTGTTCAAGGAATGGATCCAATACCAGATTGAAAACAATATAGTCAGGTTGGACCGAGCCCTGGCACAAGTAGTAGGTGTCTTTGTGAGATCGGATGGCGGTAGTGGCGACAAGGATAAATGGAAGCAGGTTTCCGACCATGGGTCCCAGAAGTATAACGACTGGATGGCCCGCAGGACATTCACCCATGCCCATGGCATCATCCATGCACGTCTGAATCAGCCAGAGCCCTCAGAAGCTATGGTTTCTACTTCGATATCGTCGTCCGAGCCTGCCTCTTCCCAGAAGAGCAAGCGGCGGCAGCGCAAGAAGAAAGAACGTGCCCTGCCAATGTCGTCACCATCCCTCATTCTTGGCGACTTCATGCCCCTAGAAATAAGGATCCCTCTGAGACTCCGCGCGGTAGTGGATGACTCCTCAAGTGGCAGTCAGGGGTACGCTTCTGTTAACACTGTAGAGATGGTAAATCCCTTTTTGACTCCCGATGATGAGGAATTCCAGGTGGACCTTTCCAATGTCCCCAGCCATCACCAACATCGGCGGAGCCATGGTTACATGAATCGCCAGGTAACGGAAGTTGGCACCTCCAGCAAGGCCGTGCACGCCACTGAGACCAGGCAGCAGGCACAATACAGAGCTCAGCACACGCGGCCCATTTATCTAGTGTCAACAGGTTCTCCTCTGCCACCGTTTGTGTTGCTTGATCAGGCAGAACCAGCTCGGCCATACCACGACCCGCTCCGCCCTGCCACCAGCCGACCCCAGCCTTCTGGTCCTAATCCGGAAGCCACTCTCCGGGCTTCGACTAGTGAACAACGAGATGTGCCTAGTACCAGTCAGTCACCAGTCCCGCCGGCAGGGCCCGTCATTCCCCCAATCGCAGAGCGGCCTCCTGTATGCAGAGGCTCATGGTTGGCCTAGAAGTATGATGTTCTAAAGCACCTTGCCATCATTCCAGCATGGAATTCTATCCTTGAGGCTCTTCGACTGTCGTTTGAAATTTGTGAGGCACTCGCCGAGGCCCTAAGGAGCCCCCTCCAGTTTGAGACGGAGGTAGCAGCTGCAGAAGCCTTCCATGCTGAGGCAATTAAGAACGCCGAATTCCGGGCAGTTATCTCATTCTCCAGTGAAGATGAAGACCCTCCCATACAGGGGAACATTCGCCCACTGTACATCACTGGCCAGTTCAATGGCATGGAAGTCCGCCACTATCTTTTTGACACAGGTTCTGGGATTAACCTAATCCCAACTCAGACATTTCGGAAGATGGGTCTATCTGAGGATGATTTAACTCCCTCCAACCTCAGGATTCAGGGGTATGACAGGACCAAGAAAACTCCAGTCGGCAAGATTCACTTGAAGACCCAGTTTGGTGGCCTAATTGCCAGCACCGAGTTCATGGTTGTCACTAAGGACACCACCCACAATGCGCGGTCCCCTCATCCTATCACCAATGCCTCAAATACTCCCTTAATGGTTGAGTAGGCATGCTCCAAGGAGATGCGTCTCCTTTTTCGTCTTGTGAATCCTGTTACCTGGACGCCGATTATTACAAGAGCAAGGATAAGTAGATTCTGGCAGGTGAGGATGAGCCCCCCACTGTCACAAGTGATCCTTGGGCAGGTTTGGATGACGCCTACGTATTCCCAATGCATTGGTTGGAGGCCACAACCCCCGACATGGAAGAGTGCTTTGTTGTTTCGTTTACAAGAGGAAGGCATGTCCCCAGGTATAAGAGACAGCGGGAAATCACCTCATACTCCTACACCAACTCGGCTCAAGTGATCCCAAAACCTTCTACCCCTGTATGGTATTGGGGAGTTATGCTCATGAAAACGATGGTACGTCATACCTATCTCTTCAGCCGGGCTGGAAATCATCGGCTCGAGCCGATGCACCACTACTGCTTTGATATCATCAAGTGTGGCCCCTTGGGCCGAAGACCAGATGGGATCGGATCTACTGCCTCCATTGATATAGTCTCTGTGGCATGTGAGTCTCTTGATATGATGACCACTGCTACCCAAGCCAACACCATCCCCCCTTCAGAGCCTGGTGGCTCGGAAACAACACCCCCCACGGAAGATCCCTCCATAGGTGGGGAAGAGGATCTGGAGGATGCTCCCCCTGCCTTTGAAGAAGGTGTCTCTACCACGGTCAATGAAGTGGTACAGGTGAACCTTTGTAGTGAGGCAGATCTGAGACCCACATTGATCAGCACCACTATGCCCTTAAAGGAGCAGAAACAGTACGTGGACTTTCCTAAACAGCACCATGACGTGTTTTCCTGTAGTTACAACGAGATGCCAGGACTAGATCCCCAGGTAGCCATCCACCGTCTTGGCCTTCTGGAAAACCATCGTGGGTTCAAGAAGCCTCCCAGAAAGATGCATCCTTCTCATGGTGCCATGGTTGAGGCCGAGGCTGAAAATATTATCAAATCCAACTTTGTCAAGGAATTTCAGTACCCCTGGTGGCTGGCCAATATTGTGCCATTCTGGAAGAAAAACGGACAGATCAGGGTCTGTATCCACTTTTGCGATCTCAATCTCCACTGTCTAAAGGATGATTTTCCCCTTCCAGTGACAGAATTGTTGATTGATTCCACGGTCGGGTTCCAAGCCCTCTCTTTCATGGATGGGTATTCTGGGTACAACCAGATCCGGATGGCCCCCGAGGACAAAGAGTTCACTGCCTTCAAGGCCCGCAAAGGTACATTCTGTTACCAAGTTATGCCCTTCGGCCAGAAGAATGCTGGTTCCACCTATCAGCAGGCCTTACATCGAATATTCAATAAAATTCTCTAGACACTGGTGGAATGCTACGTGGATGATCTGGTGGTCAAATCTCACCAGTTCCAGGACTATCTCAGGGACCTTGATAAAGTGTTCAGCTTCCTCCGTTCTCACCACCTGAAGATGAACCCGCTGAAGTGAGCCTTGTGGTCACCTCCAAGAAGTTTCTTGGCTTTTTTGTCAGATACTGAGGCATCGAGATCGACCTAGAGAAGATCAATTCCATCATATAGATGCCTCCCCTGAGCAATATTCAGGAACTTAGGGGTCTCCAAGGCCACTTAGCCTATATACGCCGATTCATTGCGAATCTGGTGGGAAAGTGAAAGCCCTTTTCCTGGCTCATGAAGAAAGGTTCCACCTATTAATGGGATGAAAAGTGTCAGAACGCCATTGAAAAAATCAAGCAGTATCTGCTCCAACATCTGGTCTTGATGCCACCCATCTCCGGGAAGCCACTGGTCCTTTACGTGACCGCCCTGGAACGGTCCCTCGGCGCACTTCTCGACCAGAAGAACAACCAAGGAACAAAGAACAGCCTCTACTACCTTAGTCGCATGCTCCTCGAAACGGAAATTAGATATTCTCCCATCGAGAAGAGCAGTCTGGCGCTCGTATTTTCCATACAAAAATTACGACACATCTTTCAGCACCACAAGGTACAGCTGGTCTCTTGGGTAGACCCGTTGAAGTACATCCTAAACCAACCTATACTGATTGTCCGACTATCGCGGTGGGCGGTGATCCTCCAGCAGTTCGACATCAGGTTCGTGCTTCAGAATGCTATCAAAAGACAGGAATTGGAAGACTTTGTAGCTGCTCACCCAACCTCTGTGGATCAGCTGCTGAATCTAGATTTTCCTAATGATGTAATCCTCTCAGTCGATCATGTCGTCCCATGCTGGCAGATGCACTTTAACAGTGCCTCCCAGAGCCCCACTGGTAGGAGACTCAACAATCCTAGGCTCAACAAAGTGGGCATGGGTATCATCTTCATCACCCCGGAGCAGGCTATCCTTCCATATTCGTTCCTGTTGTCAGAGGGTTGCACAAACAATGAGGTAGAGTATCATTCCCTCATCACTGGCCTCGAGCTGGCCCTCGAGGTCGACGTGCCCCATCTGCATGTGAAAGGGGACTTCGAGCTGGTCATCAAGCAGTTCAATGGTGACTATGTTGTTAGAAATCCATAACTCGTGCCATTGTTGGAGTGTGCCCTACTTCTAATGGCTCAGTTCCCTTCTCGGTCGGAGGTCGTTCATATCCTCCGGTCACAGAATAGTCAAGCAGATGCTTTGCCCAGCCTAGCCACATCACTTGCGGAGCCCGAACAGGATGACCTGATTATCCACGTGGCGTATCGGAGAGTCATTTCTCCTGTTACCCCGAAGTATGATCGTGGCCCACGGGTGAACCATCTTTCCACCCGTTTCCCTATGTCAGGAGCCCCGGGTACTTTAGATGCGGCGATCTAAATAGTTCCTAATTGGAGCACACCCTTGGTTGAATATCTTCAACGTGGTAATCTTCCGTCTCAACGGAAGAAGCGTAATTAACTGGTGTCCATGAAGATATGGCACCGGGACTGAGATTCACGAATACGTCTTAAATCTATGAGGGAGACCTGAACTAGGTGACGAGCACCAAGGAGGAATCCACGGAAGGAAGAACTGATATCACATCATCCCAGTTTAGATCAAGGAGTAGACGTCCCTGAATAAGGAATGGATGCCGCTTTCCTTTGGAAAGCAGTAATGCGGGGCCACAAGCCACACTCTTCCCTGGAGATACATTCAATAAAACATGATCTCCAAAGTGAAATTTCAAATTTTTCCTTCAGTTATCATCATATATATTTTTCTTGCTTTGATATGCATTGATATGGGTTTAAATCATCTTTCACGTTTTCATTGTCTCCTCCACAAGGTCTGGGCCTGCAATATTCCTTTCACTAACTCCTTCCTAAAAAATTATATTACAACATATCTTTACATATAATACTTCATACGACACCATTTGAATACATGAATGGAAGCTATTATTATTGGAGAACTCTAAAAAGGGTTAAAATGATCCTACTTGCCTTGAAAGTCATGATATAATGAACTCATCATGTATTATATTTTTTGAATAGTTCATTCGGATTTTCAATCACATTAAGAGGGATAAGTAATTCTCAAATAAAGATCAGTATCAATATCCTTCTAAATAATTTTCCATAATTTCAATGTAAAAAATGAATCATGATTAGACACAATTGAAATAGGTGTTCCATGAATTCTTAAAACCATATTAATATAGAAACGTAAGAGGTTATAAAGAGGTAAGAAATATCATATTGGGATGAAATTTATAGATGTTTTTTTGGAGATTAGAAATAACCCATATTGCATCATTATTTCTAGGATTATTTTATAGTCCCTAGATGAAGTCTATTGTAATTTCATCCCATTACCATATAGTAATTAGAAGAGGTTTCATGACTCCTCTAGGGTGTTGTCTCTCATCTTTCACTGATGGTTTTACCAAAAATCTAGATATATAATCATCAACTTCCTAACTCATATTATCTCACCAAAAGTGTTACATAAAATCTTTATACATCATACTGCCTCTAGGTTGTATAGTGAAATATGAGCTATGAGCATCATCTGACAATTTCCTTTTCAGATCAAGTATATATAGAATGTGTAATCCCTTCCAAAATTTCAAAATACCATCTTTCTAAATTCAATCTTCCAATTTCCCATCATTCATGTATTTAAAATTATTTTGATATTATCATCATCAGGATGAGATCTTTTTATATTTTATAATAAATATGTTTTGAAAATAATTAAAAAAAATTATGTATCTCCTTCCATAGTGATTCCCATATCCATTTTAACTAAATATTTGATCATAGGATCCTTCTTGACCCTCATTTTGGTAAATACCCCATAATCCTTTCATACCAATTCATATTCTATAACATTTTCCTTCCCTGGGTGGTACTTTATAGAGTAATCATATTCTTTGAGTTGCTTGATCCATCAACTTTTCCTCATATTACGATCTTTTTATGAAAATATGTATTTCAAACTCTTATGATCCATATATATCTCATGTTTTTACCAAAGAGATAATGAAATCATATCTTCAATGAAAATATTATTAATGTGAACTCAAGATCATGGGTTGGATAGAATTGGTCATGAATCTTTATCTTCTTTGGTCTATAGGCAAAAACTTTATAATTCTACATAAGGATACAACCGAGTACCTTCTTAAATGCATCACTATAAATTAAAAAACCCCATAGTTTCCCTTTGTAGATTCAAAATAAGTTCATTCATCAATATTATCTTCAATTAATAAAAAAAATTATTCAAATTTCATTATCCATATTAAGTTAACACCATTATAAGTAAGATTGTTTAATAGAAAAATAGCAGGGAAATGTTTTTAAAAAAATCTCCAATACTAACCTGTTAAACCAATGAAACTTCATACCTTAGTTATGTTCAATAGTGAAGACCATATTTGGAAAAACATTGTCTTTGTAGGTTCAATCAAGACTTAATCCTTTGAGATAATTTATCCAAGAAAAGAAATATCCTGACTCTCAATCTCACAATTGTTAAATTTATTATATAAATATTTTCTTTTTAGAGACTCAAGAATGAACCTCAAGTTATTACCATTGTATTCATATATCTTAGAGTACACAAATATAACATTAATAAATATCATAACAAAGTTATCAATATATTATTTTAATAATATGTTCATTATATCCATGATGATGTAGGGTGTATTATTCAATCCAAATGGAATTAATGTGAACCCATAATGTCCATACCTAATTTAAAATGCTTTCTTTGAAATATATTCCTTATTTACTAACAATTTATGACACCCATGGTGAAGGTAAATATTTGAAAAAAATTATCTTCATGAAAATGAATGAATATTTCATAAATTTGTGGTAGAGGATTCATGGCCTTTATTGTAGTAGTATTAATTTACCTATAATCAATGCATATCCTCATAGATCCATTTTTATTATTATTGAAAAGAAGAGGGGCTCCCCAAGGTGAAAAACTAGGGAATATAAATCCCACATCGCACAAATAATTTAGTTTCTTATTCAACTCTACTAATTACATAGTGTACATTCTATAGGGAGACATTGATAAAGGATATTCACCTGGGACTAAATCAATAGAAAACTCAACTTCATACTCTGGAGTATGTATAGGTAATTACTTAGGAAAAAAATCAATGTATTTATATACAATTAGTACAACTTCATTTTACAGATTACCTTTATCATTCGTTGGTTGTTTCTTTTCTTCTTCTATAAGAATCTCATTTAGAATATCTACTAGGGGTGGGTCTAGGAAATAATTGAATGATGAATTCTCCTTTATAATGATAAGGAATTCAAAATATTATTCCAGAATCATAACATCCTTCTCTTTGCAATAAATTTTATCACCATATTTTGATATCTAGACCATACTTAAGATTATACAAAAAAATACCATTGGAATAATAATGAAATCAGAAAATAAATT
This sequence comes from Viscum album, assembly GCA_963277665.1. Taxonomy (NCBI): domain Eukaryota; kingdom Viridiplantae; phylum Streptophyta; class Magnoliopsida; order Santalales; family Viscaceae; genus Viscum; species Viscum album. The sequence continues at coordinate 1,758,534,935 of OY728150.1, forward strand.
TTGCTTATATGTCATAATGATAACATCCTAACACATCCTTATTGTAGTGAGAGTTCCACTATGAGTCTTTAATAATAACTCTATTCACAAGGTTCATAGAAATTATATAATTTTATTGTAAAATGTTGTTGATATAAAAGATTGTAATGATGTAAAATAAAATAAATCATTATCTATATTTCAGGATATGATTAAAGTACCTTCCAACACAACATTAGGAACTTCAACCTCAGTTGTTTTGATCGTATAAGCATTACCTTGTTCCATTGGCCTCTTTTGGGGAAAATTCCATTTATGTCTTGGAAAATAACTTTCATTGTGTCTCATCTTCTTATAGTTGGATCATTGTGCATTAGAAACTTCTTTCTTTCCCTTGTAATCATGAGCATGGTGTAATTTCTCTCCACACTTTTAGTAAACTCCTGTAACCTATAGTCATGTTCCATAGTGTTTCCTTGCACATTAATTACAACATGGAAATTCCAACCTTACCTTCTTCTATTTTTTCATATCTTCTTTTTTGGAGTGCTCACCAGGACTTTTCTTATCTTGCTTCCCTTCTCTATGTCATAGGAAATAGAGAATAATTTCTCTATATTTATAGAACATAATACACTATCCTTAAATGAAGAATATTTGGGACAATGATTCACATTAAATTATTGGAATAATCCAATCAAATAAATGATTAATAATTATATTTGGATTATTTATATAGTCCACAAAATTCCTTGTTAACGCTATAAAGCTGGATTCAAACATAGCTACATTTTTTCATTCCTTTTGTCTCAGTTTCAAGAATTGTCTCTCCATATATACTCATTGTTCGTGATGAAAGTACTTTTCCAAGTACTGTGCCTTAAAATCCTTCTATTATATGATTCCAGTTTCTTATTCATCCTTGGTGTTTTGAATCAATGCCCACCATTGATTTTCATTTGTAGAGTTATGACTAACTTCCATAACATCATTATCCATTTTATTACTTCTGGAGATGATAAATATCTTTTTTAAGAAACAAATCCATTTCTCAGCTAAAAATGGATTTGTAGTCCCATTGAATTATTGAGGTTGATAATGTATGAATTGGTCTAACGTGGTTACTCCACATTGTGGATTTTTAGGATAATCTATATGGAAAAGGTTATTGGACATAAATTGGGAATTTTTGGGAATATGGTTATATTTTTTTCAACTCCAGCTATAGCTCCAACTATATATTCATTATCTTTCCCAAGAGACAAATACCTATATGGATTTTGTGCATTAATACGTTTCAAATTCCATCATCTAAATTTTATTTCTAAACAATGTCATACACTATATTAGATCATGACATTATGAAACATAATGTATAATTCCAAAAATAGTGAAACACTTTATATAAATTGGAAAATTTATGTTGAGCAAATCTCATAATCATAAATATGGATTCATTGAGAATATTTCAAATTATAAAAAATTCAAATCATTCATAATTGATTAGAAATAAATTTTTAATTGTCCCTTGAATATCCCCTAGGAGTGTCAAACTAGGTGTGCAGTAAGGCCCATTGTTGTGAACTATGTGACTATTGACTTGAAGCACAATGAACTATTTTCATATATATTACCCCTAGGTATAACCTTTATAGAGCCACATCCAGTTGTAGTATGTTAACAAGGATGTATTTCTTGGAAATCCACATAATCTCAGCCTTACTAAAACATTATGGTGTTATCATATACTTAGACTTATCCTCAATGTTAGAATATGGTTATGTTTTCTAAAATATGTTTTACTAAATCTAATTCCCTAGGTTTCAACTAGAATTGCATTGATACCAACTGTAAATACTCTGATCTTGGTATCACAGCGTTGGAGGTTACTTTATTAAATTGGCAGTAGATATAAGGAATCACATCATGAAGGTTAAAAAGTAATAGTTACATTAGTAAAATAGATACATATTTTAATCCCACATTATAATTGAAAACATAAAATACAATGTCTTATTTCCTATGATAACACCAAAATTAATTTTATAATAACACAATATATCAATCATAATACACTTACTAACATCATTGGTCAAGGAAACATAAGGAAGGGGAGAGATCAAATACTCTTTAAGGGTATGTGTATAGAAAAATATATCATGAATACATAAGTTATAATAAATATATAAAGGAAATAAAATATAGCACATTCTATTTAACCAATAACATGAACCTCAATAATAATGTGGAAAGATTAAATGATGACAAAATAATTCCATATATATAATCACTTCAACTTGAAATTTATCCATTGATATTATAAATAATTGAATAATCACATCGACATTAATAACTAATCTCATAATGATGTAATAAATAATTAGAAACATAATAACAATACCATATAAGACTCATTCTAAGACATATTCTATAAATAGGCGAGACCAAAACCAAATAACCAAGATAGTGTGTCTCACAAGACCTTTTAGTGTGTCAAGGTTTCATAGCAGCCCCACCCATCAATCACTATGTCCATTGAATTCCCTATGTGAAATGGGTGAAACATAGTAAATGAAAATATTTTTATTAAAAAAACTAGCATATAAAATGTTAATAACTATCCCAATTAATAATTATATTCATAAACCATCCGGTGTAATTTTAAGAATGGTATCAAAATAGTATATCCTCTGTCAAAATAATCATAAAACATCATAATAAATAATAAGTATGGTTTCATTAGATTATATCCTTAGCATGATATTAAACAATTATTTTTACAGATGAAAATACTTTAAGAATGTCACTTAAAATATTATTTAGGAAAATACCATTTTTAATTTGATATAACTCATTTAATGTCTACAATAATTAGTAAGGAAATCATTTAATTTGAAAATAATCTTTCAAACATGTAAATGAACATCAAATAAATTGGTTTTCATGATGTTAGGTAATTTCATATGTATCTTATAAGTTAAAAAACATTCATTTCACATTGTTATAAAGAGGATAAAACGTACCTAGTTCGAAAAACAAAAAGAATATTCCTTTTAGATAAATTTTTAAAATTAAAACATAAGTATTAACTTCATTAATAAATCATTTCTATAATGTTAAAAACATTCATGAAAATATTTTTGGAAAACATGGATATGGAAGCAAATGGTCATTTGGCTGAAGAGAGAAATAAATTCATCTTTTTAAAAACAATATTCTCAATAATTTTAATTACAAAGAATAGGAAAATAGTAATATTAAATAAAAATTTAATTACAACCCATTGTAGAATAATATAAATTGGGTTCAACATTTAAATATCAAAAAATTCCCCTAAAGGATACTTAACCATAAAAAATCTCTAATAATGATGTGACTATGAATTAAACCCTTAAAACTTTTGTAATTTTTGAATCATAACCCCCATGAATTTGAATTATTAATTTAAATATATTCATGGTATGATATATAAAGGTTTAATTATATATAACACAAAAAAAATAAGTGGTGAATATGGAATATGTCAGAGGGAAGTAAAAGTGAGATGAGAAACCCTTACCTCAAGTTTGGTTTACATCGTACATATCCAAACCTCTTGTATAATAAATACTGTATTGAAAAAAATATATTACATAACCAAAATTATATGTATCATAACTTATGTTATTTACTTATAATCTTATATCACCTATTTATTAATAATTCTTTATTAATATCACTATTACATGTAATGACGACTTCATTTTTTTTGTGTCTTTTGGTTTATAGTTTTGGTATATGTAAATTGATCATGGTTCCATAATCTAAATAATTCTAATAATTATATAAATATAAAATATATTAATTATATAATTATTTATAATATTTCACAAAAAATATATATAGGAAAATTTGGTCACTGTTCATTGAGACGGTAGGCCATACATACACATGAATATTATTTTAATTTTTTTACGGATCGAAATAAATAACGGTAAATAGTAATTCACCTTAAAATAATAATTATTATACCATATAAATTAGATATATTCATTAAATATATCCTTATTGACATCAATTTCAAATTGAATGAAAAAACAGTCACATCGCTTCTTGGAGGAAGTGGTCCACACATATGCAGAATCGGTGTTAACAATTTCCAATTGATTGAAAGGTGAGAATGTAGACGTTGTATTATAATTTTACGTAAAATTATGTCATAATTCTTATATATAGACATTACATACATAATTATATCCATCCATGAGATATGGTGATGTAAAAATAATTATATCGATTCGTGAGGTGTTAGTCCGCTATACACACGATCGAAAATTTTGTTTCCCATTTAATGAAATATGTGATGAATATTGGTTATTCACTTTTCAAACTAAAAACTTTTTATATAGAAAACAATTTTATATTATTTTATCTTATTTTGAGAATATTTTAATGGGTTATAGGAAGAAAGAAAATAATATTCTTGGTTAAAAAGTAAAAATCTTCATCGAAGAAACTCTTTAGGTTTATAACTAAAGCCTTACAAAAATGGTTTTATGAACAAACCAAAAAATCTATAGTTTTAGTGAAGGATATGAGGAAGTGATTTTAATTGGGGTTTTCTAAAAAAATTATTTTAATTTTGGATATGAGAGGAGAGGGGGTGTCCTTTTTTAAGTGGGGGCCCTCTTGGAAATTACCTTGAATTTTCCCAAAAGAATATAAAATGATAATTTCATTCCCAAGAAATAACCTTAAATTAAAAGTTAGGATAGTATAAGGTTTAAATATGTCCATAAAATAGGTTTTAGACAATTTTTATTTGTATAATTACCCTTATCTTATGGTTTAACCCCCCACTAATAATCTAGTTTTATCCTTAAACATTTTAATTAATCCTAACATTTTTTACAATTCATTATGACATAAAATTTAGATCACTTTTTTACCTATAATTAATTTTTATGATTCTTAATATGAAATAATTATTTTTTGAAATTCATATCACATTAGTGGAAAATTTAAATTTAAAATTAAACATATAAGTACAATGAAAAAATTGATTTTCAATGGAAAAGTTTTCTTAAGTATAAAAAAATTATATCAAAACTCAGCATAAAATTTAATAAAATATATGAAATAAAACAAATTTTACATTTTAAAAAAAAATTAAAACTAAATTGAACTTGTAAATTCATTAAATGAAAATACTATTACCAATAAAAACATTATTTTAATTATTCATTAAAAAAAATCTTTTAAAACAATTGTCAAAAATTAAACTTAAGATAATTTTTACATGATGATTTAAAAAATAAAGTTCTTTTTTTATAATAAATTCTCTAAAATTTGAAAATTTTAATTTTAACATAAGTGTGTAAAATAAAATGAAACTGTTTTTTTTATATAGTTTTCAAAAAAAACATTTCTCACTTTGTTAAATGATATTTAAATTTATTTCTAATAAATTGATAGGAAATTAATTTATATACAACATGTTTAAACCACATATTTTTAATAATTTATATAATTATATTCATACCTTCTAATTTAATATCCAGGTTATAACGATAAACCATATTATTATTCATTTAGGCTTGGGGTCATATGTTCCACAAGCTATTGAAGATATTTGATTTACATAAAAATTAATATATCATAATGTATCAGGGTTTTATAGAGCATACGTTCTTTTTTCACTAAATTAAACTACATGAAACTTAATTCCATATCAAATGATTTTAAATTTCATGACATGTTTGTCTTTATCAAATGACGTTAAACCACATAACATATAAGTCATCATCATATAATGTTAAATTTCATGAAACTTATAGCATTTCCAAATAATATTAAATTGAACGAAACTTAAGTTATTGGAAAATAATTTTAAACAATATGACATGTAAGTCTTTTTCAAATGATGTAAACATGTATGATAGTTAATTCCTTGTAACGTAATGTTAAACTACATGACACTTAAGTCCATTTAACATGAAATTATACTACATGACATGTAATTCCTTATTAGGAAATGTTAACTTTTACAACACTTAAGCTACATGACATGTAATTACTTATCACGAAATGTTAACTTGTAAAACACTAAAGTACTAGGCACACGGAATTAAACTGCATGAAACATAATCCCTTATTTCAAGATGTTAAACTGCATGATACTTAAGTATTTATTTCATGTCATTAAACAAAACAACACATATATCCTTATCTCATGACATTATATTATAATACACTAATGTCTTTATTGCATGATATTAAAGTAAATTACATATAAGACCTTTTATTATGATGATAAATCATACAACATGTAATTTACTATCAAATTATGTTAAACTAAATAACACTTTAGTCATTGTCGTGTGACATTAAACCACATGACATGTAAGTCCTTATCACATGATGTTGAACTACATGACATATATGTCCATATAAAATGAAATTAAACAGTATGATATATAGTCCATCATTCATAATCATAAATTTCTTAGGGTAACTCATTCTATACCAATTAAGGATCTCTCATGAGATCCAGATCCATTTATGAGGGCATGGAATACTTAAAAACTATGTGTGGATTTACTATTTTTATTTCATGATACATAGAAAATTCTACACCATATATTCTAGACTCAACCAAAAACTATCACCCATTTTTTCTCCTTCATAAAGGATTAAAATGTCATTAACATTGTAAAATCATTCCTAAACCCTCTTTAACACTTTTGGATATCCCTTTACATAATTCACACTTCACTTATCCACAGTATCATATTTACATAAAAAAATTCATGGATATCAAGAATAATTGCATAAATCTTCAAAGGAAACCTTTGTTTATCTTTTCATAAATCCCCCTAATATGGCTCAGTATACACTCCACTAACAAGGCCAACAAACTAGAGGAACTTTTTCATCCTTGGAAAAAGGTCAAAAAATCCTCGTACACCCTAATAGTGTCACAGTAGAAGATTCTATTCAAATATAGATAGTTTTTATCTGTAATACACTTATCCCATGTCATCCCTCGTGATACAAAAACCTGGAGTCATGATTTACAGCATCATCATTCCCTATTCAAAAATGTTTTGGGGTGTTCTTATCCCTTTAACCCCACTAGGTTTCCTTTTATACACTTCCATTGTATACATTAGTCCAATAACTATGACCATAAACAATGTGTACTCACCCCTCCAAGATAGTCTATTCTAGCTTTGAGATCTTCATTCACATTATATTTTACCAAACCATTATTATATGGAATATATCACTCTTTGGTAAAAGCACTATAACCTTAAACAACTTTTACCTCATTTAAATTAGTGAAACCATAAATATATCATTATTTAGTCAAAGATGTATGAAATAAAACATGATACCTCAATTGTCTCAATTTTAAAATTTTAAACCACTAGTGAAATAGCCATAAGACCTTTCATGATGAAAATTATATAGGGTGGTAACAAAAACATTCAATACTCCACTCTCTAATATTTCCACTTTCAAGGCCTAGGAAAAAATTAAATTGGAAATATAAAAGGATCAAATATTATGGGGCCCACCCTATGGCCTTTAAAAATTCTACGTCTTTCTTACTAAACCCACTATTTCTATAAAATTTTAGAGTAATGATATATCATATTTTGTCTCCAAATAATGTTTTCAATTCATGATATTGTAACTTATAGGATACCTAATCCCTTCTTCAATACCCTCTCTTCCATAAACCTACTTCATTTCCCAAATATATCAATTCCCACAATCCATTCATGGTTATCGGTAATGATTATTTCCAACTTCAAAGGGAATACCTATTTGGTTATCCATATATTCTCTTAAAATAACTCTATATAGATTTCCCTAATTTCTTATTCCAAAAAAAGTTATTTGTTAGTTATAATAAAACGGTCCTATAATCTTTATAATCTTTGACACCATTTCAAAAAAAAACTCATCATTTCAAAATGTTCAATGGACATCACTAAGATATGTTTCCCCTATCATCATTATTGATTCAAAATCCTTGAGGTATGATTTTGAATACCCATAGCATAACCATTCAAGCAAAATCTATACCCTCAATGTTACTTATCCTAGCATTATGTTCACCATCAAATTAGGGATAAACTATCTCATACATAAACTTTTTATTGGTCCACATCATGTTACCCTAAATGTAATGACATGATAGTATGAGCTTCATGACTATAAATCAAATAAAAAAATTTATAATTAGGTCTATAATAGAAATGGGGTCTCTATTAACATCGTGTTTGTCTTAGTTTTTTACACATATATTCACTTTCTCACCCTTTTTTATTAAAGTTATATGACCACAAACTTAAACTATATTTTTTCAAAGTTTATTAACCTAAAACACCAATGAACTTTCATCCATTAATTATGAATTAAAACTATATACATTATTCCATTAGTGTTTGTATATATTCATGACATAAAACTCTTCATTCACATTAGATTTTCATCACCCAAGCTATTGTGTAGAATGTCTCACCCCTTCCTAGTCAATGTTTCTGGAATTTAATCATTAAATATGTTATTCCAACAAAAATGACCTAAAAAATTATAAGTAAAGAGATAAAAAATCAAAAAGATGAAAAATATCAAAGGGGAAAATTGAAAATGGTCAAGTCTCTACTCATTTGTTACACATTCTACAAGATTTGGGAAATTTTTAATTTTTTTTAAAAAAATAAAATGTGTCAATTCAAAAACCCATGAAAGGGGTATTGAGTAATAATAAAGTCTCTACCTTCTAAGACTCCTCCATTTGAGGCTTAATAAAAATTTAAAGTTAAATAATAAAACATATATCTTATTGGGTTTACTATAAGGTCATAGAAAATGTAAATCTATACATTATGAGCCTCTTAGCCTTGGAAAAATTTAAGGAAAACAATCATCTATGGAGTATAAAAATATAATATTCATGAAATAAATATAATAATGAAAGGTTAGGGTGATAAAACCCCCTTGAACAATAGAATCCTCATTCAAAATTCCCACTTTTTTATCATCATCACATTGTGTCATCTCAGTTCACATTTAATGGACCAAATATAATATGTAGTGATAGAACATATTCTTATACATGTTTTTGAGACATAATTAGGAGTAAATATAACACATCAGAATAGACCAACTCAAGTGTATGGTTATAGCACCTATGAGTATACACATCCATGATTCATTCCTAAGAGGAAATATTCCACATAAAATCCAGTGTATGATGATGGAACATATGCCTATATCCATTCATGATCTATGGATAGGAAGAAATATTCCATATACAAATGGACTAACTCTAGATTATGGGGATATCACATATTTCTATACCCATCAAGGAGCCACGCTCGGGTGGAAACCTTTATGACTCATTTTTTTGGGGACCCTAATTGATCTTACTCATTTTAATTTTGTGTTTGAAACGTTTCAATTTATCCTAATGTTTCTTTCCAATGTTTTATAATATATTTTGAAATGATAATAAAAGTTAAATAGAATCCAAATAAGGTAAAATTATTGATAATAAAATTGTTTCTTTCATTTCAAAAGTGAATAAGATAACCCAAAAGTTTATGTATCTCATTGTGATAGTGGAACGTCATAAAATTACATCCCCATAGAATCAAATTTCATAAGCTTATTTTCATGTATCATTAACATCATTCTGATTTGCGACCAGCTATGCAACCTTGACCTCTTCTATTGAAAAAAGATCATCTATTATATAATTAGAACACCTTCATATATGCTCTGTTTCATAAGGCAGTACGAGAATATTAGTTATCTATGCTTTAGTGATGTGTAGTTCCTAACAATGGTGTTCTACTCTTACAGTCATTTTTTTTTCTAGACACATCCATTCTATTTACACCTCTTCATGACGAGACTCTTTTTGTGACACTATAGTTCGATGGGTAGCATGTTATAGCATTAATTTCTTCCTAAGGATGAGTTTTTGTTATTCCAACTCTCACTCCCTTATCTTGAGAATTTCTTAACCAGTATTATGTATCAATTGATAATCAAACCTTACATGCCCATGAATTGAAAACATGTGATGAAGATTGTGGATTGTTATTAGTAGATATTAAAGAGAGGTCTAAGAGACCAGTTTATTTATATCTTTCTATAAAATTTTTCAGGAGATACATAGGCCATTTAGGGTTTCTTTGTTAGGTTCTGAGTAACTCTCTAAGGGTGATATTTACTCAAGTATCTACTCACTCATTGAGGTCACCTATTTATCACCCACAGAGCTGGTGGGTCTTAAAGAAACCCAAATCATTGTGTGTTTCGATGTTTTAGTTGTGGGAATAAATCCCCCTTTGATGAGCCTCAATTATTGATATGGTTTTAATAATTTTAATGTGTTAAAAGTACATATTTTCAATGAAATGAAATAAATGCAAATTAAGGATTCTATAAATTCTCACCAATTCCAATAGTATGATTGTATGTGGTAGCTTCCACCACTATCAAGGGTATATTATGGGACTCTTCCTCAATAGTATTCATAAAAGTCAATATGGTGGAATACACAACCATTAGTTACTATTAAACATGTGAATCAATGGAACTTTTCATTGCTTGTTCAATTAACATATTAAAGATCTTCCCAACATTTAAAACATTATAAGTCCCTGAAGTGGAGGCATCTTGGTGAAAATAACCACCCCAAATACCTATGGGTCTACAATAGGTGGCCTAGGGAGATCCACCCTTTCTAAGACCCAAACCGGTGACACATCCAATGAAATATTCGGTTAGATCCTAGTCTCCTTCTAATAGATTATATTAGTGATATTCTATTTAGAAAATTTTTTATGTGTAAGGAATAGTAATAAACACTTCATGAAAGATAATAGTTAAGTCAAGCATGAATATAGAATACTTACACCCTTGTAACTCCTTATTGAAATCCCTAAACTCTTTCATGGAGTTAATATCATTGATACTTGAAAATATCTCATCCATAATTTAAAAAAAATTCAAAAACAATGAAAAACCATATCCCATGATGGGATTTAAATATAATTTATATAGAATCACAATGAAATTCTATAATCATACAAGGACCACTACCCTCTTCACCAATAGTATCATTGTCTAATATATTTAGAAGATAATTTAGGTCAATAACTTCATGAATTTCACTTATTATTTTCTAAAAGATGCCCCTTATAAGGTATAATAACCTTGTGACCATCAGTGTAACGTCACAGTTCCAGGTGCCGACCAGAGGTGCCCCGTACCTGGTTGGTCACCTAACCTCAAGCGCATTTCCCCAAACTCCAGAGGCTTCAAACTAGTATCAAGAGCATTGGGTGTGATAGTGGGGAAACTATTCCCCTATTGGCAGAGTAATGTAGTAGAAATAAACAAATAACAATAGCGGAAGTGGTAATAACATGCAATAAGTAAATAGTGGTAGACTGAATGTAATAAACAACTGGAGCACATATATAAATGATTCATGATACATATGTTGAGGAAAACATACAAACAAGTCACAATGATGGAATACAGTAATAAAACAAATTACAAAAGAAAACAAATAAACTCCAGCAGCATTGTAAGCCTCATCTTGGTCCCATGATCTCTAGCTCCACAGCAGTCAAGTACCTGATATAGAAGGGTGATGGACTTTATATATACATGAAGCAATATAATCTGTGTGGGACCAGAAGCATGACCCAAACAGGGTGCGAGATGAATCCGAGTAGGAAAACACCCAAAGATCGGTGCCTAATAGTCAGTGAATATACATGTCAGGCAATAAGAAAAATGAAGCAGTATAAAAGGAAATACTCAAAAGTAAACAATCCTATAGTTTCAATTGCATTAATTTTCACATATCAAGTAAGAAGCTAATTAATGTCAAGTAACCCTATGGGAAGTAATCACAACCTAACCCCTTTGGTTCAACCAATCAGACACAAGAAACCCTCAAGGAAGTACTCATAGTCTAACCCCTATCGTTCATCATTAGAAAAGACTCTCTAAGGAAGCACACACCGTCAATTCTCATGTGGTCGTGTATCGGTAACTATAGACACTCTAAGGAAGCACCTAACATATAATTCCCCCTATGGTCTTGCAATGTGGAACTATAGTCACTCTAATGGTGCAAAATGTCCATCCCCCCTATGGTATCGCAATATAAAATTAAACAAACACTCTGGGGAAGCCCTCAGCGTCCATTCCCCCTATTGTATAACTACACCATGTTCTCACAGCCCTGTGTAAGTCAATCATGCACAACGATGTTCAACAGCCAATGTAAACCTTAAGAACTACTTCACTAATGGAATTCAAGATCAACATGGCCAAATAGCTACAATCATATAAGATCATTATATAATACCACTCCATCCTAACAAACTAGGCATGAAAAACAAGCATCCTAACCGAAAAAGCTATACCAAATGATCAATATCAAAAAAAACATGGGAAACACATCCATTACATGGAAAATAACCCTAATCACAATCAAACAACCTCTACTCATGAACACAAGGCATATCAGGCATTAACAGGGCTAAAATCCCAAAACACGCAATACCCTGTTCTAGGGTATTCAGAACTTTTGAACATAATATTCTAAAGAATAACTACAGAAAGGCACAAACCACATACCTCTACTTTGTATGATCAATATACTACAATGTTGTCCCTTGAATTAACTATGAATGTGGTAGATCTACATAAATGTCTAAAATTTTCAACCAAAGACGTCTCACAAAAGAAGAGAAAATAGGAAACAAGTATCTTGAATAAGGAAGATCTCACCGTGCTGATTCCAATGCAATAGACGGTTCTTGAATTGGAGAAATGATGATCGATCAGGGGCTCTAAGAAGAATCACGCTCCTCAGCCGCTCCTGGATGAGACATCGGGAGAATAAGGGGTTTCTGCCAATGAGATGTGACCCTAGTCTAATATAAGAAATAAAAAAGAAAAGTGCACGATGTATTCCCTATAGATACACAATGTGTACTTGCCTTAACTGGATCCCGCTTTAGGCGGTCTCCAGGTCACCTCAAACGGCTATGTACTCGTCCATTACACAGCCTGTACATAGTCACCCATGGAAACCAGGTACATGGTATGTACTCTAAATTACAGGATGTGTACTCTCTAAATTTCTATATTCTCCTCTTTTTCTCAAAAAACACGAGAAAAGAAAACCCATACCTGAAAAGAAGGTCTGGGTTCTTACAAACTTCTCCCCTTAAATAAATGCATCCCTGAATTTCTCTAGTTAGGTGGCATAGAAGAGGAATCCTTGAATTGCTATGGCCACTACGATCATACATCGACCTCCCTCCCCCATGTCTCATCCTGTACTCACTCATGCTTCTATAGTACTCATACCAGAGGAAGATACTGGCCACGGAGAACTTTCTCACTTCGATCAACAATCCAAATAGGATTCTCCTCGAATGATGTGTCCACTTCCAACTCAACCTCCTCGAGTTTAAAAACATGGGATGGGTCTAAGAAGTAACGTTGTAGCTAAGAAATGTGAAAGATGTTGTATGTACCCCGATACCTCTAAAGTAACTATAGCCAATAGGCAACCATACCAACTCTCTCCATAACCTCAAACAGCCTGACATATCTTAGTGAAAGCTTTCCCTATCTCTTAATCCTTTTGTGCCCAACCTCAGTGTGACATGTAGAAAAACCAAATCTCTGACCTTGAAATCTAGAGGTCCTCTCCGTCGATCATCATAATACTTCTTTCATGACTGTGCAGTAGCCATCCTCTTCTGAATCAACTCTATCAACTCTGTGGTCTCATGGAAAAGACAAGGTCCCATCACAGTTATAACTCCTGCTTCCAACGAACATATGGGTGATTGGCATGGCGTATCGTACAATTCCCCATAAGGTGCCATCTGAATAGTTTCTTTAAAACTATTATTGTATGAAAACTTCAAAATAGGTATGTGATTCTCCCAAGAACCTCCAAAATCAAGGACGCATGCTCGAAGCATGTCCTCTAGAACCTGAATAGTACGCTTAGACTTGCCATCAATTAGGGGGTGGTAAGTTGTACCCAGAAGTACATGTTTACCCAAGGCCCTCTGTAGTCCCTACTAGTCCCGAGAAGTAAAATGGGAATCCAAGTATAAAATAATGGAGTGGAGAACTCCAGGTAAGCACACAATCTCTCAAAATTACATCATTCCAAGCTCATCAACACTAAAGGTATCCTTGATCATAAATAAGTGAGAAACCATTGTGATTCTGTCACTGAAAACCCAAACTATATCATTCCCTCAAGGTGACCTTGGAAAACATATCATGAAATCCATCACGATCATTCCACTTCCACTCGGGAATGACTAATTGCTGCAAAAATCCATGTTGGTCGATGATGCTCCGCCTTCACCTACTGATAGGTGGAACACCTCATGACAACCCCAGCAATATCTCTCTTCATACTTAGCCTCCAATAATTACATTGCAGATCATGATACTTCTTGGTGACACTCGGATGAATTTCCCAAAATGAGGAATGAAAGTATCACATCAGCTCCTCGTGTATGTCTTCTGACACCCATGTGCACCCATGAAAAACCAAGATCTCATCCTTTCATATGGTCCATCCATGAATAGGGTCCTCTCCTGACACACTTTCCTATAAGTCTATGCCTTCAGAATCTTATAGCTACCTCATTCTCACTCGATCAAGTAGAGTAGAGGTAACAGCTATAGAAGAATGAAATGTCTACCCCTGTCTGTTGTTAACCTCCAAATGCATCTTAGAGAACAGAGCCATAAGCTGCCACTCACTTCTAGGCTCACAAACTACCTATGTCTGAGTTCTTCTGATCAATGCATCAGCAACTGCATTGGCTTTCCCAGGCGTATAGGCAATTTCAATGTCTAAGGTTTGAAGGTACTCCACCAACCTTCATTGTCTCAAATTCAGATCACATTGTGTGAAGATATACTAGATACTTTTTTGGTTGGTGAAAACCAAAATATTCTCTCCCAATAGAAAAGTTCTCCAACAGAATAGGGAATGAACAACTACAAACAACTTAAGATCATGTGTTGGGTAATTCTTCACTTGTGGCCTCAACTACCAAGACCTATATGCAACGACTCTTTCTCCCTGTATATTCACTACCCCTAGCCTGATACCTAATGCATCATAGTAAATTTCATAGCTCTTGTCTGAATCTGAAAGTACTAGTATCAGTGCTAAAGTCAACTACCCTTTCATCTCATAAAAGGATGACTCATAAGAATCTGTCAATAGGTAATTTTTTCCCCTCTTAGTTAGGCCTGTCTATGGCCCTGGTAAGCGTGATAAGTCCTGTATGAAACGCTTGTAATATCCAGACATCCCTAGAAAACTTCATATCTCAAAGACATTATTCAGCTACTCCTAGGAAACTACTACCCTCACTTTCTCTATGTATACTGATACACCGGTCTCTGAGATAACATGACCCAAGAAGTGAATTTGGTCCATCCAAAAGTGGAATTTTGAGATCTTAGCATATAACTGATTCTCTCTTAGTGTACACAAAACGATCTCAAGATGTGTTGCATGGTCATGTATAGTTTAATAGTGCGCCATATCGTCCCCAAAAACCACCACAAAAGAATCCAGGTATGGATGGAAAACTCGGTTCATTAGTTCCATGAAAATTGTAGGTGAGTTCGTGAGACCAAACTGCATAACCACATTATTATATAGACCATACCTACTCTGGAAGGCTGTAAGAGGTATATCAAATGGTCTAACATGCAACTAATGGTGACCGGATCTCTATTCAATCTTCTAGAACACTCAGGCTCCTTGAAACTAATCATAGAGATCATCAATCCTCAGAATGGGATATCAGTTCTTGACCATCAACTGGTTCAAATTCTGACAATCCACACAAAGTATGAGGGTACCATCCTTCTTCTTTGAAAAAATAAAAGTAGAAGTATTTGGTCGGATAAAACTCTTTGCCTACAAATCCTCCAACAACATATTGATCTCTTTTATCTCTAGTGTAGCCATCCTATAAGGAGGAATGGACACTGGTGTTTCCCCTATAACAAGCTCGATAGAAAATTCTACCTCTCACCCTGGAGGTAAATCTAAAAAGTACACTGGAAAGACATCCCTGAAACGATTGACCACTGGAGGAATGTCAAACTGTGAAGTCCCCTAGTCATCCAGATATAGACTAGAAATATAGGCTGTAACTCCTCCCAACCCATGATGCTCAGGTCCCGCTCTGCTCGCCTAGACATCCCATTCACCCTTGTAGAGAAAGAATCTGCCTTCTAGTGACGTGAAACTCACCCGACGGTGATAGAAATCAACCACAGCCTCAAAGGAAACTAACCAGTCTATTATAAGAATGACATCATAGCATGTAATCTCTATGAAAAATTGTTCCCATAAGAAGTTACACCCACCAACCTTAAGAGGGATCTCCTTGTACTAACATAAACTAGCTATTCTGGTCCCCAACAGAGTGTCCAACTTCATGACATCAGTAGAAGAAAAGATACAGAGCCCAATGTTCCCCACAATAGAAATAGATATTAAACTATGGGAAGCCCCTGTATCAAAAAGTTCAGAACCTAAAACTGAGACAACTAGAATCATACCTCAAACTGTAGAGGGTTTGCGATCCTTCTCTTGCTGGATCTACTCCACTGCAAAAGTCTAGCATGTACTGCAGCACTGTGACCCTACCTGACCACCCTGACCTGATCCGCCCTGTTGTCGTTGAATGTCTGGCAGCTGGCTACCACGGCCGCGACCTCAACCTCAGCCTGAACACCTGGAAGAACTCCAGTTCTCAGACTGATGAGAAACTAGTGGCCCTACTCTTATTTGAAGAGTCAAAATAGAACCTCTATCACCAACTTCTAGTGAAAAAAACTGTTAGAAACTCTGAAGATGACCCATCTTGATGCAATATCGGCACTCAACTAGGTCTCTTGGGCAATACAGGCTTGTATTTCTACTCTTCCATCACTGGAAGCACATCACCTGGCTACTAGAATATGTATCTCACCTCCTCAGATCTCTATGCGTAGACTCCCAACAGTGCTTCCTACTTTCAGTTGGAGGGGTACCAACTCCAGATGCGGAGCCACCCTAGATCACAACTCTAGAATCCCTCATATTGAACTTTTTAATCAGTGACTTGTTGACTATAGAAGTGATGTAAGTCAACCTAAATATGATCACCTGAGATAGGATATCATTCATGAGACAATCATAAAACTTCCTCACAAGAAATAACTCATCACCCCTAGGATTGGGCGTTAAGCATTGCAGCTCTGTGAAGTGAGAAGAGTAATCTATGATAGAGAGAGTACCATGTTCCAAACCTATAAACTCTTTGGCTTGATTGTCCCTCAAAGTCTCCTGGTAGAAGTAATCATATAAGGCACGCTATAACTCATCCCAATCCGTACCCTCTTGGAGCCCTGCCTATGAGATCACATCCCTACATATCTTGGTAGAGTCCCATAGAATGTTTAAAGAGAGCTTAACCCTCCTCTCTGGAGTCATCTCCAGATAATGGAAGATCGAAAGAATGGAATCTAACCATGATTCTTAAGCCTGAGGTCCTCCTTCCCCTAAGAAATTGAGAGGATGAAATTGTGGAAAACCCATGTCAAATCTACCATAGATGGGGAAAGATGTGGTACACCCTGGTAGGTCTGCATAAACCTCATGAAGCCTTCTCGTAACTATGCTTCAGCACTTATATCTGAGGTAATAGCTGGTTCCAAGACAGGCAAAACTGGAGGATTTGATGGTAGTCCCTAATCAGCCATGTCAGGTTTCTGATCACTACTATGTATTTGGCGTACAACAGGAGGACGTCTTGGTGGCATGACATTTAAAGGTCAAGTACACCTTAGTTCAAGAATCTCAAGGATCGAAACATAGAAGTGTAGGAAAGGAATAGGATAAAGAAAGATTTCAAGTTTTTTAAAACATGGATACACGGCGTGTATGTCCCCTACATGGTGTGTTCCCTTAAGCCTTCACATGGGTGTGTACTCTTACCAACCCTGGTCATGTAACACCCCATACACATGGTGTGTCCTCCAAAGACACATCGTTTAATTGAATAATTTCCCCCTACCTAATTTCTTCTACATGACTAACCCACACTGTTATCCTAAAACAAGACTACATGGCATGTTCTCCCTGAACACAGCATGTACCACTTAAGTTTCAACCACCTGTGTCATTGGATACACAGTCGGAGACATGGTTGACTCAAAACAGTGTGTTTGTGCCAGACACGGCATGTACTAGAAGGATTTCATCAACCCATGTTGTTTTTCACATGGTTGGACACATGGTCTATTCACGTAGCGTTTACATCCGGTACACGGAGTGTTCCACCAATGATTTCACAACCCCGTGTCTCTTCCCACATAGCCAGTGACACTATTAGAGACTACAAAAAGTGTACATACAGTACATGACAGGTTCTTAAGAAAATAGTTCATTCCTGAACAAAAGTATACATGGAATGTATTCAGCAATACACAGCATGTATTCTGGGTTTTTCTGGATAGTAAGCCTTTGAAACATCTTTGGAATCCCATAAAACACTGAAACTAACATTTTAGTGCCAGATTCTGATCCGTGGGGAACCATAATCCCCATTACTTAAATCTTGGAATCTTATACATGTTATATAAAAGTAATAAAAATGAAATGATTCACCAAATTCCGATCCAAGAGGTCCCATAACACCTCCAGAACCAATGTTTGACATTCATTCAGAAGAAACTCTAAACAATTAAATACCCTATCAAATAGTAGGTATTCTATCATGGCATCTATCACAATAGCATGCATATCAAGCACAACATCTATCACAACAACATGCAATTAGTAATGCACCCTAAATGGCATGGAAAGAATGCATGACATGTGATCTCTAGAAAGTGCCAATATGACGCATGAGATGGCATACCCACATTTAATTTGGTTAAAATAGAAATAAAAACTCAATAATATCAACAATAATGCCACAAAACCTGTGAATCACCCAACAGGGAAATAAAATAAAATGTAATAATTGCATAACCATAAAAATTGCAATAAATGAGGTAAATTGGATTTTCCCTGTACACGGGCTAGCTACTCCCACACACAGCTTATTACCATGTACCTATTCTATCCTAGCACTGACTATTATCTGTAAATAGTATGTTAAGAAGAAAATAATTCCTTTGATACCACTTTGTAATGTCCTGGTTCCGGGTGCCGCCTAGAGGTTCCCCATACCCAGTTGGTCACATGGCCTCAAGCGCATTTCCAGAAATGCTAGAGGCTTCCAACTAGCACCGAGAGCCTTGGGTGTCATAGTGGGGAAACTATTCCCTCTTTGGTAGAGCAAAGCAGTGGAAATAAATAGATAACAATAGTGTAATTAGTAATAACATGCAATAATTATACAGTGGAAGATTGAAAGTAATAAAAAACTGGAGCACATATATAAATGATGCACGATACATATGTTTACGAAAACAGCCAAACAAGTCACAATGCTAGAATATAGTACTAAACCAATGTACTGAGAAAAAAAATAAACTCTAACAGCATCACAAGCCTCGACTTGGTCCCATGCTCTCCAACTCCATAGCAGTCAAGTACCTGGCATATAATGGCACATTCCCTTATCTATACCTATAGCAATATAATCAGTTTGGGACCAAAATCATGACCCAAACAGGTTGTGAGACGAATCCCTGTAGGAAACTACCAAAAGATATGTGCCTAATAGTCAATGAATATATATGGAAGGTAATAAGAAAAATGAAGAAGTAAACAAGGAAGTACTCGAAAGTAAATAATCCTACATTTTCAATTGCATTCATTTTCAGATATCATGTAAGCAGCTAATCAAAAACAAGTAACCCTCTGGGAAGTACTCATATCTTAACCCCTTTGGTTCAACCAATCAGACACAAGCAACCCTCTAGGAATTACTCACAGTCTAACCCCTTTCGTTCAGCATTAGCATAGACTCTCCTAGGAAGCACTAACTATCAATTCCCCCTTTGTTCTCGTATTAGTAACTATAGACACTCTAAGGAAACACTCAATGTCCAATTCCCCCTTTGGTCTCGAAAATTAGAACTAAAGACACTATGAGGGAGCACAAAGTCCATCCCCCATATGGTCTCGCAATGTAAAAGTAAACAGACACTCTAGGGTGGCCCCCAACGTCCATTCACCGAATGGTCTAACTAGATCGGGTTCCCACAGCCCTGTGTAAGTAAATCATGCACAACGATGTCCAACAGCCAAATTAAACCTTAAAAACTACTTGGGTAACAGCTTTCAAGAACTACTTGGCTAAACATCTACAAGAATATAACTGCATCAGATAATTTCACTCTATCTTAACAACAATAGGCATGGAAAACAAGTAGCCTCACCGACAAATCTATACCAAACTTTCAATATCAAAACCAACATGGGTAACACATCCATAGCATGGAAAATAACCCTATTCACAATCAAAAAACCTCTACTCAGGAATACAAGGCATGGCAGGCATTAACAAGTCTAAAATCCCTAAACACTCAATACACCATTCTAGGATATTGGGAACTTTTTCACATAATATTCAATGACTTACTATGGAAAGTTACAAACCTTCTACCTCTACATTTTACGATCAATATACTCCAGCTTCGGCCCTAGAATCTACCTAGAACACGGTAGATCTACAAAAACTTCTAAAACATTCAAACAAGGATATCTCATGAAATAAGAGAAGACAAAAAATGAGGCTCTAGAAGAAGAAAGATCTCAACATTATAATTCCAACGCAATTAACATAGGTTGAATCGGAGAAAGAATGATCAATTGGGGATCCAGGAAGAATTGTGCTCCTCGGTCGTGCCTAGTCGAGACGTCGTTCGAAAAAGGGGTTTCTGTGAATGATACGTGACCCCAGTCCGATATAAAAATTAAAAATAAAGGTACACAGCATTTTCCCTAGGGATACACAATGTGTACTTGCCTTAATCGGCCCCCACTTTAGGCGGCCTCCAGGTCACCTCACACAGCCATGTACTCGGCCGTTACACGACCAATACACGGTCACCCACATTAACCGAGTACATGGTGTGTACTCCAAAGTACACAGTGTGTACTCCCTAAATTTCTAGATTCTCATCTTTTTCTCAAAAACACCAGAAAAGAAAACCCATACCTGAAAAGAAGGTCTGGGTACATACAATTGGGGAGACATATCTAGATTCATGGAGTGTAGACTAGTATCAATACAAGTATACTTCTTATTAAGGAATCATCCTTAAATGAACATGGATAATCATAAATAACACATCTACCTACCATTCTCAAGAAAATACATATTTCCAATGACTTTTCATCCTTCCTATAATAGATTTACTCAATCATCAATCCCATAAAAGTATAAACTAGTGGAAGTATCAAAAACTCCTTGTGTGGGTTGGAAATCATGGCTCACATGAATTCCATCAGGCTTGGAGATTATGTTACTCAATCATATCTAGAATGCTTACAATCACATAATATGTTCATGGAATATCTTGTAGTTTACATTTATGATATAATAGGAGATGGATCCTCTAATTATTTCTATAAAATTAAACTTACAAAATACAATAACCAAATAGGCACATTTTTACCTCTTCTTGAGATGAGCATTGACTATTGTCTTCATCCTCATTTCATGACACAAGCCCCAATGATTTTAATAACTCATTTAAATGTAAGGTCATACCCTTTAGTAAATGGATGATATCTTCTAGATCATTTATGAAGGTTTAAACTTCTTGATTATTTTCATTTTAAGAGACACAAAGGGGGAATGAGATCTATCCAAACCACATCCAAATCATTTTCATCCACTAAAGAAATTATAAGACCTATTTGGTAGATGAGGATTCTCTCCATGAATCCTACTCCCTCTGTGATTCCAGATACTGGGAATTAGTGGAAATTGATAGAAGAATAGTCACTCTATTACATGAAATAAAATCACTTATATGATCCACAAACTTCTCTGTAATCAAATATTATAATGGCCCCATAAAACTAACCCTCTTCTTATAAATGTTTTCAAAAACTAGTTGTTTAGAGACCCTATTTCCATGTCTTTTTTCCTCCTCCAGTCACTCTAGTTCCTCTTCACAATTAACTATTAACAGTTCATTGATTTTGGGAAATATCCCACTAAATTACCTTTTAGGATATTAGTGGATCCATGTTTCAACATACTCCATTGTGAGCCCCTTTGTAACGCCAATTAATGGAAAGTTCACTTGAATGCTCATCTCCTTCAATGTCAACATTGGTTGTAATTATCATACTATCATTGGATGCTTCATATTTCATATGTTTGAGGGTGGGGCATGATACTTCTTATCAATACTATAAAATAACCTCTCAAACCTATAGAGCATATACCCCTTTCAGATGACCTCTATTTATCCTAGAAAAAAGGATTCCCTATTATAGGGACATCAAGTAGGCACATTTTATGATTTTACCAATATCATTATTAGTGGTAGTTTCCTTTGAATATGCATATGGTACAAAAGACCCCATTTATGTTGATTTATCTTACTTCTCACCTCTCACTCATCTAATGAGAATGTCCTTTCACTACATTTTCTATAGATATACAGCCTACTACTAAATAAAGATTTATTGAACATTGATGAATTTTAATCCACATATGTGAGCTACTGTAGGCCCCTACATTACATTTAAGGGTCTAAAATACAATAAGGTTATTTTATTATATATATTTCCCCAATTATTTAGTATAATTAATCCCATACTTTCATTTCCAAACTTCTTTTCCTTCCACATACTAGTTAGGTATCCATCATTAATGTATCAACCCTAAATCCATACATTGATTCTTATAACTTTATAAGGTATCCATCAATTTATTCATTTTGAAGAGTTCTATGATTACTAATCAATCGACCAAGAAAATAACCTTATAGGTCCATATTTTGAATTAAACCTCTTATAGAGTTAGAAAATAAGTGTTCTGATGCCTAATTTTCATTGAATCGGTCATTTTTGTGGTCTCTTGGGGTTCTAGTTATTTATTAGATAGCTTGATGAATCTTCACATCCCCAATTTAATCGGGGGTTGACCTTATGATAAATACACACCTCTATCACACCTTTTTCTAGATTGAATACCTCCTTGGAAAGTGGTGTATTTATTTTAGTGTCATCCCATACAAAAGTTGGGGAAAGAAACTTATCATACATTTCTCCTAGTATTGGTTCCCCATTGACTTTCTTCTCATCCTAGAGGATGATTTCTATATCTATGTTCACTAAGTGGAATGTGTTAGTGTTAGGGATCCACTTGTAGAACGCTAAGTTTTAGGGACCCTTAATTTAGGATAAATTAATTTTATTTGATTCCATGTGTTTCACACTACACTAACTCAGAATTTCATTATACACTAACCTAATGTATCTTTGTGCTACATGCATCATCATGTTGTCTTGCATTACATACAACATTGTGTTTTTGAAAAACATCACTTTATAATTATAATTATTTAAACAATTTATTTCTAAAATATATATTAAAATAAGAAATATGAATAGTAATAACTATTTTTAAATATTATTTATAATTAATTTATATAAACAGAAAATTTTAATGAAATTTTTGGTAAATACTATTTACGTTTGAAAATACTATTTCCTCAAATGAACTGCATTTTATGTCCTTCTGTGAACAATAATAAAATTAAATTTAGTTACTCTTAGAAACATAATTTGATAAAATAAACTTCATTATTGAATTAAAATTACAAAAAATCAGATTATGGAGGTTTTAGGTATTTTTTTCTAACAAACATCATTTTTGTGTGAAAAGTGAAAAATACTGCATTTTAATTAAAAAACTTTTTTGTATAATTTATTTATATATTAATATTATATTTTATCTTTGTTTTTAAAGTAAAAAATATATAAAAAATGAATCTATTAATACAATTTAGGTTATTGGAAACATTTTTATATTTTACTTGTATATAACTTCTTAATAAACTTTTGAATATTCTCACTTTAAAAACCAACGTTCTCGCCACGTCTGTGACATTAGAAATAAACATAATTTTTCCACTTATGCGAATTGAATTTTAAAAAATGGTCATAAATGGTTTTAATAAGTACAATAATTATATTATTGTTAGATCAAATAAATTTATATCCAAAAATATTAGTGAAAGTGAATAAAATTAATTACATCGATTAAGGTAAAATTAAACTTAATAAGGGAATAATCCTTAAAATTAAGGGGAAAATGATCTATCCACTGGTCCAAAACCCATTTTATAGAACTATTT
This sequence comes from Viscum album, assembly GCA_963277665.1. Lineage (NCBI taxonomy): Eukaryota > Viridiplantae > Streptophyta > Magnoliopsida > Santalales > Viscaceae > Viscum > Viscum album. The sequence goes on from OY728150.1 coordinate 1,758,559,325, forward strand.
CATACATAAACCTTCTATAATTGAGTTTTTAGGACTTTTTTAGGTAAACACATGGGTACACCAAACTTGTTTTCAAAAACACCATGTGTGTCGCCTCCCTCCCTTATAAAAGACCATCTCATGTACCTATTCTTAACACCTATCAAACTATATAGGTTCAGAAAACATATGATAAAATATCCTCTCAGAATATAATCCTTAATCCTTGACTCCTCCCTTTTTGGGTAAATCCGTCTAGGAAGCACTCTGGTTCAAACCAAATGGACTTACCTAAAGAAGTGGTAACATCCTTCCTAAAGCTCCTTTCATTTATTTTAATTCTACACTACATCCATTATTCTTATTTCATGATTAAATAATAACATAGTTAACCTAAATATACTTATATTTTGTTATATTATTATTTTTTACCTACACTTACACAGACTTCCCTCAAATGGGTAACGGACTTGCTATTCTTCTATACGACGAACTACTCCCTCACGAAACGATGTTTGTCATTTTTCCTTTACCACCTCTCATGGTTAGAAATTATGATGGAAAATCTATTTTTATATGCTATATATGATATTTATTATTTCATTATGGTTATGAAATTATTATATAAAACATACCTTCATGATTTCCATTTAGTGTAAATACAATAACTTCGTTTTGGGACATGTGGACTATCACCTCCTCAAAGTGATGTGATTTGTTCACATTTTACATGGAATGAATTAAAGATGGTTTTAGTGAAATTATATTGTATATATGAAATAATAATTCTACTGGAATGATAATATATATATATTTATTTATTTATTTATTTATTTATATTCTTTATTTCAATATGATAATAAAACTGAAACAGTGTTCATACGTACATACGACCTACCGTCGACATGAATAGTGTATTCCATTTCATATTTCAATATTTTTTAAATTATTGTAAATAAATATATACTGAAAATATAATATATTTCTATCATTTTTAATATTATGAAAAAAACTTAAATCATGATCTATGTAATATTTTTAATAAAACAAGTAAATATATATATGAAAAATAAAGCATATATTACCTAAAATGTAACATTAACATAGAGTTTTCAATAAATGAGTAATATAAAGTCATAAGTGAATAATATATGGTATTATATATAAGAATATTTTTTCTTAATTTTATTTATAATAATATTATATTTATTATACAGGAGGTTTGAACGTATATGAAGAAAGTCAATACTTAAGGTAAGAGTTTTCTCATCTCGCTTTTTATATCTGTGAGATACATGCCTTATTCACAACTCATTTATTTTGTGTAATGTATATACTTCCCATGAATGTATTATTTTAATATTATAATTAAATTTATGGGTATTTACATATACATTTTATGCTCTTTATTTTATTGGATTTATGCTTCAAAAGTTTTCAAATATTAAAAGTAATTTGTTTTCTCACGTGACCTTCTTTGGGATACATGTCATGTTATGCAGCTATATTTTTCTATGGGGTGTATATACTTCCCTTTGACATGTTATATCATCAAAATATTTATTCCATGATATTTTAATCTTCATGTAATGTTATTTTTTCATGTATAGTATAGGTAAAATTTACCATAGTGGAAATAGTTTATTTTTATAATCTCATAATTTATAGAGATTGTGTAAGATTATGTTTCCATTGATGAAATATTATGATCCATCTCTAAAGAAAACTCCTGAGTTTTCTTCCTCCACTATATATCCATGATATATTCATGTATTATTACCATTTTCTAAAATCTTTGGTACTTAATTTAATTTTGAAAAAAATAATGAGAATCTAACATTACTTCTTCTTTTTAGTCAAAAATATATGTTCTTTCATAACCGTGTCTTCTAAAAATGTTTTCAAAAATGTTTTACTATTATACTATGATTTTTAAAGGAAATTTTAACCCATGTTTTACCTTTTGAAAAATGTTGTTAACATGGATCTTCTTATAATATTCCAATCAAGGATATTTTTATAATTTTTTTAAGGTGAAAAAAGGAACGTACGATATGTATGGACTTACCCACCACCATGACCATTATTTCCTTAAATCTTCCATTATATGTTTACAGGTTTATTTTTTTAATGATATTTTTTTCATAATATTCTAGAAATTTTTTGATTTTAAAAGTGGTTATAAAATAAAGGGGTTTTCAAAAAAATATTTAAAAAGTGTTTTAAATGATTTTCAATGATTCCATTATAATTTTTAAATAAGATATTTTCAAAGAAAATGATATAAGTGTTATCAAGCCTTATTTTTAGATTTTTTAAAGAAAATAGTCTTCAAAGTGATTTATGATTTAAAAATCATTTTTCAAAGAATATAATATATTTTCCTCAAGATTTGTGTTCAATGAAATTATAATGACTTCTTTATAATGAAAATATTTTTAAAATAGTCTTATAAAAATAATTTTCATGGAAGTGTTATTTTCCTTAAGAAATATTCGAGGTGATATTCTAAATTACTCCTCTATATAAGATGACATAATTTGTTATATTTTATTTTTTATTGGAGATATTATCCCGGAATACCATTCATATTCTTTCTTTAATGGCTTATGTTTTGATGGACTGATGTTTATGAAACTTGTTTCTCTTCCATGGGTGATATTATTTTCAAAACTACTTATATTAATGAGTTATGATTTGATGAAATGATTATAAAATATATCTTTTTTCCTTGGTTATGATGTTATAAAACATTAAAGATACACATTTAATTTAATTGGTTATCCTATGAAGAATATTTTGTCATCTTGTGGAACATGCATGTATAATTTCATTATGTGACAGGTGAGGCTTATATCTCCCTCCAATACATTGGGTAATAATGGATGACACATGAGTATAAATATTATGTGTGCATATAATTACATGTTTACAACATTATTCATAAACTTGGTTGGATGTCCATAAGTTTATGTGTGAACCTCGTTACATGTTCACAATGTTATTCATGAACCTCAATACACGTTCCCAACATTATTCTTGAATATAGTTTCATTTCCATAAGTTTATGTGTGAACCTGATTACATGTTCACAATGTTATTCATGGACATGATTAAATGCTCACAACATTATGTGTGGACCTAGTTATATGTCCATAAGTTTATGTAAGGGCTATATTTTATGTATTTAAATTAATGAGTGAACATGCTTGTACTTATACATGTTCACAAAGTTATAAGATTACATGTATGCCATAATTCTATGTCTTATTTGAATGTTATGATTGCATTTATTATGCTATCAATTACCTTATCATTCATATGAATTTTCAATATTTATTCCATGACTCTTTATTATGATCTTTAATATTTAGGTTATGATATTTTAATATACTTGTGCTCATGATTATTCTTACATATATCCTTTTATACCCTTACTGATCATATGTTCTCATACATTTATTATGTTTTCTTTCCCCATGTTATTAAGAATGTTTTTTTAATTTTGAGTACTAAATGGGATGATATTTGAGGATATGTTGAAGATCATTCACCAAATTATAAAAATGGGTTCCTTGTTTCCAAAGAAACTAAACTACAATGGTCCTCAAGCATGTACTTTTTTAATTTCATGAATATTTTTGTAAAATGATGTAATATCCATGTATGTTAATCATGAGACACTGTAATAGGTATCAATGGAAAGGTTAAGTCAATGTTTGGAAACTAGGATTTGAAAACATTAGAGATGCCCCTTGGGATATGTCTAAGGATAGGTATAAGGATGAAGAAAAGTAAAATAAATTGTTATGAAATTTTGGTGAAGGATAGTGTAAGTAGTTTCTTAAAAATACATCCTTTTCTGGATACTAAAAGTGGGTGTGGCTTTGAAAAAAAACAAACCTAGGGGTAACAACTCTAAAAAGTTGTATTGAGCCAAACTTGAGTGTAACTTGGTACATTACAATCTTCCTTGATACATGCCTAGTTTGACACTCCTGGGGGATATGCTTTGGAAATTCATAAACTCATCATGATCCATCATAATGGATTTAAATAGATGTTGGGTATGAATAACCTAAGATAAAACTATGTTATAATATATTAAATAATCCATTATAATTTAGACATCTTATAATTGTTTTTCCATGACTATGTTGTTTTCCACTGTGATATGTTTTTTTCACACTATGATATCTGGTTTTAGTCAATGGTGCGAACCCGAATGAACCACGTTAATCTGAAATGCAATGGAAATTGAATGGTTTTCATCCTAAGAAACTGAATGTTATGAGAGCTAAAATGAGAAAAATATTTTCTATACTTTTTTTAGTTATAAATCATGGTAAACATACAACTGAGAAAAGGGGGAATAATTCTCTGTTGAATCCTTCATGAGGAACTACCCTCTTTATTTCTTTGATTCCAATGACCTGTTAGTTTCTAAACAATAGATCAGAACAACTAAATAGATTGAGCATGAAAAGTTAACATTGGATGTATATCGTTTATAAGGTGAGGAATATTAATCATTTAATATTATCAAGAATACGAGGTGAAAAGATGAAATTGAATCCATGGACTGGAAATTTTTCAAGAACATCTTTTTCAATAGGTACATTGCGTATATTCTCCATACAATGATCTAGAAAGAATTGCTACATCATAATAATATGGATAATGAATATATTGGTTCTTATAAACATAATTTTACAAGAATTCCAAGGTAATATTCTAGTATTATAATTTGTCCTCAAAGTAAGATTGTCTAATTTTTCAATGGATTGAAACCAACTCTATGAAGGGCACAAGCCATAAAAGACATTGAATTCTATGACAAAATCATTCTATGTGAACTGAATGTAGAAATGGTTCCTAGAAAATCTCTTGATTTTGGTGATAATAAAAGGAAAATTTTGTTTCGTGGAAAATCCAATGACATGTCACATGCATAGAAAAAAAAGTTTCGAACTCAACATTGCTAAAATTGTGGGAAGGATCACATAGGTGAGTTCCTAAAAGGAACAAGAATGTGTTTCAAGTGTGGGGAGCATAGCCGTTGAGAAAATTAATATAGAAGTGATGTAAAAAAGGATAGTCAATGAAATTAATGGGGAGAAAACACAACATAATGAACCACCCACTATTCAGTGTTTCAAGTGCATGGAGTTTGGGAATTATGTGAAACAATGTCGCAATCCAAGGAATAATACGGAAGATAAGGCACAAAAACATATTAGGATAAAGTACCAAGGGATATCTTATGAAATCATAATGGATTAAGTGAATCATGATAATTAGGGAACACTTTTACTCCCCTCCTTAGATTGGAATTTAATTTTTGTTTTTGTATGATAAACCCTATTAAAATCTTATTGTTCAACCTTTATTAATATTTCATGTCTTTATCTCCCTCTACATAGATTCTGGATTAATAAAACCACAATCTATATTTTATCAGTACAAGGATAAACCCATGTTTCCAATGAAAATGTCTTCATATAACATAAGAGATTATTTAAGGAATAATGGGTGAATTGTATTTTGGAAGGTTTATATGATTATCCATTTATGGAAAGGTTTGTTTTAAAAATCATAGGAGGTTTTATATATTAAATTATTATCTTTCCATGTGAGGATTTATACATATTGGATAACATGTTCTAACCCTTTTATTGTGATATTAACTAAAGATATATGGAATAGTATGTCATTCTATTTATGGACATAATTAAATGTTAGTGCATAAAGAATAAAAAATGCAACCTAATTTCATGGAATATGAGATGAAGTGTAAATTGATCAAGGAATAAAAAATGGTGATATTATTCTAAAGTCATGTATGTATTTCTTCTCATGAAAATTCATCAACTATAGGAAAAAGGGCCTTGGAAAAAATGTAATACAATTGTCATCAATTTTGATAAAATAAATGACCACTTTCAATCCTAGTTGGGTTATGGATTTATGATTGTTAACTTTTGCCGAACCATATTCTCTATTCATCTCTATCAGAACGTGATAGTTAGACATCTCTTTCATGTCCATATTTTCACTTTCCAAATATGTTCTCCTAAGTTGAGACCTAGTTATGAGTATCTTTGGGTAACCATTGCGTTTATAACATTACCTTTGTAACACCCGGAGATTTTATGAGAAAATACCCTTTTTTGTATTATGTTATACACAACACCAAAGGAATCTTTCACTACACACAACACTATCTTGTCTTGTGTTACATGCAAGACCAACCTTCCTCGATAGCTTGTGTTGTACGCAATACCGAGTTTCACTAAACAATGATATGTTATTAAAATGTTATATAAACTAGCCGTTATGAACAGTAATACCATATTTTTTAAATTTTATAAATTTCATCATTCAAAATGGACTTCATTTCTGGATTCGGAATATCGAAATTATCTTAGGATGAATTTTAGTTTTTCTCTGAAAACATTCAATTTTTGATGAATAGTGAAAAAAACTTAGTTATATTTTAAAACTGATTTTTTATTTAAATAATTATTTATTTTATTTAAATTTATTTTATGTCAAAATAGATACATAATACTTATAGCAGTTCAATATAATTCGTTGGATTCATTTTATAATAAATTTAGATACATAAAAATTTTATTGAACTTTTTACCGTCTTTTTCCCACCTCCAAGGAGAATTTGAAAATTTACATAAAAATTAATTTTACCACTTCTCTGAGTTGAATTTCAAAAATACAAGAGACACGCTTAATATGAAGAAGTAAAATGCGGTTCAATAAGATAAAAATAATTTTTGGTGAATAGTAACTTTTTACTTTTATTTACCACGGTTAAAATTAAATAGGGTAATTAATTGTAAAAATGATATTATTATTACCATAACACATGTACAAATTCTATTGGATAAGAATAATTCGACCTAAAACAACCATAGGAATAAAATATGAACCTCTTTGGTCCACTTGGATTAGTTTAGGACACTTATTATTATTTTATTTAAAGAAGAGTTAAAAGAGTTTAAATCAAAGTTTAATAACTAAAACATATTTAATATAGGGTTATACATAAGCTAAATTTGACTATAAATATTCATAAGAAAGATAAAATGATTTCCTATATAATGGTATTTTATTTATATTATTTAGACATTAAATAATTTAATTTATTTATGAGATAATGATGATGCATTAATTACCTTATTAATGAAATATTAACATAATTGATATTATAAATACTCAAATAAATATAATTTGAGACTTTTTATGAATTAAACTAATTATATAGGTTAATATAACATATTATGGTTGGTTAGATAATTTTATTTGAAGTAATAATTCTGATAAAAATTTAGAAAAAACAAAATACTAAATAGTGTCAAAATTGACATAAAAGAGTTTTTAAATCAAATATTATATTATTAATTGATATTCTATTCCTAAAAATAAAAAGTTCATCCAAAAGACTTATATAATAATCTTTGTATCATTAATTAACCACTTGGGTTCTCTTGGATGTATATAGTATGTTTATTAACCATATAATATAAAAATACAAAGAGACATGGTAAATGTTAAACTATTTAACGAAGAGTTAAAAATAAATGATAAGTTTAATATAGTGACCCAAACCTGTCTAAAACCTATTGGTTGAGTGTATTTTGACCCATTCCAACCTTATAATCTAAATAAATTAATTGGGATCCATTATAAACCGAATATGAATTTATTATAAAATAATATTTTATGTTTTTCCTAAGGTTCCCCTCACCTCTCTTATAAAAAGGGAACTCCACCTTCTCTCTAATTCTCACCTACAAAGCCATTTGTCTCAGCCAAACCCTGACCAAATACCCTCTAAAATGTCCTCCCTTTATTCTAGAGGAATTACTTTAGTCATAAATCCAACCTAAGGATCCCTTTTGATAAAATCAAAAGGAAGAACCCGAAGAAGAGGTAAATATCTCACCACCTATTTCAAGTTCCTTTCTTCTTCCACTTTCTCTTTATTTGTTGTTTCCATTATAAAATAATAAATCCAGTATCTTCTATATACGGTGATGTTTTTATAAAAATTTTATAACCATATTAGTTATTTTTTCAATCATATGAATGAAAAAGTCACCACACATGCGTTTGTACGGCTTACCGTCTCCACATCATGGTGTAGTTTGTTATTCAATAATTTAATCATTTGGATGGGTATAATAATGAGTATGAATGATATAAATAATAAATATAACATTATTATGATTCTTTATATATGATATACCATCCAATTATATATGATTTTAATATCAAAAGAATGATATCATCGCTCGTGCGTACGTACGGCATACCGTCTCCACGATGTGATGTGACTCGTTATACATGATCTTAATTGAATAATTATTATATAAATGAATTGAATGAATAAATATGATATATATTAAACTAATAAAATTCTGTAAATGAGTTTTATATAACCTAAAAATAGGAATTAGAGTTTATTCGACAAAACACGCATAAGAACATAAAGCAATGAACACCCGAATAACAAGTAGCAATGAAATATTACTAATAAGAAGATAAGAATATGACAATATATGATATCATAACAATGAAGATGATTATTTAATAAGTCAATGAAATTATTTAAATCATTATACAGGAGTTTCAGATATGTATGAAGCCTATCGGACCTAAGGTAAGGGAAAATCTCGCAATCTCAATTTTTATCTGAGATTGTTTATACTTCGATATTTACTGGGGAATATTTATCATACACATCCATGTTTCCTTAATATGTTATATTATTTCTATCCCCCTAAAATTTTTTAAATCCAATTTTACTTATTGGTGAGTTTTTAATAAAAGATATGAAATGAATCTTTTGTCATTTTCAGTACGAGATACTTTTTGACTTTTCCAGCCAAAGTACGATAAGAATGTTTTTTTAACTTATACAGCATGAATGGATTTTTATTCTTTCATGGAAAATTATTTCCATGAAGCATACATTACAAGTTTTCAAGTTTATTTTCAATTAACTCCTAGTAGATTAAAATTGTATGACATATTGAGAAATAAAAAATGTTTTTAATGAAGAAAAGATATTATCTTCAGGAATAGAGTTCAAGTGTTTTATAAAAATTATTCTCCATCTAAGATAATATAGGGTTCCTGTTTCTATCCCTATTATTACATTGATTTTATTATTTTATGATGGAATTATTTTTATTAATTCATTTATTGTATATGGATTATGATGGCATGATGTTTAAGAATCCCACTTTTATTACATGGGTTATGTTGTGATGTATGATTTAGGACTTTTTGTCACACATAAGAATGGTTTCATTATGAGATGGGTGGGACCAACATCTCCCTCCAATGCATTGTGTAAAGATTTATATCACATGAGATAGACATGTATGGAACGACAAGTTAATCCGGTTCAGTGATACAGGACTGGAACGAGGAGTGAACTTGGTTCAGTAAGGGACTTTGTTCGCTATGATAGTCTTGGATATGAGTCTTGAATAATATGAAATGATTTTCTATGATTATGTGTGTATGCCACAAAGTTTCATGTTTTCTGTTATGATTATTGGGATTACATTTCACTACTATGATTTATCCCATGTTATGATATTATGATCTCTTTTCCAGGTTAATATTTTCAAAATGTTATGTTCATATGTATATGATATTATTGATATTTCCTTTGTTTACCCTTACTGAGCATTTGAGCTCATCATTTTTAATGTTTTCTTTTCCCCAGGTCAGGAAGAAGTGTCTTAAGTGGGATATTCCAAAAGGGACTCTAGATATGATGAAATAAATGGGAGAGAATGTAGATGTTTTATGAACCAGTTATTTATGTTTCCCAGTTTCTAAAGACACTATACCTATACGGTCCTATCATGGTTTTGTTATAAGTTGTAATAAGTATGCTTCAATTCTGAATTAATAACATTTTATGTAAAGTATTGGTTGTTATAGTTGGTATCAGAGGGAAGGTATAGTCAAACTTTGGAAACTAGGATGTGAAATCCTTAGTAAGAACCCTAAGGATATGTCTAAGCATAGAAAACAATATTTGTGTTTTAGAATGTCCATGAATAACCTATGATAATACCTAAAGTGTGAAATTTTATTCTTGATTATGTGGTTTTCCTATTATGATTTGTGTTTCTCACACTATGCTTATTGGATTTAGTCAATGGCTGGAACCCTAAGGAACAGTGTTAATGCTGAATGCGACCGGCAATGCAATGATTGCCCCCCTAAGAAACCATACGTTATGGGAGCTGGAATGAAAAATATTTTTTCCATTATCACCCAACTTTCTCAATCTATGAATCATGCATGAATTCCTAACAAGAAAATTAAGGAGTAAAATTTTGTGTAATCCTTCATGAGGCAGCGTCCACCCTCATTCAGCGGGTCTACTGATCCATTAGTGGCTGAACAATGGATCAATGCCACTAAAAAGATATTTTCAGTTCTACAATGTTCTTAACATGATAAAGTCATATTAGAAGTATATGGTTTGGATGGTGAATCTGATCAATGGTGGAATCTTATCAATAATATGAGGAAAAGAGACGAAATTGATTCCATGGAAAGGGATGAGTTCAGGAACACATTTTTCAATAATTACTTCCCTCGTATTCTTCGAAAAAAGATAGAGAAGGAGTTTTTATAACTAAATCAAAAGGATAATAAATCTATTGGTACCTACGAAACAAATTTTACAAGACTTGTAAGTTATGCTTTTGAAATTATTATCCATCCTGAGAGTAAGATCGATCGATTCTATAGTGGCTTAAAACCAAGTCTTCGAAGGTTGTTAGCCATAAGGGACTTCAATATCTACGAGGAAATTATTCGATGTGCTCTCAATGTTGAGATGGAGATTGGAGTAACCCATCAGTCATATGGGTTTGATAAGAAGAGGAAAATGAAATTCAATGGGAAATCTAAAGACCATACTGAAAATAAGATGAGTTTTACCTTATTCTCAAAGTTTGGAAAGAAACATGGAGGGAATTGACTTAAAGGTACTAGTAAATGTTTCAAATGAGGAAAAGAAGGTCATTGGGCATTTGAATGCTGAAGTGATGGGAAAAAGATGTCTAGTGATGCGATCAAAAAAAAGGCTACACATAATGCACCTCATACACTTCAATGATACAAGTGAAATGAAATGGGGAATTATGATAATCAATTCCCTAATCCAAGGGTTTTTATTATGATCTACGTCAACAAAATATTAAGGCCAAAGAAAAAGGAAAGTCACATGAAATTTCTATCGGTGATGTGGAGTATGATAACGATGTGGTGAAAGGTACACTTACCATCCACTCTAAAGTAGCATATGTTTTATTTTATTTTGGATCCACCAACTCTTTTATTTCTTAAAAATTTTCTAAGGGTATCTTCGTACTACATCAATAATTAGTTGTTGAGTTAGTTGTAAAAACTCCTAATGGCACAACGGTTGCATCAAAAGTTTATAATTCTTCTCCAATTGACATTTGTGGGAAAGTGATTTCTGAAAATCTTTTGATCCTTCCAATAGTGGAATTTGATGTGATTCTTGGCATGTATTGGCTTTCCTTATATGGAGCTCATATCGATTTTGAAAGTAGGGAAGTCACATTTCATATTCCTGGTCAATCTATGATCATCTATCGATACAGGGATCAATATAACCTTATAGTGGAAATTTCTTCCATCTTATGGGTCTTGATTCCAATAAATGAAGGTTATATATCTCAAATGGTTGGAGAGAAACTCACGATTAAGAATATGCCCATTATACGGGTGTTTGATGATATATTTCCAAAGGAATTTCCCAGTCTTCTACCAAATAGTGAAGTTGAGTTTTCAATAGAACTCATACAAGGTGATATGCCCATTTCAAAGAAACCTTATAGAATGGCCCCAATTTAGTTGCAGGAATTAATGAAGAAACTCCAAGAGAATCTTGATAAGGGATTCATACGCCATAGTGCATCACCTTGGGGAGCACTTATTCTGTTTGTTAAGAAGAATGATGGATCAATGAGACTCTTCATTGATTATCGAGAACTTAACAAGATCACTCTCAAGAAAAAATATCCTCTCCCATGCATTGATGATTATTTGATCAACTACATGGATCTCAATACTTTTCCAAGATTGATCTTCATTCAGGGTGTCATCAATTAAGGGTCAAAAGGGAGGATATACCAAAGACGGCTTTCTATAAAAGGTATGGACACTATGAATTTATAGTTATGCCATTTGGTTTTACTAATTCCCCTGCTATCTTCTTAGATCTAATTAATAGAGTCTTTAGAAACTATCTTGATCAATTTTTGGTAGTCTTTATAGACGATATTCTTATCTATTCAAAGAGAACGGAAGAACATGAAGATAACATGAGAATTGTATTAAAGACACTAAGAAAGGGGATGTTTTATGAAAAATTTACCAAGTTTTAATATTGGCTTCAAAAAGTTTCATTTTTGGGTCACATAATCTCAAAATAGGGGATATCTGTGGATCCGGAAAAAACAGAGGTTATCAAAAGATGGTCGAGACCAACAATAGTAACTGAGATCTGAAGTTTTCCCGGTTTGGCTGGATGTTATCAATGTTTTGTGAAAGGTTTTTCACAATTATCTAATCCACTCACCAGGTTGACTCGAAAAGGAGTTAAGTTCATTTAGACGGAGGAGTGTGAATAGAATTTCAAGGAGTGAAAAAGATGGTTATCTAGTGCACCTGTGATCACAATGCCTTATAGTGGACAAAGTTTTGTGATCTACAATGATGCATCCATGTAGGGATTGGGGTGTGTTCTCATTAAAAACAATATGGTGATAGCTTATGCCTCATGACAGTTGAAAATCCATGAGCAAAATTACCCAACTCATGATTTGGAATTAGATATAGTAATCTTTGCATTAATGATTTGGAGGCATTTTATTTATGGTGAAAGGTGTGATATTTATACTGATCATAAAAGTTAAAAGTATATATTCACCCAAAAGGAGATTAATATGAGCCAAAGATGATGGTTGGAGATGATTAAGGATTATGACTGCTCAATTCATTTCCACCATGGGAAATCAAACAATATGGAAGTAACATTAAGTCGACAAGACCATGCTAGCTTATCCATGATGAGGATAAAAAAAGATTCAATATTTATGGATTTTCAAAGGACGGATCTTGGAATTATAATGGAAGGGGAAAATCTTATCTTTCTCAAATGAATGTTCAACCATCTATACATGTGAAGATTAAATAGGCACAGAAAGATGATGTAGAGTTACAAAAGAATTTGAGCAATCTTCCTTAATTCCACATTGATTGTAATGAAATAATAAGGTTCAAGAATTGGGTTTGTGTTCCTCTCATCCCAAAATTAAAGAAGGAAATATTGGATGAAGCTAATAGTTCTTCATTCTCTATTCCCCCTTGAAGCCCAAAGATGTATAGGCACCTGAAGGAGTACTTCTGGTGGGATGGCACGAAAAGAGATGTTGTGGAATATGTCTCTCGATGCTCAGTTTTTCAGCATGTTAAACCTGAGAGACGGAAGTCTAAGGGGATGTTACAGCCATTGCCCTTAGTAGAATGGAAATGGGAAAACAACACTATGTACTTTGTCACTAGACTTCCTAAAACATCTAAAGGAAATAATGATAACTGGGTTATAGTTGATCATCTTACGAAGTCGGTACACTTCATTACTATTGGATAAGATTTATCTCCTGATCATCTTGCCAGGATATATGTGGAGGAAGTGGTAAGATTTCATGGAGTACCACTTTCCATTATATATGATCGGTATCTGAGGTTTACCTCGAATATTTGGTGAAGTCTTCAGCATACTCTAGATACATAGTTGAGTTTCAGCACTGCTTATCATCCTCAGACAGACGGTCAGTCTGAGAGTACAATTCAAACTCTAGAAGACATGTTGAGATATTTCTCTATGGATTTCAAAGGTGGTTGGGATCAACACCTACCTTTGGTGGAATTTTCTTATAATAATAGATTTCACTTCAGTATTCAAATGGCTCTTTATGAATCTCACTATGGAAAGAAATTCAGAACTACAACTTGCTGGGAAGAAGTTGGGGAAAGAAAGCTATTAGGACCTAATCTTGTTGATGAGATGGCAGAAAAGCTAAGATATATTCAACAACATTTAAGAGCAGCTCAGAGTCCACAAAAATAGTAATTCCAAAAGCCGAATAAAATACCTAGAGTTTGAAGTGGGTGATAAAGTGTTCTTATGAATATCTTCTTGGAAGAGAGTAATGAGATTTGGAAACAAGGGAAAGTTGAGCCCTAGGTATATTGGTCCTTTTGAAATACTGGATCATGTTGGGAAGGTAGATTACTGATTGGTGCCTCCACCGAATCTCTCTAAAGTTCATGATGTGTTCCATGTATCTCTCCGGAGAAAGTAAATACACAATCCTTCACATGTATTAAGCTCATAAATTGCACCGTTGGAGCAAGATCTTTCTTATGAAGAACAACCAATAGAGATTCTAGATCATAGTGAAAAAAGTTATATGAAAAAAGACCACTCGCTTGGTTAAAGTTTTATGGAGGAACCACCAATTAGAATAAGCTACATGGTAACTTGAGGATATTATGAGGGAAAGGTATCCTCATTTGTTTGTTACGAAGTGACGAATTTCGAGGGCGAAATTATTTTTAAGGGGGGTAGAATGTAACACCCTAAGATTTTATGAGAAATGCTTTGTTTTTATGTATTATGTTATACGCAACACCAAAGGAATATTTCATTACCCACAACACTATCTTGTCTTGCTTTACACGCAAGATCCACCTTCCTCGATAGCTTGCATTGTACGTAATACTGAGTTTCACTAAACAACGATATGTTATTAAAATATTATATAAACTAGCCATTATGAATAGTAATACCCACTTTTTAAAATTTTATAAATTTTATCTTTAAAAATGGACTTCATTTTTGGATTTGAAATATCGAAATTAGCTTAGAGTGAATTTTTGGTATTTTTCTAAAAACTTTCAATTTTGATGAATAGTAAAAAACACTGAGTTATAGTTTAAAACCGAATTTTTATTTAAATAATTACTTATTTTATTTAAATTTATGTTAGGTCCAAATAGATACATAATACCTATATAAGTTCAATATAATTCATTTGAGTCATTTTATAATAATTTTAGATATATAAAAATTTTATTGAACTTTTTACTGTCTTTTACCCACCTTCTAGGAGAATTTGAAAATTTAAATAAAACTTAATTTTACTGCTTCTGTGAGTTGAATATCACAAATCCAAGAGACACGGTTCATATCAAGGAGTAAAATTTTGTTCAATAAGACAATAATAATTTTTGGTGAATAGTAACTTTTACTTTTATTTACCACGGTTAAAAGTAAATAGGGTAATTAAGGGTAAAAATGATATTATTATTACCCTAAAACATGTCCAAATTCAATTGGATAAGTATAATTCGACCAAAAACAACCTTAGGAATAAGATATGAACCTCTTTGGTCAACTTGGATTAGATTAGGACACTTATTTTTATTTTATTTAAAGAAGAGTTAAAAGAGTTAAAATCAAATTTTAATAAATAAAACATTTTTAATATAAGGTTATACATTAGATAAATTCGACTATAAATATTCATCAAAAAGATAAAATTATTTCCTACATAATGGTATTTTATTTATATTTTTTAGACATAAAATAATTTAATTTATTTATGACACAATGATGATGCAGTAATTACCTTATTAATGAAATATTAACATAATAGATATTATAAATACCCAAATAAATGTAATTTGAGACTTTTTATAAATTCCACTAATTTTATAGGTTAATATAACATATTAGGGTTGGTTAGATAAATTCTTTTGAAGTAATAATGTTGTTATGAATTTAGCAAAAACAAAATACCAAATAGTGTCAAAATTGACATAAAATAGTTTTTAAGACAAATATTATATTATTAATTGATATTCTATTCCTAAAAATCTAATTTATGGCCAAAATACTTATATAATGATATCTATATCATTAATGAACCACTTGGGTTCGCTTGTATGTATATATTAAGTTTATTAACCATATAATATTAAAATACAAAGAGACCTGGTAAATGTTAAACTATTTAACTAAGTGTTAAATATGAATGATAAGGTTGATATAGTGACACAAACCTATCTAAAACCCACTGGTTGAGTGGATTTCTACCAATTACCACATTATCATCAAAATAAATCAATTTTGAGAAATTATAAACCGAATATAAATATATTATAAAGTAATATTTTAAGTTTTTTCTAAGGTGCCCCTCACCTCTCTTATAAAAAGGGCCCTCCCCCTTCTCTATAATTCACACCTACAAAGCCATTTGGCTCAACCAACTCGTTCTCAAATACCCTCTCAACTGTCCTCCCTTCATCCTAGATGCCTTCCTTTAGTAAGAAATCCAACCTTAGGATCCCGTTTGATCAAATCAAAAGGAAGAACCCGAAGAAGAGGTAAATATCTCACCACCTATTTCAAGTTCATTTCTTCTTCCACTTCCTCCTCCTTTGTTGTTTCGATTCTAACATAATAACTCCAGTATACTATATATACATTGATGTTATTCTAAAAATGGTACAACCATATTAGTTATTTTATCCATCCTATGAATGAAAAAGTCACCACACATGCGTACGTACGGCTTACCGTCACCTCATCGTGGTGTAGTTTGTTATTCAAACATTTCATCATTTGGATGGGTATAATAATGTGTATAAATGATATAAATAATAAATATAACATTTTTATTATTTTTTATATATGATATACCATCCAATTATATATTATTTAAATATCAAAAGAATGATATCATCGCTTGTGCGTGCGTACGGCCTACTGTCTCCACGATGTGATGCAACTCGATCTACATGATCTTCATTCAATAATGATTATATAAATGAATTGAATGAATAAATATTATATATATTACACTAATACAATTATTTAAATGAGTTATGTATAACCTAAAAGAAGAATAAGAATTTATTCGACAAAACACACATAAGAACATAAGGCAATGAACACTCGAATAACAAGTAGCAATGAAGTATTACTAATAATAAGATAAGAATATGACCATATATGATATAATAATAATGAATATGATTATTTAATAAGAATATGACATTATTTAAATCATTATACAGGAGGTTCGGATACACAAAAATCATATCGGACCTAAGGTAAGGGAAAATCTCGCAATCTCAGTTTTTATCCGAGATTGTTTATACTTCAGTATTTACTGGGGGATATTTATCATCCACATCCATGTTTCCTTAATATGTAATATTATTTCTATCCCCCTAAAATTTTTTAAATCCAATTTTACCTAATGGTGAGTTTTTAGTAAAATATATAAAAGGAATCTTTTTTTGTTTTCAATACGAGATACTTTTTTACTTTTCCGGCCAAAGTATGACAAGAATGTTTTTTGTAACTTATACAGCATTAACAGATTTTTATTCTTTCATAGAAAATTATTTCCATGAAACTTACTTTAAAAGTTATCAGGTTTATTTTAAATTAAATCCTTTTAGTTTAAAATCGTATGACATATTGAGAAATAAAAAATGTTTTTAATGAAGAAAGGATATTTTCCTCAGGAATGGAGTTCAAGTGTTTTATCAAAATTATTCTCCATCTAAGATAATATAGGGTTCTGTTTCTATCCCTACTATTACATTGATTCGATTATGTTATTATGGAATTATTTTTATGAATTCCATTATCGTATATAGATTATGATGGAATTATGTTTAAGAATCCCACTTTTATTACATGGGTTATGCTATGATGTATGATTTATGATTTTGTGGAACACATAAGAATGGTTTCATTATGAGATGGGTGGGACCTATATCTACCTCCAATGAATTGGGTAAAGATTTATATCTCATGAGATATACATGGCTGGAAAGGAAATTTAATCTGGTTTAGTGATACAGGACTGGAACGAGGAGTGAACTCAGTTCAGTAATGGACATTGTCTGCTTTGATAGTCTTGGAACATAGTCTTGACTAATATGAAATGATTTTCTATGATTATGTGTGTGTGCCAAAAAATTTCATGTTTTATGTTATGATTATTGGGAAGAAATTTCATTACTATGATTTATCCCATGTTATGATATTATTATCTTATTTATAGGTTAAGATTTTCAAAATGTTGTGTTCTTATGAGTATGATATGATTGATATTTCTTTTGTATACCCTTACAAGGCATTTGAGCTCCCCATTTTGTATGTTTTCTTTTCCCCAGGTCAAGGAGAAGGGTATTCAGTAAGACATTCCAAAAGGGACTCTAGATATGATGAAATAAATGGGAGACAATATAGATGCTTTATGAACCAGTTATTTATGTTTCCCAGTTTCTAAAGAAAATATACCTATACGGTCCTATCATGGTTTTGTTATATGTTCTTATAAGTATTCTTCAATTATGAAGTAATAACAATGTATGTAAATTATGGGTCGTTATAACCCTTGAAAATATTGTTTTATTATACATTCCTATGATGTGGGTTTCTATGAAAGGAGCTTTCGATTATTAAACCATTGATAACCCATATGAATTCCTAAGAAGAAATTGATTTTAAGGGGGGTAGAATATAACACCCATAGTTTTTTTGGACTTTTTTTGAATAAATTAGTTTTATTTTATTACTTGTGTTTCATGCTACACTAATTCATAATTTCATTATATTATAAACCAAGGTAATCTTTCACTTCACACAACACCGACTTGGCTTGTGTCACAGGCAACACTAAGTTGCTACGAGATAAAAAATTATTATAATAATTATTTAAACAAGAATTTTATAAACTAGGTATTAAACATAGTAATTTTAGTAGTGATAAATATTTTTAAATATTAATTATAATTTATTTATTAAAATAAAACAAATTAATATAATTTTTGGTAAAGTCCTTCTATGTTTTATAATACTATTGTCTTAAAAAAATTCATTTTATGTCCTTCTATGAAATATTATATAATTAATTTTAGAAACTTATTGAATTTTAATTTCATAATATAAAAATAATATTTTAGTTTACAGTTTCAAAATTAACTTAGGGTAATTTTTTGGGATTTTTCTAAGAAACATCATTTTTGGGTCAATAGTGAAAAACACTAAATTCTATTTCAAAATTTCGTTTTAGTTTAATTTTTTTATATAGTTAAATTATATATAAATTTTTTTTTAAATTAAAAATCGATAAATTATAAATATATTAATCCAATTTTTCTCATTTGAATCATTTTTTTATTAAATTTATATATAAAATATTAATGAACTTTTAAACATTCTCACATTAAAAACATGCATTCTCAGCACGCCAGTAGGATTAGAAATAATCTTAATTTTACTGATTTTTTGAAATATATTTTGAAACATGGAGATAAATGGTTTTAATAATTATAATATTTATAGTATAATAATATCCAATTAATTTTTCAAGAAAAATATTAGTGAAAGTGATTAAAATTTATTACAGTAATTTATGTAAAATTAAGCCTACCAAGGGAGTAAACCTTTAACTTAACAGTAAAAATTACATATATTATTGTAAAAAATCCATTTTATGGAAATATTTCTTCAATAAATCTTATATTATTTAGTTGTATAGGTTTTTTATTCCTTTTTTAGTTATAAATGGGGGTACACCTAACTTTTTTTCAAAAATCCATTTGTGTCCCCTCCCTCCCTTATAAAAGGCCACCACCAATCTCTCCAATTCACACCTCTAAACCCACATAGGCTTGACCATGATATAAGGAAATATCCTCCAAAAATACCTAAAATACTCCTTGAATAATCACTTTTGGAATAAATCCAACCAAGGAATCCTTTTGGTGAAAACCAAAAGGAGTTACCCAAAGAAGAAGTAACATCCTTCCTCAAGCCCCTTTTATTTTTTTTCTTTATCCACCACCTAAATTATTAATATTTAATGATTAAATAATAAAAAAATTATTCTAAATATAATTATATGTTTTTTTATTAATGTTTTGACCAAAAATTCCACACACATTCATAAAATTTGTAACAAACATACTCTTCTGTGTACGACGAACAACCGCCTCATGAAATGATGTTGTTCATTTTTCCTCTACCACCTCCCATGGTTGGGAATTATGATGGACAATATTTTTTTATATGATATATATTATATTTATAATTTCTTTATTCCAATGTAATTATTATATAAAACATACATTTTTTCTTTTCATTTTGTGTGAATATGATAACTTCGTATGTGGATTTGTAGACTACCGCTTTTTCAAAGCGATGTTATTTGTTGACACTTTCCATTGAATGTGTTATGTATGTGTTTTGTGATATTATATTATATAAATTACATATGGTGATAGGCTCTATATCTAGGGGAGAGTTTATCTCTCTTTCAATTTATGGTGATCATGCAGATCACTTCAAATCAATAGAGGTTCATGATGTGGTTGGACACAAAGATCTATTTCATCTTTGCTTCCCACTTAAAAGGTTTGAGATGCCTGATTGAAAGCTTGATTGCAAAGGCCAAAGCGATGAGGGAGTGGTTTCGGTTGTAGATGTGAAGAATTCAACAGCTCTAGGTGGTTTCTGCCGGCAACAACGTGGATTCAGCCGACCATGGCGCAAGGAGTACGATGGAGTGTCGCCCTCCGGGGGCGCGACTGTCAGTAGGGGATGCTCTTCATAGGTTTATATTCATTTTTTGTAGGGTTTTTGGTGTTGGATGGTGTTTTAGGGTGTAAGAGGTGCAGTACGTGGGCCGGTTTTTGTTTTCCTGGTGTGGAGCCATCCCACCAGTGATACCTCAGAGCAGATGCGAAGCGTTTGGGATCCCGGTGAGGCCGAGTGGGAGCCTGACGGTGGGAACCTAGAAATTCTCTTTGAATCTTTGATAAGATGCCCACTATGGGGAATGATGGCTAGAGGAGATGAAGATCTCGGGGGCGACATCCTCCGGATGCATGCAGGTTCGTAGGTTTATGCATGGTTGGGCGACGATTTTGGACTGGGCCTTCCAATTTTCAGCAGCGATCAGGTTTGGGTCGCAGTGTTGGGATCTCGGTTGGGCGAGATCACCTGGTTTTTGGTTTGGATGTGTGGGGCGAAGATCCTAGAAGATGAGGTTGGGTGGAAAGAGATGTCTATTTCAGGCAATAGGGCATTGGTCGCAGTCACTATGGCTGGTGATGATGATTAGGGCTTGTGGCGTTCGTGGATTCATGAGACGACAGGCGATACGGCTTCAGAATGTTTAGAGCCAACAGTGACTGACCTGGGGGCTGCTAGTCGGAGACGACGTAGTAGATGTTGGGGGAAGACCTCGGGTGACGGAAGGTGGCGACATTGTGTTGGATATGACCTTGGGATGCGGGGGTGACCTTGGGATATGTATTCCTACTGGGGACAGGCTGGCATTGCTGGATGCTAACATTTTCGGACACACCCAGCATGCGGTGTGACTATCTTGATGAATGTGTTGGGGAATGGAACAAGGAGATAGGGAGTGACTTTAGTCATGATATTGGGTTTTGGCAGTGCTATATGATGATTTCTTTTGGGCCTCTTTGATGTTGGCATTTGAGTCTTTCAAATAGTGGACCTACAGGCCATGTTTGTAGTGTATGTTTGACTTTACTTTTTAATAAAATTTTCAGGATCATGAATTTGGGTTTTCCCAAATTTATGATCAGAACATCTGGGTATTATATATCTTAAATAATAATTATAATTTAATTATTATATATATATAAATATGTCATTTACTTACTTTCTTTTAATATGACAATAAAATGGAAACAGTGTTCATTCGTACGTATGCCCTACTGTCTCCATGAATGGTGTATTCCATTTCATATTTATATACTTTATAGATTATTATAAATAAATAAATACAAAATATATAATATATTTATATCATTTTTAAAATTCTATAAATATGTAAATCATGATCTATGTAATAGTATCAAGAATAACAAGTCCAACCTATTATGAAAAACATTGTGAATGTTACCCAAAACATAACATTAACATGTAGTCCTTAATAAACGAGTAATATAAAGTCATAATTAAATAATATACACTATTATATATAATAATATGGTTGTTTTTCTGATTTATTATAAACTTATATTTATTATACCAATGGTTTGAATGTATATGAATAAATTCAAGACTTAAGGTAAGGGATATCTCGTCTCACTTTTTATATCTATGAGATACATGACTTATTCACCACTAATTTTTTTTGTTTGGTGTATATACATAACATGAATGTATTATATGATTCTTGTACTTATATTTATGGGTATTTACATATCCATTTAATGATATTTATTATTGGGGTTTATGGTTCAGAAGTTACCAAATCGGTAAAGTAATTTTTAGTCTCAAGTATTGTTCTTTGAGATACATGCCATGTTAAGCACAAATATTTTTTTTATGGGGTTTATATACAACACTTTGACATTTTATATCATTAATACAATTCATTCATGATATTTTAAGATTCATTTAATGTTATTATATAATGTAGTGTATGGGTCGATGTTACCAATGTGGTAATAGTTAACTATTATAGTCTCATCATTTATCGAGATTGTTTACAATTATGATTCCATTTATGAAATAATATAATCCATATCTCAAGAAAACTCATGATTTTTTTATCCTCTATTTATCCATTATATCTTCATGTATTACTTCCATTTTCCCACTCTTTGATACTTAATATAATTAAGAAAATGTTTTTATGAACATCTGACTTTATTTCAACATTCGATCTGAAATATGTTTTATTTCAAAACCATGTTTTCAAAAAATGTTTTCAAATTTTTTTATAATTATCCTATTATGTTTAAAGAAAATTGTTTACCCAAGTTTTACCATTTAAAAATGGGTTTAAAAGGAATCTTCTTGTTGTTTTCCGATAAAGTCACTTTTCTAAACATTTTAATGAGAAAAAGGAACGTATAACATGTAAAGACTTACCCTCCATCATGATAATCATCTCCTTGAATCATACATTCTAATTTTACAAGTTTTTTTTAAAATAAATATTTTTCTTAATATTTTTGAAATTTATGATTTTAAATTGGATTTCAAAGAAAAGGGTTTTCAAAAAAAATGTGTTTAAAAAGTCTTTTAAATGATTTTCAAAGAATCCACTATAAGTTTTCAAAAGGATGTTTTCAATGAAAAGGGTTTCAATGATTTCAAGCCTTATTTTATTGATTTTTTAAATTAAAATTGATTAAAAAATCATGAGGTTTTAAAAATAAATTTTCAGAGTGTAAAGTATATTTTAATTAATAAATGTATTAAATTAAATTGTAAATCCTTCTTTATAAAAAGATGATTTTAAATGTTTTTATAAAAAGGATTTTCAGTGAGAGGTTATTTCTATAAGTAATGTTCCATTTTATATTTCAAAATTCTCTTCTATCTAAGATGACACACTTTTTTAATAGTTTTTATTTATAGGATATATTATCCAATAATACCATTCATATTCCTTTTTTAATGGTTTATGTATTTATGGAATGATTTTTATGAAACCTATGTTTCTCCCATGGGTTATATGATTTTGAAACCCTCTTCTTTTCATTGGTTATTATTTGATGAAATGATTATGAACCCTATCTCTTTTCCATTGGTTATGGTGTGATTAAATGTTAATGATACCAATTTCATTTCATGGGTCATCGTATGATGAATGTTTTTTTATCATGTAGAGCATGCATGTATGATTTCAATATATGACAGATGAGACTTATATCTCCCTCCAACACATTGGGTTATGATGGATGACTCTTGAGTATAATTATTATGTGTGAACCTAATTACATGTACACATAGTTTTTATTGAACTATATTACGTGTTCATAGTGTTATGAGTGAACCTAATTATAGGTTAACAATATTATGCATGGACCTGGTTGCATTTCTATATGTTTATGTGTGGACCTAATTACATATTCACAATGTTATGTGTGAACCTTCTTACATGTTCAAAACATTATATGTGGACCTTCTTACCTTTCCATAAGTTTTTTTAATCCTGATTACATGTTCACAATGTTATGTGTGGACTTGATTACATGTACACAACATTATATGTCAACCTAGTTTCATGTCCATAAGTTTATATAAGGTAATGATTTCATGTCCTTAACCCAATGGGTGCACTTGTTTCTATTTATAAATGTTGACAATGTTAAGAGATGATGTGTATTCCAAAATTTCATGTCTTATTCCTATGTTATGATTCCATGTCTTATGATCTCAAATATCATATCATTCATATGAACTATTAATCTTTATGAAATAACTTTTTATTATGATATTTTATATGCAAGGTATGATCTTTTAATGATACGATCATGATTTAAAAACTTTTGTACTCATAAACATGCTTACATATATCCTTGTTTACCCTTATTTATCATTTAAACTCACACCTTTATTATGTTTCCTTTCCACATGTTATAAAGAAAGGTTTTTAGGTAGGATTACTAAAGGGGAAGATACTTAAGTAGATGTTAAATATCATTCACCAAATTATAATAAGGTGTTCCGTATTTCCAAAGACAGTAAACTATTATAGTATTTGGAAATATACTTTCATAATATGTTGATTATTCAAATAAAATGATGTAATATCCATGTATGTTCAACCTAGGTCACTATACCACCTGATAAGTAATTTTAGTATAAGATTATTATTATTATGAGAGAAGTTTTTTGATCCCAGTACTATTTATATAGACCTACTGAGTTGATCTCCTTCTCAAATTCTTGGTAGAAACATTATTCCCAAATCATCCATCCCCAATATTTTCTTAACATCCCAATATATCATAGGTCATAACTTTAAAACCACATATGATTATGATTATATATCAACTTCTTCATGATTAACTCATTGATTTACACATCTAGATAAAGTTTGTGTGGATATTCCTCTATGTTTTGAGGGTTTTACCAAAGGAAATAATAATGTGTATTGTTTTTCTCTTCGATAAAATATTTGACCATAGAAATATAGTCTCTAGATAATTTTTTAATCCTATTTATCTAGTGATGTAGTATATTTAACACTCACTATAAAGGAATTATACAATCACTTAGTAGTGTGAATCCATAAGATGGAAATTATTCTACTTGTGGATAGTCCAAAAATCATGATCCCATGAGGTATGATAAAAACCAATTCTTTGAGTGAAATTTTTTGTGGTGACCATCTAAAATATATGGATCATCTTAGTATATTTCATGGTTATATCTCGGTCATGTTCATTATATTACAGGGTTCTTTTCTGAAAAAATTAAAAATAAAAAAGGTTATAATGCTTGAAAATATAGAAATATAATTCTTTTAATTTAATAACCTTGAAGACACTACATTGTAACCATGGATGATTAATCCCTACACAATCAGCAATCACCTATAATGGTGAATAAAATTAATCTAGAACTTCTCCAGGTAACTTGGTGGATGGTTTATAGGCCATAAAGGAATTCTAAGCCTCTTACCAAGCCCATTTAATACATCTTATTTCAATGAAATCAGGTGTATTTAGGTACACAAATATTTTCTCAGATGGAGAATAATAAGATCACTAAGTGAAAAAGAAAAAAAGTAAGGGATGGGGTCTTCCACAGCCCTAGGCCTGACTGTAACCCTTCCACTACTAACACATCTACTATATAGATCATGTATGTCTCTCTACAGACCACAATCTTTCCAAGAGGATCACATATTAATCACACTATCCTCTCTTTACTTTCAAATAATTCACTACTTATCATGTCGATCATACTCTATTACAATGGAGTATTTTCTTTGCATGTATGCTTTTTAATACCCTCAAAATAAATAACATGATAAAATCACTCAAATATTAGTCAAGGATATTCTATAAAAACCAATTTGTGACTTCCCAAAAATGACACATGCATATGTTGTAGTATTATATGATGGATAACCAAATGAGGTATACAGGGTATATCTATGTGCACATAATATCCATGAAGACATCCTACATCATGCATAGACCAATGACGAGATCCCCTACAGACTTCATGTGTAGTGCATGGTGTTATCATGGAATCCCCCCCCCATAATTGAATATTTAGTAGGCATTATAGATTTCATGTGTGGTTCAATGAAGGGAAATTCATGGTTATTAAGTCTATAGGTGTGAAGCTTGTGTGCGTTGATTCTTGGAAAATACCTCCCATGGTTATGTACACTCTACTACATGGCCACCTATTTTAGAAATTGCTTTATCTCGGACTTAACTATAAATACTAGGGTTTCCATTTTTAGAATACACACATATAAATAGATAGATAGAGGGGAACATGTAGATACAAAGAATAAAGCAATATAGAAAACATTTCATTCCCATGTTCTTGGAGAAACCCATTTATAAATATTAGGACCTAAACACATTCTATATTGAGTAAGTATCATAAATATATGTTTTAAGTACATAATGACATAAAATTAATCTATAATCCTAGTAAATTAGTTCCTCCTTCCTCTATGAACTATCCACATGCACGGTTCCTAGACAAGTGTCCCTCACAGATCCACTATATAGAGTGATCCCTCCTAAGAGACAACCTATCGGGATTTTGTACTTCATGAGGCCCATATATGCATCAATGATCAATGTGACTACCTCTTTTGTTGATATATATGAGCAGACCACATAGACTAGTCATTTTCACAAGTCTAACATGTGGATAGGTCCATCACACAATCCTGCTATGTGAATTGGCCTCCCTTGGTGTGCTCGAGCCCCTCATACTGATGTGTACCCATATAGTGTTTGGTCAGCTTATCGAACCATCATAAAACATCCTAAAAATAAAGTTAGGTCATCCCTTTCAAATTTTATATCACACATTGGGATTCATCCCCCATTATAAACAATTTTTAAATAATTTTTTGAATTCTTTATGTCAAAACTAGAGACCAAGAAAGGACAAAGAAATACCTTCTCTAAAACAACCCAACATACATGATTCGGTAATTACACTAGTGTGAACCCATTTGATTATATATTCCCTTGATGAAAGGAGTATTGATAATTATCCTCTAATATAGATAAAAATCTATATAAAATCACAATCCCATATTCCCTTGATAATGAGGGTTCCAATCCTAAGGACACTAGAGTGGTATCTCTTGGCTCAATATGCCCATACTTTCTCCTAATGGAAATCAATGATTAATTTTACATTTTTATCCATTCCATAGAATAATACCCATAAATGTTCTTATTGATGACTTCATCACCATGTGATATCAATAAAATCTAGAACACCCACATATGAGTATCAATCATCCATGTATAATCCCAATTCATTCTCTCCCAATTATCATGTAGCATTCTGGTCCTCCAAGTTGGTGTCATTCCCAACAATAGGATTTTCAAGAGAAACAATCTTATCCCACCCAATGAGTTATACTCCCAAAGGGTAGTTTATGTTTAATCTTGAGTCGTCCAAGGGCTATATTCACCATGATCCCAACCATCCATCATCATCCACTAGTGGATAGAAGGTGGACACACATATCATATGACTCCTCCTTATGTGTAAGCCCCAATCCATTATACCCCCATTAATAATCTCATCCCAAATGTTCATTAATTAGTCAAACCCCCCAGGGAATCACTAATACATAATCCCCACATTCTCCGTTATTATCACCTCTTTTATAACACGAACATCCTTGTCACATGATATTAAACTATACTGTAATTTCTTAGTCACATGACATAAAACTACACGACAATATCATTATTTCATGATGTCAAAATACAAAGTATAGTTAGTTTACATGACCATAAACTGTACAATTCTAACTGCTGATAATTAGGATACATAGGATGCCACTTTGAGGTTCAAACCCATCATTATCAATCTTCCATATTTTCCCTTAGGGGGATATATTCCTCATTAATCCACTTATGTCCTTTCATGTTGGGAAATATTACCTACAAGTTTGTAATTAATTTCACAAGATTCAAATTTCATGTTAAACGGTTATTTTAGAGAATATTCTTGATGAGTTCATACCCCACTCGATAGTTCATATCCCCACATCACAATCAACCATCTAGTTTTACCATATTCTCAATGAAATCATTCCCCAGACCGAGGGGTCATATTATCTCTAGGTAACCCCAAAATCTATCTTTATAGTAGAATATTATATTAGAAATAAACTAGAAAGTGAATCTCATGGATAAGTCCCACACCAATCATTACTAGGACAGATTCAACCTATAGTCCACTGAACATGGAAACATGACCTTAAAAGGAATTGTGACAGTCCTTGTAACATAATCTTAAAATTTAAGACATCTCTAGTAAAACCATGATATTTTATATTAAAAATAATATTATATTTAATTTTTTTACCACATGTAGCACTAAGCATAAAACATACTATGATATACTATTAAAATATAACTACTATAATATATTTATTGGATTATCTTGTATGAGTAGGATAAATAAAATTATGAAATATAATTATAGATTCATTGACTAATAAATATGTATCAATTAGATCCTACTAAATAATAACACAATTCTAAATAAAATATTATAAGACTAAATGAGATATTTTCAAGAGAAAACATTTATAAGACAAGGTATTTTTAATGAAATAAATTAAGTTAATCACTATAAATAAACATTTTAAATGAAATTAATAGATAATATATTTAATAAAATAAATTAATATTGATCTAATGGTTGTTACTAGATATGGAATTATTAAAAAATTATTTTTTTCTTTGAAAATACATTTTCTTAAAAAATGGTTTTTATTATATTTAATACGTGTATATTATAACTAATTACAGCCACCTTTAGAAATTTTACTTGAAAATTTTGATATAATTTTCTAACTCATCATGTAAAAATAATCTTAAAATTATTTTTTTGGATTTTTCTAAAAAGGATGATTTTTGGTTGAATAATGAAAAATATTGATTTTGAAAAACCTATTAGTTCTTTACATTTAATAAAAAGTAATTTAAATGTCCCATTGGGTTTTTGTTTTTTTAAAGTAACATAATTTCCATTTTTTAATCATAATCAAATTAATTTCACGTTAATTTAAATTATTCATGATTTTTGGTATAAAATCATTTTTAGGATTAAAACGTGTATTTTTTGAAAAACTATTTTCATTTTGTTTCACACACTTATATTAAGATTAATTTTTAAAAATTATGGAAGTTAAATTTTCGAATATGGATTATATTTTTGGAATCATCACATTTTTGTTATTTAATAAGGACCATTTCAATTTTATTCATAATTAATATTAACCATATAAAAAGTTTATCACTGTGATAAATGGGAAAATGTGTTAAATAGGTTTAAAACATTGGGGTAAAGTCTAAAATTCAATAATATAACAATTTATTTGATTTTATGAGTTTATTTTGATAAAAATAATCCTATATTCAAAAATATTTCATATTGGTTTCACTTTCTATGATTAATACCATTATATTATTTTAAGTTAAGAGTAATTGCAATATGTCACTCTCTCTCACTTTGTAGCCTGATATTGATATTGATATAAATGATATATGTATTAACATGTAAGAAAAAATTTATTAATAAAAAACTATAATTATGATATTAATTTATTTTGGGTTTTTAGTGATGGTATAATTAGATAGAACATTAATGCAATGCCGATGTAACACTTGTGCTAGAAAAAAATCTAGAAAATTATTTTAAAAATATTAAAAGTAATATATTTTGGATGAACCATGGTGTTACATAAATTTAATGGATAATCATATTTTATAATTTATGGTTTAATATTTTATATTAAAATTCCATTTTTGTCTTAATATGTTTAAAGTCAACTTTTGTGAATTGTTATGAAAATGACCTTAAATGTTATTCACAGCTTAAATTTTATATCTAAATCATTATAAAATAATAAAAATCTTATAAAAAGAAAATTTTATGGATTTTTTCTAATCCTATCATTCATGGTTCATTTATGTGCCACTTTTCATTTATAAAATTTCTGTAATGACCCATAGAGGGTGAAAATTTTGTTACCATGGTAATGGTTAATGGGGTTACTAAGGGGGATAAATGATAAGATTAGTTTCATAATATCAGTTAAAACTATCTAAATTTTTTGGGTTTAATTTATTTATAAATTATCCTAACTAGAAAGTATCCTCCCTTTTGAGGTTACTGAAGAACCTGGTTGATGGGTGACTATAGAGATTGGAGTGATTCCACAGAGCCATGCTTTACTATTTTTCTTCATTGAAATTATTCTTTAGGTATCCATGTTGCATGTTCCCATCATGCCTAGAATGAATGGGTAGTTTTCTTTGTGTATGTTTATGTGATTTTAAGGGGGAGTGTTGATTAGGTATTTTGTTTATCTTCTATTCATGTTTTGGACTCATGCAAATCTTATTATCAATTCTATTCTCATTCTTTTTCTATTTCATGATCATTGTATTGAAAATTTGGGAGTTTTATTCTATTTCATCAATTAATTTCCTTGTTTGTACTTGAAAATTATCCAATCTAGTTCAGTTAGTTTTAGATTGTTTTTGGGTCACCTAGTTTTGTAATTGGTTCTAGTAGAAGAAAACTATAACGGTGAAATTATATGATTGGTTTAGGGTACCCAAACCAAGTATCCCAACTGACCTAATTCTGACACTAAACCTGAATGAACCAAAAATAAATTGAATCTCTAGAATGTGATCCTAAAAATAACCAAACCTAGAATGTCTCATCTCCTTATTTGAATCCTTTTCTTTTCTTCATTTCACTTTTTGTTTCAATCAACCAAACAATTTAAATTTCAATTCTACAAATTTATCAAGAGCATATGGATTGTCATTGTGGGTTCAATACTCAGGCTTTCCAAGTACTTAATTGTTTGTTAGTTTTTCCAAGATTAATAAAGTATCATATTTTTTATCCCCATAGTAAATTAAGGATTACTTATGGGATTTCAATAAACTATTATAATATTGTAAACCTAACAAAGTAGTTTTGTAAATATGAACAAAGATTCCTCAAATAATTTGATGTAAACTCAACTGATTTAGTAACTAAATAAGCCTTGGTAATAAATGAAATATAAGGAATAAATATATTTTAACTAAAATGAAAAAAAATCTTAAAAAATTATAAAAATAATTTATTTTTATTATTTATGAGTTATATAATGTACAAAATGAGTTGGTACTTAAGGTAAGGTATTTCTCATCTCAATTTCCTTCTATTTAAACACATGTCATGTTCACCATATTTTTTATTTTTTTGTGTATATACTACCATATGAATGTATTGTATCATTAATTTATTAAAATTCATGTGGTTTAAAATTATTTTTCACATTCCCAACATATATTATTTGTTATTCTCAAGTTTCCAAATTTTTAAGAGTTTGTTCTGCAATCTCATTTTTATTTAGGATTATTTATTTTAAAATTTAAATTTGGGGAACTATATGATATTAATCATCTAAAAAGAATATATTTTATAATTTAATGTAATTTTTTGGGTTTCTAGGTTATTATTCTAATGTTTCTTCTCTTTGGTTCTTTAAATGATGGAGATAATGTTTTCAATAAAAGATAATTGTATTTTATCTTTGGTCAACAAAAGGTTTCTTTCATCTAAATGTTCATTAAAAATTTTTACAGAATTTTTCTTATATTATAGAATTGTTGTTTAAAGTCATTTTTAAATATATTTTAATTTATTTTCAAAGTATTAAAATTTAATTTTTACAATTTTCCCTGAATAAGTTATTTTTTAATTTTTATAGAAATTTTGAAAGGAATATTTGTTTTAACTTCTACCACACCAACACATTTTACCACTAACATGACCATTATTTACTTTGAAGCTTATTTTTCAATATTCCATGGTTATTTTCATAGAAAATATTATTTTTCAAAATTATATGGATTATTATTTAACATTTTATTAGTAGAAAAGTATATTTTCCTCATGTTTTCAAATAATGGTTAGAATATTATTTTAAAGGTATTTTTTATCTTTATAAATATCCTTTAAAGATTTTAATATTTCATTGGTGATATAATTTAATGATATTATCCATCTTATTTACCTTAATGTCTTATTATCATATCGTAATATATATAAATAGGGGAAAATATTAACATTTTGAAAGTTGTTTTTTCAAGAAAAAAATTTATTTCAATTATGTATTACATTGTTATTAATATCCTTCATATGATTAATGAAATATAATTATTAATTTATGTTTAAATCCTTTTATAGCTTATCGAAGCATCTGTGGGTCCCATGAGAAAAACAGGGTTTGGTATTTTGTGTATTGCTTACCTATTTATTTATGATGGCTCGGCATGAGGCATCTGTCACTATTATCCATGTGATTATTTACATTTACCATAGATAAATTTAATTTTTATTTTATTTATGGATTTTTATGGAAATATTTTGATTTCATAAGGTAAGAATATGATATTATGATTTAAAGGATATTTCAGGATCTTCCATGGGTAAAAATTTTGTATTCAATGAAATGTTTTTTTGTTTTTAAAATAAACCCTCATGGATTATGTTTTTTACTTTATTATTTCTTATAAAAAATTATAAAAAGGTTTGTGTAAAAATTTTATTTCTATAGTAAATTTTTATTTTGAGATCAATGTTTTTTTGATAAAAATATAACTATTTTTAGGGGTTTCCCGGTTTTTCACTAGACTATTTGATATCCTATATTTTTATATCACATACTGAACATTGTTTTACTCAACCCATATTTCAAAATGTTTTTCACTAGGCCTAAGTATGAGTTGGAACTATATCAAGGACAATATTTTCTTCATCTGGATTCACCATAAAATAAGTGAATTTGTTTTGAATAAATAAGAGATTAAATTTAAGAATTCTATTTTTTCCCAAAAATGAACATTGAGAGGAATTTTCCACTATGTATTTTAAGGGTTTGATATATAATTTTTCCATCGAATATATAAAACTTAAAAAAATATCACAAAAATGTAAGAAATTAAAACCCTTGTTATAAATCACGTAATTATGGGATGTATATGTAATAGAAATTATATTTCCAATTATGTGACACTGAACCACTGGGGTTCTGATTCCCAATATTGGGACACATTAGAAACCCTTCTTATTGACCAAATTACAACACCACAAACACATATCACCTACCTAGATGAAGATAAACATAATAGAACCCAACTATGTGGCTTTAAACCATAACACCCCAAAACTAAGAGGCATTGAGTAATAAGAACAGTATGGATGACCTTTGATACATAAATAAGTTTTCATGATGTAAAACCATTGATATATATAGATGTTCACATTTAGTTAAGACCTATGATACGTAATAGAATTTTACATCAATACATTGTATCAATCCAATGCTAGCATGGGGTAGCCATTCCTACACTATAATCTATGAAGGATTCATGAATATAACATAAATCTATAATATAGTCCCTTAGTAGAAAATAATACCACCATAAAAATATGTGTATGAGTATAAACTCACATCCCATTGACCAACATGTATTCCAATGTGTTGCTGTAAAAGTTGTAGTGATCACCTACCTTTAAAAATTAGGTTTTCACCAACTCAAAATTTCATGGAAGATACGCATCAAAAGTTTCCATAGAAATCAAAAATAGTGAACTAAACATGAAATAATTGACCTATATTATAATTAACTATTTTTAATTACATGATAGAATGTGCATATGAGTTTCTCTCAAAACAATGGTGAACCCCATGTGAAATCCTCAATATTCATCACAATAACTGAGTTGAATATCATGATTGAATGAACGTTAGAGTTTCTATTGAAAATAGGGGAAAATACATCCAATAACAAAACAAGACAATGGGAATAACATCCCTAAAATAACAAAAGCATATTTATATTGGTAATATGTCCCAGTAAAATAATTATAATAATGAGATTAGCGATCCTGAGTAACTATATTTAAGAAGAAATCACTCTTAAAAACAATATTAAATTAAAACATGACATAAATTGAAATCATAAACATGTGGGAATAATATCCTCAGAACAAAATAAAGTGAGGGAATATTGGAGCACACCAAACCCAACTCCTGGATATATATCTATAAATGAAAACTTTAAATATATTCTTTGATACTATGTGAGAGGACCAAAGCATGACATGCATATATTTTATACCATTTTAATAATTCAAACATTTTGTCAAATAATTTGTAAAAATCCCAGAACATAATTGTTCAGTGATTTTGGAGATTAGCTAAATAGTATTATAATTTGAGAATAATTCTTTATCATTTTTTATAAAAAATCATCTCATTTTATAACCATTTAAAAAATTCATATATTATACTCATATTTATAACCTATAGAATTTAAATGTAAGAAATATATGATCTTGGATACTCAATAAGGGTAAACATAAGAGTTAATAATAAATTATCATAAGTGATCATAAGATGAGAATGTGCGTATGTGAGAATTATCAAGGTGAAATCTTATAAGTTAAGAGAATAATACCCTATAAAACATATATTGTAAATCATAAATCATGAAATAAATCTTTTTACAAAAAAACATTAGTCTTGGGAGTGTGGACACATGAGTCGATAATTTTTTAACATGATATCATCATATTGTTTAATATAATATTATGGCATGAATATTAGTATAGAACATGTATAATGTAAATATCCAATAATTTTTTCACAAAATGGACTAGACTAAACACCATCCCATAAAATAGTAAGCTTCTGATTACTTCCAATATACCTTTTTATTATTGGTTTAACTACCCATATACCATTTTGTCTATAGTATCACCACTTGTGTACCATTTTAGGATTGGGATAACCTACTTTGTACCCTTTTGGTCTTAGGGTCACCGCCTATTTACATTGTTGGTCTTGGGATCACCACCCACATACTATTTTTGAGCTCATGAGATGTAATTGATTACTCAATTCATTAGAATTATATATCCAACCCACTAATCATATAATGGTAAAACACATATATGTGTGTCATTTAAACATTAAAACATTCATAATCTCAAAATATAATAATTATAAATTGATAAATAAATTGGTTTCTTGAAAACGTCCATAAGATATTAAAAAAATCCATCCAGATAAATAAGTTGTACGGTCACATTATTTAATATCTCTAATGAAGAACAAGAAATATTAAAGGATATTAATATGGATTAAAATCACTTTAAGGTAAGAATTAGAGAATTACATTGAAAAATAAGAATAAATATCTGTTACTTTTGAAAACAGTAATTTAAAATAAAATATTTTATAAAACATGGAGGATAACAATTACTTTGAGAATACCCTAAAATATTGGATAATTATATTTGTAAATAAAACTAAATAAGATGATACTAAAATGAGTTTTTATGGGGAAAATTAAAAAGAACATATATTCCTTTCACACTATAATAAATAAGGTTAAGGTTGTAAGAAAATGATCATACTGCAAATGTAAAAATAATATTCCTTTGGTAAATAGTGTAAATTCCATTGAAAATGATTATAACCAATCATATAATTAGATATAAGAAAACCCATAAATTAATATAAAATAATTTTTAAATGGTGGTGAAATATTCCTAATAAAAAAGAAAAATTAATGATGGATCCATGTACAATCATCCTTTCAATAAAATTATAAACCAACTGGATATGAAATTATAAGAAGACATGTATACTCCATTAAATAACTAAATTAGAAGAAAATAGATCATGTTTTTTAGAGGAAGAAAATATAATTTCACCAAATGGAAGTTTAATCATAATAATAACAAATTTCAAATTATGTTTGAAAATAATCCCTTACCTTTGTTCTTTATTTCAATTAATATTCTTTAACATATTAGAAGAATTTTATCCTTATCAAAATTGATTCCTTCAAAATAAAGGATTTGGAATTCCATCTTAGAAGAATTAGATTCTAAATATTATAGAATACTTTAGGTATGATTAAATGTGTTGGTATTAAATATATATAACTTATGGGAAATTGTGTTTTGTGAGGTGTTGAGGATGGGTCCTTTTATAATTGAGTTTTAAGTAGAATGTTTGCAAACTTATATTACATAACATATAAGGTTATCATTTTAAAACTAAAGTGGATATAAAGATGAATATTAATTAAGGTGGGATAAGGTTTGGTCTATCAAGCCTAAATAAACACATTTATAGTTAGGTTTTTATGATATTTTAATCCATTACAACTTATTTTAACCCATTTTGCCTCATTTTACCTTTACCATGGTAACCCAAATTTTACCTTTGTAACTTATTTTTGTGCTTAAAAATTAAATTGACCTCCTTAACTAATTTAGACCAATAATTTTAAATTTTTACTCCATTTTATCAAATTCAATTTCAAAATATGGTAAATTTATCATTTAAATAAAAACATAAAATAAATATACAAAACTATTTTTATAAAAAAATAACTTTTAACCATTTTTTAAATCTTAATTAATATCAATTACTAATTAAATTATTGTTAAAATATTATATTATAAATTGAAACATTTTGTTGGTAAAATCTTTTAAAATTTATTAATTCAATTTATTAAGACAAAATATTCAACACTTTAAATAACCATCCTTTGAAAAATTTCCCTTTATATCATTAAATGAGTTTAATTTCAACCCCTTAAAATTAATAATTTATCGTATAACCTTTCAATTTTATCAATTAATTAGAATTTTAATTTTAATTTTTTTAAATAAATCAAACCATGATTTAGTATTAATATTATTATTATTATTTTATGCATAAAAATATATTTTTATAATAAAATTTTATAATTAAATTTTATCTTTTAGTTGAATTATTTATTATTTGTGAATTATATTATTTTAAATGTATTAATAAAAATATAAATATTCATTATACCAATGGGATACATGTATTTCCCATGACCATATATCTAATGACTATTTTTCATGTGGCCATATTTCTAATGATCACATATCCAATAACCATATATAAAACAATCGTATTTCAATCCTATATATAGACATAAAAACATCACTAAAATAATTCAATCTATTTGCCTCTCCCTCATCATATCTATTATATTTATAATGTTTTCCTTATTTCGAAGTATTTACATAGGGTGATGAACTCATGGAAAACCATGAGGTTGAAGATTTTATCTTCATGGTATTTTTATTTACTTATGGATTTATTCTGCTTTTAATTTTCTTAATTATGTTTTATATTATATTCTCATAATGTATTTGTTTCTGACACATTCGTCAGGGCGCACGCATCCATCTGTGGAGGACGCACAACTTTTTCCCCACATTCCTTCTTGCCAAAGGTGGGCGGCATCCATTCCTTGTTCAGGGACGTTTTCTCCTTGATCGAAATGGGATGATTGGATGTTGGTTTTTTCTTCTGTAGATTCCTCCTCAGAACTCATCACCTAGTCCAGATCTCCGACAAAGATGAAGACGTTGTTCCTGAATCTCATTCCCAGTGCCATATCTTTGTGGACACTAGTTAATTACACTACTTCCTTCAGGACATTCCATGGGGTCTTGACATGGTAGAAACCTTCAGTCGGAGTAGATTAAAACATCAGGCATGTCGGGGAATCTTTGGATGCATGGAAATTGGGGGACCTGTATTCATCCTCATAAGAGGGCATCACAAGGGTGCAGAACCCGAGGTGTCCCATGTCAAATGCGGGGATTCATATTCTATAGGCATCAATATAAGGTCTTCCTTAGCTTCTCATGTTTAACACAGGCTATGCCACAAGTTTAATGTCTTCCAAATACGGTTACGCAAAAGGTGTGTCTTCCAAGGTTTTTCTCAAGCATCTCATGTTTATCACGAGGTAGGCCGCGAGTTTGACATCTTGCAGAGATGGAATGAGAGTGATTAGAACATCCTATAGAGACAGATCAGAGGTGGTGTGTCCCATAGAGTGAAGATTTCACAATGTGAAAGCTGATTTGTACACCAATAAGGAAGGATCATGGAGTGTGAATCCCAGAATCGGGGGCACAAAGGTTTACCATTGACTGGGATTGAACCTCAGGGAGGTTTCCTATGTACCTTGTGTAGACGACAGAGATCAAAACCTACGTAGCTCGACGGGGTGATGAATTGAGGTGTACAAAGAGGACAGCAACCCGAATAAATGTTGGGGATTATGCATGGATAGAGGCTCAAGTACTGCTAGGTACATCGAGGAGGTGGAGGACAAGATCCCACCAAGATGTGGTGGCCCAGGTGAGAATCAGGATGGATAATGGAGAGTTGAATGGAGTGGAGGGGGAATGAGATGAGACTGTTGTGATGGTGACAGTAGTATTGGTCTTGATCCTCAAAGAGACTTACTATGTATCCCCATGGGAGGGAATCAATGTATGCATAGATCATCTGACGATGGATTACCGTCGATTGGGGTCTTCAATGGCTTACCGATGAATGATGTTGACAACGGCTTACCGTGGAATGGGGGAACAATGGGTTACCTCTGATTGAGGTCCACAGTTCAATGTCATGCAGGATGGGGGTGAACCAACGTAAAAGAGGACCTGGGGCCCAGATAGATGGTGGGATTGAGCCTCAGGGAGGCTTCCTATGTACCTCTCCTTGGCAAGGATCAAGGACCACGTAGTTCAGGTATGGTGTTTGGGTCATACACTCTAGGCTACCTAAGTGTTGGTGAACTGACGTGAAGATTGTCAAAATGACTGGGTGTTTGTCTTGAACCCCGTGAGGATTCCTACGTACCTTTCCTTGGCTAGGATCAAAGTCCACATAGTTCCGGTTGGGTGTGGTGATTACACTCTAGGCTTCCCAAGGTGTTGGTGAACCGACGTGAATGGGGTCGAAGTGACCAATGGATGGTGGGCTTGAACCTCAAGGAGGCTTCCTACGTACCTTGCTTTAGAAAGGATCAAAGTCCATGTAGTTCATGGTTGGTGGTGGGGATTACACTCTAGGCTACCCAGGGTGCTGGTGGACGGACGTAAAGGGGGTCGGAGCGACCAATGGATGGTGGTCTTGAACCTCGTGGAGGCTTCCTACGTACCTTTCCTTAGAAAGGATCCAAGACCACATAGTTCATGGTTGGTGGTGGGGCTTACACTCTAGGCTACCCAAGGTTTTGGTCAACCGATGTAATGGGGGTCGGAGCGACCAATGGATGGTGATATTGAACCTCGTGGAGGCTTCCTACATACCTTCCCTTAGCAAGGATCAAAGACCACGTAGTTCATAGTTGGTGGTGGGGATTACACTCTAGGCTGACCAAGGAGGATTTCATGGTCGATGCTTTATCTAAGACCACATGAGTCGTACTCAGTGTGAGAAACAAAAGGCAGTAAGGACCTGACGATCAAGGCACAAAGGTGCGTCAATGAAGGGATGTGAATGGGGATTACGCAAGGAAGCTACCCGGGTGCCGCTATGGAGCAACAATGGTGTATGGGACTTATGCAAGGAAGCTGCCCAGGTGCCGCTAAGGAGCGAAATGGTGAATGGGGATTATGCAAGGAATCTTCCTTGGCGCCACTATGGAGCAGAAATGGTGGATGGGGCTTACGCAAGAAAGCTTCACGTGTCCTGCTATAGAGCGCCAATGGTGGATGGGGTTACGCGAGGATGTCGCCCGTGTGTTGCTATGGAGCGGAAATGGTGAAAGGGGATTATGCATGGAATCTACCCTTGATGTCTTCCACATGTTTGGCCATGAGGGCATCCCAACCCACCGGTGGGTTGACGTATATAAATGGGGTCCATAGCTATGCACTAGTACACAAGAGGGATAATGCCAGGGGTGTTGGAATCAGTCTGAACAAAGGGGAATAGAAAGTGTGAATCACATGCCCGATATTCGGAACATGTTGAGGGAGGAGGGGAAATGAAGGAAAACGGTTGACCGTGTTCGATACACAGCATCCATATCATGTTAGACTGAAATTTGGACAACCAAATGAGGTTCGACTGTTGACCATGTTCGAAACATAGGACATGACTCAAAGTGTCGTCCAAAGTCTTCTAGGGTGTTGGCCCAGGATGGTTGGTGAGCCTCTGCTGCAAGAGACTAGGCTGTTAGGGGGTCCCTTCAAACATGGAAGTGGATGAAGATCCGAATGAAGAACACCCAAAGCACGAGGTGGAGTGATGGAATGTTTGAACGGATTCTAATGCTCTTGAAATTATTCCACTGTAATCATGGAATTAGGAATCTTATGCTTGGAGCATAAGGCATATCTTTTTTGGTGTAAGAGGAATCCTATATTTGCAACATATTTCCTACTACAGTTTATAGTCATATAGATAGAACTGTTGGCATCTTATGCTTGGCACATAAGTCATCTCTTATTTGGAGCAAGAGGCATCCTATGTTTGGAACATAAGAATTACTACATTTTATAGTCATGTAGATAAAACTATTGACATCTCATGCTTAGAGAATAAGGCATCTATTGTTTGGAGAAAGAATCATCAAATGTTTGTCATATGGGGATTACTACAGTTTAAAGTCATGTAGATAGGACTATTGAGCATAAGGAGCCTAACAATGGATGGTGTTGGGACTTATGCAAGGGAGGCCATTTCTAGTTCATCCTGGCATAGGAGTCAGGTGATGGGGGTTTAGATGAATTTCTTGAGGAATTTTTCGACTCAAGGTACTCAGGGAATTGATGATGGGAATATCAACCCACGTCATAGGAAACGAACCAAGAGGAATAAGTCAACTCAAGGTGTTTCCCCGTGTGCATTGGAGTATCTCAAATCATGGAATTCCATAGGTGGAACGTGGGTGCACAAAAGGGCGCAAAGGAAAATCCTGATGTCCCTGCCCGAAAAGTTCGCATTGTTACTCTCCATTTATCATGGGGTCAGTGATGGTAAAGAAGGGACCGGCCCGAGGGGGTGGGACCGCAACCAGGAACTGACGCCAAGCAGGAGTGTGGGGGCATAGCCCCCACGGTATGGACTGGCGGGTGTAGGGATCGGATACTGTTGCACTAAATAGGAGTGACACGTAGGATGGGCTAGGCACAAGGAGGGGTTTCACTCAATAAAGATAGAATTTACGCAATAGGGAAGGCATGCGCGCAATACGGGAAGTGTGCATGCAAAAGGGGAGTTGTGCGCGTAAAATGGGAGATGTGCATGCAATAGGAGACATGTGCGCGCAAAATGGCAGGCGGGCGCGCAATATGGGACGTGGGCATGCAATAAGGGAACTGTGTGCACAAAATGGCAAGCATGCATGCAATATGGGATGCGTGTGCGCCATAGGGGAGCTGGGCGTGCAAAATTGGAGATGTGCGCGCAATAGGGGGTCCTGCAAGAAATAGGGCGGTCGCACGCGCAATAAGGAAAGAAATGCATGAAATAGCGAAGGGTTGTGTGCAGTAGGGAAGTGTTGCATGCAATAGGGACCTGTTGTTCCCAATAGAGGAGGGTTGCGTGAAATAGTGAAGGCTTGCGTGCAAAATTGGGCCCAGTGGCACTATTGTGCTCAAAAATAATGTTTTGCATGAAAAACATGGTAGGTTGGCCCCTTTATGCGCAAAAGTGATGTTTTTGCTCGAGATATGGGGTTTTACATGCGAGCATGGAATGTTCGGACTTATGCACATTTGTGCAGCGGATGACCCCCGAGGGCCTCCTAGGAAGAAGGGGGTGCACTTGTATTTATAGGCGGAGCCAAGAGATGCAGTATGCATAAAATTCCACGCCCGCAAGGCGGTGAACGTAGAATTACGCGTGCGCTAATGGTTTTCCGCGCAAGGTGGTGTGCGTAAAAATATGCGGGCACATGGTGGGGCGTGTAAAATTCCATGCGTGCAATTTGGCTTCTACACAAGGTGCTCTGTGTAAAATTCCGCACACACCAGTGGTTTTCCACGCTTGGAGGTGTGCGTAAAATTCCACGTGGGAGCCAGTGGTTTTCCTCGCAAGGCGGTGTGCGTAAAATTCCATGTGTTCAAGCTAGTGCGCGTAAAATTCCGCGTGCGCAATTGTTTTTCTGTGCAACCTGCAGTGGGCGCTCGCACAAAGGGCGTTTGACGCGCATTTGGCATGGAGTCGGTTTACGCATGGGGTTGCGCCCAAATTTTTTTTATTGTACGCAATGTACTGTT
This sequence comes from Viscum album, assembly GCA_963277665.1. Lineage (NCBI taxonomy): Eukaryota > Viridiplantae > Streptophyta > Magnoliopsida > Santalales > Viscaceae > Viscum > Viscum album. The sequence continues at coordinate 1,758,601,636 of OY728150.1, forward strand.
CTTGCATGAAATATTCCCCTTTTTCACACAAGATTCCATTTTTATGCGCAAGACTCCCTTTTTACGCAGAAATTCATACTTTGCCCCAAAAACATCCTGGATGGCCATTTCCAGCAGCCCAACTTCGAACAGCCATAACTTTTAATCCGTAACACCTTTTAAGCTCCATGACTAGTCAAATTGAAGCTTGAGAAACGAGATATGCTCTAGCATCATTTATAGGAGCATTTAAAAAAATTTGGGAGTGCATTTTATTGTGTCAATAGTATTAAAGTTTATACTTAATTGTAATATTGTATCTGAATAAAATGAAGCATGGTTTATTTTATTTTTTGTGTTTCAGGTGAAACAATCTATTCATAAAAATATTTAATTGAAAGTAAATTCATACTAAAATATCAATTGTTACATTTACCCCCCCCCCCCCCCCGAGTAAATCATATCCTTGTAATTTTAATTATCACTCACTAATGAATATCATTAAAGGTATCCATAGGATTGATGGGATTGAATATATAATTTATAAAGATATATCTACCTTATTTTATTAGGATATACAAAGAAACTCATTTTTTCCTTACCATTTTTGAAAAATACCACTCATGATTGGGTAATAAAACCCATATAATGGAAGTAATTTGGATAGTGATTTCATAATCATTATTTTAATGATAGATGGTCATAGGTTAATTTTTGATATGATATGTGATTTAATTATTTTATAAATTTGTAGGAGATTTATGTAGATATATTCAATATATTCCAAAAATTACATTGAATTTTAACAAAGGGAGAGGAATAAGAGTCATAGGAATTATATTCCTACAAAAATCAATAAAAGGATGGTTATAGACTTATGATGAAATAATCATACCACTAGTAATTTTCACAAAAAAAATCAATATCTAATCATTGTAATTGACATTTTATGCTTTTAAAAAACATCCCAGATATGAAGGAGTTGGTCTGTCTAGGATTAAATAATAAATTTGTGGTTTTAAGGTAAATGATGAGTGTACCATAAACCATTTATTTTTCCTCCACACATCAATATTTATGATTGATTAATCTAATCATTGTTCCATATATTATGATTTTTATGATGTTAATTATCTCTATTAACCATTAGATTAGTAATCTAGTCAATGTAATGTCCATAATTGTTATAATTAATGAATTAAATTTTGGGTAGTGCATTAGGATAATAATGCTTTATATCACTTTTTCATTCATGTTCTTCATGGAATTACCACCCAAATATTATTAATTTATCATTTAATTTGAGTTACTTTCACCCATTCTTCTTCCCAAATGTTTATAATATAAGAATATTAATTTTCTTTCATTTGTGGTTTTTATCATTTGAGTTTCCTTGAAACTTAATTTTTCTCTTCTTGTCCCTAAAAATATAAGAAAAATATGAGTATAAAGTCTCTATTTTTAACATATGATATCATCAAATAATTTCTGTAAATCAAAAAAAGTCCCTTATATTCAATACATTTCAGAGAGATGGTTTTGATCTACTAATGAAATGGTTTATTTTTCATCCAGGTTCAATGATAAAACCATAACTGTAACTTGAAATTCTTGTTATGTTTTCCTTATAGGTAATAGTGGATTCATAATAATTTTTCTTAATATCAACTAAATATCTCTATATTTTAGTGTGAAAAGTTTAGAAAAAATATTTATTGAAAAATACCTTCTTAAACTTCTCTCATTTCATGTAGTTGATTGTTTCCTTTAGCCACATGTTTTTTAACAAAGTCCACCATTAGTCGATTTCACCTTCCAAATGATAGACACCAAAAATTACATTTTCTTAAACTAGGTAATGAAGAATATTAAACATATTTTTTAAATTTGAATCCATTGTTTAGAAATTGGTGGATCAAAAGATCCACTAAAATTATGTGGTTATTGATGTGTGAAAGACTCAATAGAATGTTTCTATTTATTTGGTGTATTTATAGTGACCCTAGATTTTCATAAGTAAATATTATATATTAATATATGAATATTCATTAATTTCACTAATATATTACAAAGTATTATTAAGTTTTATTATATTTGGATACTACATACCTAGTATTCTTATTTTATGAAATATCTTCAAAATCTCAGATAATGTTCCTCTCCTCGGACATACACTACTTAAAACCATTGTTCATGTCTTGGTGAAAAGAAAACATAATAAAGGGTTAGCTCAGAATATTAATGAGGTTAAGAATTGGTGATATATTTTATTATTTAAACATAACATGAACATAAGGGTATGAGAATATTAGATTAAAACATGAAAACAATTAGTTGGATAATATAGATCATAACACTGAGAAGTGGAATAAAGTAGGAAGTTTATATGATAAGAATACTAAACAGTATAAATGAACATAATCCATGATATTATAACATAGACATGTGAATTTTTAAAAAGAGTAAGCTCGTGAAATTGTATACATGTATTAAGAGATATGAGTCTATTCATTAAGTTAAGTACATGAAATCAGGCCCTCACATAAACTTATGGACATGAAACCAGGTCTGAACATAAACTTATGGAAATGAGAGCAGTATACAAAATTCAAATGGGAATGAAACCAAGTCCACACATAATGTAACATCCCAAGTAATTAATGAATAATAGATATTTTTATCTATGTCTATTAATGATTAAGATAGTTTTTTAGAGGCTTAAAATGAAAATAAATACAATCTTATGCATGGAATACACTAATATTCTTAAAAGATTGTTTTACTTCCTTATGATGGAAAACCCTTTTTAAATCTATCTTTTGACAATTTTATAAGCTATTTTTGTCAAAATAAACTTATTCTTTATGATTGTGACATCAAAATTTACCTTGTGTGAACTTTTGGTATTTTTCTAACAATGTTCATTTTTTAATGAATAGTGAAAAATACTGCATTTTACATCAAAACTGCTTTTTAATCTAATTTATTTATATGATTATATTATCTTTTGAATTGGTCTTAATTTGTAATATGAATATATATTTACCATTTTATCCAATGGTGGTCATTGGAATCAATTTCACTTTGAAATTAGACTTAAACTGGTGTCAATCTTTTGATACTTATTGTTTTGTAAAAACACGCTATTTGTTCTGGCAGCGGGAATTAATTATTAAATTAATTAATGTGACTTATATGATTTGAATTTTTTAAAATAGACTTCATTTTTGAATTCGGAATATCAAATATAGCTTAGGGTGAATTTTTGGTAATTTTCTGAAAAACTTCAATTTTTGATGAATAGTGAAACCACTAAGTGGTAATCAAGCAAACTGATTTTTCAGTTAAATGAAAGTTTACCACTAATGTGTATTGAATTTTAAAAATCCGACATACATGGTTGTCATTAAGAATTAAAATTTGGTTCAATGAGATTAAAATAATTTTTTGGTGAATAGTAACTTATTATGTTTTTAATCACGATTAGTGGTAATTAGTGTAGTTTAAGGTATAAATAATGCTTTAATAATATTAAATGACCTAGAAAAATGTCCCAACCTTATTGGTTGTGTAATTTCCGAACAAGACAAGTCATGGGTCAACTTGGGGATCCCATGGAGACATTTTGGTTGGGAAATGACATAAATAACTTTTTATTTAATGTAAAAGTAAAAATGACACAAACATAATATGTTTTACGAAAACAATTTTTACATAGGGTTATAAAGATCAGATATTTGATTATAAATATTCATTGGAAAGATAAAAAGATTTACTACATCATAGTATTTTGTTTTATGATTTTTAGACATTAAATAAATTAAATTATTTATGACATAATAATGATGCAGCGATTACATCATTATTTGACGATTTAAATAAAATGGAAAGATAATGTAAAATCTATGAACTACACATGGAAAAAACCAATTGGATGAGTGGATTTAGAACCCTTATCACATTATCCACGAATTATATCAATGTGGGACCTTTTGAAACCGAAACACATTTTCAAATAAAGTAATATTTCTTTACTTTCCAAAAGTGCCCCTCCTCTCCTCTTATAAAAGGCCCCCACCTCTACCTCATTTCACACACTCCTCAAGCCTTTGGCTCGGCCAAACCCTGCCCATTTACTCTCTCCACATCCATATCCTCATCCTAGAGGATTCCTGTTGGGCAGAATCCTTTCAAAGGAAGCCTTTAGGCTCAAATAAAAAGGAGTTACACTTTTAATGGTAATTCATTCTCTCATGTTCATTTGTTTTATTTTGCTTCTCCAACCCCCTAAACTCTTTTTATTTACTTCTTTTGTAACAACACCAGTATATTCAATATACTAGGATGTTTTTATAAGATTTATTCGAGCTACACTCTCACACAACTACATCAAATGGTTAAAGAACATACGGTTTCCGTGGATGGCGAAATTCTACCTCCCGAAACGATGATTGTTCAATACTCATTTAACACCATCAAAGGTGGCCATTATGATGTCACTATTTTTATATATGATATATAATATGTTTATGTTTTCCTTAATCTTCTGTTTTTTTTTCATTTTGGGCATACCTTTATGGTTTCCATTATGGGTAAACACGATATCTTTATTTTAGGAAGTGCGGACTACCGCCCCCTGAAAGTGATTTGATTCGTTAATACCATATGTGGGATGTGTAAAGGATAAAGTTAATGATATTATATATGTTATTATACTGGAATTATAATATACTTATATATCATTATGATTCCATTCCAGAAAATACGAAATAGAAATGGAAGTAGCGTTCATGCGTACGTACGGCTTACCGTCTCCATGAACGGTGCATTTCATTTCTTACCTCTAAATGTGATGTAATATTATAAATACATGTATATGATGAATAAATATGATATATATGTTATCCAAATCATTAATATCATTCTGGATATAATGAAACTTTGACCAAATTAACAACATGTAAGTGTAAGAAGTCCATTTTTGACTTAAGAACCAAATACCGACAAAATGAACATTATTAACTTAAATGATTACATGATGTTCATAACATGGTAAAAAAGGAATAATGAACTTGAAAAAGGTTCATAAGCAAGTAGATATTAACTCAATTTTATTATTCAGGAGATTAAAGAACGGTCAGGTCAAGTTGGATACGAGGTATGGGACTTCGTCTCAATCTCCTTTCGTTGAGGCATATTTTATTTTATACACAACTTTCTTTTATACGGTGTATAAACCACATTGACTTTTATGTTTATTTCAAAGGAATATTTTTTATACGAAGCGCTTACTAAACGACAAAAGGGAATGTTTTTGTCGTACGTATGCAGCGACAATGACTTCTCCGCCGTCGTGACCGTTATTTGAGTTTCGGCTTCCTCTACAAGCCATACCTTCTTTTTAAAAGAAAAATAAATACCATGTTTTACTTTTCTTTTATTTTGGTATTGGAAATGGTTTTCATAATTTTTTTTGTGTTGTATTGATATCATTTGATTGAAATGTGGAAATGTTATGTTTCCTTTATGCATGTTTTATGTGATACGATTATGTTATGGTTCTTGGGCATTATTATGAAGATGGGTGGTTCCGTGATAAACTAAAAGCGGGTGAGCCCGATATAGCTCTCCAATTCATTGGGTAACGCGAAGCAGTGAAACGTTAAGGTTTCTCCGAAGAGATTTTAGGGAATATACTGTGATGGGTATTCCAAATGTAACCAAGAGGGTTACTCCCTACGTAAGAATGTTATGAATGCCTCAAGTTACCTTTATGTCTTATGATTTCTATGATTTATTCATGATTTTATGAGGTATGTTAAAGTGCCTATGTTTTATGGGTAAACTATGATTTTATTCTTATGTATATATGAACTCATGTTTCCTTTCCATGTTTTTTTTTATAACCCATTCTGATTTTTTATGCTCATCCCAGGTTTTTGAAATGTTTTTCACAGGTCAAGGGAAAGGTACATGATAAGATGATAGAGTCAAGGATTTGTCAAGAAATAATCCATGTTTTATTTTAAATGTGTTTCCATTGATGGGAATGAAGAATAATATCTTTATGTAACCACTTTGTTTATATGTGGAATGTAATGAAAGTTTTATGATCTAATTCTCTAAAACTCTAAACCCGAAAAGATCCTCAATGTGTAATCTTGTAATAACTCAAGATTAAGTAAGGTTTAAGGATGGGGCCTTATAGTTGGTATCAGAGGTCGGTTTAGATAACTTTAGGAGTTAGAATTCTATTAAATGATTATCCAAAAAATATTTTTTTAAATGATATAGCATTTAAATATTACCATGTTGCTTCATCTAAGACATGTTTGTTCAGAATGGTTTTCCGCAGAGGAAACAGGGAAGCAGTGCTATGAAGGCATACAGAAGGAAATAACCTTCCGAATCAGCATCCTGAGATGGTCGGAATTGGAACTGAACATTTTGTTGCAGTAATGGCGTAGTTAACTCAAGCGATAAATGGTCTTGGTATCCATGCACGAGATCAGCCAGATCAACCGCAAAGGAACATGTCAGTGGTGGAACATTTCATGAGGCAACATCCACCATCATTCAGAGGATCATCTGACCATGTGCTAGCTGAAGGGTGGATTAAAGCACTGGAGAAGATTTTTGATGTCATGGGGTGTTCAGACAATCAAAAGGTTAGTCTTTCTATTTACCGTTTGGAGGGTGAAGCAGATCAGTGGTGGTATATGGTTAAAAATATCAGGGACGCTGATGAGATTGATGCTCTTGACTGGGATGAATTCAAAGGTATGTTTCTTGAGAAGTATTTTCCTAAGGCTTTTCGACTTAGGATAGAAAAGCAATTCTTGGAATTGAGGCAAGAGGGAGACTCAGTGGCTGCCTATGAAGAAAGGTTCACTCGATTGGAAAGGTATGCTCCAGATTTTATCCAGGACCTTGATAGTAAAATCAATCGTTTTTACTCAGGATTAAAGCCAAAATACCGAAGGGCATTAGCTTATCGTGAGTTTAAAAGTTATGAAAAGCTTGTTCGATGTGCTGAGAAGGTGGAAATGGAGTTTGCCGATGACCAAGTTTTCTATAACAACCAGCAGAAGAAGAGACCGAGGTGGCAGGAGAAAGGTAAGAATTCTTCAAAAAAGTCTGATGGTAAGAGAACTAAGTTTCCAGTTTGTGATAAATGTGGGAAAAGGCATGCTGGGGAATGTCTTTTGAATTCTGGGAAGTGCTACCGATGTGGTAAGATGGGACATAAGGCTCGTGATTGCACTGAAAAGGATCAAGGTGAAGGTAAGAACAAATTTTATTTACAGTTAGTGAAATGTTATAAGTGCAATGAGATGGGTCACTATGCAAACGAGTGTCCGACAAGGAGCTTGAGTGATGGGAAGCAGTTAGAATACAAGCAGAAAGGGGTGGTGAAATCCTTTGCAACTACTTCAGCAGATGTCGGGCCATAAAATGATGTTTTATCAGGTACTTTGTTTGTTTTCTCAGATTATGTCAGTGTGTTGTTTGATTCGGGGTCTACACATTCTTTCATCTCTGAAACCTTTTCTAGTAAAATGGGAATACCATCTCAAGAAATGACTCCTAAACTTTTGGTAAAAACACCTGGGGGAAATGTTTAGGCAAAAAGAATTTATAAGAATCTTCTTATCCTTATCTGTGGAAAGAACCTACTTGCAGACCTTATTGTTCTACCTCTAGTAGAGTTTGATGTTATCCTGGGTATGGATTGGCTCTCTATTTACCATGCTAAGATTGACTGTAGAGCTAAAGAAGTTTCTTTTCAGAAAGACTTTCAGTTTGTTTACAAGAATGAACCCTTAATTTTGATAACATATCAAGAGGCCGAGAAACTTCTAAAAGATGGAAATGAATGTTACCTTGCACACGTCGTTGAAAATAAAGAAACTCTTCAGATTAATGATGTTCTAGTGGTAAATGAGTATCCTGATGTTTTTCCTGATGAGTTGCCTGGAATAATACCAGATCGGGAAGTTGAGTTTACTGTTGACTTAGTTCCTGATGCTAAGCCAATTTCAAAACCCCCTTATCAAATGGCACAAATTGAACTTTTAGAGTTGAAGGAGCAATTGCAATATTTATTAGAGAAAGGTTTCATTAGACCTAGCACATCACCATGGGGTGATCCTGTTTTATTTCTTAAAAAGAAAGATGGTTCTATGAGACTTTTCATTGATTATAGAGCCTTGAATAATATCACTGTTAAGAACAAATATCCTTTGCCTCATATCGATGATTTTTTTGATCAGCTCCAGAGAGCTCAGTTTTTTTCAAAGATTGACTTGAGATCGGGGTACCATCAGTTGAAGGTAAAGAAGGCAGATATTCCGAAGACCGTGTTCCGTACGAGATATGGCCATTATGAATTTGTAGTAATGCCTTTTGGGCTAACCAATGCACCTGCTGTATTCATGGACTTAATGAATATAATTTTCCATGAGTTCTTGGATAAGTTTGTGGTGGTTTTCATTGATGATATTTTGGTGTTTTCTAAATGTAAAGAGGAGCATGAAAAACATTTAAGGGTTATCTTTCAAACCTTAAAAGAAAATAAATTGTATGGGAAATTCAGCAAGTGTGAGTTTTGGTTGCAACAAATTTCTTTCCTTGGTCACATTGTTTCTAAAGATGGAATAACTGTTGATCCTGCAAAAACAAAAGTTGTGGAAGAATGGCCAAGACCCACAAATGTAACCGAGATTCGTAGCTTCCTTGGTTTGGCGGGCTATTACCGAAGGTTTGTTAGAAATTTTTCACGGTTATCTAGTCCAATGACTAAGCTAACTCGGAAGGGTGTTAAGTTTATCTGGACAAAAGAATGTGATGATTGTTTTCAGGAATTGAAAAGAAGATTGGTGAATTCTCCAGTTTTTTCACTACCTTCCAGGAATGGTGAGTTTGTTATATACAGTGATGCTTCATTGAAAGGACTTGGTTTCATCCTAATGAAGAATGATCAGGTAATTGCTTATGCTTCACGACAGTTGAAAACTCATGAGGTAAATTACCCTACACATGATTTGGAATTAGCTGCTGTTGTTTTTGCTTTAAAAATTTGGAGGCATCATTTGTATGGAGTATAGTGTGAAATATATACCGATCACAAAAGTTTAAAGTATATATTCACTCAGAAAGAGTTAAACATGAGACAAAGGAGATGGCTGGAATTAATCAAGGATTATGATTGTACAATTCATTACCATCCGGGAAAAGCAAATAAATTGGCTGATGCTTTGAGTCGAAAAAGTAATGCTTCATTAACAATGTTGCGTTTAGAACGTGATCCTTTGGTTAAGGATTTGATGAACTTTGGCATAGAAGTTGTTGGGGCAGGAAGTCCTTCTATTTTGTTTCAGGTATCAGTGAGATCATCTCTATCAGATAGAATCAAGCAAGCACAAAAGCAAGATAGTGAGTTGCAGAAAAAGGTACAGCTGGTTCAGAAAGGTAAGTTGCCTGAATTCAACATTGATAATGATTGTGTTTTGAGATTTGGGAAGATATTGTGTGTGCCTTGTGATTCACAGTTGAAGAGAGAGTTGTTATGTGAAGCTCATAGTTCTCCGTTTTCAGTTCATCCGGGCAGTACTAAGATGTATAGAGATCTACGGGAGTATTACTGGTGGGATGGAATGAAAAGAGATATTGCTGATTTTACTGTGAAGTGTTTGACATGTCAACAGGTTAAAGCAGAGCGGCAGTTACCGAAAGGGATGCTTCAGCCTTTACCAGTGCCAGAGTGGAAATGGGAGAATATATCCATGGACTTTGTTGTTGGATTACCGAAGACATCTCTAGGTAATAATGCAATCTGGGTTATTGTTGATCGCTTGACCAAATCTGCTCATTTCCTTGTTATACGAGATACTTTCTCTCTTGATCAACTTTCCCGTTTGTATCTTAAAGAGATAGTCAGGTTACATGGAGTTCCTCTCTCCATTGTATCGGATCGTGATCCCAGGTTTACTTCTAACTTTTGGAAAGGCCTTCAGAAGTCGTTGGGTACTGAATTAAATTTTAGTACAGCTTTTCATCCTCAATCAGATGGGCAGTCAGAACGAACAATTCAGACATTGGAGGATATGCTGCGAGCTTGTTCTATGGATTATCAGGTAAGTTCGGACCAACATCTTTCTTTGGTTGAGTTTTCATATAATAACAGTTTTCATTCCAGTATACAGATGGCACCATTTCAGGCATTATATGGGAAGCGGTGTTGAACTCCAGCTTTCATGGATGAAGTGGGTGAAAGAAAGTTGATGGGACCAGAATTGGTAGAAGAGATGGCAGAAAAAGTTCAGCTGATTCAGAAAAACATGAGAACAGCTCAGAGCAGGCAGAAGAGTTATGCGGATAACCGGAGGAAGGATCTATCTTTCGAGATAGGTGATCATGTTTTTCTCAAGGTTTCTCCTTAGAAAAGTGTGATGAGATTTGGTAAGAAAGGGAATTTGAGTCCAAGTTTAATTGGACCATACGAAATTCTGGAGAGATTTGGATCAGTTGCATACCGAGTGGCTTTACCTCCGAGTTTATCTCAGGTACACAATGTTTTTCAAATTTCGATGTTGAGAAAGTATATGCCAGATCCATCTCATGTTTTGAGCCCAGAGGTAGTTCAGCTGGAAGAGAACCTATCTTATGAGGAACAACCAGTCCAGATTCTTGACCACAGGGAGAAAGTGTTACGGAATAAAGTGATTCACCAGGTAAAGGTTTTGTGGAAAAACCACATGATTGAAGAGGCAACATGGGAATCTGAAAATGCAATGAGGGATAAGTACCCTCATTTATTCGATAAGTAAATAAATTGCGGGGACGCAATTTTCTAAAGGGGGGAAGGATGTAACATCCCAAGTAAGTAATGAATAATAGATATTTTTATCTATGTCTATTAATGATTAAGATAGTGTTTTAGAGGCTTAAAATGAAAATAAATACAATCTTATGCATGGAATACACTATATTCTTAAAAGATTGTTTTACTTCCTTATGATGGAAAACCCTTTTTAAATCTATCTTTTGACAATTTTATAAACTATGTTTTCCAAAATAAACTTATTCTTTGTGATTGGGACATCAAAATTTACCTTGTGTGAATTTTTGGTATTTTTCTGACAATGTTCATTTTTTAATGAATAGTGAAAAATACTGCATTTTACATCAAAACTGCTTTTTAATCTAATTTATTTATATGATTATATTATCTTTTGAATTGGTCTTAATGTGTAATATGAATATATATTTACCATTTTATCCAATGGTGGTCATTGGAATCAATTTCACTTTGAAATTAGACTTAAACTGGTGTCAATCTTTTGATACTTATTGTTTTGTAAAAACACGCTATTTGCTCTGGCAGCGGGAATTAATTATTAAATTAATTAATGTGAATTATATGATTTGAATTTTTTAAAATATACTTCATTTTTGAATTCGGAATATCAAATATAGCTTAGGGTGAATATTTGGTAATTTTCTGAAAAACTTCAATTTTTGATGAATAGTGAAACCACTAAGTGGTAATCAAGCAAACTGATTTTTCAGTTAAATGAAAGTTTATCACTAATGTGTATTGAATTTTGAAAATCTGACATACATGGTTTTCATTAATAATTAAAATGTGGTTCAATGAGATTAAAATAATTTTTTGGTGAATAGTAACTTATTAAGTTCTTAATCGCGATTAGTGGTAATTAGTGTAGTTTAAGGTATAAATAATGCTTTAATAATATGAAATGACCTAGAAACGTGTCCCAACATTATTGGTTGTGTAATGGCCGACCAAGACAAGCCATGGGTCAACTTGGGGACCCCATGGAGACATTTTGGTTGGGAAAGGACATAAATAACTTTTTATTTAATGTAAAAGTAAAAATGACACAAACATAATATGTTTTACGAAAACAATTTTTACATGGGGTTATAAAGATCAGATATTTGATTATAAATAGTCATTGGAAAGATAAAAAGATTTCATACATCATAGTATTTTTTTATGATTTTTAGACATTAAATAAGTTAAATTATTTATGACATAATAATGAAGCAGCGATGACATCATTATTTGACGATTTAAATAAAATGGAAAGATAATGTAAAATCTATGAACTAAACATGGAAAAAACCAATTGGATGAGTGGATTTAGAACCCTTATCACCGTATCCAAGAATTATATCAATGTGGGACCTTTTGAAACCGAAATACATTTTCAAATAAAGTAATATTTGTTTACTTTCCAAAAGTGCCCCTCCTCTCCTCTTATAAAAGGCCCCCACCTCTACCTCATTTCACACACTCCTCAAGCCTTTTGCTCGGCCAACCCCTTCCCATTTACTATCTCCACATCCATCTCCTCATCCTAGAGGATTCCCTTTGGACATAATCCTTTCAATGGAAGCCTTTAGGCTCAAATAAAAAGGAGTTACACTTTTAATGGTAATTCATTCTCTCATGTTCATTTGTTTTATTTTGCTTCTCCAACCCCCTAAACTCTTTTTATTTACTTATTTTGTAACAACACCAGTATCTTCAATATACTAGGATGTTGTTATAAGATTTATTCGAGCTACACTCTCACACAACTACATCAAATGGTTAAAGAACATACGGTTTTCGTGGATGGCGAAATTCTGCCTCCCGAAACGATGATTGTTCAATACTCATTTAACACCATCAAAGGTGGCCATTATGATGTCACTATTTTTATATATGATATATAATATGTTTATGTTTTCCTTAAGCTTCTGTTTTTTTTTCATTTTGGGCATACCTTTATGGTTTCCATTATGGGTAAACACGATATCTTCATTTTAGGAAGTGCGGACTACCGCCCCTGAAAGTGATTTGATTCGTTAATACCATATGTGGGATGTGTAAAGGATAAATTTAATGATATTATATATGTTATTATACTGGAATTATAATATACTTATATATCATTATGATTCCATTCCAGAAAATACGAAATAGAAATGGAAGTAGTGTTCATGCGTACGTACGCCTTACCGTCTCCATGAACGGTGCATTTCATTTCTTACCTCTAAATGTGATGTAATATTATAAATACATGTATATGATGAATATATATGATATATATTTTATCCAAGTCATTAATATCATTCTGGATATAACGAAACTTTGACCAAATTAACAACATGTAAGTGTAAGAAGTCCATTTTTGACCTAAGAACCAAATACCGACAAAATGAACATTATTAACTTAAATGATTACATGATGTTCATAACATGGTAAAAAAGGAATAATGAACTTGAAAAAGGTTCATAAGCAAGTAGATATTAACTCAAGTTTATTATTCAGGAGATTAAAGAACGGTCGGGTCAAGTCGGATACGAGGTATGGGACTTCGTCTCAATCTCCTTTCGTTGAGGCATATTTTATTTTATACACAACTTTCTTTTATACGGTGTATAAACCACATTGACTTTTATGTATATTCCAAAGGAATATTTTTTATACGAAGCGCTTACTAAACAACAAAAGGGAATGTTTTTGTCGTACGTATGCGGCGACAATGACTTCTCTGCCGTCGTGACCGTTATTTGAGTTTCGGCTTCCTCTACAAGCCATACCTTCTTTTTAAAAGAAAAATAAATACCATGTTTTACTTTTCTTTTATTTTTGTATTGGAAATGGTTTTCACAATTTTTTTTGTGTTGTATTGATATCTTGTGATTGAAATGTGGAAATTTTATGTTTCCTTTATGCATGTTTTATGTGATACGATTATGTTATGGTTCTTGAGCATTATTATAAAGATGGGTGGTTCCGTGATAAACTAAGGGCGGGTGAGCCCGATATAGCTCTCCAATGCATTGGGTAACGCGAAGGAGTGAAACGTTAAGGTTTCTCCGAAGATATTTTAGGGAATATACTGTGATGGGTATTCCAAACGTAACCAAGAGGGTTACTCCCTACATTAGAATGTTATGAATGCCTCAAGTTACCTTTATGTCTTATGATTTCTATGATTTATTCATGATTTTATGAGGTATGTTAAAGTGCCTATGTTTTATGGGTAAAGTATGATTTCATTCTTATATATATATGAACTCATGTTTCCTTTCCATGTTTTTTTATAACCCATACTAAGTTTTTATGCTCATCCCAAGTTTTTGAAATGTTTTTCACAGGTCAAGGGAAAGGTACATGATAAGATGATAGAGTCAAGGATTTGTCAAGAAATAATCCATGTGTTATTTTAAATGTGTTTCCATTGATGGGAATGAAGAATACTATCTTTATGTAACCACTTTGTTTATATGTGGAATGTAATGCAAGTTTTATGATCTAATTCTCTAAAACTCTAAACCCGAAAAGATCCTCAATGTGTAATCTTGTAATAACTCAAGATTAAGTAATGTTTAAGGCTGGGGCCTTATACATAACCCTACAGACATTAAAACAGGACCACTCAAAACATTGTGAACATGAAATTAGGTTCACAAATAACATTATTAACTCATGAGTTATCTATATTGACCCAATGAATTGAAGGGATATATAATTTAAATATCAAAAATAAAATTATGAAAATAATAAATTTGTATTAAAAAGTATCATAAATAATTCCTCAATGAATAACCCATATAAATTAAATGAGTTTCATAAACATTTTATCATATAAGAACCCATGGAAAAGAAACGGGTTTCATATACATAACCCATTGAAAAAAAATTGGTTTCATAAAAATATTTTCATCATAATCTTAAACAATATATAGAAAATATTTCTATGGTACCATAGGATAATATACATAAAAAAATTAACAACACTAAAGGTTGTGTTCGTTGATGAATAGAGATCCCATAAAAATATCATCAAAACATTCTGGAAAAAAATATAATTTCCATGTCAAAATTACTTCTTTAAAAATATAAAAATTTCTCAAATATTGAATAAAACGTTTTTTTAATAACAATGAAAAAATATAAGGTAAACTTTAAATCATTAATTATTCATGTTGATGTAAAATATCATTCACTTCATACACATTAAAACAAATATTATTTCCATATTTTTACTAAAATGTAACTATCTTTAAAAAAAGAGAAAAAATCATTTTAAACCATTTTTAAAAAATAAAAATATTGGAAAAATGAATTTAAGAAATCTTTTTATAATAGTAAAAAAATATTTAAAACGTTTTTAGAGAACCTGGACATGGAAGTGAAAGTATATTTAATTAAATAGAGAGATAAAGTCATTTTTCCTTAAAACATCCTTTTAAACACTTGAGTTTATAAAGAGATGAAAATGAAAGGAAAAAATGTAATTTACATAAATAACAATAGTAGAAGAAAAATCATTATTTTATTTATAAATAGATAATAATATTTCATCATTTAATGAATAATCTAAAACAATCCTAATAGGAAATGAGATTCTAGCATTAAAACCTTAACATTTTGGAAAAAATTTAATTATATTCCAAATAAATGAAGGAACCCTATATATAAATTTAAATCCCCATAAATTTCATAAGAATCTTCATAAAATACATTCATGGTTATTATATACACCACAAAAAAGAAAAAAGTGGTGAATATTGTTGATTCCATAAGGTTTCCTTATTACTTTTCCATTCCCTCTTATTTTGAAAATCACAAACACTCTATCTTAAGGAAAATTTCGTTTCTCTTATATTTTATCATGATAAGGAAAATATTCCTTCCCCAACGAAAATTTATTCTTACCTATTTTTCATTGTTCATATCATATTTTTTATAAACCTAAAACATTTCATTTCTATGTATAAAATTCATTTTCGTATCTAAAACCTCAGAAGCTTATAAATACTTAGATATAGAGTATTCTGTTTCAGGATCTGGATTCAGGTTCTGAATTCGTTGAATTCAGTCTCCGAACTTTTTGAGTTCTGGTTCCAAATTCTCTGTATTCAGACTCTGAACATTCTATGTTTAGGCTCTGAATTCTATGAATTCAGGTTCCAAACATTCTAAGTTCATACTCTAAATTTTAATGAATTCAGACTTCGAACCTTCTAAGTTCAGACTTTGAATTCTTCTGAATTCAGACTCTTAATTCTACTGAATTCAAACTTCTAAATTCTATATACTTCAGGTTACGAATTCTTTGGAAAACAGAATATGAATATTTATGTATTATAGACACCAAATGGTTTTTGGTTAGACTCTGAACTTTTATTCCTTACATTCCGAAAAATGGTTTTGGTTAAGCAACCATATTTTTCATACACTTGTTTAAGTTATAAAACAATTTCATTCATTCAGTTACCAACAAATGTTGTTTGAGTGACATGTGTACAGGTCCCTCATAAATTCAAGGAGAAATACGATCGTTGGAGAAGGGAGTTGACCGTTGAAGTTGTTCCTATAAATATGAGCTCATTTGAACAAGCTCAATATGAAGTTGATCAATCTAGAGATTACATGCTGCTGAAGTGATTTCTAGAGTGAGAGACTTTAATGCTTTGTGCGTATTGAACTTCTTGTTCAGAATGGCTTCGTGCAACTCCAAATGTTGCTAAGTACATTCAATGGATTCAGAGGATAGGAAGATAGAGGTTTCAACTAACTTAAATTTTGAGGTCTTCCTTGGTGAGGAAGACAGAGGTACCAGCTACATTGAAGTTCAAGGGCTTGGAGGGATTACAAGACAGACTCCGATCTTTATATAGAGGTCTTACCTTGGTGTGGGTAATAAATACTTTATTGAAAGTATAAATCATGGGACCTTTATCCAAGGTTATTGGAAACCCTTATATTTGGGTTAAAAGATTTACTACTTGTTACTTATTTTGTTTCAAGTTTTCTACTACATTTTGGTTGTTGAGGAAAGTATAACTATCTTATACTTTCTTATACTTGTATACTATGATTTTGTAAGATTATATATGCATTAATGTAGAATGTTTATCTTTGTAAACATTTCTTATGTTTCATTTCCATAACCACATTTTCAGAATTACATTCTTGGAATCACATTTTTTGAATCAAGCAAGTTTGTAGAACTATAGGTTTTGTGAATTTACCTTGTTTAACTATGTTAAACATTACCATCTTTAAAAGTTCCAAAGGAATTTTTCTAAAGTATAAAATTCACCCCCCCCACACCTCTGGTATATTGATCATATACATTATTAGATAATACAATCAGTATCATTTCGATCCTACAGTTGGTATCAAAGGAGAATATCATACTCTATAAAAACCTAAAAAATGGCATTTGTTTCATAGAAATAAAGGTGAGAAAATAATATCTAACCTTAACTCTCCACATTTTTCGTACACATTCTGAAAACTTATATTATAAATACCCTGACCCCAAAATCTTGGATTCAGTTACATACTTTATTATATTTTCATATGATACGATATATCTCATCCCAAAAGACTAAATAGTTTAGTAGTCCTGGTAAACTAGATATATACATGAAATTAATATTACATGGTAAATAACTGAAACATATGGAACATGTGAGATCAAATAGTCAATAAGGGTAAGAATATAGTGGAAATAGTGAGTAAATATGGAATAAATAATATGACAAGGTAAATAACTGAAACATGTGATATTTAAATAATCACATAAGATAGGAAAATTAACTGTGGAAATTATACTAGAATAATAACCCCATGTAATATCAATAAATAATCTCACAATTATTGAATGAAAAATGTTGGATATTTGAAACATACCATCAAGGCCTCAGGCAATACATCTGAATAATAAATGTGTAAGGCCTTAGCCAAATCCATATCTGCTTTATATTATAAGACATATCAATGGATCAAGAGGGTATAAATGAGAAATACTAAAAAATACTAAGTCCAATACATTCCTCATATTAAAATGGCGAAATATAAATTTCATAAACATTTGTATTAAAAAAATATCATATGAAATGTGAATACTTTAACTATAAACTAGGAATTGTATCAAAATAGAACATTCATACTTAATATCATCTTAAAACCTTAAATAAAATATGATGGCTAGACTGTGTTCAAGCGTAAGAAGAAGAACAAGGTTATGAACTCTTAAAATCTGGTGCCCCTGAAAAAATTTGGTGATGTCTGGGTTAAAAAACCTCTTGTGCGGGGCGAAATCTCAAACCCCTCCTGGGCCGAACTAGTTGAGGAGGAGGAAGGCATGGATTAGAAATAGCTTATTCTTGAAGATATCGACAGACTAGTGCTGGACACATGCGATATAGAGCTGGAAAAATTTTCTCAAGAGCCAGCGGATGTTGGCCAGTCCGTGAAATCGCAAATAGAAACTCATACTTCTACTGATGAAGCTATCCATGGGTCTCCGATTCCTCTTGTCTGTGATCCAGCAGGTATTCCTTTAAAGTCAACACCTTCTTATGATGCGTATTTGGTTCATATCACTACAGGTTCAAAAAATGCTCCATCTTTGGCCTCTTTTGATGCAGTTTCTCCAGTGAATATACTCGGAAGTGCAGGTACTACTGATTTAGTTTCTATTTCATCTTCTTTGAGTACACCTTTGGCTATGGAATCTATCACACTACCTGCTTCTCAGTCGCCCCTGTAAGATAATTTAGGAATGGTCTCTATTGGGGTAGTATACTTTCTCTCAGCTCCTACTACTCCACCAATCCTAGGTGCATCAAATGATACACCTATTAAGAACCCTGTGAAAAAAAATGCTGATAAACATGAATCTCTTCCAATTAAATATGTTGCTGAGTTCACAAAAAAATATTGATTTTTTGAGTATACAGGAGTCGAATTCCTCCCCATATTCAGCCTCTACTCTCAGAATATCTAAGTGGAAGAAAATCTCTGGAGGCTCTAAAAAGAAGAAAAGGAGCGCTGGCTCCAAAACCAGGTTTGAATGGATATAATTTTTTGAAACTTCCAGGGTGTAGCTAACCCTGGCACCATTGTGGTTCCTAAAAGACTTGTATCAACCCATAAGCCTTAACATTTTGCTATTGTTGAACCCAAAACTTTCTTTTCTAGAAAATATATGCATTTTTTCTCTTTGGGTTATTCGTTTCTAGGTTCCTTCAAGAATGACTCTCATATCGATTCTCTTTGTGTTTTCTATCATAGTTCATTGCAGAATATTAAAATCTTTAACTTTTCTAATCAACACTTTACTTGTGATTTTAATCTTGATAGTATGTATATCATCTATTCTTTTATCTATGCAAGGAATAGATGTCAATATCATCGTCCTCTTTGGAATGACATTTTGGTGATGGATCCCTCCATCAATGACCCTTGGTCAGTTTTATGAGACTTTAAAGCTATTCTCTCACCTAGTGAAAAAATTGGCCCAACACACTCGCACATTACTTCTAGAGATTTTAAGGCTGCCTTTGAGGGAAGTAATCTAATTGAAGTCAATCTAAATGGTGCTAAGTTTACTTGGTATCGTCACCATTACAATAAGACTGTAGCTAGAAAACTTGATAGAGCCTTCATGAACATCTCGGCATTGGATGCTTGGGACTCTATTTCCAGTGCTACTTTACCTAGAGTAAATTATGACCATCATCCAATTCTTTTGAGTCTTCTTCCTAAACTGCATAAACCCAACATTTCTTTTAAATAAAATAATTCTTGGTCTATGGATCTGGGATGTTCCATTCTCATCAAAAATTGTTGGGATTCCATGAGTCACAACTCCGATGCCTTTTCCTATATTACTGAGCTCAGACATCTAAAACAAAATCTCAAAATTTGGTGTACGACTAAATATAAAATAATTGATAAAGACATTGTCACTTTGTAGGCTGACCTTAATATCATACAAAACAATACCACTAATTCTAACTTTTTTGTAGATCCCCAGAATGAAATCAGCATTGCTTTGAAACTTAATTCCCTTCTTTTTCTCAAAGACAACATTTGCAAGAAAGTATTCAAAATGAAGTGGCTTACTGATGGGGATAGAAATTTTATGTTTTATAATGCCTTTCATAGTATTAGGAAAGTTTCTATACCTCTTTCCTTAATCAAGGATAATGATATTATTTTGGACTCTGAGGCGGCCATTACTAATCATGTTGTCTCATATTTTGAAAACATCATTAATGGTCCGCCCATTAACAAAGACCTAATCCCTGATATTATTCCTTCTCTTGTTGATGAGGAGGATAATCTTTCCCTCATGCAAATACCTCTTGATCATGAAATTAAAGACACTGTCTTTGATCTTAATTCTAACAGTGCCCCTGGTCCTGATGGTTTTAAAAATGGTTTTTATCAACAGCATTGGGATGTTATCCAGGCTGATGTTTGTAAGATTGTTAAATCTTTCTTTTCTCATGGTTACCTCCCTCATGGTCTCGATGCTCAATTCCTTAATTTTATTCCTAAAGTGTCTAATGCATCATAGATTCACTTATTCCGGAATATTTATATTTTAAACACTCTTTATAAAATTATTAATAAGATCCTGGCTAACCGCCTCACTCTTCTCTGTAACAAAATAATCTCTTGGAATAAATTTAGTTTTATCAAAGGAAGATCCATTCAGGATTGTATCTTCCTCACCTATGAATATACCAACGTTCTTAAAAAAGTTTCAAGAGGAGGCAATGTGGCCATTAAGCTTGATATTAGGAAGTCCTTTGATACCATTGACTGGAACTTCATTTACAAAGATCTCTGTCATGTTGGTTTTAATGAGCTATTTATTAATAGGATCCACTATTTGTTCACTTCTTATTCTATTTATGTCCTTGTCAATGGCTCCCTGAAAGGATATTTTAAATTTTCCAAGGGTGTCGGACAAGGAGACCCTTTATCTGCAATCTTTTTTGCCATTGTAGAAGACTATCTTTGCAGAATTCTGTAAAATTTGGTCCCTCAAGACAAGATAAAACCGATCCAAGCTGCTCGGGGTGTTTATGCTCTGACCCATCTTTATACAGATGAATTTATCCTCTTCATTAATGGTAGAAAAAAATCCTGAATCTTAATAATTCTTTAACTCATTATGGGGAGGTTTCAGTTCAAGCCGTTAGCAAGAGTAAATCTTCTATTTTCTTTGGAAAATTCTTCCCTGCCAACCGTAAAACTAACAACATTGAAAGCCTTGGCATTAAAGAAGGTATTTTCCCCTATACTTACTTAGGTGTTCCCTAATTTTGGGGAAGACCTAAATCTTCTTATTTCGCCTCTGTGGTGGACTAGATTCTTCATAAAATCTCTTCATAGAAAGGGAAATCTCTATCTATGGCTTGTAGGATTTGTCTTGTTAAATCTACCATTATTTCCAAGATGGTTTACTCTCTTATGATCTATAAATGGCCAGCCTCTCTTCTCAAAATAATTAATGGTTACATTAAAAACATTCTTTGGAATAGCTTCACTGTTGATCATAAGCTTTTCACTATTCCTGGGTCTATGTGCGGAAAACCATTAGAAAAAGGGGGCCTTGGCATTAAGAATATTAAACTCTTTAATGATGCGCTTCAGGCCAAGCTCACTTGGAACTTGATCGACCATAACACTAAGGCCACTGAGTTCCTTCGCAAAAGGTTCTTAGATAAGCTTAAAAAAGGTAAATTGAGTTTTGTTAGCTCCTCTATTTGTCCTTCCATCAGATATTCCTCTCATAACATTATGCATAACTCTAGATGGTTGGTTAGTAAAAATTCCTCTTTGAACTTCTGGCTTGACAACTGGCATGGCTCCCCCCTGATCTCCATGTTTCCACCGTACTCTCTTTCGGACACCATTAATCTCTCTATTCTAGAAATTATGAATGACCACCTACCCAATCTCTCAAAATCCATTATGCATGTGTTTGATAGTCATAACATAATTAATACATATGATTTCCTGGTCTGGGAGCCTTCTCATAATGGTATCTTGGACTCTAAAGCTTTCTATAACCCTAAATTTTCTTCTTCTGATAATTCTTTTGGGTGGATCAAACATTTTAAAAATCATTAGATCATGCCTTATAGACTTAATCTTATCTGAAGGATTGCTCATAATCGTCTTCCTACTGAAGTCTGCCTCCAATCCTTTGGAATCCGACTTTTCCCCAAATTTCATATGTGTCATCAACATAGGGAGGATACCAATCACCTCTTCTTATCTTGTGCCACTTCTTCTGCTCTCTGGAACATTATTGCTGACATGTTTGATTGCAGATAGATTTGTTATGACTCAATTCTTACTCATCTTAAACATTGTGTGGAGATCATCACATCGAGGCAAATCAAGAACCTTTTTCTAGAAGTGGTTGCTGAGCTCCTCCACATTATCTGTTATGATCGTAATGATATTATTCATAATAGGCACTCACTTAAACTCAATTAAGGTCACTCAAGAATTTTCACTGCTATCAGAGATGCTGCTTTGATTCAAACTGCCTATTAAAACAATTCTATTGAGGAATTTGAGATTCATAGATGTCACAGGGTAGTTGGGATTTAAAAAACTGCAACAATTTATTAAGGTCTTCTGGAAAGCTCCCATTCCAAGGTGGATCAAAATAAACGTTGATGGAGCCTCGAAGGGGAACCCAGGTCCAGCTGGTTTTGGAGCGGTCTGCAGGGATTATCTGGGTCATTGTCATGGGTGTTTCTATGGAGGTTGTGCCAGCACCACTTCCTTAGAAGCTGAGATGGTGGAGGTGATTCAGGCTATTGATTTTGTGAAAATTAATGGTTGGGAAAGCATTTGTATTGAAAGCGACTCTACTTCCATTATCCAAGCAATCTGGAACAGTGTGATCCATCTTTCCTAGTCTCTTACCTGTTGTTGGATGAGCAGTCTGGACTCTCTTCGAAATATCAGATATATTTCTACTCATGCCTACCAGGAATCAAATATGGTGGTGGATTCTCTCTCTAATAAAGGTATCAATCGGGGCATTACGTGGTTGGATAATCTGTCGGTTGACCTTCTGCCTCTTTTTGAAATAGATTGTAATAAAATTCCATCTTTCAGAATTTTGAAGCTTCCCCCTCTTTTTTATTAATAAATTGTGTCTTGGTCTTAAAAAAATGATATCATATATGTTCCTCTTATATTATTTTATAACTTTTTTGTTAATAATATTTCATTTTTACCCTTATTTCGACTGTTAACTACTTCATTTTTTCTGTGCAAGTTTTGTCATGAAACTATATATTATTTTTCATAAGATAGATATAAAACATCTATTTAATTATATTATTTTTATAAATATAATATTTAACTATTAAATTCATTTTTATATCCATTCTTCAATGTTGGATATGGAAAATGAATCGCATCGCGTCATGGAGACAGTAGGTTGTATGTTGGCACGAGCAACAGTATCATTTCCTAAATAAGTGATATAATAAGTTAGAATATAATATATTAATATTCCAAAAATATATATCATGCGATTATTATAATATATATCCATTATTTATATCATTACACCCATCGAAGTAATGTTGTTATGAAAAACATATTACAACACACTATGGAGAAGGTATGTCGTACGTACGAACGCACGAAGCTTTTATTTTTCATAGAATGGATATAAGGTGGAATATGGTTGTCCCATAATCATAATAACATATTTTAATATATATTACCTTGGATTTATAACTTTATAATGTAAAAAACATGAATATAAATTAGAAGATAAACAAACGTGGAAGAGTCGATAAATACGATTACCTCTTTATCAGAGGACTTCTTTTATAACAACTATTAAGGGACCCAGGGTAGGCCTTTTGGAAGAATCAACACCTCCATAACTTAACTAATAATATTAGTAAGATAAATGGGAATATTATTTCCAAGATAGATGGTGTGTGGGTGTGAGGGAGGACGTTCCCTTTTATAATTGAGGTGAGGGGCACTTTCAGAAAACCATAAATTATTAAAATATAATAATTCTATTCTAGAGACAAAGACTTCAAAATGGGATAAAAATAATTATTTTATGCCATTATAGACCATATATTATCCAATTTTTAATTTTTTAAATTGATTATGATTTTTAAATAATTTAATAATATATTAATTCAATAAAATATTATAATTGTCAAATTTGATACTATTTATTTAATTTGAATTCAAATTCATTAAGAAGAAGTGAGAATTAGAATATAATTCATTGAAACAACCCTAATATATCCTATATATCTATAAAATTCATTGGACACATTAACTCGTTTTAAATGCTTCAAAATTAATATTTTTAAAATCAATTATTTGTTCTGTTAATTAAATTAATAATATTTTAGCATTAAAGGGGAATTTAAGGTAGTTATATAAGTTAAAAAAATTAAAAATAAAATTATTAAGATCAAAATATAAATTTATTTTCGTTTATATCTTTATTTTTTCTTATGTGGACACATAAATGATATTAAATTTATAGAGAGTGACATTTTGTAACTATCTTTGACTTAAATAATATATAAATTAATTTCAATGAAAAGTGTCAATTAAACTACTCAAATTCAATCACAAGGTGATAAGTGTAAAATATTATTCATCCAATAAATTTTTTCATGTTTAGGTCATGGTTATACCCTTATAGTTTTATTTTTAATCCCTTGTTATACCCTTTAACTCTTACTGTGATAACTTGGGTTTTTACTCTTTAAGGTTTTATATATTTACTATAAAATTCCAAACAAACCATAAATGAGTCATGGATGAAATTTCAACATTATCCAAATATTTTTTCTAATTTTATTTTTTTTTATGATTTTTATATCATTTAAAAAAATATTAGTTATTTTCAAATATCATTAATATCAATTTTGAAACTATTCATTTCTGGACTTTTTGATAAATATCAATACAAAATATAACTTCGAACCAAAAACATTAATACATACCTAATATGTCTAGGTAATATATATAATTAATTGATGAAATTAATTACATAAAATTATATATATTTTAATATTTTTAACAACATTTATTTGATATGTCGATTAATTAAACAATTACTACATCATCCTTGTTCAAGACTTTAATTTAATTATCTCTTCCCTAAAATTAAATAATATTATTATGATGAATAAAAAATATATATTTTCAACAGATATTTATAGTCAAAGATATCTTCTAAATAACTATAAATAAAAAATGTTATACTTATTAAAAACATGAGTATGACATATTGGACTTTCATTAGAAAAAAATATTAATGAAGGATTAAAGTCATCCAAGTGGATCCAAGAGTCCATAAAATCATCCCAAGGATGATTTTGGTAAAAAATAAATCATCCAATAAAATTAATACAAATTTTATGGTAATACTATAATATATTAATTATTATTTTTACCCTTAATTATCTGATTTACCATTAACAATATTGTTAAACAAACTACTAAAATTACTATCCATAATGTCCAAAAATAAAAGGAAAAAATTTAAATAATTTGAACCAACTGGTCCCAAATATGGAATCCATTTTTTAAAATTCAAAACATATAATTTCATGTATTTAATTTAAAATTAATCTCATTGATGGAATGAGGAAACAAGTTTTTAAAGTGAAAACTTTCAAAATATTGACATGTTTTTATATCCAAATTCAATGTAAAATTTATTCCAATGACCTTAATTAGATTAAATTATAAAAATTGATCTAATTATTCTTTAAACCCAAAGAAATAGAATCTAACACATTAAATATTTTAATGAAAAAGTTGTTTTTAATTAAAATACAATATTTTATCACAATTCATCAAAATTTGAAAATTGTCAAAAAAATACCAAAAATTCAATCAAGTAAAATTTTATATTCTTATTTTAAACAATAATTTTAGTTTTTTAAATAAATTATATGAAATTTTCAAAAATGGATTTAAATAGGTTCTCTATCATTGGTGGTAAAACTGACTTTAGAAAAACATAGTCCTTTAATGCATAAAATTGATTTTTTTCCCATATATTATGCTTGTAAATTCTATTGAATGAATTTTTAAAGCATATGATTCATGATTTTTTTAATACTATTAATTCACATAATTTTAATAGCTAGGTTATAACATTAACTTATTTAATAGATCACGGTCTGTTTGAACTTGATGTTTCATGCAACACAAGCTATTAAATTTATTTTCCAAGAAAATAATTTTAAAATATTATTGTGTGAAATTATTCCCTCTAATAAAATTTATCCTCACAATTTGAATTTTCAATTCATAAATATATGGTTGACACTTGAAAATTCCTTTATAGGAACCCCACATCAGAAATAGGGTCAATAAAACATCCTCTTAATAAGAGGGAAAAGGGATATGTATAGGTCCCAAAAAAATTAGGCATTACAATATGAGAACATTAACAGGAAGTTAAAATATGGAAGAAAAATAATAATGTCAAGTTCTATTGGATAGAGACATAGAATATATTTATTGGAATGTTAAACATCATAAAACTGTTAATATTTTAATAGTTAAAAGACTATTGATTTTTCAGAAATAAAATCAAATAGATAATTTTTTTATACCAAAATATTTTCCCTAGAGTTGAGGGTCCCCTATACTATTTAGATAACCATTTGAGAAAATAAACTAACTTGATTACATTCCATTTCATAAGCATAATATCAACCTTTGGTTGTGCTTCGGTCTATTTTCACTTCATCCCTTATACCTTGAAATTAATGTTCGAGATGAATTTTTCTTTCCTGAATCACTTTTTTGAATTATAATATCCATGATTCATTTCTTCAGATTTTAAATGTTTACTAAAATAAAAATGGTTAGAATAAGTTATCCAATATGATAAATCATACTTTAACCTTAAATAATAATATCCAAAGTTCAACATAACCCACTCCTTAAGTAGTTACCTAAATACCCATCCAAAGTACATCTATCCAAAATCAAAGACCAAAAAGTTTTAAGGAATTTAACTAAATTTATCAATTCAATATAACATGAGATTTACCCAAACTACATAATTTTTCTCTTATTGTCACATACCATGTATATGAATACCCTGATCACATTAAAAACCTTAATGAAATCATTTATTCTTCCAAAATATATTAAGAATAAGTACTGCAGTATAATCCTAATATATCTCATGGTTCTTATAACCAGAGAACCATTGATGAAATTATTCTCAAATTTAAATACACATGAACATTAATCATTATAATTCATTCTTAAATAATTTACTATACTCCATAATATCCTCCAAATAATTGTTTTTCATTTTCAAGATAACCCACTTTATGGGTGAGTGGGAACTTTATAACCACTAAATACAAAATCCAAAACCACTCATATGCATATTGCACAATTCAATATCCACTATAAAAACATAAAATAATAAAATTAAAATTAAAAAAACTTCCATTGGTATAGAGGTCCTCTCAGGCATCACCAGTACCGTGATCTGCCCAAGAAACCCTAAAGTCGCATCACGGACTTCACTATCATCACATCTAAAACCTTATCTTAATGAAACCAGCTCTATTGTCAAATAATCTGAGTAGTAGAAGATGCCAGACTACCTCCTAGGTTTGGAAACCTTGCCTCCCCCCTTGTTCTTTTCCACACCAAGAATCACCCGCCAGAAACCGAAAATTATTGAAGTTGCAATACTGGTTTCCATAACCAAACAAGTTGATGTCGACCTGTCAATAGACACCATCCAATTGCACCTAGATAATCCATTATCATCATCATTATTGAATAGAGAATCGTCATCCATGCCAATGAAAAATACCAAAAAAAAGGATAGGCGCAAAACACATAGAAAACAAAATTGAAAACCAACATCAGTAGAAAACAAGAAATAAATGAAGAAGAAATCAATAAAAACCCACAAAAAAGTATTTACAATTGAAACCCTATTGAGAAACCCATAAAGAAGTATCATAGAGGAAATACAGAACCAGATAAATATAGATCTAGAAAAAATAAAGCGGGACAAAACCCAAACATGACCTAGGATTGAAACCCTATGAAGAAGGGCTAACTCCAATAACATATATAGATATGTCATTTTCCAAACCACTAGCCCAATACCTTATTGTATTTTATGCTCTAAATCTGACCTGGAGAAGAGATAAGGAATTAAATATCATAGTGAAAAGAGGAGGATGGAGAGAAAACCATAGCGTTATCATAGAGCAGGGAGAGTTGGTCAAGGGAGATAGAAAAACTGAGGGAGATTGAGTAGTGCGAAGTTATGGATACTATGTAAAGTTAAGAGTAAAATCATAGAGATCATTGTTAGGGAAAGTTAAAACCCTAGGATATGCTCATGATCATCCTGAAGAGTGAGGCACCATCGCTCACATTCTGTGTTTTCCCAACACTCCATCATCTTATTCCTTAATACCTGCTTCATTTCATTTTTTATTTGTAGTCTCTACATCATCAGTAGTATAACCATCACTTGTATGACATCGTTTATTCTAACCATTGACCAAAATCTAAAGCATAATGTGGGAAACACTAGTCGTAGTGATATAGTCAAGAATAATAATTAATAGGATTTCTAAATCTTGATGGTTTCTTATTCTATGAATGCTTAGTCTTAACATGGATGATCAATTTTCATTATCGAATCTATATGATGTTATCATATTTAGAGACTTATCCTTAAATTCATTCATAGGGTTTTGTTTTTTAATTCTTGATTTCCTAAATCTAGTTCCCAAGGTTTCTTATAATCTTTATCTGGTACCAAATTTAAAGACCCCAACCCCCGAATCCTAGAGTTGGTGCCTTAATTTATTACATTTTCATAAGATACAACAAATTTCATCCTAAAGGTCAAAATAGTTTAGTAGTCTTGGTAAACTAGATACATAATTAAAATTAACATTACATTTTATAACATAAAATATAAAAATAGTTTCATTGAGTCTACTATTTTTCCCCCTTATATAACCATGTATTTCAATCATAACATATTTCTTGTAATAATTCTAAAAATTGAAACATATGATAGGGGTGAGATGAAATGTACATTAAGGGTAAAAATACAATAACATTTATGAGTATATATGGCATAAACAATATAGTAAGGTAAATAACATTAACAAATTCCACTTAAATAATAATATGAGCTAGGAAACATAATAATTGACATAATACATGTCAAATAATCATATGTAATATCAATAACTAATCTAATAATGATGGAATATAAGATTTTGTACATCAGAAACATACCTTCGAGGCCTTGGCCAAGACATCAGAAAAATAAAGGGGTAAGGCCTCGGGAAAATCCATATATTATTTGTCTCATGAGACCTATTGATGCATAAATATAGTGGGATGAATCCATCAATTACTAATTACAGTAAATTTCTCATATTAAAAGGGTTAAAAATAAATTAAATAAACATTCGTATTGGAAAAATAGCATTCGAAATTAGAATAATTTAACCATAAAACATTAATGCCATCAAAATAGCACATCCAAAGTAAAAATGGTCCTAACCACTTCAGTAAAATTTGGTATATAGTATCATAATAGATAAAAAATGAATTACATGATTAAATAAAGTATTTTGACATAGATGAAGATACTTTTAAATGATACCATTTAAAAATTCTTGTGGAATATAATCCTTGAACATTAAAAAGTTCGTATACCACTTTCAGAAATTTAAATCATAATTCGTATGAAGGAATATCATTAAATGAAACATAGAATATCATGATAATAAGAATATTCCTGATATTATATATCAAATGGTACTATATTCATGACACATAAGGAAAATGTTGTGAATAATGCACATATCTCATAGAAGTAAAAGTGAGACAAAACAACCCTTACCTTACGTTTCATTTAGTGGAACATGATTTAACCTCCTGTTTAATGTTTTTAATCATGTTATTAACTAATAAAATAATAAAATACATATTTTTGATATCTTATATGATCATCTTATATTATTTTATCACCATTTTTTTGATATTATTTCTTTGTTAGCCTTGTTTTGAGTGTTAACGGCTGTATATTCCCATGCATGTTTTGTCATGAAAATCTCAGTTCTTTTGCATAGAATATATATCCAACATTTCTAGAATGGTATTAGTGTTATAAATGTCATATTTAATCAGTTAATACATTTTTATACCCATTATTGTATTTAGTATATGAAAACTAAAATTGCATCATGTTGTGGAGACGGTAGGTCGTACGTACGCACGAGCAACGATATCATTCCATTAATAAGTTAAAGGGTAAGGAAGTATATGGTATATTTATTTTTAAATAATCTATATTATTTCATAATTATCATATATATCCATTATTTAAATCATTATACCCATCCTAGTAAAGTTGTGAAGAAAAAAATATTATACCACAGGGTGGAGACATTAAGTCATACGTACGCACGTGCAATGCTTTTGTTTTTCATTGGATAGATATATAGTGGAATATGGTTTTAATATAATGAAAATAAAATCTAATAATATATTTGATAGTGTATTTATTACTTTATAATGTAAAAACACTAAAATAGTAAGTATAAGATAAATAATCTTGAAATAGTTAATAAAGAAGATTACCTCTTCGTCGGCGGACTTTCTTTATAAATTCTCTTAAGAGACCTAGGGTAGGTATTTTAGAAGAACCAGAACCTATAAAAATAAAAAATATGATGTTTTTAATAGATTTCGTCAGATTTTGGTAAATCTATATGACTCAAATTCGTGTATAGATGTGAGGGAAGAGGCCCCCCTTTTATGATTGAGGTGAGGGGAATTTCGTAAATCCTCAAAATATTAGAATATAACAAGGATCTTCTAGAGAGAAATACTAAAAAATGTGTTATAAATGAATATTGGTGTCCATTTTTTGACCATATATTATCCAATTTTTAATTATTTAATATTTTGTGATTTTTTAAAAAATTAATTATATATTAATTCAATAAAATAATATTATTGTCAAATTTGATAATATACATTTAATTTGATATCAAATAAATCAATAAAATGTTAAAATTAGTATACAATAGTTTCACACATCCATATTATATCCTATGGAGCAATAAAATTAACTGGACACATTAAATAATCCCAAATATTTAAAAATTATAACTTTTAAAATCAATTATTTTTTTTCAAGTTAATTAAATAAATACTCATTTAGAATTGGAGAAGCATTTAAGGTATTTATAGAATTTATAAAATTAAAAATAAATTTATATAATGAAAATTATTATATTTAGATCAAAATATACATTTAGGATCTTTCATATCTTGATTTTTTTCCAATGTGTACACATAAATGATATTAAATACAAAGAGAGTGACATTTTATAACTATCTTCAATTTAAATAATATATAATTTATTTTCAATGACAAAGTTTAATAAAACAACTAAAATTAGAACATAAGGTGATAAAAGTATAATAATATTTATAAAATAATTTTTCATAGGTTTAGGTCATGCTTATTTCCATATATTTTGGTTTTGACCCCTTTTTAAACCCTTTAACTCTTATAGTGACAACTTGGGTTTTTTATTCTTTAAGGGTTAATATATTT
Source organism: Viscum album (assembly GCA_963277665.1). Taxonomy (NCBI): domain Eukaryota; kingdom Viridiplantae; phylum Streptophyta; class Magnoliopsida; order Santalales; family Viscaceae; genus Viscum; species Viscum album. The sequence continues at coordinate 1,758,633,121 of OY728150.1, forward strand.
ATAATAAAATTCTAAAAGAATCCTAAATGAGTCATGGATGAAATTTTAAATCTTATCTAAATCATATGGAATAATTTTATATTTTATATTTTTATGTCATTTAGAAAAATTATTCATTTTAAATTACCATTAATGTCAATTTTGACAATACTTATTTTATGACTTTTTAAAAAATATAAATCCACAAGATAAATTCAAAAAACTATTAATAAATCTCTGATAAATATATTTCATCTATAAAATTATTTTATGACATTAATTATAAAAATTAAAATTTATTTTAATATTTTTATTATCATTTATTCGATATTTCCATTAATTAAGCAGTTACTGCATCATCATTGGGAAAGCCTTTCATTTAATAATTTCATCCATAAAAATTAAAAATAAATATCATGATGAATATAAACATTTTTTATTTACAATTATTATTTATAGTCTATTATATCCACTAAATAACCATATATAAAAAATTTAATAATCGTTAGAAACATGCGTATGATATATTGGACTTTCCTAATAGTAAAATAATTATAAATTATTAAAGTCATACAAGTGGCTCAAAGATCCATAAAATAGTCCCAAGGATTATTGTTTCCAAAAATAACTCATTTAATAAAATTATGACAAGTTTTAGGCTAATTAGATAATAATTATAAAATTATTTTTACCCCTAATTACCAAATTTACCTTTCACCATGTTAATAAAAAATTACCCAATTTACTATTCATAATCTCCAAAAAAAGGGAAATATTTATATAATTTGGATACACTTATCCAAAATATGGAATCCATTTTGAAAAATTAAAAACATATAAGTTTCTTTAAATAAATTTAAAAGTAATCTCATTGAAGGAATGAGGAAACGAGTTTTTAAAGTGAAAATGTTCAAATATTGAAATGTTTTTATATCCAAATTAAATTTTAAATTGATTCCAATGACCTAAATTTTATTAAATTATAAAAATATATTTTAATTTAATTTAAAACTAATCAAAAATTTAATTTAAAACTATAAATAGCTTGGATGAAATAGTTGTTTTCAATTAATATGCAATATTTTATAACTATTCATCAAAATATGAAACATATTAGAAAAATACTAAAAATTAAAAACAATTAAATTATTATGATATAATTTAAAATAAGAATTTTATTTTTTAAAATAAAATATATAAAATTCTCACAATTTGGATTTAAAATATGTTTTCTATTAAAATGAGATAAAACTGCCTTTAGAAAAATATAGTCTTTTAATGGGTAAAAATGAATTCATTCATATCTTACGCTTATAAAATATTTTGTATGAATGTTAAAAAAATGATTCATATTTTTTTAATACTATTAATTTACTCTATTTAAAAATCTTGGTTATAACTTTCACTTATTTAATAGAATGGGGTCTGTTTGAACATTGTGTTGCGTGCAACGCGAGCTATTAAATCTATTTACCAACAAAATGTACAGTAAAATCTTGGGGTGTTGCATGTATAATAAATATATATTTATTATAAATATATTCTAGAACCATATTAATATATATTATGTCTTATATGATTTACTTATGACCTTTTATTACCCTTTTATTAACAATTCCTTTTTAAAATCGTGTTTCGAGTAATAACTGCTTTTTTCACATATGTTTTGGTTTCGTATTTTCATTACCTTTACTAAGATCATGGATTCATCATCTACAGAATATTAAAAATGATATAAATATAATATATATTCATTTTATAATTATTTATATGATTCCATGAATGTATAGATAGAAAAATTAATTACATCATTCATGGAGACGATAGGTCGTACATACGTTATAATGTTGTTTTCATTTTTAGATGGATGGAAGAAAAAGAATGTTAAATATTAATTAACAATTATAGAATCATTTTTTATATAATATATAATATATATTCATTATATCTATCAATATTACCATCCATTCCAAAATAAAATTATAAATGTATCACGTAACTTCATGGAGGCGGTAGTCCATAAATACACACAAGCGACGTTATCATTTTCCAACGGATTGGAAGATAAAAATGTGGATGTGACATTATAATTCAAGAAGTATAATTATTTCATAAATATAATATAAATATTTTAATTATATCATCATATACATCCTTGAGAGTCGATGACGGAAAAATGAATTACATATGTTCGTGAGGCAGTAGTCCGTTGTACAAATGATCGAATGTTTTGTTTCCCAATTAATGGAAGAGGAGATTCATATAAATATGTAAGTTAAAAGAATAACATATAAATATATGGGTGATACTTTTTTTATTATATCATCATATTTTAATAATATTTTTAATATTTTAATTTGAAATAAAAAAAATATTACGTTAAGAATGATATCTCTTCTTTGGAAAACCTCTATAGGTTAGCACCAAAAGCCTTCTTATGAGGGTTTCAAAATAAAAATAAGGCCTATAAGGATGTGGATATGGAATTATGAAAAAAGAATGGTTAGGTATTTCATGAACCAAAAGGTTCTTGTAGTGTTGATATGATAGGATAGGAGGTGTCCTTTTATAAGTGGGGAAAGGAACCCACATGGAATCAACTTGAAAATTTCCCAAAAGAATAAAAAATGATAGTAATTTTCATTTAAAATGATTCCAAATGACCATATATTCATATATTTGGTATTATAAGGTTTCAATATGACCATAAAATAGTATTTAGACAAGTTCTATTGGTAAGGTTTCCCTTATCTTTTATTTTATCCCCTCGATGAACTTGTTTTAACCTTAACCATGATAATTAGTTTTTTACTGTTTTTTCTTTTCATTATTAACAAAAATTATGTTAACATTATTAAATAATATTAATTATTATGATTAAATATAAGGAATCAATTTTAAAAAATTATGTTCAACAATTGGAGGAATTTAATTTAAAATTAATCCTACAAAATAATGCCAAACAGTTTTCCAAAGAGAACAATTTAAAAAGTATAAATAATATTTATATCAAAAATTGACATGAAATTCATTCTAATGACCTATTTTGTTTTATTAATAATATTATTTAACTTATTATAATTTTAAACCATTTTAAAATAAAAATTTAATATTGTAAATAAATTAAACAAAAATTCATTGTTTAATAAAAATCGGTATTTTTTACTATTCATTGAAAAATAAATCATTTCATAAAATTCTGCAAAGTTCAACCTAATACAATTTTAAATATTAATACCAAAATTTTGATAATTTTTTAAAATAAATTTTATAAAATTAGTAATCATTTGTTTTGTTATGTGTTCAAAAAAATCATTTTTAATCATTTTTTAGAAGAAATGTTTTTTCAATGTATATAAAAACTTTACCAAAAAATTAAGTGCTTATTTATTAATATTTTTTTATAAAACCATTATAATTAATTTTAAAAAGTTGGTTATACCTATTCATACTACCAAATATAATAGGTATTTTATAGAATTCATGTTTAAATAATAATATTAATAATATATTTTAGTTCGTTAAAACTTCCTGTTTCATATAACAAAAGCTATCAAATGTAGATCTATTTCGGAAAAATTATTCCTAAAATATCAAGGTGTTACATTATATCCCCCATAAAATAAATTATTTTCCTTGTAATTCCATCACTTTGATAGAAACAAACAAGGATACTTATGTCTCGTCATATCCTCATGTTCCCATATAACTTCCTCAAGCTAGTGGTTTCACCGCAAAATTTGGACCAGGTTAGTTGTCTTATTTAATAGCACTTTCTCTTTATGTTCCAGAATCTCCACCAGTTTTTTCACATCTGAGAGATATTTTTCTAGTGGTATGGCCTCTAAATTTAGTACATGTTAATTATATAGTATCTACTTCCTCGGTAGAGATATAATGAACACATTATAAACTTGAGGGAGGTTTAGTGGAGGCACCAAGATATAAGCCACCATCCCTACTAGATCAAGAATATACAAAGGAAAAATATACCTAGGGATCATATTTTAATTATTTTAAAATCTCATAACCTTCTTCCATAGAGAAATTTGTAGATAAATAATCTCACTGACTTCAAACTTTATATCACACTAATGATTTTCAGCATAATTTTTTCTATCAACTCTGACCTACATTAATGTATTATCGAATGGATCTCAATTTCTCTACCATTTCCTCATCTTTATCATCTCCCAGTAGCTTTATTTTTTCAACTCTATCCCATCACAATTTTCTTATACACTACTTTCTATATAGGTCATCATAAGTATCCATCTAAATTTCTCAGTAGACTCTATTATTCAATGAAGGCTCCACTAGAAGAACATGTTGATTTTAACCACATTTGAAATCCAAAGAAATATATTTCAATATATACTCTAGGTTTTAGATTGATCTCTCAGACTTTATTTCTATTTTAGGATGATATGCAGTGCTAACACTCGACTTTGAATCAAGGTCTTTTCAAATACTTCTCCATGAATTTGAGTTCAAATCTTGATCAAATACAATAGAATGTGTCACTCTATGAACCCTTACCACTTCTTTATTTTATATCTTGGAAATTTGATCCTGGGAGAAGTATTCTATGATAGAATTGAAGTGTGGTGACTTTTTAAGGGGGTCAACTATAACCCAAATAGAATAATAGCCTTTAGATGTTTTGGTGAGTATGATAAAAAATACAATGTGATGTTTTTCCATTTTCATTCTGGTATGGGTAATGGTTATATCATTCCATTATAATTTTATCTCTCAACCTTAATTTTTTATTATACCAATAAATGATATGAAAACTCTGTAATATATCTCTTCATGTTTTCCCACCATAAATACTATTTTAAATATCTATACATCATTGTACTCCCAAGACGAATAGATAATAATAAACTATTAGCTTCCCATAATATCTCCTTCAAAAATAGTATTGATGGAACACATACATGGTCATATAACCTTATCATTCCATCACAATCATGGTTTAAACATTTATGACTTTATTCTACAAATATAAATCATCCATCTACACCTCTATACTCTTCACTTGGATTGATGGTTGAACACACATTTCATAAATATAATATTTCTCCACTTCCATTAAGATTTAAATATCCATCCATTAAAAACCCATAAATATCATATATTTAATGATCCTCATCATATATAAGTTATAATTATCCTTTAAAATAAAATCATAATCCACCCTGTTCACTTTCCTATGGTGGTAATGTATTGAACTGGAATAATATTTAATCTGTTCAAACCATCATCATTAGCACATATTCATATTTTTGTATGTGAATATATACTTTAAACTTTTATGATTAGTATATATGTCACATAGTTCCCTTTAAATATATTTAATCCATATCTTTAATTTAAAAAATACAAAGATAACACCAAATCATGAGTTTATTATTTTTCTCATAAATCTATATTGTAATGAGGTATTAGTTATAAAAATTTCATTGTTTATGAGAACTCATCCCAATCCATTATTTTATGTATCATTATAGATTACAAACCCTTATTCAATACAAGGTAATGTAATCATAGGTTCACTAAAAAAATTTCTCTTCAACTCCTTGTAATTTTATTCACATTCATTTTTTTCAAAGGAACTTGGCTCCCTTCTGACGTAACTTGGTGATTGGATAAGACAATCAAAATAAATTCTCTAAAAACCATAGATCATATCCATTTGAACTAGGAAAACTGTGGTACTTAGTCACAATGATTGGTCTGGTCTATTTCTCATTAACTTCCATATTTGATGGATCCAATGATATAAACTCTATTGAGATTATATGACCCAAAAATGAAACTTTTGTAGATAAAGTTCACACCTGGAAAAAAAATTTATACAATTTATCACTTCTCAAGGTCTTCATCATAATTAACAAGTGATATTAGTGCTCTTACTTATTCATTTAATGTATAAGAATATCTTATATAAAAACTGACACAAAATGATTAAGATAAAATCTAAATACTTTATTCAATAAATTTATTATGATAATAGGGAAATTATTGAGACAGAAAGTAAACACTTTATATTCACAGTTTCCATACATTATACTTAATGTTTTATTGAGTATATCCTCCATTTTAAATCTAAATTTATGATATCCATAATGAAGTTCAATCATGGAAATGTATTTATCTCCCTATAGTGGATCAATACCCATACAATTATAATATCAGGGATGTTGAGATTCTCTCTAACCATCTACGTTGAACACCACTTTTAAATGAGAATAAAGACCAATATAATGGATGTTGTTTCAATTAGAAATTAATTTTTATCATCCCACATGTAAAATATCTTAAGTTGGTTTAGAATATCAAACATTACTTCCCTTCCTTGGTGAATGATATGGTATATATCTAGAGAAATCCAAACCATGCCTATGATAACATAAAATTCAACCTAATGGAGAATAAAAAGTTTTAAAGGAAGAACATTTCCACAAACTCAAACTAAATAATAATCATATACATGTGATTTGATAATCATAAAATTAGGGTATTTAATTTATAATTCAACATCTAATCATTTATTATAGCAACTAGTATTCTTAAATAATTTTCATGTTATAAGGGAATTCATATAACAAATCCCAAATAAGATACTTAAATATATGAGTGTTATTATCACCACCTCAAAGTCATTATTCTATCTTCAATACCATACAAAAATATGAATGTTTTTCATTGCCAGAAAACATAATTAAACATATTTATTAATCATGAAAAATCATTCATAGGATGTATAAATCAGGACACCTTCCTTTCAATCTATTACAATATGGTTTAACCTATTTTCTTTTATGATCATCACCTATTCAAATCAGCCATGATGTTTTTTAAAGATTTCGTTAATTCCAAAAAAAAATTATCCCCCAAGAGTGTCAAACTAGGTGTGTAACAAGTCTCATTATCGTGCAACAGGTGACAGTAAATTCAAATTGTAATAATCTGTTTTTGAGTTATTTCCCCTAGGTATAACTATTCTATATCCACCTCCACTTATAATGTCTAGATAGGGATGTAATTTTCTGGAAATAAATTTCTCTATCCTTCACCAAAATTCTAGGACATTTTTCTAGACATTAAATTATTCTTAGGTTTCTCACTAAAGTTATCTAACCCTAGTCATCAAAGATTGTCTAAACTGTGCTTTGATATCAGGTATAGTGACCCAGGATTTTCATGTATAACTATTAAATATTTCTAGATGAATATTAAATATATTTTAAAAAATACATTCCCAAGGACCATAAAGGTTTATTGTCTTTGGAGACTGGATACAAAACTTTCTTATTTGAGGATTGATCACTAACATCTCTTATAAATATCTTCTCCTTTATGTAACCTACTTAAAACCTTTCTTCTTGAATTGGGGAAAGGAAACATGAGAAAGTGTTACCAAAGATACTTAGTAAGGGTAATAAAGGGATATATCATTAATTACATAAACATAAATTGAAAAAAAGTGTATTAGAATGTGTTGTTAACACTTGATAACCATAACTTTCGTAACATAGATCATAACCCAGAGTCATTGAATAAAGATAATAAGTTCATAAGAAATGAATCATAATGGGAATAAATAAACATATGCTATAATATAATAAAATATACATACTAATGTTGAAAAATATTAAGATCGAAACATTTGGAACATGTATAAATAGAAACATGTCCACTCATTATACGAAAGACATGAAATCTGACCCTTATATAAACATATGTACATGAAACTTGGTCCATGCATAAGCTTATGGACATGAAACCCGGTCTACACATAACATTATGGGAATGAAACATGATCCACACATAACCTTATGGTGATGAAACCATATCCCCTTATAAAATTTTAATCATGAAATCAGATTCACGTATAACATAATTAACTCATGAGTTATCTGTCATTAACAAAAACATTGAGGGATATTTAATTCCAGCCCCACCTATAACATAATTAAAATCATATATATATATATCTCATAATATTATAAATCATTCATTATAGCATAACCCGTATGAAGTAAATGGGTTTTATAAACATTTCCTCAAATAAATATCTTTCATAAACAAAATATGTAAGATCCCAGATTTCATAGACGTAAGTTCTTATTTAAATTTTTGTTTATATACCTTGAATGTCGCCAAATAAATTTTTATAGGGTGTATGAGTAATCTTGGGGGTTTCCATGGGGTTTGAGATGTATATAAAAGGTGGAAATGGTTATTCTATGCATATTTCTTGGTTATAACATGGTTAGTGAAAACCGTATTCCCAAACCACACTAACATGAAGGAGGGGTTCGTAGTTTGAGAAATCATGAAAGGGGGAGATCCAAAACATACAAGATCAGATACAGGAATTCATTATGGTTGTTGTACGGTTTATCAAACCATGAAAAATTCCTAGGAAACTATGCCACTTGGACCCTCTTGGACATAGGATGGTGCATGGTTGGTTCATGGTTTGGAAAATATTGCAGTCAAACTATCCTTCCCATTTAAATTCAAAATTTATGAAACTGACTCCTCGGGATTTTAAGTTTCTTACCATATTTCTTCTTCATTATTTCTCCTCTCTTCCCTAGTGACAAACCAATTCGACCCAAGATGACATGGGATAATTCTCCTTTGATTCTAGGCCATTCAGAGTGTTAATGGGTGTGGATTAAAGCTCCGATTAAGTATAATGCTCCTCTTACTAATCTTTTTTGCATTAGGGGTTGTAGATTCATTATACTTCTTTTTAAACCCTAAAACCCTATTTTTCTAGTGTATCATAGGTTGGGGATTCTAAGGGTTCTTGAATCTAGGTTAAATGATAATGTTAAAGGTTTTTTCATCTTTGAATACGAGGTAGGTGGTATACAAGTCATATCCCATAGTCTTGATGTTGATTTATGCTTACTTGGTTGTGATTTTAATTCCCTCTTATTAGGTTTTTGATTTTGTTCGTAATATTTGTTAAAATGGATGGTTAATCTAAGGATTAAACCCCTCATAGTTCCCATGGGATGTGTTGAGATTTACTTGACCGATTTAGGTCCACCCTTGGGGTGTGACAAAATCCATGAACCTGGGAGATTGAAATGTTAAGTTTGAAATTGACTTCTAATAAAGTAGATATCATGGTACATGTGTTGAAATGTTAGTTTCGATTTAAATGGGAAATAATGGTAGTTGTATAATTGTTGGAAATTGTATAAGGGTTTGTTTGGCATGATGTGAAATGGGATAATTGGATTAATTTGAATGTGTTAAAGGGAAGATGGATTTGTAATGGAAATGTGTAATTGGATTAATGAATATAAATTGTTCAATATTCTAAATACGATAATGTATGGAAATTGTTGAATATACGGAAATATCTAATGCATGGGAAATGGAAATATATTAGATGAGCTATGCTAAGTAATGTTAAATTGGTTAATGGGTTAAAGCATAAGGAAGATTTATTTGTTAAATGAAAGGTGAAATGTTTATGTTACATGTATTGACTATGTATGGTTTGTGATACGGTATATATAGTAATGGATAAATAAGTATGTTCACATGTCCTGGTTGTTTGGGGGTATTGACTTAAGGTGTATTCCCATGGGTTGGGTTGGACAGAGGCTCTATACCCCACCACTAGAATGCATGGGTTAGGGAGCCAAACTGAGGCTTTATGCCTCAAATGGTTTCATTGGATGAGGCTACTTATACTGAGGCTCCAAAGAAAGTTTAATTTATTGTTAGGATATGTTTAACCCAATTGAGATAGGGAACTTGACATATTCCCTTAGGCATTGTAATTGGTAAGATTAGGTCATAGAGTAAATGATGTAATACCTAACCCATGGACAAATTGATGAAGATAAATTTAGAAATGATGATATCATAAGTAATGAAATGGAAATAATTATGAAAATGGTCAAAGTGCATATTGTTAACTTACAGAACCCAGTTTTTCTTTTCTTTACCTTTACATTTATACATTAACTACATGAACTATCTTTTAGACTGGATTTTTTGTACACACTGTTGGTGGTGCCCTACTAAGTTATACTCACACCCTACTTAGGCCTCCACTGGGTACCCGGGAATATTTCTTAGTTGTGGGTCAGGATAAAGGCAAGGGCCCAATGTAAGGGAAATGAGTTGGGCTTGGGATATTCATGGATAAAGATCTATACATAGAGACGGGTCTCATTTGGGATTTCATATGGTTTTATTTTTTTCTTTTATTCCCTTTGGAACTATCATCATGACATGACATAATTACTTATTTCATTGTGGATTGTACCCTATTTGGATGATGGTTGGTTATCTTGGATTCTAGTTATTTCTTATTTTTATGATATATAATTTAATATCTCCTATGTATTACTCTGGAAAAAAGGTTATATTCTCACCACATGATCTACTAGACCCTCACTACTAGTCGACAACCTTTGGTGTACAGGGTGGCAAGCTTGAGTTAATGTGGTGACCTGACTCAGGGCATCGTTTAGTAGATTTTGGGTTGGGGACATTAAAAATGGTATTAGATAGATCTTTCTCTTATGGTATTACAGTTTTAAATGGTATTAAAGAGAATAAGATGTTTCGAGCCTTGTAAATAAACTTGGTCTTGGGATTAGCTAACCCATGTACGAGAGAAAACCCAGGTTCCTAGGGTGGGAATTGTTTTTTTGTTATGTGTTGTTATAGTTGAAGGATATTTCACCATTATTTGATGAACTTGTTATGTGTTGTGATTATTTATGATATTTTTTCCATGGCTTAAACATCATGGGATTGTGCATTCATGCATAATTTCTGGCACCTAGAGATATAGGTGGCATGCATAATGATAGGCACGCATGGGATGAGTGTGTGCATAAAGGGTAGAATGCATTTTTATTCCATGAGAAATAGGAATAAAATGGTGTAAATGATTTAAAATGATATTTGTAACGAGTTGTGAAATGGGAAATGTGCCTAAGCGGAAAAAGGGTTGTGTTGTAAAAGTAGAAAATGGTTTTAAAAATATTTATAATGAAATAATTGTTACTATGTAAAGTGTATTACCATATGTTTACTATGACTGAGGATAGTTTTCCAAGTTTGATGATATCATATGGGATTGTTTATGTGAAATAAGTTGTTTTATGGCTAGTGAAGATCCATATATTGTGTAAATTTCGGAATTTTTATGTTATGTGTTCTAAGAATCATGATTTTCATTGTAGGAGAATGCCACCATGACATCGTGTGCTAGTTGGGAGATAGATATATTTCGTTGATAGTTCTCATCTAGAAATGGATCATGTAAATTCAGTGAACTAGGGCGATCAAGTATAAGATATGTTCCATTAGAACTTTTTTTGTTTTATACAGATGATTGTAAGGGACCCAGGGAGGGTTGTTCTAAGTATGATTGAGTTTACTAGGGAGTTCCGACTATAATATACTCTAAATTTTGTTGATAGGGTGGACCTAAGGAAATCTAGTTTTGGATAGAGTCCATCCAGATGATTCTTGATCACTTAGAGACTCCTCTTGAGAATAGAGTCAAGTTGGTGAATTACGTGTTGTGATGGTAGTAAAAACATTAGTGGTGCATCTTTGTTTAAACCGAGAAAGAATATGGAATTCAATCAAAGGGATTACAAGAAAAGATCATGGAACATTTCTATCCAAAGACCTTGTGGTATCATAAGGCTGTACAATTTTTGATCTTGAAATTGGGGATTATAGAAGTGATGGATTATGCTAGTCGCTTCATGAACCAACAACACTTGGTTCCAAAATTAGAGGGGGTGAGGCCGCTATGATGAGATATTTTGAGGATATATTGGGACATGATATTAAGTCACGGGTTAATATATTCCATCTAAAGGGGTTTTCTGAAGTGGTAGATTAGGGGTGGATATGAATCCTTAATTAGGCAATGTAGAGGTGAAAATTATGATAGTAGGAAGAATTATTTTCAGAGTTCTCACTAGGGTATTGGTTTTCAAGGAAATTAGAAATGGGAACCAACCTCTTGGGGTAGCAATTGGGTTTTTTTCTATCAATGTGGTAGGCCATGGCATATGCACGGTCAATATCTCTGACCACTAGTTGATTTCTGAGTGTGAAGTGGGATGGTTCATGTGTAGAAGTTCTGTAGGAACCCTAGATAGCTGGGCACAGATAGAGGACCGGGGAATATGTCGAGTGCATGTAGGGGGTTGGTTACCCCATATCAAGCAGGTAGTTAGAGATCGACAGTTCTTACTAGTAGAGGGGTTGAAATGGTACTCTGAGGTGAGAATGTCCATATCAGGAGGATAGTTCAATACTAAGAAATTAGGAAATAGCCTATCATCGAGGGGTATGACAACTTCATGCATTTTATCCTATACCTATAGGTGGAGATGCTAGACTATAAACTATTTAAGGGACTAGTTGGCATTGTACTAGGCCCAAATTGATCATTACCATCATAGGGTAACGTTCACATCTCTTGAGGGAGACACTTATGTCCATCGTGGTAAATGTTATATTCGTTCAAGCAGTGTATGGCTAGTTTTTCAGTAGTTGAGTGAACTCCCAGACCATGTGACATGTATTATATATGATTATGGGGGAGTATATCTTCATTTATTTCCTCTAGAGGTAGATCAGTTCTAGGATGTGTTTCCTGAGGACTTATCAGGACTACCACCTAAGAGAGATGTAGAGTAGATGATATAGTTTCTATTGAGAAAATTACTAGTGTCAATCCCACCATTAAGAGTGGAACTAAAAGAACTCCAAGAGATAAAAAATAGTTGGCGGAGTTTAAAAATAATGGGTCTATTCATCCTAGTATGTCACCATTGGGATCTCTAGTGGTTTTTTCCAAGAAGGATGAAGGATCATTGAGGTTGTGTGTTCATTATAGGAAGCTTAATCATATCATAGTCAAGAATAGATACCCTCTTCCTTGAATTGATGATCTGTATAAATATTTGAGAGGTGAATTGGTGTTTTCTTAGATTTATTTGAGATCGGGGTATCATCATCTATGGGTGAGGACTTTTAATGTCATATGAACTACCTTCAAGAGTAGATACGGGTTGTATGAGTTTTTGGTGATGTCGTTTGGGTTGACCAATTCACTGATAGTGTTCATGGATTTAATTGATTTAATCTTTCACCCATATTTACACCAGTTTGTAGTTGTCTTTGTTGATGAAACCATGGTGTACTCTAAAACTGATGATGATCATGCCAAACATCTTAGAATCTTCTGGAGTACACTAAGAGAGCATAGGCTATTCACCATGTTATCCCAATTTCATTTCTATATTGAAAAGGTTAATTTATTAAGGCAAATCATCTCGGAGGAAGGTGTATGTGTGGATCCATATAAGGTGAATTTAGTTGCGTCATGGGAGAATCCTATGAATTTTTTTAATGTTCGTAGTTTTCTAGGTCTAGCTAGCTATTTTTGAAGGATTATCAAAGATGTCTCACTTTTGGAAGCTCCACATTCATGTTTTACTATGAAGGGTTTCATGTTTGAGTTTTCTGGGCATATGAGAATTCCTTTTAGGAATTTAAGATATGGTTGAAAATCCCACTAATTCTGATCTTATGTGAACTAGGTAAGAAATATACCTTGTTTTTTGATGTTTCCGGTGTTTAGTTGGGAGTAGTGTTGATACAGGATGATCAAGTTGTGAATTATGGGTCAGAATTATTTAGAACTCATGAAAGAAATTAACCAACACATAATCTTGAGTGGGTTGTGGTGGTTCATGCCTTAAAATTTTGGCATCATTACATATATGGAGAATGGTTTACGATGTATATTAATCATAAAATCCTTAATTATATCTTCTCTCACCATGATTTGAATTTTCAGTAGTGAATACGGGTTGGGTGCATTCATTCCATTGACATTGAGCATGTTTATACACTAGGAAAGGGAAATATTGTTGCAGATGATTTGATCCGGAAGACTCAAAATCATACATCTCAATAATCTAGTTTTGAGTGGAGGATGATGGAATTGTTAATAGAGATTCATCTGGAGGTGTAGGATGGCCAAGGGAAGATGACCCCTATATCCTTGGAAGCTGAGTCTTCAATTCTAAGATAGATCAAAGAAAATCATCATGATGATTCAGAGTGTTTTTTTATAAACTAAAATCTTAAAGGTGGGGAGTCACCTTCTAGATTGACCGTTGGGGATGATAGGATTCTTTACATTCATGGCCATGTTATTGTGCAAAACTTGTTTTTGGGAATATTTGATACATGAGTTTCATGCCCAAAACTGGGAAGTGCATCCTATATTGAAAAAAATGTATCGCAACCTTCGTAGGAAATATTGGTGGCTAGGGATGAAGAAAGAGGTTGAGGTTTAATGGTGTGATTCCTTACATATTACGAGGATAATGTTGAGCATCAATGACCAGGTGATTTTTTAAAACCATTTCCCATTCCGGAATGGAAATGGGATGACGTGACAAAGGATTTTATAGTGGTTCTTATGAGGATTCCATAGATAAATGATAAAATCTGGGTAGTTGTTAATTGGTTAACTAAAGTGGCTCATTTCTTGATGATTTGAGAGACTTTTTCATGGACGAGTTGGGTGAGTTATACATTCACAATAATGTATAGTTTCATAGGATGACATATAATATAGATTTGGATCATGATCCATGTTTTACCATGTGATTATAGTAGGGTTTACATAATGCTCTAAGAACCATGGTGTTTTTAAGTGTAGCTTTCCACCCATAGAAAGATGGGTGGTCAGAGCATACTATTCAAGTACTAAAAGACATGTTGAGGTCTTGTGTCCTAGATTTTGATGGATCATTGGAAAATCATTTGACACTTATTGAGTTTTAATACAATAATAGTTACTAGGTTATTATTCAGATGGAAATATTTGAGGCGATATATGGTATTCCATGTAGATCTCTGATTTTTTTGTTAGTGGTTAGGGAATCAAATTTTTTTTGGACTGAGTCTTGAGTAGGATATATCTAAATAGGTTCAATTGATTCATAAATTTATGGAAATAGCTCATATATGGAATAAGTCTTCTGTATATTTTCATTGTAGACCTCTTTGGTTCATGGTGGGTGATCATGTGTTTTGTCATGTCTCACAAAGGTTGGGTCACATTCATATTAAAAAACATGGTTTGTTGGTTCCCAGATGCATGGATCTGTTTGAGATTATTGAGAGGATAAGACCAATGGTGTACCAATTGGATCTTCCATTGAGGTATAGTGTCATTCATGAGGTTTTTCATGTTTCATAGATTTAGAAGTATCACCCTAACCCATATCATATGATTTATGTAGAGTATGTTGATTTTTAGGCTAATTTGTCCTTTGTTGAGCATCTATATTTTATTTGGGATCGTAATGAGAAAGTCTTGTGGGGTAAGACTATATACTTAGTTCGAGTTTCATGGTAGCATTATAATGTTAAAGAAGAAACGTGGTAGAGAGATTCAGATATACAGGATCAGTAGACTAATCTCTTTGATTCTAAATCTTAGTGATTCTTGTGAGTGCTCCTCATGGACAAGCTATTATAAGGTGCGGAGGTTGTAAGATCCCAGACTTTGTAGAGGTTCATTATTCTTTGTTTTTTTATTTGAATCTCTTGAATGCGGCTAACTAAATTTTTATCGGGTGTATGAGGAAGCTCAGGGGAAAGTTGGGGATTTGGGATATGAATAAATGGGTAAAATGGTCATTATTTTCATATTTCGTGGTTGTCTCAAGGTTAGTGAAAACTATACACCAAAACTGTGCTAGGCATGAGGAGGGGTGCACGGTTTGAAAAACTATGAAAGGGGGAGAGAAAAACCATGTGTGCTCAGACAGAGGAATTTTTCACAGTTGGTGCATGGTTTTCCAAACCATGTGGAATTCCCAAGAAACCATGTGACTTATACCCTCTTAGACTGATGAATTCATTCATATGGTTTGAAAAACCATGCGGCCAAACCATGTGCTCCATTAAAATGTTAAAATTTACAAAAACTTCCCCCTCATGATATTAAGTTTCACACCCAATTTATTCCCCAATTTATTCCCCATTTATTCTCCTCTCAACCCTATTGATGAACCAAATCAACCCATGATTATATGGGATCATTATCATTCTATTATAGTCTATTTGGAGTGTCATTGGGTGATGATGGAATTTTTTGTAAGTTTAATGCTCATATTGCTTCTCTTTTTTTATTAGGGCTTGTAGATTCATTATTATTATTTAAAAACCCTAAAAACCTTTTTATAGTGTGGATATTAGGATGGGTATTCAAAGGGTAATTGAATCTAGATCTATGTAGTTGGGGTTTGGATAAGTGGTAAGCACCCTGTAATCCTACATGAAAAATGGGCGTTCAAAACCCATTGGGCGCAGGTAATGTAGTAGTACTATAGCATACTGTAGAAGCAGTGGCACTGCAGCAATGGAGGGATTGTAGCGGTGGCAAGCACTGTAGTGGTGGGTACTATGCAGTACTGTAACAGGTGGGTATTGTAGCAGTACTATTCACATAATGGGATATGGACCAAAAATTTGGGCCTACCAACCATGTTATGGGTTAAATGCCCACTGGGCCTTTGGGCTATGTAATGGGTCTCCCTCAACCTAGTTAAAAAGAGATCATTTCTTTGCTTTAATAATAAATGAGGCTTCATCACTAACCTTTAAAAAAAATTATGTATGAGGTTATTGGTGTGTTCATCTTTAGATTCTTGGTAGGTGGTCTATATTTTATATCCCATAATCTTTATGTTGATTTACGCTTGAATGGTTGTGTGTTTTATTCCCTCTTATTGTTTTTTTGATGAAATTAGTAATATTCGGTAAAATGGATGGCTAATCAATGGATTAAACCCCTCATGATCCTCGTGGGATGCATTGAGATTGAATTGACTGATTTAGGGCCACCCATGAGGTGTGCCAAAATCTTGAAACATGGGAAATTGAAATGTTAATTATGAAATTAACTTATAATACAGTAGAGTGCATGGTAAATGTTTTGAAATGTTAGTTTGGATTAAAAAATGGAAATTATGGAAGTGTGTTTAATTTTTGTAAATGGAATAAGGGTTTGATTAGAATTATGTGAAAAAAGTTAATTGGATTAATGTGAATGAGTTAAATGGATTATGGATTTGTAACATAAATTCACAATTGGATAAGTGTATATAAATTGTTGAATATATTAAATGGGATAATGTATGGAAATTATTGAATATTATTAAATAACTATGGCATGTGAAGGGTAAATGGGTTTGATAATCTATACTAAGTAATGGTAAATTTGTTAATGTGTCAAAGAATAAAGATGGTTTATGTGTTAAATGAAAGGTGAAATTTTTATGTTATGTGTATTCACATTTTATGATTTTAGATTTGTTATATGTGGTAATTGATAAATAATTATGTGCACGTGGCCTGATTGTTGTGGGGTATTGACTTGAGGTTCTATCCTACGGGTTGGGTTGGAATGAGGCTCTAAACCTCGCTCCTGGAATGAATGGGTTGGGGAGTCATACTGGGGCTCTATTCCCCTAATATTTTCATTGGATGAGGCTACTTGGACTGAGTCTCTATGGTAAGTGTAATGTATTTCTATGATATGTTCATCCCTAGTTACATAGGGAACTTGAATTATTCCCTTATGCATTGTAATTGGCCAGATTAGGATGTAGTGTAAATGATGTAATGCCTAACCCATGGAACAAGTAATGAAGGAATGTTTAGTAATAAAGATAGAAAAAGTAATGAAATGTAAATAATGATGAAAATGGTCAAAGGGAATAATATTAACTTATGGTTAATGTGCATATTATTAACTAATGGCACCTGAGTTGTCTTTTTTTTACATTAATACTTATTTATTACTTCCATACACTATTTATTAAATGGGATATTTTGTAGGCACCATTGGTGGTGGCCTACTGAGTTGTACTTACACCCTACGTAGGCTTTCATTGGGTTACAGTTCAAGACAAGGAAAAGTTCTATATTCTAAGGAATTGAGTTGGGCTTGGGACCTGCATGGATGAGGATCCATACTATGAGTCATGACTTGTTTGGGAGATTAGAGGTTTGTCTTTATTTTTTTTTCTTATTCACTTTGACATTGTTATGATGACATTACATATTTACTTGTTTCATTATGGGTTGTATCCTGTTTGGGTGATGGTTGGTTATACTAGATTCTGGTTATTTCTTAATGTTCCACTATTTCATTTATTATCAGACGTGTATTACTCTGGTAAAGAAGGTATAGTCTCCACAAATGATCTATTAGATCATCACTACTAGTCAGAAAACCCTGGATATGGGGAGGTGCTCTAGACATCATGTGGTGACCTGACTCAAGGCACTGTCTAGTGGCTTTTGGTTTAAGGATGTTATATAACTTGTGGAAAAGAAATGTGTTACATAAAAATATTATTATCATAATCATAAATGATACAAATAAAAAATTTGGAGTGTTCCATTAGACTATATCCCCAGTAAAACATAAGCAATGTAAAATGTTTTCGTTGTTGATGAATATAGATTCTGTAAAAAGATAATTAAAACATTCTTGTGGGAAAAGATCATTTCCATTTTCAAATAACTTCTTTAATGTATAAATAATTTAAAAATAATAATGAAAATATTTTCTTTTAAAATAACCTTTTCAACTTGTATGGGAAGCTTTAAATCATTGAGTGATTATGATGGTGGAAAATACTATTCATTTCAAACACTTAAAAAATATTCCTTTCACATTTTTGGTAAAAAATTCAAAAGTACCTTGTTTTGGAAAATGAAAAGAAGATTTCTTTTAACCCATTTTTTAAAAATAAAAACATGAGTAAAAATGAATTTAAAAATATCTAGATAATAATAAGAAAATATTCTTTAAAACCATTTTATAAAACATGGATATGTAAGAGAATGGATTTTTTACTAAAGAGATAAATAAAGCCAGTTTTCCATAAAAAAATCTTTTGGACACTTCAGCATATAAAGAGAGGGAAATTAAATAGAAAAATATAATTTTTAGATATAAACTAGAGAGAATTAAATTTAATATTTTAATAATAGATATATTATATTATTTCATCATCAAAAGAACAATCATAAATAATCCTTATAAAAATTGAGATTGTAACATAAAAACCTTACTATTTTGATAACTTTTGAATCACAATACCATTGAAGAAATAACCTTATATTGATATATAAATCCATATAAATTTATTAATATTAATATTAATAGAAATTAATGGGTAGTATATGAACCACAAAAAATAAACAAGTGGTGAATATGACATGTGTCTCAGGGAAATAAATGTGACATGAAAATCTATTACCTCAAGTCTTGACTTTATTTGTACACATTCAAGCCTCATGTATAATAAATATTGATTTATTATGCATATATTCAATAACCATACTAATATATATCATTAAATATATTATTTAATTATATAATAATATATGTCATACCATATATGATTTACTTATGACCTTTTATTACATGTTTATTAACATTTCTTTGTTAAAATTGCATTTCAGGTAATAAATGCTTCATTTTTTATATATGTTTTGATTTGATATTTTTAGTTATTTTAATTTAATAATTGTTTCATAATATCTATAACATTAACCATGATATAAATTTCATATATATTTATTAACAAAAATCAATGATTTTATATATAGAAAAATGAATTACACCGTTCATGGAGATGGTAGGTCATAAGTACGTAGAAACTCAATTTTCATTTTTCGACAGATAAAATAGAGTGAATGGAAAATAATAATTAACATTACTACAATCATTTTTATATCATATATTTTCCTTATATATGTATTATTTTCACCACCCATGTAAAAAAATTAAAAATATATCACATCGCTTTGTGGATGTAGTAGTTCACACGTATGCACGATCAATGTTATCAATTTCAAAATGATTGGAATGTAAGAAGGTAGATGTGATATTATAATTATATATGTATAATTATTTCATAAATATCATATAAATATGTTAAATAAATTATTATATCCATCCATGATCGGCGGTGATGGAAAACGAATTACATCGGTTCAAGAGGCAGTAGTCCTCCGTACACACGATTAGTGTTTTATTTTTCTATTTGATGGAAGAGAAGATGGACATAGGTTATGACATAAACATAATAAAATATCATTATAAGTGATATAAATATTTTATTATATCCTAATATTTTAATAATCTTTTAATTAAGTGAAATATTAAATAAAATAAAAACACTCGATTTAGAATGATGTCTCTTCTTCGGACAACCTCCTTATGCTAGCACCAAAAGGATTATTATGAGGGTTTAATAATATAAATAATTAATATAGGATGTGGGTATGGAAGTAACTAAGGTATTTTTTTGGTTATTTCCGAAACAAAAATGGTCTTAAGTTTTCTATTAGAGAGGAAATTATGTGTCCTTTTATATGTGGGGAAATGAACCTACTTGGAAACTACATGGAAATCTTCCCAAAGAATCCAAAATGATAAAGTAATTATAAATAAAAATCCTTCAAAATTATAATAGATTAGATATATAGATATTATAAGTTTTAAATTTTTCCCTAAAATATTATTTATAAATGTTTTATTGGCATGAAAAACCTTATCTTTTGGTTTAACCCCATAGTAAACTTGTCTTAACCTCAACCACAGTAATTAATTTTTTACTGTTTTCAGTATTCATTATGAAAAAAGATTAATTTGAACACATTTAAAAATATTAATTATTATATTCCAAAATTTTTAATCCATTTTACCAAATTCAATACACATAATTGGTATAATTTAATCTAAAATTAAACCTACAAATGTGACGAAAAACAATTTTCGAATGGAAATGGTTTCAAAATTATAAGGAGTTATTATATAAAAATTCAACATGAAATTGATTATAATGACCTAATTTAGATTAGTAATAATTTAATTAAACTAATGTTACTTTCAAACCATTTTAAAGAAATATGTAACTTTTTAAATACTTACAAAAGTGGTTTTTAATAAAAAAATATACTTTTCACTATTTATCCAAAAATCATTCTTTTAAGTGAATTATAAAAGATCCAAGATAAGATAATTTTGAAATCTTAATTCCAAAAATGAATTTGGTTTTTTCAAATAAATTTCATAAAATTTTAAAAAAAATATATTTTTTCATAAAAATAAATGAATGTCAATTTTTTAAAGAATTATATTTTCAAAGTTTTTAAATACTTTACCAAAAATTAAGTACTTATTAATCAATATATTTTATTTATATAAAACCATTATACTTATTTTTTTTTAAAAATTATTCCTAGTAATACCTCCAAATTTAATTTCTAGGTTATAGTGATCATTTTTAAATAATAATATTAATAGTATATTGTGGTTCATTAAAACATAGTGTCGCGTGTTACATGAGATATTGAAATTAAATCTATTTGAATAAAATAAAGGGGTTTTATATTTTTTAGGAGTTCAACATGGTGTAGTTTATTTTTCATAACCTGAGATAACATTTCAATGAAGTTTTTCACTCATTCTCCCATCCCATTTTGTTTCTTGTTGGGAAAATAATCATGTTATCATTTTTAACTTTCTTTTCCATGGTTAAAAAAATTTACTAAATAAAAAAAGGTTACTGTGAGTATCAAAATAAATTAATGTAAAAAATTATTGTATAATTAAAATTAATTTTAAGATGCATTAAATTATAACACCTTTATTTAAACCTATTACATTTTACATTCATCTAACATCAATTTTGGTTCATCATATGTTGTATTAGTTTCTATCCTCTTACTATAATAACTGAAAATAACTGAACCATTTTCTAATAATAATTGATGTACCTCATACCTGCACTTATGGATCTAGTTCTAGAAATATAAACCAGATGCATATTTGTTTATATATTGTGAGACAAACCAAGCATAAAACACATATATTTTACATTATTTATATAATTTAAACATTTAATCTCAAAATTCAAAAAATCAAAAAACCGAAATGTTTAGTGTATTTTGAGATTGGCTACATGGTCATATTATTTTATAATAAGTCTTAAACATTTCCCATAAATAATATTCTCATGTGATACCATTTTAGACACACCATATATAATACTCTTCTTCATAACATGGGGAATGGAAACATTAGAAAGGTGTGAGCTAAAATAATCAGTAGCTGTAAACATGAGACATAAAAGTTTAAGATCATATGTGAGAATTTGATAAGAATGTGGGTATGATAACATAATCAAGGTATATGTACATAACATAAGATAATTATACACAACAAAACATATATTATTAATCATAAATCATAAAATAAATATTTTTTCCTAAAACATAAGTCTTTGGATTATGAAAACATGAGTGAATAGTATATGAACATAACATGGGAATGATGTATAAAATAAGAATATAGAACAAGAATAATCATAGAACATGTATCAAGGTTAACCACTAAAACATTTATCCCATGATGGACTATTATAATCACTTGCTCAAAAAATAGTACGCTTATTCTAACCATCATTATAACTTTTTTGGAATGAGTTAAGAATATGTGTACCCTTTTAGGTTTGAGATCACCACCTATATGCCCTTTTGGGATCAGGCTCACCACCCATGTATGCTTTTGATCTTGGTATCACAACTTGTGTACCATTTTGGGATTTGTATTTCCACTAATGTACCCTTTTGACATCATGTGGTATAAAACATTACCCAACATCTCAAAGGGAAGTATGAGAACCACCCATCATATAATGATAATATATATATATATGTATATATTTCTGTGATATTTTAATATAAAAACATTCATAATCCCATCATAGATTTTTTAACACATGAAAAATAAGTGGGTTTCCTGAAAAAATCCATTAGATATTATTATAATCTATCTAGAGAAACGGGATGGAGTGTTTCATTAGATTCTATCCCCAATAAATAATAATAATAATTTAAGTATGTTAAAAAAGATTAAAAACAATTTTATATGAGTATTGGAAACTTTCACTAAAAATAAGTGAAAATATACTTTACCTTTAAAGAAATTTGTTTGAAAAATATTTTACAAAACAAGGAAGATAAGAATTATCTCTAGGAAGACATGAAATCTTGGAGTGTAATATTCATAAAGAGAACTAAAGGGGTGGAAAAATACATTCATATGAAAAAAAAATTATTTATAATTTCATAAATAGTGTTAAAGAAGGAAAAAAACAATTGAACCAAAAATGATAAAAGATGATTCCTCTTGAAAACAAAGACATGTTCATTGAAGATGACCATAAGTAATCATAAAATAAGAGATAAGAAAAATCATAAAACAATATGAACAATATATACATATATTAGAAAGACTATTGGTCCAAATTTAATGATAAGGTTAGTTCTAATTAAATTTATCTGATTTAATTATGAACCAAAGGAAGATGAAATGTTAAGGATACATGTAAACCCCAAAAATAATCATAGGAAAGGGGAAAAATGTTGGTTTTTGTAGAGTTATAATATATAATTTTATCCAATGGTTGTTTAAAAATAATCAATATTAATTTCAAAGTGAGATTGAAAATAGTCCCTTATTAAAACTCTTGACTTCCATTAAATTTATATAAGCTCTTTAAATAAATTTTTCCTTCTTCAAATAGGTTCCTTTGGAAAAAAGGATTTAGGATTTATTTTTAAATCTAGAGACTAAAAAACATATAAAAAGTCATGAGAAAAGAAATATTTGTAGGCATTCAATAGAAAGAACCCAAACCAAAGTGTGTTTTGGTCAGGGTATAGGTGGGGTCCTTCTATTGGTGAATTTTTTGTTTCATTTCTAAAAACCCTAATTCATTTATGTAAAAGTTTGTAATTTTGAAATAAAGTGGACAAAACATAGACAAATAATGGAACTTGGATATTTTTTTTCATTAAATAATTAATCCATGCATTTATAGATAGGGTTTAATGATATTTTTTGTCTTTTTCGCTAAGATTGACCCTTTTTATCTCATTTTTCCATTACCGGGGTAACTCAATTTTTACCTCGGTAACTCATTTTTGTGACTAAAAAAAGAAAATGAATTCCTGAAATAGTTTTGAGGTTATGATTAAAAATTTGGAATCCATTTAAGCTACTTCAATTTCTACATATTTCAAATTTATCTTAAAAATAAAATTTTATAATATATTGAAAAAACTTTTTTTATTTAAAAATTACATTTTCAACTCTATGGGTTCTTAATACAACATCATATCAATTACTATTGAAATGTTTTTTAATCTATTGTCTTAAAAATTAAAATATTTTATTATAATAATCCTTGTAAATTGATCAAGTTAATTTATTATGATAAAAATACACAATACTTTAAAAAACAATAATTTGAAAAATATCCCCTTTTATCAGTAAATTATTTTATTCATATCCCTTTAAAATTAATCATTTATCTTATAACCCATAAATTTTATCTATCCATTAGTGTATTTATTTTAATTGTATTAATAAATCAAATAATTATTTAATAATAATATATATATAATTCATAAAAATATATTTTTAAAAAAAAATATTCTAATAAAATTTTATTTTTTATTTTCATTATTTATCATTTCAAAATTATATAATTTTTATTTGTTTTACTAAAAATTAAACATATTCATTATATATATTTGGTACATCCATACAAAATTATTGTATATAAAAAGACCATATTTTCAACATCCATATTTCCAATGACCATATACATAATGGTCA
Source organism: Viscum album (assembly GCA_963277665.1). NCBI lineage: Eukaryota > Viridiplantae > Streptophyta > Magnoliopsida > Santalales > Viscaceae > Viscum > Viscum album. The sequence continues at coordinate 1,758,657,917 of OY728150.1, forward strand.
TATTTTATTCATCTATATATCCTTGAAAATATAACTAAAATCATTCATCCTATTAAAGTATCTCTCAATATGTTTATTATATTCATAATCCTTTGTTTCTTTCATTGTTTTTAATCTAGTTGATGATATTCGTGGAAAAAATAAGGGTAAATATTATATGTTCAAGGTATTTTTATTTTATTGTGGATTTATTCCTCTTTCACTTTTATTAATGATGTTTCATAATATGATTTCATAAATGGTTAATCTTTTCTTGAATTATAAAATTTTATCTAAATAAAATGTATCAAAATTCATTTACGTTTGGTTTTTCATATGAAATAGGAAATTTAAGATAGAATTTATTTAAAGGGAAATTCATACTAAAATCATAGGGTATTACACATATCATTCCTAGCTATGAAAATAATCTCAATAGGAATTGGTATCCCTAACTCTGAGCCACATCATAAGAGTTTACATCATATCCCACAATAACAAATCGCACCCAAGAATCTCATGACCCATCCATTAAAGTATCACATCAAATGAAAAATATACGACTTCTAAGGGAAATAAAATATGATTGAACATTTTTCATACATATCTTATCCCTTTCCTTATAAGTATTATATTAGGGTAAATACATCCCACTCCAAAGGGAAATAAAAATTAATTACCCAGTTGTTCCATGCCATAAAAATCATTAGTTTATTTGTAATTTAATCCCACTTTCATCATCATCATCAAGTCCATGTGGGCATTGTGTTCCATGACCCATTGGGAATCTCATTCCACTATAATAGGTGTAATTTCCTTAATAATAAGCACATCACATAATAGGAATAACATCCCCTTCCATAGAAACTGATACATGAGTGTGAAAACCATGGTCATATTCCATAACATGCATAGATGGGAATCATTTCCTATCAAAATCGACACTCATACAAGAATCAAATCCCCTTCCATGTAAGTATCTCAACATGGTCAATACATCTCACATCCTTGGGTAAAAATAGGTTTTAGGTAATATCTTCACATACCCATCATCATTGGTGTTACATGAAAATTTTGTTTCATTGTCTTGATGATTCCATCCTAGATACAACCACATTATAATGGGTTTTATATCCCTTAATATGAGCAATACACTATAAATGGGAATTACATCCCTACATCATAGACATAGTATCCCTATTGAAAATATATTAACTAGAGGGAATAGAATCCCATATCATGTATAATGTTTCAAAAATAGTCATATTGATCTCACTTAATCCACCATAGGCCCCAAGGGAATATTTTCCCATCATTATAAAAAAAATATCATAACATTGGAAAATAAAAATTTAATATCAATATATAGAATATTATATTTAATGTTGGTATAACATTCAAAACACTTTAAATAATAATTAGGTTATCCCCCCCCCATCCCAGTTCAATCTAAGTCTATAAGACACTAGAGGCATAAACTATCCTTTTCCAAAATCTCATTATGGCAGAACAGTCACCCCATTTAAGATTAACTAGTCATAGGATATAAGAAAACTAAAAAAATCCCTAGTTGTTATAACTGAAGCTTACCACACCAATTTTCTCCTCTCATGTCTGAAAATTAGATAAAAGAACCTAGTTAAGTCCCATAAATCATTAAAAACTCAAGGAAGACCAATTTGGGGGTCACGGTAATATTTTTTAACACTCGTTAAATTGGGTTCATGTCCATTTATTTTCATTTCAACAAGGTATAATGACTGAAGGGACCATAGTGGCTTTATGAAACCATAACTAACTCAATCAGGGTCGAATGAATACCATTTAATTTAATTTAATGTGAATGTTACATGGGATTTTAGATTACATCTCACATATAACATAAAAAGTATATAACCTTCAGCAAAGTTTGGGACCACATTCTTCAAGATAGATTAAATCCACTAAGAAAGATTAGACACCATCCCATAAGCTCGTCTAATACAATATTGGTTATCGAACACCTTTATTAGGCCCTAAATAATTCAAAACCATTAAAAATAATAATAAAAATTTATAATTAATTAATACATTCAATTCCATTAATAATTATTTGGGCATAAATGAATAATAACTCACTGAATGGTGTAGCGATGTTGAAACATCAAGAAACAAGGCATGGATCACTCTCAGCACACCCTAGATCCCATATTAAAAAAATCCCTAGTGAATGATGCTAAATTATTAACCAAATATATCTTAATTTCATTTCAAACACAAAAATAATTTTGGTAGTCACTTACAGGGGAGAAATGGAATTTTTTTATTGAAATCACCTCTCATAAACCTCCTTTATAAATATCACATGAAATCCATACCATAGTGGGATGATTTCACTATTATATAATGAAATCATCTCCCCAATCCATAGGTTCAACACAAAAATAATAGCAGGAAGAGAGAAGAGAATCAAAAAGGATAAGGGGATTCCAACCTACACCCAATTGACATGATGAAAAAACCCTAGACCACACAAATTGAATGAGGAATGGGATGGGGAAGGGAGATAGGGGGAGACGGACTCCCATATTCATACACTAACTATCCCAAAGAACCTTGAGGGGGTTCCTGTTAAAAATAGGGTAAAATATCCCTTTTACCCCTTCTTAAAAAAATTCTCAATCTACCATTGGCACCCCAATAGACTGTCACCAGACATCCAGTTGCAAGGACAATAGTATAGTCCCACTATACAGTCCACATGAACTTCAATGGACAACCACCAAGATTTTAGTGGCTTCCTTCAGTGACCACTCAGGCCACCTCGATCTCCTGAACCCCCAGAACTCACCTTAGGGCTCATTCAACCAAGTTACCACCTTGGAAACATACTTTTAACCATTTAAAAGTAATATAAAAATGAAAATTCTCAATCCAAACACAAAATTTCAAACCAATCCCCAGTTCCATGATAATGCTAACCCAAAATCATCTAATTCTACCAACATGAACTAGTGTGGGGTGTTGCAACCTCACAACCATAACACATCTCATCACTAATGATTCTCTATATATATTCATTGTGAAATTAATCAATTTCCAAAATATGATGTAAGGTATGAACCAATATCTCACACTAGATATAATCACATCGACATAACACCCAAGATACAATTGAACTATTCAACCGACATAAGACTCATGATATATCCCATTATCAAGGTTTTTCTTCACACAAACAATGCACATAGATTTGTATTTGAGACATAAATCTCAATCATCCATGAAAATCACTAATAGATACCTCACTACAATGAATCACCCCAAAAATACCAATGACCCAAGCACTATAGCCCAATATGATTCCAGAAACTCTACAATGATTTTACACCCCCAAAAATATTTATATATTTCAAAAGAATTGATATCATATACCCATGGTTGATATTGTTGGTCTAAAACATACCACTACAAACCCAAAACAACACCTGATTGCCTATAAAATATACAAACCTGTAATATGTAGTCTTTCCCTTAATACCCAACATAATTGTAAAGCCTCATCAAATTAAATTTGGTAGAATAGTTCCTATGAGTTTCAGTATCAGCAAACCTGATTCAATAATTGGCTAACTTTCATAATTTCCATAAGTTAGTCACCAAACACACTGACCTACTCTATTGACATAATCAAATACTGGAATCACTTCTTCTCCCACTAACCTAGTATGTATACTTATAGGAAACTTGAATCCAAACACCAATGCAGAACCCTTACCACTATTGTTCTAGGTTCTCCGTACTGGATACAACTAAAAACCGCTACACTCCACCCAAATAAGGGCTAATACATAATAACACTTAATGGTTTCTCCCCACTATATAATTTTCCATATCTTCATTCTTATATATTAATATTTTAATATTACATAATCATCCCACCATTGATACTCATGAGACCACATTCATCATATCTAGACAAAACAACCCTTTGATCCTCGCTCTTAGGATCTAAAATAACAATGATCCATGAAAACTCTATCCAAAATAATTAATGAATTATTATCTCAGACTTGGTATCAAGGGTAATAATTCTCAAAACCTTTTATCTCCCACACTACAAATTGGCTTCCAATTTATAAACCAATATCAATTATATTAAGTACTACTAAAGTATCTATAATTCTATAGGGTATAAATTTTATAAATATAGTTTGGTCGCTGCCCAAAATACCACCAATCAAGATGATATCCTAAAAAACGTAACATAATATTATATAGATCAATCACCCCAATGGTTCCCACATTGGTAAAAAATGATAAATATAATTCCCTTATGTTTTTCAATAAAACAGTAACATAAATGGTCAGAAAAATTATATAGAATAATGAGTCTCACACCTTTTCATCCTTATCTCATACCTGATCAAACCCCAAGGGTGTTCTTAAATAAATCCATTTCAATTACATGAACTAGATCTATGAGATTGAGAAGACTAAGGGGTTTAAATCCTAACACCCCAATAATGAACCTCACATGGTCTTCTAACTCACATGGGTCTCAATGGACTAAACCTGAAACCCTCTTAGGCTTAACCACATACCAAGAAGGAATCAAAAAGGAATCACTACTCACTAATAACATCATCATCATATAACATCAAGACTCTCATTACCATCATACACACTCTCCCTGACTCGAAGATTTTAAGAAACTCATCCATTAGTATATCTCACATGTTATACATGTCCAATCACACATAACCAAAAACTAATCTCACTATTAAAGGGGTGAGGTTAGACCACAACAATCATAAAGATCTATAGACACAGTGTGTAAGATTTTACTCATATCAAAAAGAAATGTAGGAATCATAAATCTATACCTACAATGGTTCACATGATTATCATATGTAATAAAAATGTGAAACCACGTAGACACACATTCTAGTACATCTTACCAATAACCTAAATCACCACATAGAGAGTCAAACTCTAGTGATTCTAGGCTCACAAGACTAATGATTATCTAACCATTCCTTACATGTGTGTTGGTCACATTACTTCATGTAAAACCTCTAATGTTCCCACATAAAAAACCTCAAGGAATCTATCAAGATAAGAAAAAATCCAATCACACATCGCCTATGTTTCATTAAGATAATCCATTTTACACAAGATTCTCCCCATGATTATTGTTAAAAAGGAATCCACATTCTTGGGTATCACCCTATTCTAGGATACTCTCACATCATCACACCCCATCCTGGGTCTAAGTAGGAAAAGCTCCCTACTATATAGTTATAACTCAACATACATCACCCTTGAGTTAGAAATATCATCATTGGGCCCTCTAACCTATTATAAAAAATATATCACAAAAAACCAAAACACATAAATAAGCTCTCATACTTTAGTCTTATGTATCTAATCCAAATTACATTCTGATGCCCCATTCTAGGAATTTCTTAATGTTGGTATCTCTCTGCCCATACCAAGTCTCCCACTCTAGGGTGAAATTCCTCAATAAGTATCCACCAACTAGACTACCCCCTCAATGATCATTGCCACATATAATAGGATAATCAAAAATTCGACCCCAAATAAATACATACTATCGTACCATCACAAAAATGAAAAAGGAAGTAGTATGAAATACATACTATTAATCCATACTCACCAAATAATATGGGGGTGTCATGACATAAGGGAATATTATAACCCAACCTACCTTCCCTCAGTCCAAGTATCAGATATATATAGTGTTCACCTCATTAATTACTCAACAATAATAACATAATAAAAATATAATCCCAACAATGTAGAATGCCACCATCATGTTATATTTGAAAATGAAACATATTTTTTTCTAACACTTTAAATAACAAGACATAAATTTATATGGAAGGTACTCCATTATATGAATGGGAAGTGAATCCTACATACAAATATAGCTCATGAATTCAAACCACTTTTCTCCTTTTTCTAAGAGAAAAACTAATTAATCAACAATCCCCAAAACATCATAACTTGAAAAATAAAAACATCTCAATTGTAATAGATAAAATTCAAAATTACAAACATAACTCCCTTATAACATAGATTTGAACTCATGCAGGTGGTGGTTTCACACAAAAATATAATTTATTCAATGTTATAACCAGTAATATCTACTTTTAATATATATCAAATAGTAATACAATGAAAAAGACAAGTATTTGATACCACTTTATAGAATTCTTGATCTAGTTCACCTACACCATGAAAAAATTGTGTTCCAAATACCTAAGGCATTCCTCCCAATACACCATAGGCTACTGAGAAACAGAAATGGTATGCATATGATCATGGGTAAACTATATAATCTATTATAGGTATCCAGAAATCAAAACATAAGAAACATAAATAAAAATCACTACAAATTAAATATTAGATAAAGTAAACATCACATCTATATTCCATCAATAAAAGAATAGAATCTCTCATTCTCTAGTAAAATGGGTAGCAGTATTATCATGTAAGAATACATAAAAAGGGTCACCCATAAATTAACCTTATACAAGATACAAAAAAAATAAATAAATAAGATAAGGATACCATATAATACTAGATCTGAAGTACTTTTTCAATCCAATATCCAAACTCCAGTTGAGTTCCATATCTTAACCATCAATAGTTAATCTATAACTGTACATGTGCTTGCACCATGCGATCTTCTCGGGTAACAAAGTGTTAGAGACACCTGAGTAGGATATAAGGAAAACAAAATAGGTCACCACCCATTATTTATTAGAAAAAACAAGTATAATAAAGGGCATACAAAATGTGATATACTTAAAAACATATAATATAATAAAGGAAAAAAACAATAATATAATGGCCTCCTATTTTTAAGTGTGTTATGAGTTAAATTAAGACTCTATTCATGTTTTTTTATATATTAATTATTTGGGATGATTTTCCAGGGTAACTTGATGGTTATGGAGAGTATTGATTTCCTTTTAAAGGGTATATGGTTGAATCCTGTTTTTCCAAAATAGTTCTAATTATCTAGAACTTCATGTGACTTGTGGAAGAAGCACATGTGGTGGATCATGGTTAAGGTTTTTGGTTTATCATACCACACAATCTCACCTTATAAATCTATCAACATGTTCCAATGGAAAAAATAATTTTTGAAACATGGATTACCAAACCATGTGACCAAACCATGTGGGTGCTCATGGAAGTAAAAAATCCATATAGAGTTCAGAAAACCATGTGACTAAACCATGTGCATGTGGATTAATGAATCCATATTCTTCTTTATGGTCCATTAATTACCATTTTGACTCATTATTCTTCCTAAATGTTTCATTCTTGAACCTATATACTCCATATCCTTTTGTCAAAATTTTCCTCTCCATACAAGATTATTTCTAGTGGATACAAGTTTGTTAAAGATTGAGAATGAAGGTACGTAATCCATAAACCTATGTTCTTTGGGTTTCTTCGTGATCGCCACTTCTTCCCATTATATGAATCATAGATCCGGCATGTTGTGTCTCGGTCTATGGATTCTAATTTCATATAATATTTAATTATTAGATCATAGCTATAACGGTGGAATATCTAGTGTGTTGGAGACCTTCCATTGATCAATCATGGATCTAGAGATGTTGCAAGTTCTCAAAAGGTTTGTTAGTGTTGATCCAATACCTTGGACTTAGAATATTAATTAATCTTATTCTATAAAATTTATGTGTTTTAATTGATATCAGTTCTAGGGAATCTTTATGACAGGGATCGATCGAGTTAAATATCAGGCATGACCCTTGTATCAATCCTTGATGGGTTTTTAGTTTTTCATCAACAAGTTAATTTTAGGATGTTCCTTGCTATTTTGGTCCCTGGTATACACTTTTTCCCTTTATTTGATACTTTTTTTGGCATAGATTGTTTGACCATGATTGATAGTTATTACTTGATAGTGTATGCAGCCCATGAGACCCATATGTGATACTTGATTCCATGAGTATGTTCCAGTAGCTTGTTAGGCCATGTTTAATATTGATCACATTTACTCTATGTTACTATTGATTCTCATGAGGATATTATATGTTCTTTCATTATATGTTCTACCTTGTTATGTGTAATTACCATGCATTTAGAGGTATTTCATTTTGTACTTAGAATAGGTGGAATGATCTAATATGGTTATACCTTAGAGAAGGATTAAACAAGATATGATATAAAGATGATGATGGAACTAAACATATGGTAGGAGAATGAAATACTTGAGGTCAAAACTGAGGTTACGAAAGTAGGGGTATGATATCCTTGTGGGATGAACCAAGGTATAGACTTGATGTGATGACCTATAAGTATGACCTATGACTGGGATGTGTTATGAGAGTCTTCAAGTCTAACCCATGATAGATGTGGCATACGATGACCTTGTGGCCAGATCTAACTTGATGCCTTGGAACTACGAAGAGACATGTACACAAGCCTTGTGGCTAGATATGTATCACTTATGATAACTTTATGATTATCCTTTCAGAAAAAAATCCAATGTGGGTATGGTCAAGGCTCAGGGTAGTTTGGTTAACACATGAAATCTTATTATATGATTGGTAAAGAATTATTATTCATTTAAATATCTCATGGAATAAAATTATTATATATGTAAAAATATTTTTCAGGATGAATTGGTGGTTTTCTACCAAATTATATAACCCACACACATCATGGGAATCTAAATGTGCATATAGACTTCATGATTTGTCATACAGATAAAGGAAGGATGCCCATGGAAAATATTTGATTAGTGAATCATAGAGATAGTAGTATTATTAGGATAAGATCTGTAGGATTATGCAGTCTTTCTTATTTTTCTGCTTGTATATTTTATACACTAGTTTGGCTTTCCACATTGGGAGCTTGGTTTATTTCTAGGAAATGGGTGAAATTTTTTTTACATTATGTTTTCTTATATTTCTCTTGATATTATAGGTTGTTATATTTATTTATGTTTCTAATGTATAGCTATGATTACAAAATATATGGTCTCCCCTCTACACCCTTAGAACCTAACACTTGGTCTGTAGTCTCTTACATATAGGGAGGAGTATATGAGACATGGTGGCACTTTGGATCAAACCCATTGATTCTGGTTGGAGTGTTTCAAAATGGTTTCGAATGATTTTCCTTTATTTTTATATAGTTCATTCTGATACATTTTAGAAAGGAGATAGGATATATGAAACTCATATAGGGTAGTTCCCATGTTCCTTACAAGCTCATGTGTAATGGACCTCTGATTTGCTGGTTATGGGATTTTTGTTACAGTTTTATGGGATTTGGGTGTGTGTATGAATCGTGATTAGGCATATAATATTATGTGTCAGATATATATACCCATTATGTTATGAAAATTAGTTCTTTAACTAAATTCATTATTTTGTGAAATATATTTGGGATAGACCTATATTATTTTTTAAGTGATATATCTATATTATTTTTATTTTGATATATCTATGTGTCATTAGTTAGTTGAACTTTATCATGTTGTTATGTTTTGTATATATATGATTGTAAATAACATATAGGTACGAAGTATTTTTATTAAGCCTTCAGAGGAACTTGGAGGGTTATACCATATTTATCTATGTGTGTTTGTCCTACGTTTGGTATTCTAATATAATTCATTAATTGGAACTTTTAACTATTTATGTTGTTTTTCTAAGCTAGTTATTGTGGGTGCTCTAAACGTTTATTTGGAATTTTAGAAAAAAAATAGCACCATAGTGATGTATGCATTCTCCCACAAGGAAGGACTCGCCAGTTAAACCAAAAGCTATGTAAAAGGATAAACTAGAGCATGCTCCCGCACTTTCTCAAATATTTCAGGTATTAGAGACACTTAATCCAATAGTATTTCATATTGTGTCTTCCCATGGTGGAGTAGTACAAAGCACCATGGTTTATTACACTTGTGAATTCCAAATCCATCATACACCATCATTATAGAGTACAAGGGGACCATAGGAAATCAAGGAATTGATATAAATAATTGAGGTAATATTAGACATGGTTGAGACATCAGAGGACCGATGAGTCAACAAAGTGGAATTTATTATTTAGAGACCCACAAAGATATGGTGGAGTTTTCTAGGGAAAGTAGGAAGATGTGAGGTTATTTATTTGGAGGCCTTCAAGAACCTTCTCTTTGATTAATTCCTTCCTAACACACTAAATATTGATCATGCCTAAGAATTAATTGAGCTTAAGTTGGGATCCAGGATGATATCAATATACTCAACTTATTTCATTGGAAAACTTTATTTTTATTATCTCTTAGATATAAATGAGGTATAGAAGACCATGAAGTTTGACATCAGTCTAAAATGTGATATCAGATAAAAGGTTAGGAACTTTGGCCTTATGATATACTCATAGGTTTTTTCACAAGGCCTTGACTACTGATAAGGTCATGTAGGAGGATTGAGCAGCTAGTATTCTCCTATTTTTAGTATATTGGTAGGTTGACCTCATATTTCTATGATGAGGGTCCATTATGGAAGTAGAAGAAGAAGATTGAGGACATGTATTTGGGTAATGGTAAATATTTTTAGTAGAGTAAGGGTTCATCAGCACTCTTGGGAAGAGTTCCATAGTGTTTCAAATGTTGGAATGTTAGATATTATCATAGGTTTTTTCCAACACCTTAGAGAAAGTCTCTGCAGTTTAGTGAGATGGGGCATCTCTAGTAGTTCTTCTCTGAAGCATTGAGTTCATGATTTCATCGGGGTTCAGGATACATGTGATATATAAACCATGGATCTATCTAGGTTCCTCAATAGTATTTTTAGATTCCTCAAATGATTTTGTCTCAGGTGAGGCATGTAACATAGGGTTAGGGTCATGGAGTTGAGTTAGGATTATTTTATTTGATAGACTAGGTACTGTATGATTTTTGAGAGGTACTATTGAAAATTCATGTAATGGTACTAATTATTTGTACTCTTTCTACCAATATTTTTTTATACTAGTGGTTCGTTTTCTTTTATATCTTCCTAAGTTGATGTTCTTGACTTACCAATTAAGTTATCTTTTGGCTTTATTTCACTCAATACACCATTGATAGTGAATGTTTTTCTTCTCCAAAGATGACTAGAGTGTCTTTTAGATGTTGTTGTCTATATATATATTTTATATTTCATGATACTTTAGATGACTACCTTTTATGTAATCTTTGTAATGGACTATATGAAAAGATTTTTTGCTCACATTCATTGTTATAAAAGGTGAGTATTAATTATTTATCTAAATAGAAGGAATTTTATGATGACCAATGATTGGCACGTAAAAACAAATAGAATGGGGTTATTTTTTGAGATAGATTGGATCTATCACTATATAGGTTCTAGTTTTTTCCTTATAGTATAATTATAAGTATCCCCCTCTACTTTTCTTACAGTGGTGGATCGTTATCGGGATATTTTTCTGCATAAATTCTCAGGTCTTCCTCCAGATAGAAGGATTGAGTTTGAGATTGATTGTTTTCATGGATTTTAACTGATATCGATTCATAATTATTGTATGGTACCAACTGAGTTGATAGATTTAATGGTGCATATAGATTATTTGGATTTGAAGGTCCATATAATACTAAGAAAATTTCCTTGGTATACCCCTATGTTTTTTTCAAGAAGGAAAAAAATTATCTATGGATATGTGTAGACAATAGGAAGCAGAATTTTCTGATGGTAAAAAACATTTATCCTTTACCTAGTCATGATGATATTTTTTGATCGGTTATGGGGAGACTAATGGTTCTCTAATATTTATCTTTGTTCGAGATACCATCAGTTGGGGTTCAAAGAGTGGGATATTCCTAAGATAGCATTCAAGAGTATATATGGAATGTATAAGAATCTATTTATGCCTTTTAGACTGAATAATGTGCTAGTAGTGTTCATGGATCTAGAGAATAATATCTTCTACCCATATCTCAACTCAATTTTCATATTCCTTGTTGATGAAATCCTTTTATATCCATATACTTCTTACTTACATTTCAGTCACCTTGGGACCTTATTCTGTATGCTCTGAGTGCATCATCCTTATACTAAGCATTAAAAGTGTAACGTATAGATATGAGAGGTGTTATTCTTGGTATTATTTGTAATGACCTTAAGTTTTATAAATGAAATTTCCTTTTTAAAATTATAAATTCCTTATTAATTAAAATAGTTTTAAAAAACACATGATGTGCTTTTGTTATTTTAGACCGTTATAATTTATATTATTTTAGATTTACAATACTCTTAAGATTCGTAACCATTGATAATATAGTAATTGTATTATGACCATTATGATTATTATATGTTAAGGTATATGATAAATCCAATTGATAAAGATAAAAGAGGCAATGGCCTCGTTAAGTTGGATCGTAAACTATGAAGCACAATTATCGAAGCTTCCAAGGGAGATGGAATCACTGGCCTTTACACATGACCAACCCCATTCCAAGATTCCAAAACTAAATAATAGGAAAAATAATATATGATATAAGTAAAATATTATCAAGATCATGGCCCAAACTATGTTTATCAAACCACCGCAAGAAAGTTTCACCATCACAAACCTTATATATGGTATACACTAGTTTAATAAGGGGTTATGTATTGAGACCCTAATAGTATGAATATTTATATTTTAATTTTTAATAAAATAAAGATTATATTTATCTCTTTTATTTAACATTATTAATGATTAAATTATTAGTTTGGTAAAAGTTAAATTTTGATATGAAGAAACTCAAATTCTAATTTTCAAAAATATATAATTTCAATCAAGAAACTCTTTTAATTAAATAAATAATTTTTTAATCAATATTATTTTAATAGAATATAATTATTAAATAATATTTATTTAAATATAAATGATAATATAATTTTATGAAGTCAGATATAATTTTTATAATGTTCAGAAACAATTATCGTCGTAAAAACAATACTTTTTAATAAATGGGAATTTTTATTTGAAACAGTAAATTATCATATTTAGATAATTATTGTAATAAAATAAATAATATTTTTTAAATTAAAATGTTTAAAATATTCAATGGTAAATTTTTCAAAAAAAATTGAGACATCCATATTTTTTGTTAAAATTTAAATACGGTGTAAATATATTGAAAGTATTATGACATCATTAAATCCCATAAGTGATGTAATAAAAACAATAAAGAGTATTAAATACTAAAATTTTGTTTACTATTTAAAATAATGTATATATGAATTTATTTTATTACTTTTATTAACCCTTAATGGATCCACAAAAATCTATATTATTTTTTATGGTTTTTAAATCAATTGTTTATAAAAATGACTCACTTTCACATCACCAAGGGTAATATTTTAAAACGTTCAGCTCATGGAATTATAAAATATTTAAATCCACACCTATTTAGAAGAACCCATGGGAAGAACCCTGGTAAGGTTTGTGGTTTTAATTATTTTATCTTATAGAGTCCAAAACCGACGTTTAGAAATTAATAAAGAATCCCCCCTATGTTTCTATATATACACACCCACAATCCCCCTCCTCTTCAATAAAAACACATTAATAATGAATATAATATCTCTATAACACTAAAAAAACATCCCAATATGTTCCCAAGATCTTAATAAGTACCTACCACGACCCCTCCCCCCCCCCCCTCAAGGTAAGAGATTATCTTCTTCTCCTCTTTATTCAAGAACATTTTTTATATTATTCCTTTTTTATTTCAAATTTTTAAAATAGTGAAATGTATTTATATATAAATATTAATATAATTATGACTTAAAGGTGATAATATACCCCTTTCACTCTCATTAAACCCTTCCAGGAATCTTTATGTACTCCCATTATGCTACCAAAATTATCCTACGATTTTCCATGCCAAACATTTTTGTAGTTAATACCAATCCTCATTTACACTCAAGGGTGTTCACTTAGATATACAAATTATAAAATTATTTGGGACTTAATTTTATGTGACCCAAACTCTTTAATCATGGGATTAAAATTTATGAAATACATCCTTTTGTAATATGATCTATGTGGCATACTTATGCATGTACATGGTATGATTATGACAGGTGGACCGGAAATTATATAGCCACAAAATGCATTGGGTAATGTCTTTATCTCATGGTATTCCATGTATGGTGCACAATATATTATCATAATTACACTATATTGTGATTTCTTGTAGATTACCCTTGACTAATGTTCATAATGTCATGTTTTAGGTTGTTTCCACATTCTTAGGTTTCCTTTATGTTATTATTATATATCATGCTTTGATATTAAAATTTATGATTCTCACCCCTATTATTTTAGCTTGATATTACTATTAACTCATATATTTTAATTTTTACTTATTATATGATTTTTTAATGCCCCTACTAGGATTTATATATCACCCATATATTATATCCTTCTTTAGGTTATCTCATGAAATTTTAGAAGTGCAACGGAATTTTAGGGGCATTTTATGGAGTTTTTAAGTGATTTTATTGTAAAAAAGTTCCAAGTTATTATTCTATGTACCTAATTTCCAAAATAAACTATTCCTCATGATAGTATAGGATTGTATTTTCCGTATATTTAAGTTATAAATCATACATTAAGGCGTATTAAAGATATGGGTTTTCATAGTTGATATAAGAAGAAATTATAGTTATTTTCTTGTAACAAGATTTGAAAACATAACTTAAACCATATATATAATACTAAACAAAAAAAATCATACCTAAACTATGGTAAAGTATAGATTAATTGGTTTCTATTTAATAATATCCTATTTTGGATACTACAAGATAATGTGGATCTAACACAATAATACCCAGGAGTAATGACGCTAAAAAGGTGCATTGGGAATTTACTTGATTGTCAGCTAGTGCAAGAAATATATGCCTTAAATCACACCTAGTTTTATACTCCTGGAGGATATGCTTTGGAAAATTCATGATCTCTACATAAACCATTATGAAGGAAACAAAAATGACCATAATTGTTTTTTGTAAATAGACCATTGGTAATTTATATTAAAAACATAAAATTCATAGGTTAAGGAATGTATATAATTTTTTATTTATCCCTTAAATGTTTTTATTTTCCATTTTATATTTTTATTAGCTTTAAAATTCTCATCCCTACCTCTATTTTGTATTAAATAAATTATTTGAACTAAAATAAAATAGTGAAAGGAAGGCTTATTATTTTCTCATGGACATAAAGTATATTATGTGACTATGGTTCTATGTGTTCTTTCATATCATATAATTTTAGTATAACTATTAAAAAACCACATTAGAAAATGTAAGTCAAGTAATGAGTGAAAATAGAAATGGGAAAATTATTACATCCCTAGTATATAGCTTCTCCCCAGTCCATATTTGTAGGATGAACTTCCCAGTGAACCTTATCATACTCCCTTTCAAAAAATTTGATACAATTATAGGTATGGATTTGATTTCCTCATATATATCCAACATAAATTTTCAAGAAAATAATATCAACATACATATCTTAAATCACCCTCTATTTCTATACAAGTGAAAATAGGAAGATGGATCTCCTTTAGTATCATCATCTCAAGCATGGATATTATTGACTTGTGAACAAAAACATATAGATGAAATGATTAAGACCAAGGAAAATATTTTAACACCCTGATATTTTATAATATTTTTCATTTTTAATATATTTAATCTCTTTGGTAGCTTGAGATACATGCAACACGAAGTTTAAATGAACATAAATATACTATTAAAATATTTTTAGGTTATATTTATATCATATCCATTGGATTGGAGGGTATGAATAGGACTAAATAAATTATAAAAACATATTGTTTATATATACATTTAATGGATAGTTTGGGCATCACCTAATTAGAAATGAAAGTAGAAACTAAATAGAAATAGAAGATAATTTTTCTAAAAATTGTTTCTATGTGTGCAATGTCTTTTTATAACAATGAATTAAATTTATCACTATAGGTAAATGATTTTTTTAAAATTGTATATTAAATAAAATTTTTTATCTTTAATAAGATATTTTTTCTAGTAATGGCATAATAATAAATCCTATTTTATTCATTAAAATTTATTTTTCAAAAAAGTGGTTTCGTTATATTCTGCAGACTTATTTTTAAATTCATTTTTCTATAATTTTACAGATTTTTTTTGAAAAAATGATCTTTATTTTGGAAATAATATTTTATAAAATATCTTATAGTGATGTTTTTTGAATTTTTAGAAGAGATTAAATTTTTGATGAATAGTGAAAATACATGTTTTTATTTAAAATTCAATTTTCATTTAAAGAATTAACATAATTTTATTTTGTTTTAAAAGGTTTTAAAAGAAAAATTATTTCAATTATATTATTTTTAATCCAATTTATTTAATTGAAATAAATTTTATGTTCAAGTTTTATATAAAAACTATTTAGACTTATGAAAAACTTTTCTTTGGAAAAATGGTTTTCTGTCATGCGTGTGAGTTTAATTTTAAATTAAATACTTACACCTCTATTAATTGAATTTTATAAAATTTATTCCATATTATTTAATTATTATAATTAATATTATATAATAAGTTCAAATTACTTTTTTTATAATTATTCGTAACAACTGTTAAAAAACTATTATCAGGGTTAAGGTTAAAACAGGTTCAATTGTGGGTTAAACTAAAACGATAAGGGTTCATATGACAAAAAAAATTCTAATTTATATTATATAAAAATATTTAGAAGTAATTCCATCTAAGATTCATTAATGGACCATTTTGGATCCATTTTGGTTGGGTAAAGTGTTGTTGAAATTTATTCTTTTTGAAAATTCCAATTGTGTCCCCACCCCCACTTATAAAAGGATGCGTATATACTTAAGGAGTTTGTTTTAATAATAGTTATTGTTATTAACCATGTGTTTTTGTTTTATTAATTGTTATAATTCCATAAAATTTTCCTAAAATATAATTATATAATAACACCACTGTATTTTATATACTCATATGTCATTATGTTAATTTAATTACCTATATAAATTTCTATGTCCATCAAATGGGAAATAAAATTGTCGATCATGTGTATGACGAACTACCCCCTCCCCAATCGATGTAACTCTTTTTCCATCACTACCACTCATGAAAAGATATAATGATATTTCTATTTTTTTATATTATATTAATGAAATAAATATAATTATAGAATTATAATATCACATAATCTTTTTTACCTTTAAATCTATTTGAAAACAATAACGTTGTTGGTGGATACATGCGGATTGACACCTCCATGAAACGATGTGATTATTTTTTTCATTTTATTTTTACATAGATGGAAATAAGGATATATTTTATGAATATATATTTTTATATAATATAATAATGATTAAATAAATTTGAATCATTATTTAATTTTATTTCATTCTATTCTTTGAAAAATAGAAACAGTGTTCTTGTATATGTAAGACCTACCACCTCCATGAATAGTGTAATTCATTTTTCTATCTATAATTTTATGGATAAATATAAATACGTATATAATTATTAAATGTGATATTTATATAATTATTAACATTATATAGATTATTTAATCATCATAAAATTAAAAATACCAAAAATATTGAACAAAGACATACATGAAAAATAAAGCAGTTGTAACCTGAAATAGTGTTTTTAACAGAGAATTTTTAATAAACAGGTGATAAAATATTATAAGTAAATAATATATGGTATGGTATATATGTATATGGTTCTATAATATATTTATATATATATATATATTAAGCCAATATTTATTATATACGAGTTTCTAATGTAGAAAAAGGAAGTCAGACCTGAGGTAATGGATTTTCGTATCACTTTTATTTCTATAGTAAACATGCCATATTCACTACTTGTTTCTATTATGTGGTGTATATAATTCACATGGCTGTATTTTTTTATTATTTTTATAAAAATTATGGAATATACATATCCATATAATTTTATTTCTTTCATGGGGATTAGGATACAATATTACCCAAAGTGGTAAGGATTTTAGGTTAAAATATCATTATTTATCAAGATTGTTTATGATTATGATTTTGATAATAAATTATTATGATTTATCTCTCATGAAATTCATCAAATATATTCTCCTATGGTTATTTTTTGGTATTATTATTTTTCATTTAATTTTCCCCTCTTTATGTAATGAAGATACTGAAAGATTATTTTCATTTAGGAAAACTGGATTTATCTATCACTTTGGTCAAAATAAATATATTTTCTTCCATATAACTAGTTTTATAAAACGTTTACACGAATGTATTTAATAAACATATATAATTATTTAAAATTAATTTTTACACATTTTTTAAATTTTTTACAAAATGATTTAAATGTAATCTTATTTTACTTTTCTAAATGAGGTAATTTTGACTTTTTACTAAAAGTGCATAGGGATATTTGTTTTAACATACACTACATGAGGGAAATTTTTTACCATCATTAACACTCAATTATTTAAATCTTCTTTTAACATTTTTGAATATTATTTTTAAATAATTTTTTTTTATTTGGTATGATTTTAGATTTTAAATAAGATATTTCAAAGAGGAAAGGATATTTTCCTCAATAAATGATCTAAGTGATATTTTAAAATCATTTTCCATATAAAAATACACCTTTTAATTTTCCAAATCATTATTGGGGATATTATTTAATGATACCATTCTTATTATTTCTATGGATAATTTATTATTATGATGAAAAAAATTATGAAATCCATTCCTTTTCTATACGTTATACTATGATGAATTCATGAAATGTGTATGAAAACTATTTCTTCTCCATGGTTTATTCCATGAAGAAATATTTATGAAAATCCTTTCTTTTTTATGAGTAATGATATGAATAGTGTTTTATGATCATGTAGAACATGTCTATATGATTTTCATTATGTGATGGGTGGGTTAGAAATAATATATCCCTCCAATGAATTGGGTAAATATATATATCTCATGAGATAAACAATACTAGAATAAAGAGTGAACCCAATTCCGTATGGCACTCTATTCACTGTGATAGTCTTGGGAGTGAACCATGACTACTATGATGGTTTGGTGAGTGAACCCATTCCACTATGAGAATTTTCGAAATGACCCTTAACTGGTAAGGAAATGATTTTCTGTGAATAATTTTATTCCACAAATCTATGTCTTATTCCAATGTTCTGACCTCATGGATCATGTTTTATTCCTTTTCGATTTGGGTCTTGTGAACTGGAAAAAATTATTCCATGACTCAAGATTATGATCTAAGTTATACAGGTTATGGTTTTAAAATTTTATGTTCATGTTATCATACCTTTATACTAATGTTATTTTTATTTTATCATTAATATCTCCATTTTTTATCATTACTAAGCATCTAAGATCACATATTCTTATGTTTCATTTCCCCATGTTATGAAGAAATGTATTACTTATGATATGTCTTTGAAGGTTGTTAATTGTGAAGAATATATTGGGAGATTATGTAGTTCACTTTTGAACTAGTTTTTTATGTATCTATGTTTCCAATGATACTAAACTTTCATATTCCTCATGAGGGTTTTTGTAAAATTGGATGAATATTTATCTATTAAGATGTAATAACTATGTATGAATAGTATGGGTCACTATAGTTAGTATAAAAAGAAAAGGAAGTTATTTTATCCTTGGGAACTCTCATGCGTGAACATTAGGTGAATAATAACTCTTCACCAAAGGGTTTTATAAGGAAATGTATAATGACTCATACTTCTCATAAATAGATATTACATCTTAATATATGAATATTAATTACATAACATTTCGAACCACAATAGAATCGTTTAGGTCTAGTATCTTTGGAAACTTGGAGATATAAACAATTAGTTCGTAAAATTTCTACATCATCTATCACTTATTTCTTCATAAATATCACCATTATTAGATGTATTATACTTAATACCATTCTTCATGACATAGGTAAAGGAAACATAAGAAAAGTTTGAGCTCAGATGCACAGTAAGGGAAAAAGGGAGATATCAATGATCATATATTAATAACATGAGCATTAGGGTATAATAACATGATATTAACATTTTAAAATCATACCCTTCATACAAAATATCATAATATTAATTAATTTCATAAATCATGGTAGTTTGTAAGAAATGAAACATAAGAAAATAAAATAACACAAACCATGAAACAATAACATTGGCATAAGACATGTAATTGTGGCATAAAAATAAGCATATAAAATAATTTCCTTAGTAATTGAGGCTCTTTTAAAATACTATAATAGTAAAATTGGTTAATTCCTTAAACTATCATATTATTAAAGGTTCACTCCCAAGATTATCCTTGTGGACAAGGTCACTTGCTGAACTGGATTCTCTTTTCATTTTGGTCATGTTTATCTCCTAAGATTTCAATCTTTACCTAATTCATTTGAAGGAGATATATGTCCCATCCATCCCATAATGAAAATAATAAATATTCATTTGATTATATTATATAAAATTAATCATTTTAGAACCCATGAAAAGAAATTTTTTTCATAAATATTTGATCATTTCATAGGCCATGAAAAAAATCGGTTTCATAAATATTTTTTTATTTTTTTGTAATCATAAACCATCCAAAGAAAGAATAAATAAATTATCCTTGGATCATGTCCCCATTAAATAATATGTAAAATCGAATTATGTCATCTCATATGAAAAATTATTTTGAAATATTACTTAGAGAAATTATTGAGGAATATAAACTTTAAATTTTGAAATCCCTTCCTTTTAAAAAGCTGTGAAATTATAAAGGAAATTATTTTCTACGAAACTTCCCATGGGAACTTGTAAAGGAATATTAAGATAAAAAATATTTATAGTGGTGGGAAAATTTATTCATGTAGTATATGTTAAAAAAATTTCATTCACACTTTTATAAAATTTTCTTAAAAGTACTACATTCAGAAAACGATAAGAAGATTATTGTCAAGACGTTTTGTAAAAAGAAAAATAGGGGGAAATTATTTAATTAATAATTTTTATAATTTTCAAAAAAAATTGAAAAAAAAATTAGAAAAAATTGAATGGAAGAAAAATATCATCTGGGCTGATACTTAAAGATAAACAATCTTGAATATTGATAACATTAGAAGATAAAACCCTTAACTCTAGTCTAAATCTATTTGTATGTGTTTGAAACTCATGTATAATAAATATAATTTTATTACACATATATTATAGAATCATAATTATATATATCATACCAAATATTATTTACTTATATCCTTTTATTTCCAGTTTATTAACAATTTCTTGTTAAAATCGTGTTTCGGCTAATAAATGGTTTGTTTTTCAAATATATTTTGATTTTTTATTTTCAGCCCATTTAATTTAATAAAAATTACAAAATATAAAAAATATTAAAACTTGATATAAATATCATATAAAATCATTAATTTTTTATTATTATTAATCCATTTATGTTAGAGATAGAAAATGAATTTCACTGTTCCTGGAGACGGTAGGTCGTACATACTCAAGAACATTGTTTCACTTTTTTGATGGATGGAATGAAATAAAGTTAAATAATAATTAAACTTTCAAGGATAATTTTAATTTTATCTATATCACATATAATCATAAAATTAATTCTAATTACCATACTATTAAAATATAATTGAAAAATTAATCACTTCACTTTGTGGAGTCGGTAGTCCACACGTACGCAAAAGCAAGGTTATCATTTCCCAAAGGATTGGTTAGTAAGATGGTAGAAATGATATTATCATTAAATAATAATAATTTTTTTATAAATATCATATATAAATATTAAACTCATCATAATAATCATCCATAAAATATGGTGTTGAAAATTGAATTGTATAGTTATGTGGAGACGGTAATCCATACGTACACACGAGCTATACTTTCATTTCACGTTTGATGGGAAATAGGTTTTTTTATTATATTTTCATAATCATAATAAAATTTAATAATATTTATGATAGAAAAATTATTATTTTTTTATAAATACCATATTTTTATATGATTTAAAGAAGAGTAGAAGAAAAGTGATCAGTCAAGGTGATTAGCAATTCTTTGAAATAAATCCTTCAGATATCCTATATAGAGATCTAGGGTTGGTATTTTGGGAAGAAAATAGAAATATTTTATGTGGATAAATAATTTTAAAATTTAAATTTTCTTATTTTGGTCAGGATATAAGTCTCAAATTAGTATAAATAATTTAGGGAGGATATTTCCTTTATAATTGAGGTGAGGGGCACTTTTAAATTTTCTCAAAATATTAAATTATAATAAATTAATTTTCAAGAAAAATTAATCCAAATGGTAATTTATTAGAAGATAAGTTAGGATATTGTTTTAATCTTTTCAAATAATATAATTCATAAAAGTATTGGTGTAATTGTAAACTTACCATTTTGATTAAACCTTAGTTAATCAATTTTAATTTTAACTATAGTAACAACATTTAAAATATTAAAGGTTTTAATTTTAAATTATAATATGAAAAAAATTTCATAAATGGAAAATTAATGAAATTTTAGACCATATAATATCTAAATTTTATTAATTAATGATTTTTATAATTTTTAAATAAATAATATAATATAATATTTTCATAGAATATCATTATTGGTAATTTTGACTCTATTCTTTTAATTTAACATTAAATACATCCTAACAAATAGAGGTTATAATATAATTCATTATAACCTCAATAATATGTTCTATATTTCTATAAAATTATTGGGTCACATTAAATCCTTTATATTATATCACTTTTAATATTTTCAAAATCATTTATTATATACTTTTTTTAAATTGAGAAATACTACACTGGTGTTGCATAAGAAATTAAGGTCATTATATAATTACTAAAGAATAAAAATAAATTTATATCATGAAATTAATTTTATTAATCTCAAAATATACACTTACATTCATTCTTAACATACTTTTTTACATATATGGACACATAAGAGATATTCAAAACAAAGAGAATGACATTTGTAAATTTCTTGGACTTAAATAATGTATAAGTCATTTTAAGGGACAAACATCCATTAAATGACTCAATTTATAATATAAGGTGATAAGGGTAAAATTAAATTCATACAATTATAATTAGGATGAAAAAATATTCCCTTATCACTTATTTTTAATCCATATTAACACAATTTATCCATTACTGATGTGAAAAAGTTTACCACGAAAACTATTCATTTTGACCAAAAATAAAAGGGTTCTAATTAAAAATATTAAAACTCCTGGGTAAAAATATGGAAATAATTTAATCTAATTCAATAACTATAAATGGAAAAAAAATTATTTTAATTTAAGTTTCAAAAAAGAGAAAAAATATCATTTTAAAAATATATTTTTAAGTATGAAAATGGATTTATTCTTAGCTTATGCCTGGAAAAAAATTATTTTTTGATTATTTTAGTCCATTTGATCATGAAAATAATTTACAATTTTTACTAATATAATTCAAAAATATAGATAAATTTAATTTATTAATAAAAATACATTACATAAATAAATATAGTTTTTCAAAAAAAATCATCACGTTAATTTTAGAAGAATTTTTATTTTAAATTATAAAAATTTAATATCTAATGAACTAATTTTATAAATTTATATAAAATATATTTTTAATAAATTTTTTATTAATATTCATACATAATGATCCAATGGTTAAGCGATAATGGACACAAAATATATCAATAATATTACATAGTTCATCTAAAATCCTAATTGCTTGTAACACAAGCTATCAAATAAATAAAATGATTTAAACCAAAATATTTCATAAAAATATCAGGATGTTACATTATACTATCATTAAAATTAATTTATCATTGAAATTCATCACTATTAGGGTAAAAATGAGGATACTTCTGCCACATCAGATCCTTAAGTTCCCACATAGCTTCCTTAAATTGGTGGTTTCACGAAAAAACATTGATCAGGTGAGTGATCTTGTTTCAAAGAATATTTTATGAAAAATATAAAATCTATATTGTTTATTTGTCATAAGAAATATGTTTCTACAGTTATATGACATATGAGTTCAATGCATGTGAAGGATCGTGTATGTACTTTCTCAAGAGAGATATATCTAACACATTGTGAACTTGAGAGAGATTTAGTGGAAGAACCAAGAGAGAAGCTACCATCCTATTACGATCAAGAATTTCCCAAGTACCAATATACCTTGGGATTATCTTACCCTTATTTAAAAATGTCATCACCCTCTTCTAGGTATATATTCATAGTAATGCATTATCACTAATTTCAAACACTAAATCTTTCTAATGATTGTCAGCATGACTTTTTTGTCAACTCTGAGCTTATCTTATGTATTGTTGAATGGATATAATATTTGATACAATTTCCTTAGATAGATCAGGTAAAAATATTTTTGTTTCTCCAAATTCATTCTATCATGTTGGAGTTATGAGTTTTCTACAATATAGGGATTTTTAAAGAGGCATTTGAATACTAGATTGAATGTTATTATTGTCAGAAAATTTCACCAAAGGGTGGTCTTGACCCCAACAATATTTTAAATCCATAGAGAATTATCTTAACATATATTATATAGTTTTAATGGTTTTATAAGAATAAACATAATCCTCAGAATGATACATAATACTTAAACTTAACTCTTCTTACATATCTTACTGAATACTTCTACAATATATTGAGGTAAAACTCAGATACCAATCAGATACAATTTATATCAGTACACCATGAAATCTAAAATTTGCATAAAATATAACCAAGTAACATGATCAAGAGATAAATATTATCTAATGGTAATGAAGTGTGCTAACTTTATAGTGTGATTGACTATAACTCTAATAGCATTATTCCCATTATATGTTTTGAATGGTCTGAAGACGAAATCTATGGTGATATTTTCCCATATTCATTTTGGTATGGTTAATGGTTGTAACATCCTATTAGACTTCTATCTCTCATATATAACATTATGACATTCCAATAGTGATGAAATATACTCTAAAATATATGTCTTTATGCCATCCAACCATAAATACGCTTTCAAAACTCTATACATCATCATACTTCTAGTATGAATAGATAATGAAGTACTATGAGCTTCATTCATCGTATCCTTTTTCAAATATGTTACCTAAGGGACACATACATGGTTATTGAACCTTATTATTCCCTCTTAATCAAGTTTAAACTGAAAAACATTTCTCACATTATTTTTTATCACTAAATCTTATTTATATGCCTCTTTAATATTTAATTAGATATATGGTTGAAAATTCATTTATAAAAGATAATATTTCTCCCCTTCCTTCAAGATTTCAAGATCCATACTTTGAAAGTCCATAAATATTGGATCTTTTTTATCCACATCATAAAAAATATAGCATGATCCTTTCGACTCAGACCATATTCCACCTTTTTCGCTTTCCTAGGGTGTTAATGTATTGAGTGATCATAATATTTAATCAAATCCAACAACCTTCTTTGGTTCATATTCAAATCTTTCTATGTGAATATATACATTAACCATTTTTATCAGAATATTTGTCTCATTTTTCTCCATAGAGATAATTCATCTATATCTTTTAGGCCAAAATTTCCCCAACTAACTCCAAATCATGAATTGGGTTATTTTTCTCATGGCCCTTCAATATTCATGAGGCTTAATCTATAACAAAATCATTCAGTATGAGGAAAAATCCTAGTCCTTTCATTTAAGTATCTATATGGATTCCAAAACCTTATTAGTTATAGGGTAGTATAGGCATCTATGAACTAACTAGTCTTATCTTCGACTCTTTAAAACATTCCCCACATTAACCCATCCAAAGGAATGTCACTCCCTTCTATGTAAACTTAGTGAGTGGATTGGATATATATTAAAAATATACACAAAGAACTGATAATATACATATAAACCAAGAAAATAATGAATCTCATCCATAGTGTTTGGTCTAGGAAAATGTTCAATAACTTATTTCTTTGAAGGATCTATTGATATACATCACTTAAGATTAAATGTATCAATAATGAATCTTTCTGAATCCAAAATTTACAACTAGTAAATTTTTCATAATGATTAAGCTTTCTTATTTTCATCATTATAATTCTCAAATGATATTAATTATCTTCCTTCATATTTGAATAAATATTAATATCTTCTATAAAGTCTACAAAACCTGATCAAGGTAATATCTAAATACTCCCTTCCCCAAACCCATAAAGATATAGGAGTAATTAGTAAGACTAAATGGAATCACTCTATATTCATAGTGTTCATACCTTGTATAGAGTGTTGTCTTGGGTTTTTCCTTATTCTTAACCCCCAATTAATGACATCTTGAATAAATATCAATCTTGGAAAAATATTGAGCTCTGCATAGTTGATCAAACAAGTAATAAATATGGAGTAGATGATACTTGTTCTTGATAATTATATTTTTGAGTTCTAGATAATCAATTTAGATACTAATTAATGAAACTTTCTTCTTAAAAGTCGAATAGGTGTACCCTAATGTTATAACCATAAAAATATTAATCTTTTGTCAATATTCTCCTGAATTTTCTTCTTAAATCATGATACTCAATAGATGAAATTCTCTATGGAGTATTTAAATAGTTGTATCACCATGTATGAGTTATATTGAAGACTCAATTTCAAAATTATGTGGAAGATCAGTAATCTATATCATAAATACAATAATAAAATCTCACACAACAGAAATATCTTAGATGTTGAGTTTCTCCCTATCCATATAAGATAAATTCTCCCTTTTAATAATAGTCATGAAATATATTATTGATGTAATTTCCATTATAAGTTCATTTTATTCATCACAATAATATAAAAACATACATTAGTTCGTAATGTCAAGCTTAACATCCCTTATTTGGACATTAATGTGGGATTTATGTAAATAAAGGCAATCCATTCCCAAAAAAATATTTAATTCAACTATAGGAAGAATGAGAAGATTTTCTAGAAATATATTCCCATAACCCTAAAGTGGAGAAGAATCGTAGACATGAGATGTGATCATCAAACCATTCAGGGTTTTTACTCCTAAATCAACATCTAATTTTTCAGGTGGTAGTATAATACCCTTATAAAAGTATTTAGATATAAAATAGTGGTTATATATAAATTCAAATAAGACATTAGCGGTTCTAGAGTGGATGGTAAGTGTACCCTTCACCATATAATTATCATACCCCTAATTATAAATATTGATCGGATGATATTTTCCTTCATATCTAGAATTAAGAGGTATTTGATGTCAAAAATCATCATTAACCTTTGGCTTTGGGAATTGGTTAACATAATTTCAATACTCCTTTCATTTAAAAAACTATATTTAGATTGGTTCATTCTGTGGAGTTTTCTAACCATTCACATCATTAGCTAACTTTTTTCCATCACTTTGGCTTTTTATTTCTGATGGCCTTCCTTTCCACACTAGAAACACTTACCAATTCCCATAATAAAATTTCCCCCATGATTCCTTCCACACATTGAGCATAAATGAATTTTTATCTTCTTCTCTCTATGGTTTTTATATTTTGCTTTTAATTCCATTTGTTTCTTTTCTTATCAAAATATGGTATTAATGGGTAACTCTGGTCTCTATCTCCAAATTCATAGAATGTCAAACAATTTATTCATATCTATTGAAGTCCCTTGTATATAAATCCCTTTAGAGACTTGGTTTTATACCACTAAAGAATTTGTAAATCTTACTTTTATTTTAGATTATAATACCATAAGTTTACCACACACGTATTTTGAAATCTACATTATAGGTAACAATATATTCATCAGCTTTATTCTTCATCATATGAAATTATTTCCCCATTTTCATACAAATAATACGCAGAAATAACCCATTGAAAATGATATTTTGAATTTATCCTATTTCATGGAGTCAACTTCATATTATTTCCTCTTGTTCAGGATAAGAGTCCACCATTAATCTGTTTCACCTAAAAAATGAAAAATAGCTCAAATAATTTTTTCATTCATTGAAAATTGGATAATTGAAAATATATTTTTAGTGTTATTAGTTTATTCCTCAATGGGATCAGTATACCAACTAAAAGAAGGTGGGAATTGCCTCATTAAGGACTCAATAGAATGTAGTTACCTCTTTTTCTAATTTGGAATATTAGTGAGTTCATAGATTGAGAAAGTTGTGTGATTATAGTAATATAATTTTTTATTTTAACTCTTATAACATGATGTTTCGTAAGAGGACAATCATTTCAGTTTCAATTGCATCCAATACTAACAATATTTTTTGGGTTCAATAAATTGACTGAGAGGATAGTGTTTGTGATGACCCAAAATCCAGTAACCCATAGTTGATTTCTACTTTATTACATTTTCATAAGATAAAAGAAATCACATCTTAGAGGATTGAATTGTTTTAGAGTCTTGGTAAACTAGATACAAATAATATTACCATATTAAATTTGAATATGAAATTTACAGAATTTTTTTTTAGAATTTCATTATTCCTTATAGAGTATACTTATATTCATTCAAAGTATACTTCTTATATTATTGGTAAAGGATATAAAATAAGGGTGAGCTAAAATTCTCTGTAAGAGTTCCATATAATGAAAGCTATCATGAATAAATAAGCATAATCGGCGTGGAAAGGAAAATAATTGAACACACATTTCATTTAAATAATTTCACTATCATTATTAGATAAGGAATAATCAATATGGAAAGGTAAATAACTAAACACAAATTCCATTTAATCAATAACTTAACTATCATGAATGGATAAGGCATAGTCGATATGGTAAGTTAAATAATTGAGAACGCATTCTATTCCATAAATATATTAACTTACATGAATAGATATGGAATAATAAATTTGTAAATGTAAATAACTAAACAAAAATTCCATTAAAATAACATAAATATCATTAATAGATAGGAAATAATCAATAGGGAAAGATAAATAACTGAAAACGCGTGTCATTTAATGAATAACTAAGAATGAAATGCATCCAGAGATGATATAATTAAAAAATATCATGGATAATAATAACTAAACTCTTATTGAATGAAAATTTTAATTATTGGATATCATGATCTCAGGAATCATGATATCACCATTGTCAAGACCATTCATAATACAGTTAAAACTATGTGTAAAAATCTATATAATTATCGCTTACTGATTCACCTCATGAGTCTAATGATGCATTGGTGGGATATATAATTTCCCACACCCATAACTTCATTTCCAAAACACTCCTCATATATAGAATAATCAATTTAATTCATGAACAATGTGCCTTAAAATCAAAAATCCATATTCATTAATGAATATGGATTTATCAATATTTCTGTAGATAAAAAAATAAAATTCAAATTAGAACACTATATGTATAAGTTATATATAGTTTAATAAATAAACATATACATGATAAATAATATGTATATTTAGGGAAATTTAATATCCAATGATCATAGGAAAGTTTACATTTTATTTTAAAGTCAATATATACAAAATGAATCAAGATAGTGAATGTCAATACCTTCATTTATAAAAATGATCATAAACCATCTATAAAAATAATAATTATTGTATCAATAAAACATATTTCTAGTGGAGTATAATTTAACTAAATTGGTTTTGTAGTTAGTGAATAGAAATACCATAAAATGGTCTTTAAAAACATTTGTTGGGAAAATATCCTTTTAACATTGAAAATATATTTTTTAACTAAAATTTCAGATAATATTTTCAAAGTAACCTTTTAAACATATAATGGAATATTTAAAATTTTAATTCATCATGATATCATGAAATTAATTACATGTTATACACATTAAAATTAACATTCCTTTCATATTCTTAGTAAAAAGAAAACTGAACTTGTTAGGAAAACGGCATGAATATTCCTTTCAAAAAAAATTAAAAACTAAAAAATGGGTAAAATTTTATTTATTAATTCATTTTAATAATGATAAAAAGGTGAAACCATTTTTTGAAAACATGTTTTTAGAAGAAGAAGTAGTTTTTTCCAAAGAGATAAATGAAGTAGGATTTTACTAAAAATATTTTCTAAATAATTTTAAGTATTAAATAGTAGAAAAATGGTACTATTACCTAAGAATAATGGATAACTATAGGAGAATAAAATTAAATTGTTTTATTATCCAATGGTAAAAAAATTCCCTTCATTGAAAATTAAAGTATAATCAATCCGAATTAAAATGTGATTATGAAATAAACCCTTACAGTGATAGTAATGTTGAAGTCATAATTAACCAATGAATTGATTATGTGTATCAAATTTAAACTCAAATAAAAAAATTTGATATACAAAATAATGTAGTAAAAATTCAATTAACACATATAATATCAAATACAGTGAAGAAGTAATATAACCCAATGAAAAGAAATTGAGTTATGAAATTTATTACCACTTAGTAATTTTCAAGTAAAATCCCCTTGGATGAAATAATTAAAAGTAAAAATTAAAATATATTGAATTAATAATGAATCATGATATTAATTTTCATAGGGGGATTATATAAACCATATAAAATAAATGTGGTTCATAACATTTCAATATGCCTCAATGAAGGGAAATAGAGATGAAGTACCTTACCATGTGATAACTTATTTTTGAAAATGATTTAACCACCTATAAAATGTTTATAAGAATGTAGTTAATTTATACCATAACCTATTCCATATTTTTAATATCATATATGATTCCCTTATAAAAGTTTACGAACTGTTAATAAAATATCATTATTTTCATTGTTTTTTATATTAATTGCCTTGTTTTCTAAGGAATATTTTGTAATAAAATTTATAGTTCATGAACATATTATATAGTTAAATAATATATAGAATTATATTAATATTATAATTATAATTTTTTTCATTATGTATATGTTTATATTTATTATTGAAATTTGAACACGGAGAATGGATCACATAGCTTTGTGAAGACGGTAGGTCGTACATACGTGCGAGCAATGTTATCATATTCTTAATGGATTAAAGGGTAATGAAGTGAGTGATATATTAATTTTCCTAAATAAATATAATTTCATATATAAAAAATATATTCAAAAATTTTATCATTAATACATTCCATATATCGTGTAACAGAAAAACAAATCACATCACTTTGTGGGGTGGTAGTCCACCATACACACGAGCGACGTTGTAATATTTTAAATTGAATGGAACTTAAGAGGGTATATGTGAAATTAAAATTAAATAAGTATAATAATAATATAAATATCATATAAATGTTTCAAATCTATCATTATATCTCTCCATGAATGGTCGTGATGGAAATCAAAATACATGGATTCACGAGGTGGTAGTCCACCGTACACATGGTCAATGGTTTAATTTCTCATTTGATGAAAGAGGAAATATATATAGGTAATTACCTTAGAAAATAAAAAATCATTACATGTAATATATTGAGTTGATTATGTGATCATGGTTTAACAATATTTTAAGGAGGTGGACGAAGAAACAAAATAAAAATGCTTATTTAAGAACTTTACCTCTTCTTCAAAAAAATATTTATGTTTTCCCGAAAAGACTTCCAATGTTGGATTTACGATCAAAAAAGTGATCCAATATATTCATAAATGATGAATAGTTTCATATAAGATATATTTTCTTGATATGAAGTTGATTATATTTTGAAATAGTTTGTGATTTTGGTTAAATATTAGTCAAGATTCTTCTTCAATTTAATCAGCTCTCTACTTGCTCATGAATTCCTTCCAATCTAGCTGGGAGCGTTCTATCAGGGATGTAGTTTGGAAATATCCTATGAATACAAAGTCATATTTTGAAAACATAAATCCTTCTAATTATTTTTTGAAATCAAAGATCAATGGAATTTATTTTGTAGAGGATCTTCGTTGTGTTGATCCCTCTAAGGATGATTTACCCAAACCATGTACTTTAAAGAGAATAGAGGACAGTGGATTCTCAGTTACTATATATCCAAAATCCCTCAAAAAGTGGATTTATTTTTATAGGTTTCCTATTATTGTGTTTTTTTCATATTCTAAGGGTTATAATCCATGGTTTATCTGAGATCTAAAATCTAGAATAGCTTATTGTTGAGGTGGAAGTGATTGGAAAATGATCCTGATTAGAAGGGGAATCCTTCATATTATTATGGGAAAAAAACTAGATATTGAATCAATATAAATAATTGGAAATATTAATCTAAATTCTAGTGTCTTAAGGATTTATAAATGGGAAATGAATTTTATTCCATTGAATTAGATAAATCCCACCGCTAAATTTTGGTTCAGGTTACATGGATTGAATTGGGTTTACTAGCACCCAAAAATCCATAGTGATGTTGCATATTTCATTAGAATTTCCTTAAAATTGGGTCAGTATACACTAAATGGATAAATTTTACTTTATTTTAGGGTTATGGATGATTCTCACTTTTATTCTAAACTTCCATGTATGATTAACTTTATTTTAAATTATCATAATATTGAGATAAAATTTGAGTATAAATATACTCCTCCCTAGTGTGATTTATGAATAATTGTAAGACACTCCATCAAAAATAATAGAGATATTCATAAAGTGGTGAAGGATCTCAATGACTCTAATTCCTAAAAAGAGTTCAATAAAAACAATGATGGAAAAGAATTAATCATTGAAAATGGTGAAACTTCAAAGAAGAATGGTCCTAGTAAATGGGTAAAAAATTAAAACATTTCATTTGACTATAAAATCAAAAGGGGAACATCATGGGTTGTCCTTGTTTATTAATAGAAAAATAAGAATGATCGAGAACTGTCTTTCAAGGACCCAAACACTCTTTTCATATCCCATGTTGAGAATAATGGATTTTTATATAGTGAGTAAGTGTCTATCTTCCTTGAACTTGCTCATGGGATAACAAAAATTATTGTGTCTTTATAAAATGATCCATAGGATTTCAAATATAAAAGGAATGTGAATTCTTATTTATCTCATTTAAATAATAGAGTTCATAGGCCTCCTTTTATTTAAGGTGTTGAAACAAATAGTCCTTAATCATAACTTTATAGAAAACCCATTCTAGATAAAATTTTCCATGACAATGACCATGTGAAAGATTAATCTGTAAACTATGAGAGTGTTATCCTGAAATCTAATTCTAATGATTTTTCTAGTCATAAATCACTTCAAATAAATGAAATCAATGATGTTAGATCTAGTGATCCATCTACTGAAATAAAACATGCTTCATCACTCACTCATGAAGGTAATAATTATAATCTATATTCTACCATTATCTCTATGGTTTATAGTGAAGATACAAGTAGGATTACCAATGTACCTAAGACCTCTAGATTATATGATAAACTTATTCACCAAGTGTTCTTAAAGAGTGATTTAAGTTCCCTCTAAATCCCATCCCATGCTTCTTGAATTTATAAGATATTATATACACATTAATTTAGAAAATCATATGTTTTTTCAAATGAGAAATATGTTATTTTCGGTTATTATTATAATAAATACCTAACATGATATTTTGATTTAGAGGAAGACAAAATATGAAATAGTAGTAAGTATGAGGGATTTCTTGAGGATGTTTCAATGATTTCACTTCTCCCTAAGTTTCATGTATCCTCTCTTGAAAAGGAGGTAGAATATTTCTCTTGTCCATAGAATATATGCATAAGAAAATATGGAATTCTATTTAATGGGGGACCAAATTCATTGTTCATTAAAACATCAACCAGAAATAAAAATTCTAGTGGTAAAAAGAAATGCATATCCCTCTACAAGAATAAGTTTAAATAATTATATTTTTATGGAATTTATAGGTCTAAGACAAAACTGATACAACAATATCTTTTCATATATTTATTAATAATTATAAGATGGATCTAATTGGTATTTTGGAACCAAAAAGAATCTTATATAATAGGATTTCCCCTCTTGATAATCTGAGATCTCAAATAATTAATAAAAATTAGTCTAGTAATAACATCAAGATACTTATGGTCTTGTACCATTCAAGTCTAAATGGAATGTCCTCTATCAATGATTCAGAATAAATGGTTACTTTTAGTTATAATTGTTTGGGAATGAACCATTTTTCCCTTCATTTATTCTTAAAATGGTTATCAAAATAAAATGGATATTTTCTAGAACATTTAGTTATTGAGTTGTTCAATAAATTGTGCTTGGAAACTTCTTGGAGACTTAAATGTTATTATTAATACAGATGACAATCTTGGAATTTTCCCTCTTTAACATTAAGAAAAGATTTAACAGAAATAATTGAGAATAGAAACCTGCATGAAGTTAATTTATTTGGTTCCAAATACACTTGGTATATAAATAATCTTAATAAGATGGTGTCAATAAAATTGTATAGGGTCTTTTTGAATGATATGGCTCTTGGATCTTGGGATTCCATTTCCTAAACCAATCTTGTAAGGATTAATAAAGACCATCATCCCATTTCGACAAACCTTTTCACTAGAGAAGCTAAAAAAAATTTCCTTTAAGATTTATAAACGCATGGTCCTTAAATACTAATTATAATAATTTGGTATTGGTTTATTAAATTTATTTTAATTTTAAGGATTATATACTAGATTGTGTTTTAAATATCAAAATTCTCAAGAATAAGTTAAAAGTTTGGAGTCATGAATGATTTAGTCATATGGATAAAAATATAGATCATATTGAATCTTTAATTCATATAATTAAGTGAAATGACACTAATAGTTATTTTTACAAAGGTTTAGTCTAGGAAAAAATGATCGCTCATGAGCTCAAATACTGTAAAAATATAAAAGATGGTATGAAATGAGATGCCTTAAAAGTTAAATAGTCGAAGGAGGGTGATCAGAATATTAAAATTTTCAATTCTATTCAATGACTAAAGAATCTTAATATACCCATTTCCATTATAATTAATGATGGGAATCTTCTTGATAAAAGAGAACACCAAGTTTCTCATGTGGTTTCTTACTATCAGAGTCTTTTTGATTTCCCCAATTCTTACACGGGTCTAGTGGAATAGGTCATCCCTAAGCCTATCAATAGTTAAGATACTTATTTTATTTCTATTATTCCTCTTTAATTTGAGATTAAGGATGTGCTTTTTGTCCTCAACCCAGGTAGCTCATCTTACCTGGATGGGTTTACAAATTCATTCTTCCCAACCTACTGGGACATCATTCATATTGATGTTTTCATGATTGTAAATAAATTTTTTAATAACGTTCAGCTTACACAACGCATTAATGCCCAATTTCTTAATCTAATTCCTAAAGTGTAAAATGAAAATGATATACATATATTTTTAACTATTTCCATATTCAACACTATTGATAAATTTATTGGGAAGCTCCTTTCCAAGAAGCATACTTACATTGATAATTGGATTGTATCTCTAAATTAGTTTGGTTTCATTATAGGTGGAACTATTCATGATTTACTTATCAATGATTCAGAATTTGTTAATATTCTCAAGATATTTACCACTGGAGATAATATTTTAATCAATCATTATGGTAAAAAAATCATTGACACTTTGGACTAAGGATTCATTTTAATAGTTTTGTCAAGATTTTTATTTGATGAGATGTTTATTAATAGTTTTAGATTTTTATAGTATTAGAAAAAATATAAATGCTTATTAATGGATCTCATGAGGGAAACATTACTTTATATAGATGTGGAAGACTATTTTATCCACTCTATTCTATTATTTTGTTAATTGTAGAAGATTACATGGGCGGGGTTATTCTCAACATGGTTAATGGAAACAAAATCAGGCCTATTAGATATAGAAGAGACCTTATTTCCCCTACTTAGATTTTTTATGATGATGAAATTATTATCATCACCCAAGGTGATAAAATAAAACATTTTAAAAATCAATAATTACCTCCTCCATTATAAAAAAGTCTCAGTTAAAGAGATCAATTTGGAAAATTTTGTTATATACTTTTGAAAGGGAATTTATAAGGCTAGAAAAATTGACATCATTAATGCTATTGGAATTACATAGGGTGTCTTTAAATTCATCTATCTTGGTGTTCCCATGTTTTGGTTAAACTAAATGTTAGAAATTTTTCTCACATTATTATCCAAATTAAAGAATAATTGGCATCTTGGAATAGAAGGACATTATCGATGGTAGATAGGGTTAGTCTTGTGAAATTTGTGATAGTGTCAAAGATATTCTACTATTTTATGGTTTATAAATTGAAATATTCCCTCATAAAAAATATAAATAATTCCATTAAGAACATTTTATTGATTGGAATAATTTTGCAGATAATACTTGTGATTTTTTTCTTGGAAGTAAGGTTGTCAAACAGTTGAATTTTGAGGGCTTGACATTAAAAATCTCTACAAAATTAACCAATATCTATAGTATAACTTCATATGGAGGATAATTAATGATAAATATGATGATATTAATTTTATAAGACATGGGTTATTAATAAATATTAAATCTGTGAATTTAAAATACATATATTCATCCATTTGGCCTACCTTGAAGGCCACTTTCAATGCTATTATAGTGAATTATCACTGGTTTGGCACATGTAAATATTTCCTAAATTTATGGTTAGATAAATGGATAGTTATAAATATTATTAATGCTTTAAATTCTCATGACCCATCACTTTACACAAATATCTTAATAAAATATTAAAAAGAAGATTCCTTGGAATATATTCATGCTGAGATCAAAGAAATTATCATGAATTACAATTTTATCAATAGTTACGACACTCTTGTTTGGGAAATTTTTTCGAATGGGTGACTGTACTCAAATATTTTTTATAAATTTTCTATATAGGAAAATACTAATAGTTGGTTTGAATTCTTGAGTAAAGGATACATACAAACTTCCAGGTTTACTTTTGAATGGAGGATTGTGCACATCAAGATTTTGACCAAGGACTTTTTATAGGTTTCCAGTATCAACAATTTCTCAACATGTGTTCTTTTTAATCCGCATAGGGAGGAAATTTATCACCTCTTACTTAGATTTGTTACTACTTATATTTTTTGGATATCAATGGATGATATTTTTGAGTTAATTCTTCCCTATACAGTATTCAATTAGGACCAGGTTAGGGCATCTGTCTGGATGATGTTTTCCCATCATATTTTGAACCACTTTATAGTGGAAAGAATGGAATTAATATATGTTATATGGATCAAATTGGAATATTTTGAGTAATTATTTCTATGATTTATATAAATTGGATTTATATTGTATTTTTGTGATTACGATATTTGTTATCTTATTATGCTCAAGAATCTTAGGGTTACAGGTAATTATCAGCCTCCTAATAGAACCTTGGAGGTTATGTGGGTTCATCCATTTCCTTTCTAGATCAAATGAAACATATATATAGCTTTAATAGGAAACATAGTTCCTTCTAGGTATGGTTTCATTTTCAGAAATCATTTTGGTGATGTAGCGGGATGCCTCTATGTTCCTTACGGACTCACAACATCTCATTACACTAAGATTATTGGAATTTTTAATTATATCAAAATGTAAAGTCAATTAATCAAGGTCAAATTATTGCTGGAATTTGATTCTACTACTGTTTTGTGGGCCATCAGAACTGGAACTATTCATCTCTTTTGAAAGCTAACTGCTAAATAGAGCAACTATGTGGACTCTATCTTCTCCATAAATTAGTTCATCACACATACATATCATGAAGAAAACTTTTTGGATGATGGTATTCCTAATAAAAGGAAAAATAATACTTATTTTTCCAAGATCAATGATGTTATTGATGATATATTTTCAGTTTTTTAAAAATGATTATTGTAAAAAACCTTACATTCATCTATTATAACATTTGATTAATTTTAATAAAGGAAGATTTTCATTTTTGAGAATGTTCTAAATATATTAAAAAATGATCAATGATTTGGGTATGGAAGGAATTAATTTATTTGGTCAGGTTTTGGCCAAATCAAATGGATTTTGATGTTTGAAGATTGGAGGAAAGTGGGTGGCCTTTTAAAAGTGGGGGAGAGGACACGCATGAAATTTTTGAGAATATTTAATTACATATACATTTTTATCATGAAAAAAGACTTTAAAATTGGTCATTATAAAACCTTATAGGTTAAAAATTCAAAATATATCCATAAACATGGTGTGGTAAAACTTTTTAAGTAAGTTTAATGGTAATATTTTTAGTTTAACACACCGGTAAATTATTTTTTACCGCAACCATAGTAATTAATTTTTACTTCATTTACTATTCATAATGATAAAAAATAATTTGAAATTATTACATAATATAAATTATTATGATTACAAAAATGGAATCCATTTTTCAAATTAAATTTTGAAAAGTGGCTGAATCCAATTTAAAATTATACCCACAGACTCGATGAGAAAGTGTCTCAAAAGAGAAAATTCACATAAGGATATATGGTTTTAAAATAAAAATTCAATATGAAATTGATTACAATGACCCAAATTATTTAAATGATAACATATTTGAAATTATTTTACTATAAACTCTATTTAAAATATAATTTTTTCATTTAAATTATTAAAAAGGGTAGTTTTCAATAAAAATCAGTATTTTCACTACTTATCAAAAAATGAAACATTTCACAAAAATCCCAAATATTAACCCTAATATATTTTTTATGTAATTATTTAAAAAATGAAATTAATTTTATAAAATAAATTTATCAAATATGGTTAAAAATAACAATTTGAAATTATGTGTGCAAAGCACGATTAACCCATTATTTAGAAGAATACAGTTTTTCTGAAAAATTTTAGTTTCCTTTTAAATGATTCTTATTTTATTTCCAATAAAAAAATAACCTTATTTTATATAATTTATTTATTAATATATAAACCTTCTAATTAAATTTATATGTTATAACATTATACTATATTGCGGTTTATTTAGGGTTGGGGTTGCGTGTTCTATAACCTATCAAAGATAATAAATTTAATGAAATATATCCCATGGGTTATTTAAGATAGGTATTTCATATCAAAAATGGTATTGAATATAATGTTATTATTTTAAAATATTTGGTTGTTACATTCTCCCCACCTTCAATAAATATTTTCCTCTTAATTTAAATGTGATCTAGATAATCAAGGGATTTCTATTTGTATATTTGTTTTGAAAACCCCATATAGTAAAAGTGATTAAAATAACTTCATATTAAAATAGGTAAAGATAAATATAAAATTTCATTGGGAATAACAAATAAATATTTTTCAATATCTGATAACATGGGTGGGAACTAAATATATGGACATAGAAGAAAATTATAATGCTTGATTAATGATGTTGGGTGATAGAGTTCATTGATCATAATAATTTTAATGATCAAGAGAATGAAAAAAACCATAAAAACATAAAAAATTTGATGATTCAAAAGACTATTGATTCATCAGATATAATGGTAATATGATAAAATTTTTGTTTGAAGACCCAATTCCTAATGTATAGAAATTATTTTACTCACCAATAATTAAAGGATATATTATTACTTGATATATTTATATTTCATGAGAACAATTAATTCCTTTATTGGTTTCTTTATCGATTTCTAATTCATCGCTTACTCCAAGAAATGAACATCTAGAAATGAATTTTTTATACCTGGATCACTAAAACTCACTTTTAACAGATCTTAAGATCCATAAAAGTTTGAAAATTATTTTCATATGTATTTAAATATTTTCCAAGACCAATTTAGTTTTCACTAATTATAAAATATAATAAATTAATCTCTAAACATCAATAGTAACACCCATGGTTCATTATTAATATGTATTTATCAAATTTTTTATATAAAAATAATGACATGTTAACCAAAACATCACTGTGTCAAGTGGAAGGGATTAAACCCTTATATCTTTTTGGATAGGGGTTCAAGCCCCATGGCCTTGTTGGATGTGATGAGTTTTCACTAGACATGTGGGTTGTCCTTTTTCTAAAACCATGTTAATATAATTCTGATTAAAATTCCTTAGTGTAATAACCTATAATTACCTAAATTTCAGAGAAAATATAAACTCTAATGGTTACCAATACCTTTAAACTTATACCCTCAATAGTAATGGAATTCTTACTTAAATAATTTTTCCACTAAAACATATCCTAAAAAATGGGTTTTATTTCCCTAAATGTCTCCCAAAATTTCATTAATCTTAGCACAATCCCATATTATAAAACCTAAAAATCGGTGTTTAATACTTTTGTCTTATTATTAATCTTATAATCAAAAACCCATGTTGGTATCCATGATTCTTAAGTTAAAAAATACCTATATTCGTCTGAAAGTTTACAAAATAATTAGATATTTGAAGATCCTCATAACCAAAATATCATTGGTACATATACTTATAGAATATAATTCTTCAATACCAATATATAAATACTTTACATCTTTAATTTAAATATAATTCCTTCCCTAATAAGTGGGTTTAACGTTTAAAAGTTTTCACTGACTCGGATAATGAATACGTTCCCAAAATTTAAAAAAACAAGCTATAAATGGATGCATATGATGAAATTTATTTCCTTCTATCATACTCTACATTTTTTAGCATAAAATATTTTCTTTATATCCTTTTTTATACACAAAAAACGTTTTCCCATTCCTTTGAGACACTTTTCTAGGTGTCTCATTCAACATTTTTGACATAAAGGAAATCAAGCCTTCTTTCCTCCATGGTATACAACCATAAATATATTAGAAACTTTATCCTCCTCTTCTTTGGTGGGTATGAGTTAAGGTAAAGGTTGTTAATAATATTTTGGGATAACTAGTTAATTATAATCATGATATATTTCAATCCTATAATTTTCCTATTTGGATGCTCATTTTCACTGCATTATCCATCATATTCAATGTTAACAAGATTCCTTTAGGTTCCTAACATTGACTAAAACCAAAAAGAATAGTGTATGAAATAATAAATATAGTGGGAAAACAATATAATCATTTATAGGATGTCTAAATCATGACACCTTATTTTTAATCTAAGACACATCATGTTTAACCTGGTTCATTAATATTCATCATCGATTCAAATCCATTTTAATGGGTTTGAATGAAAATTTGAATTATCCAAAGCATATCCCCTAGGATAGTCAAATCGGGTGAGTAGTAAGGATCATTTTCATGTACGAGGTAAGGCTCAAGTCAATCCCAATGCACCTTTTTCAAATTTATTACACCTAGGTATATATTTTCCATGACCAAATCTATTTGTAGTATCCAAATAAAAAATTATTTCTAGGAAAACCCACCTAATCTCTAACTTACAAAAATTTTAGGATTTTCTTATATACTTATCCTCAAAATC
This sequence comes from Viscum album, assembly GCA_963277665.1. NCBI lineage: Eukaryota > Viridiplantae > Streptophyta > Magnoliopsida > Santalales > Viscaceae > Viscum > Viscum album. The sequence continues at coordinate 1,758,699,365 of OY728150.1, forward strand.
TATCATCAGGTTATGTACCATAATCTATGTTTTCTTAAATCTTTTTCAAATAGTTTCTACAAAACATCCTCAGATACTAACTATAATGAACACTAATCTAGTAATTGGATTTGGTGTCTACTTTATTATGTTAGCATGAGATACAAGGAATCACATCCCAAATGACTGAATAATTTAGTAGTCTTGTTAAACTATATACATACATGATTATTATATTACATATTAATATAAAAATTTAAAAATAATTTTTTCAAGAATATCATTATTTTGTCTAGTATATAATTTCATATCATTCATTATTCACTTTCAAGATTCATGGAAATTGAAAAACAAATTAGGGTGAGCTCAAATTCATAGTAAGAGTTATGTACAACGGACGCTATCATTAATAAATAAGAAAAAAAACATGGAAAGGTAAATAACTAAACACATATGTTATTTAAATAATTTTAATATCATTATTAGATAAGTAATAATAAATATGGAAAGGTAAGTAATAGATCACATATTCCATTTAATCAATAACTTGACTTTTATGCATTCATAAGGAATAATAAATATGTAAATCCATATAAATGAATACACATTCCATTTAATCAATAATTTGAATCTCATGAATATATAAGGAATAGTAAATATGTATTGTTAAATAACTGAACAAATATTTCATTTAAATAACTTGATTATCATAAATAGATAAGAAATAATCAATATAGGAAGGTAAATAATAAAAATCACATGCCATTTTATCAATAACTTATAATAAAATACATCCATATATAATATCATTATGAAAATCTCATTGATAATAAAAAATAAATTGTTTATGAAGTAAATGCTTAATTAATGGATTTCATGATATCGGGCATCATTATTCCTCTTCTATCAAGACCTTTCACAAGACAGTTTAAACCTATAGGTAAAACACTATTTAATGTTATCTTATTAATTATCCTCATGAGACTAACAATAAATCATGGGGATATATATTTCTAGGTCTCACAATTCACTACATTTTTAAATCATTTCTAATATATCGAATAACCTATTTAATTAATGAATAATGTTCTTTATGATCAAATAACAGTATTGAGTAAAAATATAGATTTCTAAATATTTTTCCCAAATAAAGTAATAAGCTTCAACATAGAACACCATATGTAGAAATGATATATGTTTTAAATAATAAAAATATCCATCATAAAAAATATTGAAATTAAGGGGAAATATAATTTCCAATGATCACAAGAAAGTGAATATATCAAGGGAATGTTTATAAACACAAAAATGAAACAAGAATTTGAATGTTAATAATATTCATGGTCAAAATGATCATAAAACATCCATATAAATAATAAATATGGTATCAATACAACATTTCCCCAATGTAGTATATGTATAATAAATGGTTGTTTTCATTTATTAATAGAAATATAATAAATATATGGTTAAAAATATTCTTGAAAAAAATATTACATTCACTTTGAAAAAATAATTTTTAAAACTAAAAGTTGAAAAAATATTTTAAAAATATTTTTAATTAAAAATAAACATTATAAATTATAAATTAAACTATAAAAAATTTATTGGTTAGTATAGAAATAAATTCAGAACATGTCGTACAATTTAAAATAAATATTTCTTTTAACTTTTCAATAAATGCCAAATATTCGTTGTTAAGAAAATGGAATTAATATTACCATTAAATATTTTTGTAAAAATCTAAAATGGGTAAAAATTAATTTAATAAATCATTTGGAGATTTCTAAACAACATGATTATGATCATTTTTTGAAAACATGGTTTTGAAAGAATAAGTATTTTCAACTGAAGAGAGAAATGAAGTAATCTTTTATTGAAAACATTCTATGAATCATTTTAAGTAACAAAGAGTTGAAAATGGTTTTATTACATGAAAAGATAATGAATAACTTGAGTGAATAAAATTAATGGGATTTTTTATCCAATTTCAAAATAATTTATTTTTTGCAAATTAAAAAAACAATCGTGATTAAAATGAGATTGTCAAATAAATCCTTAGTAAGATCTTAACATTTAAATGAGAATTAACTAGAGAATCAATTGTGTTTATAAAATTTAAATCTACATAAAAATGTGGATATAAAAAATAATATATTCAAAATTATATACACATAACATCGTTGAATATCAAATAAAATGAATAATTAATATAACCCAATGAAAATAAATTGTGTTATGAAATTCATTACCACATGGTAATTTTCAATTCAAATACCCTTAGATAAAATAATTCAAATTTAAACTTAAAATATGATGAATTATTAATTAATCATGATATTACATGTAAAAGGGGAATTATATACACCATTAAAAATAAATTAGGTGCACAAAATTTCAATATTCCTCAATGAAGAGAAATTGAGATGATGTCCCTTAATGTAAAGACCCGGAAATTCCATGTAACTTTTTTTAATTAAATGAGAATTTTACGAGTCCATGAAAATTAAAGGCATGTGATTCCAAGGCCTGGTGTGCCCGAAATGAATTTATGAAGAAAAAAAATTCGGGTACGTTCAGTAAACGTACGAGCATGCTTTTCTAACTTTTGAACCGGTGCTCGGAATTGAAATCTGAGGGCACCGTGGAACTCACAGCGTCGGTATTCACTTAAAGAGACCTTCACCTCGACCACAGTAGGTCGAGGGTGAAAGATAGTTTTTCGCGGTATTTTGTGGGAATGAAAAATAAAATAATATTTTATTTTATTTCTAATTAACCTCCCATGTGAAGGCCATAGATTTGGGTACCACGAGGGGTTAAAACCTCCAAAATTGAATGCTCAGTGGTGGGGACCACCTGAGCTAGTAAAACCCACAATTCAAATCTTGTTGGTGGGGACCACCCAAACCCCTCATTATGGGAGAAAAAACTCTCAACTCCCTACTTTAATTAATTATTCCAACTCTCCTTTAATTAATTATGCTAACTCTCCATTAATTAATTAATCCAACCTATTTTGTGCCAATATGAAATTACACAACATATTCTATTTTGTTGTCTACTTTTAATTTTGGTGGAATTGGGAGAGGATAACCTTTGGAAGGATATCATTCTCCAACAAAGAACTCTTCTCCTTCATTGAATATTTCTCCAATGAAGAACACTGTAAAAGGATATCCAATGAAGAACGAACCGATGATTGAGAAAATTCCGTCATCACCGACTTCATCTTTTTCCTCTCCATGCCGACGTCATTATAGGAGACATGTTTTGGGATCGACAAATGCCAATCCGTCTCAACTGTGGAAAATCTTCAACCGAACAATCGAGGTAGAGTGGTGGTTTGAATTTCTTTCCCTTACCCATTATTGACGATTTCTCGTAAATTAGGAAGAGATTATTGTGGCTTCCAACCGCTCTAACATGGATGGTGCAGGCCAAACAAACATGGCCCGACATGTCTGCAATTCTTGTGATAAATTGTTGTGTTCTTCGCGATGGAGGAGGACGGCAGCCAATCTCGGTGGAGCACGAGAACGGCGGACAACACCACCACCGGCTGTGACGAAGGCGACAAATTAATGACACCGCCCCGTGGCCCCCACGCCACTACATCCTCAGCCGCCCGTGGCCCACCATTCCATCGTGGCCTCCATCTCCCGTGGCCTCACCACCCCATGGCCCTCCGCGTTGCCCTACCACCTCGTTGCCCCGCAACCTCAGTGTCGCCCCGCAGCCTTCGCTGCCCTATGGTACTCATGGCCTCACGCCGCACCACGGAACCCACGACCTCCACCGCCCTAGGGCACCCACGGCCTCTGCCGCCCAGCAACCACCCGTGGCCTTTGCGGCCCACGCAGCCTTCGCGCTGCCCCGCGCCGCCCAGGGCGGGCCACCTAGTGCGGGTCGGGCCGCTCAATGTGGGTCGGGCCGCCCCGCACAGACCGGGTCACCCAGATCAGGTAGGGCCACCCAGTTCCAGGCCGGACCCAGTGGGTTCGGCCGGGTCGACCCAAACTATGTCGGCCTAGGCCGGGTCGGACCGGACCCGGACCCACTTCGACCCATTTACGCTCTTTTGGCCATAACTTTGGGACAAGGCGTCCATTTGAAAAACTGTCAACAACTCTATAAACCATAGAGAGGGATGGTCTATTTGGTATAACCCACTTGAGATTTGGATAAATTTGGGATATGGTCGTGTTGGATCGAGCATGAATCCAACCGGGCCCTCAAGACTAAAAGGCTAATAACTTACAGGTCGGGCGTCCGATTGACGCACCGTCTATTACGTTAGGACCCCTTTGACGTGGTCTTCATTTGGGATACTTTTTCATGGTAATTTGTGTAAGTTTGAGTATCGACTAGTGCCTTGAGGAGCGGGCCTTCTCGGAGATGATCTAGCTTAGCACGGGAACCCAGTAGCTGGGTGTGACTTGAGGAAGAGATCCTTCCGTGGGTCTGTGATTGAGGGTCCCACATGGAAACGCTCAAGGATTTAATGCGGGACTACCTGAGCGATCTTGTGTGGATCATCACCTAGAAATACTGTGTGGGTCAGCACCTAGCGATCATGTGTGGGTCAGAACCGAGCGATCATGTGTGGGTAAGCACCGAGTGATCCTATGTCGGTCAGCACCGGGCGATCCTGTGTGAGTCAGCACCTAGAGATCCTATGTGGTACTGATGATGATTAGAAATATTTCATGGGTCTACCTCTTAAGAGAATATCATGATTCAGTAGTTACATCTAATCATATCTACTAGTGTACCTAAGTTATACCTGGTGTGAGCTCAGTTTGTACCCGAGCGGTACTTTACTTTGTGGTAATACCTTGGTGGTATTCTTCTGTGTGGCGTACCTATGTGGTACTTACCTTTGCGTTATTCCTTCATTTATAGAATATTTGAGCTTTTGGATTTTGAGTTAGACTATGTGTTTCCTCTTGATTGAGATGGGTATACATAAAAACTTAGGTATATGTATGTGCATATACCTTGGTTGGGTTTTCAGTTGATTTCATGCTTTGTGGATTATCCTTTGTGATTTTTGTGAGACCTTGAGGGTATCGTGGTCCCTACTGATATTGTTATACACACGCCAGCACGGGCTATGTCCGCACCTCATTTTGTTTGGTGCAGATGACGGACAATGCTGACTGAGGATGACAGTACCAAGACTGGATGTAGCTCGAAGGTGGACCTTAGATGAGGCGTACCGCATAGACGAATGTTCGAGAGATGTACTTACCCTTTAGGTAGGATCCTTGGTAGGTGGTCACAAGAGTTCTTCCAGTTTACTTGTACTTTCAGATTCTTGTACTTTTAGATTCTTGTACATTCAAATTCTTGTACTTTCTAGTTGGGCTTGTATTCTAGCACCTTTTTACTTACTGCACTCACTATGTTTAATTTTTAGTTTACTTGAGTTTGTATCTTGTTGTGTTCTTGGTTACGTGTGTTTATAGGTTATAAAGGCAATGTATTCCCAATTTTAGGGAATATGCCTTCGGTGCTAATCGCCATCCCCTAGCCTATGGAAGGCTGGCTTGGGGTTATCACAGCACGGGCCCCAGGTGACGGGTCGTGACAAATTGGTATCAGAGGAGTCACTATTACCATAGAACATAGGACTCTGATCTTTTTCATGGCAATAGTGTTAAGTGTATTTAGTGTGGTTATTAGTTTAAGGAATGCAGTGTTGGTGCGGCGGTCGACGTATCCATACACCAGGACCCTGACTTCTGATTTCTGACCCAGTGCAAGAAAACACTGATTACGTGTGTGTTTTGAAGAGTTTTCTTTGTGATATATTTGAGTTAGCTCACCAGGTATAACTTATTGACCGTGGAGCACCTGTTACTTTTCCAGATGCCTCCAGGAAGACATCCATCTAGTGTTACAGATATAGTACGCACTGACATCCCACCGAGCGATGAGGCATCGGTGTAGGGCCCTCTTCCATTAGAGGCACCAGCGGAGGCACCAGCGGTTCCATTACCCGTTGGACCACTGATGCCACTAGTCCTAGTAGCATAGGGTGCATGCTACTTGGGTGCGTTGCACAAGTTCCATTGCTAGAGGCCACCCAGGTTCAGGGGAGAGACATACCCACAAGCAGCTGAGGATTGGCTAGAATTCTTAGTGAGAGTATTCCGACTAGTAGGGACACTAGCTGATCACATGGTGATCCTTTATGCCAGCCTTCTACAGGCAGTAGTAGGCAGATGGTGAAGATTGATGCTCTAGGCTCACGAGGAGGTGATGCTTCTCTGGGCAGACTTCGAGATCTTTTTTCGGGCAGAGTTTGTCCCAGCGACTCTTCGCATAGTGTGCATACATGATCTACTTCATCTGCAGCAAGGCAGCACGACCATAGCTCAGTACTCAAAAAATTTCACTAACCTCTCATGCTGCTCCACATATATGGGGAAGGACCCATTCTTCAGGGCTCATACCTTCAATCAGGGACTCAGGTGGGAGATCAGGGCTTTAATGATCTCACTCAACATCATGATGCGGGAGGGGGTGTTAGAGTGAGCCCTCTAAGTAGATATTTTTCTTACTGAGTAGTCCCCAGCAGCGAGACCCACTACCAGTCGTCACGTAGTGGAGTCTTCTGTAGCTTGTTGTAGATAGATGTTATGGAGTTCCAAGAGGGCCAGACCTACAGGTGGACAACTGTAAGATTTAGGGTCGGTTGTGTGGGGAACCCAAGGCAGATCCAGTCATTCCAGGAGTGGGTAGTGTTATGCATGCGGAAGGTAGTGTCACATGGCTCGTGACTGTCTAACCCTCCAAATTAATGATTAGAAGATGGTCGAGGGACCACCCAGGTTGAGACAAAGATTCGACTAAGGTAGTCTGCAGGGAGCAGGTGGACGTGGCAGAGGAGTTGGTCGTGCATCTGGCAGTGGGCGATGATTTGAGATGTTACGACCACCAACACCAAGAGGTCCACCCCGATTGTAGCGAGCAGGAGGATAGGGGCGATCTCAGCTCGAGGCAGCTGAGGCCTACGATCACGGAACTCTAGAGATGATATGTGGTACGATCTATGTCTACTCTACCTTAGTTGTAGTACATATAGACATAGGTTCCAGTCATTCTTTTATTTCCATTTCCCTCGTTTGGATCTCGGAGATTCTGACAGAGCCGTTGGCTCAATCCTTACAGCTAGAGACACCTATGGGAGCAGATTAGATGATTACACACTGTTGTCGGCAGTGTGAGCATACTATAGGAGTTGATAGCTTCGATTGGGATATCCTAGTAGCAGTGTCGAGTCCTTACGATGTCATCTTGGGTATGGAATGGTTATATACATTCCATTCTCAGATTGACTATATTAGGCGCAAAGTGTGGTGTGTCTGCACAGATGGGACCATTTTAACCTTCACCGGTGAGAAGGGAGCCTTTTCAGCATAGGATGGACTTACCCGGAGGAGAGTGCAGTCGATCACTCATTAGTTGGCTAGCATTACCCTTGGTGCGGTTGAAGTGGAGAGTCCGAGTTATCCTATAGTGGTGGACCAGTACGAGGATGTCTTCCCTGATGATGTTCCGGGTCAACCTCCTCAAAGAGAGGTGGACTTTTACATTGACTTAAACCCCAGGACGACACCGATATCCACACCAGCGTATCGGATGTCTCCCATGGAGCTTCATGATCTGTGGGTAAAACTGGAGGACTTACAGGTGAAAGGGTTCATTCGGCCAAGTGTTTCTCCTTGGGTAGCCCCGATTTTGTTTTCCTAGAAGGAAAATGGGAGCTTGAAACTTTGTGTTGACTATCGGCACCTGAACTAGGTGACCATGAAGAATAAGTACCCACTTCTAAGGATTGACGACCTCTTTGATCAGCTGAAGGGAGCACAGTGGTTCTTGATGATAGACCTCATATCAGACTATCATCAGCTCAGAGTATGAGACAATGATATATAGAAGATGGATTTTAGATGTCAGTATAGCCATTATGTGTTCTTGGTTATGTGATTCGGTGTAACCAATGCACTAGCAGTGTTCATGGGACTCGTGAACATTATCTTTCATCCATACCTTGATTGCTTTGTAGTAGTCTTCATCGACGACATTCTGATCTACTCAAATATTGAGGAGGAGAATTCCTATCATTTACAGGTAGTACAGGACACACACCGAGAGAACCAGATTTATGGTAAGATCTCGAAGTTCCAGTTCTGGATCTGAGAGGTTCACTTTCTAGTACATGTCATATCGAAGGATGGAGTTGCGGTAGTTCAGTGAATATTGTGGAGGTACTTTCTTGGGATCCACCCAGGAGTGTGATGGAGATACAGAGTTTACTTGGTTTGGCCGGATACTATAAAAGATTTGTTCCAAACTTATCTATAGTTGCAGCACCACTATTAGTGTTGACGAAGAAGGGGCAACCCTTCGTGTGGTTGGAGAGATGCCAGCAGAGTTTTCAAGAGCTAACGCAGAGGATGACTATTTCCCCCATCATGAGGCTTCTAGAGGATGGTGTAGGGTAAGTAGTCTACTGCGATGTATCAGGGACTAGACTTGAATGTGTCTGGATGAAGGAGAAAGTAGTGATCGCGTATGATTCTCGATAGCTGAGATAGAATGAGCAGAACTACGCTACCCATGACCTGGAGTTAGTAGCAGTGTTCTTCCCCTTGAAGATTTGGTGTCATTACTTGATGGGAGAGCATTTTATTGTGTACTATGATCACAAGAGTATCAGGTATATCTTCACTTAGAAGGACATGAACCTGAGACAACGATGTTGGCTTGAGTTCCTCTTGGACTATGACTTCGAGATAGTCTATACTCCTGGGAAGTGGAACATTGTATTAGATTCACTCAGGAGGAGGTCTAGTATATAGCTTCTAGGAGAGGCGACGGCATAGTTGGTTTCTTTGTAGATATCCTTCATGGAACATGATGGAGAAGATTTCCTTTAGTCTCTTTCATTCACTCCCCCACTTCTTCAGTGAATCAGGGAGGCATAGTGCAGGGACACTGACTGCGAGACTCGATGTGCTCGAATATCACCAGGACAGGCACCTGATGGATTTTCTAAAGGTGGAGAGCACATCATCCTCTTCAGAGGATGTACCATGGTACCAGTTTCACTTTAGGAGGAAGTGTTGAGGGAGTTCCACACATCCCCTCTAGCGGTACATCCGGGTTTGGCGAAGATGTAACAGGATATTCGACGACAGCGCCGGTGGCCGGGAATGAAGAAAGCAGTTTCAGAGTTTGTCTCTCATTTCCTCACTTATCAGCAAGTGATGGCAGAGCATCAGGTACCAAAAGGCTTGGTTCAGCCTTTAGAGGTTCCAGAGTAGAAGTGGGGTGGGATATCCATATATTTCTTGACAGTACTTCCACGTACATTCTGGGGTTATGACTCGATTTGGGTGATCATCGACCGACTCACCAAGTTGGCCCACTTTCTACCGATTATAGAGCAGGGTTCAGTAGAGATATTTAGACACCTATATGTACAGGAGATTGTGTGGCTACATTGATTACCCTCGACGATTGTCTCCGATCGTGATGTATATTTTACTTCTCGTCTATAGAAGGGGTTACAGGAGGCTTTCGGGATGCAGCTTCGATTAAGCACTGCCTTCCATCCTCAGAAGGACAGTCAGACTAAGCGGACCATTCATAACATTAAGTACATTTGGAATGCTTGCATACTTGACTTCGATCGCAGCTAGGAGGATCACATGCCTTTTGTGGAGTTTTCATACAACCATAGCTATCAATCCACCATTGAGATGGCACATTTTGATGCATTGTATGGGTGACCTTGCAGATCACCTTTGTGTTGGACTGGCCTAGGGGAGTCAGCACTAGTGGGACTAGAGATCATACATGCTACCACAGAGAAAGTGAAGATCATCCAGGAATGGATTAAGACTGGACAGAGTAGGCAAAAGTCTTATGCCGATAGGATACAGAGACCTCTGGAGTTCAAGGATGGCGACCATGCATTTCTATGGGTCTCACCCCGATGAGGTTTACCGAGATTTTGATGAGGCAGTAAGTTATCTCTGAGGTTTATCGGAACTTTTGAGGTCCTCAACAGATTTTGCGATGTGTCTTACTACTTATCTTTTCCCCCTCAGTTTCATCAGGTGCACCACATCTTCTATGTATCTCAGCTGAGGAGAAACGTGCACGACCCATCCCACTTCATCGACCATGATGAGATAGAAATCGACAATGGGGTGACATTTTCGGAGGTTCCAGTTGAGATTGAGGATCAACAGGATTGGGTTCTTCATGGGCAGTCGATAACTCTGTTGCGTATTCATTGGCTGCACAGGAACCTCCAGGAGAGCACATGGGAGCGGGAGGCCCAAATATGTGCTCAGTACCCACACTTTTTTTCCTAGTATTGGGATATGGATTATGGGAAAATAATGCCCTAAGTTGGGGATAATTTAAAGAACAAGAAATTCCATGTAAAGTTTTTTAAATTAAATGGTTATTTTACGAGTCCATGAAAATTTACGGTGCGTGATTCCAAGGCCCGATGTGCCCGGAATGAATTTCTGAACTTTTTTTAGGTATGTTCAGTAAATGTACGATTGGGATTTTCTAAATTTTGAACCAGTGCTCATAATTGAAATCTGAGGGCACCATTGAACTCTCAATGCTAGTATTCTCTTAAGGAGACATTCACCTCAACCACAGCAGGTCAAGGGTGAAAGATAGTTTTTTGGGGTTTTCATGGGAAAGAAAAATAAAATAAAATATACTTTTTTTATTTCTAATAAACCTCCCATGTGAAGGCTATGGAGGTGGGGACCATTATGGGTTAAAACCTCACAACTTGAATGCTCGGTGGTGGGGACCACAAAATCTACTAAAACCCCTAATTCAAATCTTGGTGGTGGGGACCACCCGAACCCCTCATTATGGGAGAAAAACCTCTCAACTCCCTACTTTAATTAATTATAACAACTATCCTTTAATTAATTATGCCAACAAGACTTTAGTTAATTAATCCAACCAATTTTTTTCCAACATTAAATTACAAAACCTATTCTATTTTGTTGGCTACTTTTCATTTTGGTGGAATTGGGAGAGGAGAACCTTTGGGAGGATTACATTCCCCAATGAAGAACTCTTCTCCTTCGACGAATATTTCTCCAATGAAGAACACTATCGAAGGATATCCAATGATGAAAAAAATGATGATTGAGGAAACTCCGTCATCACCAACTTCATCTATTTCCTCTCCTCACCGATGTCATTGGCGGAGACTTGTTTCGGGATTGACAAACGCCAATTTGTCTCAACTGCAGACAATCTTCAATCGAACCATCGACGTAGGGTGGTTGTTTGAATTTGTTTCCCTTACCCATTCTTGACAATTAATCATAAATCAGGAAGATATTATAGCTGCTTACTACCACTCTAACGTAGATGGTGCAGGCCAAACAATCATGGCCCGACCTCTCTGCAATTCTCGTGATAAATTGTTGTGTTCTTACTGATGGAGAAGGATGGAAACTAACCTCGTTGGAGCATGAGAATGGTGGCTGAAACCACCGCCGACTGCGAAAAAGGTGATGGCGCAATGACACCTCCCCGTGGCCACCATGACACCGCAGACACTGCGTCGTCGTGGCCTCCGCCGCCCGTGGACCACCACGCAGCTGCGGCCTCCGTCGCCTGCGGCCTCGCCGCCTCGTAGCCCTCTGGGCCGCCCCGCGGCCTTGCCACCCCACGACCTCCATGCCGCTCTATGGCCTCTGCCTTCCTGTGGCACCCACGTCCTCGCGCCGCCCTGCCACTCCTGCGGCCCTCCGTACCTCCCAGCAGCACTCATGGCCTCTGCCACCCTGCGGCCACCCACAACCATCGCGGCCCACACGGCCTCCGCGCCGCCCAGCACATCCTAGCACGGGCCGAGCCTGGCCACCCAGGGGACTGGGCCGGACCCATCATGTTGGGATGGGTTGACCCAAACAGGGTTGGGAGAGGCTAGGTCGGGCCGACCGGGTTTGACCAGACTCATACTCACTTCGACCCATTTACGCTATTTTGTCCATAACTTTGGCACCAGGCGTCCGTTTGACAAACCATCAATAGTGTTTTAAACCTTGGAGCGAGATGGTACCTTTGGTATACCCCACTAGAGATTTGGATAAAGTTGGAATACGGTTGGGTTGGATCGAGCACGAATCCATCCGGGCCCTCGGGACTAAAAGGCTAATAACTTACAGACAGGGCATCTGATTGACGCATCGTCTATTGCATTGAGACCCCTTTGATGTGGTAGTCCTTTGGGATACTTTTTCATGGGAATTTGTGGTAGTGGGAGTATCTACTAGTGGCATGAGGTGCGGGCCCTCCCAGAGATGAGTAAGCTTAGTGTGGGAACCCAGTAGCTGGTTGTGACTTGATGAATAGATCCTTCATGGGTTTGTGATTGATGGTCCCACATGGAACCACTATATGATTCCATGTGGGACTACACAAGAAATACATTGGGGGTAAACACCTAGATATCTTGTGTGGGTCAGAACCTAGCGATCCTGTGTGGGTCAGCAGCGAGCGATCTTGTGTGGGTCAGCACCGAGTGATCCTGTGTGGGTCAGCACCGAACGATCCTGTGTGGGTCAGCACCTAGAGATCCAATATGGGTATGAGAATGATTATAAATACTTTTTGGGTATTCCTATTAACAGAGTAAGATGATTTAGTAGTTACATATAATCATATATACTAATGTACCAAAGTTATACCTCTTGTGTGCTGAGTTCGTACCTGAGCAGTACTTTCCTTTGTGGTAATACCTTGGTGGTATTCTTATATGTGGCGTACATGTGTGGTACTTACCTTCACGATATTCCTTCCTTTGTGAAACAGTTGATCTTTGGGCTTTTGAGTTGGACTCTATGTTTCCTCATGATTGATATGGGTATACTTGATAACTTAGGTATATATATGGGCATATACCTAAGTTGGGTTGTCAGTTGATTTCATGCTTTTTGGATTATCCTTTGTGGATTTTGTGAGACCTTGAGGTTCTTGGGGTCCCTATTGAGTATCATTATACTCACCACTGCACGAGATATTCCCTCACATCATTGTGTTTGGTGTAGATTATGGACAACTCTAACTGAGGATGAGAGTACCAGGACTGGATGTAGCTCGGAGGTGGACCTTAGAAAAGGCATACTGCAGAGATGACCATTCGAGAGCTTTACCTACCCTTCAGGTAGGATCTTTGGTCGGTGTTCACAGGAGCTGTTCCAGTTTACTTGTACTTTTAGATTCTTGTACTTTCATATTCTTGTACATATAGATTCTTGTACATTCCAGTTGGGCTTGTATTTTGGGCCCTTTTTTACTTACTGCACACACTCTGTTTACTTTTTAGTTTATTTTAGTTCTTATCTTGATATTTGATTGGTTAGGTGTGTTTATAGATTATAAAGGTAATTCCTTCCCAATTATAGGGAATACACCTTCGGTGCTAGTCGCTAGCCCCTAGCCTATGGAAGGCAGGCTTGGGGTAGTCACAGCATGGCCCCCGGGGGACGGGTCGTGACACTTACCTTATGATTCTTTTCGGTTAAATTTGCTTTAAACTCATTTATATTATTTTAATCATGTAATTAATTTATAGTAGAATAATATCCATATTTATAATATCTTATATGATCCCCTTATAACATTTTACAACTCGCCTGTTGATAATATTTCATTATCTTCATTATTTTGGATGTTAGTTGCCTAGTGTTATCATGAATATTTTATCATAAAAGTTCTGGTTCATGATAATATTATATAGTTAGATAATATATAGAATAATATTAATTTTATAAATACTATGTTTTCATTGTATACATTTTTACAATCCTTATTGAAATCTGGACACGGAGAATAGATAACATCGCTTTGTGGAGATAGTTGATTGTACGTATGCACAAGCGACGTTACCTTTTATTTAGTGGGTGAAAGGGTAAATAATTTTGTGATATATTAATTTTATATAATAAATAAAATTTAAAATATATTATATATATTCACTAAATGTATCATTATTAACTTCCATGAAAAGTTTAATTGAAAAACTAATCACATCGCTTCGTCAGGCGGCAGTCTGCCGTACACACGAACAATGTTATCATATTTTATGCGAAATTGAATGTAATAAGGTATACATGATATTAAAATTAAACAATTATAATGGTATCATAAATATCATATACATGTGTTAAATCATTAATTATTTCCATCCTTGAAATTAGGTGATTGAAAACGAATTACATCGGTTCGTGAGGCAGTAGTCCGCTATACACACGTTTGACGGTTTCATTCCCATTTGATGGAAGAGAATATGTATATAGGTAAATAACATGAAATAATAACATCTAAGAATATGGATGATACTAAGGTTATTATATGAACATGGTTTAATAATATTTAAAATATGTGGAATAAGGAAAAAAAATAAAAATGCTCATATAAGAATGTTATCTCTTCTTCAAACTACTTATTTATGTTTGCACCAAACCCCTTCCCAGGTTGGATTTATGATCAAACCAAGGTCTCTATAATGTTATTATGGGATTTGAGAAGTTATTTTGGTAGGTATTGGTTGAACCAAATTTGTTTTTAAGTGTAGAGAGGGGAGGACATAGTGGCCTTTTATAAGTGGGGAAGAGGATACACGTGATTTTTTGGAAAATATTCAATTACACCTAATTTTGTTTCTTTCCAAAAGCTTCTAAAATTGTTAAATATATAAACCAATAGGTTATAAGGTCTAAATATTTCCAAATTATTTTTTATAAGTTTTTAGGTCAATTTAACCCTTATATATTTAGTTTATCCCCCTGAAAAATAAGTATCATTTTCAAGACTATCATTGTGGAATGGGATAACTCCCCAAACCATCTTAGAAGTTAAGTTTAACTCCCAATGCTATCAAAGTGGAAAAATTCCCTTATTGAACTTGGTTCGGTCCTCATTCAAATCCTTTATATCTTAGGAGATATCAATGTTTACCTGATTAATTTAAGGGAGATATAGATACCACCCATAACATAATGAAAATCATACATATTCATTCTACAATATCATGAAATATTCATCATATCAGAACCCATGAAAATAAATAGATTTCATAATCATTTCAACATAGCATAACCCATGGGAAAAATGAATTTCATAATAATTTCATCATTTCATCATAAATATAAACCATATAAAGAATGAATAAAGATGGTATCCTTGGATTATATCCCGAGTAAATATTATGAAACATAAAATAATGTCATATTATTTGGTAAATGATTTTGAAAGATAACTTGGAATAATTATTGAGGAAAATGATCCTTCCATTTTCAAACCACATCTTTTCAAAAAGCTGTGTAATTATAACGGAAAAAAATTTCATTGAAACTAATCGTTGGAAATTGTAATGGAATCATAAAAGAAAAAATTATTCATGTCGGTGGGAAAATAAATTCATTCCATATAGGTTAAAAAAATTCATTTCACTCTTTAGTAAAATTTTCCAAAAGTACCTCATTCGGATAACATAAAGAAGATTCCCATTAAACTATTTGGTAAAAATACAAACATGTATAAAAATGTATTTAATAAATAACTTGGAGAATTTTTGAAATATTTTTTAAAATATATTTATAATAAATTGATATTGAAGAAAA
This sequence comes from Viscum album, assembly GCA_963277665.1. Lineage (NCBI taxonomy): Eukaryota > Viridiplantae > Streptophyta > Magnoliopsida > Santalales > Viscaceae > Viscum > Viscum album. Next base: position 1,758,715,039 of record OY728150.1, read on the forward strand.
ATATTTCTTGAGAAGATACTTAAATATAAACAATCCTGAATATTGATGTGATTGTGAAAAAAACCCTTACCTTTGGTCTGAATTCCGTCATACATGTTATAATATAAATAATAATAAATATAGTTTTATTATACAGATATTTCATAACCATAATTATATATATCATATAATATATGATTTACCTATAGCCTTTTATTACTTGGTTATTAATAATTCCTTTATAAAATCAAACTTTGGGTAATGAGTGGTTTTTTTTTCATCTATGTTTTGATTTATTATATTTAGTCCTTTTACTTAAATAAAGATTCCAAAATATCTAGAATTTTAAACTTGGAATAAAAATATTACATATTAATTATGTATGTGTTTATATTAATCTAGTTATGTTATAGATAGAAAATGAATTACACTGTTCGTGGAGACAATAGACCGTACACATGCATGAACTCTATTTTTATTTTCCAATGGATGGAATGAAATAAAGGTAAATAATAATTCACCTTTATGAGACCATTATTATATAATATATATTTTATATATTCATCAAATTTATTATTATTACCATCTAGGTAAAATATAAATGAAAAACAAATCACATCACTTCACGTAGGTGCTAGTCCACATGTACGCCCAAGCGACATTATCATTTCTGAAAGGATTGTATAGAAAGAACATAGACATGAAATTATCATTACTCAAGAATAAGTTTTTCATAAATATCATATATAAATATTTAACTCTCCAAAATACTCATCCATAAATTATTTTGATGAAAAATGAATTGTATTGCTACGTAGAGACGGTAAACCATACATACGCATGAGTGATATTTCACTTATATTTTGATGGAAAATAGGTGTATAATTGTGGTTTAATAAACAAAATAAACTTTATAATATTATTTATAATAAATTTTTTATTTTATAATAAATACCATAGATTTATAAGAGGTAAATAATAGTAGAAAAGAAAGTGATCGGTTAAAGTGATTTCCTCTTTTTTAAAACAAATCCTTTAGATTTCCTCTAAAGGTCTCTAGGGTTGATCTTTAAGAAATATGGAAATATCTGGAATGTGTATATGGAAGATTAAAAGTGAAATTTTTTGTTTTTATCATAGATATATGGAACAAATTGGTGTAAATAAGTGAAGAAGGTGGTTCCCTTTATTAATTGAGGTGAGGGGCCCTTATGGAATTTCAGAAAAGATTAAATTGTAATAAATTCACTCTCAAGATAAATGCCTCCAAATGGCCATGTATTCAAATCTAGTCTAGTATATGGTTTTAGTATCATAAACTAATGTAATTTATACAATTTTTGGTGTAATTTTAAACCTTTTCATTTTTATTTCCCCGTAGTTAATCAATGTCAATTTTAATTACAGTAACAAAATTTTCAATATTAAACGTTTTAATTTTTATTTATGAGGTAAAAATTCGACCATAAATGAAATATTTATGAAATTTTCCACCACATAATATCCACCTTTTCTTATTTCAATATTTTTATTATTTTAAAATAATTTAATAAAATATTATTTTTTAAAAATATAATTATTGTCAATTTTGATACTATTCATTTAAGTTAGCTTTAAATACATCAATACAAAGGGAGATTTAGAACAGAATGTTGTCACACCTCCATAATATGTCTTATATATCAATAAAATACATGGGTCACATTAATTAATTAAAATTATATCAATTTTAATATATTTAAATTCATTTATTATATATTTTTTATTAAATGGAGAAATATTGTATTTGTGTTGATTAAGTAATTAATTTCATTATATTATAACTAAAATTTAAAAAATGATTTTATTAATCTCAAAATAGGAACTTATATTCGTTTATAACTTACATTTTTCCCTATGTGGACACTTAAGAGATATTAAAAAAATAAAGTGACATTTTGAAACTTTCTTTGATTTAAATAATATATAAGTCGTTTTCATGGACAAGTATCCATTTAAAAACTTAATTTAGAATCTAATGTCTTAATGGTAGATTATAATTTATAAAATAAGAATTAAGAAGATAAATTGCGGTCATACCACTTATTTTTAATCAAGATTATCCTGATTTACCCTTTACCGAGGTGATAAATGTTACCATAGTTATTATTCATATTGGCCAAAAATAAAAAGGGCATAATTATCAAATTTTAACCTCTTGATTCTGAATATGTGATTCATTTTATATAATTAAAATACTATAAATGGTGTAATTTAATTTTAATGTATGTGCAAAAAATTCAACAAAAATTCCTTTTTAGACAAATACATTTTTCAGCATAAAATTGGATTTAATCTTATCCTATGCCTAGAAAAATTATTTATTAATTTTTTTAAAAAAAATAATCATTTAAATAATATATAAATTTCAGTAAAATATTTCACCAATATTAATTAATTTAATTTATTAATAAAAATACATTTCATGCATAAAAAAATCCTAAAAACAACACTTTTATTTGCAAATAAATTTTGTTTTTAATTCTAATCATTTGATATATAAAGAATTCATGTTTAAATTTTTTGACCATAAATTTTTCATATTTTAGTTATTAATATTCATAACCTCCAATATAATTCCTAGTGAATAATGTATTCATAATATTTTAATATGGTTATGTGATTTTTCTAAACATGATTTTGCGTCTAACACAAGAAATTGAAGAAATGAAATTATTTAAAGAGAAATATTTCATAAAAATATTAGGGTGTTACAAAATGGATGTCACTGAGGATAGTTGTAAAAGTCCCTCCCATGAGGTGTAGTTTCCCATGGAATATTATAATAATTATCAATAATATCCCACTTACTGTAAGTCTATAATGTTATATTTCGTATCAAAGGACAACTTTAGTTAACTTTTAGAAACTATGACGAGAGAACTTTTGTAATAACTCATAGGATAATCCTAAGTATAAGAGAATTTCCTAAGTTATGGTAAATAAATTATTGTTGTTTTCAATGAAAAATATCCTTTTCTAGATACTGGAATTCTAGTTACCTTTATTGAATAATAATTAGGATGAAAAATTATATATCTAACACTTATTCTTAACCAAGATTAACCTAATATACCCTTTATTAATGTGATAAATTTTTCCACGATTACTATTTAAATTTATTAAAAGTTAAAGTGTCCTATTTACCAAATTTATACCTCATTATTATAAATATTTAACTAATTTTATTTAATTAAATACTAATAAATGGAATAAATTATTTTTAAAGTAATTGCGCAAAATGCTAAAAAATATTTTTTTAGAAAAAAATTATTTTTAATCGAAAAACTGGATTAATTCTTATCTAGTTCCTAGAGAAATATTTTTTGAATGTTGAAAAAATTTGATCAAGTAATAAATATATATAAATTTTATTTAAATAATTCAGCAATAGTGATTGATTTGATTTATTAATATTTAAATATATTGCAAGCATAATAATGATTTTTCAGAGAAAAAGCATCACATTATTTTTAAATATTTTTTTTAAATTTTTAATCATTTAACATCTAATTTATTCATTTTATAATTGTTTAAAAGATAAATTTTCATAATATAGTTATTATAAATCATACTCACTTATAACATGTCTAGGAGATAATGGACACATAATATTTTAATAATGTTACGTAGTTCGTCTAAACTCATTGTTTCTTCTAACGTAAGCTATCAAATAAATCAAATTATTTAAGGAGAAATATTTCATAAAAATATTAGGGTTTTCCATTCTAACCTCATTAAAATGAATTTATCTATCCTAATTCATTAATCTCATGTAAATAGATGAGGATACATCTCCTAAATCACATCCTCAGGTTCCCACATTACTTCGTCAAGTTAGTGGTTTTTCCAGAAAACTTTATCCAGGTGAGTGGTCTTGTTTCATATCACTTTATCTCTATAATCCATAATCTCTACCGGTTGTTCTTCATAAGAAATATAGTTCACCATTAGTATGACCTCTAAGTTAATTACATGTGAAGGATCTAGTATGTAATTTCTTAACAGATATATGTGGAACACATTAGGAAAATTAGAGAGATTTATTGGAATTTCCATTTGATAACCTATAATCCTGATACATTGAATAATTTAAAAATAAATAATATAATAAGGTATTATCTTTCCCTTCTTTAAAAATATCATTACCCTCTTCCAAGGAGATATTCATCAGAATACCTTATCACCAACTTCAAACTGTTGATCTTTCCAATGATTATCATCATAACTTTTTTGTCTACTCTGAGCTTCTCTTATGTGTTGTTTAATCACTCTAAGATTATCTATTATTTACTAATATAGATCATGTCTTAATATATTTCTTTCTCTATCTCCATTCTAGCGTGTTGGGGTTCATCACTTCCTACCGTAGAGGGCTTTATAAGGATCTATCTAAATGATAATGTGAAAGTTATTATTGTAATAAAATTCTACAAAAGGAAGGTTTCGATCCCAACCACATTTTAAATCCATAGATAAAGATCTCAATGTTTATTATAATGGTGTAATGGTCCTCTTAGACTGGCCATGTATCTTTGGATGATAATTAGTGTTGAAACATAACTATATTCTAGAGGGTTTTGAAGGCTTATCCAAATCATTAATGTAAACGTCAGATCCCAATAAGATACAATTAATAGTGGGGCACCATTCAATCTTACTGCTTCTTTAATATACAATTGAGTATGTTGATAAAGAATGAAATATTCTCTAATAGAAATTAAGTGTGGTGACTTTATAAGGAGATCAAAAACAACCCAAAATGTATTATTCCTTTTATATTTTTTGGGGAGTCTGATGAAAAAATACAAAGTGATGTTTTCACATTTCTATTATGGTATGGGTAGTGGTTTCCCCATCCCCTTAGAATTATGTCTTTAATCCTTAAATTTCTAAAATACTAAGAACTAAGAAAAAAACTCTGCAATATCTCTTATCATTTCATCCCACTAGAAATACTCCACAAAATATCTATGCATCTTTTTTACTTCTAGGTTGAATAGAGATTGAAGAACTATGAGTTTATCCATCATATACTTAAAATATATAACCTAGGTGACACATATATGGTTCTTGAACCTTATTATTACATCACCATAAAGTTTGAACTCAGGAACATTTATCATGTTCTTTGGAATCTCAATATCTTCCTTTTACACCTCATTAATCTTCACATAGATAGATGGTTGAAAACACATTTGACAAAGATAATATTTCTATCCTTACTTTAATATTACATGATCTATAATTTTTAAGTCCAAAAATATTGGATATTTTGTGATCCTAATCATATATATAATAGCGTGATCTTTTAGACATAGATTATATTCTACCTTGTTTTCTTTCCCATTGCAGTAATATATAAATTAGCAATAATATTTATCACGAGTTGGGTAATTTTTCTCATATAATTTCAATTGTCACAAGAAATAAGCTATCACCATATCATTTTTCATAATGATGCATCCTAGTCCCTTTTCTGATGCATAACTATATATTAAAAACCCTTCTACACTACTACGTAGTGTAAGAATATTTTTGATGACTAGACTTATCTCCAATTCCTTAAAACATTCCTCATATTCATCAGTTCAAAGGAACCTTCCTCCCTTAAAAGTTAACATGGTGAGTGAACATTATATTCATATAACATTATCCACAAAGCTTCAATAATATCCATCCAAACCAAGAAAACTATGGATCTCAGTCATAGTGTTTGTTCTATTCTAATGTTTAATAACTTCTTTCTTTGAAGGGTATACTGTTATACCCTATTGAGATTATATGACCCATGATTGAAACTTTACAAAGACAAAATTTACACCTAATAAATTTCCCATAAATATTCTCCTTATTTAGGGTCTTCAGTACAATTATCAATTGATCTTGGTGCTCTTCCTTACTCTTTGAATAAATAAGAATATTTTCTATAAAGACTACCGCAAAATAGTCAATGTAATATCTAAAGAATCTATTCATTAAATATGTGAAGATAGTGGGAGAATTAGTATGACCATATGGAATAACAATAAATTCATAGTGCTCGGTCTATGTATAGAAAGTTTTCTTGGGTATATCATCCTTGTTGAACCTCAATGGAAGATATCTATAATAAATATAAACCTTAGAAAAGAATTGAGCTTCGCATGGTTGATCAAAAAAGTCCTCAATACAGGGTAGAGGATACTTTTTCTGGATAGTGGTCTATTGAGTTATCAATAATAATTTCATAGTTGTATTGATCCATATTTATTCTTAAAAAAATATAATAGGTTCACCCTAAGGTTGAACACTTGGCAGAATGAATCCCTTTTCATGATTCTACAATATTTGATTCTTCAATTCATGCCACTCAATTGGGTTCATACTTTATGGAGTCTTAGAAATAGGTTTAGAACCATGAATGAGTTATATTGAGAAATAAACTTTTAGATTATGTGGAAGGCCAAAAAATAATTCAGAATGACATCAATAAACTCCCACAAAATAATAATATCTTCAATGTTGATTTTATCCCCAAAAATACGAGATAGAAAACCCTTTTTAATAGGAATCAGGACTCATCTAATGGATGTAATTTCCATCAAAAGTTTATTTTTTCATCACTCTAATAGGTGATCAAATGTTGGTTTGAAATATAAAATGTAATATCACTTACTAGACAATATATGTGGGATTTATGTAAATAAATCCAATCCATTCCCAAAAAAACATCAAATTCAACTATAAAAGGAATGAAAATATTTGTAGGAAATAAATTCCCATAAACATCAACCAAAGAATAATCATAGACTTGGTATGTGATCATCATGAAATTGGGGTTTTAATTTCTAACTCAACATCTAATTTTTCCAGTCATATCTTGATAACCTTAAAAAATTCAATTCATATAAAATACTCGGTAGATCCAAAATCAAATAAGACATTATCAATTCTTGATTGGATAGTAAGTGTACCTTTCACCATGTCATTTTCATGAACCTCATCATAAATAGTGATATAATGAAATTTCCCATTATCTCAAGGATTAATAGGTAGTTTACATTGATCATCTTCATTAACCATGTGATTTGGGCACTGGTTAGCATTATTCTCATACTCCATTCATTTAAACAATGGAGTGTGGGTGGTTCATTCTATGGATATTTCTCTCTATTCAAATAAATAGCTAAGTTATTCCCATAAATTTGATATTATATTTCCCAATAACCTTCCTTTTCAAACTTGAAAACATTTACCAATTATCTTAACACAATTTCTCTTATGTTTCCTTCTGTACTTCATGTATAAAAGAAGGTTCATCTTATTTCCCCTATTGTTTTTATAATTTCCTTTGAATTCCATTTGTATTTTCTTATAAAACCCCTATGATTAATGGGTAACTCTAATCTCCATCTCAACATTGATAAATTGAATAATTTATTCATATCTAAGGAAGTTATTTATGGATAACACCCTTTGGAATCATGGTTTTTAGCCACTAAATAATTAGAAAACCTTATTTTTAGGTTCAGTGATAATACTTGAAGAATTACTCACAAGCCTTTTAAAATTTTCCTCATAACACCCAACATATTAATTAACCTTCTTCTTTAACACAAGTAATTATTTCTCCATTCAAAAATAAAGTATAATATGAATGTACTTATTGAAAATTAATATTTTAAATTCATCCTACTTTTAAGATTTAATTTCTTATTACTATCTCATCTTCATGATAATATTCCATCACAGATAGGATTCTACATAAAATGATAAATAGGATGAATAACATTTTCATGTTCCAAACACTAAATAATGGAAAGTATCTCTTAAATTATATTGATCCATTTCTTAGTAACTAGTGGATTAGTGGACCAACTAAGAGATGCTAGAAGTTTCCTCCTGAAGGACTCAATAGAATTTTGTTCCATTTTTTTCTTATTTGGATGAATAGAAAGATTTATAACATGAGAATGTTTTGTGATCATAGTACTAATATTTTCCACTCTAAATCCCTTAACATTTGGTTTCTTAGGAAGATAATAATTTTCATTCTCTATCACATTCATCATTAACATGATTCCTTCAGGTTCCATATATTGACTAAAAATAAAAAACAATAGTGTGAGGAACCATAAAATTATAATCAGAAACCATATAATCATTAAAAACATTTATAAGATGTCTATATTTTGATACATTCTTCTATTAATCTATAGGCTTAACCTAGTTCATTCATAATAATTAAAAAAACTTTAGGAATTTATCATATATTTGGACTTATCCCTTGGGTTATTACTAAAGTTTTCTCATACTAATTCCCAAATGTTAAATAAAACATACCCTAATACATACTATAACAACACATTATTTTAATACATAGATATTACATCATAATAGATGAGTATTCAATACATGACATTTTGAACCATGGTAGAATCGTTTAGGTCTACTATATTTGAGAAGTTGGAAACATAAAGAACTAGTACATGAAATATCTACATCATCTCTCACTTAATTCTTCATATATATCACCTTTCATAGAAATATCATACTTAATTCCTTTATTCATAAATTAGGAAAAGTAAATATAAGAAAAGGATGATCTTAGATGCTCAGTATGGGAAAACAAGGGAGATATCAATGATAACATAAGAAAAAAATGATCATAAGGGTATAAGAGCATGATCATAAAATTTAAGAACCATAAACTGCATATAAAATATCATAATCTTAAGTCATGTAATAAATTATGTCATTTCATGAGATATGAATCATAAGGAAATTGAAAAATATGAACCATGAAATCATAACATTGGCATAAGATATACAATTCTGGCATATACATAAGCATAAAAATTAATTTACTAGTAGTTAAGGATCTTTTACAAGACTATAATAGTGGAATGGGTTCACTCCCCAGACCATATTAGTAGTCAAGGTTCACTCCCAATACTATCATAGTGGACAAAATCCCTTACTGAATTGTCTTCACTTCCCATTCCACTCATGTTTATCTCTTGATATATCAATATTTACCTAATTAATTAGACGCATATAGGCCCCACCCATAACATAATGAAAATTATAAAAAAAATTCCAAAATATCATAAAACATTAATGATATCCGAACCAATGAAAATAAATGGTTTTCATAAACATTTAATCATAGCATAACCCATAGAAAAAAAATGGGTTTCATAAACATTTCATCAATTCATCATAAACATAAACCCTTTAGATAATGAATAAAAAAGGTATAATTAGATTATATCCCTAGTAAATATTAATTAACATCAAATTATGTCATCATATATGGTAAATGATTTTGAAATATCACTTGGAATAATTTTTTAAGAAAATAATCTTTCTTTTTTGAAATCACATCTTGTTACAAATATGCATAATTACAAATGAAAATATTTAATTTTAAAATAATCATGGGAACCTATAATGGAATATTAAAATAAAAAATTATTCTTGATGGTGGGAAAATCCATTCATTCTGTATAAGTTAAAAAACATCCATTGCACAATTTTCAAAAAAATCAAAAAGTACTTCATTTGGAAAATAAAAATAAAATTCCCTTCAAACAATTTCATAAAAACTAAAACATGAATAAAAATTATTGAATAAATAATATGGATATTTTTTAAAAAATATAAAAATATTTTTATAAAAAATGGATATTGAAGAAAAATATTCCCTGAGCAAAGGCTTAAACATAAATAATTCTAAATATTTTTGAGATTGTGAATGGAAACCCTTACCTCAAGTCTAACTTCATTTATACATGTTCGAAACTAGTTTATAATAAATATAAGTTTATTGTAAAAATATTACAAAAAAATACTTATATATATCATGTCATATATGATTTACTTATATCCTTTTTTTACTCGTATATTAATAATTCCCTCTTAAAATCACATTTCAAGTAATAAGTACTTTTTTCATGTATGTTTTGACTTATTATATTAGGTCCATTACTTTGATTATGATTCAAAAATATATATGATTTTAACCATAATATATATTCATTACATATGTATTTATAGTAATCCAGTAAAGTTAGAGATATAAAGTTAATTACATCGTTCATGGAGACGATAAACCATACGTACGCATGAATATTGTTTTCATTTTTCAATGGATGGAATGAAAGAAAGGTAAATAATAATTCACCTTTTCAAGATCATTATTATATTATATATAATATATATACTATATACTATATTAATAAAATTTATAATCATTACCATCAATGTAATATATAAATGAAAAACGAATCGCATTGCTTCATGGAGGTGGTACTTTACACATATGCATGAGCGACGTTATCTCTTCCCAAAGGATTATATCATAAGAAGGTAGAAATGATATTTTAATTAAATAAGGATAATTGTTTCATAAATATAATATCTAAATATTTTACTCATCATAATACCCATCCATAAAATATGGGGATAAAAAATTAATTATATCACAATGTGGTGACCGTAAACCATACGTATGCAGGAGCGATACTTTAACTTCTCGTTTGATTAGAAAATGTATAATAATGGTTTATGAATAATTAAAATAAAATTTTAGAAATATTTAGGGTACTATATTTTTTATTTATGATAAATACCATATATTTATATGGGTTAAAGAATAGTAGAAAAGAAAGTGACTAGTTAAGCTGGTTAACTCGTCTTTGAAACAAATCCTTTAGATTTCCACTAAAGGGAACTAGAGTTGGTCTTTGGTAAATATAGAAATTACCAGGATATGTATAGAGAAGTTGATAATATAATTTTTAAGATTTTGGTTAATATAGATGGAACAAAGTGGGGTAAATAAGTAATTAAGGAGGTTCCCTTTTATAATTGATGTTAGGGGTACTTTTGATATTTCTCAAAATATGAAATTATAATAAATTCATTCTTAAGAAAATGACTCCAAATGACATGTATTCATAGATGAGATAGTATATGGTTTAAATAAAATAAAAAATATAATTTATATAATTCTTTTTGTAATTTTAAACACTATCATTTTGATTAATCCTTAGTTAATCAGTTTTATTTTTAATTACGTCAAAAAATTTGTTAATATTAAAGGTTGTAATTTTTATATATAAAGTGAAAATTGAAACATAAGTGGATTATTTTTGACATTTTTGACCATTTATTATCCAAAATTTCTTATTTCAATATTTTCATTATTTTTAAATAATGTAATAAAATATTATTTTGATAAAATATCAATATTGTCAATTTTGACACTATTCATTTAATTTAACTTTAAATACATCAAGAGAAAGTGGGATTTAGAATATAATTCTCTCACACCAACCTAATGTGTACTATAAATCTATAAAATTCTTCTTTAACATTAAATAATTCAAACTATATAAATTTTAATATTTTTAATGTCATTTTTTATTTATTTTTATTAAATAGAGAAATATTGCATAAGTGTTTTATAATCAATTAATGTAATTATATTGGTACTATAATTTAAAAAAATAAGTAAAATAATTTTATTAATCTTAAAATAGATACTTATATTAATTTATAACTTAATTTTTTTCCTATGTGGACACATAAGAGACATTAAAAAAAGAGTGACATTTTGTAACTTTCTTTGATTTAAGTAATATATAAGTCATTTTCCAGGAAACGTTCCCATTAAAAAAATAAATTTCTAATATATGGTGTTAATGGTAGAATAAAATTATTAAATTATAATTTTTAAGATAAATTATGGTCTTATCACTTATTTTTAATCCAGATTGTCCTGATTTACCCTTTACTGAGGTGATAAATTTTATCACGGTTACTATTTATATTGACAAAAAATAAAAGGGGAAAATTAACCAAATTTAAACATATAAATTATAAATATTTAATTCATTTTATATAATTCAATACATATATATTTTGTAAATTAATTTTAATGTAATTTCACAAAATGCGACAAAAATTGATTTTTTGAAAAATACATTTTTAACCATAAAATTGGATTTACTCTTATCCAATTCCAAGAAAAAATTATGTATTGATTGTTTTAAATAATTTTATAAATTAAATAATATATAAATTTTAGAAAATTCATTCATTAATATTGTTTAATTTATTTTTTAAATAAAATACATTTCACGCATAAAAATAACTTTTTAGGAAAAAAAACTTTCATTTTCAAATAATTTTTGTTTTTAATTCTAAGAATTTAATAAAAAATGAATTGGTTTTATAAAATTTTAGAAAATATATTTTTAATAATTAATTAATTACTATTAATAACCTCTAATATAATGTCTAGGAAATAATGTACACATTTTATTTTAATAATGGTACATGATTCATCTATACTTGATGTTGCGTGTAATGCAATCTGTAGAAGAATTCAAATTATTTAAAGAGAAATATTTCATAAAAAACAAGGTGTTACAAAATGGATTCCACTAGGGATGGTTCTATAGACCCATCTAAGAGGTGTATCCACCCATTGATTTCTCTAATAGGTATCAATTATGTCCCATTAGTTCTAAGTGCATAATGATATAGTTGACATCAGAGGATGGGTTTAGCTAACTAGAGGAAACTATGATAAGAAGAAATTAATAAGAACTAAGAGAATAATAATAAGTATTATATAATTTTATAAGTTATGGTAAATAAATGAGTAGGGTTTTCCTATAATAACATCCTTTTCTGGATACTTAAAGTGGATGTGGTTTTGGTATTGATTCATCTATGGGAAATTAACCTAAAAAAGAGTTGCTCAAGTATATACCATCCATCATTCTAGTGCATGGTGAGAATTCCCTCACTATAAAATAGGTTTTACACTACCTAGGGATATGATTAGGTCAATTCACATTTTCTTTATGAACTATAATGAATGATTTGAATATATAATGATCATGAATGGCCTAGGAAAAACCTAAGGTTTCATAGATTGAAAAGAAGGTGTCATGATTTAGACATAATATAAATGATTTTTCATGATTATATAGTTTCCCATGATGATTATTGTACCTCACACTATGATTTTTGGTTCTATTCAATTGATGGAACTCAAAAAAACCATGTAAATATTGAATGTGATACAAAATGAAATGATTTTCCTTCAGATTAACAAAATGTTTTGCTATCTGTAATGAAAAATATTGTTATTATTCTCAAAACAAATTTCTAAATATATTAATCATGTTGGGATAAACATATATATGAGGATGATAAATATTTCAAAAACATAACTCTAATTCCAGATCATTCTGAATACTTCAACAAAACATTGAGGTAAACCTTGGATCCCAATCAGATATAATTGATAGTGGTGCACCATGAAATTTTATCCCTTCCATGATGTATAACTGAGTAAGTTGATCAAGAGAGAAATCATATCTAATGGTAATGGAGTGTACTAAATTCATAAGCTGATTTACTACAAACCTAATAGCATCATGACCATTAGATGTTTTGTAGAGTCTAATGAAAAAATCCATGGTGACGTTTTTCCATTTTCATTTTGGTCTGGGTAGTGGTGGTAAAATCCCCTTAGACTTCTGTCTCTCCACCTTAACATGCTGACATACTAAAAACTATGAAACATACTCTGCAATATCTCTCTTCACTCCATCCTATGATAAATAATATTTCAAATCTATATGAATCTTCATGCTTCCAGTATGAATAGATAATTAATAACAATGATCTTTATCCATCATCTCTTTCTTCAAATATTGAACCGAAGTGACACATAAATGGTTCTTGAATGTTATTATTCCATATCAATAAAGGTTAAAATCAAGAACATTTCCCACCTTATTTTGTATCTTTATATCTTACTTATGTTCCTCTTTAATCTTAATTGAGATATATTATTGAACACTCATTTATAAAATATAATATTTCTCCATTTCCTTTTTGATTTAAAGATCAATACATTCAAAGTCCATAAATATTGGATCTTTTATGATCCTAATCATAGAGAATCTAGCATGATCCTTTTGAATTAGACCAAATGATACCCTTTTTTCATTCCTAGGGTGGTAATGTATTGAGAAGTCATAATATTTAATTATCTCCAACCATCTTCTTTGGAATATATTCAACTATTTCAATGTGAATATATACTTTAAGCATTTGTGATCAGAATATTTATCACACTTTTCTCCAGAGAGATCATGCCTCCATATCTTTAATTATAAAATTACCAAAATTAACTCCAAATAATTATTTGGGTGATTTTTCTCATGGACCTTCGATTTTAATAAGGCAAAAACTATAACCATATCATTAAGTATGGGGTCACATGCTAGTAATTTCTTTTATGTATCAATATAGATTGAAAACCCTTATCCAGTATAAGTTATTGTAAGCATAAGTGCATTGATTATCCTTCTCTTCATTTCTTTAAAACATTCCTCATAATCATCTATCCAATCGAACTAATCTCCCTTTAAAGTAAATAAGGTGAGTAGATTATATTTATATTAAAAATTCTACACGAAGCACTGATATTATCTATCCAAAGCAATAAAACTATTAATCTCATCCATATAGGTTGGTCTAGGCCAATTTTCAATAACTTATGTCTTTAAAGGATCTGGTGATATACCCTTACTTGAGATTATATGACCTAATAATTAGATTTTCTGAAGAAAAATTCATAGTTGGTAAATTTTTCATAAACATTCTACTTCCCTGGGGTCATCATTATAATTCTAAAATGATTTTCATTATCTTCCATTCTCTTTGAAAAAATCAAATATATCTTTTATAAAGACCACCAAAAACTGATCAAAGTAAAATTTAAATACTCTATTCATTGAATCCATTAATATAGAGGTGGAATTTGTAAGAACAAATAGAATCACTATAAATTTATTGTGTCAATACATTTTATGGAATGTTTTCTTTGGTATATCATTCTTATTTACCTTCAATTGATGATATCTAGAATAAATATCAATCTTAGAAAATTATATATCTCTATGTTGTTGGTCAAACAAGTCATCAATATAGGGTAGATGATACTTTTTCTTGATAGTGATCTTGTTAAGTTCTAAATAATCAATGTAGAGTCACATTAATCAATATTTATTCTTAAAAACTAAATAGTTTCACAGTAAGGTTATGTACTTGGAAAAACAAGAACCATGTCAAGATTCACCTATATTTTTTCCTTAATTATTGAAACCCAATCAGGGCCATTCTATATGGAGAATTAGAAATAGATGTGTCACCATGTATGAGTTATATTGAAAACACAATTTCACGATTTGGGGGAAGACCATAAAACTCTTCTTTAAATACATCAAATAATATTTCGTAATAGTAATATCTTCAATTTTGATTTTCTCCCCATCCATCGAAGATAGATTCTCATTTTTAATTAGAATCATGATCCATATGATTGATGTAATTTTCTTTAGAAATTCATTTTTTTTCTTTATACTGGTAGAATATCATTGGTTGGTTTAGAATATCTAATGTTACTTCCCTTCTTTGTAAATTAATATGGTAATTATTTAAATAATGTCAATTAGTGCCCAAAAAGATATTGAATTCAACTATATGAAGAATGAAAAGATATTCCAGAAACATATTCCCACAAACATCAATTGGAGAAGAATCATAGAAATGGGATGTGATCATCATACCATTATAGGTTTTTACTACTAACTCAACATCTAATTTTTTAGTTGGTACATTGATACGCGTAAAACATTATTTAGATATAAAAGAGTGGTTATATCCAAAATCAAATAAGACATTAGAGGTTATATAGTATATGGTAACTATACCCTTCACCATATCATTATCATACACTTCATCAGAAATAGTTATCACATGATATTTCACTTTGTATCTAGTATTAAGGGGTTTTTGATGTCGATCATCATCAATAAAATTTGGATTCGGGAACTATTTATAAAAATTTCAATACTCCTTTCATTTAAAACACTCGAGTTTTGGTGGTTCATTCTATGGATTTTTCTATATATTTACATCATTAGATATCTTTTTCCCATCACTTTGTAATTTAATTTCCCATTATCCATCCTTTCCACACTTTAAACACCTACTGATTCCCATAATACAACTTCCACACATAAAACATAAAAGAAGTATCATCTTCTTCTCTCTATCATTTTGAGATTTAATTTTAATTCTGTTTTTTCTTTTCTAATCAAAAACATAAGATTGATGGGTAACTCTAATATTAATCTCCAACTTGATAGAATATTGAACAATTTATTCATATCTATTAAAGTCTTTTAGGTATAAATCTCTTCAAATTCATGGTTTAAAGCCAATAAAGAATTTTTAAACCTTATTTTTAGGTTATAATATAATATTTTAATCATACCTTGCAAGTCTTGTAAATTTTTTCTCATAGGTACCAATAGATTAATCATCCTTATAATTTATCATAATAAATTACTCCTCCATTTTCATTCAAAGAATACGAGTAAATAACTTATTAAAAATTGAGATTTTTAATTCATCCCATTATAAGGAGTCAACATCATATTTTCTTCTGTTCTTTATAAGATTCCACCATTAATCTTCTTGACCTTAGAAATGATTAATAGCTAAAATAAATATTTTATTCTCTAAAATCCGGAGAATAGAAAATACATTTCTTGTGGTTCTGGTCTATACATAAATGACTAGTGGATCTATAGACCCACTACAATAAGTTAGTAATTGTCTCATGAAGGAATCAACAAAACATTTTTCCCTCGTTTTCTCATTTGGAAGATCAGGGAGTTCAAATCTTGAGAAATATGTGTGATCCTAGAAATATGATTTTCCATTCTAGATCCTATAACATTCAGTTGCTCAGGAGGACAATCATTTCATTTTCCATCACATTCAGTATTAACATGATTTCTTTGGATTCTACACATTGACTGAAAGAATAGTTTCTGTAAAAAACATATCTCCATTAACCTAGAGTTACTATCTACTTTATTACATTTTCTTAAGATACAATAAATCACATCCTGAAGGACTAAATAGTTTTTTAGTCTAGGTAAATTAGATACATACATGATTCCCATATTATATTTGAAAAAAAAATTCTGGAATAATTTTTTTTGATAATATCATTATTCCCTCTAGAATATCCTTACATATCATTAATAGTACACTTCCTAGATTATTTGTAAAGGAAACAAAATAACAGTGAGCTCAAATACTCTTTAAGAATTTCATACAATGGATGTTATCAAGAATCAATAAGCATAATAAAATGTACAGGTTAGTAATTGAACACGTGTTCTATTTAAATAATTTTACTATCATGATTACATAAGGAATAGTCAATATGGAATGGAAAATAACTGAACACATATTCCATTTAATTAATAACTTGGATATCATGAATTGATAAGGCATAATCGATATTACAAGTTAAATTATTGAAACCAAATTCCATTTCATCAATAACTTGACTAACATGAAAAGATAAGTAATAATAAACATGAAAATGTAGATAATTGAACACACATTCCATTTAAATAACTTAAATATCATGAATAAATAAGGAATAATCAATATGGAAAGATAAATAACTAAAAATGCATGCCATTTATTGAATAACTAATAATTAAATGCATCTATAGATAATATCATTGAAATAATATCATGGATAATAGTTACTAAATTTTTATTGAAGGAAAGTCTTGACTATTGGAAATTGTGATCTCATACATCATGATACTGCTACTATCAGTACCATTCATAATAATGTTTAAAACTATGGGTAAACCTCCATTTAATTCTCACTTACTAATTCACCTCATGAGACTACCAATGAAACGAGGATCTATATATTTTTTGGCCCAACCCATCAGTACATGTCCAAATCATTCCTTATATATAGAATAATCAATTTAATTTATGAAAAATATAACCTAAAATCATATATCCATATTGAGCGAAGAGTATGGATATATGAATATTTCCCTAGATAAAAAAAAATAACTTTCACTTTAGAACACCATATGTATAAATGATATATTTTTTAAGAAATAAACATATCCATGATAAATAATTTGGATATTTATGGGAAATCTAATGTCCAATGATCAATGTAAAGTGAATATTTCAGGGGAAAGTTAATGACAACAAAAATGAATCAAGAAATTTCATGTCAATAACTTCCTTTATAAAATATGTTAATAAATCATCCATATAAATAATAAATATTGTATCAATAAAACAAATATCTAGTGAAGTATAGGTGAACTAAATGGTTGTTGTCTTTAATGAATAGAAATACCATAAAACGATCTTTAAAACATTCATGAGTAAAATTTCCTTTTAACTTTGAAAATTTATTTTTTAACTAAAAATTCATAAAATATTTTAAAAATTCCATATAAAACATTTAAAAGAATATTTAAAATATTGATTCTTCATGATAATATAAAATTACATATATTTCATACATATTAAAAAAATATTCCTTTCATGTTTTTTATAAAATCCAAATAGGCCTTTTTGGAAAATGATGTGAAGATTCATTTCAAAATATTTTAAAAAAATTAAAAAATTTGTAAAATTTTTTTTAATAAATAATTTTTGTAATGTTAAAATAAATTGAAATTTTTTTAATAAAATAAGTTTTTGGAAGAAGAATGATTTCTTTACCGTAGAGAGAAATGAAGTCAGATTTTATTAAAAACATTCTCAATCATTTTATGTACCAAAGAATAGAAAATCATACTATTATTTGAAAACATAATGTATAACTATAGGATATGAAAATTAAATGGATTGATTATCCAATAATCAAATAACTTTCTTCATTATAAATTCAAGAATAAATAATCCCGATTAATATGGGATTGTGAAATAAACCCTTACAAAGATCATAACATTGAAGTGAGAATTAGCCAATGAATCGATTATGTGTAAAAAATTTATATAAAAATAAAACAATTGTATATAAAATATAATATATTAAAAATTAAATACACACATAATCATATAATATCAAATAAAATGGGAAAGTAATATAACCCAATGAAAAGAAATTGAGTTATGAAATTCATAACCACTTGGTAATTTCCATGTTAAATACCATTGGATAAAATAATTAAAATTGAAACTTAAAATACCTTGAATTATTAATAAATCCTTATATTACATGTCAATGGGTAATTATATACACCATATAAAATAAATTAGGTTCATAACATTTCAATATTCCTCAATGAAGGGAAATTGAGACGAAGTCCCTTACCTTACGCTAACTTATGGTTAAATGTAGTTTACCCTCCTATATAATGGTTTTAAGCATGAAATAAATTTATTTAAAAACCATATCTATATTTTTTATATCATATATTATTCCCTTATAACATTTTACCGTCAGTTTACTAATAAAATGCCATTATTTTCTTTATTTCTGATGTTAATTGCCTTGTTTTCTCATGTGTTCTTTGTCATGAAAGTTCTAGTTCATGAGAATATTATATAGTTACATCATCTATATAATGTTATTAATGTTATAAATATTATTTTTATCGTTAAATAAATTTTTATATTAATTATTGAAATTTGAACATAGAGAATGGATCACATCGTTGTCTAGAGACAATAGGTTAAATATATGTCCAAGCAACATTATTATATCCTTAATGGGTGAAAGGGTAAAGAAGTCTGTGATATATTAATTTTATAGAATCAATATAAGTTCATATAAATATATATAATATATTCAATAAATTTATAATTATCACCATCCACGTATCGTGTAAGTGAAAAAAGAATCATGTTGCTTCGTGATACAGTAATCTTTCATACAAAGGAGCTACATTATCGAATTTTAAATAGAATGGAATGTAAAAATGTATAAGTGATATTAAAATTAAATAAGTATAATATTATTATCAATATCATATACATATGTTAAATATATCATTATATACATCCTTTAATGGTGGTGATGGAAAACAAATTACATCAATTCGTGAGGTGGTAGTCAATTGTACACACGATCAATGGTTTCATTTACTATTTGATATAAGAGGAGAGGGATATAGTTAATATCATTAATAAATAAAATTCATTACATGGAAGATAATGATTTTATTATAGGATGATGGTTTAGTAATATTTAAAGAAGGAGAAATGTAACAACCCATGTTTTGAGTCAACGTAGTATTCCAAGGGAATTTAAACTTTTGACATTTATTAGATAGTTCATTTTTAAAACTGATATTAAAAATTTAATTATGAGAGTTTTACCAATTAAAAATGTTTTTAGAAAATTTTTAAGGCCAAAGAGGTTACTTGGAGTTATTTTCAAGTTACATAAGAACTGGTGTCTGGGAATCCAAAGTTCGAAGGGTCTGCTAGGGCGCACAGTTTTTCTGAAACCTTGTGGCCCCTAGAAAAAATTGTATAACTATAAAGGGGGAGAAGATATGAACTACAAGTCCTATGAATGGTTTTTTAAAACCATTCACTTATCCCTCATTGTTAGTGCTAATTTGTAAGTACCTAACCACTATTCATTGCAAGGTTTGTTCTTGGTTAGGATAACCTTGCAGGTCCAATTCTGCAAGGTTATTTCTTAAGAAAGGGGTGTCAAATAGTTGGAATATAGTTTAGGAAATCATGTGACCCAGGTTTTGGATTGAAATTAAAATTTTAATCATAATGAGATTAAATCTCATTTCTATATTTTTTCCTCCTCCCTCAGCCATGTGAGGCTCTTCTTCGAGTCATGGTTCTCCTACTCCATGCCTATTCTTGGATTTGATGTAACTCCCTCATCATTCATTGTAATAATTTTCCATTGGTCTCTATAGATCCACATCGGTAAGCCCTCAACTCCTTTTTTCATTCTTCATTTAGTTTCTTCTCAGCTATGCTATTTTGGTGGGATCTCATTTACCCTATTTTCAGGGAAAATTTCATTTTGTCAGGTCTCTTTCAAATCAGATTGAATTCAAGATCGATATTGGATGAATAAGTCATCCTATGTACAAGGTAGGTGTTCTATGAATATTTCTTGTGTTTTATGTCATTTAATGAAATGTTCCATTACGTTGAGCACTTGATATTGTCGATAATTGCTTTATAATGGGATCCTTAATATTAAATTGATCATTGCGCATTGATACAGGTATTTTGATCCTTTTTGGGGAATTAGAGTCCTTTGAAATCTTTTATTGTCATCCCATGGGTGTTCGAAGTGAATTTATCCTTTATAATTAGTTGATTACAAGCCTATATCTCCCTCTAAGCATTCGTCTTAGACTATAAATTGATTTTTACCCTTTTACATGGATGTTTGAATATTCATGGAACCTCCTCAATGATATTATAACATTTATAAGTTAAATATAAAATCATTAATGGAACCTCCTAAGTGTCATTTCAAACCCTTATGAATTATATTTCCATGAGTGTGTGTTTCTTTCCCGATTTTTTAATTTATTAAATTGAATTGTGAATCTTGAATATGATGTATGGTTATGCCAAATGATTTTTTAAGGAACAATGTCATAATTTTATAATAAAACCCCTCTTATGAGGTGTCTTGTATTCTAAACTGAAAGTATTGTTTGGTTGTTTGAATAATGTTTGGACTTTATGGATATTGGTGTTACATATTCTTGGGTTGTCGTTAACGATATTTCATATCTAGGAAATTACCACTTTAATCCTAAATGGAACCATTTCACTTTCTAAGTGCATTGATTGGATCATTCCTATATAAATGAATAAAGTACCAAGATCCTTCTAAGGTCTTGACATGCTTTTCAAATGGTATTACCCAAGTTGGTAATTTCTTAATGGACCTTGGTACCTTCTAAGTACCCCCTTTGTGTCTTTCAAATGAATTGTCATGTTTGTTAGATTAAATTGAATGTCATTAATATAATGGTTTATTCATGATGGTTGGTTTGCTTAAAGGATAAGTTGATACATGTATATGTAGATTGTATTGACATGATGGGTTTTCCTCCTTGAGATCATCTAATGTAATTATTTTAATATAATTAAGAATATCATGAGTGATATTTGGCTTTTCCTTTCACAGAATGCCAAGAACGGACTTATCATTCTTGGGATATGTTTCTTTGTTTGAGTGGGGTATACACAGGGGGGAATTGTTATTCTAGTATGGGATCACTGTTCAATTTTTAACCATAATAGGAGTGATATTGGTCCCCTATGGGAGACACCCTGGACATGCTAGATGGCTAGATGGTTGTATCGGGACACGAGTGGCACTTAGTCCCCAATTTGAAATACCTGGTATGGGATAAGATTTTCTTACCTTACATTATTCCAAGATTGATACTTTTGAGGCATTATATGGGTTAAATTGGATGGATTCTGATGGAAGTGAGTGTTATGGTGCTCCTGGTGTGATACATGGGTTCCGTATGGAAATTCCCCAGTGGAAGGGCCTATGAATCTACCTAGTCCAGGTCTCCCTTATAGATTAAGACGTTGTTCTTGAAACTCTTCCTAGTGCCACATTTTCATAGAGGCTGGTTAATTACACTGCTTTTGTTTGGACATTACAAGGGCTTCAGCTAGGGAAGAAACCTTCGGTCGGGGGAGTAGGCACGTTGGACATCACTTACATGTCTGGATGCTGGAACAATAGCGCGTCTAGGTTTCTTCCACTTATGATTGGGATTATCGAGGTCATTGTAGCCCCAGGAATCCCACATCGAATGTGGGGAATTATATGTCATGGGAATGTATCTAAGGTTTTCATCAGCTTCCCATGTTTAACACAGGGTATGTCGCAGGTTTAACATCTAGCAGAGATGGATTGAACTAATCATAACACTGACTGAAGTGGATCAGATGGGTGTAACCCCTAGAGGGAACACTGATGTTTGGAATAACGTGTGGTTAGATACTCGGGAGCTTCTAAGAACAGTTAAGAGGTGAATTTAGATGGTCTCACTGGGATTTGTAAACTCGGGTAAGAACTATGATGGATAATAGATCGCTAAGTGAAGTGTATAGAGAATTAGATGGAGTCGACTTGAGGTCGATGGTGATGTTGGGCTTGAGCCTCAAAGATACCTCCTACATATCCATGTGGCAGGGAATCAAATTCCACGTATTTCAGGATGGGGTATAGGATCGGGGTGTGCGCAGAGGACAGCGACCCAATGATATACTGGGGCTTATGTGTGGTTAGCATCCCAAGTTTGGTCTGACACCACTGGGATGGACAAGAGATATGGGTCCCAATGGAAGGGACGATAATGGATTACCACTAGGTTTGGGTTTACAACGACTTACCGCTGAAATGGTATCACAATGGCTTACCGCTACATGAGATTCACAACGGCTTACTGTTGGGTAGGGAATCACAACATCTTACTGCTAGATGGGGTTTACAATGTCTTACCACTGGATGGGGTTTACAATGGCTTACCGCTAGATGGGGGCACAATGGATTACCACTAGATGGGGGCACGACGGCTTACCGCTGGATGGGGGCACAATGTCTTACCACTGGATGGCGGCACAATGACTTACCACTGGATGGGTTTGAACCTCATAGAGGCTTCCTATATACCCTGTCTATGAGATAAGGATCAAAGCCCATGAATTTCGAGCGGGTACGTTTAATGTTGTATGGGACAAAATGGGGAATGTCATTTATCATCGTGCAGGACGGAGGTGGACCGACGTGAAGTAGTCAGGACCAATGAGTGTTGGGCTTGAACCTCGGGGAGGCTTCTTACGTACCATGCCTTGGAAAGGATCAAAGTCCAGGGAGTTTGGAATGGTGTTTGGGGATTACACTCTAGGCTTCACGTAGAGGATTCCATAGTCGATGCTTACTCTAAGCCCACGTGAGTCATGATCAGTGTGAGAAACAAAAGGTAGAAAAGAATGGACGATCATGTCACAAAAGGTGATTCTGTGGAAAGTGGAGTGGGGCTGACATGTAGTTAGAAGCCAAAAATGAAAATAGGTGCTTACATGTGGTCTGTATCCCAAAGAGGAAACATGGGCTTATGCATGGTTATCAGCCCAAGGAGATGGAGATTGGGACTTACTCCAGGGTGGAGGTCCAATGGAGAAAATACCAAAGTTAGAGGGATTTGGCATGGAAGAGAGGAGGGCTCTGGGTTCTATGCCCCCTTCTGGTCCTTGGGACTGAGGAAGAAAAGAGGAGCAAGGATGCTGCCTCTCGCAAGAAAGGCTAGGGGCCTACACCAGGGTGGTTTCCCTTTCCCCGCGGACAGATGTCACTCTGATAAATAGGATCTCATTCCATTTGAGGAATGATCTCACTCCCTTGGATACCAGTGGTCATAGAGAATTTCCAAGATGATTCACCCCGCGTATAATGCACAGGGTGAGGCCACAGTTTAACATCGTGTGTTGAGAACGATGGTTCTTGGAAGTTTAACATCCTCCAGCTCGGACGAGGAGGGTTCTCTCCGCACCCCTAGGACTTATATAATTGGAACGATTTAACCCTTAGTGAAGGGAAGGCACCGGAAATATCATGGTGAGGGGGTGTTATAGAGTGATCCATTGAGGGGTCCACGTTATTGTGCCAATGCGAAGAAGAAATAATTGTTAGCGTGCATGGGTGCCACTAAGGAGTGGGAATGGTGAATGGGGATTACACATGGAAGTTTCCTATCTGCCGCTAAGGAGTAGTGACGGTGGATAGGGATTATTCATGGAAGATTCCTAAGTTCCACTAAGGAGGAGCGATGGTGGATGGGGCTTACACATAGAAGCTTCCCAGATGCCTTCCTCATATCTAGCCATGAGGGCATCCCAAATCACTGGTTGGTTGAGGCATATAGTTGGGTCCAAAACCTATGCACAAGTGGACAGGCGGGATAACACCAAGGGAGTTGTAATCAGTGCAAACAAATGGAGATTAAAAGTGTGAATTAAATGCCTGACATTTGGAACGCGGTGAGGGTGGCATGACGATTGATGATAACTATTTACCATGTTCTAAACACAACATCCATATCGTGTTAGCCTGAATTGGGGATAAAAAAATGTGGGACGAATGCTGACCATGTTCGAAACACGGGACCTAACTCGAAGTGTCATCAAATGTTTTACGGGGCATTGGCCAAGGACGGTAGGTGAGATGAGGTGTCATGGGACCACGCCATTAGGGGGTCCCTTTAGAAATGAAAGAAGATGAAGATCTGAATGAAGTACATGCAAAGTGTGAGGTGGAGTTATGGAATGTTTGAATGGATTACAACGCTCTTTAAATTATGCCACTATAATCATGGAATGTGGAATCTTATTCTTAGAACATAAGTAATCTCTTATTTAGAACAAGAGGCATCATATTATTGAATAATAGGGCATACTACAGTTTATAGTAATGTAGGGAGGACTGTTGGAATCTTATGCTTGGTGCATAAGGAGTCTATAATTTAGAACAAGAGACATCCTATTATTGAATGATAGGGTGTACTATAGTTTATATACATGTAGATAGGACTATTGTAATATTATGATTAGTGAAAAAGGAATCTATTTTTTAGAGCAAGAGGTATCCTATATTTGGCACAAAGCCTGTACTACAGTTTAAAGTCATATATATAAGACTATTGGAATCTTATGCTTGGCGCATAAGGCATCTCTTGTTTGGAGAAAGAGGCATCCTATGTTTGTTCATTAGGGAGTACTACAGTTTAAAGTTATTTAGATAGTACTATTACGAATAAGGTGCCTAGAAATGGGTGGTTTTGGGACTTACACAAGAGCATCCCTTTCTAGTGGATCCTGACATAGGAGTCAGGTGATAGGGTTCGGATGAGTTTCTTGAGGAATGGTTCGACTCAAGATACTCGAGTAATTGATGATGAGAATATCAACTCACGACATGAAAAAAAACCAAGAAGAATATTTAGACTCAAGGTGTTTCATGGTGTGCGGAGGAGTATCTCAAATCATGGTATTCCATAGGTGGAATATTGATGCACATAAGGGTGAAATAGAAAATTTCGGCATCCGGGCCTGAAAAATTCATGGTGCGACTCTCGGTTTTTCTTGGGTTCAGTGATGATAGTGAAGGGATGGTCCCAGAGGGCCGGAACCATAGCCGGGCACTGAACCCGAGTAGGGGTGCGGGGGCACAGCCCCCGCGGTATAGATCAGTAGGCACAGGCCTGGATACTGTAGCACGTAAGATGTGCTACATGCAGGATGGGATGCGCGCAAGATTGCACTGTGCGGCATAGGTGTGCACAATATTGGTCATTGTGGAACTATTGAGAGAAATATTGGAAGTTTTGAATCTAATAAGGAAGGATTTACCCTAATAGGGAAGGATTATGTGCAATAGGGAAGGTTGGTACGCAACAGGGAAGGATTATACGCAATAGGGGAGGTACGCGCGCAATTGAATAGGTGCAACACTTGTGGGTGAAAAATTGGGCATAGTGGAACTATTATGCACAAAAATGATGTTTTGTGTGCAATAAAGAAGTTTTATGTTCAATAGAGGGGGATTGAATGCAATAAAAAAGGATTTGCATGCAAGAGGGAAGGCTTGCATGAAATAGGGAAGGTTGGCGCGCAATTGGATAGGTGATGCACTGGTGTGCACAAAATTGGGCACAGTGGCACTATTGCACACAAAAATGATGCTTTGTAGGAAAAATTGGGCATGTTGTCCCATTAACATGCAAAAGTGATGTTTTGAGCACAATATGGGGGGTTTTACGCACATGCGTGGAAAATGTGGACTTACATGCTTTAGAGTGGCGGTCGACCTCTGGGGGGGCCCTTCAGGAAGAAGGGGGTGCACTTATATTTATAGGTGAAACCTTGAATGTCGGTGCAAGTAAAATTCCATTCCAATTGTCCATGCAAAACCATTTTCCGCGTAAGATTCCATTTTTATGCGCAAGATCCCATTTTTACATGAAAGATTCCATTTTTACATGCAAGATTCTATTTTTACACGAAAGATTCTATTTTTATGCACAAGATTACATTTCTACGTGCAAGATTCCATTTTAATGTGAAAATCCATACTTTTCCCTGAAACCGTCATGGATGGCCATTTCCAGCTGCCTAACTTCGAACAGGCATAACTTCTGATTTGTAACTCCATTCGGGCTCCATGACTAGTCAAATCGAAGATTTCGAAATGAGCTATGCTCGGAGATCATCTTCGGCAGCATTTGGTGAATTACATGTATGTGTCTTCTAGTTCCAACAATTATATACTAGTTTTCTAAGGTACACATCCGTCAAGCCCAATCACATGCTTGGGGTCGGTCCTTCTCATGAAACTAGTTTCTTGATGCTTTGTTGCCAAATATGTATAGGTTTATTATGATTCAGACTTCTTCCATCTATGATTCAAATAAGGTATAGCCGCTAGGTGTACCTTAGGAACCTGTGTGGGTTGTTTCTTAATTATTCATAATTACTTGTATTATATTTCATGGACTGGTTTCAGTCATAATAAACATGGGTGGGAGCCTACTAGGATTATTATCTCACACCCTGATCAGGATGCCATTATGTTGGTGTACTTGAGTAGAACATATGCTTGTAGGACCTTGGTTTATTTCTTGACATATTTATCTAGTACCTATGAGTAAGGAGCATAAGACCGAATTGGAGTTTGAGATGCTCATGGAGTTTCCCTTGAGGATTGTTGTTGCTTTTATTTATTTATTTATTTATTGTACTATATATTTCTTCATATAAGATGTATTTTATTTTAGTTTATATATACCTTCTATACATTCTTTCATTATTGTAGACATTGGCTTTGGCCACTTCTATTCTAATAGAACATTATTCTTCCACTTCTTTTCATTCATTTATTTATTGCTTCAATTGTTGAATGGTGTTTAATATTGATTTTACTATTTTGATACTCTAATAAGAGGGTATAGTCTCCCCACTATCATCTCTTGAGACCCTTGTTGCTAGTTTTCAGCCTCTGGCATATGGGGAGATGCTCTTGAGGCCATGTGACCCACTGGTCTGACTACCTTGTTATTGGTCAGTCAGGTCGGGATGTTACAAAGTGGTATCATAGATATTTTCCCTTTGTCTTACTATTTTGGGATGGTATACATGATACTTGGAATGTGTCATCTCTTGGTAAATCACCATTTCTGGGACAAATCTCCCCACCCATGAGGAAATGACCAAGTGGCCCATGATTAGATTTATTTTCTTGTTATTTTTTATTATAATTGATTATTATTTCTCCTTGAATTATTTATGTACTTTCGACTACTTATTGATTTATGGAATTTTTGTAATGTTTTCCCTTGTCCTGGTATGGCAAGGATGTAGCATTATATGCATCATATATATAGGCAGATAAAAATTCACATTCAATGCATTTTATTCAATTCGATATAGTTTCATTTATAAGATTACTTCTATTTTGGATTGTGTTCCATGAGTGAAATTCCCTTCTTTTTATTTCTTCAGCATGACTGCTTGTGTAATATTCTTGGTGTTTTTATTTATCATGGTAGTCTGGTTATATGAATAAGGGATTATATGCCATAATACCTATTTATTTGTAATTCCTTTCCTGTTTATATTCCATGCCTGTATTTATAGCATGCTCATCTATGTTTAAATATTACGATAACATACTCCTTTTGTATGATATGTAAATGGTTACATGGGAAAAATATATGGGTTGTGATTAAACAGGATCCATTTTTCAATTATAAAGTGTATGGGAACCTTATTGTTGGGAAAAGGTAACCCAATTATTCGAACAATCTTTTGATCTTTATACATGTTTAGAATTGTCGTTAAAGTGTAAGGGATACTAAAGGTTAAATTGTGAAATTGTATTACTCTAAATTAAATGGAGCCAAATACCAAACTATAAAGCGTATGAGCTCTTTATAGATTGGTATATGGCCACCCATATCACTGGACCATTATACATGACCATTTTATGTTATTTGAAATTCTTATAAATGAAAAAGGGTTGTAAGAGTTCAAATGTTAAAGTGGATTGGGTTAAGTTAAATTTGATTTAAGATTTTATTTATAAAGTGTATGAGTGATTTATAGGCTAGGAGTGGTGACCCATATAATAAAACCTTGTATATGGCCATGTTATAATTTGAAATGGATTAAATGTAATAATTTTTTAATTTTAATCTGTAATGAGTTGGTCAAATATCTAAATTCACAACTGGGAACAAGTAGGTCAGTTGGGGAATATTCTTTTTAATATGGCCTACTATGTGTGTTTTGAAATTGTAATAATAATGAAACTACTATTGGGTTTCTTTATAAGGAACCCAGGTTGGCTTAATGGGACCCTTGTAGGTCGCCTTAACTTTTATGATTTAAAAAGTAATTTTCTGATAAATTTCCAAATCATGATAGAATGTCAATAAATGGTAAATGTTTGAAAAAGAATTTTGATATATCTTTACTTTATTCCTTATTTTTTTGTTTTGTATATTTTAAATTGTTAAATGTGAATAAATGTAATGGCATTAAAAATTGAACCTAAAGTGGTGTCCCATATTTAATCCCTTGTGTAAGGGTAGTTTAAAATCTCATTCAGTTTCATTGGAATGGAAGCTTGAGTTGTTTCCATTGTCCTTCCCATTTTTTAAAATTTATTAGATGGTAGGTCTTGAGATGATGACTTATTTTATCCCTAACCTAGTGATAGGGTCAACACTTATGATTCGTAAGGGGTTATCCCATGGTAAGTGGCACCCTTTTTTCTTATGTTCCATGATAACTATTGTGAGTTTTCTGACATTCTGTTTCATTTGGATTTCATTTTCCCTAGTAGGACTCTAGTTTATAAATGAAACCCTTATTCGGATAAGTTTCCATGTTCTTCTTAACCTTATTATGGGTGTGAGCATCGGGTAATGCTTAGTTTCAGCTGGTTAGATAAGCCTCAAGCATGGTTGGCTGCTTCATAGGTCACTTGACCCTTTATTTTTCTCGGTGATGGTTGACTTGGCATGACTTCATCTAGGTTAATAGTCATATAGAAAATTATGAATCTGAGCTAAATCTCATGTACAGCCCATATGATACTTGACTGGATTGGGTGGACAATGTATTGATAGTATCTAGTATGTGTTTTATTTCTTTTGAACCTCAAGGTAGTATGTGTTCATGTACACGGTGCCATTGAGTTCTAAATGGTGTAACAAACTAGTTGAGTTCAGTGAAATTTTGAGATTTGAGATGTTTAGTATGTTCTCAGTTCATCTCTGATGTAGAGTGAGATGTGAGTTTAAGAATTTATTTTGTTTCAAGGTTTGGGATGACTTCCTAGAGACTCATGCATTTTGACATGTTGTTTGGGTTAGTTTTTTTTTCTCTTTGTATAATTTCACATAAATGATCATGGATTAGAGGTGCGCCATGTGTGTTCTTAAGTTAGTTTTGATCTAGCATACTTTTGAGTGGTTGGTCTATCTCTTCTTCGATGTCTAGGAATATCCTAATATGGGGAGCATTACTTTGGTTCTGTTGTTTATGTGTCCTTCCAAGTGGAAGGATCGTAGCCTAAGAGGACCATTTGGAAATGGTCAGTCTTTCCCAAATTTATTTGAGGCTTGCAAGTTTCAAATCATGTTGGTGCTTTCTCAGAAGAACTACTTATATGTGGTTGGTTTTGTATTCAACCTTTGAAAGCATGGTTGGTTGTAGAGGACTTTAGTGGTTAATCTTGAACAATTACAGAATGCCTCATGTGGTAAAGGCGTTATGGGTTAGTTTTTTATGATGTGTTAGTAGGTGAATACAGGATTCTTTTAAAAGTTTAAACAGTATTAGTTTGAATGTTATTCCTTCCAGTATTTGGGTATGATTAATTGTAAACTATTATATCCTCTTAGTATACTCTTATGAAAGAGAAGATAATGTCCCCTATCTTGATTCCATCTTTGATTCTCTAAGAGAGTGTTAGTCTTATGTCATGAAATATTTTTAAATCAATTGATATTGACATGTAATCTCTATCTGGTTTCACACTAGAAGTGTGGTTTTCTTGTCAAGGATCGGTTAGTATTGAGTGATACCTAGATTCATGTGTAGGAATTCCTTGGACAGACTCGTGGACACCATCCATTATTTCTATTGACTCAATAGCCCAGTGAATTCTTCTCTAGGCTCAGAAAGTAATCTAATTTGGACATGGTGGCCTTATTCCAATGTCTCTCTTGTAATATGGAGTGTGGAATACCTCAGTTAGTTCCTAAGATTCCAGTTCTTTGAATATATGGTTACCCCAGGCTTGTGGTTAGGCTCAAAATTGTTGTTTAAATGGTGGAGAATTTCAGTGGTATAGATCTGGTTATGCCATTATTCATGCTAAGGAATGATGTTTAAAATGGGAAGGTGGTTGTTCGACCAAATAACATCACTATAATTTAGGTATGTACTTTGTTAGTCATGGTTGTTGTGAATGCGGAATGCCTTGGTGGAATTCATTGTTGTTTAGTTTAGAATATGTCATACGTCTAAGCTGAGCATCATGAGAGTGGATAGTTGGAGGTAGATCAACCTGTTTTTATTTTTATTGATGATTATGTTTGGTGAAAACCATTTTTCAAATGCCTTAGGGTTAAGGAGAGTGTGTTTAAGGGTTGTTCATGTCTTTCATGGAAAGTGTGTGCGATCGATTTCAACTTTTTCAATCAAAATTCAACTATTTATTTTTGTTGAGGTCCCTATTATGACCTCGAATGTAATCATGTTTTCCTTGTTAAATACAAAACATAATATGAGAATTTTTATAATTCTTGAGGCTTGATTCGTAGGAAATTTTGATGGTAGAGGTTCCATAGTCATAATTTTTCCCCTTTTAATGTAAAAGGATAAGGTGGGGAGAACCTTCGGCTAGTTGATTATTGAGATAATTAAATTGTTCTGACTCTTATTAAATGGTCTCATGTAAGTTTTGTCTCGGTGTCTCATTTATAAAATGATCAACGAATCATTTTTTGATGGCTTAAGTTCCATGTTCTTAAATGAATTATCGGAGGTGTGTTAGGCATTTGGAAACACAACACGACCGTCTGAATGAGACGTCATGATACTCATAGGTCAGGTGATGTTTTGGTGTTAAAAAAGGATTCACAGAGATGAGAAATTCTAATGTATATAGGTTGTAATGACAAGTGTTTTGATTCAAGTCATAGTTCCAAGTGAATTTGAACTTTTGGAATTTATTGGATGGGTTGTTTTTAAAACCTACCTTCAAAACATAATTCTGAGAGATGGAACACTATAACGTGTTGGTTTTGGACATGGGTGAAGGCCCTGGTGGTCCCTTGGAGGTCTCTTCATGTTTCAAAAGCATTGGGGTCTTTGAAACCAATATTCATAGGATCTTCTAGGGCACATGGTTTGTCTAAAACCATGTAACTCCCATCAAAAAACCATGTTGCTCGAGAGGTGGAGAAGTTGTTCCCCACACAGTCTACAGATGTTTTGTCCAAAACATGTGCAAATTCCACCTGTTTGATCCAATTAGGCAGTACCTAATCCCTATTCATCACATAGTTTGTGAACAGTTAGGCTTACCATGTGGATCAAACTATGAAAGGTGATTTCTTAAGAAAGGGGTGCCATATGATTGGCGCATGGTTTGGTCAAACCGTTCTGCCAAAAAATGTATTTATTTTTTGGTGTGAAATTGAAATTTTAAACATAATGAGATTAAATATCTTTTCACTCATTTCTTCCTCCTCCCTCATCCACGTGAGGCTCCCCCTTTGAGTTGTGGTTCTCCTCATCCATGCCTATACAAGGCTTTGATGCCACTCCTCCATCTATCATCTGAATCATTCACTGTCAGTCTTTATGGATCTGTATCGGTAATCTCTCAACTCCTATTGATTCATTATTTGATTAGTTTCTTCTTGGCTATTATACTTTGGTGTAAACTCATTTTCCCTATTTTTAAGGAAAATTATTTTTTCTCAAATATCTTCCAAACCAGATCGAATCAGATCTTGATATTGGATGAGTAGGTCATCCTAAGTGTGAGGTTGGTGGTTTATGAATTTTTCTTGAATTTTTCATCATTTTATGAAATGTTTCATTGCTCCACATGCTGTACTTTGTCGATCATTTCTTTATAATGGGTTTATTCATATTAAATTTTTCATTTCACCTTGATACATGTATGTTGATCCTTGTTTAGGAAATTAGAGGTCATAGATCTCTTGTATGGTCACCCCATGGGTGTTCCAAGTGAATTTATCCATTATAATTAAATTATTGAAAGCCTGGATCTCCTCCTAAGCATTCATCTTAGACCATAAATATATTTTTCCCTTTTACATGGATGTATAAATGATGATGGAACCTCCTCAATGTTATTATAACCTTTATAAGTTGAATTTACAATTTTTAATGGAACCTCTTAAGTTTAATGTTAAACCCATATGAATTATATTCCCATTAGGGGTTGTTTCTTTCTAAATTGATTAATTTAATAAAATAAAGTGTTACCCTTGAATATGAGGCACAGTTATTATAAATTAATTTTTTAAGGAACAATGTCATAATTTTATAATAAAACCCTTGTATGTGGTGTATTTTCTTGTAAAATAAATGTAGTGTTTGGTTATTTGAATCATGTTTGGCCTTTATGTCTATGGGTGTTACTTGTTCTTGGGTTATCATTAGAGTTATTGAATTTCTAGGAATTTTCCTCTTTAATGTTAAATAGTACCATTACACCTTATGTGTTGATAGATTGGATCATTGCTATCTAAATGACTATAAAACTGAGCTTCTTCTAAGGGTTTGACTCACTTTATGATTTGGATTACCCAAGTTGGTAATTTCCCAATGGACCTTGGTACCTTTTAAGTAACCCCTTTATGTCTTTCAAATAAATTGATATGTTTGTAAGACTAAATGGCTTGTCATTAATTAAATTATTTATTATTGATGGTTGGTTTCCTTAAATGGTATGTTGATACATGAATATATATATATGGTGGCTTGACGTGATGGTTTAACCTCTTTGAGATAATCAAATGGAAGTATTTTTAAAAAAAATAAAAATATTGTGAGTGATACTTGGATTTTCATTTCACAGAATGCTAAGAACGGACTCATCGTGATTGGGATCAATTCCTTTGTTTGAGTGGTTTATACATAGGGGGATACTGGTATGCCATGATGGGCATACCATGCATTCTTCTACCCTAATAAGAGAGATATTGGTTCCCTATGAGAGACACCTTGGATAGGCTCAATGGAGAGATGGTTGTACCAGGCCACGAGTGACGCTTGGTCCCCGACATGAGATACTCAGTATGGTCTTTGAGGTTGTTTCCTCACATTAGGTCAGGAGTGATACTTATGAGGTTATCCATGGGTCTTATTAGATGGGCTCTAATGGTTATGAGTGTTATGGTTCTCCTGGTGCGATACATGGTTTCCTTGTTGAAGGTTCACATAGGATAGGCCCAATAATCTACCTATTTAATTTTTTTCAAGTAACTTTTATAGAAATGGATAGTGTTATATACTTGTTTTCCAAGGGATGAATCCACCAAGACCAATCACATGCTTGGGGTCGGTCTATCTCATGATGCTAGTTTTGTGATTCTTTGTTATCATATATTTGAAGGTTGATTATGATTCAAACATATTATGGCTATAATATAAAGTGGGTATTGCCACCAGGTTTCCCTTAGAAACCACATAGGGTTATTGTTTAATTATTCTCATAGACATGTATTATATTTCATGGACTAGTTTCAATCATAGTCACTTTAGGTGGGAACCAATTGGGATTATTATCACACACCTTTCTTAGGCCACCATTGCACCGGGGTACCTGAGTAGACCCTATGCTTACAGGACAGTGGTTTATTACTTGAGTTGTTTAGATAGTACAAGTTATTTAGGAGAGCAGGACTAATATGGAGCATAGGATGATCATGGAGTTTCCCTCAGGGATTGTTTTTTCTTTTATTTATTTATTTATTTTACTATATCTTACGTCCAGAAGCATGTATTCTATTTTAGATTATGTATAGCATATGTAAAAGCATGAATTGTTGTATACATTATTGTTGGCCACTTTTATTTGGATATTAAATTATTCTTATGATACTTTTCATTCTTTTATTTAATGTTTCTTAGGTTGTATGTAGTTTCATATTTATTATGCGGCTATGCTACTCAGATAAAAGGGTATAGTCTCCCCACTATCACCTCATGAGACCCTCACTGTTAATCAGCAGCCTCTATCATATGAGTAGACATTCT
Organism: Viscum album; assembly: GCA_963277665.1. Taxonomy (NCBI): domain Eukaryota; kingdom Viridiplantae; phylum Streptophyta; class Magnoliopsida; order Santalales; family Viscaceae; genus Viscum; species Viscum album. The sequence continues at coordinate 1,758,750,304 of OY728150.1, forward strand.
AGACGACATGTTACCCACAGGTCCAGCTATTGTGTTAGTGTTCAGTAGGGTTGGGACATTACATGGAAGAAGAAATAGAATAAAAATGCTCATTTAACAACTTTACCTATTCTTCTGAAAAATTATTTAGTTTTTCACCAAAAGGTTGGATTTATGAGAAAAAAGGTCTTAATGAGATTCATCCATGATGATGAGTTTCAAGTAGGATGGATCTATTCAATGAAAAGGTGATTCACTTTCGAAATCTTTTGTGATTTTTGGTGAAGATCATCAATAATTATTCTTCAATTTAATCATATATATGCTTGCTCATTAATTCCTTCCACCCTAACTAGAAGCATTATTTCATGGATGTGGTTCCTAAACCTCCTATGAATATGAATCCAAATTTGGAAAACATAAATCCTTCTGAGTATTTTTTGAAATCAAAGATAAAAGTAATTTACTTTGTGGAGGCTCTCTATGGTGTGGATCCCCCAAAGGATGATTTTCCCAATCCTTCTACTTTCAATATAATAGAGTATGGTATCTTCTCGGTTACTATATATCTATAATCCCTCCAATAATGGAATGATTTATGAAGTTTTTCTATTCTAGGGTAGATTTCATATTCTAAGGGTGATAATTTTTGGTCTATAATAAATCTCAAAGAAATAATTTCTCATTATTGGGGTGGCAGTGATTGGAAAATGATCCTAAACTACATGGTATTTCGAAACCAAAAACATCTTATAAAATAGGATTTCCTCTCTTGACAGTCTAGACCATCAAATAATGAATACAAATTAGTATAGAAATAATTCAAGAGACTTTTGGTGTTGTCCCATTAAAGTTTGGATGGAATCTTCTCTATTAATGCTTCAGAATAGATGATCACAATCAATTATAATTATCTAAGAATGAAGAATTTTTTATCATTCATTTATTATTAGAATAGTTATCTACATAGAAGGTATCTTTTACAGAACATCCAGGTGTTGCCTATTTCAATAAATTAGGCTTGGAATCTTCTTAGAGTCTTCAATGTTATTCATAATATTAATGAGGGGCTTGGGATGTTTCACTATTTAACTTCAATCAGATATTTAATGGAAAGTATAGAGAATAGAAACTTTCAAGAATTTAATTTAGTTGGTTCCAAATACACTTGGTATATAAATAATATTAATAAGATGTTGGAAAGAAAATTGTATAGGGTCTTTGTGAATGTTATGGATCTTCAATCTTGGGATACCATTCCCTAAACCACTATTGGAGGGATGAATACAGTCCATCATCCCATTTTAAAAAAACTCATCACTAGAGAGGTTAAAACTTCATTTCCTTCTAGACATAACAATTCTTAGTCCTTACATCCTTATTATAATAATATGGTATAGGATACTTGGAATTATTTAAATTTTAAGGATTATTCAGTAGCTTGTGTCTTCATGCTCAAAATTCTCAATAATAAGCTAGAAGTTTGGAGTCATGGTTGCTTATATCATATGGATGAAAACATTTCTCATCATGAATCCTTTCTTCATATCATTCGAGGAAATGAAACTGCTTGTGATTTTTCAATAGGTCTATAGAAAAAAAATATGATCTATCATGAGATCAATAACCTTTTAAATCTAAAATATAGTATGCAATGAGAATCCTTCAATGATAAATAGTTAAATAATGGTGATTAGAATATTAAAATTTTCAATTCTATTTAAGGAGTAAAAAATCATTAAAAGCCCATTTCCATTAGATGTGATAATGGGAATCTACTTGATATAAGAGAAGACTTAGTTGTTCATGTTGTTTCTTATTATAAGAATATTTCTAATGGACCAGATTCTTCCATGGTCCTAATGGAAGATGTCATCCATAGGATTGTCAATAGTGAAGTTAATTCTTTAATTTCTATTATCCCTCTTGAATTTGAGATTAAGGATGCAGTATTTGGCCTTAACCAAGGAATATCACCATTATTGTATGTGATTACAAATTATTTCATCTAAAACTATTGGGAAATAATTCATATTGGTGTTTTCAAGTTTATCAATCAATTTTTTAAAGGTGGTCTGCTTAAACAAGGCATTAATGCTCATTTTCTAACTCACATTACTAAATTTGAAAATGAAAATGTGAAAAATATCTTCATAACTATGTCACTTTTCTACACTATTTAAAAATATTTTTAGATTATCCTTGCTAATAAGATTTCCAGCATTGCTAATAGGATTGTATCTCCAAATCAGTTTTGTTTCATTAAAGGTGGAACTATTCAATATTTCTTTATCAATGCTTCAGAATTTTTTAATATTATAAATATATTTAACAATGGAGTTAATATTTCCATAAAAATTGTGTTAAAAAATCTTTTGACTCTTTATATTGGGGCTTCATTTTATTAGTTTTATCCAGATTTGGATTTTATAATACGTTTATTAAATGGATTGAGATCCTTCTGGGATCATCAGAAATATCATTGTTTATTAATGGCTCTCCAAAGGGATAATTTACTTGCTATATAGGTGTTATAAAATATGATCTACTCTGGTATTATTTTTTCTATTGTTGAAGATTACTTGGGAATGCATTTTCTCATCCTAGTTAATGGAAACATAATCAAGCCTATCAAAGATATTGGAGACCTTGCTACCCCCACTCATATTTTTTATGATGATGAAATTATTATGTTCACCCAAGGTGATAAAAGAAACATTAGAAACATCAATAATTCCCTCCTCCATTATAAGAAGTCTCAAGGAAACAGATCAATTTGGGAAAGTCTATTTTATACTTTGGAAAGAGAATTTCTAAGGATATAAAAATTGACATCATTAATGCTCTTAGAATTAGAAAGTGTGTATTTCCTTTAATCTATCATGGATTCTCATGTATTGGGGTAAACTAAATGACTGAAATTTTTCTCACATTTTCAACCAAATTAAAAAATAGTTGGAATCATGGAAAGGAAAGACCCCATTGATGAAAGGTAGGGTAAGTGTTGTGGAATTTTTTATTGTGTAAACGTTTTTGTAGTATTTTTATGGTTTATGAATGGTTGTATTACCTCATAAAAATATAAAAAATTACATCAAGAACATTTTAATGAGTGGAATAATTTTACAGATAAGACTTATGATTGTTTTATAGAAGAAATGTTGTCAACTGGTTGAATTTGGATGGTTTGGCGTTAACAATCTCTACAACTTTAACCAAACTCTACAATTTAACTTCTTGTAGAGGCTCATCAATGAGAAATATGATTCTATTTCTTTTTTATATATTTTTTTTAAGAAAAAATAATGTTGTTAATTTGAACTACATGGATTCATCCATTTGGCCTTCCCTGAAGGCCTGTTTCTTGGCTATTACAGTGAATTCTCACCAGTTAGCCACATGTAAATCTTCCCTAAATTTATAGTTAGATAATTGGATAGGTATGCCTCTTTTTAATGATTTAAATTCTCATTACCCGTAACTTTACACAAATATATCAATCAAAGATCACATAGGGTATTCCTTGTAAAATATTCCTACTGAGATAAAAGATATTAACATGAATTACAATTTTATCAGTAGTGATGACACTCTTCTCTAGGAACATTTTTATAATGGGAGACTATATTAAAATATTTTTTACCAATTTTTTATGTAGGGGAAGACTAACAGTTGGTCCAAATTCTTGGGAAAATGTTGGATACTTCCTTCCAGGTTTTCTCTTATATGGAGGATTGTGCACTTCAAGATTTTGGCCAAGGACTTTATGCAGGTTGTTAGTATCAACCTTTTCTCAAGGTGTGTTCTTTATAATCAGCATCGGGAGAACATAGATCACCTCTTCCTCTGATATGTTACTACTATAGTGCTTTGGACAGTATTGGATGATATTTTTGAGGTCCATTTCCTTGTGCAACATCCAACCAAGATCGGATTATGGCATCTTTCAGGCTACTTTTCTCCTAGAAAATTTTGATCCTCTTCATGGTGGCCGGCATGGAACTCATAAATTTCATATGGACTATACGGTTCTAGTTTGGGTATTGTTTTTATGATTTATAAAGATGGGATTTAGAATGGTTTTTGTGATAACCCTATTTTTAATTTTACTATGCTTAATTGTATTGGAATTACAGGTAATTATCATCCACTTGATTGAATCTTGGAGGTCATGTGCATTAATCCATTTATGGTTTGAATAAAATGAAACATATATAGTGCTTCAAGAGAAAACATAGGCCCTTTCAGGTATGTTTCTATTTTCAGAAATTATTTTGGTGATGTAGTGGAATGCCTTTATGGTCCTTGCGGAGTCGCAGCATCTATTAACATTGAGATTATTGGCATTATTAATACAGTCAAAATGGAAAGGAAACTCATATCGGTCAAATTATGGCTTGAATTTTATTCTGGTACTATTTTGAAGGCTATCAAAACTCACACTATTCATCACCCTTGGATGCTGACTTCTAAATGGAGAAACTACATAGGCTCTCTCTTGTTCATGAATTATGTCATCACACATACATATCATGAAGAAAAAGTTTTCTCTAATGGGATTGATAATAAAGTAAAGATTTATACTGAGTTCACCTTTCTCAATGATTTTCCTGATGATATACCTTCCTTATTTTCAAAGTTATTATTTTAAAAAACCTTCCTTTCTTCTGTTATAACTTTTGATTTCTTTTAATAAAGGAAGCTTTTCCTTTTTTGAATGTTTTCATTCCCTTAAAAAAGGCTCAAGGATTTTGGTATGGAAGTAATTAAGTTATTTGGTCAATTCTTGGATGAACCAAATGTATTTGGAAGTGTGAATATGGGAGGACAGTGGATGACCATTTAAAAGTGGGGGAGAGTACAAACATGGAATTTTTGAAAAGATTCAATTATCAAACCTTAGAGGTTATAAGGTCAAAAATATACCTAGAAACTTGTTTTGGTACAACCTTTTAGGTCATTTTAATCGCTATCATTTTATTTTAACCCCCCCCCATAAATCAGTTTTTACCTTAACCATAGTAATTAATTTTTACTAAATTTACCATTCATAATGGTAAAAAAAGTAAGTTTAACTTATTATATAATATAAATTATTATGATTACGAATATAGAATCAATTTTCAAATTCAATTCAGAAAAGTGGCAGAATCCAATTTAATATTATACCCACAAACATGAAGAAAAAGTGGGTCTCCAAAGAGAAAATTCTCATAAGGATAGAAGATTTTAATATAAAAATTAAATAATAAATTTAATAAAATGACATAAATTGTTTAATTTATAATATTATTGAACCAATTTTACTATAAAACCAATTTAAAATATAATTTTACCATTAAAATTATTTAAACAAAATGGTATTTTTCTATACAAATCAATATTGTTTTCACTATTTATCAAAAAATGAAAATGTTCATAAAAATCCCAAAAAGTAACTCAAATATAATTTTGATATGATTATTTAAAAAATAAATTTAATTTTATAAAATAATTTTTCTAAATGTGGTAAAAACTAATTTTAAATTATGTCTGCAAAGTGGGACTAAACTGTTTTTTTAGAAAAATGCAGTTTTAAAAAAAAAATCTTTTAAATGATTCTCATTTTATTTATAAGAAAAAAATAGCCATAGTTTTCATAATTTATTTATTATTATTTAAACCTGAAAATTTAATGTCTAGGTTATAATGGTATACTATGTTATGGATAATTTAGGCTCATGGTTGCACATTCTGTAAGCTATTGAAGTGATCAATTTTAGAAGAAATAAATTTCATGGGTTATTTAAGATCGCTGTTTCATATCACATAGAGTGTTGAATTCAATGTTCTTATATTAAAATATTGAGTTTTTACATTCTAACCAGCTTAAATAAATTATTTCCACGTAATTTAAACGTGATCTTGGTAATAAAAGGATTTCTATTTGAAAATTCTTTTTTAAAAATCCACATCATAAAAATGGTTAAACAATCATCTTAAAATAATGAAAGAGAAATATAAAAGGTCATCAGGAATAAAAAATAAATATTTAATAGGTGAGAAGTGAATATATGGACATGGAAGAAAATAATAATACTCAAATATTTATGGATTGACACATATTTCATTTATCACAAGAATGTAAATGGTCAAGATAAATCTAACAACCACAAAACCATAAAACTTTGATGATTCAAAAGACTATTAATTCAATGGATATAAAGATAATATGATAAAATATCTATTTCAAGACCTTATTACTAATGTTGAGAAATTATTTTACTCTCTAATCATAAAAGTAAATATTGTTACTTGATATGTTTCAATTTCATAAGCATGATTTCATCATTCATTTATGCCTCATTCAATTTCCAATTCATCGCTTACTCTAAGAAATGAATATCCCAAAAATTAATTGTATATAACTAGAGCATGAAAACTCACATTTAATGGATATTAAGATTGATAAAAGTGTGAAAATTATTTCTATATGTCTTTAACTATTTTCCAAATCCAATATTGTTAGCATAAGTTATTAAATATAATACATTAATCTCTAAACCTCAACAGTAACACCATTGGTTCATCATTAATATTTATTTATCAAATTGTTTAAGTAAAAATAATTATATATTAACCAAAACATCATGTAGGCCAATGGTAGGCATTAAACTCTTATCACCCTTTGGTTATGGGTTCAATCCTCATGGGTTGGCCAAATGCAAAGGGTTTTTACCAGACATATGGGTTTTCCTTTTTTAAAACCATATTAAAATAATTCCTATAAATTTTCCAAAGGGTAATAACCCATAATTACCTAAACATCAGAGAGACAATAAAGACTAAAGGTTACCAATACCTTTAAACTTATTCCCAAAATAGTAACTAAATTCTTACTTAAATAATTTTTCCACTAAAATATGTACTAAACTAATGGGTTTTATTGCAATAAATGTATCAAAAAATATCCTTAATATTAGTAGACTCACATCACATAAAACATAAAATGGGGTATTTCAGAATTTTAACTTATGATTAATATTATACTTCTAAACCCATGATGGTATCCATAGTTATTAAGTTAATGAACACATATATGCTTCTGAAATTTTATACAATCCTTAGTTGTTTTATGATTCTTATAACCAAAAAACCATTGGTACAAATAATTATAAAATATAATTCTTGAAGCCTAGTATATAAATACTTCATATGTTTTATTTAAAAATAATTGCTTCCCCGATCTAGGGTTTAACCTTTATAAGTGGGAATTGACTCGGGTAATACACAGGTTCCCCACAATTAAGACTAAAAACTATTAATAGATCCATATGATAAAATTTATTTCCTTCCATCGTACTCTTCATTTTTTCCACAAAAATTATTTTCTTTTTTCCGTTTTTCTATAAATAAAAATATTTTACATTCCTTTATAGTTCTTTCATGGGTGTTTCATTCAAAAAAATTGACATGAAGGAAATAAAAACTTCTTTCATCCATGGTCTCCATCACTCAATATCTTAGAAAACTTCATCATCATAAACTTTGGTGAGTATGAGTTAAGGTAAAGGTTTTTAATCATATTTGGGGATAACAATTAATAATAATCATGATATATTTCACTCTTATCATCATCCCATTTGGTTTCTAATATTCACCACATTTTCCTTCATATTCAATGTTAACATGATTCCTTCAGGTTCCAATTATTTATTAAAAAGATAATAGTATGAGAACCATTAATTATAGGGGAAACACCATATAATAATTTTTAGGATAGTAAAATCATGAGACATTATTTTCAATATAAGACACATCATGTTTAACCTATTTCATTCATTTTCATTATCAATTTAAACCCATTATAATTATTTTCAATGAAAATTTTAATTATCCAAAACATATCCCCTAGTAGGGTCAAACCAGGTGAGTAGTAAGGCCCATTTTTATATATTAGGTAAGGCTCAAGTCTAAACTAATGCACCTTTTTAGAGTTATTACTCCTAGGTAAATATTTTATAGAACAATATCCACTTGTAATGTCCAAATATAAAATTATTTCCACGAAAATCCACAAAATCACTACCTTACTAAAACATAATGATGTTCTTCTATACTTGTCTTCAAATTCTATCATAGGTTTATGTTCTATAATATTTTTTTTCTTAAATCTAGTTCACAAGTTTATACTAAACTTAATCTGATACTAACTATAATTACCCCAACTCCAGTACCCCAAAGTTAGTGTCTACTTTATTACATTATCATAAGATACGTGGAATCACATCCCGAATGACTGAATAGTTTATTATTCTTGGTGTTTTAAATAGATAAATTATTATCATATAACATTTTAATATAAAAACTAAAACAAATTTGTTTTTGAGAATATCATTATTCTCTCTAGTATATCCTTTCATATCATTCATTGTACACTTCCTAGATTCCTAGAAAAGAAACAAAATAAGGGTGAGCTCAAATTCTTAGTAAGATTTATGTATAGAAGAAACAATAATGAATCAATAATCATAAAAAATGGAAAGTTAAATAACATAACACACATTCCATTTAAATAATTTCAATATCATTATTAGATATGTAATAATCAATAAGGAAAGGTAAAAAAACTTAGCACATATTCCATTTAATTAATAATAATACTTTTATGAATAGATAAGGAATAATAAATATAGAAAGGTAAATAACTGAATTCACATTCCATTTTATCAAGGACATAACTATCATGAATATATAAGGAGTAATAAATATGGAAATTTAAATAACTATATACAAATTCCATTTAAAATGACTTAACTATCAAGAATAGATAAGTAATAATCAATATGGAAATCTAAATAAATAAAATAAGATGCCATTTAATCAATAATATTGAATAAAATGCATCCAAATATAATTTCATTTAAAAAATCAAAATTATAATAATAAAATAATTATTAATGAAGTAAATTATTAATTATTGGATTTCAAAATCTCAGGCATCATTATAACTCTACAGTCCATCCCTTTCACAAGACAGTTTAAACCTATGGTAAAACCAATTTCAAGATAGATTATTGATTCACTTCATGAGAATAATGATGCATTGAGGGGATATATAATTATAGGCCCCACATATCACTTCATTTCCAAATTATTTATCATATTTAAATTAATCTATTTAATTTTTTAACAATATTCTTTATCATCAAATACTTGTATTGAGTAAATAATATATATTTATCAATATTTCCTTAGATAAAAAAATAACCTTAAAATTATAACAACGTATGTATAAATGATATATGATTTAAAAACTAAACATATCCATGATAAATAATATTTATATTTAGGGGAATTTAATGTCCAATGATCATAGGAAAGTGAATATTTCAAGGGAATGTTTATGAATACAAAAATGAATCAATAAATTGAATGTCAATAATTTCCTTGGTTAAAATGATCATAATCCATCCATATAAAGAATAAATATATTATTAATACAATATATCCCCAATTTATTATATGTAAAATAAAGGGTTGTTTTCATTGATGAATTTAAATACCATAAAAAGATCATTCAAAACTCTCTTGAGGAAAATATCCTTTTCACTTTGAATATATATTTTTTTAAACTAAAAGTTCACAATATTTTTAAAAAATGATTTTCATTGAAAATAACCATTTAAAATTATAAATTATTCTTTACAAAAATAGTTTTCCAAGATGGAAATAAATTTCGAACATGTCATACATGTTAAAATATATATTTCTTTTAAATTTTTTATAAATGTCAAACATGCCCTATTTAGAAAATGGCATGAATATTCCCTTCAAAAATATTTTTAAAAAACAAAAAATGGGTAAAAATGACTTTAATAAATCATTTAGAGAATGCTCAAAAAATTATTGAAACTTTTTTTATAAAACATGGTTTTTAAAGAAGAATTATTTTCAATCGAAGAGAGAAATGAAGTTGGATTTTATTAAAAACATTTAATCAATAATGTTAATTACCAAAGAGTATAAAATGGTATTATTACATAAAAATATAATAAATAACTAGAGGAAATAAAATTAATGGGTTTTATTATCCAATTATCAAATAATTTTCTTTTAGGGAAATTCATCCATAAACAATCCTAATTAAAATGATATTGTGAAATAAACCCTTAGATAGATCATAAAATTGAAGTGAGAATTAAATAATGAATCAATTATGTGTGTCAAATTTAAATCCACATAAAAAAGTTTAGATAAAATAGAATATATTCAAAAGTAAATGCACACAAAATAATTTAATATCAAAGACAATAAAGAAGTAATATAACCCAATAAAAAGAAATTTAGTTATGAAATTCATTACCACTTGGTAATTTTCAAGTAAAATTTTCTTAGTTAAAATAATTCAAATTGAAATTTAAAATACAATTAATTATTAATAAATTTTTATATTACATTTGTATGGGATATTATATACAACATATAAAATAAATTAGGTGCACAACATTTCAATATTCCTCAATAAAAAGAAATTGAGACGAAGTCCCTTACATTATGCTTCCTTTTGGTTAAAATTTTTTTAAAATCTTGTATGATGTTTTAATAATGTAATTAATTTATCACAAAACCATATACATAATTATAATATCATATATTATCCCCTTATAACTTTTTACCACCCTTATGTTAATATTATTTTATTATTTTATTATTTTATTTATTTCATATGTTAATTGCATTTTTTTATCATGCTTATTTTATCATGAAAGTTACAGTTCTTGAAAATATTATATATTTATATAATATAGATAATAATATTAATTTTATAAATATAATTTTTTTATTTTATACATTTTTATAATCATTATTTATATTTAAACATGAAGAATGGATCACATCGCCTCATGAAGACGGTATGTCGTACGTATATGCAAGTGATGCTATCATTTCTTTAATGGGAGAAAGGGTAAGGAAGTTTATGTTATATTATTTTTATAGAATAAATATAATTTAAAATATATCACATATATTCACTAAATTTATCCTTATTACCGTCCATGTAAAGTGAATGTAAAAAAATGAATCATATCGCTTCGTGAGGCGGCAGTCCGCTGTAAACTTGAGTGACAATATCGTATTTTAAACGAAATATAATGTAAGAAAGTATATGTGATATTAAAATTATATAAGTATAATAATATCATAAATATCATTTAAATGTTCTAAATAATTCATTATACCGATACTTGAATGTTGGTGATGGAAAATTGATTACATCGGTTCACGAGGTGGCAGTTCGTCGTACACATGATTGAGAGTTTCATTCCCCATTTGATGGTTAGGAAACATATATAGGTAATTACCTTGACAATATAAAATATATTCATATTTTATATACTTATTTTATTATATTAACATAGTTTAATAATATTTTAAGGAGGTGGAATAAAAAAATGACTGTATAAGAACATCACCTCTTCTTCAAACTACTTATTTAGTTTTGCACCAAAATCCTGCCCAGGTTGGATTTATGATCAAACCAAGGGCTCTAGGATATTTTTATTGGATTTTGGATGTTATTTGGGTAGGACTTAGTCCAATAAAATGTATTTTTAAGTGTAAATAGGGGAGGAGGGTGGTGGCCTTTTATAAGTTGGGGATAGGATCTACATTAAATTATTAAAAATATTCAATTACATACATGTTTTTATCATTAAACAAGACTCCAAATTGGGTAATTATATAACCCTATATTTTATAGTGTCTAAATATTTACAAAAAATTGACAAGTTTTTAGGTCATTTTAACCCTTATCTTTTAAGTTTAACCACACGAAAAATCAATTTTTACCTTAACTGCAATAATTAAATTTTACTTATTTTACTATTAATAATTATAAATAATTAATTTTTATTTATTATATAATATAATTAATTCAGATTAAAAAAATGGAATCTTTTTTTAGCATTAAATTCACAAAAATAGAATAATCCAATTCGAAATTATACCAACGAATGTGCCGAAAAAGCGGGTTTCTAAAGAGAAAAATATCATAAATATATAAGGTTTTAATATCAAAATTCAATATTATATTTATTAAAATGAACTAAATTATTTAAATTACAATATAAATGAACTAATTTTTTAATACCAATTTAAAATTTAATTTACCATTGAAAATTATTTTAACGAAAAGATAGTTTTCAATAAATATTAATATTTTTCACTATACATTGAAAAATGAAACATTTTAGAAAAATATAAACAAGTTATTTGTAGATAATTTTTATAAGATTATTTCAAAAATGTGTTTAATTTTTAAAATACTTTTTTTAAAATTTGTGAAATTTAATTTTAAATTATGTGTGCAAATTGTGACTAAACCGTTTTTTAGAAAAATACAGTCTTTCAGAAAACATTTCATTTTATATTAAATGATTATTATTTTATTACCAATTAGTAGATAACCAAAATTTTCATAATTTTGTTAGTAATATTCATTCCTTCTAATTAAATGGCTATTTAATAATGTTATACTATATTACGGATCATTTAGGCTTGAGTTTGTGTGTTCCACACGCTATTAAAGAGAATAAATTTAAAAAAATATATTTGATCAATTGTTTAAGCTTGGTGTCACGTGTAGCATATGATATCAAATACAATTATATTCTTTCTAAATATCATTTTTTTACTGTTTTATCAACAATAATCATGGTTTAAAATCATATAATCATGAAAAAATCATTTATATGTTGTCTAAATTGTGATACCTTCTTCACAACACCTTAGGTTTAACCTAGGTCATTCTTGATCATTACCAAAACATTAAGATTTTATCCTATAATTAGAAATTTCTATAGGGTTATTACTAAAAAAAATTCATCCTAGTTTTCAAATTCTAACTAAACCTTACTCTGATACCAACTATAACAAACTATATTTTTTATACATAGATATTAAATCTTTGTTAATGAATATTCATTATATAACATTTCAAAACATGGTAGAATAGTTTAGGTATAGTGTCTTTAGAAAATCATAAACATAAAAAAATAGTTCATAAAATATCTACATCATCTACCACTTATTTCTTTATAAATAGAACCCTTTTTATACATATCATAATTAATACCTTTCTTTATAACATGGTCAAAGGAAACAAAAGAGGATGGTGAGATCAGATGCTCAGTAAGGGTAAACAAAGGAGATATCAATGATCATATAATAATAACTTGAGAATAAGGGGATGTAAACATGATATTTACATTTTTAGACCATACCCTTCATATTAATGATCATAATTTTAATTTATGTCATAAATCATGGTAGTCTATAAGACATAAATCATAATAAAATCAAACAACATAAACCATGAAATAATAACATTGGCATAATAAATATAATTGTGGCATGCACATAAGAATAGATAATCATTTTATTCATAGTCAATTATAATTTACAAGACTATCATAGTGTAATGTATCCACTCCCTAAACCATCATAATAAACAAGGCTCACTCCCAAGACTATCATAGTGGACACAGTTCCTTACTGAACTTGGTTTGCTCCTCATTCTTGTCCTATTTATATCATGAGATATCAATATTTTCCTAATTCATTGAAGGTATATATATGTCCCACCAATATTATAATCATAAATATTCATGATAAAAGATCACAAAACATTCATCATACCAGAACCCAAAAAAAATTGGTTTCAAAAATATTTCAACATAGCATAACACATGGAAAAGAAATGGATTTCATAAACATTTAATCATTTCATCATTAACATAAAACATATAGAGAAAGAATATATATGGTATACTTGGATTATATCCCATTTAAATATTAAGTAACATCAAATTATTTTATCTTAGATGGTAAATGATATTGTAAGATCACTTAGATTAATTTTTGAGGAAAATAAAATTTCTATTTTGAAATAACATATTTTCAAAAAGTTGTACAATTATAAAAGAAAATAATTTCATTGAAAATAATCTTGGAAATTTTTAATTTAATATTAAAAGAATAAATTATTCATAGAGGTGGTAAAATCCATTCATTCAGTGTAATTTTAAAAAATATTCCTTTCACACTTTTGTAAAATTATCAAAAAGTTCCTCGTTTAGATAATATAAGGAAGATTCCCTACAAATCATTTTATAAAACGTAGAGAAAGAATAAAAATGAATTTAATAAATAATTTGGAAATTTTTTAAAATATTTTTGGAAATATATTTTTAAAACATGGATATTGAAGAAAAATATTCCCCAAGTGGAGACTTAAACATAAACAATCCTGAATATTGATATGATTGTGAAAAAAACCCTTAACACATGTCTAATATCCTTTATACATGTTAAAACATAATTTATAATAAATATATGTTTATTATAAATATATTATATAACCATAAGTATATTTATCATAGAATATATAATTTACTTATAGCCTTTTATTACCTGTTTATTAACAATTCCTTGTTAAAATCATTTTTTGGGTAATAAGTGTTGTGTTTTCCATGTATGTTTTAATTTATTATTTTTAGTACTTTTACCTTGATAATGATTACACAATATCAGAAATATTAAACATGATATAAAAATATTATATATTAAATAAATATTTATTAATATTAATCCAGTAAAGTTAGAGATCGAAAATGAATTACATTATTCATGGAGATGGTAGATCGTACAAACGCATGAATGCATGTTTCATTTTTTAAAGGATGGAATTAAATGAAGGTAAATAATAATTCACATTTATCATATAATTATTATATCATATATATTTTATATATTCATCAAATTAATTATCAATAACATCCATGTAAAATATAAATGATAACAAATCATGTCTCCTTATGGAAGTGGGAGTCCACACATATGCACGAGCAACGTTATCATTTCTCAAAGGATTTTATGGTAAGAAGGTAAACATGAAATTATACTTCCTAAAGAATAATGTTTTCATTAATATCATATAAAAATATTTACCTTATAATAATACTCAACCATTAATTAAAGTGGTAAAAAATAATTGTATGACTATGTGGAGAGGGTAAGCCATACTTATGCATGACTGATATTTCACATCTCGTTAGATGGGAAAACTAGTGTATAATGGTTTTTCAATAATCCAAATAAAATTTAAAAAAAATTCAAATAAAAAAATTTATTATTTTATTATAATTAAAATATAATTATAGGTGGTGAATAAGAGTAGAAATTAAATTGATTGGTAAAGCGATTACCTCTTCTTTGAAATAAATCCTTTATATTTCCTCTAAAGGTATCTAGGTTTGGTATTTTTGAAATATTAAAATCTATAGGATGTTTCTTGGTAAAATTAAAATATAAACTTTTATATTTTAGAAGATATATTTGGCACAAATCGGTGTAAATATTTGAGGATGGAGGTACCCATTTATAATTGAGGTGAGGGTCACTTTTCAAATTTCAAAGAAGAATAAATTTTAATAAATTCATTATCAAGAAAAATGACTTCAAATAGAAATTTATTCAAATATGAGATAGTATAGGGTTTTAATCCCATCAACCAATATAATTTATACAATTTTTGGGGTAATTTTAAACCTTACAATTTTTATTAACCATTGGTTAATCAATTTTAATTCTAATTATGTCAAAACATTTTTTAATATTAAAGGTTGTAGTTTTTACTTATAAGGTAAAAATTGGCCCATAAATGGAAAATTTATGAAATTTTCAACCATATACTGTCCAACTTGTCTTATTTCAATATTTCTATTATTTTAAAATATTTTAATAAAATATTATTTTGAAAAAATATCATTAATATCAAATTTAAATCTATTCATTTAATTTAACTTTAATTACATCAAGAAAAAGGGGGGGTTATAATATAATGATCTCAAACCACCTTAATATTTCTTATAGATCAATAAAATTCTTGGTTCACATTAAATAATTCAAATTATAACAATTTTAATATTTTTAAAATTATTTATTATATATTTTTATTAAATGGAGAAATATTGCATCAGTGTTGCATAAGAAATTAATATCATTATATTATTACTAAATATTAAAAAATATCATAAAAATAATTTTATTAATATAAAAATAGAAAGATAGATTCATTCATAACTTACTTGTTTCCCTATATGGACACTTAAGAGATGTTAAAAAAAGAAAGTGGCATTTTGAAAATTTCTTTGATTAAAATAATATATGTCATTTTCATGCACAAGTGCTCATCAAACAACTCAATTTCAAATATAATGTGTTAATAGTATATTAAACTTCAAAAAATAAGAATTAGTAATATAAATATTGTTCTTGTCACTTATTTTTAATCTATATTATCTTTATTTACCATTTATTTAGGTGATAAGTTTTACCACAATTACTATTCATATTGAACAAAAATAAAAGGGAAATAATTATCAAATTTTAACCACTTGATTATAAATATGTAATTCATTTTCTATAATTCAATATTTATAAATGTTGTAAATTAATTTCAATGTAGGTTCCCAAAATGAAATAAAAAAATTTACATGAATACATTTTTAAGCACGAAACTATATTTAATCTTATATTATGCCTAGAAAAAATATTTATTGTTTTTTTTAATTTTATCGATTAAATAATATATAAATTTAGTTAAACTAATTCACCAATACTTATAAATTTAATTTATTAATAAAAATAAATTTCATGCATAAAAATAATTTTCAGAAAACCAATACTTTTATTTTTGAATAATTTTTTTTAATTCTAATCATTTGATAAGTAAGGAATTCATTTTATAAATTTTTAGACCATATATTTTTCTTTAATTAGTTATTATTATTCATGTCCTCCAATCTAATACCTTTGTAATAATGGATACATAATATTTTAATAAGGTCATGTGATTTTTCTAAACTCGATGTTGCGTATAACACAAGTTGTCGAAGAAATTACATTATTCAAGGAGAAATATTTCATAAAAATCTCAAGGTGTTAAAAAAGAGATACCACTGAGGATAGTGGCAATAATCCCCACCAAGAGTTGTAGCCACCCATGGAGTTCTCTAATAGGTATTAATTATATCTCACTTATTGTAAGTCCATAATGTTAGAGTTGGTATGAGAGGACAACTTCAGTTAACTTCTAGAAAATAGGATGAGAGAACATTAGTAAGAACTCATAGGGTAATCCTAAGTATATAATAATGTCCTGAGTTATGGTAAATAAATGAGTGTGGTTTTCCAAGAAAAAAATTATTTTCTAGATACTAACAGTAGAATTCCCATCATCAGATAATAAATTCGATAAAAATTTATGGCCTTAACACTTACTTTTAACCAAGATTAACCTAATTTACCTTTTACCAATGTGACAATTTTACCATGGTTACTATTCATATTGACTAAAAATAAAAGGGACCTATTTACCAAAAAAATATACATTCAGATTCTAAATAATTAATTAATTTTATCTAATTCAAAAATGAAATAAATTCTTTTAAAGTAAGTTCCAAAATGGTATAAAATTAACTTTTAGAAAAAAATATATATTTTTCTGCCTACAAATAGATTTATTAATATCCTATGCCTAGAAAAATATTTTTTTAATATTTAAAAATTTATATCAAGTAAATGATATATAAATTTCATTAAAATAATTCCCCAGTAGTGATTGATTTAATTTATTAATATATAAATACACTACAAGCATAAAAATTATTATTCATTAAAAATATCACTTTTACTTTTAAATGTTTTCCGTTAAATTATAATCATTTAACAAATAATTATATGATTTTATAAATGTTTAGACCATATATTTTTATAATTTAGTTATTATAATTCATACTTTCTAATCCAATGGCTATGTGATAATAGAGTCATAATATTTTTAATAATGTTACATAGTTCATATAAACTCATTATTGCGTGTAATGAAAGATATCAAATAAATAAAATTATTTAAATAAAAATATTTCATAAAACTCTTAGGCAGTTAAATTAAACCCTCATTAAAATGAATTTGTTTATTGATATTATTCACTCTGATACAAACAGATTAGGATGCTTCTACTTCATCACATCCTCAAGTTCCCACGTAGCTTCCTCAAATTGGTTGTTTTTTGCACAGAACTTTGGTTAGGTGAGTGGTCATGTTTTATAGAACTTTCTCTCTATGATATATAATCTCTACCAGTTGTTCTTCATAAGAAATATCTCACTACAGCAGTACAACCTCTATGTTAAGTACATGTGAAGGATCACGTATGTACTTTCTCAAGGGAGATTCATGGAACACATGATAAACTTTATAGTGGTTCGGTAGAAGTGCCAATTGATAAGCTGTCATCCCAATATGAACAAGAATTTCAAAAGGAATGATATACCTAGGGATTATATTTCGTTTATTTCCAAATCTCATTACCCTCTTCTAGGGAGATATTCATAGAAATACCATGTCACCAACTTCAAACTCTAAATATTTCTGATGATTGTGGGCATAACTTTTTTATCGACTCTGACCTACTCTTATGTGTTATTCAGTTTCTCTAACCTTATATGATATTTACTTATATAGATTAAGTCATAATTTCTTTATTTCTTTAACTTCATTCTATCATTTTGGGGCTCTAAAATTATTACAATATAGAGATTTAAAAGGAACCATCTTAATGTTGGAGTGAAAGGTATTGTTTTAATAAAATTTCACAAAAGGAAGGTGTTGATCCTAAACACCTTTAAAATTAATAGATAAATCTTTCAATGTGTCTTATAACATTTTAATGTACCTCTTATACTGAACATATATCTGAGGATGATAATAAGTGTTGAAACTTAACTCTTTTCTAGATATTTCTGAAGACTTCACCAAATATTCAATATAAACCTCATATCTCAATTAGATATGAATGATAGTGGTACACCATTTAATCTTACCACTTAGCTAATGTATAATTGAGTAAGTTGATCAAGAAATAAATATTCTCTAATGGAAATGAAGTGTTTTTACTTCATCATGAGATCAACTACAACCCAAATTTCATTATTACCTTTAGATGTTTTAGGGAGTCTGATGACAAAATCCAAAGGGATGTTTTCCCATTTCTATTCCGGTATTGGTAATGGTTGAAAAATACCATTAGAATTATGTCTCTCATCCTTAAATTTCTAACATACTAGTAACTAAGAAATAAAATTTTCAATATCTCTGTTCATTCCACCCTACTAGAAATACTCTTTAAAATCATTATGAATCTTCATTCTTCTAGGATAAATATAGAGTGAAAAACTATGAGCTTTATCTATCATATCCTTCAAATATAGAACCTAATTGACAAATTTATGGTTATTTACCCTTATTATTACATCATAATCAAGTTTGAACTCAGGATCATTTATCACCTTATCTTGATGATATACATCTTCCTTTTACACCTCTTCAATATTCACTTAGATATATAGTTGAAGAATAATTTGAGAAAGATAATATTTCTCTCCTTCTTTTAAGATTTAATGATCTATAATTTGTAATTCCAATGATACTAGATATCTTTTATCCTCATCATAGATAATATAGCATGATATTTAAGACTTAAATAATCTTCCACCCAGTTCTCTTTCCCAGGGTGGTAATATTTGGTGCAGTCATAATCTTTAATTAGATATCACCATCTTCTTTGATGCATGTTCACTTATTTTTTATGAAAATATAATTCAAAAATTTATGATAAATATATATTTCATGCCTTTATCAATGGAGATAATTCCTCCATATCTTTAATGTAAAAATTATCACTAGTAACTCTAAATCATGTGTTGGATAATTTTTCCCATGGACCTTATATTATCATAAGGTGTAATCTATATCCATATTATTTTGCATAAGGATACATCCTAGTACCTTATTTTATGCATCACTATAGATTAAAAACCTTTATCCACTACTAAAAAGAGTAAGAATAGGTCGGAATACTAGACTTATCTTCAGTTCCTTAAAAAATTCCTCACATTCAACCATCCAAAGTAACCTTCCTCCCTTCCAAGTTAACTTAATGACTAGATTTTATTTCCATAAAAAATTCTCCACAAAACTTCAATAATATCTATCAAAAAAAATTATGAATCTTAGTCATAGTGTTTGTTCTTGTCCAATGTTCAATAAAATCTTTTGTTGAAGGGTTTACTAATATACCATTTTGAGATTATATAACCTAAGAATAAAACTTTACAAATCCAAAATTCACACTTGGTAAATTTATCATAAATCTTATCCTTAATTAGGGTATTCATCAAAATTATCAAATGATATTCATGCTCTTACTTACTCATTAAATAAATAAGAATATATTTTATAAAGACAACTAAAAATTGTTCAATTTAATATTTAAAGAATATATTCATTAAATCATTGAATATATAAGGGGAATTAGTAAGACCAAATGGAATCACTATAAATTCATAGTGTCCATACCATGTATGAACTGTTTTCTTGGGTATATTATCCATATTTAAACTCAATTGAATATATCTAGAATGATGATAAATCTTGGAAAATAATTGAGATCTTTGAGATTGATCAAACAAGTCATCAATACAGGTTAAAGGATACTTATTCTTGATAGTGATATTATTAAGTTATCAATAATCAATGTAGATTCGTATTGGTTCATATATCTTGTTAAAAAAGAGAATAGGTGAACCCAAATGTGGAACACTTGGAAGAATGAATCCCTTTTCAATATTCTCCAATATTTTATTCCTAAATTCATGCAACTCAATTGGGCCATTCTCTATGGAGTCTTGGAAATAGGTATATCACCATGTATGAGTTATATTAAAAAATAAACTTTTAAATTCTGTGTAAGACCCAAAAAATATTTCATAATGACATCAATGAACTCTCACACAATAATTATATCTTCAAAGTTGAATTTCTCCCCAACTATTTGAGATAAACTCCCCTTTTTAATAGGAATGATGACCCATACGATGGATACAATTTCTATTGAAATTTTTTTTTTCATTTCCCTTATTGGTGATTTAAGGTTGTTTTGAAATATAAAATGTAACATCCCTTCCTTGACGATATATTTTAGATTTATGTAAATAAATCCAATCCATTCCCAAAATAACATTGAATTCAACTAGAGGGGGAATGACGAGATTTTTTAGAAATAAATTCCCATAAAATTCAATCGAAGAATAATCATAGACTTAGGATACAATCAGAATACCATTAGGGGTTTTTAATTCTAACTCAACATATAATATTTTAGGTGGTATTGTGATACCCTTAAAATATTATTTTCATATAAAAGAGTGGGTACATCTAAAATCAAATAAAACATCATATTTTATATAGTGGATAGTAAATGTACCTTTCACAATGTTGTAATAATACCTCTCATTAGAAATAGTGGTTTCATGATATTTACTTTTTTCTCTAGGATTAATAGGTAGTTCACCTAAATCATCTTCATTAACCTTCTAATTTGGGAATTGGTAAGCATAATTCTCATACTCCTTGAAATTAAAACACTAGAGTATGGGTGGTACATTCTATGGAGATTTCTCCCTTTTCAAATCAAAAGCTAAGTTTTTCCCATCACTTTGATATTAGATTTCCCAATGACCTTACTTTTCACACTTGAAACATTTACTAGTTCCCTTAACACAATTTCCCCCATGTTTCCTTATACACTTCAAGAATAAAGCAAGGAACATCTTATTTTCTCTATGTTTTTTAGAATTTCTTTGGAATTCCATTTTTTCTTTTATTAACAAAACCGTGAGATTAATTGGTAACTCTGTTATCTATATCCACCTTGATAAATCAAATAGTATATTCATATCTACCAAGTACCTTATAGATAACACCATTTGGATACTTGGTTTAAATCCATAGAAGAATCATTCAACCTTACTTTCAGGTTGGATGATAATAATAGAAGAATACCTCATAAGACTTGTGAAAGTTTCCTCATAAGTACCAACAGATTCATTATCCTCCCACTTTAACACAATAAATTATTTATTCAATTAAAAATGAAGTATAATAGAAATGTACTTAACGAAAATTCATATTTTAAATTCATCCCACATCATAGATTCAATTTATTCTTATTCTCTTATGTTCTTGATAAGATTACACCACTGATCTACTTCTCCTTCAAAATAAAAAATAGGAAGAATAACTTTCTCATGTTCTAAACACTAAAGAATGGGAAATATATTTTCAATGGTATTGATCCATTTCTCAGTGACTAGAGGATCAGTGGACCCACTAAAAGAAGGTGTAAGTTACCTCATTATGGACTCAACAAAGCATTGTTCCCTCCTTTTCACATTTGGAAGCATAGCATGATTCATAGATTTAGAAAGTTGTGTGAGCATAACAGTAATATTTTTTATTCCAACTCCCATAACATTTTATTTCTCAAGAATAAAATAATTTCATTGTCCATCGCATTCATCATTAACCTGATTCCTTCAGATTCCTTCCATTTACTAAAACTAAAAATCATAATGTGAGAAACAATAATCATGGTGGGAAACCACATAATCCTAATAAAAAAATTATAAGATGTCTAAATTGTGACACCTTCTTATATAAAGCCTTATATTTAAACTAGGTTATCCATAATCATTGAAAAAAAGATTAAGATTTTATCTTATACCTAGACTTATACCTAGGGTCCTAACTAAATTTTTCTCCGACTAGTTTCTAAATGTTAAATAAACCTTAATATGATACCAACTATAACAACTCAAACTTTTCATACAAAGATATTACATATTAATAGATGAATATTAATTACATAACATTTTAAACTATGGTAAAATCATTTTGGCCTAGTACCCTTTAAAACTTGGAAACATAAAAAACTAGTTCATAATATATCTACATCATCTCCAAATTATTTCTTCATAATAATAAAACTTATTAGAAATATCATACTTAATACCATTCAGTATAAATTAGGTAAAATAAAAATAAGAAAATTTTGATATCAGATGCTTATTAAGGGTAAACAAGGTCGATATCAATGATCACATAAGAATAACATGAAAAATAATGGTATAGAAAAATGATCTTAATATTTAAAAACTATATACTATGTATCAAAGATCATAATCTTTAGTCATGGAATAAATCATGGCAGTTCATAAGAAATAAATCATAATGGAATCAAATAATATAAACTATGAAATCATAAAATTATCATAACATATAAAATTATGGCATACAAATAAACATAGAAGATAATTTTCTTAGTATTTAAGGATCTTTTCCAAGACTATCATGGTGTAATGGGTTCACTCCTCAAACTATCATAGTAGTCATGGTTTACTCCCACGACTATCATAGTGGAAAATTTTGTTAATAAACTAGGTCCACTACGTCGCGAGAGGACAAGGGTACGCAAAGCAGAACACGACACACACATGGGTCTCACATGATGTGTGGCCCCAATTCAACTCCAACCAAGCGCACAAATGTTCTCAGGTACAAACAACCACATGTACCTCCAAGCGTTCCCATATACTCCCAGAGTATACCACGCTTCCAGCCCAAAGGCTATTGTGCACACGGCACCCAACGTCAACACGAAGGGAATAAACATAACAACTCCAACTTGCCACCTCATCAACCCAGGTATGGCTAACTACATCTCTTCAAACATTTACTTCACTCACACGGGAGTGCACGCGATCACACGCCAAGGGTTCTTATAAACATCACGGAAGGAACCACCACCGAAGCACCTTACTTGCTTCCACATTTAGATTAGGTCTCGAATGAGGCTCCTCACATCCAAACGGTTCGTACCATTATAATCCTTGTGGAAAAACATGTGAGATAGACTATTTACTCACCTCCAACAGACATCCGATGTAAAGGTTGTTCAATACTACTTTACACCCGAATGGCGTCCCATGGTCCCAAGCCTCTGCCCCAAAAACAGTCAGGTGCATGGGGTACACAAAGGAGAACATGGCACACACATGGGGCCCACACGATGTGTGGCCCCAAGTCAACTCCAATCAAGTGCAAAAACATTCTCAGGTACAAACAACCACATGTACCTCCAAGCGTTCCCGTATACTCCCAGAGTATACCACGTTTCCAGCCCAAAGGATATCGTGCACAGGGCACCCAACGTCAACGCGAAGGGCATAAACATAACAACTCCAAATTTCTACCTCATCAGCCCAGGTACGGCTAACTACATCTCTTAAAACATTTACTTCACTCACATGGGATTTCACGCACTCACACGCCAAGGGTTCTCTGCAAACACTGCGGAAGGAACCACCACCGGAGCACCTTACTTGCTTCCACATTTAGATGAGGTCTTGAATGAGTCTCCTCACATCCAAATGGTTCATACCATTGTAATCCTCGCAGAAAAACATGTGAGATATACTATTTACTCACCTCCAACACACATCTGACGTAAAATTTGTTCAACACTTCTTTACACCCGAATGGAATCCCGTGGTCCCGAGCCTCGGCCCCAAAAACAGTCAGGCGCATCGCACCATTGTGATCCCCTCGGAAAAGCACGTCAAAAGGACTGTTCACGTGAGTGGAATGGATATATGAAGAAAAAAAATGTGTCCTAACATACCGAACATGAGCGGTACTGCATGGGGCCTACATCCCAGTCTCGAAGCACAACGAACGGATCGCCCCGCTGTGATACTCTCGAAAAAGTACACAAGATTGACTATTCATTCGCCCGAAACAGACACCTGGTGACAAAGATAGAAATCACTAGCAACTCCCAAAAAGACCCACATGGGGCCCGCAACAGCGTGTTGAATTAAAGCATGTGGATTTCACCATTGCAATGCCCTCAGAAAAATACCCCGAATCGACTGCCCGCACACCCCAAACGGACGTCCGATGAAAAAGTTGGTAAACGTTGCTCGCAGCTTAAAAGACGGGCCATGGGGCCCATGCCTCAACTCCAGTTTCGACTCCCAAGACCATACTGGTAATATACACCTCAACATCAGGGTCACAACACCACTGACAGTGCTCAAAACGGACATCAGATGTGCCCGCGCCGCCCAAAAAAAACCCGGGAAAAACGTCAAACTACTTAAAGGTGTGTCGTGCCTTCAAGGCCCCTCGTTTCAGGAATTAAAAATTACAGAGACCATCTCAAAATTCTTTTCTCGATGACAGGAAGGAACCGCCACAGACGGCACACAAAACGGACACCCGTAATGAAAATTACGGGCATCTAAAGTCGAAGGGGGCGAGCCCCTTTAACTGGACCGGCCGGTCCGCCTGTTCTAGGGCAGCCTGCGCCGGCCGTCCCGGCTGGTAGTGTCGGCCCGCGGCTCTACTGCATCGGTCGGTCGGGGACCCTAGGTCCACACTTGCACCAACCAGCCACGAGGTCCGGTCGCGGTCTTCCTCGGAGACCCCCCGAGCACGGGTCTCTGTCGCCGTGCGGGGGTCGCGCGCCGCGACACCGCTGCCGTCGCGCCCCGGCGGCTCAGCCTCACCTCCTGGATCCGCTGCCTTTCCTGGCCAGCACCGCCTTGCCCTGAAGACTGCCACCGCCCAGCCTTATCCTGCGTCACCACCACCTTAGCCCGTACCGCTGCCGCCTTAGCCCGGATTTTCCTACTACTCGTCGGACCGCCGCCAGAACCCCCCAGAAAACCCCCACACACATCCAAACTTTGCCGAACCACTGCGGGCAGCTCGGGACTTAGAATTAAAATCCGTAACAAGCATCAGAAAGATCATAAAATATACTACGCATTCATGTGCTTTTCTCGAAAATCAAACAGCAATTCGACATGATTAATCGAGCTCAAAGTAGGTGCGGGAAAAATAAAATGAAACGCACGATCCTACCTTGTTGGGCGTTGATCGGAGCTTCACCGCACGTGCCGCCACTCGATGCCCCTTGATCGGGGGAGGGAGGGGGATGGAAGAGGAAAGGATCTCCCCCTTCACCTTTGGGAGAGTTTTCACCAGGGGGAAAACAAACAAAGAGGGGGGGAAGAAGTGTTTAAATAGAAAACACTTAAACTCCCCGCCCGTAGGCCCTGTACCCGAACCCTCAGTGGGGTCGAGGTTAAACCTCCACTAGGGTAAACACCTCCTCCAGAGCACAACCATGGTCTCGAAATTTTAATCTGAGCCTCCATTCAAAAGTTATAAAATTTAGCGTCTGAATCCGCTAAATTAGGAAAACGCCCCTGGGCCATTTTCCACAGAAGGGTCGTGCCCGCAAAACATATACCCCTCCTAGGGTAAACGGCATGCTCCAAACTCAACGGTTCCTACGGTTTTCCAATCCGAGACACCGTTTAAGAGGTACTTGAGTTAATCCATTAAATGAATAAATTAATTTATTTATTTATCTGTTTAATGTTCTGTTAACGGGCGTGGGGTCCCAACGTCCCGCGCCGACATGTTTTATGTCGTTACTAGGGTAAACGCCCTATTTTGGACCCATCCGTACACACAGATTTTTTTATCCAAATCACCGTTTAGGAGTTATCCTATTTATTTAGCGAGTCCAGGGTGAACGCACTGAAGATTTAATTCCGGCCACACCGAGGCTCGGAATCGCATGCCGTCTGAAGGCGCTTCTCTGGAATAACATCAAGAATATTCCATAGTATTTTATAGAAAAATTCAGGTTCTTACAGAGAAGGTGGAGAGATGATGATTTGTATGGAGAATAAGTTTTGGTATCATTATTTCCTAAAGAAGTTTTCTAGAATGTAAAATAAAGGGGAAGAGACAAGATCATAATCAGGGTTTCCAAAATGGATTGAGAAATTGGACTGGGATTTCTAGACTTAGAAAAAAGCAGTTCAAAATTGTTTCATTGGTATTTTAATGGAAATATATTTTCTTTATTGAGAAATCGTACTTGTGAATTAGACTGCAAAATCAGATTGAGTTTCATTACGAAGTCTAGAATAATTTCTTTCCTGCTACTGGGTAAGGAAGTGAAGAATTGTTTTCAAAGAAATTATTTGTTAAATTTTATTAAGCTACACTGTAACATGTTTTTTACTCAAATTTTATTACATCATTTTATTCTCCTTGAATCATAGGAACTTTTTTATTGAACATAGTTCTACATGAGTGTAAGGGAGTATCCTACTCGTTTTATTTCACAAAAAACATTGTTTTTACTGGATTATGTGGTATTGGATTGTTTCCAAACTATACCAATGATGTAGCTACTCTTGTTGAGTAGTAAACCATTTAAATTCTTGTGTTTATATGGATGTGTGTTTTTTTTACTCAACAAGGTAATAACTCATTAATAGGAGCCGATGGATTTTTCAAAGTAATGTAAACTTAAAAGGAAATATATATCACTGATTCACCCCATACCCCTCTTAGTGATAAATTTATATTGGCTATGAAATCTCAATTGTTATCAGAGAAAAAGGTTATCTTCATTTTATCTTTTCTGAAGTTTTAGTGAGAAGTTGATGGGGAATATAAATTGTTTTAATAGTGAATATATTCCAGTATTTGATGATAAGAACTATCATATCTAAAAAGATATAATGATTTCTTATCTAATGTCTCTTGGGTATGATGTTCTTGAAGATGAAACAGATTTATTTCATTCTATTGATGATAAATTTCCTCTTACATCTGTTGGAAAGAGGAATCTTGAAAATAATGGAAGATCTAATAATTCTTTACTCTCATCACTTTATAAAATTTAGTTTTTAATAGTGAAGGAAGTTTCAACTATAAAAGTTATATTTTAAAAGTTGAAAAATGTATATGAAGGCATTTAAAAGGTGAAGAAGGAAAAATTAAAAATATAGAGGCTAAATTATAAAGATTTGAATATGGGTGAGTATGAATCTATTGGGGACTTATTTACCGAGGTAAATGACATTGCCAACACTATTAGATGTCTTGTTGAAAAGTTGGATGATTCTATAGTTGTTGAAAAAATATTAATAATTCTTTCAGAAAAGTTTGTTTCCAAATTCTACTCATTAGAAGATAGATATCTCGAAACTTTATCCATGGATTATCTTCATAGTAATCTCACTAGTTATGAAATGAGAAGGGAGAAAGAAATGAAAGGAAAAATGAAAAATTTCATAAAAATATATTTCAGAGCCACTAGTAAATAAAATAATTATAATATTCTTGAGGGATATGATGTTAATCCACTTACTCTAAAAATGAGGTATGTAAAAATTTTGATGAAATTTTACCCTTGTTTTCTAGAAATGTGAAAAATAGGTACATGAAATTATAAAGGGAAACTTCCCTTAAAGTATTTTTAATGTGAATCCATTAAACATTTTTCATATAACTATCATCATATAAGTAATGAAGAGGATAATTATAAAGAAGAAATAATTTTGTGAGAGAAATATGGTGATAACGCTAAATATTTTTGTAGAGGAAAAGATAAAAAAATATCCAAAATCAAAAGAATAATTTTCTTATCTAAATATGATGATGAAAAAGATAGTAAATCTGAATCAAAAATATCTACTATGAATGTGGGTGATAATAAATTCATTTCCACAATTAACGATGAAGAATTCATATGGAGTAGTTCCGAAGAAGAACAAACACAATTAGAATTTCATCTTAAATAAGAATTGAAATAATGTCTGAGGAAGACTGGGAGTATTTAAAAAGAAATCAAGAAGTTGAAAAGTAAAAACTCTTTAATAAACAATCAATAATGTATTCTTGATGAGAAAATTGAGTTTTTAAAATAGATTATTTATTTAAATAAATCTCTTGAGAATGAAAAGAATCTTAATGAACACTTGGAAGTAAAATTAAAGGAAAAAAGAAGAAGAGTAGGAAGTTTTCCAATGAAAAATTTCTAAAATTGAATATATGGATATAAGTTTCAAAAAAACTATATCTAAATTTATTAAAGTCACTAGAAAGGGTAAAACTGAGAAGGATAAAAATTTAGCTTCACAGGTTGAGAAGAAACCTAGAAGTGTTTTAGAAAAGAAGAAATTAAGAAAAGTTAAGTATGTTTCCAAGACCAAAAATATCATGAAGTCAGAAGGTACTAAAAAAATTAGGCTTGAAAAAGTTTCTATTAATTTTGGTTTTGATATGGATGAAAATAAACATGATCATAAATGGAAGGTTTTAGTTGAAAACAGAAAGGTTTGTGGTCAAAAAAGTTTGGAAAAGAAATATAATAATGTTACTAAGAAACATGTTAAACTCCGATTAATATGGATGTTTTAGAGGTAAATTTTATTTCTATAGATATTACTAGTATTGTGGTAGATTCAGACACATGGGAAATATTTTTTGGTTTAATAATAAAAATTACAACTATTCCACAAATTTTATAAGTCAAAGTTTTATTGGGAATCAATTGACTCAAAGGAAGAATTCTGAGAAGGATTTTCAGAAGAAAACTGAGAAGGTTTCTGTGAAAGTTGAAAATAGGTTATAACCTGTGGAAACTATTTTTGATAGATATGAACAACCTATACACCATAAAAAAGGATATCTTGTTTTGTTATCGGCGCAACAAAAGATTATTATCTCTCAAAATCTATATGTGAATATAGATAAAGGAAAAGAAAAGGCTCTTACTGTGGAAATTGATTTTAAAGACAAAAAGGAGAACGACTCTAGATCTTGGATAGTGGGTGTTCTTCTCATATGATAAAATATTTAATATTTTTGAAGAATTTGAAATAATTAAAAGAAGGAAAATAAAATTTGGCAATGTTGAATCTCCCGAAATTAAAGGTTTTGGATCAATCATCATTTGGAAAGAAAAGTTAATGTCCAAGAAATATTTATATATTGTTGGGTTGAAACAAAATTTGTTATCTTTCTCACAACTTTATTATGAATCCATTAAAGTTATTTTCAAAAAAAAGGGTTTGTTTTGAAAATTGAGGAATATGGAAAGATTTTAAAAAGAGGCCAATTAACAAAAGAAAACTTATTTCAAGTTGATGAAATACAAAACTCTTGATACTTAGTCATGGTGGAATAGAATCAGTTGGGGAATAAAATGTTGGGACATATGTGTCAGAGAAATATGAGTAATTTATCTAAGTGATACAGTGTCCATGTAATTCTTAATATGTCAAGAATAAGATATTGGTGTTTCACTATATGTCATAAGGGAAATATTACAAATTCAATGCACAATGAAGTTGAAATTTGTTCAAAAAATAGTTGGAACTCATTCATTTACATATATGTGGGACAATGAGAAAAAATAAACTAATTGAGATAAGTACTTCATAACTTTCATTGATGAAATTTATTGCATTGCTTGTGTCATGTATATGAAACATATTTCATATTATATGAAAATTTTAAAAGTTTTAGGAGGAAATATGAAAATTATTGTGAGTATTCAGTGAAGAATTTGAAAATTGATAATGGTGGTGAATAAAAAATGAATAATTTTAAATTTATCTTGAGAAGCATGGAATTATTTAGGATTTTAGTTCCAGATACACTCCCCAACAAAATAGGGTTTTTGAAAGGAAGAATATAAATATGGTTCAAACGGGATGAACTATGTTACTTGAACATGGTATCTCTCGTTAATTTTGGAGGAAAACCATGAGAACTATTGTGTATATTAAAAACTGGTGTTTCTAAAAAAATTAGATACGACTCTATAAAAATGTTTTATGATAAAACTCCAAATATGAAAGTTGAGTAGGATGAAGAAAAATGAACATAATTTTTTAGATAAGAAATTTAAGAAGGATGAAAAAACATTATGGACAATTAGGATAAGGATACTAATAATGGTAATACTACTCAAGAAGAAGAATTAGACTCAAATATTTCAAGTGATAAGGAAGAATATTGGAAATGTCATCCTATAATGAGGAAGTATGTATAGGCTCATAACATTATTGGTGATCAACAATAGAAGGATCAAACAAGAAGAATATCACAGGTTGTTAAAGATACATATTTTTATTCAAAAGTAGAGCCAAAAGATGTGAATGAATCTTTTGAGCATCCAGAATGGGTTTAGTATATTAATGAAGAACTTGATCATATAGAAAATAAAAATTATTGGGAACTCATACCCAAGGAAGATAAAAAAATGGTAGAAAATGGGTTTTTCGAAACATGCTAAATGAATATGGTGGGATGATAAGGAAAAAAAATAAATATTAGTGTGCAAAGGGTACTCACAGTTTGATGGAATTGACCTTTATGAGTCTTTTTATCTGGCAGAATGGTTATAAACAATTAGAATCTTTTTTGATATTTTTGCACAATGAAGTTACAAAATTTTTAAAATGGATGTGAAATCATATTTTTTGAATAGTGATATTGATGAGGAAGTTTACATTGAACAACCATGTTGATTTGTTATTGGTAAGTATGAGAGTTATGTGTTTAGGTTTGAGAAATCCTTATATAGAATAAAATAAGATCCAAGGTAATGGTATTCCAAATTAGATACTATCTTAAAGAATATTATTTTTAAGAAAAGAATAGTTGATAGAATATTATAAGTTAAACAAATTCATAATTTTTCCCTCATCATAATTGTTTAGTTTGATGACATTATCTTTTATGGGAATGATGAAAAAAATTAAGAAAGATTTTTTGAATCGATGAAAAAGTTGTTTGAGATGTTAATGCTGGGTGAAATGAAATACTTTATTGGGTTAGAAATAACACAGAATAAGAAACATGATTTTATTTCCCAATAAAATTATATTAAAGAACTTCTTAAGATGTTTGGAATGAAGAATTAAAAACCTATTTTCGTACCAATTTTAGTGGGAACAATGTTTACTAAATAAGGATAAGGTAAGTATGTTGATCCAAAAGAGTTTGGAAATCTAATATGAAGTTTTTTGTATTTGACTACCTCAAGACCCAACCTTATTTATGTTGTTACCTTATGTAAAATATTTCAGAGTGCTCCAAAAGAATTACACTTTTGGGATGGAAACATAATTCTCAAATATATCAAAGGTACATCAAATTTTTGAATAAGGTATGATATCTGAAAAATTATTGAATTTTTTGGGTATTCATATGTCGATTGGGTAGGGAATATTGATGATAAAAGATTGAAATCTGGTGGTGCTTTCTTTATGGGGAACATTTGTGTTAGTTGGCATAAAAAGATAAAAAATTTAGTAACTCTTAGCATGGATTAAGTTGAGTATATTTCTACCACTCAAGTTACTACACATATCAATTGGGTGAAAATTCAACTATAAGATTGACATTCTGAAGTGAAGTTACCCTTGCTCTTGGGTTATGATAATTAGAGTTACATAAACCTTATCATAAATCTGGTATAACATTCTTATTAAAACATATTGATATCAAATATAATTTCATCAAAGAGAATGTGGGAAGAATTATTTGAAGCTATATTATGTTCTAATATCAGAACAAGTTACTAACATTTTCATGAAACCTTTACCAAGTAAACCTTTTTATAAACTAAGGTTGAACATCGGTGTCCAACCTCTTTCTCATAAAGGTTGATGTATGTTTTTTCTCCCCTCTCTCAACTTATTTTTGGATATTGTTGGAAAGGGGGATAATTTTTTCATAAATTTAACCATTTTTATGTGCTAGATCTTTTAAGGAAGCATATAAATAAGGGGAGTTATGGGTAAGCTATGAATTCGTCATGCTATAGTGGGAACTATTCTAACAGTTTGTTGGAGTAGTCATAGGAAAAAAAAATTTACAAAAAATCATAGTAATAAAATCTAAAGAATAAAATTTGAGGAAAAATATATAAGGATGAAAAGCGGTGAAGAAAATATGTGAAGAAAATTTGGGGAAGTTTTCTTGAGTCGTTACTTTTTTACATCATGGTTTTTCAGTCAATAATTATTGATTCCTACAATAACTTATCTCACATAGGCTTAAAATTGTGGATAATTAATCCATATCTTGAGGTTACAAAGTTTTCTGATTTATTAATCTTGGTTGGTAACAAAATCCAAAGGGGGGGGTTGTTGGGACCAAGTTGTCTTGAAAAGGTTTTTAGAAGCAGAGAGTTGTTTTTTTTCATGTGTTTTCTTTTATTGTCAAAAGAAAAAAGAAATAAAATCACTTTGTAAATTTTTGATAATCGGATTGACCATCATATTTAGTATTTTGGACTCACTTTTCTTAAGAAATTACTTCATATTGGGAAGATTTTTTCTAGAAGAAAAGGCTCATCAAACTCACCTTGGGTCCAGAATGAGGTTCTAATCATAATGAGGAATAGAATCAGATTTTGAATGAATCTGATATAAATCAAAAAAGAATCTTTTCTATTTTTAAATTAAATAAAGTCATAATTATTTTATAAAACTTGAGATTCAATATTTTTGATGAAAATGCAGAGAGTTGGTGATGCCAGTCGTATTGAGGATTGGTTGGAAATAATAAAGTTGTTGAAGTCAAAGATTTAACATCTCTGTCCATCAGTGTAAGAACACCAGACGTAGGTTTGATTGAAGGCTGAGAATTTTGATCAAAATGTGGGAAACCATAGGTATTGGTTTTCAATCAGACCAATAAGGCATTATAAATAAATATTCATAGAAATAAGTTAAGTGCTGAAATTTCATTAGTATCGTAGTAAGAAGATGAAAGAAGTTGATGAAGGTGAAGATACTCAAACTAGTTCATCAAATGAAATGTGCCACCAATCATTGGAGTCATGATTGATTTTTTGGGAAAGTTAAATGGACCGATGAAAAAAATTAAGGAATTTAGAGTTTGTTAAAACTGATTCATGAAATTCAAAGACCTATCATATTAAAAAAAATTAACAGTGTAGTAAACTATTTATCATTAAGATAAATTTCTATATGTATACAATTGGGAAAAGATGAAGAAGAAATATGATATGCATATAACCATTAATCCAAGAATATTGGACTAGATATGACACGGATGACCTTATCAGACACAAGATCATCGGTCTAGGAAAAAAGAATAAAAGAATTACTTGAATCCTATCAAATTATAATTAAGGGATCATTGAATCTATTGAAAAAGGTTTTAAGAATGGTTTTCATATTTTTAATTTGGTGTAGAAAAATGTAATGAAGAATATGTTTCCATTATCATAATGAATAAATTAGAATGATCAGTTAGTTCTGAGAATCATAATGAGAATACATATGTTTTTTCATTTGGTTCGTAACAACATAATGAAGAATCTATTGTCTTCATCATAATGGAAAAATTATAGTGGGTAATCAGAATCAGACTAATGTTTTTAAATAAATTATAAAGCGGTCTGAATTTGTGAGAATATTTGAGAATATTTGAGAATATTTAAGAAGCATTGAAAGAATAAAATATGTATCTGATAATAAAGGTGAATTTAAGTTTTTTTGAAATTTTTTTGAGTGGGGAAAGGTTTTAGAATCCCAACCAAAACTTATTTGGATCACCTATAAAAGGATGAGGTACTTTTTAATTTCTGACATAGATGTACCGTTGAATATATAAGGTGGAGCACTAAATAATTCTATAGATTATAAGTTTCTATAATGTTCATTCCTAAATAATTTTTCTAGACAGAAGAATAAATCAGAAGAGGCAATATCGGGATTAGGGTTTTGGAGATGAACTGAGGAATGAGACTAGGATTTTTATACTCAAACAGAAGTATTTTAGAATTTTTTTAGTGGTATTCTAATAGAAAAATGTTTTTCTTTTTGATAAATTGGGTTAGTGAATCGAACATGGAAATTTAACCAAGTGTCATTCCAAATTCCATAAAAAATTATTTCCTGATTCCAGGTAAGTAAGTGAAGAATTTTTCTAAAAATTTATTTTTGAAAGTTGATCAAGCAGCACCATAACATGTTTGTTACACAAATTGTATTACATTATTCCGTGCTACTTGAATCACATGGACTGTTGTATTGAACATAGTGTTACATGAGTGTAAGGTAATATCATACTCATTGTATTCTACATAAAATTATTATTTTCTATTGGATTGTGTGGTATTGGATTATTTCCAAACCATACAAAGAATTTAGCTACACTGGTTGAGTAGTGAACCTTGTAAATTCTTCTGTTCATATAGATGTGTGTGTTTTTTATTCTTCAAGGTGATAACTCTTTAAAATTAGGTGAAGGTTGTTTCAAAATAAAGGAAACTTAAAAGGAAAAATATATCACTCATTCACCCCCTCCTCCTCTCAGAGATACATTGATCTTGGCTGGGAAATCTCAATTGGTATTAGAGAAAATGGTTCCCTTGATTTAATCTTTACTGATTTTTTAATGAGAAGTTTATGGAGTATCTAAATTGTGTCAATAGTAATGTATTCTAGTATTTTATGGTAAGGACTATCATATCTAGAAAGATATAATGTTTCTTTATCTTATGTCTCTTGGGTATGATGTTCTTGAAGCTGGAAAAGATGGATTTACTCCTATTGATGATAAATTCCCTCTTACAACTATTGATAAGAATAATCTTGAGAATAATGAAGAGCTAAGTATTCTTTACTCTCATTACTTTCTAAATGTTAATTTTTAATAGTGAATGGATTTTTCACTCGAAAAGGTATATGGGATTAGTTGAAAAACATATATGAAGGGAATACAAATGTAAAGAAGGTGGAATTAAAAATTTCAAAACAGAAGTATGGAGACTTGAAGATGGGTGAGTATGAATCTATAGTGGAATTATTTACTAGGGTAAAAGACATTTTCATTACTATAAAATGTCTTAGTGAAAAGTTGTAGGATTTTAAAGTTGTTAAAAAAATTATAAGAATTATTCCTAAATAGTTTGATTCCAAAGTCTCCTCATTGGAAGATATAGATCCTAAAACTATATCTCTATATGATATTCATATTACTCTCATTGCTTATGAACTGATAAGGGAGAAAGAAATGAAAGGAAAAAAAACAAAAGCTGAAATAGAAATGTCTTTCAAAGATATTGAGAAAGAAAATGTTATGAATATTCTTGAGTAATATGATGTTTCTAACTCTATCTCTAAAAATAATGTATGTAAAAATTTTAATGAAATTTTATCCTTGTTTTCAAAAAATATAAAAATATGTATGAGAAAGTATAAAGTGACACTTTCCTTGAAATTTTTTGAATGTGGAGCCATTAGACACTTAGTTTCTAACTATCTATGTATAAATAATGAAGATTATAGTGGTGAAGAATATAGACATCCAAGATGGTCGTGGAAGAATCATGGTGATTAGGATAAATCTTTTTCCCTAGGGAATGATAAAAAATTATTCAAATACAAAAGAAGAAGTTTCTTATCTAAATATGATGATGAATAAGAAAGTAAATATGAATCTAAAAATTATACTAATAATGTTTGTGAAAATAATTTTATTTCCATAGTTAACAATGAAGAATTTAGAAGCAGAAGTTTTGAAAAAAAAAAGAAACACATTTAGAATTTAATCTTAAAGAAGAACTAAAAGAATGTTGGAGGAATATTGGGAGGATTGAAAAGGAAATTAGGAATTTGAAAAGTGAAATGTCTTCAAAAAATCAACAATTTATTTCTAATGATAAAATTAAGTTGTTATAATAGATTAATGATTTAAATAAATCTCATGATAAAGAAAAGAATTGTAATGAACACATGGAAGTAAAATTGATGTCAAAAGAAAAAGATTTGGAACTTATCCAAAAAACATTCTAAAATTGAGTAGAGGTATATAAGTTTTAAAAACACTATCTTGGAATTTGTTGAAATATATATAAAGGTTAAACCTGATAAGGATGAAATTTTACCTTTAAAGTTTTACTATAAAGTTTTAAGTGTTTTTGAGAAGAAGAAAGTAAGGAAACTTGTGTGTGTGGTCAATACTAACAAAGTTGTGAATTCAGAAGGTTTTAAAAACTATAATCCTATAAAATTTTTTATTAATTCTATTTGTAATAAGTCTAAAAAGAAAAACTAGAATAAAGGGAAGGTGTTGTTTTAAAATAGAATGGTTCATGGTAAAAAAAAATTAGAAAAGAAATATAATAATGTTGCTAAGAAACATGTTCACAACTTCGGTCAGTATGGAATTTTCTAAGGAAAATATTATTTCTATGGATATTGTTGATACTATGGTGGATTTGGAAACATTGAAAATATTTATTAGTTTAATAAATAACATTTAAACTATTGTAAAAATTTTAAAAGGAAACTTCTGAGGGGGATTCAATCCCCTCAAAGGAATAAGTTTGAGAATTATGTTTGGAAGAAACCTTAAAAGGTTATTGTGAAAGTTGAAAATAGGTTCCAACCTCAAGAAACTATTTATTAGAGATTTGGAAAACCTGTATTCTTTGAAAAAGGATGACTTGTTTTTTACCAGCATAGAAAAAATTTGTTAACTCTCATAAGATTAATGTGAAGAAGGATAAAGGAAAATAAAGGCTCTTATTGTGGAAACTGATCTAAAAGATTCAAAAGGATAATGAACCTTGAACTTGGATAGTGGGTGTTCTTATCATATTATAAGATATTTAAAGTTTTTTAATATTTTTAAATACTTCAAATAAGGAACAATTCCATTTGGGAATAATGAATCTCTTAGAATTAAAGGTGTTGGATCAACCATAGTTTGGAAAGAAATGTTATATTATAAGAAATATTTGTATATTAATGGGATTAATAAAAACTTTCTAAGTGTTTAAAAACTTTTTTATGAAGGAAAAAATTTTATTTTCATAAAAAATGGGTTTTTTTTTAAAAGTGAGGAAGATGGAAAGATTGTAACATGTGGCCAACGAACAAAATGAAACTAAATTCAAGTTGGTGAAATACAAATATCTTATTACTTTGAAACTGTGGAAGGGAATCAGTTTTGGAATAAAATTATGGTACATATGTGTCATAGAAACATGATAAAGTTATCTAAGTGAGAAATTGTCTATGGAATTCATGATATGTCATGAATAAGAGATTAGTGATGCATTGTTTGTTAGAAGGGAAATATTACAAATTACGTGCATAAGAAAGATGAGATTTGTTCAAAACAACCCATGGAACTCATTATTTCCAATATATATTCTAATTAGAAAACAATAAAATATTTTAAATAATTAATTCATCACTTTAATTTATGAATTTACTTTCATTACATGTTTCATGTATATAAAACATAAGTCAGGTCCTCTAAAAATGTTTACAAGTTTCAGGAGGAAAGTTGAGAACAAATGTGAGTATTCAGTAAAGAATTTGAGAAATCATAATAGTGGTGAATACAAAAATAAATAATTTTAAATTTAACTTAATAATCATCGAATTATACTTCATTTTAGTTCCCAATACACTCACCAACAAAATGGGGTTGCTGAAAAGAAGAATATAAGTCTGGTGGAAATGGTATGAACAATATTACATGAACATGGTCTCTCTCATTACTTTTGAAGGCAATCCAAGAGAACTAATATGTATATTCAAAACTAATATTTCTATATAACAAGTTCATATATTACCCCATAAGAAATGTTTTAGTATAAAACTCCAAGTTTGAAACACTTAAGAGTAATTGGGATTCCATGCATCACAAAGAAAAAATGTGGAAACCTTGGGAACTTTGACCAGAGAGGTGAAGATGGAATTTTTCTCGGCTACACTTTGAAAGGAAGAGGACAAAAATGTTTTAACAAATAAATGGGATGAATTGTTGATTCTATTTATTTTAATGTTATTGAAAATTTTGAGGAATAAAAAAAATACTTTATGATAAATAATTTGAGCAGGATGAAAAAAAATTGTTGATAATTCTGATAAGGATACTGACAATGGTATCCTACTCAAGAAGAAGAATCATACTCAGCTATTTCAATTGATGAGGAATAATCTTTAAAATATCATTCCAAGATGAGGAAATAAGGATTAGAGAATTATTGGTGATCAATATTATAAGGTTTAAATAATAATAACATCAAAAGTTGTTACACATACTTCTTTCTATTCAAAGGTTGAGCTGAAATATGTGAATAAAGCTTTTGAGCATCTGGAATGGATTCAATACATGAATTAGGAACTTTATTAGATAGAAAATAATGATACATGGGAACTCAAACTCAATCCTAATAACAAATATTTCATTGGTATAAAATGGGTTTTCCATAACCAGTTGAATGAAGATGGTGAAGTGATAATGAACAAAGCAAGATTAGTGTTCAAAGGTTACTCACCAATTTCAACCATTGAATTTGATTAGACTTTTTCTCCAGTGTTAAGGTTATAAAAAATCATAACCTTTATTTCTATTTTTATAAAATTAAATTAAAAAAATTTAAAATGGGTGTGAAATCATCATTTTTGAATGGTTATCTTGATGAAGAAGTTTACATTAAAAAACCATGTGGATTTTTTGTTGGGAATGAGGAATGTTATGTGTGAAGTCTGAACATTGACTTTTATGGACTAAAACACGCTGCAAGGTCATGTTATTCAAAATTAGATATTTCTTAAGGTAGATGATTTTTAAGAAAGAAATATTTGATAGAAATCTATATGTTAAAGAAATTTATAATTTTTCCCTCATCGTAATTGTTTATGTTGATGGAATTATCTTTGCTGGTAATGATGAGGAAACTTATGAAATATTTTCTAAATAGATGAAAAAGTTGTTTGATATTTCTATTCTAAGTGAAATGAAATAATTTCTAAGGTTAAAAATCTCACAAAATAAGAAACACATTTTTCTTTCCCAAAAAAAGTATGCTAAGGAACTTCTTAATAAGTTTGGCATGGAGAATTAAAAACTTTTTTCCATGGAAATTTCAGTGGGAACTAAGTTGACTAAAGATGGATAAGGTAAAGAAGTTGATCAGAATTAGTTTCAGAATTTGATAACAAGTTTTTTGTATTTGACTACCTCTAGACCCGACATTTTTTATGATGTTACCTTATGTGGAAGATTTCAGAGTGATCCAAAATAATCACACTTTTTGTTTGGAAAATAATTCTCATATATATTGAAGGCACATAAAATTTTGGAATAAGTTATGATATCTCAAAAATTATTGGCTTTTTTGGGTATTCAGATACTGATTGGGTAGGAAATATTGATGATAGAAGATCTGCATCTAGTGGAGTTTTCTTTATGGAGAAAAGTTTTGTTAGTTGTCATGAAAATAATGGGAGTTTAATAAATCTTAGAATGGAGGAATTCTATTATATTGTTTCCACTCAATATTCTACTCAACTTATGTGGATGAAAAATCAACTAGAATATTTACTTGTTGAAGTGAATCCACCCTTTCTATTAAGATGTGATAATTATAGTGCGATCAACCATAGAAAAAACCTGGTACAACATTCTCATTCAAAACATATTGATATAAAATATAATTTCATCAAAGAGCATGTGGAGAAGAATGAGTTTAATTTTGATTATGTTCCTACATTGGAACAAGTTGAAGAAATTTTCACAAAAACTTTACCAAAGAAACCTTTTTATAACAGGAGGTTGAACATGTGTTTCCAACCACTTTATCATCAAGGTTGAGGTATGTGTTTTTTACCCTCTCTCATATTGTCTTTGGATACTGTTTTCAAAGGGAAGAATTATTTCATAAATCTATCCATTTTTATATTCTAAACCTTTTAAGTAAGCATGTAAATTGGGAGAGTTCTGGGTAAGCTTTGAATCTAGAATATAGGTGTGTCAACTATTCTAATCGTTTTTTTGAGTAGTTGTAGGGAAAAATTATAGAAAATATGAGGAAGAAATTCTGAGGAAGAAAACCGGTGAATAAAATATGTGAAGAAAATTTGAGGATTTTTCATTAGTCATTACTTTTGTACAGCATGGTTTTGCTGTCAATATTTATTATTTACTATAATCAGTTAGCTCATGTAGGCTTTCAATTATTGATAATTAATCCATATATTGAGGTAATAAAGTTCTATAATTTATGAATCTTGGTTGAAAACAAAATCAAAATGGGGGGATTTTTTGAACCAAGTTGGATGGAAAAGGTTTTTGGAAGTTGAAAGATATTTATTTTTAAAATATTGTATTTTTTTTTAAAGAAGAAAGAAATAAATTTAATTTGTAAAGTTTTGATAATCAGAATGACCATCATATTTATTATTTTAGACTTTCTTTTATTAATAAATTCCATTAGATTGGGAATATTTTTTATGTATTAAAATGCTCATTGGACTCACCTTGTGTATAGAATGAGGTTCTGATTGTAATAAGGAAGAAAATTGGATTATGAATGGATCTGATATAAATATAATGAATCTTTGTTGTTTTTTAATTCATAAAAGTCATAAGTATTCTATAAAACTTTTGATTCAATCCTAATGAAGTAAATAGGTAGAATTTGTGATTCTAATCGTGTTGAGTATTGGTTGGAAATAAAAATGTTTTTTAAGTCGAAGATTTCTGGTCTCATTCCATCAGTGTGAGAACATCAAATGTAGGTTTGTTTGAAGGATGATAAGGATGATGAAAACATGAGAAAAATAAGGTGATGGTTTTAAGTTAAACCAATAATCCATGATTAATAAATCTTTAGAGAAAGAAGATAAGTAATTAAATTTCATTGGTATTATAGTTAGATGAGGAAAGAAGTTTCTGAAGTTAAGGCTGCTCGAACTGGTCCATTAGATGCATTGTACCACTAATCATTAGAGAAAGAATTGATTTTGTGGGAACGTTGATGGGACCAATGAAAAAGGATAAATAAAGTTGAAATTTTTTAATACTGGTGAATGAAATTAAAATAATGGTCATCTTGATAAATATCAACAATATAGTAAACCATTTATCATCAATATAAATTACTGGTTATTTACAATTAGGACAAGAGGAAGAAGAACTCTGATATGGGTTTAACAATTTGGTCAAGACTATTGTACTAGAGATGACAGCAATGAATACATCGGACACAATATCATCAGTCAGGGAAAATAATAAAATGATAATTACTTTAATCCTATCAAATTATTATAAATGGATCACAAAAGAAGTTGAAGAAGTTTTAAGAATGGTTTTCATAAGTTTCATTTAGTGTAAAGCAACGTAATATATAATATATTTTCTCTATGTTAATGAAGAAATAAGAATTATCAAGTGATTCTAAGAATAATAATGAGAACACATATGTTTTTTTTATTTGGTGTGTATTAGCGTAATGAAGAATTCGATGTCTTCATTGTAATGAGAAAAATAGAATGGGGAATCAAAACCAGACATAGGTTTATAAAGAAAGATGAAGTTGTGATAATATTTGAGATGATTCGATAAGATTGGAGAATCATTGAAAGAGTCAAATATATACCGGATATTCAAGGGGAATTGAAGTTTCTAGAAATTTGGTTGAGTGGGAAAAGTATTCAGAATCCTTACCAACCCATATTTATATCACCTATAAAAGGAGGGGGTACTTTTTACTTTCTGGAATAAATATACTATTAAAGAGGGAAGGCAGAGAACTGAATAATTCTATAGAGAATAAGTTTCCATATCATTCTTTCTTGAATAAATTTAATATACATAAGAAGAAAAGAGAAGAGACAAGATCGTAATTAGGGTTTATGGACTAGACTGAGAAATCATAATGGGATTTCTATAATTAGATATAAGAAGATCATAATTCTTTCAATGGTATTATGACATAAACATATTTTCTATATTGGTAAATTGGATTGGTGAATCTTACTGGTAAATCGAACTGAGTGTCATTAAAAATTTCAGAAGAATTTCTTTCTTACTACTGGTTAAGAATGTGAAGAATTACTTTTTAAGAACTTATTTGTGAATGTTGATCAAGCCACACTGTAACATATTTGTTAAACAAATTTTATTTCATCATTTTATGCTACTAGAAAAATATGCACTATTTTATTGAACATAGTTCTACATGAGTGTAAGGTCATATCCTACTCATTGTATTCCCCACAAAAGGATTGTTTTCTAGTGGATTATGTGGTATAGGATTGTTTCCAAACCATACCAAGGATGTAGCTAATCTTTTTGAGTAGTGAACCAGGTAAATTATTATGTTCTTATGGATGTTTTTTTGTTTTGATTTATCATGGTGATAATTATTTAATAGTAGGTGAAGGTTTTTTTAAAAGAAAGGAAACTTAAAAGGAAAACAGTATCACTAATTCACTCCCTCCCCCTCTCAGTGATACATTGATCATGGCTGGGAAATATCAGGTCGGTGCACCTATACTAACATTACCCTCTCATGGGGAATGATTTTCCATTTATAGTTGTGCATCCAGAAAAGTACTTAAATTTGTACTCATGAAAAATGACATGGTGATTTCCTATGCATCTCGACAATTAATCCTACCCATGATTTTGAGTTAACTACATGTAATGTTTTGATAGGAGGTCCACTTAACATGCACCTTGAGTCGGTGGGTCACATGGCCTCAAGAATTCCTTACTGTATACCAGAGGATAACAACTAGTAGTAAGGGTGTAAAGGTGTTATAGTGGGGAGACTATACCCTCATATCTAAGTAGCACATCATATAAAAATATATACAAAGAATAACAGAATAATAATGTAAATAGACAGAATCAATGAACTATAGAAGCATAAACAGATAACTAAGTAAGTAAGAAATGGAAGATAATTAAATGAACAACTGATAATAATATCAAAATCCTCTATGGAAGTTTCTAGAACATGGATTCATGTTAAGCTATAATATAAAAAGGAAATAGGAGGATACAATCATGTTATAAAATAGTACATAAGACAAAAATAACAAAACATCTCCAAGAATCTTGAGTCTATGCATGATCCTTTGTTTCTAAGATCCAACTAATCAAGTCATATCCTTAACCTATAGCAGGGTGCTTTTCCTTAGCAATAAATATAGGCAGATAATATTCTCAGGTACAAAAGGTAGACCAAGTTGGGTATGAGATAAAAAAACTCAATAGGACACCACCAATGGTGTCTATGTTTATTCTAAGCAGTGCTCATAACTAAACAGTATATAGGTATATATATTTAATTAACAATGCATAATAAATAAATAACCAGGCCACTCATGTTTTTAAGGGACACCTGACAGCTCTACCAGCTTCGGATCATTTTTTGAAGGAATGTATGAACAATAACTATATATATAGTATGGCTTTAATCTCTGCTCTAAATGTAGATTATGCAACCAACATAGTGAGGAAATCAATCATCTTTTTCGATATTGTGATACTACTATGGCCCTTTGGCATTACATTTTTGAACTTTTTGGATGCAGATGGCTTTTAGATACATTTATTCTCTCTCAACTGAAAAGAACGTTGGAATTCCCAAGATCTTCCCAAATCAAGAATCTCTTCCTTACGGCTATTGCGGAGCTTATGCATATTTTATGGTATGGAAGAAATGATTCTTTTCTCAAAAATAATTCCTTTAATATTAATGGAGGAAAAATGAGGATTCTGCTGGCTATGAAGGAAGCAGCTACGATCCAAAAGGATTGTTGTGACAATTCTGT
Organism: Viscum album; assembly: GCA_963277665.1. Classification (NCBI taxonomy): domain Eukaryota; kingdom Viridiplantae; phylum Streptophyta; class Magnoliopsida; order Santalales; family Viscaceae; genus Viscum; species Viscum album. Next base: position 1,758,794,737 of record OY728150.1, read on the forward strand.
CATAGATTTTGAAACCCTTCGCCGAATTGGCGTCAAGGGTATTTTCTCAAAACCTCGATACACTTTTGAATTTTTCTAGCAGGCACCTTCTCCTAGTTGGATTAAGGTAAATGTGGACGGAGCTTCAAAGGGAAATCCTGGTCTTGCTGGATGTGGGGGAATTTTCAGAGACCATCAGGACCGGATCCTCGGATGTTTCTTTGGAAGCTGCGGAACTGCTTCTGCGCTGGAGGCTGAAATTCTTGCTACCATTCATGTTGTCTCCTATGCAAAGCTCTTCAACTGGAATAATATCTATATAGAGAGCGATTCCACTACCATTGTGCAAGCCATCTGGAAGGGTGACGTCCTTCTGGCATGGCCTCTCACCCCCATATGGATGGATTGCCTTGGTACTCTCAATGACCTCAACTTTATTGACACGCATACCTATCGGGAGCCTAATATGATCACGGATGGTCTTTCCAAGATGGGAGTCTCTCATGAGATCACTTGGATGAATTAACTCCTTCCAGAGTTAATCCCTTCTTATATTAAGGACTCTAGAAAATTTCCCTCTTTCCGTCTGTTGTAACTTGTTTGTGACTTTCTCTTTTTGAATAAAGCTCTAAGTTATGGTCCTTTTACCAGAACCCACCTTTAAGAAAATAACTATATATATAGTAGTAATATATATATATATATATTATAATTATATATATTTCATCCACTTATATAAACCAAGTACATGTAGATGTATGTGGATATATACCTAGAATACTAGTGTTGGCTGGATTGGGGTGTAACTCAGACATCTGTGGCCAGTATAAGGAGCCTATAAGCTCATGTAATTTTGTGCATTACCTACATCCCAATAGAGTGAGAGATGTCATTCTTCAACACTTGGGATGGCGATTGAGCCTCCATGGAAGCACCCTAATCATATAATGTGGCAGGTAAATCCCAACACCCATATCGTATCACTGGTGTGAGAAGTCATGCTCAACACTCGATGTAAGAGAGTGTGATACCTTCATGCTCAAAGGTCCCTTACCATCGTATCATAGCCTCTATAAAAGAATATTGAAAGTATAACTAGCATGGGGCATTACCTCCCATCCATTTCTTTCATCTATCCCATATATATAGAAGGGGAATAATCATTCATAATATGATACGCAAGAGGCATAACCTCCCATGATTATTTTCCATCCATCCTTTATATATATATATATATAAATGAGTCATAAACATGTTCATAATTTAATACATGAGGCATTACCTCACATATATCCCTTTATTCAAGTCCAATTCCATTTAAAGCATTACAATTCAAAATAATCATTTGTAAAATCATCATAATGATCTTACCATCCTTTGAAGTCATTCAAATTAAACCAATTGATTCATTTATTTTAAAGTAAGGGCATAAAATCTTACATATTCCATACCACAATATCAATTCCATTTAGTTCATTTGTATATGATAATTTCATTTCTAAGGTTCAAGTGTTAAAGGGAAGGTGTCATGGGAAACATAGAATATGCCTACTTGGGAAATTCCAACAATAAGAGGACCAAACAACTAAGAGGTACTTGGGGTTTTATTTAATACCCATGATTCAAGGTAAATTTCATTTAAAAACTAATTTGGACAATAAAAGGAGTTTCAAGCCTTTGAACGAATTGGCCAAAAAGGCTAATTCTACTTGGCACACCCATGGGGTGACCATATAAGATATATACACCTTCTAAACCACCAAATAAGATTAGATAAATATGTATCTAGGTTCAAGGGTCAATTAGACATGAATTAATCAATATAATTAGTACACTCGGCAAAATAAGGAATGCGACACAATGGCGTAATTATGAAACATCAATACTTTACAGGAAAATTACATGACCACCTACCTCAAGGCCATAGACAACTGCTCACCTAGTATCAGCCTCATATTTTGAGTAGGTCGGAAGATATTTGAAAAATTTTCTAATACCTTGAAAATAGGTAAAATGTGTTTGTACATAAATAGAATAATTTATTCAAAGGAAAACGTGAATGTGAGTTGAGAGACTAGGGGAGCTTACTGAGATGGATCCAATACTTCTGACAAATTGAAGAATAGAAATCTGATCGAGAAGATTCTTCAATTCATATCTTTGGGTGTTTTTGAACTCAATTGAAGAGAAAATCCATGTTTGGATATTGGATAACCAAGGGAAAATAAGAAAGAGTAAAAAACTTAATTGAGGGAAAAAATGTAATTTCACCCAAAATATCAAGGCACATGGTTGTCTATAGAGAAGGGAAAATCCATAGGTCTAGGTTTGGGGTTTGACTAACCATGTGAAAACTATACAGGATAGTTTTGTCCCATATTTGAAACCAGTCACATGGTCGTGCGCCCTAGGTTGCATGTTTGCAGACAAACCATGTTGCCCAGTCTATTTTTCCCTTTCAGAGATCTGGGATCCGAACAATCCCTGTATACACCTATGACCTCCTTGGATTTATTAGACATATTTATTAAGGATGTTTAAGGTATTAAAATTAAAAAACTAATGATCTGTACCTTTTTTTGAAAGATGAGCCCTTACAACCTCCCCTTTTTAAAGAAACTTGTCCTCGAGTTGGCCTTATGAGGGTAAAGAGATAGTATCGATGACGATTTTTTGCCATTAAGATTGTATATCAGCTTCCCGCTCCTAGGTTTTTCTTTTACTCAAAGGAACAGACCTACCTCAGAGTTTCTTCACACTCTAATCAACTATACGCATGGGATAATCCTCAATATAAGTATCCATATCCAATTCGACCTCATTGGGCTGGAAGACAAGTGTCCGGTTTGGATAGTATTGGCAAAGATGAGATACATTAAATACATCATGCATAGACTAGTATTTTTTAGGAAGTGAAAATAGGCAATCCACTGGTCTGATCTATTTCACAACCTCAAAGGGTCAAATGAAACTCAGTGAGATCTTACCCTGCTTCTGAATACATCTATGGCCCAACCTGGGCGAGACTCGTAAGAAAACCCAATCTCTGACCTCAAAATAAAGAGGTCTCTAGAATTTGTTGGCATAGGATTGTAGTTTAGAATGAGATTTCAACATGTGATTCTTGATTATCTAGACCAACTTTGTAGTATCCTAGATGAGACAGGGTCCAAGCATAGCTGCTTCCCTTTCCTCTAGCTAGAATAGAGGTGAGTGGAAAGTCTTACCATATAAGACTTCATAAAGATGCATCTCGATGGTAGCCTTAAAGATGTTATTATAAGAAAACTTCATAGGAAGAATGTGTTTCTTTCAATAACCTCAAAAGTCAAGGAAACATGTATAGAGAATGTCCTCAAGAACTTGAATCCTTCACTCTTTCTATCCATCGGTCTATGAGTGATAGGTCGTGCTCAGAAGTACCTACATACCCAAGGCCTTCTATAACCCCCACCAGAACCATGATGTAAAATGAATGTATCTATCAGAAATAATATAACAAGGAGCTCCATGAGGAGGTATAACCTATCTAATATACATTCTTCCTATCTCATCTACCTTGAAGGTCTCTCTCATAGGTAGGAAGTTCCGAACCTTCGTCAAACAATAAACAACAACTCATAATGTATCATTACATTGAGTTGGCCTAGGTAGACAAGTCACAAAATCCATCGAAACATCATCCCATTTCCACTTGGGAATAGACAATGGTTGTAAACCCTGCAGGTCGTTGATGTTCCACCTTCACCCACTGATAGGTGGAACACCCTGTAATGAAGCCGAAAATCTCTTATTTCATACTAGGCCAACAATACTAGTGTTTTCTCTCTCCATACATTTTTGGTGACACTAGGGTGAACCACCCATGATGGGTTATGAAATGTCTGCATCAAATCCACTCTAATGTCTATAGGGACCCATACACACCCATGGAACAAAGGAGTATCATCCCCATCCATGGATCAACTTGAAGATGTATCATCATCTAAAATACTTTCCCTCAGGACAAGGCCTTCAGGATCTGATAAATATCTCATTCTTACTTGTTCCAGAATAGTAGAAGTCACTGCTAAGGTTGTGAGGATAGTCTGACCATGGTACTCAAAAACCTCAACATGCATTTTTATAATAAGGCCATAATCTTCCATTCACCACTTGATTTCTGAACTGCCTATGTCTGAGTCTACCAGCTCGTATAATCAGCTACATAATTTCCCTTACTAGGAATGTAGGCCACCTTGAAATCAAATGTCTATAGGTTCTCCACTCACCTATGTTTCCTATGATTCAGATCTTGTATTTTGATGATGTATTTGAGGGTTTTTTTATCATTGAACATCAAAAAATGATCTCTCATAAGATAGTGTCTCCAATAGCATATTATGTTCACAAAATAAGTGAGCTCGAGGTTATGAGTTGGGTAATTTCACACATGAGGCCTCAACTGATGAGACCCGTACATAATGACTCACTCTTCCTACATCAGAATAGATCCAATCCTAAAACCTAATGTGTCATAATAGATAGTATAAATCTTTTCTAGATATGGATGAATTAGTATCTATGATAATGTCAATCTACCCTTCAAATCCTAAAAGTATACTTCACAATATTCAAACCAAATGAATGTCACACCATTCTTTGTCAAGCCTATAAGTGTCGCTGCAAGTTGTGATAAATCCTAGATGAAGCATCTGTAATATCCAGCAAACCCTAAGAAACAATGAATATAAAATTCTTTATTGGGATTCTCCCAGGAAACCACAAATACCACATTCTATGGGTCTACTAAAACTTCTGACACCAAGATAATTTGACCCATAAAGTGGACTTTTTATCCAAATGTGGAATTTACTGAGATTTGCATAGAACTGGTGATCCCTCAGTGTATTCAACATGATCTCAAGATGGGTTGCATGGTCTTGTCTAGAGCATGAATACACCAATATATAATCAACAAATACAACCATAAATGAATCCAAAATATGGGTGTAATACCTAATTCGTAAGATCCATGAAGACTATAGGTGCGTTCTTGAGTCCAAATGGCATAATAAAGTACTCGTAGAGACCATACCTACTCCTAAAAGCTATTAAAGGCATGACTGAAGTCCAAAATATCATCTGATGATATTCCAAACTCATATCTATCTTTGAAAACACTTTTTCTCCTTAGATTTGATCAAATATATCATCTATTCTTGGAAATGGATATCATTTCTTGATCATGAGATGATTAAAATAATGGTAATACACACAAATCCTAAGGGTATCTTCCGCCTTCTTAGAAAAAATGACCAGTGAACCCTAATGAGAAATTATGGGATATATAAATCATTTAGCCTCAAAATCCTCTAATTGCTTCTTGAGCTCTAAAATCTCCTTAGGTTTCGTCCTATAAGGAGTAATGGTCACTAGGCTACTCCTCGTGTAATCTTATTGGTAATCTATACATATAGCATCATATATATAATAGATAATCCATCCATAAATACGTCTCTGAAGCACTTCACTATAATAAGAAATATCAGGTCATAACCCCAGGTCATTGAGGAAAACACTAGAGGTATGAGTTGTCAGACTACCCAACCTCTGTTGCTTGAGTCTTTCTCATGTCTCACTAACATCCCATTCAACCTTATGAAAGTTCCTAATACCCTATAGTGATGTAAATGCAACCCTCTAATGATATCATTCAATATAGGATTGATAGGGAACTAACCATTCCATCCAAATGATTATGTCAAAGCTTGTCATGTCGAGGATGTACAAATTCCACATGAAAAGATAACTGCTTATCTCAAGGGGATGGTCCTTACAAAACTGAATTCCCTTAGAACAGATACCTAACAGTGTGCCTAGTGTAAAAAATCCATGAAAGTGCCCTATCTTGATGCTTGAACTTTCCATAACAGTCTTGGATATAAAAGACTAAGAAACACCTATTTCAAATAAAGAGGACACTAAAGTTGAGGCTACTAGAATAGTACCTCATATAGTATAAGGTTTGTAACTCTTCTCCTCAAGTTTAGGCTAGACTGAATGTAAATGGATTGTATTGTGGCCCTCAGTCACTTCTTGGATACTCTAAGAAAGAATGGTCTTTTGGCATTGAGAATCATAAGTCTGACTACCCCTACCTCAACTGCCACCTCAACCTGATCAGTTAGTGGTATTCTATCTACCATTATGTCATGATCCTATAGTCCACTCGCTAAACCAAGGAGTATGTGTAGATCCCTATTCATTAGGCACTAGAGGGAGAGTCTTAAAAAACACTGAATATGGTCTATCCTTACACAGCATCTGAACTCGACTGGATCGGGCAAGAACTGTGATTTTTTATTCCTTGGATTCCCAAACTAGTGATAAATTACAATGGTATATGTGCAAGTATCATGACTTCTTCTACTTCCACAAGTAGCCTCGTAGCACCTCTTTCACCCAGAACCACTAATATCTCTAGGTGTTGAACTGCCCTGACTCACACCTTCATCTTCCCTCATGTTCTTCTCTATAACAAGGTAATGGTTGATGATTTCAAAAATGTTCATCAACCTAAACATGTTTAACTTCAATCAAATGGTGTAAACCAGCTCATCCTCAAATATCCTAGAGGTCATAATATCATCAACAGCTAGATTAGGTGTGAACTATTATAGCTTAGTGAAATGAGAAGAATACTCCATGAAAAACATGCTCCCCTACTACAGGTTCAGGAATTCTCTAGATTTTTCATCCCTTAGAGTCTGGGGAAATAAATAGTCATAAAAGATCATGTGGAAATCTACCCAGACCATATCTCTATATCAATCTGCCAGGGTGATGGCATCCCACCACCGCTTGGCTAAATCTCGTAGAATATATAACAATATCTTGAAATTTCACTCTAGGTTCAGATCTATATGATCAAATATAGATAATATAGCCTTAATCCAAGACTCTAAAGTATGTGGTCTTCCATCCCCTAAAAATTTGGGAGGGTGTTACTGCGGAAATTTAGGATTCAACTCTTCCATGCTTGGGGTAGGTCGAGCTACACCTTGCATTGACTGCAATATTGGTAATAAACCTCTCAAAACTAGGCATCATTTCCCATATCAGGAATAGGAAGAGGGTAGAACTATAGGAGGAATCACTGGAGGCTTAGGTCCCTCTACCTCATGAGCACTGTCTTCACCACCTTCAGGGTGTACAATAAGAGGACGTTGTGGTGGCATGACACTACAATGCCAAACATACACCTTAGAAGAGATTTAATAAATTTAGAATATTGATTTAATAAACTAGGAAAGGTATAAATACTTCCTATATAAATGATCACACCTCTCTACCAAATTCAAAATCCAGGTCCATACGGTAGAAAGAGACCATAACAAGCCATAATAATGTAAGAGATACCCACTTCCCACTACCAAGGTTGGGCTCGGGTCCAAGTCTCTTTGTATGACATATATAAGATGGTTATTTTCAATTTAAAATTCATACTTGTTTTGAATTTGTTCTAGTTCTAAAAATTTAAATCACTTAGAATAGTTGAAGCATATGGTCTACCAATTTTTAATCCATAAGGGCCCATAATTCTTATGAATCAAAACATGGAATCCACTTGACATGCACCATAATACATTCCAGATCATGAGTCCAATGGTGCATATCTCAACCTTCTATAATTGACTGCTTAAGGTGTCTTCTTTAACCTATTTAGGAAAACATTGTTAGGTTAAGCCAGGCGGTTTAAGTATCAATTATGCTTTCCAATCCCTACAACAAGTGTCAGCACAATTCAATATAATCAAGGAACTAATAATATGAAACACGAAAATACATGTTAAAAATAAACATTACGTGGAAAGATGTATGAAATATTATTCCTATTGTACCTATTAATGATGCATGTAACAATGATCCTTCCCATCATATCATCAAATAAGGATGAAATAAATCCTAAATTAGAACAATAATAATAACTGCAACATAGAATGTGTGTCACCCAATAGTGAAACAATAAAAATAGAAACATGAAAAAATATAATAACTATTATAATTTAGGAAAGTCGTCCTTTACCCTGAACATGGGTTCATGAAGCCCAAACATGGCTTATGACCAAGTTCAAAGTGTTCTAAATATCCAATCTATTGTATCCAAATAGTAAGTCGAGAACGGAACTGCTCTGATACCACTTTGTAACCTCCTGGCTCAGGGTCCACTTAACATGTGCCCTGATTCAGTGGGTCACATGGCCTCAAGCACGCCTCCTTGTATGCCAAAGGCTACCAACTAGCATTGAGGGTGTAATGGTGGTAATGCGTGGAAAATATACCCTCATATCATAGTATCACAGTGGATAAAAATAGATACAAACAAAATCTGAAGCATAATATAAACTGACAGAATCAACTAACTGCAGATGTGTAACCAGATAACTAAGTATATAGAGACTCGTTTCTTCCTTGTAAGACTTTGGAATATTTCTAAAAAAAATTCAGAGCAAGAAGATAAGACAGTGTGCGATTTTGAGGCCCGATATACCGAGAATAAATTTTATAAAATATTAAGTATATTTTATACTATGCACACAATGGAAATTGTATATCTCTTAAATGATAGCTTGGATCAGAAATTTTAGGGCATGGTTAAGTTTGGAGCATAGAATTTACCCTAGGAGGGACAAAAGTTTGGTTATCATGGGTCTCCTATAGAAAAGGCCACAGAGGGTGACATCGTAAATAAAATAATTAAATAAAAATTATTTTATCTCAGATGTTAATTTAAATAACTTATGAACGGGGACTCAGATTGGTAATATGAGACCACTATTGAGTTTGTAGTGGGGTGTTTTACCTAATAGTGATATAAAATGAGGGTTCATAGGAGGTTTATATCCTGTAACCATTAGTGGGAATTTTTTGGGTTTTTTATAAATTATTGTATAAGGAAATGAGCAAGGGTTTGGGACATTTCATACCACCATCGACGAGAGATCCTCCTCTCCTCATGATGAATAATTGACGCTAAATCCTTGGCATATCATGAAAAAACTTCAAAACTGATTAGATTAGAGTTCAAAAATGCAATAACATATCTAGAATCCATGAGAGATTATTCTTTCAGATTTTTCATTTCTCAATTGAAGTTTTTGTTTCTGATTTTTCTTCGTTATCATTTATGATGCTTTGATTATCATCATCAATGGTCATACTAACATGGCCTTTGACTGATTTGAGTTTGGATCACTCATTCTTCATCTTCTTCACCCATTCTTCATCGATAAACATTTTTACATACTAAAATGACTTCTAAATGTCGAGTAGAGCATAGATCTGTGAGGGTCATGATCCGAGGATTCCGGATTTACAACGGTTTCGAATTTCAAGCACTGAAGGAGGCACGGAGGTGAACGGAAGCGATGCATACTTTTGGACATGCTTAAACGTTGATGGATCTTCAAGAGGATGCAGTGTATGTGGAGATCTCATTATAAGGATCACTGATCTGGTCTTGAAATAATTTTTAGAGAATTGGAGTGTCTCGGTGGTCTGTGGAAGGGAACACCAGTACGTGGCAGTCTGGCAGTGGTTCGGTCGTGGAAGGTGGCAGTCTGGCTGAGGGAGATGACGGGGGGATGATGGGCTGGATCAATAGGCTGACCGCAGCTAGGTTATGGGATGGAACGGTTGGGTCGGGTTGAGGTGGTTGGGCTGGGCTGAGGCGGCTGGACCGGCCGGAGCGGGTCGGACCGGCTAGAATGGGTCAGGGCAGTTTCAAACCTCAATATCTTCTAAATCATCCATCTATTTTAAGTGATGTATATGGCCACACATTTCTATCATCGAGACTAACCTTTTGATGTTAGTTTAAGGATTTTTTATTTTGGTCATGTGACTCGAGCCCCCAAAATGCTCAAATAATAAAATTTTATCATTATTACAACTTTGAACCGCCACAACTTCTGTAGATGATGTCAAATCTATGTGATGTCAGTAGCACCACAACCCTAAAATTAAGGGAGTCATTTCAAGACCGATCTTAGTAGCTTAAACCAAAATCGAGGTGTGGTCCTCATGAGGCCCGGTTTGGGAATTTGTGAAAAAATGTAACTTTTTCACTAAGGGTCCATTTTGGACAAATAAATAGCTGATACCATGTGTTTTTCGATGAGGATTGCAATGTTGTGATCTGTATGATGTGTTCCAGGATCGAGGCACAGGCCCCATGAAGCACTGTTTGTGCATAGCATGGTGGAATGTGGTTTCTTCATCGGTTTCCCATTTGGGTGAATGAATATTCGACCTTGTGCACTTTTCCGCAATGATCACAATGGTATGATCTGTTTGGTTATATGGGGCCATCTGAGTAGGCCTGTTAGTAAAAAAAATTCCTTAAGAACAACGATGAGCATCATGTGCTCATTGTCCTTTTGGCCGGATGTTCCATGTACTCAGGGAGTACAATGGATCGCCTAGGGTTAACAGTTCATAGTTTGGTACATGAGTATGGATAGGTACACAACCAACTGATTAGGTAGGGTAACACATCTTTTGAGGCCCACACGCACCATGTACCACATTATGAATCTTCTAAATCTCGTATCACCTTCTTCTGAACTCGGATTTTGGTCTACAAGTATCATATCCTAAGTATTTTTTCACATAGAATGTGATGATTCCCTTCATAGTGGCTTTTGAGATATTATATGAGATGTTTTGAGTGTGATACCATTCCAAAGAGATGCTCGATGTTCCAGGTGTGACGCCTATCTGAGGCAGCACTCAACGAAAACATTGGTTAGGCGATGACATCAGAGATATTACGAGTTGCACCCTCCTGCTAGGCTAGGCATGGGTCCTTGACAATACTAGAGTGGAACCCTCTAGTTGGGCTAGGCATGGGTCCTCATCCTATTCTGAGTGGCACCCTCCATCTAAGCTTGGAATGGGACCTCGATAACACTGGAGTGGCACCCTCTAGTTAGGCTGGTTGTGGTTCCTCATCCTATTCCATGTCTCACCCTCTATCCGGGCTAGGCATGGGGCCTCGACGACAATAGAGTGTCACCCTCTAGCTGGGCTAGGCATGGACCCTCAAACTTGAGACACAATCCCTAAAATGTATGGATCAGTAATGAGATATGGTTTGACATACCTTTATACTCACAATAAAGTGGGATTCTTTCCCCACTGAGATGCATCCATGTGACAAAACCTAAAACTATGAGGCCGAGTTAGTTTTTCCCAAATTGGATAGTATCAGGGTATAGTGATTAATCCCCTTTGACTTTTGTGTTGAGGGGAGATAGGTGGGGTGTTGGGAATCATTGGTGGTTACTCCTAGAATTGTTGGAAACTTTTTTCCTTGTCTAAGTTATGAGATGTAGATCCCCTTAATCTCTCTTTTCGGATTCATTGACTGAGAATATATATATCCTGTTTCAATACCCACTCCTTGGGTTTTGGTTTCTCTCCTTCCAGGAGAGGCGAAGACGCATAGGCTATTACACTTGTTTTGCGTATCCATATTCTCATGTTTAGATGAGTATACACTCCTACTAAAGGAAGATAATACTTGATGAGAAGTTCATATTCTCACCATATCGATCTCCTTTTGTTTAGATGATCTTACTTTCATTATCTAATTAGGCTGAGCTATACTCTTTCTTTGTACCTTTTTATATCTACTACTTTCCTCTTTAGTGTGTCTCTTACTGCTCCCCCTTCTCCTTTTTGGGGCATCCTACGGAGTATTTTTATACTTTTTCCTACATGGGATTTTCCCACACATTTCATGCCATATGCAAATGACTGACAGGTTGATCGTGACTTCAGAGGAGCTTAGGGATACGAGTTCTTGTACAGTGCACAGTATTCGTAGCATAGGATTCAGGAGTGGGGATCTCTCAGTTATTTTAATTTTCAGTTACTTCTAGGTTGTGGCACTTTTTTTGGTTAGGCGTGTATTTTTTACCTTCCCCTTTCAGTTTAATTTTTTGTACTTGTACTAATTAGAGGTTGATGCATGTTTGTGTTTCCTTTTTATAGCAGTTTTGTATCTTTTTTTTCTTTTCCTCTACACTTTTTCATTTAGTTGGTTGTGTGTGTGTGTGCGTGTATAGGTTATTAGGCAAAGGCCTCCTCGAGTTTTTGTGCCTTCAGTACTAGTCGGTACCCCCAATCCTATAGAGGCGGGTTTGGAGAAGTTGCGACTCGAGCCCCGGCATGGTTTGGATCATGATGAAGTGGTATTAGAGATGGTTTTACCCTTGGGATATTATTCATATGTTTCCTAAAAAAAATTAGTTTTTTTAGGGAAATAGTGTCAATGTGTCTCGGGAGCAGTTCTCAAGATATGGAGTCCAGTGATGGTGCCTATAACAACCCATACTTTTCATACATTGTTATTACTTTAGAATTGAAGAATACTTATTACAATATATAACAAAACCATGATAGGACTGTATAGGTATAGTGTCTTTAGAAACTGGGAAACATAAACAACTGGTTCATAAAGCTTCTACATTGTCTACCGTTTATTTCATCATATCTAGAATCCCTTTTGGAATACCATACTTAATACCCTTCTTCCTGGACTGGGGAAAAGAAAACATACAAAAGGGTGATCTCAAATGCTCAGTAAGGGTAAACAAAGGAAATATCAATCATATCATATTCATAAGAACATAATATTTTGAAAATCTCAACCTGGAAAAGATATCATAATATCATAACATGCGATAAATCATAGTAGTGAAATGTAATCCCAATAATCATAACATAAAACATGAAACTTTGTGGCATACACACATAATCATATAATATCATTTATTATTAGTCAAGACTCATTTCCTAGACTATCATAGTGGACAAAGTCCATTTCTGAACCGAGTTCACTCCTCATTCCAGTCCTGTATCACTGAATTGGATTAACTTATCGTTCCATCCATGTCTATCTCATGAGATATAAATCTTTACCCAATGCATTGGAGGGAGATATAGGTCCCACCCATCTCAAAATTAAACCATTCTTCTGTGTGCCAAAAAATCATAAATCATACATCATATCATAACCCATGTAATAAAAATGGGATTCTTAAATATCATGCCACCATAACATAATCCATATAAGATAAAAGGAATTAATAAAAACAATTCCATCATAACATAAACAAATCAATGTAAAAATAGGGATAGAAACAAAACCATATATTATCTTAGATGGAAAATAATTTTTATAAAACACTTGAAATCCATTCTTGAGGAAAATATCATTTCTACTTCAAAAACATTTTTCCTTTCTTGACATGTAATACAATTTTAAACTAAAAGAAGTTAATTAAATATAAACTTGAAAACTTTTAAGGTATGATTCATGCAAATAATGTTCTATGAAATCATAAAAATCCATTCATTCCATATATGTTTAAAAAAAATTCTTCTAGTACTTTGGCAGGAAAAGGAAAAGAGTATCTCGTACTGAAAATGAGAAAATATTCCTTTCATATATTTTACTAAAAATTAACTAATGGGTAAAATTGGATTTAAAAAATTATAAGAGGATAGAAATAATATTACATATTTGGCAAACATGGGTGTGGATAATAAATATTCCCTAGTAAATTCTGAAGTATAAACAATCTCGGATAAAATTGAGATTGTGAGATTTTCCCTTACCTTAAATTTGATATGCTTCGTACGTATCTGAACCTCATGTATAATGATTTAAATAATGTCATTGACTTATTACATAATCATATTCACTGTTATGATATCATATATGGTCATATTCTTATCTTCTTATTAGTAATATTTTATTGCTACTTGTTATTTGGGTGTTCATTGCTTTATGTTCTTATGCATGTTTTGTCGAATAAATTATTATTACTATTTTTAGGTTATAGATAAAAAATATATAGAATGGTATTAGTAAAATATATATAATATTTATTTATTAAATTAATCATTTATATAATCATTATTAAATTAAGATCATGTAGAACGAGTCGCATCACATCGTGGAGACGGTAGGTCGTACGTACGCACGAGCGATGATATCATTCCCCTAATTGTAGAATTGTATTGAATTATGTGGTGTATAATATTTCCGAATCAATATTAATTTAAAATAATCATATATAGTTATTTCTTCCATCATATACCCATACAGGTATGTTAGTTATGAAATAAAAGATTACACCACGGCGTGGAGACGGTAAGTCGTACGTACGCACGCGTGGTGATTTCATTTTTTTCATAGGATGGATAGAAGATAGAACATGGTTGTTTCATATTCATAATAAAATATCAGTATACAATTTATATTGGAGTTATTACTTAATAATTAAACAACTCATATAGAGGAAGTAGAAGAAGAAATAAGTTTGAAATTATCAGTAAAGGATATTACCTCTTCTTCGACGCGCCTCTTCTTAACCTCCTCATAGGGTACTAAAGTTGGTCTTTGAAGAATAACAGGACCTCTAGTATGTTTCTAGGGAATTGTAGAAGAGAAATTGGTAGGTTTTTTCCGATCTTGAAGGCTCAAAATTATGTTATGAGGAGAGGTAGGAGGTGCCCTTTTATAAGGGAGGAGAGGGGCACCTTTGGAAACATAAGAAATATTAATTTACAATAAATTAAAACCCTACTTAAAAACCTCCAAAAATGACTTAAATTAGAATATGAGATGAAATACAGTTGTAATCTCATCAACCAATAAAATTTAAAAATGTTGGGAATTTATTTTAAACCTTATCAACTTGATTTATCCTTATTTAATCTATTTAATTTTATTTGTGGTAATAATATTCTAAATTTTAAATTATTATAAATAATTACTTATTTATTGTGAATTTTCCATAATTGGATACATTATAAAATTTTCGACCATATAAATTTCAATTTATAATTTTTAAATATTTTTGTGATTTTTAAAACTTTTAATAATATGTTATTTTTATAAAATATCAATAGTGTCAATTTTGACACTATTAATTTATTCAAATTTAAATAAAATACACACAAAAGATATTTTTTAAAATAAATATTTAATAGAATTATAACATGTCATATATATCTAGAAAATTATTGGATCACATTAATTAGTTCATATAATATTTATTTTATTATTTTTAAAACCATTTATTTGATATTTCAATCAATAAAATAATTTCTACATCACTATTGTGTCATCATTAATGATAATTATTTTATCCCTAAAAATTATAAACAAATTCTCATGATGTATATAATTTTATTAGATTTCTAGAGAATATTTATATTCGATGTTTTATGAAGATTATCACTAAATTAAAATTATTAAAATTATAAGATACAAGAGAGTGACATGTTGTCACTTTCTTTGGTTTTAAGAATTATTATTTCATTTTCATGGTCAAAAGTCCACGAAATGAATATATTCCGACCCTTAGGTGATATGTATCGACTTTTATTCATCCAATATAATTTTTTCATGTGTTGGGAAAATTTTATAATCTTAGGTTTACCCTTAATTACCTGATTTACCTTTAACTGTAGTAAATAAAAATTATCGTAGTTACTATTCATAATATGAAAAAAAATAAAAGTAACCTATTAACATAATTTAGACCCACTAAATCCAAATTTTGAATCCATTTTTCAAAATTCAAAACACAAAAGTTTCATTAATTAATTTAAAATTTTATCCCGTTGTTAAGAAAAAGTAAAAACATTGCTAAAGATTGATATGTTTTTACCTATGAATTTAATGTAAAATTAATGGTAATTACATAAATTATATTAAATGGCAAAAATATATTCTATTTATACATTAAAAACATTAAATATTATAATTTAACCATATAAATTATCTTGATGAAAAAAGTTGTTTTTAATTAAAATTTAGCGTATTTTTACTATTCATCCAAATAAGAAACTTATCAGAAAAATACCAAAAATTTATCCAATGAAAATTTTTATATAATGATTCAAAATATGAAGTTTATTTTGTAAAATTTAACTTATAAAATTGTCAAAAATTATATTTATAAAGGTTGCACCGTCAAAAGGCAGTAAAACCGCATTTTTTGAAAAAAATACTTCTTTTATACGAAAAATTGATTTTGTTTTCATACCTCATTCTTGAAAATATGTAAGATGAATTATAATGTTATAAAATTAAAAATTCAGTTAATATTATTCATAATAGCTAGTTCATAATATTATAATAACATATCATTTTTTAGTAAAACTCGGCATTGCGTGCAACGCAAGCTATCGATGAAGGTTTCTCTTGCGTGTAATGCAAGCCAAGATAGTGTTTTGTGTAGTGAAAGATTCCTTTGGCGTTGCATATAACATAGTACATAAAAACAAAATGTTTCTCATAAAATCTTAGGGAGTTACATTCGACCCCCCTTAAAAAGAATTTCTCCCTCGAAATTTGTCACTTCGTAACAAACATATGAGGATACCTCTCTCTCATCATATCTTCAAGTTCCCATGTAGATTCTTCTAATTGGTGGTTCCTCCATAAAACTTTAACCAATCGAGTGGTCTTGTTTCATAGAACCTTTTCACTATGATCCAAAATCTCTATTGGGTATTCTTTATAAGAAATATCTTGTTGTAGCAGTACAAATTCTGAGCTTAGTACATGTGAAGGATCGGGTATGTACTTTCTCAAAAGAGATACATGGAACACATCATGAACTTGATAGAGATTCGGTGGAAGTGAAAATCGGTAATCTACCTTCCCAACACGATCCAGTATTTCATAAGGATGAATATACCTAGGGCTGATCTTGACATTCTTTCCAAATCTCATTACTCTCATCCAAGGAGATATTCGTAAGAACACTTTATCACCCACTTCAAACTCTAGGTATTTTCTTCGGTTATCGGCATAACTTTTTTGTCAACTCTGAGCTGTTCTTATGTGTTGTTGAATAGATCAGACCTTTTCTGCCATCTCATCAACAAGATCAGGTCCTAATAGCTTTCTTTCCCCAACTTCATCCCAGCAAGTTGGATTTCTGTATTTCATTCCATATAGAGCTTTATAAGGAACCATCTGAATATTGGAGTGAAAGCTATTATTATAAGAAAAATCCACCAAAGGTAGGTGTTGATCCCAACCACCTTTGAAATCCATAGAGCAAGCTCTCAACATGTCTTCAAGAGTTTTAATTTTCCTCTCAGACTGACCATCTGTCTGAGGATGATAAGCAGTGATGAAACTCAACTTTGTATCTAGAGAATGTCGAAGACTTCGCCAAAACATCGAGTTAAACCTCGGATCTCGATCAGATATAATGGAAAGTGTTACTCCATGCAATCTTACCACTTCCTTTACATATATCCTGGCAATCTGATCAAGAGAGAAATCCTCTCTAATAGCAATGAAGTGTGTCGACTTCATAAGACGATCAACTATAACCCAGATAGCATTATTGCCTTTGGATGTTTTGGGAAGTCCGATGACAAAGTACATAGTGATGTCTTCCCATTTCCATTCTGGTATGGTTAATGGTTATAACATTCCCTTATACTTCTATCTCTCGGCTTTAACTTGCTGACAAACCAAGTATCGATAGGCATATTCAGCAACATCTCTATTCATGCCATCCCACCAGAAGTACTCTTTCTAGTCCCTATACATCTTTATGCTTCTAGGGTGAATAGAGAATGAAGAACTATGAGCCTCATCCAATATTTCCTTCTTTAATTCTGGGATGGGAGGAACACAAACCAGATTCCTAAACCTTATTATTTCATCACAATCAATGTAGAATTCGGGAACATTTCTCACCTTTTTTTGTAAATCTACATCTTCTTTATCTGCCTCTTTAATCTTCAAATGTATAGATGGTTGAACATTCATTTGAGAAAGATAAGATTTTTCCCCTTCCATTATAATTCCATGATCCGTCCTTTGTAAATCCATAAATATTGGATCTTTTGTGATCCTCATCATGGATAAGCTAGCATGGTCTTGTCGACTTAATGCATTTTCCACCTTGTTTGCTTTCCCAGGGTGATAATGAATTGTGTAGTCATAATCCTTAATTAGCTCCAACCATCTTCTTTGGCGCATATTCAGCTCCTTTTGTGTGAAAATATACTTTAAACTTTCATGATCAGTATAAATATCACACCTTTCACCATAAAGATAATGCCTCCAAATCTTTAATGCAAAGATTACCGTAGCTAACTCCAAATCTTGAGTTGGGTAATTTTTCTCATGGATTTTCAACTGTCGTGAGGCATAAGCTATCACCATATCATTTTGCATGAGAAAACACCCCAATACCTTCTTGGATTCATCACTATAGATCACAAACCTTTCTCCACTACAAGTCAGGGTGAGCACAGGTGCACTGGATAATCTTCTTTTTAACTCCTTGAAATTCTCTTCACACTCCTCCGTCCAAATGAACTTAACTCCTTTTCGAGTCAACCTGGTGAGTGGATTAGATAATCGTGAAAAATATTTTACAAAACTTCGATAATATCCATCCAAACCAAGAAAACTTCTGATCTCAGTTACTGTTGTTGGTCCTGGCCATCTTTCGATAACCTCTGTTTTTGCTGGATCCACAGATATCCCCTCTTTTGAGATTATGTGACCCAAAAATGAAACTTTTTGAAGCCAAAATTCACACTTGGTAAATTTGGCATAAAGCTTCTTTTTTCTCAGGGTCTTCAATACCATTCTCAAGTTATATTCATGTTCTTCCTTGATCTTTGAATAGACTAGAATATCGTCTATAAAGTTTACCACAAACTGATCAAGATAGTCTCTAAAGACTCTATTCATTAGATCCATGAAGATAGAAGGGGCATTAGTAAGACCAAATGGCATCACTATAAATTCATTGTGTATATACCTTGTACGGAAAGCCATATTTGGTATATCCTCACTTTTGACCCTTAATTGATGATACCCTGAATGAAGATCAAACTTGGAAAAGTATTGATCTCTGTGTAGTTGGTCAAATAATTCATCAATGCATGGGAGAGGATATTTGTTCTTGATAGTGATCTTGTTAAGTTATTGATAATCAATGCAGAGTCTCATTGATCCATATTTATTCTTAACAAACAGAACAGGTGCTCCCCAAGGTGATGCACTAGGGTGTATGAATCCCTTATCAAGATTCTCTTGGAGTTGCTTCTTCAATTCCTACAACTCAATTGGGGTCATTCTATAAGGTGTCTTTTAAATGGGCATAGCACCCGGTATGAGTTCTATTGAAAACTCAACTTCACGACTTGGTGGAATACCTGGTAATTCCTCTAGAAAAACATCATCAAACTCTTGTACAATGGGCATATTATTAATCGTGATATTCTCTCCAACCATTTGAGATAAATAACCTTCATTTTTTGGAATCAAGACCCATAAGATGGAAGAAATTTCCACTGGAAGGTTATATTAATCCTTTCATTGATAGATGATCAAATATTGATCTGGAATATGAAATGTGACTTCCTTTCTTTGGAAATTGATATGAGCTCCACATAAGGAAATCCAATCCATGCCAAGAATCGCATTAAATTCCACTATAGGAAGGATCACAAGATTTTCAGGAAGCACTTTCCCACAAACTTCAATTGGAGAAGAATTGTAAACTTTTGATGTGACAGTTGTGCCATTAGGAGTTGTCACAACTAACTCAAAAGCTAATTGTTGAGGTATTACAGCGATACCCTTAGAAAATTCTTCAGAAATAAAAGAGTCGGTGGATCCATAATCAAATAAAACATTTTCTACTTTAGAGTGGATGGTAATTTTACGTTTCACCACTTCATTATCGTACTCCACATCGCCGATAGAAATTGCATGTGACATTACTTTGTCTTTTTCCTTAAGAGTTTGTTGATGTCGATCATCATCAACAACCCTTGGATTAGGGCATTGATTAGTATAATTCCGCGTTTCCTTGCACTTGTAACATTGAAGTGTTGGAGGTGCATTCTGTGTAGCCTTTTCTTTGTTCGCATCACTAGACGTATTTTTTCCATCATTGCAGTATTCAAATGCCTGATGACCTTCTTTTCCACATTTGAAACATTTACTTGTCCCATTAATACAATTACCTCCATATTTATTTCCACACTTTGAGCATAAGGGAAAAATCATCTTATTTTCAGTGTGGTCTTTATATTTCCCTTTGAATTCCATTTTCCTCTTCTTATCAAACCCATATGATTGATGGGTTACTCTAATATCCATCTCAACCTTGAGAGCACATCGAACAATTTCCTCATAGAAATTGAAGTACCTTATAGATAACTCCCTCCAAAGACTTCGTTTTTAAGCCACTAAAGAATCGATTGATCTTACACTCAGGTTGGATAATAATTCCGGAAGCATACCTTGCAAGTCGTGTAAAATTTTCTTTGTAGGTACCAACAGACTCATCATCCTTTTGCTTTAGTTCAAGAAACTCCTTATCCATCTTTGTTCAAAGAATAAGTGTGATGTACTTATTGAAAAATAAGTTATTGAACTCATCCCATTCCATGGACTCAATTTCGTCGCTTTGCCTCATATTCTTGATAAGATTCCACCATTGATCATCTTCACCTTCTAAACGATATACTGCTAAGATGAATTTATCATGTTCAGAACATTGTAGAACTAAAACTATATTTTCAGTTGTACTAATCAATTATTCATCCACTACTGTATCAGAAGATCCGTTGAATGAAGGTGGGCATTTCCTCGTAAAGGATTCAATAGAATTTTGCTCCTTCCTTTGCTCGTTTGGAAGTCTTGCATGATTCATAGCTTGAGAAAGTTGTGTGACATTGGCTACAAGATTTTTCATTCCAACTCCCATAATGTTTGGTTGCTTAGGGGTACAATCATTGCATTTCCCGTCACATTTAGCATTAACATGGTTCCTTCGGGTTCCATCCATTGACTAAAACCAATAAGCATAGTGTGAGAAACACTATTAATAATAGGAAAACCACATAATCAAGAATAAAATTTCACACTTTAGGTCTTTTCATAGGTTATTCATGGCCATTTCTAAAACACTAATATTGTGTTCTATGCTTAGACATATCCTTAGGGTTCTTACTAAGTCTTTCACATCATAGTTTCCAAAGGTTGACTATACCTTTCCTCTGATACCAACTATAACGACCCATACTTTATATAAATTGTTATTACTTCAGAATTGAATCATACTTATTACAACATATAACAAAACCATGATAGGACCGTATAGGTATAGTGTCTTTAGAAACTGGGAAACATTAACAACTGGTTCATAAAGCATCTACATTGTCTCCTATTTATTTCATCATATCTAGATTCCCTTTTGGCATATCCTACTTAATAACCTTATTCCTGACCTGGGGAAAAGAAAACATACAAAAGGGTGAGCTCAAATGATCAGTAAGGGTAAACAAAATAATATCAATCATATCATATTCATAAGAACATAACATTTTGAAAATATTAACCTACAAAAGAGATCATAATATCATAACATGGGATAAATCATAGTAGTGAAATTTTATCCCAATAATCATAATATAAAACATGAAACTTTGTGGCATACACACATAATCATATAAGATCATTTCTTATTAGTTTAGACTCATTTCCAAGACTATCATATTGGACAAAGTCCATTTCTGAACTAAGTTCACTCCTCGTTCCAGTCATGTATCACTGAACCGGATTAAAATGTTGTTCCAGCCATGTCTATCTCATGAGATATAAATCTTTACCCAATGAATTTGAGGGAGATATAGGTCCCACCCATCTCATAATGAAACCATTCTTATGTGTTCCACAAAATCATAAATCATACATCATATCATAACCCATGTAATAAAAATGGGATTCTTAAACATCATGCCACCATAACATAATCCATATAAGATAAAAGGACTTCATAAAAATAATTCCATCATAACATAATCAAATAAATGTAAAAATAGGGATAGAAACAAAACCCTATATTATCTTAGATGGAAAATAATTTTGATAAAACACTTGAAATCCATTCTTGAGGAAAATATCCTTTTTACTTCAAAAACATTTTTCCTTTATTGACATGTAATACAATTTTAAACTAAAAGAAGTTAATTAAATATAAACTTGAAAACTTGTAAAGGAATATTCATGGAAATATTGTTCTATGAAATAAAAAAATCCATTCATTCCGTATATGTTAAAAAAATATTCTTCTCATACTTTGGCCAGAAAAGGAAAAATGTATCTCGTACTGAAAACGACAAAAGATTCATTTCATATCTTTTACTAAAAATTCACCAATGGGTAAAATTGGATTTAAACAATTGTATAAGGGTAGAAAAAATATTACATTTTTAGGAAACATGGGTGTGGATGATAAATATGCCCTAGTAAATTTTGAAGTATAAACAATCTCGGATAAAAATGAGATTGTGAGATTTTCCATTACCTTAGGTCTGATATGCTTCATACGTATCCGAACCTCCTGTATAATGATTTAAATAATTTCATTGACTTATTACAGAATCATATTAATTGTTATGATATCATATATGGTCGTATTCTTATCTTCTTATTAGTAATATTTCATTGCTACTTATTATTCGGGTGTTCATTGCTTTATGTTCTTATTCATGTTTTGTCGAATAAATTCTTATTCCTCTTTTTAGGTTATAGATACATCATTTAAATAATGGTGTTAGTAAAATATATATCATATTTATTCATTACATTAATAATTTATATAATCATTATTCAATGAAGATCATGTAGAACGAGTTGCATCACATCGTGGAGACGGTAGGTCGTACGTACGCACGAGCGATGATATCATTCCCATGATTGTCGAATTGTATTGAAGTGTATGGTGTATAATATTTCAGAATAAATATTACATTAAAATAATCATATATAGTTTTTTCTCCCATCATATACTCATCCAAGTATGTTAGTGATGAAATAAAAGATTACACCACGGCGTGGAGACGGTAAGTCGTACGTACGCACGCGTGGTGATTTCATTTTTTTATAGGATGGATAGAAGATAGAATATGGTTGTTTCATATTCATAATAACATATTAGTATACAATTGATACTGGATTTATTACTTAATAATGAAACAACTCATGTAGAGTAAGTAGAAGAAGAAATAAGTTTGAACGAATCGGTAAAGGATACTACCTCTTCTTCAACGCTCCTCTTCTTAACCTCCTCTTGGGGCACTAAATTTTGTCTTTGAAGAAGACCAGGACCTCTAGTATGTTTCTAGGGAAGTGGAGAAGAAAACTTTTCAGTGTTTTTCCGAGATTGAAGGCTCAAATTGGTGTGAGGAGGAGAGGGAGGAGGTTCCCTTTTATAAGGGAGGAGAGGGGCACCTTTGGAAACATAAGAAATATTAATTTATAATAAATTCAAACCCCACTTAAAAACATACAAAAATGACTTAAATCCTAATAGATATGCTATAGGATTGTAATATCATCATCCAATAAAATTTTGACATGTTGTGAATTTATTTTAAACCTTATCAACTTGATTTGTCCTTATTTAATCTATTTAATTTTATTTGTGGTAATAATATTATAAATTTTAAATTGTTATAAATAATTACTTATGTGTTTTGAATTGTCCATAATTGGATACATTATAAAATTTTAGAACATATAAATTTCAATTTATAATTTTTAAATATTTTTGTGATTTTTAAACTATTTAATAATATGTTATTTTTATAAAATAACAATATTGTCAATTTTGACAGTATTCATTTATTTGAATTTAAATAAAATATAGAAATAAAATATGTTCGAAAAAAAATATTTAATATATTTCTAACATGTCATATTTATCTATAAAATTAATGTATCATATTAATTAGTTCATATAATATTTATTTTAATATTTTTAAAACCATTTATTTGATATTTCAATCAATAAAATAATTTCTACATCACTGTTGTGTCATCATTAATGATAATAATTTTATCCCTAAAAATTCTAAATAAATTCTCATGATGTTGATAATTTTATTATATTTCAGTATAATATTTATATTCGATGTTTTATGAAGTTTATCACTAAATTAAAATTATTACACTTATAAGATATAAGAGAGTGACATGTTGTCACTTTATTTGGTTTTAATAATAATTATTTCATTTTCATAGTCAAAAGTCCATAAAACTAATCTATTATGACCCTTAGGTGATACAGGTCTACTTTTATTCATCCAATAGAATTTTTTCATGTGTTAGGGTAATTTTATAATCTTAGGTTTACCCTTAATTACTCGATTTACCTTTAACTGTAGTAAATAAAAAATATCGTAGTTACTATTCATAACATGAAAAAAAAAGTAACCTATTAACATAATTTGGACCCACTGAATCCAAATATGGAATCCATTTTTCAAAATTAAAAACACATAATTTCAAGTAATTAATTTAAAATTTTATCTCGTTGTTAAGAAAAAGTTAAAACATTGCCAAAGATTGAAATGTTTTTACCTATGAATTTAATGTAAAATTAATGGTAATGGAATAAATTATATTAAATGGTAAAAATATATTCTATTTATACTTTAAAACCATTAAATATTATAATTTAACCATATAAATTATCTTGATGGAAAAAGTTGTTTTTAATTAAAATTTAGCGTATTTTTACTATTCATCAAAATAAGAAACTTATCAGAAAAATACCAAAAATTTATCCAATGTAAATTTTTATATCATGATTCAAAAGAAGAAGTTTATTTTGTAAAATTTAACTTATAAACTTGTCAAAAAATTATATTTATAAAGGTTGTGCCATCAAAGGGCGGTAAAACTTCATTTTTTGAAAAAAAATACTTCTTTTATACGAAAAATTGATTTTGTTTTCATACCTCATTCTTGAATATATGGAAGATGAATTATAATTTTATAAAAGTAAAAATTAAGTTAATACTATTCATAACAACTATTTCATAATATTATAATAATATATCATTGTTTATTGAAACTCGGCATTACGTGCAATGCAAGCTATCGAGGAAGGTTGCTCTTGCGTGTAACGCAAGCCAAGATAGTGTTGTGTATAGTGAAAGATTCCTTTGGTGTTATGTATAACATAATACATAAAAAGAAAATATTTCTCATAAAATCTCAGGGTGTTACAGTGCGGCAACCAACATAGTCATTCACTAGGACCCAGATTACCCACTTGTCGACTCGGCGTGTTGAGACATTTGTTACTGGGAATTTTGGTGAATGCATCATAAAGGATTTAGTCCTTGACTTTCCTTCTTGATTCATCTCCCCATTGATTTCGATATATATATATATATATATATTCTCATCTGACCATGGTACTCGTGGATGATCTTTAGGATGGCTCTGTGATGACAACTAGCCAGGATACTAGTTCTGGTTCATGACAATGATTCCATTAGTAATGAGGCCTCATTTTAGGGTCCATCAGGTGATCGCCCTCTTCTAGGTGGGTAGGTAGCAGAACCTCCACCTGTTGAATAGTAGTTAGACCCAGTAGAGCAGTTTGAGGACATGCATAGGATTATCGCACTCCATGTGTTCCAGCGTTAGAGACCACTGAGGTTTTTAGGTGATCCAAATCCTCAAGCGGTAGAGGTTTGGCTAGAGTCATTGTTCAGCCTCTTAAATCTTGTTCTGACATCGATGGATCAGATGGTGACATGGGTAACTAGTCTTTTCCATAGAGTAGCTGGATGTTGGTAGAATCTGGTTACTCCGATGTATGGTGAGGTAGTACTCTCATGGGATGACTTCCAGTAGATGTTCTGTGAGAAGTAATACCCCCTACTTATAATTCATTCGGATTCAATAGATTCTTCAAATTTATAAGAGAAGGATGATAGTGGCTGAGTACGCAACTAGGTTCGTAGACATTACATGCTACTCTCCAGACATGATCTACGATGGTTACTTCCAAGCATGAAAGATTGATCAGGGACTCTACAGAGAGATTTGTGTCAATTTAGTTCCCTTGTGAATCCCCACCTATTCCAAGTGATAGAGAGGGTAATAGTGATTGAGATATTTTTATCAGTGGAATGTCATTTATCTATTTTTGGTAGTGGGAATGTCAAAGATGAGATGTATTCCACAACAAGAAGATGTCAGTTGGAAGGGCCTCGATGTAGGATGAATTCCCATGATCAGACTCAAGAACATGTTTTGGGATAGAATAGAGCACCAGGATAGCCCAGGTAGGGCCATTCTTATGGTTGTGATGGGAGAGGTTACATGTCATGAGACTGACTGACCAGACGTGTTGTGATTCTTAGGTAGATAGTAAATGAACCACCATGGCAGAGACGATGTTGTGATCAGGGATCTCCCAGGCGGGCATAGGGTGGTCCCTATGGAGGCAGTGCTGGAAGAGGAGCAGGAGGAGATTTAGTTGGTGGACGATGCTATAAGATGGTTCCACCACCACCAAGTGGACCACATTAGGCTCAGGGAGCTGGAGGTCAGGGTTGTGGGATGCTACATGTTATTGATGTATATGATCTTGTAGCACATAAGATTATAATAGGTATACTCTATGTATTTATACCTTTTTAATTAGAACTTGTTAGACACTGTGTGAGGTACTCTTTTCTCCTGGATTCTTGCTTGAATTTTTACCAGGGTAACGCGGGGCTTCGATGTAACCTTGTGTCAGTGTTGTTCGACGTAGCTTTTAATACATAGGGAAGAGGGGTCCTTCCACCACCGAGATTCATTTTTTTGATGGGAGAAAAACTTTGGGTGTGATTTAGTTCCACCCAAAGAGGATAGTATTGAGGTGGGGTGGAAAAGTCCCTCTAACTTGTGCATTCAGGGTGGGGTTGTACAATGGAGTGTCAGAGCAGGTCCTGGCATTACTAGTAGTGTTTTTTTATTGACCTCATTTCACTTGGCATTCCACTAGTGGGTGTAGTGGAGTGACTATTTTGGTGATTAATCTACTTCTATGATAAGAAAAGATGCATGAGGTATGCCACATGATTTCCCTCTCGATTCTTGAGGTTGGATAGGTTTACTCACGTACCCTATTCATTGGTACCTTTTCATGCTCAACATCAACCTTGATACAGTAGTTATCAGGAAAAGGTAGATATGATGAAGACCCCATTAAAAGGACTATGTGACTCACTAAATAGTGCTGGCAGTAGTAGTCTTCACCCTGAGTATGTGGAGACACTACCTTCAGGGAGAACGCTTTGTGGTTTTCACAGACCACCAAAGTCTCAAGTACGTCTTCACTCAGAGAGACTTGAACCTGAGGCGGAGAAACTGGTTTAGCTTCATATAGGACTATGTCTTTAAGATAATATATACTCTAGGAAATTGAAATTTTGTAGCATATTCCCTTAGTAGGAAGTCTCAGGCTCTCCTAGTGCGGGAAGTTTCAGAGCAGTTAGCTTCCCTACAACTGACCCTAGTGGAGCAGGAGGGTATAGTTTTTCTTCAGTCAATGGTGTTGAATCCTTCACTTATTGAGCATGTGAGAGAGATTCCTAGTTTTTAGAAACTAACTTTGAGATCTTTCATGACTCAGATATCCACATGTGACACACCGGATGGATATTATGAAGGGTGGAATCAAGTGATCTCATTATAGGTCTAAGTAGTGGTTCTGTTTGCGATGTGGGAGGAGGTGATGCAGGAGTTCCACAATTCTCCCTTAGTTTTACATCCATTTATGGGAAATATGTATGGGTATCTTCAGTATCAGTATTGGTGGTCGTACATGAGGTGAATCATAGCTGAGTATGTCTCATGATGCCTCACCTATGAGTAGGTGATGGCTGAGAACCAGGTTCTGGCGGGTTGTGTAGCCTCTTGAAATCCCATAGTGTAAATGGGATGGAATATCCATGGACTTCATCTTAGGTATTATGTTCATAGAAAAGGTCCATGATTCCATTTGGGTAATAGAATACCGACCCACGAAGTAAGTGCACTTCCTTGTCCTCCTTCACGAGGTGCCTTTGATATTTTTCTTTGATCATGACGTGTGGTTTATGTAACAATTATGGAGAGGCCTGTAGGAGGAATTTTTGACCCATCTGTGTATTATTACAGCCTTTCACCCCTAGATCGAGTGCACTATTCAGGTTTTGGAGGATATACTGAGGGTTCACATGTTGGTTTTTTCTGGGAATGCAAGCAATCCCCGAAGTTCATCAGGCCATTCAAGATCATGCAGGGGGTTGGCGGGGTTGCTTACCACCTTTCCCTACCCCCATAGTTGGAAATGTGGATGAATTTTTTCATGTGTCATAGTTTAGGAGATACATGCATGATCCTATGCATGTCATCAGCAGGAGAGGACCTTATAAGGATTGACAATCCCCTTGGTTCACGTGTTGTGATAGCACAAAAATGTGCAGGAGAGTTCCTGGGAGCGGGAGAACCAGTTGTGATCTCAGTATCCTGAGTTGTTTTCCTAGTTTTTCTTTTTAGGGACAAAAATATTTAAGGATATAATGATGTAGAGACCTATTTTTTACCTTATAATACTTTTTAATATTTCTATATATATTTCCAGAGCTAGGAACTAATACAACGGGTGATTTTGAGGCCCGATGTGCCCAAAATAAATTTTATAAAATATTATGTATATTTTATACTATGCATGAGAAGAAAATGGGATATCTCTTAATTGATATCTTAGATAAAAAATCCAAGGGAATGGTTGATCCTGAAGTGTGGTGTTTGCCCAAGGCAGGACATAAGTTTGGTCGATGCTGGTCTCTTGTAGAAAAATCCATAGAGGGAGAAACCATAAATAATATAATTAAATAAAAAATATTTTATCTCATACATTAATTCGAATAAATTATGAAAAGGATCTTGGATTAGAAATTTAAGACCGCTGTTGAGTTTTTAGTGGGGTTCTTTACCTAAGCATGACATAAAATGAGAGGGAATAGGAGGTTCAAATCCCACGACCGTTGGCGGGCATTTTTTTGTTTTTTATAAATTGGTGTTTAAGGAAATGAGAAAGGGTTTGGATAATTTCCTCCCAGAACTAGTGAGAGATCCTCCTATCATTTTGATGATGAATTGATGCTAAATTCTTAGCGGATCTCAACAAAACTTCAGATCCTAGTTGATCAGAGCGCAACGAACGTGATGATAGATCCAGAATCCTTGTAGGATTATTCTTTCAGATTTTTTATTTCTCAATTGAAGTTTTTGTTGTCATTTTTTATTTTTTATCATTTCTTCTTCTTTTATTATCATCTTAAATGGCCATACTAACATGGACATTGACCGATTGGAGTTTGGATCGCTTTTTCTCTGTGTTCTTCACACATTCTTCATGTTATTCATCGATAAACTTTTCCATATTCAAAAACAAATTCGAAATGTCATGAAGAGCATAGATCTATGAAGGTCTTGTTCCAATGATTTCTTTATCTATGACAGTTTTGAGTTTCAGGCACTAGAGGATGTGTGGTGGAGAGTGCAAGAGAATCCTACTTTTTGGCATGCCAAAACATTGACGGATCTTCGAGCGGAGGCAGTGTCTGTGAAGATCTCATTGCAAGGATCGCCGATCTAGTCTCAAAATATTTTTGGAGCACCAGAGTGGCCCCAGTGATCTATGGAAGGGACCATTGGTGCCTAGTATTCTATCAGCATTCTGGCCTTAGAAGGCGGTGGTCCGGCCATGGAAGACGGCGGCACAGTCGTGCGGGCCGTGCAGAACGGAGAAGCTGGGACAGAATGGCGGTGTGGTCGGGAGTCGGCAGGATGGAGCGATGGGTCGAACATGGTGGGGTTTTTGTCTAGCATGGATGAACTGGGTCGAGGTGGCTGGGCTAGGCAGATTAGGTTGGACTGGCCAAAATGGGCCAGGGCAGCTTCAAACCTCCATATCTTCTAAACCATGTGCCTACTTTAAGTAACGTATATGGAGATGCATTCCTATCATTGATACAGACTGTTTCTGGATGGTTTGAGGATTTTATATTTTGGTCTCAGGGCTTGGGCCCCCAAAACACTCAAATAATAATATATTATTATTATTACAACTTTGACCTGCCACAACTTCTACAAATGATGTCCAATCGAGGCACCGTCAGCGGTGCCACAACCATAAAATTGAGGCGGATATTTCAAGACCAATATTGGGCCCCTACACTGAAATCAATGCATGGGCCCCATGAGGCCCATATTGGGCATTTGTGGTGAGATTTGAATTTTTCATTTGGTGCCTATTTTGGATGAATGAAATGTTGATCTTGTGTGTTTTTTCATGAGGATCGCAAAGATTCAATCCATATAATATGTTCTAGTATCAGGGCACGGTCCCCACAAAGCATCATTTGTGCACAACATAGTGGTATGTGTTTTCTTCACCGAGTGTCCAATTCAAGTGAATGAATAGTTGATCATGTGAACTTTTCTACAAGGATCACAACAGTGTGATCCGTTTGGTTATCAGTGGCCATATGAGGAGTCATGTCAATAAAATTTTCTTTTTCCCATTAGACCAATGATGATTATTTTTTTCTCGTCAGCCTTTTGTATAGATTTTCCATGTACTCTGAGAGTACAATGGTTTTTCTAGGGGTACTGGTTCACAGTTTGTTACCTGAGTTTGTCTAGGTACACATCCAGGTGATCAGGTGGGGTGACACGTCGTGTGGGCACCAAATGCATCATTTACCACATTATGAATCTTCTACCTCTTATATATCCTTCTTTTAAACATGGATTTTGGCCTGCGAGTATCCTACCTTGAGTGTTTTTTCATTTATAATGTGATGATTCCTTTCCCGGTGGCTTTCAAGATACGATGTGAGATATTCCAAGTGAAAAGCCTATCCGAGGAGATTCTTGATGTTCCAAGAATGATGCCAATCTAAGGAAATTATCGATGATAGAAGTGGTCAGGAGATAACATCATAGATATTCTGAGTGGCATCCTCTAATCGGGCTAGGCATGGGTTCTCGACGATACTAGAGTGGCACCCTCTAGCCAGGCTAGGCATGGGTCCTCATCCTATTCTGAGTGGCACCCTCCAGTCGGGATGGGCATGGGACCTCGATGACACTAGAGTGGAACCCTCAAGCTAGGATGGGCATGGGTCCTCATCCTATTCTAAGTGGCACCCTCTAGTTGGGCTAGGAATGGGTCCTCGACAACACTGTAGTGGAACCCTATAGTCGGGCTAGGCATGGGTCCTCAACCTTGAGAAACGATCCCTCGGGTATATAGATCAGTGAAGAGACATGGTTTGATGTAGCTTTAGACTCATGAGAAAGAGGGAAGCTTTCCCCCATTGATATGTGTCCATGTGACACAACCTACAACCATGACGGTGAGTCAGTACCACCCAAAGAAGATAGTATCAAGGTGTGATAATTTAGCCCCTTTGACTTGTATGTTCAGGATAGATGTGTGTGATGTTGGGCATCATTGGTGGTTACTCCTGGAATTGTTTTTTGACTCTTTTCCTAGTCTGAGCTGTGATATGGATATCCCCTTAATATCTCATTTGTACATCTTTGAATGAGCATATATATATCATGTTCCAGTACCCACTCCTTGTGTTTTGGTTACTATCACTCTAGGAGAGGTGAAGACGCGCATGGTATTCCATGTGCTTTTCATTTCTATCTTCTCATGATTGGATGAGTCTAATATTCTAATAAAGTTAAAGAAGACTCAATGAGAATTTCATTTTCTCACCATGTCGATCTCCTTGAGTTTGGATGAGCTTTATTTCACTATCTTATTGGGTTGAGCAATACTCTTTTGTTGTACCTTGTCCTATATACTACTTTCCTCTTCATTTTATCTCTTATTTATCCCCCTTTTCCTTTTTAGGGAGTCCTAATGAGTATTTTTATACTAAACCCTACATGGGAGATTCCCGCATGTGTCATTCCATATGCAGACGATGGACAGGTTGATCATGAATTTAGAGGATCTTAGGGATATGGGTTCTTGATTCATGTGTGGTGGTTGTATCTTGGAACTAGGATCAAGGTTCTCTCAATTGTCTTAATTTTTAGTTACTGCTAAGTTGTGGCACTTTTTTTGGTTTGCATGTATTTTTTCCCTTTACCTTTTATTTTATTTTTTCTATACTTGTATTGATTAAAGATTGATGCATGTTTGGGTTTCATTTTTATAGAAGTTTGGTATCATTTGTTTCTTTTCCTCTGAACTTTTTCATTGAGTTGGCTACATGTGTGTTTACAGGTTCTTAGGCAAAGGCCTCCCTATGTTTTTGTGCCTTCGGCGCTAGTCTCCACCCCCTGGTCTATGGATACGGGCTTGGGGTAGTTTCAAATCAAGCCCCATCATGGGTTGGGTCATGAAAAAATAATTAGTAATTGGAAGCTAACAAATTGAACAACATATAATAATATCAAAAGCCTATATGGCAGTGTCGGATACTTGGATTCATGGAATGTTGTAATACAGAAAGGAAACAGGTAGATACAATCATGTTATACAATAGTACAAAAGACAAAAATAACAAAACATCTCTAAGCATATCAAGCCTATGAATCATTCTATACTCCTAATATCCAACTAATCAAAACCAACTCCTTAACCACTATGAGAGAGATTTCCCTTATCAATACCTGTAGATAGATAATCTTACCAGGTACCAAAGGTAGACCAAGTAGGGTGTGAGATAAAAATCTTAGTAGGACATCACCAATGGTGTCTACATGTAATACAATAAGTTCTCATAACTAAATAGTATTCATGCCTATGTATTTAATTAATAATGTAGAATAAATAAATAAATAGGCCACTCAGGTTCCTAAGGGACACTTGGAAGCTCTACCTACTTCGGCTCATAGCCAGAAGGAATTTCTAAACAATCACTATATATATAGTATTGATATATATATTATAATTATATATATTTCATCCACCTATATGAATGAATTATGTATGGATGTAAGTGGCCATATACCTAGAATACTAGTGCTGGTTGGATCGGGGTGTAACTTGAACATCCATGACCAATCTAACAAGACTATAAGCTCATGCAATATGGTACATTCCCTACATCCCAATATAGTAAGAAAAATTATGCTATAACACTTGGGATGGTGATTGATCCTCCATGGTAACACTCTAATAATGGAACATGGTGTGTAAATCCCAACACCCATATAGTATCACAGGTGTGAGATATCATGCTCAACACCTGATATAAGGAAGAATGATACCTCCATGCTCAACAGTCACTTACCATTATATCAAAGCCTCTATAAATGTGTATTAAAAGTATAACTATAATGGGTTTTTACCTATTATCCATTCCTAGACCATATATATATAAGATTCATAATCATTCGTAATATGATAGGCATGATGTATAACCTCCCATGCTTGTTTTTCTTCTAGACTTTATATATATATATATATATGAGGAATAAACATTTTCATAATTTAATAAGTGAGGAATTACCACTCATATATCCCTTTAGTCCAGTATAATTCCATTCAAATCACTACAATTCAAAATTATCATTTGGAAAATCATCATAAAAGGCATGGTCTTACTATCCTTTAAATTCCTTCCAATTAAACCAATCAAATCATTTAGTTTAAAAGAAGGAAATACCATCATGCATATAGCATACCATAATATCAATTCCATTTAGTTAATTAATACATGGGAATTTCATTTCTAAGGCTCAATTTTCAGAGGGAATGTAACATGGCATATGACTACTTGGTAAATTCTAACTAAAAGAGGTCCAAATACATAACAGGTGCTTTGGGTTTTATTTTATACCCATGATTCAAGGGAAAATTCATTTAAAAACTAATCTGGAAAATAAAAGGAGTTCTGAGCCTTTGAACCAATTGGCCAAAAAGGACAATTCTACAAGCACACCCATGGGGTGACCATATATGATATTTACACTCTCCAAACCACCAAAAAGATTCAATAAAATTGTATCTATGTGGAAGAGTCAATTATACATGAAGGAATCAATATAATTGGGATTCTCAGCAAAATATGGCATGCAACACAATGGTATAATTTAGAAACATCAAAACATGATGGGAAAATGATGTGTCCACCTACCTCATATTCATATATGACTCCTATATTAGTATTGGCCTCAGATTCAAAGTAGGTTGGAAGAGATCTGGGAAACGGTCAAATTCCATGAAAATAGGGAAAATTACCATACACCTAAATAGCACAATGGATTCAAAGGAAAACTTGAATAGGATTTGAGAGACTAGGGGAGCTTACCGAGATGGATCCAATTATTCTGATGGATCAAAGAATGGACACCAGATCAATAAGTTTCTTCAATACCTAACTTTATGTGTTTTGAGATCAAAGGAGGATAAAGTCCATGGATGGACATTGGATAACCAAGGGATAATAAGAAGTATTTAGAAACATAAGTAAGGGGGAAAATGTAATTTCACCCCAAAATATCAAGGCATGAGGTTTAGGTGCATAGTTTCCAAACCGTACACCAACCACGCATGGTTTTCTATAGAGAAGGGGTGCCCCACTTGGTTAGGTGCAAAGTTTGACCAACTATGTGAAAACTATGTATAAAGGATTTGTCTCATATCTGTAAACAACCACAAAACTGTGAGCCTTGGGTCACAGGGTTGTATAAAAACCATGTGGCCTAGTTGATTTTTCCCTTTTGGATATTTGGGCTCTGAACAAGCCTCAGATGCACCTATAATCTCCTTGGCATGATTATAAATATTTATTAGGGTCGTTTAAGGTACTGAAATTAAATAACTAATGATATGTACCTTTGTTGAAAATATGGGTCATTACACTATGGTTATCTTTTCATTAATGATATATATACATTATATTTATGGAGATAAATGTGATATATACATAAACACTAAATTTAGAAGAACATATTCACATAAAAGGAAATAAATATGAGATGAAGGAGATTTCTAGAGCTTCCTAAGGACTATAATTGTTCTATTCCTTATCACCCTAGAGAAGTAAACAAAGTTGATAATGTGTTGAGTAGGAAGGACCCCAGAGTTCTTTCAATGATATGGATTGAAGGATATACATTGATCAATGACTTGGTAAAGATAAACATGTAATACATAAGGGAAGGGATATCACCAATCCAATCCCAAATGATTTCCAAACCATCATTACTAAAGAATATCCAAAAAGAAAAAAATATATGATCATGATTTTCAAAATAAGATAGAATCTATGAAAAATGGAATTTTTATTGAGTTCAATGTTGATCAATATAGGGTACTAAGGTTTTGTATAAGGTTTTGTATAAGGTTTTGTAACTTATCTATTATAGAGTTAAAGAAAGAGCTAACAAATGAATCTCACAACTCTATATTCTCTATACATCCCAGAATCACCAAAATTTATAGATATTTATGAGCTAAATATTGGTGGGATAATATTAAAAAGGATATTTTTTGTTATACTACAAGATGTTTGGTATGTCAAAAAGTGAAGCTGGAGAGACACCTACCCAAAAGTGTTTTGAAACGACTACCCATACCTATATAGAAGTGAGAAAACAACACTATGGAATTTTTTAATGGCCTTCCAAAGACATCAAAGGGAAATAATTTCATATGATTAATCATTGATATATAAACAAAGTATTCCTATTTTGTCACTATATGAGAGGATTTATCACTTCATCACCTTATTAATTTTTATATTCAAGAAGTAGTGATGTTTCATAGAGAACGACTATCACGAACCAACTTAGGTACCTTGGTAACCCGATAACCAAGATGGTCCTAACATGGCCAAAATGGTGTTCTCGATCCCCATAGTTTGGTGAATATAACTTGGAATCATATAAAATGAGAGTCAAAATGAATTTTACACAAACATTGTGAAAGCAATATAACAAGACAGTATGCATATAAGAAAAACTCTACAAGGATAAGTGTACTCGAAGTCAAACAAGTAAAAAAACCCCAAATTAATATAGTAATTTACTAGAAAACTAAAAGGTAAACAACCCAATTCCCGATGTACGTAACTCTCCAAGTCCATAGATCAATATCTAAAACCACCTCCAAGTGGTTCTTTACCCTTGCTCGAACCTGGAATGAGGAAATATTCAAACCCTCAAAGGCACAGGTATGGTGTGATCTAAAATCTCAGTAGGGTCTCACCAAGGATTCCATTATAGATACCAACATTTAATTAACCAAATAAATATCTTTAGATTTTAAATAAATGGGTTTTCATTTCAAAATCATATTTAAATAATTCTTGCTTTACATTTAAAAATATGGAAATACTTTAAAAAAAATTCAAGTTTCAATTTATTGAATAATTATAAACAAGTGAATTAATAAGAAAATTTATATAAAACAATTTATATAAATTCACAAGGCATTTAAAATAGTTTACAATAATGGAATATATTCATTTGAAATACAAACAAGCAAGAAACATGTCCATTTGACAAAAGGTACAATAGTTCTAGGTTATGGAATCCTCACACACGTATATAATGATAACAGAAATTTGTACACATGTCCCTCAACACTGGTCAAAGAGGAATCATCAAAATACCCCTAGTAAATAAAATGTACCAATCAGTTTTTGTTAAAGTTGTAAAGTGTCAATCCAGTGCTAAGTCATTCCCATCCAAGTGTGTCTATACCTAATAACTCCCCAACTACCTAAGACTTTCATGTTCTCTAGTGCAAAGCAATGGAGGGTAATTTATTTTAAAACCTTTTAAAATAAAATTTATCCCATTATATATTTCAGATATGAAAATTTCCATTTAAAATACAACACGAGGGTTTTCAATCAAAAAAATCCTTCTTCCAAGATAAAACATGAAAATTTTTATCAAAAACATTTTAATCCATTTTCATAAAATACAATTTAAAATCAATTTCATCAAATAAATTTCCAATTAAATTACACAATTTTACATCCAGGAAATTTCAAAATTTAAATTCAACAACTTAAATTTCAAACAATTTCCATCAATTTCCCAAACACACACCAATTCATTGAAATTGGTTTTTTCCCAATTTCATACCAAAATTAAATTTCCAAAACCAAATCCATAATTTAGTGGGATTGGGTTTTTCCAACAATCCAATTGAAATAAATTTAATTCAAATCTAGAAATTTCATTTAATTCAAACACTTGAAACTAAATACAGCAATTTAGGATTAATAAAAACTTTCCATCATGATGGAACCACCTACCTCGGGATCACTAGATTTCAAAATGTCAAACCCTAATCGGGATTCACCAATGAATAATGGTAATGAAGGAAACCAATAATCAAGATTAGGTTTAGATCCAAAACAGAGGGTATTAGATCCAAAAATCAATATGGGGATCTAAAAAACCCTAGGGGAGAAGAGAGATAACTGGAGGAAGAGAACGATAATAGGAAACTAACTAAGAGAGGATCGAACATCATTATCCAAGATTCAATCTACGTTTTGTAGGGTTCTAAAGACTAAAAACTACTCTTGGGAGCTCTCATGGAAGTAGAAATCGATTATGGGTTGTTTTGGTCCATCTAATACCTTACGTGGTGGTTTCAATTGTATTCAAATTAAAAACCAGATTAAAAATTATGTATGCATGGTTAGTTGGGATGTCCTGCATAGTTAGACCAACCCGTGCACCCTGGTTGTGCACCCCTTTAAATGGGATGCACAGTTTCTCCTAAGTGGTTGAATGGTTCTTAAAATGTTCACAAACCATAAAAAACCCACTACCTAGGTTTTCACAGTTTTCCTTGAGAGGACGCGTAGTTGGGGTAGGTCATGCACTAATCGTGCACTATACTAGAATTTTAAAAACTTTTAAAATTTATCCCAAAACTACACCAAATAAAACCCAAGCAAAGCATAGTAAAAAAAGAGGGGGTTTATTAATACCTGAAAATAGTACCAAGATGTTACAACCTCCCCACCATAGAAAAGTTATATCCCTAGAAGGCCTACTCAGATGCTTCCATGCCAAAAATATGAGGCCACTAGTCTCTCATCAGTGCCTCCCTCTCCCACATCTCATGTGAATTGGAACCATTCTTCCACATACACCAAATATATCTTCATCCCATGAAGTACCTTGGTTTCAAAATCAATTATCCCGATTGGTCGTTCAGTCACGGATAAATCTGGTACAACCTCAATATCACTCCAACTCAGAATATGAGATGGATAGGATAGATACTTTCATAGTTAAGATACATGGAACACATTATGTACTGATGGTATCTATAGTGGAAGCACTTAATGGTAAGAAAATTTTCCCATCTACTCAACGACTTCAAAAGGTTTAATAAAATGAAGAGAAAGATTCTATTTCATCCCACGATGTCGATGAACCAACTGAGGTGAAACATTCAAGAACACCTGGTCAGAAAATGAGAATTCTAATGACTTGAAATAATGATTAGTATAAGACTTATACCAGCACTATGCCATTCACATTCTCTGAAAAATCAATTGAATCTTTATTGTTAGCTCTTGAAAAAAGATTAGTCCAACCAAGTAACTTTCACCAATCTCCAACCAACACAACAGAGATCAGTAAGGTTAGTAATACAAGGAATCAAAAGGATCCATTCTGATAGTGGACTTATAACTATTATTATATGAAAACTCAACCATCCCCAAATGAGCATCCCAAGATCCAACAAAGTCAATAACACGGGCTTGAATCATATCCTTAAGAATATGTATATATATTTCTATATGGCCATCTAACTGTGGATGGTATTTTGTTCTCAAATAGACCTCATACCTCAGTGCATCCTGAAGGCCTCTCCAAAAATTATAAGTAAACCAAGGATCTCTGTCAGACAATATAAAAGATAGAACTATGTGAAAACAAAAAATCTCTTTCATGTATAGATTTCCATATTCCTTAAATTTGGTTGTATCATGAATGGGTATAAAGTGTGCCAAATTAGTCAGCATATCAATCACAACCCATATCACATTCCTCTTCCTTTGGGTATGTGACAACCCAACCATAATGCCTTTGGAGATCTCATCTCACTTCCAAGTAGGGACCGGAAGTGCCTGAAGCAAACCTGAAGGTTTCTGGTGGTCATCCTTGACCTATTGGAACATATAACAATGAGAGATAAATTTAGCAATGTCATGTCACAAACCTAGCCACTATAACTGATTATTCATGTCATATAACATCTTTTTGTTTCTTAGGTGCACAACCCATTGGAAATTATGGCAATACCCCCATCACATATTTCCTCACCACTAATGGCTTAACAAGGTGATTTCAATATAATAGAATGCCCTATTTGGAGAATGAACACTCAGTAATTGTCTCCCCACAAAAACAAGTATCCCTAGTTCTACAAAACTCATCATAAATCTATTTTTCTTGAAGAACCAATTCAAGAAGAATGGATTTTAACTGAACACTGGCCAAAGCAACCTCACCCCCTGATACTTGGACTCTAATTTGCAATTGTGCAAAGAGATCCATAAAGTTCCATTCTTCTGATGATTCCTTCACTGCCAGGGTCTTAATTTTCCTGCTCAAAGCATATTCAATGACATTCCCTTTCCCTAGGGTATAGGGGGTGATGAAATTGAAAGACTTTAGGTATTCCACCCAATGCCTTGGGTGTATATTCAAATCATTTTGAGAGAATATATAACTAAAGATCTGATGTTATGAATACTTGTTAATAATTTATCTATAAAGGTAATGCTGCCAATTGTTAAGTGCATATATCACAAATTTAAGTTCAAGGTCATGGGTTGGATAATTATTCTCATCTGGCCTAAGATGAAAAGAGCCATAAGTAACAATATGATCACCTTATATAAAAACACATCCCAAACCTGAACCTACTACATCACATAATATCGCATAGCCCTACCCAGCCTCAGGAAGAGTCAACATCAGCGTAGTAGTCAAAAGACATTTCATCTCAACAAAATAATTATGAAATTTTTCATCCCAAAAAAACATTACTCCCTTTTGAGTTAGAGTATTCATCATATAATACGACTTTTAGAATTCCTTAATGATCAGGTGATAATACCTAGCTAGACCCAAGAAGTTCTGAAACTCGAAAACATTTTATGGTTCCTCCCATGTCATAACAAACTTGACCTTATTAGGATCAAATGATATATAATATTATGACACCACATGTCCCACAAAATTCACTTCTCAGATCTAGAAATCATATTTTTAAAGTTTATAATAAAGTTTATGATTTATCAGTAAACTCAGAAATGTTCTCAGATGATGCACATGATCCTCCTCGGAAATAGAGT
Source organism: Viscum album (assembly GCA_963277665.1). NCBI lineage: Eukaryota > Viridiplantae > Streptophyta > Magnoliopsida > Santalales > Viscaceae > Viscum > Viscum album. Next base: position 1,758,834,985 of record OY728150.1, read on the forward strand.
AAACAAGGATGTAATCCACAAAGACCACCAAAAAAGTATCAAGATACTCATGGAAAATCCTATTCATTAAATCCATAAAGACTGCAGGATCATTAGTTAGACCAATTGGAATTACAAGGTACTCATAATAGTCTTACCTTCTCCAAAATTCATTTTTTTGAATGTTAGATTCTTTTACCCTGAACTGATGGTAGCTAGACTGAATATCAATATTTGAAAACCACTTATCCCCTTTAAACTTATCAAAAATATCATTAATACATGTAAATGTATATTTTTTCACTCGATTGAGATTTTGATAATCAATATATAGATGAAGTGAACCATTACTTTTATTATCAAAGAGAACAGACACTGCCTAATGTGACACACACGAGCGTATAAATCCTTTATCTAGAAGATCATCCAACTAATTATTTATCTCTTTCAGTTCATCTCGTTCCATATGGTAAGAGGGAATAGAAACTAGTTGAGTACCAGGAACTCAGTCAACAGAAAAATCTACCTCCCTTACTAGTAGAAAACCAGAGAAGTTAGAAGGAAACACTTTGGGAAACTTAATGCCCACTAGAGGGATATCACCACTCAAAGATTCTGACTCTAGATAAAAGGAAAACAAAAATATCACTTTCTCTAACTCTAGATAATAAGGTTCATCCCTACTTGACCTTGGGTATCATTCTCCTTGAAAGAAAAGGAACACGCCATTAGGTGTAGTAAAAGAGACTTGTTGAAGATAATAATCAATTTTTTATTTATTAGAAATGATCCAATATATCCCAAATATGATATCAAGTGGTTTCATGTCAAGAACTAGAAAACTACAAGAAAGATTTACATCTGGTAGAGAGAAAACACAAGTGGGACTATGGAGACCATGCTCTCTCTTTATATCAAGGGGTTTAGTAATATCTATGAAATAAGATAAAAACTCCCTAAGAAGATTTAGTATATTAATAATAATGTTTGTAATAAATGAAGGAGATGAACTAGTATCAAATAAATTGTTCAATAATAAAAAATCTATAATGATGGTACCTCTCACAGTCATTGGACCCATATCTGCTTCCTCTAGAGACTCTTCCATTGCGTGAAGAAGCTTTCTTCTGGATGCATATGGCTATAACCCTTTTATCCTTCAATAATATGTTTTCCCTGTAGTTTTAGAAGTATTTTATGATCTTGATCTACTAGGCAGAGTGTAATATATATTGAATAACCTATGTATGTGATCTGAGTGTCCATAGGAGCCACAATTCTTTGGTGCCTCAGCGCAAACTCTCTTTGAATGCCCTAGACTTCCACATTAGTAGAAAATCAAAGGACCTATTCTAGGAACTTAAGAAGGTATAGAATAACCCTACTATCTAAAACCACCATTAGAACCATCACACTTCCACTTTACCTTTGATGAAAATACACCACCACTGGGAGCAGAAAAAACTCCCATCAACCCTGACATGCCAATTATGTCAATCTCGACCATCAATTCTTTATCCAATACCTCTGCATAAGAAGGAATATTCATATAGAAAACTTGAGAATCAATATCCTATAAAATTCCCAAGTCAAACCATCAAGTATTCATATTCTCATTTGATATTATATCAAGTGAAAACTACACTAGCTCAGCAAAATGATTTTCATAATATATCATGGTTCTATTAGTCTACTTAAGTTTGAAGAACTCTATAGTCTTGTCTAACAAAATCAACTCTAGATATAACTAGTTCGTGAAAATAGACATGAAGTCTTTCCACTCTAAGACCACATTCTTCTTCTATATCCCAATCGTGTCCCACCATCTCCAACTCGGTCCCTCCAACATGAAGGAGGAACACTACACCTTAATTTCATCAGGTGTCTCCAAGAATTCAAACAAGCTATCAATCCTTCTCAACCATTTTTCATTCAGTTATGGATCATTATATCCTTGTAATATTGATGGATTCCGAGGGAGAAACACTATTTAATGAATCCATTGATCATACATTTGAGGTTCCATAGTTGAATCCTAAATGGAAACCTTTGGTGGTGTCTATCCAAGATTTTGGACAGTACACAGAATCACCTCAACCAGGTTCGGGTATACAAGAGGATTTTCTCACTAAGGTTCTGTAGTAGCTTCCTTTTGAATCGGATTTTCACATCTTCTTATAGGCATGATGCTACATAACATCATAAGATAAAACATAGAAATGAGGGAAAATTAATCCCAATACATAGACAACAAGATTTGGATTTCAATCAATCCAAATCAAAAGTGGGTAAAAGACTAGAACTAATCCTCAAGACGTCTTTCCCAAACCACCCCTAGTGACTTAAGATTCATTATGGTGAGATATATCTAGTCACTCAATCGTGGCTGCCTCCTAAGTCCCAAAAAGATTACACAATGCATATTGACTTCAAGATAAGAAGCTCAACCTAGAGTTATGATACCACTTTGTTATGAACTAGTCATGGTACCCTGGTAACCTAATAACTAATATATTTTTTAAATGTACCAAAGATAATTCTTGATCTCCATGGGTTGGTGATTGGCACTTAGCATCATAAAAAATTAGAGTGGGATCAAATTTTCCACAGACATTGTAGAATAAAGATAATAAGATAGTATGCATATAAGAGAAAATCCATAGGTAGAAGTATATCAGAAGTCAAACAGGTAAAAGCAACCCAAATTACTACAGTAAAGTACCATAAAACTAAAAGGTAAACATCCCAAGTCCAAAATTATGTAACTCTCCATGTCCATGGATCAACAGCTAGAACCCCCTCCAAGTGGTATTTTACCCCTACTCGAACCTGGAAGGGGGAAATCTATAAGCACCCAAAGGCACAAGTAGGGTGCGAGCTAAAATCCTAGTAGGGTCTCACCAAGGATTTCATAATAGATTCCAATATTTAATTAACCAAATAGATATCATTCAATTTTAAATAAATAGGTTTGGAATTTCAAAATAATATTTAATCAATTCAGGCTTTACATTTCAAAATATGGAAATACATTAAATAAATTCTTCACATTTCAATTGATGGAATAATTCTAAAAAATGGGTTAATAAAACATTTTATATAAAATAGTTTATATAAATACACAAGTCATGTAAAAAAGTTTACAATAATGAAATATATTCATTTGAAATACAAATAAGTGAGAAAAATGTTCATGTTCCAAAAGGTATGATAGTTTCATGTTATGTGATCATCACACACTTATATAATGATAAAATTAATGTGTACACACTTCCCCAAACACTGGTCAAATATGACTCATAGACATCCCCATGGGGAATAAAATGTTCCAAGAAGTCTATGTTAGAGTTGAAAAGCATCATTCTGGTGCTAGGGAATTCCCATCATAGTGTGTTTGTCCCAAATAACTCATTAGCTACCTAAGGATTGCATGTGATCAAGTATAAAAAACAACGATAGGTAATTTATTTTAAAACTATTTAAAATAAAATTCATCCCACTCTCCATTTCAAATATTCTAATTTTCATTTAAAAAACAACACTGGGGTTTTAATCAAAAATATGCATGTTTCCAAGATAAAACCTAAATATTTATATCAAAACCGTTTTAAGAAATTTTTATCAAAGAAAATTTGAAATCAATTTCATCAAATAAATTTCCAATTAAATTTTACAATTTTCCATCCTACTAATTTAACAATTTAAATTTAAAGATTTAATTTTCAAACAATTTCCATCAATTTAACAAACACACCAAAATTCATTGGAATTGGGGGTTTTCCTGAATTTCATGCCAAAATCCAATTTCCAAAACCAAATCTCCAATTAAATGGAATTGGGTTTTTCAAGTAATAAAATTGAAAGAAATTTAATTGAAATCTTGAAATTTCATTTAATTCAAACACTTGAAACTAAATAAAGTAATTTAGGGTTAATAAAAATCAGTCATCATGATGGAACCACCTACCTTAGCATCACTATATCACAAAATGTCAAAACCTAATTGGGATTCGCCAATGAAGAATGATGACAACAGAAACTAGGAATTAAACCTACGTTTAGATCCAAAAAAGCAGGTATTAGATCAAAAAATCAACATGGGGGTCTATAAAACCCTAGGTAGGAGAAGAGAGATGATGGTAGGAAGATAAAAGGAAGAGGAAACTAAGCAAGGGAGGATTGACTATCATTCATCAAGATTAAAACTACTTCTAGAGGGTTTTGAGGGTCCAAAACTGATATTAGGATCTCTCAATGAAGGATAAATTGATTATGGTTTTCCTAGTCTTTAGAGTACTTTATGTGGGTTTTTTGGGTGTTTTAAAATTAAAAACCGGATTAGAAAATCTTGTATGCACGGTTATCTAGGTAGGAACACATAGTTAGACCAAACTATAAACCCTAGTCATGTACCCCTTTAAATAGGCCACATGGTCTATCCTAAGTGTGTATACAATTTTTAAACCATGTTCCAACCATAAAAACCACCACTACCTAGGTTTCTACATTTTTCCTTGATAGGGTGCACGATTTGGGCGGAATGTGCACCAACCGTGCACTAGCCCATAATTTTCAAAACTTTTGAAATTTATCCCTAAATATCCCTAAATAAAACTCAACCAAAGCATAGTAAAAAATAGGGGGGTTAGGAATACTTGAAAAGAGTAATAGAATTTTAAAACCACTATCAATTTTCTATAACCATGATCCGGTATTTGCTTTTTAATTTTATAGGAACCTTCAAAATAATATGAATATAGAAGTAAACTTCAGCATAGTCTATCATCCTCAAATTAATGGGCACTCTCCAAAGACTATTCAAACATTGGAAGACATGTTAAGGGCTATATCACTGGATTTTCAAGGGAGTTTGGATCAATATCTTCCACTTATTAAATTCTCCTATGACAATAGTTTTCCCTCAAGCATTCAAATGGGTCCTTATGAAGAACTCTATAGGAAAAGGTTTGGAAATCCAATACATTAGGATGAAGTTAGAGAAGGAAAATTGTTAGGTCCAAACATTGTGAAATCCTCTATAGATAAGATACATGTAATCAAGAAACATATCAAGTATATGTAGAGTAAAAAAATTATTTATCCTAACAATCATAGGAATGAAATATAGTTTCAGTTGGGTATGATGTATTCCTTAAAATTAAAGGAGTGATGAGATTTTGAAAGAGGGGGAAACTGATTCTAAGGTATATTGGACTATATGTGATTATAGATCATATTGGAGTAGTTTCTTACTAGTTATCACTACCTCCATATCTTTATAATATCCATGAAACCTTACATGTGTCCATATTAAGAAATTATATGTCAAACCCAACACATATACTAGACATAGATTGTGTGAAATTGTAACCTAACCTATCATATGAAGAATAAACAGTCCATTTTTTTTATATGGAACATGTGTTTGGGAATAAGAAAACCTAACTCATGAAAGTATTATTAATAATTAAAAAATTTTAAGAAACATGGGAGCCAAAATAAGAGATAAGGGAGAAATACCCCCATTTATATTGAGGCAAGAAATAATTTCAAGTGTGAAATTTCTTATGGGGGAGAATATAATGGCCTGAAAATCTATTTATATAATTAATAAAATAACTGTTATTTCATAATTTCTATTTTATTATGCATCCCAAATATATATCTTTACATTTAATAGGAACATTACACATTATGAAATAATATTGACTATAAAAAAAGAATAGTAGAGAGAGATAAACACCAAAGAATAGTAAAAACACTAATGGAAACTCCATAGGTCTAAATTATCCCATGAAGATCCCTCATGTTGTGATTATTGTAAAAAAGAAATAAAATTGTTAATAATATGATAAAAATTATGAATGGAAGTGTATAACCTTTTAAAATTAAGTATTTAATGATTAATTATGAGAATAGTGGAGTATATATATGGTGTAAATAAAAATGTGATCGTTGGGATCTTACTGTTACATGACCATTACCTGATTGTTTCAATGTGACCATTATATGACAATTGGAATAGTAATAATACAAAATAGAATAGTATAATACTATTTTAAAAGTAAATTAAATAGTACTATATATAATAATTATATTTATATATACTCTTAAATAAAAAATATGTATGATATTATAAAATTTACAATTCTTTAAAGAGAATAAATAATTTTTTTTCCTTTAAAAAGAGTATTTTATATGAAATATGAAATTTTTATTTAAAAAATTATTTCTCATATATAAGGATTTATTTTCTAAAAATAAATATAATTTTTTAAATAAGCACATAAAAATTAGGTTAGGCTGAAATTTTGAGAATTTTCTTAAATACTTTATTTTTCAATGAATAGTAAGAATACAGTTTTGGGTTTTTAATATATTTTATGACTTCATATTTATGTAATATTGGTGTAATAATATAAATTATGTCTTTAAAAACCTAAATATGTTTAATTGATGATTTTTTAATTTTATAAGCATTAAAGTAGTTTATAAATAGTTATAAAGAAATTTCAAAATCCCAAAAAAGAAATTTTGACTTAAAATAATTTTTAATGAATAAAGGATAATTTTATTATTCAAGTTAATATATTTAATAGGAATTCAACTATGAAATTGAAATATGTCAAAAAAATTGTTATTAATATCATAAACCAAGACTCAAAACCATTTTTATCCCATGGTAAATTTTTTTTCCAAAACCTAGAATTCCAAAAAGCTATATTTGAAAAATAATAAACAATTCTCCTCTTTTTTCTTTAAATACCCACCACTATACCCCGTTGATTACACTAGAAGTTCATTAAAACATACCACCCTATATTATTATTTTTTAGGTCCTTTATAGAATCCCCAAATCTCTTAATGAATTGCCCCTCTAATATTAGGAAGCGATATTTAAGGTAAGAGATTCCCTTCCTCTTATTTTTCATTGAAGTACTTATTTTGTAAAATATTTCCAATTTTTAAATTACTATGTTTTATTATCATTCCATTACTTCCAAAATATTTTTTTATTAATGAGAAACTTCCATTTTATCCAATTAATCCCTTCCATGAACTTTTATGTATACTAGTTAAACTATCGAGATTATCTCTTTGTATTCCAAGCCATAAATTTTGTATTGTGAATACCCAACACGATTTTCATTCATGGTAATTAACCTTGATAAAACAATCCTTCATTGATTGTGGTAATATATTTATGAAACCCACTTTCCCCAATCATGGTATTGAAATTATGAAATATGTTCTTATATAATATGATCAATGTGGCACACGTAAAGTTAGATATAAAAAGGGTGCACCCTAATAGAGCTCTAAAGAATTGGGTAAATAATTAAACCCTATATATTTCATGTTTATGATACCTTTACATCATTTCTGAGGTTATGTTTAATAAAACCTTGGTAATATTTTTTACAACAGCTTGGTGATAAACCTTAGTGATAAGCTTATGAATGTCTTATTTTTATATTTTAGCCACATTTACATGTTATGCCTATGTACTTATGATCATGATATTATGTTATGAATCATGTATTTATGATCAAACCTTATTTTTATGCCTCATTTTATATCCATGATGATCACTCTCATTTTATTTCCTTTATTTATCCATTACTATTATTTAGGCTCATCTTTTTATATTGATGTATGCCCCTAGGAAATAACATGTAGTGAGGTGACTTGGGATGGGATAATAAATAAGTATTTAAAGAGTATTAAAAGAAATATGTTTATTTTTTCCTTATGTACTTCATGTATTATGTTCCTATTTTCCACTATATTAAACCTAAAAATAACCATTGAAGTATTAATGTAATGTTTTTTCATGGAATTGTGTTAAAATTCATGTATGAAAAAGGAGGGCCTCCATAGTTGGTATCAAATCAAGGTTTATTTATTTTTGAAAATTGGGACTATAAAACATTAGTAATAACCTTAAGGATAAGTTCAAATATAGGAGAACATTCTAAATTTTTTTAAAGTATATAATGTGTGATTTCCTGTCAATTACATCCATGTATAGATACTGACAAGTGGATTAGGATGTGGAATATATTAACCTAGGGATAATAACCCTAAAAAGGGATGGTTCAGTATCTTCTCAATCTTCACTCAGTGTGTGATGAGTGATCCTAAGACTGCACACATGGATAGATACTTCTATAGTATATTATTTGGTTGATCACATGCTTTATATGAACCAACATGAAGGATGTATAATTAATGTAATTTTTTAAGATCCAAGAATCATCATATTAGAAAATTTTTGGATTAGACATCCCTTTATAACTATTATCAGAATATTTACAATAGTAAAAAAAATTCTTTTAATTTTTCTTATTTAAAAAATAGTGGTAAATAAAAGGACCCAAGTAAATAATGTATGCATTGAAAAATGCAATGATGGACTTCCCAATATAAGGGATGATGGAGTTGAAAATTTCATGATGATGATGAATCTGATATATCATGTTATAAATAATATCCTAATACATGTATAGTATCTATCTTTACTAAGGAATAAATATAATTTTAATCCTTTGTGCATTAGAAAGAACCTACTTTTAGTAAACCCTCTAATCCATTGATCATGGAAAATGGATCAATATTGTAAAAAATATATTTTATGTTTTTCATTATTCTAATAAGAAGAATGTTTATTTGTAAATAAATTGCTTAGAGGTTGAATCCCATCAGTATTGGGTATTTACCAAGAACACAAATCCAAAATATGAGGTTTAATCTATGGAGTGGGAAGAATTAAAAAAATATTTTTAAAAAATATTTTCCACATACACTCCAAACCAAGATGGAGTGATAATTAATTGAGATAAATAAAAATGAGAAATAAATTAGTAGTATAATATTAAATTATCTTTATAAATCTTGTGTTATATACATCAAAAAATTTCATTTATTTTTATGGGAAGAGTGGTCAATTATTTGGTGGACTATGGCCACATCAATGGAAAGATCTATCAATCCAAGAATTTTGGATCTATTAGAAGATTATGTAGTGTGTTCTCAAAGTGGAAATAGATTTTGTAGATACATAATGGTCTCATGTAATTAATGATAAGAAGATGAGGGTGGATCCAAATTTTGGAAATAATTTCAACCATAAATGTTTAGGGAAGAAACAAGAACTATATGTGTGCACAAGTGAGGGAAGAAGCATTTAGAAAATTGTCTATAAGGAATTTTAAAGTTTTACAATTGTGTAAAATATGACCATATATCTTAAAAATAACGTAGAGATGTAAATACTCAATATCAAAATTGAAATTTCAATATGAATATGGTTTAAGTACAATATGAAGTACAATTATTTAAATGTGAAGAGCATGTGAATTTCTCTAACCAATGTTCAAATATGAAGATAATTAAGGGATACTACAATAAACCCCAGTAGAGGATAAGGGAGAAAGTAATTATTTAGAAATTTTTATATCTAAAACATATTATATTAATTATTTAGTATTGGGTACACTAATAATACACTCAAAGATAAAAAAATACTATGATTTTGGCTCTATGCATTCCTTTATTTCATTCAAAATTGAAAAGAACATCAAATTAAACCCTAAAATACCATTGGTATAGTTATAGTTTAAAAATACTAGAGGAACTATTAAATAATCAAGGATATATAGAGATTACACTATTAACATTGGTGAGTAAAATATCTCTAAAAACTCGGGTTTCATACAACGGTGGAATATGGTATAATATTATATATGCAATTGTTGTCAAAGTATAATGATAATATCAACTATATAAGTAAGTAAATTTTAGTTTTCCTAAATAGAAAACATATTTTGGTTTTCAAATGAGAGATAACACGACCTAATTATTTTCAAGAACAACCTTATATTTCCTTCTTTATAGAAATGATTTATAAATAATGAGAAGTGAGTGAAAGTATAAACATAGGAGATATACCTGTTATTTACGAATATAGTGATGTAATTCATGAAGAATCGCCTAGAACTCCTCCATAAATAGATGTAAAGTTATCAATTGATCTCATTACTAGATCTAATACAATATAAAAGACCCCATATAGAATTGAATATGTGGATTTAGAGGAATTGAATAAGAAACATAAAGATATTTTGGAGAAGGGTTTTATTCAATTAAGTGTGTCTTCATGGGGATCATATTTTATCTTTTTAATGAATAAGGATGTATCAATTCAATTATGTATTGATTATAGAGAACTTAAATATATTTTATTGAAGAATAAATTTCCTCTAGTAAGGATTGATAATTTATTCAACCAGCTTCATGGGGAACAATTATTCTCTAAAATTGATCATTGATCAGGGAATCATTATATAAGGTTGAATAAAGAAGATATTTTGACGACTGCCTTTCAAAAATGATATGGAAATTGTAATTTTATTTTTATTCCCTTTTCTTTAAATAATTATCCTACTATATTTATTTATTTAATGAATAGAGTCTTTATGGACTACATTGATAAATTTTTTGTGGTATTTATTGATGATATTTTGATATATTTTAAAAAAATTGAAGCGTTTGAGGATCATCTAAGTGTTATATTACAAAACTATTAGTAAAAATATTAATTTTATTATATTAAAAAAATTTGAATTATGGTTAAAACAACTAGAATTATTATGATGTATTGTAACCAATAAATGAATATCATTTTATCTAGCAATGAAAAAGGTTGTAGAGGGGTGGCCTTATCTTACAACAGTGACAAAGATTCATAGCTTCCACGGTCTATCAGAATATTGTAGTAGGATTTTAAAAAACTTTTCATGAATTTCTAATCAACTAAACAATTTAAGTTGAAAGTGAGTTAAGTTTATTTGGATAAATTAGTGTGTCTAAAGTTTCAAATAACTAAAGAATAGGTTGGTTGGTTTACCTGTGCTAACATTACCCACTTTTGGGATAGGATTTTTCATTTAAAGTGATTCATCCTTGAAAGGTCATGGATGTGTACTCAGGAAAAATGAAAAGGTGAATTACTATACATATCAATAATTAAATACTAATTATCATAATTATCCTCCCTTTATTTGGAGTTATATGTGGTTATAATTGAATTAATGATGTGAAGAAATTATCTTTATGGTGATAAGTGTGATATATACACAGAACACAAAATTTTGAAGTACATATTCACACAAAAGGGATTGAACATGAGACAATGGATATGGTTATATCTTATTAAGGACTATGATTGTTTTATTCATTATCACCCTATAAAATCATACTAATTTACAAATGCATTGAGTAGGAAGGAACCTAGAGTTATTATATTAATAAGGATAGATGAAGATCCATTGATTAATGAATTAGTAAATATGTATTTGGAATTGATAAGGAAAGGTAAATCATCAATCATATCCTAAATAATTTTAAAAATATCATTGTGAGAGAATATAAAGAAAGAATAAAGAGATGATCCTAATTTACAAAACAATATAGAAGCTAAGAAAAATATGATATTTTATGAGTTCAATGTTGATCAAGAAGGAGTATAGAGGTTTGGTACAAGGATATGTATCTCATCTATTATATAGTTAAAGAATGAGCATGTGGATGATGCCCATAGCTCTGTGGTCTTTATACATCCTAAAAGTACCAAAATGTTTATAAATCTATGAGATCCAAATTGGTGGGGTAATGTAAAATTGGATATTACTAATAATGCTATAAAATGTTTTGTATGTTTGAATGTAAAGGAGTGAAAACTACCCAAAGGAGTGTTTCAACCAATACACATAACTATATGGAAATCTGACAACATCACTATGGAATTTGTTACTAGACTTATTAAGATATATAAGGTAAATAATTACATAAGGGTAATAATTTATATATTAACAAAGTATGTCCATTTTATCTCTATATGATAGGATATTTACCTTGATAGACTTTATCATTTTTATATTCAAGAAGTAATGAGACTTCCTAGAGAACCATTTTGAATTATTTTTAACCACGATCCATGATTTACTTCTAAGTTATATAGGGGACTTTAAAAGGCTATGAATACAAAAGTAAACCTAAGAACAATTTATCATCCTCAAACTAATGGGAAGTATGATAGGACTATTTAAACAATGGATGACATGTTAAGGGCTATATCACTTGATTTTCAAGGGAGTTACGATCAACATCTTCAACTTATTGAATTCTCCTAAAAAAATAGTTTCCACTAATGCATTCAAATGTATCCTTATAAATCAAAATATAGAAATAGTTATATAACTATAACATGTTGGTATAAAGTTGGAGAAGGAAAATTATTTTGGCTATATATTGTAAGATATGCTATAGAGAAGGTACATATGATTTGGGAACATATCAAGGATGCTCAAATTCAGTAAAAGAGTTATGCTAATAATTTAAGGAATAACTTAGAGTTTCATATTAAGGATCATTTATTACTTAGATTATTAACATGGAAAGGATTTATGTGATTGGTAATGAATGGAAAGATGATTTCATATTACATTGGACCATATGAGATTCTAGAGCTTGTTGGATAAATTTCTTATCGATTATTAATTCCTCTAAATCTTTCCAAATTACATGATATCTTCCACATATCCTTGTTAAGGAATTATATATCATCACCAACACATATACTAATAACAAATGGTTTGGAATTGATATGAAGAAGAAGAAATATAGATTCTTGATAAAAGGGAAAAAGTGTTGAGTAACATGACAAACCTTCTCATTAAAGTCTTGTAAAGAAATCACATGTATAAAGAAGAAAACTGAGATACTAAAGAAGAAATAAATTAGAAATGCAAAAAATTATTTTGAGGTAGGACACAATTTATAGGGATAAATTTCTCAAGGGTTAGATAATGTAATGGTTTTAAAATTATTTTATATTATCAATATAAAAACTCTTATTTCACGATGAATATTTTATTTTCAATCTCACAGAGAGACATTTACATTTCATATGAACATTACACATCCGGAAATAATATTGACCATAACATAAAAGAATATTATAGTGAGATAAACACCAATTAATAGTACAACCATTAAATTAAACTCTATAAGCCCAAATTCTCCCATCAAGATCACTCATACCATGATGAATGTAAGAATAATGATAAGTGTTAGGAATATGATAGGCATTATCAAGGGAATTGAAGAAAATTTGGAATTGAATTATTTAATGATGATGAATGATAATAGTGGAGTATATATTGGGTGTAAAGGGAAATTTTGCCCTTAGGATCTAGTCATTGCATAACTATTATCTAAACATTATAATGTGGTCACTATATAACCATCAGAATAGTAATAATACCTAATAGAATAGTAAAATAATCATTTAAAATTAATTTAAATAATTTTATATATAATAATTATACATTAATATACTCTTTAAGAATCAATATATATGATATTATAAAATTTATAATTCTATAAAGTGAATAAATAATGTGTTTCCCTTTAAAAATAGTATTTTCTAAAAAAATTTAATTTTTTTCAAAACAATTATTTATCATACATTGGAATTTATTTTCATAAATTAAATATTATATTTTAAAATAGAACATCAAAATAAGGATTGGATGTATTTTTTATAATTTTCTAAAATACTTTATTTTTTAGTGAATAGTAAAAATATAACTTCGGTTTTTGCGTGTTTTTTATGACTTGATTTTATAATAATTATTTCATATTATATATTATCTATTCCAAAACTGAAATATTTTTAATTAATTATTTTATTATTTTATAAGTATTAAATTCATTTATAGAAGTATTTAAATAAATCCTAATATCTAGAAAAAAACTTTTGACTTTTTAAAATCATTTTTGATTAATAAAGTATTTTATTTATAGATAAATTAATATATCAAATAAGAATTAAATTCTAAAGTTTTGTATATTTAAGAAAACATGTTCTTAATTTCATAAAATGTGATCCAAAACCATGGTTATCACATGGTAAATTTGTCATCCAATACCTAGATTTCTAAAAGAAATATTTGAAAAATAATAAATATTTTTTCTCATTTTTCTATAAATATCCACCTCTCCACCCCATAAATTTCACTCCCAATATAATTATCACATCCCAACCTCTATTATCATATAATTAATTATTTTTTTTAAACCCAAAATATCTCAAGGAATTACCCATATAAGCTTGGGAGGTGATTGTTAAGGTAGGGGATTCTCTTCCTCTTCTTTTTCATTCCAGTGATTATTTTTAAGTATGCTTTTTAATTTTCAAATTACTATGGTTTTCAATAATTAAATTACGACCAAAATTATTTTTTATCATTGATATAATTACATTATCTCTCATTAATACCTTTCATAACTTTTATGTATACCAGTTATGCTATCGAGATTATCTCTTGATTTTCCATGCCATAACTTTTTTATTATGAATGACCAACCCTATTTTCATTCATGGGTATTCATGTACATATAACTATCCTACCTTGATTAGGGAATTCTATTTATGAAACCCACATAACTTAATCATGGTATTTAAATTATTAAATATTTTCTTATATTATATGATTGATGTATCCCATGTAAAGTTAAACATATGAATATTATGTCGAGATAGTGCTCTAATGCATTGGGTAAAGAAGTAATCCCTATAGATGACATGTTTATGATACCCTAAAAAAATTCCAGAGGTAGTGTATTATGATACCTTGGTGAGAAAACTTTATAATTTGTTTTATGACACCTTGGTGATGAACCTTGGTGATATGATTATAAATGTATCATTTTTATATCGTAGTTACATTTCTATGTTATGTCTCAAGTATTTATGATTATTCTCATATATTATCCCTCATGTATTTATTATCATGCTCTATTATTATGCATTATGTTTTTCCATGATGATCATTCATGTTTCGTTTCCTTTGTTTATCCCTTACTAGTCTTATTCTCACCCTTTTTATATTTATGTATGTCCCCAGGAAATCAGTTGCAACAAGGTGACCTGGGATGGATTAATACAAAATTATTTCAAGAGGATCAAATAAATTTTATGTTCATGATTTATTTATGTACTTAATATATTTTCTACTTAGTTTCCAAGAAACTAAACCTTAAAATATCCTTTGAAGTATTAATTTAATATTTTATTAAGGAATTATATTGAAAATAATGTATGAAAAGGTAGGTCTCCATATAATGCGGTTAAATCCTAAAAGGAAATTATAATTTGGTAAAATATTGGTAATGTATTATTCACCTCCCCCTGTAGGTGTCAGTACAAATCCTAAGTGAATTTTAATTGGTATCAAAGTAAAAGGTTCCATCTAGTTTGATCTAAAAACATTGTCTCTTGTGTTTTAATCTTAATATAGAAGTGCATATTTAAATAATTTTTATAAGTTCCTCTATTCAATAATTTAGATTTTATCCCTATTAAATAAAAAATGGTGGTTTCAAAGATGACCTTGAAAAATATGAATAAAATAAAGGAAAATAATTTAAATAATAATTCAGTGATAAAGGGGAAAACACCATTATTTAAAGTTAGTCCTTAACAGCTTGATATTTTGAAATAAGACTATATTCGATAGAGTATAATACATGTAACACTAAGCTTAAACAAACAAAAAAATTATTATTTAATTATAACCATTATGACCTAGATGTAAAATTGGTTGGTAAGAATAGGATCAACAATATTATGAAATATATAAAATGTTCCTACTCAATAAAACATATTAATTAGTTCTTTGTAAATAAGAACTCTATTTTTAGTAAAGTTATTTTATGCTTTAAAAATACATTTTCTTCAAAATTGATTTTTATTTACTTTTGTGATAGAATATTATAACTAATTAATATAACATTTATAAAATTTATTTGATAAAATGAATTTAATTTCTTTAAATCAGTGTGTCAACATTTCTTTATAGTGAATTTTTGTATTTTTCTGAAAAGATTGATTTTTTGATGAAAAGTGAAAAATACTGATTTTCGTTGAAAACTGTATTTTTGTTTCAAGTATTAACAAAGTTCCTTTTTATTTTAAAATGAATTAAAAGTAAAATTATTCTTATTATATTATGAAGAATCCAATTAAGTTCATTTGAATCAATTTTATCGTTAAATTTGGTATAAAAATATTTTTATACTTAAAATGCATTTTTTTAAACTATTTTTTTATGCACATAATGTATTTTTATTTTAATAAATTAAATAAATAAATATTAATGAATGATTTTAATAAAAATAATATATTATTTATTTAGTAAAAAAATTTATCATTCATCTAATATTTTTACTATTCATGATAGAAGAGTAAGTCAGGTTTTATGCTTGAAACATTATTTTTCTAAAAGCGGTTTTTATAAAATTTTGTGCACTAGTTTTTAATTAATTTATATCACTTATAGGTATTGAATTTTATAAAATGGATTCCATGTTTTATATTAGGAGGTTCAAATTTGGTAAATATTCTCTTTTTATTTTTTGGCATTATAAATAGTAATCATGATAAATTTATCACCTTGATAAAGGGTAAATCCAGTTAATATTAGTTAAAACTAAGTGATAAGTCCATAACTATTCATCCTAATTATTATTTAATAATAATAATTTTATACTTATCATATTAGTCTTGAAATATATTTTTTTAATGTACACTTTTTTGTTGAAAATGACCTATATAATATTTAATGTGAATAAAAATAAAAAATGTCAATCTCTTACATTTAAATATATATAATGTGTTAACACAGGGAAAAAACTTATTATGAATGAATATAAATGTCTATTCTAATAATAATAAAATTATTTTAATGATGAAAATTTATTTATAATTTTTAGTAATTAAATAATTACCTTAAATGCTTCTGAAATGCAAATAAAGTATTTATTAAATTATTACAAAAATAAAATAAATGATTTTAAAAATATTAAAAGTAATATAACTTGAGTGAATTATAAACTTACATGAATTTTGTAGAAAAATATAACATATTACTATAATTTTAAATTATTATATTTAAATTCAAACTTTTTATTTATGTCTTTTAAGTGAAAGTAAATGAATAATCTCAAAATTGACATTAAATATATTTTACCAAAATAATATTTTATTAAATTAGTTTAAAATCATAAAAACATTGAAATAGGACAAGGAGGATAGTATTTTTTTGATAATTTCATCTCTTGACCATTTATAATCCAATTTTCACCTTATATGTAAAATTATAACACTTTAAGAGTGAAAAAATACATTACCCCAATTAAGGTTAAAATATGTTAACTATAGGGTTAAACCAAAAGATAAGATTTAAAACACTACTTAAACTTGCCCAAATTTTATTAGTTTATGGGATTTTAACCCCATCCTATAAAATCTGATTACCTTCTTTCAGCAACTTCTTGACTCTTGTTTTGATTCTCTTTTTGTTTTTTTGGATTAATGGAGTCTAGATATAAATTTTTCAAGGGTTTTAAAGGGTTATATTTTGGGTTTGGGGTGAATTTGAAGTTTTTGCGTGTGTATGTACACTTATTATTCTAGGTGCTGGTTGCAGAAAGAATTTATGATTTTTTTTTGAAATGTTGAGGTTCAGACTCCCTTTATTGAACATAAAAAAGAGAGAAACCCTTTTGAAAACTGGGAAAAGGGGGAACCCATTACATGACCCAGATGTAAAACATCATAAAAGAAACATGAATATAAGGTCCTTAAATGGTCCAAAATGACCAATAGAAAACAAACTTCATGAAAATTACCAGCCAAAAGCCCCCCCCCCTCATATTATACAAACCAGTAGTGATTCATGTCGAAGATGAAGAGACGCACTACTAATAATTTCACTACTATGTCCAACACAACATGGTAGAGAACACATCCATCCCACACTGACATGTGGGAGGAGGACTATATGAAAAGGTTTCAGTATACCCATCTCTCTTTCAGGCTTCCCACCTGATGGTGCTTGAAATTCAATCACCACACTTTCAACCTGATGCACCACAAAATTAGACTAAAATCACCATGTAAAATCAACGATAGGGTGCTCATAAGTCCACTGGAAATGAGTTCAAATGTTCAAATGATGGGTTTTCGTACAACCATCACTCTTTTGTGGCTTCCCATACATTGACACTTGTAAGGAGAAGAAATTCCTTCAAAATGCAACAAGATAAAATCTAATACTCACAATGTCATCTGCAGGCCATAAAACAACCATTACTAAGGAAAAATATGCACAAACATCAACCAAAAAATCAAAAACATTTCTCTATAAACTAAATGAATTGAGAAACGCATGAATCAATCAGAGAATCCCAATGGAATGAAAATCATTGATGTTCACTGTAATTTTCATCTCTATCATCATTGAATTCCAACCCTAAACCAGCTTCTCACCCACTCTCTCGACCCATACTGGTATCCAAAAAGAACTATCTACCTCATTATGATCCAAGGCCACCACATCCCATAACATTCATGATCTTTAATTGCCAACAGCCACGCATTGTCCTCCCCAATTCCTAGAAACAGTCGAATAGGAAAGGATCCCCAATCTAGAATAAGAATAAATCTAAGTTATAATAAACCACACGCATCCCACCAACAAGTGTTGTAATAATGTATTATGGAACAAATAGATTTATGTCATAAAATTTTAACTTATGTTATAAATATTTCTCTCAGTGTATTCTAACTTGAGGTGACACCTTCTTCAATGTATTTGAAACTTGATGTATTTATGCCATAAATCCTTGATTTGTTATGTAAATGAATCATTTCCATCAATTATATTTATTATTATTACTTAATTTAATTATTAGGTCTACAATAACTCCTCCCAAGAACACTATGATTCCCCTCATGAGTAGTGAGTGATTTCTTTCCTTCTATACATCTCAGTTTAGAGTTTGATCCCAGTATTTTGTGTAACTCTACTTCACCTTCATTATTCATTGGAATTTATCCATTATGAGTGTTGATTTGGTGACTGATTTAAATATAGGTGGTTCCCTATAATTTTTTCCAATAATTAAAACCTTTAATTGCTTGACTAGTTTTAAATGAGTTTTTGAGTATTTAAAAACCTAATTTGAGATAATTTATGAATGATTTTGAAAAAGGAATGGGGATTATGAAAAATTCCCAATTTTAATGGAATTTAAATTTTTGGGAAGATTTGAGAGAATTTGATGCCTTGATTTGGAAATTTATTTTTTAGATAAATGGCATTAATTAAAAGATTATTTTAAAAGGAATGAATTTATTAAAACCTATAAATTGTTTGTGAAATGAGAAAGGCATTTTGAAAAATGAAACTTAGGAAACTATATTTGACTAATTTGAAATGATTTATTTTCCCATGATTTATTTTCCCATGATTGATTGATTTATTTATTCAAGAACATGAGATCTAGGATATTTAGTGGGTAATTAAGATAATAACGCTAGGATCTAACCCCTTATCACTGGATTGATGATGAAAACACTAACATAAACATATATAGCATGATTTTCTCTAATGGGTAGTTGATTATCAATGACCTAATCCATGGGAAGTGTGTACACATTAATCCATGATCACTAATGAGTAGTTTAATTATACTATTACCATATTGAAATATACTGTAGGGATTGATACATGGTGTTATGATATATGTGATTTGATGATTACATTCCATTGATTCATAGAACTATTTTATTCATGCCAACTATTATGAAATCATGTTTTGTTGAAAATGTTTAAATTCCATTACATGCATTATTTTATTAAAATTGAAAGAATATTTGGTTTAATTTTTATGAAATTGATAATAGAACACTTGGTGAGACCCTATTGGGATTTATAGCTCACACCCTACCTTTTCCATTGGGTGTTTGAAGAATATCTTATTCTAGATATAAGAAAAGTAAAATAACCACTTTTAGGTGGTTAATTTTCTTGATCCTTGGGACCTAGAGTGATGGAGGTGACTGGTGAATATGTGGTCTACTTGTTACATATTTTTATCCTTGATATTTACCTTGGAATATGTTGTTTCTTTTGATGATGTAACATTTGGGTATTATTTTAACTATTTGATTCTAGAACTTTCTCCCTTTTTATTTTTTATCATACTAAATTGTATCTTTTATCTTCCAAATTATTATGGAAAAATCATTCCCTTGTGATTCATGTATGATTCCAGGTGCTAGTTATCAACCCGTGCGGATTGAGAATGCCCTTCGAGTTATGTTAGGGTCTGATATGGTATCAGCGTGCCAGGGTATCCAGTTTGGTTCATGACACATCCTACCTTATCATTGAATCCCTGTCCATTTTGAAGAATTTTTCTATAGAATTTATTTATTATATTTAAATATTTTACAAAATTCCAAGATTTCACCTCCCCTCAATTATAAAAGGAAACCCCTACATTATCTTCTTCACACCAATTTTATCCTTTTATCTCAACCATACCCTGCCAAAATTCCTTCTTAACTTACTTATCCATATTATAAATGTTTTTTTCCTACCAAATACCAACCCTAGGGTCCTTATGAGGAGATTTAGAGGAGTTATTTCAAATAAAAGGTATTCGCCTTAACCGGTCACTTCCTTTTTAATTCTTATTTTACCTCATATAAATATGTTATATTATTTATTAAAAAATTATTTAGTATCCTAAATACACTAAAATTTTATTATTATTATGAAACCACCATTATTTCACCCTCTTTTCCTTCAAATGGAAAGTGAAAGTATCCATTGTATATGCGTACGGCTTACCGTCTCCACGTAGCGATACAATTCACTTTTCATTACCATATTTTGTGGATGATTATTATGATGGGTATAAAGTTTTTATAAAATATTTATGAAATAATTATGATTATATATTGGTAATATCATATCTAACTTCTTACCTTCCAAACTATTGGAAAACGATAATATTGCTTGTGTGTACATCTGGACTACAACCTCCACAAAGTGATGTGATTCATTTTTCATCTTCAAATTAAATAGATTGTAATAAGGATATATTTGATGAATATATATGATTTATATGATATAATAATGATTCTTTAATGATGAATTATTATTTACCTTACATTCTTTTCATCTGTCGAAAAGTGAAAACTATGTTTATGCATGCGTGTGACCTACCGTCTGTATGAACAGTGTAATTCATTATTCTATCTATAAATTTTATAGATGAATATAAATATATATATATATATATAATATATATTATATATAAATCATTATTAACATTAGATAAATTATATAACCATGAACAGAGTATAAGAACAGAGACTTCCAAACCAAAACATGCATGAGAAACGAAGTAGTTATCACACCAAACAGTGAATTTAATAAAAAATTGTTAATAAATTGGTGATAATATGTCATAAGTAAATCATAAATGGTATGGTATTTTTTATTTTGGTTATTTAATACATTTATAATAAATATATATTTATTATACAAGATTTTTGAATGTGTTTGAAGAAAGGGGAGACTTGAGGTAAGGGATTTTCATCTCACTTCTATTTCTGTGAGACACATGTCATATTTACTACTTATTTATTTTATGTGTTGTATATAATCCCTATGAATTTATTTTGTTAATAATTTTATGAAAATTATATAGATTTACATATACATATAATTTCATTTCCTTCATGGTTCTTATGATTCAAATTTTACCAATGTGGTAAGGGTTTTATGTCACAATCTCATATTTACCGGGATTATTTATGATTAAGTTTCTAATAATAAAATCATATGATATAGTTATAAGTAAAATAATGAATTTTATTTTACTCTAGTTAATTTTTTTGGAAATACATTTTTCCTTTCATTTTCCTCACCTTAATTACTCAAGACACCTAAAATATTTTTTTAATGAAAATTGACTTTATTTCTCTCTTCATTTGAAAAACCTTTTTATTTCATATCTATGTTTTCTAAAAATGTTTTAAATAATGTTTTTACCATTAAAAAATGATTTTTTAAAGTCATTTTTACCCATTTTTTAATTTATAAAAAAAATTAAAATTAATCTTCTTTTCATTTTATAAATGAGGTACTTTTGACTATGTATTTGAAATGAATCTTTGTTTTAACTTATAAGACATGAATTGAATTTCACATCATTATAACTGATAAATTTTTCGAGGCTTCCATTAAAATATTTTTATTTTATTTTAAAATAAAATGTTTACCTTAATATTTTTTATTTTTTAAAGGTTATTTCAAAGTGAAAAAGATATTTTCCTCAAGAAATTTTCCAGTAACTCTTTAAAAGAGTTTTTATCTATGATAACATACTTTATTGTTACTTATAATTTATTAAAGATATAATTCAAGGGTACCATCCATATTATTTCTCTGTAGGTTTCATTATTATGATGTAGAGATGTTTATGAAACCCATTTATTTTCATAGGTTATTCTTTGTTGAATTGATTAAATTTTTATAAATTCTATTTTTGTATAGTTTAAGATGTGATGGTATAATGAATGTTACTATGATATTATTTCACACATATGTATGCTTTTCATTATTTTATGTGTTTTCTCTAAATTATATATCCCTCTAATTAATTGGGTAAAGTTTTATATCTCATGAGATAAATATGGGAAAAATTAAATATTCTTGATACATTATGGGAAACAGGTCAATGTGATTGATCCATTATGATAAACAAGTCAATGTGTTTGATCCATTATGAGAAATAGGTGTTAAGGCTCAATCCATTATTATTTAATAGTATGGGTAGTTAACATTAAAATTTAAAATGTTTTTTATATCTATTATGGTTCCACACTTCTACGACATGAACTTATGGTTCATGGTTGATTTATGATGTTTTCTTACTCTTATGAATCATGTATTTTGAAATAATAAATATTTATGTCATGACTCATGTTTATGTTCTTTAATATATTGGGTATGAAATTTATAAGTTATGTTCATGATCTCATAACTTTATTCTTATATTATGCAATAATATGATCATTTATTGATATATCCCATGTTTACCCTTGTTAATAATCTAATCTCACCCTTTATTATGTTTCCTTTCCTCAGGTTATGAAGAATGTTTTTGAGTACTATTTTTTTATGAAGAGTGCTAAATGGGAAGGTATTTTTGGGAGATATTTATGATCTTTCACAAGATAATAATATTTTTTATCTAGTATCTAAAGACACTAAAACATTACGGACCTCAGGCGTGTGATTGTGAAATGTATTGAATATTAATCTAAAAATATACAAAATTTATGTTTGAAAATATTTGGTCATTTTATTTTGTATCAAACTAGGGTTTAGTTAATATTTTTATATTACAATTATAGAACTTTAGTTAAAACCCTAGGTATAAGTCTAAGTAACATCCTAAATTCTTGGTAAGGATGAGAGTCTGTGATTTTCCTGTCAATACATCATTGTAGAAACAGTTTTGGCATTGATGAATCTAGGGGTAATAACCTCTAAAAGAGTTGGTTGGGTATATCTCGTCCATCATTCTGGTTCATAGTGAGTGCACCCTTACTGTGCACCATGTTTGACAGTCTTTGGGGATATTTTTGGGTTAATTAATATTTCCATTTCAAACCATTATAAATTATTTGAATAGATGATGATTATTGATAACCTAGGTTAAAACTAAGGTTTCATATATTAAAAATAAAGTTTCATTATTTATACATAATATTAATGATTTTTCATGATTATTTGGTCCTCCAATATGATTATTTTTTCTCAAAATATGCTTTTAGGTTTTATTTAATGGTGGGAACTAGAAGTAACTAGGTTAACATTAAATATGATGGACAATGTGTTTATGTGAAACCAAATGGGATGATTACTAGAGTAAAGGATATTTTGATTATGACTAATAACTTTTAAGTAAATATTATTAATAACTTATACCTTAACCAAATCTTGGACTCACCAAATAAGGTAATGATTGAGATCACTGAGAGTTTGGGGTGGTGGAGACCATGGAGGAAAGAAAATTCAGTTTCCTATATGTTGATAATTTTGGAAGAAGCACTCAAGGTAATTTATCAAAGGAATAAGAAAATGTTTTATGTGTGGATAATAAGGGAATATATAAATTAACTTCAAATAAAAATTAAGATTTTTATGGGGGATATTAAGTTCTTCCTAAGTTACTATTTATAGTTTAATGAATTATGTGTGGGGAACATTGGAATTATCTGAGTCAATTCCCTAATCTAAGAGTTAAATCCTAGACCAAGGAAAGGACTAGATAATTCCAATCATTTACGTGTAATAATTAAAGCATTTATGTATTAGAATTTGAGAATTATGTTAAAGAAATATTTTTATAATGATATTATGGTTGTAAGTTCCATGAAACATATAAGGATTATTCTAAAAAGGTTCTTCTTAAAGGATTAGAAATAATGTGTTGAATGGTACTCATGATAAGGAAAATTAATTTAGTGTTAAGGATATATTTTTTTAGAATATATGATTAATATAAATATACCCCTTAATATGTTTATGTTAATATAATAATGATATGTGGACATTTTTTATTGTGATAATGTAAATGGGATAGTATTGATAACATTTAAAGTGATTAGTGATTTGATGAAAAATTTGTTTATATTATCTTTAATGGAGTTTATAGCATTGTTGGATTTAATTAATATATTAAATAATCTATTATTTTATTTAAGTAATGATGATGGAGTTAATTTTTGAAATAATTTATGTTTTCATTAAGGTTTTATAGTAATTTAGGTTATTTCCATGTTTCATGAGAATATATGATCAAGGTATTAAAATATTTGGTGTGTTGTGCTAAAAGATACATTATACTATTTCGGGATTAATGTTAAGTTTTTTTTGGAAATTTAGTAACCCTGTTTCTAAATTTTTGGATTTTTTTCAGATATATTTTAGAAGGGTTTTAAGGTTAACTATTTATCTAATGATTTAAGTTAAACTCTGAATGAGGTTTTAGATATTAAAGTATGATTTTTTCATATTAGATAACCTATGTTTATTATTTTGGTTTTGTTAAATATATTGAGATTGTAGGAATTAATTTTCATTCTTTTATAGATCTTATGATCTGTTAAAATCTAATTTTAGTTCTTGAGGCATGAAAATTTCATCTTGATTATTCATTTATTAGTGTGAGAGATGAATTAAAATATTTATCAAAGGACAACCAAAGGAGGAAATTATTATTATGATATGGAAATAAATCAAATAAATATATTTTACCTATTTATATATCTTGATATTAAAATAATTCCTCAACTTTTGAAAAAAGTTCTTGAAATAAAAATGTTATACATTTACCTTCATTTCTAATGAATCGATGGTATTTTCACTTATCAAAGATTTATTGTTTTATGATCATTAACTTTCTATTGAATAAATTCTCTATCACTATATATTATTCCTTAAGATTTAATTTTCTATTTCATGTCCATATTTTAACATCCCGTAACTATTTTCATTATCTGAGAACCTGATTTTATGTTATTTCAGTTAACTATCATGTTTCCCACTTTTCCTTTTAAAATGAGGTTTTATTATTCTTTTTTATGATGTGGGTTTTCACAAAGTAATTTTCAAATATTAAACCTTTTATAAATTATGAAA
Organism: Viscum album; assembly: GCA_963277665.1. NCBI lineage: Eukaryota > Viridiplantae > Streptophyta > Magnoliopsida > Santalales > Viscaceae > Viscum > Viscum album. The sequence continues at coordinate 1,758,860,601 of OY728150.1, forward strand.
ATTGATATGGTAAAATTTATTTATGGGGGATAATGTAACACCCATAGATTTTAAAAGAAGATTGTGTTTGATATCATACAAGACACATAACACTAAGCTTAAATAAACAATAGAATATTATTATTTAAATATTATTGTTATAACCTATCCATTAAATTATAGGGTATGAATAGGATCATCTATATTATTAAACATATATAAACTTCCTACGTAATAAAAATTTATTGATTAATTCTTAGGAAATAAGCACTCAATTTTTATTAAAGTTATTTTATGCATTGAAAATACATTCTCTTAAAAAATAATTTTCATTAATTTTGTGAGAGAATATTATAACTATTTTATGGAACTTTTTGAAAATTTATTTGATAAAATTAATTTCGTTTTTTGAAATCAGCATGTCATGTTTTGTTTATAGTGAATTTTTGAGATTTTTTTAAAAATATTAATTTTCAAATGAATAGTTAGAAATAATGATTTTCATTGAAAAATATATATTTTTCATAAATTAAAGAGTAAATTTTGTTTTAAAATGATTTAAAATTAAAATTAGTTCTATTATATTATTAATAATCCAATAAATATCATTGAAATCAATTATATTGTTAAATTTGATATAAAAATATTTTGAAACTGAAAAATGAATTTTTTTTAAAAAACTTTTTTATGCGTCCAATGTATTTTTATCATGATAAATTAAATAAATCATTATTTGAAAATTATTTTAATAAAAACTATATATCATATTTTCAATCAAATTTTTTAACATTCATCTAATATTTTTACTACGTAAAAGATAAGAATAAATCCATTTTTATACTTAGAAATGTATTTTTATAAAAGTGGTTTTCGTCTCATTTTGAAAAATTATTATTAATTAATTTCTTCCAATTATAGGTATTTAATTTGAAAAAAAAAAGATTCCATATTTGAAATCTGGAATTTCAAATTTTGTAAATAGGGACCTCTTATTATTAAGCATTATGAATAGTAACTATAGTAAAATGTATCAAGTCAGTAAAGGGTAAATCTGGTTAATCTAGGTTAAAACTAAGAGATAAGGCCATAATATTTAATCCTAATTATCATTAGATGAATTTATTCGACCTCCATCACCTTAGGATCAAAATTGAGTTGTTTAATGGACACTTATCCATGAAAATGACCTATATAATATTTAAAGCAGTGAAAAATGAAAAATTTCCCTCTCATGCTTTTAAATATCTATTTTGTGTCCACATATGGAAAAAAGATAGTTATGAAATAATATAAATGTCTATTTTTAGAATAATAAAATTGTTTTCATGATGAAAATTTATTTATAATTTTTTGTAATTAAATATTTACATTAAATTATTACACAACTCTAATAAATTATTTAATAAATTAATATAAAATTAAAATAAATAATTTTAAAAATATTAAATGAAATATAATTTGAGTAAATTATAGTGTTATAAGAAATTTTTAGATAAATATAATATCTTTTTGTTATGTTAAATTATTATATTCTAATTAGAACTTTGTTTTTATGTCTTTTAAGTCAAATTAAACGAATAGTGTCAAAATAGATATTAATGATATTTTATCAGAATAATATTTTATTAAATTAATTAAAAATCATATAAATATTGAAAGAGAGAAATGAGGAGAAAATTTCGGCAAAATTTTCATCCCTTATCCATTTATGATCCAATTTTAACAATATATGTAAAATTATAACCCTTTAATAGTGAAAAAGGTGTTACTATAGTTAAGGATAAAATAGGTTAATTATGGGGTTAAACCAAAATATAGGGTTTAAAACACCTCTTAAGACCTATAAAAAAAAATTTGGTTGATGATATTTCAACCCCATACTACCTTATATTCGAATACCTGACCATTTTGAATAATATTTCTAGAAAATTACATTATTATATTTTAATCTTTTAAGAAATTTCAATAGTGTCCCTCCCCTCAATTATAAAAGGGAATCTATCCTTTCTATTTTTCACACCGTTTTGAGACTTCTATAATGAAAATACCCTAAACAATACATTATAAACTTCATTATCCATACTATATATATGATTTTCCTCCCAAATATTAACCCTAGGTTCCTTAAGAGGTGATATAAAGGAGTTGTTTCAAACAACTTGTAATCGCCTTAACCGATCACTTACTTTTTAATTATTCTTTTACCTCATCTAAATATGTTATATTATTAATTAAATAATAAATTAAGTATCCTAAATATAACTAAATTTTATTATTATTCTTAAACCAAAATTATTTTACCCTCTTTATATCAAATGGTATGTGAAAGTATCGCTTGTGTGTACGTGTGGCTTAGCATCTCCATATAGTGATACAAATTCATTTTTCATTACCATATTTTATGGATAATTATTATGATGGGTTTAAATTTAATATAACATATGTACCACCTAATTATTATAATCTATTTATAATATCATATCTATCTTCTTATAATAAAAACCGTTAGAAAATGATAACTTCACTCATATGTATGAGGGTATTGCCACCTCCACAAAGAAATGTGATTCATTTTCCATCACCACTTTACATAGATGGTAATAATAATGTATTTTATGAATATATATAATATATATTATATAATAATTATTATTTAGAGTTTAATTATTATTTACCTTTCTTTCATTCTATCCTTCAAAAAGTTAAAACATCATTCATGCGTATGTATGACCTATTATCTCCATAATAGTGTAATTCATTTTTCTATCTATAATTTTTATGGATTAATATATATTTATATATATATTATTGTATTTATATCATTATTATCATTCTATAATTTATTTAACCATGATCATAGTATAAGGACCAAGACTATTGGACCAAAACAATCATGAGAAATGAAGTAGTTATCACCTAGAATAGTGATTTTAATATCAAATTGTTAATATACGGGTGATAATATATCATAAGTAAATCATAAATGTTATGATATATATTATTAATATTATAGAATAAATTTATAATAAATATATATTTATTATACATGAGCATCAAATTTTCATGATGAAAGGTGAGACTTGAGGTAAGGGATTTTCATCTCACTTTTATTTTTGTGAGACACATGCTATATTCACCACATGTTATTTTATGTGTTGTATATTATTACCATTAATGTATTTTATGATTATTATTATGAAAATTATAGGTATTTAAATGTCCATATAATTTTCTTTCCTTCATTGGTCTTATGACTAAAAAGTTACCAAAGTGTTAAGGGTTTTATTTCACAATCTCATCTTTTATCAGGATTGTTTATGATTAAGTTTATGATAATGAAATTTTATGATCTACATATCAATAAACTATATAATTTTATTCTCCTTTGGTTATTTATTAAAAATACATGTTTTACTTTTATTAACCACACCTTAAGTACTCAAGAGACCAAAAATATGTTTTTATGTAAAATCAAATTTATCTCTCTCTTCGGTTGAAAACCCATTTTATTAAATATAAATGTTTTGTAAAAATGTTTTCAAGAATGTTTTTACAATTATGAAATGAATTTTTAATTAAATTTTTACCTGTGTTTTATTTTTATAAAATTTATTAAAATTAATGTTATATTTTTCTTAATGACATACTTTTGACTATTTACTTACAATGTAAAAGGAACCCATATTTTAGCTTATATGACATGAATAGAATTTATTTACATCATGACTGATCAATGTTTCAAATATTCCATTACAGTTTTACAAGGTAATTTTTAAATAAATTTTTTTTCATAATATTTTGGAAATTTTTATGTTTTAAAAATTTTATTTCAAAGTGAAAAGAATATTTTCCCCAAGAAATTTTCCAGTGATTATGTAAAGTAATTTTCCATCCATGATAACATCCTTTGATGTTACTTATGATTTACTATGGATATGATTCAATGGTAACATACTTATTATATATTTTTATGGTTTATGACTATGATGATGAAATGTTTATAAACCCCATTTATTTTCATGGGTTATGCGATGTTAAATTGATGAAATTTTTATAAAACACATTTTATTTTCACGGGTTAAGATGTGATGGTATGATGAATGATATTATGATCTTATAGAGAACATATGTATTCTTTTCATTATGTGATTGGTGATCTTGGAATTATATATCCCTCCATTGATTTGGGTAAATTTTTTAATCTCATGATATAACTATTGGAAAAAACATGATATGTTTTATCCATTATGGGAAATGTTTTGATGCACTTGATCCATTATATGAAACAAGTAAATGTGCTTGATCTATTATGGGAACTAAGTGTTTCATCTAGATTCATTATGATTTAATGGTCTTGGTAGTTAACCTTGACATATAAAATGGTTTTTATATCTACGATGTCACCACACTTATATGACATGAAATTATGGTTATTGATTGATTTATGATGTTTTATAACTCTTATGAATCGTGTATTTTGAAATGATAAAGCTTTATGTCATGAATCATGTTTAATATCCTTGATAGATTGGGTATGAACTTTATAATTTATAGTCATGATCTCATTCTCCTATACTTATCTTATGATTTCATATGATCATTAATCGATATCTCTAATGTTCACCCTTTATATGAATATGATATCTGTTGGAACCATGTTCTTCAAAGCATGATTTGGTGTATGGTTTGTGTTTGTTGTCAATCCTCAGTGGAAGTTCAGGGTGTGAACCAACAAAGCGATCATACCGTTCAGGAAGAAAACAGTAGTGAAGGTGGCGCTGTTTCCCAGTGTTTGCCAAATTTTTGGGCCTGAAAATCCGTAAATAAAGTAAAGTGTTTTTGGCAAAGACACTTGCGCGCCGAGCTCTTGGAGGATGAAAGACTTGCGCGCCATATGTTTTTGAGGATCAGAACATCACAATTTGGCTAAGGAAAGAAGGTCGCGCAAGTGTTGGTTGGGTCGCGCAAGTAACTTGCGCGACAGAGGATCTGGAGACAGGACTTGCGCGCCGCCGCGCAGGGGGTCCAGTTTGCCTATAAATACTGGACCACCCCTCCTCATTTACAACGGAGTTCAAGGCCGAGAGATTGCTCGAGCTCTCGTCGCGCAGGTGGTTGAGTCGCGCAGGTGGTTGTTTTGTCGCGCAAGTAGAGCTTGCGCGCCGGTGTTTGGCTGTTCTCCCAAGGCAGTTTGGAAGAGTAAGGAAGTGGATCGCGCAAGTATTTTGTTCAAGAAGGCAGTGTCGCGCAGGTGCTTCAGTGACACTTGCGCGCCAGTTTAGACTTGCGCGCCTGAGACTTGCGCGCCGCCGGGAGACTTGCGCGCCGGGCTTGAAAAGTAGTCCTAGACACTATTAAAGCACGCCTGCCTTGCTGGAGCTGCACGAAAGCTGATAAACTACTCGGTTCATTCGAGGAAAAGTGATATTCTTCTTCTGGTGAGAATCGGACTTCAATAGAGCATCTACATTCAACAAAGGATGCACTCTTATGCAAATGAAGAACAGACCTACACGTCTATAAACTGAGTGGGACTTCACCAACGGCAGTGAGCCAGGGGGAGTCAACGGGAGTGACCCGAGGGATGCAGTGAGTTATCCCTGAACTATTGTAAAGGCAGTGAGCCTGGGACAGAGTGTCTGTACCCGAACTTTTGTATCCGCAGCTAGTGAAGCATAGTGGATTTAGGTACGACCGGAAACCTGTCGGCGTATGCTCCTTGGACGTAGCCCTTAGTGGTGAACCAAGTAAAAATGACTGTGTCTTCTCTGTGCATGTGAATGTTTTCATTTTGATCATAATCATCATACAGGTTCAACAAGTTCCTACCAACGTGGGAACAAGATCCATCAAATTAAAAGAAAAAGTGTTCACCCTGATTCACCCCTCCCCTCTCAGGGTGTCCCGGGGTCCTTCAAGTGGTATCAGAGGGTAAAGGTTGCTGGCGTTGAATCTGACCTTCTTCGTCATGGAAAACGCGATCAATGTCAGGGGAGTCCCTCACTTCGATGGAAGCAATTTCCAGATCTGGAAGAACAGAATGAGATCTCATCTAAGATCTCTTGGAATGGAAGTTCTTTTTTCTACTGTGCAAGGAATACATGTCACTGATCCAACAGTTCTGGCTATGACTGAAACAGACAGGAAACTTCTTGATGCAGATGCCAAAGCACAGAATGCTCTCACTGCTGCCCTTTCTGATCAGATTTACCTGAAGGTGATGAATTGCACCTCAGCAAAATCTATGTGGGATAAACTTGAGAATATTTATGAAGGTTATAGCAAAGTGAAGGAGGCAAAACTACAAGTGCTACACAATCGGTTTGATGATCTGAAGATGCATCCAGACGAGAATGCAGACTCTTTCTTCAATCGAATTACTGAAGTGGTTGGAGCAATTCGGGGTCTAGGCGAAGAAATCAAAGACATTGATATTGTAAAGAAAATATTAAGAAGACTTCCACCTCTGTATAATGCGAAGGTGTCAGCTCTTGAGGAAAGAGATCTTTCCAAACTTTCTCTAGATGACTTACTGAGCAGTTTGGTAGCATATGAAATGAGAGTCAAACCAGAAGATGCTACGACTCGGGTGAGCAAGGAAATGGCATTCAAGGCCATGGATAAATTGAAAATCTCAAAGGATAGTAGCGGTGATGATGACGAAGAGAAAGAAATTCTTTCTCTCATTGCAAAGAAGTTCCAGAAGGGGAAAGGGAAATTCAAAGGGAAGTTACCTCTCGCATGCTTCCGTTGTGGAAAAGTTGGGCATATTGCCTCTCAGTGCTTGAAGAATATCAATGATGATGACAGTGAAGATGAAAACTTCAAGAAGCCTCAAAGAAGGTTCTTCAAAAAGGGAGACTTCAAATCTGGTAAGAAAATGCAAAGGAAGAGTTTTGTCTGTGAAGAGGAAGAAGATGACAATGAATTCTGTGATGAAGAAGAACCAGAATTCAAAACTGGGAACCATGCTTCTATGATGGCCACTGTTGAAAAGTCAGAAGATACTGATGGTGAAAAACAACTGAGAACTTGTGTAGATCCTGAGGTGCAACTTAAGGATGCAGTTAGTAAGCTTAAGATTAAATGTAAGAGCTGCAATAAGTGGAAATCAATTGTAGAAGAATCAACTGAATATGTTGATCAACTTGAAGCTGAAATTGAACGACTGGAAGAATTTGTGAAGGTACAGTCTAAAATAATTGAAAGCAATGATGATGCAGTTGATCTGAAGCTGAGAATTGAAGAGCAAGCAAAGGTCATCAATGACCTCACATCCAGACTGGATGAAAAATCCAAGACTGTTGAGGGTCTTGAGGAGGAAGTAGTTACTCTGAGGAGTAAAATGGAGACAGAATCAGTTCCAAAAGAATCGAGGAAGAAAATATAGTTCGGAAGATTCTCAGATGCAGAATTACTTGCAAGAGCCAAGTGTGGTTCAGATGGGGTTGGAAAAGTCTTGAGTGATCAAAGACCTGCTTGCATGGGAAAGAGTGGAATTGGCTGTGAGGCTGAGTCATCAACTGCTGGAAGTGAAAAGATCCAAAATAAAGATAAGATGAAAGTTGAACATGTTGAAATGTTACCTAGAGTTCTGAAAAAGGAACCCTCAATCCAAACTAAAAGGAGACCTGACAATTATCCTCAAACTTTCAAAAATGGCAGACAGTCTTACTATTCTCCCAAGGAAGAAGCTATAAGGAAAAATTCAAGTGAGAAGACATTTCTTCTCATGAAGTGTCAGTTCTGTGGCTATCTGGGCCATACCATGTCCTATTGTGAAGAGGCAAGAAGCTATCTGAATGGAGAAGATATAGATGCTCAACAAAGGAGAACAATTTCATATCCTAAATCTTATAGAAGAAATAATTTCTATGGATATTGTTTTCATTGTTCTAACTTTGGTCATAAGGCCATTAATTGCAGGCAGAGAAGGGACATTGACACCTCATACAGAAGTTCTAGACATGTCAAGTCTCGTCAGCAAGACGATGTTTCTCTTTCAAACAGGTTCTCACCTCTTAAAGAAGACTTTGACTATGAAGAACCTGGGTTTGCGGAAGAGATAGTTGAAAGGCCATCAGTTCTATATACTCAATCTAATGTCTCATGGAAGGAAAGGAGGAAGATTGAGAAATCAAACCTTGCAGAGGTAGCTCTCAAAGCTACAAAGAACAACAGTACCTGGATTCTAGATAGCGGTTGCTCATCTCATATGACAGGTAATGCCGGTCTACTAACAAATATCATAAAGAATGTTGATGGTACAGTAAGATTTGGTAATGATGGGGCTCTGAAAATCAAAGGGAGTGGAAGTACCAAATTAGCTAATGGAGAACTAAAGAAGACTGAAGTCCTTTACGTAGATGGCCTACGTCATAATCTCCTCAGCGTGAGTCAACTCTGTGACTCAGGACTTGTTGTTACTTTTAATCAGAAAGGCTGCACTATCAAGGGAAAAACTGGCAATTCTCTCATGAAGGGATGCAGAACAGAAGGAAACTTGTATCAGGTTGATAGTGAAGAGAATGTATGTTACATGACTGTTGAAGAAGAAAACAATCTGTGGCATCGGAGATTGGGACACATCAATCAACAAGACATGGAGAAAATATCAAAATTGAGAATTGTCATGGACATTCCCAACCTGAAGCGTGAGCGTGAAAAATCCTGTGATGCTTGTATTCGTGGGAAGTTGGTCTGCAGTTCATATCGGCCAAAGAAGAAAAAGGCATCTCACCTTCTTGATCTGATTCATACAGATGTTTGTGGTCCAATAAATGTTGCCGGAACTCATGGAGAAAGGTACTTTGTCCTTTTCATAGATGATTACAGTCGAATGGCATGTGTGATGGTCATTCACCGGAAACGACAGGTCCTTGACTGCATGAAAACATATCGGCGAATCGCCGAGAATGATACTGGACGAACAATCAAAGTGTTGCGATCTGACAATGGAGGAGAATACACGTCCATTGAATTTGAAAATTATCTGGAGAAGCATGGGATACAACATGAGGTAGCTGCTGTGAGAACTCCACAACAAAATGGAGTTGTTGAACGAAGGAATCGACAGGTGAACAACATGGCACGAACTATGCTGATTGAGAGTCGTATTCCACGACATTACTGGAAAGAGGTTGTTCAAGCTGCAGTGTACATTCAGAATCGAACAGGACTTTATATGGGTGAGACGAAGACACCATATGAATTGTGGCATGGACGGAAGCCTTCTCTAAAATACTTTCGTGTTTTTCGAAGTAAGTGCTTCATCAGGAACAAAGAAGGAAATCAGGGGAAATATGGTGACAACGCAGATGAAGGAATCTTCCTCGGTTACTCAATGAACAGCAAAGCCTACAAATGTTTCAACAATCGTTTGGGAAGGATTGTGGAAAGCAATGATGTTAAGATAATTGAAGAGAAAACCACAAATGCTTCACGGACGTCATATGCTGATGTGATAGAAAGTCATGAAGAATGTGGACATGAAGAAACTACAAATGCAGAAATAGAGGAAACTGTTCAAAACACTCATCAATCACATAATGATGTTGACTCAGAAGAAGAATCTGAAGAAGAAACTATGGCTGAAGAGAATACTACTGAACCTCGTAGGAGAAATCGAAGAGCTGAGATTGATCCATCCAACATAATTGGGGATAGGAGTGCACCCACACAAACCAGAAGGATGAGGAATACCACGCAATCAGCATTTCTATCAGTTGTAGAGCCATCCTCATTCGAAGAAGCTGCAAAAGATGAATCTTGGGTGAAAGCCATGAATGATGAATTAGATCAGATTGATAAGAATCAGACATGGGATCTTGTCCAGAGACCTGAAGGTCACAATGTGATTGGTACCAAATGGATTTTCAAAAATAAGTTTGATGAGCATGGAAGTGTTATCCGAAACAAGGCACGACTGGTATGTAAAGGATACTCCCAGATTGAAGGTATTGATGTTGAAGAAACCTTTGCTCCAGTTGCTAGACTGGAATCAATCAGGATTTTCCTTGCCATGGCACTCCAAAGAGGATATAAAGTATATCAAATGGATGTTAAGACAGCATTCTTGAATGGTGTACTCGAAGAAGAAGTCTACATTGAACAACCAGTGGGGTTTGTCTTGGGTACCGATGAAACAAAGGTCTGCAAACTAAAGAAAGCTCTATATGGTTTGAAGCAGGCACCACGGGCATGGTACTCACGGCTAGATTCATATCTCAAGAAGTTGGAATTCAAAAGAGGAGGAGTTGATCACAATCTGTATGTGAAAAATTCTCCAAAAGATCAGTTCATGGTTCTTGTCTACGTTGATGATATCATTTTTGGTGGCAGCAGGCAGAAATCAGTGGATGAATTTGCCGACCACATGAAATCAGAATTTGAAATGTCTATGATTGGGGAGCTCAAATATTTCTTGGGGTTGCAAGTAATTCAAAAGAAGGAATACACTTTCATTTCTCAGGAAAAATATGCAAGAGAGGTGCTGAAGAAGTTCAATATGCAAGACTCCAAACCAATGTCAACTCCGATTCCTGTTGGAACTAAACTTGGAAAGCATGAGGATGGAAACTCTGTTGATCCCACCATGTACAGGAGGATCATTGGAAGCCTACTGTATCTGACAGCGACAAGGCCAGATATTGTCTTTGCAACATGCCTTGCGGCCCGCTTTCAGAGTAATCCAAAGGAGGAACATATGTCAGCAGTAAAAAGAATCATGAGGTATATTCAAGGCACACATAACTTCGGGTTATTTTTTGCTGCAGGCAGGGACAGTGAATTATCAGCATTTTCTGATGCTGACTGGGCTGGGGATGTAGTAGACAGAAAGTCCACTAGTGGTGGAGCTTTCTATATTGGGCATAAATGTGTTGGCTGGTTGAGCAAGAAGCAAGAAAGTACTTCTCTTAGTACTGCTGAAGCTGAATATATCTCCGCCACAAAAGCATGCACTCAACTTCTTTGGATGAAGCAGCAGCTAACAGATATTGGCGATAAGGTGCAGCAACCAATGGTGATTTATTGTGATAACAAAAGTGCAATTGATCTTACGAAGAATCCGGTTCAGCATTCTCGTACAAAACATATTGAAATACGGTATCATTTTATCAAAGAAAAGGTTGAACAAGGCGTGATTAAAATGGATCATGTTGGAACTAATGAGCAAGTGGCTGATATTCTAACCAAGCCATTGTCCGCGGCTGTGTTCGAGAAGCATCGGTTGAACCTCGGTGTTCGACCACCTCCTACTGCATAAGGAGGCTCCGGAAGTCCCCTCTCCCCGTTTGTTTTAACTGTTTTTATCTGTTTATGGCTGTGATGCAGGTTTATGGGGGAGATACTATCCAGGGGGAGTATGGATTGAGCTGAACGTTGAACAAACTTTTCGGTCTTTGGTTTTATTGTCAATGGGGGAGAAAGGAATAAATTCAAGGCAAGAAATTCTTCTGTGATGAGAAGTGTAAGCTTGTGATGAGAAGTTTAATAAGGATAACATTGGGATGGAGAATTTCGTCGTGTACGATTTCAACACACTAAGACCCAATTCAAGCTTTCTCTCTTGTTTTCTACACCGAGCATTGCTCACATAGACTTAGAGTGTTAGCTGAGTTGATTCTTGCGTTTTGGATCTGCTCATGGTTGGAGATATATTGAATTTATTCTGATTGCCAACAAACCCAAAGGGGGAGATTGTTGGAACCATGTTCTTCAAAGCATGATTTGGTGTATGGTTTGTGTTTGTTGTCAATCCTCAGTGGAAGTTCAGGGTGTGAACCAACAAAGCGATCATACCGTTCAGGAAGAAAACAGTAGTGAAGGTGGCGCTGTTTCCCAGTGTTTGCCAAATTTTTGGGCCTGAAAATCCGTAAATAAAGTAAAGTGTTTTTGGCAAAGACACTTGCGCGCCGAGCTCTTGGAGGATGAAAGACTTGCGCGCCATATGTTTTTGAGGATCAGAACATCACAATTTGGCTAAGGAAAGAAGGTCGCGCAAGTGTTGGTTGGGTCGCGCAAGTAACTTGCGCGACAGAGGATCTGGAGACAGGACTTGCGCGCCGTCGAGGGACTTGCGCGCCGCCGCGCAGGGGGTCCAGTTTGCCTATAAATACTGGACCACCCCTCCTCATTTACAACGGAGTTCAAGGCCGAGAGATTGCTCGAGCTCTCGTCGCGCAGGTGGTTGAGTCGCGCAGGTGGTTGTTTTGTCGCGCAAGTAGAGCTTGCGCGCCGGTGTTTGGCTGTTCTCCCAAGGCAGTTTGGAAGAGTAAGGAAGTGGATCGCGCAAGTATTTTGTTCAAGAAGGCAGTGTCGCGCAGGTGCTTCAGTGACACTTGCGCGCCAGTTTAGACTTGCGCGCCTGAGACTTGCGCGCCGCCGGGAGACTTGCGCGCCGGGCTTGAAAAGTAGTCCTAGACACTATTAAAGCACGCCTGCCTTGCTGGAGCTGCACGAAAGCTGATAAACTACTCGGTTCATTCGAGGAAAAGTGATATTCTTCTTCTGGTGAGAATCGGACTTCAATAGAGCATCTACATTCAACAAAGGATGCACTCTTATGCAAATGAAGAACAGACCTACACGTCTATAAACTGAGTGGGACTTCACCAACGGCAGTGAGCCAGGGGGAGTCAACGGGAGTGACCCGAGGGATGCAGTGAGTTATCCCTGAACTATTGTAAAGGCAGTGAGCCTGGGACAGAGTGTCTGTACCCGAACTTTTGTATCCGCAGCTAGTGAAGCATAGTGGATTTAGGTACGACCGGAAACCTGTCGGCGTATGCTCCTTGGACGTAGCCCTTAGTGGTGAACCAAGTAAAAATGACTGTGTCTTCTCTGTGCATGTGAATGTTTTCATTTTGATCATAATCATCATACAGGTTCAACAAGTTCCTACCAACGTGGGAACAAGATCCATCAAATTAAAAGAAAAAGTGGTCACCCTGATTCACCCCTCCCCTCTCAGGGTGTCCCGGGGTCCTTCAATATCACCATTTATTATGTTTCCTTTATCCATATTATAAAGAAAGGTTTTAAATAGGTTTTCTCTATGAATAGTACTAAATTTTAAGGTCTATTTGGAATAAATTAAAGATCTTTCATGAGATAAGAATAATGTGTATCTAGTCTCCAAATACATGAAACATTTACAGTCCTCATGTGTGTTTTTATGAAATATATAGAATATTCATCTAAAAATATGTAATATTTATGTATAAAAAGCCTTGGTAATTATATATTCAAGGTGGTAATTAATCTTGGAAATATTTTATGGAATATCCTTATGAAAAATCAGGTTTATGCAGTGGAAAAGATATATATGCTAAATTAGTTGAGAACCTCGATTATAAGGTTATATATTTCTTGAATAAAGTTCATATTAGAGGTTTTAATATTATATTTGAGGTTATTTAGGAATTATATGTTGATAAAAATAGCTAAGAACATATGAAAAATCTATTTTTTTTTCTAGTTATAAAGTCTCAATGGTGTAACACTCGCACCAAAATAGTGAAAGCTATATACAAACTTGTCTCATTATTTTAGGAAAAATATATTTAGCTAAAGAATAATTGTAAAAAACATTAATGTTAAATCTGATAAAAATAAATATTTTGAATAAATAATCCATATTTTAGAAGATAATCAAAATGTAACTCTTTGTGTCAATGAATCACAAACTCAACTTAAAGAAAAATGAATCAAGGACTTTGATAATACTCTAAAATAAAGTATAAAAAATCATGAATATATGATCCAAAATTTTAAGAGATAATGGGAAAATAGATTTAGTTTAGTTCAATATGAGAATAATTCCTTCAATGTAAAGTGTCATGAACTTGAAGTCATATTGAGAAATTTGGAACCAACAGAAGATGGAACTTCCCAAATAGTTGAGAATAAAAATATTTCCAACCAAATTTATAAATTTATTATTATTTATAAGAATACACAAAATAGTGTCAATAAAATCTTAGAATCATCACATAATCAATACATTGTAATCTACTATAATAATGTATCCCATAATATAATTACAAAATGTTTTTACTAATTCTTTTTTTATAGATAACACTAGATTAAAGTAAAAATATGAAGAAAAAAATATATAATAAAATATCTTAGAAACCCACCAATACATTAAGAGTGTATATGGTTTTATTAACCTTAAATGTAAAGGAATTAAATATCTCAAAAATGAACTTAGAAAAAAGAATATTTTTTGTCTACTTATGGTTTTCTAGAGGTTTGGAAAGAAGTATATTGAGTGTTAGAGAAATATTTAAAATCATGGAAATGATAAAAGTTATACATTCATGGGGGTCATAATTGAATTAAATAATAAAATTTTTATATTGAATAAAACTCTATAGAATAATGGAAATCTATTTCTTAAAAAACATATTTCATTTTTTGGAGAATTTATGTTAGTATTTAAATATAAGTTTTCACTATTATGATTAATTATAGTATGTACTAAATTATCACCAATCACATTATTATTTTAAAATAAGTCGACAAAAACTAAATAAGTATGTGATAAAGGTAGATAATTATTCCTTTTAGAGTGAATAAAAGAATAAATCTAAGAAAAGTACCATCAAAAGTAAAAGAAGAAAGTTAAAAAGGATTTCAAACCACTAGGGAAGATATGATTCTATTGTGGTAAGATAGTTTATGTCATGGACCACTATAATATGACCATGAATTTCAAGATAGAAGGGAGTAATTTGAAATCAATAAAATAATCAATCCTTGGAAAAGATGGTAGGATTGTTTTATTTTTTAAAACTCTTAAGTAATAATTTGAAAGGTTGTCTAAAAGGGTATTACAAAGTATTCTAATATGTTTTTGAGGGTAAAGGCTGAACATATTTCAATTAAGTGTATAACTTGGATGCCTAGACAGAAGAATGAATTATAAGACAAATGTAAAGTACCAATGAATTCAAATAGTAATAATTCTACTTCCAAGAAGGATTCTACAAAAAAATGAAGGTTTTGTATACTCCTAAGTAGTGCTTGAAAATTTGGTCTGGATAATTGGAAATGTACAAGAATTTATAGAAAGTAAAATATAATGAAAGTTCTCTAATTAATAAAGTGAATAAGGTTGTTCCAACCAAGAAGATAACTCAAAAAGAAAAAAAATCATACCAACTAAATATGTGAAGATATATAAAGTAAATAATAAAACAAGTATGAATAGTTTTAAACATTTTAGATATATAAGAAAATGAGTTTCTAGGATTGAGATATAATTCTCAGCCATGTTTCTCACATTGAAGAGCTGATGGTGACTCAACTTATTCTAAAACTATTGTCTGTTCTTTTTCTACTGAGAATTGAAGGTGGAGCTTATAGAGGACTTATAAATGCTGTGATAATAATATATTATATAGGAACCATCAATCATTGAATATTTTAATTGGTATCTGGTAATCTCCTTGAAAAATATTATTTTTCATATCTCAATTAGTATCAAATATCAATTGGTATCACAAATTCTCAGAGCTTATTTCTATAGAATTTTTTATAGTGAAACTTAATGAAAGAATCCCTATAGGGGAACCTAAGGGAGATAAATATTACAGATATCTATCACATTATGAAAAATCTATAATTATATAAAACCTTTAAGAAACTTAAAAAATAGGTATAATAATTAGTTTCACATCTCTGGTTTTAGTTATATTAAATCCGAATATAAAATGAGACTAACATGCTTGCACTTGATTGTTTTTTATTTTTTTTATTTTTATTTTTTTGAATTATAGTCTGGTTTCATGAATTTATTATAAAATATATTTTATTACACCTTATATAAACAATTTCATATTTTTTATCACATTAAGAAATATGTATGGATAGCTCTATATTCTATATTAGTAACTCTTATTTTCTACATTGTGTCAGCCCAAGTAGACTTGGAGTTGATTAGTTGATGTCACATCACTAAGAAGAATGTGGTCCCACCCAACCATCATGTGTAATTGAATTATTCTCTCAAAAAAGGGAAATAACGTAAAGAATAATAAGGGATAAAATGATTTACTTAACAAAGTTGAGGTGATGATAATGCCTTTCCATAAACTTATCGTATCAATAAACAGTAGAATACCTCTTTCCCTTTTCATTTATTATTAATAAAGGTGATAAGGGTTATATTGAATTTTTAACTTTTTAAGTGAATTGGGTATTTATAACAAATCAAAAGGGGGAGATTGAAATGCCGAAATGGATTAATCAATATGATGATGTATTTGTTGTCAATGAGTTGTAAAAAGTAATGAATCATGGAGTGTTGGGTGGTGGAAGAAGTATCAACACTTTTGAGATAATGAATATACTACCATAAAATAATGGGTAAGGAAGTTTTTAGCTATATTGTCTTTGAATACCTATCTAGTAAGATTCAAGATAATAGCTAGAACATCATATGATTGTTGAGTCGGTCCTCATTGAGATATGGAAATTTTTTATTGGTGAGTGTATCACCATCTAAAACATGTTACAAATAAAGGTTAGTAGAGATGGATTATAAAATTATTTTTATACAACTTTCCAATATATGATTAAATAAATTATTAATTTTGGATCAAATAACTATGAATATATTTCTAGAATAGTATAGAAACTATCTATATGTAAGTGACCGTAAAGGCTGTTATATTTTTTGATAAAATCACTTAGATGAAGTTTTATAGAAATTAATATTTGAGGATGAAATTAAAAGGTATAAAGGTTTATGTAAATACTCTAAAATGTATATTTAATATGCTATAATATTTTGGGGATGGTTCATAAGATGTTTATAAAGGTTTCTTAAATTCATAAAAGTGATTTAAGTAATTTGAGAGAGCCTTATGATGATCTAAAGATGTTTTGAGTGGAGTTTATAAGGTCTAGAATGAGTCTTACTATGTTTTTATTATACATATTATATTTTATATGATATGTTATATAATTTATAAGAGGAAGTGTTGAAAATTTCAAATAAAGGAATCTACATGGGAAATATAACATATTTTGTATCTTATAGCTGAAATTCATTAATGGAAAGTAACACATATGCTATCTGGTTTCATACATAATATATTTATTGAGAATACTCTAAAAATATAAAAGTTGTATAATGTGTAACATATTATTTAAGATATGTAACATTTTTTTCTAAGGAAGTTGAATGTGTAATATATTTCTCAAGAAGCATTGAAAATTTTCAAAGGCATTCGGTGTATAATATATTTATTAGTTGCATAAAATATTTCTATACATATAAAACATATTTTTAAGAATTTGTATGATATTAATTATACATGTGATTTTTCTAAGGTATATGTAACATATTTTCTAGATAAATATTATATAGGATGAAGAAAATTGAAAATGCATTGATCATGCATAATATATTTTTTCAAGGTAAAATTCATATATAATATTTTTTGTTCCGAAAATTATAATATGCCTAATATTTTTCTAAGATTTGAGGTAAAATTTCTCAAATTATAGAGAAATTAATATTATATTACTTATCAAATGATTTATACATAAGATATTTAATATCTTACTTGATATTTAATACTTAGATAAAAGTGATATTTTAAAGATTATATTTCCATAATTGAAATATAAATATTGAAGAATAATTCATATGATACCATAGATTGTTTTTTAAGATCAAAGAAAACATGGTGTTTTACAAGAAATGATTCAAACTTTTATTTGAGGAAGATGAAATAAGAATATGAGATTGAGGTTATCAATGTTTCATTAATTCTAGGATTTCAAAATGAGTTATTTGAAACAAAATATTTGTGATCAAAGATAAATTAAATATGATGATTTTGGTACTAATACTCATTGATAAAAACATCAAAAACTGAATTTTATTTCAATATAAATTATTGATAAGCATGTCTTCCTGATTAGGAAAAAGGATATCAAATATGGATGATATTTTAAGAAAAATAAATGTTTTTTAAATGAATAAATTCCAAAATAGAATATATTAAAAATTAAATATTGTGATGTTGGAGTTTTTCTCAATTTATTTAAATATTAAAAATTAACTATCATTGAATATATGAATGGAAAAATATGAGATGAATTATGATAATTAAAATGAAATATGAAGTTTATTATGAAACATCAAATGAAGTTTATCCTTGAGGATGTGATTCATACTACAGTATATGTACCATTTTATTATTTTCATATAGATATGTATAATGATTTAATGTGAGTATTTTTTGATATAATTTTAGAATAAGAGTCTCAAGACTACTGGAATAGTTAAATGGGTACTTATTTAGATAAGATAAAATGAGAAGAAAATGTGTAAATGGTATTACTAGTAATTTAGTGGAGACATGAAATTGAGTAAAAATAATATTTGTTATTATGGGGAAAACCCCATGTGTTTTTATTAAGTAAAAATGAGGAAATCATGGTGTTGAGGATGAGAATATTTTTGAATAAATTTAATAATTGGTTTTTATGGAGATTATAGAATAATTAATTAATAATTAATTCATGATCTATTGAACATATAAATAATGGGAAGAAGTTAAATAAGATGAATTTGACACTAAAAAAATAACCTCTCTAGAGAACCAGTAAAGATCTCTAAGAGAAGATGTAAAATTTAATGTTATTTAGATATATTGATCCAGTGCATTAAGGAAGAATACAAGAAGAAGAAAATGAGATACTCTATATTTCAAATAAAGTGTGAAAAAAATAATAAAACAAATAATATTTGAGAGAGATACTAATACTATTTTTACTATTATTATCTGGGTATTGAGCATTTTATATTGAGGGGATATTGGATGCTTGGTGATCCCAGGAGATCAAGTTTGAGTGAAATAAATGAATGGATTCTAATAAATATGTTTGAACTAGACTTTGTATAAAATAAAAAATTCAATGTTATTATTACTAAATATTTTAAGATAGTTGAAGATGAAATTTTAAAGAAGGATATCTAATCATCTGATGTATTGAAATTCAGTGCTAAGTGAATATATGCTTTAAGTATTTGTAAGGACATTAAGAAACTTTCTAGAGATAGTATAATCTAATAGGTTGTCATGTAAGTGGTTCATGTACTATTATTTTGGGATTATACCTAGACAAATCCACTTGTAATTAATGATAATATTATAGTAGAAAATATTTGAATCATATGATACTGATAACATCAACGAGTGGGTTTCCTAGGAGGGAGAAAACCTTGAAAATAAAATTGTGTGCTACTCTTTATTTATATTTTTTGTTGAATTTTGTGCATGTGATTGGGTAAAATAAACAAATATATTATTATTCCAATAGATAATATAGGTTCAAATACCAAAGGGGGTAAAATATTAAAAGAAAAATTGAAAATTTGGAAAAATACTGGCAACATCTGATTCACCCCCCCCCCCAAGTATCTGCATGGATCAAAAGGGAATTTCACTTGTATACTTAAAATTAACAAAATTAATGAACCTTGAACCACACAAATTGAAAGGGCAAATGGATAAATAAGATAGAGATGGTGATTTTATATCCCCTCTCTATGTTCCTAGAAAACCCTAAGGAACCTCAAGTGGGTTCTTATTAGAAAAGAGAAACTCTAACTTTTACCCCATTTAAAAAACACCCATAGGTCCACCATAACTCTGGTGGACTACCACAATAATTATGTTGGTATAGAGAGTGTTGTAACACTAATTTTTGACTCACTAAAACTCTAGTGGACAACAATTTGGGTTATGATGACTTCATATAGTCACCACTCAGAACACCTCCATCACCTGAACCCCCAAACTCACCCCAATACTTCTTAACCTGTGATTACACCTTATAAATTTCCTTTTAGAAATTTTAATCACATCTAAAAAATTAAAATTATCAATCCAAACTCAAAAGAATAAACCGTCTCTCGATTCCACAATCATTAGAACCTGACTTCCACCAATTTTACCAACTCAAATAGGTATGAGGCATTATATCAAACCAGTTTTATTTCATCTTCACATGGGCTATCATTATTTTTGTTTTTAACTATCATTAGATGATGTTTAAGTGAGTAATAATTCATCATAATAAATTTTTAAATATGAAAAATTCATGTTTGGTTTAATTATAGTAAATCCTTGTGTATTAAAAATGTTGTAATGTATAGAGAGTTTGTGAAATTGTTGAGCCTTTAATCAATCCTTAGAGTTTTAATGATTCTTATATATATGGGATAAAACTAAGAATAAATTTTTATACTCTAGGTATGTTTTTACTCTCTGGTTGGGTCTCTATTTATTTATCTCTTTCCTTTAATCCAGGGAACTAGTATACCATGGAGTTGGAAAAAAATATTCCAAAGAGTTTAGATATTTATATGGAGAGTAGATTACCTATGGAGGTCGGATTATTTTTTATGTTTCTTAGATATGTTCATCAAACACATTATGTAATAAGAGTTGGAAAATATTTAAATAGTATTTTCTTCATTTGTAGTTTATTTTTGGTAACTAGGTTGATCAAAAGAGAAGAATATTGGAAAGTGGCCAAAAGTAGTTATGTGTGTCTTCAATAATTTTTCATAGGTGAATTATAACTTAGTTAAAGATAAATATAATTTTAAAGTCATATTTATATATTTTAAATAATTTTTTTTGAATGATAAAAAACCACATCATTGTGGAGTATGTCTTATAGGTTGTAGTCTTTGAAAAGGATGGTGGAAGAAAAGTTGAAGATACTAGACACCATGTAGAGTATAAAATTTCATTTTTTACTAAACCTTGTCTTGGTTTCTAAACCACCACTATGGAATATAGTGTTTTTAAATAATATGTATGGAAAATATCTATGGACACCATGGGATAACTAAACAATGAAGTTGTACTAAATTCAGTTCTCATGTGAGATTGAAAAACATGGATGACTAAAAAAATCATATTATAGTGTATGTTATGGTAGAATGATTTTTTGAAATAATATTTGGGTAAAATGAGGTGTAAATAGCTATGTTCATGGTACAAAGTATAGTTTTATAAAACTAATTATTTTGGTCATGGATATGACTATGATTCTATATGTTTTACTAGATAATTATTCTAAAATCTATTAGAGTCATCAAGACTAAAACATGGTGTAGTGTAGATTAAGTCACATCACAGTGAATGTTAAATATGAAATTTAAAAAGAAGTAAATGATTGAATTTTTAGGGGTTTATATTTTTTATAGTCATGGTCTTTAGAGTCAAATCATTAACTAAAAACTATTTCATGTTTTGTGAGGTCATGTTGTGGTTTTTAAAATTTTCACATTATTTATAGATTTAGTTCTATATTCAAGTATGGAAAGTTGTAATATTTTATTGGTGATTTTACTTAACTATGATCGAAATTTTTAATAATAAATTAGTATATTACATGTCACATATAGAGTTAGATATTTTAAAAGAGATATTTAAAGGGTTTAAAAAAGAGGATAATTGAAGAAATTAAAATAGAGATGAAAAAAGAAGGGTAAAACTATTATATATATATATATATTTTAGCATATTTTTATTTTTAAAATTAAATATTAATTTGTTATTAAAGATTAATGTTTTTTTATGATATAGATAAATAGAAACACTAATTCCAAATTGGTTCATTTATTAATTTGATGATTTCATTGTAATTACCTATTTGTGTTATTATGCATTACCTTGTCTTAAAGTTGTAAATAGATGGATAGTGTGAATAAGTGGTCATTTTTTTATAGTGATTCATTCCTAAACCTTGTATTCACACAATATTATATTTTTGTATTCCTTGATATATTAGTAAATTATCTATGCATTCTCCTTGTATGTAGTCTTTTTGGATGACCTATGTAAAATCTATATATATGTGTGATTTAATTTTTTATTTTTATGATATAATTGTTTGTCTTTGTTTGATAAACTCAAGTGTTCTTGGTAATATGATAATAATATCCTTTCATAGTAATAAATTTATGCACTCTAAGTCGCCCCCTAGGGTGTTTGTGACCGTAGAGGTTGAAAAAAGTTGTATCAAAGGTGAAATTTTATTATTTAGAAGATTTGTTTCAAGTAAGCCTTTGATATAGAGATTGTAATTAATGTATGGGGAGATTAATTATTTTATGGGTGAAATATTTATATGCGAAAGAATCATATGAGATCATATCTTTGATATCAAGGGATTGGTGTGTTTTTGGCTTCGATACATGGAATATAAGTTAGTTATACCATAGAGAATAATTTAAATAAAATGAAGATAAATTAATTAATGCTAATGAAAATGAAAAAAATAATTTATTTAGAGTACTCTAAAATCATATATACTTAAAGGTGATGATATCTACACCCATGAAAGCAATATGGTACAAACTTTCCAATATTTATGAAGTGTAATTAAAGTTTAATAAGACAAAGATTCAAGTTTTTAATATCATATTCAATGATCTAAAGATATAACCTGATAATAAAAATTATGGTGTCTTCAATCGAATCATTTAGGTTATTATATTTATTCGTGAACTTTGTGATGAAATCTAGGATATCTAAATTATAAAGGAGATATTGGGAAAACTCATACATTTGTATAATCTAAAAGTTTTATCATGTAAGGAAAGGAATTCAGTGGATTTATCTCATGGGAATCTTTAAAGTAACTTGTAAGTGTATGAAATGATGGTGAATCCATAAGGAACATCAAGCCACTCATACAAGGATATTGTTTTCAAGGAAATATAAAATCTTGATATCAATCAAAATGAAGTTTAAGAGGATTTGTGTGATAAATTTATCTCTATTGTCTAGTAAGTTCAAGTTAGGGAAAGGTATATTTATGGTAAAACTATCATTGGATTTATTTAAGTTTTTAAAGGTTGTTCACATAGTAGTGAGGTATCCAAGGAGGCTAGATGAATATTTTGGTTAGTGTGATTTCTCACAAACCCAATAAAGGAAGTTCCCCCTAGAATTAATTTTAAATAATGAAATAAATCTATAATGAATTTTCAATGGAAGGGTCTAGTATGTATAGAAGAATAAAATAATCTATTTTATCTTTAAGAAGGTGAAATTTAATTTAAATATATATTATAATATTCTATGATAGAAATAGTGTAAAAGTATCAATATGAAAATAAATAAGAATATCAATTGTAAGGAGTAGTTTATCTAAAATTTAAACTTGAAGGATAAATTTAGTAGAAATATATTTAAAGTAAGAATAATGGTAATATCAAAAAGAAATTGAAACAATCCTCAGTTTATATTTATCAACTCAAATCTGAAATCACTTGATTGGTAAGTTAGTGAATGATCAAAATACTACACAAGAAAAATTTATAGAATTAGTTGACTTCAAAATTAAAATTAAGGAAAAATGAAAGGTGATTAATAAACTTAATTATTGTATTTAATATCAAGGAAAAAGTATTTAATCACTTAAAGAGTATGTTTTTACTCTGAAGAAGAAGTTATAATTAGAATTCAACTCTAAATATTCCATGAAGAAGCTATAGTTTAGGAAATTTTTAGATAAGTAAAACAAAGAAAGAAATTAAAGAGGCATATGGAATTTTAAAAATTTCTTGATTGATTGAAGGTAAAATTATATAATTAATATTAGGCTTAGATGTGAGGTTTAATCATAAAATACAAAGATAATAAAGAAAATAATGAACAAAAAGAAAAATGTTGGAGGAAATTTTTGAACTTAATCATCATTAATTAATGAAAAAAACTAAGATTATATTAAAATGTGTATTAAAAGTGATAAAATATTTTCATTTATTATGTTAAAATTCTATTATTACTTGGGTCACACTATGACCTATTATGATAAGATGAAAAGTTACCTATAATTCCAAGCACCTAGAAGAAACAAAAGAAGGGTGATGACATATTCTATATAATAAATAATAAATTATATTTATTTATATTATTTTCATTTATCTAAATATTAACATAAATCATATGATATTGTAAAAAAATAAGGAAATTAAATAAATTAAATAGTGTTACTAGAAGAATAAAATGAAAATTTTTAAATATTTTTTCATAGGAGATTAAATTCTATCCATTATAAATAATAGGATTGTATTTATTCTTATAGTGAAAATAATAAAGATAAGCCCAATTTTGTGTCAATTTAATCAATAATTCCATATAAAAAATGAATATAGATGAGAATGATATATTGTAAAAAATAATACTTAAATTTATAAAAAAACGACATATGAATACTCAATAGGGTTTATCCATCCCATATGATGGAAAATGAATTTTTTTTAAAGAAAATAAAGAATTTTTTGGATGAGATAATTCGTTTTGGAAGTGATGTAGCATTAAAATATAAAGTCTATGAAAAGACTGGGAATATTAAAGAAAAGTTAAAGAATATTAATTTAAACTTTATAGATTTGCTTTAATAGAATATATTGATTATGAGCAAACTTTATCAATCGGGACTTGAAGCCACATTCAATCACAGAGGATATTTGATCAACAGAAAATTTAGTGATGTGTTGATGCAATGATGGAGGATTTATATTAATGAATATTAAGTTTTCAATATGGTAAACCCATGTTTCCTTATAGTGGAAAAAATAAAAATATATTTTGGTATTTATTAATTAGAAATATAAATAAACAAATCATGAAAAATATTTCAAAGCTTAAGTTATAAATTAATATTTTTAATCTGAAGATAGATAGGGAAAATACATGTGATGTGTGCATGAGAAAAAAGATAGTGTGGAATAAAAATAATATAATGAATAATATAGCTTTATATTTGGTTAATTTGACTCATAGCTTCATGTGTGGTCCCATTAAATATAAAAGAAATATATTATAAAGGTACTTTATATTATTTGTACATGGTGTAAGTTTGATAGTGTGTATAATTTTCATATAAATAAAGTAATAGGTGGTGGATTTTATCAAAGAATATTTTAGTTGAGCTTAAAAAAATGGTAGGATGATCAAAATTATATGATCAAAAGAGTACACATCTATTAAATTTGATAATTACATATAGAAACATGGAATAAAATTCAAAGTATTATTCCTGATAACTACACAAAAAAATCATTTGATGAAAGAATAAAATACATAGTGAACAACATGGAAACAAAAATAATCCAAGAGAATAATATCTCAAGGTACTATTTATGAGAGGAAATGTAATTTTTACTATATACTTAAAAATAATTTTAAACTATTCATAAGTAAGTAATACATTCCGAACAAATAAGAAACACAAGTAAAGTATGGTATTGTAATGGATAGAGTTTTTTTCCTCGGTTATTTAAATAAGAGTAAAGCATATAAGTTCCCTAATAAGAGGTCAAAAATATTTTTGAAATAAATTATGTCATAGTAATTGAATAAAAATATAGATATAAATATATAGGTTCAAATATGGTGGAAATGTGTGAAGAGTAAGAGGATTATGAAATAATTTATAGAGAATCAAATTTTCCATCACATGAGGAAGACTCTAAAATTGAATCATATTTTGAAAATAGAGTTGAATCGAGTAAAACACTAAATAAAATAATAATGAAGAGATATAAAATCGGTGATACTAATATCATTGGTGAAAATAATTCTCTAACACAAACTTGATGTATGAATAGTGTTGAGAAAACTTTTCAATTATTAAAAGTGGAATTAATATTATTTTAATAATTGGAAAAGGATGAGTCATGAATTAAATCCATGAATGATGATATTGATCATATAGAGAAAAATAAAACTTAGGAACATATGATTAGACCTGATGATAAAAACATCACTAAAATGAAATATGTGTTCAAAAATCATGATCACAATAGGAATGTGACCAAAACAAAGAAATGATTGTTTGTAATGGATATGATAAAGTTAATTGTACAGATACTAAAGAAATTTTTTCACTAATGTAGATAGTTGAATTTATTTGATTTTTTAGTTTAAATTAAAAACAGTATCTAAGGTACATCAAATGGATGAATACGTCATTCATGAATAAAGTCTGTAAATAGGAGGTCTACATTAAAACTAGTGGGTTTTCAACTTGGTGATGATGGAAGAAATCTATTTCATCTTTAGAAATATTTATAGGTATTAAATCAAGAAACATGAGATTTATATTCTTGATTCGATTCGTATTTGATGAAATTAGAGTTCAAAAGAGGTAGTGTTGATCAAAACCTCTAATTGAAAATCTTGGATGAAGAAAAATTCAAGGTATTTGTTTATGTAGATGATATAATATTTATAGGTATAAATGAATAATTGGTGGAAGAGTATGTAAAAATTATGATTTTGGAGTTTGAAATGTCAATGATTATAAAACTCACTTAATTTATTTATAAATAAGTAAATCGGATAGGTAAGTTCACCTTTATATATCAATATAAATATGCTTGATAATTGTTAAATATATTTGACATGTAATATTATAGACTAGTTTAAACACTAATCATTTTTGGAACTAAACTTGTAAATTATATAGATAAAATAGTTGTAGACCTGATGTTATTTTATATTATGGATATAAAATATAAAAGTATTGGATCATTATTTATTGGAATAAATTATATTAGTTAGATCATAAAGAAGTAAGAAATTACTTTACTTAGAATAGGTGATATAGAGAATATCTCGGTGAAAAGTTCATGTACCGAACTGGTTTGGTTAAACAAATAGTTATAAGATCTTAATAATAAATTATAAATTTCTATAATGTAATTTTGTAAAAATGAAAGTGTGATTTATATTATAAAAAAATATATTTAAAAAAATTCATATATTAATTATTTTAAAATCAGATATCACTTTATCAAATAAAATATAGAACATGGAGTTGTTAAGGTGGAGAATATTGGAAAAAATCAACAAGTGGTGGATATTTTCCTAAAACCATTAGCCACACAAATGTTTAAGAAACATTGATTGAATCTTAGGGTTCAACCACCTCCCAAATCTTGAATAGTTTTGGAATATCACCTCTTCTTATATGTGTTTCATACATAACATGGTTTAACATAGATATTAGAGCCTATACCCTTTGTATTTATTATTAAATGTGAAGAAATTATAGAAGTAAAATAAAGAAATTTTTGGAGTAAATTGGATGAATCATGGGATTTAAATAAGTTTAAACAAGTGATAGAAGATCTTTTTCCATATTATATCAATGAGAGAAATATTTAATTCAGGGGGGGTAATTTGGTATAATGAGTAGGGTGTTATAATCTTTATGGGGATTTTTTTTAAGGAGTGAATAATATAGAGGAATTAATTTTAGAAATTTATTTTTAAAGAGTTTAACATTCAAGGTAAGAATAAAAATCCTTCTATAACTCTTTTATTATACTCTAAACATGGATCATTTGTACTTAGAGTGATATATGATACATTATATAACCATTTATATTTGATAAATATTTTAAAAACACATAATAAACATTGTAATTAACATATTAATTTAAAATAAACCCAACATGTGGAATGTTGGAACCTAGGTTGATCAAAAGAAGAGAATGTTATAACATGATTTAAAGTGGTTCTGTTCGATTTCAATTGGTATTTTTAGGTTATTTTTTATTTCATTAAATATTTAAAGAATATTGAAGTTTGATTGATAGAGTTTTGAGAAGTTTCTGGTGAAGGGTAACAAACAATTTCTTAGTCAAGTTTTTAGTACAGGTCATGGTATTTGAAAAAGATAATAGAAAAAAAGTAAATATTATCTGATTCCAAAAGTATTAAACCAAATAATTTTTTATAAAACCAAATAATTTTTTACAAAACACCATTTTGGTTTATGTAATTTTTGAAAAATCTATCTTGAAAATATCCCTGGAAATAGTTATATGACTAAAATATGACATTTTATTAAACATGGTTTTCATGTGAGATTAAAAAATTATAGTAACCCATACTTTTCATACATATATATTAAATGTTAATAAATTAATAATCATTATATAACATAAAAGTACACACAATAATCATACAGGTATAGTACTTTTGGAAACATGGACACATAAAGAACTGGTTTATAAATTATTTACATATTCTCCCACTAAGTTCTTCATATCTTATACACTTATTAGATTTATTATAAATAAAACCTTTCTTCATAAACAGATGAATAAAACATAATAAATGGTGAGATCAAATTATCAGTAAGGGTAAACAAGAGATATTTAAACAATAACATAAGGATAACATGATCGTAAGGGTATGACCTTAACATTTGAAACTTGTACCCTACATATCATAGATCATAATCCTGGGTCATGGAATAAATATTTTAAGTTAATAAAGAATGAATCATAAATAAATAAAATAAAATATTCCATGAGATCATAACATTGTCATAAGACATAGATTATGGAATAAAAATAAGTATCAAAACCCATAAGTCAAGTCTACACACCATGATATTCATAACATGTTAGGCTTGGGTAAACCACCCATGTACCTACTTTGATCTTGGGATAACCTCACATGTACCCTCTTTTGGGCTTTGGATAACATACTTTGTATCCTCTTCTGTTCTTGGGATAACATCTTATGTACCCTTTGAGCTCATATACCATTAATCATTACCCAATTAATTAAAGGGAGATATAGGTCCCACCTATCACATAATGAAAATCATATATATTTATTCCACAAGATCATAAAGAATTCATAATATCATATGTCACATATGTGATTTTTTGTTATGAGGTATTCCTTTTTTTATTTTTAGTCTTTTATTTATCCCTTTGTTTTCCCAAGCATTTTTGGTGCAAATGGATCTTTTAGACCTCCTAATAGGTGGCACGCTATTAGTCGAAACAAAGTTCCATATTAGAAGAGATGGTGTTCCCTAAATAGTGAAACTATCTAAGATACACATCCTACATCATGGGTGTGTGTCCTCCCCAAAATTGTGTGGCTAGTTTCCTCTTGGATAGAAGAGACCACACGGTTACCACACAGTTTGGAAAACCATGAGGATAACTGTCCTATCCATTTTATTAAAAATGTGAAATTTTCTACTCTAACCTTCCTTGATTTTAACCCCAAACCACCCATAATTCAAAACATTTGGGATTCTCAGCCTTAGGATCCTCCTCCTCTCTCTCTTATCCCCCTTGAACTTTAATTTTTGGGTGGATTTAGTGTGGTATCTTCAAAGAATCATCAAGTAAGCCTTTATTCTCTGGGTTTTTTCCTTCTTCTATTGTTCTTCTTTCCTCCTTCTTGGGTTCTTATCTCTCCAATGGGTTTGTTTCACTAAATTGGGTTGAACCATTGTTCCTTAGGTTTAATCTTCGTGTTTATGGTTTGATCTTTCCTTTATAGGGTCCTCTTGAGGTGTGGTTGTGGTTTTCCATAAAATTCCAGAAGTTTTCTAACTTGAGGTAGGTGATTCCCTATTTTAGCATTATTAGATGATTTTGGTATTCTTTATTTTCAACTTTAATGTGTTCTATGGATTGTTTGAAATGTTAAAAATATGTTTTTAAAAGGTTTTGAGGAGCGTATGTTTTAAAAGATGATTTTACAAATGAGATTGGTTGTGTTTCGTGTGTGTTTCATTATTGTGCTTCTTTAATGTTTTCTATAAATTGTGTAAGTGGTGTGAAGTATATTTTTAAATGTATTTGGTATTTGTTTTTGGATTTAAAATAGGTTTTTCTTATGAAAAAATGATATTCTTTCAAGTGTAATCATATTACTTAGTGTTTTTATGTGAAAGTTGTGATCTATGTGACATGTGAAGTGTAATTTGGGCATAAAGATAATCCTAGGTATCTAGGTGGGAAAACTAGGACTAGTACACTAGTTATATTAGTGGGTTACAGGTCTAGTTTCTTCTAGTAGGATTGACACTACAACACTAACTAAACTATGATAATGATTGGAGACCACTAGACCTTGGGATCTATTCCCCTCTAGTGGCTCGTGCATGAATATGTTTTGGGTTGTGGTTGTTATACCATGTTTCACTAATATTCAAGGTTCTTAGGGCCCCACTAGTGATAGTACCTTTAGGGATTACCTATGGTGCTCTTGTGATGTGGAACTTATTTTTGGAATACAGTAGACATTTCTTGAATTTTAGTTTCAAAGCATGATTTTCTTAAAAATGTTAACTTTAAAATATTTCCTTTAAAATGTTTCTAATTTCTTTCTTAAAACTAAATGTTAATTTATGTTATAATTTTATGTAATGGAATATATTTTGGGTGGAATCCTACTGATCTTTGTCTCAAATCCTACAAACACCCTTGGGTGTATATATATCTTGCTATGTTTTATTTCAAGTAAAGGAAAGGTGTTCCATGGTGGTGATGGTGGATCTGGTTTTTATTGTCACTCACTTGTGGTTATTTGTAGAGGTGGTTTGATAATGATGACCCCTCTCATTACATAGATTTTTTGGTTTATGATATAATTATTTCCCCTCTCATTTTGGTATTTTTGGTTTTTGGTTAATGTTGTAAAATGTTTAACTTGAATTTTTGTACCTCTTTGGTTTTGGTTATTGATCTTGGTGTGGTGTTTTATTCTTGAGGATTTTTTATAATTTCTTATAATGGGTGAAATAATTCCCAAAAATGAACTATTAATACCTAGACACTAGTTTCTATTCCATGGGGATTGGGAGAGACCTTCATGACATATCACAGTCTAGGTTGGGTGTCAGGTTGGATAGCACACTGACTTGGTTCATGAAAAAATGGTATAAAAGGGGTGGTTCACTTTTTTTTGGGTCATTTTATTTTATAGAGTCTATATAGAAAAATCTATTACTATTGGGGATTGATATTTTCGTTACAAGTGGGGTGTCTGGCCAACAAACCTTGTGATAGATCTTGGGATGCCATTGGATGTTGGGATTTGGTTTGACTTCTCCTCTAGGTGAGACATATGGGAAAAATACTGTGCATGGACACTGGGTGGGGGTGAAGTGGTTGTTATTATTATTATTATGATTTTTGTGGTTTTGTTCTGATTTATGGGAGTTTTTGAAATTTGTTTTTTGTTTTTGAAAATTTCAATAATGGTGTATTGATTGTTTTTCCTTGTGGTTGTTTCCTGTTTTAGAAAAATAAATCCCTGAAAACTTTCTATGAAACCACAGGAAGAGGCTGGAGAGAGTTATCCCTCACCAGCTGATCAATGACTAGATGAATCCATGGTTCGAGCTATCCAAGATTTAGGTCAAGGAGTAGGCTCTATTCCTGGTCATGTTACAGATTCCCAACTAGGTCTTGGAAAGGAAAAAAACTTAGGAGTTCCTCGATAACATGCCTCCTTCCTTTTGGGGTAGCATGAATACCCAGGAATCTAAGGATTGGATTGAGAAAATCAAGAGGATTTTTGGGTTTCTTGACACTCCTAAGGAAATCACAGTGAGGTGTGCTTCGTTATTATTGGAAGTTCCCAGTTGGAGGTGGTGGGACTATGTGGTTCAATCTGGGAAGCATGCAAAGATTGGTTGGAAGGACTTCAAGGTTGTCTTCAACGAGAATTATTTACCTGATACCTTGGCTCTTTACAAGGCCCAATAGTTTTTGGATCTCCACTAGGGGGATCATACCATCATGGAGTACACCAAACGCTTTTCATAATTGGATTAGTTCATTATAGAGTTAGTCTCCAATGAGTAGTTGAAGGATTAAGTGTTTGAGATGGGTTTTCAGTCAGATATCAAATCCCAGGTCTTCTTGTTTAAGCTAAAGATGTACGATGAGGTGTTAGACTGTTCTCTAATGGTGTAAATTGACCACTCTGGAATGTTCGGGTTTTCTGGGGTAGTTCTAGCTATGGTCTAGATTAGTGGAAATTCCTATAAAAATAAGAGGAAGTGTGATGAGTAGGAAAAGAGGGATGTGATAGTTCAAGCTATCATTCCCGATGCTTTTCATATGCAGCTTCATATGAAGGATTAGTTATATGCCAATAGTTTTGTAAGGTGGGGTATATGCAATCGACGTGTGCAGCTCCACCCAAAACTTTCCATCAGTGTGGAACTATGGGGAACTTGGAGTAGTTTTTCGAGGTGTCGCACACATATCATGGTGGTGTGGGATTTTTAGCCTCCATAGGTATGTCATCCTAGTCAGAACCATCAAGGATAGTGGACTAATGATTCATTGGTCATGGTAGTAGGGTTGGATCAACTTCTGGTTATATTCAATTTAAGGAAGATCTGTAGGCTACTGGTCATTCCCAAACTCAGGCAAAGATGAGGAATCTTCATGTTATGGATTAGGCACCAACAGAGTTAGATGTAGGAACTTCCATAGTTCAAGGTACAATTCTTATTTAATCATATATTTTTTTTTCTTTGTTTGATACTGGTTCCAATGTTTTATTCATTTCTTCCCATCTTGTGGGTTTGTTGAGTTTTTCATCTAAGCTTATGTAATATGTGATGGAGTTGGTGACACTGCTTGGTAAGAAGAAAGAGTAGGGTTTTAGGTTTTTATCTTGTGCACTCACTATATCAGGGGTTGATCTAGAATGGGATTTTCTAGTTTTGGAGATGGACCTATTTGATGTGATCCTCAATATTTATTGGATGGTGCATTTTTAGACACACATTGATTGTTATCAATGGAGAGTGAGTTTTTCGGAACCTGATGGGAGCTCTCGGGTTCTTCAAGGTGAGTGGGATCCTCGATCAAGATGTGTTAGACCTTCACTACCAAAGTTAATCATTCTATTTTTCAGACCTCGTCAATCATGTTAGAGGATGATGGTAGTAGTCCTAAGCATTGATTACCTCCTGTGGTGTATGAGTTCCTAGAGGTATTTTCAGATGATTTATTGGGTTTTCCTCCAGAGTGAGATGCGGAGTTCACCACCAAATTGGTGCTAGTAACACATCTAATATCTCTTCCCTCATACCGTATGGCCCCCATCGAATTGATGGAATTAAAGGTACAGCTGGACGATTTGGAATCCAAAGGATTCATTATCCTTAGCATCTCACATTGGGTCACCCTAGTATTAATTGTGAATAAAGATGATAGATCTCTCTGGTTGTGTATCGATTATCAAAAGATGAATAATGTGACAAACAAGAAAAAATATCCTTTTCCCCATATTGATGACCTTTTTTATCAGCTCAAGGGGTGAGATAGTTCTCCAAGATTTACTTGAGTTCTAAGTATCACCATGTTAGATTCAGAGAGGCAGATGTTCCAAAAATAGCCTTCCAAATAAGGTACGGTCATTTTGAGTATTTTTTTCATGCCTTTTGGATTGACGAATGCTCTAGTGGTTTTTATGCCGCTCAAGAATTGGGTGTTCCATCAGTATCTTGGTTCCTTTGGTGTGGTATTCATGGATTCCATCTAGGTTTACTCTGTAATCGATGTGGATCATGAATAACATTTGAGGATCATGTTGGAAACTCTTTGAGATCATCATCTCTATGAGAATATTTCCAAGTTCACCTTCTATATATTGGAGTTGAAGTTTTTGGGTCATGTGATCTCAGAACAAGGAGTTTCAGTGGACCCTGAGAAGATCAATGTATTGATTTCAAGTGAACAGCTGATGAATGTTTTCTAAATCAAGAGATTTTTGGGCCTAGTAGGGTATTAAAGGAGATGTTTTGGGATTTTTCTCATATTTCTTCACCCATTATGTCACTTACCCAGAAATGGGTAAAGTTTGAGTGGAGCCCAGGATGTCCGGCATCCTTTAAAAAGATTAAGCAGTGGTTGACCATAGAATCTTTTTGATCTTTTTGAAATCTTGTAAGGGACACATGGTCTACTTTGATGCCTTAGGTATGGGTCTTGGGTGTGTTTTGATGTAGGATGGCCATATGGTGGCATATGGTTCTCATCAACTTTGACCACATGAAAATAATTACCCAACCCACAACTTGGAGTTATCAATAATGACACATGCCTTTAATACATAGTGGAATTATATTTTTTGTAGTAGTTTTTTGTCATTTATGATCATAATATCTTAGCATATATTTTCTCTAAGAAGGATCTGAACTTTAGGTAGAATCATTTTGTGGAGAACCTTTAGTGGTTTGATTTTGATATCATCTATACCCCGGGGAAAGGTAATGTGGTATCAAACACTTTGAGAATAAAATTGCCAGTGCAATATTTGAAGGAGTCCAGTGATGAGTGGAATTTGATGGGTCTTTTTTCCAGATGCATCTAGAATCCAGGGAGCATAGTGGAGGTGAGCTCTTGGATAGTGTTTAACTGAAACCTTCCCTTCAGGAGTTGTTTCGGTGAGAGAAGTGGAGGGATGAGATATTCCAGCATTCTATGTAGTTCTTAAATGGTTGGGAGGTGTTGTGTGTATGGCCATTGTCTCCGGAGGGGGTTCTCTACTTCCAAGGTCGCTTCATGGTTTCAATGTCATTATGGAAGGTGGTGATGTAGGATAACCTACAATCATAGTGGTTAGTTCATCCTGGTACCACCAAGATTTTTTATGATGTGTGATGTCAGTTATAGTGGTTTGGAATGATATAGGGAATAACTAACTTTGTATCTCGATGTTATATTTGTCAACAGATCAAAAAAGAGAACTAGAGACCCTCTATTTTGCTTCAGACCTTATCCATTCCTATGTGGAAGTGGTATAAAGTTTCCATGGACTTTATTATTGGATTACCTCATACAACCCAGGTAAATAATTCAATTTGGGTAGTGTTTAACAACCTGAACAAATTATACCATTTCATTTAGATCAGGGATTCAGGCAAGCTGGGTGAGTTGGGTAGGATATATGTTCTGGAGATAGTGGGGTTTCATAGTGTGTTGATGGATATTATTTTGGATAGGGAACCATGTTTTACCTCACATTTTTTGGAATTCTTTTAAAAGTAAATGGGGTTATAGGTCAAGTTGAGTACGGCATACCATCCTCAAATAGATAGTCAGATAGAGCGGGTGAACCAAATATTGGAATAAATGACCCTAGCATGTGTATTTGATTTAGGAGTCTCATGGGATGTCCATTTGGGGTTGTTAAATTTTTCCTATAATAATAGTTACCAGACCTTAATAAGGATATATCCCATTGAGTCACTCTATGGTCGGTCGTTTCAGTCTCCTTTGTGTTGGGATGAGGTGGGTGAGAGCTCATTATTGGGATCAAGTCTCATAAAAAATTAATATGAGAACATTTGGTTGATCAAGTAGAATTATTTGATATAAAAGAGTCACCACAAGTCTTATATTGATTAGTGGTTTGAGATTTTTAATTATTTGTGGGTGATAGGATGTTTCTGAAAGAGGCACCTCACTTGGGTCATCGTTGTCTTGGTAAGCAAGGGAAGCTAACATTGAGTTATGTTGAGTCTTTTGAGATTACCAATCAAATTTTTAAGGTGGAACATTAGTTATATTTTTCATCCCATTTGAAATAAATTCATGATGCATTCCATGTATCTTATCTGAAAAAGTATAATCTAAATCCATCTCATGTGTTGAATCAGGAAGAGTTGGAGTTGGAGCATCATTTATCTATGTTTGAGTGACTAGTATAGATTGTAGATTCCTAGGAGAAAGTGATACATGGGAAGTTTATACCATTTTTTAAAGTTATTGAGTATCATGGGAATTATGACTTTGATATGTGGGGGTGGAAGTCTTGGGTTAAGAAATTTTATATGTTTTTGTTCTCTCATTAGACTATGGAATGACTTTTCAAGGGTGTAAAGTTTTCGTGATGGGAAAAAATTTTAAATCTATGATTTTTTATTTTGAGGTATTCTATTGTTTATTTTTGGTACTGTATTTATCCCTTGGTTTTATTGGGTGTTTTTGGTGAAAATGTATTTTTTAGACCCAAAAATAGGTGGCATACGGTTAATAAAAACCTTGCTCCATCACAAAAGAGATATTACACCCTGGATAGTGGCATTATCCAGTCCACGTAGATTGAATCATGGACATGTTCCCTCCTAAGGAAAAATATGTTGTTGGTTTTCTCTTAGACAGAGGAGACCGCACAATTGTCACAAGGTTTGGAAAACCGTGTGGGCTAACTATGCATCCTGCTCAGGTCATTAAAAATGTGGAATTTTTTACTCAACCTTTCCCCAATTTTAACCCCAAAACACCCCTAATTTGAACCATTTGGGATTTTCAACCCTATACACCTCCTCCACTCCCTCTTAGAACCCTTGAAATTCAATTGTTTGGTGGATTTAGTGTAGGATCTTCAAATAATCATCAAGTAATACTTTCTTCTTTTATTTTATTCCTTCCTCCAAGGTTCTTCTTTCCTATTTCTTGAGTTATTATCTCTCTAGTTTGTTGGTTTACCTAAAACGAGTTGAACCATAGTTTCTTGGGTTTAATTTTGGTTTTTATGGTTTGATCCTTCCTTTATAGGGTCCTCTTGATGTGTGGCTGTAGTTTTCAATCAGATTTCAAAGGTTTCCAAACTTGAGGTAGGTGATTTAAAGTCTTATCATTATTATATGATTTTGGTATACTTTCATTGCTCCTTGAATGTGTTCTATGGATTGTGTGAAAGGTAAAAAATATGTTTTAAAAGGTTTTGAGGGGCGTAAGTGTTGAAAGGTAGGTTTCCAAATGATATTGGTTGTGTTTCATGTGTTCTTCATTTTTTTCTTATTTAATGTGTTCTATAAATTGTATAAGTGGTGTGAATTGTGTTTTTAAATGGATTTGGTGTCTATGTGGATTTAAAAAGAGTTTTCTTATTAACAATTATGGTATTTCATGTTTATTCATATTTATTGTTGTTTGTATATTAAATTGGTGATCTATGTGACATGTGAAATAGAATTTGAACACAAATGGAATCCTTGGTATCTAGGTGGGAAGACTAGTACTAGTATGCTATTTGGATCGGTGGGGCTGAGGCCTAGTTTCTTTTAGTAGGATTTATTCTAAAACACTAAATAAATTATTATAATGATTGGAGACCACTAGACCTTGGGATGTACTCCCCTATAGTGGCTCATGCATGAGGAAACTTTAGGTTATGGTTTTTATACCGTGTTTAATTGAGATATGAGGTTCCTAGGGTCCAACTAGTGCTGGTACCTTAAGGGATTACCCATGGTACTCTTATGATATAGTATTTACCATCATTATATGGTGGACCTTTATTTAATTTTTATTTCAAATCATTCTTTTCATGAAATTGTTTTCATTAAAACTTTCCCTTTAAAATGTTTCAAATTTGTTTCTTAAAACTGCATGTTAATTTTTCTTTTAATTTTATGGCATGTAATCTATTTTGGGTGGAATCCTAATGGGATTTTTCTCACACACTGCATACACCCTTAGGTGTATGTATATCTTGTTATGTTTGATCTAGGTAAATTCAAGGTGTTTCATGGTGGTGATGGTGGATCTGGTTATTAGTGTTCCTCTATCAAAGGTGTTTATGGAGGTGGATTGAGGGTGATGGACCCTCTCTTTTCATAGAGCTTTTGGGTTATGTTCTACTTCGTTCCCCTATCATTTTTGTATTTTTTGTTTTTGGATATAGTTGTAAAATGTTTAACTTGAATTATTATACTTCTTTGGTTATGGTTATTGATCTCGGTGTGGTGTTTCATTCTTGAGGATTGTTTATAGTTTCTTATCATGGTAAAATATTTCCCAAAAGTGAACTTTTGATACTCAAGCACTAGTTTCCAGCCCATGGGAATTCCCTTCAATCCATGTCATGGGCTTGTTCAGGGGTCAGGTTGGATTTTACCCCATCTTGGATTGTAAAATCATAAATCCTAAAAAGAAATGGGTTTCATAAACATTTTCATCATAACATAACTCATTTAAAATAAATGGGATTCATAAACATCATTACATTATAAACATAAACCATCCATAGAAATAATAAGGATGGTATTATTTGATCATATCCCTTGTAAATGTTAAGTAACATCAAAGGATGTCATCTTAGATGAAAAATTATTTTTAAATATCACTTGGAATAATTTAAGGAAAATAACTTTTCCATTTCAAAATCACTTCTCTTTATTTTTTAAAATTGTGCACTTATGAATAAAAAATATTTGATAAAAAACATAAATTTTTAAAGTAATATTCTAAGAATTTATGAAGAATCATATAAGGAAAATATTCTCATTTTATATAAGTTAAAAACATTCCCTCTATATTTTTGTAAAAAAATTCACAAAGTACCCTGTTTCGAAAACAAAAAAAAGATTCTTTTCAAACCATTTTGTAAAAAGTAAAACATGGGTAAAAATGAATTAAAAAATTTTTAGGATAGTACTGATACCTTTTTAAAACTTTTTTAGAAAACATGGTCATTGAAGATAAATATTCCATAGTAGATACTTAAACATAAATGATCCTAAATAATGATAAGATTATGAAATAAACCCTTAACACTTTGGTAACTTTTGAATCATAATCCTTATGAAAGAAAGAACATTATATGGATATGTATATCCCATATTTTTTATAATAATAATCATAAAATAAATTCATGGGAATTATATACATTGTACAAATTAAATAATTAGTGTATAAGTCATGTGTCCAATAAAAATAAAAGTGAGATGAAAATCTATTACCTTAGGTGTGAATTCCTTCATACACATTGTAACCTCCTGTATATAAATATATATTTATTATAAATATATTAAATAAACATAATCATATATATCATACAATATATAATTTAATTAGATCCTTTTATCACTAGTTTTTTATCAATTCTTTATTAAAATCATTGTTCGGGGGTGATTTCCACTTTGTTTTTCACGTATGTTTTTGTTTGGTAGTTTTGGTCTTTATACTTTGATCATGAATACATCATCTCAATAATGTTATTAATGATATAAATATCATATATATTCATTATATATATATATATATATGTTTTTTTGTGTGTTTATTAACTTATAAAATTTATATATAAAAAAATGATTTACATAGTGTATGGAGATGGTAGGTCGTACGTACGCATAAATGATGTTTTCATTTTTTTGAAGGATGTAAAAAAGGAAGGTAAATAATAATTAACCCTTTAAAATTATTATTATATAATATATATCATATATATTCATAAAATATATCCTACTTACCATCCAAAAAAATATATAAATGGAAAACAAAATCACACCACTTCATGGAGATGGTAGTCCACACGTATACAGGAGTGACATTATCATTTTCCAACGGTATAGAAGGTAAGAAGGTAGATATTTTATTTTCATTATAGATGATTAATTATTCCATAAATATCATATATATAAATATTAAACCCAGATTAATACCCATCTATAAAATATGATGATGAAAAATGAATTGTATCTCTATGTGGAGATAATAAGTCATACGTACACACGAGCGATACTTGCACTTCTTGTTTGATGAGAAAGAGGGTGTATAATGGTATTTTCAGAATAGTAATAACATTTAAGAATATTTAGTATAATTAATTTATTATTTTAATATAAATATCATATATTTTTAGGTAAATAAGAATAAAAAATTAAGTGATAGGTTAGGAAGATTACCTCTTCATCGAAATGAATCTTTTAGATCTCTTCTAAAGGATTCTAAGGTTGATATTATAAGAAGACCAGAACCTCTATAATGTTTCTAGGGAAGTTAATAGGGGAATTATTCAGAGTATGGTTGATATATAAGGCTCAAAGTTGTGTAATAAAGTGAGGTAGGAGGTTTCCATTTATAATTGAGGAGAGGGTCACTTTTGGAATTAATCAAAATATTAAAATATAATAAGATTATTCTAGATAAAAATGATTAAAGATATACTATAGATTCATATGGGATTAAATTTTTAAACATATATCATCCATTTTTCTCATATTTAATACTTTAATTATTTTTAAATACTTTAACATAATATTATTTTCATAAAATACCATTACTGTCAATTTTGAAACTATTCGTTACTTTGACTTTAATAACATCAAGAAAAAAATTAGAATTAGAACCAATTATTTTAAAACATCCCAAACATGTAATGATAATATATAACATTCATTTATCACATTAATTATCTAAAATTATAATACTTTTAATATTTTTAATACTGTTTATTTGATTTTCCATTAATTTAATAATTATTGCATCATCATTGTATAGTATTTAAGGTAATTATTTCTTTACTAAAAATTTAAAATAAATTATAATTATGAATATGAACCTTTTATATTTAAAAATAATACTTATATTTGAACATATCCTCTATTTAACCCCATATTTTAAACATTATACTTATTAGAAATAAGAGTGTGACGTGTTTGACTTTTCTTGAAATAAAATACTATAATGGTCATAATCTCATCCAAATAGACACAAAATGCCATATAACTAAAAATAGGATTAGTATGGAGGTAATTAACCCATAAAATAAAATTTAATAAATTTTTTAGGTCATTTAATAGTTCTTATCATTTTATTTTAAACCTGAATTACATGATTTACTCTTACCGTGGTAATAAAATTACTATAGTTATTATTCATATTGACCAACAATAAAAGGGAAATATTTACCAAATTTGTACATAATAATTAAAAATATGAAATAAATTTTCTAATATTCAACTCAAATATGTTTTATAATTTAATTTGAAATGAATCACTCAAAACGTGTTGAAAAACAGTTTTCTTGAAAAATGTGTTTTTAAGCACAAAAAATTACTTATACCAAAATAAGGTATAAGGATTATTAAAATATGACTAATTAGACTATATATAACTAAAAAAACTTATTTTAGTTTTAAATCATATTAAAATATTAAAAAGACTTTTTAATATAATGAAAATGATGGTTTTATAAAAAATTTGTATTTTTTCACTATTCACTGAAAAATTAATCTTTTCAACAAATTCTCAGAAAAATAATCCTAAAATAATTTTGATATGATGAATTAAAAATTTAAATTTATTTTGAAAAATAAATTTTATAAAATTTCCATAAATTAATTTTAGTATTTACTCATAAAAAGAAAGAAAACACAATTTTCCAGAAAACATATTTTTGAAGAATAAAATGACATTATTAAAAAATTGTCTAATTATTTACTAAGAATGTATCAATAAATTTATATTAAGCATAAAATTTATATATATTTCATAAATTAGTTAGTCATATTCATACCTTCCAAATTAACATCCAGGTTATAACTGTCACATTAAATAATAATATTTTAATAGTCTATCATGGTTTTCTTAAACTTGGTGTGGTAACTAATGAAAACCATCAAAGAAATAGAATTATTTAAAGAGAAATATTTTATAAAATATTAGGGTGTTACATTATCCCACCACCCTAATAAATTTTTTCCTCACAATTTGAACTTATTCTTGTTAATCAAAGGTTTTACATTTGAAAATTCATTTGTGGAAACCCACATCCTAAAAAGGGTTAATAAAAATTCCTCTTAAAAAGAGAGAAAAGAAAGTATGATGGTCATCTAGGATAACACATACTAGGTTTTTAAATAGGATAAAATTAGTTGTATGTGAATATTTATACATTGAATAAAATTAATGTCTAGAGATAATTGATCACAAGAAAGTGAATGATCTTGAGAAAGTTAACAATCATAAAACCATAAGCTACGAATATGGAAAAGACCATTAATTAATCAAAATTAAAGGTTATAATAGGAACATAAGTTAATATACATTATTAAATTAATCAATTTCAATCCTAATCTCATGTTTTCTCCAAATGATGAGTATTAAAGATGAATTTTTCATGCCTGGAGCACTAAGATAAAATTTTAACAGATGATATGATCCAAAAAAGGATAACAACCTACTCCTTATATCTTTATATATTAACCAAAACAAAAATTATTAGCATAAGTTATCCAATATGGATAAATAAATTAATTTATACAACATTAAAAATAATTTACAAGGTTTAAATTAATCCAATACATAAGTAGTTAACCATAAAACTCCTCCAAAATCTGGCTAATATGTGAACACCATGGTCATATATTCTCCAAAAACATGGTAATAACCTGAACTAACATAAAACCATAATGAAAACATGTAAGCTTCAAAAAATTAACATTTTACTTATTCCTCAAATAAAATATCAGACTACGTAATATATTTCATAAATCCAAAATGCAATAAACTTTATAAAAGATGATCTAAATCAATTTTTCATCAAATCACTAACTAATTCCAAGGCCATCCATACTATCCAAATTACTTTATCAACATAAAACATTTATTTATCCCAAATAAACATTATTATCCATACATTGGACATATATTAAGGGTCATCCTTTCTTAATCATGTTTTTTCTCATAAAATATCACCTTACCATTAAATTACTTTTCTTGGTCTTTAGTTACATTCAATATATTCTTACAAATAATTTAATAAAAACTTATTAAAAATAATCCTTATATGTTTCATGATTCTTATAATCTATAATCCATTTATAAATATCAAATTCCAATACATACATACTTCAATCATTCCACTTTATTCATAAACCATTAACTATGTTTTATCATTTTATTCTTGAGTTCCTCATTCATGTCATATAACATTTGTGGTCTCTTCATTGTCAAAAGTAAAACCTTTACTCATAAAACCTTTTCTATAATCTTCGTGAGAATTCCCCATGGGACATCATTTGAATAATTCCCATACTTTCCACATTTAAAACATTCAACTATTGATAATACCCTAGGGCGACCAATATTCTCTTCCATTACGTCAACTGAACTTTTAATTTTTCTTCAACAATTACTTATTTTGTGTCCTTATTTTACAGACCCCAAACATCTTCTCATTCCTCGGAGACATTTATTTGGATGCTTCTTTCTACATTATTGACATCTATAAAGCTTAATATTATTCCTTCCATGATCTTTATAGAAATCTATCTTTCTATTGTTAGGTGTGTCAGGAAACTCTCCAAAGTTAATATTGTTAATAATATAAGAAGAGAACTAATTATGAATAATAACAAGTTTTAAAATTCCAACTCCCATTCCATTTGGATTCTCATGAGGACAATTATTTCATTTTCCATCGCATTCACTGTTAACATGAATTATCTTGGTTCCATACATTTACTAAAACCAAAAAACATAGTGTGGGAAATATTAATCATAGGGGAAAACCATATAATCAGGAATAATCATTTATATGATGCTTAAATCATGAAACCATATTTTCAATATATGACACCTTGGGTCTAAACTATGTCATTATTTATCATTTTCTATTTAAATTCTTCATGATGGTTCATAAATATTTTATGAATTTCCAAAACATATCCCCTGGAGTGTTAAACCAGGTGTGTAGCAAGGAACATTGTCATGAACCGAGTGACAATAGAGTTAATCTCAATAATACCTTTTTATAGTTATTACGCCTAGTCAAAACTATACTAGAGCCACATCCACTTTTAGTATCTATATAGGGATATTTTCTAGGAAAATCACACTCTTGACTTTACCATAACTTAGAATGTTCCCCTGTACTTAGGATTATCCTGAGGGTTCTTAAAAAAATTCTCATCCTAGTTTCCAAAGGTTAACTAAAACCTACTCTGATACCGACAATAAAGACCCATAATTTTCATACATAGATATTACATCTTGATATATGAATATTCATTACATAACATAATGATCTATGCCATACTCTTATAGGTCTAGTGACTTTGGAAACTTGGAAACATAAACAACTAGTTCATAAATGATCTACATCTTCTCCCACTAATTTCTTTATATCTAGCACCATTTTTAGACTTATAAGAAAAGAAACCTTTCTTCATATCCTATGGAATAAAATATAATAAATGGTGATCTTATATGCTCTATAGGGGTAAATAAAGGATATATTAATAATCATGTAATCATAACATGGGAATAAGGGTATGAGCTTAACAATTTAAAAATATGATCTACATATCATAGATCATAATCTTGAGTCATAGAATAAATCTTGGTAGTGTATAAATCATTAATCATAAAGAAAAATCAAATAACATGATCCATGAGTTCATAACATTTGAATAAGACATAGATTGTGGTATGCACATAAGCATAGAAAACCTTATGTCAAGGATACCCACCAAGACATTAATAACATATTAGGCTTGGTATAACCACCCATGTACCTAATTAATTCTTGGGATAACCTCCTGTGTACCCTCTTTTAGTCTTGGGATAACATCCTGTGTACCCTATTTTGGGCTTGGGATAACATCTTGTGTTCCCTTTAAGATCATATAACATTAATCATTACCCAATGAATTATAGGGAGATATAGGTCCCACCAAAAACATAATTAAAATCATATATATTTATTCCATGACTTCATAAATCATTTATCATATCAAAACCCATGAAAATAAATTGGTTTCATAATCATTTTCATCATAAAAATTTCACGGAAAAGAAACAGGATTTATAAACATCATATCATCATAAACATAAACCGTAAAGATAAATAATAAGGATGGTAAACTTGGATCATATCCCCAATAAAGATTAATTAACATCAAATTATGTCATCTTAGATGGAAAATTATTTGGAAATATCACTTTCAATAACTTTTTAGGAAAATAACTTTTTTATTTTGAAATCACTTATATTTTTTTAAAATTTGTGTACTTATAAATGAAAACATTTTCTTTGAAAATAAACTTGTAAAGTTATAAAGGAAACTTCAAATAATTTATTTATCATGATATTATTAAAATAAAATCATACCATATAAGTTAAAAAAACATTCCTTCCATATTTTTTGAAAAGGTTACAAAGTACCTTGTTTAGAAAATGAAAAAAATATTGCTCTCAAATCATATTGTAAAAATTAAAACATGGGTAAAAATGAATTTAAACAACTTTATAATAATAGAAAAAACCTTTTTGAAAATATT
This sequence comes from Viscum album, assembly GCA_963277665.1. Taxonomy (NCBI): domain Eukaryota; kingdom Viridiplantae; phylum Streptophyta; class Magnoliopsida; order Santalales; family Viscaceae; genus Viscum; species Viscum album. The sequence continues at coordinate 1,758,905,500 of OY728150.1, forward strand.
TTTATAAAACATGGTCATGGATGAGAAATATTCCCTAATATAGACTTAAACATAAACAATATTGAATAATGATTAGATTGTAAAATAAACCCATACTACTTTGGTAACTTTTGAATCATAAGCCTCATGAAATAAAGAAATTTATATGGATATGTATATACCAAAATTTTCGTGATAATAATCCTAAAATAAATTAATGGGAATTATATACACCACACAAAATAAACAAGTAGTGTATAAGGCATGTGTCCCATAGAAATAAAAGTGAGATGAAAATCCTTTACCTTAAGTCTGACTTCCTTTATACACATTAGAACCTCCTGTATAATAAATATACATTTATTATTCATATATTAAATAAAAATACTCATATATATCATAAGATACATGATTTAATTATATCCTTTTATCACCCATTTGTTATGAATTCTTTATTAAAATCATTCTTCTGGGTGATATCTGCTTTGTTTTTCACATATGTTTTGGTTTGGTGGTTTTGGTCCTTGTACTTTGATCATAATTACAACATATACATAATTTTAATAATGATATAAATATTATATATATTCATTTCATACTTGTTTGTAATCATTTATAAAATTTATAGGTATAAAAATGAATCACATCATTCATGGAGACGGTAGGTCGTACGTACGCATGAAAGTTGTTTTCATCTTTCAACGGATGGAATGAAAGAAGGATAAATAATAATTCACCATTTCTATAATAATTATTATATCATATATACAATATATATTCATAAAATACATTCTTATTACCATCCAAATAATATATAAATGAAAAATTAATCACATCACTTCATGGAAGTGGTAGTCGACACGTACACACGAGTGACATTATCATTTTCTAATGGTTTAGAAGGTAAAAAAGAAGATGTTATTTTTTAATTAAAGAGGAATAATTATTTTTCAAATATCATATATAAATATTAAAACCATAATAACACCCCTCCAAAAAATATGGTTATGAATAATGAATCATATCGCTACGTAGACACGGTAAGTCGTGCATACGCAAGAGCGATACTTTCACTTCTTATTTGATGAGAAAGAGGGTGTATAATAGTATTTTCATAATCATAATAACATTTTATAATATTTATTATACTTAATTTATTATTTTATGATAAATTTCATATATTTTTATAAGATAAATAAGATAAGAAAAAGGAAGTGATTGATTAGGGCGATTACCTCTTCTTTGAAACGAATCCTTTAGATCTCCTCTAAAGGATTCTAGGGTTGGTATTTTGGGAAGACCAGAACCTATATAATGTAGCTAGGTAATTTTGAAAAATAATTTTTAAGAGTATGGTTGAGATGTAAATACCAACGTGTTGTATTTAAGTGAGGTATAAGGCACTATTTTATAATTAAGGTGAGGGGAAATTTTGGAATTTATCAAAAGATTAAAATATAATTAGACTATTCTATAGAAAAATACTACCAAATGGACTATAAGTAAATAGGGGATGAACTTTTAGACTATATATTATCCCATTTTCCTTTATTTAATATTTTTATGATTTTTAATTAATTTAATAAAATATTACTTTCATAAAATATTATTACTCTCAATTTTGACATTATTCATTACATTGACATTAATAACATCAATAAAACACTTATAATTAGAACCAATTATTTTAACACATCCCCAAAATGTCATTTTAAGCTATAAAATTTATGTATCACATTAATTATATCAAATTATAATACTTTTAATATTTTTAATATCATTTATTTGACTTTATCATCAACTAAATAATTATTGTGTCGACGTTATGAAAGCATTTAAGTTAATTATTTATTCACTTAAAATTAAATGTAAAATACCATGATTAATATAAACATTTTAGGTTTCAAAATAATATTTATATTTTAAAAAATCTTCTTGTTAACCTCATATTAAAAATATTGTACTTATTAAAAATAAGAGGGTGATATGTTTGACTTTTCTTGAAATAAAATACTATAAAGGTCATAATCTCATCCAAATGGCCAGAAAAAGGTCATATAACCATAAATGTGATTAATATGGGAGAAATTAACCCATATTATAAAATTTAGGAAAGTTTTGATATCATTTAAAAATTCTTATCATTTTATTTTTGATCTAAATTTTATTATTTACCCTTATCGTGGTAATAAAATTACTATAGTTATTATTCATATTGACCCAAAATAAAAGGGAAATATTTAAAAACTTTGGACCCAATTATTACAAACATGGAATAATTTTATTAATATTTAAATTGCATAAGTGAAAGAATTTAATTTAAAATTAATCCCACAAAATACAACGAAAAATAGTTTTCTTGAAAAATGTATTTTTAATCCCAAAAAAAGTACTTATACAAAAATAAGGTATAAGGATTATTAATATGTAATAAATTATAATATATATAAATAAATAACACTTAAGTTACTTTTATATCAAATTTAAATCATAAAGATACTTTTTAATATAATGAAAATTATAGTTTTTTAAAAAAGAGTATTTTTCACTATTCACTGAAAAATTAATCTTTTCAGAAAATTATAAAAAATATTAAAAGATAATTTTTAAATGTTGAATTAAAAAATAAAATTTATTTTTACAAATAAATTTTCTAAAATTTCCAGAAATTAATTTTAATATTTACTCATAAAAATCATGAAACCCCATTTTTGAAGAAATCATATTTTTAAAGAATAAAATGAAATTACTAAAAAATTAAGTGATTATTTAATAAGAATTTCTCAATACATTTTTATTGAGTAGAACATTTATATATATTTCATAAAGTATTTATTCTTATTAATACCCTCAAAATTAATGGCTATGTTATAACCATCACATTAAATAATAATATTGTAATAGTGTATCGTGGTTTGTTTAAACTTGGTGGTGTATGTAATGAATGATATTGAAAAAATAAAATTATTTAAAGATAAGTATTTTATAAAATCTAATAGTCTTACAAAAATGGGGTAGACTAATAAAACCACACCATAGGGGATTTCATAGTTTATTATTTTACATAATTTTTATCTAAAACGAGGTGTAAAGATACTATGTTCATGGTTTGAAGGATTTTTCTAGAAAAACAACGATATTGATCATGGTTTTGACAATGGTTATATCCATTTTAGTGATTTAATTGACTTATAACTATTTTATTAATAACAATGAAGCCACAACATAGTATAAATGAAACTATGTCATGGTCAATATGAGATATGGATTCAAAATAATGAAATTAATGTATTTATAGGGATTTTTATATTTAAAGGTCATCAATTTCATAGTAAAATATTTGAATGAAAAATTGTATCATGGTTTGTGAGTCCATGTTGTGGTTTTTATGATTTATTTATTATTTACATATTTTAGTCAATTTTAAAATACTAAAATATATGTGATTTTTGGGTGATTTTACTTGGCTATAATGTATGTTTTTTAAAACCAATAAAGCTATGATATGTGGAATATGGATCTATATATTTTAGAGAATATGTTTTAAGGGATTTAGAAAATAATAATTGAATAACCTGAGAGAGATAGAAGAGGATATGAAAATAATAATCATGGAACTATTTGACATATAATTTTTTGATATGATTTTTGTATATAGAATAAAGAATTTAAGTGTTATTAAAAATATGTATTAATTCTTAAAGGTGGATTTAAAGATAAATACCTATTCTATATTGGTTAATTGATTTCTATGGACCTTAATTATAGTGAACTTCATGTTGTATTTTTAATTTTCTTATATTGAATAAAATAATAGAAATTTAGGGGAAGTAAGTGATTCATGGATTCAATAGAGATCCATTCTTAAACCATATATTCACTCAATAGTGTATTGGTGGATTATTATATTATATTGACATGTTATTGGTGTATTATCCATTGATATATTCATTTTGGGTAAAGAAAGTAAAATAATTGTTTCTATGAAATTTTATTTCTCTATTTTGATGTTGTGGTTATTTTTATTGATTTTTTAGATTAAATTTCTCATGTTAACACAATAACAGGGATCTTTTTTAAAAAAAATACACATCCTAATTCCACCCTCTTAGGGTGTTTCAAACTGTAGTGGTTTCAATATTTAGTCTTTCAAAACTCTAAGGGTTTGATCTGTTAGAATGGGTTTTGTTTTATTTTTCTTTTATATTTGTAAAATTTTGTTTTCATATAAAATCTAGAGTGTAATCAAGTCAAATTCATTATTCATAGAAATTTTTAACAAAAATTAAAAAATTCTGAAATTTTACAAAAAATACATATCATAGACGACAATATAGAGGTATCATTTTATAAGTTATGTGGCTGGTTGTTATTGTCAAATAAAATTCATTGGTAAAGATATCATTAATAATGGTATAATATACCATTTCCCATGATATATTTTGTTTTCTTATTAGAAAATAGAATATTGTATTTGATATGGAAATTTGGGGATAGTGTAGTTCACAATACATCTGAAATAATGGTTTTTGGTATAACATGGGGTGAGATATAGTGATATCACTATCCATGATCCAAATCATGGACAATGATAGTTATGTGATAATGGTATATGCTTATACCATTAAAAGAGATATAAATATATCACATCAGGTGATATACATGTAGTGATATAGGATATTGTTACATGATATGACACTATATTATGAATTTTCCCATATCATAGGTAGTGATATGCAATATATAATAATTTTTGATAATGGGTTTTTAAAATTGTAATTTATTTTCATTTAAGAAATGGATTCATTATTTATAAAATGTTAATAAATTATTACAAAATACGTACATTAAATTATTTTATTAAATTTATGGATGGTCAAAAATAATATTTAAATTATATATTTATCACTATTAAAGTATTAAATATTTATGAAAAAATTAAATAAATATAAATTTATCATATTAGTGCCTTATTTTAAAAAAATTAAGACTAATTTTTTTTGGAAGATGAGACCTAAGTCTAAATGTGGTTTACATGGAAATTTATTTATACAATACCAAAAGTAGTTTCAATAAATGGGATCAAGGTTAAATAATTATAAAATATATTATATTTAAAAAATGTAAATTATTTATATTATTCAAATGAATTGTTCATATGGATTAAAAATTAGAATAGGACATGTTTTTATAAATAAAATATTATAAATATAAAGGAGTTCATATGTATAGAATGTAAATGTTAAATATAAAGTGTTTATACTAGATATATAATTTTAAAGTGTTTATATTTATATTTTATGATAAGTATATTGAAAGAAACTGTCGTGGGCGCTCTCAAATGAAGTGAATTTTTTTGGGTACTTGGGTGCAGTAGAGTGGCTGACCAAGGTCATCTCTCAAAGGAGGAAGTAAATTAAAAAACTTCTTAAAGGTATTATAAAAATAAAGTAAAAGAGAATAAAAACACTACTTGAAATTATGGTGGTTTTTTATCGTTTATAAAACTAGAAGAAGTTTGTTGGAAGAATATTTCATTTTTTTGTTTTTAATTTTTAAATGATGTTCGATTAAAAAGACACAACAAGAATATATTTTTTTAGAAAATATTTTAAAAGGTGTAATTGATCTAACTCAACATCTTAACTCAATTATTTATAATTAAAATTTAAATTAACATCAACTTAATTATAATTCCCTAATTTGTTAACCCTCGAACCCTACGGGAGTTAACTTAACCACAAAGATGAAATTACTTAAACCCTAGGCTAGCTTCGGAACATGCAATCTCAACACCCTACTTTGATTGACATTATTAAGTTAGCTTATGGTCAGTGGTTAATTAGAGAACATATCCACTCTATAAATGAGGATTAATTTAGTTTAGAGATTATATTTGAACTCTAAAAATTTATCTCGTGTGTTCTTGTATTACTGATTAATTTAGAACTTTCACAATTTACACAACTTCCGACCTCGCGTGTTTTTGTGTCAATTGTTAAATTGATTTATTAGTTTCTTTTAAATTAAAAACTCAATTAATAAATCATATTAATTAAATTATAATAGATCAATAATTCAAAATAAAAGAATGAATAAGGTAATAGGTAGATCGATTACTAAGAAAACTACTCTTCTATGGGAGGTGTAGGCATCGTAGAAACGTTTTACTTTCGCAAGAGTTTAGAAAGGGTATAACCCAATCTTGTTTCTACTATTGAATTCCAGACCAAATAGGAAGATTAATAGAAGAATAAATTTGAACAAAACAGAAGAAAATATAATAAATAAAAGTGGAACAAAGAAGTATATTATGAAAACACAAACATTACAACATGAGGAAGAAGAAGAAGGCTTCGACGAGTGGATCCTTGATTCAAGATCTACCCTTATTGAATTTCTTGGAGAATTGGAGTGAAACCACTTCTCATATTTCATAAACTTCCTAATTCACGTCCCATCCCCTCCAAATGAGAAAAACACTAATTTATACAGTGGATGGAAGCCTAGGTTTAAAGAGGTTTCAAGTGTGAATGGGGAATCTCGACCAAATATTGTAATCCAACTTACACCACCCATTTGACTTCAAAAACCCTGAACCAGCTATTCTTCTAGAAGAATTATTTTATCAAAATTTTGTTTTAGATATCCTCTAAAAATTTGGTCCCAATCCAAGCTTGGATGAAAAATTTATGTCCCAAATACAGAACCAATGCCCAATCTGGTGGGTTCAACCCACCTTTGACTTTATGGTCCATTTAGTCCAAAAAAATTCACGATTTAGCTTCAATATGCTGAACAAAAGTTTTAGACCATTAGATCAGTAACACAGTTAAAAAATTTCACATTTAAATAATAAATATAAAAATATTTATTTTCAAAATACTACAGTGCACTATAAAGGGTAAAACTGGAATTTTCATCAAATTTTCAAATGAATGATATGATCCCAAATATATTATAAATAAACATATTTAACACAATTTGAGGAAATTTAATCATTTATTATCAATAAAATATTCAATAAAAATTTGTTTTGTCAACTCCCCCACACTTACCCTTTTTGACTCTTAGGAAAAACCTCATATCATGTATTCGAAAAAATAGTAACAAGAAATGCATATTCACATTTATCAATCCACAGTGAAAATATAGGCAAAGTAAGAATCCCATCAAGATTTAATATCAATAAATTTTAAATTCATTTTCTCATAAATTGTGTCAAAACAAAATCTCGTGAGATTCATAACACTAATCGTAGTAAAACAAATCATGGGTCTACCATGCCAGAAATTCTCCATGTGTGTGTGCCAACCATTCCTAGATCATAAATCCACCCTTTATTTAGTATATTCAGGTCAAGTAAAACAATTCTTATTACCTGATTTAATTCACCGAACATGTTCTACATTCCTTTTCAACATAATTTCTAGACCCACTCACTTAAGCATTCCTGAAAGTCAAACCTTAAACTCCCAACCTAGATATCCCCATATTTTTTACATTTTATCACTCTCCTCATTTTTTATTATTTTTTTTAAGTTTCACTTAGAAAAAATCTCACACCCAACTCTCAACCCATGTTTGATCTCCTCACAACACTAATTTTAATAGTTATAACAAGATAAAAGGTCAATGAGGAGTGGTTTTTGACCTATCCAAGACACAACCCATTTTTTGAGGGCGTACAATAGTCAGATAACAGGTACACACATAGTTCAATTCAGTACAGTAATAAAATTGATTGGAAGAGAAACGAATGTGTGGATAAATCAATTAATTTATTTACCTAACTTGACTATACCTTCAATTGATTAGGAAAATTTTCACAAGTCATGGCTGAGTGAAAATTTGTGTGGAGAAGTCAATGACACAATTTACCATGAAAAAATATCACAAATAAGGATGTCAAAATCTAAAAGTTTTTATAATGAAACAAACATTCATATCATCGATGAATTCAAGATTATAAAAATCAACCATTGATGATAAAATCTTACTCATTCTTATAATTCTACCAATGAATTTTTGAAAAAAAGAATTTTTCATATGTTCCACATGAGAATGCTGCATGATATATATTTTTTATTGTTTTTTTTTTGTTTTTTTTTTGTTTTTTTTTTTTTGAAAATTTTAACCAAAAACATAATTGAAAATAAAAAAACACACAAATGAAAATCCTAAATATCTATCCAAAAATGTTTCCCCCTCCCCCTTGATTAAAATATTTCATTGTCCTCAATGGGAACCTATGAGATGATATATGCACATGAAATGTATAACTGTAAATAGGAGAAAGATTATAAAAGTGAAAGGGTTAGGAACAGCCTGATATGCTCAAGTGATGAGGGGGTCATGTAGTGTGATGAAATCTACTGCATTAGTTGAAAGTCCCTCAATGTATTTCTTCAAACCTTTCCCGTTGACTGTAAAGTTCCTTCTAGTGTCCTCTTGTGTGATCCCCACTACACCATAAGAAAAACATTACATACAATATAAGGACCTAACTATCTGGAATGCAACATACCAGGCATCAGCTTCAGTCGTGAACTGTAGAGAAGGAATTTCTCTCCAACATGAAATTCCCTTTCTTGGAACATTTTTTCATGATCGTCTTTGGATCTTTCTTTATAGAGCCTTGAGTTATCATATAAAGATAATCGAATCTCTTAAATTTGCAGATTCCTTTGGATTCTAGCTTGATCCAAATCCAGGTTGCATTTATTTATATCCTAATAAGCCCGATGCTCAAATTCCACAGGTAGATGACACGCTTTCCCAAAAACAATCATAAATGGGGATATACTAATGGGTGTCTTGTACCATAGTGCATCATCCAAGTGCTTGCTCCAATCCTTCCAATTCGGATTCAGGGTTTTCTCCAAAATTTGTTTCAACTCACGATTTGAAACCTCAGCCTGGCCATTTGTATGGGGGTGCTATAGTGTTGATGTTTTGTGTGTCACCCCATACTTCTGAAGGAGGGTAGAGAAATTCCAATTGTAAAAGTGTATCCCTTGGTCACTGATGATGGCCTTTGGTACTCCAAACCTACAAAAAATATATGCTTTGAAAAATTCCACTAAAACATGAGAATCATCAGTCCTGGTGGCCTTAGCCTCCACCCATTTGCTCACATAATCAACAGAAACCAAAATATATAGAAAAACAAATGAACTAGGAAAAGGACCCATAAAACCAATGCCCCATACATCAAAAATGTCACAGAATAATATGGGTGGTTGAGGCATATTATGTCTCCTAGAAATGTTTCTAATGTGTTGACAATGTGATAACGACTTGAAAAACACATGATCATCATGGAATAAGCTAGGAAAATATAATCCAGAGTCCAAAACTTTCCTAGCTATCTGTTGGGATCCAAAGTGTCCACCACAAGTAAGTGTATGACAGAATTTAAGAACAGACTCAAACTCATGATCAGGAACACACCTTCTAATAACTTGATCACTACACATGCACCATAGGTAGGGGTCATCCCACACATAAAACCTAGACTCACTCTTTTATTTTTGGACTTGATGTTTCTTTATATTTGTAGGGATTTCAGAGGCAACAAGGTAGTTAACTAAATCAACATACCAAGGATGTGTACCTGATATGGAATAAAGATTCTCATCAGGGAAAGTGCCCCAAAGTGGTACATGTTTCAAAGTGTCATCCTCTAGTGTGTGTGAGTAGGCCTACTCATGTGGTCCACCACCAAATGTTCTGGCGCATTCTTGTCCTTTATCTCAATATCAAATTCCTGAAGAAGGAGTATCCATCAGATTAGCATGGGCTTTTCATTCGGCTTCTTCAATAGGTACCTCAGAGCTGCATGGTCAGAAAAAAAAACTACTTTAGAGCCCAATAAATATTAACGAAATTTATCTAAAGCAAATATGATGTAAAGAAACTCCTTTTATGTGGTTGTGTAGTTTTATTGGGTTGAATCCAATGTCCTTGATGCATGTTCAATCACATGTGAGCATCCCTCCACCCTTTGAGATAAGATATCTCTGACCGTGAAGTTGGAGTCATCACACATAAACACAAAAGGAACCTCCCAATGTAGAGGTTGTATGATATGTGGAGTGGTCAGAAATTGTTTTATCTCATCAAAGGAATTACTACAAGAAACATCAAACACAAAATCATAATTATTTTGAAGTAATCGTGACATATGAAGATCAATCTTAGTAAAATCTTTGATGAAGCACTGATAAAATCTTGAATTCCCTAGAAAAGATCTAACATCACGTACACATGAAGGATAGGGTAAGGATGAAATAAAATCTACCTTAGATCTATCAAACTCTATCCTATGTTTTGACACTACATTCCCTAATACAATTCCATGATCTACCATAAAATGACACTTTTTAAAGTTCAATACCATATTCTTCTCAATACAAATATTCAACACATTTCCTAAACTAGAGATACAATCATCAAATGAATACCCATAAACTGTAAAATCATCCATGAATACCCCCATGAAGGTCTCAATAAAATCATAAAAAATACTCACCATGCATCTATAGAAGGTACCTGGGGCATTGAAAAGTCCAAATGGAATCCTTCGGTAAGAAAACGTACCAAATGGACAAGTGAATGTTTTCTTATCCTGATCCTCCAGAGTAATAGGAACCTGAAAATATCCAGAAAATCCATCCAGGAAATAATAGTGTGTTTTCCCAGCTAGTCTCTCAAGAATCTAATAAATAAATGGGAGGGTTAAATGTTCCTTGTGAGTGGAATAATTTAGTTTCCTATAATAAATACACACACGCCAACTTTTTTGCACCCTCATTAGAACTAACTCATCTTTGTCATTTTTAATAATAGTAACACCACTTTTCTTAGGAACAACCTGAATATAACTCACCCACTAGGAATCTGAAATGGGATTAATTATACCTACCTTGATCAATTTTTCAACCTCGTTTTAACAACTTCCAGAATGGTTGGATTGAGTCTCCTTTGTGGATGTCTGACCGGTTTATCCTCATCCTCCAAAATGATCTTATTAATGAAAATGGAGGGTCTAATACCTGATTTTTCAGCCAAGGTCCACCCTATTACCCTGATGTTCTCCCTCAAAAGATTAGAAAAATATTCATGTTCAAAAGGGATATTGTTATCAATTATAATAGGTAATTTCTCACCACTTAACAAGTATGAGTATTTTAGATTTGGTGGTAATGGCTTGAGTTACAATGTAGGGGGTGATGTATGGATGGATAAATTGAAGGAACTAAAATATATTCACAATGAACATTAGTATCATAATATACATCATCAAAACAAGAGAATAAAGCATCAAACCCATCAACGTACTCAATATCCATGTCACAATCAGATTTTACATGATCAAAATCAGAATATGAATCCATTTCAAAATCAAATCTAATAGATTCTTGTTCATTAGAAATGGGTGTGGAAGTGCTCTTAGACATCAAACTATAACCAATAATAATGATCTCCCTAAGAATAGTACAATCACGTTCAATGGGGTTTTTATTTTGTGGTTCAAAATGGTAGATAAAAAAAGCAGAATGGTCCTCTGAGGGGTACTCCATGGAGTCTATAACATTAAATATTACAAATTCATCTCCAAAATCCATGGAAAGTGTACACTCATTGACATTTATGATAGTTTTTTTAGTTTTGAGGAAGGGTTTACCTAAGATAATTGGGGAATGAGAACTTACCTGATCATCCTCAATGTTAAGCATATGGGAATCTACTAGAAATATCATGTCTTTTACCTAGACAAGTACATCCTCAAGGACTCCCGCTAGATATGTCGTAGCTCTATTTTCCAACTGCACCACTACTCTTGTCATCTTCGACTCACCAACCTAAAAAGAAGAGAATATAGGGTGAGTAATCACATTTATAGAAGCTCCTAAATCACAAAGAGCAACAGAAAAGTGCAACTACCCTATGGTGCATGGGATGGTGAATGTCCCCGGATCCTTGCACTTTGTTGGAATTTATAGATTTGGTGTAATGAGTATTGACACATTCCTTCCAAGATTTATCCTCTCATTTCCCTTGATCCCTCTTCTATTGGTACAAATTTCTTTTAAGAATTTAGTATACCTTGTATTTTCTTGATAGCTTCAAGTAGAGGGATGTTGATCTCCACATGCTTGAATGTTCCCAAAACCTATTTTTTTATTTCTTCTTCAGCCATATTTTTGGCTTGAACAACTCTATTTGGAAAATTAAGGGGTTTAATAGGAACATCATTAATCTTTTTCTTACCTTTATCTTTCTCCTTGGGTTTCTCATCAGCTGGTTTTGAATGGGGCTTCTCTGGATTTGAGGTGAATCTCGGTGGAACAATAGGTGAAGATGTATTTAGAGTAGGTTGGGAAGGAAGATTTTAGGAGTTCTTACTTACCAGTTCATGGAGGGTGGTGACAATCTGGCTCATTTGAGTCTTTAACTCCCTCAACTCTGAATCTTGACTCTTTAGCTCATTCTTCTTATTAAAAACAATTTGCTTCAAAAGTTCATAAGTGTTAGAATCTACCTTGGGTGGGGATTCCCTTGTTGATGTCATGTTGATTCTTGGGCTTAAAATCTCATTTGGGGTTGTTAGAAACCCTACTGGTAAGGTGGAGGTTTCTGGAAGTTTTGTTGAAAAGGGGGCCTTTGTTGTTTTCTAGATCCATACCTCATTTCTAATTGATCCTTCAACCCTTGGTTTTATGTTGGACTAAAGTAATCAAGATTATTTTGTGGATATGGTTGTTGTTGTTGTTGATATGGTCTCCCAAGAAACACTGCTTCATAATCTTATGTTTCTTGTAGTTGGGGGGCAACAGTCAGTTGGGTGGCTTGTCTCAGTGCAAATGACACAAGGCCTAGACGGAGGGGTTGGGATGTATTTTGATCCAAAGAAATATGTCTCACCATAGTGGCTAATTATTCCAACTTGGTATCAATTAAATGACTCTTAAGAGAAGAAGGACTTACCTGATGTACTCCCATGACATGCGGTGTACCTCGATTGCCAAATTGTTGGGAGTTTTGGGCCATTTTTTCAATCAATGCATGTACAGCTACTAGTGTCTTTTCCACCAATGCTCCTCCATCCGCAACATCCACCATGCTCCTCCACATAGGTGTGAGTCCTTCATAGAAGTATTGGATGAGGATTTTCTCATTGATTTGGTGATGTGGGAAGCTTGCGCACAACTTCTTTAATCGCTCCCAGTACTCATACATTGACTCCCCTTGGGCTTTATAGATCCTAGATATCTCTTTTTGAATGGATTTGGTCCTTGATTCTGGAAAAAAACTCTACAAGAAAAGTCGTTTCAAATCGTTCTAACAAGTTACATATTCAAGTTGTAAATAATACATCTAGTCTTTTGCATCTCTATCAAGTGAAAATGGGAATGCTCTTAGTTTGATTTGATATTCAGATAAATTTTTTGGTTTTAGGGTTGAGAAAACCACATTAAATTATTTAAGGTGTTTATTGGTATCCTCACTAGAGATGCCATGAAATTTTGGAAGCAGGTGAATTAACTCAGATTTCAGTTCAAAGTCTGATTCGATATTTGGGTATGCAATGTAATTTAGTTAATAATTGATATCTGGTGCAGTCAATTCTCGAATAGTTCTATTAATTTAATTTCCATTATTTTCAGCCATTGGATCCTTTTTTATGCTTGAATTTTAATTTCTTCCAATTTTAATGTTCTGGGAGTGGAGGATTTCTCAAACTGGTTGAATGTTGAAACTTCTCATAAACATAGAATGTCTGATTCGAGCCAGAAGGATACATTAGTTCTCAGTGTCAAGATCTAAGAGATTCTCAAGATTATTTCATGTCATAAATCAATGAAATATAAAAAATAAATGACTAAAATTGGACCATAATAAAAAGAAAATAATTTTTATTGGGTCTGATAAAAATAAAACAGAGTAATATAAAAAAACTTGAGAAAGGGGAAAGAAGAAAGAAATAGGTAAAGAAAAGAATTAAATGAAAAATAAAATAAATACCTCTAATTAGTTAAATAACTTACTTGCCTCTCTGGAAATGGTTCCAATTTTAAAGGCACTTTCGTGGGAACTCTTAAATGAAGTGTGATTTTTTGGGTACTTGGGTGTGGTAAAGTGGCTGACCAAGGTCGTCTCTCAAAGGAGGAAGTAAATTAAAACAACTTCGTAAAGGTATCATAAAAATAAAATAAAAGAGAATAAAAACACTACTTGAAAGGATGGGTGGTTTTTTATCGTTTATAAAACTATAAGAAGTTTTCTGGAAGAATATTTCATTTTTTTGCTTTTAATTTTGAAATGAAGTTCAATAAAAATGATGCAACAAGAAGATGTTTTTTAGAAAATATTTTAAAAGGCGTAATTGATCTAACTCTACCTATTAAATAAATTATTTATCATTATCATTTAAATTAAAATCCACTTAATTATAATCCTCTAATTTGTTAACCCTTTAACCCTACAGGAGTTAACTTAACAACAAAGATGGAATTACTTAAACCCTAGGCTAGCTTCGGAACATGCAATTGTAGCACCCTTCTTTGATTGATGTTATTAGGTTAGATTATGGTTAGTGGTTAATTATATAACATATACACTATGTAAATGAGGATTAATTGAGTTTAGATATTATATTTTAACTCTATAAATTTATCCCATGTGGTCTTGTATTACCGATTAAGTTAGCACTCTCACAATTTACTCAACTTCCGACCTCGCGTGTTTTTGTGTCGATTGTTCAATTGCTTTCTTAGTTTCATTTAAATTAAAATATATATTAATATATCATATTAAGTGAATTAAAATACTTCATTAATTCAAAATAAATTAATGAAGAAGTTAATAGGTAGATCAATTACTAAGAAAACTACTCTTTCATGGGTGGTGTAGTCATCGTAGAAATGTTTTTCTTTTGGAAGAGTTTAGAAAGGGTATAACCCAGTCTTGTTTCTAATTTTTAATTCCAGAACAAATAGGAAGATTAAGAGAAGAATAAATTGGAACAAAACAGAATAAAGGAGAAGAAGTAAAATTTTAACTAAGAAGTATATTATGAAAACACAAGCATTACAACATGAGGAAGAAGAAGAAGGCTTCGATGAAGGGATCCTTGCTTCAAGATCTACCCTTATTGAATTGCTTGGATAATTGGAGTGAAACCACTTCTACTATTCCCTTAACTTCATAATGAACTTCCCAACCCCTCAAAATTAGAAAAACACTAATTTATAGAGTGGAGGGGATGATAGGTTTAAAGAGGTTTCAAGTGTGAATGGGGAATCTCGGCCAAATATTTTAAGCCAACTTGAACTGGCCATTTAACCTTCAAAACGCGTGAACCAGCTGTTCCTACAAAATAATAATTTGTGAAAAATTGGGTTGGAGAGATCCTCTAAAACTTTGGTCCCAATCCAAGCTCATATGAAGAATTTATGGCCCAAATACAGAACCAATGTCCAATCAGGCAGGTCCACCCCACCTTTGATTTTATGGTCCATTTAGTCCAACCAAATGCACGATTTAGCTCCAATGTCCTGAACAAAAGTTGTAGAAAATTGAGTCTTTAACATAGTTACAAACTTTAAAGTTCAAATAATAAATATAAAAATATTTATTTTTAAAATACTACAGTGCACTATAAAGGGTAAAACTGGAATTTCCATCAAATTTTTAAATGAATGATCTAATCCCAAATATTTTATAAATAAACATATTTAACAAAATGTGAGAAAATTTTATCATTTATTATGAATAAAATATTCAATAAAAATTTGTTTTATCATATATTTTCATTTACGGTGAATTATAAACGGTTTACATTCATGTTTTTTGAAGTGTTCATAATTATAATGTGTAAATTTATGAATTCTTCATTTACTTATTTACTACCTATTATTAAATATTTTTATTATATAAATTATTCACATATAAATATTTTTATATTAATTTAAAAGTTTTTAAATTTATTTTATATATGTTATACCATGAATTTAAGGACTTTCATGTTAGCTATAACAAAAGATTTAATTTAGTTAAATTAATATTAGGGACTTTTTTATTATAATTTCAAAGTAAATAAATTTAAAATTATATATTTGGAGTTAAAAACATGTTGAAACTTTAAATCACACTTGAGTAATAATATATGGATAGTGGGACTTTGGTTAAGATTGCTCACTTTCCTAGGGGTTGCAGCTATGTCTAAAAAGGTTGGGGTTGACTACCCGCTACAATATGCATGCAGTGGTTTCTTATGATTTTAATATTTTTCAGAAAATAGTTTCATTTAACAATTTCATGTGATGTATATGGATATGTATTGAATATTTTAATTAAATTTTACAATGGATGTATAACACACATAATTGATTATATAAAGAGTTATATATAAGATTATTAGAACATGGTAATTTGGTTGATTAACATAAGATACTTAAATTAAATAAATTAGTAACATGCATACATATAGGTAAGACATGAGATGAGATACACATGAGAAATATTATATAGTGATATTATTTTAAAATCCATCAATGTAATGTCCCAGGTTTTAAGAGACATTGTTATTATTATTATTGTTGTTGTTGTTGTTGTTGTTATTGTTATTGTTATTATTATTATTATTATTATTTATGTCTATAATTTAAAATAACATTTCTATATTCTTTTAAAAGGATTGAAACATGATTGGAAAATATGCCCTATAAGATATGAAACAAACTAAAGACTCTTTATTCATTCATAAGTTGTACATTACAATAAAAGAACAAAAAAATAAGTACTTCACACCATGGATTACTACTCATAATGGGTGAATTAAATCCATTAAAAGTTCATAAATCGATAGGGGACAATAGATAGAAAATAATAAAATATTCATGCCTAGGTAACCTCTTATACCATCTTCAACCTTGAAGATTACCAATAATCAATCAAATACTATAATTAGGAAGAGTAACATGAAAGGATAAATCATTATGAAAAATCTATAATATGAAATAACAATTGTTTCTTGTGAAGTGAGAGTGGAATGAACAAATGATTTAATAAGTCTATATATAGGAATGTAATTTCATTATTATAAATATGGTCATTGAAAATATGGTCATTAAAAATATGATTGTTTTTCATATATCCAATAGGTATATTGAATTCATGTATTTTTAAGTAGTAAATTGAAAATGATATAACTCACAATGAAATAAAAACATGTTATTAAAATATTATAAATATATATTTATGCATTATGTATAAATAATATTATTATTATTATTAAAATGTGATATGATGTGTATATATAATTAAAATTAATATTTTCAATATTAATTGAGTAGTAAAATTGTATTTTGGAATATAAATAATTGATTTTAATGGTATTTATTAAAGTGTATTTATTATAAAAGTAATATTTATTTTCTTTTAAAGAACTACTTTGTTAAGTATTATATTTATTATCCTAATATATTAAATTGAAAAAATTTAAAATATTATAATATATGAACTAACATATTAATATATTTTAAATTATAAATTTATATGAAATAATATTAAGCACGCCTAATTTTTAAAAATGACATTTTTTATTAAAAGTATTTTTTCTTTATATTTTTATTTTCATTTAAAAAATAAATTTATAAATTTTAGAATATGAATTATATAAATATAAATTAATATTTGGTTTTATAATTTCAAAATTATCATTGCATGAATTTTTGTGATTTTTCTAAAAAAATGATTTTTAGATGAATAGTGAAATATACCGATACTGCGATTTTTATGCCATTATTAGTATATAAGAATGAATTAAAAATTTATGAAACATTTTTCTTAAAAAATTATTTATTTTATAGTTTAAATTATATATTTTAATATATTTACTATAATTTACAAACTTATGCTTCATATTTTAGAACTCAAGTAATATTTTTCTCAAAAAAAATTAATACATTAAACATTTATTATATTTAAATTAATTTTTAGAAATTTAAGAAATTGAATCAAAAAAAGTATTTATAATTTATAATCATTAGTACCATTATCTAATAAGGACCACTTTATTTTTAGTCTTAAAGATTAATTTACCTTAGGTAAAAACTAGTTATCGTGGTAGAAACCAAAATGGTAAAAATGAGTAACCTTAGAGAAAAAGGTACAAACATGTTAGAAACATGTTTTAATTGAGTTTTTTATGTGTTTCTTAACCTTATCTATTATTCTCTCTATTATTTTTCAATTTTTGATCCATTTTCCTTAAGAGTGAATTCCCATTATTGAAAATTTTTGGGTATTTACAAAAATGTCACTCCTTTTCACTTATAAAATGGGTTCTCCTCTCCTCACTTCTTGTAACATCATAGAATAAGATACAACTAAAGGTTCCCTATGCTTAGTTGGACACATGTCCTCAAGTTTATCTACCCTAACGCTAGAGGCTACCGACTACCAGTGAGGGTCTAGGGTGTGTCTATGGGGAGATTATGCCCTCATCACCAGAGTGTAACATAAAGGATATACAATAATAGATAAGTAGAAGAAGTAGTAAATAAATAAAACAATAGATAAATGAATTGTATATAAACATCCAATACTGATAAATACAACAATGCTGGTAGTAATTTCATATACATATGGTGATGGTACATGTCATGTTCTACAAAACATCCAAAACAGTTATACATGGAAGGTATACAATACATGTAAAAAAATATTAAAAAGAAAAATAGAAATAAATGGAATCACAAGACTTATCTTGGTCCCATTATCACCTACTTCTAAGTAGAAATCAAGAAGTTTTAGCAGGTCACTTACCCTTATCTATACCTGCAATCATATAGTCTGTTCGGGTACCTGTCGGCGGCCTAAATAGTGTATGAGATATAAACTCAGTAGGAAACCGCCCAAAGGTCTAGTGTCATCCAGTTAGTGAATGTATATATTATTAATAGTGTGCAGGAATTAATAGAAATGTAATTGAAGTACTGAATGTAAACATCCAATAAAGTATTGGGTTCCCATGGCCACTCGTCCTCTACTACCAGCTTTGTCCTAGCTAGAATGGCTCTGAATAATTATTTTTCCATATCTCATTATATAATCAAGTCATGTAATTAATCAATATCAATTAAATAATAAGTCTCAAGGCCAAAAACATATCCCAGCATACCCTATACAAGTATGTGATTAGAATATTCCAAAACTATCCATTAATAAATTATAAGTCTCTGAGTAAATCCAAGCTTGTTCTTTCTCTTGGTATATGTGTCATGTGAATCATTTCATTAATTAATTAATCAAGAACCTGATCCCATCCTTGTAATTCCTAATTT
The DNA here is from genome assembly GCA_963277665.1 of Viscum album. NCBI lineage: Eukaryota > Viridiplantae > Streptophyta > Magnoliopsida > Santalales > Viscaceae > Viscum > Viscum album. The sequence continues at coordinate 1,758,924,834 of OY728150.1, forward strand.
GTAATCTAGGTATTTCTCTAGGTGTATCATGAAACAAGCACCTTACAAGCCCATCCTAGGCATTCCTCATAAGAATCCTGGTATCACTCTGGGTGTGGTATAACATCATTTAAACTAGAGTCTATCCTTGTCGGTCCACTAAGGGATCCCAAGTATCACCCATGACATATATGATCAACTACCCTATTAGTATGTTCTTTTTAAATCCATAAAGAATCTAAGTATCACTTTTCATGTAATAGTGATCCCCCATGAGTCTTTCTTTGGCAATCAATATAAGGATTCCAAGTATCACTTAGACATAAACAAGGAAAAATCCAAATGATTTCATCCATGAAGTTTGTATAAGAACCCATGTGTCACCCAAATCATTTTTCAACATGCATTCAATATCATTTAGTTATATCAAGGGTCATCACCATATTCAATTCAATCTCAACTCACCTCATAAGGTGGCTCAAGGTATGGGTAAACTTAGAAGTCTTTCCACTCAGTTACTCACATGGGAATTTCATAATATAAGGGTAAACCAAGCTTAAAAAATCCATTACATTGAAAAGGATTGATATCATGGTCATTCCATTCCCCCCCTTCCTTAAATTCCAATTCAAATTATAATTCAATTATTACAATTTATAATTCAATACATAAATTGAAATCTCATAGCAAGGGTAAAAGACACACCTCAAGGGAGATCCCATTCAAAATCCACCCATGGTGGTCCATTTAATTAATCAAAACACCTAAGGGGTGGTTCCAAATCAAAGTTCTCAACCTTCAATCATACATTTATGAGCCTCATTAATAACATAGGTTACACCTATCAATTAAAAAAAGGATTAAAATCCATTTCAAGGGAATCACTCTGAATGTTGGGCATGCAGCACAACAACATTTATATAAACACTTAAACTTTGAAGTAAAATCATTAGACCACAAACTATAGGTTTTTGTAGGATAGGTCATCTAGTATCATCTCTTGATTCGATTCAGATCAGGAAAATATTTAAGAACGGATGAAGAAGCTATAAATAGGGTATATTATCTTGCATATAAATAACATAGCTAATTCAAAACCAAATGAGGAATGGCAAAAAAGAAATGCATATCTTATCGATATGGATCTAATGCTTTCGATGGATCTAGCTTCTGAGATCAGATAGAGATGAAGTGGAAAATTATATAATAGGCTTCAAGGAGAGCTCTCAAAGGTTGGAGTTGTTGTGTGGGAATAGATTTAAGAATTAGGTGAGAAATAATAATTAATTAAGGGGAAATCGTAAATTCACCCAAAATATAGGGCTACATGGTTTGGTTACATGTTTGGTCAAACCAAGCACCAACCATGCACCCTTTGTTGTAGGAAAGGATAAATGCACACAGTTTGTATGTATTGTTTTACTAATCGTATGCAAACCGTGTTTTATCCAACTGTTAGAAACTACAAACATTCCTACATGGTTGTGCACCTCAAATTGCACGGTTTTCTAACTGCATCACCTATAGGAATCCATTATCTGTCCTCACATTGTTAGAAGTAATTTTATATCCTACCTCACATAGTTTCTACTAACCATGATCTAGGAGTATTTCACCCCAATAGTTGGGTTTCGGGCTCCGAACAAGTCCCAGACACCCGAAATACCTATATGACCTCAAAGGGCATTCTCATTAAGCCATATTTAGATATTTAAACTAAAAATTTATGGAAATTATAATATTATATACCTTAACTAAGAACCAAGTTCTTATAAACATCCACCCTTAAAGTAATTTGTCCCTGAATTCCCCTACCAAGGGTGGTGAAGCACAATTTGTGAAAAACTTCAGGAATAGTGATCATATATCAGCCTCTTGCCCCCAGGTTTCATCCTATACACAATTGTGATTCCATAGCACCCATACTAGAGGAACTGATTTTCCTCAGAGAACCTTTGTGCTATAATACAAAAATATTAATCGAATGCTTCTAAAAGGATGAATATACCTGTAACTCAACCTCCTTGATCTGAAAAGCATGAGATGAGTCTAAATGATAATAGCACAATTAATATATATGGAAAACATCATGCATGTCCGGGTACCTATGAGGTAATTACAACTGATAGGATATCAGCCTGAATCTCTCCAAAATCTCGAACAACCCAACATATATCGTTGAAAACATACCCTATCTCCTAATCCTCATGTGTCCCATCCTTAGTTAGACATGTAAAATATACTCGATCCCTGACCTTGAACTCTATATTTCATTGATGGTGATCATTGTAACATTTCTATCAAGACTATACAGTATTTTTCCACTTTCAAATCCATTGAACTTGTTTTATAGTCTCATAAATGAGATGATGTCCAAGCATAGCTACTTCTCTTTCCTCTAACTAGCATAAGGGTGATATGCATGGCCTACCGTACAAAGCCTCATAAGACTCCATTTTAATATTAGCCTAAAATATATTATTGTAGGAGAATTCAACCATGGGTATATGCCTCTCCCAAGATCCCCCAGAATCAAGGATCCGTCCTCACAGCATGTCCCCAAGAACCGGAATCATGTGCTTTGAATGTCCATCAGTCTAAGTGTGGTATGTTGTGCTCAGAAGCACTTATATACCTAACTCCCTAGGAATAAATTTCTAGAACTGTGAATTAAATAGGGTGTCCCAATCTAAAATTATAGTATGGGGGCCCCATGAATTTGTACTATCTCTCGGATATACAACCTCCGAAGATCATCTACTAAAAAGGTATCCTTGATAGGTAGAAAATGAGAGACTTTTGTGAGTTTTTCAAAAACAACCCAAATGGAATCATTACTTCAAGTTGAACTCAGTAAACCTATCATGAAGTTCATCACAACATCTTTTCATTTTGACTCGAGAATGGATAGCTTCTATAAAAGTTCATCTGGTCACCGGTGTTCTGCCTTCACCTGTTGACAGGTGGAATATCTCATGACAAAACCATCTACATCGTGGTTCATACCTAGACACCAGTATTGGTGATGTAAATCCAGATACATCTTAGTGACACCAGGATGTAATGGAAAATATGAATCATGAAAGTCTTGCATAAACTCCTCATGCATGTCTTCTAAAACCCATACGCGACTATGTATATGCATAATTTCATCCTTGCACAATTCAACTAGGAGGAGGGTCCTCACATTCCACACTCTCACATAGGACTAGGCCCTTAGAATCATATAGTTGTCTCATCCTCACTCTATCCATAAGTTTATAGTTGATAGCTAAGAATGATATAAAATTCTTTCCTTAACCATCCTTCACCTCTTAGTCTATCTCATATAAAAAAATATAAGTTGTCACTCACTACTGCCCTGCTAAACTGCCTATATCTAAGTCCTCCAACTCAATACATCAGCCACTTCATTACCCTTTCTAGGCATGTAGGAAAGCTCAATGTTTAAATAATATAGGTATTCAACCCACCTACACTCCCTTGGATTCATATCATGCTGTGTAAATATGTACTTGAGGCTTTTACGGTTCGTGTGCACCAAAAAACGCTCTCCAAGTAATGTCTCCAACGACTCAATGCATGAACAACTACAACTAACTTGAGATCTTGCATCAGGTAATTCCTCTCATGTGTCCTCAACTAGTAGGACCCATACACCACGACTCTATATCCCAGTATAAGTAATTATCCTAGACTGATTCCTGATGCATCGTAGTAAATAGTCTAACTCCTACCTAGCTCTGAAAAAATCAACATCAGGGCTAAAGTAACCTCCCTTTTAGCTCCTGAAACACAAAATCAAATGCATATTATCATACAAACTTCACATCCTTCTTAGTAAATATTTTAAGAGGTGCTTCTAGGAATGATAATTCCTATATGAAACCCCATAATAACCAACTAGCCTCAAGAAACTTCATACCTCAAATAAGTTATTTGGATTCTCCCAGGAAACTATATATCTCCCCTTCTCTAGGTCAAATTATACTCATGTCTCTGAGATAATGTGATTGAGGATGTGAATCTGATCTATCCAGAAGTAGCACTTGGTGATCTTGTCATATAATTGATGCACTCTCAATGTATTAATTACGACCTCAATATGTTTTTCATGGTCAGTTCAATTGTTAGAAAACACCAAGATTTTATCCATGAAAACCACCACAAATGAATCCAAATAAGGATGAAAGACCCAGATCATCAGTTCCCTAAAGACTACTGGCGTGTTCATGAGACCAAATGGCATAACCAAATACTTTCATAGAACATACCTTCTATGAAAAGTTGTGTGAGGTATGTTTGATGGTCAAACACGCACCTGATGGTAACCTAATCTCAAATAAATTTTCAAGAACACCCAACCTCTTCAGATCTGATCTAAGAGATCATCTATTCAAGGTATAGGATATTGATTATTAACCATCAGCTAATTCAATATATAGTAATCTACACATATCACAAGGATTCTATCCACCTTTTTTTCAAAAAGGACCAACGAACCCAATGAATAAGTACACATTAAGATTAACCCATTTTCCTCTAAATCCTCTAGATGCCTCTTAAGATCCTTCATATCAGTGTTATTCATCCTATAAAGAGAAATAGATACTGATGAAACTTCTAGTACTAGCTTGATAGAGAACTAAAACTCTCACAATGGGGGTAATACTAAGAATTTATTCAGGAAAAAATTCCTGAAATGATCAACCACTTGAGGGAAATGTACCTAACATGTTCCATAATCATCCAGATAAAAACTTACAATGTGGTTTGTCATCCCACCCATCCCATGATACTCAGGTCTAGCTCAGCTCACCTGGTTATTCCATTCACCCTTGTGAATAAACTCTCCACCCTTTGGTGATGTGAAATTCACCCTTCGATGATAGAAATCCAGGAAATAATGGAAGGTAACCTACCAATAAATCTAGAGAATGATTTCAAACCCTTTCATCTCAAGGAAAAAAGAGGTCCCATATGAAGTGAAACCCACCAATCTCAAGGGGGGGCTCCATGAACTGATGTACATCCTCTGTTAGAATTCCAAATGGATTATCAAATTTATTAATGCCATCTGAACATTGAACACTGGGCCAAAGTCTCTCCACAATAGTCATAGATATAAATCTATGATAAGTTCCTATATCAAAAAGATCAAATGCTAAATTAGAGGTTACTAAATAATATTTATCACTATAGAAGTTCTAGGATCGTGCTCTTTGGTTTTTGGTTGCACTACATATATATGTCCTGATCCGTGGTCCTATGATACTTTCTGGATACCCTAGTAAGATCCACTATATTGTTACTAAAAAACTAGGGTCTAAATACCACGACCACGACCACCACCTCAGCCTGATTGGATGTCTATACTCCAACTCCCGGCCTAATGAGAAGCTTCTAACCCTTCTTCTACACATGGAGTCGGTGTAGACCCTCTCTCACTAGATGTCATAGGAAATGTTTTTCAAAAACACTATAGATGACCCATCTTTCCATAGGAACAGCACTCGAATGGGTATCTCGTGCATTGAGGCCTCATATATCCTATTCTATTGCATTGGTGGCACTTAACCTAGCTACCTGATTATTTGTTCTGGCTACTAATATCACTCTAAGGAATCTCTAGACAACTCTTCCTACTATTGGTCAATGTAGAACAAAATCTAGGGGTCAAACCACCCTAGATCTCACGCCTTTCCTCTCTCTAGTTATGCTTTATGATAACCCCCAGATTCACTATTCTAGAATTGGTAGTCAGTTGAAAGACATTCACCTATGATCAAATATCATACCTAAGACCATCCTTGAATTTACTGGATTTAGATAACTCATCACTCATTAGAATAGGTGTGAAGTGTTGGAGCTCTATAAATTGGGTCTAATAATCCATAACTGATAACACACCCTTCTCCAAGTGCATAAATTCTCATGCTCTATCAGCCCTTAATCTCTCGGGATATAAGTAATCATAGAAGGCCATATAAAATTTCCTCCAAGACATCTCCTGGTGATTATCCATCTAAGTAATGACATCCTACCACCTCTTGGCAGAATCATGCAAAATATACATAGTAAGCTTTACCCTCCTCTACAGAGGAATATTTAGATGCTCAAAGATAGATAGCATGGCCTCTGGACATGACTCCATAGCCCTTAGTCCACCACCCCCTAAAAACGTGGGTGGATGATTCTTTTAGAACTCACTTTTAAACTATTCCATAGTCAAGGAAGTTCGAAGTGCTCCCTAAAAGGTCTGCAAGAATCACATAAAGCCTTCACAGAATTATGCCTCAGAACTTGTGATTGGTATAACTACTGGTTTTTTAGTTAGCACCAATAGAGGGTCCATAGGTATCCCATGGACCACTGCCTCTAGAGAATGATCAATGTAACCCTTCTAGTATACGACTAGAGGATGTCACATTGTCATGCATCTACAAATTCCAAGAAAATGCTTCAGAAAGGAACATTATCAAATTTCATAGGTAAAAGTACAGATATTGAAGTAGGATAAGTACAAGTCTTCCTATATAAGAACACACCCCTCTACCTTCTCCTTGAATTAGGTCTAGGTGACTTATAAATCATTTAAAAGTAATAGGTATAACCTACTACCCACTAATAAGGTTTGATATGGGTTAAGTTCTCCAGTCTAAGAAATTTTAGTTTTCATTTTATTATCTTATTCAATTCCTTGATATAAAAATTCATTTTAATGATTGAATCAAGTGGTTCACCAAATCTTGATACATAAGGGATCATACTACTCATGAATCAAAATATGGAATCCACCTAATTCACACCATAATGCATTCTAGTCCATGCACCTCATGGTCCATGACTCAATGTGTCATAATTGGATTCTTAGGGTGTCTATTATAGCCTAATCAGGAAAATAATTCTTAGGTTACAGCAGGAATTCTAAGTGACAACCATGTTACTCAATTCCCTACACAAAATATATATGACATAGCAGGCATATCAATCATTGCATATATCACAACATCTTTCAAATAGGAAATGAATCCTATATGGCATGGCATAATGCATGGCCTATGATTTATAACAAGGGCCTAAAATGATGCATGAGATGTCATACCATCATATCATTGGGTTGAAACACAATATAAGCCAAAATCATATTAATAATAATATCAACATTCAAGTTCATCATTGAAAGGTGGAATCAAATCAACTATAATACCCAAAATCCAGAAAATATTAATTTCATTTGAGGCAATTTGGCTTTTTCCTATACATGGGTTAGATATTCCCAAGCACAACTCATTACCAAATTCCATTTCCTTCTTACCCCTTTATATTGTCAAAAAATATTAAAGAAAACTAGAAAATAAAAATATCCCTCTGATACCACTTTGTAATGTCCCAGACCCAAATTCCACTAAAGGTACCCCGATCTCGGTTGGTCACATGGCCTCAAGCGCATCTCCCCAAATTCCATAGGTTAACAACTAGCAGCGATGGCCTAGGGTGTGTCTATGAGGAGATTATTCCCTCATCAACAGAGTATAGCACAACATATATAAGTAGTGGAAGCAGTAAATAAATCAGACAATAGATAAGTGAACAGGAGATAAACATCCATGATAGATAAATACAACAATTCCATTAATAATCACATGTACAGATAATAATGATACATGTCATGTTCAACAAAACAAAAAACAATAGGTATACATGGTGGGTGTAAAATACATGTAAAAAAATAAGAAAAAGGCCAAAAATGATCCAGCAAGAATCATGAGCCTCAGCTTGGTCCCATTATCCCATGCTTCTAAGTAGAAATCAATAACCTGTAGTAGGTCACTTTCCCTTATCCATACCTTTAATTATATAGTCTATTCAAGTACTCATCAGCAGCCAAAATAGGGTCTGAGATATAATACCAGTATAAAACCTACCAAAGGTCTAGTTTTATCTAGTTAGTGAATATATATATTAATAACAGTGTGCAGGAAGTAATATAAATGTAAAAGAAGTACTAAAAGTAAACAAACCATAAATGATTGGGTTCCCATGGATACCCATCCTCTACTATCTACTTTGACCTAGCTAAAATTTCTATGAATATTTAATCATCCCTATCTCGTTTTATAATAATGTTCATTTGATTAATAAATCTCAATTAAATAACAAGTCTTGAGACCTGGAACATAGCATAGTGTCCCTCATATAGTTATGTGATCAGAAGAGGCCTAAACTGGCCATCAATAAAGTATAATTCTCTGACCAAATCCAAGATTATGATTTGACTTGGAATATGCATCATGTGAATCATTTCATTAATTAATTAATCAAGAACCTATGCTCATCCTTGGCATTCCGAATTTTGAGTCTAGGTATTACTTTCGGAGTATCATAAACCAAGAACCTTAAAATCCCATACTAAGCATTCCTCATGGGAATCCTAGTATCACTCTGGGTGTGGTATAACATCATTTTCATTCGATTCCTTCCTTAGTAGTCTATTAAGGTAGCCCAAGTCTCACCCATGGAATATATGATCAACTTCCCTCTAAGTTCGTCCTTGGTAATCCATAAGGAATCCAAGTATCACTTGTTGTGTAATAGTAATCCCCCATGAGTCCATCCTTAGAAATTTGTGTAAGGATTCCAAGTTTCCCTTGGACATAAACAAGGAAAATTCCAAATGACTCCATCCATGATGTTCGTATAAGAACCCATGTTTCACCCAAAGCAGTTATCAACATGCATTCAATATCATTTAGTTATATCAAGGGTCATCACTATATTCAATTCAATTTCAACTCACCTCATAAGGTGGCTCAAGGAATGGTTAAGCTTAGAAGTCTTTCCTCTTAGTTACTCACAGGGGAATTTCATAATATAAGGGTAATCCAAGCTTAAACAAGCCACTAGATGGCAAAGGTTAGAGATCAGGGTCGTTCCATTACCTCCCTTCCTTAAATTCCAATTAAAATTACAATTAAATTCAGTTACAATTTATGATTTAATTCATCAATTGAAATCCCATAGAAAGGGTAAACGACACACCTTAAGGGTGGCCCAATTCAAAATCCACCCATGGTGGTCCATTTAATTAATCAACACACCCAAGGGGTGGTTCCAACTCAAGGTCCTTGATGAGTTTATTTAATGCATATATTTTAGAGTACTGTTATGTGTTCATTTGGTATTTAATTGAATAATCTTTCCAATTTTGGACCTAATTGATTTATTTTATGTTTATGGTAGGAAATGATGAATCTTTTAAAAAAGAAATGAAAAGAGGAGGAAAATGGAGATAAAAGACACTTCACGCCACGAGCAAAGCTTGAGGCACGAAATCATATTTTTGTGGATTTTTGAATCTAGAAAACTGGAAAAAAAAAACACTATTACATGATTTTTAATCTCATTACACATTATGACTTCATTAGAGAAGAAGGCTGATGCTAGGACAAGTCGTGAAGTTGATACATGTTGTGAAAGACTATTACAAATCATGTAACTACATTACATGATGTGCCATTTTTTGAGATTTTTTTTGGGTGAGAAATACGTTGAGATTCATAGGATCTAAATATTTATGGATTACATGGTGTGAGTCCTAATTTCACATCATGAAGTGATTTAAAGATTCAAAGTCGTGTATGAGATTTGTGTGAATTCAGAAATCTAGGAGAAAAACTGAGATCTATATTACATGATGTGTAATCTAATTACACATCATGAAAAGCCTTAGGAAGGTCCCATATATAGATTATAAATAGAGACCCTTAGCTACACCATTTTCATAATTCTGAAGTGAGCCTCGACAAGAGACAACACCGGACAAAGGCACCCACCTGTTGCGTCCGCCCTTCTATAGGATTTTCATTTCTTTATTTTTTCCACACCTTCTCATGGTTAGAATGAGTGGGTAATTTATTTGTGTCGGTGAATTATTGGTGAAAGGGGATTGATTGTACGAGGTATTTTATATTTGATTACAATTTATTTTGTGATTTCACATCTATTCTTCATTTCAATATCTTTCCTGATTTCTTCTTTCATGATCATTGTGAGTGGGATTAGGGATTAGGTTTAATTTCTTTCTTTGATCATGGACATTTCTTGAGTGGATTGAATACATTTTATTAATGTGAGATCTAGGTTTTAGACTTATACCATGACCACTGGGTTTGTCCTTGGCCTATGTTTAAATAAGGTTTTGAGTTACCCATCCTTTATAATATGAAGTACCTGACGATGAAAAAAGGAGAGTTTGTGATAGAGTGCATTTATCATGACCATTGGACTTGCTAGGACCTGATTCTGACAACTACATGATTTCTTATTAACTATTTCATACCTTATCATCCCATGAACCTGGATTTATTGATGCCTGACACCCATTTTATATTTTCTTCTCCCACCTTCCTCACTAAATACAATGCTCTATAGCTTATATTTATTTACTTCAAATTAAAATTAGTTTTTTTTTATCTTATTTAATTAAAATTTTATCCAAAACTATCTATTTGGGTTCAACATCATTCTTGTATATCCTATATTACCCAATAGTTTAGTGATTTTTTTGTTTTTTGTTTTAAATTTTAAAATTCTTTAACCTGGTGGGAATTAACGATGCATGTGGGGCTATCAGTCCTCAACCTAAATCATACATTTATGGGACTCATTAATTAAATAGGTTACACCTATCAATTCAAAAGAAGTATTAAACTCCATTTCAAGGGCTCAACTCTAAAAACATAGGTTTGTGGAATAAAAGAATATATATAAACACTTTGACTTTGAATGAAAATCATGAGACCATCTATATTAAGTTCATAGAGGATAGCTCGTCTAGCATCATTTCCTGATTTGACTCGGATCAGGAGAAAATAGAAGAACAAATAAAGAACCTATAAATATGCACTAGTGTAGAAAACGTTTTTTACGTCGGTTATTTTCCATTTTTTACGTCGGTTTCTAGCCGACGTTAATATGGGTGACGTTATAAATAACGTTTTTGAAGTCGGTTATTTAAAAACCGACGCCAAAAACATAAAATCGTGATGTTTATGACGTTGGTTATTTTAGAACCGACGTGATAAAGAAAATGGGAAGGTTTTATAACGTCGGTTATTTAACAACCGACATGATAAAAGGCTTGGAAAATGGTTTATCACGTCAGTTATTTAAAAACCGACGTGATAAAAGGAAGGGGAAATGGTCTATCACGTCAGTTATTAAAAAACTGACGTGATAAACCGGGGGGAGGGGGGTTTATCATGTCGGGTTTTTAATAACCGACGTGATAAACCGGGGTGAGGGGTGTTTATCACGTCGGTTATTATATAACTGACATAATAAACCAGGGTGAGGGGTGTTTATCACTTCAGTTATGATATAACCAACATGAAAAACCGGGGGAGTGGGGTTTATCGCGTCGGTTATTAAATAACCGACGTGAAAAACTGGGGGGGTTTATCACGTCAGTTATTAAATAACCGACATGATAAACCATTTTCCAGGCCTTTTATCACGTCGGTTATGAAATAACCGACGTGATAGACCATTTTCCAGGCCTTTTATCACATCGGTTATGAAATAACCGACGTGATAAACCATTTTCCAGGCCTTTTATCAGGTCGGTTATTAAATAACCGACGTGATAAACCCAATTTTTTTTTAAATTGAATGCAGTCATCCTCTCTCCACCAGAATCAACCAGAAAACAAATCTAGAAATCGTACCACAAAAACAAAAGTAGATCAAAATTAAGCATGTACATTGATAACATATAAAACTTACCCCCTAGACAGCCCCCACCCTCATGTATACCCCATGGACAGCCCTCCCCCACCCCGTTGGAGCCCCCACCCTCATGTATACCCCCTGGACAGCCCTCCCCCACCCCATTGGAGCTCCCACCCTCATATATACCCCTTGGAAAACCCTCCCCCACCCCATTGGAGCCCCCACCACACTCCTGGACTACCCCCCGACCCCCGGACAGCCCCAAACACCCCTCGAAAACCCCCCACCCGCCTGAACAGCACCCCCTCACCCCACTTGACAGCCCCCACCACACCCCTGGACAACCCCAAACACCCCTGGACAACCCCCCCACCCTCATGTATACCCCCCCCCCACCCCTGGACAGCACTCCCACACCCTGGACTGCCTTCCCACACCCCTGGACAGCCCTGACACCCCCCAGGATTGTCCCCCCACCCCACCGGACATCCCTCCCAGACCGCTGGACACCCCCCAACCCCACTGAACACACCCCCACACCCTTAGAACCCCTCCCCCACAGACCCAAATCCATACCAGAAAAACCATCAAAAGTAAACCAAAATAAGAAGTAGAGCAAAATTAAACATTCACTTGTATAACATTCAAAACTTACACTGTCAACTTAAAAAAAAACTAAATCCAACCTAAACAACTACCAAATACACAATTACAACGACAATATTCAAAATTACATTTTACATTACAAACAACTAAAATTTAATCAAACCTGTAAAATAATTTGACTACTCCACTTGTAAGTGTTTGATGTCTTCAGTAGTATAGGGTTTAGGGTCATCAAAAATCTACAAATGAAAAAGAAGGTAGTTAGCGTGTATAATGAATAAATCAAATTGAAATATTATGGCAAAGTTTAAGAGGAAATCGTACCAGGTCAAAATTCACAACTGTCCCAGTTGTTATTATTTCATACATAAATCTTAACATATAATATCTGCATTCGATGAGGCCTTGTTGTTCATGAAAATTCTGTTTGAATGAGTGTAAATTCAATATATTATTTTTATGTAATAAATCAAAAATTATAAATTATAAATGGAAATTTACCTTCGCATTTACATATTTGGTCTTTTCATTTCTTTTCTTTGTGTTTTTTCGAAAGTAGGCCCATGCACTGTTAGAAAATAATACGAATGGGGTAAATTTAAAATTAATTATAATATATAAAACTATTAAGAAATTGAAACTTACCTTTCTAATATATTCTTAAAACTTTCCCGCACATCACTATGAACAGAGCATATCCAATAAAGAGCTTTCTCCCTTGGGAAAAAACCCCTAACATTCAATGATCATTGATAAAAGGAAATTTAACGTTAGTGGTTTTTTATGTTAAAAGATAATTAACTCTTTGATAGAAATGTGTTTCATACCTCTCACAAAAAGGCATCATCCAACATTGTGTGATTATATTCTTTTCAAATATTTCAGCAATATAAACCATTCTTTGTTCCTCATTCAATGCACATGCTTCAGGGGAAATCAATTGCGGGTCCATGAATCCATATACTTCTGTCAGCTCATTCCTCTCACAAATTTTATAAAGATACCTAATACAAAACATACATAAGTATACATTTTTAATAAATATAACGCAGGGAAAAGGTATTAAGACTTACATGGAAAAAATTTGCACCACGTTGATACCCAACTTATCTCTAGAAACAAGCTCCATGATATTAGTTTTTATAATCCCCACACTTATTTCACGTCCACAAACATGAGCTTCCATTGGAAAATCATAATAACCCAACAACAAATGCGAATATCTTGACAATCTGTCAAGACTATTTGAATCTGTATCTGATGTCATAGCCATTTGTCTTTGTTGTTGTCTATACAGTATTTCTTTAACTTTGAAGTATTCCTGTAAAAAAAATTGAAAAATATATTTGTTTTCAAATGATAAAACAACTTTAATAAAAAAAAAAAATAAAATATATAACATTCATACCTCTATGGTAATGAGTCGAAGAAGTCTGGATGGCCAAAATAAAAAATGGCTGATACTCTGTCCAACTGTCGCCACCTCATCTGTAGGTATTGGTACCCTAGCTGATCTATCTATAATATCCTGTATAGTGACCCTCTGATTCTCGACCTCTAATTGTTGATGATGAACTATATCTCCTATACAATATACCAACCCATATGCTACTATATGATGTTGAGAATCATCAACATACAACTCGCAATATGTAGGAAGCTACGACGGAGGCGTAGGATAAAAAATGGGGTCCGCAGGCTGAGTTGGGGGAGTGGGAGTTACTGGCGGAGGTGGAGGATAAATAACAGGGTCTGCAGGGGGAGGTGGAGGAGTGGGAGCTGCAGTCTGAAATTGTCTTTGCATTTCTGCAAACATAGACTGCACTGACTCTATAATCTTGTCCTCCATCATTGCATTAATATTATGAACTTTAACCTCCAAGGATTCTATTTTTTTTATAAACCCCCTCAATGTTAGAAGTTAAAGAACGTGGCAACACTTTTCTTACTGATACACCTTCCAGATATCCTCTTACATGACCAGGATGTTCGGGCCTTCCCAATGCTGCAAATAAAATATCTTCCCTCCCAGTAGCTGTAAATGTCCCCTCTGAACTCTGCTCCTCAAGAGAGTCCTGTATTAATTAATTAAACATTTCTGTAATGATTGAAATTATATAAATAAAATAGTTAACTTAAATAAATTAAATAGATATCTTACAATCCTCTCAGCTACGATTCTCGATTCTTCCGAAAGGTATTGCCCTTTTTCCCTTCCGAGCTCTCTTCCATTTTTCATGTCTAGATGGAGGGGATGGAGGGGCCACCTCTCCAGAGCTTGAATACTCAACTCTTGGTTGTTGAAATTTTTCCGCCATCATTTGTTCTTCCAATAATGCATACCCTCCCCGAGATAAACTATGGGGGTATACATTTTTAGATTGGATATCCTGATGAGATTTCCTTGTTTTCTGTAATTTAAGAATAAGAAATCATTAAAAAAACATTAATAAAATCATTTATATAAGAAAGTTTATAAAAGTTTACATTTCCCTTACCAGAAATGACTCTTTTATTCTACTTTCAAAAAACTGTCTCCATGTGTCTTCATCTATAAAAGGATATATACGACATGGATTGTCATGACTCCTATGACCATAAATGAAATCAGATGAGAGGGTTGATTTAAAATCCCTCCATATCCTGGAAGCCAACAATAAGCATTTCCTCCTGACTCCTCCAGTGTCAGGAATATCAAATATCATCTGATAAAGAAGTGGTTAAACATATTATATATACTAGAAACATTAAAATAATGGTCAAACAATGAAAAAAGATCTTACCAAAATCGTCTCCCACAACTGAGAGATAATCACTTTATCCACACTTCTCCAATCATCATACAGAATTCTTACTTTGCTCTTAGCCTGATTTGCTACAAAACGCTTAAAATATTTTGCGTTCGGACCTATAGGAATATCATCATCATCAAACTCAATGACTATCCTCTGATCCTGCGTACGGGAAAGTGATAATTTTGGTAAACGTGTGCACCCATGTTTACCAACCTTTGAACTCTTTGTCGTAATAGGAGCATGTGAATGTTCATCCCCAGAGGTATGACCAGCAATATGCTCCTCTCCAAAATCATGTGGTTGATCATCTGAATGATCTGTCATTATCCTTCAAATTAAAAAAACAAACGTCAGTTCACAAATATACAAATTCAAATATTTTAATACTAATGTAATCAGAAAATAGAAAAGTGTGCTAAGTTACATAATAGTAAACATTGGTAATATGGTAAGCATGTTAAACAATGGTAAAGATGGTAAAGATGGTCAAGATGGTCAAGATGGTAAAAATGGTAAAAATGGTAAACCTGGTAAACATGGTAAACATGGTAAAGTAATTGTCAGTGAACAAAAAAAATAGATATATAATTCATGTAATGGTTATAAACATGATAAAGTAAACTAAACAAACTTAAAACAAACAAAAACATATACTTATTTTGTTTTAAAACATGTTTTAATAAATAAAAAACTTACAATATCTAACATTTATGGAAAAAAAATGTAAACAAGAAATAAACATATGTTACCTGTAATTTTAGGAATGTACAAATGGATTGTTTTCCCAAATTCCTTCGTCGTGATTGTTCCTTATGGCATATACTATGTCTTCAACATGATCATCATTATGTTCTATTAATCTTTCCATGGAAGTAGAGATCTCACATAAATCAGCATATTCATCAAGTTCATCCTCACCAACATATTGTTTTTTCCCTTGTAAAACCATAGCCCACTGCATATATGATTGATCTACTACATAGAAAATTTGTTTTGCATGTGTTTCCATTATAAAAGAATCAGTTGTGTCTTCCAATCTATTCAGATTAACAAGTGTCATTCCAAATTCATCGTGTCTGACACTGTTGTTACCGTTAAACCATTTACAGTTAAAAATGGGAACTTTAATTTTAAAGTAATAAACCTCCCATATGTCTTCAATCACTCCATAATATTCACTTGATGCAGAAATTGGGTTTTTGTCCTTATCACTCGAAAAATGCATTGCTTCTGAAAACACTGATACACCACTATTCTGAACTGCACTTCTGTTGTCCTGAGCTTTCGTATGAAATGTATAACCATTAATGTCATAACTGGACCATGTTATCACATTTAAACATGGACCACCCACTATCCATTTTAATGTCTCTGATACATCTGATCTACCAAGAAAATTCTTTTTAATCCATGACAAAAAAGTTTTATTGTGCTCATTCAGAATCCACATTTCTTTCTTCTTTGGATGACATTGTTTCAACTCATTAATATGCAATGTGATATACGGTTGAGCATCAGTTATGTTATTAAAGATGTATGATTCTAACTTCTTCATCTGTTCAGCTGACAATGATTTGACTTTCAAGCCGTGAATCCCCTTTCCCTCATTATTAACTCGTTCATGGCGAGATGGAGGCAAACCTATGTGTTGAGCCGTAGCCAAGTAGCTCGTACAAAACTCTGCTACCTCCTCAGAAATATACTTTTCAATAATGGAGGCTTCAGGTCGATATAGATTTTTAACATACCCCTTTAATATTTTCATATACCTTTCAAAAGGATACATCCAATGAAGATAGACAGGTCCACAAAGCTTTATTTCTCGAACCAGATGAATCATTAAATGCACCATTATATCAAAAAAAGTTAGAGGAAAATACATTTCCAATTGAAAAAGTATAAAAATTGCATCCCTTTCCAAAATTTTCAAAGCATTCAAATCAATCGCCTTGTTAAAAATTGAATTGAAAAAATAACACAACTTCATTATAGTCTTTCTGACACGAATGGGCAATATTCCACGCAATGCAACTGGTAGAATTTGTTGCATCATGACGTGACAATCATGTGATTTCATACCTATCAACTTCAAGTCCTTCAATGAGACAAAATTTTTTACATTAGAAGAATAACCTTGAGGCACTTTGGTATCATGAAGACACTGACAGAAGCTAATTTTCTCCCTCTTCGATAATGTATGACAAGCCGGGGGAAGAAATGTTCGTCTTCCTTTAGGAGTGGGAGCTAACTCCAAACGTATTCCCATTGATAGTAAATCTAATCTTGCATTTAACCCATCTTTAGTCTTTTCTTTAATATCTAACAATGTTCTAATCAAAGAATCACAGATATTCTTCTCCACGTGAATGACATCAATATTATGTTTAACTTCATGATACCTCCAATATGGTAACTCAAAGAAATTGACCTTTTCTTCCAAATATGTCTATCATTACCAGATTTCTGTGTCTTTCCCAATGTCACGTCAAGGTTTTTCACCCTCTCAAAATACAGATCATGGGATAAAGGTTTTGAAGCAGTATCAAATTCTTATGATCTATTGAATGCCTTTTTTAGTCTTCTATAAGGGTGTTCCATAGGCAAAAACTTTCGATGACCCATGTACACTATTTTCCTCCCATGATGCAATTGACAATATGATGTCTGTTGTTCGCAAATTGAACATGCTTTATGCCCTTTAACACTGTATCCAGACAAATTTCCATACTCTGGGAAGTCATTTATAGTGAACAGAAGCACTGCATGCAGTTGAAAATATTCCATTTTATAAGAATAATACACCCTAATACCATCAGCCCATAACAGTTTCAAATCATCAATCAACGGTGACAAGTAAACATCAATATCATTATCGGGTTGCTTTGGACCAGAGATCATTGTACACAACATGACATATTTGTGCTTCATACAAACTTCAGTAGAGAGGTTGTAAATTACCAATAAAACAGTCCATGAACTATGTGTGCTACTGAGTGTTAGGTATGGATTCATTCCATCTGTGCACAACCCTAGTCTGAGATTTCTAATTTCATTTCCAAATGTAGAATACTGCGCATCAATTTTCTTCCATTGTGGACAATCAGCTGGATGATGTATTTTTTCATCACATACCCACTCTTCAGCTTTCCATCTTAACCTTTTTGCATCATGTGAATTAGCAAATAAACGTTTGAAATGATTAATTATAGGAAGATACCAAAATACCTTTGAAGGGAGCTTTGTAATCTCTACACCAGCCTGTGATTTTTCTTTCACCTTATACCGTGATGTCCCACATTTAGGACACTCTGACAGAAATTCATATTCCTTCCTATATATAATGCATTCATTCGGACAGGCATGTATTTTCTTGTATCCCAATCCCATCGGGCATAATATTTTCTTGACTTTGTAATGTGAATCTGGAAGATCGTTATCTTCTAGAAGAATGTCTTTCATCAATTGTAGCAGCTCTGTAAAAATTCTGTCACTCCATCCATGTTTCGCCTTCAGGTTAATCAATCTTAACACCGCCGACAAAACCGTAAAATCTGTACAACCAGGATATAATGGTTTTTCAGCATCACCATATAGACGCGCAACTGTCAATTCTATCTCAATTTGTTCTGCTGCAATATCGTGAATCATTTCTTCAATTCCATCGGAGTTACCATCTTGCGAATCATCATCATTAGTGACATTCCGTCCAGTTTCACCATGCCAAATCCAAGGGCTGTAACTCAGATTAAAACCATGACAAATCAGATGATCTTTTATCTCTCTACTTTTCAACTTCTTCATATTCAAACATTTCAGGCATGGACAGAAAAAAATGTCACTACTTGGAACATTTCGTTTTGAAAATTCCAAAAAGGCATCAACACCTTCTTCAAATTCATTGCTCATTCGATGTGCCATAATCCAACTTCAACTCATTATTACCTATAACAAATATCAACAAAAAATATATATTTTTAAGATAATACAAATATATGTTTATATGAAAAAATCATAATTTGAATGTAAAACAATTTAAAATATAAAACAAATCTATGGGTATTTAAAAAAATATGCTTGAATATTATTTTTAAAACAAAATATAGTTAGATATAACAGTTTCAAATTTCATTGAATCAAAGAAAACCATGACGCCTACATAGTTGACAGAAAATTGGAGAAAATGGAGTAAACCTGAGAATCACCCCCACCCCCCGGACAACCCCCAAAACCCTCTGGACAGGCCCCCCACCCCTTGGACAGCCCCCCCACACCCACTCACCCCCTTGGACCACCCCTGGACACCCCCCAACCCTCCGGAAAGCCCCCCACCCCTCTAGACAGCACCCCCCACCCCTCCTGGACACCACCCCCCACCCCTACCCCTTGAACACCCCCCTGGACACCCCCAACCCTCTGGACAGTCCCCCACCCCATCGGACAACCCCCAAAACCCTATGGAAAGGCCCCCACCCATGTGGACAGCCCCCCCGGACACCACCCGTTTCCACATCTTTGATATAACATATTTTTTTTAAAAACGTTTCATGAAATATGATTAAGTGTCCAATCGTATTTTTTATGAAATTTTTCTTACTAGAAAGGGTCTTAGTATTGGATAGAATAGTAAATAAAGTGGCATAAAACAGCAATATAATCCTAAAAAATGCATATAATCCAGCTTAAATATTTGAATAAATCTATTTGTAATCAACCATTAAATCCAAAAGGTGTATGAGAGAACAATTAGAGAAAAACTTGGCAATGAGAGATCATAGTCATTTAGGGGGGATGGTGTCAAAGGAAACACAAAATCAAATGAACCGAGACCACTTTATGAAGTAATCCATGAAAAAGAAAAACCTACATCAAATAAACTCATTATGTTCACACATTATGTCCACACATTAACATGTGTGAAAAAATATTATTCCCATGCCATTTTGAACAAACTCATTATATCCACACCTTACTATATTATGATATATAAAACAAAATCAATGAAGTGGATGATGATATATGACCCCACCCATCAACATCCATACGTATGTGTGAGATATAAAATCAATAATCATTATATCACAAAGAATACATGGAAAAAATGGGTATAATATCCATTTAAAATGGAATCATATAAATAAAAAAAATTATAATTCAATCAATAAACATGATAATCCCATGTAGTATAAATGGGTTCCAAATGATACTAAATAAATTTCTTGGTAGATACCATTCAATGATTATATGGTATTGAAACCATATAAATAATGAGTATATAGTTTAGTCAATAATTTTCTCAATCATTTTATCTATGATATCTTGTTGAACACCCTTCAATCAAAGGAATAGAAAACATGGTATTCATAGTGGATGGTTAGGAAATAAAAAGACAACGATATTCAAAAAGATGTAATAGTGTTCAAAATGGAAGAATCTAACCTAGTTTAAACAAAAAAATCGAAAAACATAATTATAGACTATCCGTGAAAAAAAATGAACGAAATAAATTCGTGGAAGGGTTACTTGAGTGTTGCGAGTTGAGATGATAGATCCGAGAGGAGTAAAGAAGATAAATGATCAAGCCAAAATGAGTTTAACGCAGGTCAATCGACAAGCCAATTAGGGTTTACCGCGTGAGAGAGACAAGCAGGCAGACTGTCAATCGAAAAATCGTAAATGACAGTCCACAGGGCTTTAATTTTTTAAATGTTTTATAATGTCGGTTATATAATAACCGAAGTTATAAACTATTTTTTAAATTTATAACGTCGGTTATTTTAAAACCGACGTAAAAAACCACCTGCTCTTTGGTTTTTTACGTCGGTTATGAAATAACCGACGTAAAAAACGCGTAGATATCTCATTTTTTATGTCGGTTATCAAATAACCGACCTAAAAAACCCCCCGCGCTTTGGTTTTTTACATTGGTTGTAAAATAACCGACGTAAAAAACTCCTAGATACCTCGTTTTTTACGTTGGTTATAAAATAACCGACGTAAAAAACAAAGCACTGGGGGTTTTTTATGTCGGTTATTTGATAACTGATGTAAAAATGAGATATCTACGCTTTTTTTACGTCGGTTATGAAATAACCGATGTAAAAAACCCCCAGCGCTTTGGTTTTTTATGTTGGTTATAAAATAACCGACGTAAAAAACCCCATAGATAACTCGTTTTGTACATCGGTTATAAAATAACCGACATAAAAAACCCCGCGCTTTGAGTTTTAACGTCGGTTAATTTATAACCGACGTAAAAACCAAACACGCGCACTTTGTAACGTCGGTTATTAAAATAATCGACGTTAAAAATCTACTCACCGCATTTGTTACATCGGTTATTTCATAACCGACGTAAAAAATGGTGACGTAAATAACGTTTTTTGAACTAGTGATGAAATATTATCTTGAACTTAAATAGTATATTTTATACCAAACCAAACAAGAAACTACATAAAAGGAATGGATATCGTACTGAGATGGATTTAATGCTTCCGACGGATCTAGTTTCCGATCTCGGAAGTAGATTCAGTGGAAAATCCTATAATATGCTTCAAGGATAGCTCTCAAAGCTTCAAGTTATTGTGTGTATGTTGAATGAAAAATTAGGTTAGAAATATGAATTAATTAATAAAAAAATCATAAATTTACCCAAACTATAGCACCGCATAGTTTGGTCACACCATTGGCCAAACAGTGTGCCCTTTATTGTATGAAAGGGTCACCCCACACGGTTTTTACACACAGTTGGATTAACCATGTGAAAACTGTGTCTCATCCCACTTTCAAAAACTAAAGACATTCCCACATGTTCATGCGCCTCAAATCACATGGTTTTTCTAATAGTTCATCCTATAGGACTCCATTGTCTAACCTTGCATATAACTCCCCTACCCTAGTTATCCAGAGTTGGTTCATTATTACATAACATTGGCATGATCACAAGAGATCAAGCCCCAAAAGACTAATCATTTTAGTATCCTTGGAAGTACTAGATATATACATAAGTTTTACATTGCATTATGAAAAGAAAAAAAAATCGTGTCCCCTTTGAACACACTCATATCCCTTAGCCTATTCCTACAGGTTGATCGTAATATACTTCTTCACATCCTGAGAAAAATAAAACATAAGAAAGAGGTGATCTCATATGCTCACTAAGGATAACAATATAGTGGAAACTATCATAAATAAGCATAAACATTTAAGGAAATGTGTAAGATTAAAACACAAGCCTTTTAAACTTAACATTAAGCACAATATGGAAAAGATAAATCATATAATTCCATTTACTTATTCACATGGATGTTCTAATAGTTGAAAAATCACATGTAATATCAATAGATAATTTTATAATGATATAATGCAAAATTTCGGACATCATAACCACATAGTCAAGGCCTTGTTCCAAGACTACAAATAAAAATTTTGTCAAGGCCTTATGCCAAGACACTAATTTGCCTCATGAGACCTACCCATGAATCGAGGGGAAATAGCAGGCCCCGCCCATCACTTACCACATCCAATGCATTTCTCATATGAAAAGGTTGAAACATAACAAAAACCTTCGTATTAAAACTAACATAAAAATGTTAATACTTTAACCATAAACCATGAATCGTATAAAAATTTCACATCCAAAGTCAAACATATCAAAAAAACCTTCAATACAATATGGAAATATTGTATCATAATAAACCAACTTCAAACAAGTATAAAATCCAAAAAAAGATGTTGACATAGATGAAATCAATATAAAAACTATTTGAGTGAAATATCTCTATCTACTTTTAAATCATTTAAAATTAAAGAAAACATTTATTTTGAAAATTTTCTTATAATCTTGTAAGGGAAACTTCTATGGTTTTATAAAAATGGAAAATATCTGCACCCACCGTAGAAGTTAAAAAACATTATTTCCTTAATTTTTCTAAAAGATCATAAAGTAACCTTATTTGGAAAATGATGGAAAGATTCCTTTCAAATAATTTTATAAAAATTAAAACAAGGGTATAAATGAATTTAACCCATAGTCTAGGAAATAGTAAAAAAAATTGAAATATATTTTTAAGAAACACGGATGTGGATAATAAAGAGGTCCCAGTAGATACTTACGTATAAACAACCTCGGATAAATAAAGAGATTGTAAAATTAACCCTTACCTTGTACTTGTCCTTAGTAGAGGGTACATTAACATCCTGTATAATGGTTAAATAATTGTTATTAAATTTTACAAGAACCACATACATAAATATGATATCATATATGATCCTCTAATATTGATTTGTTAAATAATATTTTAGTAGTATCATTGTTTTAGGTGTAAATTGATTTGTTTTCCTTTATATGTTTTGTTATGTAAGTAATGTTTATTATGGATTGGTTTTATTTTATTCATATCCAGAATGATATTATGTTCTTAAAAATTATTTTTAAACATCAAATTAAAATTATTCTTGAATGGTTATGATGGGGAATGAAATCTTATCGTGTCGCGGAGACGGTAATCCATACATACGCACGAGCGACAATATCATTTTATTGATGGTGAAATAGTATGTAGATGTATGGTATATTATATAAACATAATCATTAACATTTTATATTTATTATTTAAATCAATTATACTCATTATTATACCCATCCAAATAATTAAGTGTTGAATAACAAACTACACCACGACGTGGAGACGGTAAGCCGTACGTACGCACATATGGTGACTTTTTCATTCATAGGATGGATAGAATAATGAATATGGTTGTACCATATTTATAATAACATCATAGTATGTAGAAGGTACTGGATTTATTATTTTGGTATGGAAACAACAATGAAATAGGAAGTAAAAGAAGAAAAGAACTTTGAAAGAGGTGATGAAACAATTACCTCTTATTCGAGTGCTTCCTTTTGATTTGAAAAATAGGGCTCCTTAGGTTGTCTTTATGATCTAATTTAGGCCTCTAGGATTAATTGAGGGTATTTTTTAGGATATTTGATCAGGGTTTGGATGATTCAAATGGCTTTAGAGGTGTGAATTTGAGAGAAGGGAAGTACCCTTTTATAAGAGAGGTGAGGGGAACTTTAAGAAAAGATTGAAATATTAATTTATTATAAAATCATTTTCAGTTTCTAATAGCTCCAAA
Organism: Viscum album; assembly: GCA_963277665.1. Taxonomy (NCBI): domain Eukaryota; kingdom Viridiplantae; phylum Streptophyta; class Magnoliopsida; order Santalales; family Viscaceae; genus Viscum; species Viscum album. The sequence continues at coordinate 1,758,949,088 of OY728150.1, forward strand.
TGGATTTATTTCGAGGATAAGGTATAGATGGGTCGAAATAATCTCAACCAATAGGTTTTAGACAAGTTTAGGTTTCCATATTAACCTTTTCTTTTAGATTTAACTCTTAGTTAAATAGTTTAATATTTACCATGTCTTCTTGTATTTTTATATTACATGGTTAATAAACATACTATAAAATGCCAAGAGAACCTCAAGTGGTTCATTAATGACATATATAACTTTATCTAAGTCCTTTGGATGAATCTTATATTTTTAGGATTATTATATCATTTAATAAAATACTATTTGTTTTAAAAACTCATTTATGTCAATTTTGACACTATTTCGTTTTTGGTTTTTTTGAAAGTCATAACAACTTTATTACTCCAAAAAAAATACATTTAATCAACCCGAACATGTCATATTCAACTATAAAATTCTTTTATGGCATAAAAAGTTTCAATTTACATTTATTTTAATATTTATAACATCAATTATTTTAATCTTTCATTAATACGGTAATTACTGCATCATCATTGTATCATAAATAAATTTAATTATATAATGTATAAAAATTATAAATAAAATACCATGATGTAGAAAATCTTTTTTTCTTTCTAATTAATATTAATGGTCAAATTTATCTTATGATTAACCTTATAATAAAAAAATGTAGTTATTAAACTTTGAATTTAATATTTTTAACTCTTCTTTAAATAAAATATAATAAATGTCCTCATATAATCCAAGTGGATAGAAATGATCATATTTTATTCATAAGGTTTATTTTCATCAAAATACACTTATACAATAGAATTAGGACATGTTTTGGGGTAATTATAGTATCATTTTTACCTTTAATTACCCTATTTACTTTTAACCGTGGTAAATAAAATTCAAAAGTTAGTATTCACCAAAAATTATTTTCATCATATTGAACCACATTTTACTTGCTGATGTCAACCGTGTCTCTAATATTTTTTAAATTCAATTCATAGAAGTGGTAAAATTATGTTCTATGTAGATTTGCAAATGTGCCTAGAAGGTGGGTAAAAGGCGTTAAAAAGTTCAATAAAATTTTATATATCTAATATTATTATAAAATGACTCCAATTAATTACATTAGATTAATATAAGAATTATGTATCTATTTTTAATTTAAAATAATTTTAAATTTAAAAATAATTATTTAAATAAAATGTTAGTTTTAAATAATATGCAATGTTTTTCACTATTGATCAAAAATTGAACGTTTTCATAAAAATACCAAAAATTCACCCTAAGCTAATTTTGATATTGAAAATCAAAAAATGAACTCCATTTTGAAAAATAAAATTTATAAAATTTCAAAAATTGGGTATTACTATTCATAACTGCTTTTTAAATAGCTAGTTTGATTGGTCATGGTGTGCTAGAACTCGGGGTTGCGTACAACGAAGGCTATTGTATTATTCAAAGAGAAGCATACCGTGTAAGCTTGGGGTGTTACATTCTTCCCTCCTTCAAATAATTTTTCCAAGAAATTTCTAGGATATTACTGCATAAAAAGATTCAAGTGGTTCTTCATCATAAGTTCCTCAGGTTCCCATGTTGCCTCTTCCATTTTATGGTTTCTCCAAATAACTATTACCAGACGAGTCGTTCAGTTTCTCAACACTTTTTCTTTGGTATCAAGAATCCTGATAGGCTCTTCACAATAAGACAGATTGGGTTCTAGTTCTATTTATTTATAGGTGAGTACATGTGTTGGGTCAGGCATGTATTTTCTCAACAGTGATATGTGGAACACATCATGAACTTTGGAGAGACATGGAGTCATGGGAAAATGGTAAGATACAACTCCAATTCTTTCTAGAATTTTGAAAGGTCCGATGTACATGGAACTTTATTTACCCTTCTTACTAAAACATATAACACGCTTTCATGAATATACCTTCAAGAAAACATGATCTCCTACTTGAAATTATAAATCCTTCATTCGGTTATCGGCATATTTCTTTTTCCTACTTTGAGTTTCTTTGATGTGGGTTTGGATAATATTCGCCTTTTCCATTGTTTCCCCAACATGTTCTGGTCCTACGAGTTTTCTTTCACCAATATCATCCCAACAAGTTGGTGTGTGACATCTCTTTCCATATAACACTTCATATAGTGCCATCTGAATACTTGAATGGAATCTATTATTATAGAAAAATTCTACTAGAGTTAAATACCGATCCCGCATACCTTGAAATTCAAGTGAGAAAGATCTCAAGATGTCTTCTAAGGTTTTAATAGTCTGTTCTGATTGTCCATCAGTTTGAGGGTGGTAGGTAGTGTTCAAACGAAGTTCAGTGTCTAGGGCTTTCTAAAGACTTTTCCAGAATCTTGATGTAAAATGGGGATCTCGATCAGAAACAATCGATAGGGGTACACCATGAAGTCTTACAACTTCATTAATATATAGTTTTTCTAAACTTTCAAGTGGTAAATCTTCTCTTATAGCATGAAAATGTGCTGACTAGGTAAGACGATCAATAATGACCCATATTTCATCATTCCTTCTAGGATTATTTGGTAGCCCCATGACAAAGTACATTATAATATCATCCCATTTCTACTCAAGTATGGGAAGCGGTTGCATGACTCCTCTAGGATGTTGTCTTCCAGCCTTCACCTATTGAAAAACCATACATCTTGACACATAATTACCAATCTCACTCTTCATGTTATCCCAGCAAAAATTTTACTTCAAATCTTTATAAATCTTAGTGCTACCAGGGTGTATAGAGAAATTGGATCTATGAGCACCATCCAATAATTCCCTTTTTAGATGAGGTATATCGAGAACACAAATCATTTTCCCAAATTTTAAAATTCTATCTTCATATACAAAGTCAATCAATCTCCCATCATTCACAGCTTTAATTTTCCTTTGAAACTCCTTATCATTAGTCTGAGAACTTTTTATCATTTATAGTAAATATGGTTTGACAACCATTTGAAAAAGTATTGATGTTTCACCTTCTATGATTATTCCCATATCTATCTTTACTTGATCTATGAACATAGGATCTCTTTCAACTATCATCTTGTTCCAAACACCATGATCTTTTCTTCTGAAAGCATTTTCCACCTTATTTTCCTTCCTGGGGTGGTAGTGTATAGTGAAATCATAATCTTTGAGTAGTTAGAGCCATCTTCTTTTCCTCATGTTGAGTTATTTCTGTAAGAAAATAAACTTCAAACTCCTTTGATCAGTATATATATCACATTTTTCACTATGGAGGTAGTGTCTCCATATCTTCAGAGAAAATATTACAGCTGCTAACTCAAGATCATGATTGTGATAGTTTTTTTCATGAATTTTTAGTTGTCATGACACATAGGAAATAACTCTATCATTATATATAAAGACACAACCAATTACATTCTTTGAAGCATCACTATAAATAACAAACCAATCATTCCTCGATGGTAGATTCAAGGTAGGATCATTGACTAATCTTCTATTCAATTATTCAAAACATTCTTCACACTCTTTTTTCCAAAAAAAAATTGAACCCTTTACGTGTGATCTTGGTTAATGGGTTAGCCAATCGGGCAAAATTATGGATGAAACACCAATAATAACCTTCTAAACCAATAAAACTACATACCTCGGTTATAATCACCAGTGCTGACCATTCTTATATTTCCCTTGACTTTGAAGGATCAACAGAGATTCCATCCTTAGAGAAAATATGGCCAAGAAAATAAATCTCCTGAAGCTAGAATTCACACTTTCTAAACTTCTCATATAATTCATTTCTTTTAAGAGTCTTTAGAATAGTGTGCAAGTGATTTTCATGATCTTCTTAGATTTTGATTTATACCAAGATATCATCAATAAATACCACTACCAAGTCATCAATATATTCCTTGAAAACTCTATTCATTAGATCCATGAAGACAGAGGGTACATTAGTCAGTACAAAAGGTATTACTGTAAAATCATAATGCCCATACCTGGTATGAAATGTTGTCTTTATAATGTCTTATTTCTTTACACATAACTGGTGATATCCATAATGAAGGTCAATCTTTGAAAAATATTGATCTCCATGAAGCTGATAAAATAAATCATCAATGCAAAGTAGGGGATACCTGTTCTTTATTATTATAGCATTGATCTCCCTATATCCAATGCAGAACCTCATAGATCCATCTTTCTTCTTAACAAAAACAACATGGGATCACCATGGAGAAACACTAGGGTGAATAAATCCTTTATTACTCAATTCCTCTAGTTGTTTCTTTAGTTCCACTAATTACACAGTGTCCATTCTGTAAGGGGTCTTCTATATGGGCCTTGAACAAGGAATTAAGACAATGGAAAACTCAATTTCTCATTCTAGAGGATGTCCAGGTAAATCCTTTGGAAACACATCAACATATTCTTTCACAATAGGTATATCCTCTATTTGAACATTCCTTTCCTCGTCCAGAGTTATTTTTACTCCCTTCCTCCCCAACAATTGAATTTAGTAAATCTACTAGGGTTGGATCTATATGAGAATCAGATAGTTATGTTTCTATTCTAAAGATAAGATATTATTTATCATCATCAAAAAATTTAACCTCCTTCTTATTAGAATAAATTTTCACATCATGGTCCAAAATCCAATCCATATCGAGGACTATATCAAATTAAATCATGGGTATGACAATAATATTAGTTGATAAAGCACTTTTATATTCCATAATGGTAACTAATTGAAAAAAAATTGTTGCAATGATACTTCCCTTAGGAATTTTGACTGACAACTCCCTTGTTAAGTCATATTGGAAATATCTAATTTTCTTGGAAAACTGGGAAGATATGAAAGAATGCAATGATCCAGAATCAAATAAATAATTGCCTAATTTTGATTAAGCGATTAAATTACATTCCACCATGTCATTAGGAATATCAACCTCATCATTAGTGATCTCATAATCTTTTCCTTTCTCCCTTGGGATTTTCTGAGGTAAGTTTCCCTGACACTTAGGACATTAATTTTAATAATACCTCATTTCTCTATAATTGTATCATTCAACATTGACAGCCTCTTTCTTTCCCTTGCAATCACGAGCTTGGTGGCCTTTTTCTACACACTTGTAATAACCTCCTATCCCCTTCAGGTAAGTACTGGGGTGTTTCTTCCCAAATTTACTATAGGGTGGAAATTCAAATTTTCCCTTCTTCCCCTTATTTCATTTTTCAGAGTTTTTAGAAAATATCGTATTCTCTTTCTTTGCTTTAAAGTCATAAGACATAGAGAATTCCTTTTCTGTCTTGATAGCACATGAGACTATATATTCCTACGATGAAAGGATTGAGAGACTAATGCTCTATATAGAAATGGTTTTAACCCATCAAAGAATCGATCAATCTTACTTATTGGGTTATGTATATAATATGTAGCATGTTTCTTCCCAAATTTACTATAGGGTGGAAATTCAAATTTTCCCTTATTCCCCTTATTTTATTTTTCAGAGTTTTTAGAAAATATCGTATTCTCTTTCTTTGCTTTAAATTTATAAGACATAGAGAATTCCTTTTCTGTCTTGATAGCACATGAGACTATATATTCCTACGATGAAAGGATTGAGAGACTAATGCTCTATATATAAATGGTTTTAACCCATAAAAGAATCGATCAATCTTACTTATTGGGTTATGTATATAATCTGTAGCATGCCTTGCTAACCTTGTAAAGTTAGCCTCATACTTTACGACATTCTCATCCTCCTTTTGCCTCAGACTCAGAAATTGCCTTTCCATATCTACTTGATGTTCATGAGGAAATTATTTTTCTAAGAAAATATCTATAAACTCCCTCAATTCCATATTTGATACTTCTTCATCCTCTTTCATGTTTTTAAATAATGACCACCATTGATCTGCATCTCCTGTGAGGCGATAAACTTCCATGAAAACTTTTTCCCTTTCGCTACTCCCCAAAGTATGAAATATTTTCTTTAAGGAACTTATCCATTTCTCAGCTACAAATGGATATGTAGTCCCATTGAATGTTGGTGGTTTTTTCCTCATTAAGAGGAATAACATTAATCCTTCGCGTTGTGGATCAGGGTTCTCCATACGGGTAAGGTTATTATTCATAACCTTAGTGAGTTGTCCCAGTATGGTTATAAGCTTTTAAACACCAATTGCATCACCAGCTCCACTATAATTATCTTGAGTAGGAGGTAAATCACTAAATGGAATATTTTCATTGATATGGTTTCCATTCCTTCCACTAGGTTCCATTTCTAAATAATGGCATACATTATATTAGTTTATGAATTGCAATGCATAATTCCAAACTTGTAAAATACTTAACATAAATTGAAAATTTTATGCATATAATCCACAATCATAAAAAAATTACTTTGGGGAAGTATTTACTCATAAATCCTTCATAATGGTTTTTAAATAAAATGTGAATTATTCTAAGCATATCCACCAGGAGTGTTAAACCAGGTGCACAGTAAGGCCCGTTGTCATGTACTATGATACACTAGGTCAAGCCCGAAACTCCTTATCGGAGTTTTCACTCCTAAGTATATCTGTGCTAGAACCATGTCCACTTGTAGTATCTAGACAGGTATGTATTACTTGGAAAACCCACATAATATCTATATTACAAAAAAAAATTGTATGTTCTTCTATACTAATCCTCAAAGTCTATCTTAGGGTAATGTTCTCTAATTAGAGTTTTTCTAAATCTAGTTTCTAAGTTTTGTGCTAAACTTACTTTGATACCAACTATAATTCCCTGACCCTAGTTACCCGAAGTTGGTTCATTATTACATAACATTTTCATGATCACAAGAGATCAAGTCCCAAAAGACCGATCATTTTAGTATCCTTGGAAGTACTAGATACGTACATAAGTTTTACATTACATTATGAAATGAAAAAAACAACATTTTTTTCCCTTTGAACACACTCATATCCCTTATAATATTCCTGCAGGTTAATCATAATATACTTCTTCGCATCTTGGTAAAAATAAAACATAAGAAAGGGGTGAGCTCAGATTCTCAGTAAGGATTACAATATAGCAGAAACTATCATAAATAGGAATAAACATTTAATGAAATGTGTAAGATTAAAACAAAAGTCTTTTAAACATAAACTTTAGAATAATATGAAAAATATAAATCAAATAATTTCATTTACTTATTCGCATGGATTTTCTACTAGTCGAACAATAACATGTAATATCAATAGCTAATTTCATAATGATGGAATGTATAATGTCGGACATCATAACCATATAGTCAAGGCCTCATGACAAGACAACAAATAAAAAAATTCAAGGCCTTATGCCAAGACACTAATTTGTCTCATGATACCTACCAATGCTTTGAGGGGTTATAGCAGGCCCCGCCCATCACTTACTACGTCCAATGCATTCCTCATATGAAAAGGTTGAAACATAACATAAACATTCATATTAAAACTAACATATGAAATGTTAATACTTTAACCATAAACTATGAATGGTATAAAAATTTCACATACACTGTCAAACATATCACAAAACCTTCTATACAAAATATAAATATTGTATCATAATAAATCAACTTCAAAAAAAATGTGAAATCCAAAAAGAATATTGAAATAGATGAAATCAATCCAAAAACTATTTGAGTGAAATATCTATTTATACATTGAAATCATTTAAAAGTAAAGAAAACATTTATTTTGAAAATATTATTATAAGCTTTTAAGGGAAACTTATAAGGTGTTATAATGGCAGAAAATAGTATCACCTTCCGTATAAGTTAAAAAACATTATTTCCTTAATTTGTCAAAAAGGTCATAAAGTACTTTGTTTTGAAAATGATGGAAATATTTCTTTCAAATCATTTTATAAAAATTAAAAAAAGTGTATAAATGACTTTAACGCATAGTCTAGAAAATAGTAAAAAAAATTTTTGAAATACATTTTTAAGAAACACGGATGTGGATAATAAAGAGGTCCCAGTAGATACTTATGTATAATCAACCTCTGATAAATAAAGAGATTGTAAAATTAACCCTTACCTTGTACTTGTCCTTATTCAAGGGTATATTAACCTCCTATCTAATGGTTAAATCATTGTTATTAAATTATAAAATAACCACATACATAAATATGATATCATATATGATCCTCTAATATTTATTTGTTAATAATATAGTCGTAGTATCATTGTTTCGTGTGTTAACTGATTTGTTTTTCATTATATGTTTTGTTATGTAAGTAATGTTTATTATGGATAGGATTTATTTTATTTATATCCATAACTATATTAAGTTCTAAAATGTTATTTTTAAACATCAAATGAAAATTATTCTTGAATGGTTGCGATGGGGAATGAAATATCATCGCGTCGTGGAGATTGTAAGTTGTAAGTACGCACGAGCGAAAATATCATTCTATTGATGATGAAATCGTATGTATATGGATGGTATATTATATATATAATCATTAAAATTTTATATTTATTATTTATATCAATTATACTAATTATTATACTCATCCAAATAAGGAAGTGTTGAATAACATTCTACACCACGACGTGGAGATGGTAAGCCGTACATACGCACGTATGGTGACTTTTTCATTCATAATATGGATAGAATAATGAATTTGGTTTTACTAAATTTATAATAATATCACAGTATGTATAAGGTACTGGAGTTATTATTTTGGTATGGAAACAACAAAGAAATAGTAAGTGGAAGAAGAAAATAACTTTCAAAGAGGTGATGAAATAATTACCTCTTCTTCTGGTGTTTCCTTTTGATTTGAAAAAAAGGGCTCCTTATGTTGGATTTATGATTTAATTAAGGGAATATGATTAATTTATGGTAGTTGGGAGGATATTTGATCAAGGTTTTTCTGATAAAAATGTCTTTGGAGGTGTGAATTTGAGAGAAGAGAAGTACCCTTTTATAAGAGAGATGAGGGGCACTTTAGGAAAAGATTGAAAAATTAATTTATTATAAAATAATTTCGGTTTCTAATAGCTCCAAATAGATTTATTTAGAGGATAAGGTGAGTATGGGTCTAAATATTCTCAACCAATAGGTTTTATACAAGTTTAGGTTACCATATTAACCTTATCTTTTAGATTTAACTCTTAGTTAAATAGTTTAACATTTACCATGCCTTTTTGTATTTTTATATTACATGGTTTATAAACTTACTATAAAGTGTCAAGATAACCTAAAGTGGTTAATTAATTAAATATATAACCTTATCTAAGTCCTTTTTACTAATCTTATATTTTTAGGATTATTATATCGTTTAATAAAATAGTATTTATTTTAAAAACTCATTTTTGTCAATTTTAAAACAATTTAGTATTTGGTTTTTTTTAAGTCATAAAAACTTTATTACTTCGAAAAAAATAAATTTAATCAACCCTAAAATGTCATATTCAACTAAAAAAATAGTGGATGGCATAAAAAGTTTCAATTTACATTTATTTTAATATTTATAACATTAATTATTTTAATCTTTCATTAATATGGTAATTACCAAATCATCATTGTGTCATAAATAAATTTAATTATTTAATTTCTAAAAATTATAAATAAAATACTATAATTTAGGAAATAGTTTTATCTTTCTAATGAATATTTATAGTCTAATTTATCTTATGTTTAACCCTATATTAAAAATATTTTAGTTATTAAACTTTGAATTTAATATTTTTAACTCTTCTTTAAATAAAATATAATAAATCTTATAATCAAATTAAAGTGGATAAAAAGGATAATATGTTATTACTAAGGTTTATTTTGGTTGAAATAAACTTATCCAATAGAATTAGGACATGTTTTGGGGTAATTATAATATCATTTTTACCTTTAATTACCCTATTTACTTTTAATGGTGGTAAATAAAATTCAAAAGTTACTATTCACCAAGAATTATTTTCATTATATTGAACCAAATTTTACTTACTGATGTCAACTGTGTCTCTCATATTTTTGAAATTCAATTCACAGAAGAGGTAAAATTACATTTTATGTAAATTTGTAAATGTGCCTAGAAAGTGGGTAAAAGAAGTTAAAAAATTCAATAAAATTTTATATATCTAATATTATTATAAAATGACTCCAATGAATTACATTGGGTTAATATAGGTATTATATATCAATTTTTACTTTAAAATAAATTTAAATTTAAAAATAATTATTTAAATAAAAAGTCGGTTTTAAACAATAACGCAGTGTTTTCACTGTTCATTAAAAATTGAAAGTTTTCAAAAAAAATACCAAAAATTCACCCTCAGCTAATTTTGATATTTCGAATCCAAAAATGAAGTCCATTTTGAAAAATGAAATTCATAAAATTTAAAAAAATTGGTATTACTATTCATAACTTCTTTTTAAATGGCTAGTTTGATTGGTCGTGGTGTTCTAGAACTTGGAGTTGCATACAATGCAAGCTATTGTATTATTTAAAGAGAAGTGTACCGTGGAAGCTTGGGGTGTTACATTGCATGGTTATAAGTAATCGTTTAGCCTACCCCGTATGGTTTCTACTAACTGTGCGCTAGGCCAATTTCACCCCAAAATTTGTGTTCTAGGATCCAAACAAGCCTCAGACACCCTTGATACCTCCATGACCAAAAATTTTATTCTCATTAGGCCATATTTAGATATTTATACTTAAAATTGACAAAAAAAATAAAAGATTTCATACCTTAAGAATGAACCGGGTTATTACACTTCCCCTTACACCAAAACCCCCTAAGTATGTAACAAACTCTATTAAAAAATTTCTTGCACACTCATATACAACTTAATGAGATTCTTTTCTTCTCAAAATACCATCCTTCAAAGGTTTAAACCCCTTTAAAAAAGAGATAACCCATGTAGTGAGGTATACATTTCTAACCGCTTCTTCCTCCTTTCTTTTTCCATATGTGCATTTATTATTTATCAAATTTATTTTCACCATATCAGAATTATAACATAAATATAATTATTTAACTATTATTTTATTATAATTATGGTGTAATCTTTAATCACCCTTCCCTTATCCCCTATGAGAAGTGAAAACAACATTTGTGTGTGTGAAAACTACTATATCTACAAAACGTTATTTTTCATTTTCATTAACCACCATACATGAATGGTAAAAATGTTGAATTTAATAAATAAGTATTATATTTATAACATATTTTATATTATTAAATTATAAAACATATTATTTATTCCTTGTGCTCTATGGAAAATGAAATTGACAATCATGCATATCTGTGGACTACCGCCTCCATGGGGAAATTGATTTCTATTTTTCTTTTCATAACCACATTAAATGGATGGTCTTGAGAATGGTAGAAATGGATAAATATTATATTTATTATATCATTAATTTTATGGTATGAAAAATTGGAGAACCTATTAATGATATTATCAAAAATGATTATCGTTAATTTAATCAATTAAAACAAGTGTACTGTGAGGAAAATATTGTATTCAAATTAGGTAATATTTTTATATCCATTATTTATTATTATAATTAATTTTAAATTATGATATATTATACTAAAAAATACTAAATGATATCATATTATACTATTGTGATAATATTGAAACTAAATTACCTCATAATCATCTATTAAGTATGGTATGTTCATGTTTTGGTTGGTTTGAACACCTACTTGAACAATGCTATGAAATTATATCATGGATGGTTAGTAAATATTAATTACTGATATAATATGATATAAATATGTAAATAATTATTTTTTTATTTCATTAAAGGATAAATCAATATTTAACACATTAATTATGAAAACACCCTTTGCAGGTTAAAAATCACCAAAAAATGTTCTTTCTCAATTTCATCTTCTATGATAAAGAATAAGTACTCATGAAAGTAAATTAATAATTAATAATTCATTATAATTAATCCATTATATTAAATTTAATGAAATTGTAATTATGAAATTTTGTAGAATAAAAAATATCAACACCACAATTACGAAACTAATTCAAAACTATCAAGATTACCCACACTCGACATAGAAAATAAGTAATAACTAACTAATATAAATGTATAGAATAATTATAAATGAATTTTATAAAAGTTTATATATATTAAAAAGTTTTTGAAATAGTTTATTGAGATATTTATGTTTTTTATATAGGAGTATAGAGTGGATTTGGCTAATCAAGAAAATAAGGTAAGGGGTTCTTGGTCTGAAATTTAATTTCTTAAGACTTATTTCTTAATATATACCATGGTACCTTTATTATAGTGTGATTAATTCATAATTAATGTATTTTACCATATTAATGGGGTTTTAAGATTCATATCATTTAACTTCTTTAAATATCCCTGAATTCAAAAGTTACCCAACTTGAAAGTGCTTTTGATCAAAATATTACTCAAACCATAGGGGTTTTGTTTCCAATCATATTTTCAAATTAAGATTATTTTTTAAAAGTAATAAATATAGGGAATTTTTATTATTTATAAAATAACTCATCATTTCCATTTTATATTCATGGTTTTTTATATATTCCTTCTATATTTCATTTCCCCTTAACTCATTTTTTACCCGAAGTGTTTTTTATAAGTGAAACTAACCACGTATATTCTTTTTAGTTAGAATCAATCATTTTTACTTGTATAAATTAATTGGATTATTTTAAAATTATCCTTATCTATACCAAAATAATATATTCATATCATTTTCTACTGATTAATATGCTTTAAAAATATTTAAATAATTTTTTAACATTTTCTGTATGGGGTTTTTTCATCATATTGTAAAAAAGAATCTATTTTTAACATTTTCCATGTGAACACTTCTTTCTAACATCTTTTTCATTTTATATGATACTTACTGTATAAGAATTAATTGTATTCTAAAATAAAATATTATTCTACTTTATTTATAAAATATTTTTATTTAAAATGTTCTCAAAAAATCATGGACGTTTCTTATTTCCAAATAGAATTTTCCTAATGATCCTAAAAATGGTTTTCATCTGAATCAAAATCCATTAACACACATTATGCAGGATCAAGGATAATCTTATAAATAAACCATCCACCTTCTTTCTCTATATAACCTATTTAATTTCCTTATCTTTTAGAGTAATAATACATTGCCACCTTTTTCTTTCCTAATCAGCCACCATGAGTGATCCTAACTTTCCACCCAATATATTTCCTCTATGAATACTCTATTTTTGATTCCTTTGATTTAAGGGTGTTTACCTAGGTTCCATAAATCTATTTTTTGGTAAAATTATCAACTTAACTATATAAACTTTATCTATAATGTGTAAATACCATATTCTTTTTTATCTTTATTGAATGGTATTTACCTAGAAAGTTACATGATGTCATTGGATACCCATTTATTTTCCATGGGTTTATCATATTGTGATTATAGATGGATTTATTAATTATTTACTTATATTAATCCATATGAAACCCATGTTCTTTTCATGTTTTCTTTATGATATGTTGAATGAAACACATTTTCTTTCCATGGGTTCTTTATGCTATAAAAATTGAATGATTTTTATTTTGAATTTTTATGAAAACCATTTTATTCCCATGGGTTATTTATGATGTAATAACTTATTTATTTTAAGTGGCTCTCATAAGTATGTTTAATGATGGTTTGAGTTATATATCACCCTAAAATGTATTGGTTTAAGGTTTATATATCATGAGATAAGTATTTGTGAGTACATTTTAGTTTCTCATAAGCATAAGCACTAATGGTGTTTCTCGTGAAAGCAAAGTTCCTTGTACTAATTTTTTGTTCCAAAGTTGATAGATGTTTCATAGTTTTATGATTATTCTCATGACTATGTTAAGATCTCATACCACATGTTTATTGACTCATGTTTCCGCACTCTTTTGATTCATGTATTATGTTATGAAAATTCATATACCATGATTTATTATTTATGCTTTATTAGGTATGAATTTTCTTATATATCTTGATTATACTCATATTCTCATCTTATGTTTACTTTTGATATTCAATTGTTTTCACTTATATTTTCCCTTACTGAGAAACTTATCTCACCCCTTTTTTTATGTTTCTATTTCCCCATGTTATGAATATGAGTATAATGTATAATAAGTATAATAGGGTGTCTAGTGTGGCTCAATTATGGATAAATATTCAATAGGGTTGTAAAATAAGTTTCTTATATATCTAGTCATCAAAGTCACTAAACATTCTATTCTTGGTATTGTGTGATTATTTGTGAGATATAATATTTACATTATGGAAATGTTGTAATATAAAGGAATGTCTATCATGGGTCTCTATAGTTTGTGTCCGAGATTGGTTTAGCTATTTGTGATAATTATTTTAGTTATTGTGGGGATTATGATGATAGAACCTTATCAAAATCCCTATAGATGAGTATAAGTATAGGATGATATCCTAAAATATAGGTAATGTTTTTATTTTGTATTTTCCTAGAAAATAAATCCATGATAGGATACTGTAAAGTGTATATAGGCTCTGTCATAGTTTTACCTTAGGTAAATTACCTCAAAGAGGGTGTGTTGGGTATTAACCCAACCATGACATGGTGCACAACATAGGCCTAATGACACATCTAGATAGACACTCCTAGTGGATATGGTATGGTTGATCTCATACTATTTATGAACTATTTTAAAGGATTGATTTCTAGGTTAAATTTAGGGGTTAGTTTAAAAATTATGAAAGAACCCAACCTAAAGTTTCTCTAAGAATGATATTGGTTGAATTAAAAAAAAAATAGGCCAATGTGATAATATAAAAGAACAAGGTTTTTTAATGTTGAAATTATTTTTATGATTATGATAATCCTCTATATTGTTAATTTTTTCCCCTCATGTTAACCCTTTTATTTTTAGTAATGTCTGAGACTAGAAGAAACCATGGGTGTGAGGGATAATTTGGAGATTAACTCAATGAATAACCCATAATAATGGGAGATAGAGTGAGAAACCTTATAATTATACACAACCATCTATGATGAAAAATGATTAAAAATTTGAATATATTAAAAGTACCAAACACACCAAAGAATGTAAATATGGGGTCTTATAAAAGATCATGTGATGAAGATGGTGAAGGAAATAATTTTCAATTTTCTACATGTAAAAATTTTGGAAAGAAGCACCAAGGGAATTTTCTCAGGGGGGTTTCAAGATGGTTTAATTATGTAAGAGGGGGTCATCAAGGATCAAACTACCATAGTAAAGTTAATATTTTAGTTAACATGATTTAAATAAATAGAGTTTATCATAAGGTTCCATTATTAATTAAATGTTTTATATGTGGTAAATTTGGGCATTATCTAATTCAGTTCCCTAATCCTAGGAATAACCAAGTTGATGAGCATCACCAACCTCCAAGACCAAGAGGAAAATGGAATACCTATGAAAGTACTACACTCGAAGTGGATCCTAATATTTAAGGTACATGAACTGTCTAATCCATATTTTTATATTTCTTGTTGGAATTTGATTCTATGGAATTTTTTATATCTAAGAAGTTTTATAAGATCATTAAACCACCACATCAATGATTTTTTAGTTGAAGAAAACTTTTAGTGGTATAATTATTCTATTCCAAGTTGAATTTTATAGGGATTTGCCTTTTGGAAATATTATTATCCCTCCTTTAGATAAATTTAACATGATTTTAATGATGGATTGGTTCCCTACACTTAGAGAAAAAATTATCTATAGTAAGGAAAACAAATTTAATATTAACCTATGATATTCTATAAATGAAATAATAATAATAAATACCCTTGTAAGATCCTAAATATTTTTTGAGGTATGAATACCTTAATTTTTAGTCTTATCCTATTTTTTATCTAAATGGAAATTCATAAACTGATCATTGAGGCTTTGGGAGTGTTCAGGATTGGTTTGGGGCCCAGAGTTCTAGTTTTTAAAGAACAGGTTGAGGTGTATGGTTGGTACATGGTTAGTACTAACCGTTCATCTCAACCACAAAACCCAAAAAGGGAGGATAATGGTTAGATAAACCATGTAATATAGGTGTAATTCCCATGAAAACCCTTCCATAAATTTTATATGTAAGATGCATGGTGTGTACACAGCTTTTTTAACCATGCTCCTCGATTGTGAGAGGTGTGGGTGTTTGGATAGCACCAACTGTATGGTTGGAACATGGTTTAGTAAAACATCTAGCCAAACCATGCGCCCCTTTAAAAAGTTTGAAATGATAATTTTCCCCTCTAATCCTTTAACCCTTTTCCTCCATTTCACCTACCTCAAAAACAAATAGTCTCCCATGCATGAGAGTTTTCCCTTCTATCTCCTCTAGTATTTGAGTTATCTCATCCATCTGAGCTCCGTTTTGATCATTATAGGTTTCATTGGATCACCCTAGGTAAGTATAAAAATCATCTTAATTCCTTTATTTATTATCTTCACATCTTTGGAATTATATCTGTGTGAGCTAATATATCCTATTTTCAAGTTGTTTTCCTGATTTATCATTTTTTCTCATTCGAGCCCAAATTTGAGGTTAATACACAGCGAGGATTCTACTACCGATTTAAGGTTGGTAGTATGTTACTTTTCCTTAAAATTATAGGTGTTTATAAATTGTATCAGTGTGTCTCATGCTATACTTTCTATGTGTTTCTCTTAAAATTAATATTCTTTTAAGTGATATATGAACTTTGTTTAAAAAGAGCGATGAGACCCATTTTCATTTTTGTAGGTTGACGAACTCAACATGAACCACTCCCTTAGGGTATGTTAGCTTAAATGGTATTGACTTATTATAAATTGAATTTCCTAATGAAAATTATGGACTTATCAATGGATTAGACACTTTACTTCCCTTATGACTGAAACACCACTAAGGTGTGTTTTTCTTACCATGTTAGTGAAAGGTTTAATTGAAGTAAATAATTTCAAAGGGCATGAATGCTTTTCTTGGACCCTTATGGTCGCTTATAGATGAAGGACCATTAAAATTGAATGAATTGAATTTATAAATGGAATGTAATTTAACATGGAATCTTGATCACTTATATGTTATGCTTGATTATGGTTATGAACATGGATCTCTAAATAGGTGTGGCATTCCTTGAGTAATCCTTGGATTCCCAACATGGAATACCATGAGTGAGCACGTAAAATGCCAGCTGATTCATTGATGTGACCACCAAGGGGAAAATTGGCCTTAGGCTAGATCAATGTGTTAGATATGTGAATGACTTGGTAAGAACCAATGATTCACTTATATAATCTAGAAATTTGGATTCCTTTGATTATCTCCTTGAATCCAGCTTGATATCCTCAGACACAAACCACATTGGATTATCTAATTGGTGTCCAATTAGGTCTCTACCATGTTCACCAAAGACATGATCCTAAAACTCAATGAGGACACCACAACCATGGGCCTTGGGTTCCTATACCATTGTTGGAAAATTTTCATATATACCGACATGAGTCAAAGATGGTGTTTTTACTCAATTTACATTTAGTATACAGTTATTCCTGATAAATTGAATACTCCTTGTTATAACTTATATTACAAGGCAGGATTAGATTACACTCTCATTTTATATATTTACCTTTATTATATATTGTACATTGTCATAACTTATACACATAGACTTTATTTTTATAGACACTTTTGGTGGTGGAATACTATGTTTTACTCATACACTGTTTAGGCCACCAATTGGTACCTAAAAATACTTCTTGGATATAGGTAGGGATAATGGAAATCATCTAGCTATGAATTCTTGATTTTTTTATATGGAACCTTGGTAGTAAGGAGTGAGATGGTGCTTGGGATTCTCTTTGGTTTCTCGTTTTTATTACTTTTTTTCTTTTTTTAGGAATGTATTATATGAAAGCCTACTTCCATGTATACCTGGTCATTTTATATAGACATTAAATCATTTTTATATATGAAACTATTATAGATTTTGACTATTTATGATTATCTGGATGTTTATTTTCACTGTACTATCTATAAATTCTTCCATTGTTGCATTGTTTTCTTATGATTTATCTATTATTATCACATTATGTTCCACTATGATAGAGGGGGTATAGTCTCCCCACCATATCATCATAGACCCTCACTAATATTCAGTAGTATCTGGTATACTAGGTGTCATACTTGAGGCGATGTGGCCAATCTGGTTTGATTAGTTATGATTGAATTGAGTCTGGGGCATCAGAAAGTGGTGTTAGAGGAATTTTATTTTCCTTTGTATTACTCTTTTAGGATTTGTATATGGTATACTAGGGTAAATCAGAACTTGGTAATAAGTCTTTCTTGGGAGTAGTTAGCCCCCATTTTATGGAAAATTGAAGTTGTTAGGGATGGGATTTTTTGTTATGGATTTCACCTATTATGGTTATAATATTTCCCCATTTAGTGATGCACATGACTTGTGAAATTGTTATGATTTTCTATTTATACCATTGGTCCAGTATGGAAAGTAATAATTGTCTCATTCATTATTATTAGTGAATTAGTATTTATATTTCATGAATGTGAAATGCCATATTTATCTTATTTTTTTAATTTCCTATTTCATATCCTATGTGCCTTGGTTTCTATAATTTCAATTTCACTAACATTTTATTAGGAAAAAGAAGAAAATAAAGTGGTCAAATAAAGTTTCTTAATCAACCTAAACAGTGTATTCCCAAATAGATTTATGGTGGAAACTTATCCAACTTATCCAACCAATCATAACATGATTGGGCTATGGAATCTTGGTTTATTATACTAAAATGTTATTTGGTTAGGATTAAATGGGTTCCAATTGAAATTTATATTTTTATTCCTATATAAATTGTGAATGATGATCCATATAATCAAATCATCATATGTATACTTGTTACCTAATAAGGCTGGATGTAAAAGTCAGGTTGAAATTATATGAAATTCCAATTGTAACTTATAAAGCTTAGGTATTTATAACTTGGTAATGGATATAATTCTAACTAAACCATTATATATATATATATATATATATAATTTATAAATTATAAATTTTAAAGGAAATGGTTATCGTTAAATGGGGATACCAATTGCAACTTAAAGATAGTTTTCCTCTATAACTTGGAATTGACACTTTATATAATATAACCTTTATAGTTAAAGATGAATTTCACCCTCGACCTAAACTTAGTAATAGGTAGATGGGTTAATGTTTTCCTAGGATTGTGAGGATTTTTACCTATATTATTCCCTATCAGTAATCCTTTCTTCCTAGAATTTTTTATGTGGCATGTGCTTGGCATTGTAGATATATGCCTCCATGATGACCTCAGGTCAAGTGTTAGAAAGGTGATGATGACCCTTCTTCTAAGGTGGTGGGACCTGAAACACTTATATTTCTAATTGAGAAAACTTTTATAGTACCACCTATTATTCCTAGATTGGGCATTGATTATTCGTTTTGAGAGGGTTTTCTATGGTTAGTACAGTCTATGGAGGGATCTCTATGACCTACACTGTTTATTCCAAAATTGTCCAGAGAGTTCTAGTAGTATCATCCACCTACTTTCTCAAGAGATTGTGTCAACCAAGTTGATAATCCATCTCTAAAGTCCATTTTATCAATATTTTAGAATGTTAAGAAACCTCCATAAAGGAGGGGCAAGCTCACAACTTATATTCTTCATAGATCCACCACTACTAGAATTCAAGGTATTTGCGACGGGTTATTTGTGACGAGATACCATCGCAAATAGGCTTTAGCGATGGGGCCCTGTTGCAAATAGCCCGTTGTAGAAAAAGCTGTCGCAAATAAGTCTCTGATTATATACTTTATATATATATAAGCTCTTTTGCAACGGGACCGTCACAAATAGTGTTTTGCGACAGGCCCGTAATCCCGTCGCAAATGTTTTTTAAAAATATTTTTTTAGGCTATTTACGACGGACCCGTAATCTCATCGCAAATATCTTTTTTAAGAAAAAATTATTTAGACTATTTGTGACGAGATCCCATCGCAACATATCCCGTCGCAAATAATAAATAAATTTAAAAAATAAATAAATTTAATAAAATTATGATTATTGAAAAATTAATTTTAATATTATTAAAATAAAAAAAAATATTAAAATTATCAATATTCACAAAATAATATAAAAAATCATAAAATATTATTATGATTATTGACAAATTAATTTTAATATTATTAAAATAAAAAAAATAAAAAATATTAAAATTCTCAATATTCACAAAAAAATATAAAAAAAATCATAAAATATTATTATGATTATTGAAAAATTGATTTTAATATTATTAAAATAAACAAAATATTAAAATTTTCAATATTCACAAAAAAAATTTAAAAAATCATAAAATATTATTATTATTATTATTAGTAAAATAAACAAATAATAAAAATATAATACTGAAAAAATATATTTAATAAAATTATGATTAATGAAACAAAAATATTAATATTATTAAAAAAATAAAAAATATTAAAATTCTCAATATTCACTAAAACAAATCATAAAATATTAAAAATTAAATTATGTAATAATTGCACCGATATAAAAGACAGAAACTGTAAATAGTTCATATTACAACAAATTTATATTCAAATGTAATTGACATAAAAAAATCATTGGGGGTCGTCTTTTAGAGGAGGTGGAGGAGCTGAAGGAGTTGGTGGAGGAAAATTCATCCCTAAAATACGAGTCAGACATCACATGTACTCTATCTGCTCATGATGCTGCTACTACCATCGATGCATCTCCTCCTCGTGTTGCTGCTACTGCTGCTACCATCGACGCATCTCCTCCTTGTGCTGCTGCTGCTGCTGCATACGTATCTATTCTTGCTGCTCCTGCAAACTCTCTATAAGGTCATTCTGATCTCGGAACTGCTCCTGATATTGTGAGCCAGAAGATGATGCCTCTCCACGAGCTCCTCTCGAGCTGGACGACGACATCGCAGCAGTACCATAATAAGTACCAGGATTCACATGAGAGCCAATACCAACTACTTGGCCCTTCTCAAATCCATACTGAGTCGCATGTATCCATGTCGCCTCGTCGAAATGGTGGGCAATGGTCTGATCAGTCGCCTTGTCTTGACCCTAAACATGTGTCTGAGAATTCGCAGCCTCATATGACTCCTTCAATTCCAATTTTAAATTAAAATTGTGAAAATATTATATGCAGTTAATTGTCAAACTGAAAAAAATAAGACTAACCACAATCTGACGCTGGTGATCACCTCTAATCTCTCTGGTGGCTGGATCATTGTACATCCTCCGATAAACATCATACTCTGTAATATCGAGATGCTTGACTTCCTATATGAATATAAAATAAACTTTTTATATTTGAAGTTATAGAAAATATTTAAAAAAAATACTTACCATATGCTCTCTATGCGTACTGAATGTATGGCTACCAGCTCGATGCATCACCTCATGTCTCCCCCGGTTCTTCCGAACCAATGAAGACCCCCTCTGAAATCCACCACCCAACCATTATTTACATAATCCATACCAAACCTGAGATGAAATGTACTCAGGTCAGTGGTCTCTACACGACCCATCAAATACTGTCGCTCCTACTTTCTTAATGGTCGTCTTTCTCAAATTGTACAAAAACTGACGCAAACGCTCACGCATAGCCACCTCCCATGCTGCATGGATAACGTCACACATGTTATCATCAATGGGATACCATAAACCCTACAAATAATTTATAATATAAAGTTATTAATAAAATAAATTTCAAAATAATTATTATTTATTTACATACCAGCTAATGATTGTACATGTCGAGCTTCACATCAACAAGAATCTATTCCTATGTGATCCATGGCTGAGAAAAATAATTGTTCAAGATATCGCTCCCCTATCCAATAGCTACATGTAAAAAACTATGAAAAAAGAATAAATAATCAAACAATTAGTATATATATAAATAAATTAATGAAATATAACTAAAATATACAGGTTTTCATACCTCTGTGTGCATGGATCAAAGCCAAGACATGGACGTCGCTCGGGGATAAGGTTAGGAATCATCATTCGTGCAAGACCACGCCCCCTCCACGTACCTCCTGAACCACCAGTAGGTTGAGGGTCAGATGATCCCACATCCCCCTCATCCAAAGGTAGATTAGCCTCCTCTAACTCACGCAATAGATCAGATTCCATCTGAAACACAAAATGATTTTTGTTAGCAGATAGTTGAAAATAACTATTATATATATATATATATTAGTTATGATCATAACCAGCATTTAACTATACCAATGTTCACCTTCATCATCATCTTCATATATAACGATGTCAATGTCTTCATATTCCTCCTCAGTATCATCAATATCCATATGAGTTTCACTTTCATCATCCCTTTTCATTTCAATTTCATTTGTAACATCATTAACATCTTTGTCACCATGGACCCTTAATTGTGGGGTGTCCTCATCGATATTCACGTTTCTTTGTAAAAAAGATGGATTTTGAGTAGTCTCTTGAAAAAATTAAATTTCTTCCACTTCAACGGAACCACATTCAGTTTGAGTAAATTGATTTTCCTGAGATTTCATTTTTATTATGCTCCACCAATCACCCATTTCTCTTGAAGTAGTACAGTACTTTGCATAATAAATTTGATGTGCCTTTTGAGCCAATAAAAATGGTTCATTTACTACAAGAAGACTTTTATATTTAATATCGACGATTCCATGAGTCAGATGAACACGCAAGCCTCTCTTAGTATCCAACCACCAACATTTAAACATCGTTATGTGATTTTTTCCAAGATAACATAGCTCAATAATTTCATCTATAATGCCATAAAAGTCAACTTCAGTTTCTTTATGATGTGATCCTCTCAAACAAACTCCACTGTTCATTTTTTTTATTCCCCATATGCACGTGTATGAAATTGAAAACCATTCACCACATATAAATTATAAGATTTAACCATTTTGGATGGTGGGTTACTCAATATACACAGTTGCTTATCAATTTTATCATCATTTTGAGACACTTGAAAATTTGTAAAACAATTATCAATATAATAAATAGTAAACTGAATTGATATTAAACCATTAATAATTTATGTTACCAGCTTTTGAAACCATTGAGAAAAAAAATTGTTTGCATTCTTCAAGAGAAGCTGTTGTAATTTGTGGAACTTGTTTCTTGATATGATTATCATATAACCTAAAAATAAAATAAGTTTACATACTGTAACAGAAATTATAGAATAAGTGATAGAAGCACTCATAGTAAAAATGTTGTCATTTCTTCACAATTGAGCAGAACATATGTATGAGCTCTATGATGTTCATCGTCTGAAATCCATCATTCTTGAACTCCACTGAAGCCAAGATTTGGCTGATTAAAAACTGATAAATGATTTTCCATTTCATCATTAACATTTCCCTCATTCCATCCCATGCGATTTTTTTAGGGATATTCAGATTCAAAATAGTGAGAGTATAAAAAATCAATTTCCTCTTGCAAATAAGCTTCAACAAATGAGCCTTCAACTGATGCTTTGTTACGTACTTTTTTCTTCAATTTCTGCATGCATCTCTTGAATGGGTACATCCATCGAAACTGTACTGGACCTCCACATTTAGCTTCATGTGCAAAATGTAATATCAGATGTTCCATTAAGTCAAAGAAAGTAGGTGGAAATATTTTTTCCAGTTTACATATAATTACTGCAACATCTTCTTCCAGTTTTCTTAGCGCATCATAGTCAGTTGTCGCTGTACAAATGTCTTGAAAAAAATACGATATGTCTGTTATTTAATCCCAAATCATAGAATTCAATAAACCTCTGAATCTAATCGGTATAATTCTTTCCACTATAACATGACAATCATGACTTTTTAATCTGGTAATATGACCATTCTTAACACATCTTCCCAAATTGGAAGTATAGCCATCTGGAATTCTCAAATCTACAATCCACTGACAAAATAATAAATGACACTCTTTGGACAGTGTATAAGCTACTTTTGGCTTCGTTAACCTCTGTGATCTGACATTTTCAAAAAGTTCAATTTTCGGTCACCTGTAAATTTGGGCAAGATCTAATCATGCTTTTACAGTATCTTTGGTCTTACCTGGTGGATCCAAAACTGTATGAAATAAATTATAAAAACAGTTCTTCTCAATGTGCATGACATCCAACATGTGTCTGACCAAAAAATCATACCAATATGGGAGATCCCAAAAAATGCTTCGTTTTATCCAATTATGTTCTTTCCCAAAGCCATGAATTTTCTGTTGGTTTAATGTTGGCCCAAATGTGATGGGAGGTAATGAAAATACAATTTATTTTAACTTTGTACCTTAGATCATTTTTGGAGGTTCATCTCTTTCAATTGTGCCTTTTCTGAAATAAGATTTGTTCCTTCGAAAAGGATGATCGGTTGGAAGAAATTTGCAATGACAGTCAAAATAGCAAGTTTTTTTTCCATTGACAAGCATAAAAGCTTTGTTTTCTTTCATACAGTAAGGACATGATTTCAGACCATGTGTACTCTAGCCAGATAACATGTCATATGTCGTAAAGTCACTAATCGTCCACATCAATGCAGCTTTTAATGTGAAATTTTGTTTCGCAGCAACATCATATGTACTAACACCATTACTCCACAATGCATTTAACTCATCAATCAATGGTTTCAAATAAACATCAATTTTATTTTTCGAATGTCCTAAGATTAATAAGGTCAAAAAGATATAGAGATCCTTCATCAACATCCATGGAGGTAAATTGTACGGAGTTATAAAGATAAGACAACATGAATACTGACTACCATAAGAACCAAATGGATAGAAACTGTCAGTAGAAAGACTCAATCGCAAGTTTCGGGCTTCTAAAGCAAAAGACGGATGTAGATGATCAAAATGTTTCCATGAATCACCATTAGATGGATGATTCAAGCTTTTACCAGTTGAAATATTGGTTTTGTGACAGGACATCATTGATGTTGTGTTATGAGACATAAATAAACATTGCAGCCTGGGTGTAAGGGGGAAATATCTCAACTGTTTTACAGGAATCGATCCAAACTTCCCTGGTTGAGCTTATTTATACCTTGATTTTCCACATGTTGGACAACTATCCAACGACTCATTTTCACCAGAATATAAGATGCAATCATTTGGACATGCATGAATCTTCCGATAACTAAGGCCTAGATTACGAACCAACCTCTTTCTCTCATAGTAATTTGCAGGCAACACATTTCCTTCAGGTAACAGTGTTTTAACCAAAGAAAATATCTGATCAAAATAGTTGTTTGACATTTCATTATTTGATTTAATAGAAATAATTTTTGTAACTGATTCTAATTTGCTTATCTTTCCACCAGGATATAATGCATCCTCAGCAGACCTCAACAACTCATAAAATTCGGATGGTTCTAACTCAAGAGTTAAATCAATATCATCGTGAGTTTCAGTTTGTTGAACAGATGGACCTGCAACATCATGTACTAAGTTTTGAAACTTTGATGGATCTGGAATCAAGTTATTAGTATCTTCTCTAGAACTGCGTTCACTATGTTGATACCAAAAAACATAATCTGGTTGAAAACCAAACCGCAAGAGATGTCCCCCAACCTTTTCAAATGTGTCAAACGTTCTCCGAGCACATTTTTTATAAGGACACTTAAGTGTTCCTTCTGAAACATATTCTGGTTTTTATGATGCAAATACTAAGAAAGCTTCAACACCCTCAATATATATAGTATTTAAACCAGAACCATTTGGATTTCTATGCTGATTTATCCAAGCGCGATCATCTAATAATGACTGATGTCGAATTCCTTATTCCACATTTTTCTACAAAATATCAAATCATCACTATTTTTGAATAATTTTAAATTATAAAAATAATATCTGAAAAAATAAGATAAATAATTACTACTAATTCTTAATAATTACCATTAATTAAAGGAAACACAATTTCCAGTAGATTGACGGCTACTCTTTTGTCTGACGGCTCATTTACTTGCATCTTTCTCATACTGAAATCACAATGAAGAATCTGGTTAGAGGTACGCATATTCATTATCGTATTCACGAGAATGAATATATGTATCTCCGACCAGATTCTTCATTGTGATTTCATTGTGAGAAAGATGCAAGTAAATGAGCTGTCAGACAAAATAGCCCCTTTTCATCGATGAATCGTCTTCTTCCAACTGTCACTGCCTGAAAACATCATAAAAAATATGATCCTACGAATGCATATCCAATCTCGTGTATACGAGATTGAATATGCCTATGTAGCATCACATTTTTCATATTTTTTTGATTCGGTGAGAGTTGAAAGGAGAAAAGTCATCGAGCAAAAGGAGTGTCGTCAATCCACTGGAAATTATGCCAGGTTCTTGGAATTTATTAAAATTTATTAAAATTTCTTTCTAACTATTCCTAACTAATTATTACTATTTATTACTATTTATTTATAATTATTACTAATTTAGAAATACATAGCAATACTTAGAAAAATGAAAACTCCTTGAATAATGAAATGAAATTTGGTAATCATCGTTATGGAGATGATTGCAAATTTTCCCTTCATTATCCAAGCAGTTTTCATTTACTAATTATAATTATATCTAATTATTACTAATAAAAAAATTATATTATCAATATTTATTAAAAAACAATATTAATATTATTAAAATTATAAAATATTAAAATTATAAATATTTGCAACAGGATTTGCTCTATTCTTAACATGTTCAAATCTCAAACGGTCGCCAATTTTCAAGTCATGCGCAATAAAAAGTTTGTGTCAATCATGTCCAATGTAAACTCTATAATTTTCCTTACATGGTTGATCACCTCGCAAGTATTTTTGCAATAGGATGACCAAAGTAATGTCTTTCTTGTCTCTAAGAATCATCTCACTCCATTTACATAGATCATTCTTCCTTAAAAATTTGAGGGGACATCAGTATCTGTCCCTTAAATTTTCAAGTAAGAATGGTCTATGTAAAGGGTCATGTGAGATAATTCTTATAGATGAGAAGGGCATGACTTGGGTTGACCTATTACAATGATACTTGCAAGGTGATCAACCAAGGAATAACAATTATATCTAATTACATCTAATTATTACTAATTATGACTAATTATTACTAATTATGACTAATTATGACTAATTATGATTTATTATGGCTAATTATGACTAATTATGATTAATTATGACTAATTATGACTAATTATTACTAATTATTACTAATTATTACTAATTATTACTAATTATTACTAATTATTAATAATTATTACTAATTATTACTAATTATTACTAATTATAACTAATTATTACTAATTAAATCTAATTATATCTAATTATTACTAATTATATCTAATTATATCTAATTATATCTAATTATATCTAATTATTACTAATTATATCTAATTATTACTAATTATATCTAATTATTACTAATTATTACTAATTATTACTAATTATATCTAATTATATCTAATTATATCTAATTATTAATATTTATTTCTAATTATTGCTAATTATTAGTATTTATTAGTAATTATTAGTAATTATTAGTATTTATTAGTAATTATTACTAATTATTCCAAATTATTCCTAATTATTTCTAATTATTCCTAATTATTGCTAATTATTACTAATTATTGATAAATATTACAAATTATTGATAAATATTACTAATTATTAGTATTTATTCTAAATTATTATTATTTATTCCTAATTATTACTAATTATTCTTATTTATAACTAATTATTACTATTTATTACTAACTATTACTATTTATTACTAACTATTACTATTTATTACTAAGTATTACTATTTATTAATATTTATTACTATTTATTACTATTTATTACTATTTATTACTAATTATTACTAATTATTACAATTTATTACTAATTATTACAATTTATTCCTATTTATTACTAATTATTGCTAATTATTGCTAATTATTCCTAATTATTGCTAATTATTGCTATTTATTTCTAATTATTATTAATTAGTTCTAATTATTCCTAATTATTCCTAATTATTGCTAAATATTACAATTTATTCCTATTTATTGCTAATTATTTCTAATTATTTCTAATTATTGCTAATTATTCCTAATTATTTCTAATTATTCCTAATTATTCCTAATTATTAATATTTATTAGTAATTATTACTAATTATTAGTATTTATTAGTAATTATTACTAATTATAGCTAATTATTACTAATAATTGTTAATTATTCCTAATTATTGCTAATTATTCTTAATTATAGCTAATTATTACTAATTATTCCTAAATATTACTAATTATTGCTAAATATTACTAATTATTAGTATTTATTCCTAATTATTAGTAAATATTACTAATTATTAGTATTTATTCCTAATTATTACTAATTATTCATATTTATTACTAATTATTACTAATTATTAGTAATTATTCCCAATTATTACTAATTATTCCTATTTATTAATATTTATTGCTATTTATTACTAATTATTGTTTTTTATTACTAATTATTGCTAATTATTGCTAATTATTCCTAATTATTCCTAATTATTCCTAATTATTGTTATTTATTGCTATTTATTTCTAATTATTGCTAATTATTGCTAATTATTTCTAATTATTGCTAATTATTGCTAATTATTATTAATTATTTCTAATTATTACCATTTATTTCTAATTATTGCTAATTATTCCTAATTATTGCTAAGTATTCCTAATTATTGCTATTTATTGCTAATTATTAGTATTTATTGCTAATTATTAGTATTTAATAGCAGTTATTACTAATTCTTAGTATTTATTACTAATTATTACAATTTATTACTAATTATTACAATTTATTACTAATTATTACAATTTATTACTAATTATTATTAATTATTGGTAATTATTGCTAATTATTGCTAATTATTGCTAATTATTGCTAATTATTCCTAATTATTGCTAATTATTTGTAATTATTGCTAATTATTACTAATTATTAGTAAGTATTGCTAATTATAAATATTTATTCCTAATTATTCGTAATTATTCCTAATTATTACTAATTATTCCTAATTATTCCTAATTATTCCTATTTATTAATATTTATTTCTATTTATTACTAATTGTTGTTATTTTTTGATAATTATTGCTATTTATTTCTATTTATTGCTAATTATTTCTAATTATTCCTAATTATTGCTAATTATTTCTATTTATTTCTATTTATTGCTAATTTTTTCTAATTATTCCTAAGTATTGCTAATTATTTCTAATTATTAGTATTTATTAGTAATTATTAGTAATTATTATTATTTATTACTAATTCTTACAATTTGTTACTAATTATTACAATTTATTACTAATTATTACAATTTATTACTAATTATTACAATTTATTACTAATTATTATTAAGTATTGCTAATTATTGCTAATTATTGCTAATTATTGCTAATTATTGCTAATTATTCCTAATTATTGCTAATTATTCCTAATTATTGCTAATTATTACTAATTATTAGTAAGTATTACTAATTATAAGTATCTATTCCCAATTATTCATAATTATTCCTAATTATTACTAATTATTCCTAATTATTACTAATTATTCAAATTTATTAATATTTATTTCTATTTATTACTAATTATTGTTATTTATTGATAATTATTGCTATTTATTTCTATTTATTGCTAATTATTTCTAAGTATTCCTAATTATTGCTAATTATTGCTATTTATTTCTATTTATTGCTAATTATTTCTAATTATTCTTAATTATTGCTAATTATTGCTAATTATTAGTATTTATTAGTAATTATTAGTAATTCTTATTATTTATTACTAATTATTACAATTTATTACTAATTATTACAATTTATTACTAAATATTACAATTTATTACTAATTATTATTAATTGTTCCTAATTATTATTAATTATTCCTAATTATTACTAATTATTCCTATTTATTATTAATTATTCCTATTTTTTACTATTTATTACTAATTATTGCTATTTATTGCTAATTATTCCTAATTATTCCTAATTATTGCAAATTATTGCTAATTATTGCTAATTATTCCTCATTATTGCTAATTATTGCTAATTATTGCTATTTATTTCTAATTATTGCTAATTATTTCTAATTATTGCTAATTATTCATAATTATTGGTAATTATTCCTAATTATTAGTATTTATTGCTAATTATTAGTATTTAGTAGTAATTATTAGTAATTATTATTATTTATTACTAATTATTACAATTTGTTACTAATTATTACAATTTATTAGTAATTATTATTAATTATTTCTATTTATTGCTATTTATTACTAATTATAGCTAATTAGTACTAATTATTGCTGATTATTCCTAATTATTGCTAATTATTCCTAATTATTATTAATTATTAATATTTATTCCTAATTATTCCTAATTATTACTAATTATTCCTATTTATTGATATTTATTACCAATTATTATTAATTACTACAAATTAATTATATACATTACTAATTATCGTTAATGAATTACTACTAATTATTAAAAATTAATACTAAAAATTTCAATTTATTAGTACAAATAAATACTGATGACATAACAATTTAAATTTAATTTAATTACAACTAATCAACAATAAAAAAATTCACATTAAAAAATGAAATAAATATTAAATTAAAAAAAACATAAATACCTTTAAGACTGATTTTCTATTGATGCAGACGACTTCACAACTTCTTCGTGAACAAAAAAAATTAACTTAGAAAAATTTTGTCTCTAAAATCCGAGTTTAGAGAGAAACAGTATCTAAAATTTGAGAGGAATGAGAGGAAAAACGGATGGGGTATATATAGGTTAGATTATTTGTGATGGGATTATTTGCGACGGGATACCCGTCGCAAATAGTATCATTTACGACGGGACCCGTCGCAAATACCTACACCCGCATTAATTACTGTCGGTGGTTAAAAACTTATTTGCGACGGGTCACGTCACAAATAGTCCCTGCTGACACACCTTTTGCGACGGGATGACATCCTGTCGCAAAAGGCTATAAACCACCACCGGTTATTTGCGACGGGCCCCGTCGCAAAAAGCTATAAACTGCCGCCGGTTATTTGCGACGGGCCCCGTCGCAAATACATAACTATTTGCGACAGTGGGATCCCACCGTCGCAAATAACCTTCGCGCGGTTTGGCGCACTATTCGCGCCAAACTATTTGTGACGGGAGATGAAATCTCGTCGCAAATAGTTGGTTATTTGCGACGGGTCGTTATCCCCGTCGCAAATAACCTCTTGGACGGACCTTTTGCGACGGGAATAGATCCCGTCGCAAAAAGCCCTTTTTCTCGTAGTGCACCAATAATTGGTGGGATTTTCTTATATAGACAAATCAGCATCAGGTTATGGTTTGGAGGGATTTCTATACTAGTTTCAAAGATTAATTTTCCTATATATACTAAGAGATTATTAGGGTAGGGAATTCATGCTTTTGGAATATGGTGTCATTTCCATTATGGATTACTCGGCTCATTTCACAAAGGTTCAGCACTTTATACCCACTCTTGTTGGTTATGAACTGTCTAGGGTGGAATTCTTTAGGATGGGCTTAGGTATTTAATTTGATCTCAGGTGAAAAAAAATTAATTGAATAATGTGACTAAGATTGTAAACTAGGCCATTATCTCTGAGTGAAATATGTGGGAAGCTAAAGGTTTAGATCATGGTGTTTCTACTTTTGGGCTATGAAGTGCATCATCTTATGGTCAAAAGCATCGCTTTAATAATTCTCATATGGGAAGTGGTAGTTCGAGTGTGTGCACTACTAGTTATGTGGTATTCTATAAATGTGAAATTAAGGGACACAAGAAACCTCAGTTTAGTATAGATTCAGTTGAATGTTGATCCTATATTATGATGGGCCATCATCAAATATTATGTAGGACCTTTCAACCAATTCTTGATAATAAAGGATCTACACTAACTCTGATTTCTAGAGTAGGATTAGTATATTCACCCCAAGAATGAAGGTGGAAGGAAATCAGCTGATCGGGCTGAGGTGGAGATCCTAGTTAACGTATCCAAACTTATGATGTGTAGAACCACTAGAGTGTACTTGCTTAGGGTGGTTAGGTTTTGACTCAGTTTCATGGATCGTGGTAGTTATATGTAGTGTAGCTTATACCTGAGGAGTAGAATAAAGGACTATCTATAGTATGAGGTATGATTTTATTAGCCTTGACTTTAGGATCTACTTTATTTTATACACACACTTCACACTCATTCTTATCTATGGTTTTAATGGAGACTCTTGGACTTAAGATTGAGTGCTTTTATAGAGTGATGACTCTTGATACTCTATTGGGAGCATGATCATAAATTGTATGTTAGTGCAAGGATTTTACCCTTACGATTGATAACTACCATTTCTTATGGAAACTTTTCATCATCAATTGAAGGGTATTGACATAATTCTTAAGATGGATTAGTTATTACCTTATAAGTACTATATTAACTTTTATCGTCGAAGGGCATCTTTTATATCCCCTAAGGGAAATATCTGTATATATAAAGGTGAATGAGATGTCTAGGAAAGTTGAGCTGGATCTAAGCATCATGGTCTAGGTGAAGTGACAACCCATATTTTCAGTATCATTCTTAATGATCGAGGAGTATGATAAGCTATTTTTCCTCTAGTGGTGGAACTTTTCAGAGATATTTTCTCTCATGGTTTTTTTAGGATGCCTCCTTCTAATAGAGAGGTATATTTAACCATTGATCTAGTTCTAGGACCAAAACCAGTATTTATTCCTCCATACAGGATGGATCCTACTGAGACTCAGAAACTCAAGGGGTAGTTAGAGGACCTGTAATCCAATGGGTTTATCCAACTTAGTACTTATCACTAGGGATTACCCGTGATTTCTTATAGAAGGTGGATGTGACACTTAGGCTATGTGTGGATTACTGGTAGTTGAATTACCTTATAGTTAAGAACCAATACCCACTTCCTCATATAAACAATCTATTTGACCATCTTTGAGGTGTTAAGGTCTTCTCAAAAATTTATTTGAGATCAGGATACCATCAGGTTCAAGTTAGGCCCTCATATATACCATGTACAACATTTGAGAGTAGGTATAGCTTATATGAGTATCTTTTTATGTTGTTTGGTTTAACGAATACACTAGTTATCTTTATGGCCTTGATAAACTTGGTTTTTCTCTCATACTTGGATTATTTTGTGGTCATTTTCATGGATGGCATCTTTGTGTATTCTCAAACTCGACATGATCATTCCAAACACCATTAGATCATATTGAGTACACTAAGATAGTATAGTCTATATGATAAGATCATAAAATTTCACTTATAGATTGATGAAGTTCACTACTTGGGTCACATTATCTCAAAATCAGAAGTATATTTAGATACAAAGAATGTGAGAGGCATTGTTTTCTAGGAGTTTCCCAATAATTTCTTTGATATATGGAGTTTATTGGGATAGTTGGTTACTATGAGAGATTCATCTAAAAATTTTCAAGGATTTAAGCACCACTTACAATATTGACCAATAAAGGTGGTAAATAATCATAGTTCAAAGCCTATGTGAAATACTTTTAAGAGTTGAAAGGAAGGTTAGCCTCAAAACCAATCTTGATTTTACCTGATCCTGGTAGATTCTACAAATTTTATTGTGATGAATTAGGAATTGATATGGGATCTGTTTTAGTGTAAGGGTAATGATTCATTTCATGTAGGTATCATCAATTAAGGCCTCACGATCATAATTTTCTGATGCATGCCCTTGAGTAAGAAACTTTTGTTTAAGATTTATGTTTCTATAGACATTATTTGTTGGGAGAGTAGTTTTTTGGTATACACATGGTATAAAATCCTCAATTTCATATTATCTTAGCATGACTTGAACCTTCATTGGAAGATATGGTTTGAATACCTCTAGTCTTTTGACTTTGAGGTTACTTATACACCTAGTAAGTTCAATGCAGTTACTTATTCCTTGAGTCAAAAAACTCATACTCGAGTAGTCCAAAAAACTTGTTGTGAATGGTGGTTGATGGATATTCTTTATGAAATACATCTATAAGTTCAAAAGTTTTGTGGTAAGATTATCCTTGTGTCTTTAGTGGTGACTGAATCACTTTTGAATAGGATAATGATGTGTAAAATTTTAGATTCTAATAGTTCATTCCTAAGGGGGAGTGTTTATAATAATGACCCACAGTCTAGTTGGGTTATTGATAAGGGTTAGAACCAGCATATATATGGATGTGTCTGGGTACTGATATACATCTAAGAAGAGTTGATGCAATAATATCATGCTTCTAAATGGGTAGTACATCCTGGACTAACTAATATGTATTGTGACTTACACCACCAGTATTGGTGGTCTGTGATAAAAAGGGATATTGCAGGTTCGATTAATCTGTGTTCCACCTATCATCAAGTAAAGGTGGTACACCAATGACCTATAGGTCTCTTAGAATTTTTACCCATTCTAGAGTGAAAATGGAATGACATCACTTTGTATTTTTGTAACATGGTTATGAAAATCACCTAGAGGTAGTGATGTCATATGGGTGATCATAGAAAAGTTAACAAAGTTCACCCATATCTTTCCTATTAGGGAGATATTTTTTGTGGATGAACTTGGAAGGATTTATGTCTAAGTGATTATACACCTTCATGGAGTTACACATACCATTATATCAGATAGGGAAACTCAATTTACTTCTCATCTCTGGTAGGGGCTATAGAGGTATCTTGGTTCATAGGTACTTTTGAGTATATCATACCACCCCCAAACTGACGTTCAATCCAAGAATACTATATAGGTTTTAGAGGAAATTATTAGAGCATGCATACTTGACTTTGGAGGTTCTTAGTAAAAGAACATACCTCTAGCTAAGTTTGATTATAATAATAGTTTTCAAGTGACAATTTATATGGATCTATATGAAGTTCTCTATGGTAGGCCATGCCCTTCACCTTTATGTTGGTTATAGGTAGTAGAGGTAACACTATTGGGACCTCATCTCATTTAGAAGACATCATATTCGGTACAGTTGATCAAGAAATGTATGGCTATAACTCAGTCTAGGTAGAAGTATTATGTTGATCGTCATCACAGACCTATATAATTTGAGGTGTGAGATTGGTTCTTCTTATGTGTTTCTCCTAGATTAGTTTATCAATGAATTTGGATGTAAGGGAATATCGAACCAAGGTTTTTTGGAACTTTCAAGATCTTGGAGATAGTTAGGTTGGTATCCTCTCAAATAGATATTTCTTAGTGGTAATAGTCCATGCATGAATTTTTTCATGTTTCTCAGATTTTTTTGTTGCTACTCTGATTCATTTCATTATTTTGATTCAGAGGAAGTTGAGTTAGAGTTTGATACTTCTTTTGAGTAGTATCCAATTCCTATCATTGATCATAGTATGGAGGCTCTTCGAGGTAGGATAGTTCCTCTTATCAAGGTGTTATAGAATCATGGGTATGTATAGGATGATACCTTGGAGAAAGATCAAGATATATGTTCTCAGTGGCCAGAGTTATTCATGGATGCAGATTAACCACCCTCATAAGGTAAACTTAGGGATGAGTTTTTATTAGGACGGAAGGTTATAAGATCCTAGTTTTTCTTAAAGTTATGGATCCTTTAATTTTCAGTATAAAACTTTAATTTTATCTAAATAAAAGTTAATAAAGAGATCATTGAGGCTTTAGGAGAATTTGGTATTATTATGAAGCCTAGAGTTTGGGTTTTTAAAGAAACAGGCTGAGGCGCATGGTTGGAACTTAGTTAACACTAACCATGTGTCATAACCATGTGATCTAAAAAGAGAGGAGTGTGGTTAGATAAAATATGGAATTGAGACCATATATATGTGTGAAGCCTAAAATAAATTGTAGTGTTAAGTCGTATGGAGTGATCATGGTTTGTCTAACTGTGCACCTAGACAATGTGAGGTGTGGGTGTTTGGATAGTTCTAACTACATATTTATTACACAGTTTGGTAAACCATGTGGAAAATCCATATACCCATTTAAAAAGTGGGAAATGACCATTTTTATTCTAATAATTTAACCCTTGTTCTTCATTTCTCCTCCCTCGCTTTCATGGAATCTACAAACATGAGATCTCTCTCTTCCATATGATCTAGGATTTAAGGAATCTCCTCTGTCCAAGATCCATTTTGAACATCATCAGTTGTGTTGGATCACCCTTAGTAAGTCTAAGAATCCTCTTGCTTCATATCTTTATCATATTCTCCATCTTTGGTGTTATCTTTTTGTGAGATAATATATCCAATTTTTAGGTTGTTTTTATGGTTTCTCATTTTCTCTCATTCCATCCCATATTTAGGCTACTACTGGATGAGGATTCTACTACTGAGTTAAGGTAGGTGGTCTATTACTTTTCTCTAAAAGTATAGGAGTTTATAAAATATGTTTTTGTGCCACATGTCGTAACTTCTATGTATTTATCCTAAAATTAACATTATTTTAAGTGATATGTGAAATTTGTTTTAAAAGTGTTATGAGACCCATTAACACCATTAAATGTTGAAAACATAAACATGAACCACCCCTTTAGGGTATGTTAGCTTAAATGATCTTTACTACTAATAAATGGAATGTACCAATAGAAATTATTGAATTCTCAATATCTTATTCACTTTTCTTCCCCTAGGAATTAAACACCACTAAGGTGTGTTTGTATACCTATTATAATTAAAGGTTTAATTGCATTAAATAATTGCATTAAATAATTTCATAAGGAATGGATGATTCCCTTGGACCCTCCTGGTCTCTTATAGATAATAGAAAATTAAAATGGAATGAATTGAATTGATAAACGAAATTTAATTTAACATGGACCCTTGATCACCTATATATTTTTCTTGGTTATGGTTATTAACATGGATATCTATATAGGCATGGCCATCCCTAATTAAGCCTTGGATTCTCAAAGTGGAATGCCTTAAGTGAACTCATAGGATTCCAGTTGATTCATTGATATGGCCACTAAGGGGAACACCATCCTTGGTCTTGATAAATGTCTTATATACATGAATTCATCAGTATTAAAATGATGATTCACTTGTATATTCTAGAAATTTGGATGCTTAGGATTATCTCCTTGGATCTGGATTTATTTCCTTAGACATGGTCCACCTCGGATTATATTCTTGGGATCCAATAAATTATCTACTAAGTTTACCTTGGGTATGATCCTCATCCTCGATAAGGATGTCTTGGCCATGGGCCTTGGGTTCCTGGCCCATTTTTTGTCTACTTTAAGATATACAGGTGTGAGATGAAGATGGTGGTTTTTACTTAGTTTACTTTCAGTATGAAGTTATTATACATTAATTGAATTATCCTTATTATAGCTTATATTCCATGAAAAGATTATATTAGACTCTCATTTTATAGCTTTATCACTATTATATACTGCACATTGTTACTGCTTATACACACAGACTTGATTTGTATAGAAACTATTGGTATTGGACTATTAATTTTTACTCACACCATGTTCAATCCACTGATTGGTACTCAGATAGACTTCTTGGATGCAGGTATGGATAAGAGAAATAATTCATCTATGGATGCTTGATTTGTTTTACTGGATCTTGGTATCAAATGATTGATTCTGTGATTAGGATGCTCTTGGGGATATTTTTTGGTATTTTGTTCCTTTTATCATACATGTAGTGTGTGAATTCATACTTCCATGTATTCTTAGTCTTTTTTATATACATGAAATCATCTTTATATATGAAACTTTTATGGATTTTAACTATTTATAACTATTTGGATTTTTATTTCTAGTACCATATTTATAAATTCTTTTGTTCTTTAATTATTTTCTTTAATTTTATTTATCTATTATTATCATTGTTATGTACCACTAAAATAATGGGGGAATAACCTCCCCAACATACCATCATAGACCCTCACTTCTAGTCGGTAGCCTTCGGTGTATGAGTAGGAACACTTGAGGCCTTATGGTTAACCAGGTTTGGTTACTTGTGAGTGAACTAGGTTCAGGATGTGACAAAGTGGTATCAAAGGTGTTTTATTTTACTTTGTCTTACTATTTTGGCATTTGTAAAAAAGATAATAGGGCATGTCATAACTTGGTAATAAGTCATTTTTGAGAGTAGTTAGCCCAAGTTTTGAGGGGAAACCAAGTTACCAAGGATGGAGATTTTTTGTTTTGGATTTCACATGTTATGGTGGTACTATTTCAATGATGGGTGACACACATGAATTATGATTATCGATTTGTACCCTCGGGCTAGTATAGAAAGGTATAATTATCTTATACATCATTATAGGAATGTTAGGATTTATATGTCATGCATGTTCCATTCCATGTTTATTTTATCGTCTGCATTTTTGTTTCATATCTTATTTTCCTTGGTTTCTAAACATACAACTAAACTAATGTTCGTTCATGGAAAAGAAGAAGAAAATTGGTCACATAAATTGTTTTTATCATCCTAAATTATGTTATCCCATATAACTTTATAGTGGAATATTATCTAACCAATATTAACATGATTAAGATATGGAATCTTGTTTTATTATACTGAAATGTTAGTTGGTTTCAATTTATATTGTTATGCCTATATAAATTGGAAATGTCGAACCATATAATAAAATCATCGTATATGGACTTGTTTCCTCCTGATGATAGATGTAAAAGTCTTATTTATTTACATGAAATGAAAATTGTAACTTATAAATCTTAGGTATTTATAACTTGTAAATTTCTATACATCTAAATGAACCATTATATATATAAACTTTCTAAATTCTAACTTTTCAAGGAAATGGTTTCTGTTAAATGGTGTTTCTAATTTCAACAAAAAGAGTATCTTCCTCTATAACTTGGAATTTTAACTCTATATAGAATAGTAATTACTATTAAATATGAATTTCACCCTTGACCTAGACTTAGTAGTAGGTAGATGGGATAGTGTTTTCCTAGAATATTGAGGATTTATACCTATCTTGTTCCTTATTAATAATCCTTTCTGCTTAGTATCTGTTCTGAGGTGTGTAATTTTAATTATACATTTATTCCTCCATGATGGCCTTGGGTCATGCACCAAGAAGGTAGGAATGGCCATTCTATTGAGGTGGTGGAACTTGAACCACCTATAGTTCCACTTGTAACACCTTTCATAGTACCACCTATTGTTCCAAGATTGGGAATTGACACACAACTTCGAGAAGGTTTTATATTTCTAGTGAACTCTATGGATGGATATATGTGAAATTAATTTTCTATGTCATATTTTACTAATGATTTATAGAATCACCATACACCTACACTCATTGGGAATGGTGGCACCCAAACTACTAGGTCATAGCTAGAGGTCATTCTCTTGATCTTTGAGATTCTATAGATGCCTCCAGAAAGGAGGGTAAAACTCAAAACTTATATGATTTTTAAATCTAAAAAAACATTAGTGGGATATTCTTGCATAGATAGATAATTATTGGGTTATGTTCTGGAGGGAGTTCTAGACTAGTTTCTATGATTAATTTTTCTTGGAGACATTGAGAGCTAATCAGGATAGGGAATTCATGCATTTGGAGTGGGTTTCTATGTCCGTTATGGATTAATCATCTTGTTTCACTAAGATTTAGTGCTTCATACCCACTCTTGATGGTGATTAACTATCCAGGGAAAGACATTTTGAGCATGGGATTTGGTATTCCATTCTATCTTAGGTGAACATCTTCTGATTGACTGATATAATGAACCAATCCCTTATATCTGAGCAAAATATGAGGGAATCTAATGTTATAGGGAATTGTGGTTATTAATCTAGTCTAGTTAGTGAATTATAAAATGGCCAAAAGTGTAATTTTGATAATTATCATGAGGTAAGTGGTAGTTAGAGTGTGTAAACTACTAGTTATGTGGTGTGTCATCAGTGTGGAAGGAAGGGACACATGAAACCTCTATGTAGTAGAGACCTAATTGATTATTTAACATATGGTAGGATGGGACATATCCAAAGATTATGTAGGAACATTTCATTAGTTCCTAGTGGGAAAGGATCTACACCAACTTTGATTTCTAGAGTGGGATCAGTAGCTCCACCCTTGGCATGAAGCTAGTGTGTTACTGACCAATCAAGTTGAGGTGGTAGAAATGGTTGAGAAATCCAAACTTATGATGTGTAGAACTAGAAAATTAGACCTAATTAGGGTAGTTAGGTTGTGACTTGGGGCCATGGATCAAGATAGATATATTCAGTGCATCTTACTCCTAAGGAGAAGAGTGACTAACCATTTATAGTATGAAGTATTATTTTAGTAACCTCAACTTTAGTATCTTCTTTATTTGATATTGGTGCTTCACACTCATTATTATATACAATTTTAATGGAGATTATTGGTCTTGAGATTGAGTAATTTTGTGGAGTGATGAATCATGATACTCTGTTAGGAGTATTATTAGAAATTGTATGCCAGTGTAAGGAGTGTCCTATCAATATTGGAAGTTAACTTTTCTTATGGAACATTTTTTCCCTTGAGATGATGGGTTTTTACATAATTCTTGGGATGGTCTACTGAGCACCTTATCATCCCCAAATATTGATCGTTATCATCCAAGGGTGTATTTTATGTCCCTTGAGGGATATATCTATGTACATAAAGGTGAATGGTATGTCTAGGAAATTCAAGTTAGACCTGAGCATTGTCATCTAGGAGGAGTGTTGGCCCAGATTACAAGTCTCTTTATTAATGGTCAAGGAGTATGACAAGTTGTTTTCTCTCTGATGGTAAAGATGTTTTCCATGATAATTTTTCTAGGTTACCTCCTGAGAGATAGGTATATTTAATCATTGATCTAGTTCTAGGATTTAAACTGATATCTATTCCTATGTATAGGATGGATCATACTAAGATTCAAGAACTTATGAGGTAGTTATATGACTTAGAATCCAAGCATTTTACCTAAACTAGTACTTATCCTTGGGGTTCACATGTGCTTTATCCAAGAAGGTTGATGGGGACATCAGGATATGTGTTGATTAACGGTAGTCAAATCAGCTTATAGTTAAGAATTAGTAACCAAATCCTCATATAGAAGATCTATTCGACTAGCTCTAAGTATCTTGGGTCTTCTTAAAAATTGATTTGAGATCAGTCTACCATCAGGTGAAAGTTAAGACCTTAGATATACCAAATAAAACATTTCAAAGTAGGTATAGTTTATATGAGTATATTTTTATGTCGTTCGGTCTAACTAACACACCATTTGTCTTTTATCCTTAATGAACCAAGTTTTTCACTTATACTTAGATTCTTTTATAGTCATTTTCATGGATGACATCTTAGTGTATTATCAAACTCAACATAATCATTCTAAACACCTTAAAATAGTATTGAGTACACTAAGAGAGCATAGTCTATATATTAATATCACAAAATACCACTTATAGATGAATAAGGTTCACTTCCTGGATCACATTATCTCAGAATCATAAGTAT
Source organism: Viscum album (assembly GCA_963277665.1). Taxonomy (NCBI): domain Eukaryota; kingdom Viridiplantae; phylum Streptophyta; class Magnoliopsida; order Santalales; family Viscaceae; genus Viscum; species Viscum album. Next base: position 1,758,990,644 of record OY728150.1, read on the forward strand.
TTATGGATCCATAGAAGGTGATAGTCGTTGTTTCCTAGAATAGACCCAAGAACGTCTTTGATACATGGAGTTTCTTGGGGATATCTAGTTAATATTGGCACTTCATACAAAAAATTTTACACCCTTCAGCACCACTAAAAGTCTTGACTAATAATGGTGTAAAATTATCATAGTCCAAAGATTTTGAGTAATCCTTTAAAGAGTTTAAAGGAAATTTTACCTTATTGTCAATCCTTATTTTTCATAAGTCTGGTAGAGGCTGCAGAGTTTATTGTGATGTATCAGGTGTCAGGATATGAGTTTTTTAATGAAAGGGGAATGAGTCATTGTATATGATTATTTTTAGTTGAGGCCTCACGAGTGTAATTACCCAATGCACAACCTCGAGTTAGAATATTTTTTATGTTATACATTTTTAGAGACATTATTTGTTGGGAGAGAAGTTTATGGTATACATGGATTATAAAATCCTCAAGTACATATTCACTCAGCATGAATTGAACCTTAAAAAGAAAATATGGGTTGAATACCTCCATTATTTCAGATTTGATCTTTCTAATATTCTTGGTAATGTAAATTTAGTTTATGTTTCCCTAGGCTGGAAAACTCAGATGTAAGTTGTTCAAGAATCAATTTATGAATGGTGATTGATGGATATTCTTTCTAAAATGAATATAGAAGTTCAGGAGTATAATGGGAATCCTATCCTCACATATTTAGCAGTGAATTAATCACTTCTATATAGGATAAAAAGGATTCAACTTTTAGATTATAAAGTTTTAGTCTTAAAGGAGATTGTTTCTAATAATGACCCATAGTCTAGTAAGTTTATCATTGAGGATGATATCCTTTATATATATGGACATGTGTGCGTACCTGAACACATGTGAGAGGATTTGATGTGATAATATCATGCTTTTAAATAGGATGTACATCTCATACTAACTAGGATGTTTTGTAACTTACATTTCCAGTATTGGTGGCCCGGGATGAAAAAGGATATTACAGGATTTGTTACTCAGTGTTCCACCTATTAGCTATTGAAGGAGATACACCAACGACCTGCAGGTATCTTATAATCGTTACCCATTCTGGAGTGGAAATTGGATTACATCACTATGTATTTTATAATGTGGTTAATGAGATCACCTTAGGTTAGTGAATCTATATGGGTGATCATGGACAGGTTAAAAAAGGTCACCCACTTCTTTCCTATCAAGGTGACATTTTCAATGGACAAACTTGGAAAGATTTATGTTTGAGAGAGATTATACACCTCTATGGAGTTCCAAATACCATTATATCAAATAGGTATTCTTAATTTACTTCTTAGTTTTGGTAGGGGTTACATAGGGATCTTAGTTCATAGGTATTTTTTGAGTATAGAATACTACCCTCAGACTGATGGTCAATCTAAGTTTATTATAAGAGTTTTAAATTAAATTTTTATAACATAATCCCTTGACTTTCGAGGTTCTTGGGAAAAGTGAATACCTATATCTATGTTCTCTTATAATAATATTTTTCATGTGACAATTTATATGGATCCATATGAGGTTCTCTAAAGTAATCCATGTCATTCACCTTTGTGATGGTTAAAGGTAAGGGAACCAGCACTATTGGGACCTCATCTCATTCAAGAGACATCAGAGAAAGTATAGTTGATTCGGAAACATATGGATATAAATCAATATAGGCATATTTATTCTATCTATCATCATCAACAACCTTTAGAGTTCAAGGTGAGAGATTGGGTCTTCTTACATGTTTCACCTAGGTTGGCTCATCGATGAATTTAGAGGTAAGAGAAGTTAAAACATGGGTTTGTTAGACCTTTTGAGATCTTAGAGAGATTTGGGCTAGTAACCTATTGGTTAGATCAACCTCATAGGTACCAATCCATGCACAATAATTATTTTTCATTGAGTTAGAGTTTCATGCTTCTATTTAGGAGTATCCATTTTATATCATTTATCATATCAGGAAGGATCTATGAGAAGGTATAGTTCCTCTATTATGGGTTTTATAGAATCATTTCCTTATATGGTATGATACCTAGGAGTGAGAGTTAGATATACTTGCTCAGTGGCCAAAGTTATTCTTGTATATAGATTATCCACCCTCCGAAGGGAAACTCAAGGATAAGTTATTACAAAGAGGTTAAGTTGTAAGATCTTGATTTTTCAATGAGGTATGGATCCTTTAATTTTCATTATCAACCTATTTTTTATCTAAATGGAAGTTACTAAAGAGATAATAGAGGCTTAGAGAGTGTTCAGTCTTGGTTTGGGGATCAGAGTTTTGGTTTTTAAAGAAAAATTTTGAGGCACACGATTGGTACACAGTTAGTGTTAACTATGCATCTCAACCATGTGGACCCAAAAAGATAAACACAGTTAGATAAACCATGAAATAGAGGCTTCATGTTCATGTGACCCTATAATAAATTGTATAGGTAATTTACATAGTGTGTTCATAGTCTTTTTAACTATTCACCTAGATTATGTGATGTGTGGGTGTTTGGATAGTTTCAACCACACAGTTTGCACATAGTTTAGTAAACCATGTGGCCAAATTATGTTCACTTTTAAAAATTGGGAAATGACCATTTTTTTCCTCCAAGATGTTAACCTTTATTCTCTATTTCTCCTCCCTCAAATGTGTAGCAACTCCCATGTGTGAGATATCTCCCTTCTCTATCCTCTAGGATTTGAGGTATATCCTTTTTCCAAGATTCATTTCAATTATTATCAATTGTGTTGGATCACCCTTGGTAAGTCTAAGAATCATCTTGCTTAATTTCTCTTTTTTCTTCACCATCTTTGGCATTATCTCTATGTGAGCTAATGTACCCTATTTTTAGGGTGTTTTTGGTTTTCTCATTTTCTCTTATTCCAGGCTAGATTTGAGGCTGATACTAAATTAGTAGTCTACTAATAAATTAGGGTAGGTGGTTTATTAAATTTCCCTAAAATTATAGGTGTTTATAAATTGGGTCATTTCACTACACATCGGAAATTCTGTGCGTTAATCCTAAAATTAATATTCTTTTAAGTGATATGTGAATATTGATTTAAAAGTTATATGAGAACCATTGACATTGTTGGAGGTTAATTACCTCAATATGAACCACCCCTTATCATGTTTTATCTTAAATGATATTGAATTCTTACAAATGGAATGTCCCAATATAAATTATAGACTTATCAGTGGATTGGACACTTTACTTACCCTTAGACCAAAACAAAACTAAGGTGTATTTGGATTCACATTCTAGTGAATGGTTTAATTGAAGTAAATAATTTCATAGGGCATGGATTCTTTCCTTGGTCCCTCCAGGTCACTTAGATATAAAGGACCATTAAAATAGAATGAATTGAATTGAAAAATGGAATATAAATTAAAATTTCCCCTTGATCACTTATATGTTATTATTGATTATGGTTATGAACATGCATCTTTATATAGGCATGGACTAACTTGAGTAAGACTTGGATTCTCGACATAGAATACCTTTAGTGAACTCATAGGATGCCAGTCAATTCATTAATGTGACTGCTAAGGGTCACACCAGCCTTGAGCTTGATCAATATATTAGATACATGAATTCATTAGTATGAAACCAATTATTCACTTGCATAGTCTGGAAATTTGGATGCCTTATATTTTTTCCTTTGATCTGGTTTGGTGTCCTCAGACACAAACCACCTTATATTATCTCCTTAGGCTCTAATGAAGTAGCTATCGAGTTTACCCTATACATTCTCCTTATACTTGATGAGGAAACCTCAACCACGGGTCTTGGGTTTCAATATCGTTATAGGTCTATGTTTAGATATATCAATGTGAGCTAAATCTAGTGGTTTTTACTCATTTTATTTTCAGTATATAGTTATTTCTTATTAATTGACTGATACTTATTATATATTATATTCCAGGATAGTATTACATTAGACTTTCATTTTATATCTTTTTCTTTGTTTTATATTTCACATTATTATAGCTTATAAACATGCACTAGATTTGTATATACATTTCTTGTGGTGGCCTATTAAGTTTTACTCACATCCTATTCAGGTCGTCGATTGGTACACAAAAATAATTCTTGGATGTAGGTAGGGATAAGGTAAATCATCCAACTATGGATTCTTTATTCCTTTTTATGGGATATTGGTAGAAAATAATTAAGTTAGTTCTCTAGATGCTCTTGGGATAGTATTTTATTTTTGTTTCTTTTTCTATACATGTATTGTATTCATGCCTACTTCTATGTATTCCTAGTCATTTTTTATAGACATGAAATCATTTGTATATATGAAATTGTTATAGATTTTAATTTTTTATGATTATGTGGATGTTTATTATCACTTCCCTATTTATAAATTCTTTCATTGTTGTAGTAATTTTTTTCATTTCTTAATATATTATTATCACTATTGTGTTCCACTATGATAAAGGGGGTATAGTCCCCCCACCATACCATCATTTACCATCACTAATATTTGGAATCCTCTAGTATACAAGGATTCATGCTTTAGGTCATGTGACCAACCGATTTCAGTTACTTATGAGTGAACTGGGTCTCAGGCGTCACAACCCTATAAGAAAAAATTATACAATGTGGGTCTTGATGCCAAATAAAGATAGAATCTAGGCCTAAATGGTTAGAGAAAAACTCAATATTAGGTATAAGATTATTATGAGTAAATATATGTGTTTCTCAAGTTTTTAAGGTTGATATCTATCTAGAAATTATATCTTGAGTCATCTCCATAATTTATATTCCCTTAGCTATTTTCATTGGTATGTGATAATTAAAATTTTGATGGTGTAATTTATTTAAGGGGGAGAATGTAACACCCTAGGTTTTAAGAGAAATTATTACTATTATTATTATTATTTATGTCTATAAATTTAAATAAAATTTGTATATTCTTTCAAATAGATTGAAGAATGATTATAAAATGTACCCTTCATGATATAAATCAAACAAAAGACACATTATTCATTTATAAGTGAGACATTACAACAAAAGTATATAAAACTAAGTAATTCATATCATGTATTATTACTAACCATGGATAGATTACATCCATTAAAATTGTATAAATTAATAAGGGACAATAGATAGAAAAGAATAAAATCTTCACAATTAGGAAATCTACTAGATCATCTTAAACCTTGAGGATTACGAATAGCCAAAAAAACCTATAAAGATAAAGAGCATCATGAAAGGAGAAAGAATTATTAAAAATATATAATATGAAATAAGAGTTGTGCCTTGAGAACTAAGATTGGAATGAACGAACAATTTAGTAAGTCTATATATAGGAATGTAATCTGGATGTTATAAGTATGGTCATTGTAAATATGGTCATTGCAAATATAGTCATTGGAAATATGTTCATTGGTCATATATCCAATGGGTATATTGAATTTTTTATTGTTTAGTAGTAAATTTAAAATAATATAACTCGTAATGAAATAATAATATGATATTAAAATATTATAAATATATATTTATGTGTTATGTATAAATATTATTTTTATTATTAATAAAATATGATATGATGTATATATAAAATTAAAATAAATATTTTAATATCAATTATGTAGTAAAATTAAATTTTAGAATTTAAATGATTAATTTTAATGGTATTAATTAAAGCATATTTAGTATAAAAGTAATTTTTCTTTTTTTCAAAGAATAGTTTTGTTAATTATTGTATATTTTATCCTACTAGATTAAATTTACCAGTTTTAAAATATTATAATAAATTAAATAACATATTATCATCAATTAAATTAAAATTTTAGTTGAAATAACAATTAATGTTTAAAAACAACATTTTTCAATAAAAGTGGTTTTTCTTATATTTTTTATTTTCATTTAAAAATTAATTTTATTAATTTTAGAAGTTGAATTAGATAAATATAGCTTCATTTTTTTATTTATAATTTCAAAATTATCTTAGCATGAATTTTTGATATTTTTCTAAAAAATGATTTTTTATGCCATTATTAGTATATAAGTATGACATGAAAATTTATAAAACCTTTCTCTTGAAAAAATATGTTATTTATAATTTATATTAAAAAAATTTAAATATTTATTTTATTTTAGAAACCTATAATTGATATTTTAGAACTCAATTAATATTTTTCTCCAAAATTGTTTTAATACATTATACATTTATTATTTTAAAAATTAATTTTAAATTTTTTTGAAATTGAATAAAAAAAATTGATGTAAAATTTTTAATAATTATATCAAAATTTTCTAATAAGGACCTGTTTATTTTTAGGATTAAATATTAAGTAACCTTAGGTAAAAACTAGTTACCATGTTGGAAACCAAAATGCTAAAAATGAGTAACCTAAGAGGTAAAGGGGAAAACATGTTAAAACATGTTTTAATTTCATGTTTGAGGTGTTTATTGACCTTATATATTATAATATTTATTATTTATAAATTTTGGATTCATTTTCCTTGAGAGTGACATTCCATTATTCAATTTTTTTGGGTATTTACAAAAATACCACTCCTTTTCACTTATAAAAGGGGCTCTCCTCACTTTCCCTAACACCAAAACCCCATAATTTCGTCCCAAACTTTGTCCAACCATCTATCACACACTCTTATACACATTAAAGAGGTTCTGGTATTATCAAAAGACCATAATTCAAAGGTTTAACCCCCTTCACAAAGAATATAACACAAGTAGTGAGGTATATATTTCTAACTGCTTCTTCCTCTCCCTTTTCCTTATATACATTTTTTCTTTCAAAAATTTATTTTCACCAAAAAAATGATTAAAAAAAGTATCATTATTATCCTGGTATGTTATTATAATTATGGTAAAATCTTTAACTTCTCTTCCCTTTATCCCTAAGAAAAGAAAAAATGATATTTGTGTGTGTGCGGACTACCGCCTCCACAAAACATCATGTTTTGTTTTCCTTACCCACTTTACACAGATAGTCATAATAATTAATTTAATAAATAATTATTATATTTATAATATATTTTATATTCTTAAATTATAAAACATATTATTCATTTATCTCTTTCTATGTAAAATTAAATCATCAGTCATGCATATATATGGACTACTACCTCCAGGGGGGATTGATTTTTGTTTTTGTTTTCATCATCTCCTCACATGGTTGGTAATGTTAATTGGTTTAAGGGATAAGTATTATTTTTATGATATCATTAAGGTTCTAGTACAAAAAAATTTAGAACCTATTAATGATATGATCAACAAACAATTATCATTAATTCAATCATTTAAAACAAGCATTCTAAGAGGAAAATATTTAATTCAAATTATGTAATATTTTTATATCCATTAAATATTATTATAATTAATTTTTAATTATGATATATCACTATAATAAAAACTAAATTATATCATTAAATAACTATTTCAATGATTTTTTAACTAAATTACCTCATAATCATCCATTAATTATGGTATGTTCATGTTTAGGTCAGTTTGACCACATAATTAAACAATGAGATGAAATTATATCATAGAATATTATGAAAACTAAATTATAGGTATAATATGATATAAATATGAAAATAATCGTTTTTTTAGTTTTTTAAATTAATTATCAATATTTGACTCATTGATTAAAAAACTCCCTACATAGGTTAAAAAACACAGAAAATTTTTTTTTTTCAATTTTATCTTATAAGATAAAAACTAAAGTACTAATTAAAGGAAATGTAAAATTAATAAATCATTATAATTAATCCATTAAATTAACTTTAATTAAATTTTAATTATTAAAATTTTGAGAATAATGAATAATAATACCACTATTACGAAACCAGTTCAATACGATCAAGATTACCAACACCCAACATCGAAAATAGGTAAAAAAAATAACTAATATAAATATAGATAATAGTTATAAATTAATTTTATAAAAGTTTATGTATGTGAAAAAGTTTATAAAATAGGTGATTAAAATACTTTTTTTATATGAGATCATATGGTGCATTTGATTAAGTAGAGAAACAAGAAAAGGGGTTGTTTTTCTAAAATTTAATTTCTTGAGACTTATTTCTTAATGTGCACCATGATACCTTCAATATGGTTTTATTTATACCTAAAAAATATTTTACCATATTCATGGGGATTCAATATTCATATCTTTTAATTTATTTAAATGTCCATCAATTTAAAAATGAATAACCTGAAAGTGGTTTTGATCAAAATGTTACTCAAACTATAAGCATTTCATTACCAATCTTATTTTAAAATAAAGATTGTTTTTGAAAGATAATACATATGTGTATTTTGTATTATTTATAAAACGACTCATAATTTTTAGTTTATATTAATGGGGTTTTATATTTTCCTCGATATTTCAATTTCCCTTGATTTATATTTTACCCAAAGTATTTATTGTAAGTGAAACTGACCTCATCTCTTCTTTTCAGTCAGGAACCTCCCTTTTTCCATGTCTTAATCCATAATATGATTTTGAAAATTTCATTAGTTATACCTTAGTAATTGAATGATTTTATTTTATATTACTTTATCTTATTCTAAACATTTTAAATAAACTTTTAACATTTTCCATATGGATCATTTTCATCAAAGTGTAAAAAAGGAATATTTTTTGTGTTTTCTATATGAACACCACTTTATAACATATTTTTCATTTTCTATCATACTTCCTTTATAATATTTAATGTTTTTATAAAATAAAATCATATTATCCTTTATTTATTAAATATTTATATCTAAAATGTTTTCAAAAATATATTGGGTGTTTCTTATTTCTAAAGTGATTTTTCCTAATGCTCATAAAAATGGATTCCATATAAATCCACATACTTTGAAACACATTATGATAGATCAAGGATATTATTCTAATTTAACCATCCACATTATTTTCCTGGATGACCTATGTAATTTCCTTCTCTTTTGGTGGAATGGTATTTCACTATATTTCTCTTTCCAAATCATCCAATAAGTGTGATCCTAACTTTTCACATAATGCCTTTACTTTATAAATACCCTATTTTTTATTCCTTTTATTGAAGGGTGTTAACCTAGGTTCCATAAATTGATTGATTGGGGAAATTTTTGACTTAATTATATACCCTCTACTTATATGGTGTAAATATCATACACTTTAATATATTGATTGAATGGTATTTACCTAGAATGTTAGTTGATGTCATTGGATACCCATTTATTTTCCAAAGTTTTATCATGTTATGATTAATTATGGAATTATTAATAATTTATTTTTGTGAATCCATATGAAACCCATTTTAATTCCATGGGTTACCTATGCTATAAAAAGTGAATGGTTTTAATTTGAAATTTTTATGAAATACATTTTATTCCCATGGGTTATTTATTATGTGATAGGTAACTGATTTAAAATGAAACTCATAAGTATGGATTATGATAATTGGGGTCCTAATCACCCTATAATACATTAGATTAAAGTTTATATCTCATGACATAAGTATTCATGAGTATATTTTAGTTTCTTGTAAGTGTGAGAACTAATGGTGTAGCTCATAAATGCAATGTTCCCTATAATAATGTTTGGTCCAAATTTAGAATATTTTTCATATTTATATACTTATTCACATGATTTTGTTAAGTTCTCATGGATCATGTTTGTTGAATCATGTTTCTACACTATTTTGATTCACATATTATGTTATTCTAATTCATATTTCTTGATTTATTATCTAGGCTCTGTTGGGTATGAATTTTATTATGTATCTTGAATATACCCATATTCTCATCTTATTTTCACTTATGATATTCAATTATTATCATTTATTTTTACCCTTACTAATAATATGTTCTCCCCCCTTTCTTATGTTTTCATTTCCCTAGGTTATGAAGGCTTAATTATGGAGAAATGTTCACAAGGGTTGTAAAATAATTTTCTTATATATCTAGTTCCATTATTGTGATTTTGTGATTATTTATGAGATGTAATGTTTACCTTATGGAAATTTTTTAAGATAAAGGCATATCCTTATTGGTTCACTATACTCAAAATACTAATGTGTTAGATCCCTTCCAAAGTAAACACTCGATGATGCCTTGATCATTCTATATGGGTGACCCTAAAAATTAATTTCCTATGGATTATATTTTGAAAGTCATGTAGCATATGGTTATCCCTAAAAGTTAGGTACCTATATCTAACTATGATTTTTTTGATACACTTGGTTGGGTATGTTATATACTTAGTGAAATGGATTTGGAATAATTCATTACATAAATTTGGTAAAGTTATTATTTGTACAAATATGCAAGATATATATATATAATATAATTTACATGATTTTTTACCTAAATAACTAAATTTTTAAATGAACACCAAATTAAACTCAAATTATAATGAAATATAGATCTTTACTCACTGATAAATAGTTTATTAGTTTAGTTGGAATATATTCAATAAAATTTCTTATTTAATACTAGTAAAAGATAATACTCATCTATAAAATAATTCTATTATATAATAAAATAGAGATAAACAAAACCTAAATTATATCACTGAGATTAGTTCTATAAATATTAAAACTAAATGGTAGTAATTTTCTCAACCAACATCAAAACTTGAGATTTATTCTTGAGAAAGAGGAAGATATTTATGTATTAGAGCAATTACTTTTAGAAAATAAACCCACTGATAAATCCAAAAAATAGGATAAAATATATATTATAATAAAAAGAGATATTATTGGATGTATTTACACTTATTATTGTTTTAATGGAACCAATTTTATAGAATCAGTATGAAAACATGGATGCATATGGTATGATAGATAACTTGAAACGGCTCTATCAAGGAAAATAAAATTTTGTAAGATCTAAAGATTTAAAGGAATTTTTTAGTTTATGGTGATAGATAGGACATTATTTTCCACTTATGTTATCAATATAAGAAAGTATATAAATGACATATAAATATTAATATCACCACTCAAGCTAGATATGACTATATAATTCATCCAAAAATCATTACCAGAAAGATGTTTTTAACTTATTTTAAATTATAACATGAATGTGTTTTATAAGACTTTACCCAATCTATTAATTATTTTGAGGGTTTTTTAGAAGAAAATGGCAGGTATTTGATAAATATTTATTATGATAGTAGATAATAATAAGGGTAAAAAAATGGTAGAGTAATAAGAAATGTTTTGGGAAGTCTAAAAACACACCTACTTATTTATAGTTGAAAGGATTTTCATAGAGGGTATATGTTTTAATTGTAATATGGTTATAAATTTAAAATATAGCTTCTTATAATACTTAAAGGAAAAGTAAAAGATTTATATAGAGTCTATATCAACTATTTATATTATAGAAATTAATTTAATTGTTTTAGAAGTTTGTATGATACCAATTCTATATTAAAAAATTATGCATATTTATAGGAGTTTATAAATGAGGATTAATTGAAAAAGGGAGATAGTGGTTTTATTTTAAGTAATCATGAATGATTTGTTTCTTTATAGGAATATATTTTTTACCTACCCTTTCTTAATATATATAATTTATTAACTAAGGTTATATGTTATTTCATTTCATTATAACTTTTTTTATAAGTGAAATGCATTTGGTGTGTAAAAAAGGTTATTTTTTAATGAAATAATTGTTTTGAACTAGATGGTCCATGTTCTTATAATTAAATCTATAAAATAAAATGAAAATAAAAGTAACTATGAAAGTAAAAATAATTTTTCAATGAAATAAAAATTTAAAAAAAATACATTATCCAAATATTTATTAAAATGTGAAAATGTTTATTTTTTTAAATCTACTTTTTAGATTTTTTCTCTAGATACAAGTTATGTATTATGTAATAAATTCATATGAGATATGATTTTTAATTTCTTATTGAAAACCCAATGAATAAAATTAAGATTTATTTTCTTTATTTCCTAATAGTGTTTGTGTCTTGGAATAATATATTTTGAGGAATATATTTTCACAGAGAAAAGTGTAAATAAAAATGAAATATTAGAAGTTAAAAATCCAAATAAATAAATATATTTTCACATAGACTAGTGGAAGTAAAATTGAACTTTGAGAACTTCCAAATCTAAATAAATAAATTGTTAAATTGTTTGAGTTTTTTCTCTTGAACCAATTGAATTTGTTCTTTTGATTACCATAATATTAATTAATATATTATCACATGATTATTTATTTCTATGTAACATTAATGTGATAATGTTCATAGATTATTTTTCAATTTGAAAGGTTATATTGGTTCTCCACTGTAATGAGAACTAATAAATCTTGTGATAATATTCTTAAACATATATCATATGTTCTAGATAACATCTATCTAACAGGACACAAATGATGTTTGACTATCAATTTTTGGAGTCTCATGTGACATTGAGACTTCTACTCGTGAATTTTTCAGTTGGTAATCTCCAAGATAGAAAGGTTATGATGATATACCATCCAATTTGAATTTTATATATTTTATATGTCATCGGATATTCCTATATACAAATTTGTGTATTATTCCTTGTACTTGATATTATTATTAATTTATGTCATGAATTATGCACTTTGATGTATGGATGAAAATCATTATGACATATGCTTGTGGTGGGGTGGTATACATTGGGTGTGTCACAAGTGATATGGAATTAATTGAATATGTGAAGAAAGGATTTTTCCCTTATGATTAAATGTAGGAAGATATCTATGAGCCTTTGATTGAAATGAATTTATCTAATTAAATCCATTACCATGGTTGTTCATCGATGAGTTCATTTTAGGAATTAAAAGAAATTTAAATCAAGTATATAGTGTGAGGACATGAGTATACATCATGCTTTATGAGATATTGACACAAAGGAATTATATTATATAGTGGCATTCATAGGAAGGTTTTTATCATTGTGGCATTAACTTCTTTCTTTATGGGTTCCTTGACATGTTGTTAAATGTTAATCTTGGACTTTTGGTAAGTTCACCTAATGTCATTGAGAAAGAGGCCTTGTGGGTCACATACTAAGTGCATAATGAATCTCATTAAATTTAATTGAGTTTAATATTAGGAATAAATTTTATTTTCATATTTTGGAATAATAATTATTTAAGTAAATCTTATCAGATAAATTCAATAACTAGATATTTGATTCTAGAATATGAAAGTTGAATTTTATCTCTTCTTTATTATTCATGAGGTACTAAATAAATATTTATTTATCCACCAATTTAGTGTATAAATTAATATAAATATTTATTTAGTTGCATGAATATTAAAATAAATATATATTCATGAGTTTATTAAATATGATATTTTATTATTTTTTATTAATTGGATAAGATATATTTATTTTTATACATATTTTATTATTAAAGGTTAAATAAATTTCAAGGAGGACTTGTGGGATGAGTAAAGGGACTAATAGAAATGATATATTTTATTTAATGTCATTTAAATAAATATTGTTTTATTTATTTAATAAATGATATTTAAATTATCACATGCTATGGAAATAATAATAGTATTATTATTATTATTTGACATGGGGAATAAATTAATAATAATATTTCATAAAGGGCCTTAGTAAAATTATCCAATATTAACCCTAAGTATATATTCCAACTTGTATCATTTTAGAGGATAAGGGTTGTTGTGCACAAAGGATAACCTCTTAAGAAATTATCTCAATCCCTAGAGAGAATATTCTCCTCCCTCACTCTTAAGAATAATATAGCACAATAGAATATTATTATCTCAATCAACGATGAAAAATGTGAAGCACTAGTTTTCTTCATGCTATAAATCAAAATGCCAAGAGTGTTGTTCAGAGATTCATGGAACATGTGTGGATATAACTAGAGGAATCCCCACTTGGATTCTACACCATAATAACAACATGAAAATAGAGGTATAGAAATTTATCAAGAATAATTATCATTTTAAATGTATTTATTGTTTTAATTTAATTATAATTTAATTTTGAAAGATCCTCTCTATAATATTTTTGGGATTCCTTGTCAATTTCTTTAGATATTATCCATTTATACTGATGATAAATAAAAAAAATTCACTGGACCAAAAATTTCATTTATGCTTGGAAAATTCATAAAGAAATGTTAAATTCATAGATAGAAGTTTCATCCAAGAAAAATTCACTATGAAAATATCCTAGAACTTAAGAAGGAATTATGATATATTAATGATCATTTTAAGAGTTATATTTAGAATAGTAATCTAACTATTATTTAAAAAATCTTTCTTTAAGTATGTTGAATTTTCAAATCATTACATGATGATATATCAAATAACTACATGATAATGTAGTAGGTGTTATATATTAATGTAACATAATTTAACAAAACAAAAAAATACAATAAAACATAAATTCATTTAAGTTATTTATGTATTAATATGTTTTAATAATTAATGAAGAAACCTCCACCTTATAATTTATTCACGTGTGTTTCATTTATAACATAGGAGTGGGATGAAAAATAACCCCTTAGATAAAAATATATATGTTATCCATGGTCTATGATCATCATGTAAATTCATGGGTTGTGAAAATACATTAAGAATAGTGTGATTAGGGGTGTATATAGAAAAAAAATTACTCTTGAGACATAAGTGTGGCTTGTTATCAAAATTAACTTACTGAGTATACCACATTGAATGTCATATATAGAGTCTCTATAATGATTTGGGTATATATTTCATAGTAATACCTATTACCTGAGTTTAATAAGGTACCTTGCATATGGTCACTCATAAATAGATATGTTTCCTATGTCATCTCTAAGTGTGAGATAATCAATGGGTAGTTCAATATTTTTATGATCATGTGGTGAGTTTCACTTAACCATGATTGAATTTTTCTTCCTTTATAATAAGTATGAAATTTGGGCCCCTGATGAAAAATATCAATAAATTTTATGGTCATAGATATTTGAGTGAAATGTGACATACTCATAATCTTAGATAAATAATATGTTATTCATTTATATAGATGAATGATATTTATTTTATTCATTGGTCTTTGTCATTTTTTACTTAAAGAATCGACAATGTATTAGTTGACCTATAAAATATTAATAATTTTATTTTCTCATGGTATTACTTGATATATTATACTAAGGGATTATATGGTTATTCCTTATTTATGAAGATACATATATTTAATGCTTGTATGAATATAAAGGTGCTTTACAAAGATCATATTGGGTCTCATTATAATTTTAGTAGTACTAATGATTTTCTAGAGGTATCTCTTTTAATATGGTTATGAATTATGAATTCATTGTCATTTTTAGTGATAAAAGGCCCATAATCTTGTAAAAATATTGCATTAAGGAAGATTTATTTTTTTACAAAGTGATTATAAAAAACTAAGAGATTTATTTGATAGATCTTCAAAAAGAGTTTTGGAGGATACTTAAAATAGTTTCAATATAATTTCATAAATTGTTACATATGATGTAACATAGTGTAAAGTATGCATAATTCTTGGGAGATTTTAGTGATAATAATATATTAAAAGTTTTATGTGCATTAAAACTCATATTACAACCTATAATTTGTGGTATATAATTATATAAAATATAAAGGGCCGTAAAAATATCACATGGAGTGATATATATGAAGTATCATGTGATATGGGATATTTCATACCATTATCACTTCACCATCACTTAATAATCGTGATTTTTCATTTTAAATATCATTATATGGTGATTAATAGAGTCATAAAGTATTATAATTAATTTTTAGACATTAAACATCATGGTAGGTTTGATTCAAGTAAATCCATATAGTTACAAGTGTAATAATATGTGAATTTGTTTTTGAATACTGGATTCTTTACTCAATCATCAGAGAGTCCAAGGATTATTATATATATAAAGTAAAACTAAGAACATATTGGGTGTGGTCCTATTATTCTTATACTCAAAAGTTCAAGTATCTCTTCCTTTTTTGAATTCTTTTAATCCAAGTTACTAGAATACTTTGTGAAGTAACCAAGAATGTGGAGAATCACTTAAGAGGGAGGGTGTGTCAGTGTGACCCTTTAACGAAATTTCTTTTTACCATTTTAAATTCCCTCTCAATATTCAAACCTCTATTATATTTTAGGATAATATAAACCTGCTTATAATTACTCAACACACATATACCACATATATAATCAATGAAGGAAAACAAGAAAGTTTCACATGATATTTTGATAAGATTTGGTCCTGATGTGATTGCTTACTCCTTGCTATGTTCAGTTCCCATTGATAAAATAATTATCACTAATTAATTATAATTATTACAAGTGTGTGTAAAGGTTTCATCCACTCTAAAATGCAGAAAAGGGGTGGCCAGGTATCATCCTTTTACTAAGTGTTTACCCTATACTTAATAGGTAGTCTGGTTTCATGCTATAACTTTAGTAAAATATTATTCACTTCCCAATGCAGTAGCTTCCTCCTAAAATATCTTTAGTCTCTCAACTAGAATGCACGCCAACGAGCCTGTACCCAAGTGGTAAGGTCTCCTGCTTGGCATCCAAGAGACCCAGGTTCAAAACTGGGTGGACGTGAATTTTTGGGTACTATAGCAGTTATTTGTAGCAGTTACTGTAGCAGTTATTGTTTGGTACTGTAGCAGCCGGAACTATTCACTTGATTTGGGCCTTCAGGCCACCGGTTTGGGCCTACGGGTCTCAAGGGCCTTTCGGACATCAAAGGATTTCGGGCCACAGGGCCTTTGGGCCATTGGGACCATGGAGTAGCCCAATTCACATAAAGAAGGCCCCAGAAGAGGATCAGAGCAACAAGAATAGCAGTCAGTAGAAGCATAGCTAACCAGAATGGAAGAATGAGAGGGTATGAAAACCACCATTGAGACCAAGCACCATGTAGCTTTGTACGGGGAAATGCTATCCGGTCAGCAATGCAAGGTGGGGAGCTAGGAAATAAATGATGTAGAAGTTGGGGAGGGGCAGTTCTAGTGGGTTGGGCCTACGAGTCATGTATTGGGCATGGTATGCATCTGGGCTTTCGGGTCATGTATTGCAAGTCAGGTCAAAACTTGTTCCTTGGGCCTATGGGTCATGTATGGGTTCCCCTTAAACCCTTAAACCCTTAAAAGGGGTATTATCCATAATAAAATAAAAATAAGGCCTTCGGGCCATTCAGGCTCGACTAGAATGCACTTAGATTATACTGTAGCCTATATATCTTTAATGGTCCTCTTGAATTTCCATTTTAACAACATATCCAATCTATGTTGGATGTTTTTACATTAATAGTATAGACCTTACAATAGTTCTTCAACAACCATAATATTTTAAGTAACATTGTGTGCTTGTTGGCCTTGTTATCTTTTTCACTTGCTTTCAGAATGAACAATGCATATAGATAGAAATACTTTTCATGGTGTATTCTTCTTTAATTATTCACTTTATATTATCTTCAATGATATAGGTATGTTTTATTTCACCTTCTTATTCCTCTTTTATGAACACATTTTTCCCTATATCATATCCTCAACTTCTTTATTCTTCAATACTTAGAATAATCTCATATGTACAATATTAACTTCACCCACTTTCATCTTCGACTATTGAAATATTTTCAATATAGATACAATATTTAAGTAACACCAAAACTTTTTCTTCTTCCCTTTATATTTATTCATAAAATTTCATGAATAAAATTTTTCACATTTTAAATATATAATTCCTTTAAATATTAATACCAATATTCTATCCTTTTTTGGATGGTTAAAAAACTTTTAACTTTTATACACATTTTATTCTAGTCAATATATCTCAATTTAATTGTACAAGTGAATAATCATTATCCTTCTCAAAATGTTTCCAAAAAATAAAAAAAAAATTAAAACTTTAAATTTGTATGAAAATATATAGAAATAATATGTTGTTGCATGGTAGTTTTCTTATGATGCAATTAGTTTTAAAATTCCAAAACCATATTTGGATTCCATTTCATTCTTAGATTATCTCACACCATAGTCCTCTTATTCATGGTGTAAATATCACTTCCTTAACATGTATCATGAATAATAATCTCATTTTTGGTATTTAAATCAATTGATAGTAACACTATAATCAACTAATTTCATATGAATCATTGTGTGAGTCTCAAAATATCTTACATATGTATGTAATATTTTTGAATTTATCATATTTCAGTATAATCTCCAACATATTTATTACTCATTCACTATAAAAATATTAAATATCAATAATATATTATGTACTGAATTCTATTTTTCATTTCCTTAGACTCCTTAAAATATATTTTGTAAGTATTTAAAAATATTTAATATTATGAAAAACCTTACTAATTCAATGCCTTTGTGGTATTTTAGGATGAACTCATGAAAACATATTATGTATTCCATTAAAAAACATATGTATCAGCATGTAATCCAAATATCTTACACATTTAATGAGAGTATTGACTTAGGCACATTGCCACTTTCTCTAGAAATGTATGTTACATATCTTCATAAATTCCTTACGCGTCATTTTACATTTTCATTTTTCAGTATACACCTTATAGAAATATCTTACGTACCATATATATATATATGTGTGTGTGTGTGTGTTACATATCTATAAACCTTGAAGGAATTTTCTAATTATCTATTTCTAAGAAATAAATTAAACGATTAATGTCTTCTCTATATTTCATCTCCTTTATATACAAACCCTTAGGTATATAGGAAACATCCAAGCCTTTGGAAAATTTACAGCTCCTCTACATGCGAAAAGTTATATATACAGGGAACTCCTATAACTTTCCCATTTATTCAATTCTGAGCCAAAAATATCATATGTATGAATCCAAATGCAATTAAAACTACTTAAAATCTATTCTAGTCATCTCAAGGAATCTCCAACTACTTTAAAAAATCTCAATACAACTAAAATGACTTTGGAAAATATTAGTATATTTACAAACCACTTTAGAATCATTTAAAAGGTATTTTAAATCATTTAAATACTAAAATATGATTATTTAAATAACCTTCACTTCTAATTTAGTTTGATCCTTAAATCATACTTCTATAATTCATATTCCAAGTGACATTCTCTATTGATTAATCAATATTAAATTAAAATAATCTTTGGATGTTTTCGCAATCTTTTAGTCATCTTATTCATTATCTAACAATATCTCCCAAGCTATTTATTATCTAACTCCTTAAACTTCATAAAAACTATTTTAGAAAGTGTTATTTTACTTCAATAAGAATTATAATTTGGTTCTATAAACTCCATCACTCTAAATACCACATTTATGGGATACTATATAAGGATCAGTTCAACTAAACTCTTTTGACAATATAATAATAGATATTAGTTTACATATTCAACATCAACTTGAATTATTGAATTTGTATTTATAAACACATTGAAAAAAAACAAACCACTCATATTCAAAATATATTTGAGTGCTTAAATCACCCTATCTATAATTTTTTTCAATACCCATTCAATACTCACTCCAATTATAAAGTCAATATTTCTCCCCTTTATTAACAATATATTAAAAGGGTAAGATATAAGGGAAAGTACTACTCATATTTAACCATATTATATGATTCAAAATTTCATCTCCTACCTTTTATTTAATTAGATAAATACTAATTTAATTTATAAAAATATTGAGTTTCATTATTCCTAGAAATGAGTTAAAAATAATTAACTTTAAGTCTATATGATCCATTCTTAGTGTAGAAAACAAAAGTGATTAATTATAGCATCCTTATTTCCCATATAACTATATAGAATATAATACCACCTCAACTATCTATTTCTAGGGGTTATTAAATATATTATACAAATATAAACCTATACTCATCTTTAATTAACATATTAAAAACATTCAAGTGTAATAATTTATCTCCCCCTTTTTAGTTCAATATATACTTCCACATTAATAAAAATATTTGATATTATCCAAAAAAAGGATTGGAAAAGTGTTTCTCATACCAAAACATTTAGTTTTAATGTGATGACTAGATTTCTAGATTAATGTGAATTTGATTCATTTTTTATAAATTCACTTCTAGGCTTCCCCTCATGGGGTGAACCCCAATAATCTTCATTATGCTAGGTCTTATTCAAATATAATTACCAATAATCCTTTGATACTCTTTGAAATATTTAAAAAAACATTAATCACTTGATGATGGATAAATATTTATGTTTTATAATTATTAAATAACTTAATCCAACTCTATACCTTTATTCATCACCATGAATTCCTTTCACACAAACAAAAAAAATGATTATGGGAATAAGGTAAGTCTTCATAAGTTTATTAATGAGATCTATAGGGATAAAACTTATTCGTGATCCCAAAAACTATTTTATTTTTTTCTATAATTTTTTTGTATATATTCATGATTTTTCCTCCTTTGAATTTAAAAATTTTAGTTTCTTTGGAAAATATGAGTTTCTTTATTTCTTCAACTTTTTTCTTGTGTGGTATTACATTTTTTCACCACTACTAGCAAGGCACTTAAAAATACTGGTGATTTTCCTTCATTTCTCTAAAACTCCTTTATATTGGTAGAAAATTCATATATTTTATAGGTGTGTGACCAGATAGTTTTCACCTTCCAATTAAATCTTTATAATCCTTAAAGTTTCCCTTATTTTGAAACTTTTCATGTTCTTCTATAAGGATATCCTGCACTAAACCAATTCTCTTATTTCTCTCTTAGATTGATTCTAATTTTATTCCATCCTACTCCCTTTATCTATGATGTTCATGAAAAAATTTTAATGGTTTTTGATATATATTTTTCTTCCATAGTATAATCATATTCTTCTAGTCATTGTGACATCCATTTAAACTTTTT
Source organism: Viscum album (assembly GCA_963277665.1). Taxonomy (NCBI): domain Eukaryota; kingdom Viridiplantae; phylum Streptophyta; class Magnoliopsida; order Santalales; family Viscaceae; genus Viscum; species Viscum album. Next base: position 1,759,011,542 of record OY728150.1, read on the forward strand.
TCATTTGTTTCTTGGTAGATATCTTCTTCTATTTACTCCTAAAGTAAAAATCATCTTCTTTTATTTATTACTTTTTATATTGTGATATTATCTTCATATAATAGTATTCATTATTATTGGTTGACTTTTACCTACACTCAACATCACAATTACCACTTCTTTTAAAGTTTTTATAAAAATTCTAAAGATAATTAAAATCGTTCTTTGTGAATAGATTTCTCTTTTTTTATGAACTTTTCTTCTGGTAAGTGGGTATTATTTCTCTATAATATCTATTACCCATTAATATAAGACTTATGTATTCTTTAAATATTATAAATTTGTTCCAAAATTCAATTTCCCTATACCCAAATTTAAAACAGCACCAACAGTGGCCTATAAATCATGTTCTCCTCACTTTGGTTGCAGTCTGGTCATTTTTATAACTTTTATACCTTGTTTTTTTTGTATAAACTTTTTTTTTCGATTTAACTTTCTCAAATTCAACCTTGAAATATTGGTGGGTTTCAAAAAATTTATGTTCACCCATATTTTCCTTAATTTTAAATTTAAACCTGTACTATAAGATAAGATATCATTAGTACAAACAGAATCAACTAGAGTGTGGGTAATCCTTCTCCATGAGCTTGAAGTAGATTGATTAAGAGATTATTTCAATATATTATATCCACTAATATGAGTCATTTTTTAATTATAACTCTTATAAAAACCATCAATTGAAACAACTTTCTTTTTAACTAATTTAGGAAGTTTTAGCTTGTGTTAATTCCAAATTTCTCAATTTCACCTCCAACTCGATACATTTTAAGTTGAGTGTATTTTTATCAACCTAAATTATGATAAATATATCTTAAAATTATCTCTTAAACTTTTTAGTCTAATATTTATTCATTTTACTACTTCTTATAAGGAATTATCAAGGTCTTTAATTTTCTTTACTTTAATTTCCAATTGAGCACCCTTTACACCAATAGCATCATTGTGAATTTCTTCCAAAGCATATAACTTATATTATAAGAAATTATTAATCTCATGATTCAAACATCTTAAATTATAAAATAATTATTTATACTACGATGAATTTTCTTCATAAAGTGATAAAAAATATTCCTTGGATTCAAAAAGTTATGCAAGAGTTTTACACTTTTTGAAGTTTTTATCTAAATATTTCATTATATCACCAACTTCCAATTATATATTTCATCAAGAATTACCTTTATAAACCCAAATATATAGTTCACAAATTCAATAAAAATATTATTCAATTAATATTTTACTTTATCCTATAGGTTTTAAATGGATTTAATATACTATCTTTCCTCATACTCTTAATTTCTAGATATTGAGAGGATTATTATCAAAATATATAACAAATAAACTAGTACTTTAATTAAATTAAGGTATTAGTAAACACTTTTTATTATTTTAACCTCTTCTTAGCTTATTTTCCAATTTATTTTGTCAAATTTTCACAGTTTTCATAGAAACTGACATGATTGCTTTGATAGGAACAAAAATTGTATTCTTTATCAAAGTAACTTTTGAACCTTACTCAAATATTTACTTCATTTTAATTAGATAAAAAACTAGGAATCAAAGATATATCCAATAAAATGAAACTTGATTAGCTCTAGTATCAATTTAAGTGCATAGTAATGTGTTCAATCACCTAATAGGGGGTGAATTAGTGTGATATTTTTACCAAATTCCTTTTTACCCTTTTAAATTTCCTCTAAGTATTAAATATATTATTATCTATTATGATAATATATACCTACTTATAAATACAAATCACACATATACCACATTCATAAATAGTGAAGAAAATAAATAAATAAACACATGGTATTTTTATAATTTTTGGTCCCAATTTGAGTAGCTAAACCTTGATATGTTCGGTTTCCACTAAGACACGGATTATTAATAATTAATTGCAGTGATTAAAACTGTGTTTAAAGGTAACATCCACTCTATAATACACACAAGGGATGGGTGGGTATCATCCTTTTCCCAAGTGTTTTCCCTACCCTTTATAATTTTTTAGTACCATCTTAGATCTTTGGGAAGATATCATCCTCTTACTAATGAAGTATATTCCTCCAAAAATCTCTGCAATCTTTCAACTGGAATGAGCTTGGATTATAATTTTAGCCTCTAGTTCTTTGTTGTTCCTCTTAAACTCCTTTATGAAGAAGATCTCAAATCTATTTTGGATGTCACTACATCAACTGGTGAGGCTTTATTCCTCGAAAAAAGGTATTTTTATACCAGAATATATTAAGTAACATTATATGATTTTTGGCCTTGTTATCTTCTTCACTCAATATGAGAATGAACAATGCAAATAGATAGAAAAACTCTTCATGATTTATTCTTCCTAAATTATTACTTTTTTATTATCTTCTATAATATTGGTATATTATAGGGCTCTTTATTAATCATCCTAACTACATAGATTCTTCCCTAAAGTATATCATCACCTTCTTCTTTCTTATATACTTGGAATAATCTAAAATGTACAGTATCAACTAAGACCAATTTTTTCTTCAACTGTTGAAATATTTTAAAGATAGAAATAGTGTTAGAGTCAAAACAAAAAAAAATCCTCTTTAATTTATATTTATTCATATAATTTCATTAATAAAATTTTATATATTTTAAATAACTAAATCCATTCAATATCGGTAGTAATATTTTCTTATTTTTAAGCTACTAAAAAATAACTTTCAGGTTTTTTTCTCATTTAATTATGGTTAGCATATCTACATTTAATTTTCTAAGAGACTCAAAATTCCTCTTCCCAAAATATCTCCCAAAAATATAGAAATATTAAAACTTCATATCTATATGAAAATATATATTAATAATATGTTATTCCATTGCAATTTTCTTGTTGTGTAACTAGTTCTCAAATTATAGAACTAGATTTGGCTTCCTTTTCATTCTCAAACTAGCACATGGCATGATCCTCTTCTTCATAGTGAAAATATCACTTTATCAATACTTAACCTAAATCAAAATATAAGTTGTGATGATTAAATCATTGATTAATATAACTATCATTGATTGGATTAATATTCTTTTTAAATTTATCACATTTTTTAAACTATTGATTTATATATAAAAAAAATTCTTATATATCACAATTTAATTCTTAAAATATCTTACATACGTATGTTGGTTTTTTCATTGATCATATTTCAATATGATCTCTAATATATTTCTAATTAATGCACTGGAAAAATATTATGTATTAATAATATATTATATATTGCATGCCTTAGCCACATTTCCTCAATCTATAGAAAATATATTATTCAAGTGTAAAAATATATTATGTGTTATGAAAAACCTTACATATTCAATGAATTTATAGTATTTCAGGATGATATCAAAAAAAATATTATACATGCCTTTAAAAAAATATGCATTAGTATGTGATCCAAATATCTTACGCATTACGTAAGATTATTTACCAAGACACATTCTCACTTGATCAGGAAAAATATCAGACATATATTTTGAAATTCCTTATGCATCAATTAAATTTCCCATTTTTAAATGTATACCTTAGATAAATATTTTATACCATATAAATATGTTATATATCTTAATTAATATCCAGGGATATTTCTAATTATTTATTTCTTGTAAATAAATTACACAACTTATTCATTTTTCATATTTAAACTCTTATATATACTAAATATTTTATATATATATATATAAAATTCCATGCCTTTGGGAAATTTCAAAATACTCTATATAAAAAAATTACATATAGACACTCCCAATAATGTTCCATTTCTTCAGTTATAAGCTAAAAAATATATCTTATGTATGAATCCAAACTTAATCAAAAATGTTCAAAACCTCTTCATCTCTTCTCAAGGCATATCCAGCTACTGTAAAACATATCAATAAAAATAAAATGAATTTTTAAAATATCATTATATTTCCAAACCACTTCAGAATAATTTCTAAAGACTTTTTCAGGATTTAAATACTCAAATTTGAGTATTTTAATAACCATCACTATCACTTTAATTCCAGCATTAAATTAGACTTTACTAATGCTTTAGCCAAGTTATATTCTCCAATAATTATAATATACTTCATGAAAAATAATTTTTGTATGGTTTCCTAATATTTCATCCACCTTACTTCTTCATTAATGAAAACTCTCAAGTTATTCAATATCTAGCTACTCCAACTTCAAAAAAAAATTGTAGATAGCATTATTATTCTTCCATCAACACTTTCCTTTGGTTCTTTATAATACAACTCTCTAATAATCACATGTATGATCTACTCACAAAGAATCTTCTCAATTAAACTCCTTTTCCAATATCAGAATATAACTTCCTTTATATATTTAATGGAATATTGAAAATATTTAATTTCCTTATATAAACACATTGATAAAAAATACAACACTTGTCTTCAATATCCATTTGGGTTCTTTACCATGTAGTTAATATAAATTCCTTCAAAGAGTTTTTATATTTATAAAACTAATGGATTACCTATAGAGGTAGAAATATTTTGAATACTACTTAAATATTTTGTAAAACACGTTGTAAAATAAGACTAGGTAAAATATAATGAGTTTTGTTTGATTCTTATAATATATTTATAAAATTTTTTTCTCCTTAAAAACATAGAAAGATAAAATCAATCACCCCATAGTTTTTAGATCATTTATTAGAAGAAAAAAAATATATATAGTGGTTTTCACAACATTCACTGGGAATGAATAAACCATGAGATGTTTTATGAAAATATTGGGATTTGTTGATCCTTGAAGTATATATTTAATCTATGAGAGATATGGAATATACTATCATTTTTATATTCTTATATTATGATATTGTTCTAAAATAAGTTGTTTCTTTAGATTTCAATATTGTTTATTTATACTAGGAAAAATATGAAAGAAATTCAAAGTGGGATTTTAGAATCATTAACTTAGTCTTAGAGATCTAGGGAAGTTCCTCAACATGATATTTTGACATAATTTTTGTAGGCCAAGTGATCAAGTTAAATTGATAAATATAATATTTCAACATTTTTTTACTGGTCTAGGAGGTATAATGAAGTTTATTAATGTGGGATTTTAGTATTATTTTTATAGGATAGAAGATAAGTGAAATTTTATCAATGTGCACAGATCATGACAAGTCCAAGGCGAAAATTTTGAGTCTTCCCAAGACATATGACTTCCATAGGTTTGGTTATATTCCTTAGAATTGGGTTTTTTATTTTTTTTATAACATTTTCTATTGATGGGTAGTGTGAAATTTTTCTAATATTGATCTATTACTAAGGGAATTATAAGTTGATCCAAGGTCTTGTTTTCATTAGGTTTCCATATTCTTAACTTTTATTAGGTTCTAATGTATATAGTTAATAATCACTTTTGACAGACTTGAGGTTTACAGGGATTATTTGGGAATTTATAAATGAAATTAAAATTATAGATTTAGTTTCTCTTAAATAGAATGTGTGTTTTACAACTATGGAGGGACTATTCTCCCTTTATGTGGTATTTTTTATCACTTTTTACTTACACTTTACTATGAATTCATTTATGTCACTCAATCATGATAGTTGAGGTAATTGTTAAAATCCTAAAAATTCATTATCCTCACCCCCTTTCTGTGTACATAACATGTATCTTTTATGTGAATTTGTAGATTTAGTTTTATTAGATAGGTACTAGAAAGGACTCCTTAGATGAATATTTGTATTAATAGTATTTTTTAAATTCATGGATATTAATAAGGATAATGAATCAATGCATATATGAATTTATTATCATGAGTTTAAAAAGATAAAAATCAAGAATATGTATCATCTACCAGTAGTTGAAAATGGGAATATTTTATTTAGGATATAGGTTGGGTTTATTATTATTATTATATATTCATAATCTAGTTTTTTACTTAATTAATATATGGTTGTTTTTATTATGGTTAGATCTATGTATGATTAGTGACTTGTTTTATTTAGTATAATTAGATTTTGATTTGTACGGATCCTTTTTCCTTTTGTAGATAAATTTATTTTTATTCATGTATGATATAAAGATGAATCATATTATATTTTTTATAGAAAAATATTTTTTTATTTGAATTTTCATAACTACATTTTATATTAATGTTTCATAATAAGTAATCAAAAAATAATTCTATAATAAATTTCCCATCAAAAAAAGTCACTAATCGGGATTCCATGCACAACAAAATAAATATCATACTTAAGAAAATAGAACATACTCATGCAGATAGAATTCTAATAGTTTATTACATTAAATTTTTCACAAAAAAATATGGTTTACCATGTTCATATTATAATTGTTTAAAGTTTAAAAATAAAAACTATCTATTTGATTCATAAAATTAGGATGGTAGCTTCATATTTATGATATTTGATGTAAATCCATTTGTATTGAATTGAATTGTGCTAAAAATTATTTTTCATGTGCTGATACTAAAAATGTAAATGTATCATGTCATGATAGTTCTAAAATTAAACATCCATTTTATTATTAAATCTCAATTGAAGTTTAATGTAAGGCCCCTTATTTTTATTGTGAATTTTCATTAATAAATCCCATATCTTATCTTATACACAACAAAAAACTAAAATAAAATTTTTTTTATTCCATTAAGGTAAAATATTACATTGAAATAAATATATATGTTTTACAAGATAGATAAATAAAACATAATTAGAAAAATTAACAAATGAATAAAACTACAATTAAGGAAAAATACTGAAAGATTGAAATATTCATCATCAAAATCTTCTATTGAGATAACACTACCAATGATAGTTATAGAAATAATGAAAAACATTTAAAATATAATAAAAATATTTATAAAATAAATGAGTAAATAAAACAAATGGTTTTATAAAAGTGTGTAAGAAAACACAAAGGGATGGAAAAGGGAAATGTGGTTATGGTAATAGGGAATATGTGTTCATTGGTTATATATGATCATTGGTTATATAAATTGTTTGGATATAAGAGTGATTAATGAGATAAATTATATTATTATATCATTAGTGGAAGTAGTATTGGATTATTAGTTAAAATAGTTGTGATATGTGACCATTTTAATATAGATGTTGATATGATGGTTATAAATAGAAGTAATCGCATTGTGAAATTTATGCAGAAATAGAGAAATTATGGAATCTAGTGGTAAAATAATTCCATATAAGGCTCATTTTTTCAATATTTGGAATAAGGTAGCATCACAAGGGTTTTAATTCAACAAATTACAAGATGAACATCAATAAGTACGACATGAGTGAAATCATCTATGGGATAAGTTCAAACTCATAGAAATCAATATGAGATCCATGTTGGTTGAATCACCACCCCTGACTAAAACCATTTATTATCTCACCCTTAAGGTTTATGACGAGGTATTTATGGGGTTTTAAGTATAAATTATAAGTATATTAATGTGTAATTATTAATGTAATAAATTATATTTAAAAAAAATATTATGAGAATTATTATGTGTATTTTTATAATTTTTAAATTTTTATTTATTAATTTTAATTGAATATATTTATAAAATTAAAATAATTATTTTAATAAAAATATATTGATACAATTCAATGAATGGTTATTGGATAAATAATTTTTAAAAATGAGAACAAAATATTTTAAAAATAGATATTTTTTATATAATTGTTTTTATATACTTTATTTTTTATCTTAATAAATTAAATTCATCACTATTAAAGGATTATTTTTTAAAATATATATATTATAAATTAAAATTTATATAAGAATTTTTACTTGGTAAAAAATAAGAATAAATTTATATAATGTTTAAAAATATATTTTTCTAAAAAATTATTTTTAATGCATTATACATTTTTATTTTAAAATTAGTTTTCATCACTTTTATAAATTTAATTTAATAAAATGTATTTCATATTTTAAATAAAAATATCAAAATGGGGTAATAAAGACAATTTATTTTTTTGGAAAAAAAAATATAAGTTTTTGAGGTAAAGAGTGAGTTACCAAGATAATGGGTAAAATGACATAAAAGGTTTAACTAAGGTGTAAAGTGATAAAATACCCTTATATATTATCTTAAAACTATTTAGATAAGGTATGGATCAACCCATATCCATTATATTACCATTTTATATCTACTTTCATTGTAAAATTATATTACTTACACATTAAGGACTCTGTATTTGTAAATATACCATGTAGACTCACCTATAAAATAACCTATACTACACCCACTTCAAGATACACATTTTCTTATATTTTCTCTCCAATATCTACCTAAATTTTCTCACTAACAACCATATCTTATTTTTTGAAGACCCTAGTCTCATTAAGGATTCCCAAATCCTTCAAAACCAAATAAAATTTCCAATGGAGGTCAAGTTCATACATAGTAAGAAACAACTTAATTTGTTTATTTTCCTTTTATATTATTCATACACCTCTTTAGTAATCCTATTTAAAAATTAAATAACATTTAGTTTAAATCCACATTATTTTATAAAATTTATGTTACAATTATATAACAATATATTCTTACTTATTCACTTGTTATAACACATCCTTATTTGGGTCGGTTTTACAACTTACATGAATGATTCTATGACACTTCCATCAGGAATGAAACAACCCATGTATAGAATGATCTAATTTAAAGGGAATTTTGTGTTTTTAATGGAATTTAAAGTGATGAAAACTTGGTCTATTTTTAATTTTTTATTCTCTTTTAGGGGAAATTTTCATTTTGGGATTCATTCTTGAATTTTGAAATTTTTGGGTGGAATTTTATGTGTTTTAAGGAATGGTTTAAGGTTTGGTATGTAGTTTGAGAGGGTTGGGTGTGTTTTAAGTAGGTTTCGCCTGTAAAAGTTGTCTATAGATTATATAGGGTACCTAGTGATCCTAGTAGAGGGGGTATATGGTGTTTTTATCAGTTGCTCGGTAGGCCCAAGTCTATTTTTCATTAAAAAAAAGAGGAAATTGTGGTGTTCTTTACTCACACCTATTTATCTTATTTTTCCTTCCCATAGATATAATTTCTCTTCAGACATTTTTAGGCCTCTCATAAAGCCTCTCATGACTATCTTCTTACCATCATTTTTCTTCTTGATTCCAAAGTTATCCAAGGAGGTTTCATCTACCAAATCCAAGGTAAACCATCCTCTATCATATTATATTCCTTTCTTCTTCCCTCTTCCTTATTTTTTCCAGATTATATAGGATTTTTTATTTTTTATTTCACCATGACAAGGTGAAATCACCTCTAATCAGGGGGGTTCTGCTTTATAAGTTTGAAGGGATCCATAATAGGTTATTTTCTTTATGTTTATAATTATTTTAATAATAAGTTATGGGGGTATGGTTTCCCATGGGTTTTTCATGTTCTAGGTATTTAATTGAAATATAGGTGGACTATTGGGGTTGTGGATTTAGGTTTTTATGATATTTAATGGATTTAAAAGATGTTATATTGGATTTTTCATTAGGTTGGGTTATGATTTATTTTGGGGTAATTTTTTTATTAGATTTAAGTACATATATATTATTGGTTTATTTTTCTTAGGGGATTCTTTAGGATCTTTTAGATTTAGTAAAGCTCAAAAATGGTTAACATAGGTGGTCAAAGTCTTTGAGTAAATTGTTAGTATATTACTAGGATATTTCTACCACTTTTTCCTAAATTAATAATAAAGAGTAATTATCTATTTTTATAATTATAAATGAACGTTTTTCCAATGATATTTTCATTTGAAAAATTAACGGCCTCTAAAAAATAGTTTTAAAATAATATATGTGTCAAATATATTTATACTTATTTTTATTTAAAACCACGTTATCAAACCTTTTGATAATAATATTTTTTATTTATGTTAATGTGTAACTTTAATAAATAAAATTTTACTTGTACGAAATAAGGTGATCATATTGGTTTTTATCATACCTTTATTGGTTTTTTTATTTGGCTTTAGAATTGTTTAGCATTTTATTGTTCATGTTTGAATTGTTAATTATAAAGAACATACTTGCTAGTTTGTGTGGGTCAATTAGGCATGTTGTCTTGGTTTATTTTCCAAAACATGATGAGAAATTTAAAATTAAGATTTAAGTAGTGTGTCCTTAACTTGTTGAGAACACACTTAATTTCCTATTAAAATAACATAGTAACTGATATTATTTCATTCCACTATTATATGAATAAGTTATAAGTTAATAATTCAAACATAACATCAGTTTAGATTTTAATTAGTGGTGATATAATTATGGGGTTAGTTAGGTGAAAATAAATGATGTTTTTTATACATGGTTAGTCTTTATGACTAGTTTTTTTTCCAAAATAAAACATAATCTATTTAAATATTAGACTATTTATTTTTTAAAAAACTTACAAAATTTTTTTAATTAATTATAAGTATTTAACTTATATCTTGACTTAAAAAAATAATTCTTCTCTAAAAAAATAAATTTTAATACACTTAACAAGGTTTAGATTTAAAATTTGGAATTTAAAGTATATTTTTAATTTTATTTCTTTTTAAGTGGTGAACAATTAAAGTGTGAGACTCTCCCTTTTTTAAGTGTTTCCTTTCCAAATAAAAATTTTTATTTGAAAAAATTTTAAATTTATAATCTTCTTTTAAAAAGAAATTTTCTTTTCAAATTACAGTTTTAAACTCAACACTTGTGTATCACTTAATTATTCCATGGATTAGAGTAGGAATTTATTGGTTGTGACTGATGCAATACATAATTAGTTAACTAGTTTATCACTAGAACACATAAGATGTTATGTAGGTAATAAATGGAAACTTAATTTTCTTAGTATTTTAGTGAACCGTGAACTGTTATTTACTTCATATATTAGATTTAGTATAATTTGATACTAGAGTTTTATAAAGAATAGAATATTTCATTACTTATTACGTTTTGGACTTAGTGTTTATAAGTTGAGTATTATAATTATTTATTCTTCATGGGTTAACTTATGATATATGCCATACTTATGTGTAACTTGATTCTCGTTATGTCAGTACAATAATTAATGTTTGATATTGGATCATATATATCTTTTTTTATTCATGATAATGGTAATTATTGTGATCATATTGTTCTTGAGTATAAGTATTGCTTGATATATTTATGACCATGTTAGAAGGGGGTTTTATATATATTTTTAACATAAAAAATATAATAAGTTATGTCAACCAATTACTTACAGGGTTAAACAATATGGTAATTTCACCATGACTACTGTATTCCCCTTCCCCTCTTTCATAGGATAGGTTTTACCCCCAGCTCACATTTCCCTCTCCATGGGTTGGGTTTTATACCTTGAATCTTGTTTTACACTGGGAAATGCATCATGGTTTCTTTATCTAGGTTATTTTAGATTCTGGGTGTTAGTCTCAAAGAAATTGGCATAGGTATAGACCCTCCAAACATAAAAAGTTACATGTTATAGCCTTCAATTCAATATTTTTTAAATTTTTTATTAATTTCATGATTTGATTGATAAAAATTGGTACAACCATGTTATCATATATATGGTGAACTATTGATCATGTTATGTTTATACCCTTCATGGAAACTTTTGTAGACATGTAACTCTACTTACTATATTTCAAGAATGATATATATATAACTATGGGAAGCTGTGTGGACTGGAAGGGAGCCAATATGGGTTTGGGTGTTATAAATTCATGCTTTATTAGAGATAGTGGTATATTTGGTTCGCATCATCAATTATTATATAGTTTCTAGTTTTTTTATGTCTTACACCTTGGTTGGACTTGACTTTAGTTTATGGTGTATTAAATATTTTAGACTACGACACATATGATTCAAATGAATTCATGTAGTGGTATTATTATTGTTCACATGTTCCTACTTTGTGTATAAGTTGGCATCTTCTTTTGGGAGCATATATATTATGGATAAATCATTTCAGTCCTTTAGATAAACCATTCATGGATTATTATACTACTCAATATTTTTAAATTATTCCCTAATGATAAAATGATAGCTACAATTCCAATAACCAACCCCTATGGATTAGGTAATACTCTTAATTATTAGTGAATGTGATATGAGTACAGACCAAGTATTTAGTTCATAGATGTTATAAATTATTATCAAAGATGATGAGGCTGATTGGGATGTGAACCACATTTGGAGGGGGTGAATTAGTGTTGTTAAGTATTGATGTAATTAAATATTCTTGAATTTTATCCATTTTCAATTTACCTCTATCACTTGTTAAGGTGATAAGATCACTCTTGTTATCTCTCACTCCTTTATTTCTTATAGAAAAACCAAACACACACATAAGGAACATATAAATTTACAAGTTTTACTACTCGATGTGAAATGTATAGTACTTGGTGTGAACTAGATTCATCCATGATCACACAACCCAGTAGATTCCTCTTATGAACTAAAATGATAAGGGTATAACCTTGAGAATTGTGTTTTCACTTCTATAAATTATACTTTAGTACATCCCATACATAGGTGCATACCTCTCCTTATAATGATAAAAATTTAGATAACAATAATATATTCTTATACCAACATATAATTTTTTCTTGTTGTAGATGTGTTGCATATTTCTTCTTCTTCTTTCACTTTTACATTATCATGCATGGACTTCCTCTTCTTATGTATAAAAACGGTGATGCACACACTTTCTTCTTCTTCATATTCATAATATTAAATAATGGTTACCCTTATTAAATAGGTTTTAAGACTTATTCTTCACTATAAAAATACTTTTTTATAGATCATTTTTATTTTTATTACACTTATACTTCAGTGCCCATCAAGACTTCACTGATACTTCTTCATGGAATTTAACACATAATAAAATTAATGAAAATAGAAGTGTCAGATATCATGACTTCTATTTTCAATAATGGATGATATTAAATATGAAATAGTATCATATCTCTCTCTTGACACCAAAATAATACTCTGATATTGTACTATCAAATTCATACTCTTCTCTTTTTTAATTCTTCTTCACTCTACTATTTATATAGTCATTCCATAGTAGCCTCATTCTTTTTTAAATTTTAATTTCAAATTCGAATTCAAATCATCAACTTCCTTTAACTTTAATTTCAAACTCAAAATTTGGATCTTCTACCATATTAATATTAAACATTTAATTCAAATTGGTGGTTAAAATAAGAATAAATAACCTCTAAAATTTGAATATCAATCCAAATCAGTATGGTTATTCAAACTAACCATAATTTTCCTAGAAAATTATTTCTACAATGTAGCCTCCTCCATTTCTATATGTGGTGGTAGTTCAAACTAGTATTTTTTAACTAATTTATCATTTAAGGCATGATAGAGCTTCTATGTTATAGAGGTATTGAATTTTCCTAATCCATCATAAACTGATCTAGCATCCTTTGTGGCATAGAATACCATTGTGGCATGGTCCTCTACATTTTCTCATAACTGCAGTGTAGAATATGAGATACATTATGGAGGTCCCAAATTCTCCAAGAACGCCTAAAATATAGCTTTACATGCATTGTAGCATGGACTATAATTATAGCATGGATGTCCCAAATTTTCTAGGGCCACGGAAATCCTATCGCAATATTCTTTATGGTGTGAGATTAGTTCTATGGTATAGTCACCTCCTTTCTATTCAGCTTATGGCACAACCTATTTCACTTTGGGGTGGAGACCTTTGATTGAGTCTCCCTTATCGTGTGGTCACTCACTATATGGAATGAGGTGATGTAGACCATTTTTCATCCTACAATCAAATTCAATATCTTTATAGAGTGGACAATACGTTATGGAATGATTAGTTCTCTATAGCATAGAAATTATTATTTTACTAAATTTTAGGGTTAAAACATGTATTTTTTAATGTGAGAATCATTTCTTTAAAAGATTTACTCATGAACTCAATTCATGATATGTAAGCATTATGATTTAACTTAATAATCATCTAAATTATCTCTACAAACACCTTCAAAACTTCAACTAACTCTCAGGGATTAACCATATTCAAATCACTTTTTCCTTCAATATATCATGTACTTCCAAGTAAGAACTTTAACCAACTTACAAAACAATCTTCTAAGGTTTTTCATATAATATTCAAACATATTTTTCCTTCAACATAACAATAATTTAGAAGGATCGCAAATTAAGAATAAATCTATTAATACATGTGTATTTAAATCATTAAACATTATACCAAGTAATATAATGCTTAGGATTTTCTTCAAATTATTCAACCATCTTGGATACTTCAACCAAACTTCTAAGATAATTATTCTTTACTACATCTTCAACATATTGATAATAATGAAATCCTCCTTTATTGATAACTAGTGAAAACAAATAAAAATCACACAAAGTGGGATAAACAATCTCCACCTTTGTATTTATAGGTAATAACCATATAAAATGATGTGCCAATATGTGCAACTCACTTCTTATAAAACTTTACCTTTCTCTCCCCTGGACTTTTCAACTTACATTTCATTCTCTTCTCTCCCCAATTTCTTATCAAATAGATCATTTTAATTTCTCTCCCATTATTGAAAATAAATAAAAAGTACTTGGGAAAGGGTATCAAATTATACTTATTAAATTTTCATCAACCATTTCACTCTAAGTATATTAATCCTTGATCGGTTTATAAAAACATAGGGTTTGATTTAGATAACTATAATGTGCCTTAAAAATTAAAATGATACCAAATTAAATGAGACAACTCGAAAAAAAAATTTTAAAGGTTGTCCAAACCATATCAGGCAATGACAAATGGTACTGATTGAGATGAAAATTTTGAAACATATAAATCTGAATTTTCCTACACCCACTTTAAAAAAAAGTTATAAAACTTGAAGTAAAAATGGTAGGATACAATATACATGGAATGTCATCAAAATTACACTTTTATTTCATTTATAAAAATCAATTTATCCCCCTTAAAGTTAGAATCTAGTTTTTGATTATTAGGTATGTAAGATAAATAATACATACTCATCCAACGGCCGGAAGGCCTTAAAATTTTTATTTTATTTTAATCAGAAAACCCCTTTTAAAGGATGAAGGGGGAACCCGAACAGACTTCAAGGACATAGGACAATCACGACCTGAAGGTCTAGAGATACAACCCAACCCGACAACATGGAGTTATCCCTCCCCAGCATTTGACCGTGAAAAAACCCTCCACCGTTGCATGGTTGTATAGCAATATAATGTCCTATGTCAATACATACTTATTCAATTACATTTTCAATAAGAACCTTCCAAAATATTTAGATTTGTATGAGATAATAATTATGGAAGCTTCTTCAACATTACTCATTTATATCCCCCTATGGGAGACACTCCTCATGATCTTCATAATGTTAAATCTCTTCAATAGATATGTTTTATTATTTCCATGATGAAAATACACATAAATGGAAATTTTAATGTGGTTTTCCAGATTTGACAATTTCCACATATTCACCACAGATCTTCACTTTAATGTATGGTCTTTAGAATATCAACTTATGAGATAAATACAATATTGTATTTTTATATTCTTTTTTTATAGTGTTAATAGTATCTTCTTAAAATTATTCAAATATGATTCTCTAACATGTTTTCATTTGAATACCAATTGATAAATCATTCAAGGATGGTGACTTATTCATCTTTTCTATTCAAAATTGACAGTACTCGCTCCTCCTTAATTTCTAATCCTAAGATAATGATTCACCTTCAATTAACTATATTTTAAGTATCAATACAATACATATATTTAAGGGAATAATGTGGATATTCTTGATTTTCAATGTGAATAATAAAGTTGATATAATTTTCTCATCCAAATTGTTATACCCTTCATACTTCCACATATTATTTTCAAATCTGATTTGGCCTTTGGTAGCATAGATCTCTTAATATATACTATTTATTATTTGTGTGATAAATTTTATTTCATTATCAATATATATTTAAATACTTTTAAATATTCTTCTTATGCTGGAAATATGGTCAAACAACTATTGGCATTGGATCTAGTCATCTTGCATCTCCCATATAGAACTTCTATTACATAAGAGTTGTTATTTATTGAAAACCACTCATGAAATTCATAATATTTAAATGGATTGTACTATTTTCCTTTTCCAATTTCCATTTATTTTTCTTCTTAAATTTTATTTTATTTCTCTAAATCTACTGTCCAAATTACTATAAAATCATTAGGAACATTAAAAACCTTCAAGGAATCTCCACATAGAAACTTATGAGTGTTCTTATTTACATAAATCCTTTTATATGTGAAACTAATTTTATCCTTCTTATACTTGATTTGAATTTTATTTTTGTTCATATTTTTTTCCAAGGATCACTTATGAGTATTCTTTGATATCTTCTTATAAGAATATTGATTTTCATCCATTTTTATTAAATTATTCCCTAGGATATATCTTCATTATTCTCATGTGAACTTTTATACTTACTTACATTAGATACATGTTGATATGAGCATACATCACTTCTATAAACACCACTATTTCAAACATTATAGATATTCTCAAGTGATTTGAATCTATTTAAGTGGGTCATATTCTTCATCATCTATGGATATTTCTTCTTCCTTAGATTTCTTCCCCTTGAAATGGGGTTGCTTTATACTTTTGAAATTAAAGTATTATACCAATATTCCATTTCACAGTGCCTAAATTTATTACACCACCATCATTACCCAATTAACCTTATTCTTATCTTCTTTAGTACATGTTTTCTAGATTTTTCTAATTCAGTGGCATGTTGTTTTTAGGCCTTCTTTATCACTAATTTAGCTTCTCTTGGGGAAACATCATTCACACTTCTTCTTTTATTCACTGTTGAAATATAGTGTTAGGATATTCTCCATTTCTACTCATCCATAATATTATATAATTTATATTTAAACTTGTACTTTTATAGAAACAAATTTAGAATAGTCATTATATTAAGATATGGATAGTACCTCTTTATTAAAATATATTTGGGAATGATCATAAAATTATTTCATGGTTTTTTTGTCACATAAAAATGATTATTTAACACATTATCCCTCTTTATAACAATCAATTATTGTGGACCCTTATTCGTCTATTTTTTTTGAATGCATGCCTGATAAATTTCTAGGTTTTATAACTTGATCTCAAGATTAATACATAACATGTTGAGAATGAATTTTTCCTTTTTAGTATCCTTCAATTTTTATTCACCCTTTTTAATTATTTCAACTTATTATTCATCAATTTTAACCTTGTTTTTTCATAATGAGTCAAGTTCCTTATTCCTATTATATTTCACTTCCAATTGTAAATTCTTGAAATCAATGTTATTTTTCAAATATACTTTCAATGCATGGATCATCACCCCAAAATCTTTAGTGGACTCATCCTTATATTATATTATATTGAATCAAACTTCTTAAAATTTGGATCATCTCACCATAAGATTCTAATACTCATATTCTTTGATAGTGAGATGTTTTGAGATCTTAATACAGGTAATAACTCTTTCTCTTAAATCTTTCTCCAAGTTATCTATCTCACATTTAAGTTGGGGGATCTATTCCTATTTTCTTCCAAAAATCCTAAAAATTAAATAAATATTTTTTTGGGTAAAAGAATTTATCATATTGTTTAATGCTTCAATAGATAAATCTATTGAAATATGATTGCACCCACAAGAATATTATTCTTGTGGACAAGTTAAGCATGTATCTTTACATAACTTAGGATCACTTGAATTCCTTAGTCCCACTAAGGTATTAATGTTTTCCTTATCATTGGTGGTACATTATACCATATATTCTACTACTTACAAGATAAATTCTTCTTCCTTACATATAACACTTGAAACTTCCTCCTCTTTTGACAAGATGGAAATATTACTCATTTTATTATTTTATTTCTCTTTATTATTTATCAAAGTGTTGGTAGAAACTGAATTTTGGTCTGAAATAGATAACTCTTCACCAAAACTACACTTCATTAAAAATTAGGAAAGAACTTAAAATATTCAAACATAACAACTTAAAAAAATAAAATACAATAAAGGTGAACCTCTCCTTTAATACCAATTGAGGGGACCAACTGGAATATGAACCACACTGAGAGGGGGTGAATCAACATTGGTAAGTCTTGGTCTAATTAAATATTCTAGTATTTTATCCATTCCCAATTTACCTCTATCACTTATTAAGGTGAATGGATCACTCTTTTTCTCTCTCCCCTTATTTGTTTCTTAAAGAATAACTAAAAACCCACACACAAGGAACATAGAAATTTACAATGTTCACCACTCAATATGAGATGAAAATTCCTTGGTGAGAACTAGATTCCTCCATGACCACATAACCCACTAGATTCCTCTGGTTAACTATAATGATTAAGGTATAACCTTGAGACTCATGTTTACACATCCCTTGACTATACTTCAGTACATATCATACACAGGTGAATCCTACACCTTATAATGATAGACATTTGGATAATAATAAGATATTTAAATACTAGTGTGGAATTCTCTATTTTTTTGATTTTCCACATCTTTATTCTTCTTATTTCACTTACATAGTAGCATGAAAGGACTTCCTATTATTATATATGAAAATGATGATGAAAAAAAATATTTTTCTTATTCATAACAGTAAATAATGGATACCTTTCTAACACAAGTTTCAAGACTTCTTCTTAACTACATAAACTCTTTTTCACATCACCATTTTCTTCTTATTTCTCTTATTCCTCAGTGCACAGTAGGAATGAAATAATTATTCTTCACAAAAATCAAAACATAATACATATTCATATGAATAGTAGAGTTGGATATTATTACTTCTATCTTTGATACTAGATGATATTCAATTCAGAATAGTATCAGATCTCTCTCTTAACACTAGAATAATATTCTAATATTGTATTGTAAAATTCACTCTCCTCTCTTTTTTTCTTCTTATCCAATATAATGTGTATATATCCATTACACAGCAACCTCATTTTTATTTGAATTTGAATTTTAAATTAAAATTAAAATCATCAACCTCCTACAACTTCAATTTCAAACTCAGCCTTTAGATCTTATACCATATTAATCTTGACCATTAAATTCAAATGTGTGGTTATAATAGGCTGAAATATCCACAAAAATTCAAATGTGAATCCAAATCATCATGGTTGTTAGAACTAGCCATAATTTTCCTAGAAAACAACTTCTATAGCATAGCCTCCACCATTACGACATGAGGTTGTAGTTTAAACCAGTTATTTTTTAATTACTAGAATATATTATGATGTGATAGAGATTATATATCATAGAGGTATCAATTATTTCAGAGCTATCAAAAACAAATTTTTCCTCCTTTCTGGAACAGGATACCATTATGATGCGGTCCTCCACATTTTCTCTTAACTACAGCATGGAATATGAGTTGTGACATGGAGGTCCCAAATTCTCTAGAAACACATAAAATCTATCTTCATGTGCATTGAGATGTGGATATTTACTCTATTGTAGAGGTAATTAATTTTAAAATTACACTAAAATATTGTCTTGGGCTACTTTTTAGTGTTATCTTAGTTCTATAGTGTAGATACCTCCATTTTATTTGGCTTGTAGTGAAACCAATTTCACTATGGCATGCAGACCTTTGATCACATATCCTCTACATCATGGTAACTCACTCTATAGCATGTGGTATGATAGACTATTTTTCATACCAATTCCTAATTAAATATCTTCATGACAAAGAAAATATGATTTGGTGTGATCTATACTCCACTGTACAAAACTTCTTCTTCAACCAACTTTCATAGATAAAACACATGTTTTGTGGCATGAGACTCCTTTCTTCTAAATATTTCATCATGAAATCTATTCATGATTTTTAAAAAATATGATCCATATTCGTCATTTTTAGAGTTAGATCTCTAAAAACCTTAAAAACCTCATCCAAAACTCATGGATGAACCTTTTTCAAATCACTTTTACCTTCAATATATCAAGTACTTCCAGGGAAATAACTTCCACCAACTTCCAAACAAATCTTACAATTTATTTCATCCAATATTTAAAAATATTAGTCCTATAATATAATAAGTATTTGTTAAGCTTAAAACCTCAAAATAAATCTTCTAAAACATGTTTTTTAAAATCATTAAACACCATACCAAGTAACACAATGCTTAAAATATTCTTCAACTTCTTCAACTGGATAGGATACTTCAACTAAACTTCTAAGCTACTCCTTATTTACTATATATTAAATATATTAACTTCAATGAAATCATTATTCATTAAAAATAATTGAAAATAAATACAACACACACAAATTGGGCTAAGAAAGATTATAGTTGTTGGGTTTTATGGGATTATTTAGATAGGAGTTCAAAAAATCAAGACTAGAGAACCGACCCGTAAAAAGGACTAATCAACCTATTTATAGTGGATTATCAGGTTATCAAGATATGTCTTAATAAATATTAGGAACTATAGGTTTGGGTGAAACTTTTATTTTTTGAATTAGGTATGATTTAATGAAAATCAATAAGGGTATAGGCCTCAACTAGAAGGTAGAGTTTTTATGCATTCATTTATCATAAATCCTGGTGGAATGGTAGGTCATATGAATTTGACTTATATTATAGCCAATATATATGAATAACCTTAATTGATTAAATAATAATTAATAGAGTAAATATTTTTTCCCTTATACCTTATTGGTTACCATCTAATTAATAAAATGAACTCACAGATATGTGCATTTTTTTATTTATTATATACCTCTTATCAATGATACATTATTATGATTTCTTAATAATCAATTCCTTTGATCATATTGTCTACTTATAGTTTAGTAAATTATTGTATAATTGTAATGTAGATTGACTGATAAATATTTTCTTCATTCTTTATTGATAATGAGTCTTGGAATTGTTTAATTGATTTGAATATTAAAGCATGTTATTCATTTATGACTTAGTAAAGTAATATAGAAATTATTCTTCTTCAAAATTTTAAGCATGTTATTTTCCTTCTATTAATAGAAATTTTGGTGATACTTATTAATACTTGTTAGTAGTATGTTGTAAATTTTTTATATCATTTTTTTATGACATGTGTGGTTATATTTTTGTAAAGAAAGTAAAATGGTGAATTTTTTCATAAAATAATACAATAAACTAATTGGTAAAATTATAAGTCTTGGAAAAGGATTTGAGAAGTGACTTTCAAAATGGAATTCAATTTTTAGTAAAAATTATTTGAAAATTAAAATGTATAATATATTATCTTAAAGTTTATTCATGTAATAAGATGGATTTTTTATTTAGTATTTTATAAATGGTTTTGACCGGTAGTTTTGAAATGTAAATTTATTTCTATAAAACTATTTTAAAAAGGGAGTTTTTTTTGATAAATTGGAATTTAGTGGCAGGTTGAGCATAATAGAACCTATGTGTCTTTTATGGTGGGGAGTAACAAAAGAGTGAGGGGTAGTTGTTTATTCAATTTTTGATGGATTTAGGTATTGTAGAGTGACTTTTAGATATTAATATTTTAATGTTTTTTGGATTTAAATGGATTTATAATTCATTCATCGAAACATCGTGATTATTTGGGATGAGTAATGGTGTTTTGATTCAAGAATTGATCATTTATAGATCGGTTGGATTTATAAATGAGAACATGATATGGTAATATTGTATTTGGGATGTTTGTGAGTGTATGAGTTGATAGTATGCTTTGTGAATGTTGGTATTATGTGGTGTTCATTAATTTGAGTTGATATTTTGAGTTGGGCATCTAGAGTATAGGGGATTATTTGTTTTATTCATTGAAGAGAAGGAAGTGGATTAATGTTTTTTGAGGTAGTGAGTATTTGGGGTGACCATCTACTTGGAATTATCATGGATGAGAAGTTTTATGGTGGGAAGATTTTAATGACTTGTGTCTATAATAATATGATTTAAAAGTAATTTTGGGTTTTCTAGGGAATTTAAAGTGAAGATAATTTTGGTTTTTTTTTATTTTATTTTATTTTAGTTGATGGGTAAATTCTTATTTTTGGATTCATTCTTGAATTTTTAAGTTTGAGGGAATAATTATGGGAGTTTTCAAGCATGGTTTATGGTTTTTTAGGTGATTCATGAGTTTGATTAAGCTGAAAGGAGGTGTAGCCTATAGCATTTTTTTGCAGATGACACTGGGTATTTGATGGGGGGTCACCGAGTACCCAGTAAGACTATCAGAGTATGGGGAAACCAGTGGAACCATACTAGATACCTAGTAGGACCAAGTCTATTTTTTCATTAAAAATATGTCATTTTGGTCTTTTTACTCTCACCCTTTTATCTCATTTTTTACCCCTTCAATCTCATTTGTCTCCAACCTTTTATGGTTATCTACTAGATCCTCACAGGTATATCTTTTTACCCCTACTACTTCTTCTTGATTCAAAGATGATCAAAAGATATTTCTTTCAAAAAATCCATGGTAAAACTTTCCCTCTCATATCCTTTTTATTTCTTCTTCCCTCTTCTTTATTTTCTTCTTACTTGGATAAGATTTTTTATTTCAACATGACATAGTGAAATCAACTCAAATCATGGGGATTCCTCTTTCATAGTTTAAAGGAAACCCTTGTTATTTTTTTTACATTGATCATTATTTTGATGTAAATATATGGGGTATGGTTTAATTTGGGTTTATCATGGTCTAGGTATTTAATTGGAAGAGGGGTTGATTATTTTGGTTGGTAATTTTTGTTATTGTGATATTTAATAGATTTATGAGTTATTCTCTTAGGTTTCTATTAGATTTAGTTGTTATTGATTTATGATAACTATTTTATTAGAGTTAATTGTTTATAGAAACTTGGTTTATGGTTTTTAGGGGATGATTAAGAATCTTTTGGATTTAGGAAATCTCACTAATGGTTAAGGTATGGGGTATCAACTCATTGAGTTAATTTCTAAGCTATGCCTAGTACATGCCTACCACGTGTTCTCATAAATTAATATTAAAGAGTAATCAACTATTTTTATAATTACAAATGAATGGTTTTTAGATCGATATATTCATATAAAAAACTAAAGTCCTCTAAAATATATTTTTATAAGAATCTATGTATTGAATATATTTCTTCTTATTTTTCCTTAAGACCGGGTTATTAAACATTGTGATAATAATATTTCTTCTTTAAGTTAATGTAAAACTTGAATTAATTTAATTTTACATGTTTTAAATAAGGTTCTTGTATTATTTTTTATAATACCTTCACTTGTTATTCTATAGGTCTTTAGAAATTGATAACATATTATTGTTCATGTTTTAATTCTAAATCATAAAAAACATAATTTCTAGTTTATGTAAGATAATTAATCATATTATCTTAATTTTTTTACAAAACATGATGAGACCTTTAAACTTAAGGTTTAAGTAGTGTGGCCTTGACTTGTTAATAAAATCCTTCCTTTTCTCATTACCATATCATACTAAGTGAGATTATTTCATTTTATTATAACCTGAATAAGTTATAAGTAAATGATCCAAACTTAACTTTGGTTAATAGTTGCATCGATGGAGAGGTAATGAAGGGATTAGTTAGGTGAAAATAAATGATAGTTTTTATAAATGTTTATTCTTTACAATTAGTTCTTTTTACTAAATAAAACATAAAGTGTTTAAATACTCGAATTTTTATTTTATATGAAATGTAAAACCTTTTTTGATTAATTATAAGTCTTTAAATTGTATTATGATTTTATAAAATTACTTATTATTCTAGAAACATAAATGTTAATACACTTAACATGGTTTAGATTTCAAGGTTATAATTTAAAGTGTATTTATAATTTTATTTATCTTTAAGTTGTGAAATATTAAAGCGTGAATATTTCTATTAATTTTAAGTGTTTCCTTTTCAAATAAAATGGTTTCCTTAAAAAAAATTAATTTTACAAATTAATTTTAAAAAGAACTTTACTTTTCAAATTAGAGTTTAAAACTAAACACTTGTGTCTCACTTAATTATTCCTTAGTTTACAATGAGAATGTATAGTTTGTGAATAATACTATATAAATTCATATCATAGTTTATCACTAGTGTTCATATGAGATTATACTTATAATAAATGGGGACATAATTTTTCTATGATTTTAGTAAACATTTAACTATTATTTATATCATATCTTATATTTGGTATGATTTTTCACTAGAGTCTCATAAAGAATATATTATGATATGACTTGTGACTTGTTTGGATTAGTGTTTACAAGATTGAGTATTTTTATTTTTTATTCTGCATAGATACACTTATGATATATTCCATGATTATGTGTTACTTGATTCTTGTTTTTCAGTATAGTAATTAATGTTTTATATTAGAGCATTTATATCTTTTATGTCAATGATAATGGAGATTTTTATGATCAGATTATTATTGAGTGTGGGTATTTATTGATATATTTATGATCATTCCAAAAGTGGTATGTATGTATGTTTTCATCATATAAACTATTAGTAGGTATACTAACCAAAAATGTATAGGGTTGAATAGGATGGTTGCCACACCCTGACTACTATACAACCCCTCCCCCTTTTCACAAAAATAGTTATGGACCCAACTCTTGTATACACCTTTCCATTTCCATGGTATGGGTTTTATACCTTGACACATGTTATTCATTTGTATGTGAATCATGGTTTTCCTTTCCTAGTCATCTCATATTCCAAGCACAAGTCTCCTAGTGGGTAGTATAGGTATAAGAATCCCGATGCAGGGAGTTATATGTTATAGAATTGAATTTGTATATTCGTTATTTTTTATTCTTAATTCCATGTTTTGATTGGTTTCTACAGGTATAATTATTTTATCATATATATATGTACATGAGTAAATATGTTTACACATACACCAAATTATTCACTACAGGAATAAGGCACATTGGTGGTTCCCTACTGAGTATGTTATGATCACATCCTACACATACACTTTGGTGGATATGTATCTCTACTTCTTCCATTTTAGGTAAAAAAAAGTACATTGTTGGTTGTGGGAAGTTTTGTGGATTAGATGGCACTATAAGAAAACACATACATAGTAGTGATTATGCAGCAGTGGTTTCTAAAACTTCCCCTAAATGGTTGAATATTTTATTTCTAGACACACTTTTTAAAATCATTGTTAAATTTTATATTTAGTAGTGGTTTTCTTTAAAATTATTGCTAATTATTATTTATAAGTGGATTTTATTTAAATCACTGCTAATTATTCTTAAGAAAACCCACCCTCTTCCCTTCCCCCTCTTCCTCTAACCCAATTACATAATCAATCCCTCACTATATGCACCTCCTCCATAGTCATCCTTCTATCCTACACTCCGACATCATCACCCACATATCATTGGACTCCACATTATCAATGTTATATGGTATATCTTCCCTTAACCCACAGTATCAAACCTGATCATGTGAGCGAGCCCTATCCCCACATGCCTACTCCATGGCCAATCATCCATCCTCCACTCTAAAATCACTGGCCTCGTATCCAAACTCCTTGCCATAGACATATTGGGTTCTATATTCCCTGGATTTTTCAACATAAGGTTAGAACACCCTTTTCTCACTTCTTTTATGTGCTTCATTTACTATTCCAATGGTCTATCTAAACTCCTCATAGGTTTTAGCTTGTCAGAATATTGGATTGATTTGGAGTTATATTGATGTGATTATACATGTTTATCCATAAAATTTTAGATCAGGTGGTTCTTTTGAATCATCAAACATTAAGTGAAACTCACATCCCTATATTAGTAATTTCACTATTAACCTTTGATCATATTTGATCAAAATGTTGATTCAATTATCAAATTGAATCACTTGAATTAATGAATCAAACACCATATATTTAACTTTTATTAGATCTTTTATATAATAAAGATATTTTTTTTAATGAATATGGGTCAAATATATTAATTTGTGATTTTTTCTTTAACTATAATGGCTCTATATTTTTTATAAATGAAAAATATTAGATCTTTATTAAATTAAAATCTCACTAAAATTTAAAAAAAAAATAAGATTTTTCTGGTTACATTGTTGATAGAAACCAACATAGACTCCCCAGCACCAAGATCCAGTATCATGTATATATAATGTTAAATAAATTGGTTTAACTTATGTTATAAATTTTTTCTCAAGTAACCCCCCCACCCCTAATAAGAAATAAGAAATGTACTTTTAATACATATCATGGAATAAGATGGGAATGTATCGTGGTGAAATCTATAGGCACTATATCATACAGCACCTTCTTGTCATGCCATGAAGTGCACTCCACAATAACCATGTGGTATCATGACCCTCAAACTTTACTTTTCTTATTATAATCAATTTATATTTTTTTTTATGTACCATGGGTTATTGATTTTAATATTTTGCTACATAGATCGTGATGAAAGAGTTTTCAAATACATTTGAGATCATAGTAGTGATATTTTTTCTAAATTTAAAATTCAAAGTCCCTTGATGACAATGTGTTTGGATAATATACTTTAGAATCATGTGAATTTATTAGATAATGTTTTATGATATATCATATAACATAGAATACCATTTTATTCTATTTGTATTCATATCTAAAAAGTTAACCATGTTTGACCAAGTTTTATTTTTTGACTAGATGGTACTATTTTGACCATAATTGAATCATTTTTAATATTTTTTAACTTGTTTGAAAAGAGTAAACCCTTTTACTGAGGATAAAATTTATTGTCTATATTTAACTCATTTTATATCTTTCAATCATTATTTATCATGTTTGACTAATTGTAATTGATTTAAAATAATTAAGTTTGATAAGTGGTATTATGAAAGATCCAATTTGATTTATAAATTCACTAAATGAAAATATTGATTCTAGGAATATCACTTTTTTAAAAAAATCTTGATTCTACTACTTTCAATGAACTTTGGATTTTCACTGGGGTTTAGATCTCAAATAATCTTCTTCAAGGATTTATCTCTCTAGTATCCCACTCCCGTTTTAGGACCTTTCTTCCCTAAAATAGGTGCTCTCTTAGGGGGTAGTATTCTCAAGAATTTTTTACTTGATTTATTGTTATTTCCCCCATTGTTTTCTAGTATTAGTTGATTTTGGGTAGATAATAATATTATTTTTGTGTTATTAATATGCATTGATTCATTGTATAAGCTTTAACATGTTTAAAATTATTAATACATAAATATGGTAATTTAAGAGGATATTATGAAGGTATGGATTATGCTGTATTAAAAGTTAATAATGTGATATTTATTTAACAATGAAGCATGTTTAAATATAATTTATAACCCTTAATTTCTATTAGAGTTTCTAATTATCATTATTTATCTTGATCATAATTATAAAATAATATAAATATGGAAAGGGAGGTAAACATGGGACTTTGGAATTTTATATTTGTTTTCATTTATGGATGGTTTTTTTAAACGTTTTGAGGTGTATACTCAAAATTATTACCCTTTGTTTATTATTTTGATATGTATAGTTATAATTTTTACTCTTTAATATGTTTCCTCATTCATGGATTGATTTTTTGGGTGTTGGATTTAGGATTTCCTTATTGTTTTAACTAAAATTTATTCTTTTATTCCTATTTATTTATATGACTATATTTTTTATTTGAAATTTTATGTAATTGATTACATATATATAAAAGTTTAATTATATTTATATGGAACGCATCTCAGTATGTTAAGGGTTTAGATATTTTTCATATTTTTCAATTTAAAATTTATTCTTGGATGGAATAATAAAATTTACATGTCCTAAATATAAATTCAAACAATGGTTTAAGAGATATGAGGTATTTAAGTACAATATATTGAAATAATTTCCTCCTAAAAATGTTCAGTGGACTTAGCATAGAGAATCAAACATTATATAAAGTTCAATAAGTTATGTATAGCATTAGAATTAACAGGTTAATGCCTCAATAGTGGATAATGAAATTCTGAACATGATAAATGATGCTTTTAGTATAGTATGGAAACACCATAAAGTGATTACAAAATAAATTTATCCACATACTAATATTGAAAATATTAATGATTCTTCCAGAACAAAAAAATAACCTAATCAAGATAATAATATATTAATTGATGATGTTTTAATGACTAATACAATGGAAAACTTAATTGTGAAAACAACAGCATTTTATGAATTAGTCGAAGATGGAAATTGAGGATTATATGAAGGATGCTTCAAGTATTCAAAACTATAATTTTTTGAAGTTTTAAAACTTAAAGTGCCTATATGGAATTACAAAAAAATTAATGTCTATGATATTGAAAATGTTTCATGACTCATTTTATGAATCTAAGATCCCTATATCATTTTATGATTTGAAGAAGGTTATTATCAATCTTGTACTCAGTTATATGAAGATAAATTCATGTACCATGATTTTATGTTATACTAGAGAGAATATTATAACAAATAAAATTGAAAAATATATTGTACTTCTATATAGAATTCAATAAATAATGATGTTATTCTGAATCAATGCATTGTGATGAAGAAAAAGAAAAAAGAAAACTATTGTAAAGGTTTTACAATACTTTACTTTAAACCCTCAATTGTGAAGATTATTTATGTTATCTAAAACCATTGAACATATTAAGTTTCAAGTATTTTATAATAACAATTATAGTTCATATGAGATCAAATAGATTTAAAATCATGGAATAACTTTGATACATTGCATCCTAATTTCTATTTTGATCCTAGAAATGTGTTTTTGGTATTAGAAACTGATGGATTCAATCCTTTAGGGACTTTAAGTAGCAATTATAGCATATGGATAGTTTTTTTGATCCCTTATAATTTACCTCCCTATATTTTTATAAAACAAACTTCATTAATCAAATCAATGATTATTCCTACAAAAAAAATTCCAGTAAATAACATTGATGTCTATCTTTGGTATCTTATATGAGAAGTGCATAGTTATGGAATAAAAATGTCGAAATGTAAAATTAAACTACCATAAAAATTTTAAAAATACACATTCCTTAATGTGGATCATCAATTAATTTTAGGGACTATAAAATTTTTTCAGTTGGAACATAAAAACTAGTTTTTATTGTTTAGTTTTTAACTTTGACTTTTAGCCTCAATGAATGACTTATATAAAAAAGTAGTGTTTCATGTGTCATCATTGAATCCTTGATAAATCTAATAGATTTAAATTTAACAAGTAATGGTTCAATGTAAAAATATATTTGAGGCATCCACAAAAGTTACTATCTAGATTAGAGATCTTGACATAATTATCAAATGTTGTTATAGAGTTTGGAAAAGGCCTTCTATTAAATGAATATAGGAAACACTTTGATCTCTAATAGAGACAAGTGTAATAGAGTAATGGAATAAAATTAGAATATTTTTAACCTTCTATATTGTTTATTTAATTTTTTATATCATAGTGTTGATATTATGAATAGTTTAAAGAATGTGTGTGATAATTTTATATATAAAATTCTTAATGATAATGGAAAATATAAGGATCATCTAAATGATTATAATTACTTAGAAGAACTAAATATTAAGCATGGTATATGGGAAAATGAGGGTGTGAAGTATCCATTAGTAATTTTTACAATGAAAAATTAATAAAAAATATATTTTCCTTTGAATATTTTCAAATTTGAAAGTGTCTGATGGATATTCAAGTGGCATTTCAAGATGTTTTGATTTGAGTAATCGAAAATTACATAGATTGAAAATTCATGACTCACATATTTTTATAGAGTAGTTTGTTTATTTGGAAATGTATAATTTATTATCATAGAAAATAACTATAGTTTTAATTGACGTGTGCACATTATTCAAATAGATTTATAAGAACTTAAGCCCAAATGAGTTGAATATACATTAAGAAAAAAATTTATAAATAATATTTATTTTGGAGATGATATTTCCTTATCATTTTTCACTGTAATGATTCTTTTAATTATTCATTTTATTGAGGAATCTAAAGTTGTAAGACCCATACATTATTTATGGATGTATCCCATAGAGATTTACTTTATTTTAATTTTATTATATTTAATGAATTATAGTGGTCTAAGTCAATACTTATGAAGTTTTATTATTAATTTATTATTATTTTTCATTAGGTATATTGGTAATTTTAAGTCATATGTGAATAATAAATCTCAACCATAAGATTTTTTTTAATGAATTTTTTCCTTTCTAAAGACTTATTAACCTTATGCTCATGGTATTTGGATTCGATATAGATAATAATACAAGTCCTTCTTAGGATAATAATAAACTATAAATCTTTCTAAATTTAATTAAATAAGTTGTAAAAGTCTAATCATTTTCATCGATAGAGTTTCAATTAAGATAATAACATAGATATGTGCTACTCAAAAGTGATATTATTATTCCATATATCAAATAATCATGGTTATAGATGAAAAAATACCTTAGGATTCAAAAATTAAATGGGGTAAAGATAACAAAAGCTTTTAACAAAGAAATTATTGATTAGTTTTCATGATTTATAAGTTCTTAATCTAATTCATATTTTTAATATCAATATATTGATAATTATCTAATATAATAAAAAATATTTTATATCAATTTTTTATAGGTAACCAGTGTTGATAATCAAGCTGAATTACCAAAATATTTAAAGTATTTATCTCAATGTCCTGTGAAGTATTCCAAGATATTGAATTCTTATAATATTATTGGTTTTAAGTTTTACATTATATATCATTAGGATGGTTTAAAAACAAAAAATAGTGGTATATTTACAGTTTCATATAATGGTTACTATGGAAAGTTGGTTGATGTTGTTGAGTTAAATTATCATACAAAATTTTTAGTTGTGTTATTTAAATGAAAGTGGGATAATAATAATTGGGTATAAAGAAAGAATCATTATAATTTACTTTCTTTAAACTTATCTTAATTTGTCAATATTGGTGTGTGTGAAGAACATGATCCATATATTTTTTATTCCTAAGAAAAAATTATATATTATGTCAATGATATAGTAGATGATGGGGGGGTTATAGTTTTTCAAATTAAACCAAGAGACATGTATGATATGGGTGATGAAGGTGAATTAATTTTTGATGGTGAACCCCATAAATAACATCTCGTTGAATTATTTTTTCCTAATGATATTAAAATTTTCAATCTCATGAGAAAGGATAAAGATAAAGAAGAAGAAGAAGTAATGTCTAGAGAGAATGATGATAATAACATTAAAAATAAAGAATAAATTGGTTATAAGATCGAATATGAAGTATTTTTATAATATTTATTTGTATAAATATGAATATATTGACTAGTAGTTTAAATATAGGTTTAATTGGATTATTTTTTTCTGATATTTTTTTATAGGAATGGAATACGTAAAGAGGTTTCAAGATGGTATCCACTCTATGGCACAAGATATTCATTTTACTTGTACTACCTAGAGTACGCCATGAGTATAGAAGAGTTGATATAATGATGTTATGTATGGTCCGCTAGTTGCATGGGATTACCCATAGTACATAAGGAGTATAGGAAAATAGATCTATTGATGTTATATAGGGTATATCTCATCACATACCTTGCATACATTTTTTTTATATTATTTTATTATCCTATTATCCTTGCATTCATAGGTATGAATACTATTGAGAATGTTGGGGCATCAGGATTGATATAGTTACTCAATTACCATCAAGAGGCTACTATAATGTCACTATTATTGATATATATTGCAACATTATAACATTAGTTTCTTAAATATTTCTACTAATTGGCCAATTTTTATATTAAATATATATAAATAATAATATAATGGAGACAAACAACAATATACAAGATATTTTGGAATTTCATAGACTTAAATATAGTCATCTCATTTGATGTATATGGGGTACCCATTGAGGATGTTATGGTCATTTAGGGGAAAATCCTAGGATAATTGGAAATTAAGGTAGAATTCATACCCATTCGTTATTTTAATTATAGAAATATTCCATTATCTTTAAATAATGAGTTATTTTATTTTCAAATAAATGAATTTTCTTAATTATGTATTTATATATGATTAAATTGAATATTATTTCTTAGTATGTTAATAATCTAATAAATTTTATGTATTTTATTTATATATATTGTTCAATTTTTATGTTCTTGATGTTATTTCACATACATGGACATTAAAAAACATGGTCAAGAAATATAATGATTTTAAGTGAATATTGTGGAAAAAATTTAACCACATATCTCTATAAATGTCACAAATGTATGATAAGGTCTTTAATGGCAGGCCTAAGGACCAGTGGAAGGAATTTTTGGATCATCAACATACCAAATCACATTAGGTATATTATTATATTTTAGTAGATTAACTAAATTATCTTAATATAATTCTAATCTTTGTTTATATATATTTATTTTAGGTGTGTTCAATGAGAAATGTTGATATTCATGAGAAGTAAGTAATTCCCCACATAGTTGGGTCAAATATTTTCACTAAGAAATGGGATGTCATGGTACCATTTAATTTCTTGTAATATAATATATACCACTTCAAGTAATATAGTTTTTTAAATGTTATTTATGTATATTTTTTGATACAGTTGAAAGAGTTAGGTCATATGGTTGGATTTATAGGGATGTGGTTTGATATCTAAAAAATCATGAAAGTTATATGAATAACACTAAATAAAAAATTAAGGTAAATAATTTTAATTAATATTTTTTGTTATTAAATTATTTTAAAATTTAATAATATTATTCTATTTTCATTATAAACTTAAAAAGTGTGGGATAAAATCCCTTCCTCTTAGATTTAGTATCCTCTTAGGAAATTTTGGCTTGAATTTTAGGAAAAAATATCAAAAAAAATTGAGGGGTGTGTTGTGGATCATATTCATTTTGGCTCTTTGGAAAGTCACCTATATATTTTTCATCGACATTGAATATAGGGGTCATATTTGTTGGTGATTATAAATCATAGAGGTAAATTCATACACTTATTAATATTTTTAAATATTAGGATTCACTTATTAATACATATTATGATTTGATGTCATATTTATAAATCACATTAGCTAATGTGTTTCAGAGGATTATATGAGGTATTCCAAAAGAAATAGTCACACTAATAGAGGATTTAGGACTACTAAACTTCATAAATTGACACTTATATTCTATATTTTCTTAATTGAAATTATATAAATAGAGTATCCTCATTCAATACATACACATAAACACATAACAACATAATTCCATTATATTATTTGTTTTGGTTTAGTTAGGTTTGAATTAGTTCCTTTTTTATTTTTTTAGTTTATTTTGATTTTATTGGTTCATTTCAATATTATTTAGTTCACTTTGATTATATTAAATTATAATCCATTAAATTAATTTATATTTTTATAAATTCAATTGAGTTCTGTTTTTATTGAATTAAATTAGACTAGGCCAAGTTTGTTTATCTTTTTTTGATATAATTTGGATTGAGATAACGGCTTCTACCTTAGAGGAATCAGACTACATTTTTAGACCCATCAATGTCGTGGAACCTTATGGATAAATAAATAATTTTTATAGGTTCCTCAGGCATCCACATTGATGATACATTTTTTTCCAAGTTGCCAAATATTTTGTAGTGGACTCTAGTTTAAAATATATATATTAATTTGGAATTAAGACATAGTTAGGTACGGGCTTTTTAAGCAAGATGTTCTAATTAGAAGATTCAATAAAATTAAATCTGGGACATTCCTGGACTGATTAAGTGTTTTTTTACACCTATATATTTGTCTTGGATAACCCAGTCATAAATAGATAGAAAAAATTATTTAGTTCATGAATCAATCAATTATTAATCAAAGATAGTTTTGATAATCACCACCACTCATAGTGTTTTTGATTCCCTCCACCAAAGTTATCCTAAGTTTTAGGAATATAGGTATGAATAGAATGATTACCCAGTGAAATTTTCCTTTATGAATCTGTATGGTAGGAGACCTAGCCTATGATAACATAGGTTGAATTTTTCTCTTGACCTATTTCACTTCACTTTGATCAGTCAAAGTCAAAACTATTAACACAATAAATCAAGTTTAAGACCAATAACCTGAAAAATAAAATGATGAAAGTATTTTGGAAAAGGACTTACGTTATTCTACCATAACACTAAATTATTCTATGTCATACATGATTATTAAGGATATGTTCTCAACATACATCATTAATCCTTTTACAATTATATAAATCATGAATGAAATATTATTATTTGAGTATAATGAGAGGTGAAATATTGAAATAATTTATGATGTAGAGGCTTTAATTCTAAATTTTAACAATGAAATTCCAAATTTTAACACTTTACTTATAATTTTTAACACTAAAGTTTCATATTTTAAAGCTTATATTTCATTCATTTTATAATTTTATGCTTTTTTTATAATAGAATTATAATTTTTTTACTGTTATTTTTTTATGAAACAGATTAAATATAAAATTGTAGTGTTAAAATATGTAACTCTATTGTTAAAATTAGGAATTCAAGTATTAAAATTTTGGATAAAATGTTAAAATATTGAATAAAAGTTTTAAATTGATTTTGAGACTATGTATTTGTTTAATTATTTTCTAAATAATGGATATACAATATCATATTACCTAATTCATGGAACTATAGTGTTAAAATCAAAATGTAAAATGTTAAAAAAAATATTTAACACTTCACTTATAGATTTTAATACTAATGTTCCATATTTTTACACTTTATTTCCTATTATGGTGTTCAAGAAATCATGAAATAATTACTGATGTAATACTTAGTAGTGGTAGTTCATAATCACCTTAAAATTATTTAGTAGTGGTTTTAAAATCTGCTAAACTATAAAAAACCACCGCTAAGGGTATATTTTTCTATAGTGTGGGATTCGGTATGGGATTGACTATTAAAAATCAATATAGTTTTGAAGGTTGTGTTATGTTTGGTTGGAGGAACATTTGGAATATCACTTACTCCTATATAGTTTTTAAATTTTTTTATTTTTAAGGCCTTATTTATGCTCAACTTACGGTCTAATGTATATTTTAGTCTATGCCTTATATGATTATTTTTCATTTATGTAGTGGTATAATTTTTGTTCTCATGTTCCCACTTTGTTATATAGGTTGTAATATTATTTTTTAAACTTTTAACTTCTGGATGAGTCATGTCAGTCTTTCAGAGAAACCATACGTGGATTATTATATTACTCAAGATGGGTAAACCTTTCCCCAATGATAAACTCAAACCCACGATACTAGTCTCTAGCCTCTGGGGATTGGAGAACACTCTTGGGGTGGTGGTGCATGTGATATGGGTACGAACTGGGTATTTGAATCATGGATGTTACAAAGTGGTATTAGAGCACAGTTTTAGGGATTGTCTAGATGGTACATTGGAATGCCAAGACTTGAGAATCCACCCATAAAATGGATAAATAAACCATATTCTAGTTAAATATCAAGTTATCAAGGGATGTATGTGCAATGAGTAGGCACTATAGATTTGAGTGAGAATTCCATTTGTTGACTCAAGTATGGTGGAGTGAAACTCAAGAAGGGTATAGGGATTTCCCTATAAGAATATTATTTATGGATTCATGTATCATATGGTCTAGTGGCATAGTGGGTCACATAAATTTGATTTAAATTATAACTTATATATGTGAATGGCATTAATTAATTAAATTATAACTAATAAATTAAATTTTATTTTTACATATACCTTATTAGTTACCATAAAATTAACTAATGTCACTCACATATAATTCCATGTTTTTATTGATTATATACCTCTTTTTAGTGGTGTATTATTAGGATTTATTAAAAATATGTACCTTTGGTCATATTATCTTCTTCTAGTTTAGTAAATTATTATATCATTTTTATGAAAATAAACTACTAAATAATATAATTCATTATTTATTGATAATAAGTCTTATAATTATTAAATTATTTGGATACTAAATAATTTTAATTTTTCATACTTAATAAATTACTATGGAAACTATTCTAATTTAGAATTTTAAGCAAGTTGTTTTCTTTCTATTCAAATAAATTCTATTGATATTTTTTAATCCTTATTAGTAGTATGTTTTAAGTTGTTTTCATATCATGTTTTATGAAATTTTTTATAATTAATTTTCATCTTTTGTAAGAAAACTAAGCTAGTGACTTTTTTTCTTAAACTAGAACTCTAAATTATTTTTTAAAATTAAAAGTTTTGGAAAATGATTTTTATAGAGAATTTTGAAATGGGATTCTATTTTTAATAAAAAAAATGATAATTGGAATAAAGAAATCATATTATTAAATTTTATTTATGTGATAATCTAGTTTTGTACCATGAAATATTTTAGAAATGATTTTTACAATTGTTTTTTAAATGAAAATTTGTTTCTATAAAACTATTTTAAGAAGTGTTTTTTATATATTGGAATTTAGTGGCGGGACAGGCATAGTAAACCCTAAGTGACTCTTATGTTTATAAGTACCATAAGAGGGAGAATTAGTTTGGTAGTCAGTATTTTGAGGGATTAAGGTATAGTAGATTGAATTTTGTATATTATGTTCTTGAATTATTAGTGGATTGTAATGGTTTTAGGAGTCATGCATTGGAATCATGATGATGGTTTGGGATGAGTAATGGTGTTTTTATTCAATAATTGATCATTCAAAGGTCGTTTATATTTTGGAATGAGAATATGATATGGTAAAATTTTATTTTATATAAGTGTGAGTGTTTTAGATGATAGTATGCTTTATGTATATTGGTATTTTTTGGTATTCTGTAATTTTGGTTGAAATTTGGATTTATGTATCTAGAGTGTGAATGATGCTTTGAGTTAGTTATAAAATATCTTATGGTAGATCAAGGTTCATGTAAGGTAGTAAATCATTAGGGTGAGTATCTCCTTTGAATTCTCTAGGATGATAATTCATGTAGTGGAGAGCTTATAATGACTCATGTTTTAAATGATCTAATTTAAAGTGAATTTTGAGTTTTTGAGGGAATGTAAAGTGATAAAAACAAATATTATATTGAATTTTTTATTCTATTTGAAGGGTAATTTTATTTTTGATATTAATTATTGAATTTTGATGTTTTAGGGTAGTATTATTGGGGTTTATAAGAAGAATTTAAGGTTGTATTGGTGAGTCGGGGTTTGGTTGGCTGGAAGGAGGTGTCACCTATAGCATTTTTTTGTAGATGGCAATGGGTACCCAGTGAGCCTAGTAGAGGAGGGGAAACCAGGGGATTCCACTAAGTACCTAATAGTTTTAGGTCTATTTTACATTTAAAATAATTCACTTTAGTCTTTTTAATATCACCCATTTACCTTCTTTTTCCTCTACTTAAACCTAATTTCTCTCCAGTAATTTGTAAGGATCTCCCAAATCTTATCATAGCCGTATTCTTCCCCTTCTTATCCTTGAATCAAGGGTTATGTAAGGATATTTATTTCACTAAATTCAAGGTAATTCATCCCCTCTCATATCATATTTCTTTATTATTCCCTCTTATTTGTTTTCTTATAACAAGGATAGGGTTTTTTTGTTTTTTATTTCACCTTAACATGGTATAATCGCCTCTAATAATGGGGATTCCTCTTTCCTAGTTTATAGGAATCCCTAATGGGTCATTTTATTTCTATTTATCATTGTTTTGATATAAAGTGATGGGTATATAGTTTTCTATAGGATTTTCATAATCTTGGTATTTAATTATAATAGGGGTAGATTATTTTTGTTTGGGAATTTAGGTTATTTTACATTTAATGGATTTAGGAGTTGTTCTCTTATGAATCTATTAGGAATTGGTTTATTGGATTTAATTTTTTATAGATGCTTGGTTTATGGTTTTTAAAGGATTTTTAAGGATCGTTTAGATTTGGGAAATCTCTCCAATGGTGATGGTAAGTGGTCCTAACTCTTTGATTGAATTTCCAAGTTATTCCTATAATATTCCTGACACTTTTTTATAAATTAATGATAAAAAGTAATAAAATATTTTCATAATTATAAATTATTTTTTTCCAATAATATTATCATATAAAAAATTAATGGAATATGAAAGATAGTTTTATAATAATCTATGTGTTAAATAGATTCACACTTTTTTCCTTAAAAACTTATTATCGAACCATGTGATAATAATATTTCTTGTTAATTTTAATGTACAACTTGAATAAATAAAAATCTACATGTTTTAAATAAGGTTCGTGTATTGGTTGTTATCATACCATCACTTGATCTTGTATGGGGATTTATAATTTTATAACAGATAATTTTTCAAGTTTGACTTTTTAATTATAATGAACATAATTTCTAGTATGTATAATAAAATTAATCATGTTTTCTTGGTTTTTTTTCAAAAAATGATGTTGTATTTAAACTTAGGGTTTAAGTAGTGCGTCATTTCTATGTTAAGCACACCATTCTTTTTCCCCTTACCATATTACACCAAGTGAGAGTATTTCATTTCACTATAACCTTATATAGTTTTAAGTCAATTATCTAAGCTTAAATCTAATTAAGATTTTCCTCAATGGTGAGGTGAAGATAGGGCTAGTTAGGTGGAATGAAATGATGGTTTTATATATGGTTGGTCTTTATGATCGGTTCTTTTTCCTAAATAAAACATAAAGTTTTTAAATAATCTATTGTTTATTTTATAAAAAATGAAAAAAAAATATTAATTCTTATTATTTAACTTGTATCATGATTTTATAAAACTAATTTTTCAGTAAATTTAAATTTTAATACACTTAAAAAGGTCTAGATTTCAAGGTTATAATTTAAAGTTTAAATATAATTATATTTCTATTTATTCAGTGAAAGTTTAAATTGTGATCATTTACCTTAATTTAGGTTTTTCCTTTTCAAATAAAATATTTTCCTTAAAAAGTTTTTAAATTTTAAAAATTTCTTTTAAAAAAACCTTACTTTTCAAATTAGAGTTTTAAACTAAACACTTTTTCTCACTTAATTATTCCTTGGGTTAAAAATATCATTTATTGGTTGTGACTAATATTATACTTAATTCAATACCTATTTTATCACTAGTTTGCATAGTATGTTATCAAGGTAATAAGAGAGAACTTAATTTTCCTTGGATTTTAGTGAACCTTGAACTATTATTTACTTCATATCTTAGATTTAGTATGATTTTCCACTAGATTGTTATGAAGAACATAGTATTCTTATGACTTATCTGGCTTTGTCTTTATAATCTTGAGTATTATTATTATTATTATTATTTATTATTATTAGATTCATATATGATATTTATAATGATTATATGTAACTTTATTCTCTTTGTATTAGTATAGTAATTAATGTTTGATATTGAATAATGTCTATCTTTTAGGTTAATGGGTATGGTAATTGTTATGATCATACTATTCATGAGAATTGGTATTTATTGATATATTTATGAGCATAATATAAGGGGTGTGTATATATTTTCTCATCATATAAACTATACTTAGGTATTCTGAAATTTTTCATATAGGGTTGAATGGGATGGGTATTTCACCCTAACTATTGTATATCCTTTCCCCCTTTTCCATGGGATGAGAATTCACCTTGACTATTTTATCCACCCTCCCCTTTTGATGGTATGGTTTTTATACCCCTGATCTTATTATTCATGGATATTCTCATCATGGTTTCCCTATCCAGGTCATCTTAGATTCCAAGCAATATAGGTAGTATAGGTATGGACCCTCCTAGTGTAGGGAGTTACATATCATAGCCATGAATTCTTATGTTAATTGATTATTTTTTATTGATTACATGTTTTTATTAATAAATATTGGTAAAATTATTTTATCATATATGTATGTAAATGTGCATACATGTTCATGCATATTCCTAATTATTCATTACTAAGTTAGGTTATGTCGGTGGTGCCCTACTGAGTATGTTATGCACACACCCTTCA
Organism: Viscum album; assembly: GCA_963277665.1. Taxonomy (NCBI): domain Eukaryota; kingdom Viridiplantae; phylum Streptophyta; class Magnoliopsida; order Santalales; family Viscaceae; genus Viscum; species Viscum album. The sequence continues at coordinate 1,759,051,650 of OY728150.1, forward strand.
TGGAAAATTTGGTGGACATGAATCTATACTTACATAATTCTAGGTATAATATATGCATGGTTATCTATGGGAATCTATGTAGGCTAATGGGATCTAGTATGGTTTTTGGTGTTCAAACTCCATACAGTATTGGTGTTGGTGGTATGTTTGGTTGGAGGACCATTTGGAACATCACCTATTCTTATATTGTTTTTAGTTTTTGTATCTATTATCATTTTATTTCCCTCAAATTTATTTTTGGTTTATTTTTGGTTTATTTTTATATTTTAGAATACACATTTTATAATTTTATGGAATTCATGTAGTAGTGTCATTGTTTTTCACATTTTCATAATTTGTCATACAGTTTATTGTCTTTTTTTGGGAACTTACAACTTTTAGATGAGGTATGTTTGCCCTTATAAAGAAAATTATTATGAATTATTTTATTTATCAATATAGGTAAATTACTTCCCAATGATAAAATTAGACCCACGGAACTAGACGCTAGCCCCTGGAGATTTTGGAACGCTTTTGCGGTGGTAGTGCATGTGATATGGATAAAAACCAGGGATTCAAGTCACAAACATTACAATAATGACTATGAAAACCAAAAAAATAGAAATATGTGTTATTAATGGTAAATTTAATTTTTTTTAAATTAATTAAGGTTAATATACATAAATTTATTCATTACTAAAATCAATTTTTTATTGATTCAAAATCCACAAAAAAAAAAGAGATTTATGATTGTTCTTTATAAACCATTACCGAAACATCCATATCATAATCATAGAACACCATAACACTTTAAAACACATTTATATCATTTTAATTAACATTATATAGGTTATTAACACATAATCAAGGATCAAGGACCAAAACTACCATATCGAAGAAAGCATGGAACAAATGAAAAAATTAACACTCAATAATTAATTTTAAAAATAAATGATTAATAAATGGGTAATAAGAAATTATAAATGAATTTAATTAATTAAAATAAATATAAATAATTTTATAATATATATTAATAAAAAACATAAATTTATTATATAGGGAGTTAGAGGATGTCCAACCAAGCATGAATCCTAGGTAAGGGTTTTCTTGACTCAATCTCCATTTCCTTGAGTTATACTCTTTATTAGACTATGCTATTCTATGTTTGATATATTCCACCCCTTCTATATTTTATATTGTAATTTATCTTTTTTTCTCATGAAATTACATTTTATTATCAAAATATAACTTTCTATTGATTTTTAATTCAAAAAAAATATGACATTATAAAGGATTATTCTCACCCTTTATATTAGGTATTTCTCTTCCATGTTCATGTTATTTCTTTCCAAAAAAATTATTTTCTTATTTGGAAATTTAAATATGTATTATATTTTATACCTTTAATGTTTCTATTTATCTAAATTAAAAATTAAATTTTATATCTCTTTTATCAATGTAGATTACGTCAAACCATTAATAAGATATTTTAAAAGTATATCTTCCAAATGTTATACTATTTTATATATTTTACTACATATTTCTTATAATTTAACCTTATTTATTTTCATGGTTACATTATTGGGAAATTTATTATTAAAATAAGTTTTTAAAATTATTTTTTTTACCTTATGAAAATAATTTTAAAAGTAGTTTATATCTTTGAGTTTATGATAATGTCACCAAAAACATAAAGAAAACTCTTTTCATGATTTCTTTTATATTTTCCTCTTTATATATAAAATATATATCATATATTGAATTATTTTTCATATATCACCCTCTAAATTCTCTTGTGATATATTTCTTTTAGGTGATTGAATTTGGGATATCATTTGATTCAATTATTGATTTCTTCTTACATGATACCTTATGAAAATGTTTTGTAACCCATTTTATTTCAATAGGTTAATCAAGAAATAATTTATGATTGATATCATATGAACACATATGTATCTTTTATCATTATATAATGGTTGGGAATTGAAATATATGTCCAATTTTTAGGTCAAATCTTTATATCTCATGAGATTAGTATAGGACGTGGGTAGTAATTCACAATCCACTATGTTATGGGATGTGGGTAGTGATGCCCAATCCACTATTTTATAGGGAATGGGTAGTGATGATCAATCCACGATTTTATGATAGTATTGTATAAAATCCTTTAATTATGTTGTGATTTTCTATGATTATGTTTTTTTCACATTCCTAAGTTATGTTTTCATAGTTTGTGATTATTGATTCTACATTCTTATGCCATGGTTTTTGTTATACTTCCAAGATGACTTATTTATGGTTTCATATTATTATTAATTGATCTATAATTATACCTCGTTATTAATTATTATTATTACATTATCACATTCCATTAATCATTTCATTTCTCCCATTATGATGTTCTGATCAAGTTTATGATCTAATGATATATTCTCCCAGACTCATTGATATTCCTTTTCCCTTACTGGGTGTTTTAGCTCTCCCTTTTCCTATATTTACATTTTCCCTAGGTAATGAAGAATATTATTATATATGATATAATGTAACCATGTATAAATATTTTTTTTGGAGAAATAAGTTCAAAATGCAGCTAACCTATAAAGACACCAACCTTTTGGGTTTTGAGAAATCATTTTACTTGTGAGTTATTATGTAACATGTGAAATTATGTAAAATATATGTATGTTATGTTTAGATCATCTTATTTCACTAAATACAGAAGTTTGTTTTGATAAATTTTAGGTTTATGACATTAATCATCATGAAAACCCCAAGGATAATTATACATTTTATACCAACCTCTCTTAAACCAAGAATGGGTTACATCATATTTCCAAAGGGTGGTGGATGAAATAATGACCATAGATATTCTCTAATCTATCATTGGTGCTTTATTTACATATAATAAAGTTTATTTCAAGTCATAATCTCATCCTATTAAAGTAAGTAAATTTTTAATAAGTGGGTGAGGTATTGGTCCCATGTGGTGGTTCACAGAGATGAAGCCCACATACTATAAGAGACTATGGAAGTGAAACGAGAAACACTTTCAATCCAATGACCATAAATAAAGTTTATCATTAGGAGGAAATCCAATAAATAAAAAACTAGTATTCTTTTGTTTTATGTTTTTTTATTCATTTCATTTTATTTTTTTTCATTTTCCACCCTTGAATAAAATACACACCATTGGCAATCACATTTTATCCTTATAATCCTATATTTTCATTAAACTATGATATATCATTCAAATTAATCTATTTTCATATATATAATCATTAATTATGAATAATATGGAAAAATGGCCTTGTGTTTTCATGTTTTACTTTGAATTTTTAGGACCAATATTGGAAAATGTGATGGAGTTGAGGGATTTCATTCATATGAGCCTTGGGAGGAGACATGTTTTCACTGTGAGGGGAGTATTGTTCCCCTAATTATTTTTTTATTATTTTTTTGTATGAATTGAAACTAATTATTTATAATATGTTTTATATTCATACACACCTTAGAATTGGACAATATAAATGATGTTTTTTTAAGTGTGGGGGGATTCTCATATGTGCCACACTTGAAAAATGCCTCTCTCGTGATCTGTGATGACATATTTTTCTTAGATATCATGTAATGGAATGTTATAAATTTCATTCATATATATTATTAAAATGATAAATATATTTATTAAAATATATTTATATTTTTCATATGTTTTAATTGATAAATCATTCTTTTGGGTGAGTTCATAGAGGGAAATTCAGGTGATTATTTCAAATTTTCATCTTAAAAATTTTTATTTAAATATTAAATTTTTATATAATAGTTTAAATTAAGTAAAATATTAAATTTTTAGTCTTATTTATGAATTTTGGGTAAGTGATGCTTGGAATTTTTTGATATCACCCATGTGGTTGTTACGTGGTCGAAATTTTATGATATCTTAATTTTCTTTAAGGATTCATCAAGGTGATTCATTTGAAGAATGGGTATAAAAATATCATGTTAGTATCTCACATCAATAATAAAAATTTATATATCAAAAATAATACCCAAAATTATGATGATCATAAATTTTTCTTCAAATTTACAAGTTAATGAGATTGTGTAACCTATAAAAGTGGTTACACACCATTTGGTGTCTATGAACTCTTTTTTTATCTTTACTAGGTTTATGAGAAGATGGATATGGATAGGGTGAATTTATTTTAGATGTAAAATAGGTGTTTAATATTTTAAAAAAATTATTTAGATATAAAAAATTGAAAAATTGAGCTTGAGTTTACTTATCTGTCTTGGTTTAGATATTGGTGAATTATAAAGGGTCTGTGTAGGATATTCAATGATTATTCATTCAAAATAATTTTCATTTATTTATATTAATTTTGATGTTTATAATTAATTATTTTTTGATATCTCTAAAATTATTCTCTATCTTTTCTTGAGGGTAAACAAAGTTTAAGTATGGGGAAGTTTCATGTATGAAAATTGTGCTTAAATGTTTTGTTTGTTTTTCATGTAAAAATGGTTCCAATACTATCTAATTTGAGTTTTATCATAGTTAAAAGTTTCATTTAGGTTCATTTGGTCTTAATTGATGTTTTTAATAAATAATTAAATATTTAGATGTATTTAGATAAAAAGGAAACCATATCTTAGTGATGTACAATTTGGAAACTGCTCCAAGATGCCCAGAAATCATGCAAGAGGTAAAAATGAGGCTGAAAAGAATACATCCTTTGACTTCATGGTTTTTAATACCATATATAATCATTTCACCATGAAAATAATCTTCCAGAAACAAATAAAGGGGTCAAGAATAGTTTAAAATTTTTCATATTGCAAGTGAATCACTTACCTACCCCCCCCCCCCCCAACCACCATTTTATTCAAGTTTTGATGAATTTTAAGGGGTATAATCAACTTAAAACTCATTGAAGATTAAAAATGGGACTTGATTAATGTAGGAGTAGGTTTATAACTCAACTATAACCATATAAAAACATCTAGGGAATTTTTCTAAGGTAGATTAGTGTTCCGTTCAAGTGATTATTTGTCTCAGGCCATGGAATGCTATCAAATTTTCATTAGAGAAAGAATTTTCTTGTGTATTTTGATGTATTATCTATCTAAATACCTATTTATGTATTTTATGGAATCTTTATTTCTTATTTAGTGGTGCATATTTTATGGATGTGGTGTATTTGATATGATTTTAGACATTAAAGTGTGTTTCCATCAATGATTTGTGTTTGGATTGTGTTGTGATTGAATTATCTTATGAGTCTCACTATAAATCACATAATCAAAGGGTTAAGAGTGAGAGAAACTAGACATGATCAATTATTAGGGGATTCTATGACCATTGGGTTCCCTACCTTTTTTATTTAGGGCTTTTAAATTCATAAAATCGTAGTTAAATCTATCACCGGACCAAGGGTTGTATTTTTCTTAGTTTATTATTTGGGTATCAGATCAAGGAATCATGCATACCATTGATCCCCATACTGAATAGTCATAAAACACCATTTTAGTTATTAGGATCCCAACACAGTATTGATATTTTAATTTTCCTTTCATTTCAATCCAACCTTAGAACCTTACCTCACATAACAGTAACATAGGATATGTTTTTCTTATTTTTTGATTTCCATCCACATTTTTATGTCTATGAGATAATTGTTTAAAATCATATCCTGAAGGAATATTCTTGTTTTCTTTGGGATCATCCCCTTTTTGTAATTGGTGTCCTAGAACCAAATTCATTTACTTTAGATTGTATTTATATTTTAATAAGGTGATATTGATAAAATATATTATTATATTTTTTAAATAGTTATATGTGAATTTAATGTAATAATTACCTAGAGTATCTATTGCATTAAAAAGTTTTTATAAGTTACTAGTTATGATGAGAACCTTGAAATTTTGTAACAAAATTCTTAAATATTTTTCTACATTCAGATAACATCTTATGATGGAAGATATATAATGTTGACTATTAGGTGAAATTTCTCATAAGTGGATGAGACTTAATCTCATGAAGTTCGCACTTGGTAATTTATAAGATAGAAGATTATGATAACAAACCCATCAGAAATAATTCTACAAGTTTTCATATCAATATATATTCATATCTAAGAGAATGTGTAATGATATTTATACTTTAATATTATTATTAATACAAGTCCTAAATAATACAATTTGATGCATTATTATAAATTTTGAAGACACATAATCATGTTGAAGTTGGGTACTTTGGGTGAGTCATGAATGATGTGTTGTAAATTAATAAGTAAAAAATGAAGGGTTTGTCTCCAATGAGCACGTACTCGAGTGGTAGATGATCCTGCTTGGAATCTAAAAGACCCAAGATCAAATTTGGGTGGGGGTGAATTTCTAGGTTACTGTAGTAGTACTATAGAAGTTACTATAGTAGGTATTGTTTGGTACTATAATAGTTGGAACTATTCATTTGATTTGGGCCTTTGGGTCACTGGTTTGTCCCTTTGGACTATAGGGCTTTCGGGCCACCAAAAAGGCCTTCGAGCCATAGGGACTTTGAGCCACAGAGCATTCAGGCCACCATTAGCCTTCAGGACACTGAGCCTCTGGGCCAAATAGGACCAAGAAGTAGGACAAGCAGGCCACACAGGAGAAGACCCTAAAAGAGGATTCATAGCAAGTAGCATCCACCAGAGAAGAGCTAACTGGATTGGAAGAACGAGAGGTTATGGAACTTTCCATTGGTACCAAAAACCATGTAGATCTACATGGGTAAATCTATTCAATCAGACATGTGAGGTGGGGAGCTAGGCACCTTTAAAGATGCAAAATGTTGGGTAGGGGTAGGTTAAAAGTGTATTCAGGTCTTGGGCCTTCAAAGGTCATTACTGGTAATTGCTCCTCTGGGCCTTCGGGTCATGTATGGGCCTTATGCCTCTGGGCCTACGGGTCATGTTAGGGTTCCCCCTCAACCCTTAAAAGGAGGATTATCCAAAAATCAATAAAAAAAATAAGGCATTCATGCTTTCAGAGTAATGAAGGATTTTTCCCTTCTATCTTTATAAAAGATGATATTTTGGAAATTTAATTGAAATAGAACCATCACATTAAATTACATGGCCATGGTGTATTTATGAGTTCATTTTAGATATTAAAATAATGATGTATCAAGAGTATAGGTTGATGACGTGGATGTGTGTATTTCTTGATTAGATATCACGAAAAAGGGATTATATTACATCATGAGCATTCATATGTGGTTTTTATCATTATAACATGTCTTCTTCCTCCATGGGTGTCTTTTCCCATTAATAGAAATTAATCTTGGAATTTAGGCAAGTCCACCTAATTTTACTAAGGAATAGGCCAAGAGGGTCAATCACAAAGTGTTTTCTTTGATTACATTTAAATATTATTTATATTTAAAAATTGGATTAAATATTATTCTCTAGACCGAGAAGTAATATTCATTCAGGTTTTATTAATTGATCACAAATATTAAATAAATATTTATTCACATGGTAATTATTTAATTACAAATATATAATATTTATTTTTCTCTTATTATTTTCATGATAATAAATATTTGTTTATTTATTTATTAAATAATTTATTTAATTATGTGAATATATTAAATAAATATTTATTCTCCAAACTTTGAATAGAATAATTATTTATTTATTGAAAATATTTATTTAAATATTTGTTCAAGAGTCCAATAGATGTTGAGGATGATCGGGCCATATTTTATCTCATGATAAATATTTATTTACAAGATTGTAAAAAATATATTTATCTTTACATGGGTTAGCACACACCATGAAATAAAATTATAATATTATATTATTATATGGAAGGTGGTTCCTCTTGGGTTTAATATCTTATTAAGGTCCTCTAGGAAATTAATTAAAAATTAAACCCTAACCCTAGTTCTATAAATAGAATTTTATCTCATTTTGAAATAGGTTAATCATTGTGCACAATAATTTCCTCTCAAGATATCCCTCCTCCTCTTTCCTCTCAATACCAATAAAGCAAGGTAGATTCCTTCAAGCCTAGAGAAATGTGAAATGATCAAGGAAAATGATGAAATATGATCAATCAATTATGCTAGCACCCGGTGTTTCATTGGAATTGTTTGTAGATCAAAGTAGAATGTGTGGATTTCCGCTAGAGAGGATCTACTTTGGTTCCTCATAATAAAATAACGATAAACCTATCAGGTTCAAATGATCAACACCATCAATGAAGAAAGATCTTAAGTCTAAGGTATTCTTCCTTTTTTAAAAATTAATTATAAATTAACATGAAAAGATCCTCGCTTGGTTCTAGTGAATTCATTTATCAATATTCTTCATAGAATTTTTCATTAGTCGTGAGTTTCATTATCATATACATTATGGGATATCCATAGAATTAGAAAAAAATCCAAGTTGTTCATAGGCCCAATAGGTGCTTCCACTGCGTTCAAAACCTTCAAGTGGTATCAGATAAATCACATTTAATTTATAATTATTTAATTATTTTTTATCTCTATATGCATTAAAATTTATTTTTCATTTCATAAAATTCATTATTGAATCCAATCATCAAGATCTCTTCTTCCTCTATTCGTTTATCACTCATTTAATCTATATATGATTAAATATTAATGAATAATATTTGAAGAACCCATACAGAGATTTGAAGGATTCTAGTTAAAAAATATGGGATTTCACATCATGTATCTAGAGTATATTCCATGTATCTCAGTTCATTGCACTAGGATGTAGTGTGGATTAATTCACCACATTGTGTAATTATAGACATAGGGTGCATTAAATGATTCATGTATTGAACAAGCTGGGCTGAAACAAGGAATGTGGCATTACACACCATATAAATAGGTTACATGCCACGTAGTCCACGCATTTTCATGGTAGAAAATTCATAGTCAAATATGCATAGAGTATTAATTACATGATGTGAAAGGAATGAAATCTATGTAATAAGGAGGTTACATGGCATATAGAAACTATAAACATCATTTATTCCATGTATGTCTACATGTAAATACATGCCTAGTCCCTAGACATGTATCATGGATACACAGAAAAGAGGATACACAACATGTAGCTATATGTACACACCTTATACCCAACCTGTTTATGTAGAAAATTAAAATTAATTTATTATTTCAAAAACCTTATCATTATGTGTTACATGTGTCATTTATTGACTCATAAACGCCATGTTATTGGTTTTATATGATATTAAAGGTTTAATTAATTTTTTTATAAAAATATGAACCATATACCATGTATAGTCATAATATATCGATTACTCTGCATGCATTAAAATAATTACACAAAATGTTAATTAACATGTGTTTTGTGTCCCATTTATTGAATCATATAGTACATTTAATTACCTAATAAAATGTATATGCTATATGTTACATGAGTATATTGTTTACAATCTCAATACATATTGAGTAGTTTGAACTGGTACTCATCGAGTTACTTCCATGTACAAGTTATGTTCTTATTTTATTAAATTTTAAAAAAAATAATTTATTTAATTTATTTAAAATCATAATTAATGGATATATCCAAGACACATTGATGGATATTAAGATAAAATGAATTAATTGATTAATAAAATAATTAATAAGATTAATTTTTTAGTGTTTTATCTTAATAAATGAATGAATCTAAATTAATGCTAGCCAGTTATTTGGAATTCATGTTAATTATACAAGTGGATGGGGATGAGATTAGATAAACCTATGTATGTGTATGGTTTCTTTTAATTTAATTATTACATAGGTTTTTCAAAATATTTTTATTAAATTAAATTGATGGCATGTGATCCATCTATCCCTCCTTATTATGTATGAGCATGTGTTACCATGGTTTCTTTATGTAAACCCCCACTCCTTTGGTTCCCTTCACCAACATGTGAAGTAAATTAATTGTAAATATCTAGATCACAGGCATATGAAGTTGGTTAAATATGGGGAAAAGGTGAAATCAAACTAGGAGATACATAAGATGTAGTTGGAATGGTGCAGCTCGAGCCCAAACCAACTCGAGGAGTCCCCCCTAGGGTCAATGGTTTGTTTATTATACTCTCAATAAATAAACCTCTAGTTAAATATCATGATCATTCCACATTTTATTTATTTTATTTTTGTCTAATGCATGATTTATTTTATATATACAAGATTGTGATCACATAAATAATTGAATTAATATTCAAGGATGGAATTAAAATAAAATGATTATATGTAAATAATTTATCAAGAACATGGTTAATCACTTATTTAAAAATAAATTAACATTAACAAGACATGTAAATGGGTAAAATAAGAAATGTTTCATATGATAAAAAAATATCTCATGTTAATATTAAGTCATTAATCCTTCCATTATCTGAGTTAAGATATACCCATAGTTAAAGTTTCAGTTCAGACCTTTATTGAGGGTGCTTTTAATTATCAGGAAATCCAAAAAAAGATGGTGGGTTGACTTAACCAAACATGTATAGGATTTGATGGTATTTTTCTATTAAATACAAATTTGGAGGCAACTTTTGAGGAAATAGGAGTCAAGATTTCAAAATTAAGGATTCCACTCAATAGAATAAGTAACTGCAAGCTTATAATTGGAAAAAATAGCTACCTAAATACCTTATTATAATTTTCATGACCTTTATCTTGATTATAAGAAGGGAAATATGGATCCTTTCCACTAGAATTTTCAAGTGATGGGACATTCTGATTTCAATGGTAATGGTTGTTGAAACTTGATAAAATAATATGGGTCTTAATAAAATTAAAACTATTATGTCTCACATAATTTTTAATCATGTAAAGCACTAATGATCTAATCTATTATTATTGTATAATAATGAAAATTTCATCAACCATATTATCCCTATAATAAATTTTGGAGATAGAATGTCTTCTAACTTACAGTAACTTCCAAGAATGGTCAGGATGCTTATGAGTTATGTTATGCCATGAATGGAATTCTTATGATCTAGAATCCTCAATCTCCAATTATCCTACTAAGTATGTAAGGGATGAGGAGTTCATTTTCTATGAAAAGAATATGAATTATGTGTTAAATTTTCAGTTTTTAATTTTTTCATCCATTTCCAGCAAACTCATGAAGTTGTATAAGAACATGGATTCCTATAACATAATCTATTATATTTGTGGTATTTATCATGAGAGATCTAGATAGGAATTATTTGATATATTAAATGAACTCTTAATGAAAAAAATTGTAGAAGGTGTACTTGTTGGGCCTCATTTAGGAAAAATCATTGGCTACATTGAGTGTCTAGAATTTCTAGGGTTTAATCTACTTCAAGTAGAACACATTGATCTCGTTATATCATTCATCCTTTAAAAATTATATAGTTTTGTTGCAAATTTTAATATTAACAACATAGATAAGTTTCTCTCAGATCTTCTCACTCTACATCACCAAGTTGATAAGGATATGAATCGTGAAAATCCTTATGTTCTTATGGGGAGTAAGAGGAAAGGTCAGGCGAAGGGCTCTAAGACTAAATCAATGTCTGAAGCTTCTTCAAAACAACCTTCTAAGAAGAGTAGGATAAATGGGTGAGAAAGGGAATGGGACACTACATGTTTCTCATATAGTAAGAAGGGTCACTAGAAGAAAAAATATACCTAGTAAAATAAGAAAAGAGAAGCTTCGAGTGTGTCTGTTATCAAGTGTAATATATATATTTCTAAAAATAGGGTATTATATATATAATAAGGTGCTCACATATGTATTCAAGTATAGGAACCAGGTATATTCTGTAATATTTCCCATGGTGAGGTGGATCTATGAAGCGAAAACAACCAAGAGAATTCTTCAAGCTACATGAAACCCTTCCCTTTACATGCATCCTAAAAAACAAAGTCTGAATATTCCCAAAGGAATATGTAGGGTGTGAGGAAAACACCGAGTAGTAAATCACCATGAATCTATAAAATTCTTGTTACCATGCAATTTTTTGGATCCACCTTTAATAGAAAACAATGTTCAAAAATCATTTCATTTGAAAACATTTCTAATAAAACATCCTTTTTTTCTTTAAAACAATCCATAATCCAATCCATAATAATATAGAAATAAATATTAATGATAACATAGAGGGAAGTATTCAAAAATAATCCATATCTTAAAAGACAAACATGTGATAAATCAAAGCATGAATCATCTCCATCATGAATAAAACCAAGAAAAAATAGACTCTGGCCTATGGGAATATAAAACTAGGACATGCAAGGAATGCTAAGCTGGTGTAACATGATTCCTAATGATACCGATTCTTTCCGTAGTTTATCAATATCATTCCAACCCATTATCTACCCCAACATAATATGTACTTATCCATAATCACTAATAGTGCCTTTCCAACTAGAAATGTGAATGTGTTTATAACCCAATGCACCCAAGGTTCCCATGTGTTATTTGTTCTCAAAACACTCAAGTAAACCATAACTAAAATTTAATAAATAATTTCCATAAGAAAATAATTACCTCTCCCATTCTTAAAATGCATTTTAGAGTCAAAACTATCTTTGAGGAATTTCATTGAACACATGAAGTTCATAAAATAGTTTTTAAAGAAAACCCCCTTTAAAACCATTTTCCACGCCACCAATAATTCATTTAAACAAAGTATCCCTCATAGTTATCAAATCAACCATTTTTACTATCCAACCCGATGGAAAATAAAAGAACAACAAGTTATTCCATGTGAAATAAGAATTATATATATTCACATAACTTTCTAATGAAGTAAACATAATTACCCTTGAAAAAAGTGATTATAAATGAAGAGATTGGGTCCCCAAAAACCTAGATCCATAAGAAACATAATCAATACCCCCATAAAATCCTCTAATTATGAATATTTATTCTATTAATAGGTCCAACACTTTAAGGAGAATAGAGATCAAGGATAGATCCAAATATAGGAGGAGAAAATTGGTGGAAATTAGAATATACCTCAAAGAGATCCACCAAGATTGAAGGATAATCAACAAGATATCAAAGGTAGTACCACCTAGAACATTAAATAAAGGTTGGTTTGATATAATTAGATATTGGGGTGAGATTTGGATTAAAATTTACCAAGGGTATTAGGGTAATTTTTCAATTTTAATAAAACTATACAGGTCGCACGATTAGGCTACATAGTTAGAAAAAATGTGCACTAACTATGCATTCACTATTATACCTTGAAAATTGAATCACGCGGTTACCTGAGAATAGCCACATGTCTGGATTGTAACACCCCAATCTTCCACAATACGCTTCTTATTCAATAATGCAATAGCTTGCATTGTACGCAACTTCGAGTTCTAAAACACCGCGACTAATCAAAGTAGCCGTTATGAATAGTAATAACCACTTTTTTAAATTATAGAAATTTTATATTTCAGAATGGACTTCATTTTTGTATTCGTAATATCGAAATTATCCTATGTTGAATTTTTGGTATTTTTCTGAGAACTTCTAATTTTTTATGAATAGTGAAAAATACTTTAAAACAACTTTTTTAATCAAAATAATTTATTGTGATAAATTATAATATTTAGTGGTTTTAAGGTATAATTAGAATATATTTTTACCATTTTATCCAATGGTGGTCATTAGAATTAATTTAACATTGAAATTGGACATAAACAATTGCCAATCTTTTGATATAAATTGTTTCTTAAAAACACGCTATTTGTCGTAACAGCGGGAATTAATTATTAAATTAATTAATGAAAATTATATTTTTGGAATTTTGTAAAATAGACATCATTTTTGAATTCGGAATATCAATTATATCTTAGGGTGAAATTTTGGCCTTGTTCTGAAAAACTTCAATTTTTGATGAATAGTGAAACCACTAAGTGGTAGTTAAATAACTGATTTTTCGTTTAAATGAAATATTACCACTTCTGTGATTTGATTTTCAAAAATCCGACATACATGGTTGTCATTAAGAAGTAAAATGTGGTTCAATGAGATTAAAATAATTTTTTGGTGAATAGTAACTTTTAAGTTCTTAATCGCGATTAGAGGTAATTAGTGTAGTTTAAGGTACAAATAATGTTTTAATAATATGAGATGAGCATGACACTTGTCCTACTCCTATTGGATGAGTCATGGCCGACCAAGACAACCCATGGGTCAACTTGGGGACCCCATGGAGCCACTTTAGTTGGAAAATGACATTAATATATATTTATTTAATGTTAAAATTAAATTGACACAAACATGAGTTATTTTACTAAAACAGTTTTTAAGTGGGGTTACACAAGTCCAAATTTTGACTATAAATATTCATTAGAAATCTAAAAAAGATTTACTACATCATAGTATTTTTTTTATAATTTTTAGACATTAAATAAATTAAATTATTTATGACATCATTGTGATGCAGCGATGACCTCATTATTTAATGATTTAAATAAAATGAGAAGATAATGCAAAATTCAAGGCTTACACTTGTCCAAAGCCTATTGGATGAGGAGATTTCGAAACCTTATCACCTTAGCCTCTAATTATATAAGTGTGGGACCTTTATAATCCGAAAAGCATTGTGAAATAATGTAACATTTCAATCTTTCCAAAAGTGCCCCTCCTCTCCACTTATAAAAGGCCCCCACCTCTCCCACCTCATTTACACTTTAAAGCCATTTGGCTCGGCCAACCTCTTCCCAAATACTCTCTCAAATTCCCCCTCTTACTCCTAGAAGCCTTACTTTGGGCAGAACTCTTCCCAAGGAATCCTTTGGCTCAAATCAAAAAGAGTTACCCGATTTTGAGGTAATGTCTTTTCTAATGTTGATTTGTTTTATTTTTCTTCTCCAACCCCCTAAAATCTTTTTATTAATTTCTTTTGTAACAATACCAGTATCCTCAATATACTAGGATGTTGTTATAATAAGTATTCGAGCTACACTTACACACACCTACATCTAATGGTTAAAGAACATACGGTTTCTGTGGATGGTGAATTTCTGCCTCACGAAACGATGATTGTTCAACACCCATATAACACCTTCAAAGGTGGCCATTAAGATGTCACTATTTTTATATATGATATATAATATGTTTATGTTTTACTTATGCTTCTGTATTTCTCATTTATGGCATGCTTTATGATTTCCATTATGGGTAAAACGCGATAATTTCATTTTAAGAAGTGCGGACTACCGCCCCCTCAAAGTGATTTGAATCGTTAATGTCATATGTGGGATGTATAAAGGATGGAGTAAATGGTATTATACACTATATTATACAGGAATTATATTATACATTTATATAATTATGATTTCATTCCATTAAATACGAAATTGAAATGAAAGTAGCGTTCATGCGTACGTACGGCTTACCGTCTCCATGAACGGTGCATTTCATTTCTTACCTCTAAATGTTACGTAATATTATAAATGAATGTATATATTGTATATATATGATATATATGATATCTACATCATGAATATAATTCTGGATATAATGGATATTTCACCACATGAACAACTTGTAATTATAAGAAGTTTATTTTTGACTCAAGTACCAAAGATCGACAAAACGACCGTTATTAACTTAAATAATTACATAATGTTCATAACATGGTAATAAGGGATATAAAAGGAATAATGAACATGAAAAAGGTTCTTAATTAAATAGTAATTAACTCTATTTTATTATTCAGGAGGTTAAAGAACGGTCGAGTCAGGACAGGACGCAAAGTAAGGGAATTTCATAACCCAACTTCCATTCTTTGGGTTAATCTCCTACTTTCAAATTATGTCATGATATTATTATGTCGTATATTGTATTTATACTTTCTTTATGTGTACATATAGTGAATACACATAATAGATATATTTTATTTAAAAATGATCTTTTTAAGGGACTTCGTCTCAATCTCCATTCATTGAGGCATATTTTGTTTTATACACAAATTTCTTTTGTACAGTGTATAAACCCCTTTGACATTTTACGTTTATTCAAAAGGAATCTTTTTATACGAATCGTTTTACTAAACGAAAAAAAGGGAATGTTTTTCTTTCCGTACATATGCGGCGACAACGACTACTCCGCCGCTGTGACCATTATTTGAATTTCGGCTTCCTCTATAAGCCATCACTTTTTTTTTGAAAAATAAATACAAAGTTTTAACTTTCTTTTATTTTGGTATTGAAAATGGTTTTGAAAGCGTTTTTATTATAACAATGTGTTGTATTGATATATTGTGATTGAAATGTGGAAATGTTATGTTTCCTTTATGCATGTTTTATGTGATACGATTATGTTATGGTTTATGATATGTTTAAACCTATTCATATGAGGAATGTATTGGACTTAATAAGTGACGGGTGGAGCCCGCTATAGCTCCTCGATGCATCGGTAGGTCTCATGAGACAACTAGACGTGGAATTGGCCGAGGCCCTTTCCTAATTTGATTTATGGTTTTGGCCGAGGCCTTAATCATTTTAGACGTCTTGGCCGAGGCCTTGACAAAATGTTTCAGAATGTCCGGCATTATACATTCCCTCATTATGAAAGTGGTTATTGATATTGCATGTGATTATTCGACCAGTAGAATATCCATGTGAAGAAGTGAATGGCATTATCTCATTTTACTTTTGCCATATTATGTTTATGTTCAAGTTTAAAAGGCTTTTGTTTTAGTTACACATTGCCTTAAATTTTTATGTTTATTTATGAAAGCTTCCGCAATATTGTTATCCTTACTGAGCATCTGAGCTCACCCCTTTTCAATGTTTTAATATTTTCCAGGATGTGAAGAAGTATTTTATGAATGACCTGCAGGGATAGTCAGAAGAGGATATGAGTGTGGACTTTGAATACCATGTTATTGTAGTTTTTTTACTTTTTGATGTAATGTAACGTTTAAGAATGTATCTAGTGTTTCCAAGGCTACTAAACTAATCGGTCATTCGAGACTTGATCTTTTGTGATCATGCCAATGTTACGAAGTAATGCACCGACTCTGGGTAGCTGGGGTCAGGGCGTTACAGTTGGTATCAGAGGCAGTTTAGTACTAACCTTGGAAGCTAGATTTAGATAAACTCTGATTAGAGCACATAGCCCAAAGATAGACTTTGAGGATTAGTATAGAAGAACTTCCCAGAATTTTGGTATTATAGAGATGTTATGAGTTTTCTGAGCAATACATCTCTGTCTAGATACGAGCAGGTGGAGGCGGCTCTGGCACAGATGTACCTAGGGGTAAAACCTGAAAACACCGCTTTGAGCTAGACTCGAACGGGAACTGGTGCACGACAACGGGCCTTGCTGCACTCTTGGTTACGACACTCCCGGGGGATATGCTTAGGATAATTCTCATTTTCTTTACAAACCACTATGAACAGTTATGAGTATATACTTCCTCAAATAAAACCTTTTTATGATTATGGAATATATCCATAAATAGTTCAATTTATGTTAAATATTTTACAAGTATGGAATTATGTATTTTGATTCATAAACTAATCTAGTTTATGCCATTGTTTAGAAATGGCACCTAGTGGAAGGAATGGAAACCGTATCAATGCACGCACTCCGTGTAGGGATTGCCCTCTTGCTCAAGATAATTATGGTGGAGCTAGTGATACAACTGGTGCTGATCAGCTTCTCACCGTACTGGGACAACTCACGCAGGTTATGAATAATAACCTTACTCGTATGGAGCACCCTGATCCGCAACGTGGAGGATCAATGCTAGACCGTTTCATGAGGCAACAACCACCAACCTTCAATGGGAGTACAAATCCTACAGTAGCTGAGCAATGGATAAATTCCTTAGAGAAAATATTCCATGCCTTGGGGAGTAGTGAAAGGGAGAAGGTTGTCATGGCAGTTTACCGCCTCACTGGAGATGTCGATCAGTGGTGGTCGCTGATTCAAAACACAAAGGAAGATGATGACGTATCGAATATGGAATGGAGGTAGTTCAAAGAGATTTTCTTAGAAAAATATTTTCCTCGTGACCATCGAGCAGATATGGAAAGGCAATTTCTGAGTTTGAGGCAGAAGGAGGATGAGAATGTCACAAAGTATGAGGCTAACTTTACAAGGTTAGCGAGGCATGCTGCCGATTATATACGTAACCCAAGGAGTAAGATTGATCGTTTCTTTGATGGGTTAAAACAATTTCTCCATCGAGCTTTAGTATCACAATCCTTCTCATCATACGAAGATATTGTCTCGTGTGCTATCAAGACAGAAAAGGAATTCTCTAAGTCTTATGACAACAAAGTAAAGCAAGAGAAGAAGAGAACGGTGGAACAAGAGACAGATAAAGGGAAAAAGGGAAAGAAGGATTTTCCATTATGTGATAATTGTGGGAAGAATCACCCTGGTACATGCCTAAAAGGAATGGGAGTTTGTTATAAATGTGGAGAAAAGGGTCACCAGGCTCGTGATTGCAAGGGAAAGAAAGAGGCTGTCAAAGTTGAATGCTACAATTGTAGAGAAATGGGTCATTATGAAAATGAATGCCCTAAGTGTCAGGGAAACTTACCTCAGAAAAGTCCAAGGGATCAAGGCCAATCTTATGCTGTGACTACAGTTGAAGCAGAATAATTAATGTATTGGTGCTTTTGGACTTAAGGATTATATTCTGGTTATAAGAATAATGTGATATATATATATAGATTGTACTGCAGTACTTGTTGATTTCAGTAAGGTTTTAATATGATTAAGGCAATCATATTTTTAGTATGTGACAATAAGAGAAACTTTTCTTTGTTTGGGGAATCTGATGTTACAATTGATTTTGGAATTTAGAGACCTTTTAGAGAAAGTCTGGACGGAGGTATTTTGGATAACTATTAAGGTTGGAATGAATTAAGTTGAACCATGGATAGTATTGTTTAAGGTTAAATAATTTCTGAAGATTATTTTTGGAATATTATAATACTATAGTTTTAGGAAAAGGACAACCTGCAGGGTGGGGCATAACCCGTCGCGTCGGACAAAGCTGCAGGAATCGAACCCACAACCATAGTGCGACAAGCCTTTATTTCCTACCACTAGCCTACAGGAAGTCCCTGGTTATTAAAAAATAGATTTACTAATCTAAATGGTATGTGTTAACATTTTGAACCTTATACAATTAGGATAAATAGAATATTTTTGAGTTCCGTTACCATTTGGAGTAAAAGTTGGGTTTGTGGTAAAAATTTATTAACGAATGAAAGTATACATAACAAGTATGTATATTCCCTTACGTTCTTAGTAAATCTCCTAAATAAATTCCTCAACATTATAAAAGGTAACTTAAAACAAAAATGTTGTCGGTTAACTTTTCCAACTGGGGATTCAATGACCGTTTAACCAATCACAAGTTTGTGATTTTCTTGTGGTTAAACTTTCTCCTAATCCTTTTTTCTATAACTCTACATCAGACCTTGATGGTTTGTTTCTCCTCCATATCCATATTTTCATATAATCCTAGAATGGGCTATATCGGGTGACCTTTGTACTTATCCTGCTTTCTTTTAATGTTATATATTTATTAACCTTATTTCCGATGTGGGTTTTCCTCAAAGGTATTTTCTCTTTTCAACCTTTTATTTTCAAAGAAAAATTTCAAATTGCGAGGACGCAATTTATTGAAGGAGGGGAGAATGTAACACCCCGAGCTTCCACGATACGCTTCTCATTCAATAATGCAATAGCTTGCATTGTACGCAACTTCGAGTTCTAAAACACCGCGACTAATCAAAGTAGCTGTTATAAATAGTAATAACCACTTTTTTAAATTATAGAAATTTTATATTTCAGAATGGACTTCATTTTTGTATTCGTAATATCGAAATTAGCCTATGTTGAATTTTTGGTATTTTTCTGAGAACTTCTAATTTTTTATGAATAGTGAAAAATACTTTAAAACAACTTTTTTAATCAAAATAATTTATTGTGATAAATTATACTATTTAGTGGTTTTAAGGTATAATTAGAATATATTTTTACCATTTTATCCAATGGTGGTCATTAGAATTAATTTAACATTGAAATTGGACATAAACAATTGCCAATCTTTTGATATAAATTGTTTCTTAAAAACACGCTATTTGTCGTAACAGCGGGAATTAATTATTAAATTAATTAATGCAAATTATATGTTTGTAATTTTGTAAAATAGACATCATTTTTGAATTCGTAATATCAATTATAGCTTAGGGTGAAATTTTGGCCTTGTTCTGAAAAACTTCAATTTTTGATGAATAGTGAAACCACTAAGTGGTAGTTAAATAACTGATTTTTCGTTTAAATGAAATATTACCACTTCTGTGATTTGATTTTCAAAAATCCGACATACATGGTTGTCATTAAGAAGTAAAATGTGGTTCAATGAGATTAAAATAATTTTTTGATGAATAGTAACTTTTAAGTTCTTAATCGCGATTAGAGGTAATTAGTGTAGTTTAAGGTACAAATAATGTTTTAATAATATGAGATGAGCATGACACTTGTCCTACTCCTATTGGATGAGTCATGGCCGACCAAGACAACCCATGGGTCAACTTGGGGACCCCATGGAGCCACTTTAGTTGGAAAATGACATTAATATATATTTATTTAATGTTAAAATTAAATTGACACAAACATGAGTTATTTTACTAAAACAGTTTTTAAGTGGGGTTACACAAGTCCAAATTTTGACTATAAATATTAATTAGAAATCTAAAAAAGATTTACTACATCATAGTATTTTTTTTATAATTTTTAGACATTAAATAAATTAAATTATTTATGACATCATTGTGATGCAGCGATGACCTCATTATTTAACGATTTAAATAAAATGAGAATATAATGCAAAATTCAAGGCTTACACTTGTCCAAAGCCTATTGGATGAGGAGATTTAGAAACCTTATCACCTTAGCCTCGAATTATATAAGTGTGGGACCTTTAGAATCCGAAAAGCATTGTGAAATAATGTAACATTTCAATCTTTCCAAAAGTGCCCCTCCTCTCCACTTATAAAAGGCCCCCACCTCTCCCACCTCATTTACACTTTCAAGCCATTTGGCTCGGCCAACCTCTGCCCAAATACTCTCCCAACTTCCCCCTCTTACTCCTAGAAGCCTTACTTTGGGCAGAACTCTTCCCAAGGAAGCCTTTGGCTCAAATCAAAAAGAGTTACCCGATTTTGAGGTAATGTCTTTTCTAATGTTGTTTTGATTTATTTTTCTTCTCCAACCCCCTAAACTCTTTTTATTCATTTCTTTTGTAACAACACCAGTATCCTAAATATACTAGGATGTTGTTATAAGAAGTATTCGAGCTACACTTACACACACCTACATCTAATGGTTAAAGAACATACGGTTTCTGTGGATGGAGAATTTCTGCCTCACGAAACGATGATTGTTCAACACTCATATAACACCTTCAAAGGTGGCAATTAAGATGTCACTATTTTTATATATGATATATAATATGTTTATTTTTTACTTATGCTTCTGTATTTCTCATTTATGGCATTCTTTATGATTTCCATTATGGGTAAAACGCGATAATTTCATTTTAGGAAGTGCGGACTACCGCCCCCTCAAAGTGATTTGAATCGTTAATGCCATATGTGGGATGTATAAAGGATGGAGTAAATGGTATTATACACTATATTATACTGGAATTATATTATACATTTAAATAATTATGATTTCATTCCATTAAATACGAAATTGAAATGAAAGTAGCGTTCATGCGTACGTACGGCTTACCGTCTCCATGAACGGTGCATTTCATTTCTTACCTCTAAATGTTACGTAATATTATAAATGAATGTATATACTGTATATATATGATATATATGATATCTACATCATGAATATAATTCTGGATATAATGGATATTTCACCACATGAACAACTTGTAATTATAAGAAGTTTATTTTTGACTCAAGTACCAAAGATCGACAAAACGACTGTTATTAACTTAAATAATTACATAATGTTCATAACATGGTAATAAGGGATATAAAAGGAATAATTAACATGAAAAAGGTTCTTAAGTAAATAGGAATTAACTCTATTTTATTATTTAGTAGGTTAAAGAACGGTCGAGTCAGGACAGGACGCAAGGTAAGGGAATTTCATAACCCAACTTCCATTCTTTGGGTTAATCTCCTACTTTCAAATTATGTCATGATATTATTATGTCGTATATTGTATTTATACTTTCTTTATATGTACATATAGTGAATACACATAATAGATATATTTTATTTAAAAATGATCTTTTTAAGGGACTTCGTCTCAATCTCCATTCATTGAGGCATATTTTGTTTTATACACAAATTTCTTTTGTATAGTGTATAAACCCCTTTGACATTTTACGTTTATTCAAAAGGAATATTTTTATACGAAGCGTTTTACTAAATGAAAAAAAGGGAATGTTTTTCTTTCCGTACATATGCGGCGACAACGACTACTCCGCCGCCGTGACCATTATTTGAATTTTAGCTTCCTCTATAAGCCATCACTTTTTTTTTGAAAAATAAATACAAAGTTTTAACTTTCTTTTATTTTGGTATTGAAAATGGTTTTGAAAGCGTTTTTATTATAACAATGTGTTGTATTGATATATTGTGATTGAAATGTGGAAATGTTATGTTTCCTTTATGCATGTTTTATGTGATACGATTATGTTATGGTTTATGATATGTTTAAACCTATTCATATGAGGAATGTATTGGACTTAATAAGTGACGGGTGGAGCCCGCTATAGCTCCTCGATGCATCGGTAGGTCTCATGAGACAACTAGACGTGGAATTGGCCGTGGCCCTTTCCTAATTTGATTTATGGTTTTGGCCGAGGCCTTAATCATTTTAGACGTCTTGGCCGAGGCCTTGACAAAATGTTTCAGAATGTCCGGCATTATACATTCCCTCATTATGAAAGTGGTTATTGATATTGCATGTGATTATTCGACCAGTAGAATATCCATGTGAAGAAGTGAATGGCATTATCTCATTTTACTTTTGCCATATTATGTTTATGTTCAAGTTTAAAAGGCTTTTGTTTTAGTTACACATTGCCTTAAATTTTTATGTTTATTTATGAAAGCTTCCGCAATATTGTTATCCTTACTGAGCATCTGAGCTCACCCCTTTTCAATGTTTTAATATTTTCCAGGATGTGAAGAAGTATTTTATGAATGACCTGCAGGGATAGTCAGAAGAGGATATGAGTGTGGACTTTGAAGACCATGTTATTGTAGTTTTTTTACTTTTTGATGTAATGTAACGTTTAAGAATGTATCTAGTGTTTCCAAGGCTACTAAACTAATCGGTCTTTCGAGACTTGATCTTTTGTGATCATGCCAATGTTACGAAGTAATGCACCGACTCTGGGTAGCTGGGGTCGGGGCGTTACATGGATACACCATGCACGAGATGTGAAACTGCCACTAGACCCAAACCCAACCATCTATATGGTTTTCCTAGGAATATCACACTTCTAGAAAATCCACACTCAAACCATTAAAAATTCCACTAGAACCAATAGATTTTTATCACATGTTTAATTAACAGTTTCTACTAACCATTCACAGACTATGAACATAGAAAATTTCTCCCAAAATTAAAAATTCTCAACCCCTGGACTCCCAAAAATATTTCAAATCATAAGAAATATGAAAAAAATCAAAACAAAACATACATATGACCCAAAGGATGTATCAATTATCCCCATCATGATACTTTCTACCCCCATAAATAATTCAGGATTCTGGACCCATAAAGAGATAATTACACTATTGTATCATCATCATTTCATGATCCAAAATCTTATGAATAGATGTCAAGAGATATGGGAAGTTAAACCAATATTCCACATTCCCAAGTTATTCAAATATCTTGAAGGGAACCGCATGATTTAGTGAAAACTCACCCTTCTTTTCCAAGTGATGATGTCCTAGATGTGGAGAAACTATAAGAAAAATTTTATTGACAAACTTAAACTCTAGTGGTAAATGATGATGATCTGCATAGGATTTTTGGTTACTCTGAGATGTCCCTAACCTTTTTCAGATCAACTACACCTTTTTTCATCTCTTGAATAAGTCTTGGTCCAACTAAATACTACTCTCTCATCTCCACTTAACATAAATAATATCTACATGGTTGCACATACAACACTTCAAAAGGATCCATTTTAATTGAAACCTAAAAACTATTATTATAGGTGAACTTAACACATAAACCACCAAAATCTAGTATGCATTCCTGAAGAATATCCTCAAGAATTTGAATGGTTCTCTCAGTCTATCAATTTGTATGAGGGTGATACATTGTGCTTAAGTTCAATTGGGTACCCATTTCCTCTTGTAAACCTTTCCAAAACCAAGGTTTAAATCATGTACCTCTTCTGAAAACTATAGTATAAGGTACTCCATGGAGTTTCATGACCTATTAGACATACAAGTTCCTAAGCTCTTCTACCTTGTTCATCTCCTTAATAGTAAGGAAATAAGCCAATTTCATGAGTCAATCAACAATTACCCAAATCAAATTCTTCCCACTAGGAATATATGGTAAACTAACAATGAATTCCATAGATATATCATCCCACTTTCATACAAAAATGGGTAAAGTATACAACAAACTATAAGGTCTCTGGTGCTCCATCTTAATCTTTTGGTGGGTAAGGAATCAAGATACAAAGTCCGAAGTTGATCACCTCATACCCGGACACCAATAAATATGTATCAAATCATGATGCATATTGGTTTTCATAAGGTATACAGACCAACTAGACTTATTTCTACTAACCATCAAATCCTTCCTCATAGTTATTGAAATGACCAATCTACCTTGGAAACTCAAGTCACCATCAGGAGATCGATAACAGTCACCCGAGGTCTCCCCACCATAAAGGATTTCACTAAAATGGTGAAAATTAGTATTTGTTTCTTTTCTAATCCAAATATGATTATAAAATGAAGAATCATATTCCACACAATCTAATAAAACCTTTTCATCAGCTTCTTCCACATCCAAGTGCATCTTGGCAAACATAATCGTCAAAGAAAATTTTCAACTGATTCTTTCAAGGCTTGAGTTGGTAACTTTCTACTAAATGAATTGGTGAACACATTCCATTATCCAAATGTTTATGAAATATAAAATTCAGTAGTATAAATATACTCAACCCAATGTTTCTGTCATAGGTTCAAATCTCTCTAGGAAAAAACATACTTCAAGTTATTATGATCTGAATATATAGTGGCCCACTCTCTAAAGTGGTAGTTTCAATAAGTATTAAGAGCATGCATCACTTTAGGAAATTCAAGGTCATGGGTAGGATAATTCTTATCATGATGGAATAGTTTGTAATATCCATAGGCCACCACTTATTTCCCTATATAATAACACATCCTAATCTCATACCTAAGGCATCATAAAAGACATCATAACCCAAACCCAGTTCTAGAAGAATCAAAAATGGATTTGAAGTAAACCTTGCCTTTGGTTCCTCAAATTATCTCTAGCACTTATCATTCCATTAAAACTTAACACACTTACAGGTCAACTCTGACATTGGAGATGAAATATTCATAAATTATAAACAAAACACAAGTAATAACCATCCAAACCCAAAAAGCACTGAATCTCAAACACATTTCTAGGTTATTACCAAGACATAAGCACATGAATATTTTTAGTATCTACTAATATTCCTCTATCATATATAATTTCTCCTAGAAACCTCACTTCTTAGATCAAAAACTAATATTTAAAAATATTTTCATACAAACAATGTTATTTTAGAGTTTTGAGAACCATATCTAGATGATCCTTATGTTCTTCCTTTTTCTTGGAATACACCAAAATATCATCCACAAAACCAACCATGAAAGAGTCCAAGAACCTATAAAATACATGATTCCTAAAATCCATAAACATTTTAGTAGGGTTATTAAGATAGGATGGAATAACCAAATACTCATAATGCCTATACTTTATCCTAATTGATGCCTTAGGAATATCCTCCTCTCAGGACCTTAGATGATGGTAAACTAATTTCATATCAATCATATAAAACCATCAGTATCCCCTGAGTTGATCAATAAAATCATCAATCCCAGTTAAAGGATACTTATTTTTAATATCCACCAGATTGATCTTTCAGTAATCAACACAAATTTGGAGGCTTCCATGAACCTTCTTTGCAAAGAGCATGGGTGAAGCCCAAGGTGACATGCTCGGATGAATAAATCCTTTGGCCTCAATATCCTCAATCTGAAATTTTAGTTAATTCAACTTATCAGACACCATATGATAATATGGAAAGGATATGGGACCCATCCTCGAATGTAGTTCAATAGTAAAATTGACCTATCTCTTGGGAGGTAACCCATAAAAATAATCAGGAAATACTTTTGGGTACTCATTCACTATGGTGGTAAGTGGTCCACTTAAAAATTGATCAAATTAATCTAGAAACATCTTAAATAATTGGAATAATATCACTCTGATTTTAGGAAGAACAGGCCCCACTCTCCTAGATCTAATATCCCACTCACCCTAAAAGATGTGATTAACCCCATTGGTGGATGAAAAATGAACCAGATGATGATAAAAAATCAATTTGGCCCTTAAAAATCATTCAATCCATGAAAATGATGAGTTATAAGATATAAAGATCAAGAACTAGTAAATCCCACATGAACTCATGGCCAGTGATCATAACCTAACACTTTGAACATTTAAAACCTTTCTCCTTCATTTCCAAAGGAGTGTAAATATTCATCATAAATGGAATAATCTTTGAGCGTAAACCCAATACATAAATTAACTTAGATGGTATAAAATAATGAGATGCATAAATATCAAAAAAAAATCTAGGACCATAGAGGATAAAATAAACATTGTACCTCTCACGGTAGTTATCCCCACTTCATATTCCTCTAGTGTATACTCTACTACATAAAGACATTCAGCCTTATCCCCTTCATGGTATTTCATTTATACCTAAGTATCCACCTTTGCATGAGGATGAGATTCACCACGTTATTCTATGTCAAACCGAACCTAAGAGGATTTGGTAAAGGTGAATCCATTTCTACTGCCCTGGGATACTTTTCTACAAAAATTATTAAGGTGACTTTTAACACCCCTATAAAAGTGAGACTTAAGAGACTAAATGTTACTACCTATGAAAAAAATGTGAAACTTTATTTTTAGGAACTTATCTAATTATAACTCAATAGTTAAGTGTGCTTGGACTAGAATAGTGTCAGGATGTATGACCTCCTGGGAAGTTTCCCAGGGTGTGTGTGAATGAGGATAAATCCCAATGAAATAACATATGTTGAATTGTGGGGAAAGTAATTAGTATAATGAGTGATCCTAGTGGGTAATAGTTTGTGGTGTGTTGGGAAGTCAATCAAGTTATTACAGCATACCCCTAGGATCAAATGACTAGGTTCATAGCCTATGGAGGTTGGGTAGGGAAATGATTGAACTGTGCACAATAATGGAAAATCTTTGGTGCTACCACACAACCAATCTTAGTATGATAAGGTCTTCCACACCGATAACATACCACCTAGTGTTGTCCCAAAGAATCCCCTGTAATTGATCCTGATGTAAACCGATCACCCTTACTGTGCTTCCTTTTTTGTTCAAACAACACACTCTATCTACCCACTACTACAAGAGAAGCTTCACTAAGACCTATCTTTCTCTATAAGTATGTCTCATTCAATCACATTATCAACTACCTCTGAAAAGGTCGGTAGGAACATGAGAAAAATAATTGATCAAATCTCAAGCTTAAAACTCATCTAAAAATATCTATCCTTGAGGAAATCATTAGTGATAAGATTTGGAGATATATGAACTAAATCAGAAGAATGAATAACATAATCCTTCATTAAATGATCTCCTTGACCCAAGGTCACAAACTCATGATCCTTCACCACACGCAACATATAGGGATAGAATTGTTGATTAAATTCCTTCTTAAAAGTAGAAAAAGTAAGTTCCTCATGTAATTTATCTTGAATGATGGAATCCCTCCACTTTATTCTAGGTCCCTCAAGGATATAAGTGGAAAATCTTACCTTAGAGTCCTCTAGAGTCATTATAAGTGGAAAATCATCTCTATTCTCTCAATAAATTCCTCGGGTTTTTAGGATCCTTTGTCACCATGAAATATTTTTGGATTTTTTTTTGTAAACTATAAAACATTATCCTCCATTAGTTCTCAGTTTACACCACCCATTTTACCTAGGGATTGAATAGTTCAAATCACATCACCCAATATAGTCTGATACAAGGCTCGAATCATGTTCCCAATCGCTATAGGATGGAAACAAAAACTTAGGTATCAATACATACATATATGGGAATGATTTCACCCTAAAAATACAGCATAACATGTCTCATGTATAACAAGATAAAGATAAAAAATTAGAGTACATTGTAGTGGAAGAGGTATATAAATACAAGACACAAAAAAATAAATTCAAAAGGCTAGTCCCAATATTAATACTAAAACCATATCCAAGTATCCATTTGACCATTTGACCATCTTTCACCACCTTCCCAAACCATAATAAAGTGACACCAACCAAGAGAAACCGTCAAGCTATATAATACCCTTCCCTTTACATGTTTCCTAAAAAACCAAGTATGTATATGCCCAAAGGCATATGCAGGGTGTGAGGAAAATTCTCAGTAGGATACCTCCATGAATATATACAATTTTTTTTACCTTGAAATTGTTAGCTCTAGATTTAAAACAAAACTAGTTTCATAAATCATTTCATTTGAAAATATTTCTAAAAAAACATCCTTTGGTTTTCCTTTAAAAAATCCATAATCAAAGACATAAGAATATGGAAATAAACATAAATGATAACATGGAGGGGAGTAGTCAAAAAGAATCTATATCTCAAAAGACAAACATGTGATAAATCAAAGCATGAACTATTACCATCATGAATAAAACCAAGCACAAATGGTTCTGGATTATGGGAATAAAAAACTAGGATAGACAAGGAACACTAAGTTAGTGTAACTTTATTCCTAATGATATTGAGTCATGATATAGTCTTTTGGTATTAATAAATCCCATTAGCTTCCATAACATAACAAGAACTTATCCATGATCTCTAGTAGATCCTTACTAACTAGAAACATGCATATGTTCATAACCTGATGCACCTGAGGTTCTCATGTGTTGTGTTTTCTTAAAACAATCAAGTAAACCATTACCACAATTTATTAAAGTATTTCCAAAATCAAATAATTACTAAACCCATTCTTAAAAATCCATTTTAGATTCAAAATCAAATTTGAGGAATTTCATCGAACACGTGAAGTGCATAAAACTATTTTTAAATAAAAACCCTTTAAAACCATTTTCCAAGACACCTATGATGAATTTACATAGATTATCCCTCATAGGTATCAAATCAATCATTTTCACAATACAAACCAAGGTAAAATAAAATAATAGAAAGTTATTTCATGATAAAGAACCATTATATAGAGACACCTACCATGATAATGGAGGAAACTTATATACCATTGAAAAGGGTGATTGAAAATGAAAAGATCAGGTCCTATAAAACTTAGATACATAAGGAACATCATCAATTTACCATAAAAACCTCTATATTCATCCATATATTCCCTTAAGAGGTCTAAAACTTGAAAGAGAAGAGATATCGAGGAGATTTTTAAAGAGAGGAGGATAAAATGGGTGGAAATCATAGCTTACCTTGAATAGATCCACAAAAACCAAAGGAGAATCACCAAGATACAAAATGGATAACCTTCTAGAACATAAAAGAAATTTTAGTTTGAGATAATGAGATATTTTGGTGATATTTTGGTTAAAAATGACCAAGGTTATTAGGGTAATTTTCTAATTTTAATAAAATGATACGAGTCGCATGGTTAGGCTTCATAGTTAAACAAACCATGCAACAAATATATGATATCTACTATCCCTTTAAAACTAAAATGCATGGTTACATGGGAATAGTTTCAAGGTTATACAAACCATGCACAATCCGTGAAACTGTATCTGGTCCCAAACCCAACCATCAATATAGTTTTCTTCATAATATCGCATAATTAGACAAACTAATCTCAAACCATGAAAAATTACACTGGAACCAACATATCCATATTACACGGTTACTACTAACAGTTCATAGACTTTGTGCCTATCCTGTTTCTCCCAAAATTCTAAAATCTCAACCCCCAACTCCTGAAAACCTTTTAAATGTCAAGAGAGACAAAAAAAACTCAAAAAAACATACATGTGACCCAGAGGGTGCCACAATATCAATTTGTATGGTCTATTTCTAGTTAAGTCCATGTATGGGCACTCATGCTTCATAACTTTTACTGGTGAATTCAGTAGATATGGATATGTCTATTTAATGAGGTATAAGTCATATTCCTTATAAAAATTCAAGGAATATAAGAATTAAGTTGAGAACTATCTTGGTAAGAAGCTTAAGAAACTCCACTTAGACCATAGTATAGAATATCTTAATCAAGGACTAATTGATTATTTATAGGAGTTTTTGATTTTATCATAACTCACATCTCCTTATATACTATAATGGAATGGTTTAATTGAAAGGAGGAATTGCACCATGTTAGACATGGTGAGATCAATGTTTAGTTATGTGATTCTTCCATTATCCTTTTAGGGATACCTATTATAAAAAATGGCACACGTACTAAACCAAGTTTCAACTAAAGAAGAAAATGGTATTACATATGAAATTTAGTGTAGAAAGAAACCCTAGTTATAAAATTTATGATTATGAGATTGTGAATCATTTGTTAAGGTTTTTTCTAGCAACAAAATTGCACCATGAGGCACAAAGTGTATCTTTACAAGTTACCCTAAGGAAAATAAAGGATATTACCTACATGATCCTTCAAATAACAAATTTATGGTTAAAAACAACCCATATTTCTTGAAAAGGGTCACATATATAAAGGAGATAGTGGGAGCGAGATATAATTTTATGAATTCTAGTCTCAAGATACAAAAAAGTTAGTGCAAGAACATATTCCACAAATCCCCATGGAAGAGGAAGTTCTAGAGACACAGGTACTATGTATAAGTAAAAGAGAGGTTATATAGCCATAACAATATGGTTTTATAGTAACCAAGTATGGTTATTAATTATTAGTTGATAATAATGATCCTTTAACCTATAAAGAAGTAGTAAGTTTCATAGAAGCTACTAAATAGTAAGGATCCATGAATTATAAAATAGATTCCATATACCAAAACCAAGACTAGATTTTGGTAGATCCTATAGTTGATATAAATCTCATTGTTTATAAATGGGTATTAAAGACGAAAATAGATATACATGGTCAATTAAACACCTATATATAAGGCTAGACTAGTTTTGAAAGGGTTTATAAAATTTCAAGTTATTGACTATGATGAAACATTTTCACTAGTTTCTATTCTTAAATCCATTAGAATTCTACTTTCCATAGAATCATTCCATAACTATGAGATTTTATAGATGGATTTCAAAATATATTTCCTTACTGGGAACCTTTAGTAAGATGTCTATATGGAACAACTAGAAGGGTTTGTGATTCCAAAGGATGCTAATAAGGTATGAAAGTTGTAGAGATCAATTTATGGATTAAAAAATCATTTGGTTCATGGAACATTTAGTTTTTGGAATCCATAATAGAATTTGGTTTTATAAATAATGAATGTGATCCTTGTATCTATAATAGGTTTAGTGGGAGTGCGGTTATTTCCTAATAGTTTATGTCAATAACATACTACTTATTGAAAATTAAATACAAATATTATAGTCTATTAAGTCCTGGTTAGACACTTACTTCTCTATAAAGGACTTAGGTAAAACAATATATATTATTAGGACCAAGATCCATCATTATAGATATAATAGGCTACTTTAACTAAGTCAAAGTACATACATTGATAGGATACTGAAGATATTCAGTATGGAAAAATCCAAGAAAGGATCGTTTCCAATGTCACATGGAATTCATCTTTCCAAGAAATTGTGTCCTAAGACACATGAGGAAAGATAAATGATGGTAAGGATTCTATATGCATCAACGATTTTGTTAGTAATGTATGTTATTCTATGTATAAGGATAAATGTTTCATATGCCTTAATTACGATAGGAATATATCAAGATGACCCACGTGACCACCATTGGATGGAAATCAACACTATCCTTAAGTATTTGAGGAATACTAAGGATATTTTATTGGACTATGGAAGAGATTGGGAACTATTCATCAGGGGATATGTAGATGATAGTTTCCATATAGATCAAGATGATCTAAAATCATATTCAGGGTACATCTTCACTCTCAATGGAGAAATGGTGACTCAAAAGAGCTCAAAGAAAGTCATGGTCGCTGATTCTATAGCATATTTTGAGTACATTTCAGCTTTGAAGGAAGTTAAAGAAGTGTTTTGGATATAAAAATTCATCCAATATATTGATATAGTTCATAAAAGTAAAAAAAATATCACACTCTATTGTTATAATACTGTAGTGGTGGATCTTACAACGGAGTCAAGTTTAGATCAGTTGATGAAGCATGTAATTCATAAATATCATCTATTGATGGATTTTTTTCATATAGGTAATGTCATAGTGAGAAAAGTGTTCATGGAATACAACATGAAGAACCCCTTAATTAAACCCTTAACTCAGTAGAAACATGATCATCATGTGTGATCTAGTAGACTAGAATTCATTGGTAGTTGGCTCTAGTCCATGTGGGAGTCTATTGGAGTTGGTGTCCTAGAACTAATTACTTGTAATTTATATTTTATTTATATTAAAATAAGGATATATTAATAAAATATCTTATTACATATTGTTCATACTTATGCATTACATTAATTTAATAATCTCTTAGAGTATCTCTTTCGTTGAAAAATTCAAAGCAGTTTTCTACTATGATGAGAATCCTAAAATTCTATAACAATATTCATAAATATTTTTTTGGTCAGATAACATTCTATGATGATAAATATGGTATATTTAATTTCAATTTAAATTACCCATAAGTAGATTCAACTTCATCTCATGAAGTTCATACTAGGTAATCTCCAAAAAGAGAGATTATGAGAACCGACCCATCAGTAGGAATTTCACATGTTTGTGTGTCATTAGATATTATTATCTACAAGCATATGTAATAATACATATACTTTAAGATTATTATTAATACATTCCATGACTCATTAAATTTGATGTATTATCATAAATCATGATGACATATGATTATGGTGAGGTTGGGTATATTGGGTGTGTCACGAATGATGTGTTATTGATGAATAAGTCAAGGAATAATTTGTTCCTTATATAATTATAGAAGATGATATCTCAAACCTTTGATTGAAATGGAACCATCACAATGAATTCCATGGACATGATGTATTGACAGGAAAATTTCAAATAGTAAAAAAATAAGTATCAAGCATATAGGTTGATAACAAGGGTGTGCAACCTTCTTGTTGAGATATTGCAATAAATAGATTATGTTACATAGTGACTGTTCATATGTGACTATTATCATAGAGCCATATCTTATTCCTCTAAGGGTGCCTTGAACAATTACTAGACAATAATATTGGACTTTTGGAAAGCCCACCTAATGTCACTAAGGAAGAGGCCTAGAGTATCTCACACAAAGTGTTTCCTTTGATCTTAGTTAAATATTATTTATATTTAATAATTGGAATAACTATTATTCTATAGATTGAGATGTAATATTGATTCAGGTTTTATTAATTGATCATAAATATTAAAAAAACATTTATTCAAAAGGTAATTATTTAATTACGTGAATATATAATTATTATGGCCAATAGGGGCCTATATACCCTGAGAGGGGGGGTGAATCAGGGTATGGATATTCTTTTTCAATGTTCTTCCTACCCCACTGGATCTTGACCTCTTTATTGCAAGGGTCACTTTGTTTTCTCTTATGTGTTTATGTTGATCAATTCTTTTTATCTTTATCTGATGATGATGCTTTAAATGCAATGAAGGGAAGTACACAGGCAGACACAGAGGTTTTTACTTGGTTCACCCTCACTGGGCTGCGTCCAAGGAGCATACGCCGACAAGTTGTCGGTCGTACCAAATTCCACTATTCTTCACTAGATGTGGATACAATGTTCGAAAACAGTCACTCTATCCCAGGCTCACTACCTTTACAAGGTTTAGGGTCAGCTCACTGCTTTCCCAAGGTTCACTCCCTGTTTCTCTCTCTATGGCTCACTGCCGGTGGAGAGGATCACCTACTTCCTCTTCCTTTGATCACTGCACTAGGAAGGGATCCACTCACAGTTTATAGACCTGTAGGTATCTTCATTTGTATGAATACATGCATCCTTAAATGTTGATGGATGCTCTGTTATAGTCCAACTTTCATCCACTGATGAATACCCCTTTGCCTCTAAACACTAGGCAACTACCTTTGGAAACACCTTCGTAGAGTACCCTACTTCAAGAGGCTCCCAATTTTGCAAAGCTCAAACAAGACTTCGCGAAGCTCCTTCCTTTTCACGAAGCTCACAATTTCGCGGAGCTCGGACCATCACAAATCTCAAGCCTTCGCAATGCTTAGGCCGTCGCGGAGCTCAAGTCGTCGCAAAGAGACTTCCCTCATGAATCTCACTGAGCCAACGCGGATCACACGACTTTCGTGGAGCTATAATAGCCGCCATGAAGCTCTTCTTTCGCGGAGCACGCTGCCTTCGTGAACTACCTTCGCGAACCGAGAGCAAAATATTTTCTCTGAAAATTCTATCTACTTCTCTCGAGGGGGTCGGCTTCTATTTATAGGCAATTCCATCGACCTTCAAACTTTCCACGCGAATTCAACGCCACGCCATCTCAAATCGCAAAGCTCCGAATTTCCCACCGAAATTCTCTCAAAATCGCGAAGCACCTCGGAAATTTTTAGATCGCGGAGCTCATCGTAATCACGGAGCATCACCGTCAACATTCCTTCGCGCCTTCGCTGCGAAGCTCCCTCGCAAAGCCCTTCACCACCGCGATGTGCTTTAACTCTGTCGTTCACGAAGCTTTGACGTAATCGCGAAGAATCACCACCATCATTCTTCTGGTCTTCTTGAAATCCAAACCATGAAGCCTATCTTCGCGAAATTCATGCCTTTTCCATATTTAAATATGATCTTCAAGGAAATCCTATTTTCACGATGCTCACCAAACTCCAAATTTTGGACCCCAAAAATTTGGCAAACACTGGGAAACGGTGCCACCTTGTACTGCTCTTTTGTACCGCCTCTAGATCATCCTTTCCTTTGTCATCGTTCTTTGTTAACATGGATTGTCCACAACTTCTCTGGAACTCGACAATTCTCCATGGAAACCTGCTTTTTCAACAAACACAATCAACCCAAAAATACTGCAATGTTACCTTGAGGGATTTTTGCCCAATAATAATATTTATTTATCAATAATTATTCACACAATAATAAATAATTATTTATTTATTAAATAAATAATTTATTTAAGTATGTGAATGTATTAAATAAATATTTATTCATCAAACTATAAATAGAATGTTTATTTATTTATTTATTTAATGAGTAATATTTATTTAAATATTTATTCGATAGTTTAATAAATGCTAAAGAGGATGAGTGGGCCAGATTTTTTCCAGTGAAAAATATTTATTTACTAGATATAAGATAAATATTTATCTTTTTGAAGGTTAGTGCACTCCATGAAATAAAATAATATTATTATTTGATGTTGGGAAAAAATCCTTCAAGGTAACATTGCAGAATTTTTGGGTTGATTGTGTTTGTTGGCAAATCAGGTTTCCATAGTGAATTGTCAAGTTCTAGAGATTTTGTTTACAATCTATGTTGAAAAAGAACCATGAAAAAGGAATAGATGATCTGGAGGTGGTATAAAAGAACAGATACAAGGTGGCTCCGTTTTTCAGTGTTTGCCAAATTTTTGGGGTCCAAAATTTGGAGTTTGGTGAGCATCATGAAATATGGATTTCCTTGAAGATATCATCAAAATATGGAAAAGTCATGAGTTTTGAAAAGATAGGCTTCATGGATTAGATTTCACGAAGACCAGAAGAATGTTGACGGTGATGCTTCGCGATTATGACGAGCTTCGCGAATGGAAGCGTTGAAGAGCATTGCAGCGGTAAAGGGATTCATGAGTGGTGCTTTGTGGTGAAGGCACGAAGTAAATGAAGGAATGATTCATGATTACAATGAGATCCATGATCTGAAAATTTACATGGTGCTTCGTTATTTTGAGAGAATTTCGACGGGAACTTCGGAGCTTCACGATTTGAGCTAACGTGGCATTGACTTCGCATGGAAGGTTCAAGGGTCGGTGGAATTGCCTATAAATATGCCTCAACCCCTTTGAGAGAAGAATATAAAGTTTTCAAAGAAAATATTTTTGCTCTCGGCTCACAAATGAGGTTCGCAAAGGCAGTGTGCTTCGAGAAGAAAGGAGCTTCACAACGGCTAATTTAGCTCCACAAAAGTTGTGTGCTCTGTGTTGGCTCAGTGAGCTTCGTGAAGGAAGTCTCTCTACGGCGACTTAAGCTCTGTGACGGCCTAATATTTGTGAAGGTTTGAGATTTGTGATAGTCTGAGCTCTTCGAAGGTAGTGTGCTCCACGAGGCATGAGCTCTGTGAAGTTGTGAGCTTCGCGAAAAGGAAGGAGCTTTGAGAAGGCTTGTTTGAGATTCACAAAATTGGGAGCCTCGCGAAGTAGGGTGCTTTATGAAGGTATTTACAAAGGAATTGCACAGTGGTTAGGGGATAAGAGGTATTCATCAATGGATGAAATTTGGACTTCAATAGATCATCTACATACAGTGGAGGATGCATTCATTAGTGGTAATGAAGATACCTACAGGTCTATAAACTTTGAGTGTATCCCTTCCAAGTGTAGTGATCAAAGGAACAGGAAGAAGGTTATCCTTTATACTGGCAGTGATCCAGAGAGAAAGAAATAGGGAGTGACCCTTGGGAATGTAGTGAGCTGACCCTAAACATTGTAAAGGCAGTGAGTCTAGGCATAGAAGTGATTTAGGCTGAACATTATTGGTAGTGAGATTTAGTGGATTTGGTACAGTGGAACATCATCGTTGTATGCTCCTTGGACATAGCCTAGTGATGGTGAGTCAAGTAAAAATCTTTGTGTTTTCCTGGTTTCTTCCCTGCATTGCATCTGAAGCATAACCATCAGATAAAGATAAAAAGAAGTGATCAACATAAACAAATAAGAGCAAACAAAGTGACCCTTATAATATAGAGGTCAAGATCCAGTGGGGAAAGAAGAATTTTGAAATAGAATATCCATACCCTGATTCACCCCCCCCCCCCCCCTCAGGGTATCTAGGCCCCTTTTGGTCCTAACAATTGGTATCAGAGGGAAGGTTGCTTTTATCAAATTTGTTTGCTCCGAATTGGTGTAGTCGATTTGTGTGGTTAAATCAGTCTGCTCTTATCTCGGTGTGCCATGGAAAAGGTAAAAACATCAAATAAGAATCAAAATTCAGGTGATATCCCTCAGTGTGGAAGTGTTTATGGAAAAAGTGTGATTCAACTAAAAGAATCAAACATCTTACTGAAGGAAGTCCTGGATGAATCTGATAGGTAAAATATTGATTCACTCAACCATGATGTAGGAATGAGTGAAGTACTTTAACATCAAAGTGATATCAAAACAAATGAGTATGAAGAAGTTAAATCTAAAGATATCTGGATCAAAGTATTGGAAATTAAGGTCAATAAGATAAGAGGATTAAATAAAAGGCTTATTGATGTGGATACTAACCTAAGGGAAAAGAATGATTCTCAAGGTGAATAAATACAAAATATGGCTAGAATGAAAGGAAAACAAAAGGCTGATGATTATGAAGAGAATCAAAAGTCAGATGAAGTTCAGAATCTGAAAGCCAGAAATGATGATCTAGCTACACAGTTTTCTGAAAAAGTTTAGAAGAATCAAAGGCTACAGTAAGAGAATGTATCTGTCTTTGAATCTGTTTCTCAGGAAAAACTGAAAGTAAAGGAGAAAAGTGATATGGTAGAAAATATCACACGAGAACTAGAAGATGAGATGAGTTGTGGAAAGAATATCAGAAGAGAACTCAATGCCCAACTTGAATCAAGAGATATGAAGATTCAAAAGTTGGAAGAAGAGATAGAATCAATGAATAAGGAAGTGGATAAATCCAATGCTAGAGGAAAGTCTAAAATGAAGGATGCCTTGCACTTACTATTTGATTATCCTTCTACAGGTGATGATAAAATGAAAATAAAATTTTCTATTTCTGAAAAGAGGCAAGAACAAATTTTCTCAGCTCAAATACCATATAGTTTGGGAAAAACTGGTATTGTATTTGATGAATTACCTCTCATGCATGAAAGAAAGAGAGTCATGAATAGTTCCATAAGTGGAGGAAATCCTGTAGATGCTAGAGACAGGCCTAAGAGGACAGTTACAAGAAGTACTGATGACATGTTCTATTTCTGTGGGATTCATGGCCACACATCAAGCTTCTGTTCAGAGGCCCAAGAATACATTTCAAGCTGTGAAAATAGATATTTTTCTAAATCTAAGAATAAGAATAAGTGTTATGAGAAATCAGAAAGAAGAGGCTCTCAGAGGAAAGAATTTATTAGATTCTATTACTGTGGAAGAATGGGACACACCATGAGTATGTGTTAGGAATCTTAGGAGCTCAATGTCAGAGGATGAACTCAAACTGCATCAACATCTCAATAGAGAAATGATGAAATTATGTATGAATTTGATGGAAAATGTTTTATATGTTCTAATTATGGTCATTTTTAAAGACATTACCGCAAGAAGAAAGTAGGAAAGGAAAAGGAACTCGAGAGGAGATTCATGACTCCTGTCACGACCCGTCCTCGGGGCCCGTGCCGTGACTACCCCAAGCCCGCCTTCCATAGGCCAGGGGCTGGCGACTAGAACCAAGGCGTAAATCCTGGTAAAAAGGGTAGGCATTTCCTTTGTAAAGTAAACAATCACACAGAGTACAAGCGGAAGAAGTAAACACTAAGTAAAAACTGAGTACAACAGTAAGTGAGGAAAGTAAAAAGGGGCCAGAAATACAAGCCCAACTGTAAAGTACAACTCGAAGGGAAAACAGCAACTGAAAAGTAAAGCTGCTACGCCGAGCTGTCCACTGGAAATCCCACCTGAAGGGTGGGTACAGATAGCTCCTCTGCTCCTCGGGTCCCGCCGTCCGCTCCGAGTATGTCTGCCCAGTGGTCCACCTTCGGGTACCGCCTCGTCGTCACGTCCACCTCTGGGTACCGTCTCGTCATGAGGTCCTCCTCCAGGTACCATCTCGTTGTATAGTCCACCTCCAGGTACCGTCCAGTCCTCGAACACTCGGCCTCTGTCAGCACTGCCCGTCGTCTGCAACCAACACAACGAGGTGCGGGCATAGCCCGTGCAGGGGTGAGTATAATGATACTCAGTAGGGACCCCGAGACCTTCAAGGTCTCACTAAACCAACAAGGATAACCACAAAGAAGATCTCAACAGATAACCTCTACTTAGGTATATGCCCATATATATACCTAAGTTATCAAGTAACCCATCTCAATCATGAGGAAACACAAGGATTGTGAAATCAATGGATAACCACTACCCGGGTATATGCCCATACATATACCTAAGTTAGCAAGTGACCCATCTCAATCATGAGGTAAATACAAGGTCAAAAGTCTCAGCTCAACCAGGATTTTCATTATCGAAACCGTAACTGCTGAAGAGCTCCATCTCTGGAGTGTACAGTGGTCCTGTCACGACTCCGAGGTACTTCTCACTAACCTAAGACTGCTGAAGAACTCCACCCATCGAGTACTGCGGGCCAGCTGCTACAACCAAGCGCTCCCATGTGCCGCTACAACCAAGCGCACCTCTGTCGTGGGTCTGCCGCTACAACCAAGCGCTCTCATGTGCCGCTACAACCAAGCGCACCTCTGTCGTGGGTCTGCCGCTACAACCAAGCGCTCCCATGTGCCGCTACAACCAAGCGCACCTCTGTCGTGGGTCTGCCGCTACAACCAAGCGCTCCCATGTGCCTCTACAACCAAGCGCACCTCTGTAACACACCGAGTCGTTCGATCAGCAGTCATCGGGTCTCAGCCAGCTACACGGTCTCCGTACTCCGCACGCTCGTCACTGGGAGGGTCCGCTCCACGAGCTACAGGTCGATACTCCAAGTATCTCAAAGTCCCACGAAGAAGTATCTGAAAGGACCGCCACGTCATAGGGGTCTCAACGCAACAGACGGTGCGTCAATCGGACGCCCGGTCTGTGAGTTATTAGCCTTTTCGTCCCAGGGGCCCGGTTGGTTTCGTGAGTGAACCAAACCCGGCCGTATCTCAACTGTACCCCGAACTCTCATAGGGTAAACTCATAGGTACCGTTTCTCAACGCGATCACCAACGCCGCTGACGGTTCGTCAAACGGATGTTCTGTCAGAAAGATATCAGCTTTTTCGTTCCAGGGGCCAGGTTGGATTTCGGTGCGATCCAACCCGGCCACTATCCATCTGCATCCAAAACTCGGGCGGAGGATGCCAAAAGTTCCGTATCGTCAATAGGAACGCAACGCAATAGACGGTGCGTCAATCGGAAGCCTGGTCTGGAAGTTATTGGCTTTTCCGTCTCACACCCACCCTGAGAAACTTCCCAGGAGGTCACCCATCCTGATCACTACTCTAAGCCAAGCACGCTTAACTATGGAGTTTTAACCACGTAGCCTCCTGAAAAAGAAGATGTACCTTGAGTATAGTATACCGAAACGACCGTCTCGATCCAAGGATCGCGTTGCCGCTGACGGCGAGTCGTTTGGAGGCCCGTAGCCCAAGATACGGGCATTTGACCAAAAGTGGTCCGAAACTGGGGGTCTGGGCCCGGGCCGACCCGGCCCGACCCCCCCTGGTCCGACCCGAACCGGGTCGACCCGACCCGGTCCGGCTGGACCCGGCCCGGCCGGCGGTGCGGCCAGCGCGTCGTTCGGGTGCCGCGCGCGGGGGGCAAATCCCCCCCCCTTTATGAAACTGCGGCCCCTTAATTGGGGCTGCTTGAAGACTCGGCCGTGGGAATTAATACCCCCGGTCTCCACTGCCCGGCCGGCCCGCACTGGCCGGCCGGTTTCGCCACCAAGGACTGGCGACGGCCGGTCCTTC
Organism: Viscum album; assembly: GCA_963277665.1. Classification (NCBI taxonomy): domain Eukaryota; kingdom Viridiplantae; phylum Streptophyta; class Magnoliopsida; order Santalales; family Viscaceae; genus Viscum; species Viscum album. Next base: position 1,759,092,927 of record OY728150.1, read on the forward strand.
CTTCGCCGACACCGGCGGCCCGGTGTCGGCCGCCGGTCATCTTGCTCCGCCGCGGCCTGGAACCGGCCGCGGCCTATGCCGTTCGGCGCGATGCGACGGCATCGCTTCCCTCCTCCGCGGCCCCGCTCCGGCCGCGGCGCCTTTGACTTTCTTCGACGCGACGCGACGGCATCGCGTTCTTGGATTTCTTTCCACGGCGCCGCGCGTATCTTCCGCAATAAATCTTGTGGTGCGACGGCACCACGTTTTCTCGTATCATCCTCAAGATACCATCACAAAAAACAAAGGAGGAGGGTCGGCCGTGTTTGTGCGGTCCGACCCCCTCGCGTTATTCAATAACAAAAAGGGTTTTAATCCACGATTATCACCAAGTTTGTATTCACGAACAATTAAATAAATAAACCCCTACCTCGATTCAGATACGGTGCACGTCAACAACCCGCGGAAGACGAGCGTCGCGGAGGTCGGGCGTCGCGGGGAAAGAACGTCGACTCTGTTGTCATCGAGGTGCGTTCGAAGGGGAAACGTCGTTGGAAGAAGACGTCGCGTTCTTCGGTGGAGATGTTCTTCGTTGGAGGTGTTCTTCGCGTTCTTCGTCGATGTTGAAGAAGAAGAAGACTTAGCCTTTTCTCTCCCAAGTCTCCACCACAAGAACAACTAACCCCAAAATAAAATAATCCTCCCACTTATTTTATTAACCCAATATAGGTTTTGAATTTCAAGAGTTTGAAAATTCAAAACCCATATTTAACTCACTTAAGTTATTAACATAAGATATTATAAAATTAAGGAGGTGTTAAGTTATCAAAACTTAAATGGGGGGTTTAGAGGGGTTAGGAAAGTTAAGGAATTTGAAGAGGTGGGGAGGGGTTTGTGTGGGCCCCACCCTTTCAAATATCCACACATGGGAAGTTGGATGGATGTGGGCCCACCACCAACTTCCCATGGGAGAAGTTAACAACTTAACATGAAATAAAATTGATTTAACAATTTTATTCACTTTTTTAATAAAACCCCAAAAAATTAACTTCTTCTCCCGCACAAACGCAACTACGGTAAAGGTTCCCTTAAGCGATTACCGGCATTGCGAGTTCATCGGTGCAATAGGATTTCAATTCCGAGCACCGGTTCAAAAGATAGAAATTCCCGCTTGCTCGTTCACTGAACGTACCCGAGCCAAACTTCGGAAATTAATTCCGGGCACACCGGGCCTCGGAATCAGGCGCCGTCAGAAACTGCGTTCTTGTAAAATTCCAAAGAAAATTAAGAAAAAATTTTCCTTGAAATTTCTGGGTCTTTACATTACTCCCACCTCAGGGCTTTACGTCCCCATAAAGCTTCAATACAAACTAGTGTCACAAAAGCGGTACAGAGCATGCATCTGAGCCTTCCGCTCCCATGTGCTTACCTGGAGGTTCTGTACTGCCAAAGAAAGTGCACCCGAGGAATCGATCATCCTCGTAGGATCTGCTCCTGTCGATCCTCGATCCCCACTGGAACCTCCATGAAAGACACCCCATCGCAATTGTCCAGCTCCTCATAGTCGATGATATGCGCAGGGTCGAGCACGTATCTCCTCAGTTGAGATACGTGGAAGTCATCGTGCACCTGGTGCAACTGCGGTGAATGGGTCAAGCGGTAAACCACCCCGCCTACCCATATGGGGACCTAAGAAGGTCCGCTGAACCCTGGAGATAACTTGCCGCCTTGGCCACATCTCCGTAAACCTTGTCGAGGTGAGACCCGTATAAGAACGTGGTCGCCATCCTCAAACTCCAGATGTTTCCAATTCTTGTTAGAACTGGAACTCAAACGACTGTTGCCACGAGGGTAAGGTTGGCCGATTCAAGAGTGATCGGTCGCACCCTCCCGTGAAAGAGTTTATCCCGTGCTGCCTGGGGTTTCCTTTTCACCGACCAAGGAAAACTCATCCCGACGTTTGCCTAAAACTGTCAATTTGAGTATGAACAGTTATTTCCCATTCCATACTCAAACTAACGTCGTAAGGCCTCGACGCTGTCACCAAGAGATTCCAACCGAAACTCTCGCCTCGAGGGTCTGACCACACCGTCGGCGTAAGTGTGATTATCAAGTCTCCTCCCAAGGTATCTCCAGACATGAGGGTCAAGTCCACGGCTTACCAGAAACTCTAGGTCTAGAACAAGATTTTTGAAAGCAAGAAATGATTCACATCGACGTCCGTTACTACAACATCTAATAGTGGACACAGACTGTCCCTTGAATCATTTCTAGAGCCATTGGGTCACACTTCTTGACCGCATGCAGGCGCACTCTTCCTCCGCCCTCCAGCTCCCTGAGCCTGGCAGGAATAACTAAGGCGGGTGGTTGTACCATGTTAGGATGTACACCACCTCATGCTGCTCTCCAAGCTCTGCCTCCACGTCTACTGCTTCATAGACTCATCTCTCCTTTAAGCTTCCTCTTCTTAACACACCCGAGTCTCTATGACTGGCACCGGTTTCCTGTTTCTTACTGCACTGAGCAGTCTTCATCCTCTCTTGGATGTCCTGGACCTCCTTTAGTCTCACAAGAGCTGCTATGATTTCTTCTTTGCCGATAAGAGAAACCCAGTCTCATCCCCTGGATGAACCACATCTGTTGCCTAATACAGTCAATCCTGACATGAATGATGCATTCATGCCATGGATGACGTCGTAAGGCCTCGACGTATCTACTAAGAGATCCAACTGTCACTCTCGCCTCCAAGGGTCGAGTCACACTTTCGGCATCAGTGTGAGGTCACTGGGTCCCCTCCAGTAGAAATCTCAAAAGTGAGGTTCAAGTCAACAGTTTAACCGGGACCACTCAGTATCAACCAAACAAAAGGACAGGAAAGCTCTTTTTATTATTGCAGCTCATAGTACAAAGACACGAATACAAAGCAACATGGAACTAGAAGTACAAAGGACGTATCCACTAGTTCCTCTCCTGCCCACCTACTCTCAGAGCTCTACTGCCTTGTCCACTGCTCGGTTGTTACTCAAGCACTCGCCGCTGCTTCTGTCTCGGTGGCTCCTCCAACACCCACTGATCAATCGTACGAGGAGTCGGACAGTCACGTGCCAGGTGACACTTTCCGCCGCAGGAGTAACATTGTCCGTTTCTGGCACGCCTGGATCTGACCCCACCTCGGGTGCCCTGCACCACCAGTCCTAAAACTCGAGATCGTCTAACTGCTAGTCCGGTCCTCCTGGACCTCTGCATCATCTGCCTACTGCCCACAGATGACTCGGATACTGATCGAAAAGCATGCGGCAAAGGCAGAATCTCATGTACACGCTCGGGGTGTAGAGATACTGGTACAAACTCCACCCTGAAGAAGGTCTCGAAGTCTTCCCATGCGAAGTTCATCTCATCGCAAAACTGGAACAAGTGGCTCCACCACCTGCCTGCTGCTGCCTGAAGGAGGTTGGTAGCAAAGATCACCATGAAGTCTGCCGGCGTCCCCACTAGCCTGAAGACTCTCACCACAGCCTTCATCCAAACCTCATCCACCTTCGGGTCCGTCTCTCCCTGGAACCTGGGTGGCCTTTGGCGCTGGAACTCGTGCAGCGCGCTCAAGCGTCGTGCATCGCCTACTACTGGGGCTGGTGGCATCAGTGGCCCAACGGGTAGCAGTACCGCTGGTGCCTCCACTGGTGCCTCAACTGGGATAGGGCCCTGTACTGAGGCCTCGTCGCTCGGTGGGCTGTCAGTACGTACCACTCTCGGGGCTCTAGCTGGTCGTCCATGAAAAGGAATTCTGAAAGAAACATCGTGACACGGTCAAACGTTTATACCTGGTGAGCTGACCTGGTTTGAGCTGTTTTAAGGGAAAACCTTTGAAAACAAACACGCAATCAGTGTTTTCGTGCACAAAGTCAGAAATCATTTGTCAGGGTCCTGGTGTATGGATACGTCGGCCGCCCGTACCAACACTGGACTCCCTGAACTGAAAACCACACTCGGTACTCTCAACACTATTGCTTCACAGAAAGAAACATCAGAGTTATAAGTTCTGCGGTAGAACCGAACTCCTCTGATACCAATTTGTCACGACCCGTCCTCGGGGCCCGTGTCGTGACTACCCCAAGCCCGCCTTCCATAGGCCAGGGGCTGGCGACTAGCACCAAGGCGTAAATCCCGGTAAAATGGTAGGCATTTCCTTTGTAAAGTAAACAATCACACAGAGTACAAGCGGAAGAAGTAAACACTAAGTAAAAACTGAGTACAACAGTAAGTGCGGAAAGTAAAAAGGGGCCGGAAATACAAGCCCAACTGTAAAGTACAACTCGAAGGGAAAACAGCAACTGAAAAGTAAAGCTGCTACGCCGAGCTGTCCACTGGAAATCCCACCTGAAGGGTGGGTACAGATAGCTCCTCTGCTCCTCGGGTCCCGACGTCCGCTCCGAGTATGTCTGCCCAGTGGTCCACCTTCGGGTACCGCCTCATCGTCACGTCCACCTCTGGGTACCGTCTCGTCATGAGGTCCTCCTCCAGGTACCATCTCGTCGTATAGTCCACCTCCAGGTACCGTCCAGTCCTCGAACACTCGGCCTCTGTCAGCACTGCCCGTCGTCTGCAACCAACACAACGAGGTGCGGGCATAGCCCGTGCAGGGGTGAGTATAACGATACTCAGTAGGGACCCCGAGACCTTCAAGGTCTCACTAAACCAACAAGGATAACCACAAAGAAGATCTCAACAGATAACCTCTACTTAGGTATATGCCCATACATATACCTAAGTTATCAAGTAACCCATCTCAATCATGAGGAAACACAAGGATTGTGAAATCAATGGATAACCACTACCCGGGTATATGCCCATACATATACCTAAGTTAGCAAGTGACCCATCTCAATCATGAGGTAAACACAAGGTCAAACCAAATTCTGAGAAATTATGGATGTTGAAAAATGTTGATAAATTCACCACATAAATGTTGGATGTGAAAAGAAACATAAATATATGTTACCCAATAAATGTATATAATATTTGTGGTTCCACTCAAAAATAGAAAGTTTTACAATCTGTGAAATCCAAACATACTACACCACAAAAGAAGAGAAAAAGGATCATAGGCTATTGTTGGTGTTGTTGGAAGTTTTGTAACAAGTCATTGGAATGTTGGAATAACATATACACTCATGTAAATAATATAATTCCTGCATTTATGGGAAGTAAGGTTAAATAAAAGATAATACCTTCACCAAAGAATATAAATCCATAGGAAAATAAAGGTGAAATGTTAGCCTTGGGATGTGAACAAAACAAGAAGACTATTAAAAAAATTATTTTCCAAGAAGAAAAATGATATATCCTATCCTATATCAAAGGGAGAAATAAATATTTCAATAAAATCACTACCCCTAGGTAAAATAAGGCTCATTTGGTTAAAGTATAGCAACAAAAGGTGTCTATACAGAATACATATCAATATGGAATATCTAAGTTCAATGGTTTTTGCTGGTGCTGTGAAAAGTAAAGACACAAAGCCTACTCTTTCTGGTATAACATTTCATTTCTAGAAAATAGACATGAATCAATGGGGAGTCATGGTGAAGATATGGTAATGGGTTCTCATAGAAAGAACATTATGACCAAAAATCCATCTAATATACTAATTCAAAACAAACATGAATTCTTAGAAGAAGTTTGTGGAAGATATAAGAATAAGGGTCACATATATGAGAAATGTATGAAAAAACTACCAATAGATATTCCCTATACTGAGAAAGAGAAGAGGCTTCATCAGAAACATGATAGAAAGTCATGTGAATATTCTAAGAAGACATTTAATGTCAAGAAAGAATGTTTGGTTGTTTGAACAAGTCAACTGAAATTGGCTAAGCGGTTGGAGGAAGCTGAGAAACTTTCTAAATCTAGAGGAAAGCAATTTATTATAGAAACTGAGGTGTAAAAATTTATTCCACATAAAGTTGATAAGTTGACTAAGATTGGTAGAAAAGAATGTCTGGGGTTGAGAGGCAGTTCTTACCCTGAATGTTACTCCTGATGAATAATAAGGCCCCTCTATATTCCCTTATATATGAATGATTGTGTACTAACATGAATTGAATTAAAGTAGATGGATTCATCCCTTGAAGGGGGAATTGATGATATGGAGCTATTAGATATTCACTACATAGTGAATGTGGAACCTATAAATATCTTTATAAAATTAAAATATGAGATATGCCAATCACACTTTCATCCCTCGTTCTTAATCATATCAGTTAAGGGGGAATGCTTGATTTATGTTAAGATGATACAAAGAGGGAGTTATATCTTTTTCAATTGAATTTTTATGATTTTTTGTTTGATTTTTGTGTAGGACTTATCATTTTATTGATAAATCTAATCCCTAAAAGAATATTTCAGAATTTCTAAGCATTATTTCACATGCATGGTTGTTTATAGACAACATATACAACCTTGGTTTTATCTCTCTTGTTTTATACAATGGTTTAGCCCATGTAGATATATATTTTATTAAATAAAGATGTTTTTCTAAGAAAACCATGTGAGATCATCCCTCTCCTAGAAGTGAACAGTAAATTTTCATATAAGGGAGAAGAATATGTTTTTAGAATAAAAATGAGATGAGAAGACCCCCACTTACCATTTTCATTTTATTTCCAATAAGGGGGAGAGAGTTTGAGCGCACATATTTAATTTTAATTATCTAAAGATATATTGGCAAAAAAATACAAAGGGGGAGATTGTTGGGCCAAATGTTTCATTCGTTGTCAATGATGTATCAATATGTGTTTGGTGAGTTTGGATGAAGTGGTGATGCTTAGAAAATTGTTATGGGTTCACCTGATGGAATCATATGTCATGATTGAGAAATTTTCCATGTCAAATGTGATGATTTTTGGACTGATATTAATTTCAAATACATGTGTCAAGGAGGAAACATTATTTAGTATAATGTTTCGAAAGAATAATTTAAATGTCGTTACAAATATTAGTTTTCTTGAATATTTGAATAATATATTTTAAGGGATTATCATTTAGTGATGGTATTTATATGGATCAAGGATGGAATTCTATTTAATACTTAGTATTTATTAAGTATATTTCTATGGGTCATTAAAAAAATGGGGCCAACCCACTAGCCAGCCTAGACCAAGCTCAACCTCATCATTGTGGGACCTGAAGGTCAACTATACTCAAGGGAGCATCCTAGGATAGCCCATGGGTGGCAGAGGAAGCATAGTCCCATATCATGTGGGTGGTTCTGTGTATAAGTCCCATAGGAGAGCATTCCCAGAGGCATGAATGGGCCTATGTATAGGGCCCGCAGGGTGTTGATGGGCCTGCGTAGTTGAGGTGTGTCCCGTGAGGCATGGGTGCATAGTGTGATGGGTGTTGATCCCCTGTGGATATCTCAGGGTTGTTGCAGTATGGGATCATTAATAAAATAATAAAGATTACATGTTAAGATGTGATTTGGGACAAGATTCAGATGCCAATATTCCTCTTTTATTTAAAAAGAAGGATTGAACACCCACTTTTGGATGAGTTTGATCTCAGTTGTCCATTCATTGTCTTCAACCTTTACTGCATCTTCAAGCTTCGACGAACCTGTGAGATCAAAACAACTAGAATACACTATCATTCAAAATTCTGGCCATATTATATAAGGATGTCGATGGGATTAGTTATTCAGAATCAAACCAAAATCATGCATGCAATCTACATCTTGCATGCATACGAAGAGTTTGAAGAATGAGCTACTGCTGAATGCAAAAAAAGTTGTAGTAGGGAGTTTGTATGTTCACAATTTATAGATTAGTTCAAAGATATACATGAGGATCATGAATTCATGGAATTAATGTGAAGAAAAACATGACCCGCGTAATATGATACACCATGAAATACAGAATAAGAATAATTGAGGATTCTGAAAGCTATGAGGTTCAAAACATTGAGATATGTTGATATTTTCATCACTTTAATGATAGTCCTCAATGAGTAATTATTCTCAGATCTAAGTTAATTGACATATTCCTATAAAAGGATAGGACTTCTCAATAGAGAGGCTATTTCTGATCATTCTTGAGAGTGATCTTCCATAGAAAAACATAGTCCTCATGTAGCCCCTTCTAGCACGAATAAAGAATCCCTATTTGCGATATAATTACGTGAAAATTAATTGAATTCCATGTGAATTAAAATTGTGAAAAAATAACACTTGAATATCTTCATGGAGAACCTATTTTGTGAATCCATTCCGAGGTGCGCGATATCCTTACATGTTACACTCCCAAGTTTGTGCGAACTATTTGAGACATTGTGAACCAGTGAATAAAACCTCACTGAGTTTCTCAAAGGTGAAATGAGGAACTTTCACACAAGAGATGGTGGAATATACATGTGTGAATAACCTTGTTTTCACATAATACAATGAATTAATACACATGCATTGAGAACAAAAGGTAGAAAGTGTGTGTTCATAAAAGGTTCACATGAAGAAACAAATAAGAATATTGAACACCCATCTTGCATGAAGGAGGAAAGGGAATGCATGTATATTCATGTATACGTGAATATTAGAGGCCTCACATGCATTTAATCATCATATACATGCATCAAGTACATATGAGATTTTTGAATTGATAATTCAAGAAGAAATGAATTGAGTTTGTGCAAGTCCTATATTGCATAAAATATTCAAGAAAAATTTTTGTGCATTGCTTGCACACATCAAAGTGATTTTGGGACTTAAATAGAAGGAATAGTTGCTCGATCATTGTTTCACTGAGTCAAATAATCATACACAGGTGATCAGAGACATTTTAGAAAGACCAGAAGGTTGAAAAGGTACTTGACCACAAGCAAGTGTGATTCAGCGATCTCATGGAGGAAGATCAACATATCATCTTGTAGTATATCATCCATGAAGAAATGTAGAATTCTCTTAGTTGAAGATGGGATCAGTTGAATTATTCTATTTGGATCTAGGATCATAAGGAGACTCTTGTTTAAATCTGGAGTAAGAAGTATCTCAATAGGATCTAGGAGTAGGATATAATTGGGGGTATAACCAACCAAGACAGAAGAGTAGGATTGTTGGGGGGTATAACCAGAATCAATTGGAGGATCGACTACTGGGGTGTATAACCAGTTTCTTACTTATCTATTATAATCATTGATAGTATTATAGTGGATAATACATGTTGAGGGAATAACCAACATGTAAAGAAGTGTGTCTTTTTACCGAACCTTGTAAATATTGTGTGTTGATCTTTCTCTTATTACTACTATACACGAGGTGAGATTAAGAGATAATATTGAGTAGATCAAGAACCTTAACAAGTTCAAGAGTTTTAATTAAAAATAAAATGAATTCATAAAAATAAACCACTCATTCATCCCTCCCCTCTTAGTGGTCAGTCTAGCCTGGGGCACAATAGAATCTCTGGAGTTAATCACCCATGACCCCAACGTACTAATAGTCCATAAGAGAAAGATTCTCTTATCTTCTATCACGGGATTCATAGATCCTCATATAGAGGAATATATTTGATATTTCTCCCTCCATTCACTACAATGCTTATTGAAGTATCCTTTCCTCCCATAATGCCAGTATAGGGGAGTACCATCTGCCAAGATACTCTTACTCTGACTCCTCCTTCCTTTCCCCTTTTGGTGGATTTTTCAACCAGATATACATCCTCTTCCCTCCATGTTGTATAAATTATTGGAAGATAGATGGATATAATTTTGATTAATCTACTCATTAAATATAAAATCATGAATGTTCGTGAACTTCCAATCATCCTTTCTCCTAGTGTTACTCACAATGGTCACCATTACATCCCATGACTCCAAGAGTGAAGAGAGTAACAACAGTGCCCAAACTGAGTCTCCAAAATTTTACTTCACTGAATATAAATGAATTATAATTACATTAAATTCATTTATATGATCAATGAAAGATCTTATTTTTTATATTTTTATGTTTAATAACCTACATAGTAAGAACACTTGGGTTATTTTCTCCAGCTTCTCATACATGTCATCTAAAGCTTTCATGAGGTCCGATGCATTCTTCACTTCTCTAATGTTATACACCACATTCCAAGAAAGTGACATATACATCAACCTAAGTTATTTCTTTTCTAACTTATCCCATTATTCCTTATTCTTCACTTCCATCTTGGCTCTATTCAATGGAATATTAAATTCCTTCTATAAAAGGTAATCCTCCATATGCATTATCCAGAACCCAAAATTGTTTCCATCAAAATTCTCCACCCAGACCTTACTCACATAATATGTCATCCCTTTAGAATTTTTGAACTCTCGCTACTTATAGACAACATAAAATGATATTTTAGGAACTATAAACTGATATTTTCTTATAATTCAAATGGAATAATTTTGTTACTAAACTGAGCTCTAAAACACATTCAATGGGACTTGATCGTCTGGAAATCACTCCATACTTGAGCTTCAATACCATTTGTGGGGTCCATGGACTCCTAGTAAAACCACTAAAATATACTCCACTGAATCTTCACATGTGAAAGAAAAATATATGGAATGAACCACATGCTATGACATTCGTAACTTGGAACATAGCCGCACTTAAGCCACCACACCGCAATATAAAAACTCCAAATTATGAAAATAATAACTAATGGATGAAATGATCATAAAGAAATAAAATTATAAGAACAAAAATTATATATATGGTTTGGGATTATTCCCTAATCCGCAAGGGAATGATTCTTTACTATTGCTTGAAGGAAATTATTGTAATGTCAAGTGCTCAAACTTTAACTTTTTATGTCTACCAACAATATGAAAAAAATCCCTGCTTAAATAGAGTAACCCAACCAATGCTTCTAGTCACCACTTCCATATGATCTTAATAAATCACCATCTACCTCATCTGATATTCATAGATAATCCTCCATGAATTTTAATGGATCCTACCACCTTAAGTATCTATATCGGTGCATTGTTCTACCTATGTTAATTTTTCTAGAAATAAAGTCCAATGTATCTTCTGATGTTGTAAATTTCTAGTGTTCTATGTCACTACACCTACCAGTTTTCATCTGATTTTAATATCCAGTGAACTAAAGTCAGCTTCATTTTATCTATTTCCCTTCCATCCGTCGGAATTAAGTTCACATGATTTTTTATCTTTTTGGTGGTCTTAATTTGATCTACCAAAAAATGAATCTCACACTCCTAACAAAAAAAGAATAGTTAACTAAGTGATATAGTCCATCATATGAAGACATATATAGTATAAAGATAGGTTGTGGCATATATTTTGTTCAATTATTGATGATGAGAACTATAAACAAATTTTGTTTCTAGTTAAGAACAAATTTTAAGATCAAATGATGGATTTATATGTCATTATATTTTTTGTCAAAGATATTTTTTCTGTAATGGAAGTTGGTCCATCGTAGCCTCAGGATATAATATTGAATCCTCATACTATGAAATCTCATGGAGGGATAGGGTCTTTTAGGGATAGTCATCCATATAATATAGACTTTATAGATGAGAATTTCACAGACGATGAGGATTCATAATAAGAATATTAGGAGGAGGATATATAATAAGAATAAGATCTTGAATAACATTCTGATCCAACCCCTATGATATCACACCGACCTTTGAATCATCATCCACCATTGGCATCATGGTTAAAAGAAGGTGTGGCATTCTTACCAGAATTTGATTGTTTATCCATTTCTCCCAACATATAATTTCCAGGAATTATTAGTGGAAAGAATCAAATATCTCATGAAAGTGTTTTTTATATTGGGAAAGAGTTTGATAACAAATAATTAATGATGATTGTGATCAAACAGTAACAAATTGTATGACATTATAGTTATGTCATGGAAGAGTCAAAATGAGTGTGTTATATGATTCGATGTGACCAGTTCAATTTAGATTATCAAATACATTTTAAATCTATGCTTGATAACAATTTCCATTGTTGATTAATCTCTCTATTTACTCTGCACACATGTATTAACTCAAGAATATCATAGGGTCACATGGCCATAGATGTTGAATTCATTTCAACTATTATTATTGAAATGATAAGAGCATGTCAAAGAGTTATAATAGTTCTGGTAGGGGAGAGAATCAAACAACATTTAGATTATGATATTTCTTATAGGAAGGCATGAGTTTCATGATATAAATCTATTGTGAAAGTGCATGGTGGTTAGGATAACTCCTATCAAGTTTTACTACTGATTATAGATCTCTTTCATCACAAAAATTAGGTTTTATACTGGTTACACACTATTTAATATGTCAGCCATCATAACCTATTTGATCAATTGAAGTTAGTGTTTGATAGATTATTTTGGTCATTCTTAAATTGTGTGGATACTTTCAATAATTACAATCATTTTATCTAGATTCATGAAACATTTTTGTATGGAAAGTATACTAGAACGCTGTTGATTTATGCCACACTGGATAGAAATCATGCCCCCATACCATTGATATTTTCTATTTTTGAGAATGATAAATTCTCATATTAGATTTGGTTCATGTATTTCTTTTGAGAGTTTATTAAGGATGTTGAAATAATTTGTCTAATTTCTAATCGGTATCGAGAAATCAAGCAGGCAGTATAATTTTGGTATCTTTCATAGAGAGCACCCCATTCTTATCATCAATATTGTTTTAGACATGTTGTAAGAAATGTGAAGAATAATATTAAGGATGATTTCATGAAGAAAATAATCATTAAGTATATGTTTCTTTTGATAATAAAATCCTCTTAATAGAGATTATAATGTTATATGTATTATTATTAGTTCTCATTTTTTTAGCGTACAAGCCCCAACAGCATAGGATGGAGGAGAATTTCAAAGGAATTCATAAAGTTAATCAGGAGATATATGGCTATATAATGAAAATTAAAAAGGATAAATAGTCTCTAGAAATTTATAATGGGTGGATATATAGACACATGGAAACTAATATTGTGAAATGAATTAATGGATTCTTCAAGGGAGTTCAGAATCTACCCATCACAGGTAATTAGGAATATTAATTTTAATGTTTAAAACATTAATTTAATTAATATTTTCTTTATATTTATTTAGTGTGAGAACTCTAGGTAGTGGGGCATCACTTTGGACTTCTTCTATGGAGATCTGGGGGATTTTCCCTAACTAAGATCGGTGGGATGTCTAGTACTTACTACACTAGAATCACACTGAGTAATATATTTAGATATTATTAATTAGAATATTCATAGTTAAAATAAATGTTCTTTTAATTAATAATTTCTTTATATTTAGTTAATTTGAGAAATCTGGATGGTGGATCATCACTTTGGACCTCTTCAATGAAAATCTGGGGGCTTTTCCCTAGCAAAGACTGGTGGGATGTCTAGTACTTACTCCACCTGACTCACACTAAGTAATATATTTCAAGAGTGTTAATTAGAAGACTTGTAATTAAAATAAAATGTTAATATGATGTTCTAAAATTAAATTATAGGTTTAGTGTAAGAAACCTTCTATCACATAGTGATGTATTTTATGGAAAGATGAAAATAGGGTTGAAGAGGATCTTCATAGAGGGATGTGATATAGACACTAATTATACTGAGATATTGATAGGATTCTATAGGATGATACCATATTTTTTGTTTGTTCACTTGACCATGATAGGTGTAGATTTGAGTCCACTAAGTGACATGATCCTTTGGATAGTAGTAATGATAGTGTGCTTATAGTTTTACTAGAGTATCATTACGTTGATTGTGGTAACTTCCAAGCATTATGGTATCATTGTGCACAAGTGGTAATAGTGTGTTCTATTGTATGGTTATCTTGGGAGTGGTTCATTGATCCAATATATTAATTGAATATTATTAATGACTACTAAAGTTCTTCATGGATGCTTATAGGTGAATATTAGAATTTCAGTCTGCACATTGATGCACCTACACTTCTACCAAACATGGATAGGTTGTGATCAATTGGGAGGTAAAAGTTTAACCATATTCAAAATGAGATGGTTTGACCTAGTGAATGGTCGCCTTCATGGGGGTTTGGTTTATGTATCCATGAATTTCATTCCCACACACATTTCCCTAGATGTATTGTTCAATCATAGAACAATACATAGGATTGATGTTGTACTCTAACTGTTAATGTGAAAGTATTTGTAAGAAATGAATTGAATTTTTCTATAAATAAAATCTCCATATGATTTTATTATTGATTTTGAAACCATATTATAATGTGAATAACTTAATTTTATAGTCACAATAAAATATTTTATTAAAATTAAATAGTTTTAACAATTAAATGCCTTCCAAAACTTTATGGAAATGGTATAAATTTACTCATGCATATTATATACCATCATCGTCTCAAACACATCTTGTGATAAATGACCCTGGAGCTCAAGATGTGTGGGATCCGGCTATGCTATCATAGTTTATTAATCATGAGACATCCCCTTGTATGGCTTTTTTGATGTGTTTATCTCATTTTCATCATCTTCAAGGGGTCCAACAAGGAACTCATATTTTTTAAATATATCTCCACATCTTATGTTGGGGAGTCCTCTATGTGGTACATTCTAGATTCATCTACTTAGCAGTATGAGGAGGTAGCAGTAGCGCAGCATATTTAGGTGTCGGCAGTAGTAGAGCAGCACATTAATGAAACAGTGCCACATCTGTATGTGACCCCTATTGAGGTAGAGGTAGTTCATAAAGAGGAACCTACTCTTTTAGGTAGTACATTGGAGTGGTGTAGACGTCATATCTGAAGTGGGCATGAGCTTCATACACCAAGTTATAGAACAAATAGGAAGTGGCATTGATATTTTCCATTGTAAAACATTTTACATATAAAAATATCTAATTTCTAAAGTAATTAAATACCTTTTTAGAATCCAAATTTCAAAATAAATTTTCAAAATCACTTAACTATTTTAAAAATGAAGAATAGAAACAAAGAGAAAATTATAATCAGATAAAGGTAAGAAAATAAAAGAGAGATAGAAATTTATCAGAGTGTTTCCATGAATTCAGTATCTCTCTCAATCGATGCCATAACCAGGGGTTGCACTACCAATTTATAAGAAGTGAAATAGTAGGTGGGAGGAAGATTGGTGGGGGTGGGTGGCCCACCCCCATTAAAAATCATAACCACATTAAACGGATGCTTAATACCCCCCCCCCCCTTAGGATTCACACCCCTAACAATGTCATACGTGTTTTGATGTTTCCTCATTAAAAAAATTCCAAAAAATATAGTGGAGTAAAATCTAGAATAAGGAAAAGAGTACAGCCATGTAAACTCCCTCTGAAAATTAAATTACATAAATAAATTACAAATTTTTCAGTCTATGAATCCCTATTTCATGTAAAAGCTTTCTAAAGATAATGGTTGGTAGTGCATTTATAAATAAATAAGAAATTTTGTCGCTAGATTAAACATATTGCATGTTGATATATTTGTTCTTCTTTAACTCTTGTGTGAAGGAGAAAAAAATCCATGGTATTTATTTTGTCTAGTCATTTTTTATGAAGTATTCCTTTAATTATGTGATGGATACAGCTCTATCTTTGAATAATATTATTGGGCTACAATCCATAGGTACTCCACTTTTCACTCAAATGTGTTGAGTTATAGACCGCAACCAAACACATTCTTGACATACTTCGTGTAATGTTATTACTTATGCATGATTTGAAGATATTGTAATGAATGTCTACTTTTGTGATCTCCAAGATGTGTAAATACCTCCAACTTTTAACACATAACTAGTTTTTGATCATGCATTATGCGGATCTAATAAATAACCTACATCTGTTAAACTGGCCATCTTCTTTTCTAATTTGATAGAATAGAATAAACCCAAATCAATAGTGCCACAAAGATAATGAAAAATATGTTTAATTCCACCCCAGTGTCTTCTTATAGTGGATAAACTAAATATCATTAATAAATTACTAGAAAAAGATATATCATGATGAGTAAAATTAACAAGATACATGAGTACTTTGATGGAACTAAGGTATGGTACTTTTGGACCAACCAACTCTTCATTTTTTTCACAATATCAAAAATGAACTTTCTCAATATTTAAATATTGAAAAACCATTGGAGTACTTAAGGTATTTTCCTTATCCATATTAAATTATTTTAGGGCCTTTTAAATGTAATTCAACTGATGTAAAAATATAACACTTGGCATATGATCAGTTTGTAATCCAAGATAATTCTTGGTTTCTCCTAGGTATTTTATTGAAAATCCATCCTTTAATTTTCTCATTACTGCATTGATCTCATCTAGAATTCTAATGATATTCAAATCCTCCACATAAAAATAAATGATTGCATATCCAAATGTTGTTTTCTTAATAAAAACATATGGGAATATGGGGTAATTTACATACCTTTTATTTAAAAAAAATCTCAAATGATTATAATATATATGTCTAGATTTCTTTAATCCATAAAAGGATTTCTACAATTTAATTGAATTTAGGTATTTGGGTTTTGATTCCAATACTTCAAGTATTTTGAATCCTTTGAGGATTCTCGTATATATTCTAATATCAAGTGAACCATATAAATAAGTTGTAACAACATCCATAAGATGAATATTATCCTTTTTAACTACTACAAGGCTGATTAGATATCAAAAAGTAATATCATCAATAATTGGAGATTATGTCTCCTTATAATCAATTCCAGGTATATGAGAAAAACCTTGTGTGAAAAAATGAGATTTATATCCTACAATCTCATTTTTTTCTCATTACATTTAGGCATAAAGACCCATTTATATCCAACGGGCCTCACAACTTCTAGCATGAGCATGATATGTCCCAAGCCCCTTCACCTATTGAGTGAATTTAATTCAATTTGCATTGTGGCTTTCCATTTATTCCAATTGGTATTTTTTTGACATTCCATAATAGACCTTGGTTTGGGATCTTTATTTTCTATATCATGTTCCATAGAATATAAAAATATTTCATCAATATTTCCCACATTACTGTGATTCCATATATCACGTATAGTGGAATAATTAAGAGATATTTCATTATTTTCAAAACTTTTAGGGATTTCTATATCCAATTAATTATATTTATGATTCTCATCATGTGTTTCTTTAAGAACACTTATGTGTTTCTTCTGGAACACACACCTCCATATTGGGGTTTTCAATTATACTCATTCCTTTTCTTTTCTGTAGATTTCTATCCTTTGAGCCAATTGGTCTTCCACACTTCAAGCATGTTTTGAGATTTCTATGGCATCATTATGTAATTGTGTCTTCAGGACATCAATTCTAGTCGGTGCATTTACAACTAGTACATGTGATTTAGTTACTCCCTTTGAATCAGTAAATGCCTCAGGCAATTGATTTTCTAGTTCTTTAAAATGTAAAATATTTTTCAATTCCATCTCACACTGTCGGGTGGGAGGATCGAGAAAAAATAACATTTTCACATTCCTAGAAATATCCTCTCTTTGTTTCTTTTCTCCCCCTAATGCTGGGAATACTTCTTCATTGAAGTAACAATCAGAAAAATGTATTATAAATACATCACCAGTTTTTGTTCAAGATATTTGATGATGGATGAGGATTCACATCCTACATATATTCCCAAACTCCTTTAAGGTCCCATTTTGTACGCTGTGGGGGAGCAATTGTCATATATACTACACAACCAAAGATTCTTAACTGGGAGATATTTGGATCTTGGACAAATGGAAGTTGGAGTGGAGAGTGATTATGATATGCACTTGGTATGATGCAAATTAATGTCGAAGCATGCAATATCGCATGACCCCATACAGATCTCGGCAGCTTTGTTCTCATTGCTAATGGTATATCATTAAGTTGGAGGTGTTTTATTAGTGATTTGGTTAAACCATTTTTTGTATGCACATGGGCGACTGGATACTCCAAAATAATTCTCATTGCCATAAAATAATCATCAAAATATTAAGAGGTAAATTCTCTAACATTATTGAGTTTTTCTTTCTTGATGACATAATAAGGGAATTGTGCTCTCAAATTAATTATTTGAGTAAGAAATTGTGAAAATGCTACATTACGTGTTGAGAGAAAGCATACATGTGATCATCTGCTAGATGCATCAATTAATACCATAAATATTTAAATAGACTACATGATGGATGAATTGATCCATATATATCCCTTTGAATTTCTTCAAGAAAGGTTTGCATTTCAATCTTAATTTTAGATCAAGATGGTCTTTCAATCAGCTTTCCAAGAGAACAAGTCTCGCATGGAATTTTTCTTACTGAAGAGATCTTATGGACCTTTATTGAATGTCTATGAGAACTTTCAATCATTTTTCACATCATTCCTAAACTTGGATGACCTAATCGGTCATGCTGCAAATTAATGATTTCTGATCCATTCTTTACTATCATATGTGTTTCAATTTCCCTTATATATGTTTAATTCAATCCAGGTGATAATTTTTGTAGTTTTTTTAGTACATGACTTTTACTGAATTTATTAATGGTAATGTACATGTACTTTTCATTTTTCTCATATATAGTTTGGGTATTATACTCATATCAGTATATATCATTGAAACTTAACAAGTTTCTTTTGGACTTCAGGGAAAACACCACATCTCTTTTAAAGAACTTTGTCTCATTCAGTAAAGAAAAATTTATTTACCGGTCCCTTTTATCAAATCTACAAGACCGGATATAGAAGTCTCAATTAGTCTTTTTTGGTTTAAGATCAAAGAAATATTTTTTATTTTTAAAAATTGTGTGTGTTGTTCCACTGTCTTGTATTCAAACATATATTTCGTTTATGAAATCCATTTTAATGCTTCAAATCAAAGACAATAATATTACAAGAAACACTTTATAAAATTCAAATAATACAACATCAAAAAAATATAAAGCATACAGAACAAAACATCATATCACATATAACAACTATTGTAATTTTTCTGAATTATTTTCAGCTATCATCTCATCAAATTCACAAGTAAAATCACCCGCTTCGAGGTAAGTGAAATCATAATTTGATGGCTCGTGATTCTCAGTAAAATTCACTTTCTTTTCTTTCTCTATCTCAGAAAAATGTGGTTTATTCTTCTTTACTTAAAGAGATGCTTTATAGAGCTTACAAAGATGCTCTCGGGTTCGGCAAACTCGAGACCAATGTCCCTTAGAACCACACCTGTAGCAAAAATCTTCAAGATTCCTTGGAGTTCTTGAGCTAATATTTCTTTGATTTTGATATTCATTTCGAGTGTGTTCGTGGTTACGACCACATCCTTGGCCACGCCTACCACTAAAACCACATCAACCACAAAAATCACATCTCTGAATTGTTCCATGATTATTTTCATAAAAAATAACATTTGTTTTAGAAAATGTTATTGCTGAACTAGTAGGACGAGACTAGTAATTTTTAATTAAAAGCTCGTTGTTCTTCTCTGTTACAAGTAATGATGATATGATATCAGAATATTTTGTATACCCTCGCAAGCAATGTTGCTATTGTAGGGTGATTTGAGATGCATGGAATGTCATATATGTCTTTTCAAGCATATCAGCATCTGTAATCCTAATACTACAGTACTTTAAGTGTGATATAATTTTATACATAGCAGAATTGTAATCACTGGCCCTTTTATGGTCTTAGAAGAATAAAGCATTCCATTCATCACAAGTTGCGGGAAAAACAACCTCCTTTTGATGATCATACCTCTCTTTAAAACTCTTTCAGATTGGATCTCTTTCTATGAGATATTCACATTTCAATCCTTCATCGAGATGTCTTCAGAGGAAGATCATCGCCTTTACTTTATTTTGGAGGGTTTGTGAATTGTTTTAGTGAGATCCATCAATTCAAGCATTTCAACATCCATCGTCCACAACATGTAATTACTTCTGGTGATATCAAGAATGGTGAATTCGAGTTTCGTGAGATTTGACAAGATGATAACTAGGGGGAGATAGAGAAAAGAAAAAAATATATTATTTAAAATAAGAATACAATGATAGTTTGATTTTTGGTTAAAACAAATACAATAAATAAAACGGTATAAAAAACATTAAAATTATGTTAATATTATCATTTAATAATTATTATTTTTATATCCCACCTTAATTAGTTTATAAATATTTCACATGGGTGTTTGAAATAAATAAATCAATGCATCGTATTGCTCGTTTAAAACTTTCTTGCGCGTACTGATTTATTAATTAAATCATCCAAGCAGTTGTGGGCTTACCCGAGTGTTAAAGGATCCCCATAATCATGTATTAAACCTGGATTCAAATTCGAGAGGAAGAAAATTTCCACAAGTACTGTTGTAGTTAGGGGTGTCCAGACCCGACCCAACCCGAAGGGTTCGACCCGACCCGACCGGGTTGGGTCGGGTGGGGTCGGGTCACACAGGAAAAACCCGGGTCAGGTTCAGTTCGGGTCGACCCGTACATGGGTTGGTTCGGGTCGCGGGTTGGAGTCATTTAGACCCAACCCGACCCGTGACCCGATGCCAGCTAAAAAAAAATTACTCCCCTCTCTCTGCCTCGCTCGCGGACTCGCGGCCCCCCCAGACTCGCTCGCTCCACTCTCCCCGTGGTGACCTTCCCTTCGTGAAGAAGAAAGAAACCCTACTCCCCTCCTCCCTCCTTCCCTCGCGATTCAACTCGACCAATTCGATAGCCTACAATAACTCTCCTCCTCCCTCTTTTCTTCCCTAATCTTGCCCAACCCCTCGACTTCTCTGATCCCTCTTCTCCCTTGCGAAAAATCCTCCCTCCCATCCATACTCCTTTCGTACCTCTGACCGAACCCAGCCAGAAAAGGGCTCCTCGTTCGCCTCCTCCCCCAATAGACACCTTCCAAGTAATAGGGGTTCCAGAGAAAACTACCTTGGACTTGTGTCGCCTCCTCCTCCTGTCGGTTGTTGTGTCACACAGCTTGTTTGTGTCGTCTGGTAGGGCTAGGTGAAGAGGGTTCAGCTCTGCGAGTTCAGCTTCGAAATTGGAGGAGGCTCCCCTCAAATCATCCAGATATGGTGAGGTTCAAATTGTTGGTTTGAGGTTTTCAATTGATTCCTGTTTCGACTGAGTTGATTTAGAGTTTTCAGACTGAATCAATGTTATTAACTCTGCTCCTGGTGATGATTTTGTTGCATATGTTTTCGCTTATTCGTTCTTCAAATCTGCTACTGGTGTGTGTTTTGTTGATTTGATTTTCCTTTTTCTAGTAATGTTTATTTATACTGAATCATGAATTTACTCCACTTTAACTTCAATTGGTTCTTTTACTGGTGTTGATAGTGAGTCACAGTAAGAAACGGTGGTGGAACGGGATGCCAATAGTGACTCGAGAAGGTGTCGGTAGGTCGTGTTTTCTGCTAGCCATCAGTGGCAGTCTGGCATGTTAGTAACTGGAGGCAAGCATTTTATTTTTTTATCATGTTATTTTAAATGACGTTTGCCATTATGTATGAGTTCTCAATTTGGTTTTGCTACTCCTGTGGAATTCTGGTTTGGTCACAAAGATTGACAACTTAGTTCGACTCAAAATCTGCTAGAATTTAGAATTATTTCACTATGACCAATTCTGTTTTGGAGATGTAGTTTTTGTTTTAGGGATTTTAGGATATGTTCGTTGAGTACCCACCACCACGAGGCATGACCTTCATTGCATTGGTTTCATTTATCATTGTAATTTCAAATCCATATATTGGTTTCAAAATATATTCTCCTTATATTCTGCCAGGAGTGTGCCACAGCTAACATCAATTAGCGATTCATGGAATGTGATAAAATAAGTGGTTCTTCTAATCCTCTAATTGGCACAACCCAAAGTCAGATGGGGTCTACTCCAACTGCACATTCAGTAGGAGGGAGTAGTAGCATACCAGTTGAAGAAAGTGAGGAGGGTAAGAGGTCTCCTAAAAAGGTAACAGTTCCTAAAGCTCCTATTGGTTCTAGAATTTTTCAAGCTTGGGATCACTTTCATAAAAAAAATGGAAGGGTTGTTTGTAATTATTATGGAAAAGATTATTCTTGCACATCAGGCCAACATGGAACTAGTAATTTGAATAGGCATTTGATAAGGTGTAATAAAAATCCACACAAAAATCTTGACAAAAGTCAAATCACTCTCATTCTTATAAAGAAATGTGAATATGAGGATGATGGGACGATTAAAATGTCAGTAGCTCATTTTAATCAAGAAGAGTGCAGAATAGCTCTTGCTAAAATGATAATCATTGATGAGTTATCATTTAAATATGTTGAGAATCAAGGTTTTAGATAATTTATTGAAGTTGTTCAACCTCAATTTCAAGTTCCATCTAGACAAACAGTTGCTAGGGATTGCTTGTAGTTATATCTGGCAGAGAAAGAAAAATTGAAGTCTATGTTTGATATGTTCTCTCACATGGTATGTCTTACCACTGATACATGGACTTCAATTCATAATCTAAATTATATGTGTGTGACTGCACATTTTATTGATGATAATTGGATATTGAATTAAAAAATCATCCGGTTTTGTCTTGTTGCGGATCATAAAGGGGAAACAATTGGTCGGGTATTAGAACAGACATTGAAACAATGGGGGATTGAAAGGATTAACACTGTTACAGTGGATAATGCTAGTTCTAATAATACAGTGATCAGTTATTTGGTGAGGAGGGTTAATGATTGGAATGGGTCTATTCTTAATGGAGAGTATATTCATGTTAGATGTTGTGCACATATTTTAAACCTTATTGTTAGTGATGGGTTAAAGGAAATATCGACATCAATTTCTAGAATCAGAGTTTCCTGCAAATTTGTGAGAAGTTCACCTTCAAGATTGGCTCTTTTCAAAAGCATAGCCGAGGAGTTAAAATTTCCTAGTAAACAGGCCATAATTCTTGATGTGCCTACCAGGTGGAATTCTTGTTACTTTATGTTGGATGTTGCAGAGAAGTATGAAAAAGTATTTATTCGCCTTAAGGAGGATACAAGTTTTAGGAGTGCTCTTGTCTGTGAAGGTGGGGCTCCTACAACATATGATTGGGAGCGTGCTCGTGTATTTGTTAAGTTCCTAAAAAAATTATGATAGCACTGTTGAGTTTTCTGGTTCTATGCATGTGACATGTCACACATTATTTCATACACTTTGTGAGATATATATAGAAAAATCAAGAAATGGATGAAGAGTCATGATATTACTGTGAGTGCAATGGTTATTGCAATGAAGCTTAAGTTGGACAAGTATTGGGGTATTGGTTCAAATTTTAATTCTCTCTTGCTTGTGGTAGTTGTTCTTGATCCCCGATATAAATTGGAATATGTTCGGGATAGTTTTGAAATGATGCTTGATGATGAAGAAGACAAAAATCAGTTGATCAGTAAATTAACAGAGGTTCTGAATAATCTCTATGAGTTTTACAAATGTAGATATCTCATTGCAGTTGGTGATAAATGTGAGTCCAGTTCTCATCAAGAGGCACATATACATGATGCTAGTACCGATAGTGAGGATGATGAGAAATGGAAAGATGCATATAGATTAAAGAAAAGGAAAAGGCAGTTGACACAACAAAGGAATGAACTAGAGAGATATCTTGAGATTGATGATTATGAGGATAATTTTGAAGGATTTGATATTTTGAGTTGGTGGAAATGAAAGGCAAGAAAATATCATGTTCTCTCATGCATTGCTAGAGATATTCTAGCAATTCCTTTAACTACAGTATCTTCAGAGTCAACTTTTAGTACAGGAGGACGAGTCCTTGATCCATTTCCACTATGTCAAAAACTGGCAAGGGAAGCGCTACCCCTTTATCAGCGCTTCTTTTAGTAACGCTGATAAAGGGGGGATTTATCAGCGCTTTTCCTGAGCGCTGATAAATGTTGAGTTTCAAAAAAAATTATTTTTTCATGAAAAATAATATTTTGTTATATAAGTATATTTATATTGATATAAATACAATATATATTTTTTAAATATGTTATAGATACATATAAATAGACTATTAAATTTAATATATAAGAAATTTAGTGAAAATGGCTTCAAAATATTTTAAAAAAATATTATTAATCAATAATTTTCTAATTATTATCGATTAAAAATCATTTAATAACAATTTGATGACACAAAAAATCAAAACAATTAATAAAAGATCTAAAATATGTTGAAAATGTAACTCAAACTTCAAACGGCCATAACTTTTGATCTGGGTGTCCGTTTGAGCTCTACAGCATATCAAATCGAAGCCTACAACGAGCTATACGTTTCTATGATCGAAGAAATCCTGGTCAAGCGTTTTTCGAGGCCAAAAGAGCCTCATAAGGCCTCCAAAACTGAGTTTTTAGTCGGGGTACCCAGATTTTTTAACATTCAAACAAGTATAACTTTTGATATGGATGTCCGTTAGGCCTGTACCACATATCATATCGAATATTGTTTCATTTTCTTCGATTTGACTGGTTGTGGAGTTGAAACGGAATTCTAGATTATAAGTTATGGTCGTTTTAACATTTTATGGCTTTTCAAATACACATATATATGTATTTATTCGTAAATATATATATGTGTCTGTGTGTGTGTGGGTGTCTATGTGTGTGTCTGTGTGTTGTATATATGTATCTATGTATTTATTTATTTACTTACTTATAAATACACATCAAAAACATATTTTTTTCATAAATGCATTTAAAACTAATCTTATATGTACATTCTATGGCTTTTCAAATACACATATATATGTATTTATTCGTAAATATAAATGTGTTTGTGTCTGTGTGTCTCTGTGTGTGCATGTGTGTTGTATATATATATGTATGTGTGTTGTATATATCTATGTATGTATGCATGTATTTATTTATTTATAAACACACATAAAAAACATATTTTTTCATAAATGTATTTAAAACTAATCTTATATGTATATATTAATATACAAATAAATATACATATAAAAAATTATAACTAAAAATATATATATAAATATATTAATATAGGAATTAATATATATATACTAATATATGAATAAATATATTTATATTAATATGAATCTATATCAATATATGAATAAATATATGAATAAATATAACTATATATATATATAGATATATCACTAAATAGAGAACAAAATGAAATGACATAGTGGTAAAGGTGCAGCAGCGAAAGGGGGAGGTCCCGGGTTCGAGTTCGGGTGGAAGCAAAGGGGGTGCGCGCGTATGAGGATGCGCGGGAAGGGCGTATGAGGATGCGCGGGAAGGGCAGCGTGTGGGAGACCTCCTAGCGCTGATAAAAGGGGTGTGAAGCGCTGATAAAAGCACTCCCACCATATTATATTTATTTTTTTTATTTATTTTTTATTTTTTGACCTTTATCAGCACTTTTTAAAAGCACTGATAAGGGCCCCTTTTATCAGCGCTAAAAAAAACGCTGATAAAGGCCCCTTTTATCAGCGTTGATAAAGGGGTCTTTTATCAGTGCTTTTTTTAGCGCTGATAAAAGGGTCATTTATCAGCGCTTTTCGGAGCGCTGATAAAAGGGACCCCCCAATATTAGCGCTGAGCTTTACAGCGCTTTTTTAGCGCTGTTAAAGCCCTTTTTTAGCGCTGATATAGGTCGTTTTTGTAGTAGTGTTTGTGGTTGTTTGAATCCCAAAACTGTTGAAGCATTAATTTGCTCACAAATTTGGTTTAGAAAGTCTAAACCAATTGACATTCGAAAGCAACTAGAAGAAGTGGAATCAATTTAATCAGGTACTACCATTAAAAATATTATGATTTTTTATCATTTTTCATTTTCCAATTATAAACGTTTGTTTAAAAAAGTAAAAGACTGACTTGTTCTTTCTTTTGTTGTGTTTTTTTAAGATATGCCACCATCCATCACAATTCATGATCAGAGTTTCACTATCTAAAGTAGAAGAAGCAAGGTTGATGGAGCACTCTTAATTAAGGTATAAATTTATGATTATTTTGCAAATTCTTTTCATAATACTGTCATCACAAACGCACCTTCGAAGTTTTCTGGCAGGCACCAATGCCAGGATGGATCAAAGTCACTGTTGATGGTGCTTCCAAAGGAAATCCAGACCCTGCCAGTTGTGGAGCTATTTTCAGAGATTCTGCTGGTCAGTGTCAGGGTTGTTTCTACGTCGGATGTGGTCACTCGTCATCGCTGGAGGTGGAACTGTTGGGTGTCATCCATGCTGTTGACTTTGCTCTTCAAAGAGGTTGGAGGAAGTTATGGATTGAGAGTGATTCAACCACTATCATTCATGTCATCTGGAATGGCAGCATTCATCTGGCCTGGAAGCATACTACTCATTGGATGAACTGCCTTAACTCGCTTCATGGGATTGATTTTATAGCTACCCATACTTACCGTGAAGCGAATTCTGTTGCTGATGCTCTTGCCAACAAAGGAGTTCACCAGCGCATGACTTGGATGAACTCCCTGCCTGCTGATTTATTTGAGCTTTTTGATAGAGATTGTAAAAAAAACCCTATTTCAGACTCTTGTAACTTTCTTGATTTTCAATAAATTGTGCTTTGGTCTTTGACCAAAGCATTACCTTTTAAAAAAATAGTCTAGGTTTTTTATTCTTCTTTAAATCTGGTTGATGACTTAGTGAAGGATCAACTACCTACCCACTGCCTTATTTGATATTGAAATGGCTATAGATGAGTGTTGCATATTTCATCCATTTTCATTCATTTCTGATTTCTGAATAAGCATGTTCCTGCCTGCTACTTGCAATGTTTTCATTTCATTCCCTCCATGCATGCACTCACAAATCAGAGGGTCACAATTCATTTCCTCACTCTCCAGGCTTGGCCATTTTTATTCACGGGTGACAAACAGTTTTTTTTTGTTGGACATTAGATTCTGGCTGCACAGAGGGGGGGTCCTTCCGCTGCCCCCAATTCTGCCGTGCAGAATGCTCATTAGTATATATGTAATCCCCTCCCCACCACTGCTGGTCCCCCTTTATAATAGCCCTGAACCTATTTCCTAACTCCAATCCACTACCTAACATGTCAGCTAATTAATAGCCTGATAAATTACAATACTGCCCCCGGCAGCTTATCAGACCCCTTTACCCTTATGTACCAACCCACATAAACAGCAGCTACATCACCCAACACCCCTTCACATCGGCAGTGCCCAGCACCTTGGATGCCTTTGAAGCCCAAGTTCCCCTACACAGTCGCACCTCCACATTTCCTCACCCTTAAAAAACCACCTAGTCCCCAAAGTGAGGAAAACATGATGAGCTTCTAGGGTTGCTAGTGCAGAAACCTCAAGGAAAGTCCCACACCTAGCACACCTGCCTGTCCCTCCATGGGCATCCCACTGCCTTCCAGGGTTGTTCGGCCTCAGGGAATGCAGAGAAATAGAACTGTTGAGCGTGTCCCACTCAAACCCACCACCATTATCTTGAGTTGCAGCTAGAATTGGAATGAGAATGGGTACTATGCCCAACAACAGAAGGAACAAATGAAGATAAAACTTGAGCTTTAATAAGCAGATAAAGCTCCCACATGCTGATTGACTCCTACGGGTTGGGTATGGGGTGTAGTGCAGGTTAGAATGGTTCATGTTTGTTAAAGTGATAGACATTTTGATGCTCAACCACTGGAAAAATTTATTGAACTTTGTTATGAAATCAACATATTTGATTGTTGCTGTCTTTGTTGGCTTCGGTTTCTGTTTTCTGTTTATATCACATCATGTTTTCTCAGGGATGAAATTGTCTCTATTTGTGATCATTCAGTATCACACCCTTTGAAAATGATTGCTCATTTACAGATTCAATATAGTTTTGAACTTTTGTCCAATCCATTGTGGAAAAGGAACTACGACATATTCGGCATTGAGGAGCAACATGTCAGTCATTTGTGCCCAGACTATTGTGCAAAATTCATGATGCTTAGTTGTAGCTTCTCTTCTTTTATTATCAATTCTTAGCAGCTGCTTATTTTTTGCTGTATTGATTTTATTGGCTGCAGGGTGTAATAGGTAGTGTCAAAAGGTTGTATGCTGGAAAAAATATTGGGAAATAAAGGTCCCATTATTAGAGGGTGTATCTTTTGGTTGGTTATTATCTTTAATTTTGAGTTTGATTCTTTTTATATAGTGACATTTACTTTGTAAATTTTTGTGGGAAGCTTTATTATTTGACTGCTTTGTATGAACATATTTTGGGCGCTTTTCATATCATCTCTGAGAATTTTCAAAATATGTTTGAGAACAACAAGGCTTTGCTAATAAATGTATGACTTCATTTATTTCTTCCTCTACTTTGAGTGCCCCTCTCTTTGATCTTTAGTAATGTTTTCTTTTTCTTTCTACAAAATTTCCAAGGGTTAAGAAGTTGGATTATATTCATTTTAAATAATAGTATGGTGCTGCCTCTGTTCAGCATCCTCATTTACATTGATACTGCTGCTTATATATAGTATTTTAGTTACCCTTTTTGTTATTCATTAGTTTTACTGTAGAATGCATGATACATTTTTCTACTGAAGGCGAAATTAACTAATGTTGTTCCTGTCCTATCTGATCCTTTTTTTTTTTGAAAACTTAAATATCTTTATATTTCTATACTACATACCCATACTTAAGTACCAACTGGCATGGATTAGCTATATTGGTGCTTCATTGATCACACCTTATATTCTGGGGGTGTAGCAGGGGTCGGGTCTAGGGGGGGAGGGAGGGGGCTGGGTCTGGGGGGTTGGCTCGGGCTGGCTCGAGCTGGCTCGGGTTGGGTCGAGTTCACCCAAGTAACCCAACCCAAACTGACCCAACCCGCAGAGGGTTGGGTTGGGTCGGGTCCTTCGACCATAAGTCGGGTAACCCGACCCCAACGGGTTGGGTCGGGTCGGGTCAGATGCCCGTGAAGTATGAGACCCGACCCGACCCTTTCTCCTCGGGTCGGGCCCTAGAACACCCTCGGGCCCGACCCGACCCGACCCATGGACACCCCTAGTTGTAGTACTATGGCAGACGATGATGCGGACAAGCGGCGACGTAGGCATGACGCATGACGCATGACGCAGACATATGGTGACGCAAGCATGACGCGGGCCTGGTGACGCAAGCAGTATGATGCAGGCATGTTGCACTGGGCCTTCGGGTCAGTTAGTGGATCTTTGGGCCACATAATGGGTGGGTTATCCCTTGAAAGGGTTATGACTTGTTTTTTCAGCATTTGTGTGGTGTGTGTGTGTGTTTAATGTAATTGTACCTCCAATCACCTAATATATATAATTAAACCATCTAATCGGGCGGTGCAAAATAAATAAATTAAAACTGTCCAGACAAACAACATTCCGACCTTTATGGCGGTAACTAAATAAATTACATAAATCAGTCAATATGGCAACAAATAAATAATATTCTATAAATAATTAGAACCGTCCAACCATTGCCTGCTACTTTGCATTAGAATGGCTGGTCACCACATTGACGTCACCTCATGCCACCATCAACTCTCCAAAGAACACTCCATCACTAATCTTACAACACAAGCCATGATCAATCCATAATTCTCTTCAACTACATCAAGAAATGAGAAAAAATATAATATTTAAATGGTAAAAAACATGAAAAAAGAAACTTTCAAATGGTAAAAAACCATTCTCAATAACTAAAAAAACAAGAAAATACAAGAAAAAAATTTGAATAACAATTTCAATATCACAAAGCAATAAACCAAATCTCCAGCCAGTAAACAATCCACAATGACTATTAAAAGATCAATTCTAACAACGCAGAATCACATAACCATAAGACATGGATAATGAATATAAACTACGGTTTCACGGTTTTCACTTGTATTTTTCTCCCTATTAATGAAACAAAATAAAAAATAAAAAATATCTTTTATTAAGACATGCATAATGAAATCACAAAACTGCATTCTATATCATACGCAACTTCAATGAAGTTCAGTTATTTAATAAACAAAACAATAGACAATAACAACATTGTTAACCACAAAAAAGACATCTCAACACAAGGACAAATAAACTTAGAACACATTTCCACAACTATATTTCATATTAACGTTACATTATTAGTCAAAAAACAATAATTTTTCCACCAAAAAATGTCACTTCCCAGAGATTCAAACACATCAAAAAACATATTAAACTTTATTAAAAAAAACTAAATATGTTGATTTCCTAATAAAAAATTGTGCAGCCCTTGTCATATTATAATTAGAGATCAGCTACAAAATATGAAGCTTTCCAAATGAAAGCCATCTATCAGCATCTCTTTGCTTCATAAAATTAAAAATATGGAAGCTTTCACCTTTATGATGCATTAGGGACATCTCTACCTCTGCGTTGTACTTCTATTCCTCCATTCTCAACAAGACCAGAGACCAATGAAGGATGAACAGCATGGACTTTGTCTGCGGGGAAGACGAACGAAGAGAACCAAACAACAGTGCAAATTCACTCAAACTTTGCACGCTTGGAGTTGGAGCATGTTTCCATCATCCAGTTGCGGCATTCCTCGGGCGTTCCCGAAGGGTGGGCGAGTTGCCATTCCAGGAGTCTGTGTTGCTGCCCAAGGCAAAACCGGGAGTCAAGATTTGTGTTGGTGGAACCAAATACCAACTTGGCTTACCCATTCCTTGACGAGGGGGCCTCCGGTTTTAAGCTGCAGGATGCTCATTATCTCCCTCCCGTTCACCAATGGTTTTTCCTCCCACGCCTTCTCCAGCCCTACCATTCCTCAAACCCATCAAAATCCTGGTTCTCCATTAAAAGAAAATGTTTTCCAAAACCAAACACAACCTAACATTTTTGTTTTTGTTTTTCTAAAAAAATGATCCCATTTACATGATTTGATACATTCCTAGAAAATGACCAAATGCAACTTGAGATAATTGGAATATTATATGTGTGACTCAATAGGGCGGAAGAGAATTTGGGCGTACCTAATTTAACAATGACACTCACCACATGCGTGAATATTTCTCTTCTCCTGTCCAGCTGGGAATGCCTGTCTGATACACACCAACTGGCATCAATGTCAGAGGGGTATAACAACATCGATACCAGCAATGCTACCCGCCAAAATCCATGCATTTCTCGTACAACCATCCCTAAGACAATATTTAGAAAATACATGAATTCAGGCTGCTGGTATAGAGAAAAATTCACAAAAAACAACTCAATTATTTACCACCTTCATTTTGCAATATAAGCACACCACAATGGGATGAAATTGGTTGGGCAAGTTTAATTTATCAGAAATTATAATGTATGTTCAACATTTAAACATTCTATTTCATAAGTAATAAAGGCCATCTGTCAAAAAATAGAATAAAATGTACTGATGTAGTGATGAGTGGAGAGCTTTGGGATATGTTTGAATTCAACTCCTGCTTATTTCATTCGATAGATTATAAAATGTTAGAAATAAGTGAGGGGCTGTCCAGCTGTCCAGGTGTAGAGGCAGTGGGTGTAACTGCCAGGGTGTAACTGCCAAGGGGCAGTGTTGTACTTTTCCTTTATTAGTTTGTTAGGATGGTTGTTAGTTGTTAGTAAGTTGTTAGCAGGCAGGATAGCTGGGTTATAAATTGGAGGGGTTGGCTGTAAAAGTGGGATACGATTCATTCTTGAATTTCCAGCTGGTTGCTGTGAAAGGAGGCCGATCTTGGGAGGTCAGCCAGCTGCTACGAGGAGTGGTCTTCTCCGGCAGCACCTTCTTCTATCCCTATCTTCTTTCTTCTACTTCTCTCTCCCTCCCTGCTGTAATAGCTATATTTCTGCTGTGTTTATGCTGTATTTCTGCTACTGTAATCCAGCTGCTACATCAATATAAACAGTTCAACTTCTCTTTTCCTCCCTCTCTCACATTTTTACATAACAATTGGCGACTCTGCTGGGGAACTGGTTGCGCAGAAGAGGCAATCGAAGGAGAGAGGAGTTGTTGACGCGCAGTCTGGACGGTGACCATTTTTGGCATCAACCTGTTACGCTGCTGGAGGCACGTGAACGAAAGAGAGGAGGAACGCTGCTGGAAAATCGTAGCAGCAGGAAAGAGAGAGAAGAAGAAGATCGCCACTGGAGTGAGGCGCTAGAGCAGTGGACGCTCACTGGAGGAAAGGAGGCGAACGTAGCTGGAAAACGCGGTAGCCGCTGCGGAAGAATCGAGCAGTGCTACCGCTGTTCACTGTTAGGCGCGACCGTTCTGGAAGAAACGGAAGCAACTGGGGAGATCCGCGCAAGCAAGTTGACGAACCGAGCTCGCTGGTTGCTGGAGGAGAGGAGCTAGCACGGGGAACGCGTTGCAGCAAGTGATGTGTGCGGGTTTGGAGAGATCGCTGCCAAGGCGACTGTGTGAGCAGCGGAGAAGGGTTGCACGATTGGGAGAATGTTTGGGCCGCGGTCCATATCCAACACTAGAACTGAAGACGGACGGGCAAATTTTTTAACGCAGCAGCGAGGCTTGTTTAAGGAAGCTGTTCGTTGGAGTTTTTTTTTTATTTAAAAAAAACAGAGAATTCTCTTGGCACAATATTTCTCTCTCTTCCACCTGTGAAGAGCTGTGATACAAGAATCAAATTGGGAAATATTATACAGCTAGCTGCTGTGGAAGCTGGTGGCAAGATGCAGGAGTTTGAAACATTTTTCAAAGCTTTTGCTGGGAGGCAGGCTGAGATCGATAGGAAAATCTGTGAGTTTCAGTGTGAGCTGCAGAAGAAACCAATTGAGGCTCACGTCGGACGATCAGGAGTCAAGACAGTTCACGCAAGAATATCATTGCATTGAGTCTGGTAAACGAGGTGAGACAGAAGTTGCATGTGCATTTGACAGTGGCAATGCGGTGGTAGTCAGCAGTCTAGACGCAAGTTTAAAAATGGAAGATGTTGCTCCAATCGATGGTTCAAGGAGTGAGACAAAGAAGACTGAGTTGCCTTATTTTTCTGGAGAAGATCCATTGGGGTGGATCATGAAAGCAGAGGCATATTTCCTTTTTTTACAAACTGCAGAGAACATGAAAATACATTGGGCGCAGCTAAGTATGGAGTACACGGTTCTACGCTGGTTCTTGTTATGGCAATTTGAAAATCCTGGAGTGAGTTGGGAGCAATTTAAGCCGGTGCTTCTGGACAAATATGGGAATGACAAGGAGAAGTTTGCTTCCATTCCTGCGGGAAGAGGTAAATATTGATCTTAATTCAAATAAGGTTGAACTGGAAAGGAGTAGTGTGGAGCGGTTCGAGACACATCCAGATTCATCCGAGGAGACTGGAGTCCTAAATTCTAGCATGGAAAGGCGGGAGTGGGACAACCAAAGTGAGCTTGCTGTGCAGAGTGATTCCAATTGTTTCCAGCCAGAGGTGAAAATATTCGTCGTAACAGCAATTGGAAAGTGTACACACAAGTTGTTTAAAAGGGGTCTTCCTATAGTGGAAAACGATGCACAGAGGCCACGACCTCAGCCATGGGTTGGACCTTTGCAGGGTCCTCAGTCAGCACTGCATGCTAGTAGTGTTGGGGTGACCGGAACTGCTTCACAGAAACATGACCATGTTATGGCTCATTTACTGGAGACAGAAATGGAAAGTGTCGCCGTTAAAGAAGACATAGTGGTTCGAGAAACACCATTCTAGATAGAGCTGCATTACGCACCCAATACTGCTGATGTTAAGGTAAGAGTGCAGGTTGAAGGCTGTCCGGAAAAGCTGACGCCTTCAAGCCTCCCATTTTTCTCTAGTTTGGGACTAAACAAACTTCCAAGTTGGAGTGATATTGTGGCAAGGGAAATGTATGTACATCATCCACTTAGCTACAAGGAAACCGAGTTAGGCATTGTTAAAGCCTCTTTAGAAGCAAAGATGCTGGATGTCCAAACTTCCATGCTGATTGCATCTAGATCTAAATCTATGTTGAAGGGTCTTGTGGTGCTATCAGAAGAGCCGGTATGGAGGCTGGGAGCTCCAACTTTTTTCCCCAGACATCACTTTAACAGGTTTAGTCCTGGAGGATTTAAAAACATAAGCCAGCGTTGTAAAACCAGTGATAAGCAGCAGATTTCTGCTTATAAAGGAAATGGCTGGATGCAGCAAGGGAAGACCAAGATGCATTGTTGCCCAAGCCTCCACCTCGGGCTCGCCTTACGCAGAGTTTTCAGATTGCATTGCACTCTGGCAATAACAATTTATCTTGGTCCTTAACAACAGCCTTGGAGCAGAAGAGAAACCAGATCATCCACTTACCCACAATGTACGGTGTGTTTGCCACTATATCTTACATCTGCAATGGTGGTGTTGAATTATCCTCCAAGACGCTAGATTTAGCTGGGCCTTTGTTAAGAATGATGGACTTAGCTGCTGCAATTTTAATGGTTAAGACTGTTGACGGGTGAATTCCCCCTTACCTCAATGTGAGGTGAGGATGTTCTTTTATAGATGAGTAAAACTAAATACAGAGAGGGTAAGTCCGATGTGGGACTCAGAAATACCCAATTAAATGAAATGGGGTCCAACACTCCCCCTCAAGCTGGACATGCCCAGATTGGATTGAGTCTCACAAAGAAAAGACGACAAGACAAACTCATACTCCCCCTCAAGCTGGGCTATGGAGGCTGTGAATCCCCAGCCTAGAAGTGAGAGAGTCAAGGCGAGCCCCTGGGAGACCTTTGGTGAAGAGATCGGCAAGCTGATCTGCCGTCGGTACATGGCCAAAGCTGATATGGTGCTGCTCTAGATGGTGGCGGAGGAAGTGGCAGTCCACCTCGATATGCTTAGTCCGTTCATGAAAGACGGGATTCGAGGCAATCTTCGTGGCGGCCTGATTGTCACACCAGATATGAGCAGGGGTGTGTGCCGGGAAGCCGAGCTCATGTAGGAGATGCCGAAGCCAGAGGATCTCAATGGTGACGGTGGCCATGGCGCGGTATTCAGCCTCGACACTCGATCTGGAGACGACAGTCGGCTTCTTGCTGCGCCAAGGGATGAGGTTACCGGCGAAGAACACGGCGAACCCCGAAGTAGACTTGCGGGTCGCAAGGCAACCTGCATAGTCGGCATCACAGAAGGCCTCAACATCCAAGTGAGCATGACGGAAATACTGAAGGCCACGTGCAGGGTCCCGCTTGATGTATTTGGCAATGCGAAGGACAGCATTCCACTGAGATTGGGTTGGATGCTCCATGAACTGGCTGACTTTGCCTACGGCGCAGGCAATGTCGGGTCGCGTCATGGTGAGGTAGTTCAGCTTACCCACCAGACGTCGATAGCGCTCGGGATGAGGAAATGGTTCCGAGTCGGAATGGAGAGTACGTTCGTCAGGCTCAAGTGGGGTGTCCACGGCAGTGGCGGTGCTCAGACCGGCATCCTGCAAGATATCAAAGCATACCTACGCTGGCAGAGAGAGATCGAGTCTTCAGAACGGGAGACCTCGATGCCAAGAAAGTAAGTCAGGGGACCAAGATCTTTGGTATGAAAGTTTTGGTGAAGGTGCACCTTGAGGCTGACGATCCCTCTGGAGTCGCTTCCTGTGATGATGATATCATCAACATATACCACGAGCAAGATACAGCCGTGCGGTGTCGTACGGAAAAAGACGGTGTGG
Source organism: Viscum album (assembly GCA_963277665.1). Lineage (NCBI taxonomy): Eukaryota > Viridiplantae > Streptophyta > Magnoliopsida > Santalales > Viscaceae > Viscum > Viscum album. The sequence goes on from OY728150.1 coordinate 1,759,128,551, forward strand.
TCCTTCAGACTCCGGGAGAGGCCAAAGGCTGTGACGACAGTGCTGAAGCGGCCAAACCAAGCTCGAGGAGACTGCTTGAGGCCATAGAGGGACCGACGGAGGCGGCAGACATGGGAGGCGGCACCGGAGGCAGAAAAACCAGGGGGCTGCTTCAGGTAGACTTCTTCCTCAAGAACGCCATGGAGAAAGGCATTCTTGACATCTAGCTGATGAAGTGGCCAGTGATGATGAGTAGCCAGAGAGATGAACAGGCGGACAGAGGCCATCTTGGCGACCGGAGAGTAGGTTTCAAAGTAGTCGATGCCATATGTCTGAGCAAACCCCTTCGCCACCAGCCAGGCTTTGAGGCGGCAAAGAGAGCCGTTGGGATTGAGACGGATCGTATAAATCCATTTGCTGCCCACTGCATGTTTGCCGGCTGGAAGGGGGACAAGATCCCAAGTATGGTTTTCCTCCAGAGCCTGCAATTCATCCCGCATTGCAGCTAACCACCCGGGGTGAGATTTGGCTTCACCAACCGTGCGAGGTATAGAAACTGTCTCCAGAGCGAACAGACCTCTGTATGAAGAGACAAATAGAGGAGTACTCTGGCAGGAGCGAGTACCTTTCCAGAGGGCAATGGGCACGTCCTCGGGTGACGGAGCAGGAGCAGCGGACAAAGCGGGAGCATCAGTGTCACGGGCCGGAACGGGGGACACAGTCGAAGGACGGCGGGAGTAGACCTGACCAAAATGGGTGTCAACAGGGGTTGACGCCGGTGGAGGAAGGATGATGAGGGGAAGACAATTATCAATAGCAGAGTCAGGAGGAGGAGAGGGAAAGGAGAATGGAGAACCCTCAACAAAGGAGACATCCGCGGAGATGACATACCGGCGAAGGTCCGGGGAGAAGCAGCGGTATCCGCACTGAGTGCGGGAATAACCAAGGAATATGCAGCGGAGGGATTTGGGAGAGAGTTTGGTGCGGCCAGGGCGAGTGTCACGAACATAACACAAGCAGCCAAACACTCGAAGAGGGAGGGAATGAAGAGGGAGAGTGGGGAAAAGAGCCCGAAAGGGAGTCTCCCCCTTAAGGATAGAAGAAGGAAGGCGATTGATGAGGTATGTAGCAGTGAGAATGGCATCTCCCCAAAAAAGCAGAGGCACCTGACGGTGGAAGATGAGGGCACGAGCAATCTCCAGAATATGTCTGTGTTTCCGCTCGGCCACGCCGTTCTGCTGGGGTGTATTAGGACAGGAGGTCTGATGAAGGATACCATTTGCCTGGAGAAACTGCCGAAAGTGGAGAGATACTCGCGCCCATTATCCGAGCGGAGACATTTGACAGAGATAGAAAAACGGGTCTTAATTTCATTGAAAAGGGTTTGGAAGGTGGAAAACACTTCGGAGCGTTCTCGAAGAAGGTAAAGCCACGTCATGCGCGAATAGTCATCAATGAAAGAGATATAGTATTTATATCCCAAGTGACTCGGAATGGTACACGGGCCCCAAACATCTGAATGAACCAGATCAAAGGGGTGGGAGGCCCGTGTATCCGTGCGAGGAATGTAGGAAGAGCGATGATGTTTCGCAAAAGAACAAGACTCACAATGAAAAGTAGGAGTCCGATGGAAGTCCGGAAACATCTGATGAATGGTGGATGCAGGCGGGTGGCCCAATCGGGAATGAAGATCGAGTGCCCGAGAAGAGGTAGACGTGCAAGCAATGGGTGCTGGTCCCTCGAACATGTAGACCCCGTCTCGAAGTCGGCCTCGACCAAGTTCCTGGTTCGTAGTCTGCTCTTGAAACACAACACCAGAAGATGTAAATATGGTCGCACAGTTATAATCCTTAGTCAATTTACTGATGGAAAGCAGATTAAAGGGATTGCGGGGCACATGTGCCACGGAGGGTAGGTGAATCAATGGAGTCAGGGAGCATGCGCCGAAGCCCGCTATGGGGATAGTGGAGCCATCAGCGACGGTGATGGCGGAAGAGCCGACATAAGTGCAGTAAGACGTCAGCATACCAGCATCACCGGTGAGGTGGTCGGAGGCACCTGAGTCCAGCAGCCATGCAGGGGAGCAATGGCTGACCAAGGCAGTGGGGCAAACAGTACGGGCCAGAGAAGCAGAGGAGGGAGCGGGGCGGACAGAGGCCGGTGGATCATGAGGCCGCCTGAGGTCGGCCATAGACAGGGTCAGAGACGAGAAAAGAGAGGCGACAGTCGAGGACACGTCCCGGACCGCGGGTTGTCCCTGCCGCAGGTGCTGAGATGGCCGACCATGCAGGACCCAACATCGGGCGATCAGGTGGCCAAACTTGCCACAATGGTGACAGAAGGGACGTGGACGACGTGAAGCACGACCACGTCCCAAGGAGTCCGCCATGGAAGCGTCGGGAGCGGATGCAGCGGGCCGGCGGGATGATCGGGCGCAGGACGTGCGCGTGCTGGAAGGGCCGCCGGAATGAGGGCGCTCTGCCGGAATGAGGGCATGCTGCCGGAAGAAAGGCGCTCTGCCGAGAGGGACCGCCGGGACAGAGTCCGAGGGCGCGTGCTTGGGTGAAGGCGGCGGAAGGGGGGGGGGGGGCGCAGGGCGAGAGGAGCGGGGGCGCTCGGGAGGCGCGGGGCAGCGGGAGGCGCTCGAGGCGCTGGATCTGCGGGAGGCGCCCGGCGAGGGTTGCCGGGAGCGCGCCAGGCGAGGGTGAGGGTGCCGGGGCGAAGCGGGGCGAGTCGCCGAGAGCGGGACGCCGGAGAGCCTGGGAGCCGGGGAGCCGGGGGCGCGCGGGAGCAGCAGGAGGCGCGGGAGGCCGTCGGGGCTTGGACGTCGACGGGAAGAACCGCGCCGGGAGGATGGAGGGAAGCCGGGAGGAGAGCCGCAGGGGCTGGGCGCGCGCACGGTGGGGCTGGCCGAGAGCGCCGCTGGGAGGGAGGGCCGCCGGGAATGGCCGGGCCGGAGAGGAGCCGGGCGAGAGAGCTGCGCCGGGATAGGAGGGGGGGGGGGGCCTGCCGGGAATGGCTAGGGCAGCAGGGAGAGAGGCGGGGCCGGGAGGACGCCGGGAATCCGCAGAGGGAGGGTTCGGGAAAAAAATCCCTCTGATACCATGTTGACGGGTGAATTCTCCCTTACCTCAATGTGAAGTGAGGATGTTCTTTTATAGATGAGTAAAACTAAATACAGAGAGGGTAAGTCCGATGTGGGACTCAGAAATACCCAATTAAATGAAATGGGGTCCAACAAAGACTATAGGCAGCTGGTTGCTAATTTATAGAGAAAATGTTCCGGTTGAAGAACTGACACTAGCACTTCAACTTCCGAGAGAAGCAATTAGGAATGTATGTTGCAGGGGCCGGAGCTGTGCGCTTTAAAGGTCCACCTTGAAGACTGGCCTTCTCGATCCGGTTCCAACTCGGGAAATCCTTGTTGACTGGATACTTAGGCCACCGCCAAAACCACCACCTCGGGGACAAGGTGGTTTTTAAGGAGGGACGAATGTTAGGAATAAGTGAGGGGCTGTCCAGCTGTCCAGGTGTAGAGGCAGTGGGTGTAACTGCCAGGGTGTAACTGCCAAAGGGCAGTGCTGTACTTTTCCTTTATTAGTCTGTTAGGGTGGTTGTTAGTTGTTGGTAAGTTGTTAGCTGGCTGGATAGCTGGGTTATAAATTGGAGGGGTTGGCTGTAAAAGGAGGATACGATTCATTCTTGAATTTCCAGCCGGTTGCTGTGAAAGGAGGCCGATCTTGGGAGGTCAGCCAGCTGCTACGAGGAGTGGTCTTCTCCGGCAGCACCTTCTTCTATCCCTATCTTCTTTCTTCTACTTCTCTCTCCCTCCCAACTGTAATAGCTATATTTCTGCTGTGTTTATGCTGTATTTCTGCTACTGTAATCCAGCTGCTACATCAATATAAACAGTTTAACTGCTCTTTTCCTCCCTCTCTCACATTTTTACATAACATAAATGCTTAAATTAGTTGCTGAAAACCCAAAACTCCATTGGATATGTCAACGCCAAACAGATTAAAAAACCACAAATGATAAAAATGAGTCCCTCTTTGATCCCCCAAATCCATTCCATATTTATATAAAAAAATGAATCAATGGCTCTCCCTTCACATACACCTTTACTAATAAACACTGCCACCAGTCCCCGCCATATAAGAAAAAAACTGAGGTATTTTCATGGTTTGAAATAAAAGAAAAAATAGTATATTAAATTGTAATTTATCATAAAAACCTTCATTAATTATGTAAATGTCTAACTAAGGATATTTTTTAAAAAATATTTGGGATAAATCCAATGTGTTTTCACTTTTAATGAACTTCCTTAATTATTGAGACAGTTATTTTTTGCATATATTGTTAATCGGAAATGGTAATGACGTATTTCAAGAACCAATACATGTAACGACCAACATCGTTACAGGCTGGTGAAACCAGAGAAAATTTGAATTTTGAGTCCCAGAGGAAGGGATGTTTTGAGAATTGGAATCTGTATCTCAGAATTTCGAGAGTTGGAACATCACTAGAAGGTGTTTTTACATATGCTCGGGTGTGTCAGTGGTGCTCAAGGGTGTCGAGGGTTGGTGTTTGAGGTGTTGGCCATGGAGTGGGGCTGAAATTTCAGTGCAGGAGGCAAACCACGCCGCAACGGGCGGCGTTGCAGCGTGGCATGAAAGGAGCAGTCATTGTGTCGTTAAGGGGGTAGATTAGATTCATTTCTCTGCGCCAAGCTAAGGTATTTCTTCTTTCCCCATTGTCCTTCCACCTTGTCTCCTGATTGAGGAGGTGGGTTTCGTTTAGGAATTTAATGACGATTCCATTAGAGCGTGGAGGAATTGTCCCGAAATGATAGGGCTTCGTGGTGCAGTGGTGACAGGACATCGAAAGAGGATGAATGCCACTCGCCGCTTAGATGATGGTAAGTAGTCCGGTGAATTTTTCTAGGATTTTTGCCAAATTGGTTTTGAATTGGCCATCGATTGGGTGTCGTATAATAAGGCTTTTGTTCATAGGAGTGTCATAGGCATGCCACGAGTCGTTCGCGTGTCGTTACTCAAGGTTTCGGCCATGGGAGGCCGCTCGGAGAGATTTCTTGGGTTATGCCCAATTGATAAATTAAATAAAATTAATTATAGATGTTAATAATTAATTGTTGATGGCTTATGGTATGAAATAGGGGCTCGGAAGTTTAAGGATGATCAGTATGAGCTCGAGCGAGACTTGGGCAAGCGTGGCATGAGGAGCAGTAACTCCATTATCGAAGTGGTCCTTATGATACTTAACCACGTGTCTATTTATGTACAATTATGCATGTCTCCATGGGGGTTCAGATTCGGGTAATTTGGGTAGGGACCAAGAGTGCCCTAAGTGGAGAACAAGGTGGCTTAAAGCCCCCTAGGATCGGAGCAAGTGCTTCAACGTGTATCGAGCAATTGAGAATCGCCCAACAACTTCATCTCTAAGGAGCAAAGATGCTAGTTGGGTGCACGAGTGGTCGGGATAGGCCCTTGGGCGCAGGATGAGTTTCGAATAGTCGAGGATGGTCTTCCAGAGGCTAGTATGGCAGGCATGAGGGACTTAGGCCTATGGGTGATGGGTGATGATGGGTGATGATGGGTGAAACGACCGTTCGCCACATGAATAATTGGGAGCACCCTTATTGGTAGGTAGAGGGTGTAGTTCCTACGGTGAGCATAATAGGTCCTCTAAAGCCCGGTGTATTGTGGTGCGGAGGGTTGCCTCTTAATGATTGGATGGTGAGCTCTCTTGTGAGAGGCATTTGATGGGGACCCATGCTCGGGATGCAGGAAATGTGTTTCGATGATTATGCAACGAGTTGCCAAGAGGCCTTGAGTGTGTTTGGCCCAGAATGGTTCTTGGGTACCGTGACTAGGATTGTGATGCAGATAATTGAAAGGGGGGTGGACTAGCATGTTGAGGCTAGACTCAGATGGGGCCTTTGGGTTATGAGATCACCAGAGGGGTGATGGGTATGGGTTGTTATTGTGAGTAGAGACTAGGTTGGGTCTTGGGAACTGGGCGTTTGACCTTTCTTAGAGCGAGATGGGTGTGCCATTTTGTTCAGCTCATCGTGCCTGGCATGGAGAGGCTAGCCTATGGGGCAAGGTGGTTAATGAGATACCTATAGAACCTAACTCGTGTTGGTGGTTTAGCTCGTGCAGGGGGTCAACTATGTTTTTCCCTCCTCAAGATTCGGTTCCAATTAACGTGCTTAGCTATGGGACCTACCTTGTGTTGGTGGTTCGCCTCGTGTGGAAGGTTGGCTACATTTTTCCCTCCACGGGATCTGCTTCCTATTGACGTGTCTAGCCATGGGATCTACCTCGTGTTGCTGGTTCGGCTCATGTGGAAGGTTGGTTGCGTTACGCCCTCCTAAGGATCCGCTTCCTATGATGTCGTTTGTATGTGAGATAGGCATGGGACCTCACCGTGTGATGGTGTTGGTTCGGCTTGTAAAGAAGGTTGGTTATGTCTCGCCCTCCTCAGGACATGCTTCCTATATAGATCCGATGATGAGGTAGTTCGTGATGGGGATTGGCTAGGGGCCCTCGGGATCGAGGTGTGGAGATTACACCACCCAGGTGCACATCATTCTCGATTACTGGATGGATCACCGTGAGAGGATCCCCAATCATTTGCACGCTTGTGTCCGGCTGTGTCTCACCATTCCCCCGAGGGGCTTCCGATGACATAAAACTGCGACGAACATGGCCAATCGGAGGTGATCATACCAGGTATGATCGGGTGTCATGGTAGTCTAGTTAGCACACGATGACCCGACATGTATGATTGAATGCATTGTGTGTTCCTGTTTATTTTTCTCGTATATACACGTGTTTATGATGGCGTATATGAGGGACTCCGTTGGTGGTGTCCTATTGAGATGTATTTCTCATTACCCTGCACGGGCACCCCGGTGCGCATGCAGACCTCATATCTGTTACGCGGGTTTGATCACAGGTTGCACAATAGATCGGGTTCAAGCGGCATGATAGGGATTGGAGATGGGGTTGAGGTGAGGTGAGGTGAGGTGGGGTGAGGTGAGGTGAGGTGAGGTGAGGGATCGGTAGTAGAGCCCCTTGGTATATTTTATCCTTTTGGTTATTTTGTATTTGTGATTGGCCCGATAGGCGATCTGTTGGGATGTATGACTATATGACCGCATATCCATTGTTATAGCATGAGTGTATTTATTTTGTTATGGTTTGCTTTTAGCTGTAATTTCATATGCATACTCTAACAAGTGGTTTGTGGATGATGTTTGGTTATCTATTTGTTACTGTGACATAGAGAGTATAGTCTCTCCAATGTTGACCATAGACTCTCGTCGCTAGTCAGCAACCTCTAGCGTACGAAGAGATGCGTCTAAGGTTTTGTAGCGCCACCGGCCCACAAAGCTAAATTGAATGATGATGTTCAAAGGTTAAGAATCAGTGGAAAAACTTCAACACCAGCACAGAATAGCATAGCATGTGGGGTTGTAGGCTAACACTTGGGGGTGTAGTCTGGCCAACTAGAACCCTTTCGGGTGTGTGTATAGAAAAATAAATAAATAAAAAGCAAGAATCTCAAACCTGCGGCCACTCGCAGTGCTGATTCAGAAGGGACATCAGAAAATTCTACTCTATTATGTTGGGGAACTCCAACGTCGTTATTCAATATAACACTAGGAATCAAGGACTTGAAGTTGTCTAATGCATTGTGGATGTTCATAACCTACAAAGAAGATTATATGCAAAACAAATCAATATTACAGCTACAGCACAAAAAAGGCCAAGACAATGTCAAAAAAATTCACCAGCACACCACCATTTCTGATCAAACCAATTGTGAACTTACTGTTGTAGCATAGCTGGATTTTAGCTTCAGAGAGTTCAGAAAGATGTAGTTGACAACAGCAATCTGTGAGACAGTTGAAAAGAAAAGGCTGAGAACTTGCAACAAGAGCCAAAAATTTTGGCATAATTGCATATTCTAATTATAAATTTAACGGGAAAAAAACTTATTTTAAACAAGCATAATTAAGTTATAATTTTAGCAGGGTGAATTTGATGATAAATCCCAATTGTGTTCCAAAGTTTCAAAAATTGGAAAATCTTATTCCAATTGGTTTTAATTTATTTACTTCCTCTTTACATTTAAATTTCTCTTTGCATATTTTACATTTACCTGAGTTTAGTTTGGTTGTTTGAGGAAATTTGAGATGGTCTTTTTAGGTATTAGCTCTACTTCTTTTAGTAAGTAAATTTTTCATTAAGTTTGCATCCCTAGGTCATCTTCCAACATGTTCAAACCATATTAATCTAACCTCAGTCATCTTCTTTGTCAATCGGAGTCGCTCTAATTTTCTCTCGAACACGTTCATTTCTAATCTTATTCATCTTAGTATACTCAAATGTCCATCTTAACATTTTCAGTTCTGCTTCCCTTATTACACATACACAATTAAAGAAAGTCGTGTTTAAAATGTGAAAACATGCTCACATATAAATTCACAGGAAGAACAGCAAGAACAAATGTAACAGAAACTGATGATACCTGCTTAGATTTTTTATCTTTGTATACAGTCGCTCGAAGTGGGAGAAACATTGCTGCATATAAGCAAAGCTTTCTTTGTTCATCCTACAATTCATGCACAGAGAAGAACATTTCACAAATCAACACATAAGAAGAAATGACAGCATAATAAAACATAAAAGAATACAAATCAAACATCTTGGCAATCAAATGAGACATAAAAATCAACAAAACTAAATTTCTCTGAATAACATAGTTCACGAGCGTGTCAAAGCAATTCCAAGAGGCCACTGCCTTGTTGATCTAAATTAACTATCAACCAGGTCAATAATGTAAAAGCTTTGACATCTTCCTCATGCCGGCACTAATTTCAATTCAGATTCTAATTATCCTATCAGGAAAAGAAAAACTTCTTAGGTACTCACACTGAAGATAGGCAATCCAATCAATTGAATAAGGCTCCATGCAGCATCCAAATAAGCAACACATGACCTGATGATGATATGGAGAAAAAATCAGGAAGGAAAACATGACTAGAAATATTAAGTAGTTATCTGCAAAAGTTATCTTCTCGACCAAATGAAAAGAAGTCAATCCCACTGGCAAAGCCTTAAAAGGGAATCATATTTGGCCACTGATAAATAGAACAAACAAGTAATACTAGAGTAAGGGTCATCTAATATTAACATAAAAATATTGACAGAGAGAGAGAGAGACTGTCTTTACTGCCCTTCAAATTGCAGCATAATGGAAAGCTGGGATGGTTCAATGCAGATAAATTTAAACATGGAAAAGGTTTGAGGGTCAAATGTTCAAACTGATTTGAGCAAAACACAATCTGGTCCCCAAAAAATTCAATAAAATTGAATTAGCAATATTCAAAAATTAATTGAAATATAAGCATTATTTGACAAGGCATGAATATGGATATTTTTAAAATAAAAGTGCAGCTTGGCTTGCTGGTAAACCTTCCTGTGTCTTGTTACAAAGCCTACTAGCTACATTTTAATGTTTATAGAACAGGGCATATTATCTAGAACCGGTAACAATTATTTTTGTTCAATGCCTAGAGCAGTTTGATGATTTAAGTTATTGTTAAACCCTCTTTTATTATTTTGGGTATTTCCGAATCCCACATCGAAATACTCCAGTTTGTATTCCTCTTTCTCAATCTATAAAAGAAGGTCTCTGCCTCACCTTGAGGTAAGGGGGTTTCCATTCTACATGGTATCAAAGGGAAACTAATCCCGAACCCTCCCTCCCCTGCGATTTCCTGGTTCTGTCCGGCGTGATCGCCCCCCCTCCATTTCCCATTCAGATACTGACATCGATGATTGTCTTCCACTCATCACCCATCCTCCTCCAGTGTTGCCTCCTGCTGCTCATCGGTTTGGTACGGTTTACTCTCGTCGCCCATCGATTGTGCCCCCCGTACCGGCCAATGACACTGTCGTTCCCGCTTCGTCTGATGCTCCTACCCCGGCACAAGACAACTTGCCCATTGCCCTCCGGAAAGGTACTTGTTGTTGCCAGAGTACTCCTATATTTGTGTCTTCATACAGGGGTCTGTCAGCTCTGGAGATAGTATCTATTTCTCGCACAGTTGGTGATGCAAAATCTCACCCGGGATGGCTAGCATCAATGCGGGATGAGTTGCAAGCTCTAGAAGAAAACCATATTTGGGATCTTGTCCCTCTTCCAACAGGCAAACAGGCGGAGGGCAGCAAATGGATTTACACAGTCAGGCTGAATCCCGATGGCACATTCCATCGACTAAAAGTCCGCCTTGTGGCAAAGGGCTTCACACAGACTTACGGTATTGACTATTTTGATACCTTCCCTCCAGTTGCCAAGATGGCCTCCGTTCGGTTATTCATCTCTCTGGCAGCTCATCATCATTGGTTTCTTCATCAACTGGATGTCAAGAATGCTTACCTCCATGGATTTCTTGAGGAAGAGGTTTATCTGCAACAGCCCCCCGGTTTTTGGGCCTCCGGCGCCGAGTCTAATGTCCGTCGACTCCGCCGCTCTCTTTACGACCTCAAGCAGTCTCCCCGTGCTTGGTTCAGCCGCTTTAGCACTGTCTTCATCGACTTTGGGCTCTCTCGCAGCATGAAGGACCACACTGTGTTCTACAGGACGACATCTGCTGGCTGCATCCTTTTGGTCGTTTATGCGAATGATATCATTATCACCGACAGCGACTCTGCTGGTATCACCCACCTCAAGGAGCATCTTCACCATCACTTCCACACTAAGGATCTCAATCCTCTCACATACTTCTTTGGCATTGAGGTATCCTATTCTTCGGACACCATCTCCCTCTGCCAACGGAAGTAAGCGTTGGATATTCTGCAGGATGCTGGGCTGACACAGGTCACTGCTGTGGACACTCCTCTGGAGCCTGGGTAACGGTCTCTTCATGCCTCCTCGGAATTGTATCCACATCCAGAGTGGTACCGTCGATTGGTGGGCAAACTCAATTATCTCACCATGACTCGTCCCGACATTGTCTGCGTTGTTGGCAAAGTGAGTCAATTTATGGAGCATCCGACCACCTCTCATTGGGATGTTGTCCTCCGCATCGCCAAATACATCAAGCGAGATCCTGCCCGTGGTCTTCGCTACTCCCAACATCCTCATCTGAATATTGAGGCATGTTGTGATGCTGATTATGCGGGTTGTCTTGCTACTCGGAGATCTACTTCTGGGTTTACCATATTCTTGGCAAACAACCTCATCTCTTGACGCAACAAGAAACAGACTGTCGGCTCCCGATCCAGTGCGGAATCTGAGTACCGTGTCATGGCCACCGTCACTACGGAGATCCTTTGCCTTCGACAACTCCTCCAGGAGCTTGGATTTCCTCATCAGACATCTGCTCACATCTGGTGTGACAATCAGGCAACCAACAAGATTGTTTCGAATCCCGTCTTCCATGAACGCACGAAGCATATTGAGGCGGACTGTCACTTTCTTCGACACCACCTAGAGCACAATCATGTCAGCTTTAGCCACATCCCGACGGCGGACCAGCTTGCTGACATCTTCACCAAAGGTCTCCTAGGGGCTCGCCTAGCCTTGCTCAGTTCCAAGCTGGGCATCCACAGCATCTACAGCCCAACTTGAGGGGGTGTGTCTGGTTTTGTATGAGGTCATCTTTCTTTTTTTGTGGGACTCGTTGTCCAAGCTTGGCATGTCCAGCTTGAGGGGGAGTGTTAAACTCTCTTTTATTATTTTGGGTATTTCCGAGTCCCACATCGGAATACTCCAGTTTGTATTCCTCTCTCAATCTATAAAAGAAGGTATCCGCCTCACCTTGAGGTAAGGGGGTTTCCCATTCTACAGTTATGAACAAAAATGTACTCAAAATGTGACTAAGGCTGATTCCCAGCTCGGATGGCTGAACTGATAAAAACCAATATTTTCAAGATTCAGATCCTTAATTAAAGGCGGCAGAGCAGACCTTATAATCTACAAATGTAGGCTCTGTTTGACAGCACTTGCTGAAAATTTCTGATAGCACTTACGATAAGCAGATTGGAAAAATAAGTGGAGTTTCTTTAAATGATGGATTAATGCCCAAAAGCCCATATGTTTTTATTGTTTTGGCTTGAATCATACAATATGCAGTATTTGATGTTGTATTTGATTATTCGATTACTCCACTTAAAGCTACCACACATGAATTACATATCATCATATGATGTGGTAAAGGGGTTACAAACTTGGAGAGTTGAGAGGTGGGGAGTTCAATGTTTGTGAAGCTCGGTGGGTTGACAGTTATACGTTACAGGAGTTTAACATTTGGTTCACTAAAAGAAATGATGCTTGGATAGTGTTGCCACTCCTTAGGAGCCAATCACTTCACTTGAGACAATGCTGTGAAAGGAATACAAGCTTCGCCAATTGTTGTGAGATTCATTCACCCCATGGATATCCTAGGAGGAAGGAATCCGTTGGCTGCATAGGGAGGAATAACTTAGACTATCGGGTTCAACAAATAAAAGTTACGTTCATTATTTATATTTATTCTATTCAAACAAATGGATGGATCTTATAGCAAAACAGATTTCGGTGGTTTGTTTTAGCTACGTTTGGACAAACATTGTCCCCTCCAAAACCCTTCACTAGGGTGCGTTTTTGTCGTTTGTTTTCACCCAATGAAAAGGTGCTTTGATCTAAAAGTGAAAAATATGAAAAAATTTAGTACGCTTCAAAGGAGTCGTACAATACGATAAGATGTGCCCTCCTGTGAATGGTGGAATTCATGAGTCGCATAGTATGATTGAGCTTTTTCTTCTACAAAATGCATCCATATCAAACATCATGCACATGCGCAGAAAGTAAACCATGCAAGAACACCGGGATTTTATTTGGTTCGCCCGCATTACACTACATCCAAGGAGCACATATCAACAATATGTTGATATGCTGAAAATCACTACTTCACTGGTTGTGATTACAAACTTCAAAACAAGTTCACTACCCGTTCAAGGTCCAAGGCCTCTTCCTCTCTTCCACTCACTGCTTCCAAGAAGATTGCAAATATCAGTTTATAGACTTGTCGATCTCTACTCGGATTATTGGCATGAAGGTCACTTTCCAATCAGTAGAAGGAATTGATATGCCTTGCATCCTCATCTACACACAGATGCTGATGAATTCCAAGTGTTGCTTCTAATTCCATTGCCAGATATACAACTCCTTGTGAGAAGAGTTGAATCTGATCTTCAATTAATTTTCACATTGCGGCAAATACTCCAGGTACAATAATACCAGCATTGGAATTATTCTTTTATATATTTTGTCCTCTTCACTTTAACGAACAAGATGTACCTATGGTAATCCACAAATCGGATCTTCAAAAAAACTCAATCGGCAACAACTGAATCCTCCCATACCAGATAATCAACAAAGTACCGGTTGCTGACTGTTGGAGTCTACGTCCCACATCGAACTTGTGGTCCTATGTGGTCTTTATTATTCATTATAAAATAACCTCAAGGTCACCCTTAGAGAGGCATCTTAGGTATTGAATCTACCTCTTTTATCATTCAATATGGTATCAGAGTAGGTTATTCAACCCTAGACCACCCTCTTGTTTGTTTTTTCCCCTCGTAGGACTCTTCCGTATTCCCCCGTTGGGGGCGGTGGCTCCCAGCCAAATGAGTCGGTCGCCCCCCTTCGCTGCTCCTCCAAGGCAGACTCTCGTTGCTGACGCCTTCCATCCGCTGCGCTTCGCCCACGGCCCTCCAGCGCGGTTCCTCCCTCCCACCGGCTCCCTCCCGGTGGATCCCACCCGGCGGCTCCATCCAGGCAGAACCCTCCATGCGCGCGACGGAACCAAGCTGCCCCCTCCCTGCGCCGCTTTGGCTCCTCCCTGGTCAGCGACTCTCGTGCGAGACCTTCTCCAGCGTGTCGCCTCCCTGCGCGACGGTCGATGACCTCCACTGTTCGACGACCCCTCCCAGTCACATCCTCCTAGTGCCCCTTTCATGTTCCAGCCAGATCCGTGCACCACTGCGCGACTGACTAAGATCCCGATCTCTTCCACCCTGCGCTACTGCACGACGCCCTCGCCGAAATCGCTGGTGGCCTTCCTCCACGGTGCACCACCCCTCCTCGCCGGTGCCTGGACCCAGCCCCCTCCTTCAGTCTTCCAGCAATCGCGGCCCCTTTTCCCGCTTATTTTTCTCCCCGTGCGCCAGCGCCTTTCTCTAGCGAATCCTCCCCTCTACGGCCCTACGCTCGACGATCCTCATCGGTGTTCCGCTGAACGGCCCTCCGCCTTCATGCGAGTGATGCCCGACAACTCTCTACCCCCTATTATCTCTCCCAGCGCCCCTCTTGAGCGGCCACCGCCCCTAGCGGCGCCCTCCTCCCGTCACTGGTGCCTCCGGCAGAATCTTCGCCTCCCGACGACCGGCCCCACAAGTGCATCTTTCACGGCGCTTCATCGACTGGCCCCGCCAATGCGGTTTTCCCGGTGCCCCATCTACCGGCCCACCTGTGCAGCTTTCCCAGCGTCTAGCTTGAGAGGGGGTGTTGGAGTTTGCGTCCCACATCGAACTTGTGGTCCTATGTGGTCTTTATTATTCATTATAAAATAACCTCAAGGCCTCCCTTAGAGAGGCATCTTGGGTATTGGATCTACCTCTTATCATTCCATATTGATCATCTTCTTCTTGGAACACCCAGTTCCCTGCCTCGCTTGTTCTCTATTTTGTATTCTCTACTATTTTCCTCTCTTCTGCACGGCAGCCTTCTTCCAACTTTTTCCTTTTTAATTCTGTAGAGGAGGAATTCTCCTTACCTCAAGGTGAGGTGGAGGAATTCTTTTATAGATTGAGAAAAAGGAATACATATAGGAGTATTCCAATGTGGGACTCGGAAATACCCAGAATAATAAAAAACAGGGTTTAACACTCCCCCTCAAGCTGGACATGCCCAACTTAGACCACGAGTCCCACAAAAGAAAGATGACATCAGACAATACAAGACAGACCCCCCCCAAGCTGGGTCGCAGATACTGTGGATGCCCAGTTTGGAACTTAGCGAGATCAGGCGAGCCTCTGGGAGGCCTTTGGTGAAGATGTCGACAAGTTGATCCGCCGTTGGGATATGGCTAAAGCTGACATGATTGTGCTGCAAGTGGTGACGAAGAAAGTGACAGTCCACCTCAATATGTTTCGTGCGTTCATGAAAGACGGGATTCGAAGCAATCTTGGTAGTTGTCTGATTGTCACACCAGATATGAGCAGATGTCTGCGGAGGGAAGCCAAGCTCCTGGAGGAGATGACGAAGCCAAAGGATCTTCGTAGTGACGGTGGTCATAGCACGGTACTCAGACTCTGCACTGGATCGGGAGACAACAGTCTGTTTCTTACTGCGCCAAGAGATGAGGTTGTCTGCCTAGAACACGGCAAACCCAGAAGTAGATTTCCGGATAGCAGGGCAACCAGCATAGTCAGCATCACAGAAGGCCTCAATATTCAGATGAGCATGGTGGGAGTAGCGAAGACCACGGGCAGGGTTTCTTTTGATGTATTTGACGATGCGGAGTATGGCATCCCACTGAGAGGTGGTCGAATGCTTCATGAATTGGCTAACTTTGCCTACAGGGCAGGCAATGTCTGGACGAGTCATGGTGAGATAATTGAGTTTGTCCACCAGTCGACAGTACCGCTTTGGATGTGAATACGGGTCCGAGGAGTCATAGAGGGACAGTTCCCCAGGCTCAAGAGGAGTGTCAATAGCGGTAGCCTGTGTCAGCCCAGCATCTTGCAGAATATCCAACACATATTTCCGTTGGCAGAGGAAGATAGTGTCCGGAGAACGGGAGACCTCGATGCCAAGGAAGTATGTGAGAGGATCGAGATCTTTGGTGTGGAAGTGCTGGTGAAGATGCCCCTTAAGGTGGGCGATTCCAACAAAGTCTCTACTGGTGATGATGATATCATCCACATATACGACCAATAGGATGCAGTCGGTGGATGTCGTCCTGTAGAACATGGTGTGGTCCTTCATACTGCATGAGAGCCCAAAGTCGGTGACGACGGTGTTGAATCGACCAAACCAAACACGAGGAGATTGTTGAGACCATATAGAGAGCGGCGTAGTCAACTGACTTGTGACCCGAAGACGGAGGCGCAAAATCCAGGGGGCTGCTGCAAATAAACCTCTTCCTCAAGAAAGCCGTGGAGGAAGGCATTCTTGACATCCAGTTGATGAAGCGGCCAGTAATGATGAGCGGCCAAAGAGATGGATAAGCGAATAGATGCCATCTTGGCAACTGGAGAGAAGGTGTCAAAGTAGTCGACACCATATGTCTAAGCAAAGCCTTTAGCCACAAGTCGGGATTTGAGTCAATAGAGAGTGCCATCGGCGTTCAGACGGACCGTGTAAATCCATTTGCTGTCGACCGCCTGTTTACCTGCAGGGAGGGGAACCAAATCCCAAGTATGGTTGTCTTCCAGAGCCTGCAATTCATCTCACATCGCTTGCAACCACTCCGGATGAGATTTGGCATCGCCAACAGTGCGGGGAATAGATATAGTCTCCAGAGCTGACAGACAGTTTATGAAGATGTAAATAGAGGATTGTTCTGGCAAGAACGAATACCTTTCGACAATGCAATGGGCAGGTCGTCCGGTGGCGGTGCAGGAGAATCAGACGAAGCTGAAACAATGGTTTCCTCGGCCTGGACGGGGGGCACATTCGATTGGCGGAGTAGACCGTACCAAACCGGTGATCAGCAGAGGGCAGCACCGGAGGAGGATGGACGATGAGTGGAAGACAATCATCGATGTCAGTATCTGGATGGGGAGAGGGAAGTGATGATGGAGAGCTCTCTACAAACGAGACGTCAGCTGAGATGACATACCGTCGGAGGTCCGGGGAGGAACAACGATATCCGCGCTGAGTGCGTGAATAGCCGAAAAATATGCAACAGAGGGATTTGAGAGAGAGTTTGGAGAGGTCGGGTTGAGTGTCACGAACATAATAGAGGCATTCAAACACCCGAAGTGAAAGGGAGTGAGGAGGGAGAGAGGAGAACAGAGCGTGAAAAGGAGTCTCCCCCTGAAGGATAGAAGAAGAAAGGCGGTTGATAAGGTAGGTAGCAGTAAGGATTGCATCTCCCCAAAAGAACAGAGGCACCTGTCGGTGGAAGAGGAGGGCGCGAGTAATCTCCAGAATATGTCTGTGTTTCCGCTCGGCCACTCCATTCTGCTGAGGTGTATCAGGACAGGAGGTCTGATGAATGATGCCTTGTGCCTGGAGAAACTGCTGAAAAGTAGTGGATAGGTATTCGCGCCCATTGTCTAAGCGAAGACATTTAACAGAGAGGGAGAACTGGTTATGAATCTCATTGTAAAATTTATGGAAAGTAGAGAACACGTCAGATCGTTCTCGAAGGAGGTACAGCCAGGTCATTCGCAAAAAATCATCAATAAAAGATATATAATACTTATACCCCAAATGACTCAAGATGGCACAGGGACCCCAAACGTCTGAATGAACAGATCAAAAGGTTTTGAGGCCCATGTAGCCACTCAAGGAATATATGTAGTGCAACGATGTTTCGCAAATGTAAAAGACTCGCAATGAAAAGAAATATGATGTCAAATATCTAAAAACAGCTAATGAATGGTGGAGGCAAGAGGATGTCCCACCCGGGAATGGAGGTCTAATGCACAGGCAAAGATAGACATGCAGGCGACTGTTGTCGGTCTATCGAACATGTAGACCTCATCCCGTAGCTGGCCTCTACCAAGTTTCATGATCGTCGTCCACTCCTGAAAGACAACAGCGGAGTATGTAAATATTGTAGCACAGTTTAAATCCTTGGTAAGCTTGCTGATGGAGATAAGGTTAAAGGGACTGCGGGGCACGTGTGCCACAGAGGGCAGGTGAAGTGAGGAATTTAGGGAGCATGCATCAAACCCCGCAATGGGGATAGTGGAGCCATCAGCGACAGTGATGGTTGATGAACCAGCATAAGAATAGTAGGAGGTCAACATACCAGCATCACCGGTGAGGTGGTCGAAGGCACCTAAGTCAAGCATCCAGGCAGGGAAGCGACGGCCGACGAAGGCAGCGGAACCAACAGAGTGGGCAAGAAAAGCTAAAGACGGACATGGTCGTGAGGGGGTCTGAGAATCGTGAATCATCTGGAGGTCTGCCATGGAAAGGTCCAGAGACGACGGAAGAGCAACAGCTGACGAGGAATCCTCCTGAACCGCTATCTGACCCTACCGCGGTTGCTGAGATGGGCGTCCATGAAAAACCCAACAGCGGTCGATCAGGTGGCCAAGTTTGCCACAATGCTAACAAAGGGGACGAGGACGGCCCTCCACACGGCCACATCCACAAGTGCCCAAGAAGCATCCACCGCCACGACCAAAGAGGGCAAAGTGGTCGATGATGGGGGTGGGCGGGGGAAGAGCCCGTTGGGCCTTGCCCAGGCGATGATATACCTGGGGAATCTCCAACGTCGATGGGTTGGCGAGCATCTCAGTAGCCGTCGTCGCATACTCAGGACGAGGCCATTGAGAAGATTGAAGATGCACAGTTGGTCCCTCTGGTTCTGAGCTTCCGCCGGGGTCATGGGAACAGGCCACAACTCTTGCAACTCATCGCGAAGAGCTTTCCATTCCAAGAAGTATGCTGGGAAAGACTGGTCCTGTTGACGTATCTGGGACAACTGCTGAAGAATGTCAGAGACCCGAACCAAATTATTGGTCTCGTAATACATGATGTTCAAGGAATCCAAGAATTCCTTGACTGTGTTTGTTGTCCAGGTGACATCATTGACTGATCGATCCATGGAATTGACGGGCAGGGCGAAGATCTTACTATCAACAAACTTCCACGGACGGTATTTAGGATCAGTGAATGCTGGTGGAGGATCCTCAAGGTCCATACCTGTCAGGGACATCACTACAGTCTTCCACCAAACCGAGAAGTTGGTGGACTCTAGCCACTCGTCAACTCGGCGGGTGGAGGTTGTGATCATCTGAGGCAGAGCAGAGGAGGTTTCCATGGAGGCGTCGGATAGCTGCAGAAGATGTCAGGAGCAGTGGTGCGTCGTGGAAAGCGGGATGCTGCGATGAAAGGTTGCTTGAGGGCGAGGCCGGTTTAAACCAGGAAGCCGCAGGTCGGACGGGCAGCACCACTGGGAGGGGGGTGGGGCCGCGTCGGGAGAGGACCACAGCGGGAGGTCCGTCAGAGGGAGACGACGCAGGAGGATGCCGTCGGAGAGGGCGGTGACTGGGAGTCCGCGTGTGGCGGGGCTGATCGCGCCTGTACAGGGAAGCTGTGGGCGGTCTGTCGTCGCCGGGACTGCAAGGGGAGAGCGTCGCTCGGTGTCCGATCGACAGGAGGCTGCCAGGCAAGAGGGTTGTCGCGCGGGAGGCCGGTTGACGGGAGGTTGCTGGGCAGGAGGGCTGGCAAGGGTGGTCGACGGGAGGCTGTCGGTCAGGAGGGTCGGCGAGGGCGGTCGACGGGAGGCTGCCGGTTAGGAGGGCCGACGAGGGCGTAGGGCTAGCGAGGTCGGTCGATAGGGGTCGCCGGGAAAACCACAGAGGAGCCGGAGGGCCGCGGACGTGAGGAGCCGCGGGAGGGCGGGACGCCGTTGGGGAGGAACACCGACCGTCGGGGCGAAGCGCAGCCGATGGGAGGGAGGGCGGTTCGCCGTCGAGAGGGACGGGGGGGCGCCCGGTTGCGTCGCGACAGAGGGGCGCAGGGAGCCTGGAGCGGCACAGACCGGGAGCCGGGGCGACAGGATGCGGCGCGACAAAGGGGAGAGGGACGCCTAATTGAGGCAGGGTTGATCGCGCTAGGACGACACCAGAGGGAGCAACGCGACGAGGGAGGGAGCCGGGAGCGTCGTCGGGAGGGAGCCGCGGAAGCCGGGAGCGTCGCCGGGAGGGAGCCGCAGAAGGCGGGAGCTAGGGGGCGCATAGGGCAGAGCCGGGAGGGGGGGTGACCGCGTAGGGCAGAGCCAGGAGGGGGGGCCGCGTAGGGCAGACCCAGAGGGGGGGGCCGCGTAAGGCAGACCCGGAGGGGGGGGGCGCGTAGGGCAGAGTCGGGAGGGGGAATCCACCAAGTAGGGGGAAAATAAAAATCTAATGAGATTTTCCCTCTGATACCATGTAGAGGAGGAATTCTCCTTACCTCAAGGTGAGGCGGAGGCATTTTTTTATAGATTGAGAAATCGGAATACATATAGGAGTATTCCGATATGGGACTCGAAAATACCCAGGATAATAAAAAACAGGGCAAATTCCAACAAACTCCCTCCATTTCCAGAAAGCTGATTTGAATTTCAAAAACAAACAACTACCTTTCAGCTTCCAACTTCTTCTTTTTCAAAACCATCCTTTGAATCTTCTTCAAATAGATCTCCACCATTGAGATTTGAATCGGTAATTAATAAACAACTCACAAACCTCAAAACTGTTCTGAGAATGCTATTTGTTCGAATTCTCCAAATATCATGGCATGGCATCTCCACGCTGCGTGACTGATCAATTTCTTAACTTTCAACTGCTAGACAAGCCGTGGCATTATATAACCCCTTCACGGCACGAAAACTAATTTCAGTTGTAAAACAGCACGGAGTATAAGTTTCACAGCTCCTGCTGCTATTCTATGTCAAGCTGTAGCTGCACGGTCCCTTCAAGATTTCTGCAATCCTGAAATAGGTCGCGGCGTGGTTTAATACGTCATGGTGCGATCCTGTTATGTGTTGCAAAACAGCCCGAACTTTAAGAATCGCAGTCCTGTAGCATTTTCATGGCAGGGAGTCGCGGCGCAACTCCTTCAATTGTATTTTACAATTGAGCTTGTTGCGGTGTGGCACTTCTTCCACGGCGCGGGCATCTTCTAAATTGCAGAACCACTGAAATCGCCCAAGCACATTTCACAGCGCAGCCTCTTTGTCGTGGCACATAAATGTTTCTTCAAATATTTTCAAAACAGTAAACCATACGAATGCTCCAGGTGACTCTTACGTGTGATATTCTTACGCACCAAACATTTTGCAAATATCTCAAAAGAACTCAGCAACTTCCAACAGCTTCAAAACAAAATTCAGACCAGCCTTTTCCAACCACTTTCAAACCTTCTCAGCCAACTCCAATCATCCTAAAAACCTGCTCACACTACTTCCAAAAACCAGAATAAAAACTTCTTCAAACATCTTGAAACTTCAATTCCAAATATCTCAATGTTATGTATATTCACATCACCATCACCAGCTTCATCAACCGTTTTCAACATTCAGTAATTGTCAACCTTCAATGATTGTCAACAAATCCAACATACAACCTCTTGCTTGTGACAATCTCCCCTTTGGATTTTGTTAACAATACTTCCACAAAATCCATGAAACATCAAGATAGAGATAAATCTCTCTCCCTCTCTCTTTCAATCTAACATCCACCAAACAAATGGATTTTAAGAACTCCATTTCCTCCCCCTTCGTCAATAAAATGTGTTGATGGCGAATTCCCCTTACCTCAATGTGAGGTGGAGATATTCTTTTATAGATGAGTAAAAACAATTACAATGAGGGATATTCCGATGTGGGACCTAGAAATACCCATTATACTAAAATGGGGTCCAACACTCCCCCTCGAGCTAGACATGCCCAGCTTGAACTGAGAGTCCCACAAAGAAAAAAGACGACATCGAACAAGGTCATCCATACTCCCCCTCAAGCTGGGCCGTGGAGGCGGTGAATTCCCATCTTGGTAGTGAGAGAGTCAAAGCGAGCTCCTGGGAGGCCTTTGGTGAAGATATCGGCAAGCTGATCCGCCGTCGGAATTTGGCCAAAACTGATATGATTCTGCTCCAGATGGTGGCGAAGAAAGTGGCAGTACACCTCGATATGCTTCGTCTGTTCATGGAAGACGGGATTCGATGCAATCTTCGTGCCTGCCTGATTGTCACACCAAATATGAGCAGATGTCTGCACTGGGAAACCAAACTCATGGATGAGATGACGAAGCCAAAGGATGTCATTGGTGACCGTGGCCATGGCGCGGTATTCTGTCTCTGCACTAGATCTGGAGACGACAGTCTACTTCTTGTTGCGCCATGAAATGAAGTTACCGTCCACGAACACGGCAAATCCAGAAGTAAACTTGTGGGTAGCAAGGCAACCTGCATAGTCCACATCACAGAAGGCCTCAACATCCAAATGAGCATGATGGGAGTACCAAAAGCCACGTGCAGGATCTTTCTTTATGCATTTGGCAGTGCGGAGGACAGCATCCCACTGAGATCTGGTTGGATGCTCCATGAACTGGCTCACTTTGCTAACCGCGCAGGCAATGTCAAGTCGTGTCATGGTGAGGTAGTTGAGTTTGCCCACCAGACGACAATAGCTCTCTGGGTGAGGAAAGGATGCCGAGTCGGTATGGAGAGAGCGTTCCCCAGGCTCAAGAGGAGTGTCAACGGCGGTCGTCTGGCTCAACCCTGCATCATGTAAGATATTAAGGGCATATTCCGATGTGGGACTCGAAACTACCCATTATACTAAAATGGGGTCCAACAAAATGCAAAGGGTTCTTTTCATCCTCATTTTCTGGGATATCTTCATTAGCTTCACTCCCACTGCTAATATACTTCTGGCACTAGATTCACAAGAGAAAACAACATCTTGTTAATCCTTCAAAAATTCCAGATTAAGAGACTACGCTCCCCTTCATATTCACTTCAAATCTCCATATGATTCCACATCAATGACCCCAGAACTCCTTTTACCATTGAAACGGATAGTGTTGTCAAAGGCGCGCGGCGCAATAAGACGCAAAGCCCGCTTGGGGATGCGGCGCGAGGAGCAAATAAGATGCATGCGCACATAATTAAATATATACAGTTTTCCACAATATTTTAAATTAAAAAAAAAAACTTAAATCCAATGAAAATAATACAAATTAAATGTTACATTATATTTAACGCAATATGAGCTCACTTTTGATAAAATATCCCACGATTTCCTATAGCCACAATTTCCACGACCGCCTGCACTGCACCCCGCGATCGCTTGCATTGCACCCCCGATTTCCTATAGCCACGATTTCCACGATTTTCACGATCACCTCACTGTTGCCCTGCACCTCGATTTCCATCTGGTCGCGACTCGCCCTCAATTTCCGCCGCCACCCCCGATTTTCGCCGCTCTGTTCCAACGATTTCCCTACTTTGTTCCCCCCGATTTCAGCAACGAGTGGTGCGCCTTTACCGCACCTTGCACTGTAGCGCCTCTTGGGTTGGCGCGCAATGACATCAATGGAAACAAAAAACCCGGATTTAGAGAGAACTCTCCTCTTTGATAATCCAATCTGTCAAAGCTTTCATCTACTTGTTTACACCTTCAAAACATTGGGTTCTTTCAACCACTTGTTGAATATCCTCAGAATCTTTGAGCTTATTTCAAATGTCCTTCATTGTAACCTATTTCAACTCGCTTTCACTGATAACTGCATTCTTCTCAACAAATTCCAATGAGTGAATTTACCGCTAGGCAATGAGTCATAAACAAATCCTCGCCTGCCGAGTCGGAACTCAGTGTTGGAAACAAAAATCTTTGTTAATAACATCAATGTTGTCCATATCACTCGCTCATTAAACACTTGCAGCTTGAGGAATTTAATTCCTTCAACAACAAACTGTCTGTGATCCCAATCACATTCACACAAAATTGTCAGTGCATAAGCAAAAATCACAAGAGTGTGAGACATACCACATGTTGAATCAATTGATAACACATGTTTATGATAAACTAGTGATACCACTTGATGTCCATTATCTTCTTTTTTCTCACAGGTCTTCTCCATTCTCATATGAAGCTAATCAACCTTTGAATGATTATTACCAGCTCCCAACCACTTGTTGGTCATAATAACTTTTTTCTCAACAGCTTTTTAGTATCCTGAAAAGCAATTAGATGATACTACATTGTTAGTTCATTAAAAAAATGGAACAAATATTCCTCCATGATTGCAGCTGCTATTTAAACAGGCTGTCCATCTACTTCTTCAGGGACTGCAATCACTTGATAAAGGCCTAATACCATAATTCGAATTCAAAAATTAGCTCGATACCATTTGGAAAACATCATATAAGTTTTTGACAGCTATCTCATTCCAAATCAGGCTTCATACCATCTATACTTCATTATTTCAACATGTATAACCAGATTCATCTTTGATTTTTCATAGTGGCTGCTTGATATCACTCGTTGATCGTGTTTGGCCTTGACACCACTTAAATTTCTTCATCACTGCGTGTATCGTCAAATTTAACAAAGTTCTTCACATCTCTCACAGCCCACTTGTTGTCTGAACATTTGATTCTTCTACTACTGATGATATCACTTGTTGGAATAGATTTCTACTATGACATCCACAGTGGCTACTTCCAACACCCACTTGTTGCGGTTTTATCTATCCTCAAAGCAACTATCTTCTTTCAATGCACACACATTGCATATTCTCCATGGATCGTATCTCCCTCTTAATCCTGCATCAATAAACAATATATACAACATGGGTACCTCTGACATCCTCAAGTTGAGTGTGGTTGGCCATGACAAGCCAAACCTTTGCTTTTATTTTTCTTCCAAAGCTACATGGTGATTGTCTGTTTGTCACCACCAGTACAAACTTCCTCCTAAATATTTGATACCAAATCCTCCAAATTGTTCAGCTGGGTCACCTTTTCCAAAGTGCGACTAATTCCACTTATACATTGTTCTTCATTTTGTATATCACTGTTGCTACTTTCATCTTTCTTGCAAGCCTCCCTAGTGATATTTTGTTTAGCAATACCACTAACGCATTGTTCCCCGTGAGTCTGCTTTCTCACTTTCCTTCTCCTTTATCAACATTCCTTGTGTGGAAATATTTTCAATGATTCCACCTGTGCAAGAGATTCCTTCTTTTTTCATAACAAGACATCCTCCACCAGTGATCCAAGTCTCTTCACGTTCTTTCCTTTTCAAAGTTTGAAGAGGTGTCTTTCTCTTTACATCTTCTTTGCAAGGACATATTCCTCTTTTTTCTTAGTTTTCCACAATGGCTTCTTTTCCTTCCATGAAGGCTGTTGTACCCATGTTGGAGTCTACATCTCATATCGGACTTGTGGTCCGATTTGGTCTGTATTATTTATTATAAAAGAACCTCAAGGCCTCCTTTAGAGAGGACCTTGGGTATTCGGTCTACCTCTTTTATCATTCTTCATGGTATCAGAGGAGGTTCTCTGACCCGAGCCTTCCCTCCCATTTTTTTTCCTCTCTCGCTCTAAATTTCCTAGGTTTTCCTCCTTTGGGGGCAGTAGCCCAGGCCGATGGCCACCTTCACGCAGCGCCGCCCCCCCTCCCATCTGTTGCTCCTCTACGATCTGGCCCCCGCCTGAGTGACGCCCTCCTCCCGTCGCGAACGCCCCCCCCCCCCCGCGGCACTCTCCAGTCGCGAACAGCCTCCTGTACACCGGTCATGCCCGGCTCCGCCCTCCAGTCGCGCCTCTCGGACCCGCTGTGCCTCTCGATCCCGACGGCGCGCCTCCAAATCCCGACACAAGATCTCGGTGCTCCCGCGTCCGTCGCCGCTCCCGACCCTCCCTCCGTCCAGGTAGAACCCTCCCCTTCGCCTACTCCCGCGGCGTCCCGGTCATCCACCCGTCGTCGCCTCTCACGGATCGTCCCCAATCCGCAACAACCCCAATTCCCGTACAAGATATCTCCTGCGTGCACTGCTCCCTGTGCACCGCCCAACGTCGCCTCTGTGCGGGCGACATTCGCCGGACCAGGCGACCCCCATTCTTCTGCTTCGCCCTCCAGCGACCTCCCGACGCGACTCCCGACCTGCTACCGAAGCAGACGACCGGCGCATCTCTCCCAACAAAACCCCTCCTGCGACTCCTCTATCCACCGCTGCTCCCACCATGCCAGCCTCCTCCTGCGGCAACCACCGCCTCCATGTCGGCCTCATCCTGCGATTTCCCGACGCTACGTCGATCGGCCCACCTGTGCGGTTTTCCCAGCGACACTAACGACCGACCTGCCTGTGCGGTATTCCCGACGACTCTAACGATCGGCCCGCCTGTGCGAATCTTTCGGCGCTCGGTCGACCGGCACCGCCAGTGCGGCTTTCCCGGCACTCCATCGACCGGCACCGCTCAAGTAGCTTGAAAAATCTTTTTCAGCAGCATCATCCATCTTCGTGAGGGGGAGCAGCAGCCATGGCGATTTATCTTTGTTTTCTTCTGTTTTGTCTTGTTTTATCATCAAACTGGGTATGTATAGCTTGAGGGGAGTGTTTGTAGCGTTTCTTATTTGCTTTGTATTGTCTTTGCTTTGTTTTGTCTTGTATTCAGTCTACCTCTTTTATCATTCTACATACCATAATAGCCTTTAATGTACAACACCTTTGATACTATGACTCATCTTCCTTCAAGCACATGAATCTATTCTTTAATGTAAGAGATTTTCTTTCCATACCAACTTGATTTCCACTAGTTGCAAGGGTAGCGGTCTTCCAAATCATTCCTTCTATTTTTTCCCATATTACAATACCTTGCAATATGTCTTTTGTAGCCACATTCATAACATCTTCTGTTGTAATGATTACATCTCCTACGGTGTCCTAGCACCTTTTTCGTGAAGACAAAAGGAGAACTAGGAAGAAGAGAGTTTCGGCTATGGCTTATCCAAATGGGGGGGGGATCCCTTTATATAAGCTCCCTTCATTCAATTAAGGGAGTCGAGCATCGGCTGCCAACACGCGATAGCCGACATACGTTACAAAAATGTATGTTCATTGGGTTTACATAATCGTTGAACGTTTCAACGATTATATGAAGCCATGAATAGCATTTGCATACCCATATCGTTGGCTACGACTCGGGATATCGTACAATACGATATCTGTAAGGGTTGGTGTCCTGAGAACCAACTGTTTTGTACTTTGATTATATGAATGTTCACTTATTATATATTGTTCATTGTTCTGCATAACTATAATATAATAATGTCCTGGAATATTTGTTGCATTGATAAGGTCATGGTAGATCCCCGCTATGATGAGAACCTTGAAATGCTATAACAATATTCTTAAATAAAGTTCTACGGTTGTATGACATACTATGATAGGACACATAGTATACAGACCGTCATGTGCGAGTACTCGTAAGAAGACGAGACTCTCTCTCATGGAGTTCGCACTTGGTAATCTCCAAGATGGGAGATTATGAGAACAGACCCGCCAATAGCAATTCTGCATGTCTTGGTGTCATCGGACATTGCTATCTACGAGCGTGTGTAATGGTCCTTAGACTGGAAGATTATCATTAACTCATGTCATGACTCGCGCACTTAGATTTACTGACGAAAACCGTCACGCAGACAGTTGGCGGGAAGTAGGGCACGTTGGGTGCGTCACGAGTGACATGTTGTTAATGGATAAGTCGAGGAAGGATTTGTCCCTTCCATTTATGGAAGTTAATATCTCGGCCCTTTGATTGAAAGGGAACTATCGCATTAAATTCCATAGCCATGGTGTGAACGACGAGTTTATTTCAGGTATTCAAAGAACGACGGATCAAGCATATAGGTTTATGACACTGCCATGAAACCTGCTTGATGAGATATCGAGACAAAGGGATTAAATTACACAGTAAGCGTTCGTATGAGGTGATACGTCAATGCGTCGTCAACTTCTTTCTCTTGAGTGTCTTGACCCGTTGCTAGACAGTAATCTTGGACTTTAGGCAAGCTCGCCTAATGCCAACGAGAAAGAGGCCTAAAGGGTCACACACTAAGTGTATTCAAGTATCTCAAATAGAATAAAGATTATTCCCATACGTGGTTTAATAATTATTCAAAAAAGCCTAAATCGTTTTAATGATGGAGGAAGAAGGAAATGAAAAACAAGATATACACGCCGTGTATTAAAGATTACACGCCGTGTAGTTTTTCATGGAAAACAAGTACACGTCGTGTATTAATAATTACACACCGTGTAGTTTTCTTTATGGAAAGGAAATGAATAAATGAAAACAAGATATACACGCCGTGTACATTGAATGTACACGCCGTGTAGTTTTTCCAGTCGGGATTTTAAGGATATAATATTGTTTTAAATGATATTTATTATAATCAGCGTGGGCGCATGTCAAGGAATTAGTTATTCGACATGGGGGTTTTAAATAAGAGTCAATGAAATAAATAAAACGCGTAACGCGTTTATTTATTGTCATAACTCTACAACCTCAAACCTGATTATAAATATCCTCACAACCCCAACTCTTTTCCTACTCCGTGTGAGACACAACAATTCTGGAATATTCTTTCAAGGCCGAAAGAACCTCTTCCTCCAAGAACGCTCTCAAGACCGAGAGAGATCCTCTTCCATCGGATCAAGACGATCTAAGGCGGACAACGCAAGCAAAGGCTTCTCCACGCTAGCACCCGGAGAATCCTTTGGCGATGTCCAGAGATACGAGGTACACGTGTGGATCACCGCTAGAGGGAGTCTACACTTGGCTTCTGCGACGCAACGACGGATCACATCGACAACGTGATCAAGAACATCAACGAAGAAAGAACACCCAAAAGGTATTTCTTTATAATTAATTAAATTAATTATAATCAACCTGTAACGATCCTTGTTTGTGGTTCCGGGACAAACCTTCTTCTTTGTCTTTTTCTGTGATTCGATCCGTGGAGACTGGCGTTTATCGTCGTATTGATCCCGAATTGATCATTGCTAATGACAAAAAGCCAAGTGGGCACATCCACCCACGCGCTTCCGCTGCGCCCGAAACCTTCAATATCCCTATTTTAGTGCATTCCCAACAGAACGGCAGAATCGTGTTCTTGTTGCTAAGGTTTGGAGGATCGGATCAGAAATGCCGACATCGGATCTAGGGTTCCAGGATCATCAAATGATCATCATCTAAAGTAAGTGACTCTTATTCACTCTTTATGGGCTTATGATTCCTTATTACGTGATTGGTGTGCTTTTAGGCTGTCTGTCAGCATGTGTAGTTATCAAATAACTGTTCTGAATTGATTTGACAATTCTTGTTTCTAAGTATGACAAATTTTGGGTCTTGGGGCTTCGAATTAAACCATGGGAATTGGTTTGAGCCGGCGGTTGAATGAGACTATGGAATTTGGTTTAGGAAACGGTGTTTTGTAAATACAGATTGTCGGGTATCTTAAATTAGTTAGATTTAAGATAGGGTTTTGATGGCTTTTGTAGGGAAATAATTTTTGTGAAATAAAATAGTTTTGGGAATTGAGTTTGTTGGGTATGAGCAACGACCAAGAAGTGTCGGGTACGGACGAAAAGGTCGGTTAATTGAGGTGGACGGGATGTTCCATCACATGTGTGACACGGACGAGGCGGACCATGAAATTCAAGAACCGCAAGGGTGGGTGAAGATCCATAGCAGGTGTATGCTATGACCATAGACGGGAATTTATGTTATGTGCATATTTAGTGCTCATATCTTCTTAGTTGGTTGCTTATTTGAGGACAAATCATTCCCCAACGATTGTGTTACCCCTCGGCACTGGGTGTCAGCATCTAGCGATCGGAAAACGCGTTTGAGGCCTTGTGGCGATCCCGACTCTGGTATTGGGGGTTTGGGCTATCAGGACAGGGTCATCACAGATTGCTCGCTCCCACCTGTGTCATTTGCACCGAGCCTCTTTGGTCCAGATCAAGCCACCAAATCTACATAACCTCCCTACTTCTGCTCTATGGTCATCACCGTTGTTGGTTTGCAATTCTCATGCCTCACTTCGCATGGCTTCTCTATCTAAGTCCTCTATCATCAAATAAGATCGATAATTTGTTACTCACCAACTTGCCTGTGAAGATCACATCAAAACCCTTTATAACTTGAGTAACATTGACGTGTTGCAAGACATGGTTCTTTGCTTATGATTATGGATTATAAATTCTTAATCATTGTTAACACTACAAAGACCCACGATGTCCCGCATAAGGCTGCATGAATTAGAATTAATTTTAGTACAATGTGTTTGCCTAAGATCTAATAGAGCTTACATGATAACTTTATATCCAAAGTGGTTTGAATATGGTTGCACACTATGTTACATGTGTTGTGACATAATGTGATAAAAGCACAAGGTCTACGAGGCTTTAGTGTAAGTGGGAGGTTAATGAAATTATGTATAAAAGTTTATATGTTTTCATAGTTTTAGCTTGAGTCATATAATATGTTTGAATCAAGTGCATTGTACGACTGGTCCATATATGCAGTATGTCATGTTGTCTTTGATTATTCGATTTTTCCACATAAAGCTATCACACATGAATTACACATCATCGTATGATGTCGCAGAAGGGGTCGCCAACTTAGAGAGTTAAACGTTAAAGAGTTCAACATTCGTGAAACTCGGTCGTTGGTGGTTATACATTACAGGAGTTTAACACTAGGTCACTAAAATACATAATGGCTAGGAAGCACTGCACTATAAAAAGAATACAAGCTTCACCACAAGATAGTACAACAAGCTCTATAAGGTTTCCCCCTGGCTAAAGCATTATCCCTTCTCCCTTTGCTCTTGAGATGCTAGCACGTCGTGATTGAAGAGAAAGTCCTTCAGATTTGATTAAGATTCCCATAATTGGTGTATGACCTAAAAGGGCGTGAACTTGTTGGTTGGTATATTCTTCATCAAACATGGATGCAGAGGCTAAAATAAGTGGCAGAAAAGCACTTCACTCAATGACCAATCTAGAAACATTTTTAAAGAAGCGCTTATCATAAGTGTCAGGTGTTATAAGAAGTTTTCAATAAGTAACGCCACATGGAACCATAACAACTCTCTCATGAAGATTACAAAAGGCAAATGTCCATGCAGGCAACAGGCTAAAATTATTGGAAACATGCAACCATTTCAACCCGTGGATTATGCCAAGCACATGAAAATGTGCACTGAGATGAATCCACATTCTTTCACCATTATCCATGTATTGAAAATAACAATCGCCAGAGTATTGCCAGGGCATGTTAATGTCAATATTTAACTATAACTGCATATGTGACAAAAATTAATTTTGTTATTTCAGTAATTAATATTACTTCTAAATTAATATTATTATTATACGCTGCCAACATATGAGCAAAACAAACCTATGGCATTCTTCAGATGTTGAAGGCTCAAAACAAGAAGGAAGGCTGAACACTGTCCAAAATAAGTTCAAGTCAAAAATGTATTTCATGGCTTGAACAGGTTGGTTGCCAGATATCATGAGATCAACCTGCATGATACACAAGTAAGAGTATGAGCAATTACACAAACGTTACTACTATGAAAAATACACATTACATATACCAGAAAATAAACTAACTTCATGTCCAATTCTCTCTCGGCTAATTTTTTGTGCAAGAGCAGATCTCACGTCATCGCAGGCAGCAGCTATCATTAGTTCTTCAGCTAGTACAAATTCAAATCTTGCACCTGTGTGGAAAGAGAACCAAGAATGGCACAAAAAGGTCATGGATGGCAAAAGATTACACAATTGATAAACTTATTGTTAAACCCTCTTTTTTATTATTTTGGGTATTTCCGAGTCCCACATCGGAATACTCAAAGGCATCCGTCTCACCTTGAGGTAAGGGGGTTTCCCATTCTACATGTTATCAAAGGGAATATAATCCCGAACCCTCCCTCGTGGCCACCCCCCTCTCTTCCCTGGCGGCTCCCTTCCCCGACAGCTCCCTTCCCCGACAGCTCCCTTCCCCGACGGCTCCCATCCCCGACGGCTCCCTTCTGCGCTCTCGCCCGGCGACCCCAACCTCCCGTCGACCACCCTCGGCGGACCTCTCTCTCTGTGCGCGGTGTCTCCCTCCCAGCAGTCCTACCAGCGCGCGCCGCTCAGGCGGACTCCCCCGCCCCTGCACCTCCTACGTGCGCCATCTCCGCCCTAGGTCGCGCCTCCCCTCCTTCCCGCTGGCTTCACTCCGCCCCGACGAAGGTCGCGGCCTCTCTTCCTGGCTACGTCCCACCTGCGGCGACTGTTCTCAGCCGCGTCCCGCCATTCCCAGCGGGTGTACTCCGCGCGCCGGTCTGCCCTCCCAGCTCTCTCCAAGCGCAACCCCACCGCCTTGCCTCCTCCGTTGTGTCGCCCTTAGGCATCCCGATCCCGGCCCCGCCCTCCGTAGCAGCGCCCTTCCCAGCGGCACCTCCCAACCCGCTCTTCCCAGCGGCCATCCCGGCCCGCCCTTCCCTCGGCGATTTAGACAGCAGCCTTGCCCCGTCTTCCGTGCGGCCAACCGCTGCGAAACCAATCTGCCGGAACGGATCCCGTCGACCCTCACCCGACAGAACGGCGCTTCCCGCTCCGAAATTCATCCGGCCCCAGCCTCCAGCAGCTTCCCGGCGACACCCGGCTCCCGCTCGCTACGGCTCCCACCCCCCGCGGCCCTGCTTCCCGACGCACCTTCAGTCGTCCTCCCGCGCTCAGCCCCACCACCCATGGCTGTCCATCCACGCAGCTGCAGCACCGCGTGCGCGCCTCATGTCGCTGGCAACTTGTACACCAATTTGGCGCTACCCGACCTGCCTCCCGGCGCTCTCCGCAGCACTCCCGACTTGCGGCACCCTCCGTCGGCCTCCAACTTCGGCCACCGTCGCCCACATTCCCCATCATCCAGCACCCGTTACAGAACGACACTCTCGATAGAAGATATTGCTTGGTTACAATCCTATCGGGCGATTGTGCCACCGTCCTCTTCTCCAGCCCTCATTGCTCAGACTGACAGCTCTACCGCATGTGTCTCTCAACAACCCACAGCATGGATGCTAGACTCTGGTGCATCGGCACATCTCACAAGGGACTCTGGTATGTTCACTACCTATCATCCGTACACCGGTGCCTCTACAATTACTATTGCAAATGGATCAACAATCTCCATCATCGGATTTGGCACATGTCACTTGACCCCGTCTATTCGCCTGGATTCGGTTGCTCATATTTCTCACAGTCCCTTTAATCTTCTCTCAATCATCAAACTCACTAAAGATTTAAATTGTGTCGCTACTTTTACTTCTTCTGGTGTTGTTTTTCATGAGCAAAAGACGAATCGGGAGATTGGTCGAGGTCATCTTCGGAATGGGGTACATGTTCGATACCCCACCATATCTCGTTTGCTCATCTACCTCGGCCCGTGCTCTTGACCTACATTCCCGTCTTGGTCATCCACCAGCTTCCATCCTCCATAAAATGTGCCCCCAATTCAGTTCTCACCTGTGAATCCTGCAAGTTTGCTAAACATCATCGAGTAACATATTCTCCTCGACAGGAACCACGTGTAGTGAATCCTTTCGATCTTGTTCATACCGATGTATGGGGTCCTTGCAGGGTTCCGAGCCAGTCCGGGTACAGCTATTATGTCACCTTTCTTGATGATTACTCCTGCATGACATGGCTTTACATGCTTCGTGATCGGTCTGAAGTTTTTCCTACCTTTCAGACCTTTTACAATGAAATTCATACTCAATTCTCCACCTCCATCAAATGTCACCGCTCCGACAATGGACGGGAATATTTATCAACTTCCTTTCAGCAGTTTCTCAAGGATCACGGCATCATTCATCAAACAACCTGTCCTGATACACCTCAGCAGAATGAAGTGGCGGAGCGGAAACATCGTCATATTCTGGAAACTGCTCGTGTCCTCCTATTCCACATGCAGGTGTCACTCTGCTTTTGGACCGATATCATCCTGACTGCAACCTATATCCTCAACCGACTCTCTTCTTCTATCCTTCAGGGGGAGACTCCTTTTCGGACTCTGTTCTCCTCTCTCCCTCCTCACTTCCGCTCCGTGTATTTGGATGTCTCTGTTATGTCCGTGACACTTGTCCTGGCCTCTCCAAACTCTCTCTCCCAAATCTCTCTGCTGCATCTTCCTCGGCTATTCACGCACTCAGCGCAGATACCGATGCTTCTCTCCAGACCTACGGCGTTATATCACCTCTGCTGACGTCTCTTTTGTTGAGAGTTCTCCACTCTCACTTCCCTCTCCCCACCCAGATACTGACATCGATGATTGTCTTCCACTCATCATCCATCCTCCTCCAATGCTGCCTCCTGCTGCTCATCGGTTTGGTACGGTTTACTCTCGTCGCCCATCGACTATGCCCCCCGTACCAGCCAATGACACCGTCGTTCCCGCTTCGTCTAATGCTCCTGCCCCGGCACCAGACGACTTGCCCATTGCCCTCCGAAAAGGTACCCGCTCTTGCCAGAGTACTCATCTATTTGTATCTTCATACAGGGGTCTGTCAGCTCTGAAGACAGTATCTATTCCTCGCACAGTTGGTGATGCAAAATCTCACCCGGGATGGCTAGCAGCAATGCGGGATGAGTTGCAGGCTCTAGAAGAAAACCATACTTGGGATCTTGTCCCTCTTCCAGCAGGCAAACAGGCAGTTGGCAGAAAATGGATTTACACAGTCAGGCTGAATCCCGGTGGCACTCTCCATCGACTCAAAGCCCGCCTTGTGGCAAAGGGCTTCGCACAGACTTAAGGTATTAACTATTTTGATACCTTCTCTCCAGTTGTCAAGATGGTCTCCGTTTGGTTATTCATCTCTCTGGCGGCTCATCATCATTGGCATCTTCATCAACTGGATGTCAAAAATGACTTACTCCATGGATTTCTTGAGGAAGAGGTTTATCTGCAATAACCCTCCCGGTTTTTGTGCCTCTAGCGCCGAGTCTCAAGTCTGTCGACTTCGCCGCTCTCTTTACGGCCTCAAGCAGTCTCCCCGTGCTTGGTTCGGCTGCTTTAGCACTATCGTCACCGACTTTGAGCTCTCTCGCAACATGAAGGACCACATTGTGTTCTACAAGACGACCTCCGCTGGCTGCATCCTATTGGTCGTTTATGTGGATGATATCATCATCACCGGCAGCGACTCTGCTGGTATCACCCACCTCAAGGAGCATCTTCACCAGCACTTCCACACTAAGGATCTCGGTCCTCTCACATACTTCTTAGGCATCGAGGTCTCCTATTCTTCGGACACCATCTCTCTCTGCCAATGGAAGTATGTGTTGGATATTCTGCAGGATGTTGGGCCGACACAGGCCACTGCTGTGGACACTCCTCTGGAGCCTGGGGAACGGTCTCTTTATGCCTCCTCGGAACTGTATCCACATCCAGAGCGGTACCGTCGACTGGTAAGTAAACTCAATTATCTCACCATGACTCGTCCCGACATTGTATGCGCTATTGGCAAAGTGAGTCAATTTATGGAGCATCCGACCACCTCTCATTGGGATGTTGTCCTCCGCATCGCCAAATACATCAAGCGAGATCCTGCCCGTGGTCTTCGCTACTCCCAGCATCATCATCTGAATATTGAGGCCTTTTGTGATGCTGATTATGTTGGGTGTCTTGCTACTCGGCGATCTACTTCTGGGTTTGCCATATTCTTGGCAGGCAACCTCATCTCTTGGCGCAGCAAGAAACAGACTATTGTCTCCCGGTCCAGTGCGGAGTCTGAGTACCGTGTCATGGCCACCGTCACTACGGAGATCCTTTGGCTTCGACAACTCCTTCAGGAGCTTGGCTTTCCTCAGCAGACATCTGCTCACATCTGGTGTGACAATCAGGTCGCCACCAAGATTGCTTTGAATCCCGTCTTCCATGAACGCACGAAGCATATTGAGGTGGACTGTCACTTTCTTCGACACCACCTGGAGCACAATCATGTCAGCTTTAGCCACATCCCGACGGCGGATCAGCTTGCTGACATCTTCACCAAAGGCCTCCCAGGGGCTCGCCTAGCCTCGCTCAATTCCAAGTTGGGCATCCACAGTATCTGCAGCCCAGCTTGAGGGGGAGTATGTCTAGTCTTGTATGAGGTCATCTTTCTTTTTTGTGGGACTCGTTGTCCAAGCTGGGCATGTCCAACTTGAGGGGGAGTGTTAAACCCTCTTTTTATTATTTTGGGTATTTCTGAATCCCACATCGGAATACTCCTGTTTGTATTCCTCTTTATCAATCTATAAAAGAAAGTCTCTGCCTCACCTTAAGGTAAGGGGGTTTCCCATTCTACACTTCTGATTAGGATATTGTTTGAAATAATGCATATGTTCTTCGCACATTTTCAAAAAATTAGAAACCAAAGTGAAAAGAAAGCGATAACTTGTTTTATCACACGACACATGATTCTCATAATGAGAGAAGCCCGCGGGTCAAGGCCACTCATAGGTTCTTATAAAGTGATAAGAACAGAGGACCAACACTTATATTCCAGTATAAAAAGAACCAGAGAATTACAATAGAGGAAGAGAAGTAGCAGAAGAAACAGTGGAGAAGAAGCAGGAAAACAGGAACTTACTGCAGAAAATACTACGGGTGAGCAAACCCCAACCCGTCCCAAGCCCCAGGCTGAAATACAACTGAGTTCTCTCCCCCTCCACTCTCTCCAGCCCAGCCAATTTATAACAGCCCCCTACTAACTACCTGTGGACCCCCCAGCATATTCCCCTTTTATTCCTCAGCATATTCCTCCGCTGGCCCCCCTATAACAACCTCCTCTAACAGCTGTGGCCCCAAGAATATTCCTCCAGGATCCCAGCATATTCTCCATGGGCCCCCCATGCAGTTATAACAGAATCCCCAACAGCAGCCCCCTAGTATTCCTATCACTGCCACCCCCTGGAATTCCACCTTGTCCTGAAGGTGGTGGTTGTGGCCCTTAGTGGAACGATTCGGCCCCACCCCTCCAATGATCATCACCTGTTTTGGCTGCTCGACGGTCTTCAATTTTGACAACAAATCTGATTGAACCGTTGTCCGCAAGTCAGCAGCACCTGTACTGGACACAAAAATCACTTCGTTCCTCACCGGTGTAAAGAAAGGTGTGACGGAGGGAGAAATGGAAGCTTCGGTAGCTTCCAAAGCCCCTCTAGCTGAGACAACTCCTTGACAGGGTGCCATGTTTGCCACCTCCGTGTATTCTCGGCCGCTATATCGTTCTAGCAACTCTTCTTTGAACTCTAGCCAACTCATGTCCGGATAAACTTCACAAAGAAGGGTACACCAATGAACTGCTACGCCTTCCATACTAACCTGGGCATGCGAGACCTTCATGGTCTCCCATGTGTGGTTGAGCTGGAAAAACAATTCGGCTTTTGCGATCCAGCCCCGCGAATTCATGCCATCGAACAGTGGTAAGTCCCCTTGTCGGGTTGGCACCCAGTTGTATGAATCCAGCTCGTTGGGGTGCGCAGTGGATTGTGGCTCCCAGCTGCGCTGTCCTGCAGCGGACTCCCCAACGCGTGAAGCGGACAGGTCCATCACTAAGGTCGACCGCCCTTCTTCCTGCTGCGGTGCTTTATCCCGGCAACGTCCCAAACCTGCTATGGATTGCCGAAGTTCTGCTAGTTCTCGTGCTAGGTCCTCCCGGAATTCGGCCTGATCCCGCCGCTCTTTATCACAAATTGACGCCATATTAGAAATAGTTGCTACAGCTCGCTCCATGCGTTGTTCCAAGCTATCCAGTTGTGCCTCCATTTCCAACGATTAAAGGAAGCAGGCGGAGGACGGTAGTTGTTGAAGCCGAGCCGAGAGGAGGTCACCGAATCGATCCGGCAATGCCCGTCTTCACAGCAAGAGAATCCAGCAACGTTCCAGCAGTGGTCTCCTACTGCGGGAGTGATGCAGTGATTTTACACCAGTGAAATCCTGTCCCGGAAGGAAAAGAAAGAGGACGGACGACAGTGGATGCTTTGCTGCTGATGATGGCGGAAAAAAGGGAAAAAAATGGCGGCAATGGATGTGGTGGTGGGAGCGGTAGAGAAAGAAATGAGCGGTGCTCCAGCAGTAGGGAGCAGCGGCAGGTCGGACCAGTTGATAAGAACAGAGGACCAACACTTATATTCCAGTATAAAAAGAACCAGAGAATTACAATAGAGGAAGAGGAGTAGCAGAAGAAACAGTGGAGAAGAAGCAGGAAAACCGGAACTTACTGCAAAAAATACTACGGGTGAGCAAACCCCAACCCGTCCCAAGCCCCAGGCCGAAATACAACTGAGTTCTCTCCCCCTCCACTCTCTCCAGCCCAGCCAATTTATAACAACCCCCTACTAACTACCTGTGGACCCCCCCAGCATATTCCCCTTTTATTCCTCAGCATATTCCTCGCTGGGCCCCCCTATAACAACCTCCTCTAACAGCTGCGGCCCCAAGAATATTCCCCCAGGATCCCAGCATATTCTCCATGGGCCCCCCATGCAGTTATAACAGAATCCCCAACAGCAGCCCCCTAGTATTCCTATCATAAAGAGTCTGGAAAAATACAACCTGTAAATCCATCGTGGGGTGTGGAGGGTTTTAATCCTTTTGTTCCAGGGGGGGATAGCCTCGCATCATATTACAGCAGAGGCATTTGGCATATTAGCGGGTCTATTCCATCTTAGTATCCGTCCGCCCCAACGTCTGTACAAAGGATTACGTATTGAGATTCTCAATCTGTTGTGGAACTCTCAAAATGGAGCAACGGTCACAGAGGTATTTCAAATATTACGATCTCAGTCTTGCTTTGACATTCAACTTTCAACACACTTTCTCATGGATCTCATGGATAAAATAGCATAAGCTCTCCACATCTAAACCCAAGAATACAATGAACCAAATACAACATAAGCCACCAATGGAAGTGTCCAGATGACTTATGAATGGTATAGAAAAATTTTGTATCATGTGAGGCTTAAAAAAGGAACAGGGAATTAACAGATTGAAAACAGAGGAATGTGAAGTTAATTCAGAGTACACATAATTTCCAAATGTTGGTAAGATTTGCAAAACAGACTAAAGGGAAATCTTAATGTGTGAAAAAAAATCAGTACAGCAATTACCAAAACGAATTGCACGAAGAACTCTCAGAGGATCATCCAAGAATGTGTCCTTTGGTGGCAAAGGAGTGACAATTTTTCCAGCCTTCAAGTCTGCAATGCCTGCACAACCCACAAGCATGCATAAAAATTACAGAAGAAAAGTTTAAAAAGCCATGCAAATACAGAAAAATGAAGAGTGCAAAGACTACGCTAACCCCGTCCAGTAAAATCTTCAACTGAACCAGTATTGATGTTATAGAACAAGCTGTCAAATACAACAATACAAATAAATACTCAAGTTAGCACAAATATAGATACATGTGAAACAAAAAAGACCGAATCCAGGATATTTGTAAATGATAAAAATAAGTCATACCATGAGAAATCATTTTTTAACCTGCATTTATTAAA
This sequence comes from Viscum album, assembly GCA_963277665.1. Lineage (NCBI taxonomy): Eukaryota > Viridiplantae > Streptophyta > Magnoliopsida > Santalales > Viscaceae > Viscum > Viscum album. The sequence goes on from OY728150.1 coordinate 1,759,167,886, forward strand.
ATTTAAAAACATGATAATACTTACCTGTTAATGGTCAGATCTCTTCTATATGCATCTTCTTTTGGACTGCCAAACCTCTGTCAAGCGTACATAAACATAAAAAATAAGCAACTAGCACCCTATATAAAATGGCCATGTGGGCCCTTGGTGCTATGGCGCACTGTGCTGCGAGTGGAAATTTTATTTACAGCGCAAACATGATATATAAAAATAATAAATTAAGAATGCAACAAATAAAATATACAAAAACATATTATAACATGAAAATTAAATTCAACCAATGACAAAAACAGTCAAAATAAGTTTAGATATTACAACATGTGCAAAGACAAATTAACATAAAATGTTAAAAAAAACCTTCTTCATTTTCATGAAAACATTATCACCGCAGCATGTGTCCAGTGTGTACATGATCATAGTGGTCTCAAACTGGACATATAGCCCTATCTTATGTAACAAGCCCAAGAAATATTTCCATTGAGATACAAAAATCATTTGCAAGCATCGGGATACATCAATCCCCATACAGTACTTTAGGAAGTCTAAGTCCATATGAAAACCGTGAAACAAAAAGGACTTGAACAAATCAATTTCTATTGAGTCACCACTTCTAACAACTGAGTGTTGATAAAAAACCGAGGAATCCTTTGTAAACTACAAAAGCCCAAAATCAATTACTATTATACAAAAATAGTCAAATCATGCCCAGAGTCTTGTTCAAGGACATACAGAGATCATTGAAGACAACAAACCTTGGAATGCTCTCCCTCGACAACAAACCCAAGAGATTAATCCATATGAACTTTCTCATTCAGAAAGTCACAGAGAAAGACGATCTTTACATCCAACTATGAAAGGATGTGATGAGAGAAATAAGGAATTTGGCAAGTGTCATTTCAGCTATTGAAAATAAGGTATCAAAATAGTTGATGTCATATGTTTGTGCATGCCCCTTTGCAACCAGTTAGGCCTTGAGCCGATTGAGTGTGTCAACAACATTGGCATCAAGGGTCCAAATTTTCCCAAGTCTTTCCTTAGTCATTCTGAGGTGTTCGGTGATTCAGAAAGTGTTCGTATTTTAAAAAAGGTGGTTTAAAAAGGTTTTACATATATATAAGTAATTTTAGAGTGGTTTTCATGATTTATAAAAGTAATTAAAATGTTCTAAAAATTTGGTTTGAAATTAATTTGGAAGTTTTTAAAGTGATTCAATTAATTTTGTAAGTGATTTAGAATTTTTGAAATTTTATATAACCCTTATCTTAATTATTTATAAATTAGTTTAACTGAAAATTTTATTACCCTTATGCAGGTCTTCTTCTTTGCGCAAGGGTAAGCTTGTTTTTCTATATGTTGGGTAAGGGTAGCACCGAAATCCTGAGAGTTGCATAAAGGTAACATTAGATTTCTAAAGGATGCGTTAGGGTCAGCCTATTCTCGTGTATGGGTGAGTCGCTATTACCTTGACGGTAACACCAAATTTTCGAAAGATGTGTAAAGGTAAAATGCATTACCCTTACACAGAGCATACCCCATACGTGAGGATGTTATTTTAAATGTAGAAAACCCGGTTTTCTTCCCGTTTAGTACGTGCAATACTATTTTCACAATTTTTTTTAATGAATTTAAAGACTGAGAATCATGGATTTAATATATCTTTTGACTTGGGCAAATCTTTCCAAAATTTTAGAAGATTTAAATTAGACTTTCCTGGGAATTAAAATCAAATCGTGTAGATTGATAAAAGAGGTATAGACTCAAAACCCAAGGTGTCTCTCTAAAGAAGGCCTTAAGGTTATTTTATAAGGAATAATAAAGACCACATCATACTACAAGTTCGATGTGGGATGCAAACTCCAACACTTGCGGGGTCGGTCGACGGAGCGCCAGGAAATCCGCACTTGCGGGGCCGGTCATCGGGATGTCGGGAAATCCGCACTTGTGGGGCCGATCGTCGGGATGCTGGGAAAGCCGCAGAGGAGCCTCGTTGTAGATCGATGACGTGATGGAGGTGCGAAAGCGAGCCGTTGCAGGAGGCCACTCGGGAGGGGTGTTGCCCAGGGAACCAGCAGCGGTGGTCTGGCCGCGGTGATGGGATGCGGAGCTGCCTCGCAGAGGAGCAATGGATGAGTGTCGCACAAGGAGGTCGACACCCAGAACCGGGCGACTGGGAGGGTGCGACGCGCAGGGACTCGGCGCCACAAGAGGGAAGAACGGCCTTTCACAGAAGGGGAGAAAAAAAATCGGCAGGGAAGCACCGTTGTGGAAGGGGCGACGGAAATGGGGTCGAGAGTCCGCAGCGGGAGGAGTCGGGAAGCCGCAATGAGGGTTCCGCAAGGAGGGTTCCACCGAGAGGGATCAGGCTGTTGCGCAGGGAGACGCCGCTGCTGGTGATGACGGCGCACGGAAGGGAGCGGCGATCCGGGAGAAGCCCGATGCGGCTGAAGACAAGTCGCTCCATGCAATTCATCCATTAATTCCTCAATCACCGGAATAGGATAACTATCAGGCACTGTTATTCTATTTAGAGCTCAATAATCAATACACATTCGCCACCCCCGTCCTAATTCCAGCAGCTCTTGTACTTGATTTTCTATTTCATTTTTAATGTGGTAAGCATGTTTGTATGGCCTAATGTTCACCGTTTCGGACCCAACTTTCAGCTTAATGGCATGGTTAGTCTCCCTAACATGGTGGCAACCTCTTCTGAGATTGAAATACTTCATTTAACTTGCCAATATCTCCTGCAATTGTTGTTGTTGGTTGCAGTCCAACTGTGTTTCTTTATCCCTTCCTCTGATTCTGTCCATTGTACCCCAACAAATGTTTCCTTCCCTTCCCCAAATACTCATGCAAAGCCCCTGGTAATTTCAACAGTGTCTTAACTCCATGGAATGCCACCTGCTTCCCTTCCCAATCAAATTTCATTGTCATTCTCTTCCAATTAATTGGTTGTCACAAACCCCAAAGTCTCTAGCCACAAGATTCCCAAAACCAAATTTGGCCCGATCGTATCAAATATATAAGCATCGATAACAAAATTCTACTGTTCCCAACACAATTTGCAGTGACTCGCATAGCCCACTAGACAACACAAGATGGCCATCTCCCAATCGGAATGGTCTGGTCTCTTCCATGTGAGCTGCAAGACACCTGAAGACAAAATTATGACTCGCCCCACTCCCTATTAGGACCAGAAATGGTATTTCTTCCACCATCCCTTCCACTAACAGTGATCGGGTTCCTTCAACACTGGTTTTCTCCAAGCCAGCAGTTGTAATTCCCACAGGCTGCCAACCTCGCCTTCCCCTACTGCTACATTTTCATTTTCTACTTCTTCATCTTCCTTTGGTTCCATACATTCTCACACCATTATTCTATATCCCTTATCAAGACACTGGTGTCCAGGGTTGTACTTTTATCCACAAGAGTAACATAACCCCTTGGATTTCCGTTCCTCAAACTCCTCCCGAGACAAATTTCTTACTCCTCTCCATTGAGGAGTTATCCCGCCCTTTTTGTCCTGCACGGCGATGTCTCCAGTAGGGGCTCCTTGTTGCTCCTGGAATCCATCCCTTGTTTTGTCCACCAGAACTCATATTCCTACTTAGTGGTTCGATAAGTTTGATAATTCCCTTTACTAACAATTCGCGCTCCACTCGTCTGGCCAAAGTTAGCAACCGCACTTTCGTTCGTGGTTCGTGAGTCATAATGGTACAACCAATTTCTGGTTTTAAGCCCTCTATAAACATACTCATGTATCACCCCTCTGTTAAGTATGAAATTCACAAAGTCACCCGCTCAAACTCATCTACATAAGCGTCCACTGATCCTATCTGCCGCATCCCCCCTTCAGGTAAACTATCGGATCCTCTTCCTCGGCATTCCCATAACGTCCCAACATTTCCTCTTTTAATTGTCTCCAGGTAAGAGTTGGTCATACTAACCTCAAAGAACTAATTCAATACTGAGTCATACCATCCATACTCAGTTGCGCCAAAGATACCTTGAGCTCCTCCCATGTGTAAAATGTATTTTTGCCCATGTGATCCAAACAACTAGATCCTCTCTAGAAAATAATGGCATCTCGGTCTGCCCAGTACGCGTCTCCTCCTCATTTCCACGAAAACCAGGACTCGCCAAAGCTGTCACATTCTGATTTCCGTCTATGTCCAACATTCAAATTACCTCCACCTTCCATTTCTACTGACTTCCCTTTGTCGGCGACTCGTCTGAAACCTTCCTCCTGACTTGGCCTGAGGTGAGATATTGCGGCGATCAACTCCTAGAGCTGGAGTCCCTGTAATTGATAGGCGTCTGACGTTGGTAGGCATCTTCCAACTGCTTTAATCCGGCCTCTTGACGTTGCATTCCAATCATAAGGTCGGTTGCAGTAGTCTCCAGTAGTGTTACTCTGTTTTCCATGCGTGTGGACATACAGAACCAATTTTCTACTTCCAAGCCTCTTTCTCTCTCTTCTAGTTTCTCTCACTAGAATCACATTATCCATAGGAATCAAGGTTCTCTCAATGAAAGCACCAAATTGATAGAGATTCCAATAGGTTGAAAGAAAAGAGATAAGAATTCTGCTACCTTGTGATTATTCTGAACTCGACAAGAAGGAAAAGGAAAAAATACAAACTAACCTCCCGGGAGAAGATGACTCCACAGGCCCTGGAACTTGCCAAAAACTCCAATAGAATAACCAATACCCCTCCTACTAAGACCCGACCATCTATTTATTTAACAAACAAATAACCAATGAATGGCTATTTACAACCCTGCCCCTGGCAGATCAACCCTTCTATTGGTAAGTGAACCGGACAGGTGGCCTCTCCCGAACTAGGCCACTTCCAAACCTATCACATTTCATCTTATGAAACGGAGAACTAAATGATAATCAAGGTGGATAATGGATCGGGTGTCCGGTGCCCATGAAAATACATTGTATGTGTGTGTGTGTCATATATATATATATATATATATATATATATATATATATATAAAGCTTTAGGGCATATTCCCTTCAACAACACACCAGACTCAGCCAACCTCTCTCTCAGCCAACAAAACCACAGCTCGACCCATTTAGTCACAGCGTGATCCATGCTGACAACTTAAAATTCAACCAAAACTCCTCTCCCCCACCAAACTACCTCTAAACACTCTCCAACACCTAAAACAACAATGTAGAGAGCCTGAAAAAATTTGGGTCTCTACAGGCAAGCTGGGAGAGAGGTGTGCTAAGAGAACGTCATGTGCCTACAATCGGGCCCTAGACCAAATCTACAGCAAATCTGACAAAAGCTTGCACATAAAAGAAGCAAATGGAACGCATATAATGCTTGCAACCTAGACTCGCACAAGCGCCTAATGCACTCGCCTGGCCTGGGTGAGAGCGGTGTGCATCCTTCTGGGCCTATACGCGGGATAGTTGGCATCTGAAGTAGAGAGAGAGTGTGTGTTGCCACCACGAGACACGCCTGGAGAAGGTGGTCGCGTCCTGAGGGGGTCACGGCTAGAGGGCACTGGACAAGAGTCGGGCGCCTGGGTGCAAGGATGCCTGGGCATCAAAGATAAAGAAGCTAGGAGAGATATCCTAGGTTTTATCGGGACTCAAAATACCATGTACAAATAGTAGACCCAAAAACTCATCCATTTTGAGTAAGGATGTAACACTTTATTTATAGAAACATGTATGAGACTCAAGACTCGAGAGAGATGCGAAATGCCAAATTCAAACTGGAGTAAAAGGAGAGATATCATCGACCTAGTCAATACCCTATCCTAAATACCCATGTACTCTAACATATAACAATGACAGATACAGCATAGTGAGACTGGCAAACATCTCAACCATAGTAATTGCAAATAGAAAAAATTATTCATGTAGGGCCCACATCTCATCATGAGTCCGAGGAACGAACCATAAATCATGGATCTCATGCACAATTAACTTTTGTGTGTTTGTTACGCAGGAATTTAGTTCCTCGGGAATCCAAAGTTCCTTCAAATAATGGGATCTGGGTTCCAACCCATGGGCAATGGAACTCTGCCAAGGGAGGTCAAAAATTTTGACAAAAATGTCAACAAAGGAGTCGTGACTGCACATGGACGAAAATGCAACAGCAATGATGGTTGCCGCGGCAAAGGCCCATGGTGGGGCGGAGTACAGGGCAACGATGACGATGGCAACATGATTTCTCATGAGCTGCTGGATGATAGAAAGTTGGGAGAAACTAAAGCCCGAGAAAGGGGACTGTGTGGGGTCGCGAAAAGAGGGAGAACACCAACAATCCTCCGTTGATAGAATCGTGGGTAGTAGCGCAGCACCACTTATTGTGTTTACAACACTGTCCCCAGCACCGCTGATAGAATCGTGGGTATTAGCGTAGAGGGAAGGACTTGTTGTAGATGCTTAAGGGGTGGGCAATGTTAGGCATGCAGGTAGAATAATGAGGGACTGCTAGGGGCAGTGTTGTAAACACAATAAATGTTGGTTAGCTGGGTTTTTAGTAGGTTAGTATAAAGGTTCCAGCTGTAAGTGAACTCTCTAGAAGGTTCTAGTACAACCTTTAAATAAATGGAGCAGTGGGCTGTGTAAGGGGACTGGTTTTGGGAACTGGCTTCAAGCGGAAGCAGCAGGGGGTTAAGTCTCGGCCCGGTGGTGCAGCGACTCCACGGGATACTTCTCGTCTTCTATTTCTTCTACCTTCCTCCTATTCTTCTTCTTCTTTCCTATTTCTACTATAATTTTTGCTTGTTATTTTAGTAGAAATCAACAGAAAACTCTTGGTTTTTCTCTCTCTCTAACTTGAACACCTATCAATTGGTGTTTTCATTGAGAGATTCTTGAGGGAGGGAGTTGCGGCTATGGATAGGAAAATTAGAGAGGGTCAAGAAAGAGGTTCTTGACCGAAAGTAGTCGGAATTGCAGTTCTTGATCGAGAGAAAACTACAAGGTGACGTTGCATTTTTTTTTTTTTTTTTGCCTACACACATGGAGAGTAGAATCACAATAGTTGAAATAGTAGTCTCGAGGTTGAAGTCTGGTTTTCAGCGTCAGGAGGCGGGACTGCAACGACTGGAGAACATGTTGCAGGAGATGAAGGCAACAGTGGCGCAGCTTGTTGAGCATCAAACGGAGGGGCAGCGAGTCGCGTCGGCGGAGCAGCTGGTGCAGGAGCAATTTGATTTTGTACCAGTACAACCAGTTGAGGAAAATTTTGAACCTAGATCCAGTCTTGATGAACATGTTGAAGTGAAAGAGGACAAAGTCCCAGTTGAAGGAACTGTTGTAGGGGGGAGCAAAAGCGATCCAACGAAGCAATACGAATTCAAGCTTGAGAAGATTTTCAGGGAGGCGACACTAAGGGCGTTGATGCAATCAGGCATAGATGAGGTGGACAGTCAGCTATTCCAGCATATTGCAAACATATTCAGATCTGAAGACGACCATAGGCAGAGTTCGAAGCGAGTTGAGGAGGTCGTTGCCAAGTTTGGAGGAAATCTTCTAGCAAATGGAAGAGCAATGTTGTCGAAGCCACCGCCAGAACCTTCACCGTGGAAAATGTATTCTTGCAAGGTTGTCCTATTCCCGTTCCCAGAATTGCATCAAGTATTTCGCACCTTAAGGACAAGGTGAATCTTCAAGCGGGTGGAAATGACAGAATCGTGGCCAGTAGCGCCGGGGGAAGGACTTGTAGGTGCTTAAGGGGTGGGCAATGTTAGGAATGCAGGTAGAATAATGAGGGACTTCCAGGGGCAGTAAACACAATAAATGTTGGCTAGCTGGGTTGTTAGTAGGTTAGTATAGAGGTTCTAGTTGTAAGTGGACTCTCTAGAAGGTTCCAGTACAGCCTTTAAATAAGGGGAGCAGTGGGCTGTGTGAGGGGACAGGTTTTGGGAACTGGCTTCCAGCGGAAGCAGCAGGGGGTTAGGCCTCGGCCCAGTGGTGCAGCGACTCCACGGGATACTTCTCCTCTTCTATTTCTTCTGCCTTTCTCTTACTCTTCTTTCTTATTTCTACTGTAATTTATGCTTGTTATTTTAGTAGAAATCAACAGAACGCTCTTGGTTTTTCTCTCTCTCTAACTTGAACACCTATCAACCGCCCTTGTCATCGCCACTGGTGATGATGATGATGGTGAACGACGACCATCCACTTCAAAAAAAAATGTGGTGTTAATATGGATGGAAGTTGAGCCAGAGTGGCAGATCTGGTAGGATGTCAAAGCCTGGTGCAGCGCCTAGACAGGGCACAGGGCCTGTGCAGCTTGCCTGGCCTAGACTGGGTGGCGCAATTGCCTGAACAAGATGCTTGGACAGGGCGTTGGGGCCGCGCGCAAGGACGCAAGAAGCAGGAGTGTCGGGGCCTAGGGTCGTCTGGGCAACCTAGCTACCTGGTGCTAGTGCAACCTAGTCACATGGTGTTGGCACGACAGAGAGTGATAGAAGAGGGGTGGGGGGAGATAGACACGCTAGGGTTTCTCAAGCTCTGATACCATGTTAAATTAGGACATCACAAAGTTGTCTCTTGAATGGAGCTCAAACCCTTTATTTATAGAGAAAAAGGATACAGAAGATTTGAGATAGGCGGGAGATACAAAATTCAAACCAGTGGGATATGAGGACAGGATAAACTTGCTCAAACAAAATGAAACTAGAAGCACCCCCATACTAGATACATAACACAGTGCGTTGATGGGATGCTTTTTCAAAGCATTGAGAAAAGGAATCTGTTAAGGGATGCTTTTTCAAAGCATTGAAGAAGGAATCTGTTAAGGGGGGCTTAATAACGTCAGTAGGACAATGATTGGAAAAGCTCAACCGAAAATGCGTCTTTCTATTACCATTTCATTGCAAACTGAATGGCAACAGTAGGGAAACTGTCAATAACATCATTTTATCATTTATAACTTGTTAGTCATGTGGAGCATGTGATGAAAAAGTAAATCACTTAAGCATGCAACGTGGTCACTAATGAAAATATATGAAAAAATGGAAAATGATATTGGTAAATTCACCATTGTAGGAATGCGACTATTCTCACTGTAGTCTTCAGATCTCAAGTTTACAAAATCTATCCATATATCACAGACTTGCATTGTTGCTGTTTCCAAGTGCTTGGACTGCTCAGGATTACTGCAAGTAGCGGCCTGAGTGGTCAGCAGAATGAAGAAAGCTAAAAATCATTCCAACAATGCAAAAGAGATGATGCTGTAGGCAGGGTTTAAAACAGTAGTCAAGAAGAAAAATCTAAGCCACCAAAAACACCAATAAACGCACTGAATAATTCAAGAAATTATTCCATCCAATAAAATTAATAGATTTGACCATGTTGATTACAACATTAGACAATTGCCCCAAGAAAATAGATAATAAACATTCCAACAATGAAACACATAACCTACAGCCACAAAAGAAAATCAAGTGGAAAATTTGACTGCAATAAGTGTTGAAGAGATTTGCCTTGCATGAAACCAAATGAATGTACACTAGCATGGAACCCAACATAGGAAAACTTTTAAAGCAGCCTTCTCACTGATTGTATAGCGTTGAAACCATTTGATTTTCTGGTGATCGTGAAAAGAAACATGTCATTCAACTTTTTCGCCTTTATTTTTCTGGCTCATGTTGTTGGAATTTTAAAAGAAAAACAAATAAACAAACAAAATTTAAGGGGAACATTCTTTGTACTTTTACAGTGTTGGATGCCATTATCTTCAAAACTTGAATGCTATTAAATGGGAAGCTTTTGATCCTGAAAACAAGGGGGGGAACGGGTGAGATGGCCATTTAATCTTAATAATTAACGCTATATTATATAAACTCACCTTTTCACTTAAAGGTGATTTGTGTTAAATACATTGATGATATATTTAAATCAAGTATGCATGCTGCATGCACAACATGTCTGGGAACATAAATGACAACACCCTATTTGTCATTTATTTTCCTTTTTAGCAAGTACTTTAAATACAGGATGTTAAAAGTATGATGTTAAAGCGTTAATTGTTCAACATAACACTGAATTGGAGAACACATAAATGGGACATCATCAGCTATCCTATCATCTTACAAATTACATGGAATGGTAAGAGAGAAGAGGGAGAGGGGAGGAGAGGGAGTAAAAAAGATAAACAAAATAGGGAGCCTTGTAACTACTAGGAATCCTTGTTTGGGGGGGGGGGGTTGTCATCTTCAAAAGACAGCATGATTCGAACAATCTTCATGACCCTCTTTAAAAAAATTATCTCGACTGTAATCTGTTTTTATAGGGGTTGACAACTCTGTCTACAAACACAATTCAACACCAATGATTTAGATTGGCAGTCATAATTCTCATATTTTAATGTTAGTTATGATGTGTTTATTTTTTTTAACATTAGCACACTCAATGTTGAGGAAGAGATTAAACTCTAGAATGCTGAACCAACCAACACTTCCATTAACCCGTTTCCATAATCAGACAACAAAAAATAAGAGGTGTCTTTTGAAATTATGGATAGCTTCCAATATAGTCAACATCAAAATTATCAACAATTTAATGTTGCATTGCATAAAATAATCAAGAACCATGAAATGAGATGTAGCTTCACTCGAGGGGAAGTGATGATAATCAATCGAAATATTCACCTAGCTTTCACAAGAATTAAATGCCACCCTGTGAGCATCTTGCAGATAATTAATAAACACTAGAGTGATTTTCATTTCTCTTTATTGCAAGTTTAGGCATTTTAATATGTACACCACAGTTAGAAATGCTGTGTTGGGCGTTAATTATTACACATTTCAGCGTAAGATAGTAAAGTAGCTAAAGAAGTACTGATTATGAATGCTTTGATATCTATGCCCCCAAATAGCAATATTATGCTTAATAATTAATTATTCCACTTCATATTATAATATAAGAGAGCACCCAAGATGGCCTTATTTATGATTTCACATCATTCTTATTAATTAATGTTTTTTGGATGAGTAGAAACTGGATTGCAAAATATAATATTTTTTTATGGTGTTTTAAAAATCTGCAATCGTCCTCTATGATCAAGTGGATTGATCAACATCCCCAGACCAGCATTCAAAGAAATTTGAAGATTTATAGGAGACAGTGGGAAAGCATACCATGGGACAACTCCAGCACCTTTAGTTTTCTCTCCTATGAATGATAAGTACTCAGCAAGCTTCTCACAGAATTCTCTACCAACCATGTTGTCAATGGCGATATCAATATCATAACATTCCTTGCCTAGAAGCTGCGAGAAGAGCAAACTGTAAAATCAGCTTTCAACGTAAAAATAAAAGTTGGAAATAAGAATTAACAACAGTATTAGTAGAATACATCACATTCGAGGAAAGACGCCTCGAGTTCAAGGGTAAACAACAGAACAGGGAAAATAATACACAAAAAAATCAAAAGGATGTTGAGGATATTAAGAAGTTAAAAAAGCTTTTCAAAGCTTTCACTGGAAATTGCCTTCCAGAGGTAGTTCATCATTTATAATGTATTTACACCATCGACCAAACAGGTGAGCAGCTAAACCAAAGGGTAAAATCAAGCAGCGCGTGTTTTCAAGGATTCGTCCTAAGACTGGTGAAAAATACAAGCCGATCACCTTGTCTCGAACCCAACCGCCGGCGACACGGAGCTGAGTTTGGAGATTGCAATGCGAGAGTGTTCCGATGAGATGGTCGAATATCCGTCGCTCCGCGTCAGTTATGTCGATCCTGTCCCTCACTCTAACCACCGGCGTGCATGAAGCCATTGCCCGGCAGCAAAGAGGACCCGTTAGGGTTTTGCTGGAACCCAGGCTCCACAAACCGATGCTTATCCGCGGCGGTGAGGTGGGGCGAAGAAAATAGTTTCGCCTGGGACGGTGACACCGGCGGGTTTGGGAAGCGAGGAGTCGGTGGTGAGCTCCCACAGCGACTCTCATTTCTTCATATTGATTGCAACAGAGCTTGGGCGAAAACGTAAATGAGTCGAAAAAAATGAACCATAAAGTATCTGGGCTTGCGATTTAATATAATTTTCTTCCTTATGTGTGTGCCGTTTTCACATTTGTGCCCAATTTTTTAAAAAAATAGACAGATTTATCAACAAAAAATATTTTATTCGTATTATTGTTATAATAAGATGTTTAGATAAAGACACCAAAATAAATAAATAAAATGTAATAAATATTAAAAATACTATATATCCATTGAGGTTTCCACCTATTAAAATCAATAACCAAATTCAATCTAAAATATTTTGTTTATTAACCGAAATATTTTTTGCTAACTAGATCAAAATTAGTATAACCATTCGGCTATTTTCAATTCGGTTTTCAATTATCCGCTTGGTTAGCGCACTACTCGAATGATTGGATTTTGCGCCACAAAAACGCAGGCGGCCGCTCATACTATATCAAAAAATAAGCGGGGATTTTCCCTCCTCCCTCTTCCCCCACTGCTACAACTTGCCCCGTCGTTACCCACACCGCCCCCGGTGCCCTTGGTCATTCCTTGTCCACCACCGAAGCATCTCCTCGCCCATTGATCGCCCCTAAAAAACCTTGGTGGCCCTTCGGTTTCCCTGTCGACGCCCCTCCACCCCATCTCGACCAATCCGGACATACCTTGCTACCATTTGGTCGTCATGTGTTTGGCATGACCGGCGAGCAAGGTTTTTCATCATCCCCAACGTCCTCCGTTATGCACCACATTTTGCACTGCCTCCAACACAAACTACACGTTTCTAATGCGGACTTTTAGCACCTGTCAAAAGCGGTCACTATTAACCTTTAGCGGCCAAGCAACTAAAACCGCCAAAGGTGGTAGTTTGGTGGCGGCCGCTAAAGGTCTTTAGTGATCGCTAATGGTATTTATTAGAGTAGTGATGGGTTATTATTTGGAATTTATTATTAAAAAATGGTTTAGACTGCAAATTGTATGTTTTATAGTTTATAAACATAGGATGACGTGAAATGTGACATTTTGAAGTCATATTTTATCTCAATTTTGTCTCTCACTTCTATTTATGTTATACACGCTTAGATTGTTGGTTATCTTCCTCTTTTTCAATTGACGTTGCACATATGATTTTCCAACGCGTGTTTTCAATCAACATTACAGTCAAGATTTTTCAATACATTATCAACATGAACACAATTTGTTTGTAGATATTTTTTCTATTAAACATGTTATATTTTTATGACAAGTATTATTTAACTTGATTCCCCCCCTCCACCCCCAACCTCTCTCTTTTTCTCGACGTCATTAAAAGGATTTGCCTGTCATGGATTTTAGTTGTTGGAATGCATATAGATGTAAATGAACTATGTGATACATCAAAGTGAATAATAATATTTATGCACAAGACCATGCGAAAATTGATGGGTTTTGTATGACCGTATAATGACTATTTGCAGCGGAAGGCGATCCAAAACACAGACATCTATCTTCAAGAAATCGACGTGTAAATAATCCGAAAAACAGAGTACCTGGAATTCATGAGCAACAACAGTTTTCATCTTCCTTCTGTAAAGAGTGGTTAATGAATATCACGAGGAGCAATGAACGAAAGCACTCTGCCTTTGAGGTAATACATCGACCAATGGATCCATGATCGTATCGTGCAGATACCCGAAATTTGAATGGGCGTTAGCGCCTTCTAAAATGAGATAAACAAAGTTTCGGGAGAAAGAGAGTTTATCAAAGGCTCATTCACATCGCACACCCAATAAAAGAGGATCTCATCCTCTTATATAGCTAAGGCTCGAGACATCTCATATTCATGATGCATCACATGTGTTTCTGACTGTTAAGATACAATTCATTAAACGTTTTCAATGAATTTAATGAGAAGTCTTTAATCCATTCATAATGGATTATAACTGATGAATAAACCATTCATGATGAATATATATATATATATATATATATATATATATATATATATATATATCATGCATCACATGCATGTATATTTTAGTGCACACCCAACAATCTTCCACTTACACTAAAATCTCATAAGGACTTTATGCAAAACTTCACACCACTGTGAATCCATCCAAACTCTTGGATATAGTTTTTTCAAAAAACTCTCTTCATTTTGAACATGCACTTTGTCCAAAAAAATTCCAAATCCAAGGGCCTGACTGTGTGACCCTACGTGGCTTAATTTCATCGACAACAACTATGAAATCCACATTTCATAAATGTAAGAAAAAAATGACCTCTAGAAAAGCGCAGTGCAACTCAAGCTACTAAGGGGTTTGATGTGATATCCATCAAACATACTCATATTTTTATACGAAACATGTCCACCATAAGATGTATCATATACACAGGGGCGACCCAGGGAAAATGGTTGCCCAGGACAAGTATTGAAAATGTTGCCCTTTTCGTAGTGATTCAAGATTTTTTTAGCTAATCTCTCACTTACGACGGAGGGTATCCATGGAAGGAAAACATCAAAGAGAGAAAATCACATCTTGATACTTCCCAACTACAAAAGAAATTTTTTATGGACAATGAAAATAATCTAATCATAACTATACACAATCAAGCATAAATTCATGAACATAAATGTGTTACTTGACAACATGAATTATGCGAAAGAGAGCCCACACACCCCAACAATCCAAGTAGAAAAAGAAGAAGCACATTAAGGACAAATGAACCATACAACTACACGAGAATGATTGAACTAAAGCCCAACTATTTCGTACCAGACAAAGAGAGCAACATACCTAGCAAAGCTGCAACCCGTTACCAACCACAAACTTAGTCAAAAAAAATTCCCAATATATCATGTCGAAGAAGACTATACACATTCCATGGTAGATCGAAACCTTAATCCCCAGAGAGACTCTGCCACCACTGCCTGATATAATTCTAGGGAGAAGTTAATAATAATTTTAATTGCAAAAGATAAATAATAAAAAATATAAAATATACTAACTTGATTCTATTCAGGCGTAGCAGGGGAAGAAGTGGGGGAGATGTAGATGGGTGTTGTAGTGGGGATGATGAGTGTTGTGGTGGAGGTGATGAGGGGGAAAGTGGAGGATAAGTAAAGAACAACACGAATTGGGCAAAGATCAAGAAGGATCATAACATCGAAGATCGAGACGAAGCAGGCGAAGAACGATGCCTATGAAAGGTGGGAGGCGTGCATCTGGGGGTGTGGCGATGAATAACATCTAAGGCCAATAGATAAAGGAGGATGAGTGTAATGTGAGGGAGAGATTAGAAGGTGGTTGGTTCCCCTTCCACCGGTTTCCCTATCCCAGGGGCTTGTAGGGCTTGCTCTTGGGCCGACCCTGCATATAAATCGTATGTATACCTATATAATCCATTTGTCCATGATATCAAGCGACCACTAGACATGGAACATGTCAATCTACTATTGGTCTCTTATCATTTATTGATTCTCCAAAAAAGATTGACCAAGTTAGTGAATACATCACATGTCATTCATTTATCTCATAAGTATATCACATGTCACTTATCCAAGTAGTTGAACACATCATATGTGAAACAACTAAGCATGGACATGAATTTCCTCAGTCTAATTCAATCAAGGCCTAGATGTCTCTAACTCATAATACTAGTGGAAAAATACCATCTTGGTTGCTCTCCAATCGACGAGATGATCAACAACACACCCAACCACCCCCGTATTAGCTAAGTCAACATGTAGACTTGCGAAAGTATGGTATCAAAGTATAAAGGTTCTCATGTCAGGTATCTTGTTAATCTCAAGTAAAAAGGATCAATAATAAGCATACACCCCTAAGTATATCGATGACTACATGATATTCCATGCGATTAACTTTAGCGGATCAATCCAATTAATAAGTTTCTACTCATTACCTCATAAATATATTCTTTGTATCTAATATACAAATATTTACAACGAATACAAGATTATTTTCATGCTAACCTTATCATACCATTATAACCCATAATACTTTGTAATGATCATCAATTAGGGACAAATCAAAGTTGTACTTTAAGGGGATAATATCATTCGACAGTTCATGTAAAATAAATTTACAGCACAAATGGATGAATGATAATTGGAGATTACCTTTATTATAATAACATGATGCATTTAAAACCATTACAACTAATCTATCACGTGTCTAACACCCATAGATTCTACATGACTCATTTTTTTCTATGATAATGGTTTCATCAATAGATATGATACATTCTCTTATATAGCCACCCAACCGATCTTTACACCACCCCTCTCAACAATCTACTGTATGGGATGATATTTGTGAAGGATGTGTTTGGTCCTTTGATTAGATTGGGGTTCCTTAGCCAGAGTAATAACACTATTGTTGTCATAATATACCTCAATTTCTCCATTGATGCTAAGAATGACTCCAAGTTTCTAAATGAACCCATCAATACAAACAACTTCCTTTACAAAACCTAATGTAGCGATGTATTCCACCTCTGTTGTCGAGTCCAGTGGATTGTTTGGAACTATTCAAACTAATTTCTCCACCATTTAGGCAATACACAAAGAACATATCCTTAGTCCTTTTTAGGTACTTAAGGATGTTATTAACATTAGTCTAGTGACTCTCACTGTTGGGGCTCGGAGCCCGGCGCTGCAGTGGAAGTCGTCATTGCAGAAACACACAAGAGGAGAAGATTTCACCTGAAGGCTTGTTATCACCCGAAGGAATTTTATCACCCGAAGGAATTTTACAAGGCATCCGAAGGTTTTTTCACTCAACACACGACACCCATGAACGTACCATTTTTGCTCGTACCGCTGATCATCACAACTGGGACACGCCGCTTGATCTCTAAAACTAAGAGGACTTTCGATACATGGCACCATCATCATCATCGTCTTCAATCATCACCGCTGACACACCATCATTGTCATGATCACCATCTTCACTTTGCACTGGTTACTGCAAACACGACAACCTCTTCCGTGTTTCTCTCTTGGCAGCTACATCTTTGCCAGTCCACATTCCAAAACATGCTACCACATCCTCTTAAATAGAAACCCAGCCCATATCTTCAATTAATGTGGTCAACATTCATAATTAAATCATTATTCCATCAATTAATATTGTTAATAACTCTTCATTAATGTTGGGAGAAAATCCTCCATTAATGTTGATAAAATCCCTCCATTGATATTTTCTCTCTCCTCATAATTCAAAATTTTAAATCATCAATCCCAACAATCTCCACCATGATTTAAAATTAAAATACTCCATATCATCTCCACCATCTGGGCCTCTGTGATCTTCGGATCCACCAAGCTCTGAATGTCAACCAATGAACGGAACATGCCGCATGACACCTACGGCCAAGAAGACTTTCGATATTCCAACAACACCGCTGATGCCATCGTCATTTCCCAATGACATCTGAGTCCTTGATAAGTTGATCCACCATATGATTTCCATCGTGTTCTACAACTGAGCACTTCAACCAATCCTTCTGATACCACTGTTGGGGCTCGGAGCCCGGCACCGCAGCAGAAGTCGTCGTTGCAGGAACACACAAGAGGAGAAGATTTCACCCGAAGGCTTTTTATCACCCGAAGACATTTTATCACCCGAAGGAATTTTACACATCACCTGAAGGATTTTTAACAAAAACCAAAGGCCTTTTAAAATGAACCCGAAGGATTTTTCACTCAACACACGACACCCATGAACGTACCATTTTTTATCGTACCACTGATCATAACAACCGGGACACGCCGCTTGATCTCCGCAACCAAGAGGACTTTAGATACATGGCACTATCATCATCATCGTCTTCAATCATCACCGCCGACACACCATCGTTGTCATGATCACCATCTTCGCTTCACACCGGTTACCGCAAATGCGACAACATCTTCCTTGTTTCTCTCTTGGCGGCTACATCTTTGTCATCCCACATTCCAAAACATGCTACCACATCCTCTTAAATAGACACCCAACCCATATCTTCAATTAATGCGGTCAACATTCATAATTCCATCATTATTCCATCTATTAATATTGGGAATAACTCTTCGTTAATGTTGGGAGAAAATCCTCCATTCATGTTGAGAAAATACCTCTATTAATATTTTCTCTCTCCTCATAATTCAAAATTTTAAATCATCAGTCCCAACACTCACCAAGATTGGATTGATATCTACTTGTTATGCTTACAATATATGAGACATCAGGTCGAGTATATAACATGAAATACATGATAGATCCTATAGAGGACACATAAGGAATCTTATCCATTCTTTCTAACTCTTTAGAATGATTCATAATCTTCTTAAGATTCATTCCATACAACACTGATAAAGACCCATTCTTGGAGTTATCCATGTTAAACCACTTTAACACTTTACTGATATATATGTTTCGACTCAGTCCAAGAAACCTCTTAGATATATCTCTATAGATCCTCATACCAAGTGTGTAAGCCGATTCACCCATGTATTTTATTGAGAAACATTTACCCAATAACATCTTCACAGAGTTAAGTGCTGGGATTTCATTTCCAATAAGAAAAATGTCATCTACATATAGTATTAAAAATACTACTATACTCTCAGTAAGACACTTATATACATGAGACTCATCCATGTTCTCGATGAAACCCAACTCCTTGATTTTCGAACCACAAACACTTTATGTTCAGTAGGGTGGTAGAAATAATATATCATAGTCTCCTTGGGATAATCAATAAATAATCACTTATCTAATTTGGGGCGAATTTTATCATAAGAAAATCATCATACGAGTTTTTCAAAACCCCAAATTTCCATAAAATACATTTTGGGATGTTTCTTAGTCTATATCTCATATGGTGTCTTTATGGATGCTTTAAATGGAATGTAGTTTAGTAGGAATGCAACAATATCTAGAGTATAACCCCAAAATGAAATAAGAAGGTCACATAGACTCATCATTGATCGAACCATGCCTAAAAAAATACAATTACTTCTTTTAGATACATCATTACATTGTGGCGTTCTAGGAGTGAGTTGTGAAACAATTCCAAAATCTCTCATATGATCTATCAATTCTTGGCTCAAGTATTCACCACCCCGATCTTATCAGAGGAGTTTAATATTTTTTTCTATTCAATTATATAATTTTTTATGAAACTCTTTGAACTTTTCAAAAGTTTCATACTCGCGTTTCATCATAAAAACATAATCATACCGACTAAAATCATCGATAAAAGTAACGAAGTACCTAAAACCACCAATTTATTGAGTACTCATTGGTCTACATACATCACTATGTATGAAATCCAATAGTCCACTAGCCCTCTAACATTTTCTACCAAAATGAAACTATCATTTTTCTCAATAAATAAGATTCACATGTATCAAACGATTCATAATTGAATGAGTCCAATAGTCCATTTCTATGGATTCTTTGAATGAGTTTCTCGTTTATATGCCCAAGGTGATAATGTTAATGGTGAGTTAGATTAGAATCAACACTAACCTTCTTATTCTAAATGTTATAAACAAGATTATCCGTATCAATAATATATAAACCATTCATTATATTACCAATGTCATAAAACATTTCATTCTTATATATATAATAACTCTTGTTCTTAATAATGAATAAAAATCCCATCTTGTCTAAAAAAGATGCAGAAATAAAATTCTTATTTATTATGGGAACATAATAACAATTTTTCAATTCTAGGATCAATCCACTTGGTAAAATCAGATCATAAGTGTCAGTCTCTAATGAAACAACTTTTTCTCCATTACCGACATGAAGATCTACTTCACCCTTCATCGATTCCTTCATATCTCTGAGTTTGTGTTTGTCAGCAAAAATGTGTGAGGCACACCCGACATCTAATACCCACAAGTTAGAATTAGAGAAATTAGTTTCTATAACATTCACATTTGGGTACTCTGAATGTTTCTCCTTAAGAACACAACTCAATCCTAGATAACTGTCTATTTTATAGGTCATACCTATTAATGATCTCAATATGATTAGTGTGAAGTATTCCATAATCTATAATAAAGTCATATCGGTAGGTGAGTATCATGTATTATATCTTTTAATTAAGGGATTTAAATGAAAGTGTTGCCACTAAAAATGATAAACTTGTATATCATATCCATTTAGTGAGCTAAGATCCATATTTCACTAAGTTTTGGGTTGCTTTAACTTTTCTCCCATTACTTAACTATTTAAGTAGGGCATAATCCCAGTCAAAACAATTATGATTCTTGGATAATTGAGTGGATAAACACTTATCAAAATCCCTTATATGAATCTACTCAGCTCTATTCCTCCGGTAACCTAATCTTATTAGGGTATCCCAACTAGTGTAACCCAAAGAAAACACCAAAAATAATCCAAAAAAGGACGATTCAGGGGCACCCAACTTTAGAATGTCCCACCCAATAGAATAATATAGAGTCACTCATTACATTATTACCTTACACGAGATAATCTAGGGGAACCCAACTTTAGCATGAACAACCTAGTTGAATGATCGGGGTATTGAATAATGTTTCTTTGGAAGGGATCTCACACTTAATATTTGAGGGGGTTTTAGTATCATCAATTTAATATACATTATATGCATATTAAATTCATAACTATTATATCATATGTAAGCATTATATTTTCATGTTTTATTTCCTTTATATATGCATGCTTCTAACAATTTAGTTTCGAAAATCTCTATTCCAACCACGAAATCAATGTGTTCACACAACATCAATGTGTAACTCTTTATATAACCCACAAGTCTGTATCAATCGCCCAAAAATAGAAGTCAAGTATGTTTATACATATCAAAATGAATCATATGAAAAATTTACATGAACGCTTTATTCAAAGGCATATAGTTATATGAGAATGACAAACTCTACATGAGTAAGCTCGAAGTGACAGATAGTCAACCCCATTCACTTTCTCAGCCAATGCAAGCCTTTAAGAAAGTAGGTGGCCCGACCCCAAGTCTCTCTACCCAGGGAGAATTTAATCAAGAGAGAATTCAATTCATGAAAACTATAACACCTAGTATGCACAAACTATGCCCTATAAATATTCTCAAGCTCATAACTAAAATTACAAACCTAGGTTAAAGTAGATGAAAACTAAATTTTATGATATAAAACCTAGCATTATATGCAGGGATCTATCCTAGAAATAATTTATCATATAAATGGGAATACACAATATTCATATTTCATAAAAAATTTACTAAACATGAATATCAAGGAAATTTAACAAATTAATAAATAAATTATTTATTTTCCAAAACATGAGACATTCATGAACTATTCATTAAAAAATGCTAATTATAAACATTTTATAATTTAGTAAGAATGTAAACATTTTATATCCATTTCAATAAGAACCCCTTTATATTTTATATTAAATGGAATTCATATGATATTTCATAAATTATAAACATTTTATAATTCAATATATATTATATAAACATTTTATATAATCAAAATATCATATATTTTGTAATTTATAAACACTTTATAAATTGTATCTTATAATTTCTAAATAAACCTTTTATTTCTAGATCATAAGACATGCCATTTAATTTGTCAAAAGGTATTTTAAAATATTACCCTTTAATATTTGGGAAAAAAATGCTTTATAAACATTTATTTAATTAGTTATAAACAATTTGTAATTAATTAATTAATTAATAAAATCCTTATAAATTAAAATATCCTAAAATACTTTTTATTATGATTTATAAACATTTTATGAATCATAAAAACTATTTCATATTTAAAAAATATATAAATATAATTTATGGTTACCCTTATATAGAATCCTCATCTCGTGTAAGGGTATCATCCCTTTTACCCTTACATATATGCTCTTCTTAAGGATAAATGATGTTTTTAGAAGCCCATGTAGAGGTAATATAAAGGATACCTTTACACAGATTGATTTGAAAAACCGATGCATAATTGTAATACATAGATTACCTTTACATATTTCCCCCATATAAAGGTATCACCTTTATAAAACTCCTTTATATAAGGGTACTCTCAATTTTTCATACGATACCTAAAGTTAAATATCAGGGACCTTTACACAATAACTCTAATACCTTTATGTGTAAGGGTAAAGGGATCATGAACCTTACATAAACCCCTTTGTGTGAGGGTACTACCTTTACACAACTCATTTGTGTAAAGGTAACAAAGAGATTACCCTTATGTAAGCCTTTTATATAAGGATGAAACCTTTATATAACTGAACTGCATAAGGGTAAATCGAATTTACTCTTATATAGCTCACGTAAGGGTCTGTAATCCTCCTCTGGTTTTACAAAAATGTTGTTTTTCATTTTTCCTTCAAAATCAGTGATTAAAACTCATTTAATTCTTGAAGAACCCATATATGATACCACTGATGTGATTTATATGATCATCTAATGAACATTTATAGAGGAAGACAACCCAAAAAAGGTAATATATCTTTAAGAAATCAATGTGTAAATAATCTAAAAAATAGAGTACCTGAAATTCATGAGCAGTAACAATTTTTATCTTCCTTTCACAGAGAGCATTTGAGGAAGATCACGAGAAGCCTTGAATGAAAGCATCCTACCTCTGAGGTGATACACCTAATAATGGATCCGTGATCATATCATGAGGATAACTGAAATCTAAAGGGGTGTTAGCACCTTCTCAAATGTGGTAAACAAAGTTTTGGGAGGAAGATAGTTTAACAGAGGCTCATACACATCACACACCCAACAAGAGAGGATCTAATCTGTTGGCCCATAGGAGATTGTTGGACACCCTCTCTAGTATTAATGGTTTTAATAATCATAAATCATGTCAAATATTATTAATAATGTATAATCATTTCAATATGAGTATTTATGATTATCTATAATCACATATAAGTTTAACACATTCTGATAATATTTATGTTGTAAGATAGTCCAAGCAGAAATATTTTATAAGCATGACAGACTGACATCGATAGAAGAGATGAGACACCGACAATTTAGTTGAGTCACCGATAGTGCAATTAAAACACCAACAGACTGACTGTCTCACCGATAGTTCAAATGAGTCACCGACATTTCAAGGACTTACCAACACAAGGACCTACCGACGCAAGGACCTACCGACGCAAGGACCTACCGACGCAAGGACCTACCGACGCAAGGACCTACCAATGCAAAGACCTATCAATGCAAGGACTTACCAATGGATAGATAGAGAGATAGAAGGATATGATGATAGAATGATTCACCGATACCGATAGACTGCTTAAATTCCTTTTATTTAATATTACTTCTAAGGGTCATATTTTGAGTGTTTTAATGCGACATATTAATTTAATGATTTTTATAGAAAACTTAAATGTGGATGTCAGAAATATGAGGTATAGTACCTACCTAAAACATGCACATTGTTAGGTTGCAAGAGTATAAAAGAAAAGGACTCAAGATGAAAGAGACACACATAAGAATCACATGAGAGAGATAAACAAGAAAATATGAGTAGACACAGTAGCAGAACCACACGAGCAACATACAGAAAGGAAGATCACATGTGGAACTCTTTATTCCTACTTGTTGTGAACCAGATAACTACCATCCACCAAAGTTCCAACATATTTTCAGCATTCAACTGAACCTAAGGAGAAGAACATCTCATCTTTCTAAAAGACAGAACACAGTGCTTCACGACACTCTGTTTTTAGTATCTGTTTCCAGAAGAGGACTCTAGCTTCAACTCTGATACATCAAAGAGTCCAGAACCGAACTGCATAACACACAAAGCCTTATAAACCCTATCTAATCTTTATTGCTCTGTTGTGTTCCCTTTTATTACTTTTTTGAGAAGTGTGTGCATCTGTCTGTAAAACACATATTATCTCCTGCACTGAAATGGAGGATACTATATATCCTCACACAAATATATTTTTACACTTGTTTATCCCACATAGAACCGTGGTAGAGGTCTTGTGTGACTTGGTTGTATTTTGTTCCCACGTAGAACTGTGGTAGAGGTCTTGTGACCTGGACAGTCTGTGTACTATTGTGTAAACCCCGATACAGGGTGTGGATCAAAACCCTTTATCTATATAGATTTATTACTGGTAGGTGATCACCAAGTGGATAGGACTAAGTCTCGTATTGAGACTGAACCTCTTATTTTATATCAGTTGTGTTTTCAAATTTAGTTTTCTCTGTTTACACCTGTATTTCATAAAACTGAATTTTACTTTGATAGTTAGTCTTGGCTAGTGTTTATAACTATTTTGACTTATTAGATTAATTTCAAAAGTTGTATCGATATCTCATATTATTACAACTGAGAAATAATCAATCTTCTAAGAAATTAGTTGAACAATCATACTATTATAAATTCACTACTTTGATTAACCGACATGTTTTGTTTTAAATTGGGGGAATATTTTAAATAAACTTTTTAACATAAATTTTTATAGGAACTCAATTCACCCCCCTCTTGAGTGTCCTACTCTAACCAAAATTTGGTATGAGAGGTTCTTTAAAAGATTTTTCAAATATTTTCAACTGTGATTTAGTTGTTTTTTAAAGATCTCTAATTTTTTATTTGTTCTAAATTTTCAGCTCTTTAAAAATATTTTCTTTAGTATGGATAATATATTGGAAGGTGATTCTATAAACAAACCTCCCTAATTTAATGGAACAAACTATGCCCAGTGGAAGCTTTAGATGAAAATGCATTTAGAAAGCATGGGATTTGATATTTGGATAATTATAGAAGATAAATACAAAATACCAAAGACTGCTAGGAATACCTGGAGTGATGCCATAAAGACTGCTTATAATAACAATTAAAAAGCTATGAATGCTCTGTTTTGTGCACTAGAAGATGAATAATTTAATAGAATATCTGCTTGTACATCTGCCTATTAAATTTGGGACACTTTAGCTATTTCACATGAAAGAACTTCTAATATTAAAGAAATGAGATTTAACACTTATACTATTAAGTATGATAATTTTAAGATGAAGCCTAATGAGCCTATTTCTGACATGTATCTCAGGTTTAATGAAATTGTGAACACCATGATCTCTCTAGGAAGAACCGTTGCAGCCAAGGAGAAAATCATGAGAATACTCAGATGCTTACTAGATAGATGGAGAGGTACTTCTATATCAATAATAGAATCCTGTAACCTCAACACTTTTCCAGTGAAGGAGTTGATATAAAATTGGATGATGTATGAGGAAGAACTAAAAGTAAATAAGGAAGAGGATGATGAAACCAAAAGATTTTTTTTTGCTTTAAAATATACTTCATCCAAATAAAAGGAAAAAGCTCAATATGAAACTAAAAGTTCAGGTGATAAATAATCTTCAACATACAATGATGAGGAGATGGATCAAATAGACATAAGGTTTAAAAAAAATTATAAAAAGAATAAATTCTTCAGAAAGCCCAACTACAAAGGAAAGTATGATCATAAGGTCTATTGGAAAAAGGATTGGAAAAGAGGTGATACTTTAAATGAAATCATCTGCTATGAATGAAAATGAAAGGGACATGTAAAATCTGACTGTCCCAAGATAAAGTACAAGAAGAAGTATGATGATAAGGATAGAAAGTATAAAAAGGTCATTAAGGCGACTTGGAGTGCTTCTGAGGATATCTCAAGTGACTCAGAATCCTCTTATGATAAAAAGGATAACAAGGAAAATATGTGTTTTATGAAAAACACATCTAAGGTATCACTAAACTCTTCTGAACATAATGATTACTATTATGGAGATGAAAGTGATTCTAGAAACATGAAAAATAAGGAAATTTTTGAATATTACAAAATTTTGTAATGAATTAAACGATAAATACAAATTCTTTAAGAAACAATATGCTTTTACTGCTACTGTTAAATATGAACTTGCTATAAAAAAAGAGAAAAATGTTCAACTGCTTAAGGAAAATAATGAGCTTAAATTGTCAAATGATCAATTAAAAATGGATTTAGAAATGTTTACCAATGGTAAATATATCTTAGTTCAAATTCTTGGTTAACAAGTTACACCTAAATAAACTAGTGGTATTGGATACCAACCTAGTAAAAGAAATTTTGTCAAAACCAATTTTGTATCTAAATCTGGAAAATCTAGTTTTATGCCTAGTTTTAGAAAATTTTCTATAAGTTCCAGCCATAAAACATCTTCTACTGTTTCAAGTTTTTCTAGACCAAATAAAGTATATTTTTAAAATACTTTACATGCTACTTATAAGAAACCCATGAAGTAAATTTGGGTTCCCAAAGCTCTTATTACTAATGTTATTGGACCTAAACAAATCTAGGTACCAGAATCTTTTCTTGTCTAATTTGTTTATAGGAGAGTTGTGTTAAGAGCTCCTGTAAAAGCTTGTGGTACTTGTATAGTGGATGTTCAAGACACATGATAGGATATTACTCATGATTCAAGAACTTGATAAATATTGATGGTGGGCATGTCACCTATGGTGACAATGAAAAGGAAAAAATCATTTTCCTTGGCCAAATTGGTAACTCTAACTTAGTTTTAATTTATAAAGTGCTTTTTATTTATGGATTAAAATAAAATCTACTTAGTATCTCTTAGTTATGTGATGACGATTTTAATTTCAAATTTAAAAATGATGCATGAAATGTTTTCAATTCTAAAAATGAGTTAGTATTTTCTACTTTTAGAAATGAAAATGTTTATATTGTTGATTTAGATTCTTTAATTTTTCAAAATGTTTCTTGTTTGAGTGTTTTTCAAAAATAATCTTGGATTTGGAATAGGAGATTCGGGCACTGCAATATACACTCACTTAGAAATATTTCTAGAAAAGTCTTAGTCAAGGATCTACCTAAACTTGAATTTCCAAATGACAATGTCTGCAATCCTTGTCAAAAGGGTAAACAACACAAAATATCTTTCAAACCAAAGAAAGAAGTTTCAACTTCTCAACCTCTCAATTTGGTTCACATGGAATCGTTTGGACTATCTAGAGTTTCATGTCTAAGTGTGAAACACTATGTCTATATTTTTGTAGATGACTACTCTAGATATACTTGGACTTTCTTCTTGGCTCACAAAAGTGAAGATTTCTATCATTTCACCAAGTATTATAGGACTGTATAAAATCTTAGTTGTCTTAGAATTAAACCCCTAATAAGTGACCATGGCCACGAGTTTGAGAACCAAGAGTTTTAATCTTTCTTATCACAAAAATGTCTATAGTCATAACTTCTCTACTCCTATGACACCCCAGTAAAATGGAGTTGTAGAAAGAAGAAATAGAACCCTAAAAGAAATTTCTAGAACCATGCTTAGTGAGTATGACCTACCTATATAATTTTGGGAAGAAGCTATCAATACAACATGCTATATAATAAATAGAGTCTTGATTAGACCTATCTTTAAGAGAACTGCTTATGAGTTTTGGAACAATAGATAACCCAAGGTTAACTACTTCAAAGTTTTTGGTTGCAAGGTCTATATTCTTAACACTAAGGATAATCTGGAAAAAAATTCCTCTAAGATTGATGAAGGAATTTTACTAGGTTATTAAATTTCTAGTAAATCTTATAGAGTCTTTAATAAAAGAACCAAATGTGTGGACGAATCTGTACATGTCAAGTTTGATGAGACAGATTCGACCAAAGACCTCTCTAGAAAATATTGAGGATGATATGTCAAGTCTGGATATCAATACTAAATCTTCTAACTATCCTATTAAGTAATATGTTAAAAATTCTAGTTTTGGAAATTTTCTAGACTCTAGTCATGATGAACATGAACCTGTAAAAGAATATGAAGTGACTAGCCCTTCTTTTTCTAGACCTTTTAGAACTCTCAAGAACCATACTTTATATGCTATAGTTGGAGATTTAGACAAAGGAACTCAAACCAGAGATTCTATCATAAATAAAGTTGAACATCAAGCTTTCTTGTCACAACTTGAACCTAAGAACATCAATGATACTATCAATGATGAATTTTGGGTGATGGTTATGCAAGAAGAGTTAAATCAGTTTAAAAGAAACAAAGTCTGGAAACTTGTAGATAGACCCAAATACACCTTAACTATAGGCACTAAATGGGTGTTTAGGAATAAAGTATATGAATCTGGTAATATAGTTAGAAACAAAGATAGATTGTTTGCACAAGATTATAGTCAAGAAGAAGGGATTGACTATGAGGAAACCTTTGCACCAATAGCTAGACTTGAGGCCATTATAATCCTACCTGTCTATATATCACATCTATATTTCAAACTTTATCAAATGGATGTCAAGAGTTAATTCTTAAATGTTTATATAATTGAGTATGTTTTTGTTGAATAACCCCTTGGTTTTAAAAATCCCCACTTTCCAAATCATGTTTTTAAATAAACTAAAGCTTTATATGGTTTAAAGAAATCTTTAAGAGCTTGGTATGACAAACTCAACACTTTTCTTATTTCTAAAGGTTTTAAAAAAGGTATTGTTGATCCTACTCTTTTTATAAAATGAATTTCGAAAGATGTTTTTGTAGTACAAATTTATGCAGATGATATTATTTTTGGATCTTCTAATTTTTTTTTGTGTTGATATTTCAAAGATGATGCAAAGTGAATTTGAAATAAGTTTTATGGGGGAACTCAAATTCTTTCTTGGATTTCAAATATTTAAAAATAAAGAATGTATTTTTTTGAATTAAATTAAATATATTAAGGATCTTTTAAAAAAAATGGATATGAAAGCACTAAGAGTAGTGACACTCCAATGAGTACCGCTTGTAATTTGTACCTTGATGAAGATGGTAAATCTGTTGATCAAACCACTTACAGAGGAATTATTGAGAGTTTACTCTACTTAACTGCTATTGGTCCAGATATCATGTTTAGTGTGTGCATGTTTGCACATTTTCAATCAAACCCAAAAGAATATCATTTAAATGACATCAAAAGTATTTTTAAATACCTCAAATATACATCCAATTTAGGACAGTTATATCCTAGAGGATAACCTTTTGATTTGGTGAGTTATTCAGATACTTACTTTGGTGGCTGTAAGTTAGACAAAAATAGAACCTCTAACACATGTCACTTTTTGGGAAAGTCTCTAGTTTCATGGTGTAATAAGAAACAAAATTCGGTTGCATTATCTACTGTCGAAACTGAATACATAGCTGTTGGTAGTTGTTTTGCACAGATTTTTTGGATGAAACACACATTACTAGACTATGAATATCAATTCAAACATGTCCCTATAAATTGTGATAACATAAGTGTTATTAATATTTCTAAGAATACTGTTTCACATTCTAGGAAAAAACACATTGATATAAGACATCACTTTTTGAGAGACCATTATCAAAAAGGTGATATAACTTTAGGATTCACTAGTACTAAACATCAACTTGCTAACATTTTCACTAATCTATTGAACACTGAAAGAATGAACTACATCAGACATGATTTAGGAATGATTAATCTATAGGACCTTATGTTTTTATTCCTTTGAAAATTTTAAGTGAAGTTGTCATACTGACACTGATAGTATGAAGCTGACAATGTCATGCCGACACCGATGACTATGTCATGCCGACACAGTTGTCATGTGATACCGATGACTATGCCATACCGACACAGTTGTCATGCTGACACCAATGCTATGTCATGCTGACACTGATGCCTTGTAAAGTCGACATTGTTAGTGTTATGAAAAATCTATCATGTTGACACCGGTGAATCACTATTTTTATCTATTTTATGTTTTTACCAAAATGGATATGTTTCATTTATTTTTTTGAACCCACTTCATGATTTCACGATTTTATGATTTCAAAATCCCTAAATAATATAAATTCGAGTTGATCCACTCTACTACTTTACCCCTACACTCACTCAGCCATTGCTCTCTCTACCCTAACCTTTCACCTTCTGAGCTTCAAATCGAACTGTTGGAATGGCGCGTGTGAAGTGAGCTCTTGAAGGTGGTTCAGGAATGAGTCTCATGAAGCTAAGAAGTAGAAAGGGGAATCAAGAAAATCTTCTGGACCTGTGAATCCTACTCTGATGAACCGTGTAGTGACTCCATAAAAGGAGGTTCTTGTTGAATGGTTGTTGAAAAGAAAGTCTTTACTGTTCAGTGTGTTATAGGATCAGGGATGGCTTGAGTGGTTCTTAGATAATGAAAGACCTTTCTACCCAAATTTAGTTCATGAGTTTTATATGAATGTGGAGTTTCTGCTAGAAGGTAGTGATGCTTGTTGGATTAAGTCCATAGTGAAAGGCAATAGAATTTCTTTTTCATCTAGATAGTGGGCCGAATGTATTAAGGTACCCCATGAGGGTGTGTTTGATGATTATTAGGATAGTTCTCCACCTGAAAGTGACTTTTTCTGCTTTGATACAGCTCTGAAGGAGCTTACTAATAATGAAAAGCACAAGAGACCCATTGCTACAGAGTTAGATGGGAGTGTAGAATTCTATTCAAGTTTATAAAACATAATATCTATCCTAGGAAAGGGGAATTTTCATCTCTAAAGTATCAATATGTCTATTTGATTTATCTGCTGAGAAAAGGGATTAAGTTAAATCTATGTAGGTAACTTTCTGTGCACATAACTAAAATGATCAAGACTTCTTACAAAACCAATTCCCTATTTTATCCAAGTTTAATCTCAACCATGTTGAAAGAGAAAGGTTGTGTTAGTAAATAAAATTAAGTTGTTTCTAAGTGCAGTGGGATCTTCCTAAGCAAAGAGATCCATAAAAGGATGAAGATCAACTAGAACCCATGGAAGAAAGAATGGGTTGGGGATGAAGATAAGATTTATGATAAGTTCAATCTAGTGGACCATCCAAATAGGCCAAGGAATATGGTTGATCCTAGTTTGGGACCAAATGAGGAAGTTGTTTACTCTTCAGATGAGGAAGAAGAGCTTACCACTCCAGTCAGAGATCAAGGATCACCTATTGATGATAGGAGTGATCCTAACATCGCTGAAGCTCACAAAGGTTTTTCTTTCAGACCTCTAAGTCCACCACTTGCTTTACCCTCAGATGAACCCACTCTTGGCACAAATGGAGATGAAGATATATAAGTCGCAGGCAGTGTAGAATATGTAATTAGATTCAGTGAATTATAAGAATAAGAATAAAGAAGTGAAGAAGATGAAAGTGGCAATGGCAGTGGTAGTAAAGAAGAAGAAGGTGAAGAAAATGTTGATAGAAATGGAAGTGAAGAGCATGCCTCTATACATGATGATGATAAAGTTAGTGGTTAAGATAGTGAGAGTAATGGTGACCATCATGAGGATGATCAAGGTATATAAGTAGAGATGGTTGATGCTTTGGTTCAGACAGTTGTTGTAGAACCTTCTATAGTTGTTGAAGAAAGAGCAAATGTTGAAGTTCATGATGAAGTGGAATCTCAAGTGATCCCCACACCTTAGTTAGTGTATGAAATAAGGAGACCTCATGCTAAAGGTGAGAAACCAGTAAGGATATCACAGATTGAGGGGGTCCTTATGAAAGGATAGATCAAGCTGAGGGGGAGCATCAAGCTGGAAGAGTGATACTTAACACTCTCACCCCTTTGAATGATGATGTTATGTCCAAATAGGCAAGGCATCCTGGATATGTAGCACTTGGTTTGGACTATAAAGACTCATATGATGAGGTGTTTTTACCTGTTTCCAAATAATCAGTGGCTGAGACCCTTCCCAGTGACTCTATCACTAAAGCAGACTTTGAAAGGTTTAAGGATGAAATATGTTTAGCTATGGGTGAATTAGTTCAATCTCAAATGGTTCATGAGATTCAATAAGCTATAATAGAAAACACTAAGTTGAGTAATCAAATAATCTCTCTCAAATATTCAATAGAAGAGTTGAAGTAGTCTGTGAAAGTTGCTCCTTCTCCAGTTCAGGTAGTTGGTGTGAGTGAGCCTAATGCAATCAAAATTTCAGAAAAGGTTTTCACTAAAATTCAACCCAACCTAATCATAATAGCTGAAACAATTGTTGAAAACACTACCAAGATGTGAAAAAAAATGACTGGGATTTTCTCTACAATCAATAATATGACCTCAAAATATAAAGATTATCTGGAGACTATTCTTAAAGCTTTGAAGACTCATACCTCCTCTACTGATGTTCCTTCTAACTCTGTCCAGTCATCTCAGGCCTTGGACATTGAGGTAGTTAGAAATTTTGTTAAGTAAGAACTTCAAGCTTTGTTTGATAATTCTGGATTGGCCAACCTTGTAAAAATTAAGAAGAATAGTAACCATGTTCATGATATGGTCAGACTCTATTCCAAGAGTGTTGAGACTGCCAATGCTCAGATTATAGAGAAGTTGGATTACTATTTCAATAATATCATTACCAAGCATCAGTTTACCAACCTTTTTAAGTATTTGATAGATAACTTGATACTATCTCCAGTGACCAGAGCCTTCAAAGACCAAGTACAAAATTTGAAGGACTTCACCCCTATTTTGGAAAAATTCATGGAGAATAAAGATGACTTTGAGAAAGTTATGAAGTATGGTGGTGAAATCATTGAGGATTTCATCAATCCATTGAAACCATACCTTCATGTGCAAAGTGAAGCAATTGTGGTGCTTTCTGCTGCGCCTATTAGACCTGTTGGATCATTGCCTCCACCTCAGATGATAGTTTCTCAGGCTTTTAGTCAGATTCTCCTAGTGATCCAAGAGCAGATTCAACCTCCTATGTTGTCACAACACAAAACCAACCTTTCACCTAATGTTCCAAAAGGAGTGATCCTACCTCCTTTGAAGATTTCTTTAGACCCTCCATCTTCTAAGACACCACCCACTGGACCTTCTATTGATCCCTTTGAGAAAGGTAAGGAACCTCTTGATCCTGAGAAGTAGTGTGGATAACTCTCTGATAGGGTTAATTGTTTTTTTATTTATCTAGAAATTTGTAATACATTGTACTTCATTGATTAATGGAATTCAGTGCTCTTGTATTTTATCTATTTATGTTGTATCTATTATTCTCTGATATATCTTATTTCTTTGATACCTATTTCCTTCCTGATTATTCCTTTGATTCCATTTCTTTATTGATTTTATTCATTGATACCCATTCACCTTTTGATAATCCCAAAAGGAGGATAATGGTTTGGAATTATCCTTATTTATTTTACTTTTGATATCACTCTTATGTATTTTATTTTCCTTACCTATGATTACATATGGGAAGACAAGGCATTAGTCTTTGATACTATTATTTTTGTTTACTTTTGATACCATTACTATTTATTTTACCTCTAAACCTTATCTATATATTAAAAAAATTCACCAATAATGGGAGATGATAGGTAGAATGATTATATTCTATATAAAATGATTGTAATTTATAATGTCATGATTTGTGATCATCAAATGAGGGGGGGTATTGTTGACCCATAGGAGATTGTTGGCCACCCTCTTTAGTATTAATGGTTTTAGTAATCACGAATCATGTCAAATCCTATTAATCATGTCTAATCATTTAAATCATGTTTATTTAAGTTTCAATATGTGTAATTATGATTATCTATAATCACATATAAGTTTAAAACATTTTAATAATATTTATGTTATAAGACAGTCCAAGCAGAAATATTTTCTAAGTATGAAAGACTGACATCGATAGAAGAGACGAGACACCAAAAATTCAACTGAGTCACTGAAAGTTCAAGGACTTATTGACGTAAGGACTTACCGACAATTCAAGGACTTACCAACGCAAGGAATTACTGACGTAAGGACCTACCAACGCAAGGACCTACCGACGCAAGTACCTACTAACACAAGAACCTACCGATGCAAAGACCAACCAATGCAAGGACTTATCAACGCATAGACAGACCGACATAAGGAGACACTAATAGAATGAGTCACTGATACCGATAGACTGTTTAAAATTCATTTTATTTAATATTACTTTTAACAATCATATTTTGAGTGTTTTAATGTGACTGATTAATTTAATGATTTTTGTAGACATCTTAAATGAGGATGTCAGAAATATTAGGTACAATACCTACCTTAAACATGCACATTGTCAGGATGAAAGAGTATAAAAGAAAAGGAATCCAGATGAAAGAGTCACACATATGAATTTCATGAGAGAGATACACAAGAAGATACGAGTAGACATAGTAGAAGAACCACATTAGCAACATACATAAAGAAAGATCACATGAGGAACTCTTCATTCCTGCTTGTTGTGAACCAGAGAATCGTTGTCCACCAAAGTTCCAACATATCTGCAACATTAAACTGAACCTAAGGAGAGGAACATATCATCTTCCTAGAATACATAACATAGTGCTCCACGACAATCTGTTTTTAGTATCTATTTCTAGAAGAGGACTCCAACTTCAACTTTGATACATCAAAGAGTCCAAAGTTGAACTGTATAACACACAAATCCTTCTAAACACTATCTAATATTTATTTCTATGTTGTGTGCCCTTTTATTACTTTTTCAAGTAGTGTGTGCATCTTTTGTAAAACACACACTGTCTCCTGTAGTGAACTAGAGGATACTAGATATCCTCACACAACTATCTTTTTACACTTGTTTATCCCACGTAGAAATGTGGTAGAGGTCCTATGTGACTTGGTTGTATTTTGTTACCACATAGAACTATAGTAGAGGTCTTGTGACATGGACAGTCTATGTATTATTGTGTAAAACCCGATCTAGGGTGTGGATCAAAACCCTTTATCTATATAGATTTCTTGGTGGTAGGTGATCACAAAGTGGAGAGGACTATGTCTTAGCTTGAGACTGAACCTCTTATTTTATATCTGCTGTTTTTTCAAATTTAGTTTTCTCTATTTTTACCTGTATTTTAGAAAACTGAATTTTACTTTGATAGTTAGTCTTGGCTAGTGTTTATAACTATTTTGACTTATTAGATTAATTTCAAAAGTTGTATCAATATCTCATATTGTTACAACTGAGAAATAATCAATCTTCTAAGAAATTAGTTGAATAGTTAGACTATTATAAATTCACTACTTTGATTAACTAGACTGTTTTGTTTTAAATTGGGGGAATATTTTAAATAAACTTTTTGACATAAATTTTTATAGGAACTCAATTCACCCCCCTCTTGAGTTTTCTAATCCGACCAACATAATCCTCTTATATAATCGAATCCGGGGCATCTCCCACTATAAAAAAATGTTAATTAGTGACATTTATAACCGTCGCTATTTAGCGACACCTCACTTGCCTATGGTTTTTAGAAATGTCAATAAATAAATGTTGCTAAAATAGTTTCATTTAGCGACGTTTATAAATGCCTCTATTTAGCAGCACTTAATTTGCCGACATTTTTTAGAAACGTTGCTACTTAATGACACCTCATTTGCCGATATTTTTTAGAAACATCGATAAATAAACATCACCAAAATAGTTATGTTTAGCAATGTTTATAAATGCTGCTATTTAGCGATACCCCTTTTGCCGACATTTTTTTAGAAACATCGGTAAGTGAAACCTTATTTAACAACATTTCTAGAAAACGTCAGTAAATTGTTTTTTTGAAATTTATTATATATTTTTACAATAATAAAAATATGATAATATTTACCCCCCTCTTGCCTGTAATGCCCCGCCACACCCTGTTACCTCCCTATCCCCTCCTGTACCCCCTCCGTTTGTGCCCCTCGGCCCCTCCAGTACCCACGCCCCACACCCCCATGACCTACTCACCCCTCCTTTACCCATGTCACGCCTGTTCCCCACCTCGTCCCCACAAACTGTTTGCCCCTCCAGTACCCTGTTTGACCCACGACCCCCTGTTCCCCACCTCACCCCATGTCCCACGCCCATGTTCCCTATACTCTCCAGTACCAAGACTTTACCCAATCTCCTGTACCTTTTTTACCATGCTTCACCATCCACACAAGTAAAAGAAGTAATCCCACCTCCCTTAGGAGTAGATCAATGGACCTCCAACATACCAACATAAAAGACAACCAACTAACCTATTTCAGATTTTGATAAATAATTGTATTATCTTATATTTATATATATAAATAGATTTCAATATTTAAGAAATTAATAATATATATTAATATATTTATGTTTATATTTTTATATTTTTTTATATTTTATATTTCGTGTTCATATATACATATATATGTTTATATTTTATGGTTATATATATGTTTATATATTATATATATATGTGCGTGTGTGTGTGTTTATATTATATATATATATATATTAGGTGTTTGGGGGTACAATTATATTCAAACACACACACACACACACCACACACACATGCTGAAAAGGCATACCATAGCCCCCCTAATAGGATAAATCATCCATCAAGCCTTATTTATTTTGTACATAGCCCGTAGAACCATTGGGCATGAAACACATTACATGGCCCGAAAGCCCGGTGTAGCATCATGCCTGCATTATCCTATCTGCGTCATGTCTGCGTCCCCACCTGCCTGAATCATGTCTATATCACCGCTTTCTTGCGTCATCATCTGTGTCACCACCTGAATAATACTGTAATAGTACCTGTGCCCAACAAGGCTTGAATCCAAGATCTTCTGGATGCTATGCAAGAGCCTCTACCACTCAGGTACATGCTCGTTGGCTATAAGTTTTTATATATATATATCTCTGTGTGTATATATATATATATTCTCTCTGTGTAAATATATATATATATATATATATATATATAATTAGTCACGTTTTAAAACACTCGTAAAAATGTTACTAAAATAGTCACGTTTTCTTAAAAACGTAACTAAATTTAAAATATTTAATTATATTATGTTATATTTATATATATATATATATAAAGATTTCAGTATTTAAAAATTAATATTATATATATATATTTATATATTAATATACACATATTAATATATTTTTTTTATATTTTATGTTTAAATATATATATATATGTGTGTGTGTGTTTATATTATATTATATATATGTTTATATTTTACATATATGTTTATATTTTATATTATATATATATGTTTATATTATATATATATTTATGTTTTGTATATTATATATATACATAAGTTTATATATATATGTGTGTGTGTGTGTGTGTGTAGAATTTGTCACATTTTAAAACATTAGTAAAAATGTCACTAAAATAGACACATTTTCTTAAAAACATGACTAGATCTAAAATATATATGTGTTTATATGTGTGTGTGTGTGTTTATATATATATATATATATATATGTTTATATACGTGTGTCTGTGTTTATATATATATATCTAAATATATATTTACATTGATGTAGGGAAATGAGCTATATATTTATTTATTTAGCGATCTTTCCTATAAACACTGTTAATTTAGCGACATTTTTCACGAAACATCTCTAAATTAGTGACACTTTCAGGAAGAATAGTGATGTTTTTAAAAAGTGTCGCTAAAAAAATGTCGCCAAATTACAGTTTTTTTATATTGTCCTATTCATAATGCATCTTATTCATTTTTGATTATTAAGGTATAATTCATTAAACGCTTTTAATTAATTAAATACAAAGCCTTTAATACATTCATATTGAATTATAACAGATGAATAAACTATTCAGGAGAAATAAATTATATATATATATATATATTATATTCATGCATTACATCCATGAAAAATACATGCATCACATGCATGTATTAAATGTACACATATATATAATATCACACACACACATACACATACACACACATATATATATTTCATGCATTATATACATGTGTACATACATCACATGCATGTATATTTAAGTTCACATCCAACAAAAACCCTTTATAATCCTCTTGTTGGAGTTGGTTCCCTATAACCAACTGATTTTATACTTCTAATTATCTAAATATTAATAAATATCTTATCATGTAATTATTATGTGTAACATTAATTTAATAATATCCTTGAAGGTATTTATTGCATCAAAAGGTTATACTAGTTCTCCACTATAATGAGAACCTATAAATGCTATAATAATATTATTAAACATATATTTTATGGTTTAAGTAATATTTGTATGACAATACATAAATAATATTTGATTTCTAAGTGTTAGGGGATCATAGGACATTGATACATCTTCTCATGAAATTCACACGTAGTGATCTCCAATAAGGTAGGTCATAAGAATAAACCCATCAATAGGAATTCCACATATTCATGTGTCATTGGATATTCTTATATTTGAATGTGTGAATTGGTCCTTAAACTTAAATTATTATTAATGTGAATCATGAATCACATATTTTGATATATGGATGAAAACTATGAAGACATATGAGCAAGGTAGAATACATCGAGCGCATCATAAGTGATATGAAATTAATAGAATGAGTCTAGAAATGATTCATATCTTCCATATTAATAGAAGAATATATATATGACCATTTGATTGAAATGAAACTGTGTGATTAAATCCATGGTCATGGTGGTTCATTGACAATTTCATTTCAGAAAGTTAAAGAAAGATAAATTAAACATACAGGTCGATGACACAAGTATGCATCCTGCTTAATAAGATATTAAGACAAAGATATTATATTAAACAACAATATTCATAGGAAGATTATTATCATGACACTAAATTCTTTTTTATGGGTGTCTTGACATGTTGTTAAATGTTT
Organism: Viscum album; assembly: GCA_963277665.1. NCBI lineage: Eukaryota > Viridiplantae > Streptophyta > Magnoliopsida > Santalales > Viscaceae > Viscum > Viscum album. The sequence goes on from OY728150.1 coordinate 1,759,206,531, forward strand.
ATCTTAGACTATAGGCAAGCCTAGTTAATGCCATTGAGAAATTGGTCCAGAGAGTCACAAACTAAATGTATATAGAATGTCATTAAATTCTATTGAATTTAATATTAAGAATAAATATTATTATTGATTTTAGGAATAATAAATATTCAAGTAAATTTAATGGCATACATTCAATCATGAGGCATTAGAGTTTAAATTATGTGAGTTGAATTTTATCTTTTGTTTATTATTCACAAGGAAATAGATAAATGTTTTTTATTCACCACTTTAGTGAATGGATTAATATAAATATTTATTTAGTTACGTGAATATTAAAATAAATATTTATTTTCAAGTTTAGTGAATATAATATTTATTAATTTATTAAATGAATATTATTTATTTAAATAATTATTTTATTGTTCAAGGTTCGATAAACTCCATGGAGGATTAATAGGTTGAGTTAATGGATTGATTGAAATGATGCATTCTATTTAATAAAATTTAAATAAATATTAATTTTTTTATTTAACGACTGATGTTTAGATAACTGCATTCCATGAGAAATAATTTAAAGACCTGTAAATTTAAAGGAAATTTTTTTCTTAAATTATTTGGGATTTTATGAGTACGTAGTTTCTGACAGTACCTGATTCCGAGACCCGGTGTGCCCGGAATCAATTTTTGAAGTTTAGCTCAGGTACGTTCAGTGAACGAACAAGCGAGTTTTTCTATCTTTTGAACCAGTACTCAAAATTGAAATCCGAGGTCACCGATGGAACCACAGCACCGGTAATTTCTTAAGAGGACTTTTACCGTAGATGCATTTGAACGGGAGAAGGAGTTTAATTTTGGGGATTAATAAAGAATTGAATAAAATTTGTGGTACAAATTTTATTCCTATTCTAAGTGGTTATATCCTAAGTAGGGAGTTGGGGTGGGACCCACTAGTCACTAGCTACATTTGAGAGGATAAAGGTGAGGTGGGGCCCACACGATCCCCATCTCTTCACATTCCCTAACTCCCACTTAATTTGAGTAACTCTCCTCTCTCCTTCTTTAATTAAGTGACTTCTCCTCTTCCACATTAAATCATGCCAACTCACATAATCAGTTAAGAGGGTGATGTGTTTGAATTTTAAAATTTAAATGCATGGCATGAATTAATAAAATAAGGAGGATCCTTATTTTATTTGGGGGTTGGCTCGTTGTGTTAAGAATTGGAGGAGAGAGCTCAAGTTCCTTTGGAAGGACTTCATCCTACCGCGAAGAACGACACCCTTCAATGAAGAACGCCAACTCTCCAACGAAGAACATTGACTCGGCAGCTCAGTTTCTCCATCCTCTTCTTCCTCTGTGACAAGGAAGGAGACACCGACAACGACGAAATCGGCACCATCATTCACAGCGCTTGACACCAGCGAACTTCCTTCGAGGTAGGGGTGTGTTTTGAATTGAGAATTATTTATTTTCCTTCCATGTTGATGTTTATCTCTAAAACTTTTGCTATCAAACTAATGCGGAAGGAACCGGACCAAACTAACACGGTCCGATTCCTCCGCCATTCTTATTGTATGGTGTCCTCCAACCGTTCTTGAGCGGTGAATCAAGGCAAGTTTTTGGAGCCGATCGGGGGCCCGAAAACATCGGAAACGACCTCGGAGCATCGGGACGACCTAGGAATGGAAGTTTTATAGCAAAAGGATCATCAGAACAAAGAACAGACGCCTCAGAAGGTGTGCTGACCAGAGGCGTCGTTTCTGGAAAATTCCAGAATACACGACGTGTCCTTCCAAATCACACGCCGTGTAGTACAAACGTTCAGCGGCAGAAGTAACGGACATCAGAAGAAGTGACACACGGTGTGTGACACCGGTCACACGGCGTGTACTGTCCAGTTAGTTTGACAGAGGAGACTTCGATGGACATGGCGTGTAAACCAGGAGATACACGGACACGGGCAGAACTACACGGTCAAGAGGCACGACATGTACTTCCTTCACCATGGAAGAAGCGGCTTCGGTATGACTCGGCGTGAATTCTGGGAAAACTCAGACACGGGGCGGGGTATATGAGCTTGTACTCCACACAGTCAGGCATGGCCAGTGTACATAGAGCAGACCCTAGAAGTTTGGACACAGCGTGTAACTATACCACAAGCCGTGTATTTACTTTTTACACAAACAGCCCATCGACACAGGTTGTGGTACACGGACAGTACTCGTGGACTGAAGACACGACGTGTAACCATACCACACGTTACGTATTTACTTTTTACACGACTAGCCCTGTGACACGGGCCGTATCACACGGGCAGTACCCGGTGTCTGATGACACAACGTGTATCACTTATCTACACGCCATGTACTTTTGGAAAATGGCTTGGTCGTCTTGTTCTCTGTGACTTGGGCACATTTTGCTTGGTTTTCCCCTAGGAAGTGGGACAAATTGTTGGGATACATCATCCCTGGTCTTCGTGACGGTTGATGTATCCATCCCTTTGACTCGAGGAGCAGACCCTCCCGGAATCGAGTATGCTGTGTGCGGGAACCCTAGAGCTGGTTGCGACTGCGACGACTATCGTGCTGGAATCTTCCGTGGGTTCGACAGTGAAGACTAATGTACTAGAATCCTCCATGGGTTAGACGATGACGACAACCGTACTGGAATCCTCCATGGGTTCGGCGAAGATGACTACTGTACTTGAATCCTACGTGGGTCCGATAGTATTGACCTCTGTTGTAGTATCCTACGTGGGTCCGACAGAGTAGCTGGACTAGTATCCTACGTGGGTCCGACAGCTTAGCTGGTCTAGTATCCTACATGGGTCCCAACTTAGATTAATTAGTAACTACATCTGATCATCTATTTTGATTTATGAATGATGTATACTTGTGTGAGCTGAGTCTTGACTTTCAATCATTATCTTCGATAGGATTGACTTGCTTTCCTATGTGGATTGGATTGTGCTTTTCTGTGTGGATTGGGTTGTGCTTTCCTTTTTAGACTGGGTTGTACTTGGGCTCGTGAGTTGGAGCCGAACTGGAAATGATGACTTAGGTATATGTATGGGAATATACCTAAGTACAGTTGGTTGATACTTAATGTTTGTATCCTTACTTTGTGGTTTATCCTCTATGGATTTTGGGAGTCCTTCGGGGGTCTCGGGGTCCCTACTGAGTATCGTATACTCACCCCTGCACAGGATATGCCGGCACTACATTGTGTTGGTTGCAGACGACGAACAACGCTGATCGTGGTTGAGGCTTGTGGAGTGTGACGGTACCCGGAGGTGGTCTATCAGGCAGGAAGTACACAGAGTGGACGAACGAACCCGAGGAGCTGAGGAGAACATATGTACCCACCCTTCAGGTGGGATAACTGGAGGATGACTCGGTGGTTGCTGATTTACTTTACTTCTGCTGTACTATCTTTTTAGTTGTACTGTACTTTTAGTTGGGTTTGTATTCTGGCTCATTTACTTTTCAGCACTTACTTTTGTACTCAGTTTACTTAGTGTTTACTTCAACTTGCGTACTCTATGGTGTTTGTCTTCTTGTAGCAGTGTCGAGGCCTTACGATGTCATCTTGGTCATGGATTAGTTATCTACGGTCCATGCTCAGATCAACTGTATTAGGCGCAAGGTGCGGTGTGTCCGCACCGATGGGAGAAGGTTTACCTTCACCGGCGAGAAGGGAGCCTTTGCAGCACAGGACAGACTCACGCAGAGGAGAGGAAAGCTGATCACTCATCAATTGGCTAGCCTCATCCTAGGAGCAGTTGACGTGCGGAGTCCGAGTTTTCCTGTTGTGGTGGATCAGTATGCAGACGTTTTTCTTAACGACGTTCTAGGACTACCTCCTCGTAGAGAGGTAGACTTCTACATTGACATGTACCCCGGGACAGCCCCGATATCTACTCTAGCATATCGGATGGATCCCGTTGAGCTTCGAGAGCTACGGGTACAGCTGGAGGACTTGCAGGGAAAGGGATTCATTCGACCCAGTGTTTCACCCTGGGCTTCCCCGATTTTGTTCGCTAAGAAGGCGGACGGGAGCTTGCGACTGTGTGTCGATTACCGTCGCCTGAACCAGGTGACCGTGAAGAACAAGTACCAACTTTTGAGTATTGACAACCTCTTCGATCAGATCAAGGGAGAACGGTGGTTCTCAAAGATAGACCTCAGGTCAGGCTATCATCAGCTCAGAGTTCAAGACAAGGATGTGAAGAAGATGACCTTCAGATGTCGGTATGGCCACTATGAGTTCTTGGTTATGCCTTTCGGCATAAACAACGCTCCAGCAGTGTTCATGAGTCTCATGAACAGGATATTCCAGCCTTACCTCGATCGATTTGTCATAGTCTTCATTGACGACATATTGATTTACTCGACCACTGAGGAGGAGCATACCTACCACTCGCGGGTTATACTGGACACACTCCGAGAGCACCAACTTTATGGTAAGCTCTCGAAGTGTCCGTTCTGGATACGTGAGGTCCACTTCCTAGGGCAAGTCATCTCTGAGGCGGGAGTTGCGGTGGATCCTATGAAGATCGAGGCAGTGCTAGCTTGGGAGCCACCCAGGAGCATGACAGAGGTGCAAACTTTCCTAGGTCTGGCTGGATACTATAGGAGATTTGTGCCAGAATTCTACAGAGTTGCAGCACCACTTTTAGCTTTGAAGAAGAAGGGGAAACCCTTTGTGTGGTCAGATAGATGTCAGCAGAGTTTCCAAGAGTTGAGACAGAGATTGACCAGTGCACCCATCTTGAGGCTACCAGAGGAGGGAGTGGGGTACGTAGTTTACTGCGATGCATCAGGGACCAGACTCGGGTGTGTCCTGATGTAGGAGCAGGCAGTGATCGCCTATAGATCACGACAGTTGAGGAATCATGAGCAGAACTATGCTACCCATGACCTGGAGTTAGTAGCAGTGGTCTTCACTCTGAAGATGTGGCGACACTATCTGATGGGAACGCGCTTTACAGTCTACTCTAACCACCAGAGTCTCAGGTACATATTCTCGCAGAAGGACCTGAACCTGAGATAGTGGCGATGACTCGAGTTCCTCTAGAGCTATGACTTTGAGATAGTCTATACTCTTGGGAAGGGGAACGTAGTAGCTGATGCTCTTAGCAGGAGGTCGGGCATTCAGCTACTAGGAGAGGCAACGAAACAGCTAGCTGCATTACAGATATCCTTCATGGATAGAGATGGATCATCCTTTCTACAGCCACTCACAGTCACTCCTCCACTACTTCAGCGGGTCAGAGAGGCACAGTGTGAGGACGTTGACTCAAATATCCTCAGGGATGGCACTCGAAGGATTTTCCACGTCATCCTCTTTAGGGGATGTACCATGGTACCAGTTGAATTACGGGAGGAGGTGCTAAGAGAGTTTCACACTTCCCCTCTAGTGGTACATCCTGGAGTAGCGAAGATGTACCAGGACCTCAGGCGACAACACTGGTGGCCGGGTATGAAGAAGGATGTGGCAGAGTTTGTTTCACGATGCCTCACCTTCCAGTAGGTGAAGGCGGAGCACCAGGTACCAGCAGGCTTGGTACATACCTTAGAGGTCCCAGAGTGGAAGTGGGATGGGATATCTATGGATTTTGTGATGGGACTTCCATGTACTTCTAGAGGTCATGACTCCATCTGGGTGATTGTCGACCGACTCACCAATTCGGCCCACTTCCTACCTATCAGAGAGCAGGGCTCAGTGGAGATCTTGGTACGCCTCTACGTTCAGGAGATCGTACGACTTCATGGTGTGCCATCGTCTATAGTCTCTGATCGAGATGCTCGCTTTACTTCCCGGATTTGGAAGGGGTTGCAGGAGGCATTTGGGATGCAGCTACACCTGAGCACCACATTTCACCCACAGACAGATGGTCAGACAGAGAAGACCATTCAGAATCTCGAGGATATGCTCCGTGCATGTGTCCTCGACTTTAGTCACAGCTGGGAGGATCACCTACCTTTGGTTGAGTTTGCGTACAACAACAGCTACCACTCCACCATCAGGATGACACCTTACGAGACATTGTACGACCGACCTTACAGATCACCTCTATGCTGGACAGACCCAAGGGAGTCAGCACTTGTAGGACCAGAGATGGTCCTGGCCATGACGGAGAAGGTACAGATCATCTAGGAGAAGATGAAGACTGCTCAGAGCCGACAGAAGTCCTATGCTGACAGGAGGTGGAGACCACTAGAGTTCGAGGATGGCGACCACGTTTTCTTACAGGTCTCACCTCGGCGTGGATTACAGAGATTTGGACGGGGCGACAAGTTATCCCCACGCTTCATCGGACCATTCCAAGTTCTCAGCAGGATAGGCGAGGTGTCTTATCACCTGATTCTTCCACCTCAGTTGCACCAAGTGCATTATGTCTTTCACGTATCTCAGCTGAGGAGATATGTGTAAGACCCGACGCATATCATCGACCATGGGGAGCTGGACATCGATGATAGGGAAACTTTTGTGGAGGTCCCGGTGGAGATCGAGGAAGTGCTATCTTGGGAGCCACCCAGGAGCGCGACGGAGGTGCAGAGTTTCCTAGGTCTGGCTGGGTACTATCGTAGATTTGTGTCAGACTTCTCCAGAGTTGCAGCACCACTTTCAGCTTTGACGAAGAAGGGGAAACCCTTTGTGTGGTCAGATAGATGTCATCAGAGTTTCCAGGAGCTGAGATAGAGATTGACCAGTGATCTTGAGGCTACCGGAGGAGGGAGTGGGGTACGTAGTTTACTGCGATGCATCAGGGACCAGACTCGGGTGTGTCCTGATGCAGGAGCGGGCAGTGATCTCCTATGGATCACGACAGTTGAGGCGACATGAGCAGAACTACACTACCCATGACCTGGAAACAAATGAGGGTACTGAGCACGCATCTGAGCCTCCCACTCCCATGTGCTCTCCTGGAGGTTCCCGTGCTGCCACCTGACGCGCACTAGAGGAATCGACAGGAGCAGGTCCTATGTGGACGGTCAATTCCTCTAGTGTGCATCAGGTGGCAGCACGTGAACCTCCAAGAGAGCACATGGGAGCGGGAGGCTTAGATGCGTGCTCAGTACCCTCATTTGTTTCCCTAGTTTACGTTGTATCTTTAGGGGGCGTAAAGCCCTGAGGTGGGAGTAATGTAAAGACCTGTAAATTTCAAGGAAATTTTTTTCTTAAATTCTTTGGGATTTTACGAGTACGCAGTTTCTAACGACACCTGATTCCGAGGTCTGGTGTGCCCAGAATCAATTTCCAAAGTTTAGCTCGGGTACGTTCAGTGAACGAACGAGCGAGTTTTTCTATCTTTTGAACTGGTGCTCAGAATTGAAATCTGAGGGCACCGATGGAACCGCAGTGCCGATAATTACTTAAGAGGACTTTTACCATAGATGCGTTTGAACGAGAGAAGGAGTTTAATTTTGGGGATTAATAAAGAATTGAATAAAATTTGTGGTACAAATTTTATTCCTATTCTAAGTGGTTGTATCCTAAGTAGGGAGTTAGGGTGGGACCCACTAGTCACTAGCTACCTTTGAGAGGATAAAGGTGAGGTGGGGCCCACATGAGCCCCATCTCTTTACATTCCCTAAATCCCCCTTAATTTGAGTAACTCTCCTCTCTCATTCTTTAATTAAGTGACTTCTCCTCTTCCACATTAAATCATGCCAACTCACATAATCAGTTAAGAGGGTGATATGTTTGAATTTTAAAATTTAAATGCATGAAATGAATTAATAAAATAAGGAGGAGCCTTATTTTATTTGGGGGTTGGATCATTGTGGTAAGAATTGGAGGATAGAGCTCAAGTTCCTTTGGAAGGACTTCATCCTCTCGCGAAGAACGACACCCTTCAAGGAAGAACGCCAACTCTCTGACGAAGAATGTCGACTCAGAAGCTCGGTTTCTACATCCTCTTCTTTCTCTGCGATAAGGAAGGAGACACCGACAATGACGGAATCGACGCTATCATTCGTGACGCTTGACACCTGCAAACTTCCTTCGAGGTAGGGGTGTGTTTTGAATTGAGAATTATTGGTCTTCCTTCCATGTTGATGTTTCTCTCTAAACCTTTTTCTATCAAACTAATGCGGAAGGAACCAGACCAAACTAACACGGTCCGATTCCTCCTCCGTTCTTATTGTATGGTGTCCTCCAACCGTTCTTGAGCGGTGAATCAAGGCAAGTTTTCAGAGCCAATCGGGGCCCCGAAAACATCGGAAACGACCTCAGAGCATCGGGACGACCTAGGAATGGGAGTTTTGTAGAAAACGGATCATCAGAACAAAGGACGAACACCTTGGGAGGTGTTCTGACCAGAGGCGTTGTTTCTGGAAAATTCCAGAATACACGGTGTGTACTTCCAAAGCACACGCCGTGTAGTACAAACGTTCAGTGGAAGAAGTAACGGACATCAGAAGAAGTGACACACGACGCGTGACACCAATCACACGACGTGTACTGTCCAGTCAGTTTGACAGAGGAGACTTCGATGGACATGGCATGTTACCTGAGAGATACACGGACACGGGCAGAACTACACGTCCAAGAGGCACGACGTGTACTTCCTTCACCATGGTAGAAGTGGCTTCGGTATGACTCGGCGTGTATTATGGGAAAACACAGACACGAGGTGGGTTACACGAGCTTGTACTCCACCACATGGCCAGGCATGGCCAGTGTACACGGAGCAGTCCCCAGAAGTTTGGACACGATGTGTAACTATACCACACGCCATGTATTTACTTTTTACACGAACAACCCATCAACACGGGTTGTGGTACACGGACAATACCCGTGGACTGAAGACACAACGTGTAACCATACCACACTCCGTGTATTTACTTTTTACATGACCAACCCTGTGACACGGGCCGTATCACATGGGCAGTACCCGATGTCTAATGACACGGCGTGTATCGCTTATCTACACACCGTGTACTTTTGGAAAATGGCTTGGTCGTCTTGTTCTCTGTGAATTGGGCACGTTTTGCTTGGTTTTCCCCTAGGACGTGGGACGGAATGTTGGGATACATCATCCCTGGTCTTCGTGATGGTTGATGTATCCATACCTTTGACTTGAGGAGCGGATCCTCCTGGAATCGAGTATGCTGTGTGCGGGAACCCTAGAGCTGGCTGCGACTGCAACGACTATCGTACTAGAATCCTCCATGGGTTCGACAGTGAAGAATAATGTACTGGAATCCTCCATGGGTTCGATGACGATGATAAATATACTGGAATCCTCCATGGGTTCGGTGGAGACGACTACTGTACTTGAATCCTACGTGGGTCCGACAGTATTGACCTCTATTGTAGTACCCTACGTGGGTCCGACAGAGTAGCTGGACTAGTATCCTACGTGGGTCCGACAGCTTAGTTGGTCTAGTATCCTACGTGGGTCCCAGCTTAGATGAATCAGTAACTACATCTGATCATCTATTTTGATTTATGAATGATGTATACCTGTGTGAGATGAGTCTTGACTTTCAATCATTATCTTCGATATGATTGACTTGCTTTCCTGTGTGGATTGGGTTGTGCTTTCCTATGTGGATTGGGTTGTGCTTTCCTTTTTGGACTGGGTTGTACTTGGGCTCGTGAGTTGGATCTGAACTGGAAATGATGACTTAGGTATATGTATGGTCATATACCTAATTAGAGTTGGTTGATACTTCATGTTTGTATCCTTCCTTTGTGGTTTATCCTTTGTGGATTCTGGGAGACCTTCGGGGGTCTCGGGGTCCCTATTGAGTATCGTATACTCACCCCTGCATAGACTATGCCCACACTACGTTGTGTTGGTTGCAGACGACGGACAACGCTGATCGTGGTTGAGGCTTGTGGAGCGTGATGGCACCCGGAGGTGGTCTATCAGGCGGGATGTACACGGAGCGGACGACCGGACCCGAGGAGCTGAGGAGACCATTTGTACCCGCCCTTTAGGTGGGATAGCCGAAGGATGACTCGGTGGTTGCTGATTTACTTTACTGCTGTTGTATTATCTTTTCAGCTGTACTGTACTTTCAGTTGGGTTTGTATTCTGTCCCATTTACTTTTCAGCACTTACTTTTGTACTCAGTTTACTTAGTGTTTACTTCATCTTGCGTACTCTGTGGTGTTTGTTTTCTTATATAAAGGCAATGCCTTCCCTTTTATCGGGATTTACGCCTTTGGTGCTAGTCGCCAGCCCCCAGCCCCTGGCCTATGGAAGGTTGGCTTGGGGTAGTCACGGCATGGGCCCCGAGGACGGGTCGTGATAAATAATAATAATATTATTATTAGTATTGGACACAAAGATTACTTAGAATAAATATCTGATAAAGGGTTATTTCACAAATTATCAAATATCAACCCTAATTATAAATTTCAACTTATATCATTTTTCATATTGGAATGGTTGCACATAAAGAAACTCTCAAGAATTATCTCAAGCCCTAGAGAAAAAATTCCCCACCCCCCTTAATAACACAGAGAATACAAGAGAACATATCATCAAGAATGCTGTTCAGAGATTCATAGAGCACGTGTACATACAACTAGATGAGTCCTCATTTGGTTTCTCAATGAAAATGAAAATTACACAAGAGCAACATCATAAATTTATCGAAAGGAATTCCTAGTTTGAGGTATTTATTATTTTAAATTAATTATAAATTAAATGTGAAAAGATAATCTTTAGGTGATATTGGGGTTGCATTCATCAAGTTTTTCGGATTTATCTGTTGAAACCAATGAAAACCCAAGATCGAGAGCCCACCCACCACTTATACCATGCTTAATAATCTTCAAGTCTCATCATATTAATCACAATGCAATTTATAATTGTTTATAATTTATTTGATCAATTCCCATCATTTATTTGTTATTTTTCATTTCTAGATTTTCATTCTTAATCTGAAATTTGAGATAACACATTCATCTGAATTCATATGGACAAGAACAGGTTAAGGCATGTGAAGAATGCTCGAAGATACCAAAAGGTGGTTCTAAGATCACTGGATGCATGACACAAATACATGACATGTGATGGTAAATTACACACCATGTACCCATTTTCCACCACACAAGGAGCGGGTCATGATAATCTTAGCTCACCATGTGGATGGATACGTGATTTCATTACACACCGTGTATTGATTGCCAATGTGACATGTAACATGATAGGGATTACACAATGTGTAGCTGATGCACACATCATGTAACCCTATATGGTTTTGATCCCATGTAAATCATGGAAATTCATGTGATAAAATATGTGGCATCATTACATGTTGCGTATTGACTTCCAGTCGAGAAACATAGCCATACATGGACTACACAACATGAAACTGACATGTGAACATCATGTAACACATGGAAACCCACGTAAGGTACATGATAAGATTTTAATCATGTCATGTGGGTTAACAAGAGAGATAATTTAAGCGATATACAAACTACATGATGTGTATCTAGTTGTACATGTTACACGACAGGTGTCATTCCACACCTGGTACACACCGAGTAATTTTCAATATGTCATGTGCATCAACGGGTCATGAAAATCTCATCTCACTATGTGGATCAATACATGATGTCACTACACATCGTGTATTGATTACTAGTGTGACATGTAATATGATACAAATTACACAACGTGTAGCTAATTCAAACATCATGTAACCCTATATGGTTTTGATCCCATGTAAATCATGGAAATTCATGTGGTCAAATACATGGAATCATTACATGTTGTGTATTGACTTCCAGCCAAAAAACGCAACCATGCATGGACTACATGACATGAAAATGGCATGTGAACATCATGTAACACATGAAAACCCACATTAGGTGCATGCAAAGATTTTAGGCATGTCATGTGGATTAATGGGTGGGATAATTTAAGTGAGATACAAACTACATGATGTGTAGCTAGCTATACATGTTGCGCGATTGGTATTGTTCCACACCTTGTACACACTGAGTAATTTTCAATATGTCTTGTAGATAAAAATTATTAATAATTATTATTTTTGTCAATTTTTCAACTACATGATGTGTAACAGTTGTTGTAAACATCACGTACTTCATGTTCATTGTTACCAGTACACACTAAATATATTTTTGATGTGCCATGTGGTCATATAAACTACGTAAACTACGTAAACTACGCGACATAACCCAAAATACTACACATCATGTATATCATGATACGTCATGTAGGCATACATGTCATCTAAGTATATAGTTCATGATAAGGATCATATATAACACGAGTCACACAATATATCGACTAATAGTGTACACTGTGTAAGTTTTGAATTTCAGAAATGGATTTAATCTATCATAGAAGGTACACAACATGTAGTTTCCTCAGTACATGTCGTGTATGTATTGAATTCCATAAATTGGTTTAATACGATGTATAAGGTACATGTCATGTGACCCCCTCTCTACATGACATGTGCATAATTATTTTAAAAATTAAAACTAAAATATTTAGTTTATTAAAATAATACAAGATGAGAACCTTATTATATCTCAAAGACTGTTCAGAGAGAATATTAAGATAAAGAATCAATCAATCAATCAATTAATTACAATAAATTTATCATAATTATAATTAATCAAAATGAATTATAACAAGTCTAAATGAGTATTCATTTCATATTGTGATTGATAATAAGCTTGAATGGATTTTTTATGTGTTCGGTTTATTTAATTTAATTATTTATTTCATGATTTTATGTGATCAATTATTATTAAATTAAATATAATGATATGTGAATCATTATTCCCTAATTTATTATGTATAGACTTTTGTGTATAAGGTTTATTTTATATAAACCTAAACTCATGGTACCCCTCACTTACGAATGAGTAAACACATGTAAAGGATGAAGATCCCTGTGAGAGGAGACAGTTCAAGACCCGAGCCAAGGTGAATCCAACTAAAGAGATACACAAGAGAATGGAGGAATATTGTAACCCAATCTAATCATAGGATCAAGGAATTATTGATGGGTTTTTAAGGAATCTAATAAAACTTACTAGACATAGAGTAGTTGATTAAAAAATCCAATCAAAGATTGACCATGCTAGAATAAATGAAATAATGAAAAAATGGAAATGAATAATATTATAAATATGTATAGCTCACTCTAAAGTTGATGATTTCTATTGCAGTATCCATCTTTATACATGATTGATGAAGATCTCCAAAGAGCATCCAATAGAACCCCATCTATGTATATAACCATGGGTTGGAACTAAATCACTCTTCGCCCGAGTGAGATCATTATTTTGCCTATAGTATACTAATACCTCACTAGGATAAAGATGAGGGGTGAAGAGAGCGTCAGGGAGAATGGAGTATCATCCATGAATAAATAAGCAAGCATACACCCCACCATCACATGATGATAGGATTTATAAAGACTTTGAGGATACTCTTCCACTGTACATTTATTAACTCATGTATTAAAATTCATGAGATAATGACTTAGTAAACTCATGAATGGATTCATGAATATATCTACTACCATTAGTTGTATCTTATACAACATCTCTTAAATGATATCTTATGTATAAAATCTCATATGAACATTAAATCTTAATATTCGACCACCACATCAATCATGGGAAATAACATCACATGAAAATATTTTTGATACAACAATTCGGATGATAGAGCTAACTTGGATAGTGACATCAACTATGCATTATGATATAACCATACCACAAAAGAGTATATTCCCAAACCAACCCTTTGTTTATACATATATTATCATATTACATGTTTATATCATACCTTATGATATAGTACAAAACACATCAAATGTGTAACAACTTTAGGGAACAACTCATTTAATCTCCAACTTTCACTAAAGCTTAAAAGACTTGGTGCTATTTCACCTTATATCATATTGTAACATCCCGACCCAGATGTCATTAAATGGTTCCCTGAGATGGTGGGTCACATGTCCTCAAGTACACCTCCCCATATGCCAGAGGCTACTGACTAGAAACGAGGGTCTAGGGTGTGTCTGTGGGGGATATTGTGCCCTTATGTCAGAGTGTCACAACATTAGTAAACATAACAGTCAATAGAAAAATCAGTAAATCAAACAGATAGAAGATAAACATCCAAGATAATAATATGTAAATAATTCCAAAGGTAATCTCATATACAAAATGATATTTCATTTCATGTCTTTATAAATTAGTAAAACAGGTATACAAATAGCCAATACAATACATGTATCGAAATACCAAAAAGACCAAAAAGGACTATCCCAGCTAGAATCACGAGCCTAGCTCAGTCATGCACTCTCCTGTTCTTAAGAAACAATAAAACCAAGCATTGTATTGTGGTTTCTTGCCCCGGTCCCTACCTGCATCCATTAAGTTTATCTGGATAGCCAACAACGGCCTGAAAAGGGTGTGATATAACACTCAATAGGCCACCACCAACAGTATCTATACTAAATCTAGTTTGTGTGATATAAATAGAAGTAGTGTGCAATATATCACAAGTATAAAAGTACCGAAAGTAAAGTAGTAAAAGTCAAGTGATGTTGTCTAGCCAAACATGACTCCCATCAAAAAATAGGTAGGCTTCCATAATAAGGGTAGTGGTAAAATAGAAATAATTAAGCTATATTATTCAGTCTACCCACTGGAGTCAATAAGTGATACCATCTAGTCTACCCACTAGAGTCAAATACCCATATCAGGGCTATCTATAAACGTAAAAAAATATCCACAATGACTCTATTGTGTAATCCAGTAATAATATCTACCACAACCACACCATATAATCTAGTATAAAATATCTAGCACTACCATGCCCTATAATCAAGTGTCATCCACAATAGGCACGTCGTGTAATCAAAAGTGTTAGACCATGAAGGAATAAGTCCAAGGTATAGAAGACCAATGCATCCACATCGAGTTCTAGGAGAATCTTGATGGAAACTCGATAAATGCTTGGGTGGAGTCCTTATAGCATGTCAAATACACATTTCTAATGCAAGTCTAAGAAATCCGGATCCAAGGGGTAGTAAGGCCTGAGGCATCCTACATAATCAAGACCCAAGGAGAAAACAAGTACAAGGTTCCCACTACCATAATCAAGATCCATGGGAGAAACGTCCGTGACATCCTATGTAATTAGGATCCAAGGCATACAAATCGAGGCATCCAATACCATAATTAAAACATCATCTCATTCATTCACATTCCATAAAAATTCTACGCATTCATTAAACTCATACAAAAATTACCATTTAATTATCAAAATCAATTCTCATCATGTTATCACATGGAAAAGGAGTATTCGACTATCTCCCAAACATTAAATTCAATTCTCATCAATTTATAAAGGGTTTCCTATAACTAAGAAAGCATATATGCACCCCATAGATGGTATGGAAAATGTAAAAAATAAAGGTACACCCCATGGGTGGCCTGGGTTAGGGAAACAACATCCAACAATTTTAGTGGAACTAGTGAGAATCCCTAACAGGTTCCAATTTATTCGATTCAAACATTCCATTAATTTTATGGGCACCATTGGAAATTATGGTGCATGGAATGATGACAACTATTCTTATAAAACACCAAATCTTGAGGGAAAGGTATAGACCACCTACTGTAGGTCTATAGTGGAGCAATTGTCCAGTATCGAGCTATGATTTGGTCCATATCGAGAGAAAAACAAAGAATAGGTGAAAAGACAAAAAATATGGTATATTAGATCGCATCCAAAAAGCACATATGATATTAAGGAAAATGAATAATTACATAAGAGGAATTAAGTACTCACTGAACTGGATCCAATGAGATTTATAGTGTTTGATTCTGAGTTTAGATGATGAATATCTCCTAATTCCTAGCTTAGGATTGGATATGGCTCACCAATGTGATACAGAAGGACCACCGCTAGAGGGAAATAGATAAAAAAGAGGAGGGTTTGAAAATATAATTCATTAAGGGAATAAAGGTAATTTTTCCCAAAATATATGGGTCGCACAGTTTGGATACATGGTTGGACAAACTGTGCACCAACTGTGCACCCTTATTTATCTCAAGGGGAACCTCGCATGGTCCCAGTGCTTGGTTAGACAAATCATGCACCGACCATGTGCTTATTTTCTATCAAAGATCTATAGGATTTTTCATGGGTGTACGCCTAAGGTTGCATGGTTTCCTCAAACTGTGAAACCTACTACACTCCTCTATCAATCCTCACATGATTAGGAGTAACCATGTAGCCTATACCACACAGTTTCTTCTAACCATGCAACATGCCTTATTTTCCCAAAAAGACGGGCTTCAGGATCAGAACATGCCCCAAACACCCCCCTGAAACTACTATGATCCCATTAAGTACTCAAATTAGTTCAAAACCAAGGATTTAAATCGAAAAAATGTCTATACCTCATAGTAAAACCCATGATATTATAACCCCCCTTAAAGCAATTCGTCCCCAAATTGCCCTTCCAAGGGTGGCATAAATCGCCTGATAATAACTCTGACCACTGAGCACATACATCAGCCTCCCACTCCCAAGTTTCATCCTGTAAATGGCCATGCTGCCATAGTAACTATACTAGAGGAACTGACCAGTATTGAAGAACCTTTATGCTTCTGTGAACAACATGAATAAGATTCTCCTCAAAGGACACATCTGTCTATAACTCAACCTCCTTGAGATGAAGAATATGATACAGATATGAATGATAACGGTGTAGCTGATATACATAGAGTACATCATGCATGGCCCGATACCTCTAAGGTAACTGCAATCGATATACTACTGACCCGACTCTACCTAGAATCTCGAATGACCTGACATATCATGGTGAATGATTAACCTATATCTTGATCTGTCTGTGTCCTATACTAGATGAGACACATAAAAAAGACTTGATCCCCGACCTCGAACTCTAGAGGTAGTCGATGATGATCAACATAAGATTTATGTCTTGACTATGTAGCAACCATTTTTTGAATCAACAAGACCTTCTTTGTATTCTATCGAAAGAGAGGTGGTCCTAGTAAAAATGCCTCACATACCTCTAGCTAGCATAGGGGTTATCTTCATAAACTACCTTACAAATCCTTATAAGTTACCATTTGTATAGTTTCTTGATAACTATTTTTGTAGGAGAAATCAACTAGGAGAATATGCCTATCACAAGAGCCCTTGAAATCTAGGATGCATGCCTGTCACATGTCCTTTAACACTGATATAGTGCACTCTGACTGGCCATCATTTTGAGGGTGGTATGTCATGCTCAGAAGCACTTGTGTACCAAACACCCTCTATAAACTCTGCTAGAATCGATACGTAAACTTGGAATCCTTATATGATACAATTGTTTGAGTAACTCCATGAAGTTGCACCATCTCACAAATATACAAACTTCCAAGATCATCTACTGAGAAGGTATCCCTAATTAGTAGGAAATGAGTGACCTTTGTGAGACTATAAAAAATAAACTATATTGCATCACTACCTCGAGGTGACCTCAAAAAATGGTTACAACATCCATCAAAATATCCTCCCATTTCCACTCAGGAATGGGTAAATGTGGTAAAATCATGGATGGTCACTGATGTTCCACCTTTAATTACTAATAGGTGGAACACCTTGTAACAAAACTAGATACCTCACATTTCATATCTAGTCACCAATACTAGTGACATAAATCACGATACATCTTAGTAATGCCGAGATGCATTGCCCAAACTGAGGCATGAAACTCTCGCATCAGCTCATCAAATATGTCTACTAGAACCCACACATGACCATGAATACACAGAATCTCATCCTTACCCATAGTCCAACTAGGAGGCGGGTTCTCACCTTCCACACTCTCTCATAGGGTTAGGCCCTCTGAATCCAATAACCACCTCATCCTCACTTTATCCAGAAGGGTAGAGGTCACATATAAGGATAAATCAAAAGTCTACCCCTGTCCATCCTATACCTCCAAGTGCATCTCAAAAAAAATCCATAAGCTTCCACTTGTTACTTGCCTTTTGAACTGTTTGTCTGCTCAATGCATCGACAACTACATTTCCCTTTCCAAGCGTATAAGCAAGCTAAAAATCAATAGACTATAGGTACTCAACCCACATTCACTACCTCAAATTCAATTCATGTTGTGTAAATATATACTTGAGGCTTTTGTGGTCTGTGTACACCATAAAATTCTCTCCCAGTAAATAATGTCTCCAATAACACAAAGAATGAACAACTACAACCAACTCAAGATCATGCGTCGAGTAATTCCTCTCATATGGCCTCAACTGACGAAACCTATATGAAATGACTCTATCCCCTACATTAGAACTTCTATTATCCTGATACCTAATTCATTAAAATACACAGTGTAGATCCTTCCTAGCTTTGGAAGAATTAGGATCGACGCTAAATTCAGTCTCCCTTTCAGCTCTTGAAAGACTATCTCACAGGTATCTGTCCATAAAAACTTCACACCCTTCTTAGTCTATGCCTTCAAAGGTGCTTCTAAGCATGATAAGTCTTATATGAAATGGATGTAAGACCTATCTATCCCCAAGAAAATCTGTATGTAAAATATGTTATTGGGATGATCTCAAGAAACTAGAACCCTCACCTTCTCTTGGTCAACATATACTTCTTCCTATGAGATAATATGATCCATTAAGTGAATATTATCTATCTAGAAGTGGAACTTTATGAGTTTAGAATATAACTAATGCTCTCTCATTGTATCCAAAATGATCTCAAGATGTTTGGCATGATCATGTCAATTGTGAGAATACACCAAGATATCATCCAAAAATACCACCACAAACGAATCTAGATAAGGAGGAAACACTTTGTTCATCAATTCCATGAAAAATAATAGCATGTTTTTCAAGTTGAATGATATAACAAAATACTCATATAAAATATATCTACTAAAAAAAGATGTATGAGGCATGTCTGTAGGCCAAACATGTACCTGGTGATAACCCCATCTCAAAAAAATCTTCAAGAACACCCAAACTCCTCAGAGCTGATAAAAAAGTCATATATCCATGGTAAGGGATACCGGTTCTTAACCATCAACTAGTTAAGTTTCTAGTTATCTATACATATCCTAAGAGTACTATCTACCTTTTTTTTAAAAAGGACCATAAAACCCCATAGATAATTACTAGGTTGTATAAACCCCTCTGCCTCCAAATACTCTAGCTTCTTCTTGAGCTCCTTTAACTCTGTAGTAGCCATCTTGTAAGGAGGAATGGATACTGGGGTAGCTCCTAACACTATATCTATAGAGAACTCCACATCTATATTAGGAGGTAAATTAGAAAAGTCATATAGGAAAACATCCTTGAAATTATCAACCACTGGAGGGAAATATGCCCAACTTAATCCCAGATCATCCAGATACAAACTAGCAATATGGGCTATTATCCCACCTAGACCACGATGCTCTGGTCCAACTATTACTGTCCAGACATCTCATTCACCCTTGTGAATAAAAATTCCACCCTCTGGTGATGTGAAGGTCACCCTCCAATGATAATAATCATTACGGGCTTGATAAAAAACCACTACATACATCTCGAGTATGATGTCAAACCCTATCATCTCAAGGACAAAAAGATCTCATACGAAGTGAAACCCACCAATATCAAGGGGGAACTCCCTACACTAGCATATAACCTCTGTTATAATCCCTAATAGAGTATCCAAGGCCATAACACCATCAGAACATAAAATAACAAGTCTAAGGCTCTCCACCATAGGTATAGACATAAAACTATGTGAAACACCTATATCAAAGAGCCTAAATACAAGAGTAGAGGCTACTAATATCATACATCTCACTATAGATGGACCAATGCTTTGCTCCTTGGGGGTAGGATGTATATAATATATATGGCCTGAACTACGACCCTATGAAACAACCTCACTACATGGATCAAGCCCACTCTATTGTCTAGGTACAACCAGTACCTGGCTGCCTCGACCATGACCACCACCTTGACCTAAATGACCGAAACTGCTCTAGCTACCAGCCTAACATGGATCTATACAATCTACTCCTATACCCAGATTCAGAGTCTATCCCCTTCCACTAACTGCTGGAGGGAGGGTCCTATAAAAATGTTGTACATAGCCCATCCTGCTACAAGATCGACACTCGACTGGGTCTTGATCATACTGATTTCTCATATTTCGTCATATCTCACACTAGTGATAGAAAACATAGCTACTAACACTAATAGCCTGGCTGGTACTCCCCTCACAAGAGATCTCAAAACATCACTTCCTACCACTATAAGCTGAACCGCTAGGTCGAGAGGCTACACTACCCTACTATATGCACCCCCAGCTTCCCTCGGGTTCTGCTCTATAATAAGATCTTGATTCACTATCTTAGTAATAGTCATCAATTGAAACATGTTGAACTATGATTGAACTAAATTCTTGAGACCTTCCTTGAAGCATCCCTCCCTCGATGCCTCATTAACAAGATATATCAACGCAAAATGCTGCAGCTATGTAAAGTGTGCTGAATATTCTATAACAATCATCGTGACCTACTCCAGACACATGAAACCATTGGACCACTCTACTCTCATAGTCATGGGGAAAAGTTAATCATAAAAGTTGGATCGAAAATCCCTCCAAACTATATCTCGTAGCCTATAATCCTGGTTTAAAACATCCTACCGACACTTTGCTTCTCCTCAAAGCATATAAGTCTAGAAATTCACTCTCCTCTCAGGTGGTGTCTCCAAATGCTTGAAGATCGAAAAATTAGTCTCAAGACACAACTTATCATCTTATGGACCTCTATCCCTAAAAAATGTGGGAGGATGCTATTGTTGGAACACACATATCAACCATTCTATAAATGAGGTAGGTCGTGGTGCTTCCTAAAAATTCTGCATATAACATAGAAAACCCTCATGAAACTGTGCCTCAACACCTATGTATGTTAAAAAAACGGGTGCCTAAACTGGAACTATAGGAGGATCTACTGATATCCCATGGGCCACCACTTCCAGAGCACAGTCGTCACTACCCTCCTGGCATACGACTGGAGGTCGTTATGGTGACATGTATCTATAATGTCAAACAAACGCCTCTGAAAATATCGACAACTAGAAGATCACAATTCAAAAATATAGGATAGGTAAAAAACTTCCTATAAACAACTCACACCCCTCTTCCTACTCCTAAATCCACTGGGTAAAAAGAAACAATCTCAAAAAGTCTTGGATACACTGTCTACTTCCCACTCTAAATCTAGGTCTAGGTCAAGTTCTCTATTTTCACAAGTTCAATTTCATTTAAAATTCACATTTATATCACAATTATCTTTAAATTGTTGAACCAAATGGTTCACCACTTTCGATCCACAAGATCCTATACACCTCATGAATTGAAATATAGAATCCACCTAATCCATACCATAACACGTTCTAGTCCATCTGACCAATGGTTCATGAATCAACATGCCATAGTTGACTACTTAGAGTGTTAGCTATAGCCTAATATAGAAAACACTATTTAGGCTATGATAGACACTCTAAGTATCAACTATTTTTCTCAATTACCTACAATAAAACTAGAAGGATAACAAATATATCACAGAAATCACATATTATAAAGTCATGAAGTCAGGAAATGAATCTTATATGGCATGAAATAATGCATGGAATGTGAATCCAAACAGGTGACTAAAATGATGCATGATATGCATACCCTCATCTCATCGGAAAATGGTAAAAAAATACTCAATCATATCAATGATAACATCACAATTCAAGTGCATCATCCAATGGTGAAATCAAATCAACTGTAATAGGCAGAATCTAGAAAATAAAAATTTCTGTTCTAGGTAATTTGGTTCTTTCCTATACATGGGTTAGCTACTCCCATGAATATCTCATTACCAAATTCCAATTCCTTCATAACCCCCTTTATACTATCTCAAAATAGTAAGGTAATAAAATAAACACCCATGATACCACTTTGTAACATCCCAACCCATATGCCACTAAATGGTACCCCGAGCTGGTGGGTCACATGGACTCAAGTACACCTCCCCATATGCCAAAGGCTATCAACTAACAACGAGGGACTAGGGTGTGTTTGTGGGGAGATTATGCCCTCATTTTAGAGTGTAGAACAATAGTAGTAAACATAACATTCGATATAAAAAGTAGTAAATAAACCAGATAGAAGATAAATATCCAAGATAGGAATATATAAACAATGTTAAAGGTAATATCATATACAAAAGTATGTGTCATGTAATGTCTCTAAAAATAAGGAAAAAAAGTATAAAAATATCCAATACAATACATGTATCCAAATAAAAAAAAAGACTAAAAAGGACTATCCCAACTAGCATCACAATCCTAGCTCAGTCTTGTGCTCTTCTACTCCTAATAAATATGCAAATCAAGCATCATACTATGGGAACTTGCCTCGATCCCTACCTATATAAATGAAGTCTATCTAGGTACCCAATAATATCCCAAATAGGGTATGCAATAATAATCAATAGGACACCACCACTAGTGTCTATAACAGATCAATCCCATGTGATATAAATAGAAGAAGTGTGTAGTATATCATAGGTATAAAAGTACCGAAAGTAAAGTGGTAAAAGTCAAGCTATGTTTTCTAGCCAAACATGGATCCCTATAAATAATAGTTAGGCTCCCATAATAAGGGAAGTGGTAAAATAGAAATAAAAAAGCTATACTATCCAGTCTACCCGCTAGAGTCAATGTGATATTGTTTATTCTACCCATTGGAGTCGAATACCCATACCAGGGATATCGGTAAACATATCAAAATATCCACAACGACCTTTCCATGTAATCCAGTAATAATATATACCATGGCCACACCATATAATAAAGTATACAATATCCATCATGGATACACTATATAATCAAGTGTCATCCACAACAACCACACCATGTAATCAAAAGTGTCTGACCACGAAGGTCTGGATCCAAGATATAAAAGACCAAGGAATCCAAATCGAGTTCTAAGAGCATCTCGATGGAAACTCAATAAAGGATTGGGTGGAGTCCTTGGAGCATGTCAACATCACATGTCCAATGAGATTTCAAGAAAGTCATATCCAAGGGGTAGTGTCATGACCCCCTCCCTCTAAAGATGACCCTCTTGGGCTAACAATGGAGAAAGGGAGATAATGAACCCCGATTCCTTCCTCCAGTAGGCCCCAGGTTGGCGACTAACACCAATGGTATACAAATCTCACAATATGGGAGGTATTAACCTTTTTTTGAAACAAGATCGGGAGATATGATGAATCATCCAAAAAAAACTACAAGACATACACATATAAAATAAATCCAAAAACCATCCCACATGCATGCATAAAAAATAGAACTAGTACAAATACAACAAAACTCCAAAGTAAAGTACCCAAAAGCAAGCTAAAGCAGTGAATCAACAATTGTCCCAAGCCCAAGCTAGTAATGCCCATAACAGTCCATGTAATCCTCCTCGAAACCTTAAAATAGTTATATATATATATATATAGGGTGAGCATACAAGTATACTCAGTAGGAAAATCAAATTCTCTCATGTACTTGAGAAAGAATCATACTAATTCCCTTGTGAGAAAATAACAGAACCAAACAACACATGTATACTAACCATCCCAACCTCACCAAGGCATGCTCACAAAATAACACAAATCAAGTAATGTAATATAATTCACATCAATGATAGGGAACCCCACACCACTTTCCCACTGATTAGCCGCTCTTACCTACTGACAAACATCATCGTGCTCCCACCTCTTTTGAAAGTGCTATGTCACAACCCTCTTGCACACACCTGGGCCTCAAAAACCACACCATGTCCCATTTGTAGGCACCTCAGCCACAAAACACATTATATCCCACCTGCAGACACCTGGGCCATAAACCACATCACATACCACCCATAGACACCTGTGCTGCAAACCACATCACAACCCACCCATAGACACCTGAGCTACAAAAAACATCACATCCCACCCACAAACACCTGAGCCACAAACCAAAACCTCGTCCTGAAGACACTTGGAAAATCATAACACATAACATCCCAAAGACACTTGGGAAAACACAACTCACCTGCACACACCTGGGCCTCACAAACCACAACCCGTCCTAAAAATCTTGGGCTATCACCACTTGGAAGAGGGATCCAAGAAGAGAGGGTGGCCAGCCATCCATCCTCCCACAAGGATGTTTGGGAAATACACCCTCCCCCATGACGATGGGGGTGTTCAACACATAGTGCTCAATTAGGGTGGGGTGCATATAGAAATCACAAGGAAAATACAAGTATATACATATATGATACAAAACACTCAATCCCAACCTATGGGTTCTTAGACAAACCACCAACTCACAACATTTACAACATTACTACTACTTGTAAATGCACAATACCATACAATAATCAATGACACATGATTCAAATTCCAAACCAGCATATTTTAAAATTTTTATTTTTAATTAAACAAGTCATTTATCCATTCCACCACTACCCGAGAAACTACTAAGCACGACACACAACATGCAACAAAGTTCTCAGAAGGTGAAGATCTTAGATAAACTAAATGGAATTCACATTTCCTCTATGTTTAAAACCCATTCATGGTATATAATATATCGATCTATAGATATGGGGTAAATCTTTATGCATGTTACTCATAGAGAAACTCTGAGTGAATTAACCATACAAAAAACTATTGTCCTCCTTCAAACTCATCCCGCTCAGGTCACATACCAATAGAACCAACCTCCAACTCACAACCCCAATCAATAACACATTACCACACAACCAGTTTTGCACCCTCGCTGCACAAAACTTCTCACTCATTCCATAATAAATCAATCTCTCAACCTGAGATTACATTACACCACCCAGGATAACCCACAACACACATTCATGTTTACAGACATACCATAACACAAACTAGAGGAAACCCACACAT
This sequence comes from Viscum album, assembly GCA_963277665.1. NCBI lineage: Eukaryota > Viridiplantae > Streptophyta > Magnoliopsida > Santalales > Viscaceae > Viscum > Viscum album. The sequence continues at coordinate 1,759,231,532 of OY728150.1, forward strand.
CACAACACATCCACTTCACATTACATCTATAACACATGTGAAACCACAACCATTCCACACATCACATCACAAAACACGACATAACACATTTTCATATTTAGAAAAGGGGACACTTATCCAATTCCACTTCATTATTTAAGGATGTTATCACACAAAACACATCCTAGGGCATCCATTCATTAGACAGATTTATGTGATTAACTAATTTCCATATGTAAGTGTTCAACAGGAACCAAATATAATGCAACCCATTTAGTGCACAAACAAGGTCCACAAATGGTCATAATTTTTAATGGGGCATCAAGTCTGTATAATTCACAATATCACAATCATAATATCAAAACTGAAAAAGCATGCAAATCAAATCCCCCTACCCCTTTCAATTTCATTTAACCGATTCTTATCTTTGATTAGCCTGATAAAACCATGATGAAAAAAAGTAAACCCCTCCCACATGATGCACAAATGAAGAGAAACAAAGGAAATCCTACCTTAAAAGGGTTTCAACAATCCTTGTATAAGAACGAACCACACAATGGATCTTCAATCACCTCTCCTGCAAGATCTGCATCCATCCAAGGATGTCGCGGTACCACCGCACCAACAACAACCGAAGAGAATACTATTTAGAACTATGGGAGATCATTCTCCATCACATAGAAAGAAGAAACAGGAGGGGAAAGAGACCAAATCGGAATAAACCACATGAACAGATAAAGAACACACCTTATATCAAAGATGGATCACTATAGATAGAAGGAGGGAATTTGGGAATCAATCCTTGATGAAGGAATCCTAAAAATGATGAAGAGGTGTTAACAGGTCACCTGGGGTCTAGCAAAGGTCACTAAAACCATACATTTTGATAACCTAAGAAGTTGAAAAAATACTTAACAGTTATAGCAGCGGGGTATTAAACGACTATAATACCCTTTCACGCCATGTAATTTTCCACAGTAGACTTCCACCAAAAAACCCATTGCCTTTCGATTTATTTTATTTTTCAGATCCTGAAACATTTCACACCATGAAGCACCCAAGACAAGCCATAAAACCAAACTTCACATTGTGTAATTTAGTTACATGATGTGTAATCCCCCTTCTTCCATCATTTTGCAACTAAACTTCTCAAAACTCCTTTGAGCCTCCTCTGAACACCTCCAAAAACCAAAACTATAAAAGTAACAAAACGAAAGGGAATAAACCATCACATTAGGTACCTCTCAAATGATTTTCAACCTCAAGAATCCAAAACCAAACCCAGAAGAAAAAAGGGGTATGAACAACCACCCCGTGAGATACCTCTCAAGTAAATCATCATACCTCAAGTGTTACTATTAGCCAAACGCATCACACCAATCAACCACAAACACACTGCACATAACAACTACGCAACCATCTCACCCTATACAAAACCCAAACCAACAACCACTACAGTCAACGAATGACATCGTCCTGAACACATGAATCATGGAATTTATTCCTCCATGTCAAGATATTATCTGCTCTGGGTTTCATTGAATCACCCGCACAAGTTTAATCGTATCATAGTTAATGCGTATCAATTAGGAATATGGTCCTCACTTCTTTGTATGTAAGGAATTTATTATATAACACACCACACACATCTCAAATCAAGGGAAAAATATATCATTTTATAAAACAAGGTTCAAACATTACATTTAAAAAAACAGAACAAGGTCAAACTCAGAACAACTTTGAGTACTGGGAACTCATTTGTGTTTCTCACTCCTAGGTATTTTCCTCTTGGCCACCATGCCTCAAAAACATATGAACCAAGGGAATGGTCCACCCATGTAGTGCCTTCTCTCGATGATCCAAGATCTCTAATGGTTGCTCTATGAATGTCACATCATCCTTGATATTCAACTCTCCCCAATCAATGACACGAGAGTCATCATGAAGATACCGATGAAGTTGAGAGATGTGGAAGACATCATGAATTTTCTCCAACTATGATGGAAATGAAAATTGGTATGTTTCTTTTCTAACTCACCTCAACACCTCAAAGGGCCAAAAAAATTGGGATAAAGCTTACCCCCTCTGCCAAACCTCTACTGCCCACATCGATGGGAAAAATTCAAGAACATGTGGTCCCTAAACTCGAACTCCAAGGGCCTTCTCCTATGATCGAAATAAGACTTACATCAGTCCTGCACTATTTTCATCTTCTAATGAACAAGCTGAACCTTCTCTATCATGCTCTACACTACCTCAAGACCAAGAACAATTGTCTCCCCAACCTCTATCCAGCACAATGGAGAATGACACGATCTTCCATACAAAGATTCAAATGGAGCCATGCCAATAAAAGAGTGATAAATATTATTATAAGAAAAATCTAACAAGGTTAGGTGTCATACCCAAGATCCTCCAAAGTCCAAGATACATGATCGTAACATGTCCTCTAATATATGGATAATCCACTATGTCTACCCATCTTTTTGAGGGTGGAAAGCAGTGTTGAGGCATAATTGGGTGCTAAAATCATACTACAATCCCCTCTAGAATCACAAGGTAAAACATGTGTCCCGAGATAATGGATATCAAAACTCCAGCTGCACCACCTCATCCACATACCTTTTTTCCAAGTAATCCACTGCGCCCGACTACTTGATCGCTAAGAAGTGAGCCAATTTTGTCAGTCGATCCACTTCTACCTAGATAGTATCCTAGTCTCCTTGAGTTATGGGTAATCCTATAAATAAATCCATTGATATGTCATCCCACTTCCACTCAAGAATATCCAATGACTGAAACAAACCACCAGGAACATGGTGCTCAATCTTTACCTATTGGAAGACCAAGAATCTTACCACAAACTCCACTACTTCCCACTTCATCCTAGGCCACCAAAACTGCATCCTCAAGCCACGATGCATCTTAGAAACTCCTGGGTGTACTTTTAAAGGTGATCTATGAAACTCATGAAGGACTACCTCATGCATTGCCACTAAAATGAACAAATTCCCACAAAACATCATCCGGTTCCGACCATCCTCTGACCATCCCTCTGAAGCATTACCATGGCTAACATGACCGCACAACACCTCTGCCTCTGACTCTCCCCATTGAGACTTTTCTACCTGTTTCATCAGAGAAGACTATAATGTTATATGAAACAAACAACCTCTACCACCATTCAATCATGCATCCAGGTGCAAATATGCCAACTCCTCCATCACTCTCCAAGCATCCATAGATTATTGAACAACCTTCTTCCATGACTTCTTGCTTAAGGCATCAGCCACAACATTCCCCTTTCCTGAAGTGTAGAAGATATAAAAATCACAGTCTTGAAGAGACTCCATCCACCTCTGCTGCCACAAGTTCAGATCTCACTGGGAAAAGATATACCTCAAACTTTGGTGACCTGTGAAGACCACAAAGCACTCCCCAATGAGGTAATGTTGCCACGAATTCAGTGCAAACACAACTATTGCTAGATCCAAATCATGGGTGGCGTAGTTACGCTCATGAGAATGTAACTGCCTTGAACCATAAGAGATCATCGCTTGCTACTGCATCAGCACGTATCCTAAACCCAGACAAGAAGCGTCACAAAACACCTAAAAAATCACCCCTTCCTCAGGAAATTGAAGCACTGGAGCACTAACCAAATCCCCTTTCAGGTAACCAAATTCTGCCTAACACTGAACACTCCACAAAAAAGATTAGTCATTCTTGATCAAATACATAAATGGGGCCGAAACTCAATAGAATTCAGGTAAAAACCTCTGATAATAGCCTACAAGAATGAGAAAACTATGAACTTCTTCCAAATTCTTAGGTGATTCCCAAGAAACAACTTCTTCAAATTTCGGTGGGTATACTGCCACACCCTAATGAGACACCACATGCCCAAGGAAATGCACCTATCATGTCTAGAACTTACACTTGGACAACTTCTCATAGATCTGGCAGTGTTGAAGAATGTGTATGATAGTTCTGAGATGCTTGGTGTGCTCCTCCTCTAAATTAGAGTAGATTAAGATATCATAGATTAACATAATGATGAACCGGTCCATGAACTCATGAAACACAAAGTTAATAAGCCCTGTGAACACAGCTTGTGCATTTGTAACACCGAAAGGCATCAACAAAAACTTAAAGTGCCCATACCTGCATATGAAAGCATTCTTCGGGATATTTCATTCCTTAACCCTTAACTAGTGATATCCATATCACATATCAGCCTTATAAAACAAAATTTACCCTCTCATATGGTCAAAAAGATCATCCATCCTCGAAAGGGGGTAGTGGTTCTTGACCATTACCTGACTTAACCTCCGGTAATCTATACACAGCCTCAGACTATCATCTTCCTTCTTAGCAAACAACATCATAGCACCCCATGACAAAACACTGGGCTAGATAAAACCCTTCTTCATCAGATCATCTATCTGAATCCTCAACTCCCGTAGATCAAAAAGTGTCATCCGATAAGGGGCCATCAAAATCAGAGAAGCATTGGGATGCAAGTCTATCCCAAACTCAACATCACGTCAAGGGGCTAGCATCACAACCTCCTCATGGAAAACATACAGGAACTCCCCAATGACACTGGGAACCTCTTCCATCATAATTTCCACTAATTCCACTGACATATCATCCAACAAGGAGAGAAGGGGTTCCACACACCGTCTTCCCATATGATAATTGCATTCTCTAATGAAAACCACACATTTTCCATCCACATATAAAAACATGACTCTACTCTAGAGATAGTTGATAATAGCATGCACGTAATACAACTAGTTGGTGTCAAGAATTAAATTTAATGGTTACATCTATAGAAAGAAAAGATCCCCATGAGATTTATGTAGTCCCTTCATTAGTCTACACCCCTAGAACACATCAAACAAGATGGTCTGACCTCTGACTGGAGTACTCAACACCAGGGGCACGAGAATCCTCTCTACATTTATTCCCAGAGCATGGAATATAGTGGGTGCAACAAAGGAGTGAGAATCTCCTGAATCAAACAAAGCACAAACAAGGGTACTAAACAAACTTGATCGTACCTCTGATGATCTATGGCCCTACTAGAACTACCACCTCTACTGCCTGCAACTAAAAACGTCTGGCTCATCTTCTTCTCTAATGATGACCACCTCCATGACCATGCCTGGGTCGAGGACTCTGAACATGAGGAACATCATGAGGTTGGTCTCTACCTGCTTTATCTCCCATCAGTGGAGAAAAAGTCTACTACCCCTGCTGCTGAAATAGCCTGACTAGCAACTGCCACTAAGGTTGCCACTAAACCTGTCCACCTCCACCATGCTGATCTCAAAAAACTACTGGAAACTAGTTCTAAATATGGATGTGAACTCCAAAAAAGAACCACCTTAGCTCCAATACCATAATAAAATCACGGGAATCACTAGAACCAGAAGGATGGAAATGAAGCTACTGAGGTTAACTCCTTTCCGGTTAAAACCTAAAAGGTACAGGTGCCTGAGACCTATCACTAGTAACCCTTCCTCTTGAAGAACTCTTATGTATCCCCACTTTCGGTAGACCTCCTTGCGAGTGCATACACTTTATCACCTCTTCCTTCTTCTAAACATCTAAGTACATCGACAATGAAAAAATAGTAACCGCATACTGGATAGAGGGACGAAGTGACTCCTCAAGATGTCTTATATGAGACTCCTCATCCATAAAGAGATCTAGGAAAAAATGAAGGAAATAATTGAACTTGATCCCCAACTCCCACACCGACATACTTACCTACTAAAGGGAGAGTAGATCCTTCCTCTTCTCAGTCTTCATGGTAGATGAAAGGAACTATTATAGGAATTACTTATCAAAGTCGACCCAAATTTTTTTTGCTTCCTTCCTCTCTCTTAGATAAAGAGTTCACCACTGATGTGAAACTCCTCGCATATGACTAACTACCAAAGGAACCCAATACTCCATTAGACCTAAGATAAAACTGAAGGTGATCTCAAGCTCCTTGATCAAGCTTTCAATCTCCATGTTTGAAACACTATCCTCATACTTTCCCAAAGCCTGCTGCTGGAAAGAACGCAACGTCCTCTACCACTGGTCATCCTCCTCAACTAGATCAACCCTTATTCGATCAAAAAGATTAGCCTAATGAGCCTCAACTTCCCAAGACACACAAAAATGATGATCAGGAGCCATAGATGAAAATTAAACAAGGAGTTCCTAAGCCCGAGTTGTATGGAATTTTTTATTTAAGATTCATTTTAACTCATTTAACTCATTTTTTTATTAATTTCATATTTCCTAAAATAACCCAATTCAAACAAGAACACAAGTCATTATGATGCATGTATCTTTCCTAGGATCTCTACCCTACAAAATAGTGTACCCTCACTTGGTCATTTGGTAGGCTCAGAGTCCTTGCATCGGATCACGGGCCCCCCTAAAATCCCATGTCCTAACTGATATTCCCTGACCTATGTCACGCACCAAGATCACCTGACACTATTTCCCTACCAACCCATGAAATCCTCACCGTGCCTAACTCCAAAATTCATCCTATCTCTCAACCATCAGCTCTGATACTATTCTTTCATGATCCCCTCCCTCAAAATATGCCTCTCCTGGGCTGGAAATGAAGAAAGGGAGATAATGACCCCCTGAGTCCCCCCTCCAATAGGCCCTGGGTTGGTGACTAGCACCAAGGGTATATAGATATCACAATATGGGAGGTATTACCCCTTTTTGTTAAACAAGATAGGGACATATGACAGATCATCCACAAAACAACTCCAAGACACATATAAAATAAAGCCAAAAACCATCCCACATGAATGCATAAAAACTGGAACTAGTACAAATAAAAAAAACTCCAAAGTCAAGTTCCCAAAATCAAGCTAAAGCAACGAATCAACAACTGTCTCAATCCCGATCTAGTAACACCCAACACAGTATATGTAATCCTCCTAGAAACCTGAAATTTTTTATATACATAGGGTGAGTGTATAGGTATACTCAGTAGGAAAACCAAAGTCTCTCATGCACATGTAAAAGAAGCATACTAATCCCCCTGTGAGAAAATAGCATAACCAAACAGCACCTAATAGGTATACCAACCATCCCAAACTCACCAAGTCACACTCACTAAATAACACAAGTCAAGTAATGTAATATAAGGTGCATCAATGATAGGGCACCCCACACCACTTTACCACTAATTATCCACTCTTTCCTAAAAAAAAGTCCTCACGCTCCCACCTCTTCCGAAAGTACTACATCTCAACTCGCCCACACACACCTTTGTCTCACAAACCACATAGTATCCCTCCCACAAACACCTAGGCCACAAAGCACATCATATCCTACTTGTAGAAACCTAATATGAAAACCACATCACATCCCTCCCACATACACCTGGTCCACAAACCACATCACATTCTGCCCAAAGACACCTGGGCCACAAACCACATCACATCCCACTTGCAGAAACCTGGGCCACAAACCACAACCTCATCACGAAGACACTTGGGAAAGCATAACACATCTCACCCTGAAGACACATGGGAAAGCACAAATCTCTCACACACACCTGGGCCGCACAAACTACAAACTTTTCGAAGAATCTTGGGCTATCACCACCTGGAAGAGGGAGCAGGGAAGAGTGGGTGGCTAGCCATCCATAATGCTCAACTAGATATGGGGGTGTTCGACACATAATGCTCAACTAGGATGGGGTTCTTATAGAAATCAAAAGGAAAATAAAATTATATACATCTACAATACCAAACACTCAAGACCAACCTACGGGTTCTCAGACAAACCATCGACTCACAACACTGTCAACTTTACTGCTACCTCTAAATGAACAATACCACACAGCAATCCATGAAACCCAATTCAAATTCCCAACCAACTTATTTAACCAATTTCATTAATCATTAAACAAGTAATTTCTCTATTCCACCACTACTCGAGCAACTACTAATCACAACACACAACAAGAAACAAAGTTCTCAGAAATTGAAGAGCCCTAATAAACTAAAGGGACTTCACATTTCCTCTATGTTTAACACACATTCATGGTATATCATATATCAATCTCTAGATATGGGGTGAAGATTTATACATGTTACTCATGGAGAAACTCCAGGATAATTACCCATACCAAACACTACTATACCCCTTCAAACTCATCCCGCTCAGGTCATGTACCAACAGAACCAACCCCTAACTCACAACCCTAACCAATAACACATTACCGTACAACTAGTTTTGTAACACTTCTATACAAAAATTCTCACCCATTCCACAATCAATCAATCTCTCAACCTGATATTCTAGTATATCACCCAGGTCAACCCACAACACACAATAATGTTCACAGACACACCACAACACAAACCAGAGTAAACCCACACATCACAACATAACCACTTCACATTACATTAGTCCCATGCATGCAACCACAACCATTCCACACATCACATCATAGACCATGACGTAACACATTTTTAGATTTAGAAAAGGGGACACTTATCCAATTCCACTTCATTATTTAAGGGTGTTATCACACAAACCAAATCCCAGGGCAGCTATTCATTATCTAGATTTACATGATTAACCAATTTTTATATGTAAGTGTTCAAAAGGAACCAAATAGCATAAAACCCATTTAGTGCGCAAATAAAGGACCCAAAAGGCCATGATTTTTAGTGGGGAATCAATCCCATATAATTCAAAATATCACAATCATAATATCAAAACTTCAAAAGCATGAAAATCAAATTCCCCTACCCCTTTCAATTTCATTTAACCGATTATTATCTTCTATTATCCTAACACAACCATGATCCATAGGTGAATAAAAGTATATCCCTCACACATGATGCACAAATGAAGATAAAAAAATAAATCCTACCTAAAAGGGTGTCAATGATCTTCACACAAGAACGATCCACACAATGGATCTCCGATCACCTCTCCTATAAGATCTGCATCCATATAAGGATGTTGTGGAACCACTGCACCAACAACAACCAAATAGAATCCCATTTAGAACCTGGGAGATCATCTATAATCACATGGAAAGAATAAAAGGGAGGGGAAAGAGACCAAACCAGAAGAAACCACAAGAACAGAGGAAGAGCACACCTTAGATCAAAGATGGATCACTACAGATCAAATGAGGGAAGTTAGGAATCAATCCTTTATGAAGGAATCCTCAAAATGCTGAAGAGGGGTCACCGTGTCACTTGGGGTTGAGGAAAGGTTGCTAAAAACATAGGTTTTAACAATCTGAGCGGCTAAAAAAACACTTAAAATTTATATTAGTGGGGTATTACACAACGTGTAATACCCTTTCACACCATGTAATTCCCCACGATCGACTTCCTCCAAAAAACCCACCAGCTTTTGATTTATTTTATTTTTATGACCCCAAAATATTTTACACCATGAAGTACCCTAGAAAAACCATAAAACCAAACTTCACTTCATGTAATTTAGTTACATGATGTGTAACCCCCCTTCTTACAACTTTTTGCAACCAAACTTCTCCAAACTCCTCTGAGCCTCCTCTCAACACCTCCAACAAACAAAATTGGATGAGTAATGGACCAGGAGGGAATATAAATTTATAGGTATCAAGGATCAAGGAATCATAAATAATCAAGAGCCAAGGAGAAAACAAGTCTAAGGAATCCACTACCATAATAATGATCCATGGGAGAAACATTCATGAGATTATATGGAATTAGGATCCAAGGTATACTAACCGAGGCATCCACTACCATAATCAAAACATTATCTCATTCATTAACATTACATAAACATTCCATGAGTCCATTAAACTCATATAACAATTACTATTTAATCATTCATATTAATCCACAACATTTTATCACATGGAAAAAGAGGCATTAACTCTCTCCTAAACATTCAATTCAATTATCATCAATTTATAAAGGGATTCCTCTAACGAGGCAAGCACACACACACCCTAAAGAGGGTATAAAAAAGGGAAAAAATAAAGGCACACCCCATGGGTGTCCTGGGTTAGGGAAAAAACCTCCAAAAATCTCAGTGGAATTATTGAGCATCCCTAATAGGATCTAATTCATTAAATTCAAATATTCAATTAATTTTAGGGGCATCGTCGGAAAGCCTGATGAGTGGCATAATGAAAAATTTGCTTATAAAACACCAAACCCTAAGGTAAAGGTATAAACCACTCATCTTAGGTCCGTATTAGAGAAATAATATAGTATTAAGCTCAGATTTGGTCTAGATTAAAAGAAAAATGAAGAACAAACAAAAATACTGAAAATAGGGAATATTAGCTTTCACCCAAAAAGCACACCCAATACCAAGGAAAACGAATAATGATACATGATGAATGGATTACTCACCAACATGGATCTAATGAGACTAGTGATGTTCGATTTTGATTTTGGATGATGAAGATCTTCTAATTATTAGCTTAGGATTGGATATACCTCACCAACAACAGAAGAAAGGACCACCACTAGAGGAAAATAGAGGAATAATAGGAGGGTTTAAAAATATAATTCATTAAGGGATAAATGGTAGTTTTTCCAAAAATATATGGGTCACATGGTTTGGAAAAACTGTGCATCAACTGTGCACCCTTATCTATCTTAAGGGGAATGTCGCACGATCCTGGTGCACAGTTGGACAACCCATGCGTTGACCATGTACTGAGCCTCTATCAAAGGTCTAAAACATTTTGCATGGGAATGCACCGGATTTTTCATAGTTTTCTCAAATTTTGAGACCTCCTAAACACTTCTATCAAGACCCTCATAGTTAAATTTAACCATGTGACCTGTCCTACACAGTTTCTTCTAACCACGCAGCTTTCCTTATTTTTCCAAAAAGGCGGGTTCCGGGCTCCAAACAAGCCCAATACACCCTCGAAACTCCCGTAATCCCATTAAGCACTAACATTAGTTTAAAACCAAGGATTTAAAATAAAAAAATAAAATATCCATAACTCATAAAAAAACCTGATATCTTACACATATCATATATAATAGTTTGTGAAACCATATCCAAAACTTTTGGATATCTTCCAAAAAACTTTTTGGAAAGCTACCATGATCGTCAACTTGTATCATATCATATGAAATACCTTGTAAAATATCATACAAAACTCTTTTGTATTAACCATAAAACTATATTAGATTGGATATCTGAGTCAAAATCAATCCCCATTCAGTCAACCACAAAGTGTGACCCTGTGGGTCTTTGTAACATAAAAAAATATGAATATTTGGATCTATAAATTTAAGAAAATAGTGGTCTATAATAAAGAATAAACTCTACTCAAGACACAAATGGATTTATCATGATCTCCATCAAACACATTTATTTGTATACCCATGTCTAGTAGTCACATCACATGATAGCATGCACTCTCATACATTCCCTTTGTGCAAGACATCAAGTGACCTTGGGACACAAAGTATATCAATACCATATAGAAAACTCATACATTATCGACTCTATGAGTATAAACTAACTAAGTTGATGAATACATCACATGTAATTCAACTTTATGGATGATCACACCATATAACCCTCATCCGAATAGATAAGTACATCATATATACTATTTAGGTGTAACCACACACTCCTAGATTTATATCAATCGAGGACCCATATATCATACTCATCATATGAGAGGATAAATCACATCTCCAACTAATGAAATGATTAGTAACATACCCAAATACCCCTGATTAGATAAGCCTCAAGGCTTTCATAATAAAGATATCAAAGTATGATGGTTCTCATGCTAGGTATCTCACTAACCCCAGGTAGTGGGGACTCAAATAAAATCCATTAACCCCTAGTATACCATAGTCATGATGTGTGAAACTCTATATGGTCTACTTTATGGGTCATCTAGCATGAAAAATCACTTTTTACACCTCATGAGCATATTTATTATCTTGATAAAAGAATCATACTCACACTAACCTTAACATTTCATCACAACCTATAATACTTCATGATGAAAATCAGTTATGGGTAACTTAAATTCATACATTGAGAGGTAAATCATCATTATATTTAACAAAAATTATACCAACATATACACATATATAGACAACATGAAAGAATTATAAAGTGTAGATTAACTTTTATATAACACATTCTATATTCTTAAACTCCTTTAAGAATACTTAACAAAACCCTATATAAGCACCTTTATAACATACCATACATGTTATATGGACATATCAGCCTCATGTTTACTAAACTTCTGAGGTTTTGTTATCATATTACAGGTATATGTAATTCTCACCACATCATCATGTAACCACATGATAAAACCCTCTTACTAAAATATTTAGTGAGTAAAATTTATAAAGAAAGCAAGTTTGAATAATGGTGAGATTTTAGAATCATATTATTAATGTTCAACTCCTTCAATATATTCAAACTCCTTCAATCCACAACAGTAAATGTTACGATGTTAACTTTTATTATCTACTTAAAAATATTTTAAATTTTAACATCATCATCCTTGGAAACCTTCCAATAAAACTTGTTTCCTTGAAATAATTTTGTAAATAATTTAACTATTAATATTATTACTTATGATCACATATTAAACATCTTTTAGGAAAAAGTATCATTCAATTTGCTATGGTAACTAAATTAAACTCTTTATTTTCCTCTTCACCACCATACCTTAAATCTATTTTATGATGTTATGTGATTTTTTTGAATTTTAATTGGTGAAATAATTTAGAAAAAAATGATATTCACTTTCCATGGTAACCAAATGAAACCTTTAAATTTGTCTTTACTATCACATATCCTAAACTCTTAAGGATATTAAAAGGAAATAACTACAATCCTATACTGGTATAATCCTTTATTTGTTAACTTTAAACTTATCTAAGTCTAAACATACTCCCACTAGCCTCTTAGGCATTGCATTATCTTTATAATATCATGATAATAAGTAAAAACTCCTTTATGTTTAGGAAAAAAATCTTATTCCATTTTAGTAGGAATATTAAAAAATAAACTATTATTTCCATATAACATATGGAATTCTATGTGTTTGGATCATTTTATTCTAAAAAGTAGACTTTATTCCTTAAAAATCTCACCAATGGGTGTTGAGAAAATATTCCCTCATATTTAGTGGGGTTTGTTTAGTGTGGGGGGTAAAGGGTTTGTTTTATGTTTTTTAGTGGGGTAAAGGGTTAGTTTTATGTTTTTTGTTTAGTGGGGTTTTATGTTTTATGTTTAATGGGGTTTTATGTTTTTTGTTTAGTGAAATGGATAATTCATGAGTTTGGGTTTCTTAATGAATAAAATGATTTTAAATAAAAATACCCTAAGGGGGGTTGTAGGAGGGGTAGGGGGGCTGTCCAGGTGTGGGGGGCTGTCTAGGTGGGGGCGGGGTGGGTTGTCCAGGGTGCTGCAGGGGGTAGGGGGGCTATAGGGGTGTGGGGGAGGGGGGTATGGGCTGCCCCAACGACGGGTGTGGGATGTCCAGGGGGTCAGGGTGGGGTGTCCAGGTGGGGGAGGGGGGTGTGGGGTGTCCAGGGAGGGGGGTGGGCTGTCCAGGTGGGGGGTGGGGGGGATGTCCAGGTGGGGGGGGGGGTGGCTGTCCAGGTGGGGTGGGCTGTCGAGGTGGGGGTGGGGGTGGGCTGTCCATGTGGGGGGGGGGGCTGTCTAGGTAGGGTGGGGCTGTAGGGGAGAGGGGATGTGGGCTGTCCAGGTAAGGGGGGCTGCAAGGGAGGGGGGTGTGGGTTGTCCAGGGAGGAGGTGGACTGTCATAGGGGGGCTATCTAGGTGGAGGGGGGGGGGGGGTATGGGCTATCCAAGGAGGGGGGGGGGATGTCCAATGGGGGGTGGGGGTGGGGGGGGATGTCTAGGGGGGCTACAGGGGAGGGGGGTGTGGGATGTCCAGGGAGGGTGTGGGTTGTCCAGGGGTGGTGGTGGGTGGGATATCCAGGTGGGGGGGGGGTGTGGGCTATCAAGGGGGGGTGGGGGGGCTGTCCAAGGGGGTGGGGGGGGGGGGTGGGCTGTCTAGGTGGGGAAGGGGGGGGGGTGTTGGTTGTCTAGGGAGGAGGGGGGTGGGGGGTGTGGGCTGTTAAGGGGGGGTGTGGGCTGTCAAGGGGGGTGGGATGTCCAAGGGGGGTGGGGGTGGGTTGTCTAGGTGGGGGATGGGTGTTGGTTATCTAGGGGGGTGGGCTGTCTAGGTGGGGGGGGGGGGGTAAGCTGTCTAATGGGGGTGGGCTGTTCTGGACACCTCGTACCCCCTGGACAGCCCCCACCCCTGGAAAGCCCCCCCACCCCCTGGACCCCTGACCCCCCCTGAACAGCCCCGCCACCCTTGTGGACAGCCCGCCCACCCCTGGACACCCCGTACCCCCTGGACAGCCCCCCGCCCTCGTGGACAGCCCGCCCACCCCCTGGACACCCTGTACCCCTGGACATTACCGCCCCCTGGACACCTCGCACCCCCCTGGACAGCCCCACTAGCCCCGCCACCCCTCCCCGCCACCCCCTTCCACCCCCTGGAAAGCCGCCCACCACCCCCTGGAAAACCCCCACCCCCTAGAAAGCCCCCCCTTGGACAGCCCCGCCACCCCCGTGGACAGCCCGCCCACCCCCCTAGAAAGCCCGTACCCCCCTAGACAGGCCCCCACCCCTGTGGACAGCCCACCCACCCCCCGGACACCCACCCACCACCCCCTGACACCCTCATCCCCCCAGACACCCCCACCCCTAGAAAGACCACCACCCCCTTGACACCCCCGACCCCACTGGACAGCCCCACCACCCCCGTGGACAGCCCGGCCACCCCCCGTGGATAGCCAGACCACCACCCGTGGACAGCCCGCCCACCCCCGTGGACAGCCCGCCCACCCCCTAGACACCCCGTACCCCCTGGATAGCCCCACCACCCCCATGGACAGCCCTCCCACCCCCTGGACACCCCGTACCCCCTAGACATCCCCACCCACCCCCTAGACACCCCGCTCACCCCCCTGGATAGCCCTCCCACCCCCTGGACACCCCCTACCCCCTAGACAACCTGACCACCCCCATGGACAGCCCACCCACCTAGACACCCCGACCCCCCTAGACAACCCCCACCCCCCTAGACACCTCCAACCCCCCTGGAAAGCCCCACCACCCCCTGGACACCCCGCACCCATGGAAACCCCCTCCCCTTGGGAAATGTATGTGATCACTCAAATTATCTACCAAAATATAAAAATTCTTCGATCTAAAATTTAGTCAAATACTGAATTAATTCTCCTCCACAAGTGTACATGATCTTGTACACTCATGTATAGTTATTCAATGATATTTTGTTATAAATATAATATTTTGTTGTCTTTTATATTATGATTCTCATATAGAGTAGTGTGTTAATTATGGTTTCATATAAATTGAACAATTCTCATTTACTTAAATATATTTTCGATGAAACTTCAATCTTATTGAATTTCTTTTGATGAAATGACTTATAACAATTTTTTTACAGAATGGATAGAAGTTGGATGAATGAAACTGATCAGATCTCAAGCGATTTTCAAAACAATTTGGAGAGATTTTTAGATTTTTCATTTCACAATGCTTCAGATAGTGGTTTCATACACTGCCCATGTTCCAATTGTGTTGGTAGACCTTGGTTGAGCTGTAAAGAAGTCAGCTACCACATAACCAAATATGGTTTTCAAGAAAACTACTATGTGTGGTATCAAAATGGGGAGAAAATGAAATCTCAAATTTCTGATGATCCAAATGAGAGGACTAGAGTAGAGAATTTATTATATGATTGGTTTACATTTATTCATCATCATGAAAAAGAAAGGATTCCGATCCAAGAAGACTTTGATATGATCACACATGATGAATCTAATGAAAATGATGATGTTGTCAGGGTGAAAAAATTGAATGATGCTTCCATGACTCCAGTATATCGACAATGCAATAAAATGAAAAAGTTGGAATTTTTAATCCGATTATTTCATGGGAAAACTATGTATGGAATTTCTAATACAGCAATCGATTACATTCTTACCTTCTTGAAGGATTTACTTCTAGATTATGTAGACCTAACACATTCAGATTGTGTTGATACTTTATAAAAATGATCCATGGGTCATATGTGATGTGTATGAGTCAACCACACCTCAATCCAAGGCACAGTGTGGTCGGTATCACTCTAAGTGTCTTTCTTTTGTTTAAAATGGACACTATTTTAAGTAAAAAAAACTGGCATACAGAAAACTGAACAAACGTATTCGGATTGTGTTGATACTTTATCAAAAGGATACATGGGTCATTTTTGATATGTATGAGTCAACCCCGCCTCAATACAAGGCACATTGTGGCCTTTACCACTCAAAGTGTCTCACTTTTATTTGAAATGGACAACATTTTAAGTGAAAACAACAACTGGCATACAGAAAACTGACAAAATGATTTCTGATTGTATTGATACTTCAAGACAATGATTCATGGGTCATTTGTGACGTGTACAAGTCAAATCACCTCAATCCAAGGCATGGTGTGGCTGGTACCACTCAAAGTGTCTCACCTTTATTTGAAATGGACAACATTTTAAGTAAAAACAACAACTGGCATACGGAAAACCAAACTAACGCATTCTAATTGTGTTAATAATTTAGGAAAAATATCCATGGGTCATATGTGATGTTTATAAGTCAACCCTACCTCAATATGAGGTACAGTGTGGCCGATATCACTCGTAGTGTCTTTCTTTTGTTTAAAAATGGACACCCTTTTAAGTAAAAACAACTAGCATACGGAAAACCAACCAAACATATTCTGATTGTGTTGATACTTTATAAACAAGGATACATGGGTAATTTTTGATATTTATGAGTCAACTCCTCCTCAATCCGAGGCATGGTGTTCCCGGTACCACTCAAAGTGTCTCACCTTTATTTGAAAAGGACAACATTTTAAGTAAAAACAACAACTGGCATACAGAAAACCGACCTAATGCATTCGGATTATGTTGATACTTTAGGAAAAAGATATATAGGTCATATGTGACATTTATGAGCCAAAACTACCTCAATATGAGGCACGGTGTGGCCGGTATCACTTGAAGTGTCTTTCTTTTGTTTAAAATGGACAACCTTTTAAGTAAAAAAAACTGGCATACAAAAAACCGACCAAACGTATTCGGATTGTGTTGATACTTTAGTAAAAGGATCCATGAGTCATTTTTGACGTGTATAAGTCAACCCTGCCTCAGTCTGAGGCACAGTGTGGCCGGTACCACTCAAAGTGTCTCACTTTTATTTGAAATGGATGACATTTTAAGTGAAAACAACAACTGGCATACAGAAAACTAACCAAACACTTTCTGATTGTATTGATACTTCAGGAAAACGATTAATGGGTCATTTTTGATGTGTAAGAATTAACCCGCCTCAATACGAGGCACGATGTGGCCGGTAACACTCAAAGTGTCTCTCTTTTGTTTAAAATGGACACTATTTTAAGTAAAAACAACAGACATACAGAAAACCGACAAAACGTATTCTGATTGTGTTGATATTTTAGCACAATGATACATGAGTCATTTGTGATGTGTACGAGTCAAACCCACCTCAATCCGAGGCACAGTGTGGCTGGTACCACTCAAAGTGTCTCACCTTTATTTGAAATGGACAACATTTTAAGTAAAACAACAACTAACATACGTAAAACCAACCTAACAAATTCTTATTGTGTTTATACTTTAGGAAAACTATCCATGGGTCATATGTGACATGTACGAGTCAACCCCACCTCAATTTGAGGCACAGTGTGGCCGGTATCACTCGAAGTGTCTTTCTTTTGTTTAAAATGGACACCCTTTTAAGTAAAAACAACTGGCATATGGAAAACCAACCAAACATATTCAGATTGTATTGATACTTTAGCACAAGGATTCATGGTTCATTTTTGATGTGTACGAGTCAACCCCGCCTAAATCTGAGTCACGTTGTAACCGGTACCACT
Organism: Viscum album; assembly: GCA_963277665.1. NCBI lineage: Eukaryota > Viridiplantae > Streptophyta > Magnoliopsida > Santalales > Viscaceae > Viscum > Viscum album. The sequence continues at coordinate 1,759,249,547 of OY728150.1, forward strand.
CAAACTGTCTCACTTTTATTTGAAATGGACAACATTTTAAGTGAAAACAACAAATGGAATATGGAAAACCAACCAAACGCATTCAGATTATATTTAGTAAAATGATCCATGGGTTATATGTGACATGTACGAGTCAACCCCACCTCAATCTGAGGCACGGTGTGGCCGGTATCACTTGAAGTGTCTCACCTTTATTTGAAATGGACAACATTTTAAGTAAAAACAACAACTGGCATACAGAAAACCGACCAAATGCATTCAGATTATGTTGATACTTTAGTAAAATGATCCATGGGTCATTTGTGATGTGTAAGAGTCAACCCCATCTCAATTTGAGGCACAGTGTGGCCGATATCACTCATAGTGTCTTTCTTTTGTTTAAAATGGACACCCTTTTAAGTAAAAATAACTGGCATACGGAAAACTGACCAAATTTATTCATATTGTGTTGATAATTTAGAACAAGGATCCATGGTTCATTTTTGATGTGTATGAGTCAACCCCACCTCAATCCGAGGTCCGGTGTGACCAGTACCACTCAAAGTGTCTCACTTTTATTTGAAATGGACAACATTTTAAGTGAAAACAACAACTGACATATGGAAAACTGACCAAACACATTTAGATTCTATTTATACTTTATAAAAAAAATCCATGGGTCATATTTGACATGTACGAGTCAACCCCACCTCAATCCGAGGCGTAGTGTGGCCGGTATCACTCGAAGTGTCTTTCTTTTGTTTGAAATGGACAAAATTTTAAGTAAAAACAACAACTGGCATATGAAAAACTGACCTAACGCATTTATATTGTTTTTATACTTTAGTAAAAGGATCCATGGGTAATTTTTGATGTGTACTAGTCAACCCCACCTCAATCCAAGGCACGGTGTGGCCGGTATCACTCGTAGTGTATTTCTTTTATTTAAAATGGACACCCTTTTAAGTAAAAAAAATTGGCATACAGAAAACCAACCAAACATATTCAGATTGTGTTGATACTTTAGAAAAATGATCCATGGGTCATTTTTGACATGTACGAGTCAAACCCGCCTCAATCCAAGGCATGGTGTGGCTGGTACCACTCAAAGTGTCACTTTTATTTGAAATGGACAACATTTTAAGTGAAAACAACAACTGGAATACAGAAAACTGACCAAACGTATTATGATTCTATTTATACTTTAATAAAACTATCCATGGGTCATATGTGATGTGTACGAGTCAATCCCTCCTCAATCCGAGGTGCGGTGTGGCTGGTAGCACTCGAAGTGTCTTTCTTTTGTTTGAAATGGACAACATTTCAAGTAAAAACAATAACTGGCATATGGAAAATTGACCTAATGAATTCAGATTGTGTTGATACTTTAGTACAAGGATCCATGGGTCATTTTTGATGTGTAAGAGTCAACCTCACCTCAATCTAAGGCACAATGTGGCCAGTATCACTCGTAGTGTCTTTCTTTTGTTTAAAATGGACACCCTTTTAAGTAAAAGCAACTGGAATATGGAAAACCGACCAAACGTATTTGGATTGTGTTGATACTTTATAAAAAGGATCCATGGGTCATTTTTGATTTGTACGAGTCAACCCCACCTCAATCCGAGGCACGTTGTGGTCAGTACCACTCAAAGTGTCTCACTTTAATTTGAAATGGACAACATTTTAAGTGAAAACAACAACTGGAATACGGAAAACCGACCAAACGCATTAGGATTTTGTTTATACTTTAGGAAAAAAATCCATGGGTCATATGTGACATGAATGAGTCAACCCCGCCTCAATCCGAGACACGGTGTGGCCAGTATCACTCAAAGTATATTTCTTTTGTTTGAAATGGACAACATTTTAAGTGAAAACAAGAACTGGCTTACAGAAAACCGATCAAATGCATTATGATTCTATTTATACTTTAGAACAATAATCCAAGGGTCATATGTGACGTGTATGAGTCAACCCTTCCCCAATATGAGGCATGGTGTGGCTGGTATCACTCGTAGTGTCTTTCTTTTGTTTAAAATGGACACCCTTTTAAGTAAAAACAACTAGCATACGGAAACCTGACCAAACGTATTCAGATTGTGTTGATAATTTAGAAAAAGGATCCATGAGTTATTTTTGACGTGTACGAGTCAACCCTGCCTCAATCTGAGACACGGTGTGGCCGGTACCACTCAAAGTGTCTCACTTTTATTTGAAATGGACAACATTTTAGGTGAAAACAATAACTGACATACGAAAAACCAACCAAACGCATTCGGATTCTGTTGATAATTTAGTACAATGATCCATGGGTCATTTGTGACATGTACGAGGCAACCCTGCCTCAATTAGAGGCACTGTGTGGCCAGTATCACTCGAAGTGTCTTCATTTTGTTTAAAATTGATACTCTTTTAAGTAAAAACAACTGACATATAGAAAACCGACCAAACATATTCGGATTGTGTTGATACTTTAGCACAACAATCTATAGGTCATTTGTGACGTGAACAAGTAAACATTGCCTCAATATGAGGCATGGTGTGGCCGGTACCACTCAAAGTGTCTCACTTTTATTTTAAATGTACAACATTTTAAATGAAAACAACAACTGACATACGGAAAATCGACCAAACGCATTCAGATTGTCTTGATACTTTAGGACAGTGATCCATGGGTCATATGTGACGTGTATGAGTCAACCCCACCTCAATTCGAGGCACAATGTGGCCGGAATCACTCGAAGTGTCTATCTTTTGTTCAAAATGGACAACATTTTAAGTGAAAACAACTGACATACGGAAAACCGACCAAACATATTCAGATTGTGTTGATACTTTAACACAAGGATCCATGGTCCAGCCTCACAAAATCCACTTCTCATGTGAGGAACTCCCCCTATTCTAAAACACATGACATTTAATACACCAAGGACAACTACGTTCCCTAAGTCACACAAGCTCATTGATACACACCCATTATCATCATCTCTAAGTTCAAATACACCGGTCCCAAACCATGGGACATTATATTTGTGTTTGGTTGAAGTCATTAATCCATTTCCTTATTTTGGGGTTATTAGATTCTAATTTCTAAATTCAATTGTGTATGTGTTATACAAAATACAATTTTTTATGTATTCTTAATTCTGTATAACACATATAATTATGTATTCAGTTTTTTATGTATTGTATTCATAATTGATAATTAAATTATGTATGTATTCAATTCAGTATTAAATTATGAATTGAATTCCAGATTGCACATGTAATTCTCATCTTAATTCTGAATTGAATTCTAAATCAATTATGTATGTTTATAATTACCTTTTGAATTATGTTTTAATTATGTATGTGTATAGTTTAAAGGTGCATTATGTGTTAAATCTATATGAATTAATTGTGTATATGTATGCTTTATAGTTATTTATTGCAGGTAATTGGAGGGAAAGTTGGAAATGAAGAAAGGGAATCTTGTAGCAGGCTGCTTCCTGAATTGCATAGCAAAGCCCATGCCAAAGGTTGTAAACCGTTGGCATAGGTCTGTGAATGTGTTTTATACCAACGGTTCTAGAGAACCTTTGATAAAAACACATTCCCAATGGTTTACAAACCATTGGGATATAGTGAAATGTCTAGCCTTTACCAACAGTTTACACAAACCATTGGTAAAAGGATATAAAAAACTATATTCTAACAGTTTGAAACCATTGGAATAGTATGTTTACCAATAGTTTTAAACCGTTGGTGAAAAGTTATACAAACGGTTATGTCAAACCGTTGGTATAATATATATTTCCTAACATATACCAACGGTTTTCAAGAAACCATTGGCATATGTGTTTCCCTATGGCTTACTTCCCTAAAGTTTGGATAACCGTTGGTATATATTATACCAAAGGTTATCCATCCTTTACCAACGGTTTGGAACCATTGGTAAAGGCTTCATTTCCAGTAGTGATACTGAAAACATTTATAAAGTATTCATTTGATATTATATAACCATAAAAATAAAAGAATTGTTTTTATAACATTGATACCTAATATGGACATTCCATGGAGTTTTCAAACCCCTTCAAGCATCCTAAACAATTCCATCATACATAATCATTACTTCTTACTGATAACACATTCATGTTTCAATGACCTCGAATGGATTCTTGAAGATTTTTTTGACTCTCCAACTAAATTTTATTTTTCTAGTTTGAAAATTCACCCACTCATACTATTAATATAGTTCTATAACTAATATATTATATGAAAATTTCATCTATTTTCAATACTTTGGAATATCAGGTAAACTTTTCTTGAATTTAATCATATTTTTTGTGCCCCAGTAAATCAATGGGGGTGAATTGGTAGTGATTTATTTTACAATTTATTTTTCTTGAAATTAACCCTATGATATATTAGGACAAAATACACTCAATATATGAATATCAAACTTACCTAAATGAAACTAAAATAAAAATAGGATAAATAATTCAAAATTTTTAAAAGGTTCAGTCCCGATATGGGTATCTACTTCTTATTGTGATCAGGAGAGTTTGAGTCACATATTTTCCACTATAATGAATCACAAATTATAATGGTAAGGGAGATATAATACCCCAAATATATGTTTACCAATACTAACACAACATACCATTATAATTTACAACATCCTGATTCCAGTTACAAGTACTCCTGAATAGGGTGAGAAAGATCATAAGAGAATATAGGTTGCTTCAAAAATCAATGATGTTGATATTCCTATTTGAACCTTCAAGATGATCAGAATAGAATATGATTACTTATTCAATATCTTTAACCTTTGATAATAATATTTCAAATAAGATTAGATAGCCATACTAACTTTACACAAGATTAGTTGATGATATACTTCTCAATCTTGAATCAATGATCACTCGATCTCTAAAAGTTTTATGCTATTTCTTGAACTCTTGACCTCAATCTCTATTTTTTTCAGTATTAAAACTATCTCACTACCTTCTTCAATTTTAAATCTACTCCCCTAAACTAATCCTTCCTTAAAATTCTATAATTGATTAAATTATTCAAATTAATGCTAGATCATATTCCAAAGAATTATTATAACTGAATTGTACAACAAAATCCCCCACATGTTTCCTTAATCAAATATTCACATGGAAATGAATCCATAATATCTGAATATTCAATTATCATCTAACCATTAGTCTCTAGTGATATTCTAATAATACCCTCATTATCATTGCTCATGTATTTCTTTAACATCGATCACCAAAAAATTATTCACAAATATTTTCATTTTAGAATCCTAGAATATTTGAGCATTGATCACCTATTTTAATATTCTACAAACCTCATCTTGAATCACAAAAAAATAAATAGTTTATGATTATTAAGTTTAAGAACAACACTACATCATCCCAATTTTTCAGAATATGATGTATTATGATACAAGGATATCATATTCTATGATTTCCATCTTCTTCTAAAAAATTATTCTAAGTAGTTGACCCTTATGATTTTTCATAAGAACCCTTATAGAGATACAATAACCCTTACAAAATCACAATGACCCATACAGAATCAAAATTACCCTTATAGAACAAAGTGGATCTTTTCCTTTTCCATTTTTCTGTTCATTGATGACCCTTATGAAACTGGAATTCACCCTTACATAAACATGTTATCCCTTACAAAATTCAAATCACCATTATGATTTTCTCAATGACCATTACAGAATTAAAATCACCCTGATGGTTCTCAATTAACCTTACAAAATTCAAATAACTCTTATGTAAATCTAAATTACCCTTATCGATGGTCAAATGATCCTTATAGTTTTGTCATGGCCTTTAAGGATTCTCAATTACAGAGTTGAAATGACTCTTATGGATTCTATAACAACTCTCATGACCCTCAAGGGTCTCTATGACTTTTCCTAATTATTCAACTCATTTAGAATGACTCTTATGAAAAGTACTTAAATAATTTTATTCACCATCATGTAAGTCATAATAAATCTTAAAATTTCTATAAAAACTTCTCAAAACTACCCTAAAAACCCCAAAACATCTAAAAAACATTCAATAACCATAGTATCACATCCTCAATAGCTTCCACTAATTCATATATATAATTGGAAACAAATAAAATATATCAATAATTCCATCGGGCTCTTCAATCTCCCCCTTTGGATTTTTTTTCAACACCATTACACTTTGTTATCTCCACATAAATCTTTTCAAGAACTTAGAAAATCTCTTCACAAAAATATCAAATCACAGACTTTCTAAAATAGGTCTTGACACCACACTACTAGACAAGATAATGTTTTTGGAAGAATTCCATCTCCCAGTGAAAAATAATTTTAACCAAGTGACTTAGATTATTTTCCTCTCAATCCTTACAATTAGTCACATTTTCTTCCCCATATTTATAATAACCAATTTTTCAGATTAACATATAAATAAAGTGTTGTACCTCTCCCCATTTCACAAAAGAAGGGTACACCATCTATTACCATTTGAAAACACAACCCAAAGAATTGTGGGGGTTATTCCCACACATTATCAAGTGATAGGGAAAGTTTTAACATTAAGTTTCAACCACAAATCAACAAACCTATCTTTTATCATTTCATTTATAAACACATTTTCAATTTGATCTTTTGTAGAAATATATTCAAGTTTCAATATTCATTTTTCATGTTTTATTTTTTGAAATGATATTTTATATCAATATGATTTGATATTGAGTGTTTCATTTGGTTCTTTGATAGATCAATAACACTATGATTTTCATAAGAAACCCTTAGAGGCTTCTAAATTTCTACTTTTAGATCTTCTAACAACACTTTCATCCATATAATTTGTGTATATGTTTGTGTTGATGTAACATATTCTACCTCATTTGTGTTCAAATTTATTGAATTTTTCTTCTTACTATACCAGCACACATAGCTTTTAGTGAGAAAATAAGTCCCATAAGATGTAGATTTTTTTTCATTATAGTCATTAGCCCAGTCTATATCTATAAAACCTAATAGATTCAGTTATGAAATTATTTTATAAAACAAACCATAATTCATTATACCTTTGATATATCTCATAATTATTTTTTCTAACAACATGTGAGACTTCTTAGGATCACTCTAATATCTTGTATAAAGATTCAATTCATAAACTATATTTGGCCTTGATGCTGTTAGATAAAGAAAACTTCTAATGATTCTTCTAAAATATTTTTGATTAACACTACTTCTAGACCCATCTTTTCTCAACATAGTTTTAGATATTATGGATGGTGAAACTTCTTTATAATCCTTGATGATAAATTTATTCAATAATTATTTAGCATATTTTTATTATGATAGGAAGATGTAATTATATTTTTTTAAAATATATAATCCCATAAGATAAGTCATTTTACCCATTATGGAAATATCAAAGTGCATATCCATATACTTAAAACAATCCTCACATGCACACTCTTTGTCACCAATAAATATTATGTCATCAACACAAACGATAATAATAAGATTACTTGTGGACATCTCTTTCATGTAAATGTTACTGTCAACATTTCCTTTTATAAATTTCATTTGTTTCAAGAATCCATCCAATTTAGAATACTAGGTTCCAAGGGCCTATTTTAACACATATATTTTTTTATTTAGTCTGCATATCATGCTTTCATATCTTTATAGAATTAAGCCTTTAGGTATATTAATAGAAATATCTTCTTTTATATTACCATTTTTAAAAGGAATAATTCACATCTATCTGATACACTTTGTAATGTATGTGAGATGTTATTACAAGAAACATTCTATTTGTCTCTGGTCTTGTCACTGGTGAAAAATTACCTTCAAAATCAATGCCTTCCACCTGTAAATAACATTTTTATACCAATCTATCCTTGTTTCTTTAAGCCTCACCTTTCTCATTTAATTTGTTTCTAAATACCAACTTGGTACCTGGAACATTTTTATCTTCAAGTCCAGGTACAAGATATTAAGTGAAAATTTTCTCTATCTAATAAATATATTCATGTATATCTTGTATCCAATCCTCATGCTCAACTAATTCTATAAATTCTTGTGGCTCGACCTATGAAATGAGAGAAGTTTTATTTTCAATCCCCAATATTCTTCTTGTTTTCAACTGATCTTCTTGATTTACAATGATATTTTCTGAATCAACATGTTTCTTAAATAGTTTATGTCTCAGTTTCTCATTCCCACCATCTTTATCATCATCACTGGTTTGTTCATAATCAATATCAATATAAATTATCACTTTTTAGCTCCTTATTCATCTTATTTTCATAAAATATGCATGTTGTATACTCCAAAATTTTCAAAAAATGCTTCATTTTTTATTTACAAATATTTTTAATAATTTTCATATTAAATAAATTAAACAGTTTATATAGCCTCTTATTCTATTGATTTTATCCACTAACATTTGATAAGTATCTCATGAAGTTTCATTCTTCTTCTTTCTCCTCAAAATTTACCAGATTAGTGTTTTTAATATTCATGTAATAAGTACTAGAAAATACTTCAAAGTAATTCACTATTTTATTTCTATTGTATCACATTGCATATGGTGTCATGTGTGTCTCAGGTCTTAATAAACACCTATTCTATATATGTATAGTAGTATATAAAACTTCTAGAAAAACTTAAAGAGTTTTTATTTAGTAAGCATTGTTCTACCCATCTCAACCAAACTCCTATATTTTTTTTATGATACACCATTTGTTGAGGAGTTTATGGTTTACTACAATGATTCTAAATTCCATACTTTAAAAGATAACTTTCAAAATCATTATAGGTGTACTCTTTTTCATTATTTAATCTGAGCATCTTGATGTAGACACCTAATTATTTTTTCAACCTAGTCTTCTAAAAACTTTGAACATATCAACATCTTTTGAATTATGTTTCATAAACATGATATTATTCATAAAAGTGTAATAATCAATGAAATCAATGAAATAAAAATCAAATTTGGAATATTTTTGCATAATTATACCATAAAAATATGAATGTATGAGTTCTAGTGGATTTAATTTCCACTCATTTATAAGTTCCTTGAACCATTTTCCCCTTCTGACATATTGAACAAACAATATATTTTTTCCTTTTAAGTTGGGGTAAGTCTCTCACCATATCATACTTTGAGATTCTACCCATATATATTTGTCCAAGGTGGTCAAGCCTTTAGTACCATATTTTGTTCTTATCTTTGGCACTCAAATAACAAGAATTGATTGGATCAAAAATTTGGAATAGATTGTCACTTGTTCTTTAAGATTTGGTGATGACTCTTACATACTTTGAACTTTTAATGATGTATGATGTTTTCTTGAAAACAACTTCATTTCCATCATCACATAATTGGCTCACACTTAAAAATATTGTGTTTAAGCCCTTCAACATATAGAAAATCTTTGTATTTAAACCTTTGAGCTTCTATATTAGTAGTTCCAACTTCATTAATTTTCATGGAGTCCTCATTTAAAAATATCATTGCCCCTCCATCATGTTTTTCAATAATAATAATAATTTGTGTGTCACCAGATGCATGTGAGGAATGACCATTTTATAGAATCCATGGTTTCCTATTGTTGTATGCTTTCAAGGAAACTTCTAAAATGAGTGAGTGGATTTTCTTCCTTCTTCACCTTTTGAATTCCTTTTCCTATTTAAGTATAAGATAGATTTACTTGAATATTTGTCATATTTTATTCATCATAATGAACCTATTGGTCATACCTACCACAAATTCCATCTAAACAATTATACTTGTTCTGTGTATATAGCTCAGATGGATTTTTATTCATAGAAAATTTTCATTTTTTAGATTTATTAAAAATTAACCCTCATGGTTTTTTACTAATATATGGAAATGAAATGTTATACTAGCATGAGTAATATTTATTCACATAAATCCCACAACACTAATAATAAACCCTAAATTTGGTTCTTCAATATTAATAATTTTTTGTTCATAATATTATTGTAGTTGACCTATCAAATACTATGATTTCTTTTGACTTAGGGAGGTTGAATTCATCAAGATAATATTCTTTTATTTTGATATGTAATAGGGTTTATCATTATTCTTATTAGCCTAAACATGTCCATATTTGGAAATTAAACCTACTATGTTAGTAAAAATAGGTTTCTTTTGAGATTTATCAGGAAAAGTTTTAACATGCGCTTTTGAGCTCATTGATTTTATAGCTTGTGATGATTCTTATTTTATTTTAACATACTTTTTGAAATCCCATATCATATTATTCGATAAATTTTTAGCTTCAATAAACTTTGATTTTTTATTTATTATCTCTTTTTAAAATTCAGTTTTCATCCAAATCTTTTATCATTTTGTCTTTCTCGACAACTTTCAACTTGAGTTTTTTGATTTCTTCAATGAATTGAGTTTTAAATTTATGAAAATCATCCTTACCTTTATTTTACTTATCAAATTATTTATTTAATAGCCTTATTTACTTCTTGAGTTTAGTGTTCTGCTCAATATAGGCTTTAAGTTAATATTTCAACATGTGCTCCATGTATGTAATATCACTTTATCCTTCTCCACTTCTTAAGGATTATTTATGATTTTCAAAATGAGACATAAAGTTTATGAACTTATCAATGAATTATTACTATGATTGGTTGCTTGAAGAGAAGCAATCCTCTTATTCTTTACTCATTAGACTTCTTATTTTTCTACTTGGAAACCTATTTTTTCACTCAACTAACTTAGAAATATCTTTTGAGTTTTTACTCAATTTCTTATTTTAAGGATTCTCACTTTGATCATCAACTTCATAATCACCAATTTTCTTCTTTAGATAATTTATAACAAAGTGTTCATTTCTACCACACTTGAAACACTTAAGAGAGAGTTTTCCTTTATAATTTCCCTTAAATTTTTATAATTTTTTGAGATAAGAGACAATATTTACTTATATTTATCATCCTTTTATTCTTCATCATCACAGTCATTATAATCTTCAACTACTTCATCCTTAATGTGGAGTTTCTCATGGTTTCAAATTCCATTTTCTATTTGACTTTATTTTTTAATGTTGGATATTTTATCATCTCACATTCAATGAGAATATTATGAAATTAATCAAGGGTAATATTTTATCCATCTTCCAATACTAAAACTTTAGGATCAAACATGTTTGGTAAATTTATAATTAGCCTTTTTACATTTGTCGAATCATCTATATTTTCTCCAAAAACTATGATATTGCTGAATATATCATTAAATATTGTGAATTAGTCATCAATAATTTATTTTTAAACCATATTTAAATATCCAAATATACTTCTCCATATTTTCAGTTTAGCTTCTCCAACCTTGAAATTTCCTTTATAACCACTCCCATATTTCTTTAGCTATCTGATTCCCCATAACCTATGTAAACTTTATCTAATTAAGACATAGAAATTTCATTTATTTATTTTCCATCAACATTTAAACTTATCTTATCAGTAAATGAAATTTTAAACTTTCTCTCAATTAGTGTAAATCCCATTTTTACTACATCAATAACCATCTGACCAAGTGATAAAAAATATGGTAACATCATACTATTCTAGAAATAATGATAGTTTTTTACATAAAAGGTGGTAACACCCCTGTTATTTAAAAAATTTAGATTATCCATTTGAACAACTTGGAGATTTAACTAAGGGTAATTTGTTATGCTTTGATACCAGTTGATGTGCCCTAGGAATGGGCACACCACTTCAAAGGGGGGATGAATTAGTGGTGATTTATTTTATAGTTTATTTTTCTTGAAATTAACCTCTACAATATTTTAGGATTTGATCCACTCAATATATGAATCAAAACATTATTCTGATGAAATTAAAATAAAAATAGGATAAGGAATGCTCAATTTTTACAAGTTTCAGTCAGAGTATGGGTACTTATTCCTTAATATGACTAGGAGAGTTCAAGTCACAATTTTCTACCATAATGAATCACTAATTATAGTGGGTAGAGAGGGATCATACTCTACTTGTGTGTTTCCAAACACCAACACATCACCCTACTAGAATTTATAGAATACCATTACTAGTTATAAGTGATCTAGAATAGGGTGAGAAATATCACAAGAGAATTTGGGTTACTTTAGAAACTGATGATGATGATTTTTCTCTTCAGGTATTCAAGATGAACAAAATAGAATATAATCACTTCTTCAGGATATTTAAACTCTAATAATTAAAGTTGAAATTTAATCAGTTGGACTTACTCACTTCATATATAACCAGTTGATGATCTACTTCTCAATCTTTAATAACTAATTAGTCGAGATCTATAAGACTTCTACCCTCTCTAGAACTCCCAACTCTAGTCTCTATTTTTTCACTATTAAAAATATCTCACTACCTTAAAATGTTCTCAATATTCTCCCCTTAATCGAGCATTTATCAATATCACATAATTAATTCAATTATGAAAATCAATTCCATCTTATATTCTAGAGAATTATCACAACAAAATTATACAATATGATCCTCCATTCGCTACCTCAATCAACTATTTATATGATAATTCTCTCAGAATATCCAAATATTCCATTCTCATTTAACCATTTTATCCAATGATATTTTAATAATATCCTCCTTCTTATTACTTAGGTATTTCTTCAATAGTGATCACAAAAAAATAATTCAATAATATTTTCCTTTAAGAATTCCAGAATGATCGAGAAATGATATACTCTTTTAATCTTAAATATACCTTAGATTGAATCATAGTAAAATAAATATACCATAATTATTGAGTTTAATAAAAACACTACATCATCCCATTTTTTAGCATATTTTTTTATTACATTATGAGGATATCATATGACATGATTCCCATCTTATCCTAAAAAAATATGCTAAGTAGTTGACCCTTATGAATTTTCACAACAACCCTTATAGAGTCACAATGGCCCATACAAAATCACAATGACCCATATTGAATCACAATGACCCTCACAGAACTTAAAAAATGTATTCCTTTTCCATTTTTCAGTTCAATGATGACCCTTAAAAAATTGTAATTTACCCTTATGAAAACAAGATGACCCTTACATAACTCAAATCCCCCCTTGCAATTTTTTCAATGAACCTTATAGAATTCAAATCAACCTTAAAATTTTATCAATTACCTTTATGAAATTCGTATGACTCTTATGCAAATATAAATGATCCTTACAGAAGTTTAAATGACCCTAAAAGTTTTTTAATTCCTTTTTTGATTCTCAATTAAAGAGTTGAAATGACTCATATGAATTCTGGAATGACTTTTACGATCCTCAAGGGTATCCATGACTTTACCAATTTTTTTAAATCATCAAGAATGAATCTTATGAACTTCCAAATGACTCTTACAAATAGTACCTAGACAATTTTATTCACCATTATGTAACTCACAATAAATATTAGATCTTCCTCAAAATCTTCTAAAAAATTTCCTTAACAACATCAGTACATCACAAAAACATTCGATCACTACAATATCACGTACTCAAAAACTTCAACCAATAATTATATATAGTTTAAAAAAATACAATCCATCAATAATTACATTGGACCCTTAAATATTGTCATAATATTTCCATAAATGAAAACAAGATAACCCCCTTAACCAAAACAATACTTATAAGAAATCTTTATTCTCTTCAAGTCATTATTATACTCAATCATATTGAGTATCATTGAAATACCCAATAATATTGAGTATCTGAGACTAAAATTCCTTAGGTCATTTAACATTTAATTCCTTTGAAACCCCAAGTGAATAATTATATTCTTGTCATACGCATCTATATTTACTTGTTTAACTACTTCAACACTTGGTTATCTAGGAAGGGGTTTCTATTACACATATAATTTCTCTTTATAATTAATATATTTTCTTAAGTTACTATTCATAGGAGTTTATTACATTAAGATTATCCTGATAATTAATCTTAAAGATAAGTTTGATGATGATGATGATGTTATTTGTTTACAATAAAAGCTTTTATTAGATGAGTATCATGTATTACTAGCAATCAATGAGGAATTTTATTAAATGTGATCCCTACAAAATGAATAACCCTTTAGAATTAATCATAACCATCGGTGGGACAAGATCCATATCTCACTAACAAATGAGTCTACTTTGGCATTCTTCTCACCAGTTAAATATTTAGGTAGGGAATCATCCCAATAATATAATATATTATTTTTGGATAGTTGAACATACAAATATTTTTTTAATCCAACACATAGACAAAATCAACTCTATTCCTTTCATATCCTAACTCTAGGGTTCCCTAGTTAAGTGTAACCCAAATAAAACATTGGGTTTTGGTTACCTAACTCATAGGGTTATCCATTTCCCTCTCTCAATTTTTTTTCCATTTTCACAAAATAACACTTTCAGTTTGAGTGGGAACCTTACACATTACAAAAATACCCAACCAAATTCAAAAGATCACACAATCAAGAAAAATAGAAAGTTGCAACACAAAATTCAAATTTCACAAAATTCAAATTTCAAACAGGGGATCCCAACACCATTGTGCGTGCCAATAACTAGTAGAGGTATCATGTCACTGGCGCACTCCATGATCCTTGCTCACTGATCAATAACCTCGATCCCAACACCTCCATATAACCACTATAGATGCGACTAAATCCACCTACGACCTTCAATAATTCTACCAACAATAGTTTTCATTTATGATGCTCTCTGTCACCATAATTCACCACTGCCAGACACGATGAAACCAAAAACCAACACCATAGTAATAAAGACCATTTCCACACCTTATTACCTTTAACCATCATCCAAGCATTCCAAATACATAAAAACCCACCATAAACCAACACCCAAAACCACCATAGTACACACAAAATCACAAAAAATAGGATATCTATAATGTCTAAAAACTCATCACCGTCGATACCAAATGCTATCTAGGAATGCCAGAGGACACTAAAACCTCCAAAACCAAAACACCAACTCAAAAATGAACAATACCCCAGAAAATTCATCATAAAACCATGAAAAAATTACATCTAAGAAAAACACCACAAGACAAAGTGATGAACCATCATAAACATTAATACATAAATAAAATTAAAGGAAAAAAACTTACATAGTATGAGACTCTTAGAACATCATTGTCCACTCAAACAAAATATTAAAAAGACTCCTTGAAACCATAAAAACTGACTAAAATGAGAAATAATGAAGGAACAAGAATCTAGGGAAGAGTTTAAATGGGATAGGGCTTCAATAGGGAGCCACAAAATGTGTCAGGATCACCAACCCCTTCCTTCAGAGTCACCGATAATCAAACTACACACCAAAACATCACCAGAGAAACAAAAACTGTCCAAATGAGAACACCCCAATAAGATGAGACTATTCATAGATTACACTCTTGATACATCATCATGGATCAACTAAGATATCCCAAAACTATTATAAAAGCCCAGTATGATAGACTATAATGAGGTAAAAAATATAGTATCTAGACAGTTAGAGTAAAGGAAGAGTTGGTGAGGGATTTAATAGAGAACCACAACCATAGATGGAAAAGAACTGGAGCAGAACACCATCATATTGGGGGGGGGGGATGGGAAACAATAAATAATAATTGAGAGAGAGTGAGGAGGGGTCATGAAAAGGAGAAGAGGGAGTAAGAGAAGAAGGGAAACAGTGGAGGGGGAGATCATACGAGAGATCTAATGCCCCCACCTCTAAAATTACACCAGATAAAAGTCCTAGTTCATGAGAGTGAAGAAGAGGAAGCCACTCAGAAGGGTTTTTATCATCCATAGGGTCATCCATTTTACCCATGCCTAATAAAAGATAATCCATGGGAACCCTGTTTTGGAAGAACTTACCTAGTTGAATGATCTAGGTCTTGACATGTACTGCTTTGGAAGGAATCTAACACTTAATATTTTGAAGGGGTTTTAATCTCACCATATTATCTCATGTTATTCCCTTTATGCATGCATGATTATAGTGATTTAGTTTTTAAGCCTATTCTTTCCACCAAACCAATACATTCAAAGAATATTATTGTGTAACTCTTTACAAAACTCACAGTTTTTGTTACTCACCCAAAAAATATAATCCAAGCATATTTATATATATCCAAATACATCTCATGCATAAGGTACATGGAAGTATTTAATAGGTTTATAATTATATAAAATTTAAAATCCCCTCATGAGTAATACTAAATCCACAAATTACCAATCCCCAACTTTCTAGAATCTGACATGAGCCTTTTAGGTTGGAGAGAAGACCTACCTAAAGTCCCTCTACCCATGGATACTTTAATAAAGATAAATTATAATTCATTATAATCAATCATCAAAACTCTTTTAGCATGGTATAAATAATATCCCAAATAAGGCCCTTAATTTGAACAATTAAAATTAAGTATTATGAACAATTCATAATTTTAAAATATAAACACTTTATATTATGACCTTATTTTTTAATTTATAAACATTTTATAAATCAAACTTATTATTTTTAAATAAACAATCTATTACCAAGTCATAAGGAATTCCATATAATTTAGTAAAAGGTATTTTAATATTAATATTTAATATTTTAAAATATTTATTAATAAATGTTTTAAAAAAAATTAATTAATTAGTCATAAATAGTTTATAATTAATTAATTTATAAAAACATCATTAATTAATAAATACCCCTAAAATAACTTTTATATTTATTTATAAAAAATTTACAAATAACAAAATATAATTCCTAATTGAATTTTAAGAAAACAAATTTCCTATACCAACCATATTTTACAATCCGGCCCGAGTCAGAGGCTACGATACAAATTGTATTTAACGATTTGGGAAAAATTGTATATTACAATTGATAGTCCAATGGTGCACACTATTAGTTTCATTTTATGAATAATATCCTTGTCATCCCTTATGATATCATATATAATATTTTATGATTCATAGCGATATCATATTGGTGATACGATACTCTGTTTTGTAAACCTAGAGTGGTGATATCATTGAATATGATAACTCGATACCATACACTATGATCAGTACATGTCATGACCTCCCCTCAATTGACACCCCTCATAAGTCGACAATAAAGAGAAGGAGTGACCATTGAAGCCTACCTCCAATAGGATATGGGTTGGTGACTAGCACCAAAGTTATAAATCACTCAAATGGGAGGCATTACCCTCAATATAGTGAAAAAGATCAAGTGATAAGATAAATAACCACCAAAAAACTACATCAAATAATATAATATAACCAACAACCCATAATGCATGTAAATAAATACAAATAAAGTCTCCAAAATGAAATAGTACTAAGGGAAATCCAAAAATAACAACTATGCAACAATACCGACCTCCGAGATAGTAATTTCTAGCTATGTCTCTAAAACCCTCTTGGAAATATAAAAAATAGTTTATATATATCTAGGTCGAGAAAACATATATACTTAATAGGATAATACCTAAGGTCACTCATGTAAATGTGATAAGAGAATACTAATGCACCAATGAATAAACAACATAACTAATATACATGTAAATAGGTCAACAAACCATCCTAGCCTCACCAAACCCCACTCTCCAAGTAATACAAGCAAGTATTAAATAATATAAAAAGCATATATTTCAAGGTTACTTACATCCAATTTCCCACTGAGTTGCAGATCTCACATCCCAATGTCAAATATCTTATTCTCGATCAATTCCCACCTTGATGTGGTTTGGAAAATATCCCTACCCACCCCAGTATGGACACCCAAGTCTTTTACACATATTATTACATGATTATAAACATAAATATCCATTAATACAACATAAGTATCATAAATTATTAGTGTATTTAGAATACTTGGTTCTTAACACATAAAAGGAAACTAAAACATGACATCCTTATTTTATTCTCCATAGTGAGCTCCTAAATCTACATAGGATAACCTGAGGAACACATGAAAGAAAGGGTGACCTAAAAATCATAGTAAGGGAATAAACATGATAAAGAAGCATAACATGTGATTCAAATGTATAACTTGATATCATAAAAGATAATACACATGAGTAATCACATAGAAACATAACATAAAGAATATGGCATCATAAGATCATGACATCATAGTAAATGAGAAAGTAACATAAAACATGACATAAGTATAAGTCAAGGCTAATTTACAAGAAAACATCACATAGTGGACAGAGTCCCATAATGGGTTAGGTTCACTCCCTAATCCCATACATGATGTTTCACGAGACTAAAGCTTTACCCAATGCATTAGAGTGCTATTTGGGTGCACCCATCACAACATTTTCATGATCTATACATGCCTCACAAAGGAAATAATTCATAAGTAATAGCATAAAAATTACCCATGGAAAGAAAATGGGTTGCATAATCTTGCTTCATATCACATTCAAAGTAAATTTCATAACTAATTCATTTGATAAATGATTGGACGGAATGTATTACCCTAACAAAGTAAGGGAGAATAAATTAGTTATATATTTGAGATACATATATACATAATTTAAAAGCAATATAAAACATAAAAGGTTGTTTTTTCTAATGAAAATACTTTTAAAAATATTAGAATCATTCTTGAGGAAAATAAACCTTTTATTTTGAGTAACATTAAAGGATTTTATCTTAGATGTAAAATGATTTTGAAAGAACATTTTGAATATTTCTTGAGGAAAATATCCTTTAAAATTTGAAAAAAACTTATTTAAAATATAAAATTTTCTCAAATATTAAAGATTTTTTTTGAAAATCAAATTTAAAACTTAAAAATGAATCTTTAAAACATTGAGTGTTCATGATGTTGGAATAGTTATATTCATGCCAAATACATTAAAAAAACAAATATTACTTTCATATTTTTGTAAGAAAATTCAAAAAGTATCATGTTTGGAAAACAATAGGAATATTCAGTTTAATTTTTTTTTTGTAAAAATCTAATTAAGGATAAAAATGAATTTAAAAAATCACAGTAAAAAAATTTGAATTTTTTTAGATAACATGGATTTGGAAGAAAAAGTATTTTGAACTGAAGAGAGAATTGAAGTCAGATTTTGTTAAAAACATTTTCTTAATCATTTTAAGCACCAAAGAAAGGGAAATGGTACCATTACTTGAAAAATTCATGAATAAATAGATAATAATAAAATTAAATGGTTTTATTAGGAAATTATAAAATAATTTTCTTTAATGAAAATTCAAGTATAAGCAATCTTGATTAAAATGATATTGAAACATAAACCATTACCACTTTGGTAATTTTTGAATCATAACCTACATGAATTAAGGAAATTAATTATAAATTAAAATACCATTAATTATTAAGGATTCATGATATAATATTAAAAGGGGCAGTATATACACCACATAAAAGAAACTAGGTGCATAAAATAACTTGTGTCTTAAAGAAGGAAGTTTTGAGACAAAACCCTTATAAAGTTTATATCTTTGAGGTGAGAGTTAATAAATGAAGTGATTATGTGTAAAAAATGTATATCAACAAAAATAAAATTTAAAATAAAACATAAATCAATAAAATTACATTTTAAACATAATATTTATACAATAGAATCAATTAAGTAGACGTATAACCCAATGAATGGAAATTGAGTTAAGAAACCCATTACCCCATGCTTCCCTTTAGTTGATAACTATTTAATCTCATGTATCGTGGTTTTAAACATGTTATTAACTTATAATAGAATCATATTATTATTTATAATATCATATCTTATCCCTTTATATCATCTTGTTACCTGTTTGTTAATAATCTTACATTATTATTATTATTTCAGGTGTTAATTGCCTTGTTTCATCCTGCACATTTTTTCATGAAAGTTCTAGATCATGAACATAGGTTATAGTAACATCATATCAAATATGATATTAATTTTATAAATATATTTTTTTTCATTAGATACATATTTATAATCATTATTGAATTTTGAACATGGAGAATGAATCACATCACCTTGTGGAGGCGGTAGGCTATACACACACAAGAGCAACATTATAATTTCCTTAATGGGTGAAAGGTTAAGGAAGTAGATTGTGTATTAATTTTATAGAATAAATATAATTTCATATATATCACATATATTCATTAAATTTATCCCTTTATACCTTTCATGTAAAGCATTAGTGAAAAATGAATCACATTGCTTCGCGAGGCGGTAGTCCGCCGAACACACGAACGATGTTACCATTTATTCCATGGATGGTAAGATAAGAAATTACATGATATATTTATTTTAAATAATTATTAATATTTCATGAATATAATAAATCAAAATAAAATTAATCCTTATTACCTTCAATGTAAAGTATAAGTGAAAAAGGAATCACATCATTTTGCGAGGTGGTAGTCTGCAGTACACACAAGAAATATTATCATATTCCCTACGGAATGAAAAGTAAGAAGTTATATGTCATATTATAGTTAAATATATATAATTATATCATAAATATCATATATAAACATTAAATACATCATTATATTTATCCATGATAAGCGGTGATGGAAAACAAATTACATTGGTTCACGAGGCGGTAGTCTTTTGTACACATGATCAACAATTTCATTTCCCATTTGAGGGGGAGGATATGATTGTAGGTCATGAACTTAAAATAAAAACAAATAAATATATTTAATATAATTAGGTTATTATGTAATAATTATTTATTGATATTTTAAGGATTTGTAAGAAGAAATAAAATAAAATGCTCGGTTAAGGATGTTACATCTTTTTCAGACAACTTCTTTTGGTTTGAACCAAAATACTTCCTAGGTTGTATATATGACTAAAAAAAGTATTTTAGAGTAAGTTTAGGGAATTATGGGAGTTATTTTTTCAGTTATTTACTAAACAAATGGGTTTTTAATATTTTAAAAGTAAATGACAGAGGTGGCCTTTTATAAATAGGGGAGAGGAAACACGTGAAATTTTTGGAAAGAAAGAATACCACCCACATTTTACTAATAAAAAAGGATCCAAAATGAAAAATTTTAACCTTATAAGATATAATTTCTAAATATGACCATAAAATAGGAATTATAAAAGTTTTAGGCTATTTTTAAACCTTATCTTTTTAGTTTAACCCATGGTAAACCCGTTTTACCTTAACCGTGGTAAATAATTTTTACTATTTTCACTATCCATTATGGTAAAAAATTAAGTTGAAATTATTATATAGTATAAATTATGATTATTAAAAATACGAAATCCATTTTTACAAATTCAACTCACAAAATTGGCATAATTTAATTTGAAATTAAATCCACAGATGTGTCAAAAAACTGGTTTTTCCAAAGAAAAACTTTCAAAATTTTAATGAGTCTTTATATCAAAATTCAACATGAAATTGAATAAATGTAATAATTTGGATTAATTAAAATATAATTTAACTATTTTTACTTTTAAAACCATATTAAATTAAAACAGGTCTTGTAAATTCTTTAAACAAAAGGCAGTTTTTAATAAAAACGACATTTTCACTATTCATCGAAAAATGAAACTTTTCAGAAAAATCCAAAAAATAACCCTAAGATAATTTTGATATTATGATTTCAAAAATGAATTTAATTTTTTTATAATAAATTTATAATATTGGTAAAAATTAATTTTAAAAATATGTGTGCAAATCGTGACATAATCACTTTTTAGAAAAATACATCTTTTTAGAAAACATTTCCTTTTCTTTCAATTGATTCTTATTTTATTTCCAATAAATATATAATAATTGAATTTATTTATACATGTTAAACCATATAATTTTTATAATTTAGTTATTTTTATTCGTAACCACCAAATTAATAGCTATGTTATAATGGCCATGTTTAAATAATAATATTTTATTAAAGTATTTCATTTTGTTTAAACCCAGTGTTGCAGGCATACCAAGCTACAAAAGAGATTGAATTTTTTAAAAATAAATATATTTTAAAGTATTGTGGTGTTGCATTCTATTTTGATCTTGGTGTTTTGTGTCATATACACTATTTGACATGATGTTCCTCTTTTAAAATCTTGGGGTGTGATATTCCACCCCATTAAATAAATTTCATCCTTGAAATTTAATCTTGATCTATATAATCATGGGGATGGAATTTAAAAATACCTTTGTTAGAAAACCACAACACAAAAATGGTTAATAAAACTTCTTCTTGATAAGAGAAAAAGGTATGTATGAAGGTCATTCAAAATAACACATTATTAGGTTTCCATATTGGAGAACATTGGTGGAAAGTGAAGATATGAACATAGAAGAAAAGCATAAATAATTATAGTGAGTGATAAAGATAATTTATCACAATAAATTGAATGATCAATGGAAATTTAAGGAACTAAAAAACATAAATCTACGATGATTTAAATTACCATTTGATTCATTATATATGAAGTTAAAATGCTAACATTTTTGTTTCAAAATACTTTTTCTAAATTTGAGGAGTTCTTTTACTGTATAAGAATATAAGAAAATATACTTACTTTATATATTTCAATTTAATAAACATAATTTCATCCTTTGGTTGTGATTTGATCAATTTTTAATCCATCACTTACTACAAGAGATGAATATCCAAAATCACTAAAATTAACTTTTAACGGATCGTAAGATCTATAAAAGGGTAACAATATATTACTCCAAGATTTATTAAAATCAAAATGGTCAGAAAAAAGTAAGATAATATTTTAAATGAATGTTAATATATTAATCTCCAAAAATAAAAAATGAAACCAAAGGTTTAACATAGTTCATTACTTAAATAAATGACCATATATCCCAAATAACCTAAAAAACCTCAACATGAAAGAAGGTTTTAACCTTAAAGGTTATATCATACCCTTTAAAATTACATCTCAAAAACATAATAAAATTCTTCCCAAATAATTCTTTACGTTAAACTAAAAGGTCATATATACTTAAACCTAATAAAACATCTCATGAAATACCATTAGTTTTCCCAAAAATCAAATGAATAAATCCCATAATATGTTTCCAAAAATCAACTTAATATTTAACCTTCAAACTATCTAAGTAAAAACAATGTTACACTAACCAGTACATCATGTAAGCCAATGGTAGGTACTACACCCTTATCACCCTTAAGTTGTGGGTTCAAGCCCTACGTTCTTTCCGGATGAGTTATCACCCAATAAACGATTTTTCCTTTTTCTAAAAACATATTAATATAATTCCTATAACATTCCCATAACATTAATAATCCGACCAATTTGTAACCACTAGGGTTTTTTATATATCTTATTTTACCCAAAAAATCAAATAATCTTAATTAAATATCATTACCTTAACATCATAGATAGAGTAAATAATAAAGGTTATAAATAATCTTAAACTTATGTCCATATCATATAAAGGCATTATTACTCAAATATTTTTTTTACTAAAATCCATACTAAACCCAAGGGTTATATTATCATAAATGTCTCCCAAAATACTCTTAATCATTTTATACTTCTATAAATTAAAACATAAAAGGGGTACTCATTCCTTTAAACTTATGATCAACCTTATACTTATCAACCTAAGAAACTTTAGGTTTAACCTAGGATATCCATGGTTACCGTCTATTCAAATTATTTATAATGGTTCATAAAGAGTCTATGAGTTTCCAAATAAATCCCCTAGGAGTGTCAAACTAGCTGCGCAGTATGGCCTATTGTCGTGTACCAGGTAACACTCAAGTGAAGCCCGACATACCTTTTTTAGAGTTATTACCCCTAAGTACATCTGTTCCAGAACCAAATCCACTTTTAGTATCAAAATAGGGATGTGATTTCATAGAAACCACTCGCTCTAAACTTCACCAAAATTCTAGGATATTTTCCTATACATAAACTTATCCTCATACTTATCCTTAAACTTATACTTAGATTTATCCCTAGGGTTTTCACTAAGGTTTTATCATCCTAGTTTACAAAGGATAACTAAAACTTTCTTGTGATACCAACTATGGATACCCAAGCCTTTCACACATATTATTACATGATTTCTAAACATAAATATCCATTAATACAACTTAAAGATTATAAAGGCCCAATGTCTTTGGAATACTGGGTCCTTAATACATAAAAGGAACTAAAACATGACATCCTTATTTTATTCTCTATAGTGAGATCTTAAAATCTATTTGAGCTCCTAAATCTACATAGGATAAACTAGGGAATACATGAAAGAAAGGGTGAGATAAAAACCCCAGCAAGGGAATGAACATGATAAAGAAGCATAATATGTGAGTCAAAGGTATAACATGATATCATAAAACATAAGGAACATAAGTAATCACATAGAAAAATAACATAGAGAAAATGGTATCATAAGATCATATCATCATGGGAAATTTGGTAGCCACATAAAACATGAAAAAACATAATTCAAGGATAACTGCCAATAAAACATCGCATGGTGGATAGAGTCCCATAATGGATTAGGTTCACTCCCTAACCCCATACAGGATGTCTCATGAGACTAAATATTTACCCAATGCATTAGTGTGCTATCTGGGTTCAACCATCATAACATTTTCATGATATATGTATGCCACACAAAGGAAATCAATCATAAGGTATAATATAAAAATTATCCATGGAAAGAAAATGGGTTGTATAATCTTTCTTCATATCATATTCAAATGAAGTTTCATAATTAATGCATTTGAGAAATGATCATAAGACATGTATTACCCCATCAAAGGAAGGGATAATAAACTAGGTATATATGTGAGAGACATATATACATAATTTAGAAGAAATATATAACATAAAATGTTATTGTAGTTGATTAAAATACTTTTAAAAGGATTAAAAAAATTCTTAAGGAAAATAACCTTTTCATTTTGAGTAACATCAAAGGATTCCATCTTATCTAAAAAGTTATTTTGAAAGATCACTTTGAACATTTCTTGAGGAAAATACCCTTTACATTTTGAAAATAATTATTTAAAATATAAAAATTTATTAAAAAATAAAGAAAACATTTTTTTGAAAATAACCTTTGAAAATTAAAAAGAAATATTTAAAACATTGAGTGGTCATGATGACAAAAGTGTTCTGTTCATGCTGAATATGTTAAAAAAACAAATATTCCCTTTATATTTTTATAAGAAAAGTAAAAAAGTACCTCATTTAGAAAACAAACGGAATATAACTTTTTTTTTTGTAAAAATATAACTAAGGGTAAAAATTAATTTAAATAATCATAGTAAAACATTTTTGAAAATATTTTTAGATAACATGGATTTTAAATAAAAATTATTTTTGACTGAAGAGAGAATTGAAGTATGATTTTCTTAAAAACATTTTCTCAATAATTTTAAGTACCAAATAGTGGAAAATGTTACCATTAATTTAAAAAACCATGAATAAATAGTGGATAATAAAATTAAATGGGTTTATTTGAAAATAATCAGATAATTTCCTTTAATTTAAATTCAAGCATAAACAATCCCTATTAAAATGAGATTGAAACATAAACCCTTACCACTTTGGTAATTTTTGAATCATAACTCCCATAAATAAAGTAAATAAATTATAACTTAAAATACCATTATATATTAAGGATTAATGATATAATATGAAATTTGGAAGTATATAAACTATATAAAATAAACTAGGTGCATAAAATAACATGTGTATCAAAGAAGGAAGTTTTGAGACGAAACCCTTAAAAAGTTTGTATCATTGAGGTGAGAGTTAATAAATGAAGTTCTTATGTGTAAAAAATGTATATCTACACAAATACAAGTTAAAATAAAAAATAAATCAATAAAAGGTTATTTCACACATAATATTAGCATAATATAATCGACGAAGTAGACATATAACCCAATGAATGGAAATTGAGTTAAGAAACCCTTTACCTCACACTTCCCTTTAGTTGAGAACTACTTAAACTACTATATAGTGGTTTAAACATGTTATTAACGTATAAAATAATCATATTATCATTTATAATATCATATATGATCATTTTATAACATCTTATTACCTGTTCATTAATAATCTTACATTATCACTATTGTTTTAGGTGTTACTTGCCTTGTTTTCTCCTGCATGTTTCATCATGAAAGTTATAGGTCTTAAACATAGGTTATAGTTACATCATCTCTAGAATTAAATTAATGTTATAAATTATAATCATTATTTAATTTTGAAAATTGATAATGAATTACATTGCTTTGTGGAGGTGGTAGGCTGTACGCATGCACGAACAATGTTATAATTTCCTTAACAGGTGAAAGGGTAAGGAAGCATATTGTGTATTAATTTTATATAATCAATATCATTTAATATATATCACATATATTCATTAAATTTATATGTTTTTACCTTCCATGTAAATCTTTAGTGAAAAACAAATCACATCGCTTCGCGAGGTGGTAGTCCGCCGCACACACGAACGATGTTATCATTTATTCAATGTATGGTAAGGTAAAAAAATATATAATATATTTATTTTATATAACTATTAATATTTCATTAATATAATATATAAACTTAAAATTAATCCTTTTTACCTTCCATGTAAAGTGTAAGTGAAAAATGAATCACAACGCTTCGCGAGGTGGTAGTCTGCCGTACACATGAGCGACGCTATCGTATTCCCTATGGAATGGAAAGTAATAAGGTATATGTAATATTATCATAAAATAGGTATAATTATATCATAAATATAATATATAAACATTAAATGAATCATTATATATATATATATGTGAGAAGCGGTGATGGAAAATGAATTACGTCGGTTCGTGAGACAATAGTCCGCTGTACACACAATCATTAGTTTTGTTTCCCATTTAAGGGAGGATGAGATGGTTATAGGTCATGAAATTAATGTAAAAAAAATATTATTATATGTAATATAAATATTTTATTATATAAGTGTGGTTTAATAATTTTTTAATGATGTGGAAGAAGAAATAAAATAAAACACTCGGTTAAGGATGTTACCTCTTCTTCAAACAACTTATTTTGTTTTACACCAAAATGCTTCCTAAGTTGTATTTATGACCAAAAAAAGGCTTCATAGTGAGTTGATATAATTAAGGGAGTTATTTGGGTAGGTATTTTCTGAACCAATGGGTTATTTAATTGTATAAAAAAATATAGGGGTGGACTTTTATAAGTGGGGGAGAGGACACACATAGAATTTTTGAAAAGAAAGAATTCCGCCCATATTTTTCTCATGAAAAAAGGATAAAAAATGTACCATTTTATAACCTTATAATATATAAGGTCTAAATATTACCATAAAATAAAAATTAGACAAGTTTTGGGTCATTTTTAACCCTTTTATTTTTAGTTTAACCCCTTAGTAAACCCGTTTTTACCTTAATTGCAATAAATAATTTTTTTATCATTTTCACTATTCATTATGTTAGAAAATTAAGTTGATATTATTATATTGTATAAATTATTATTATTAAAAATATGAAATATTTTTTTTCAAAATTTATCTCATATAATTTTTATAATTTAATTTAAAATTAATCCTGTAGATGTGTCTAAAAAACGATTTTCCAAAAGAAAAACTTTCAAATGTTTAATAAGTTTTTATATAAAAATTCAATAAGAAATTGATTCCAATGAACTAATTTGGATTAATTAATATATAATTTAACTAATTTTACTTTTAAAACTAAATTAAAATAAAACATTTCTTGTAAATTATTTAAATTAAAAGGCATGTTTTTAATAAAAATCAGTATTTTTTCACTATTCATTGAAAAATGAAACTTTTAAATAAAATCCAAAAAATTCACCCAAGCTAATTTTTATATTATGATTTCAAAAAGTAAATCTAATTTTATAAAATAAATTTTCTAAGAGTGGTAAAAATTAATTTTAAAAATATGTGTGCAAAACATGATAAAACTACTTTTTAGAAAAATTCAGCTTTTCAAAAAACATTTCTTTTTCTTTCAAATGATTCTTATTTTAATTATAATAAATATATTATCATTGAATTTATTTTATAAATGTGTATACCATATATTTTTTATAATTTACTTAGTCCTATTAATACTCACCAACTTAATGTCTAGGTTACAATGGCCATGTTTAAGTAATAGTATTTTAATAAAGTATCACATTTTGTTTAAACCCAGTGTTGCGTGCATCAGAAACTATTGAAGAGATTGAGTTTATTTTAAAAGAAATATATGGTAAAGTATTGGGTTGTTACATTATATTCTAATATTGATGTTTTCTATCATATATGTTATCCAACATGATGTTCCTCTTTTAAAATCTCGAGGTGTTACACACAACTTCTCATAGGCCCCAACATCGTGTGCTAGAATCAACGAATATCCATAATCATATACCATAATCATATCATAAAACACATAATCATTGGTCCCATAAAATATCCAAACAAAACCTCATAACTAGGTCAGTAGGGTATCATGAATGTAAATGGAATCAAACTCATTCCCCCATCCTACCCAATACAAAAAAACAACAGATTAACAATGATTTTTTAGAGGGGATTATGCACAACCCCATATAAATTCATTTTAGAGGGGGGGGGGGGGTTATGCACAAACCCTATAATTTTTTTAGCATATTTTATTTGTAATATTTGGTTGGATTTTATAGGTAGTTGTGTCAAAACCACTGCTAATTTAATAATTAGTGGCCCTATATATTCAATTGGATTTTAGAGGCGATATATATATACATATAATATTCATATGGATATTAGAGGATATATATATATATATATATATATATATATATATAACATGGATTTTTTAAAGGAAATAGTGGGGATTCACAACCTACTCTAGTCTCTTAAATTAGAGGGGGTTCATGAACTATTGTTAATCCCTTAGATTAGAGGGGGTTTTGAACCCCCTTTAATTTAAGATATTTATCGGGGGCTGTGAATCCCCTACAATTTAAGATATTTAGAGGGGGTTCAAAACTCCCTCTAATATATAACATTCGAGGGGGTTTTGACCCCCCTATAATTTAAGATATTTAGAGGGGGTTGTGAACCCCCTCTAATTCATGACATTAGAGGGGGTTTTAAACCCCCCTAATTTAAGATATTTAGAGGGGGTTGTAACCCCCTTCTAATTTATGATATTATTGGGGGTTCATGAATCGCCACTAATCCCTTTGATTAGAGGGGTTTTTTAACCCCCTCTAATTATTTATTTATTTATTTAAAATAAATCTCATATAAATTCAAATCTTATAATATACATGTGTAAGTGTCCTTGTTTGTGTGTGTGTATATATATATTACATAAACACATTATATAAATGTATTTAAATGCATTATAAACACACACACACACACACATATATAAATAAATTATATAAATACATTAAATAAATATTTATACATATGAACAAAAATTTATGCATATAGAAATATTGGTATACATAATATAAATGTAATTATAAATATATTTAATCAAATATATAAAATTTATATATGGTTTTAAAAATATTATACATTTATATTATGATTTATATTATACATATATTATATTAAATACATTTTTATTGCATATTTATGTATAAATATATTTATATTATATTATGTATACAAATAAATATAATATAGACTAAATTGAATATAAATATAAATATAAATATTATATTATAAATATTTTATTATATAAAAATTTATATATATTATATAATTATTATACATATATTTTATTATACCATATTAATTATAAATTAATTTAGTATATATATATATCATTTAATTATATTATATATTTCCAATTATATGATTGTATTTAATTATATTTATATGTATACATAAATATAATTGTATAATTTTAGGTATATTTACATATATTTATTTGTATAAATTTTATTTCATATAATATTGATTACATATAACATAAAATCATAAAAATATTATATAAATATATACATAAATATAATTTATTTAAAAAATATATCATATAAAAACTCAAGCTTGCAGTTTTTATAATTTATATAATAATAATAATAAATATATTTTTAAATAATATATATTTTATTTTATATGATATACAATTAATATTATATGATATACAATTTATATAAATAAATATATATTAATGTACACAACATTATACAACTATATTTATTGAAATGCATATATATTAATGTACATAATATTATACAATTATATTTATTGAAATACATTATATTAATATACATAATATTATACAAATATATTTATTGAAATAAATATATATTAATGTGTATAATAATAAATATATGTATTGAAATACATTATATAAATATTTTTATAAATTGTATTTTATATATCATTAATTAAATATTTGTATAAGTTTTATTTCATATATAATATTTTTATAAATTGTATTTCATATAATATTAATTATCTATAATATAAATATTTGTATAAATTTTATTTCATATATATGTATTTCATATATTATTAATTATATATAAATTATATATAATATTATAAAATTTATACAAATAAATACATATTAATATTAATAATAAATATATGTATTGAAATACATTATATAAATATATTAAATAATATATTAAATATATATATATATATATATATATATATATTACATAAATAAACATGTACATAATATATAAATATGTATTTAAGTTTATAAATAATTTACATAAATATATTTATAAATATATAAATATATAAATATATGTGTATATACATATAATATAAATAGAATTATAAAATATATTTAGTTAAATGTATGTAAATACACATACAAAACATATAGTTTATATAAATGTATAAATTTAATATAATATAAATTTATTATAATATAAATATATAAACACATAATATAAATATATATTTTAATTCATATAAATATATATAGGTTATTTATTTATATGTAATTTAAATTTTATTCAAATAATATTTATTTGAATTAGCTTACTAATACATATATCTATAAATATATTAATACGTATATAAGCATGAAAGAACAATTACTGTAGTGGAAGAGGCGCCGACATTTGTGATGGAGGGAAGGGGTTCGAAACCCGCTGGAGGATCTTTTATGCGAGCCTTGTAAAGGTGTGTTGGGCGTGGGTGACACGCTGTATGAAACTGCATGGAGGGGGGATCAAAGGGGGGAACTAGAGGGCGAGATGGGGGGATTACACAGGGAACTAGAGGGCGGGATGGGGTGATTACATGGGGAACTGGACAGGTGGGGGGGGGGGGGTGTCACGCGGGTAGGGCAGGAAGTGAACCAGATGGGGGTGGGGGTGTCGACGGGAAAAGGAACTAGGGGTGGGTTGGGGGAAAGGGTGGGGCATGTTAATTGATTAAAAAACAATATAAATAATTAGAGGTGGTTGATAGAAACCACCTCTAATGAAGCTCATATTAGAGGCAATTAGAGGCAGTTTTAACCGCCTTTAATTGAGTTAATAATAGAGGCGACCTAGAACCACCAATAATATATAGCATATAACTCTTTTAGAGGTGGTTTTCAACCACCACTAAATTGTCTCGCACATTAGAGGGGGTTAAATCCCCCTCTAATACAAGATTCTTCAGTGACATTAGAGGGGGTTTTAACTGCCACTAATGTAACCTCCACTAAATTCAAGGCTATTTTACCAATAGTTCCTCAAAACCGCCTCTAACAACAATAGGCAGACACATTAGTAGCGGTTCCTCATAACTACCGCTGACGTGTTTAGAATAAGTTATAACCTCTTCTAAACTACAAAATAACCCCCTCTAATCGGGTCATTTTTTTATAGTGACCACACCTGAAACCCATTACATATCACATCTTCTCATCGTCAGGAATCGTCACCGTGTTGTCATCGGCTAGTACTCACCACCAACTAGGTACCATCACCACATACTAATACTAAAGGGAGAGTAGGGAAGAGAGATCAGTCAACCATTTTTCCTTGCCAACCTAGATGTTTGGGGAAAACACCTGAAACCCAAAATATCTGGGTGTCATTAAGGTTATCCAACTCAAGTGGGGTGCATAAAGAAATCACTGGAAAATACATGGTATAAAAGGTACACACAATATCCAGACTAAGGGTTCTCATCTAACACCACCATCATAGCCTATATCACTACTAAATCACTGCATGATATCCACCACCAATTTCTACCACCATTTAACGCAACCCACCACACAAGACAAATGCAATACACAACCCATAATTCCTCTTTCTATTTACAAATCAACCATTTTTCTTGATTTAACTATTTATCAACCAAGTTACATTTATTAATCCATTTAATCCCATATTTAATGATAAACCTCTCACAAGAACACCCCATGTTCAATTAAAAAATTTCACATTTCAGTCTAACCCATTTATTATCATTCAATTCATTAACCAATTACTACACAATTAATTTCAGCCTATGATTATTCAATTTCCGGCCTTGTCTCATCATTACTAGACTCATCCTATAGTTACTGAGAAACTACCAGACATTCCACAACATAATATCCCATCCATATCACAACAACAATGTAACACCTCACTATCAGGTCATCACCACAACTCAACCATCACACGTCAATAACCATAATCTAACCACCATAACCAATGCTCAACATATACCATGGAAAATCAGTCACAACCCCATTGAATTAACATATTCCACCTTCAAGTTGATCAGCACCATCACCAATCAAACTGTAAGATCCCATGTCTTGGGACGAGTTTAAAATTACAAAGGAATTTGAGTTTTACATTAAGTGGATGAGAAAAATCACAAAACAAGATTTGGAAATAAATTTAGAGAGTTAAAACACTTCAATTTCTTGTCTTTAGATAGTTTTTAATTACTAATAGGTGTATCAGGTGACCAGTTAAGTTTTAAAAGCTTTGGGATTCAAAAATTCAGTTTCAAGAGGAAGCATCCTAGGGTGCATGGTTGATACATAATTAGTGCTAACTGTGCATGCCAAACCATGTAGCCTATTTTTATAGGCACACAACTAGTTTAACTATGTGAGGTGGCTTAAAAAACCATGCAGTTTGTTGCAAAGGTGCAGAGGGATCCTCATGGTTGACACACGATTCTGTAAATTATGTAAGGTGATTGTGAAATAGGGTGTTTCTTGGGATAGTGATCCCACAAGGTTGGAAAAAAAATTCTTAACCGTGCGACCTAACCTTGCGAATCATTAAAAGGGTAACAATTAACATTTTAACTCTCTAAACTTAAATGAGTTTCACCCCATTTTCTTCCTCAATCATTCCCAAAAGCTCCCTGTATGAACCCTCCTCTTCCTCACCTTCTCCATGGTAGATCTTCCTTATTCTTGGTCTAATTTGAACACTTATACATGCATTGGAAGCCTAGAGGCGAGTCTACCACTTCTCTTACATTTTTTCTCTGTTTTACTTACTCTATGAAATTATATTGTTGTGTGAGTTAATATGCCTTTATTTATTGATTTTGTTTGGTTATTCATTTTCTCTCATTTCAAATCGAGTCAACAGATGATATCGGATGAGTAAATCTTCCTAAGCATGAGGTAGGTGGTCTAGATGATTTTCCCTTAAAGTTTCCTCATTTATAAAATGTTTCATTGTGTAGAATGCTAGAAAATATGATAATTATTGTTGGTCAAAATGATTATAACAAAGACAGAGACACAAGGGGGGGGGGGTGGATTGTGTTCTTCAGAAACTTCGACAAATTCAGAACTCTCCTTTTGTTATGCAGTGAAATGTTCCTTCTCTAAAAGATGAGTGAGTAGTGGAAATAAATAAATGAAATGAACACAATGATGTATAGTGGAATAGGGCATAAAGATCCCATAGTCCACTCAACCAATGCTCAACTCCAAAAGCTTGGGGATTTTAATATAAGGTCCTCTTATCCTAAGACCTTTAAAAAAAATTGAGTGCATGAATTTGACACCTTAAAATTATTTTACATGGACTTATAATGATTATATAGGGAACCAAATATCCATAACTTAGTACAAGAAGCTGACACTTCACCATGACCGAGTGAAAGCAATTAAAACTCAAATAAATCAAAAGAGTTTGGTTTGTTTGATGGTACATGTTAAATTTCACAGTTGCAACAAAAACTAACAGATGAAATCCAATCTTCAATATAGAACAACAATAAATAGATCTTCAACATTGCATAGGCTTTCTTTAAAAAACAACAAAGAAAAACACCAGATAGATGTTTAAATATATATGTATCTAAAGTGTAGCTTTAAACAATGCTTTATTGTTCTTGCATAAGAAGATGTAATAATTAAATGCAGTATAAGTGACAACAATAATAGTAGCCATGAGTCGATAGATCAAAATACGTATGTCTCCAAAGTGTATCTCTAAAGGTAATGGAAAGATTTTTGTTTTAGTATATTCTATTTTGTATATGTATATGTGTGTATATCTCTAAATCTATATATTCTGAGGAATAGTATCTTGATATTTATACAGCAGGTTGAATAGCTCTAGGTCAAACCAGCTCTAGAAATATCACACAATAAATCATGAATATTTGAATTCAAAAACATTCAATAGAGTCATAACTTCCCATAAGAATGGTAACGATTTACTCCATTGAATACAAGCCTTTAAAACAATCATGATGATCCTTTAAATTGATCATAAAATAACTTTTAATATATCTTTACTTCCATCTAGACCACTGCATAAATCTTGGATAATATCATGGATTTAAAAATCCATCGTTGAAAATATATGGTTGATTACAAAAGTAGGGTTGAAAATATACGGTTGATTACAAAAGTAGGGTTGATGTACCATACATTTGTTTCCTCAAATGTAGGGTTGATTCTAAATGCAACGTTTCTTAACCATACTTTCTCGACAATGTAGGGTATATGATCCATATGTGCTGATTCAATATAGGGTCGATTCCTTACGTTATGCTTGTATATGTAGGGTATGAACAATGTTTCCAGAATATGATTAAACACATCCAGAATACTTTATGAAATATTCCCCATAAATCAATGACTTGAATATATTTCAAGAATAAATATTTCCATGAATATTAATTTCCTAAAAGTCACTTTAAAGTAAATTCATTAGTAACACAAATGTGGGCGTTTGTGAGCATCAAAACCAAAAATAAATTAATGAAATTATTGAATCAACACTTTCTCAACAATTGCCTCTTTAAATTGGAATTTTTAAAAATTGATTCCTAAAGTCTAATAGAGACCATGTATAAGTTTGCTTTACATTGCTGGAGGTTAACAACCTTGACTCAAACCACCCCTTAGGGTGATTTTGGCTTAATGTCATAGTGACATTTCTTTTTACATAACCAAAAATAACCCATAAGGTGTGTTTGGATTGAGACATTGTGAGGCCCCAAATTTCACTCTACTTTAAGTAATGAAACCACCCCTGAAGGTCTTTTGTCCACGAAACTTATATTATGTGACTCTTAGGAGGTTCGTGTAATTTTTTTAGGTTTTTTAGAACCATATTAAGCACTTAGAGCATCTTGAGGAAATTCCAGAGCCTAGTTATTTTCTTTTTTTTGTTTTCTTAAAGGATATGAACTGTTTTGATTAAAACTGGATATATCATCTTACGGAAAATTTTAGGTAATCCCTCTATAGGTGTGATATAAATTTAATGGATGTTTTTGTAAGGAACTAACCTTAAACATTACATAATATAGTGATTTTAAACTAGAATTCACATGATTAAAAATCTAATTATCTTTTAGTTTTATAATTTTAGAGTATTATGACTAACTAATACATGATAAAAACATATATTATAGGTGGAAACATATACAAAATATCCATTTTTTCATAAAATAAAAGTCTTTAAAATAAAAAATGTTCTCTTTTTATAAAAAATCTTCACAATTATCCCCTTGATCTCATCCTTATCTCTATTCACCCTTAAATCATATGAAAAACATTTTAAAACTTGGTATGAGTGTAAAAGATCAATAAGGGACATAAAGAAAGTAAAATTTTAGTCTAGTGAAAACACATAAAAACATTTTTATGAAAACATACCTTTTCATCCTGAAAAAAGAATCATCTTTTCAGAAATATTATTATCTTACCTTTTGAAAATCAGATGATTTTAATGAAAATTCATTAGAAATAATATAAAATATAAGTAGGCAATTTGGGACATAATTTTAGATATCACTATTATAAATGGAGTATCCAATATGTACAACCTCCAACTCTAGAGTACCCAATACATTGGAGGTTATAACATAACCACCCATTCTTGCCTTATCACAGAACCACCCATCATTGGTTAATAACACAACCATCCATCCTTGGGTTATCATATAATCACCCGTAATTGGTTAATAAGATAACCAACCATCATAATAAAAAATTCCAAATAACTATAACATAAATATAAATCATTAAATATTTCATCATAAAAACACTCTTTGAAAAAAATAAACTTTTCATTATAAAATCACTCATTTTTGGAAAATTTCTACATACAATGAAAAAAATTTTATTTGAAAGTAACCAGATAAAATTGTAAAGTAAGATTCAAAATATTAATGTGACATGAATATGGAAATTTATCTCATGCCATATATGTTAAAAAACATTCCTTTAGTATTTTTTAAAAAGAAACATTTAAAGAAGTTTTTTAAAGGAAAGTCACATACAAATATCATATCATGGAAGTGAGTGTTAATAAAAAAATAGATTATGTGTATCCTATGTAAATACACATAAAAAAATTAGAAATAAAACATAATAAAATCAAAATTCATTTCACACATAATCTTAAAAATACATTATCAATGAAGTCGAAGTTTAACCTAAAGAATGAAAATTGGGTTAAAAATTCCCTTACATAAAACCTTAAAAGGATCTCTTTTTGAAAAAAATTGAGAGAAACTTTAAAAATAACTTTTAAAACATTATTTTAAAAATAAATAAATTCATAAAAATAATTTTTAAAATATAAAAGATAAATATTTAGAAAATAAACCTTTAAACCATTTAAAACATGTTTTTTAGTTAAAGAGTCCCTTACCTTGTATCTGAAAGTTCTACACTTGCTATTAATATCCTGGATAATACAATTAGATTCATTAATTAATTAATTTAGAAAATTTCACATCTATATTTTATTTATTATAATTTTATTAATTTTATTTATTTCTATTTCAATGAGTTATATAGATCAATTTCTTCGTTCTGGGAGCGTTCGTTTCAAGGTTTCATAGTTGGTTCAATCGAGTATAATTATGGATGTTCTTGTAAAATGGTAATATAAATCCATAAGTGAAATTAAATGATATTAATGAATTTAAAAAATTATAAATGGTACCATATATAATTTTTATTTATTATACGAGGATGATTCATTTGATAAAAACATTAATGACAAATGGTTTATTTTGGCGGTTTTTCCAACCATCATGAACTAGTTTCATTTTATTTCATATTATTCCAATATATTAGTTAAATAACATTAAATAAGTTATAATATACCTAATAAAATATTATTTAATTATAATAATATTTTTATGACCAGCCTTGATGGTGGTAATAGAAAAAAAAAATCTTTATCCACAAAGACGGTTAACCGCAATAATTTGGACAATGGTTTTGTTTCTTTGAATACGAGGAGATGAGAAAAGGAATGGATATAATATATTCCATTAGAAACATAAAATTATAGTATATAAATTATAAAATAGTTATTATGATTTTATGTATGAATAAGGTGAGGATAAAGTATAAGAATAAAAGAAATTAAGAGAGGTTCTTTGAGAAAGTTACCTCTTGAATATCACCTCCTTGAAAGACCCCTTAAGGACCTTAGAATTGGTCTTTTGGTGAGACCATAAGTACTTGGATGTGGGGATAGATATAAGGAGATTTTTTTTCAGATATTTTAATATATTAAAGTATTTTTAGGAGAAATTGGGTGGTGAGGAGTGGTATTTATACTTAAGGAGAGGTGGTTTTAATTGACTACATAATGATTATTTTATATTTAATGCCAACCACATTTGAGTGGAATTAATTACAATGAATTAGATTTATAATTAATTTTTTAAAGGGTTGTTATGCTATATAAACACATAAAACACCAATTTAAAGTTTTATTTTTTAGGTATTTTTATATTTTATCTTTTTTACTTTAACCCGTTTCATTATTTTACCTATACTGTGATAAATATTTTTTTTACCACAATAAATTTTTATGCATAAAAATAAAAATGAAACTACCACCTAATTTGGAACTTATTATTCTAAATATGTAATCCATTTTACCAAATTCAATTCAAAGAATTTTTAAAAATTAGATTTGAAACAAAACCCACAGACGTGATGAAAAAGAAAGTTCTCAAGAAGTGTATTTTTCAAGAAAAAGATGATTTTATATTAACTCTATGAATAATAATAATCATTGTATGGAAATATATTAATATTTAATGATATATAATATATAAATTTCATTTAAATCATTCCCATTAGGTATTATTTTAATTAATTAAAAAGGAGAAACATTATATACTTTAAAACAGTTTTCAGAAAAATCCCATTTTTAAACCCAAAAATAATCTTATTATAAAATACAATATAAAGATGATTAAAAAGAATTTAAGTGGTTGAAATATAAATAAATAATACTTATGTTACTTTAAATCAAATTAAAAACATAATTTTACTTTTAAATTGTTTAATTTATTTAAAATAAATGATATTTTTACAAAAATCAGCATTTTCACTATTCATTGAAAACCCAATATTTTTCAAAAAATATAAAAATTACACCCAAATTAAAACATGATATTATAATTTAAAAAATTAAGTTAAATTTATGAAATTAATTTTCTAAAATTTCCAAAAATTAATTATAATATTATATCATAAAATGCAATAAAATCCATTTTTTAAAGAAAATGTTTTTTTGAAGAACAAAATAAATTTATAAATATCTAGTAATTATTTAAAAATAATTAATTAATACATTATAAATGAGTATTACCATTATATATTTCATAATTTTAGTAATACTATTCATTCCCACCAATTTAATGGCCATGTTATAATGGTCACATTTAAATAATAATATTTAGTTATTTGTTTAAGCTCGATGTGAGGTATCTTGTATGATATTGAACATAGTTTTTCCTTTTTAAATATATATATTTTAAATTCTCCTCTTAAATAAATTTCATCCCCACAATTTGAAATCGGGATAAAAAATTAGTGGTTTGAATTTTCAAAATACCTTTGTTGAAATCCCACATCACAAAAAGGATCAATAAAACTTCCACTTGAAAAGTAAGAAAGGAAAGTATGAAGGTCACATGAGATAACACATACTAGGTTTTTGTGTCAGAAAACATGAACATGAAAGAGAAAATATAATACCCATGGACTAATATAGAGTGATATAGAACATGGTTATGAGAAATTTGACCATCATAAGTCTATGATAGGTTAAAAGGCTATTGATTTCTCGAAATAAAAAGTACTTGAATATTGTTTTTGTTTTGAAATATTTTTTATAGAGTTAAAGAATTATTTTACTACCTAGAATAAGAACATAATGAAATATAATTACTTAAAAAGTATAATTTCATCCTCACATTTTCTCTAAATTATGAGTATTCAAGATGAATTTTCATACCTGAAGCATCAGAGTCAACTTTTAAAAATCACAAAATACAAAACGTATATATATATATATATATATTCCTCAAATATTTAGTCCTTAACCAAAAACCAATATGGTTAGTACAAGATAATATAATTCTAAAAAAAACCTTTATATGATTAAAAACTACTTTAATATCCAAAATTCAACAGTAGTACCCAAAGTTTGACATAGATCATTCTAAAAATAACTATCTTTAAAATCCATGAAAATATTCTAGAATAATATTGAACCAAAAAATAAGAAGGATTTGATCACATAGTCTTACAAGATAAATTTAATATTTATCTTCAAATAATATCAATTAGTCTTAAAGTATCATACTAAAAATGTAATTTCTAAAATCACATAATCTCCAGGATATGTTAATCATTTCCACAAATCACCTAAATCATCATAAAACCACATTATGATCATATATTTTCACAAAATATAATTCATCCTTTATTACTCAAATAAAATCCCATAGTATTAAATTTACCTTAATCATATAGGGTTCCAAAAATAGTGAGCATCTTCTGAAATAACATTTATCACTTAATACCCAAATCAATTTCCAATCCTATGGTTATCTATATGATAAAACATATGATCCCAAAATGAAATTAAACATTATCCATCATATTGCTTAAATAAAGAAAATAAATTTCATATTAACCAAAAATCATGTAGGCCGGTGGTAGGTGATTCACCCCTGTCACCCTTCGGTTGTGGGTTCAATCCCCACATCCTTTCCAGATGTTCTATGTTGTCACCCATCCTTTAGGTTATCCTTTTTTAAAACTATAATAATATAATCCTTATAAAATTTCATAAAAGAGAGAATCATCTGAAAAAATGAACTTAATACATTCAATATTAAATAAATGTTTTATCCTCAAATGTTATCTCATACCTTTCATTATGCATCCCAAAAACTAATAACCCATAATTACCTCAAAATCAAAGATCATATAAACCCTAAAGGTTATCCACATAAAATTCTTCATCAAATAAAAAAATGAAAAGATAAACTTAAGGGTTACATATAACTCAATATCAATAAAAGTCTCCCAAATTAATCCCATCATCAAAAGAGTATTAATACATCTAAATAGTTCATTATAAATAACTATTGAATCCCTTATATGTAGACATCTTAATTATTTAGAGTTATTAATAATCCATTAACCATGATTTTACATCTTATTCCATAATAATTATTTCCTATAAATAAAAATATGAATCATGTTTTAAGATTAAATAATCTCAAAATATGATCCAATAAATAATCCATACTTTTCATATGTCATTTTTAGTTTTTTCATCTTTAACTATAATGGAATTAGGCATTGCTAAACAGATATCTATATGGTCCTTCTGAGACCCTTTTTGATCCTTCTTACTAGGACATAAATTTTCATAATGAACATACTTACCACATCTAAAACATTCAATTGATAACTCAGGGAGAACTTATTTTCCCTTAATGAGTTAACCAACAATTTCTTTTTTTTCTTGGATGATTATTTCCTTTTGACCTCATATAAAATATCTTTTTATCTTTTTAAGACATTTTACCAGGTGCTTATTTCCACATTATTCACACATAGGTCATTGATTATATTTACCTTTATTATTTTTATCACCTAAACTTCCATATGGCTTCATTTATCTCATATTTTATGCATTAGGAAGATCACCAAGGTTCAAGTGGTTAGTCATTACTCCCAGTAGCTAGTTTATAATAACCATAAGAGTCATAATTAAAACTCCATTTTCATTTGGTTTCTCATTTAAACAACCACCGCATTTTCCTTCAAATACATTATTACTTTGGTGCCTACTGGATCCAGACATTTACTAAAACCAAAAATGTTAGTGTGATCATATCAATAAAATCATAATATACCATCTTATGAGGAGGATAAATACTAAAATATCTTTATTCATGTTATCAAAAACTCATTAAATATAACCAAAATAACCATGAATCTCCCTAAAATGCTAAACATTGTGGTTATATATGACATTTAACTTCTGATTAAATAACATCCTAACCTCTAAAGTTATCTAAATTGAACTATGATACCAACTATAATGACTCGACCTTAAACATTACATATTCTAGTGATTTTAAACTAGAATTACCATTATTAAAAATCCAAGGATCTTTTAGGTTTAGAGTTTTAGATAATTAGGACTAA
This sequence comes from Viscum album, assembly GCA_963277665.1. Lineage (NCBI taxonomy): Eukaryota > Viridiplantae > Streptophyta > Magnoliopsida > Santalales > Viscaceae > Viscum > Viscum album. The sequence continues at coordinate 1,759,291,459 of OY728150.1, forward strand.
CTCATTTATGTTAAACCCATACATTATAGGTGGAAACATATACAAAATATCCCTTTTTTCTATAAAACAAGTCTTTAAAATAAAACATGTTCTATATTCATGAAAAATATTTAAAATTATACCCTTGATCTCATCCATGTCTCTATTCCACATTAAATCCAATTAAAAACATTTTAAAACTTTTTATGAGTATAAAATATTAGTAAGGGATATAAATAAAGGAAACCATTAGTCCAATTAAAACCCATAAAAATATTTCTATGAAAACATACATTTTCACCCTAAAAAAAGAATCTATTTTCAAAAAGATCACTATATTACCTTTTTAAAATCAATTTATTTTCATGAAAACCCATTAGAAAGAATATAAAATATCATTAGGTAACTTGGGTCATTATTTTTTATATCACTCTTACAAATTGAGTAACTAATATGGACAACCTCCAACTAAGAAGTACCTAATTCATTGGATGTTATAACGTAACCACCCATCCTTGGTTTATCAATGAACTGCCTGTCATTGGTTAATAACATAACCACTCATCATCATAAAAAATACCCATTAAACATAACATAAACATAAATCAGGAAATATTTTATCATAAAAACACTATTTTAAGAAAATAAACTTTTCATTATGAAATCACTCATTTTGGAAAACTGTACACATATAACGAGAAAAATTTTCTTTTTAAAGTAACCATATAAACTTGTAAAGTAAGATTAAAAATATTAAGGATATATGAAATCAGAAAGTTCCATTCATTAAATATATATATAAAAACATTCCTTTAGTATTTTGTAAAAATAAATATTTAAAGAAGTTTTTTTAAAATGAAATTCCCAAACAAATATCATATCATTGAAGTGAGAGTAAATAAAAAGAATAAATTATGAATATCTACTATAAATACACATAAAAAAGTTTAAATAAAACATAATAAAATCAAAATTTATTTCACATATAATATTAGCAATACATTATCAATGAAGTTTAAGTTTAACACAAATAATGGAGATTGGGTTAAGAATTCCAATACATAAAACCATAAAAGGATCCCTTTTTGAAAAAAATTGATTTTTTTTGAAAAAAAAAATTTTGAAAAAAAAATTTAAATATAAATAAATTCATAAAAATCATTTTAAAAACATTATATGTAAATATTTAGAAAATAAATCTTTAAAATATTTAGGATGAGGTATTTTAGTCAAAGAGTCCCTTACCTTGTGTCCAAAAGTTATGCACTTGCTCTTAATGTCTTGGATAATCAAATTTGATTAATTAATTACTTAATTATGAACTTTTTTACATATATAATTTATTTATTATAATTTTATTTAGTTCATTTATAGTCATTCTGATGAGTTATACAGATCAATTTTGTCGTTTTGGGGGCATTCGTTTCAAGGTTTCATAGTCAGTTCACTTGAGTATAATTATGGATGTTCTTGTAAAATGGGAATAAAAATTCAGAAGGGGAATGAAATGTTATTAATGAATTTAAATAAGTATAAATTTTCCCATATATAATTTTTATTTATTATATTAGGATGATTCGTTTGATAAAATTGTTAATGAAAAATGGTTAATCTATTTTGGCAGTTTTTCCATCCATCAAAAACTAGTTTCATTTTATTTCATATTATGTCTATATATTAGTTCCAAAACCTGAAATAAGTTATAATATAACTATTAAAATATTTTGTAACCATAATAATAGTTTTATGACCATACTTGAAGTCGGTAATGGAAAATGAAAAATCATCATCCACGAAGACGGTTAACCGCCATAATTTAGGTAATGGTTTCGTTTATTTGAATAAAAGGAGATGAGAAAAGGAATGAATATAAGATATTGTATTATAAACATAAAATTAAAGTATATAAATTATACATGAGTTATTATTCTTTGATGTATGAATGAGGTGGGGAGAAACTAGAAGAAGAGAAGAAATTAAGAGAGGTACTTTGAGAAAGTTACCTCTTGAATATCACCTCCTTGAAGGATCCCTTAAGGACATTGTAATTGGTATTTTGGTGATTAAATAATAAATTGGACGTTGGGATAGTGTTTAGGAGAGTTTTTAATAGATATTTTAAGAGATTCAAGTATTTTTAAGAGAAATTGTGTGGCGAGGAGTGGTATTTATACTTGAGGAGGGGTAGTTTCAAGTGATTAAATAATGATTATTTTATATTTAAAGCCAGACACATTTGAGTGACATTAATTACAATGAATTATATTGATAATTAATTTTTTAAAGACTTTTTTTGGTCTATAAACACATTAAAAACCCATTTAAAGTTTTATTTTTTAGTTATTTTAATCTTTTACCATTTAACTTTAATCTGTTTCATTATTTTACCTATACTGCGGTAAATCTTTTTTTACCATGATAATTTTTTTATAAATAAAAATAAAAATGAACCTACTACATAATTTGGGCCATTTTATTCCAAATATGGAATCCATTTTACAAAATTCAATTCACATAATTGGAAAAATTATATTTAAAACAAATCCTCTAGACGCGATGAAAAAGCGGGTTTTCAAGAAGTATAGTTTTCAAGAAAAAGATAATTTTATATTAAATATATGAATAATAATAATAATTATATGAAAATAAATTAATATTTAATTATATATAATCTATAAATTTCATTTAAAACATTTCCCATTATTTATTATTTTAATTAATTAAAAATAAGAAACATTATGTACTTTTAAACTGTTTTTAGAAAAATCCCATTTTTAAACTCAAATATAAACTTATTATAAAATACAATAAAAATATGATTAAAAAAATTTAATTGAATAAAATATAACTAAATAAAAATTATGTTACTTGAAATCAAATTCAAAATATAATGGTAATTTTAAATTGTTTAATTTATTGAAAAGAAATGACATTTTTACAAAAATCGGCATTTTCACTATTCACTGAAAAACCAAAACATTTTGAAAAACCTAAAATAATTCACCCCAAGTAAAACTTTTATTATTATTTAAAAAATGAATTTAATTTTATGAAATTAATTTTATAAAATTTCCAAAAAATATTTTTAATATTCACTCATAAAATGAAATAAAAGTTATTTTTTGAAGAAAACTTATTTTCTGAAGAACAAAATGGATTTCTAAAAATATAATACTTATTTAAAAATAATTAATTAATACATTATAAATGAGTATGTACATTAATATATTTCATAATTTTAGTAATTCTATTCATACCCAAAAATTTAATGTTCAGGTTATAACGGTCATATTTAAATAATAATATTTAGTTTTTTGTTTAGGCTTAATGTGGCTTATATTGTATGATATTGAACATAATATTTCCTTTTAAAATATTAGGATGTTAAAGTTGTAATATTATTTCCTATAATTTCACCTAATCATTATATGATTAACTTGCCTTGAATTTCCCTCTTGGAATTCCATGCTATTTATGAATTTTACCTTAGTCACTGTGGACTGAAATGAAAATTAAATGAAATGTAAAGGGTGTGGATAGTTCACTTTGACCCTTGATTAATTATTAATTTATTTTTGGGTTATCTATTTTAAATGAAATTATTAATGATATTAATTTTTTATCAAATGATTTGAATGCTACTCTTGGCCCTTTGTCATTTATAAATGAAAAAGGAAATTGAATGGATTAAATTGAATTAAATGAAATGCAAAGGGTGTGGATAATTCACCCAACTTTTGATTAATTATACTATTCTTTGGGAGAAACTTGGATTCTAATATGTAATTCCTTTTTTGGTCTTATAGGGAAATTAAATTATACCATTCCTTGTTCGACACTTGGATTATGATATGAAATTCCTTGGATAGGCTCATAGGACAATGTAATAATAATATGCCTTGGGAGATACTTGGATTTTGATATGGAATGGCTTGGATGGGCTCATAAGAAAATGGAATTATATTATTCCTTGGTAAATACTTGTATTCCTACATGGAATGTCTTGTATGGGATTATAGTACATATTGATTTAAATGAATTTTAAAAAGGATATGAGTAATTCACGTAGCCTATGCTCACTTATTATATTATACTTGATTTTTATTTAGAATGCCTTGGATTTATTCCTTGGTTTTTCTTAGTTATTATATAATAATTCCGATATTCCTATCCACGGATTCATTTGTATGTATGGGATTTTATCCATGGGTCCTATGACCATATTGTTATTATTATGATCATTGTTGTAATTATTATTTACAGTCTGACTGTTCCAAAGTTGGTGGTACTTCTTGGTACACATACACTTTTCTTATTTATATATTACACACTATATTGTTTTATACCCATATACTATATATGTATTAGATGTCATTGGTGGTGGCCTGTTGAGTTTTACCCACACCCTATTCAGGATGATCTTTGGTACCCGAATAGATCTCCTGACTATATGTTAGGACTTGGCTCATGCCTCTTTATTATTATATCACCTGGGATAGGATATGGAATGGTAGTTGCGGCTAAGATTGTACTTAGGCTGAATTTCAGAGTTAGAGTCTTTTATTTATTTACTTTTTTGTCTATTTATCCTTGTTGTATGTACTACCTATTGTATTTTTTTTTCTGACTTGTGTTTTATAACATCTCATTTTCATGCATGGTTGATTGTTTAGAACTTTCCAGGTTATATAGTTATTATTATCACCCACTGTTATTCCATTTTATTTATTCCTATACTATTTTTAATATTGATCCATAGGTTATATGTAATGACTTGAACTGTTATAAATAAAATTTCCCATGTGATCTAATTAAATGTATTATTATGTATTATGTTTATAAAAAACACATGAAATTATTTGGTTTTATTATATCATATCAGTTTTAAAAGACCTTTAATCATCATTATTATTGGTAATATAGCCATTGAATAGTGATCACATGATTAATATAAATATAGGGTTTTTAAAAATCCAATTGACACTGAAAAAGGAAGTGATGGACTCAACCTGTAGAATCATACCATATGAATCCCATTTATCAGAGCTTATAAGGGAGATAACATCACTGAGATTTTTCCTTAACCAATCCCAAGTTGATATCCAACAACTTAATCATGAGAGAAACCGTTTACATGAGAAGTTCAAGCTTATTAAGACTACGACCCAAACCATACACGTCGAACCACCCCATGAAAGTCTCATCATCACACACCTTACTCTTAAGGAGTTTATGAGTGTATTAAAGGGATATGTATCAAGAACCTAGTCATATGAGTATGTAAATTATTTTTTATAGAATAATGGATAAATTTTCATCATATTATTGTTACTTTATAAATGATTTTTATTTTGATACAACAAAACACAAATAATATTTTTGGGTAATATTCAAATTCAATTAAAGAATTTATTTAGATGAATTAATGTATTTTTGAAATAAATAATATTTTAATAAAATATTATTATTAAATAATTTTTATTAAACATAAATGATCATATAATTTTTATGAATTCAAAGGTAATTTTTATAAGGGTCAAAAAACTGTTATTGTTAAAAAACCCAGCATTTCTTAATAAATGTCATTTTTTATTTTAAAAGTGAAAATACACATATTTAGAAAATTATTTAGATAAAACAAATATCATTTTTTTAAATCATAACATCTAAATTATCCAATGGTGAATTTTTCATAATTTTCTAATACAGTCGAATTTTTAGGTAAAAATTAAATACCATATAAATATACTTTGTACATTATGAAATCATAATGACCTAAAAGTGATGTAATAAATACTATAAATGGAACCCACCAAAAAATATATTTTTTATATTTAAAATAATGATATTTTAAATTTATTTGATTAATTTTATAAATCTATTATGAATCCTCCAAAACCATTAATATATTTTAAGGTTTTAAAATCATTTATTTAAGAGTATGACTCACCACCACACAAGTAAGAGAATTATTTTATTAAGTTAGGAATTTGGACTTATAAAATAATTAAAACCACTCCCATATTGGAAGAAACCATGTAAAGGTTTATAGTTTTGGTTATTTTATTATATAGAGTCCAAAACCTAAGTTTGAGAAATAATAATGAAATCCCCACTCATTTCCAATATAAACCCAGAAAATCTCCCATTTATCTTCACTCAAAATCCTTTTAGAATGTCATTAATCTTACCTAACCTCTCTATAGTCCTCAAAAGGTTCCCCAAGCTCTCAATAATATCCTCACAAGTATTTGGAGTCACACACTCAAGTAAGGGATCCTCACTTTCTCTTCTTTATTCAAGTTTCTTTATTATCTCATGCCTTCTATTTACAATTAATAATGTTTGGATATGTCTTTTAATGTCCCTTTTACTTCCCATTTTATGTAAAAATTATTATATATCCATTTATCTCTAATAAACCCATTTTATGAATGTTTAAGTGATGTCGTTATGCTGCTGAAATTTCACTATGATTTTCCATGCCAACACAATTATTTAGTGAATACCATACCCATTTTATATAAAGGGAGTTCACCTTTATAAAATTATACTTAATTGAATTTGGAATTAAATTTATGTATTCCACACACCTTGATTATGGAATAAAATATTTTCATGAATGAATCCATGTTGTATGATCTATGTGGCACAGTTAAGCATGAGAATGAAATGAAAGTGGAAAGTGAACCCAAAATTATATTGCGCTCCAATACATTAGGTAATGTTTAGTCTCATGCGACATCATGTTGGGATAGGGAGTAAACCTAATTTATTTATGGTAATTTTTCCATCATGATTTATTATCATTTATCCTTGATCTATTTTTATGATGCAATGTTTTAAGTTCTTGCCACATTTCCCATGTTATGATTATCATGCTATATCATGCCTTGTTATTAATGTTTATTTTATTAACCATTGATATGAATATTGTCTAACATTTATTACATTATTGCATAATTATTCCCTTACCGAGATTTATATCTCACCCCTTTCTTAGGTATGTCCATAGGTTATCCCATGCAGTTTTAAGTACGAGCATGTTAAGGAAGTTTTCAATAAAGATGGCATTTTTTCCTATTTTAAATTGTTATGTAATGTACCTAATTACAAAAGACACTATAATTATTAATCTTTTGAATTGTATTAAGTGTAATATTATGTAATAAATCATTAATTAGTGTGTAATAAAGAAAAAGGTTGTTATAGTTGGTATCAAATGAAAAGTTTAGTTATTTTTGGGATTAGGATTAGAAAACTCTAGCGAAATCCTTAAGGATAAGACTAAATATAATAAAACATACCTAAATTTTGGTAAGTATTGATTAAGTGGTTTATTAATAAAATAAATACCTATCTAGATACTACAAGTGGATATGGTTCTAGCATAGATGTACCTAGGGTTAATAACTATGACAAGGTGTGTCGGGCCTAACTCGTTGTAACTTAGTACATGACAACAAGCCTTATTACATACCTGTTTTGAAACTCTCAGGGAATATGATTTATTAAAATCACAAGATCATTATGGAACATTATTAAGGGAATAATAAAATCTCCATTAAAATATATATTAGGAAATAGATCATGGATAACATAGATTGAAGCCTAGAAATTCATAAGTTAAGGAAATACATGTAATTTATAAGTTATCTCTTTAATGACATTGTATCCCCTTATAAGTGGTTAATAGTTTAAAAATACTCATCCTTAATTTTCTATTTATTTTATCTGATGGTAGGAAATATGATGAATCAGGTAAACAACCAATGCTAAGGACAATTTGATGACTGCTCTAATGAGATGGCCAACCCGATGAGAGCGGGAATCACAAACATTATGATGATACTCTCTCAGCTGAATTAGGTTTTTGAATAGAAAACCTAGATCAAGATGAGTGACAAAACCCCCCTAATAAATGAAAAGTTTCAATTGTGTCCTTTATACAACAAAGGCCCCCGACTTTCAATGGATCATCTTACCACTTAATCATGGAACAATGGATCAACTCCATTGAGAAGATCTTATCCATCCTTCAATGTTCTGAATAAGAGAAGGTTCTACTGGCTATTTATCATATGGAGGGAGAAGATGATTAGTTGTGGAAATTGATCAAGAATACAAATATTGAGGAAGAGATCAAAGTGATGGGGTGGAAGGAATTCCATAAAATGTTTTTCAATAAATATTTTCCTCACACTCTCTGACTTAAAATGGAAAGGTATTTACTTACCCTCAAGAAACAAATATGATAAATCTATCAGGTTGTATGAGAAAAACTTCACAAGAATTTCATGATACACCTCCAACTTTGTTGTTACCCATGAATGTATGGTTGACCACTTCTTTGGTGGGCTAAAACCTAGTCAACAAAAAGCCCCGACGATCCTTGATTTTGATATCCATGAGGAAATTGTATGATGTGCCTTCAAAGTTGAAATGGAGATTAGAAAATCTCAAGGGTATCATAGGGATAAGAATTGGAAAGTGGAGTTTAATTCTAGTGTTCCGATGGATAAATTGAATAGTTCTAAGAAGTTTCAACATCTCACTTGTCAAAGGTATAGAAAGAAGCACCCTGGAAATTGCCTAAGGGGGATGAGGAAATTCTTTAGGTGCTGGAAGGACACCTAGATAATGATTACCAATAGGAGAAACCATATAATATAATAGAGTAAAGGAATGATCTGGTAAAACCTTAGTGCATTTTTCATTAATTTAACTGTAAGGAACTAGGGAACTTTGCAAACTAATGCACTAAGCCAAGGGTTTTCAGAGACAACCAACAACCCCCAAGGAAGCAAGGGTGATATTTTTCCATCACAACTGCTGAGGTGAATCCTAACAATTAAGTGGTGACATAGACACTAGTTATCCATTTAATAATAAAAAACATACTTTTTTATTCTGGTTCTATGAATTCCTTCATATCATGAAATTTTAGTATAACTGTTCAAACACCACCACAAACCATGAAAGTAGAGTTGTCAGTGAAAATAAAAAATGAGGAAATTATTATATACCAAGTATATAACTCCTCCCATATCATAATTTATGGGATAAACTTCCCAAAAAACCTTTTCATACTCCCTTTGGTGGAATTTGATATAATTCTAGGTGTGGATTGACTTTCTCTATATAGATCCATCATAAATTGCTCTGAGAAGAAAATCACTCTCTGTATTGTGAATCGACCTCCAATTCTATAAAAATGAAAAGAGGAGGATGGATCTTCTTTCACACCAACATATCAAGAATGGATATTATTTCCCTATGAGAAAGTGTATTTTGACCTCAACTGTTTTGATAATCTCAATTATGTTTCAATATGCTTTGATAATCCCAAATAATGTTTATCTTTATAAATTATTCGTTTAATCTATGAAATCATATTATTATGTTGTTAAAATATCAAAATGAACATTGGAATTTGTTAATCAATGGTTATCTATGTTTACACTTATTTAGAAATGTTACTAACTCAATCTGAATATGATTTTCATAGAACAGATAAGTATTAAGTGTCGAGTCACTGATACAGACCTACCGGTACATAGTCTACCGATAAGAAAAGGTCACTGATAGACCAAGCTTCCTGTGACACAAGGTCACTGGTACAGAGTTACCGATACAAACAGACAGACAGAAAACTACTATTATTAAGTCCACTGATATAGACAGATACTGACAGACAACTACCGATACAAGTCTTCTGATACAGACAGACAGCTACCGATACAAGTCTGCTGATATAGACAGACAGTTACAGATACAAGTCTACTGATACAGACAGACGGCTACTGCTACATAGTCTACTGATACAAGAATTCCACCAGTAGAAAAGAGCTGCCGATACATAGAGCTACTGTTATAAAGAGTTACAACTACCGATAAAAGTTCACTGGTATAATTAGCCACCTACCGATAGAAGGATCCACCGATAAGATGAGCCACCGATAAGAGGATCTACCGATAGAAGGAGATACCGATAGAAGGAGCGACTGATACAAGCTCACTGATACTAAGAGCTACCGATGGAAATCAGTCACAGTTTCTCTAAACTCTATTTCTATTTGTTTATTTAGTAACAATCATATTTGATGTTTTTAATTCAACTTCAATTAATTAATGATGGTTGTTGGCATGTCAGGAAACCGTACCTCATACGTGTAAAAAGGTAATCATTCCTATTGCTGGAGCTGAAGGTGTATAAAAGGGAACCTCAAACTACTAAAGTTCTCTCTTAACAAGTCAGTCAGTCTTTCTATGCATATACACAACAACCTTTTGGAGATACACAAGGACTTACATGCATAGAAGAAGAAGGAAGGCTACATACTAAATCTGTAGAACCTGAACATTCAAGGAGTAAAGAGCTTCAACGACTTCACCGACACTCAAGCTGATCAAGACTGATCAACCTGGACCTAGAAGTCAAATGAAAAAAATGACACTCTGTTTTCTTGACAAAAACCAGAGAAGGACTCAAAGCTTCATCTACATCAATATGAAGAGTCCAGAGCTTCACTCAAAACACATAGAGCATTATAAACTCATCTCTATCTATTTATCTCTACTGTGTTTCATTTATTTACATTTTGAGCAGTGTGTGTGCTCTGTATTTTTAAGCACACCCTGTATCCTATGCTGAACTGGAGGATTTATAAATCCTCACTCAATCTATCCCTTACACTCTTATATCCCACTATGGATAGTGGTAGAGGTAAAGTGTGACCTGGATAGCCTGTGTGCTATTGTTTTTGTTTTTCCCACGAAGAAATGTGGTAGAGGTCATATGACCTGGAGAGTCTTTGTACTGTTGTTAACCCCGATCCAGGGTTTGGATCAAAGTTTATATAAATTTTTTGAGAGGACTAAGTCTCATCTTGAGACTGAACCTCTTGGTTAAAACTGCTGTGCTTGTTTATTTTGTTTTAAACAATATTGAATATTCCACTCCTCAGTACTTTGAAATAAAAATCTATTATAAAGTTACTATGATAGTTAAACTAGTAATTGTTTGTATTTATTGTAAAGCATTAGGTTAGTTTCAAAAGTTAATTAATCTTCAGATTAGATTAACTGAGAACTAATCAATCTCTTGAGAACCTAACTGACCCTTTACTGTATTACAAATTCACTACAGTTTAGCTTATTATTTAATTAGGGGGATTTTTAATAGAAATATTTTTTTTTAAAAAATTAATTGGAACTCAATTCACCCCCCTCTTGAGTATCCACTCTGACCAACATTTGTTAGGTTGTTATTTATAAAGGATTTTCAAATACTCTGTTTTTCAACTGTGATTTTAGTTGTATCTTAAAGATCTTAAATTCCTGTTAGTTCTAAATTTTATCTCTTTAAATATATTTTCTAAAATCTAATTATGGATAATAGATTAGAAGGTGATGCTACCAACATGACACCTTTCTTTAATGGTGTTAATTATTCCCAATGGAAACTGAAAATGAAAATTCATTTAGAAAGTATGGGATTTGATATCTGGACTGCTATAGAGACTCAGTATAATATTCTAGAAACTGAAATAACTACTTGGGATAAACCTACTAAAACTGCTTACAATAATAATTGTAAAGAAATTAATGCCTTGTATTGTGCTTTAGGAGATAAAGAATTTAATATAAATATCTGCTTGTAAAACTGCTTATAAAATTTGGGATACTTTGGGTGTTTCTCATGAGGGAACAACCAATGTTAAAGAAATGATATTGAATACCTACACTATTAAATATGATAATTTTAAAATTAAACCTGATGAACCTATTTCTGACATGTATCTCAGGTTCAAAAAAATTGTAAATACAATGAGATCACTTGGAAAGGCTGTTCCTACAAAGGAGCACATTATGAGGATACTAAGATGTCTGCCAGAAAGATGGAGAGGCACATCAGTCTCAATAAGGGAATTGTGTGACATAAGTTCACTGCTTGTTAAGGAGCTGATTGGTAATTTGATGATGTATGAAGAAGATATAAAGGTAAACAAGGAAGAAGATGATGAACCAAAGAGGAAGTCAGTGACATTTAAGTCTACTTCCTCAAAGAGCATGGAAAAGGATAAAGTTCACATACCTACTGAAATCTTAACAAGTGAAGTTTCAGATTCTGATAGTGATGAAGTGATGGCTCAAATAGCCAGGAGATTCAAGAAATTATACAGGAAGAAGAAATTTTTCAGAAAACCAAATTATAAGGGTAAGTATGACCAACGAGGTAATTGGAATAAAGATTGGAAGAAAGCTAATAAGGATAATGAGATAGTGTGTTATGAATGAAAAGGAAAGGTCATATTAAGGCTGAATATCCAAAATTAAAGTTCAAGAAGAAATATGATTATAAGGACAAGAAATATAAGAAAGAAATGAAAGCAACCTAGAGTGCTTCAGAAGAAATTTCAAGTGATTCTGACTCCACTAAGGATGAAAAATCTCAAAAAGCTAATATATGTTTAATGACAAACACATCTGAGGTAACATTGGATACTCCTAGTTTAAATTCTTATTATAATAGAGATGATTCTGATTCTAAAAACATGTCTAGTGAAGAGTTATTTGAATACTGTAACATGCTAGAGGAAACCTGTAATGAGATGAAAGATAAGTATAAAACTTTAAAGAAACAACATGCTTTAACTAGCACTGTCAAATATACATTAGAAGTAGAAAAGGAAAATAATGCTCAACTGTTAAAGGAGAATACTCAAATTAAATTTTCCAATGAGAAACTTAGAATAGACTTAGAGAATTTCAAAAATGGAAAGAATAATCTAACACAAATTCTAGGAAAACAAGTAGCACCAAAGTACACTACTGGTTTAGGCTATCAACCTGGATAGAGACAGATTGCAAAGAATACATTTATTCCTAAATCTGGACAGTATACTGCTAGTTCCAGTTTTGTAAATTCCTGTGCCTCAACTAGATATTTACATGGTTATAGATCAAAAAAAGTTTATCTTTCAAAATCTTTTTAATCTATTGATTGTATGAGACCCATTAGACAAATCTGGGTACCAAAAGTTTTGCTTTCTAACCTTCCTGGACCCATGAAAATCTAGGTACCAAAATCATTTTCTGTTTAAACCTATTTTGTAGGAGAATTGCTTGAAGAGTTACCATAAGAAGATATGGTACTTGGATAGTGGATGTTCAAGGCATATGAGTGGAGATTACTCATGTTTCAAAATTTTAATCAAAGTTGATGGAGGACATGTCACCTTTTGTGATAATTCAAAATGAAAAATCATCGGCTTAGGCCAGATTGGTAACACTGATTTAGTTTTAATTTCTAAAGTATTATTTGTTGATGGATTAAAATACAACCTGTTAAGAATTTATCAGTTGTGTGATGATGGTTTCAATGTTAAGTTTGAAAATGAAGCTTGTAATGTTTTTAATTCTAAAAATGTTTTAGTATTTTCTTCCTTAAGAAATGAAAATGTTTATGCTGTAGATTTAGATTCTTTAGCCAAACAAAAGGTTACTTGTCTAAATGATTTTCATAGAGAATCTTGGCTATGGAACAGAAGATTAGGACACTGCAATGTTCATTCACTTAGGAAACTGACTAGGAAGAATTTAGTTAGAGACCTACCTCGACTGAAATTCCCATCAGACAAAGTTTGTACTCCCTGTCAAAAGGGAAAGCAACATAAAGTTTCATTCAAATCAAAGAAAGAAGTTTCAACTTCTCAACCTCTCAAGTTGGTTCACATGGACTTGTTTGGACCTTCTAGAGTTTCTAGTTTAAATGGGAAGCACTATGTCTATGTCTTAGTAGATGACTTTTCTAGATACACTTGGGTATACTTTCTTGCTCACAAAAGTGAAGCTTGTTCTTATTTTATGAAATATTCCAAGTCTGTAGAAAGCCTAAGTGGACTTAAAATTAAGACCTTGAGAAGTGACCATGGTCGTGAGTTTGAAAATCATGAGTTTTAATCTTACTACTCATACAATGTCTATAGTCACAACCTTTCTACCCCCATGACACCTCAATAGAATGGTGTAGTAGAAAGAAGAAATAGAACCCTTCAGGAAATTACTAGAACTATGCTCAATGAATATGACCTACCTATTTATTTTTGGGCTGAAGTTGTGAATATAGCTTGTTATATTATAAATAGAGTCCTGATTATACCTGTTCTTAAGAAGACCCCTTAGGATCTGTGGAATAATAGGAAGCCTAAAGTTAGTTACTTCAGAGTTTTTAGTTGCAAAGTCTTTATTCTCAATACTAAGGATAATCTTGACAAGTTTGCTTCTAAAAGTGATGAGGGAACCTTTCTAGGTTAATCTGTAACTATTAAATCTTATAGAGTCTTTAAAAAAAGAACCAAATGTGTGGAAGAATCTATTCACATCAAATTTGATGAGACTGATCCATATGAACCTAAGTCTTCTCTTGAAAATCTTGAATAAGATCTATCTATTATGGACCTAAATGATAAAATCAATGAACCTGTTGTAAAGACAACCAGTTATGGAAATATTCCAGAATATTCTTCTAGTGAACTAGAACATAGAGAAGAACATGAAATTTCTAGTCCTACCTTTACTAGATCAACAAGGATTCTAAAGAATCATCCTTTAGATGCTGTTGTTGGTAATCTTGATAGAGGGACCCAAACTAGATATTCTCTAAGAAACCGGGTTGAACATCAAGCCTTTATTTCACATTTAGAACCTAAAAATATCAATGATGCAATAAATGATGAATTTTGGTTAATGGCTATGCAAGAATATTTAAATCAATTTGAAAGAAAAAAAGTCTGGGAATTAGTTGAAAGACCTAAGGACACTTTTACCATAGGCACTAAATGGATTTTTAGAAATAAAGTTGATGAATCAGGAAATATAGTTAGAAACAAAGAAAGGCTAGTTGCACAAGGATATAGTCAAGAGGAAGGAATATACTATGAGGAAACCTTTTCACCTATAGCTATATTAGAAGCCATTAGGATTCTACTTGCCTATACTGCTCATCTAAATTTAAAGTTATATCAAATGGATGTTAAAAGTGCTTTTCTAAATGGTTTTATAATTGAAGATGTTTTTGTTGAACAACCACCTGGATTTACTAATCCTCATTTTCCAAATCTAGTTTTTAAGATTTCTAAAGCTTTATATGGTTTAAAAAAAGATCCACGAGCTTGGTATGATAGAATTAGTAGTTTTCTTATTTCAAAAGGTTTTTCTAAAGGAATTTATGATCCAACTCTCTTTATTAAAAGAATTTACAAAGATGTTTTGATAGTGAAAATCTATGTTGATGATATTATTTTTGTATCTTTTAAAAATTATTTATGTATTGATTTTTCAAAGAGTATGAAAAATGAATTTGAAATGAGTTTAATGGGAGAACTCAAATATTTTCTTGGATTTCAAGTTTTTCAAAATGAAAATGGTATTATTTTAATTTAAAATAAATATATAAAGGACCTCTTAAAACATTTTGGTTTAGATTGTATTAAGGAAAGTGATACACCTATGAGTACTAATTGTAAGTTGAATGCTGATAAAACTGGAAAACCAGTGGATCAAACCAACTACAGAGGTATGATAGGGAGTCTGATTTACCTTACTGCTAGTCGACCAGATATTATGTTTAGTGTCTGTATGTGTGCAAGATTTCAAGCTAATCCAAAAGAGTCACACTTGCTTTCTGCTAAAAGAATTTTCAAATATATTAAGCATACTACTAACTTAGGATTATTTTATCCAAAAGGAAAATCATTTAATTTAATCAGTTATTCAGATGCTGAATTTGTTGGTTGCAAGTTATATAGAAAGATCACTTCTAGAACATGTCATATTCTAGGAAAGTACTTAGTATCATGGTGTAGTAAAAAGCAGAACTCTGTTGCATTGTCTACTGTTGAAGTAGAATATATTGCTACTGGTAGTTTCTGTGCACAAATTCTATGGATGAAACATACATTATTGGACAACATATATCAGTTTAGACATGTATCTATAAAATGTGATAACACTAGTGCAATTAACATCTATAAGAATCCCGTTTCTCACTCTAGGACCAAAAACATTGATGTAAGGCACCACTTTCTGAGAGATCATTACCAAAAAGGTGATATTAATCTTGAATTTATAGGTACTGAACATCAATTAGCTGACATACTCACCAAGCCTTTAAGTTCAGATAGGTTAAGCTACATTAGACATGAGTTAGAAATGATAGACTTTGTAGAGCATAAACCTCACCGTTAGAAACCTCACCATTAGAAACCTCACCGTTAGAAACCTCACAGTTAGAAACCTGACCCTTAGAAACCTCACCATTAGAAACCTCACCGTTAGAAACCTCACTGTTAGAAACCTCACCGTTAGAAACCTCACCGTTAGAAACCTCACTGTTAGAAACCTCACCGTTAGAAACCTCACCGTTAGAAACCTCACCCTTAGAAACCTCACCGTTAGAAACCTCACTGTTAGAAACCTCACCTTTAGAAACCTCACTGTTAGCCTAATCCTCACCGTTAGCATGAACCTCACTGTTATACCTCACTGGTATAAACCTCACCGATATACCTCACCGATAAAAATACCTCACCGTTAGGAATTATCACCGGTATGTATTACCGTTAGGTTGTTCTATTGTTAAATTATGTATCTTTAGCCGCCAGAATCTGTATAGTTTATATTTTACTTATTATACTTTGTGATTCCTAAATGATAAAACAAGTCTTGACCTCATCTCAATCCACCTAAAACCCTTTACCCTCAAGCCTTAGCTCCCAAATCTTTGAACCCTAAGCCTCACGATTCACAGAATGGCAAGAGTGAAGAGACCATCAGTCGGCAAAAAGGATGATGAGCCGAATGCCAAGAGACTCAAAGGAGAGTCTAGTGGTGGAAGTGAAGTGAAGAAACCTACAAATCCGTATCTTGTTCAAATGGAGATAGTATTTGAGAAAGATCTATGCACGGAATGGTTGATAACCAATAAGTATTTAGTTCTAGAGGTGCTGGAATATCAGAAATGGATAGAATGCTTCTCGAATAACAATGTCCCTTATCATCCAAAGCTGGTAAAATAATTCTATGAGTTTGTTTGTTTTGAGAAATCAGAAGTTGAGAATAGGATGATATCAGTAGTAAATGGCAGGACAATATCTTTTTCTTCTATTGAGTGGGCTGAGTGCCTGAAAGTTCCACATGAAGGAGTTTTTAGATATTTCTCGAAATCAGTACCTCCTACCAGTAAAATATTTGAATATGAATCTACTTTGGAATAATTAACAGGATATGGTACACCAAGAAAGGTAGTTGCTACAGAAATGGATGGAGAGAACTGGTTTCTGTTCAAGTTCTTCCAATATGTGCTAAGTCCAAGAAGAGGGGACTTTGCAAATCTGAAATACCAATATATTTATTTACTACATTTGTTAAGACATGGTGTTAAGGTGAATTTGTATAGACTGATAATGATTCAGATTGAATATATGACCAGGACAAAGTCAAAAACTAATGCTTTATTCTTTTCAAATCTGATCTCTGTGATGATCAAGGTAAGAAGTGTGGCTAAGTCTCAGGATGAGACAGTGGTTATGAAAGATAACTTTTGTATTACAAAAACTATATGTAAATACATGAAGATCAATTGGAATCCGTGGAGAAGATAATGGTTCAGTGATGATGATAAGTTATATGATAAGTTTAATCTTATGGATCATCCTTATAGGACTAAGGATGTGAGGGATCCAGTTCTAGGACCTGATGAAGAGAAACCTCAGTTTTGTGATGATACTGATGAAGAGGATACCTCTATAGCTGATGGAAGGGATCCGGACTTGCCTCCAAGTCCTATTACTGAAATTGTATCATCTGGAAAGGGAATAGTCTTGAAAGAGATAAATAAAGAAGCACATGTTGATGTGGAAGATCAATCTAGTTCAGATCATGAGAAGACTGCCCCAGAGAATGAAGAAGAAAGAGAATCTGAAACTGAAGCATCTGTTTCTGCTTGCTTTAGTCTCAGTCCACTGATTGGACACTCCTCAATGCCTACTGAGGAAATTGATGAAGTAGATAGACCTGCACCTATTCCTAAGGAGCCTACTGATGTTGGAGAAATGGATATGGTTGTAGAGGATTCTTCTGAGGAAGACCTGCCTGCTCAGGGTGCTATTGATGTACATATACAAGATAATGAAAAGATTGAGGGGTATAATCATACCAGACTTGTAAATGTTTCAGTTGCTCATGGGATTGAAGACTGGGATGAAGACCCAGGTTTTGTAGTGTTTGGGTTGGACTATCCTGATTCAGAAGATGAGACACCCATCATTAGACCTCCTGTCACTTATAATCTCCTTTCTAAATCTTTACCTAAGGAAATAGTAAGAAAATATGATTTAAACCAGTTGAAGTCTGATCTCCCAGCCAGTTTTGTGGAAGAAATAAAAATAATTGAAACCTCTTTAGTATCTTCTATTCAGTTTGTGATGACTGCATCAGTCTCTGGTGTTTTGGATGAAGTCAAGACCTGCCAGAATCAAGTTTCAAGATTGGCAGAAGATGTTGAATCTCTAAAGAAATCAATTTTCTCTATGGAGTCTTATAGGAGCTCTAAATCTCAAGCAGACAAAGACTTGGCTTTTGTGAAGAGTGTATTTGGCCAGATGGTATCAGTTTTTGAGGAATTTAAGAAATCCATGTAACAACATGTCAGCACCTAGGACTCTCTTGTGAAAAATCTCATAAGTGGGCTGACTAAATATTTTAAGGAAATAGTTGCCTTTACTATTGCACCTCTGAGTTCTACCAAAACTTCTTTGGATATTGATCAGATTCGAACTGTGATGAGAGAAGATATTGGACAGTCTTCTACCAGTGGCTCTGTAGACTCTTCTGCTTTGACCCAAGTGGTCACTACCACTAGGGATATAGGGAAAATAGTTCAAAATTTTATGAGAGAGGCCACTGCTTCTCAGAAATAGGTAAAAGAAAAAGTGTATTTCTATTTCCAAAGGGTGTACACCAAACATCAGTTGAACAACCATTTAAAACTTATGTTAGAGAACCTGAAACTTACTCCAGTCAATAAAGATTTTAGAGAACAAGTGAGAAATCTCAGGGAGTTTACTCCTGCTCTAGAAAAGTTTATGGAGAAAAAGGATGAATTTATCTCTGCTTTGGAAAGAGGAGGAGTATTCATTATGAACTTTAGGAATCTGTTGATGCCATCTTTTCATGTAGACAGTACTCCTATCACTGTACCTCCAGCTCTGCCTGCCTCTGCTCAGTCTGCCTCCATTCATCAGATGACACCAGCTCAATCCATCATAAGATTAAAACCTTTGATTACTCCGAGGAGTACCCACTACAGGCTAGGAACAATCTCTATTTCTCAACATCCAGTAGTGATTTCTGGAATTCCCAAGCCTTCTTCTGAAGCTACCCAGCCTGATACTACCTCCGAACCCAAAGCCAAATCCAAAGTGGACATTCAGAAGGTGGATTGAATAGTGGCTAGGACCTTTGATAGGAATCACTTGTATTCTTTTTGGTTCAATTATATATTTATATGTATTTGTGACTCAAGTAATATATACATTCCTTCATTTTCTCCTACTTTATATTACTTTTTTCATCTTTGTTTACTTATTTTGCTAATCACAAAGTGGGAGAACAAAAATGATATGAAAAATATGGGAGGACAAAGGGGGAGAACTATGATATGAAGAACCATTTTACCTTTGATACATTTGTTTTATAATTCTAGTACATTATTTTTATTATTACCTCTGATACAATTTCATTTAATACTATATCCTATGATACATTTAAAATCTCACATTTGAAAATGTCATTACTCACACTGAGAAATAATACCCATTGTATTTTATACTAATATATTACTGATTATTTTAGATTATAATATCATAATTTGTGATTATTAAAAAGGGGGAGATTGTTGACCTCACCTATTTTGATAATCTCAATTATGTTTCAATATGCTTTGATAATCCCAAATAATGTTTATCTTTATAAATTATTCATTCAATCTATGACATCATATTATTAAGTTGATAAAATATCAAAATAATCATTGGAATTTGTTAATCAATGGTTATCTATGTTTACACTTGTTTAGAAATGTTACTAACTCAATATGAATATGATTTGCATAGAACAGATAAGCATTAAGTGTTGAGTCACTGATACAGACCTACCAGTACACAGTCTACTGATAAGCAAAGGTCACTGATATACCAAGCTTCCTGTGACACAAGGTCACTAGAACAGAGCTATTGATACAAACAGACAGGCAGACAACTACCATTATGAAGTCCACCGATATAGACAGATACTGACAGACAGCTACCGATACAAGTCTGCTGATACAGATAGACAGCTGCCGATACAAGTCTTCTGATACAGACAGACAGTTACCGATACAAGTCTGCTGATATAGACAGAGGGCTACTGTTACATAGTCTACCGATACAAGAATTCCACTAGTAGAAAAGAGTTACCGATACATAGAGCTACTGTTATAAAGAGTTACAGCTATCGACAGAAGTTCACTGGTACAATGAGCCACCTACCGATAGAAGGAGCCATCGATAAGAGGATCTACCGATAAGAGGAGCTTCTGATAAGAGGAGCTACCGATAGAAGGAGCTACCGATAGAAGGAGCGACCGATACAAGCTCACTGATACTAAGAGCTACTGATGGAAATTAGTCACAGTTTCTCTAAACTCTATTTCTATTTGTTTATTTAGCAACGGTCATATTTGATGTTTTTAATGAAACTACAATTAATTAATGAGGGTTTTTGGCATGTTAGGAAACCATACCTTGTACGTGTAAAGAGGTAATCATTCCTATTACCGGAGATGAAGGTGTATAAAAGGGAACCTCAAACTACTAAAGTTCTCTCTCAACAAGTCGGTCAGTCTTTCCATGCATATACGAAATAAACTTCTGGAGATACACAAGGAATTACATGCATAGAAGTAGAAGGAAGGCTACATACTGCCTGAATGGCCCGAAGGCCTTCTTTTTTTTATTGATTTTTTGATAACCCCCCTTTTAAGGGATGAGGGGGAACCCTTACAAGGCCCGTAGGCTCAGATATTACATGGCCCGTAGGCTTAGAGATTACATGACCTGAAGGTCTTAGGGAATTCAACCAGACTGTCTACAAGGAACTGACCCTCCCCAGTATCTGCATCTTAATAGTATCTCTCCAACTTTGCATGACCATCTGTCTAGGATTCCTGTTCAAGCATAGGCTGGTACTGATGGAATAGACATACCCTCTCATTCTGACAATCAATTTGGCTCTGCTCTAGTGAGTTCACCTGCTCTGAATCCTCTTCTGGGGATTCTCCTTTTTTTAGTGTCTAGGTCTGCATTCATGTGGCCCAAAAGCCTTGGGGTGGCCCTAAGGCCTTAAGGTGGCCCGAAGGCCTTGAGAATCAACTGGCCCGAAGGCCTTGGGAGGCCCGAAAGCCTTGCAGGACCTGAGGACCAAACCGGTGGCCCGAAGGCCCAGATGGATGAATAGTTCTGGCTGCACAGTACCAAACAGTGCCTATTATAGTACTACTACAATGCCTGCTACAGTACTTCTACATTACTGCTCCAGTAACCCCAAAAATATGCCTCCACTGGGATTTTATCTCGGGTCTCTTGGATGCACCCAACGAGTCCTCACCAACTGGGCTGAGGCTCTTGTGCGGAAGGCTACATACTGAATCTGTAGAACCTGAACATTCAAGGAGTAAAGAGCTTCAACAAATTCACCCATACTCAATCTGATCAAGACTGATCAACCTGGACCTAGAAGTCAAATGAAAAAAACGATACTCTGTTTTCTTGAAAAAAACCAGAGAAGGACTCAAAGCTTCATCAACATCAATATGAAGAGTCCAGAGCTTCCCTTAAAACACATAGAGCATTCTAAACTCATCACTATCTGTTTAGATCTATCATGTTTCATTTATTTACATTTTGAACAGTGTGTGTGCTTTGTATTTTTAAGAACACCATGTCTCCTGTGCTGAACTGGAGGATTTATAAATCCTCACTCAATCTTTCCCTTATACTCTTATATCCCACTGTAGATAGTGGTAGAGGTCATGTGTGATCTGGATAGCTTGTGTGCTATTGTTTTTGTTTTTCCCATGAAGTACTGTGGTAGAGGTCATAGGACCTGGACAGTCTTTGTACTATTGTTAACCCCGATCCAGGGTGTGGATCAAAGTTTATATAAATTGTTTGAGAGGACTAAGTCTCAGCTTGAGACTGAACCTCTTGGTTAAAACTGCTGTGCTTGTTTATTTTGTTTTAAACTATATTGAATATTCCACTGCTTAGTACTTTGAAATACAAATCTATTTTAAAGTTACTCTGATAGTTAAACTAGCAAGTGTTTGTATTTATTGCAAAGCATTAGGTTAGTTTCAAAAGTTAATTAATCTTCAGATTATATTAACTGAGAACTAATCAATCTCTTGAGAACCTAACTGACCCTTTACTATATTACAAATTCACTACAGTTTAGCTTATTATTTAATTAGGGGGATTTTTAATAGAAATATTTTTAACAGAAATTTTAATTGGAACTCAATTCATGCCCCTCTTGAGTATCCAATCCGACCAATAGTGTATATAGCTCAAATGATTGAGTCTAAGGAATGAATCATCCTTGAAGAAATTCCCATTGCGATAGAATACGCTGATGTTTTTCCTAAGGAATTTCCTGGTCTTCCTCTTAGTCTAAAGGTTGAATTTTAAAGCGATATTATACCTGGGGAATTACCATTATCCAAAAATCCATATAGAATGAATGTTTTAGAACTTGAGGAGATGAAGAAACAAATACAGGAGAATCTAGATAAAGGTTTCATACACCCAAGTGCTTTACCATGGGGTGCACCAGTCCTCTTCATTAAGAAGAAGGATGAGTCAATGTGCATTTACATTGATTATCATGAGCTCAACAAGATCATGATAAAGAACAAGTATCCTCTTCTATGTATTTATGACTTATTATATCAGATATGTGGAGCACAATAATTCTCCAAGGTGGATTTGTGGTTGAGATATTACCAAGTTAGGGTGAACAAGGAGGATATCCCCAAGAATACTTTTTGTACAAGGTACAAGCACTATGATTTCATAATAATGCCATTTAGATTCACTAATTATCCAAAAATATTAATGTACTTGATGAATAGAGTCTTTATATATTACCTCAAAAAAAATTTGGTAGTCTTTATAGATGATATTCTAATATATTCTAAAATAAAGGAGGATCATGAAGAGCATATGAGAACCGTGCTAAAGAACTTATGAAAGGAGAAGATATAGGCTAGTAATGCGAAACGGGCGGGTCAGGGCAGGGCGGGCTAAGCCCACATGGGTTTGAGCCTACGCGGGTTTGTCCACAAAAGACCGCATATAATGCGAACAAAAAATTTCAAGCCCGCCCCGCCCCGCATAAACCCACGGGTTGCCCGCGGGCTTACCTACATTTACAAAAAAAATACTATTTATAATCATTTAAATACTGTATTTTTTATCATTCTTAAAGGTATTTGTGGGGAGAAGTATGAATTAACAATAACTGGAGTTTTAAAGGATGTGATGGAACATTTTTTTGTGGGTTAATGGTGGCATGTGGTAATGCTGATGTGGTGGTGAATTGTTGTGATAGAAAGTAGGTGAGTGATCGGTGATGGACGATGAATGATAATGTTGGTTGTGTGGTGATGTGAATAACTAAACCTGTGAATGAATGAAGTCTCTCCAGGTAATGACCAGTTTCAGAGGAAGTTATTAGTGTTTTCACAAGGTTCTATCCAATTCTCTTAATAAAAAAATAAAATTAAATAATAAAAAAATTAAATTGACCTAAGAAATATTATGATTATAATAACTCTTATAGAATTGAAACCATGAGCAGGGGCGATGAGTTCCATTTTTCAAGAGATGGGTTGACACACCATGTGAATATGGTTAATAATTACTATATAAATAATATAATATCATATTAAAACAATAAATATATACCTATTTGAAATTCACATGTGAATAAATGGTGAATTAATATGATAATTACGGTGATAAATCATATGTCACCGTTTAACCATGAATTTTTTATTAAAAAAATTAAATTTTAAAAAAACATATATTGTAAAAATAATATATATATTTTTAAATAGAGCCCACGGGCAAGCCCTCACCCACGCGGGCTCAACCCGCATTAACCAGCACCTACGCGGGCTCAACCCGCATTGGCCCGCACTCTAAACGGTCAAAATTTTTAGGCCCGCCCCGCCCCACATCCGCCCCATACCCGCAAAGCCCGCAGGACGCGAGCCCTCTTTGCATCGCTAATATAGGCCAAGTACATCAAATGTGAGTTTTGGTTGAAGGAAGTCTCATTCTTGGGGCATATCATCACAATAATTGAGATATCTGTAAACCCTTTAAAGATAAAATCAATTAAAGGATGGACAAGTCCAAAATTTGTGACAAATATCCATAGTTTTCTTGGGTTAGCTGAGTATTATCACCAATTTTTGATAAATTTATCATGATTGTCAAACCCTCTTATCAAGATAACTTATAAGGGAGTCAAGTTTTCTTGGAATGATGAATGTGAAGAGATATTTAGAGAGTTGAAAAGGAGTCTTATCACTACACCTATTCTCACACTACCCACAAGTGGAGAGATTTTCATGGTATTCAGTGATGCTTCGAAGAAGGGATTGGGATGTGTGTTAATATAGAATGAAAAAGTCATAGCCTATGATTCAAGGTAGTTGAAAGTTCATGAATAAAACTACCCAAAACATGATATAGAGTTAGTTGTAATGATCTTTACTTTAAAAATATGATGGATTTATCTCTTTAGGGATAAGTGTGAAATATATATGGATTAAAAAATCTTCAAGTATATATTCATATAGAAAGAGCTAAATATGTGCCAACAAAGATCGTTAGATCTGATAAAGAACTATAATTTATCGATACCCTACCATCCTAGTAAAGAGAATAAATTGGAAGATGATCTAAGTAGAAAGGATCTAGAATTCCATCATTGATAAGAATTGAGAGGGATCCGATCTTCTTAGATTTGAAAAGGATGGATATGAGAATCATAAAGAAAGGAATATCATCAATCCTTTCACAAATGATTACTCAACCTTTCCTTCTAGATAAGATAAAGGATGCTCAAATAGATGATGTGTGAATTTAGAAGAAAGTTTAAACTATAATAAAAGGGTAATCCTCATAGTTCAATGTTAATGAAAAAGGAGTTGTGAGATTTGGGTCAAGACTATGTGTACCATAAAATCCCGAGTTAAAGAAGGACCTGTTGGATGATGCACACAACTCAACCTTCTCCATATACCTAGGAAGTACAATGATGTATCGAGATCTATGACAACACTATTGATGGGACAATATGAATAAGAAGATCATATAATATACATCAAGATTCCTTGTATG
Source organism: Viscum album (assembly GCA_963277665.1). Classification (NCBI taxonomy): domain Eukaryota; kingdom Viridiplantae; phylum Streptophyta; class Magnoliopsida; order Santalales; family Viscaceae; genus Viscum; species Viscum album. Next base: position 1,759,316,955 of record OY728150.1, read on the forward strand.
TCAACAAGTGAAATCTAAAAGGAAAAAATCCAAGGGGATGATTAAACCATTACCCATACCTACATGGAAATGGAAAAACATCACCATGGAATTTGTCACTGGTCTTACGAAGGCATCAAGATGAAATAATTCTATTTGAGTTGTGGTGTATTACCTTACAAATACTGTCACGACCTGTCCCCCGAGGCCCGTATCATGACTACCCCAAGCCCTCTTTCCATAGGCCAGGGGAAAGTGACTAGAACCAAAGGCGTAATTTCCTAAAACCGGGAAGGAATTTCCTTTATAAATCGAAAACACACACAAACAGAGTACAAGAGGAAGAAAACACTAAGTAAAAACTGTATGAAAAGTATGATGAAAGTAAAGGGGCCGGAAATACAAGCCCAACAATAAAGTACAAGGAAATGACAAATAGGTACAACTAAAAAGACAAATAGCTGGAAGGTGTCTAGCAGCTCTTGGATCGTCCACCACGGATCCTACCTGAAGGGTAGGTACAGAAGCCTCCTCAGTGCTCCACGTCCATCCGTATCCTCCAGGTACCGACTCGTCATGAGGTCCACCTCTGGGTACCATCCAGTCCTCGTACACTCGGCCTCTGTCAGCGTTGTCCATTGTCTGCATCCAACACAACGAGGTGCGGGCATAACCCTTGGAGGGGTAAGTATAATGATACTCAATAGGGAACCCAAGACCCCCAAGGTCTCACAAAATCCAACAAGGATAAACCACAAAGTATGATTTCAACGGATAACCATTACTTAGGTATATAATCATACATATACCTAAGTTATCAAGTAACCCATCTCAATCATGAGGAAAACACAAAGGTCATTGACTCAGCTCAAACCAGGATTTTTATTATTGAAACCATGACTGTTGGAGAACTCCTCCCCTATCGTGTATAATTGGATTGTCGCGACACCGAGGCGCTTCTCACTAACCTTGGACTACTGAGGTACTCCTCCTATCGAGTACCACGGGTCTGCTGCCAAACCGGGCGCTCTGTCCGTTGTGGGTCTGCCGCCAAATACCAGGTGCTCCCCCTATAGCCTATAGAGGTACTCCTCCTGTCGAGTATCGCGGGTTTGTTGCCAACTACCAGGCGCTCCGTCCGCCATGAGTCTTCCACCAAATACCGGGCGCTCCCTACTGGGCTAGTCGAATCACTCCGAGTCGAATCAGTCAAGTAGTTGTCAGGTCTGTCAGCTACTAGGTATCTGCACTCTGTCTGCTCGTCTTCGGGAGGATCCGCTCCACAAGCTACTGGTCGATACTCCAAGTATCACGAAATCTCACGTGGAAGTATCTCAAAGGACTTCCATGTCATAGGGGTCTCAACGCAATAGACAGCGCGTCAATCGGACGCCCGGTCTGTGAGTTATTAGCATTTTAGTCCCGGGGGCCCGATTGGATTTGTGTACGAACCAACCTGGCCGTAACTCAACTATACCCCAAACTCCAGTGGGGTATACACAAAGGGATGATTATGCTCCAAGAATACCAGCGCCACTAATGGTTCGTCAAACGGATGTCCGGTGCCAAAGATATGGCCCAAGAAGGTAATGAGTCAGTAATGGGCCCGGGTCTAGTCAGACTTGGTCGGACCGACTCGGCCCAACCTAGTCTGGGCCGAACAAGTTTGGGTCAACCCGGTCAGACTCACTGGGTCTGACCCGACCCATTGGGTGGGTCAGCCCGCTAAGTTTTGACCCGACCCGCTCGGCCTGACCCAGCAGACCGCGAGGGCGGTTTGGTCCGATAGTCGCCACGTAGGCAGCTCGGTAACTCAGCCCGGGAGACCAGGCCAGTTCGGCCAGCGTCACCGCGGGGGGTGCCGCGGGTCAGCTCAGGAGGCCAGCAGGCAGGCCGCGCGGGGCGCAGGCAGGCCGGCTGGTCCCCGGCAGGCCATGGGTGCACCGGGCAGGGCGCCGGGGTACCGAGCAGGCCGTCGGCAGGGGCCGGGCAGGCCGCCGGCGGGGCGTAGGGGCACCGGGCAGTGTGCCGGCGAGGCACGGGGGCGCCTGGAAGGGCGCAGGCGGGGCGCCGGGCAGCGCGCCGGTGGGGCGCGGGGGCGCCGGGCAGCGCGTCGGTGGGGCGCGGGGGCGTCGGGCAGCGCGCCGGCCGGGCGTGAGGTGTTGGGCAGCGTGCTGGCAGGGCGTCGGTGGAGCCGTGTAGCGTGCTGGAGCAGCATGCTAGGGCGCGGGAAGCGCGCCGGGGCACGGTTCACGGAGGCCGCGGGTATCATGGCCCTTGTTCACCGTCTTCGTCGTCGTCGCCTCTTTGTCATGCCGTGTTGCCACTTTGAAGAACATCACAAAGAAAATTCGACGGAGGGTGTCGGGCCGTGTGAGGTCGGCCCGAACCCTTCGCGTTTAGGAGGATAACAAATTGCTCTACATAAGTATAAGATGATCATCAAAAACATCCACATCAATCCCTTTATATCCTTTTGATAAGGTAAGAAAAGGGGCACAACATCAACACGAAAATTAACCCCCAACCTTTTGAATGTCGGGCGTCGTTCGACGTTCGTTGACGACGTCTTGGAAGGAGACAAAGAAGTCCGTCGTTCATTGCATCCGCCACACACTTCTATTCCAAGCTCGTGCATTGGTTCGGTGATGATGATGAGGAGGGAAGATGCTCCACATCGGTAGGATCCAAGTGAGGAAGTCGAAGGAGGAAGACGTCTCGGGCGTTCTTCGCGTTCTTCGTTGGGAGCTTTTCTCCCTAGCTTTTCTCTCAAAGCCTCCACCAAAAAGTGAATTATGCCAACGAAAATAATAGGTGGGTTTTTCTATTATTACGTTGGCATGTAATTCAAAAAGAAGAATTAAAAACCCGACACCCCTAATTAAAACATGAGAGGTGTCATATTAAATTTAGGAGGATGGCAAGAGGCTTCCTTAATAAAACTCAAGAGTTGGCACAACAATTAATTAGGGGGGTTTTGGAACATTAAGGTGGGTAAAGTGGTCAGGGAGTTTCTCCCCATTTAATGGGAGTTAAGGAATTCAAGAGGGATCCCCCCTTGTTAATGAGGGGAGTTGGGGAAGTTTTCCTCTCCCATTATTAGGGGGGTTAGGCCCCGTGTTGTCCCTACCTTATTTATTCTCCCATGGGTGGTTGAATTCGGGTTGGCCCACCATCATAACCTCTCATGGGAGGTTAAGGTGTGGTGGCCCCCACCTCCAACTCCCAAGTGGAGGTTCTAGCTATCCGCACTCACACATGGTAGCTAAAAAATAAAATAAAGTGTTGTACTTTATTTTATTATTTTTTTCATAAAAAGCCAAAAACTAAATTTCTTTCTTGAATCACTACCATTGAAGTGAAAGTATTCTTAAGCGAAAACCGGCACTGCGAGTTCAACGATGCCCTCAGATTTCAATTTCAAGCACCAGTTCAAAAGTTATAAAAACCCGCACGTACATTTACTGAACGTACCCAAACAAAACTTTAGAAATTGATTCCGGGCACGCCGGGCCTCAGAGTCAAGTGCCGTTAAAAACTGCGGACTCGTAAAATTACCATGTATTTAAAAAAAAATTCTTGGGAATTCTAGGTCTTTACATCCTCCCCACCTCAGGGCTTTATGTCCCCATAAGCTACAACTCGAACTAAGGGAACAAAAGGGGGTACTGAGCACACATCTGAGCCTCCCGCTCCCATGTGCTCTCCTGGAGGTTTCCGTGCTACCAGCGAATGTGCACCAGAGGTATCAACCATCCACGTAGGACCCAATCCTGTCAATACTCAATCTCCACTAGAACCTCCATGAAAGTCACCCCATCATCGATGTCCATCTCCCCGTGGTCGATGATGTGGGACAGGTCGTGCACATATCTCCTCAACTGAGATACGTGGAAGATGTCGTGCACCCGATGCAGCTAAGGTGGAAGAGCCAAGTAGTAATCCACCTTGCCTACTCTGCTAAGGACCTGGAAAGGTCCGATGAACCTCAGAGATATCTTTCCGCCTTGACCAAATCTCCGTAGACCACATCGAGGTGAGACCCGTAGGAAGATGTGGTCACCATCCTCAAACTCCATAGGTCTCTGTCTCTTGTCAGCATAAGACTTTTTCCTACTCTGTGCAGTCTTCATCCGCTCCTGGATGATCTGTACCTTCTCCGTGATAGCCCGTACCATCTCTGGTCCCACTAGTGCTGACTCCCCTAGGTCTCTCCAGCATAGTGGCGATATGCAAGGTCGGCCATACAAGGCCTCAAAAGGTTCCATACTGATGGTGGGGTGATATCTGTTGTTATAGGAAAACTCCACCAAAGGTAGGTGATCCTCCCAACTACGACTGAAGTTGAGGACACATGAACGGAGCATGTCCTCAAGGGTCTGGATGGTTCTCTCAGTCTGACCATCCGTCTAAGGATGGAAGGCAGTGCTCAAGCTAAGCTGTGTCTCGAAAGCTTCCTACAACCCCTTCCATAGCCGGGAAGTAAACTGTGCGTCATGGTCAGAGACAATAGAAGTATGTAATCCATGAAAACGCACAATATCATGCACGTTGAGGTGTCCCAAGCTCTCTACTAAGCCCTGATATCTGATCGGTAGGAAGTGGTCCAACTTGGTGAGTCGGTCAACGATCACCCATAACGAATCATGAATCTTGGATGTACGTGGAAGACCCTTCACAAAGTCCATGGATATCCCATCCCACTTCCACTCTGGGACCTCTAAGGGCTGTACCAATCCTATTGGTACCTGGTTCCCTGCCTTCACTTGCTGACAAGTGAGGCACCATGAGACAAAATCTGCTACTGCCTTCTTCATACCTGGCCACCAGTGCTGTTGTCGAAGGTCCTGGTACATCTTCGCCACTCCTAGATGTACTGCTAGAGGGGAAGTGTAGAAATACCTCAACACTTCCTCCTAAAGTGAAAATGGTACCATGGTACGTCCTCTGAAGAGGATGAAGTGCTCCCCACCTTTAAAAAATCCATCAGGTGCCTGCCCTATGGATATCTGAGCACGTCGCGTCTCACAGTCAGCGTCCCCAAGATGCGCCTCCCTAACTTGCTGAAGAAGTGGGGGAGTGACTGTAAGAGACTGTAGATAGGCTACTCCATCTCTATCCACAAAGGATATATGTATGGAAGCTAGATGCTCTGTCGCCTCTCCTAGCAGCTGAATACCAGTCCTCCTACTGAGCGCATCTGCAACAATGTTCCCCTTCCCAGGAGTATAGAATATCTCAAAGTCATAGTCCTGGAGGAACTCAATCCATCGCCACTGTCTTAGGTTCAGGTCCTTCTGAGAGAAGATATACCTGAGGCTCTTATGATCAGAGTACATGGTAAAAAGTTCGCCCATTAGATAGTTCCTCCACATCTTCAAGGCGAATACCACTGCTGCTAACCCCAGGTCATGGGTAGTGTAGTTCTGCTCATGCTGTCTCAGTTAATGAGAACCATATGTGATCACTGCTCGCTCCTGCATCAGGACACACCCAAGTCCGGTCCCTAATGCATCTCAGTAAACTACGTACCCAATGCCTTCCTCTGGAAGCCTCTAGATGAGGGCACTAGTCACCCTCTGCCTCAGCTCCTGAAAGCTCTGCTGGCATCTCTATGACCATATGAAGGGTTTCCCCTTCTTCTTCAAGGCTAATAATGGTGCTAAAACTCTGTAGAAGTTTAGAATGAATCTCTGATAGTATCCAGCCAAGACCAGGAAACTCCATACCTCTGTCACACTCCTGGGTGGCTCCCAAGAAAGTACCACCTCAATCTTCACTGGATCCACTGCAACTCCAGCCTCTGAGATGATGTGTCCCAAAAATTGAACCTCTTGAATCCAAAACTGACACTTCGAGAGCTTACTATAAAGATGGTGCTCTCGGAGTGTGTCTAGTATTACCTGAAAATGGTAGGCATGCTCCTCCTCAGTAGTCGATTAGATCAGTATGTCATCGATGAAGACTACGACAAAGCGATCGAGATAAGGTTGGAAGATCCTGTTCATGAGACTCATGAACACTGATGGAGAATTGGTTATACCGAAGGGAATAACCAAGAACTCGTAGTGTCCATACCGACACCTGAAGGCCATCTTCTGCACATTTTCGTCTCGAACTCTGAGCTGGTGATAACCTGCTCTGAGTTCTATCTTTGAGAACCATCGAGCTCCCTTGAGCTGATCAAAGAGTTCATCAATGCTCATGAGTGGTTACTTGTTCCTCACGGTCACCTAGTTCAGGCGACGGTAGTCAACACAAAGCCTCAAGATCCTATCCGCCTTCTTGGGGAATAGAATCGGGCCTGCCCAGGGAGAAACACTGGGCCTGATGAATCCCTTCCCCTACAAGTCCTCAAGATGTACCATCGGCTTGTGAAGCTCAGTGGGATCCATCTGATATGCTGGAGTAGATATCGGTGCTATCTCTGGGTACATGTCAATGTAGAAGTCCACCTCTCTATGTGGAGGTAGTCCTGGAACATCGTCAGGGAAAACATCTGCATACTGGTCCACCACTACAGGATAAGTCAGAATCTCCACATCAACTGCTCTGAGGGTGAGGCAAGCCAACTGGTGAGTGATTGGTTGCACCCTCTTTCGAGTAAGTCTATCCTACACTGCAAAGGTTATCTTCTCGCCAGTGAAGGTGAACCTGGTCCCATCCGTGCGGACACACTGCATTTTGCGCCTAATATAGTCAATCTGAGCATGGACTGTAGATAACCGGTCCATACCCAAGATGGCATAATAAGGCCTCGACGCCGCTATGAGAAGATCCCAGCTAAAGCTCTATCCTCCTAGAGTAAGCTCACACTGCTGGCACCAATGCGTAATCATCGATTCTACTCCCGTAGGAGTCTCTAGCCGTAAGGATCAAGCCAACGACTCCGTCAGAATCTCCGAGCTCCGAATGAGGGATGTGGAAATGAAAGAGTGACTGAAACCTGTGTCTATAAGAACAGTATCTAAGGTGGAGTAGACATATATCATACCTCGAATCATCTCTGGAGTGCCGTGATCATAGGAATCAGCTGCCTGAAGCTGTGCTCTGCCCTGTCCACCCATTACCTGTGGTTGGGGTGGACCTCCTGGTGGTGGTGGCGGTAGCACATCGTAACGTCGTCCATTGCCAACTGCACGATCATATCCTCTTCCACATCCGCCTGCGACCTACAGACCGCCTCGTTCGAAACTCTGCCTCTTCCTGGGAGGTCCCTCAACTGTCTGATGATCATCAGAATGGTGGGTCAGACAGTCACGATCCATGTGACCAAGCCCACCGCATGAGAAACACTGCCCGCTCCTGGCATGTCTGGCTTTGTCTCCACTCTGGGTGCCCTGCACAACCGATCCTGAGTCGTGCAGTCGACCACCTGTGGGTCTAGTCCTCTTGGACCTATGCATCATCTATATAATACCAGCTGCAGAAGACTCCACTGCAAGTCAACTAGTGGTGGGTCTCGCTACTGGAGACTACTCAGTAAGGAAACTCTCCACTAGGAGGGCTCGCTCCAACACCCCTGTCTGCATCGGGATACTGTGGGAGATGATTGAAGCTCTGATCTCTCACCTGAGTCCCTGCTCGAAGGTTCAGGCCCTGAAGAACGGGTCCCGTACCATATCAGTGGAGTAGCGAGAGAGGACAGTGAACCTCGCTGAGTACTGAGCTACACTCATGCTGCCCTGCTGTAGATGTAGTAGCTCCTATATTCGCACCGCTAGAAGGGTGGATGGTACAAACTCCACCCAGAATAGGCTCTCGAAGTCTGCCCATAGAAGTGTATCCTCATCATGCATCTGGAGAATCAGGCTCCACCATCTGCCTGCTACTACCTGAAGGAGACTCGCAGCAAGGATCACCATGAAGTTGGATAGTGTCCCTACCAGTCTAAAGACTCTCACCATAGCCTCCAGCCAATCCTCAGCCTCCTGTGGGTCCGTCTCTCCTTGGAACTTGGGTGGCCTCTGGCGCTGGAACTCGTGCAGTGCGCTCAAGTGGCATGCATCGTCTGCTGCTGGGGATAGTGGCATCGGTGGCCCAATGGAAAGTAATACCGATGGTGCCTCTGTTGGTGCCTCAACTGGAAGAGGGCCCTATACTGAGGCCTTATCGCTCAGCGGGCTGTCAGTACGTACAACTCTCGAGGCTCTAACTGGTCGTCCGCGGGGAGGCATCCTAAAAGAAACAAGTGCGACACTGTCAAAAGACTATACCTGGTGAGCTGACCTAGTTTGAGCTAACTTAAAGAAAACTTTTGAAACACACACACAATCAGTGTTTTCATGCACTAAGTCGGAAATCAAAATTCAGTGTCCTGGTGTACAGATACGTCAGTCGCCGCACCAACATTGGACTCCCTGAACTGAAAACCACACTCAGTACCCTTAACACTATTGTTTCACAGAAAAGAAATATTAGAGTCCTAAGTTTTGTGGTAGAAACGACTCCTCTGATACCAATTTGTCACGACCCGTCCCCTGGGGCCCGTATCATGACTACCCCAAGCCCGCCTTCTATAGGCCAGGGGATGGCGACTAGCACCAAAGGTGTAATTCCCTAAAACTAGGAAGGCATTGCCTTTATAAATCGAAAACACACACAACCAGAGTACAAGCGGAAGAAAAAACTAAGTAAAAACTTTATGACAAGTATGCTGAAAGCAAAGGGTCTGGAAATACAAGCCCAACAGTAAAGTACAAGGAAAGGACAAACAGGTACAACTAAAAAGAAAAACAACTAGAAGGTGTCTAGCAACTCCTGGATTTTCCACCAAGTATCTTACCTGAAGGGTAGGTATAGATAGCCTCATCGATGCTCCATGTCCGTCCGTCTCCTCCAGGTACCAACTCATCGTGAGGTCCACCTCCAGGTACCATCCAGTCCTCGTACACTCCACCTCGGTCAGCGCTGTTCTTTGTCTGCATCCAACACAACGAGGTACGGGCATAGCCCGTGCAGGGGTGAGTATAACGATACTCAGTAGGGAACCCGAGACCCTTAAGGTCTCACAAAATCCAACAAGGATAAACCACAAAGTATGATTTCAATGAGTAACCATTACTTAGGTATATGCCCATACATATACCTAAGTTATCAAGTAACCCATCTCAATCATGAGGAAAACACAAAGGTCATTGACTCAGCTCAAACCAGGAATTTTATTATTGAAACCATGGCTACTGGAGAACTCCTCCTCTATCGTGTACAGTGGGAATTTCGCGACACCGAGGTGATTCTCACTAACCTTGGACTGCTGAGGTACTCCTCCTGTCGAGTACCGCGAGTCTGCTGCCAAACCGGGTTCTCCGTCCGCTGTGGGTCTGCCGCTAAATACCGAGCACTCCCCCTATATCCTATATAGGTACTTCTCCTGTTGAGTATCGTGGGTCTACTGCCAACTACTAGGCGCTCTGTCTGCCATGGGTCTGCCGCCAAATACCGAGTGCTCCCCACTGGGCTAGTCAAATCACTCCGAGTCAAATCGGTCAAGTAGTCGTCAGGTCTGTCAGCTACTAGGTCTCCGCACTCTGTCTGCTCATCTCTGGGAGGATCCGCTCCATGAGCTACTGGTCGATAATCCAAGTGTCACGAAGCCTCAGGTGGAAGTATCTCAAAGGACCGCCACATCATAGGGGTCTCAACGCAACAGACGACGCGTCAATCGAACGCCCAGTCTATGAGTTATTAGAATTTTTGTCCCGGGGGCCCGGTTGGATTCGTGTACAAACCAACCTGGCCGTAACTCAAGTATACCCCAAACTCCAGTGAGGTATACTCAAAGGGACGGTTATGCTCCAAGAATATCGGTGCCGATGATGGTTCATCAAACAGACGTCTGGTGCCAAAGATATGGCCCTAGAAGGTAATGGGTCAGTAATGGGACCAGGTCCGGTCTGACCCGGTCAGACCGACTCAGCCCAACCTAGTCTGGGCCGACCCAGTTTGGGTCGACCCGGTCAGACTCGCTGGGTCTGACCCGGCCCATTGGGTAGGTCAGCCTGCTAAGTTTTGACCCAGCCCAGCGGACCGCGAGGGCAGTTTAGCCCGATAGTCACCATGTAGGCGGCTCGTTATCTCAGCCCAGGAGACCAGGTCGGTTCGACCAGTGACACCGCAGGGGGCGCCACGGGTCGGCTCGGGAGGCCGGTGTCCGGGAGGCCAGTAGGCAGGCCGGCTAGTCATCGGCAGGCCGCGGGTGCACCGGGCAGGGCGCCGGGGTGCCAGGAAGGCCGCCGACAGGGGCCAGGTAGGCCGCCGGCTGGGCAAGGGGGTGCCGGGAAGGCCTCCAGTGAAGCACGGGGGTGACGAACAGCGTGCCGGCGAGGCGTGTGGGCACCGGGCAGCGTACTAGTGGGGCGCGAGGGCAGTGGGAAGCACGCCGGCGGAGCGCGGGGGTGCCGGGCCGCGCTCCGGTGGAGAGCGGGGGCGCCAGGCAGCGCGCTGGCTGGGTGTAGGGGTGTCGGAAAGCACGCTGGCGGGGCGCCGACGGAGCCGGGCAGCGCATGGGGCACGCAGGCAGCGCTGGGGCAGCGCACTATGGCGCGAAAAGTGCACCGGGGTGCCGCGGGGGTGGCGCGGTTTGCGGAGGCTGTGGGTAGCGCGGCCCTTGTTCACCGTCTTCGTCGCCATGGCCTCTTTTCCATGCCGTTTTTCCACTTCGAAGAACATCACAATGAAAATTCGATGGAGGGTGTCGGGCCGTGTGAGGTCGGCCTGAACCCTCTGCGTTTAGGAGGATAACAAAAGGCTCAACATAAGTAGAATATGATCATAAAAAACGTCCACATCAATCCCTTTGTATCCTTTGGAGAAGGTAAGAAAAGGGGTACAATATCAACACGAAAATTAACCCCTTACCTTTTGATTGTCGGGCGTCGTTCGATGTTCGTTAACAGCGTCGCAGAATGAGACGAAGAAGTCTGTCGTTCGTTGCGTCCACCGCACACTTCCAATCCAAGCTCGTGCATCAGTTCGATGATGATGATGAGGAGGGAAGATACTCCACGTCGATAGGATCCGACTGAGGAACTCGAAGGAGGAATATGTCTCCGGCGTTCTTCGCGTTCTTTGCGTTATTCGTTGGGAGCTTTTCTCCCTAGCTTTTCTCTCAAAGCCTCCACCAAAAAGTGAATTATGCCAACAAAAATAATAGGTGGGTTTGTCTATTATTACGTTGGCACGTAATTTAAAAAGAAGAATTAAAAACCTGGAACCCCTAATTAAAACATGATAGGTGTCATATTAAATTTAGGAGGATGCCCAGAGGCTTCCTTAATAAAACTCAAGAGTTGGCGCAACAATTAATTAGGGGGGGGGGGGTTGGCACATTAAGGTGGGGAAATTGGTTAGGGAGTTTCTACCCATTTAATGGGAGTTAAGGAATTCAAGAGGTCTCCCCCCTCATTAATGATGGGAGTTGGGTAAGTTTTCCTCTCCTTCCATTATTAGGGGGGTTAGGCCCCGTGTGGTCCCTACCTTATTTATTCTCCCATGGGTGGTTGAATTCGGGTGGGCCCCACCATCATAACCTCTCATGTGAGGTTAAGGTGTGGTGGCCCCCACCTCCAACTCCCAAGTGGAGGTTCTAACTACCCGCACTCACACATGGCAGCTTAAAAATAAAATAAAATGTTGAACTTTATTTTATTATTTTTTCATAAAAATCCAAAAACTAACTTTCATTCTCAACTAACTTCCGTCGAATTGAAAGTCTTATTAAGAAAAAATAGGTGCTGTGAGTTCAACGGTGACCTCATATTTCAATTCCTAGCACCGATTCAAAATTTATAAAAACCCACATGTATGTTTACTGAATGTACCCGAACAAAACTTCAGAAATTGATTCCGGGCACACCGGGCCTCAGAATCAAGCGCCGTCAGAAACTGTGGACTCATAAAATTCCCATGTATTTAAAAAAAATTCATGGGAATTTCGGGTCTTTACAAATACTACGCACTTCATTACGATTTGATAGGATTTCTCACTCGATCAACTTGCATGGATATACATCCAAGAAGTGGTGAGGCTACATGGAGTACCATTATCGATTGTATCTAAACGAGTTCTGAGATTCACCTCCAAGTTCTGGAAAATTCTCTATCATTCTCTAAAAACTAATCTAAACTTCATTATGGATTACCATCCTCAAACTGATGGCCACACTGAGTGAACTATTCAGACACTGGAAGAAATGTTGATATCATGTTCTATGGACTTCAAAGGAGGGTGATACCAACATCTTCCTCTAGATTAGTTCTCTTACAACAATATTTTCCACTCAAGAATACAAATGGATCACTTTGAATCCATTATGGGAAGAGGTGTATAACACTTTAATGTTGGGATGAAGTTTGGGAAAACAAACTACAAGGTCTTGAAATGGTCAAGGAAATGCTGGAAAAATTTAAGACCATTCAGCAACACATCAAGGATGCTCAGAGTCGATAGAAGAGCTATGGTGACAATCATTGATGAGACCTATAGTTTTATGTTAGATACATGGTATTCCTCCACATATCTTCATGGAATAAAGTGATGAGATTTGGTAATAAGGGAAAACTTAGTCCAAGATATATCATCCCCTTTGAGATCCTTAATCACATTAGAATGGTGGCCCACCGAATAACACTCCCACATAACTTATCTCAAGTATATGATGTATTCCACATATCCCTATTGAGAAAGTACATACCAAACCACTCACATGTACTCAATCCAAAGGTGGTACCATTAGATAATTATCTCTCATATTAATAGAATTCAGTGAAGATCTTCGTAGAGACAAAGTTCTAGGAAATAGAACAATTCACTTGGTCAAAGTGCTATGGAGAAACCAAAAGTTTGAAGAAGAGATGTGGGAATTAGAGGAAGTGATGAAACAAAGTTACCCTCATCTTTTTTAGTGTGGGAAATGAAAATATTGAGGGTGAAATTTCTAAAGGGGGAATATTGTAATGACCTAAAAAGTTATAAATAAAATATCCCTTATGATTTAATTAAATGTCTTATTATGTATTATGGTTATAGAAAACACATGCAATTATTTTGTTTTATTATATCCTATCAATTTTAAAAGACCCTGGAGCATCATTAACATTGTTAATATATCCATTGAATAGTGATCACATGATTAGTATAAATATAGGGTATTGAAAAATCCAATTGAAATAGATAAATGAAGTGATGGCCTTAATTGGTAGAATCGTACCCTATAAAGCCCATTTATCATAGCTTGTAAGGGAGATACCATCACTGGTATTTTCCCTTGACCAATACCAAGCTTAGATCCAACAAATTAAGCATGAACGAAACTATTTATGGGAGAATTTCAAGCTCATCGAGATCACGAACCAAACCATGTATGTTGAACCACCCCATGAAAGTATCACAGTCGCACACCTTACTCTTAGGTTTTTTTTCCAGGTTTATTAAAGGTATATGTATCGATACCCTAGATATATTATTATTTACATTATTTTTTATAGAATAATGGATATATTTTCATCCTATTATTTTTACTTTACAAATGTTTTTTATCTTGATACAATAAAACAAAAATAGTATTTTTGGGTAATCTTCAAATTTAATTAAGGAATTTATTTTGATGAATTAATGGATTTTAGAAATAAAGAATATTTTATTAAAATATTATTTTTAAACAATTTTATTAAAAATAACCGATCATACAATTTTCATGAAGTTAAGGGTAATTTTTATAAGGGTTTGAAAACTGTTATTTTAAAAAAACCCAACATTTCTCAATAAATGTTGATTTTTATTTTAAAAGTGAAATTACATAAATTTAAAAAATTATTTAGAAAAAAATAATATTATTTTTGGAATCATAATGTTGAAATTATACAATGGTTAATTTTTCATAATTTTCTGAGACTGTAGAATTTTCAGGTAAAAATTAAATACCATATAAATATAATTTATGTATTATGCCATCATAATGACACAAAAGTGATGTAATAAATACTATAAATGGTATAAATGATCAAATATATGCTTTTTATTTAAAACAATTATATTTTCCATTTATTTTATTAATTTTATAAATCCATTATAAATCCTCCAAAACCATTAATATATTTTAAGGTTTTAAAATAATTTATTTAAGAGTATGACTCACCTCCAGATAAGAAAGGGAATTATTTTATTAATTTATACCATTGGAATTATAAAATAATTAAAACCACTACCATTTTATAGAAACCATGGGAAAAAACTATGGTAAAAGTTGTGTTTTTGGTCATTTTATTATATAGAGTCCAAAACCTAAGTTTGAGAAATAATAAAGAAATACCCACTAATTTCCTAATAAACCCACAAAATATACCATTTACCTTCACTAAAACTCCTTTTAGAACATCCTTACTCTTACCTAACATCTCTAGAGTCCTCACAAGGTTCCCAAAACCTCTCAAGAATCTCCTCCTAAGCATTTGGAGTCACACACTCAAGCAAGGGATCCTCACCTTCTCTTCTTTATTCAAGTTTATTTATTATATTATACATTATATTTCCAATTAATAATGTTGGGATATGTATTTACATTCCCCTATTACTTTAAATTTTATTTCAAAATTATTATATACCCCCTTCCCTCTCATCAACCCATTTTATGAATTTTTAAGTGACACTGTTATGCAGCCAAAATTTCACTGCGATTTTCCATGAAAAAAAATTGTGTAGTGAATACCATACCCATTTACTATCAATTATGTTCACCTTTATACAATTATAATTCATTTAATTGGGACTTAAATGTATGTATTCCACAATACTTGATTATGGAATAAAATATGATGATGAATGAATCCATTTTTCATGATCTATGTGGCACACTTATGCATGAGAATAGAATGAAAGTGACAGGTGCGTTCGAAATTATATCGCGCTCTAATGCATTGGGTAATGTTTTTCCTTATAATAAATCATGTTGGGACTAGGAGTGAAACTAATTCCTTTATATCACTTTGTCCATCATGATGTCTTGGTAGTTATCCTTGACCTATGTTTATCTTGGATTGTTTTAATCAGTTTCCACATTTTCCATGTTATGATTATCATTCTATATCATGCCTTAATATTCATGTTACTTTTATTCCTAATTGATATTCCTATTGTATAATTTGTATTACCTTATTCCATTATTATTAACTTATTGGTATTTATATCTCACCCCTTTCTTATGTATGTCCCCAGGTTATCCCATGTAGTTTTAAATGTGGGAATGTTAAGGAAGTTTTCAATAAAGATGTTGTTTTTTCCTATTTTAAATTATTATGTAATGTACCTAATTACCAAATACACTAGAATTCTAAATATTTCAGGTTTTATGAAGTGTAATCTTATGTAATAAATCATGAATTAATTTGTAATAAATAACATGGTTGTTATAGTATAGTCTCCCCACAGTACCACCATTAGACCCTCACTACTAATCAACAGCCTCTGGAACATAGAGAGGAGTGCTTGAGGCCATGTGGACCATCGAGTCAAGTTACTTATGATTGAATCAGGATTAGGTCATCACAAAGTGGTATCAGAGGTTTCTTTTTTACCTCTCTTACTCTTTTGGGATGGTATAAAGGAGACAAGGAATGTGTTAGAAATTGGTAAATAAATCATGCTTAGGAATGAACAACCTACGCATGGGGGAAATATTAACTTTCTAGGGTTGGGACTATTGTTCATGTGATAAATTATTACAGTTGATTACTATTTCACCTCGAGTGATTTTTTTGTTCTTTCTATAGGACCCCGGGACAACCTGATAGGGGAGGGGTGAATTAGGGTGTCAACTTTTCTTTTAAACTGATGGATCTTGTTCCCACATTGGTAAGAACCTATATGATGGATATGATTAGAAATCAAACATCCACATGCAAATAGATGACACAACACTTTTTACTTGGTTCACCACTAAGGGCTACGTCCTAGGAGCATACGCGGATAGGTTGTCGGTCGTACCTAATTCCACTATTCTTCACTAGTTGTGGATTACAATGGTTCGGGAATAGTCACTCTGTCCTAGGCTCACTACCTTTACAAATGTTTAGGGATAGCCCACTGCATCCCTCGGGTCACTCCCGTTGACCCCCTGGCTCACTGCCTTTGGTGAAGTCCCAATCAGTTTATAGATGTGAAAGCCTCTTCAATAGATTCGCATTGAAGTCTTTTCCTATGCTTAGCATAAGACTATGCTTGTATCGAAGTTCAGAATTGATGCACTTGAACACACTGAACCACTAAACCAAATAAATAGAATGTGCAAACAGGTTACACTGATGATTTCACACAGCACCTACCCTTTGCGTGCAAGTTCTCACTTTTGCGCACAATACATGATTTTCGTGCGGAAAAATATTTCGCGCAACACTAATTTTTTTCCGTGAAACCTCAAATTTTATGTGCAACTTCTACATTTCCGCACACCTTCATCTTTTTCACGCAAGCCCGTCTTTTTTGCGCAGCTCGGATTTTTTTTGCGCAGCTCGGACTTTTTCACGCTGCTCAGAGTTTTTTGCACAACTCCCTTTACATGAACCTTTTACGCGCATCAAACCTCGGATCTTCTCTAAGTATTCAACCATACGGAATGAGGGGGGTCACCACTTATTTATAGGTGTTGTTGACCCCCGTGTGAAAAACCCATCTTGGCATGAAAAACCTCTCATTCTGCATGCAATACATTTCGCGCAGGAACCATTTTTCATGCACAACTCCATGTTTTTCACATAGCCCATGCCTTTGCCATTTTCTGACGTTCTGATTCTGAAACACCTCTTGCGTGAAAAATCTCTCTCCACTATTTCACACACCATTCTATTTTTTGCGCACAATGCTATTTTTCATGCACCACACTATTTTTCGCACACCACGCTATTTTTCATGCACGTCGCTGTTTTTCACGCACCATGCTGTTTTTAGCGCATGCCATTGTTTTTTGCATGCACCTCCCTTATTTCGCGCACCACTTCCTCTTTGCACACACCTACTCTTTCCAACAACCTACATCTTCATTTTCTGATTTTCAGGTCCAAAAATTTGGAAAATACTGGAGAACAACGCCACCTTCAATACTGTTGTCTGCTTGAACTGTATGATCAATTTACTGGCACACATTCTGAACTTCCACCGAGGATTGACAAAAAACACAAACCATACTCCAATTCATGCATAGAACAACCATGGTTCCAAAAATCTCCCCCTTTGGGTTTGTTGGCAATAACTAAATAAATCCAAAAGAGCACCAGCCAAATGAAAACCAAAAATGAAAGAATCAACTCAGCCAACACTCTAAGTCTACGTGAGCAATGCTCGGTGTAGAAAACAAGAGGGGAAGCGTGAATTGGGATCCCGTGTTTTTGAATTATCAATGACTCCTAAGAAATTATCTTAAATTGTCCCAGAATCATTACATGTCCAATGTATTCCTTCTCATCCTATCAACAAATTCTCATCGTGATACCAAACATGTCTTGAATTTATTTCTTCTCCCCCATTGTCAATAAACCCAAAGATCGGTATTTTCTCATTGAATATCTCAATACACCCCCTAGATAGTATCTCCCCCACAAACCTGCATCATATCTGCAAAAAGATGAAAAATAGTCAACATAACTGGGGAGAGGGGTATTTCGTAACCTCCTTATGCCCTAGGAGGTGGCTAAACACCGAGGTTCAACCGATGTTTCTCAAACACAGCCGCTGACAGTGGCTTGGTCAAGATATCATCCACTTTCTCATCAGTTCCCACATGATCCATTCTAATCACGCCTTGATCAACTTTTTATTTGATAAAGTGATACCTAATTTCAATATGTTTTGTACGAGAATACTGAACCAGATTCTTTGTATGATCAATTACGCTCTTATTATCACAGTAAATCACTATTGGTTGTTTCACCTCATCACTAATATCTGTCAGTTGTTGATTCATCCATAGTATTTGAGTACATGACTTTGTAGCGGAGATATACTCTTCTTTAGCAGTACTAAGAGAAGTACTTTCTTGTTTCTTGCTCAACCAGCCAACACATTTCTGCCCAATAAAGAATGCTCCACCAGTGGTGAATTTTTTTTCCACTACATCACCAGCCCAATCAATATCAGAAAATGCTGATAATTCACTTTCCCTTCCTATATCAAAGTATAACCCAAAGTTATGTGTACCTTGAATGTACCTCATGATTCTATTTACTACTGCCATATATTCCTCCTTTGGATTACTCTGAAAGCGGGCCGCTAGATAGGTTGCAAAGACAATATCTGGCCCTGTTGCTGTTAGGTATAGGAGGACCCCAATGATCCTCCTGTACATGATAGGATCTACAGAGGTCTCATCCTCATGCTTTCCAATTTTTGTTCTAACTGTAATCGGAGTTGACATTGGTTTGGAGTCATGCATATTAAATTTTTTCAGCAGATCTCTTGTATACTTTTCATGAGAGATGAAAGTGTAATATTTCTTTTGAGTCACCTGCAGCCCCAAGAAATATGTGAGCTCCCCAATCATTGAAATTTCAAATTATGATTTCATGTGATTGGAAAATTCTTCCAAATATTTCTGCCTACAACAACCAAATATAATGTCATCAACATAAACTAGAACCATCAATTGATCTTTCAGGAAATTATTCACATAGAGATTGTGATCTACTCCTCCTCGTGTGAATTCTAATTTCTTGAGATAAGAGTCCAGCCAGGAATACCACGCTCGTGGTACCTGTTTCAATCCATAGAGTGATTTATTTAGTTTTCAAACCGTTGTTTCATCAGTACTAAGAAGAAAACCCACTGGTTTTTCTATGTATACTTCTTCTTCAAGTACACCATTCAAGAATGCTATCTTGACATCCATTTGATATACTTTATATCCTATTTGGAGTTCCATGGCAAGGAAAATCCTGATTGACTCCAGTCTAGCCACTGGTGAAAAGGTTTCTTCAACATCAACATCTTCAATCTGGGAATATCCTTTACATACCAGTCGTGCCTTGTTTCTAATAACACTTCCATGCTCATCAAACTTGTTCTTGAAGATCCATTTTGTACCAATCACATTGTGACCTTCGGGTCTCTTAACTAGATCCCATGTTTGGTTCTTGTCAATCTGATCTAACTCTTCATTCATGGATTTCACCCAAGATTCATCTTTTACAGCTTCTTTAAATGAGAATGGTTCCAATGCAGATAAGAATGCAGATTGTGCATTACTCCTCATTATCCTCGTTTGTGTGGGTTTAGTCTAATCCCTAATGATGTTAGATTTATCAATTTCTACTCTTCGATTCCTCCTCTATAGTTCAATTGAATTCTCTCCAGCTATGGATTCAAATTCATATTCTTCTTCCGAGTCAACATCATAGTGTGACTCCTGGGGGGTTTTTACACCTTCCTCCATTTCTATATGTGCATTTACTCCATGTTCACATTCATTATCATCTTCTATCTCATCAGTATAGGAATTATTTTAAGCATTTGATGTTTTTCCTTCAATGATCTTAACATCATTGCTTTCCAAAATCCTCCCCAAGTGTTTATTGAAACACTTGTAGGATTTACTATTCATTTAATACCCAAGAAAAATTCATTCATCAGCATTGTCACCAAACTTCCCTTGATTTTCTTCTTTATTTCGGATGAAACATTTGCTTCTAAAACACGAAAGTATTTCAACGAAGGATTTCTTTCATGCCACGATTCATATGGTTTCTTCGTTTCTCCCATATAAATCCCTGTTCGATTCTGAATGTGAACTGCAGCTTCAACAACTTCTTTCCAGTAATGGCGAGAGATACAACTCTCAATCAGCATAGTCCTGGACATATTGTTGACCTTTCGATTCCAGCGCTCAACAACTCCATTTTGTTGTGGAGTTCTCACATCAGCTTCATCATGCTGTATTCCATGTTTTTCTAGGTAATTCTAAAACCCAATGAACATATATTCCCCTCCATTGTTATATCGCATGACTTTTATTGTCTATCAAGTATCATTCTCGGAAATCTAGCGATAAGTTTTCATGAAATCAAGTACTTGTCACTACCTGTGAATAACCATTACACAAGCCATTCTACTATAATCATTAATGAAAAGGACTAAGTACCTCTCTCCATGAGTTCCGAAAACATTTATCAGGCCACATACTTCTGTATGGATGAGATCAAGAAGGTGTGATGCCCTTTTCTTCTTTGGTCGATATGAATTACATACTAGATTCCCCCATATGAAAGCATCACAAGTCTTTTCCCGTTCATGTTTCATAATGGGGATATCCATGACAATCTTTAGCTTAGATATCTTTTCCATGTCTTGTTGGTTAATGTGCCCCAACCTTCAATGCCAGAGGTTGTTTTCTTCTTCAATAGACAAATAGCAAGAGTTCACTTTTCTGTTAACCTGATATAAGTTTCCATCTATTCTATATCCTTTCATAAAATAATTCCCTGTTTTTCCATTTATAGTGTAGCCTTTTTGATTGAAAGTTACTATGAGCCCTGAGTCATAGAGTTGACTCACACTGAGGAGATTGTGGCGTAGACCGTCCACATAAAGAACTTTAGCCTTTTTCAGCTCTCCATTGGCGAGAGTAGTATTCCCACTACCTTTAATCTTCAAAGAACCATCATTACTAAATCTCAATGTTCCATCAACCTTCCTTTTAATGTTCTTCAAAAGGTCAGAATTTCCTGTCATATGCGAAGAGCATCCACTATCAAGAATCCAGGAGCTGCTTCTCTTTGAAGCTTTGAAGGCTACATTTGCAAGATTGGATTTATCGATCTTCTTCTTTTATTTCCAATAGATATTGTATTGAGTATAAGATATTGTTGGACTTATAATTATTTCTTCCATATAATCAGATTCTTCATACCCATAATCTTCTTTCAGAGGAGAAAACCCGTTTGTGAGAACAACACCATCAAGAGGGTGAATATTGACCCGTCTCTAAGAGTTGTATGAATATCTCCTATCATACCTCTACCTGAAATACATATCTTTATGACCAAAGTTAGAACAATGAAAACAATAACCATAGAAACTATTTCTTCTATAAGATGGAGGATATGAAATCAGTCTCCTTTGTTGATTTCTCAGATCTTCCCCATTCAAGTAGCTGATTGCCTCTTCACAATATGACATGGTATGGCCCAGATAGCCACAAAACTGACACTTCATGAGAGGAAATGTCTTCTCACTTGAATTTCTCCTCATGCCTTCTTCCTTGGGAGAATGGTTGGACTGCTTTTCATTTCTGAAAGTTTGAGGATAATTTTCAGTTCTTTTAGTTTGGATTGAGGGTTTCTTTTTCAGCACTTCAGGAAACATTTCCACATGTCCAACTTTCATCTTGTCTTTCTTTTGGATATCTTCACTTCTAGAAGTTGATGTCTCAGCTTCAAAGCCAATTCCACTCTTTCCCATGCAACAAGGTCTTTGATCACTCAAGATTTTTCCAACCCCATATGAACCACACTTGGGTCTTACTAGTAATTATACATATGAGAATCTTCCAAAATGAATTTTCTTCTTACCCTTATTTTTGGTTGATTGACATTCAATTTTACTCCTAAGAGTAACAGCTTCTTCCTCAATACCATTAACAGTATTGGACTTCTCTTCCAGTCTGGATAAAAGGTCATTTATGACCTTTGCTTGTTCTTCAATTATAAGCTTTAGTTCCACAACGTCATCTGTGCTTTCAAGGATTTAAGACTAAACTCTCACTAGTTCTTCTAGTCATTCAATTTCTGGTTTAAGCTCATTAACATATTCTGATGATTCTTCCACCATTTCCTTCCACTTATTGCATCTCTTACATTTATTATCAAGCTTGGAAAAGGCATCCTTAATTTGAATCTTTGGACCACCATTAAGAGTAATCTGATTATCTCTACCTTTATTGATTGAGGGTTCTGACTTTTCAATGGTAGCCATCATGGAAGCATGATTTCCTGTTTTATATTCTAGTTCTTCTTATTCACAAAATTCAATATCATCCTCTTCCTCTTAACAGAAAAAACTCTTCTTCTATACTTTCTTTCTAGATTTGAAGTCTCCCTTTTTAAAATACCTTTTCCAAGGCTTCTTGATGTCTTCTGCTTCGCTCTCATCATAATCAAAATTTCTTTGGCACTGAGAGGCAATGTGTCCAACTCTTCCACAACGAAAACATGCCAGAGGTAGCTTACCTTTAAATTTACCTTTTCCCTTCTTCAGCTTCTTGGTGATGAGAGAAAGAATTTATTTTTCCTCATCATCTTCACCACTACTATCTTCTGAGATTTTCAGTTTTTCCATGGATTTGAATTCCATTTCCTTGCTTACACAAGTCGTGGAATCTTTTGGTTTGAATATCATCTCATATGCCACTAGAATACTTAGCAGATCATCCAGAGATAGTTTAGATAGATCACTTTTTTCAAGGGCTGACACCTTTGCATTGTACATATGAGGAAGTCCTCTTAATATTTTCTTTATGATATCAGTGTCTTTGATTTCCACTCCAAGACCTCTAATTGCTCCCACTACTTCAGTAATTAGATTGAAGAATGATTATGCATTCTCATTAGGATGCATCTTTAGATTGTCAAACCTGTTGTGTAAGACTTAAAGTTTTGACTCCTTCACTTTACTGTCTCCTTCATATAAATTTTTTCAAGTTTATCCCACATAAACTTTGTTGAGGTTCAAATCATCACCTTTAGATATATCTGATCTAAAAGAGACGCAATGATATCATTCTAAGATTTAGCATCTGTGTCAAAAACTTTCCTGTTTGTATCAGTCATAGCAAGCCTTGTTGGATCAGTAACTTGTATTCCTTGCACAGTAGAAAATAGGACTTCCATTACAAGGGATATTTAATGATATTTCATTATGTTATTCCAAATATGAAAATTACTTCCATCGAAGAGAGGTATTCCCCTAGCATTTACTGTATTCTCCATGATGAAAAAGGATAGATCTAACACCAGTAACCTTCCTCTGATACCACTTGTAGGACCCCGGGACACCCTGAGAGGGGAGGGGTGAATCAGTGTGTCAACTTTTCTTTTAAACTGATGGATCTTGTTCCCAAGTTGGTAGGAACTAGTTAAACCTTTATGATGGATATGATCATAAATCAAACATTCACATGAAAATAGATGACATAACACTTTTTACTTGGTTCACCACTAAGAGATACGCCCAAGGAGCATACGCCGACAGGTTTTTGGTCACTTCTAATTCCACTATTCTTCACTAGTTGTGGATTACAATGGTTCGGGAATAGTCAATCTGTTCCAGGATCACTACCTTTACAAATTTTTAGGGATAGCCCACTGTGTCCCTCGGGTCACTCCCGTTGACTCCCCCTGGCTCACTACCTTTGGTGAAGTCCCAGTCAGTTTATAGATGTGAAAGTCTCTTCAATAGATTCACATTGAAGTCTTTGCATCTACTTAGCACGAGACTATGCTTGTATTGAATTCCAAAATTAATGCACTTGAACACACTGAACCACTGAACCGAATAAACAGAATGTGAAAATAGGTTACACTGATGATTTCACGTAGCACCTTCCCTTTGCGCGCAAGTTCTCACTTTTGCGTACAATACATGATTTTCGCGTGGAAAAATATTTTGCGCAACACTAATTTTTTTTTCCGTGCAACCTCAAATTTTACGCGCAACTTCTACCATTTCTCGCACCGTCATCTTTTTCATGCAAGCCTGTCGTTTTCGCGCAGGTCGGACTTTTTCACGCAGCTCGGAGTTTTTTGCAAAACTACCTTTATGTGAACCTTTTACGTGCATCAGACCTCATATATTCTCTAAGTCTTCAACCATACGGAATGAGGGGGGTCACCACTTATTTATAGTCATCGCTAACCCCGGCATGAAAAACCTATCTTGGCGCGAAAAACCTCTCATTCTGCGTGCAATACATTTCACACAGGAACCGTTTTTCGCACACAGATCCATGTTTTTTACGCATCCCATGCCTTGGCCATTTTCTAACGTTCTGATTCTGAAACACCTCTTGCGTGAAAAATCTATCTCCACTATTTTTCACACCACACTGTTTTTCACACACCACGCTGTTTTTTGCGCACGCCGCTATTTTTCACGCACCACGCTATTTTTCACGCACCACGCTGTTTTTCACGCACACCACTGTTTTTCGCATGCCATGCTATTTTTCACGCACACAACTATTTTTTGCGCGCACCTCCCTTATTTCGCACACTACTTCCTCTTTGCGTGCACCTCCTCTTTCCAACAACCTACGTCTTCATTTTCCGATTTTTAGGTCCAAAAATTTGGCAATCACTGGAGAACAACACCAACTTCAATACTGTTGTCTGCTTGAACTGTATGATCACTTTACTGGCACACATTCTGAACTTCCACCGAGGATTGAAAAAAAAAACATACTCTAATTCATGCATAGAACGACCATGGTTCCAACACTTTCATAGTTATTTATTTATGGGATTTATCTCTTGGCCCAATATGGAAAGAGAAGAGGTGTGTTCATGCATCATTTTAGGTACATACAATTCAAATGTCATTAACATGCTTAGCTATATACCATGATCGTGGGATTTCCTAACTTGTTTACTTGTATCCTTGTTTGTGTAATTACTATATTTTTATAAACTATAGTATAAGGATGGTTAAATAAAGTTTCTGTATCAACCTAAATGGTGTTTTACTGTAACGAACCAAACTGTTATGAACAAAATTCCCCTTTTTGATTTAATTAAATGTATTATGGATATATAAGACACATGGAAATATTTTTTTTATTATATCTAGTTGTATTTAAATGACCATTAAGTATCATTACCATTGATAATATATCCGTTGAATAATGATCACATGATTATTATAAATATAGGGTTTTAACAAATCTGTTTGGCATAGAAAAAGGAAATGATGGCCTCAACCAGTAGGATCATTCCATATGAAGCCCATTTATCAGAAATGCCAAGGGAGATAGAATTTATAGGATTTTACCTAGACCAATCCCAAGTCTAGATCCAACAACTTAAGCATGAGTTAAACCTTTTACGGGATAAGTTCAAGCTCATCAAGATCACAACCCAAACCATGTTCATCGAATGACCACATGAAAGCCCCACCATCACACACCTTACTCTTATGGAGTATGATGTTGTAATAAAGGGATATGTAACAAGACTCTGTCATTATTATTATGTACATTATTTTTGTATAGAATAATGAATATACTTTCATTATATTATTGTTACTTTGTAAATGATTTTTAAAGCACAAATAGTATTTTTGGTTAATATTAAAATTCAATTAAGAAATATATTTTTAATAAATTAATAGATTTATGAAATAAATAATATTATAATAAAATATTATTACTAAATTACTTTTATTAAATATAAATTATCATATAATTAATTCAAAAGTAATTTTTATTAAGATTTAAAAATTGTTTTTGTCAAAACCCGTCAATTTTCAATAAATGTAAATTTTTATTTTAAAGGTGAAAATTCACATATTTAAAAAATTATTTACATGAAATTAATATTATTTTTGAAATAAGGATGTCAAAATTATCCAATGGTGAATTTTTCATAATTTTCTAAGACAATAGATTTTTTTGGGTAAAAATTAAATACTGTATAAATATACGCTGTGTTTTATGACATCATAATGGCCAAAAAATGATATAATAAATACTATAAAAGGTATATTAGGAAAATATATATTTTTTTAATTTAAAATGATGTAATTTTAAGTTTATTTAATTTATTTTATAAGGCCTTAGTGAATCCTACAAAACATATAAAATATTTTAAGATTTTAAAATCATTTCCTTGAAAGTGTGACTCACCTCCACATAAGAAAGGGAAATATTTTAACATATTCATTTATTTATATTATAAAAAAATTTATTTCACTCCCCTTTTCAAAAAATCATGGTATGTTTTGTGGTTTTTAATATTTTATTGTGTAGTTTCCAAAACCAAAATAATAAAGAAACCCCTTCCTTTCCTATATAAACCCACACAAGCTTCCATTTATCTTCACTAAAACTTTTTTAAACTCTACCACAATATGAAAAATACTACCTAGAGTCCTCAAAAGGTTCCCCAACCTCCCAATAATCCCCTACCAATCCTTTAGAGTCATACGTTCAAGTAAGGGATCTTCCACTCTCCTATTTTATCAAGCACTCCTTCTGTGATATGTCTTTTAATTTCAATTTGCATATGTTGGGATATTTTTATACATACCCCCATTATTTTAAATTTTATTTATAAATAATGATATATTCATTTACACTCTCATTAATCCATCCATTATCCTTTATATGCACCTGTTACCATGCCGAAATTTCGTAAGGGATCCTCACCTTCCTCTCTTCCTTTCAATTCAAGAACATTGTTTGAAATTAGTATTATTTAATTTCAATTGGTTATATTTTCATCCTTTTATAATAAGTTTCATACTATCCATTTTACTTTATGTGAATGATAGATCCTTTATTCCTCCTCATTTGGACCCTTATCTAAGCCGTTACTATGCCAAAATTTTGTAAGGGATTTCTCTCTTCTCATTTCCATTCAAGCACTTCTTTTATATCATGCATCTTAATTCAATTTAATATGTTGGGATATTATGTTACATGATCCCCTTAATTTCCATTTTATGATTAAATTACTAGATACCCCTTTTTCTCTCATCAACCCATTTTATGAATTTCCATATGATGCTGTTATACTGCCGAAATTGCACCGTGATTTTCCATACCAAAATCATCGTGTGGTGAATACCATACCCATTACTCTATCAAGGATATTCACATTTATGCACATATAATTGTTTATTTAGGAATTTCATGTATTTATTTTACATTCCTTAATCATGGAATAAATGATGATGTTGAATGAATCCATATTATATGATCTATGTGGCACACTTAAGTATGAGATTGAAATGATTATGAAGGGTGCGTCCTGATAGCGCTCCAATGCATTGGGTAATGTTTAGTATCATGATACATCATGTTGGGATAGGGGTTTACCTGATTCCTTTTTGGGACTTTTTT
Source organism: Viscum album (assembly GCA_963277665.1). NCBI lineage: Eukaryota > Viridiplantae > Streptophyta > Magnoliopsida > Santalales > Viscaceae > Viscum > Viscum album. The sequence goes on from OY728150.1 coordinate 1,759,344,029, forward strand.
CCACCATGTTGGGACATGGGTTTACCTAATTTCTTTTTGTTTATGATGCAATGTTTTAAGTTGTTTACACATTTCCATGTTATGATTATCATGATATATCATGCCTTTATATTCATGTTACTTCATGCCTCATTGATATACCTTGTCTAACATGTATTATTATCCTCATGTTATTACATGTTTATTCCCTTACCAGGCTTTATAGCTCACCCCTTTCTTATGTACATCCTTAGGTTATCCCGTGTAGTGTTAAGTACGAAGTAATTTTGTGGTCATGAAAAATAAGTTTTCAATAAAGATGTTGTATTTCGTATTTTAAGTTATTATGTAATGTTCCTAATTTCCCAAGACACTAGACCTCTCAATCTTCTGAGTTTTATTAAGTGAAAATATATGTAATAAATCATGTTTAATTATGTAATAAATAGCAGGGTTGTTATATTTACCATATAGATCAATGTTTGAATTATATTTAACCATCCTGAAATGCATTAAAGAAATAAAAGGGTTAATTAATTAACTTGAATGAAATATTTAAATGTCAAGGAAATTGTTTTTTTAAAAAATGCATGTAATTACCAATGGATTCCAGTAAAATGGTGTTCCAATTGCAATTTATAAAGGATTGTACCTTCATAACTTGGGAATAATGACCCATACAACTGAGTCCTTATATGCTTGATTCTAACCTTATAGGTTATCCTTATTATTTTATAACAATGAGATAAACCCAACAAGGTTGTTTTTAAATCTTAATAATTTAACCATTATGAGTTCCATTTAAATTAGATTTGAATTGTAATTTATAGAGTGTTTCCTTCATAAATTAGGAATGGATACCCTTATAATTGAGCCCAGGTTGGTATGAAGTATCCCTAATAGGTTGCCTATAGTCTTACATGACTTATTACTTAACCCCTTGGGGGTATTTTTATGATAAATTGGCATGGTTATTTAATTTTTTAACAATTACTTATATTGAAATTCGTATAAATGTATGATGGAATCTTACTTAACTGATTCCCTTAGTATGATAAAATCCTTGTTTTATACTTTTGTATCTTATTGTTATGATGCTCTAGTTAATTAAAATGCTTGTTATAACCTAAAGGGTATTTTTATCTATAGATTGTGATTTAAATTTTATTTAATCAAGCCCAGTTGTGGGAAATTAGAGTTAATAAATGGTTATAAGAAAATTATGTGATAATTTCCCTATAATGCTATGAGATTTCAGCTAAATAAGTTCCAAGTATAGTTTGAAAAACATGTTCCTTTATAACCAGTACTTTAATTTTCATATATCTGAGCATTTTAATGTATATAATAAATTTGAATCAATGTAATTACTTAAATTAAACCTTTTAGAAGTTTTCTTGGAATAGACCCTAGTATAAGGGTTATTTTTAATGATTCATTGAGAGTTACCATGGATTGTAACATGAATGTTTCCTGCAGGTCTCTGAAGACTTCTTCTATTGCGATGGACCTAGGGGTTAAGTGGTATATCCTAGAGACCTTCTGGCATGACTCTAGTTTTAAAGTCTACACTTAATGCAAGTTAGGGGTTAACCTGTTTTGGTATCACCCTTAGAGATAGGAAGCCATTAAAATTTTGTGCCGATCTCCTAGGAATGGTAAGTGTTATTCGTCTGACTGGTTGAGTTGGGTAAGACTCTTAGTTGATGAAATGAAACCCTGAGGGAAGAAGATGGTTTCTTGATAAGTTTAACATCAATGGGGGTATTACCATATACATATACTTTGTGAGGTCCATCAATTTATCCTTTTATGTTGTAACTGTGACCCTATAGGGAGAACTACCCTATGAGGATGCTTGGAGGGGATCGAGGCCTGGTAGTTTGACCCTAGATATGGTAATGTATGTGGTTTTAGATGAATCACTTTATGTGTTTAGGTATCGATTCTATATTTGATGATCAGGATTGTTCGAGTGCCTAGCCCTATTGAATTATGGTTGTGTGGTTGGTGATTTAATTTCAAGAAAAACACCACATGGTGGGCAGTTGTTGGTGAATCATGGCATATGTAGGTGCCCAATTCTGAAGAGGAGTTCCAAGGTAGATATTGATATGTTAAGTCTGATGTGTCATGTAACATGATCAACTTTGATTTAGTAATATGTGACTCACAGAAGTTTGATTCAATAGGTGTGATCAAGTTTTATGGGAATATACACCTGTTGTGTATGGATAGTTTTTTATGCTAGTTGTGTATGGTAACTATTTATAATATAACATTGGTGAGTGGCTAAGTACATTCCAATGATCAATTTTTCAGAATCTGGTGCTGTAGACATGGAGGCCCAAAGCCTTTGGATGGGTTTGTGGTGGTAACTATTTTCTGAGATTGAATCAAATATACACTGAGCTATCTAAATATATTTATTAGTTTTATGGAATCCTTTAGAGTTACACTCAAAGAGAGATATATGGTAATACATATGGTGGGGATTACACCATTGGAAGTGGGATTTTGGTTACCCTCATTATGAGTTTAAACTCAGAAAATTCCATAGAAACCATTCTTTGGAAGTGGGGATGGGTGATGGGTGACATTGGTGTTAGTGATTGGGAATGAGAAGGTTATTATCCATGCTAGTCATTATGTTTGGGGATATATGTGGTATGGGATATAGAAATAAGGTTTACATTTTTAGTAACTTGATGACTAGGAAACTCCTAAGGTGGAGAGAGTTAAGCCGGTCATGAAAAGAATGTTATTCAAAGTAGAGGAAATACAATCGTAGAATATTAGCTGAGAATGGTTAGAATGACTTTAGAAAGCCTGAAAGTTGGTGATTATATGCTCTCTAGTATTGGAGACAGTGCTAACCTTAATAATTAGGTATGAGGATAGATTGAGTATGGATGATAGATTCAATCTTGGGGTGTGTAAGCAGTCTGGGAAATGTGATAGACCGGTAGTGTGTGTGTGTGTTTGAAAGGCAACACAATGATGAAGTGGTTGGTTGAGTACCCAACCATTAATGCACACCGAGAGTTGGGATTGGACTTTAGTGGGTATGTATAAATGATTATAGGTTCCTATAGATCTAAGGTTATGTTAAATATCTTATAAATAAGACATTGACTATTAAGTTGGGAATCCTTTAACAGTTCGGCCTGGAATAATTCAAATGTCCTTCCGGTAGGAAAGCTTATGTGGAGAGATAATACTATTTGGCATAATTTACCCTTAAAAATGATATCATTGAAGAATGATAATGGTTTTAGGGTGGATGATGATAAATGGTTACCTTCTGCCACTGTTCTTTACCTTGCTAAAGGGAAACTCTAAGTTCACTTAAGTTATGATAGGGAACCTTAAGTTGAGTTCTAATTATAGTTATATATCAAGGTATGGGTATAATCCTTGAGAATTTTTTTTTGATGATCATGGAATACCTCTGGAGGTAAATTCATCCTGATTAGGTAGTGATGACGCATCAACAAGTTCAGTTGATCATATTTGGGATAAGTTGGATAAAGGTGGTTCAACTATTATTTCTATGTTTTTTGGGGCATGGTATGTTGGGAACCATGTAGAGTAGTTTTGGTGAGCCATTGAGATCATGATTTGGTATAAATTTTTTGTGATTGGATCCGCCAAGGTTTTAAATTGGCCTTATAAGCTAAAATCTATGGCGGGGAGCACCATGGGTTGGTTATTCAAATGGGATGATGAATTGGGTGTCTCAGGTTAGATGAGAGCCCTAGCGTGTTGTCTCAGGGTTTGATGAGGAAAGAGAGTGTTGGATTCAGTTGAAGTGATCTTGTGTTTTATGTTTAGAACTTTGTTTTTGGAGCACATCGTTTCATTGAAATAGTGTAATACCATCCTATAGAGTTTTGGTAACTAATGCAGGATAGGTTATGTTATTATTTTTCCACCAGGGATTCTTAGGGATGAGAAGTGATAAGGTGGGTAGGTTGTAATATCTCATGTTTTATGATAGGTTTAAAATTATAAAGGAATTCAAGTTTTATATTTGGTGGATGGGAAAAATCACAAACTAAGATTTGGAATAGAATTATAAGAGTTGGAACACTTTAACATGTTGTTATTAAATGAGGTTTAAGTCTTGATAGGTGTCTTAGGTTCCTGATTAAGTTTTATAATCTTCAGGATTTGGGAATTCAGTTTCAGGAGGAAGAATCCTGGGGAACATGGTTGGCACATGATTAGTGATAACCGTGAACCCCAAACCATGATGCCTATTTGTATAGGCACACAACTAGTTTAACCATGCGAGGTGGCCCAGATAACTATGTAGTTTGGTGTAGAGGTGAAGAGGTATCTTCATGGTTGAAGCACAATTTTATAAACCATGTGAGGCAATTGTGCAATAGGGTGTTTCTTGGGATAGTGATCCCACATGTTTGACATACAATTTTCCTAATTGTGTAGCCTAACAATTCACTTCATTAAAAGGGGAAAAAATTACCATTCCCCCCTCCAATATTAAATGGGTTGAACCCTGTTTTCTTCCTTATTCATGCTCAACATATCCTCGTATGCACCCTCCTCTTACTCACCTCATCCATGGGATATCTTCCTAATTATTGGTCTTATTTGAATGTCTTTAGATGTGTTGGAAGCCTAGAGGTGAGTCTATCACTCCTATTACCTTCTTTATCTATTTTCCTTACTCTCTTAAATTCTATCATGGTGTGAGATAATATGCCTTATTTTTAAGGTGTTCATTAGCTTCTTCATTTTATCTTATTTTGGCTCGAGTCAAGGGATGATATTGGACAAGTAATTCTTCCTAATAGTGAGGTAGGTGGTTTAGATTATTTTCCCTTAAAGTTTCCTCATTTATAAAATGTTTCATTGTACCACATGTTATAAATTCTAAGAATTTCCTCTTTAAGTTGTATTTTTTTTAAATTGACGCCTAAAGCCTATTCAAGATCATGTATAAGTTTCCTTTACATAATTGGAGGTTTAAAACCTCGACTCAGACCACCCTTAGGGTGATTTTGGATTAATTCCATGGTGAAAATTATTTTCACATAACCAAAACATCCCATTAGGTGTGTTTGGATTAAGAACTTGTGAGGCCCAAAATTTTACTCTCCTTTAAGTAATAAAACCACTCTTAAAGGTGTGTTGTCCATGAAACTTATATTATGGGACTCTTATTAGGGTTTTTTTAAATGTTTAAGGTCATTTGAAACATCTTAAATACTTAGAGTGTCTTGAGTGAATGATAGATCCTAGTTCTTTACTTGTTTTTTTCTTAAAGGAAATAAACCCTTTTGATTACAACTAGATATATTACCTTATGAAAAATATTAGGAAATCTCTCCACGGATGTGATATAAATTTAATGGATGTTGTAATAGAATTACTTATCATTTAACCTAATCTTTATATTATTAACGTGCCTCAGATTTCCCTCTTGGAATTTCATGCTACTTATGACTTTTACCTCGGTCACTCTAGATTGAAATGGAAATGAAATGAAAAGGGTGTGGATTGTTCACTTGGAACCTTGATTAAATTTTACATTATGTTTGGTTTACCTCTTTTAAATGAAATAATTAATGAGATTAATGTTTTATTAAATGTTTTGAATACCAATCTTATCCCTTTTCCATTTATAAACGATGGAATAGATTAAATTGAATTAAATAAAACATAAAGGGTGTGGATAAATCACTTAGCTTTTGATTAATTCTACAATTCCTTGGGTGAAACTTGGATTATGATATAGAATTCATTGGACTAAATCACAGGGAAATGAAATTATAATATTATTTGGTAAACACTTGGATTCCAATATAGAATTCCTTGGATGGGCTCATAGGGAAATGAAATTATACTATGCCTTGTGTGGCACTTGAATTCTTATACAGAATGACTTGGATGGGATCATAGGGAAATTCAATGATATTATTCCTTGGGAAATACTTGGATTATAATATGGAATTCCTTGGATAGGCTCATAAGACAATGGAATTATATTATTCTATGGGAAATACTTAGATTCCTACATGGCATTACTTGGAAAAGCTCATAGTACATATTGATTTAAATGAATTGTAAAAATGGTGTGGGTAATTCACTTATCCCTTGATCACTTATTATATTATGATTGATCACTATTTTGAATGACTTATATTTATTCATTAGTTTTTCTCAGTTATTATATAAGAATGCTCGGATGCCTATACATAGATTCATCTGGATGCTCGTTTGGATGGATGGGATTTGAGCCATGGGTTATGTGACCATATTATTGTTATCATGATAATTTTTATCATAATCATAATCATAATCATCATCATAATCATCATTAATATTATGATTGGATTATCACCCCCATGTTTAGAGATAGTCCACCTGTGCCAAAGAAGGTGGTACTCCTTGGTACACCTCCACTTTACTGATTTCCTTATTTATATACAACACACTGTATTGTTTTATACTCATGGACTGGATATGAATTAGATTCCATTGGTGGTAGCCTACTAATTTTTACTCACATCCTATTCAGGACACCTTTTAGTACCTAAATAGGTCTCCTGATTATAGGTTAGGACTTGGCTCATGCCTCTTTACTGTTGTATAACCTGGGTTAGGACCTGACATGGTAGTTGTGGCTAAGCTTGTACTCAGGCTGCCTTCTAGAGTTAGAGTCTTTTATTTATTTATTATTTTTTCTATCTATTCCTATTGTATGTACTACCTATTGTATGTTTGATTGACTTGTGTTTTATGATATCTCATGTTCATGCATGGTTAGTTATTTGGAACATATTGAGTTGTGCATTTATTATTATCTTCCATTGTTATTCCTTTTTATTTATTCCTCCACTATTTTTAGTACGAATATAGAGGGTATAATCTTCCAACCATACCACCATTAGAACCTCACTACTAGGCAGAAACCTCTAGCATATGAGGAGGTGTGATTGAGGCTATGTGGCCCACTGAGTCGGGTTACTTATAAGTGAACTGGGCTCGAGTCATCTCACAACCCCCCATAAGATCCCACACAAAAGACCATAAAAAAATCACACCAAAACAACACATAAAATTGATTCTTATCTTGTACAAAACATAAAAATTCAATTCCATCTTTAAATATGGTTTTCATAACATTCTATCAACTCCAGTATAGGTATTTTCACACAAATCTAGATTCACACACAACCAATTCATTATCCATATATAAGTTCTTAACCTTTTATGATAGGTTATTTAAAGTAATAAATTACAATAAGGGTTTGAAATTTCTAGAAACTACATTGCAAACATCATAACATATTTCAAGTTTCAGGTAAGGGATCATCAATAACAATAATAAGAAATGATAAACACATACGAATACACCCCATACCATCTAATTTTAATTTAATTTGGTTTAATATCTTATTAAGTCAATCTCTACTATCCAACCAAAGGAAAACAAAAACATGCTAATATCACTGATGCAACAAAATAGGGAGAGAACAAGGATCCCCTACCTCAAAGGAAGCTTTTTAAATCGCTACACAAGAAAAAGAGAAGAAATGATGCCAACAAGGTCTGGAATACTCCAAGAAAGGTTTTCATCCTAGAATAAATCATTCCCTAATCAATCACATGAAACAAACCTATATAATCCAACCATATATTTTAACCAAATATTTATTTGGGTAAATAATAAAGTAGAAATCAAGGATTAGGAAGAGGAAAATCACCAAGGATTTCCAAAAATAATTCTCCAAAGACCAAGGTTCAGAGTTGATAAAGAGGGGAATATCACCAAATCACCCTAGGATCACCCAAGAATCATAGGAAATAATGAAGGATAAATAAATTCAAAGGGGCACTAAAATTTATAGTTAAGGCTGAAAAAACACCATTCATAGGGGTTCAAGAGTCTTCATGACATGAATATTTTGAGTCCAACCTTTTTCAAAATTTAATCCATCACATCCAAAGAAATCAAAAGTCTTTCATGTTGTGAATAAGGTTATTCACACTATGAATCATACTGAGATAGAACCATTAGAATTTTACCCTTAAAGATTTACATCATTAACCTTCACGCCATGAACCTCACCTGGGCAGGCCTATAGAAATTACAACTCTAAAAACCTTAAGCCGCAAACCAACTTTATGCATTAAACCAAACCTTTATATCTATCCAGGACTCATTCATGATGTGAAATGAAAATTCACACTACAAAATAATTTCCTAACTAAATATTTTAGCTCTAAATCCTCCAGATTTTTCTCAAACCTCCTCATGACACCTTCAACACCCAAATATCACAAAGTAACGGGACGAGAAGGTTCAGATTGTTACATTACAAATTTTAAGGATTTTCACCAAGTTTTTGATTATAATATTCTATATCATAATCCATTGATCATCCTTTTATAACAAAACCATGAATCATATTTTATGACTGGAATATATTAGGAAATATAATTCTGAAAATTTTTTATTTCACAACATGGTTTCAAGAATCTAAATGTATAGTAAGATCTAATACTACCAATGGATTTCTAAGGGATATAATAAAACTTATTAGATACAGAAAAAGTGATTAATAAACCCAATCCAAGATCAAACTTGATAGAATAAATGAAATCAAACAAAACTAAAAATAAATAATAATATAAATATGTGTACCTAACATTGAATCTTGAAGGTTTCAGATGCAACAAAAGCACCTTTTGGGAAAATAACCATTAATGTTTTTTATCAAATTTCATGGATCATTCACTAATTGTTCTAGATATAAATGTCATAACCAATGATATTTTTTCTATTGAATATTGATATAGAAAACTGGGAACCCATAGAGGATCTTTTGCACAATAAATTTAGAATTAATTTAAATTATATATGAAGAAAGATTACCTCATCTTAGGATCTTTATTTGATGAAGATGTTGATTGTCTAAAACTATTTTTGGATTATCATCATTGAATTGGGAGGACCTAAAATTGAGTCCCTCTAGAGGTGATACACATGTGGTCCTTTGATTTCCGAACAACACCAATATATTGTTGGGTTCTAGAATAACAGATCAATCATCTTATATTGTTCATCTTGATCGCTTCAAGTTCCTTTAGGCTTGAAGGTATCTCACTTATTCTTATCATCACTGAGAGGATGAGAGAAATAGGAATCTAGAGAGAGAAGTTTATTGTGTGAAACAATTCTCAATTCATGACTAACCCTACACAATAGATGTGGCCATATATTTATATAGTTAGGTTTAAGGTTAAAATATTATTTAATTACAAAATGATCCTTAAATAATATAATAAACCTTATCTAACCCCATGCCATATAATAATAATAATATTATTTTTTGGCATGTGATAATTGGTGTAATGATAAATATTATTTTACCAGCTTACAAATTAATATTTATCACCAGACACAATCTTGGTTCACTCCTCAACATTTATCGAATACCCAAATAAATATTTAATTAAATATTTATTCCTAAATAAATATTCTATTTATGGTCTGGTGAATAAAAATTTATTAAATATTCAATAAATAAAATAAATAATATATTCAAAATATGGATAATAAATATTTGTTAAATATTCACATAATTAAATACATCATTTATTAATAAATAAATTATTATTTACCACCTCATGAATACTATTTGTGATCAATAATGCTGAATAAAATTATTCCTTAGTTTTGAGAATAATATTTATTCCAATAATTAAATTCAAATAGAATTTAATTGAGAATAATGAAAACACTTAGTGTGTGACCCTCTAGGATTCTTTATCATCAGCATTAGGAATGATTGCCTAAAGTTCAAGATTACTATTTAGAAATGGGTTAAGGTACCCAAGAGAAAGAAGTTAATGTTGCAATGTTAAAAACAATACACAAATACTTACTGTTTAATATAATCCATTATCACAATATCTAATAAAGCAGGTTATACACACATGTCACCAACCTCTATGCTAGATATGTCTTTCTTTTACTATTTAAAATAAACTCATTGTTACACCATGGACATGGAATTTAATGTGACAGTTTAATTTCAATCAAAGGGCCAAGATCTCAACTTCCATAAATATGGAAGGGTTAAATCCTTCCTAAAATTGTTAATTAATAATACATCACTCATGACACACCCAATGTATCTAACTTCTCCATGAATTTTATCATCAAGGTTTAAGAAATACATCAAAATGAGTGATTAATGACATGCATTAATAGTAATCTTAAAGTATAAGGACCATTATGCATGCTCTTATATAGAAATATCTGATGAAAAATTAACATGTGGAATTCATACAGGATGGTCTGTTCTCATAATCTTCCATCTTAGAGATTACCAAGTGTGAACTTCATAAGAAGAAGTATCATCCACATATGAGTACTCACACTCAACAGTCAATATACTATGTGGCCCATCATAGAATGTTATTCCACCAAAGAACTATATTTAAGAATATTTCCATAGCATTTAAAATTTATCATCATAGTAGAGAACTTGTATGACCTTTTAAATGTGACAGATACTCTGATACATTTTCATATAAAAGTTATGCAGAATAAAAATCAATATGTGATAAGGTATTTAAATTAATGTCCACTCATTTGAATATACAAGTAATATAAAGTAAAAATTAGTTGGTTCTATAACACTAACTCTAACAAAGACACTGCTTACTATTGTTTTATCCATCCTCATATATGATTGATAAATATAATTAAAGGGTATCTAAAAGACTCCCTTATTCATAGGTATCCATAGGCTAGAATTGAATCACTCATCACATGAGTCAGATCATCCTTTTGCCTATGGTATTCGAGTACCTCACTAGGATAAATACGAGGGATAAAGAGAGCTTTTAGAAGAATGGACTATCATCCAAGAATGAAAAATTAATCACACCCCCACTATCACATGGTAATAGGCTTGATAAATCTTCCGAGGATGGTCCTTGACTATACATACATTACCTTATGCTTAATAACACATGATTTAATGCCTCATCCAATTCATGCCTGAATTCATGAATATATCTAATCCCATGCATTAAATTATATAAAAAGTTTCTTAAATGATAACTTACATGTAATATCTCATTAGAATTTTAACTCTTAATGTTTTTCTTCCACTTCAATCAAATACAATAACATCACATGCCAATATTTATGATACAAAAAGTTATATGATACGAATATATTAAATAGTGGAGACAACTATGTATTATGAAACCGCCTTATCATAAAATATGATATGCTAAAACCAACCCTTGGTTTATACTTTTTGTACCATACCCTAAACTATTGGCCAAAACATATCAAATGTGTAAAGGTTTTAGAGAATACCTCATTACGTTATTTTATGAAAACCCAACTATTTTTTAATAAGATACCACTTACATGGTTTATTAATATTCATGATTATGAATTTATATATATTATTTAAATATGTATATATTTTTATAACATGTTTAAAATGATATTATATAATAAATTAGATACAAATTATACATTTAAAATTATTATGTTAACTTTGTGATAGAAAATACGTTTTATATATCTTTGTAACATGATTTTTAATTTTATCTATCTAAAGAATTATATAATTATTGTATATTTCATTGATTCATATTAATATTTATTATCATGATCTTAGAAATAATTTTATTAATGTTTGGAATAAGAATATGATTTTTCTTTTGAAAAAGAAATAATTTTTATTTTAAATAATTTTTTTCCATGTGTAATATGGTTTTATTTAAAAGTTAAATTTATAAAATTTATAATTTTAATTTTATAAAATAAAATTCATTTTTTATTCATTATGTAAAATTAAATTAGGGTTATTTTTTTGTATTTTTTTAAATGATTATTTTTTAGTGAATGGTAAAAATATAGTTTTTACAAATACCATGACTTTTATTACAACAACCCATACATTTCATACATAGATATCACATTGTCATAATACATAAGTCTATGAAATTCAAATAATCATAGAAAATCATTTCCTTAATAGTGAAGGCTCATTGCAAAGACTATCATAGTGGAATGATTTCACTCCCCAAACTATCATTTTAGTCATGGTTCACTCCAAATAATATCATATTGGACAAAGTTCCTTACTGAACTAGGTTCACTCCCCATCCCAGACTTGTTTATCTCAGGAGATATCAACTTTTACCCAATGCATTGGAGGGAGATATATCCCCCACTCATCCTTGGTTATAACACAAACACCATCCTTGGTTATAACATAACCACCATCCATGCTTATAACATAACCACCATAATTGGTTATAATGTAACCACCTTAACATAATTAAAACCATACATATGTGTTCCATAAGATCATAAAACATTCATCATATCATCACATCATAACTCATGAAAATACAACATTTCACCCATTCATCATAGCATAACCCATAGAAAATAAATGGGTTTCATAAAAATCTCAAAAAAATAAAACATTAAACACCTAGAGAAAGAATAAGGATATTTCCATCATATCATATCCCTAGTAAATCATAATTAACATCAATTTATGATATCATATATGAAAATTTCTTTTAAAGTTCCCAAAAATATTTCTTGAGGAAAATAACCTTTCCATTTTGAAAATAAAATTTTAAATAAAATTATTTAAAAAATATTATAGGAAAAATTTTATTTGATAATAAAATTTGTAACTTGTAAATTAATCTTCAAAACATTGAGCGATCATGATGGTGGTAAATTCTGTTCCTGTTGTATATGTTAAAAGAAAAAATTCCTTTCACATTTTTTTGTAAAAATTAAAAAAGTACCTCGTTTAGAAAATGAAAAGAAGATTCCTTTTATAAAATTTTGTAATAAGTAAAAAATTGATAAAAATTAATTTAAAAAATCATATTATAATAGTAAAAAAATTCTTTAAAACATTTTAGAAAAAAATGAATATGGAAGAAAAGGGGTTTTCGACCGAAGAGGGAAATAAAGTTCACTTTATTAAAAACATATTTTTGTTATATTGAGTACTTAAGGTGAGAAAAATGAAATGAAAACATGTATTATCAATAAATTACCAGATTATAAGAAAAATAATGAGTTTATTAAAATATATATCCTATTTTCTCATCATTATAACTTAACCATAAACAATCCTGATAAATAATAAGATTATAACATAAAGACCTTACTGCTTTGGTAATATTTGAATCATAAGACCCATGAAAGCAAGAACCTTATATGGATATTTATATCAACATAAATTTTATAAAAATTATCATAAAATAAATTCATGGGTAGTATATATACCACACAAAAGAAACAAGTGGTGAATGTGGCATGTGACCCACGAAAATAAAAGTGAGATGAAAACACCTTATCTTAGGTCTGACTTCCTTCATATGTGTTGGAAACTACTGTATAATAAATATATATTAATTATAAATATATTAAATAAACATGAAAATATATATCATATCATATATTATTTACTCATAACCTTTTATCACATTTTTTTCAACACCTCTTTATTAAAATCATTGTCCTCGGTGATATATGCTTCGTTTTTTATCTATGTTCTAGTTCAGTAGTTTGGTACTTGTATTTTTATCATGGTTATATAATATATAGAATTTTAATAATAATATAAATATAATATATATTCATTATATAAATGTTTAAAGTCATTTATAAAATATAGAGATAGAAAAATTGATTACATTATTTATGGAGACAAGAGGCCGTACGCACACATGAACACTGTTTTCATTTTTTTGAATGGATGGAATGAAAAAAAGGGTAATAATAAATAACCTTTAAAAAATAATTAATATATAATACATATAATATATATTTGTTAAATCCATAATTTTTACCATAAAAGTAAAACATAAATGAAAAACAAATCACATTTCTTTGTAGAGGAGATAGTCCAAAAGTATGCACGATCAACATTATTATTTTCTAGTGGTTTGGAAGGTAAGAAGATAGATATTATATTATCATTAAATAAGTATAATTATTTCATATGTATCATACATAAAAATTAGACCCACTATAATACCCATCCATAAAATATGGTGGTGAAAAATGAATTGTATCGCTATGTAGATACGGTAAGTCGTACATACACACAAATGATATTTTCACTTCTCATTTGATGGAAAGAGTTTGAATAAAGGTGGTTTAATAATAATAATAAAATTTAAGTATTAGGATATGTAAGTTATTATTTTATGAATAATCTAATAGATTTATAGGATCTAAAATAATAATTAAAAAGAAAGTGATCGATTATGAAGATTACCTCTTCTTTGAAATAACTCCTCAAATCTCTTATTAAGGGCTCTAGGGTTCGTATTTTGGGAAGAAAAACACCTCTATAATGTGTCCAAGTAAGTTTATAATAGAAATTGTTAGATTTTGGTTGATCTAGAATACTCAAAGTAGTGTGAAGAAGAGAAAGGAGGGGTCCCCTTTTATAATTGAGGGGAGGGGCGCCCTAGGAATTTCTTAAAATATTAAATTAATATAAATTAATTTTGATGTACAAATTCCTAAAAATTGATAATATTAAAATATAATATTATAATTAGTTAAAAAAATCTCATAAAATAAAATTTGGATAAGTTTGGATCAAATTTTTAACCTTATTTTTTTTATTTTAAACTTTTATTAACCTTTTTGACAATTATCGTAATATTAAAGTTTTATGCCCTTTAAGGGTTAATAGTTTTACTATAAAATGAAAAACAATAAATAAATGGACCATGGTTGATGTTTAAAACCATATCCCATTAATTTTTCAAAATTTCATATTTTTATGAATATTATATCATTTAATAAAATATTATTTATTTAAAAATATCATTAATGTCATTTTTAACACTATTCATTTAATTTGACTTTAAATACATCAATAAAAAGGGGGAATTAGAATATAATTATTCAATATAATATTAACATGTCAAATTAATCTATATTTTTTTAGTACACATTAAATCACACAAATTATATTACTTTTAATATTTTAAAATCATTTTATATATTTTTTATTAATTAGAGAAATAATGCATCAGTGTTGCATAAGCATTTAAAGTCATTATATAATTAATAAAAATTATAAATAAATTTATATAATGAAAATAATTTCATTAATATCAAAATAAACACCTATATTCACCCATCACTTACTTTTGACCCTGTGTAGACACATAATAGATATTTAAAACTAAGAGAGTGACATTTTGTATCTTTCTTTGCTTTAAATAATATATATGTCATTTTAATGGAAAAGTTTCCATTAAAAAACTAAATTTATAAATTATGGTGATAATTATTGAATTAAATTCATGCAATAAGAATTAAGATGAAGAAATTATGGCCCTATCACTTAGTTTTAGAATAGATTAACCTGATTTAAACTTTACCGAGGTGATAAATTTTACCACTGTTACTATTCATATTCAACAAAAAAGGGGTCTATTTAATAAAATTGAACCACATAATTATAAATATGGAATCTATTTTATAAAATTTAATACCTATAATTGGTAGAAATTAATATTTAGATAGTTTCACAAAACATGACAAAAATCCGTTTTTCAGGAAAATGTATTTTTAAGGAAAAGATGATTTTACATTAACTTTACAACTAATAATATTAATTATATGAATTTAAATTCATATATATATATATATAATCTAAAAATTTCATTTAAATAATTCCTAATTAGGGGTTATTTTAAATAATTAAAATGGAATAATATTATGCACTTAAAAACAATTTTCAGAAAAATGCATTTTAAGCATAAAAATAGATTTATACCAAAATAATGAAAATTTAGGATTCAAATGAAATTAATTTTATTATTAAAAATAAAATTAATAATATTTAAATTTAATACTAAATTAAAAATATAATCAGACTTCAAATTACTCGATTTAATGAAAAGAAGAGACAATTTTACAAAAATCGGTATTTTTCATTATTCACTGAAAAATAAATCCTTTTAGAAAAATAATAAAAATTAACCCTAATTGGATTTTGATATTATGATTTCAAAAATAAATTTAATTTTATTAAATAAATTTTCTAAAAGTTCCAAAAATTAATTATAATATTTTTTCACAAAAATCAATAAAACTATTTTCGAAGAAAACATATTTTTGAAGAATAAAATGAATTTTCTAAAAATAAAGTGATTAATTAATGAGAAATTATAAATAAGCTTATATTTATTAATAAATTTATGTTGATAATGTGTTGATTCAACAATTTTGTTAATTTCTCTTCGAGTTTGATTCTCACAAACACCCACATCTATGTTACTAATAAAGTTACTTTAAGTGAATTTAAAGATTATAATATATGGAATAATTATTTTTATTTTGGAAGCATATCCAATATTTAACTCATGGGATGTTATTTGATTTATCAAATTATAAGTATTCTGGATGTGTTTTTAAGTAGTCTGGAAACACTGTTCTTACCCTACATTTTAAGTAAAACGTATGGTTTGTGAACCTTACATTTGAATTGAAAGTATGGATCAAGAACCCTACTTTTGGAAGTAACCCTATGTCTAAAGAACACACATATGGTTCATCATTCCTACTTTTTTAATCAACTATACACTGTCAATTTTACTTTTTAAGTTTATAGCTATGTAGATAAACCCTACATTTGATTTGGTCAAATACAAAGTTTTAAATTATGAATTATTTCTGGGTTTTCTATAATGGTCTCAATACAATTAAGTATCTCTTTAAAGCTATTTAAATAATGATTCAAAGGCTTGTATTCAATAGATTGAATCATTCATATTTCTAAGAGAAGTTATGACTTTCTTTGAACATTTTAAATTTGAATAAACATTATTTATCATGTGATATTTCCAGAGATGCTTGACCTAAAGGAATTCGAATATCATGATAAATGCCGAGAGTTTCTTATTCTATAAAAGAGATGTGTGTTTGAAAATAATAATGTGCCGTCACCTCTAGAGCTAAACTTTGGATACATACATGTTTTTATTCTTATCTAGTTGATTGAATTGTTGTTTCTTATACAATATTCTTTTGTTAATCTTTTGTTGTAGTTTGACAAAGTACTTTTCAGAGTTACATATTGGAGACATACATGTTTTGATCATATGACTAGTGTTTTCTCTGATACTATTTAAAGGAATCCTATTTTATGTTGAAGAATATTTTTTTTCTTCTCTATTTTATTGAAGATCATTTATAACAGTCGGTTTCTGCGTCCGCGTCCAAATATATTATCTATTTAGATTATTGTATGCCTGTACTCAGTCATTGGTGGAGTGTCAGCTTCTTGTACTAAGTTGTGGATATTTTATTTCTCTATAAAATAACTAGAAGGACCTATAAAAGCTTTGTTTGTAAGGTGTAAACTTATTTCACCCAGTTGCATAGATCTCTGAAAAAATTATATTCTAGTGAAAATCACCAAACTCTTGAAGAGAGAATTGGTGGAATGGAATAAGTGATATTTTTGCCTTGAACCACTATAAAAATTTCTATTTTATTTTATTTATTTATTTTATGATACTTACTCATCTTTAAAAGAGAATAAAATAATATCTCTAATCTCAAGAAGGAAGTACTATTTCTATCAAGTTTTTAAAGGAACATAATTCACCCCCTCTTGTGTCTTCTTCCTTCCCATTCCAAACCAACAATTAGTATTAGATGTTGGGATCTATTTCTTTATTTATATTTCTGAAAATCCTTTCCATTTCTACATGATAAAAATAATTGGTATTTTAGAGGTTCTGATGATTCTATCGAACACCAAAAATTGATATCAAAAGTTTTACTCAAGTGGTTATATTTATTTTGACTCTAAAAAGTTATAGTTAAAGATCTAGACAAAGATAAATCTCAATAGATGGTCTTTGAGAAGGCATGTTGATGATTTGTGTCGCTTATTTTAATGGTGATAATTATGGATACTAGAAATAACACATGATTAATATAAAAAATATTGAAATAAGAGTTTATTTTAAGGTATTGAAGCCTTCTAAAATTTCAAAATAAGATCTATAAAAATGGAATGATTCCAAGAAAAATAATATGATATTAATTTAAGAGCTATGAATGATATTGTTTTTGGATTATGAACTGATAAATTTAATTGAGTTTCTCAGTGTGACACTACATATGTGATATGGTAGACTATTTTTGTTTCTTATGAAGGAACTGACAATTCCATAAAACTAAGGCACAATGCTGAAAAATTAAAATTTGATATATTTAGGATGTATTAATATGAAAGCATCACTCAAATTAATGGAATACTAATAGAAGTTTTCAACAATATTACTACCCTGGGAGATCTAATTAAACAACTGAATCAAGAATTAAAAGTTCTTAGAGTTTTACCCCCTAAGTATAATCGAATATCTAATAAAATCATATAATCCACTACAATCTCAGAACTGAAAATGAAAGAACTGATTGGCTTGTTGATGGTGTATAAAGTTGAGATGAAAAACAAATCTGAAAACCATATTTTTATAAAAAAGTAATACACTACACTCAAAAACCACTATAGATAAATATTTTGATTCAAGTTATTATGATTTAATTAAATAGTTATCAGATCTTTCTAAAAGATTTTTAAAACTATAAAAAAAGTGAAATAAAAGGTATATAAAAGATAGATTCTATGAATACAAATGGAAAGGCCACATAAATTCTAATTTTCTTGTGATTAAATCTCAAATGAAAGATAACTGTAAAAGAAAAGGTAAGAAATTCATGATGGATAACTAGAGTTATACTTATAATTCATGTGATTAATCTACTAAAAACTCTAAAGTTAAGCATGAAAATAAAAAAAATTGAATATTTAAATAATTAGAATAGAAAACTTATAAAATATTATGACGCTATTTCAATCGATACTGATATTTTTTCTAATTATATTTTATATTTAAGATAAAATCCTTTCAAAAATTATTATTCTTTGCATGAAAATAAAATTAAGGAACTATTAGATCAAGTTAATACTTTAAAAAAATCCTCTATAATTATTATTAAGGGAGAAAATTATTCGAATCAAATTCTTGGTAAAAATAAAATTCATAAAGGAAAATTTGGAATTGGTAGTAATAGAGACAAACCTAAATTATATAAAAATTACTTTATTCCTGGTTCAAAAAGAAATAGTATATGTACTGTTAAATGTTTTCACTATGGAATAAATGGACATTACGCAAATGATTTCTATTTTAGAAGACCTCAATTTTTTGGTATTAAGCATGTTCATAATTCAAAAGTATTATATAGTCTTAATTATTAAGTTTCTAATCAAAATAGACATATTTGGTTACCTAAGTCTTTAGTTGATAATACTATTAAACCAAAAAGTATATGGGTACCTAAAGGAACTTTTATTTGATATTTTGTAGGTATGAACCGCTGAACTTAATTGTTATATCATTAAGTGTCTTTATAAAAAACTTGGAAAATTATTTTTAATGGCAAATTCATAGAGTTGGAACTGTTAATCTAAGAAGTATTTCATTTCCAATTTAAATTCATTAACTATTTTTTACAGTAGGAGAGAAAATTTTAATTATATTTATTCTTAAACTATTTAATATATTTTCACTCTATTATTTTATGTGATAAATAAATATATGGGACTATTTTGATTACATCATGAATACTCCATAAATATTATTTAATTACATATTAAGATATGTAACAAAATTTCAAAAATATTCTAATATTTTGAAGCTTTTTATATTTTTATTATTTATGTAAGAATTGTTTTATATACATCTTCTTAAGAATATTTTTATGGGGAGAGTTATAATTCATGGGTAGCATATAATACTTGCTTATTTAATTTTAAACATATGAATACAAATAGGTTTATTGAATGAAAATCTATTTTTTTAATTTAATCATTCATTTTTTAAATCATTATTTTGAAAATTATTAGAAATATTATTCAATTATGCAACATATTATTTTTAAATTAGTTTTATTTTTTAAAATTGCCTTTTCAAATTGAAAAATTTTAAATTATTACTCTATCTTCAGGATAGAGAATATGAAATTTCATCTACAGTCTATCAGAATGAAACCATTTTTCTTCCTCTTTTGAACCCTAAAATCTTCTTCTCAAACCCATTCATACCTTTTGCTTTCATTATTTGAAATAACAAACTCAAATACTTTTGAATAAGCATGTCTGAGTGGAATAAAGAGACCTAGTACTTTAATCTTAGATAAATTATATAGGAAAGTTAATTATTTTACTAATGCTTTAACAAATATATTTTGAGAATAATCCGTTTCTTATGTTAAGGATTCCTTAGAAAAATATTTTATAAAAATTAAAAAATCCATGGTTTTGAAGAACCATAAGTTCAATCTTCCCAAATAGTTAAAGATAGAATTCTTTATGTAGAGTCTGTGTCCAAGTTTAATCTTTTGAAGCTACATGAGGATCTAAAAATTTCTAGAAAATATTTTGAATATATGGAAAAATATTATGTTTCAAAAACTATTTTTGATACTCTTTAAATGAAGTATCAAAGTTTTTGGAAAAAATCAATTTCTAAAGAATATTTTGATACATTTAAAGTAAATATAATAATTCAAATTAATACAATAAAATGATAAGCTATTAATAAGTCATATCTTAATGAGTTAAAAGAGTTTTTAGTTAAATAGTTCTCATCTTCTTCATTTTATCAAAGATCTGCAAATTTTCAAAGGAGAATAGAACTTTTAATAAGAGTTCTAGATACTGTGAGTAAAAAAGTTCAAAGTTTGGAGAGTGAAGATAAACCATTCAAAACTTCCAAAAATATCAGTTCTTTTCCACCACCATAGATTATCCAAAGTCAAAGCCATTTTTTTTTCTATTTAAATTTTTTTAATTTCTCCCAGTTTAAGTATCATTTTTGTATATATTTTTCCTATATAAAATGTGAATTAATCTGTTTCTTAATTTATTTTTGATCACATTCATAAAATTTAATTTCTTATTTGTTTTATTATTAATATTTTTATGGGATTTGGGATCATAAAAAATGAGGATATTGTTGAGAATGTTTTGATTCAAAAATTTCATTATTTTTTTTGATTTTGATACTCAAAAATACCCGCACCTATGTTAATAATAAAGTTACTTTAAGTGAATTTCAGGATAATAATCACTGGAATAATTATTTTTATTCTGGAAGCATATTCATTCTTTAACCTATGAAAGATTATTTTATTTATTAAAGTATAAGTATTATGGATGTGTCTTTAAATAGTCTGGAAACACTTTTCAAACCCTAAATTTTAAGTAGAATGTATAGTTTTTGAACCCTATGTTTGAATTGAAAGTATGGATCAAGAACCCTAATTTTGAAAGAAACCCTACTTTTTAGAAACAAACATATGGTTCATTATCTATAATTTTGTAATCAACCATATTCTTTCAATAATACTTTTCAAGTTTATCATTACACAGAGAAACCATACATTTGAATTGGTTAAATATAAAGTTTTTAATTATGAATTATTTCCACATTTTCTAAAATGCTATAGAAAAAATTAAATATCCATTTAAAGTTGTTTAAAGACCAATTCAAGGGATCATATTCAATAGATTGAATTATTCATATTTTTAAGGGAATTCATGACTTTATTTGAATGTTTTAAATTTTAATAAACACGATTTATCATGTGATATTTATGGAGCAGCTTGAATTGAAGGAATTTTACCTTTATGATAAATAATGAGGTCTTCTTCCTCCAAAAAATGATGTGTGTTAAAAAATAATAATGCATTATCGACTCTAGAGCTAAAATTTGGAGACATATATGTTTTAATTATTATCTGGTTGATTGAATTGCTATTGTTTCTGCTGTAATCTTTTATTAATATTTTTCTACATTTTGAAAAATCACTTATTAGAGTTACACTTTAGCGACATTCATGTTTTGATCATCTACCTTGTTTTTTCTCTATTACCATTTAAAGTAATAATGTTTGATGTTGAAGAATATTTTTCCATTGGAATATTTTATTGGAGATCATATAAAACTATCAGTTTTTGCTACATGTTGAAGCTTTTTCAATATCTATATCCTAATCTATTATCTGTTTAGAGTATCAGCTGCTCATACTTAGTAATTGGTGGAGTGTTATATTATCTTACTAAGTTGTGGATATTTTGGTTTTATATAAAATAACCAAAAGGCCCTATAAAAGTCTTGATTATAAGGTTTCAACTGCCTACACTTAGTTGAAGTGATCCCCGATAAAAGGATCTGATAGTGGAAATCACCAAGCTCATAGAGAGAAAATTTATTGTAACAACTTTTTACCTTTCTTAAGGTATACAATATAATTTGGTCCTTTGGTTTTGGAGTTTTTAGTAGAATCTAGGTTGTTTACTGTCCGCTGGGTGATTACACACCATGAAAATGTATTAGATTTCATGTAATTTTCACTGGGTAGATTCCATGAAATAGGTGCATAGTGTGAAATGATTACATGCCATGTACAGTTTACATGATGTCAAATGGTCAAAAATCATATTTTAATAAAAGGGAGATGTATTTTTCTGTATAAGAGTCCTTCGTGGATTACATGATGTTAACTAGGGTTACACGCCATATAAATCTTAAGGTAAGTGGTTTTAAATATTCCACACATCTTATTTTATTTTTATTTTGATCCACAACCCTTCCCCTTGAACCCCTAGGAAATTTTGGGTGATTTTGAGAACCTCCTCTCATTCCTGATCATTCATTCGATGATTGATCATCGTGCTTGTTGCAATTTGAATTTCCATGTAATCAAATATACTCTCATGTGGTTTGTCTCCTTATATCCTCCCTAGATTTTGATAGATCATCATGTAATGGATGGATATAAACTCTATTTTCTTAGATCTTAATTCTAGGTTATGTTCCTAGATATTCTATGCCTTCGATCTATGTTGTTATTCCCATTACGAGTGTTGATTAGTGATCTTTGATTAAAGTTAGGTGGTTCCATAATTCTTTACCCTATAATTGAAACTTTGAATTTCTTGACCTAATTGAATTGAGTTTTTAATTTATTTAAAAACATGTAATTTTGATGGATTTGATCCTTGATTTTAAATAGGCATGGAAATTAAGAAAAACCCCAATTTCAATGCAACTGAAATTGTGGGGTGGATTTATGATAAATTAGGGCTTGATTTTTGAAATCATTTGATAAAATTATTTGATGATTGATCTTGAGAAAATGGATAAAATTGAAAAGTGATTTGAAATGTCATGAAATGATGAAAACCTATGATTTGGTTTTGAAATGGAAAGGACATATTGAAAATTTAAATTGGGAAATTATATTTTAAAGTGTTTTAAAATGATTTATTGACAACTTTTTTAATGTAATTTTCACTTAAGTTGGAGTGAATGAAATTATCCCTTAAGTGGGAGTGGATTTAAATTTTCCTTAAGAAGAGTGGATGCAATTTTTCCTAAAGTTGGAGTGGATTTAATTTTCCCTTAAGTGGGAGTGGATGTAATTTTCCCTTAAGAGGAAGTAGATATAATAGGGTGCAATTGTATGATTTGATATACCTTCCAATGATTTATTGAACTATTTTATTCATGATAACTGATTTATTTAAATTGTTTTATATAATATTTTCATTTAATATTGTTTCATTTTTTTAATATATCTTATATTCTTTTATTATGAAAGAATGTTTTGGTTTAAAATATGAAAAATTAAATGTGATACCTTGTTTTATTTAAATTGATAGCATAAATGGTCATTATGGAACTTTTTATGAAACACTTAGTGAGAACCTACTAGGATTTATAGATCACACCCTACCTTTTCCTTTAGGTGTTTGTATATTTTCTTATACCAGGTTAGAGAAAAGGGAAAACACCTCTTGGAGGAGGTGGATATTCTTGATCCTTTGGTTTGAAGTGATGGAGGTGAACGATGGATATGTTATCCACTTTTTTCATGGGATGTTTGAGTTTTATCTTGTTAGATACTGAGTAATTTGATGATGTACTACTTTGGGTTTTGTTATACCTTTTTGGTTTTTGGTACTTTATACATTTTGAGTATTGATCATACTGACTGTAATTTTTTTCCATACATTGTTTTATAGAACATTCATTCTGTATTTATTCCTGTATGATGCTAGGTACTAGTTGAAAAACCATGGGGATCAGTAATTCCCTTTAGTCCATGTCAGAGCCTACTTGAGTATTAGGGTACTAGGGTATTTGGGAAGGTTCATGAAAAAGTGGCATCAAAGGTGCAGGTTAATCATCTTTCCTTAATGTTAGTATGCAGTTTGAGATGTCTTATTAGGACTTAGGAGGTAGTTACGAGTGAGTTCCTAGACATATCTCATCATAATAAGACTCAAATCACCATTGGTGGTTTGTAAAAGGCATATTGAGGAATAATTTGATCAAACTATAGTCTTGTCCTTGATTTTGATTTAGATAGGTTGAAATCCAAATCTTGACATCTTATCTGATGAGATTATTTTTATTGTTTCTCTTGTTTGAGTTATTGATATGAGTAATATTCTGACGTCTTTAGTGTTGTTTATTTATGTTGTGTAACATCATTACTTTAAGAATACATTTTAATAATCTCTAGGAGGAATCTAATACTGAACCACATCGAGCAGATCCTCCCATGAACCCGAATCTTGTTGAGATTATTGTAAATAGTGTTCAAGATTTGGGATAGGCACCTTCACCCATTTCCATCCAGGCTCCAGTTGTGGAACCACATAGGGATGAATATCAAAATCATGCTCATAAATTTCTTCACCAAAATCCACCAACATTCCAAGTCTTTAATGATTCTCAAGAGTCCAAGGATTGTTTGAGAAAGATAGAGTTTCTATTTAATTTCTTGGAAATGACTAATTCAATTAAGGTGAA
Organism: Viscum album; assembly: GCA_963277665.1. Taxonomy (NCBI): domain Eukaryota; kingdom Viridiplantae; phylum Streptophyta; class Magnoliopsida; order Santalales; family Viscaceae; genus Viscum; species Viscum album. Next base: position 1,759,368,978 of record OY728150.1, read on the forward strand.
ATGTTCCACCTTCAAGCTAGAGGGACCTAGTAGGTGATGATGGGATTTTATGGTGATGAAGAAGAAGTATAAGGGTTTAGAGTGGAAGGAATTCTGAGATTGTGTAGTTTTTACATGAGATTGTATCAAATGAGAAGATGAAGACTCAATGGTTTGATATTGTTCTTCAATATGATATTCATTCTCAGGTCTTATTATTAAAGACCACTTCATATACTGACATACTGGATAGGGTGTTGACGGTTGATCTTTATTTGGCTGGTAATTCAGGGTTGTCAAGATTTAATTTTTCTCCTAGTGGCAGTTCTAAGAGTTTATTTAAAGGAAAGTGGAAGAATGATGAGTCTCTTGGTGGTTCTCGATAGCAATCAAACCTCATCCAATACTCGTAAGAGGTATTTTTACTTTCTTATATCATGGTAAGGTTGGGAATTCAAGACATGTTTTTACTGAGGTTCCAAAGACCTACAATTCTTGTGGTCGCTCAGGAAACCTATAAAAATTTTTCCATTTATTTTCCACTCCACGCTGTGGCACAGGATCATAATCACCAAAAAGTAATGAAGTGAAATTAAATGCTTCATGATCTAAGGGGTTTCAACCACAAACATACAGAATAAATCTTTTCCATGGAGTGAAAGAGTCTCTAGAGGAAGCTAATATATTTCCAACAATTGTGAGAGGTAACATCACTATAGCTTCATATTTAGTGATTTCCTTATTTGATATTGGTACATCTCACTCATTTTTATCAACTAATATTTTGGACTTTCTAAATCTTCCTACAGAGATTTTTTTGTATGTTATGGATATTATTACACCCCTCATAATGAAGAGTGTGCAGGGTCTACGTTGTCCTACTTGTGTTTTATCTTTATCAAATATTTAACTTGTTTGGCATTTTTTGGTTCTTGACATGAAACCTATCAATTTAATTTTCCGGATGGATTGGATCATTTATAATAAGACCCTAATTGACTACTATCTTTGATGGGTCTTCTTTACTGAACTTGATGGGGTGTTATATGTCTTTCAGGGAGAATGAGACCCAAGGTTTAGTAGAGACGAACCTTCTTATATAGAGTTTGGGAAAGTAATATCAGAATTTTATTTTGATCTAGAGTGGGAATATTTGAGTTATGATCTCTCTCAAATTGTTTTTGAGTTTTCAAAAATGTTTCCTTCTGATTTCTCAGGTTTTCCACTGGTAAGAGAGGTAGAGTTCTCTATTAATTCATTTTTTGGTACTCATCCAATGTTTATTCATTCTTACCGCATGGAACCAACTGAACTAAAAGATTTGAATACTCAGTTTGATAAAATATTAGAGAAAGTATTTATACACCCAAGTGTGTCACCATGTGCGGTTCCAATTCTATATGTAAATAAATATGATTGAAAAATTCACCTATGTGTTGATTACTAGAAGCTAAATTGGGTTATGGTAAAGAACAAGTATCCGTTACCATGTATTGATGATCTGTTTGACTGGTTTAAAGGGGATAAGTGGTTCAAGAAGAATTATCTTCAATATGGTTATTACCAATTTATAATAAGAGAATCTGACATTCAGAAAACTACCTTCCAAATTAGGTATGCCCATTATGAGTACCTTGTTATTCCCTTTGGTCTCACCAAAGCTATTGCAGTATTTATTACATTAATGAACATGATCTTCCATGAGTATGTTGATACATTCATGGTAGTCTTTTTGTATTACATTATTGTTTAATATATGTTTGAGGAGGATCATGTGTGTTATTTGAGTAAAATTTAGAAAATGTTTAGAAATAAATGAATCTATTCCAAGCTATAGAAATGTGATTTATGGATTTGGGAAGTGAGGTTCTTGGGAAAAGTGGTGTTAGATCAAGGTATTTCAGTTGATCTTAAGAAGGTTAAGGGTGTTATGACATGGGATCAACCAACCAATGTTTTTAAGATTCAAAGCTTCTTGGGTCTAGTAGGATATTACTGTTAGTTTTTAAAGGATTTATCAAAGATGAATTCTCCAATGACTGATCTCACTCAGAATGGAGTGAAGTTTTCTTGGGATGATAAATAAAAGAGTTATTTTGTTGAGATGAAACATATTTTTTACTTCTATGCTAGTGTTGACTCTTCTAGAGGCCAGAAAGGGCTATGAGATCTTCTGTGATGCATCAACTTTTGGTTTGGGCTATGTTCTTATAAGGGGTGATCACATGGAAGTATATAGATCTCGGAAACTTAGGTGATATGAGAAGAACTATCCAACCCATGATCTCAAACTAGAAAATGCGATTAATACTCTTAAGAGTTGGTGAAATTAAATTTTTGGAGAAAGGTTTACCATTTATTCCAACCACAAAATCTTGAGTTATAAATTCTCTTAAAAGTATCTGAATCTCCATCAAAGGTGTTGGGTGGAGTACCTGTAGTCTTTTTATTTTGACATAGCCTATACCCCAAGGAAAGGAATGTCATTTCTGATTCTTTGATCATGAAACTTCTATCCTAGGCCATAAAGGACTCATCTGAAGAGTGAAATTCTATGGATCTTTTTACATAGTAGCATTTAAGAGTTCAGGAATAGGAGGATGATGTTATCTTGGCCAATGTTCATCTGACCACCTCTCTTCTTGAGACGATTCTTTAGGAACAATAGCATGATAATGAATTCCATGGAATTAGGGAATCTATTTGTAGTGAGGATACCATTTTTTATGATCTTTCTCTTCTGAAGTCATCCTATGTTTCTAGAATTAGTTCATTTTACCTTTTCCAGTGATAAAATCTGTGATGGGGGATTTCTATAATTCCTAGTGGGCAGTGCACCCAGGTACCATGAAGATGTTCTATGAAATGAGATGATGATTCTAGTGGATAGGTATTATATGGAACATTTATTATTATTTTTATCATTGTTATACTTTCCAATAGGTCAAGGCTGAGCACTAGAGACCTTCTCGTTTGCTTCAGCCACTTTTAGTGTCGACTTGGAAGTGGGATGAGATTTATATGGAACTTTTGGTTAGGTTTATATTCAACCCTAGAAATAATAATTAGATATAGGTTTTCATATATAGGTTAAGAAATCATCTCACTTTATACCCATGAATGATATAACCAAATTTGAGGAGTTGGAAAATATCTATGTGAAAGAGATTGTTCATTTTCATGGAGTTCCATATGTTATAATATTTCATATAAATTCCCATTTTACATATCATTTTGGAAAGTCCTTCAGGAGGTGAGGGGATATCAAATTTGTTTAAGTATGGTATACCATGCACATATGTATTGAAAGATAGAGAGGGCTATACAGATGCTTGAGGACTTTCTTCATAAATGTGTACACGATTTTGGTGGAGCTTGAGATGTCCAATTGGGACTGGTTGGATTTACTTATAACAATAGTTACCAGTATTTAATTTGGATGGATCCTTTTGAGGCCTTGTATGGTCAGACTTTCAAATATTTGTTGTTTTGGTCAGATATTGGTGAAAGTTATTTTTTTTGGGCCGAGATTGGTCAAAGACACGACACTAAAGATTCAGTTGACTCATCAGATAATGATGATGAATCTGAGCCAGTACAAATCATATGATGATCTTCATATGTGACTATTGGAGTTTTCAATTGGTGACCAGGTGTTCTTGAGAGTTTCATATAGATTGGGTCATCAGAGGCTTGAGAAATAGGGGAATCTTGTTCCCCTGTTTTTGGGACCTTTTGAGGTTTTTGAGTAGGTAGGGAAAGTGGCTTACCATTTTTCACTTCCACCATAGTTGACATTGATACATAACGTGTTCTATGTTTCATAGATTCTAAAGTATCTTTCTGACCCATCCCATGTTTTGGGATAGATTGATCTTGATGTTGAGCCTGATTTATCCATGACTGATCATCTAGTCAGTGTAGTTTATTCTAAGAAAAAGGTACTTCATGGGAGGATAATACCTTTGGTCCATGTGCTATGGAATCATGGTCCTAATTTTCATGAGATGTGGGAGTGTGAGGAAGTGATGAGAGAGAAGTGGGATCATCTATTTGATATAGAAACTTATTGATAGGCTTTTTAGGATAAAAATTTTTTATGGTGAGGAGGTTGTAACATCTTTTTACCCTTCTTAAGGTATTCCTTGTCCTTTGGTCCTTTAGTTTTGGAGTTTTTAGAAGAATCTGGGCTGTTTTCTATCTTCTGGGTGATTATATGCCATGTAAACATATTACACACTATGTAATGTTAACTAGATATATGCCATGAAACTAGTGTAAATTGTGAAATAATTACATTACAAGTATAGTTTACATGATGTGAAATGGTCAAAAATTGTATTTTAATAAAAAGGCGACACCTTTTTCAGTGTAAGCGGCCTTTGTGGATTACATGATATGAACTAGGGTTACACGCAGTGTAAGTCTTGAGGAATAAAGTTTTAAGCGTTCCAAACATCTAATTTTATTATTTTTTTGATCCATAACCCTTTCCCTCTAACTGTTAGGTGATTTTGGGTGATTTTGAGAACCTACACCCATTCCAGATCATTCGTTCGGCAATTGATCATCGTGATTGTTACGGTTCTTCTTTCTAAGTAATATAATCTCCTCTCATGTGGGTTATCTACTTCTATCCTCCCTAGAGTTTGATATATTATCATGTAATGGATGTATATAAACTAAATTATGTTGGATCTTGATTCTAAGTTGTGTTTCTAGATATTCCATGACTTCGATCTACCTTGGTGTTCCCATTGTGGGTGTTTATTAGTGATCTTTTATTAAAAGTAGGTGGTTACATAATTTCTACCCTACAATTTAAACCTTGAATATATTGACCAAATTGAAATGAGTTTTTAATTAATTTAAAAACATATAATTGTGATAGATTTGATCCTTGATTTTAAGTAGGCATGGAAATTGAGAAAACACAAATTTCAATGGAATTGAAATTGTGGGGCGGATTTATGATAAACGATGCCTTGATTTTGGAAATCATTTGATAAAATGATTTGATGATTGATCTTTAGAAAATGGATTAAATTGAAATTTTATTTGAAATGGAATGAAATGATGAAAACTTATGATTTGGTTTTGAAATGGAAAGGACATATTGGAAATTTAAATTGGGAAATTGTATTTTATAGTGATTTAAAATGATTGATTTCCATTTTTTTGATGTAATTTTCCCTTAAGTGGGAGTGGATGTAATTTTTCCTCAAGTGTGTGTGGATGTAATTTTCTATTAAGTGGGAGTATATGAAATTTTTACTTAAGTTGGGGTATATTTATATGATTTGATTTACCTGCCATTGATTTATGAAACTTTTTTATTCATGAAAACTGGTTTATATAAGCTATTTTATATAAAATTTTCATTTAATATTGTTTTAAAGTTGTTTTGATATATATTGCATCCTTTGATTATGAAATCATGGTTTGGTTTAAAATATGAAGAAAATAAAATTCCATGCCTTGTTTTATTTAATTTATGGAATAAATGGTAAATTTTTATGGTATTGTTTATGTAACACTTGGTGATACCCTACTAGGATTTATAGCTCACACCTTAACATTTCCTTTGGAAATTTTTATATTTTCTTATGACAGGTCTGAGTAAAGAGAAAGTTACTCTTATAGGATTTGTATGTTCTTGATCCTTTAGCTTGGAGTGATGGAGGTGACCAGTGGAGATTTTATCCAATTGTTACATAATATTTTTAAGTTTTATCTTATTAGATACTGAGTACTTTGATGATGTACTACTTTGGGTTTGTTATACCTATTTAGTTTTTGGTAATTTTTCCCTTTGTAGTTTTGAGCATACCAACTTGTAATCTTTTATCTACTACTCTTTTGTGGAAAATTTATTCCATATTTTTTCTTTTGTGATTCTAGGTGCTAGTTTTCAACCCATGGGGATTGGGAACACCCTTCTGACCACGTTAGAACCGGCTCGAGTATTAGGGTAGCAGGGTATCTGGGCTACTTTGTGACATTGGTGGAGTGGATTAAGGGACATTTGTGCCCCAAACCACTATAATTTTTTTGTTCTTTTATTTATTTATTTTCCATGTCTTAATCATATTTAAGAGAGAATGAATGAATAACTCTAATCTCAAGATGAAATTATTGTTTCTATCATGTTTTAAAGGAATAAAATTCACCCCCTCTCGTGTCTTCGTCTTCCCATTCCAACCCAACACTTTATATATATTTAATAAGGTAGTTTAATCCTATTCATACCCACCAATTTATTCTCTAGGTGATAAAATTAAATAATAATATTTTTAGTAGTATATCACGGTTCATTTAAAATTATTGTTTCTCATAACACATGATATCAAAGTGGTTAAATATATTTGAAAGAAATATTTCATAAAATATCAAGGTGTTATATTCTCCCCCTTTAATAAATTGAATCCTCACAATTTGTGTTTAGTAAACAAGGGTTTAATGTTTGAAAATTCTTTTGTGGAAACCCATATTGTAAAAAGGGTGAATAAAACTTCCACTTGAAAATAGAGAAAGGGAAGTACGAAGGTCATATGGGATAAAACATAATAGGTTTCAAAATAGAAGAACATTAGTGGGAAGTGAAGATATAGAAAAGGTAAAAAAATAATGTCCAAATAATGATGGAGAGTGATAGAGAAAATTTATCACAAGAAAGTGAATGATCTTGACAAAGTTAATGGCTAAGAAACTACAACCCTATGAGGTGTGAAAAAAGCCATCCCTTAATCAGAAAAGAAGATAATAGGAATATTTTTTTTGTATTCAAGAAAAATTTACTAATTTTAAGGAATTTATTTATTATCTAGGATAATAAATTATGGAAATATACCTACTTGAAAAGAATAATTTCATCCTTTAATCAATTTCCATTATAATATAATCTGTTTCTCCAAAAGTTAAGTATTTGAGATGATTTTTTTATGTCTGAAGCACTAAAATGAACTTTTAATGGATTGAAAAATAATATCATTATATCACTCATATCTTTATGAATTAACCAAAACTAATTTTTTTTAGCACAAGATAATTCTCAAAATTAATAAACCACCATACGAAGATTAATCTAAAAAACATTTGTTACCTAAATAAACTCAACATTAAATAATATTTTAATATAAAATACTATATCATATCCTTTAGATTACATATTAAAAAAATAATTTCATTCTTCCTAAATAATCTTTCATGTTAAATTACTTTTTAAACCTAAGGGTTACATATACCTCAACCCAATAAAACATCTCCCAAATATCATTAATCACAATTATAAATTACTATATAATCTTGTAACATAGTGAAATTCACCAAAATATCATGAATCAAATTTATATACTAACCTAAAAGTAAATCCTTAACATGACTATAAATATCTATGAAAATATCACTTTATCAATGAATCATTTTTAAAACATCAATATTATCTATTTCTCACTATCCAGTAATCCATAATTAAGTTATCAACAAAACATATATCAACCCCAAAGTGTTTTTAAAACTTAATAGAGTATCAAAATACAATTACTTAAAACATTAAAAGGGGGTTTTCATGCCTTTTAAATTACAATAAACCTTAAATTTATAAACCCATGATGGTGTCCATAACTCATAAGTTAATCTCACATGAAGACATATATGCTTCAAAAAATTAACGCAATCCTTATTCATTAAATAAGTTCACAAGTATTTAATATTTTCTATAAATCCGAAAAATATAATAAACTTCATCAAAGATAACCTAATTCACATTTTATCAAATCAAAAACCAATTTAAAGGTTACTAATACAATCAATTTCAATCATAAATTTATCCAAACTAAACATTATTAACTCAACATTAGGCACATATTAAGGTTTATCTTTTCCCTTAATCATTTTTTCTCTAAAAATGTAACCTTATCACTAAATAAATTTTCTTGGTTATTATTACCATTAAAAATATTTTTTAAAATCCTTAAAAAAACTATTGCGGAATAATCCTTATATGTTTCATGATTTTTATAACCAAAATATCATTAGTATAACACTTATACAACATAATTATTGAATTAAAATACATATACACTTTAATAATCCCACTTCCTTTTTAAACCATTAACTAGGATTCATTATTTTATTCCCCAATACTTCTTTATTAAAATATGAAATATGAATCATGTATTAAGATTCATCAAACTCAATTTAATCATGATTTTTACTTTTAATATAAGAAATACTGTCAAAATATCCCATAAATTTCATATGTCATTTGTAGTCTCCTCATAATCATTATTAAAATCATTACTCATACAACTTTTTTGATTTTCTTCTTGATCTTTCCCCCTAGGGAATTGATTTTCATAATTCCCATACATTACACATTTAAAACATTAAACCATTGAGGATACCTTAGGGAGACCATTATTCTCATCCATTGTGTTAACCGATATTTTCATTTTTACTTGACATTTACTTGCTTTGTGTCCTTATTTGACACACTCAAAACATATTCTGGTTCCTCTGAGACATTCCCTTGAGTGTTTATTCCCACATTATATACAGTTTGGAAGCTTAATCTTCTTTCCTTTATAGTATTTATTGAAACCCATATTTCACTTATTAGGTGTGTTAGGAAACTCACCAAATTTGATATTGTTAATCATATAATGAAATTTATTATTAGGAATAATCACAATGTTTCACATCACATATATTATTTCACTTAGTTTCTCATGAGGACAATAATTCCATTAACTTTAACATTCAATATTAACATGATTACTTTAGGTTCTAGACATTTAATAAAACCAAAAAGCATAGTGTGAGAAATAATAACCATGATGGGAAACCACATAATCATGAAAAATCATTTATAGGATTTCTAAATTAGGAAACCCTTTACCATGACACCTTATGTTTAACTTATTTCATTCATGATTATTACTAAAAATTTAAGACTTTATCCTATAATTGGACTTATCCTTAGGTTTCTCACTAAATCTATCTCACCCTAATTTCCAAAGGATAACTAAAACTTACTATGATACCAACTATAATGACCTAGGATTTTCATACATAGATATAACATCTTAATTGATGAATATTCATTGTAGAACATAATGATCCACATCATAATTGTATAGGTATAGTACCTTTGGAAACTTGGGAATATAAAAAAATGGTTCATAAAATACCTATATCGTCCCCCAATAAGTTCTTCATAACTTTCACCCTTCTTAAACATATCATACTCGGTACTTTTCTTCACAAAATAGGGAAATACAAAATAATAATGGGTGATATTAGATGCTTATTAAGGGTAAATAAGGGAGATATTAATGATCACTTGATCATAACATGAACATGAGGGTATGAAAACATGAGCATAACATTTTAAAATCAAACCCTGCATACCATAGATCATAATATTAAGTCATGAAATAAATCTTTAAAGTTCATAAGACATGAATCATAAAGTAATCAAAGAACAAGATCCATTATAGTATAAAATTAGTGCAAGATATAAGTTTTTGGCATACACATAAGCATAAAAATAATTTACTTAGTAATCAAGGATTATTTACAAGACTATCAAGTGGTATGGGTTCACTCCAAATATTATCATAGTGGACAAAGTTACTTACTGAACTAGTTTCACCCCCCATTCCAGTCCTATTTATCTCATGAGATATCAATCTTTACCAAATTCATTGGAGGGATATATAGGTCCCACCCATACTTGGTTATAACATAACCACCATCCGTGGTTATGACATAACCACCTTCCTTGGTTATAATTTACCCAACACCACATAAATAAAACTATATATATGTGTTCTAAAAGATCATAAAACATTCATCATATCATCAAATCATAACCCATGCAAAGAAAACATTTCATCCATCCATCATAGTATAACCCATGGAAAATAAATGGGTTTTATAAACATCTCATTAATATAAAAATTTACCACCCATATAAAAATTAAGGATGGTTCCATTGGATCATATCCATAGTAAATAATAATTAACATCAATATATGTTATTGTATATGAAAATTTATTTAAAATATCACATAAATATTTCTTGAGGAAAATAACCTTTCCATTGTGAAATTCACTTTTAAAATAGAAATATTTCCAAAATATTATGGAAACAATTTTATTTTTAAATAACCTTGGTAAATTATAAAGGAATCTTTAAAAAATTTAGAATTCATGATGGTGTGAAATTTCTTTCATTTCATATAAGTTAAAAGAAAACATTCCTTTCATATTTTTTGTAAAAATTAAAAAAGTACCTCATTTGGAAAATGATAAGTAGATTCGTTTTAAAACATATTGTAAAAAGTAAAACATAGATAAAAATAACTTTACAAAATCATATAAAAAATTAAAAACATTTTTTAAAACATTTTATAAAAAACATAGATATGGAAGTAAAAGGTTTTTTGACCGATAAGTGAAATAAAGTATATTTTATTAAAAATATATATTTTTTATATATTGAGTACTTAATGTGAGAAAAATGAAAGTAAATAATTTATTCTCAAGAAATCACTAGATTATAAGAAACATAATGAATTTATTGAGAGATATATCAGGAGATTTCATCCTTATAACTTAACTATAAACAATATTGATAAATGATGTGATTGTAACATAAAGCCCTTGCCACTTTGGTAACATTTAAATCATAAGTACCATGGAATAAATAAAATTATATGGATAATTATATCCCTATAAATTTCATAATAATAATCATAAAATACATTAATGGGTATTATATACCCCACACAAAAGAAACAAGTGATGAATATGGAATGTGACCCATGAAAACAAAAGTGAGACGAAAATCCTATACCTTAGGTCTGACTTCTTTCGTACATGTTTGAACCTAATTCATAATAAATATATATTTATTAGAAATATATTTAAGAACAATAATAATATATATAATATAATATATTATTTAATTATAACCTTTTATCACCCATTTGTTAACACCTCTTTATTAAAATCACTATTCCAGGTGATATCTGCTTAATTTTTCATCTATGTTCTTGTTAGATAGTTTGGTAATTATATTTTTATCATGGTTACATAATATAAATAATTTAAATCATGATATAAATATCATATATATTCATTATATACATGTCTAAATTCATTTATAAAATATATAGATAGAAAAATTAATGACACCGTTCATGGAGATGGTGGGTTGTACGTACTCATGATTACTATTTTCATTTTTTCAATGGATGGAAAAAAATAAAGGTTAATAATAAATAAAATTTAAGAAATAATTAATATATCATATATATTATATATATTTATTAAATTTATCCTTATTACCATCCAAGTAAAACAAAAATGAAAAATGAATCACATTTCTTCATGGAAGTGGTAGTCTTCACATACGCATGATTAACGATATCATTTTCCAATGGTTTGTAAGGTAATAAGTTGTATATGATATTATTATTCCATAAGTATAATTATGTCATATTTATCATATATAAACATTAAACCCATAATTATTTCCATCCATAAATGATGGTGATGAAAAATAAATTGTATTGTTATGTGGAGACAGTAAGTCATACATACGTATGAGAGATAATTTTACTTACCATTTAATAGAAAGAGGTTAAATAAATGTGGTTTCATAATCATAATAAAATTTAATTATAGTTATTATAATTAATTTATTAATTTATTAATAATATAATATATTTATTGTAGGTAAAAGAATAATTAAAAAGAAAGTGATTGATGAAGGAAATTACCTCTTATTTGAAATAACTCCTTTAAATATCCCATAAAAGACTCTATGGTTAGTATTTTTGGAATAAAATAACTTCTATAATGTGTATGATAGAGTTTATAATATAATTTTGTAGATTTTGGTTGGTTTATAAGGCTCAAAGTGGTGTCAAGAATATAAAGGAGGGGTGCCCTTTTATAATTGAGGGGAGGGGCACCCTTGGAATTTCTTAAAATATTAAATTAATATAACTTAATTTTTATATAAAAATGGCTATAAATTGAATTTTTTTTAATATAATATGACTATGAGTTGGAATAATATCATCCAATAAAATTTTTACAAGTTTGGATAACATTTTCACCCTTATCTTTTTGTTTTAACCCTTCGTTAATCCTTTTGATAATTACCGTAATACTAAAGTTTTATACCATTTAAGGGTTAATAATGTTACTATAAAATTCCCAAAGATCCAAAAATGAAACATTTTTTATTTTTAGAACCATATCACATTCAATTTTATGAATATAATATTTTTATGAATTTTATATCATTTAATAAAATATTATTTATTATAAAATATCATTAATGTCATTTTTAACACTATTCATTTAATTTGAATTTAAATACATCAAGAAAAATAGGTAATTAGAATATAATTCTGTAATATAACATTAATATAATATATTCATATAAAAAATTCATGGAATATAATAAATCACTCAAATTATATTACTTTTAATATTTTTAAAATCATTATATTTTTTTATTAATTGGAGGAATACTACATCAGTGTTGTATAAGCACTTAAGATCATTATATAATTACTAAAAATTATAAAATAAATTTTTATCATGAAAAATAGTTTAATTTTTCAAGATCCGACCCAAGTCGGGGCTCGAGCCACAACTACCCCAAGCTCACCTCCATAGGCCAAGGGGTGGCGACTAGTGCCAAAGGCATATCTAACATGAGGAGGCCTTTACCTAAGTACCTTTACGCACACACACAACCATATCGATGTATAAGTGTAAATGGAAAGAGTATAATATGAAACACAACTATAAAGTAAACCAAACAAACATAACCTATAAGGTGCATAAGAGTATGACAATAAAAACTGAAAAGTAAAGGGAAAAAATACACGCCCAACCATAATTATTTCCCAACATGAAAAAACTGGAAAAATAAACTTATGAGAGATCCCAACTCCTGAATTCCAAGATACTACCCCCATACATGGTCCAAAGTACCAAGTATCCCTAAGATCCTTTGAAGTCATGATCGACCTATCCGTCGTATTCATAAGACACAACACATGCGGGAAAAGACCATGTAGGGGGTGAGTATTTACATACACAATAGGACACCCCAAAAGATAAAGGGGGAGAAGTAAGAGATACACCAAGAAAGAAATATAGTATATGTAAGATACTATAAAATAGTATATCTCAACCCCAAAAAATTTTGAAGGTAACCTCATCCAAGCACAAGGGGCTCGACATGGTAAGTAGATGAACTACACATCGATTCTTCACCACTTATACCAAAAGAACATAATCATTTAACCATGAGAAGCTAAAAACAAAAAGAACATGGTATAACCCACACATATTTTCCTCTCCTAGAAGGATAGTAACCGAATATAAGGATATGGGTGCAGAATAGTATATATATATATACATGTGTGTGTGTGTGTGTTCAGTCAAAAGAATCCCAAATGAGAGAGTAAGGGAATCTCCATCTCATAGATCATCCTAAGAAGAAGATAAGACAATAGTTAAAAAAGTCCATGAATGATTTCCAACATCTTACCCATCTTCTCAAAAGTAAACATCTAAGTTAAATCACACCTCACCACTATTCTGTATAGTCACGGGGGAACAAACTCTAGGTAGGGAACCTGTTCCCTAGTAAAATAAGAGGGTTTTACTCTGATATTCACCAAGTAACTCCACTACCCAGCTTTACTAGATGGTAGCACTTATAAAGTTCATCGAGGAACTCCACTACCCACATCTACCAGAGGGTACCGCTTAGAAAGTTCATCGAGGAACTCCACATCATAGATCTAATAGAGGGTAGCACTCAGAAAGTTCATCAAGGAAATCCAATCCCCAGCTCTACTAGAGGGTACTTCTCGAAAAGGTCATATTGGGACTCCCCTTCCCATCTCTACAGGAGGGTACCACTTGTAAAGGTCTCTGGTGATCCTATGTGATCACTGCCTTCATCGAGCATCGCCTAGTCAAGAGTCAAGCCCAAAAAATTCCACATCAAATCTCGAAAGCCACAATGGAGGGAACCATCATTTTCTACATGAAAAAATACTCAGGATAGGCCACTCATAGACCAAAATCCAAGTTAACATAAAGGATATATGAAACTTTAAATTTTTCTCAAAAGATGTCAAGGGGTACACGACATATGAGGGGACCCACATAGCGTGTGGTCCCAGTCCACTACCTGGCCATTTCCCTGGATGATACACAACTTCTGATTGTGTAGGCGTACATGCTGTGTAGGTGGAATAAACAACATTTCCAAGCTACCTGGGACCAGGCCATGTCCTTATGGTCGTGTCCATGTATCAGAACCCATGTCTGTGTACTGACCTCGTGTCCGTGTATGTGACCCTGTGTCTGTGTACTTGGGTATACGACCATGTACTTCCCCATAGGTTCCCATATATGTGATCCATCACATGGGTTCCCATCTAGAGAATGGGTACATGACATGTATGAGGGATACACGTCGTTTCATCTTTAATTTTTCTAAAACCCTAGCCGCTACTACTGAAGGGGATACACGCCGTGTGTTCATCCTTGTAAAAAAAATGCAGTTATGTTTTCTACATAAATCTAGATATACTTACCACACTTTAAATCTAGAAATTCCACCATAGATCTCACCTCGAATCCTCCCAGGATGAGTGGATCTGGATATGATTCATGGATTCCAGCTGTCACTCGCCAGAAATTAGCTCCGGCTGTTTGTTGGGGGTTCTTCACACAAACAGTTCATCAACAATCTTTATTACTTCATAGATTCAAAAAAATATTATCCAAAAAAACATTCAAAACCTGTGAACCTCCTATATTTGGTCTTGTTTCATTGATCTATGCCTCGTTCATTGATCATCCATGATTCTGGGGTCTGATCTAGATCGGTACCACCTGACAATGTCAAACCCGAATCGCGATGAATAAGAACAAAGTTTTAAACATCATTGTCCAAGAATTATTTTCCAATAATCAAGAATGGGCATTTGGGGTTAGAAACCAATGAAATAAACAAATTAAACCCAGTAAATAGACACATGCTTAGAACATAATTGGCACATATCCAAGAACAAGAATCAATAAGCTCTATAAATTTAATAAAAGGGTGTAAATAACCAAATGATGAGTCCTACCTTGATTATAGATTGATCTTTATCAAAGAATGTGCCCATAAATTATTGAGAGGATTCATTGCGTTCGCTGCATCCTGATCTGCTCTGATCCGACGTTTCAACGTCCGAGGAGATTCGCTAATGAAATAGGAATGAAGAGATCTAAAATTATACCATGGTTTATGTGGACAAACCTAGAGAATTTTCCATGGAAATATTTTTATAGAAGATTTTTATGCATAAAAAATGAATCAATTAATTGACTTATTAATTAATTAATCCATTGAACGTACCTTCACTGAGTGAGGAGTTCTAATGCTCCACTCTAACCCATTTTATATCGCGCCTAAGGTAAAAAACTCATTCCAGACTCAACCGTGGTCTTAGATTTCTGATCCAAGCTCCCATTTAAGAGTCATTCCGTTTCATTTAAGAAACTACATACATTTAATATAAAATATATTTAAATTTTCTATAAAATTAATTTCTGGAACACCGACCCTGAGAATTGCATATAGTCTAAACAAATAGATTTGGATATATATATAAAAATATTTAAAAGTATTACAAGGAAAAAATTGATTCTCTACATCATTACCTCCATCAATATTTTCATCCTCAAAAATAAAAACTATGCAAGAAACTTGGGATAATGATCCCACACTTGGATATCTTACTCCCAGGAACTCTCCTACACACTCCCATATTGACACAACACACAAACCAAGAGGATAGTCTATCCATGAAGGGTCATATACTGTCAATCCTTTATCGCCACTAGGTGTTCCAAAAAGGTTAATCCATCCATGATGTCCATCTCACCCTAGTATTTAACGTGCATGGGGTCAGGCACGTATCTTATCAGCTACAACACGTGGAAGATGTCATACACCCACTCCAGTTTTGGGGGTAGGGTGATGCGGTAAGAAACCTCGACAACCCTTTTCATGATCTTGAATGGCCTGATGAACCTCATGGATATCTTTCCTCCCTACTTAAACCTCTGCAATCCTGATCGTGGGGAGACTCTTAGGAAAACATGGTCTCCCTGCTCGAACTCAAGGGGCCTATGATGGTAGTATGTGTAAGATTTATTCCTACCATGGGCCATACTCATCTACTCATGTATGACTTGGACCTTCTCTGTTGTCACCAATATCATCTCTGGTCCCATAAGAGATATATCACCAATCTTTGTCCAGTACAAGTGTGACATGTAGGGTCTCCCATAAAGGGCCTAAAAAGTCTCCATGCTAATAATAGGGTGGTAGCTATTGTTTTATGCAAACTATACCAAGGTCAAGTGATCCACCCAGCTCCGGTCGAAGTCTAACAGGCAATCCCTCAACATATTCTCCAACAACTAGATAGTGCTCTTGGTCTAGCCATTGTTTTGGGGGTGAAATACTATACTCATCCTCATTTGGACCCCGAATTACTCCTGAAATCCTACCCATAATTGTGACATAAATCACCCATCATGATCAGAGACAATCATCGGTGGCACCCTATGGAGATGAATGATATCCTGTATATATAACTTCCCCAAAATCTCCACTGAAATCTTCTCCCTAATAGAAAATAAGTGTGAAGAATTTGTGAGTAGATCAACTATTACATAAATGAAATCATGGACCTTATCTATTAATGGATTCCCTTTCACAAAGTCCATGTATATTTCATCCCAATTGCACTCCGATATCTCAAGGGGCTGAAACAAACCTTCTGAAACTTGGTACTCAACCTCCACCTACTGATAGGTGAGACACTGAGAGTTCAAATAAGCTATGATTAATCTCATTCTAAAACATAAAAAATACCACTTAATGTATCTATACATATTCCCCACACCAGGATGTATAATTAGGGGATAAGTGTGGAAGTCTCGCATCACATCCTCCCGCATTGTAACTGGAACCACCGTCCGTCCCTTGAAAAAGATGATATTATTAACTCATTAATAATATCTATTTGGTTAATCTCCTATTAATATCTGGTCATGTAAGACCTCATATTCAATGTATCTCAGCTAGGACTCTCTCACTTAGTTAAGAAGTGAAGGAGTCAACACCATCGACTGAAGAATAACTATACCCTCCCACTCCACCAGGGTCAGCTGTAGGGAAGCTAACTACTCTGAAGCTTCCTACACTAAGAAAGACTTGGAATTCATACTAAGGGAACTTTATACTATATTACCTTTCCCTAGAGTATATAATATCTTTAAATCATAGTTCTGTAGTAACTCCAACCAGCATTAGTGTCTTAGGTTTAGGTCTCTCTATGTGAAGATGTACCTGAGACTCTAGTGGTCCGAATAGACCACAAAGCACTCTCCCAAGGTAGTGATTCTAAATACTCAAGGATAAGAATAATACTACCAAATCTAGGTCATGATTCTTGTAATTATTCTCATGGGGTCTCAAATACCTTGACCTATATGTGATAACTTCCTACCATTGCATCAATATGAAACCAAACCCAACTCTTGAGGCATCACAATACACTGTGAACTGCATACCTTACTTTGCTAATATCAACACTGGATCACTCATAAACCTCAACCTAAACTCCTTAAAGGCCCTCTAATACTACTCAGACCAAGTAAAAAACTTCCCTTTCTATGTCATGGTGGTCAAATGGGTTGTAATTCTAGAGAAGTCTGCCAAAAACCTCCTATAGTACCCCACCAATCCACGAAAGATCCAAACGTATGACACACTCTTGGGTGGATCCAAAGTAAGAACTGAATCAATATTATATAGGTTTATGGATAAAACATGATAATAAATGACATTCCCCAAGAAGTGAACCTCATGGATCCAGAACTGGCACTTTGAGATCTTTCCATAAAGATGATTCTCTCAAAGAAAGTTTAGAACCATCCTTAAGTGCTCTGCATGTTCCTCCTCTGATGTAGAGAATATGAGTATGCCATCAATGAAGATGACCACAAACTGGTCCAATTATGGATAGAAAACCTGGTTCTTCAAAGCCATAAATACTATGGGGTAATTATATCAGGACCAAGTTGGATGGAGAGGGATTCTAGAAGTTGAAGAAGTTTTTTTTCAAGAAGTATTGTCTTTTGTTGTTAATGAAGTCTAATAAGTAAGAAATCACCTCACTTTGTTTTTGGTGAAAATCAGACTAACCATCATATTCAATAAAATTAGACTCATCTTGGGTCTGGATGAAAGAAGATATCATAATGAGGGAGAATTAGAGTATGCATGACTATTATTTAAATGTGATGCTGCTTTGCTGATCTTGGAGTTATCATAAATCATAAGTATGTTGTAAAAATTATGATACAAGCTTGATAAAATAAATTATAAGTGAAAGAGATACTACCAATCATATCCAGTCTGATCATAATCACGCCAATCATATTTAGGATGATCTAGAAAGAAAGATGTTGCTGAAGGAATGATAAGGTACAATATTTTTCATTGTAATTCAGATGGTGCTAAAGCTGGTATTCAACGTATTCAAAGTCATAAAGGAAGTCATGGTACAAGAAAAAGTTTTTGAATGAAGGAAGTTTCTAAATTCGATGTTACTGAATACTGATCCATCATATTTAGTGTAGTATCATATTCATTGGAGATAGAATTATTTATGACTGGAATTAATTGGTATTGTATTCAGAAGAGAAAGAATAAATCTGATTTGTTTACAAGTTATTTTATAAATTGGGTCAATAGCTATAGTATTGGAGTTGAAACTAGATCATCATATTAAGAAAATAAAAAGTATAAGAAATTGAAGAAGTTTGAAAGAATCTGGTATCTTCATTATAATGGAGAAGATCATAATGGAAAAATCGAAATAGCTAGATTGTCTTTATTTCAGTTTAGAGCAACATAATTGAGAAATCATATCAGGAAATCAAAATGGAGAAATAGAATCAGACTAGGATTTTCAAAGAAGATTGAATCTATCTATTCCTTATTGATTAAATTGGTACAAAGAATCATATTTAAGGAATAATATTTGGAAAATAGGAATCAATCTAGTGTTTGTGAAGAAGTTAGAAGAGAGTTGAAGTGTTTATAAGATCCAAGAAGATTTGAGAAAGAACAAGAAGAGTTGAGAAACATTTACAAAGTCAAGATGCACCCAAAATTCAAGGATACATGAAAATTTAGGTAATTTGGTTGAGCGGGAAAGATTTCAGGAATCCCAACCAAACTAAATTTTGGGAAAGTATAAAAGCTGAAAAGTAAATTTTAATTTTCTATCTGAAGTACTATTCATGATAATTAGAGATAAGGTAGATCGCTGAAGAAATTCTAGATAGAAGAAGAGGTTTACTGATTGGTTTTCTTGAATAAATCATACAAAAAAAAGATAAAGAAGAAGAGACAAGATTTTAATGTATTCAATCAATCATCATATTCGGATGATTATTATTTTTAGTCAGTTATCATATTGGGAAGGATTATCATATTGGGATTTCCAGACTGGAGCAGAAAGTGTTTAGAATTATCTCAACCATATTCTGAAAAAGGTATATTTTCTGTATTGAGCAATTAGACTGGTAAAAATTAGACTGGGAAATCAGAATGAGTTTTATTACAAAGTCTAGGATGTTCTTACCAGATTCTAGGTAAGAAAGTGAATAATTTATTTGAAATTTTGTATTTGTAAAATTTGAGAAAGAAGAATCATAGCATGGTCTATTAAAAAAAATTTGTATTACATCATTTGTGATAGAAGGTTCAAAAACTATTGGATCGTTTATATAGTGATACATGAGTTAAATAGAATATACTACTCATTGTATTCCACAAAAAAGGATTATTTTCTAGTGGATTGTGGGGTATTGGATTATTTCCAAACCATACTAAGGACGTAGCTATTCTTATTAAATAGTGAACCTTGTAAATACTTGTGTTCCTGTGGATGTGTGTTTGATTTGTTTTCAGTAGGGAAAGAAATCTTTAATAGGAGGGGAAGGTTGTTTCATTTTCAAGGAAACATAAAAGAAAAAGTTATCTTTGATTACCCCTCCCCCTCTTAGTGATACAATTATCCTGAATGGGCAATTACAATTGGTATCAGAGGGTAGGTTCCCTTCACTTATTCTTTGATAAAGTTTTAAATATAAGTTGATGGATAATCTGAATTGTGTGAACAATAAAGGAATTATAGTTTTCAATGGTAATAATTATCATATATGAAAATATAGAATGTTTCCTTATCTTTTTTTATTGGATATGATGTTCTTGAAGCTTCAATATATGGGTTTCCACCTATTGATGAAAAAGTTCCTCTTACATCTATTCATAAGAAGTATCTTGAGAATTATGGAAGAGACAAGAATGATTTATTATCATCACTTTATGAAAGTTAATTTCTAAGGGTGAAAGGTGTTTTCCCAACAAAAGGTATATTGGACAATCTGAAAAACATATATAAAGGAAATAAAAAAGTGAAGAAGGAAAAGTTACAAATCTAGAGGCTGAAGTATGAAGATTTTAAAATGGGTGAGTATGAATCTTTTGTAGATTTATTTACCTAGGTAAATGATATTGTTAGCACTATTAGATGTCTTGGTGAAAATTTGGAGGATTCTATAGTTGTTTAGAAGATCTTAAGAATCCTTCCCAACAAATTTGATATAAAATTTTAATAATTGGAAGATATAGATCCTAAAACATTATCTATAGATTATTTTTATAGCACTCTCATCATTTATGAAATGATAAGGGAGAAAGCTATGAAAATAAAAACAAAACTTGATAGAGAAATGTCTTTCAAGGATGTAAATAAAGAGAAGTCAAAGAATATTACAATTAAATAAGAAGTTAAAATTTTTGATTTTGAAAATTAGGT
This sequence comes from Viscum album, assembly GCA_963277665.1. Classification (NCBI taxonomy): domain Eukaryota; kingdom Viridiplantae; phylum Streptophyta; class Magnoliopsida; order Santalales; family Viscaceae; genus Viscum; species Viscum album. The sequence goes on from OY728150.1 coordinate 1,759,389,959, forward strand.
ATATAAAAATCTTGATGATATTTTATCCTTGTTTTCTAAAAATATGGGAAGAGGTATAGGTAAATACAAAGGGAAACTTCCCTTGAAATGAATTGAATGCGGAGCCATTGGGAACTTTACGACTAATTATACTTAAAGAAATAAATAAGAGGATAGTGATGAAGAATAAATAAATCCAAGAAGATCTTGGAAGAAACATGGTGATAAGGATAAATCATTTTCAATAGGGAAATATAAAAAGTCTTCTAATCCAAAAAAGAAGTTTCTTATCTAAATATGAAGAAGAATTCAGTGATGATGAATCTGAAAAGTCTACTGAGTATGTTGATGAGAATAATTTTATTTTAATAGTAAATGATGAATAATTTAGAAGCATCAGTTTTTGAGAAGAATAAAATTGATTAGAATGTTATTTAGAAGAAGAATTGAAAGAATTCATAAGAAAGATTGGAAGGAAAGATAAAGAAATCAGGAAGTTGAAGAATTAAATTTCCTCAACAAACCATCAAGAATGTTTTCCTGATGAGAAAGTAAAGATGGTGAAATAAATATATTATTTAAATAAATATCTTAAGGAGGAAAAGAATCGTAATGAACATATGGAAGTAAAGCTGAAGGCAAAATAAGAAGAGTTGGAATTTTTCCAATAATTTTTTTAAAGATAAAGAGAAAATACAAGTTTTATAAACTCTATCTTTGAAGTTGGTGAAATTTCTCATAAGGAGATATCTGATAAGGATCAAAAAAATTTACCTTAAAAGGTTGATAAGAAATATATATTTTTTTATGAAAAATAAGAAAGCTGGAAAGGTTATGTATTTGGATAAGATCAACAAAGTTGGGAATTTAGAAGTTTCAAAAAATCATGAGTTAGAAAATGTTTCTAAACATTATGAATATAAAATAGTTTCAATTACTTAAGATTCCTATTATGATGAAAATAAAGGTAAGGTTCTGATTTATAACATAAAGGTTGGTGGTTTAGATAATAAAGAAAATAAGGTTTATGAGAAACAATGTTCACAATTCTAGTCAGTATAGAAATTTTAGAGGCAAATACTCTTTATATGGATACTACTGGTATTGTGAAGGATTTGAACATACAAAAAAGATGTGTTGATTCAACCAACAATATTACCATTATACCATAGGTTATTCAAGTCAATGTTTTTGGGGGAGTCAATGTCTTTAAATGAAGAAACCTCAGAAGGTTTTTTTGAAGAAAGTTGAGAAGATTTAAGTAAAATTGAAAATAGGTTCCAACTACTGGAAATTATTTTTGAAATATTTTAACAACACATACATATTTATAAGGGTTTTATTATTTTGTTACTAGCACAAAAAATGTTTCTTAACAATTCTTAGAATACTTAGGTGAAGAAAGAAAAGGGAGAAGAAAGAGCTCTGATTGTTGGAACCGCTCTGAAAGATACAAAAAGAGTACGACCTTGGATTATTGATAGTGGGTGTTATTTTCATATAACAGAAGATTTAAAGTTGTTTAAGAATGTGAAATACTTTAAAGAAGGAACCAGGACATTTGGAAATGATGAATCCCTTAGAATCAAAGGTGTTGAATCATCCATCATTGAAAAAAAAGATGAAATCCAAGAAAAATTTACATGTTTATGGGTTGAAACAAAACTTTTTAAGTGTTTCACAACTTTTTGATGAGGGTAACAAAGTTATCTTCAGAAAATATGGTTTTTTTTTGCAAAAATTTAAGAAGATGGAAATATTATTACAAGAGGCCAACATACAAAAGGAAACTTATTTCAAGTTGGTGAAATACAAAAATTATTATTACTTGATTATGGTAGAAGAGAATAAACTATGGAATAAAAGGATTGGACACATGTTCCAAAGAAACATTATAAAGTTATCAAAGTGATAAAGTGTTCGTGATATTCCTGATTTTCTAAGAAGAAGAGATTATTGTTTCACTATTTTTTAGAAGGGAGAAATTACAAATTTAGTACATAATAAAGTTGAGATTTGTTCAAAACAACCCTTAGAGCTTATTCATTCCGATATATTTGGGAAAATAATAAAATAATAAAAAAATAGAGATAAGTACTTAATAAATTTCATTAATGACTTTATTTTCATTACTTGTGTTATGTATATAAAACATAAGTCAGATTCTTAGAAAATGTTTAAAATTTTTAGAAGGAAAGCTGAGAAGGGATTTGAGTATTCAGTAAAGAAGTTGAGAACTGATAATGGTAGAGAGTATAAGAATAAATAATTTTAAAGTTATCTTTAGAATAATGGAATTATAAATGATTATAGTTTCCCATACACTTATCAACAAAATGGGGTTTTTGAAATAAAGAATATAAGTTTGGTGGAAATGAGGAGAACTATGTTACTTGAACATGGTATTTCTCATTACTGTTGGAGGAAATCCATGAGTACTGCTATGTATATTAAAAAATAATGTTTCTATAGGTAAAATCTAGATATGACTCTATAATAATTGTTTTATGGAAAAACTCCAAGTTTGAAACACTTAAGAGTTTTCAAAAGTCTATGCATTATAAAGAAGAAGGGTGGAAACTTTATAAAGTTTGAGAAGAAAGGTAAAGATGGAATTTTTATTGGCTATGATCTAGAAGGTAGAGGATATAGATGTTTCAACAAATAAATAGGAAGAATTTTTTATTATTGTGATGTGAAAGTTATTGAAAAGACTAAGGAAGATAAGTAGACTCATGCAGATAAGGAAGTTGAGAAGGATAAGTGAATTTTTTTGATATGGATACATACAATTGTAATCCTACTCAAGAAGAAGAATCAGACTCAGCTATTTCTAATGATGAGAAAGATACTCAAAAATCTCATCATATGCTGAGGAATAAAGTGGAAGCTCATAATATTATTGTTGATCAACATCAAAATTTTTAAACAAGAATAAAAAAAATTATATTTCACATACTTATTTGTAATCAAAATTTGAGCTGAATGATGTGAATGGAGATTTTTAGTATCCAAAATAGGTTCAAGCCATGAATAAAGAGATGGATAAAATAGAAAAGAATGATACATGGGAAATTTTTCTTAAACCATATAACAAAAACTTTATTGGTATAAAGTGGGTTTTCAGGAATAAGATGAATGAAGAAGGTGAAGTGATAAGAAACAAAGAAAGATTGGTGTGTAAAGGTTACTCACAAATTGAAGATGTTGATTTTGATGAAAAATTTTCTTTGGTGGAATGGTTAGAAACAATTAGAATATTTCTTACTATTTCTGTAAAAAAAATACAAAATATTTCAAATGGATGTGGAGTCCACATTCTTGAATGGGGATCTTGATGAGGAATTTTACATTGAAAAACCTTGTGGCTTTATTATTGGGAAAGATGAAAGTTATGTGTGAATATTAAAGAAATATTTATATCGGATGAAATAAGCACTGAGATCACGATATTACAGATTGGATAAATTCTTAAGGAAGATGAGTTTTAAGAAAATAAGAGTTGATAAAAATCTTTACATTAAATAAATTAAAGAGTTTTTCCTCATCATAATTGTTTATGTTTACAACATTATCTTTGCTGGGAATGAAGAATGATCTTGTGAAAGATTTTTTGATGAAATGAAAAAGTTGTTTGATATGTCCATGCTGTGGGAAATAAAATAATTCATTGGGTTAAAAATTTTACAAAAGAATAAAAACATTTTCATTTCTCAAAAAAGTTTACTAAGGAAATTCTTAAGAATTTTGACATGGAAAACTCAAAACCCATTTCCACACTAATTTCAGTGGGAACAAATTTGTATAAAGATAGAGAAGGCAAGTAAGTTGATCAGAAAGAATTTCAAAATATGATTGGATGTTTTTTTATATTTGACTACCTTAAGACCATACATTGTTTATTATATTACCTATGTGAAATATTTCAGAGGCTCTAAAGGAATCACATTTAATTGATGGAAAAAGAATCCTCCGATACATCCAAGACACAATAAATTTCAGAATTAGGTATGATAACTCATAAATTATTGATTTTTAGAGTATTAACATGCTGAATAGGAAGGAAATGTTGATGATTAAAGATCCACATTTGGTGGAGTATTCCTTCTAGGGAAATTTGTGTTAGTTGGAAAACAAAGAAATAGAATTCAGTAACTCTTAGTACAGCTGAAGATGAGTATGTTGCTGCTACTCAAGCTTCTACCCAACTTATGTCAATGAAAAATCAATTAGAATACTTACTTGTTAAAGTGAAGCTACCATTTCTCTTGGGTTTTGATAATCAAAGTATAATCAATATCACTAGGAATCCATTTCAACATTCTCATTCAAAACATATTAATATCGAATATCATTTCATCAAAGAGCATGTGGTGAATAATGAATTGAAGATGGTGCATTTTACTACATAAAAACAAGTTATTGATGTTTTCAAAAAACCTTTACTGAAGAAATACTTTTTATAATTAAGGTTGAACATGGGTGACCAACCTATTTCTCATCAGGGTTGAGATATGTGTTTCTATCCCATCTCTCATCTTACCTTAGGATAATGTTGTCAAGGTGAATAATTGTTTCAAAAATCTATCCTTATGGAAGCATGTAAATAGGGGGAGTTGTGGGTAAGTTGTGAATCCAAAATTATATTGTGTGTGAACTATTCTAACTTTTTTTTGGAGTGGTTATTGGAAACAAATTTGTGTATTCCAGGGAAGTTGAAGAGGTTGATAAAGATAAGGAAGAAAGTTGTAAAGAAGAGTTGAAGAGGTTTCATGATCACAACTTTTGGACATCATGGTTTTGTTTTCAAGGATTCTTGTTTCCTACAATGAGTTAGATCTTGTAGGCTTAGAATTATTGATAAGTAATCCAATTATTACGGATAAAAAGTTCAGTGATTTATGAATTTTAGTTGACAAAAAAATCCAAAGGGGGAGATTGTTGGGACCAAGTTGGATAGAGAAGGCTTCTGGAAGTAAAAGAAGTTTGTTTTTAAATAAGTATTATCTTTTGTTGTTAATGAAGTTTAAGAAGAAAATAATTAACCTCACCTTTTTTTGGTGAAAATTAGTCTGACCATCATATTCAAGAAAATCAGACTCATCTTGGGTCTGGACTGAAAGAAGAGATCATGATGAGATAAAATTAGAGTCTTCATGACTACGATATAAATGTGATGATGATTTGATGATCTTGGAGTTATCATAAATCATAAGTAAGTTGTAAAACTTGTGATGCAATATTTCTGAATGAAAGCGGAAGTGAAAGATATGTTTCCAATCATATCCAATCTGATCGTAATTATGTCAATCGTATTCAGCCTGAGCAGGAAAGAAATATGTTGCTGGAGGAATGATAAGGTACAATACTTTTAATTTTAAGTCAGACGATGCTAAAATTAATCTTAAATGTATTCAAAGTCATGAAGGAAGTTATGATACAAGAAGAAGTTTGTGAATTAAGGAAGTTGCTGATGTCAAATTTGCTGAATACCGATCCATCATATTAAGTGTACCATCGTATTCATAAGAGAAAAATTATTCATGATGAAAATTCATTGGTATCATATTAAGAAGAGAAAGAATAACTATGATTTTTTACAAGTGATTTTATCAATTGAGTTAAGATCCACAATATTGGAGTTGATACTGGATCATCAGCTAAAGAAAAGAAGAAGTAGAAGTGATTAAAGAAGTTTGAAATAATATGTTATCTTCATCGTAATGGAGAAGATCATAATGGAAAAATCATAATGGGTAGATTGTATTTCTTTTGGTGCATAACAACGTAATGGAGAGATCATATCAGGAAATTAGAATGGAGAAATGGAATTTAAATGAGATTCACTACAAATATCAAAGTTTTCTATTCCTTTTTGCATACAATTGGTATGAAGAATTGTAATGAAGGAATATTATTGGGAAAATCAAAATCAGTTTTCTGTTTATGAATAAGTCTGAATATAGATGATGTGTTAATAATATTTGAGAAGATTCTAGATGATTTGAGAAGAAACAAGAAGAGTCGGGAAACATTGACAAAGTTAACATGCACTCGAAATTAAAGGATACATTCAAATTCAGGTAATTTGGTTGATCAGGATAGTTTTCAGGAATCCTGCCCAAACCACATTTGGGGTGATCATAAAAGGTGAAAAGTACATTTTAATTTTTTGATTGAAGTACTACTCAAGAGAAGTAGAGATAAGGCAGAGTGATGAAGAAATTATAGAGAGAAAAAGATGTTTCCAAATTGTTTTTCTTAAAGAAATCACATTATATAGAAGAGAAAGGAGAAGAGACAAGATTGCAATGTATTCATCAAATCACTGTATTCAGATGATTATCATATTCATCTGGTTATCATATTGGGTAGGATTATTGTATTGGTATTTTTGGACTGAAGCAAAAATTATCTAGAATTATCTCACCCGTATTATGAAAAAGGTATATTTTCTATATTGAGCAATTGGACCGGGAAATCAGACTGAGTTTTATTACAAACTCTAGAATGTTCTTACCAGCTCCTAGGTAAGAAAGTGAAGAATTGATTTTAAAGGTTGTATTTGTGAAAGTTGAGAAAGAATCATCGTAACATGGTTTGTTACAAAAAATTTGTATTACATAATTTGTGCTAGAAGGATCACACACACTATTGGATTGTTTATACAGTGCTATATGAGTGAAAGGAAATATCATACTCATTGTATTCCACACAAAAGGATTGTTTTATAGTGGATTGTGTGGTATTTTATTATTTCCAAACCATACCAAGGATGTATCTATTCTTATTAAATAGTGAACCATATAAATACTTGTATTCCTATGGATGCGTGTTTGATTTGTTTTCAGTTGGTAACTAAATATTTAAGAGGAGGTGAATGTTGTTTCATTTTCAAGGAAACATAAAAGAAAAATTATCACCGGGTCACCCCTCCCCCTCTCAGTGATACAATTATCCTAACTGGGAAATTACACATTCATCACACCAAAGGGAATCACTAGGAACTCATAGTGTCCCTAGTGACATTAGAATGCATAATTTGGAATATCAACCTTGAGAAACCTCAACTAGTGGAATCCAGACCTGAGATCGATCTTCACGAACAATATCGCACCTCATAATTGGTCGAAGAGCTCATCAATCCTCAAAAGGGGTACTTATTCTTTATCATGTGTTGGTTTGGGTGACAATAATCCATACAAAACTACAATCTCACATCTACCTTTTTCAAAAACAAGACTAGAGCTATCCAGGGAGACACACTGGGTCTGATGAAGCCTTTCTCTAGAAGGTCATCCAACTAAAACCAAAAATATTGAAGCTCATTAAGGTCCATCCTATATACCATATAAGATATCAGAGTGGTTATGAGATGTAAGTCAATACAAAACTCCATATCTCGCCTCATAGGTAGTCCCAGAACATCATCGGTGAAGAAGTCCATGTAATCCTCCACAATTGAAGGAATCCAAATGCCTAAAGATACTACTACACCGAGGGATATACACTCTAACTAATGGGTGAAGGGTTGGAGCCTCCTAGTCGCATAACCCACTTACCCTACCATGAGATATATCTCACCCATAAAGGTGAAACTCCCCCCATGAGTTCATAGGAATATGACTCATCTTCAGTGACAATAAATATAGGCTCGGACCATATAAATCCAATCCATACCCAAGATGATGTCATAGGGTTCTGTTGTGATGACAAAATGGTCCCAGGTGAACCTCTATTCACCAAGTGATATCTTGTACTGATGAAAATGAAAGATATTGTCATGACCCGTCCTAGTGGGTCCCGTGCTGTGACTCCCCAAGCCCGCCCCCAATAGACAAGGGGCTGGTGACTAGCACCGAGTAGGCATATCACTAACATGGGAGGCATGGCCTAAGTACCTGTACACACACACACATCTCCAAGACCACAAATGCTGAAATGTAAAATACTAAGGAACAAAATGCATGCATACAACTAAACCCCAACCAATAGAGTACGATGAAAGGTAGAGTACTAAAAAGTAAACTGGGCCAGAATACAATCCCACCAAAAACAAACAAACAAGAGTCTGAAAACTTCAAAGTCCAACCTGTAAGCACAAAAGGTACTGGGACAACTGCTGGTAGTCGTAGGAACACCTCGGCCTATAGGGAACTCAGAAAACTCGGTCCTGTCCTGGTCTGCCCTGGACTTTGTCAAAAGGCTGCTTGTCTGCACAAGACACCAGACGTGCGGGCAAATCCCGTGCAGGGGTGAGTATAACAATACTCAGTAGAGGACCCCGAAAATCACAAAGTAGTACACAAAGTAAAGGTACAGTCAGTTATGCATAGTATATGTCTATAGAACATATAAAACAAACCAGATATTCTCAAAACCCAGAACCGTGGTCTAGAGACAAGTCACGCAACCGCATACCCCCGTTAGGGATTCTGTTCGAAGATTCCGTGATGCACTCGTTCCGAGAGAACACACTCCACGAGTCTTATGGCTCTGATGACGTCCGTCTAAGAAGTGATGTTCATCGGGAACCGTCACGAGAGATAGATACACTCATTACGGGAGACACACTTCTGAGTGGAAAGGTTAGGGTAGGTAGAATCACTCATTACGGGAGACACACTCATGAGTGGGAAAGATCACGATACACAGATGAGGATCACTGCTAGGGCCATGGAAGATACCACGACTCATCCAGATTCACTAGTTAGGTGATACAACATCTAGGTAGAGGATCAATGCCTATTAAGGTTGGTCATGTCGATGGCTGACTCTACCTAGGGTCAGGAATGGATAGATGATCTCGATCCGGGCCTCTCGGATGGATGCCTGACTCTATCACAGAAAGTCCTACTGAAGGGATCATAATCCTGCGTGAGGGAATGATGCCTGAACTTTAGGGGAACAAGAAGAAGGGGCACTGACCCAAATGAAATATGTCCAATGTATGGTGAACGAAAGGACCATACCGTTTTCCAAAAAGTACACAGCGTGTAGAAAAGGTACACGCCGTGTTGTCTGACCCCTGGTACTTCCCGTGTACAACGGCCCGTGTCAAAGGCTGGTCGTGTAGGAAAAACTAAGTACATGGAATGTAGTATGGTGTACACGCCGTGTCTGGGTAACTGGGGTTGGCTCCGTGCACTCTGGCCATGTGCCCGTACACGGTCATCAACCCGTGTACTACAACCCGTGTAATCCGCACATGGGGTGACCTACGATGCTGGCCTCGCCTAACCATGTGATGGAGTACATGGTCGTGTACTCTATCCTGTGTCCGTGTATCCCCGAGATGCACACTGAGTCCCACGTAGCCGCTTCTACCAAGTTGTACACGCCGTGTCGCCTGAAGCCGTGTAGATCATCCCGTGTCTGTGTACTACCCAAAGTACACGCCGAGCTTCGGGGAAAGTCCAACACGCTGTGTGACCAGGGTCAAACACCATTTGATTCTTCTCTGACCCCAAAACCCTAGACGCTGCTGCCAGTACTACACTGCGTGTTCTTCGTAAGTACACGCCATGTATTCTGGAAATTTCCAGAAACGACGCTCTTCGCCGACGCGCCTCCCGTGCTGCACCGATCGTTGATCCAACTGTCCGATCACCATGAAACCTTCAGGTTTTGGTCACCCCGATGCCACGAAGCCACTTACTATGTTTTTAGACCTCTTATCGGCTCCAAAAATGTGTTTTGATCTTCCCGCACGAAGAACGCTCAAAGAACGCTCTTTTCGATCCGATCCGATTCGTCATCCGCCATCGTCACCGCACCTCCACAAGGTCGTTGCAGTGTTTAACCTTCGATTTGGGATTGTTGCATCGTAGAATGGATGCACAATGATCCGTTGTTCGTCGCCCCGCGTAGAACGTGAAGAATGCGCGAGGAAAGAATGGGGAAGAAATCCAAATAAACAAATTGAGGAACAAACCTCCACTGTTGTCATAGCGTTGATCCACTCCCGTAAATAGGCAACATAGAAAGAATCAACAACAACATAAAGCATGGATCAATTCCCCAAAATCATCCCATAGAAATCCCTCCTGCAAGAACGCACGAATCCGCTGATCAACTTGTTCGTGGTTGATCCACGTTCGTGGTTTAAACTCAAAAACGGGGAAAGGGAATTAAAATAAAAAACCCTACCTTTTGAAAGGATTGATCGTTGACGAAGGTGCCACGCTGCCGTTGTCTTCGAGATCCTTCAACATTGTTGGCATAGCGATTCTCGACTTCGATCCGTCATCGTTCGTCACCGAGAGTTTTCTCCAACGCACCGCGGATTCGGTAGAGGTTCCTCTCAAACATCGCCAACGATCAACAATTTTTCACCCCTTTAAAAATGGAAACAGTATTGGCACTTAATTACGCGGTGATATTAATGACTCCTACTTTCATAATCTTGAGTCATTATGACGCGCCATTAGTTAAGGGAACAAACGTCCCGTCACTGCGTATTAAAGATTCCAACTTTCCATTTATTTGTCATTATGACACAACATTTAATTAAGGAAACAACTTCCCTTTTACCGTGCTACAGCGGATGTTTTCATAAAATAAAATAAACATTTAGATTTTTATTTTATTTTATTTTTTTATTAAAATTTATGAAAATTAACTTTTTTCCTCGACCCGCGCCGGTCGAGGTTATCCTCATTCTTAGGTAACGTCGTTGTCCTAGGCGTAACGGTGTGCTCAGATTTTTAATCCGGACATCCGTTTGGAAACTGCCACAACCGTGCACAAGTGCCGACTCACTTAACTTAAAAAGTTCAAACCACCATTCCAGGCTCACTGGACCTCAGAATGATGTTCCATCTTCACACCCGGTCTCGAAATAATTCCATATTATATTTAAAAATAATAAATGGAAAATCTGAGACATTACATTCTCCCCACCTTGGGGATTTACATCCCCGAAAAGCCAAAACAAGGGTTACTCAAAAATATGTGGGTACTGGGCACAGATCTGAGCCTCCCTCTCCCAGGTGCTCTCCTGAAGATTCCCATGCTTCCACCGGACGCACACCATGGGAATTGATCTCCCACGAAGGATCCTCTCCTGCTGATCCTCAATCTCCACCGGGTACTCAGTAAAGGTTACTCCATCCTTGATGTCCAACTCGCCCCAGTCGATGACATGCGATGGGTCATGCACGTACCTCCTCAGCTACGACACGTGGAAGACATCATGTACCCGATGCAACTGTGGTGGTAGAGCTAGGCGGTATGCCACCTCACCAACTCTGCACAGAATCTGGAAAGGTCCGATGAACCTCGGATATAGCTTGCCTCCTCGGCCAAATCTCCGCAACCCTCATCGAGGAGAGACCCGAAGAAAGACGTGGTCTCCCTCTTCGAACTACAGAGGTCTCCATCGCCTGTCAGGATAAGACTTCTACCGGCTCTGTGTAGTCTTCATCCACTCTCGGATGACCTGCACCTTCTCTGTGGTAGGTTGCACTAACTCTGGACCCATGAGTGCTGACTCTCCGGGGTCGGTCCAGCAAAGCGGTGACCAACAGGGTCTCCCATACAAGGCCTCGAACGGTGCCATACCGATGGTGGAGTGGTAGCTCTTGTTGTACGCAAACTCCACCAGTGGTAGGTGGTCCTCCCAACTGCGACCAAAGTCCAAGATACAGGATCACAACATATCCTCCAAAACCTGAATGGTCCTCTCCGTCTGACCATCCGTCTGTGGATGAGACACTGTACTCAAGCGTAGCTGAGTCCCAAAAGGCTCCTGGAATCCCTTCCATAGCCAGGATGTGAAGCGGGCATCTCGTTCTGAGACTATAGTTGAGGGAACTCCATGAATCCAAACTATCTCCTGCATTTAGAGGTGTCCCAAGCTCTCTACAGAACTCTGCTCCCTGATAGCTAAGAAGTGGGCCGAATTGGTGAGTTGGTCAATGATCACCCATATAAAATCATGCCCCTTGTACGTCCGCGGTAAGCCCGTCATTAAGTCCATTGATATTCTATCCCACTTCCACTCTGGGACTTCTAGGGGGTAAGTTAATCCCACCGGAACCTGGTGCTCAGCCTTCACCTGCTGGCATGTGAGGCATTGAGAAACAAACTCTACTACTACCTTCTTCATGCTTGACCACTAGAACTGATGTCAGAGGTCCTGGTAAATCTTTGCCACTCCAGGATGTACCTCTAAAGGGGATGTATGAAACTCCCTCAGGACCTCCTCTTGCAATGCCACTGGTACAACAATGCGTCCTATGAAAAGAAGTATGTTCTCCCCACCTTGTGAATATCCATCAGGAGCATGTCCTGTGGATAACTGAGCACGTAAAGCCACACAGTCGACATCCCCAATTTTTTCCTCCCTAACTCGCTGTAAGAGTGGAGGGGTGACAACCATCGACTGTAGGTAAGCTGTAACCTCTCCATCCATGAAGGATAACTGTAACGTGACTAACTACTGTGTCGCCTCACTCAACAGCTGTGAGATCGATTTTCTGATAAGGGAATCTTCCACCTTGTTCCCCTTTCCAGGAGTATAGATAATCTCAAAATCATAGTCCTGGAGGAACTCTAGCCAACGCCTCTGCCTCAGATTTAGATCCTTCTGTGAGAATATTTACTTGAGACTCTTGTGGTCAGAGTAGACAATAAATCGCTCGCCCATAAGGTAGTGTCACCACATCTTCAATGCGAAGACTACCGCTGACAAATCGAGATCATGGGTCACATAGTTTTGCTCATGTGGCCTAAACTAGCATGAATCATAAGCAATCACTGCATGACACTACATCAGGACGCAGCCGAGCCCGGTCCCTGATGCGTCACAGAAAACCACGTACTCGACACCCTCCTCAGGAAATCTCAAGACTGGGGCGCTCGTCAAACTCTGTCTCAACTTCTTGAAAGCCTGCTGGCACTTCTCCGTCTATACGAAGGGTTTCCCCTTCTTGGTCAAGGCTGTCATCGGTGCTGATATCCAGGAGAAGTCAGGAATGAACCTCCAGTAATACCCTGCCAACCCAAGGAAGCTCCGCACCTCTGTCATGCTCTGAGGTGGATCCCATGCTAATACAGCCTCCACTTTGGTTGGGTCTATAGCCACTCTATCTGCTGAGATGACATGTCCCAGAAAGTGGACCTCCTGAATCCAGAACTGACACTTTGAGAGATTTCCATAAATCGGGTGCTCCCGGAGTATGTCCAGAACCATCCGCAGGTGTCTCTCATGCTCCTCCTCTGACGCCAAGTACACAAGGATGTCCTCGATGAAGACCACCACGAACCGGTCCAAGTACGGCTGGAAGATCCGGTTCATCAGCCCCATAAACACTGCAGGGGCGTTCATCACGCCAAAAGGCATCACCAAGTACTCATAGTGACCGTAACAGCATCTAAAAACCATCTTCAGTATATCCTCATCCCGCACTCATAGCTGGTGATAGCCCGATCAAAGGTCAACCTTCGAGAACCACTGTGCCCCTCTTATCTAATCGAAGAGGTCATCGATCCTTGGTAGTGGATACTTGTTCTTCACCGTCACCTAGTTCAGGCGCCGGTAATCCACGCACAACCTCAGACTCCTGTCTGCCTTCTTTGTAAACAAGACTGGGCCCGCCCAGGTTGAGACGCTGGGTCTTACGAAACCCTTGCTCTGCAAATACTCCAACTGCACCCTCATCTCACGAAGCTCTGTGGAAGCCATCTGATATGCCGACGAGGAAATCAGTGTCTTCCCGAGGTGTAAGTAGATGCAGAAGTCAATTTCCCAGAAGGGAGGTAATCCTGGAACATCTTCGGGAAAGACATCCTCATACTCCACCACCACTGCTGGGAACTGAGAGCTCACAACATACACTGCTCCAAGGGTAAATCTAGCCAACTCATGAGTGATCGGATGCACCCTCCTACGCATGAGCCCATTCTGTGCTGCCTGGGTTTCCCTTTCTACAACAAAGGAAAACCTCATTCCATCACGGTGGACACACCGCACCCTTCGCCTAAAATAGTCAATCTGGGAATGGACCGAAGATAATCAATCCATACCGATAATGACATCGTAAGGCCTCGATGCTACCACCAAAAGGTTCCAACCAAAACTCTCACCTCCAAGGGTAAGATCACACTATCTGCAAAGGTGCGTGATCGTCGAGTCTCCTCCCGTAGGTGTCTCCAAGCGTAAGGATAGAGTCAATGGTTCTACCGGAATCTCGAGGTTTTGTACAAGACACGTGGCTATAAGGGAATGAATGACACCTGTGTCTATGAGCACAACATCTAAGGTAGAAAATACACAGATCGTACCTCAAATCATCCCTAGAGCCCCTGTTTCGTATGCCTCGACCACATACAGCTGTCCTCGCCCCTGTCCCCCAGCTCCCTGAGCCTGGTGCGGACCTTCTGGGGGTGGTAGTGGAAGTAAGTCAAAGTGTCTGCCACCACCTGCAGCTCTCCCTGCTCCTCTACCATGTACGCCGCCTGGCGGGTCTACTTGCTCTATTCTCTGCCTCTACCTCGGTGGTCCATCCACCGCTTCCCTGTCAGTAGCTCGACGGGTCGGGAAATCTCTAGCGAGATGTCCCCTACCGTCACATGTGTAGCATCGCTTATCCCTAGGCTGACTGGATCCAGCTTGAGAGCCCTGGATTGTCGATCCCCTGTCTTGGGTCCTCCTATGATGTTTCCCACGTTCAGATCCCTGTGCCTGACATCGGCTCCCTTCTGCCGAGGTCTCTACACCTGTCTACCTGCTGCTAACTACCGGTGGCTGTCTCTGCTCTGCCAAGAAGCTCTCGATCACCAAGGCCCGCTTGAGCACTCCAGCATAAATCGATATGAATATAGGCACGAAACTAGCTCGGATGTCTCGTCGTAAACCTCGCTCGAAGGTCCGAGATCTGTAGTAATGATCCCTGACCATATCCATCGAGTACCTGGTGAGGTTGGTGAATATCAAGGAATAGTCAGCCACTGTCATACTGCCCTGCTGGAGCTGAAGAAGCTCCTGGATGCGTACAGATCTCAGCGTAACTGGAGATAACTCCTCCCATAAGAGTATCTCAAAATCCGTCCATGAAAGAGTCTCCTCGTCACGAGTCTGTGTGGTCAGACTCCACCATCGTCCGACCGAACCCTGAAGAAGGCTTGCTTCTAGGATCACCATCTAGTCTGCTGGTGTCCTCGCTAGTCAGAAAACCCTGGTCACCACCTCAAGCCAGTCCTCAGCTGCCTGAGGGTTGGGATCGCCTCGTAACCTGAGGGGTCTCTATCTCTATAACTCATGGATTGCACTAAGCCTGCGCTCCTCGCCAGTCGGTACTGCAGGTACCACTGGCTGCTCCACTGGTGGTGGTATTGCAGGTGCACCACCTGGTGGCAACGCCTGGGGATCTAGTCCCTGTATCGAAGCCTCTTCACTGAGGGGGTCATCCTTGTGATCGTGCTGCTGAACCCTAGCGGGTATGCATCATGGAGGAATCCTGTAAAGAAAAAAGATCTATCATGGTCAATGAGTATATCTGGATAGCTGACACAAAGGACATGGAAAACACAACCCATTCCTATATGATGCATTTACCTTTTATTTCCCCGCAACTAGTGTTTTCATGTACCGAGTCAAAAAGCAGGTTATCAGAGTCCTGGTGTATGGATACGCCGGCCGCCGCACCAACTTTGGGGTCTCTGGCCTGAAAGCCGAACCTGAAACACTCAACACTGTTGCCCCAAACCAAACTCATAGACTCTTGGTCCTAAAGTAGAACCGACCAGATCTGATACCACTCTATCATGACCCGTACCAGTGGGGCCCGCGTCGTGACTCCCCAAGCCCGCCTCCAATAGACCAGGGGCTGGTGACTAGCACCGAGTAGGCATATCACTAACATGGGAGGCATTTTCTAAGTACCTGTACACACGCACAAATCTCCAAGCCCACAAATGCTGAAATGTAAAACACTAAGGAACAAAATGCATGAATACAACTAAACCCCAACCAACAGAGTACGGCGAAAGGTAGAGTACTAAAAAGTAAACTGGTCCAGAATACAAGCCCACCAAAAACAAACAAACAAGAGTCTGAAAACTGCATAGTCCAACGTGTAAGCACAAAAGGTATTGGGACTGCTGCTCGTAGCTGTAGGAACACCTCGACCTGTAAGGAACTCAAAAAACTCGGTCCTATCCTGGTCATCCTTGGACTCTGTCAAAAGGCTGCTCATCTTCACAAGACACCAGACGTGCGGGCAAATCCCATGCAGGGGTGAGTGTAACAATACTCAGTAGAGGACCCCGAAAACCACAAAGCAGTACACAAAGTAAAGGTATAGTCAGATATGCACAATATATGTCTATAGAACATATAGAACAAACCAGATATACTCAAAACCCAGACCCATGGTCTAGAGACAAGTCACACAACCGCACACCCCCGTTAGAAATTCTGTTCGAAGATTCCGTGATGCACTCGTTCTGGGAGAACACACTCCACGAGTCTTATGGATCTGATGACGTCAGTCCGAGAAGTGTTGTTCGTCAGGAACCATCACGAGAGATAGATACACTCATTACGGGAGACACACTCCTGAGTGGAAAGGTTACAGTAGGTAGAATCACTCATTACAGGAGACACACTCTTGAGTGGGAAAGATCACGATAAACAGATGAGGATCACTTCCAGGGCCATGGTGGATACCGAGACTCATCCGAATTCACCAGTTAGGTGATATACCAGCTAGGTAGAGGATCAGTGCCCGGTAAGGTTGGTCATGTCGATTCCTGACTCTACCTAGGGTCAGGAATGGATAGAGGATCTCGATCCGGGCCTCTCGGATGGATGCCTAACTCTATCACAGAAAGTCCTGCTAAAGGGATCATAATCCTGCATGAGGGAATGATGCCTAACCTTCAGGGGAACAAGATGAAGGGGCACTAACCCAAACAAAAGATGTCCAAGGTATGGTGAACGAATGGACCATACCATTTTCCAAAAAGTACACGGCGTGTAGAAAAGGTACACGTCGTGTTGTCTGACCCCGGGTACTGCCCGTGTACAATGGCCCATGTCAAAGGCTGGTCGTGTAGGAAAAACTAAGTACAATGCATGTAGTACTGATCGCGTTGTTGAGCGCATCAAATTAGTTGTTTAATTTTGACTAGAATTTCTGCAGTATAGCAGCAACCCTAGGTCATCTCTCGACGGAGCCTTAGAGCATTAATTTAAAAAGAGGGGTTTGATTATGGAAGTAGAAGGTGAAGTAGGTTTTGTAAAACTCGGGGGTTTTATGATTAATGATGAAAATAGGAAATGAAAGCGATAAAACAAAGTAGAAATGAACAAGATTGATTAAACGTGATCAACCCAGGGAAGTCTCATGATGCTCATCCTTCATCGCTTCAAGGGATGGGGTTATGATCTTTTAATCCGTGGTTTATAACACCTAGAACCAGAATGTTACTGATTTTATACTATGATACCTCCTAGGGTTTAGTCAAAAACACATAACGATTCACCGGACACCGCCGATGATTGAGTGATTTGTGTTCGACATCATAACCGAAACTCACCAAGGAAACACATGAAGAATTAGGTGTGCTGTCCAGGTTTGTATATTATTTCATTGTGATACCATGACATAAATGTGCATGACCTTGATAGTGATTATGTGAGTTCAATTGACCAATATAAACCACACAAACACCGCAATTGGAAGGGGGAAAAGAAAGTGGTGAACGGTGTGTGAAATATCACATGAATGGGTACCCCCAAACATGATCATATGAGTTGAGCATGAAATACCAGTACATAACTCAATAAAATAATAATAGAAGATGATGAAAAACAACACAACAACCTTTAATTCAAAAGATCATTCAAATATTACAACATGAAGCTTGGGATTTACATCACGTTCCTCCCTGGGTGATCACAAGGGGTTTAGAAACCCATGGAAGAGGAAGAAGAATAAGTTATTGAAGTAGCACTTAACATAGCCTCCAGAACTGATATGGATGTTGAGAAGACTCCTTGGGGACTCCAAAATGGAAGCACCTTGCCTCCTGGGCGAACTTACAAATGGGGATCCCAAGGTTTCATTTTATAGGAAAATTGGAAGGTGGTTTTTGGCACATAGATTTCATCAATCCAATTGCACCACGCGTTTCAGACTTCAGAAAGCCATGTCTTACTTTGGAGAAAATATAAAAGTTTTATCCCTACCTCTTGACTATCTCCACCAAAAGTTTGGCACCATTTGGACAACTAAAACTCAAGATATTGATAAAATACAGAACACCGCATTTGAATTGGTCCAAATTCGGTGGCTTGGACAGATTAGTTCTAATAGGACCCATAGAAGCCGAATTAGGATTGGATTCCTTAATATGAAATGTAGCCTATTATATTTTGGACAGGACCAAATAATTTCAGCCCATTTGGATGCACGGATTTTGTGTATTATGCAAAACAATGGATAGATGTCCATGGATCCATGCAATTTTGGCCCATTTTTCTTCCACTTCATCAAGGGCCCTCCAAATCACCTCCACCTACATTGAAATAATAAAAACAAGTAACATTGCCCATTATAAATTTGATTAAAATTAATTAAAATATTCAAACATAATGTTCAATTTATTATTATATTTGGAACATTCATTACAAAACTAGTTTAAAACAGCGGTGTAAGGGTGGAATAAAACAGTGAATCGTGGTACGATCAAGTACGGTGTACACGCCGTGTCTGGGTAACTGGGGTTGGCTCCGTGTACTCTGGCCATGTTCCCATACACGATCATCAACCCGTGTACTACAACCCATGTAATCCTCACATGGGGTGACCCGTGCTGCTGGCCTCACCTGGCCAGGTGATGGAGTACACAGTCGTGTACTCCATCCCGTGTTTGCGTATCCCTGAGATGCACGCCGAGTCCCGCGTAGCCACTTTTGCCAAGTTGTACACGCCGTGTCACCTGAAGCCGTGTAGATCATCCCATGCCCGTGTAATACCAAAAGTACATGACGAGCTTCGGGGAAGGTCCAACACGCCGTGTGACTAGGGTCACACGCCGTGTGATTCTTCTCTGACCCCGAAACCCTAGCCGCCGCCGCCAGTACTACACGGTGTGTTCTTCGGAAGTACAGGCCGTGTATTCTGGAAATTTCCAGAAATGGTGCTCTTCGCCAGCGCGCCTCCCGTGCTGCTCCGATTGTTGATCCAGCCATCCGATCGCCACGAAACCTTCAGGTTTTGGTTGCCCCGATGCCACGAAGCCGCTTCCGGTGTTCTCAGACCTCCGATCGGCTCCGAAAACGTGTTTTGATCTTCCCGCACGAAGAACGCTCAAAGAACGCTCTTTCCGATCCGGTCTGATTTGTCGTCCTCCATCGTCACCGCACCTCCACAAGGTCGTTGCGGTGTCGAACCTTTGATTTGGGATCATTTCTTTGTATAACGGATGCACAAAGATCCATTGTTTGTCGCCTCATGAAGAGCGTGAAGAATGCGCAAGGAAAGAAGTGGGAAGAAATCCAAATAAACAAATTGAGAAACAAACCTCCACCGTCATTCGTCACGGAGTTGATCCGCTCCCGTTAATAGGCAACAGAGCAAGAATCACCAACAACATAAAGCATGGATCAATTCCCCAAAATCATCCCATAGAAATCCCTCCCGTAAGAACACACGAATCTGCGGATCAACTTGTTCGTGGTTGATCCAAGTTCGTGGTTTAAACTCAAAAACGGGGAAAGGGAATTGAAATAAAAAACCCCTAACTTTTGAAAGGATCGATCGTTGATGAAGGATCCGCGCTGCCGTTGTCGTCGAGATCCTTCAACATTGTTGGCATAGTGATTCTCGACTTCGATATGTCGTCGTTTTTCGCCGAGAGTTTTCTCCAATGAGCCGCGGATTCGGAAGAGGTTCCTCTCAAACGTCTCCAACGATCAACAATTGTTCACCCCTTTAAAAAGGGAAACAATATTGGCACTTAATTACGCGGTGATATTAATGAATCCTACTTGCCTAATCTTGAGTCATTATGACGCGCCATTAGTTAAGGAAACAGACGTCTCGTCGCTGAATATTAAAGATTCCAAATTTCCATTTATTTTTCATTATAAAACAACATTTAATTAAGGAAACAAATGCCCTTTTACCGCGCTGCGGTGGTTGTTTCCATAAAATAAAATAAACATTTAGATTTAGATTTTATTTTATTTTTTTATTAAAACGTCCGAAAATTAACTTTTTCCCTCAACCTGCGCCGGTCGAGGTTAGCCTCATTCTTAGGTAAAGTCATTATCTCGGACGCAATGATGTGCTCAGATTTTTAATCCGGACATCCATTTGGAAACTGACACAACCGTGCACAAGTGCCAACTCACTTAACTTAAAAAGTTCAAACCACCATTCCGGGATCACTGGACCTCGGAATGATGTGTCGTCTTCATGCACGGTCTCTAAATAATTCCATATAATATTTAAAAATAATAAACGGAAAATCCGAGACATTACAGATATAGAATAAGTGTTCCATGTAGAAACCTTAAGAAGAATCTTATGGGTTAGTACCACAACTGGGAGCTCCATCTCTCACACCAGGAGTAGAGAGATTAAATAATGTCCAGAACCTATGTTTAATAGTACTAAACTAAGATTAGAAAATAAATATATCATACCTATAATCATCTCGTGCAATGCAGAGTCATAAGCCTCCAAAGCCTGCAGTTATCTACAACCCTGACCTCTAGATCCCTGTGCCCAAGGTGGGCCACCTGGGGGTGGTAGTGGAAGGATTTCATAGAACCATCCACCATCCATAGCTCCTCATGCTTCTATACCAGCTCTTCCACCTAGGGGACCACCTTGTCATCACATATGAGATCCTTGATCATGACACTGCCTCTACGACAGTGGTTCATCAACTATTTTCCTATGTTCCTTGAAATTTTTAGTCAAATAATCACACACCATGTGACCTCACCCATAAAAATCAAATCAACACCCCTTTGGTCTTCCATGGTGCTCTGCGTTGTCTCTGTACCAAACAACCACATGCCCGAGTCTACTTGCAAAAGGGTTTCCTATGTAGAGATCACGATGACTAACACCTGCTAGCTGCTATAGACGACTCAGCTCTATGACGCCCACTAACTTCCCATAATACCTAAAATACCTATGATATAAATCTTTCTATAACTGGTTACCTCTCTAGAACCCTAACATAGGTGGGGATACACAAGGGAACTACAATGGAATGAATCTCTTTGCGGAGTCCCTGCTCAAACTTTCGTGATCGGAATTATCCCTCACAGATCATGTTAAGGGAGTACTGGGTGTGGTCTATGAACCTTTATGCATAATAATCCACCATCATAACTCCATGATACAGCTCCAGAATCTCCTAAATCCAGACCGAGCGCAAGTATGAGGGGCAATACTTCTCACGAAACAACTACTGGAAGTTAGGCCACAAGAGTGTCGACTCATCATGAATTTGTGTAAAAAGGCTCCATCAGTGCCCATATGGTCCATGGAGGAAGGGGGTAGCTGGATAAAACCTAAACTGAGGCCTTATTTCTCATTAAATCATCATCATGATTCGAAACTGGTATCCTGGTTGGCTATTGTCGTAGAGGAATCCCGAGATTCATTAAGATATACCACAATCAAATTAGAATATATATAAATATATATAACAATAATAGGGAGAGGACTCAATAAAGACAGTCAAAGACTCGATCCTATATAATGAATGTACCATTAATCCCTGCAACCAATGTCTCGATACGATGAGTCGATAAACAGGTAGTCAAGGTTCTAGTGAATGGATATGTCATATTCCTCAACCATCATTGGATTCCCTAGCTAGAGAGTCACACTTGAGACACTTTGATTTTTTTCCCTAAACCCAACAAAATCCTCGAAAGGGTACTAGTCCTAACAATATTTCAAGGAATGAACATTCTATGATACTAATATGTCATGACATGACCCAATCCAGGGGTTGATCCAAAACTACCCCAAGACCACCTCCATAGGCCAGGGGTGGTAAACAATGCCGAAGGATATATAACATAGGGAGGAATTTTTCTAAGGACCTATATGCACACACACACCCATCTCGATACAAAAGTGTAGAGGGAGATAGTAAAAGATTCAACAAAACTATAAAGTAAACCAAACATGCATAACTACGGAGGCGAACAAGAGTACGACAGTGAAAACTAAAAAGTAAAAGGGAAAAATACATTCCCAACCAGAAATATGTCCCAACCTGAAAAAAATAGAAAAGTAAAATAATGAGGGAAGGTATAAGAGAAAAGATTGTATTGTATTCAACCGATCATCGTATTCAGTGGATTATTGTATTCATCCATTTATCTTTTTGGGTAGGATTATCATATTGGGATTTCTGGACTGGAGAAGAAAGTGTTTAGAATTATCTCAACCATATTCTCAAAAAGGTATATTTTCTTTATTGAGTAATCAAACTGGGAAAAATAGAACTGGGAAATTGAAATGAGTTTTATTATAAAGTCCAGGAAGTTATTTCTAGCTCTTGGTTAAGAAAGTGAATAATTTCTTTAAAAGGTTGTATTTGTAAAAGTTGATAAAGAAGCACCATAACATGGTTTGTTATAAAAAATTTGTATTACATCATTTATTCTAGAAGGATCACACAATATTGGATTGTTTATATAGTGATACACGATTGAAAGGGAATATCTTACTCTTTTTATTCCAAAAAAAGGATGATTTTCTAACGGATTGTGTGGTATTGGATTATTTCCAAACCATAATAAGGACATAGCTATTCTTATTGAATAGTGAACCTTGTAAATACTTGTGTTCCCATTGATGTGTGTTTTTATTTTTTTCAGCAGGGAAATAAATATTTAATAGGAGGAAAAGGCTGTTTCATTTTCAAGGAAACATAAAAGAAAAAGTTATCTTTGATTTACCCCCTCCCCCTCTTAGTGATACAATTATCCTGACTTGGAAATTTCAATTGGTATCATAGGGTAGGTTCCCTTAACTTATTCTTTGCTAAAGTTTTAAAGATAAGTTGATGGATAATCTGAATTGTGTGAACAATAAAGTAATTCCAGTTTTCAATGGTAATAATTATCATATCTAAAAAGATAAAATGTTTCCTTATCTTATGTTTATTGGATATGATGTTCTTGAAGTTGAAACATATGGGTTTCCACCTATTGATGAAAACTTTCCTCTTACATCTATTCATAAGAAGTATCTTGAGAATGATGGAAGGTACAAGAATGATTTATTATCATCACTTTATGAAAGTGAATTTCTAAGGGTGAAAGGTTTTTCCACAACCAAAGGTATATGGGACAAGCTGAAAAACATATACGAAGGAAATACAAAAAGTGAAGAAGGAAAAGTTAAAAATATGGAGGTTAAAGTATGAAGATTTAAAAATGTGTGAGTATGATTTTTTGGGGATTTATTTACCAGGGTAAATGATATTTTCAGCACTATCATATGTATTGGTGAAAATTGGAGGATTCTATAGTTTTTTAGAAGATCTTAAGAATACTTACCAACAATTTTGATATAAAAGTTTATTCATTGGAAGATAGAGATCCTGAAAAATTATCAATAGATGATTTTCATAGCACTCTCATCATTTATTAAATGATAAGGGAGAAAGCTATGAAAATAAAAACAAAATTTGATAGGGAAATGTATTTGAAGGATTCTAAGAAAGAGAAGTCAAATAAGATTCCTATTAAAGAAGAAGCTAATAATTTTATTTTGAAAATGAGGTATGTAAAAATATTATTGATATTTTATCCTTCTTTTCTAAAAATATGGGAAGAGGTACAGGTAAATACAAAGGGAAACTTCCCTTGAAGTGATTTGAATGCGGAGCCATGCGACCCTTTATGACTAATTATCCTTAAAGAAAGAAATAAGAGAATAGTGATGAAGAATAAATAAATCCAAGAAGATCATGGAAGAAACATGGTGATAAGTATAAATCCTTTTCAAGAGGGAAAGATAAAAAGGAATTATAATCTAAAATAAGAAGTTTCTTATCTAAATATGAAGAAGAATACAATGATGATGAATATGAAAAGTCTATTGAGTATGTCGGTGAGAATACTTTTATTTCAATAGTAAATGATGAAGAATTTTGAAGCATCAGTTTTGAAGAAGAATAAACTTGATTAGAATTTCATCTAAAAGAAGAATTGAAAGAATGCTTGAGAAATATTGGAATTCAAGAGAAATAAATCAGGAAGTTGAAGAATGACATTTCCTCAACAAACAATCAATTATGTTTTCCTGATGAGAAAGTAAAGTTAGTGAAAGAAATATACGATTTAAAGAAATATCTCAAGGAGGAAAATAATTTTAATGAACATTTGGAAGTGAAGTTGAAGGAAAAAGAATAAGAGTTATAATTTTTCCAATAAAAACTTTTTAAAGGTGAAGAGAGATATAAAAGTTTTAAAAAATCTATCTTTGAAGTTGGTGAAAGTTCTTATAAGGAGATATCTGAGAAGGGTTAAAAAAATTTACCTTCAAAGGTTGATAAGAAATATATAATTTTTTATGAAAATAAGATAGCTGGAAAGGTTATGTTTTTGGAAAAGATAAAAAAGTTTGGAATTCAGAAGTTTCTAAAAATTCTAAGTCCGAAAATGTTTCTAAACTTTTTGAATATATAAAATTTTCTATTACTTATGATTCTGATTAGGCTGAAAAGAACAGGAAGTTTCTGATTTATAAAAGAAAGGTTAGTTTTTCAGATATTAAAGATAAGAAGGTTGATGAGAAACATGTTCACAATTCCTGTAAGTATGGAAATTTTAGAGGCAAATACTATTTATATGGATACTAATGGTATTGTGGTGGATTTGAACTTATGAAAAAAATGTGTTGGTTCAACCAACAACATTACCATTATACCATAGGTTATGGAAGGAAAAGTTTTAGGGTGATTCAATGTCCTTAAAGGAAGAAACCTGAGAAAGTTGTTTTGAAGAAACCTGATAATATTAGAGTAAATATTGAAAATAGGTTCCATATCCTAGAAAATATTTGTGAAATATGTGAACAACATATACATATTTATAATGGTTTTATTGTTCTGTAACCGGCACAAAATTTTTTTATTAACAATTCTTAAAAGACAGAGGTGAAGAAAGAAAAGGGAGAAGAAAGAGCTTTTATTGTTAAAACCACTCTAAAAGAAACAAAAGGAGTATAACCTTGGATTACTTATAGTGGTTATTCTTTTCATATAACAGAAGATTTAAATTTGTTGAAGAATATTAAAGACTTTAAAGAAGGAACCATGACATTTTGAAATGATGAATCCTTTAGAATCAAAGGTGTTGGATCATCCATCATTTAAAAAAAAGATGAAATCTAAGAAAAAGTTATATTTTTATGGGTTGAAACAAATCTTGCTAAGTTTTTCACAAATTTTTGATGAGGGTAAAAAATTTATCTTCAAAAAATATGTTTTTTTGTGAAAAGTGAGGAAGATGGAAATATTGTTACAAGAGGCCAACATACGAAAGGAAACTTATTTCAAGTTAGTGTAATGCAAAAATTATTGTTACTTGAGTGTGGTAGAAGAGAATAAACTATGGCATAAAAAGATGGGACACATGTTCCAAAGAAACATTATCAAGTTATCAAAGTGATAAAGTGTTTGTGATATTCCTAATTTTCCAAGAATAAGAGATTAGTGTTTCACTATTTGTCAGAAGGGAAAAATTACAAACTCAGTGCATAAGAAAGTTGATATTTGTTCAAAACAACCCTTAGAGTTTATTCATTCCAATATTTATGGAAAAAATGAGAAAACAATCAACAAATAGAGATAATTACTTCATCAATTTCATTAATTAATTTACTTTCATTACATGTATTATGTATATGAAACATAAGTCAGATGCTTTGAGAATGTTTAAAAGTTTGAGAAGGAAAGCTGAGAAGAATTTGAGTATTCAGTAAAGAAGTTGAGAACTAATAATGGTAGAGAGTATAAGAATAAATAATTTTAAATTTATCTTAAGAATAATAGAATTCTAAAAAATTATAGTTCCCCATACACTTCTCAAAAAAATGGGGTTGCTGAAATAAAGAATAGAAGTTTGGTGGAAACAGGGAGAACTATATTACTTGAACATGGTCTTTCTCATTACTATTAGAGGAAAGCCATGAGTACTGCTGTGTATACTCAAAAACTAATGTTTCTATAGTTAAAATTCAGATATGACTCCATAAGAATTGTTTTATGAAAAAACTCTAAGTTTCAAACACTTAAGAATTTTTGGGATTCCATGCATTATAAAGAAGAAGGGTGGAAAATTTGGAAAGTTTAAGCAGAAAGGTAAAGATGGAATTTTTCTTAGCTATACTCTAAAAGGTAGAGGATACAGATGTTTAAAAAAATAAATAATAATAATTTTTGATTCTTGTGTTGTGAAATTTATTGAAAAGACTAAGAAAGATAAGCAGACTCATGAAGATAAGGAACTTGAGAAGGATAAGGGAAAAGATTTTGATAAGGATATAGACAATAGTAATCCTACTCAAGAAGAAGAATCAGACTCAACTATTTCTAATGATGATAAAGATACTCAAAAATCTCATCATAGTCTTAGGAATCAAGTGGAATCTCATTATATTATTGGTGATCAACATCAAAAGTTTCAAACAAGAATAAAAACAAATTCTATTTCACATACTTCTTTGTATTCAAAAGTTGAGTTAAATGATGTGAATCAATATTTTGAGTATCTAAAATGGGTTTAAGCCATGATTGAAGAGTTAGATTGGATAGAAAATAATGATACATGGTAACTTGTTACTAAACCTGATAATAAAAACTTCATTGGTATAAAGTGGGTTTTTAGGAATAATCTGAATGAAGAAGGTGAAGTGATAAGAAAAAAAGCAAGATTAGTGTGAAAAGTTTACTCACAAATTGAAGGTGTTTATTTTGATGAAACATTTTCTTTGGTGGCATGGTTACAAACAATTAGAATATTTCTTACTATTTTTTCAAAACAAATTTACAAAATCTTTCAAATGGATGTGGAGTCCACATTCTTGAATGGGGATCTTGATGAGAAAGTTTACATTGAACAACCTTGTGCTTTATTATTTGGAAATATGGGAGTTATGTGTGCAGATTGAAGAAATATTTGTATGGGATGAAATAAGCACTTAGATCATGGTATTCCAAATTGGACACATTCTTAAGGAAGATGAGTTTTAAGAAATGGAGAGTTGATAAAAAATATTTACATAAAATAAATTCAATAGTTTTCTCTCATTATAATTGTTTATGTTTATGACATTATCTTTGCTGGGAATGATGAAAGATCTTGTGAAAGATTTGTTGAAGAAATGAAAAAGTTGTTTGATATTTCCCTACTATGGGAAATGAAATAATTCCTTGGGTTATAAATTTTTCAAAATAATAAACACATTTTCATTTCTCAAGAAAAGTATACTAAGTATCTTCTTAAGAAGTTCAAAATGGAAAACTAAAAACCCATTTCCACACTAATTTCAGTGGGAACAAGGTTGTATAAAGATAGAAAAGGTAAGTAAGTTTATCAAAAATAATTTCAAAATATGATTGGAAGTTTTTTATATTTGATTGCCACAAGAACATACATTTTTTATGCTATTACCTTATGTCTAAGATTTCAGAGTGCCCCAAAGGAATAAAATTTACTTACTAGAGAAAGAATCCTTAGATACATCAAAGACACAATAAATTTCAGAATCAGGTATGATAACTCATAAAGTATTTATTTTTTGGGTATTCAGATGCTGATTGGGAAGGAAATGTTGATGATTAAAGATCCACATCTGGTGGAGTATTACTTCTTGGGAAAATTTGTGTTAGCTGATATAAAAAGAAATAGAATTTAGTAACTATTAGTATAGATGAAGCCGAGTATGTTGCTGCTACTCAAGATTATACCCAACTTATGTGGATGAAAAATCAATTATAATACTTGTTAAAGTAAATCTACTCTTGCTCTTGGGCTTTGATAATCAAAGTACAATCAATCTCACTAGGAATCCAGTTCAACATTCTCATTTAAAAAAATATTAATATCAAATATAATTTCATCAAAGAGCATGTGGAGAAGAATGAATTGAAGATGGTGTGTGTTCCTACATTGAAACATTCTACTAAAATTTTCAAAAACCTTTACCAAAGAAATCACTTTATAAATTGAGGTTGAACATGGGTGTCCAACCTATTTCTCATCAATGTTGAGATATGTGTTTCTGTCTCATCTCTCATCTTACCTTAGGATAGTGTTGTCAAGGGGAATAATTGTTTCATAAATATGTCCTTATGGAAGCATGTAAATAGGGGGAGTTGTGGGTAAGATGTTAATCCCAAATTGTATTGTGTGAGATCTATTCTAACTATTTTTTGGAGTGGTTGTAGGAATTTTTTTTGTATTCCAGGGAAGTTGAAGAAGTTGATAAAGCTAAGGAATAAAGTTGTAAAGAAGATTTTAAGAGGTTTCATGATCACTACTTTTGGACATCATGGTTTTTTTTCAATGATTCTTGTTTCCTATTATGAGTTAGCTCATGTAGGATTAGAATTATTGATAAGAAATCCAATTCTTAAGGATAAAAAATTCAGTGATTTATGAATTTTGGTTGAAAAAAAATCCAAAGGGGGAGATTGTTGGGACCAAGTTGGCTGGATAAGGATTATGGAAGTTAAAGAAGTTTGTTTTTCAAGAATTATTATCTTTTTTTGTCAATTAAGTCTAAGAATAAAAGAAATATCCTCAACTTTTTTTTGTGAAAATTAGACTGACCATCATATTCAAGAAAATTTGACTCATCTTGGGCCCATACTAGAAGAAGAGATCATAATGAGAGAGAATTAGAGTCTGTATAACTACGATAAAAATATGATGATGATTTGATGATCTTGGAGTTCTCATAAATCATATGTAAGTTGTAAAACTTGTGATGAAATCTTGGTGAATGAAATGGGGAGTGAAAGATATGCTACCAATCATATACAGTCTGAATGTAATCATGTCAATGGTATTCAAGATGAGTAGGAAAGAAAGATTTTTCTGGAGAAATGGGAAGGTGCAATACTTTTCATTTTATGCCAGACGATGCTAAAATTGATCTTTAATGTATTCAAATTCATGAAGGAAGTCATGATACAAGTAGAAGTTTGTGAACGAAGGATGTTTCTAAAGTCAAAATTTCTAAATAATGATTCATTGTATTAAGTATACCATCGTATTCATCAGATATAGAATCATTTATGATGGAAATTCCTTGGTATGATATTTAGAAGATAAAGAATAACTATGATTTTTTATAAATTATTTGATCAATTGGTTCAAGAGACACAGTATTGGAGTTGATACTGGATCATAGGATGAAGAAAAGAAGAAGTATAAGTTATTAAAGAAGTTTGAAATAATATGCTATCTTCATCATAATGGAGAAGATCATAATGGAAAAATCAGAATGGGTAGATTGTCTTTCTTTTGGTGAAAAGCAACATAATGGAGAGATCATATCAGGAAATTGGAATGGAGAAATGGAATCGAATTGGGATTTTCTACAAAGATTGAAGTTGTATACCACTTTTCTCATACAATTGGTATGAAGAATCGTAATGAAGGAATCATATTAGGAAAATTAGAATCAATTTTCTATTTTTGAAGAAGTCATAAGTGGGATGATGTGTTTATAATATTTGAGAAGAATCGAGATGATTTAAAGAGAAACAAGAAGAGTCGGGAAACATTTATGAAGTTAACATGAACATGAAATTTAAGGATACATGAAAATTCAGGTAATTTGGTTGAGTGGGAAAGTTTTCAGGAATCCCTCCCAAACCACATTTGGGGTGAGTATAAAAAGTGAAAAGTACATTGTACTTTTCTGATTGAAGTACTGTTCATGAGAAGTAGAGATAAAGCAGAGTGCTGAAGAAATTATAGAGAGAAGAAGTGGTTTCCAAATTGTTTTTATTGAAGAAATCACATCAGATAAAAGATAAAGGAGAATAGACAATATGAAAATATATTTATCCAATCATTGTATTCATATGATTATCATATTCATTTGGTTATCATATTGGTTAGGATTATCGTATTGGGATTTCTGGACTGGAGAAAAAATTGTCCAAAATTGTCTCAACCATATTATGAAAAAGGTATATTTTCTATATTGAGTAATTGGACTGGTAAATCGAACTAAGTTTTATTAAAAATTCTAGTAAGTTCTTACCAGCTTCTAGGTAAGAAAGAGAAGAGTTGATTTGAAAGGTTGTATTTGTGAAAGTTGAGAAAGAATCATCATAACATGGTTTGTTACAAAAACTTTGTGTTACATCATCTGTGCTAAAAAGGAGAACACATACTATTGGATTGTTTACACAGTGCTACATGAGTGAAAGAGAGTATCCTAATCATTGCATTCCACACAAAAGTATAGTTTTTGAGTGGATTGTGTGGTATTGGATTATTTAAAAACCATATCAAGGATGTAGCTATTCTTATTAAATAGTGAACCTTATAAATACTTATGTTCCTATGGATGTGTGAATGATTTATTTTCAATAGGGAAATAAATATTTAACAGGAGGTGAAGGTTGTTTCATTTTCAAGGAAACAAAAAAGAAAAAGTTAACACTGATTCACACCTTCTCCTCTCAGTGATACAATTATCTTGACTGGGCAATTACACATTCATCACACCAAAGGGAATCACTAGGAACTCATAGTGTACCTAGTGACACCAGAATGCCTAAGTTGGAATATCAACCTTGATAACCCTCAACTGGTGGAAGCCAGACCAGAGATCGATCTTCAAGAACCATCTCACACCTCATAAATGGTAAAAGAGTTCATAAATCCTCAATAAGGGGTACTTATTATTTATTTTGTGTTGGTTTAGGTGACAATAATCCATACAAAACCACAAGATCCCATCCACCTTTTTCACGAACAAGACTTGATCTACCCAGGGGGACACACTGGGTCTGATGAAGCCTTTCTCTAGAAGGTCCTCTAACTAAAACCGCAGATCCCGATGATCATTAGGGTATATCAAATATGCCATATAATATATCAGGGTGGTTCTAGGATATAAGTCTATAAAAAACTCCATCTCCTACCTCATAGGTAGTCCTAGGAAATCCTCGGGGAAGATGTCTATGTAATCCTCCACAATTGAAGGAATCCAAATGCCTAAAGATACTGCTACACCAAGGGATATACTTTCTAACTAATGGGTAATGGGTTGGAGCCTCCTTCTCACA
Source organism: Viscum album (assembly GCA_963277665.1). NCBI lineage: Eukaryota > Viridiplantae > Streptophyta > Magnoliopsida > Santalales > Viscaceae > Viscum > Viscum album. Next base: position 1,759,421,246 of record OY728150.1, read on the forward strand.
TAATCCACTTGCCCTACCATGAGATATATCTCACCCATAAAGGTAAAAGTCCTCCCATCAGTTTATAAGAATACAAATCATCTTCAGTGACAATAATTATTAGCTCAGACCATAGAAATCCAATCCATACCCAAGATGATGTCACATGGTTCTTTTGTGATGACTAAAGGTCCCCACGTGAACCTCTCTCCACTAAGTGATAGCTTGCACCGACGAAAGATAAAAGATATAGAAGAAGTGTTCCCTGTAGAAACATGAAGACGAATCTTATGGGTTAACACCTCAATTGGGAGCTCTATCTCTCACACTAGGATTAGATAGATGAAATAATGATTGGAACCTATGTTTAATAGTACTAAACAAAGAGTATAAAATATATAGATCGTACCTATAATCATCTCATGTGATGGAGGGTCATAAGCCTCCAAAGCCTATAGTTTTCTACAACCTTGACCACAAGCTCCCTGATCCTAATGTGGGATACCTGGGGGTGGTAGTGGAAAGATATCATAGCATCGTCCCCCATCCATAGCTCCTCATGCTCCTCTACCTATTCCACCACCTAGGGGACCACCTGGTATATCCCTGATCATGACACCGCCTCAACCGTGGTGGTTTGTCAACTATATGCCTTTATTCCTCAACATGTTTAGTCAAATAATCACTTGCAATGTGACCTCACCCATAATAATAAAAGCATCAAACCTTTGGGATTCCTTGGTTCTCTGTGTTGTCTCTATTCCATATGACCACACGCCCGAGTCTTCTTGCGAAAGGGTTTCTTATGCCAAGATCCTGCCGACTAACACCTACTTGCTGCTGTAGACAACTTAGCTCTGTGAGGCCCACTACCTGCCCCTACTGCCTAAAATCACTATTATATAAATATTTCTATCATGGATTCCCTCACCATTACATTGATATAGGTGGGGATGCACAAGGGAACTACGCTGGTAGGAATCTCTCTATGGAGTCCCTGCTCAAACTTCCGTGCTCAGAAGTAGACCTCGCAGATCATGTTAAGGGAGTACTGGGTATGGTATGTGAACGTTTCTTCATACTCATCCACTATCATACCTCCATGACACAACTCTAGAAACTCCTAAATCCTAACCAAGCGCAAGTAGGAGGGGAAATACTACTCACGAAACAACTACTGTAAGTTAGGACACAAAAGTGTCAACTCATCATGAATTTTTGTAAAAAGGATCCACTAGTGCCCATATTCTCCATGGAAAAGGATAACTATCAATGTAATCACTTGACCTATTAGGGTCTGAACAAGCCTAAAGATATAGAACAATGACTCTAGAAAATCCTCTACTTCCTGAGGATCTGGCTCATTCTGAAACCTCAGTGGCCTCTGGAATTGAAAATCATGGAGCACGCTAACCCTACACACATCCTCAGTCTTCTATACTAGAATGATCCACTGCTTGAGAGGTGGATTTACTACTACCTATCCACCTGGAGGAAGGGGGGTACCAGGATCGACCCTAAACTAAGGCCTCATTTCTCATTGGATCATCACCACGACATGAAACTGGTATCCTAGTTGGCTATTTTCGTAGAGGAATCCCAAGATTCATCAAGATGTATCATAGTAAAATGAGAATGTATATAAATATATATAACAAAAATAGGTATAGGACTCAAAAAATACAATAAAAGACTTGATCTTATATGATGCATGTACCATTAATCCCTACAACCAATGTCTCGATATGCTGAGTCGATAAACCGTTAGTCAAGATCCTGGTGAATGGTAATGTCAGATTCCTAAACCATCATTGGATTCCCTAGCAATAGATTCACACTTAAGACACTATGAAATTGTTTCCCTAAACCCAACAAAATCCTCGAAAGGGGACTAGTCCTAATAATATTTCAAGGAATGAACTTTCTATGATACTAATCTATCACGACACGACCCAATCCAAGGCTCGATCTGGAACTACCCCAAGACCACCTCCATAGGCTAGGGGGTGGTGACCAATTCTCAAGGAATATATAACATAGGGAGGCCTTTTCCTAAGGACCTATATGCGCAAACACACCCATCTCGATGTAGAAGTGCAGAGGGAAAGAGTAAAAGATGCAAGAAAACTATAAAGTAAAACAAACATGTATAACCACTTATGTGAAAAAGAGTACGAAAATGAAAACTGAAAAGTAAATTGGAAAAATAAATTCCCAACCAGAAATATGTCCCAACCTAAAAAAACTATAAAAGTAAACTACTAATAGATCCCAGCTCTTAAATCCCAAGTTGTGAGCACCATACATGGTGCAAAGTACTAGGTATCCCTAATATCCTCTGAAGTCATGGTTGACCTATCCTTCATCTTCATAAGACAAAACACATGTAGGAAAATCCCTTTCCAGGGTGAGTATATACATACCCAGTGGGATGCCCCAAAAGTTGAAGGGGGAGAAATGAGTGATATAACAAAAAAGAAAGATAGTAGATGCAAGATATAGTAAAAGGGTATATCTCAACCCAAACCAAGAGTGAAGGTAAACTCATCCATGCACAAGGGTATCTATACAGTGAGTATATTAAATACACATTGTGCCTTCTCTACCTATAGTAGGAGAGTAGACTCATCCAACCACGAGAAGTTAAACACAAAAAACACATGGCATACCTCGTGTGTCTTTGCCTCTCCTGAAAGGAGAGTAAATAAATCAAAGTATATGGATACAAAAGAATATATATATATATATATATATATACACACTCATTAAAAAGAATCCCAAATGAGATAGTAAGGGGATCTCAATCTCATAGGTCATCCCAAGAAGATGAGTATACAATAGTTCCAAAAGTCCTTCAATGATGCCTAGAATCTCACACGTCTGCCCAAAAGTAACTGTCCAGGTCAAACCATGGCTTGCCACTATTCCACACAGTCTAGGGGGAAAATATAGGTAGGGATCCCATGAACTAGTACAAGCATAGGGTTTTAATCTGATAGTTTCCGAGGAACTCCACTGCCCATCTTTACTGGAGGGTACCACTCATAAAGGTTGTTGAGGAACTCCACTAACCAGCTCCACTGGAGGGTACCACTCCAAAAGGTTGTCAAGGAAATCCACTATCCAAATATACTAGAGGGTACTGCTTGGAAAGGTATTCTAGAAACTCCACTGCCCATCTCTACTAGAGGGTACCGCTTGAAAAGGTTGTCAAGGAACTCCACTGCCCATCTCTACTGAAGGGTACCACTCAAAAAGGTCTTTGGTAATCCTACGTGATCACTGCCATCATCGAGCATCTCCTAGTCAAGTGTCAAGCCTGTAACATTCCACATCATAACTCTAAATCCACAACGGAGGGAACCATCACATTCTATATTGAAAAAACTCAATATGGGATACTCATAGGCCAAAAAACAAGTTTAAATAAAGGAGATAAAGAACCTTGAAGTTTTTTCAAAAGAGTGCAATAGGTACACGACATATGAGGGGACCCACATGGAGTGTGGTCCTACTCCACTGCCTAGCCGTGTCCTTGGCTAGCACACGACTCCTGACCATGTAGGAGTACACACCATGAAGGTGGACTACAAGATATCTTCAAGTTATCCAGGATCGATCCGTTCCCTTCTGACCATGTCTGTATACCAGACCCCGTGTCTGTATACCAACCCTATGTCCATCTACATGACCCCGTGTCCATGTACTCAGGTACAATGTTGTGTATCTGGCTGTGTACTTCTACATAGGTTACCATACGTGTGATCTATAACATGGGTTCCCATATGGGGAATGGGTACACAACATGTTGGAGGGTTACACACCATTCTATCCTTAAGTTTTCCAAAACCCTAGCTGCCACTGCTAAAGGGGCTATATGTCGTGTCTTCATACTTGTACATGACGTGTAGTCGGGTTTTATATATAATTCCATATTCACTTACCATGATTTATATCCAAACATTACACCATATATCCAACCTCTAATCCTCCCAATATGAGTGGATTTGGTCATGATTCATGGATTCTAGCTATTACTCAACTGAAATTGGCTCCGATGGATTGTCATGGGTTCATCGCACAAAAAGTTTGTGATGGATCCTTCTGAATTCATATATCTAACCCCCAATTATAAAAACAAACATTAAAAAACCATAAACATTTCAGATCTGGTATTTCTTCATTGATTCATGCCTCTTTCATCGATTCACCATGATTCCAGGGGTTCGATCAGGATCAGTACCACCCAACAATGTTGAACTAGGAACGTAGGGTCTAACCGGTGAAGAACACAAATAAATTGAGGGTGGGGGGCACAAAAATAAAATTTTAAACACCATTAGCAAAGAGTTCTTGGAAAATGATCAATAATGGGAATTTGGGGTTAGAAAACAAGGAAATAAACAAATTAAACCCAGTATATAGGCGCATTCTTAGGCCATAATTAATGCAGATCCAAGAAAAAGGATCGATATACTAAATCAATTTAATCAAGGGGTTTAAATCACCAAATGATGTGTCCTAAATCGATTAGGGATTGATCACCATCAAAGAACGTTCCCACCAATGATTGAGAGGAGTCATTGCGGTCGCTAAATCCTGATCTGCTTCAATCTGAAATTTCATTGTCGTCTGAGGTGATTTGCCAATGAAGAAGGAATGAAGAGATATAGAATTATCTTAGAGTTTATGCGGATAAACTTGGACAATTTTACAAGGAAATATTTTTATATAAAATTTATCTATGTCAAAAAATGAATGAATGAATGAATTTATTTATTAATTAATTAATCCACTAAATTTACTGCCACCGAGCAAGGAGTCTGAACACCCCAAACCAACCCATTTTAGGTTGCTCCTAGGGTAAACACCTTGTTCCAGACTCAATCATGATCTAATATTTCTAATATGAGCTCCATTTTAATATTTAACCTTTTTACTTTAAGAAAATTCATACATTCAATTTAAAATATATTTAATATTTTTATAAAATTAATTCCAGGAACACTAGGCCTTAGAATCGCATGCCATCTCAACGCCAAGATTGGGAAATATATATTGAAATATTTCAAAGTCTTACATGGAAAAAACCTGTTCTCTAAATCATTAATCTCAAAATAAACACTTATATTCATTCATAGCTTTCTTTTGTCCCTATGTGGATACATAAGAGATATTTAAAACTAAGGGAGTGGCATTTTGTATCTTTATTTACTTTAAATATTATATAAGTCATTTTCATGGAATATTGTTCATTAAAAAAATAAATTTAAATACTAAGGTGATAAGGGTATAATTAAATTAATCCAATAATTATTATTATTAAAAACTTATGCCCTTATCACTTAGTTTTAACATAGAGTAAGTTGATTTACCCTCTACTGAGGTGATAACTTTGACCATGATTACTATTTATATTGACTTAAAATAAAAGGGAAATATTTACTAAATTTTAACCTTATAATTAAAAATACATAATCCATTTTATAAAATTCAATACTTATAGGTGTAAAAAATTAATTTTAAAATAAGTGTGAAAATTTTTACAAAAATCAGTTTTTTAGGAAAATGCATTTCTTAAGAAAATGATGATTTTACATTAACTCTTCGAGTAGTAATATTCATTAAATGAATTTAAATTCACACATAAAATACATAAATTTCATTTAAATAAATCCTCATTAGGGTTTATTTTAAATAATTAAAATGTAAAAACATTATGCACTTAAAAACATTTTCAGAAAAATGCGTTTTTAAGAATAAAAATAGATTTATACCAAAATCATGAAAATTTATGATTAAAATGAAATTAATTTGATTATTTAAAATAAAATGGATAATATTTCACTTTAATACTAAATAAAAAATAAAAAAAAAATTTAAATTACTTGATTTATGAAAAGAATATATAGTTTTACAAAAATCGATATTTTTCACTATTCACTGAAAAATCAACCCTTTCCGAAAAATACTAAAAATTCATCCTAAGATAATTTTTATATTATTATTTCAAAAAATAAGTTCATTTTATCAAATAAAATCTCTACAAGTTAGAGAAATTAATTATAATATTTTTTCACAAAATGAAATAAAATTATTTTTGAGGATACCACATTTTTTAAGAATAAAATGACATTTCTAAAAATTGAGAGATTAATTACTAAGAATTTATCAAAAAATGTATATTAATTAGTAAATTTATATATTTATTTCAAAAAGTATTTTAATCCTATTCATACCCACCAATTTAGCATCTAGATGATAACATTAAATAATAATATCTTTAATAGTATATCATGATTCGTCTAAACTCGTTGTTGCATGTAACTTAAGCTATCAAAGAAGTTAAATATATTTAAAATAAATATTTTATAAAATATAAGGATGTTAAATTTATGAACTCATCATGATATAAGTATAAATTAAAAATTTATGAGACCTTATTCTCAAACAAAAATTGTATTTAATAAAGTGAATTATTTCAGTTAACAATATTATGTTGAATTTAGAAATCTATGTTTAAAATTTTAGAACCTAAGATATATTTTTGATTATTTTATTTTAATTAAGTATTTACAGGGTACCATTATGAATACCCAATACTTTTACACCTATTGTTACATGATTTCTAAACATAAATATCCATTAATAAAATACAAGGATTGGAATGGCCAAGTGTCTTTGGAAGACTAGGTTCCTAATACATAAAAGGAAACAAAAATATGAAATCCATATTTTATTCTCTATATTGAGATCCTAAAATCTATTTGAGATCCTATATATAAATAGGATAACCTCAGGAATACATTAAAGAAAGGGTGATCTAAAAATTCTAGAAAGGGAATAAATATAATAAGGAAGCATAACATGTGAGTCAAAGGTACAACATGATATCATAAAAGAGAAGGAAAATTAGTAATCACATGGTAACATAATATAAAGAACATGGTATTATAGATCATGAAATCATAGGAAATGTTGTAGTAACAGAAAACATGAAAAGAGTATAAGTTAGGGTAAACTATAAAGGCAAAATCACATGGGAGAGAGAGTCCCATAATGGATTATGGTCACTCCCTAACCCCATAGATGATGTATCATGAGAATAGAACATTACCCAATGAATTGGAGGGATATATAATTCTAGGAACACCAATCACATTCATTTCATGTACATGTATGTGAATTCCACATAAAGATATCAATTATAAGGGTTAAATAAAATAATCACCACTGAAAATAAATGGGAAGTATAATCTTGTCTCATAACATGATCCAAAGATATTTTCATAATGAAGGAATTTGAGAGATGAACATAAGAAATGTATTACCCCATCAAAGGAAGAGAGATTAAACTAGGTATATATGTTAGAGACATATATATTTAATTTATAATAATTCAAATACATCAAAGGTTTTCAATATTAATGAATATAAATACTATAAAAATATTAAAAACCTTCTTAAAGAAAATAAACCTTTCACTTTGAAAATCACTTTAAAAAAAAATAAAAAATTTAAAAAATATTGTGGAAATATTTTTATTTTAAAATAAACTTGTCAACATAAAAATATTAAAGGAAAATAATGGTCATAATGGTGTAAAATACCATTCATTCCATAAACATTAAAGCCATGATTTCTTTCACATTTTTTTGTAAAAACTCAAGATGTACCTCATTAAAAAAATGATAAGAATATTAATTTTAAAACATTTTTTAAAAATTAAACAAGGGTAAAAATGACTTCAAAAAATCACATAATAATATTAAACATGTTTGAAAAAATTTAAAAGAAAACATGAATATAGAATAAGGAAGGGGTTTTCGACTGAAGAGAGAAATGAAGTTGATTTTCCTTACAAAAAGTTTCATTATTTTTAAGTAAAAAAGAGAGTAAAATGGTACTATTACTTGAAAAATTAATTAATAACTAGATTATAAGAAAATAAAAGGGTTTAATTAGGCAATTATCAAATAATTTCTTTTAATGTAAATTCACACATAAAAAATCCTGATTAAAACATGATTGAAGCATAAACCCTTATGACTTTGGTAACTTTTGAATCATAATACCCATTAATTAAGTAAATTAATTGTAAATTTAAATACCATTAATTATTAAGGATTCATGATATAATATGTAAAATGGAATCATATACACCATATAAAATAAATTAGGTGTATAAAAGAACATGTGTCTCAAAGAAGGATGTTTTGAGACAGAAATCCTTACAAAGTTCATATCATTGAGGTGACGGTTAATCAATGGAGTGATTTTGTGTAACAAATTAATATCCACAAAAATATAATTTTAAATAAAAAATATATAAATAAAAGGTCCTTTCACACATAATCTTTGAAAAATATAATCAACAAAATAGACGTATGACACAATGAATGGAAATTGAGTTAAGAAACCTCTAACCCCACACTTACCTTCAATTGAGTGTTATTTAATCTATAGTATATTGGTTTTAAACATGTTATTAAATTATAAAATAACAATATTAATATTTATAATATCATATATGATCCTTTTATAACATATTATTACCTGTTCGTTAATAATCTTCTATTATCATTATTGTTTCGAGTGTTAATTGACTTGTTTTCTCATGAACATTTTGTCATGAAAGTTTCAGATCTTGAAAATTGGTTATAGTGATATCATATAAATAATGATATTAATTTTATAAATATACTTTTTTATTAGATACATCTTTATAATCAGTATTCAATTTTGAACATGGAGAATGAATAACATCACTTCGTGGAGATGGTAGGCCGTATGTATACATGAGTGAAGTTATCATTTCCTTAACGGGTAAAAAGGTAAGGAAATAGATTTTATATTAATTTTATACAATCCATATAATTTCATATATATCAAATATATTTATTAAATTTATCATTTATTACCTTCCATGTAAACAGTTAGTAAAAAATGAATCACATCGCTTTGCGAGGCGATAATCCACCATACACATGAGAGAAATTATTGCATTCTATATGTGATGGAAAGTAAGAAGTTATACGTGATATTATAATTAGAAAAGTATAATTATACCATAAATATCATATATAAAATTCAAATACATATTTATCTCTGGTTTTGAGAAATCAGTGATGGAAAATAAATTTTATCAGTTTGCGAGGTGGTAGTCCGCCGTACACATGATCAACAGTTTCATTTATTATTTGAGGGAGGAGGAGATGGTTGTATGTAATTATATTAAGAGAAAAAAATCTTAGTATATTTAATATACTTATATTATTATATCATCATGGTTTAATAAGTTTTTAAGGGGGTGTAGGAAGAAATAAAATAAAACACTCAGTTAAGGATGTTGCCTCTTCTTTAGAAAAATTCTTTTGGTTTGCACCAAAATCCTATGTGATGACTAAAGGCCCCCACGTGAACCTACCTCCACCAAGCGATAACTTTCGCTGATGAGAGATAAAAGATATAGATGTTTTCCCTGTATAATCCTCAAGATAAATCTTATGGTTTAACACCTCAACTGGGAGCTCCATCTCTCACACCAAGAGTAGAGAGATGAAATAATGATTGGAACCTATGTCTAATAGTACTAAAAAAAGAGAGTACAAATTACATAGATCTCACCTATAATCATCTCATGTGATGGAGGGTCATAAGCCTCCAAAGCCTACAGTTGTCTATAACCCTGACTGCCAGCTCCCTGAGCCTAACGTGGGCCACCTGGGGTGGTAGTGGAAGGATATCATAGCATCTTCCACCATCCATATCTCCTCATGCTATTATACCAGCTCTACCACCTAGGGGACCACCTTATCATCATTTGGGAGATCCCTGATCATGAAACTGCATTAACTGTGGTGGTTCATCAACTATATGCCTTCATTCCTCAACATGTTTAGTCAAATAATCAAATGTAAAGTGACCTCATGCATAATAATCAAAGCACCAACCCTTTGGGCTTACCTAGTGCTCTGCGTTGTCTCTGTACCACATGACCACATGCCCGCGTTTGCTTGCGAAAGGGTTTCTTATGCCGATATCCTGCCGACTAACACCTACTAGTTGCTGTAGACGACTTAGCTCTATGACGCCCACTACCTGTCCCTACTGCCTAAAATCCCTATGATATAAATATTTCTGTCCCTGGTGCCCTCACCATCATAATGACATGGGTGGGGATGCACAAGGGAACTACAATGACATGAATCTCTCTGCGGAGTCCCTGCTCAAACTTCCGTGCTCGTAAGTATCCCTTGCAGATCATGTTAAGGGAGTACTGGGTATGGTCTGTGAACCTTTATACATACTCATCCACCATCATACCTCCATGATACAGCTCCAAAATCTCCTAAATCCCAACCGAGCGCAAGTAGGAAGGGAAGTACTCCTCACAAAACAACTACTGGAAGTAAGGCCACAAGAGTGTTGACTCATCATGCATTTGTGTAACAAGGCTCCATCAGTGCCCATATGGTCCATGGAAAAGGATGACTGTCAATGTAATCACTTGATCCATCAGGGTCCGAACAAGCCTGAAGATATGGACCAATGGATCTAGAAAATCCTCTACTTCCTGATTATCTAGCACATTCCAAAACCTAAGTGGCCTATGGCATTAGAAATAATGGAGCATGCTAACCCTGAACACATCATCAGTCTTCTCTACTAGAATGATCCACTGCTTGAGAAGTGGAGGTGCTACTACCTATACACCTGGAGGAAGGGGTAGTAGGATCGACCCTAAACTGAGGCCTTATTGCTCATCGGATCATCATCAAGATTCGAAACTGGTATCCTGGTTGGCTATTGTCACAGAGGCATCCCAAGATTCATCAAGATGTATCACTATCAAATTAGAATATATATATAAATATATATAACAACAATAGGGAGAGGAATAAATAAAGACAGTAAAAGACTCGATTCTATATGTTGTATGTACCATTAATCCATACAACCAATGTCTCGATATGATGAGTCGATAAACAAGTAGTCAAGATCCTATTGAATAGATATGTTATATTCCTGAACCATCATTGGATTCCCTATCTAGAGAGTCACACTTGAGACAATTTTACATTGTTTCTCTAAACCTAACCAAATCCTCGAAAGGGGACTAGTCCTAACAACATTCCAAGGAATGAACTTTCTCTGATACTAATCTAACATGACACGACCCAATCCATGGATCGATCCAGAACTACCCCAAGACCACCTCCATAGGACAAGGGGTTGTCACCAACACTGAAGGAATATATAACATAGGGAGGCCTTTTCCTAAGGACCTATATTTACACACACACCCATCTCGATGCATAAGTGCAGAGGGAAAGAGTAAAATATGAAACAAAACTATAAAGTAAAACAAACATGAATAACCTCTGATGTGAACAAGAGTATGACAGTGAAAACTGAAAAGTAAAGTAGAAAAATACATTCCCAACCAAAAATATGTCCCAACCTAAAAAAACTAAAAAAGTAAACTACTTATAGATCCCAGCTCCTAAATCCCAATTTGTGAGCACCATACATGGTCCAAGGTACCGGGTATCCCTAAGCTCTTCTAAATTCATGGTCAACCTATCTTTTATCTTAATAAGAAACAACACAGGTGGGAAAATCCATTTTTGGGGTGAGTATATAAATACCCAGTAGGATGCCTCAAATGTTGAAGGGGGAGCAGTAAGAGATATAACAGAAAATAAAGACATTAAATGCAAGATATAGTAAAGGGTATAGATCAAACCAAACCAAGAGTAAAGGTAACCTCATCCAAGCACAAGGGTATCAAAAAAATTATTATATAAACTACACATTGTGTATTATCTACCAATAGTAGGATAGTATACTCATCCAACCACGAGAATCTAAACACATAAAACACATGGGATACCCTGTGTGTCTTCCCCTCTCCTGAAAGGAGAGTAACTAAATACAAGGATATGGATACAAAAGAATATATATATATATATACACTCATTCAAAAGAATCCAAAATGAGAGAGTTAGGGGATCTCCATCTCATAGGTCATCCCAAGAAGAAGAGGAGACAACAGTTCCAAAAGTCATTCAATGATGCCCAGCATCTCACGCGTCTGCCCAAAAGTAACTGTCCATGTCAAACCATGCCTTGACACCATTCCACATAGACTAGGGGGAAAATATAGGTAGGGATCCCATGACATATTACAACCATAGGGTTTTAATCTAATAGTTTCCAAGGAACTCCACTACCCATATCTACTGGAGGGTACAACTCAGAAAGGTTTTTGAGGAACTCCACTTCCCAGCTCTACTGGAGGGTACTACTCGAAAAGGTCATCAATGAATTCCACTATCCATATCTACTAGAGGGTATCGCTTGGAAAGGTCTTCGAGAAACTACATTTACCAACTCTAATGGAGGGTACCACTTGGAAATGTTGTCGAGGAACTCCACTTCCCATATCTACTGGAGGGTACTGCTCAGAAAGGTCTCTGGTAATTCTACTCGATCACTGCCGTCATCAAGCATCTCTTAGTCAAGAATCAAGCCTGTAACATTCCACATCATAAATCTAAATCCACAATGGAGGGAACCATCACATTCCACATGGAAAAAACTCAATATAGGCTATTCATAGGCAAAAATACAAGTTCTAATAAAGGAGATACAAAACCTTGAAGTTTCCCCAAAAGAGGTCAATGGGTACACGACCTGTGAGGGGACCCAAATGGAGTGTGGTCCTGATCCACTACCTAGCCATGTCCCTGGATACAATATGACTCCCAAAAGTGTAATATTACACACCATACAGGTGGACTACGAGATATCTCCAAGTTATCCAGGATCAGTCTGTGCCCTTCTGTCCATGTCTGTGTATTGGGCCTTGTTTCTGTATACTAACCATAAGTCCATCTATATAACCCCGTGTCCATGTACTCAGGTACAAGGTCATGTATCTAGCTATGTACTTCCACACAGGTTACCATCCATGTGATCAATCACATGGGTTCCCATATAGGGAAGGGGTACACAACATGTAGGAGGGTTACACACCATTCCACCCTTAAGTTTTCCAAAACCCTAGTTGCCGCTATTGGAGGGGCTACATGCTGTGTGTTCATCCTTGTACATGATGTGTAGTCGGGTTTTCTACAGAATTCCTTATCCACTTACCATGATTCATATCCAGACATTCCACCATATATCCAACCTCTAATCCTCCCAAGATGAGTGAATTTGGTCGTGATTCATGGACTCCAGCTGTCACTCAACTGAAATCAGCTCCGATGGATTGTTAGGGATTCATCGCACAAACAGTTTGTCATAGATCCTTATTACTTCATAGATCTAACCTCTAGTTGTCCTAACAAACATTAAAAAACCATAAACTTTCTAGATCTGGTCGTTCTTCGTTGATTCGTTCCTCTTTCATCAATTCACAATGATTCCAGGGGTCCAATTAGGATCGGTACCACCCAAAAATGTTGAACTGGGAACGTGGGGTCTAACTAGTGAAGAACAAGAAGAAATCGGAGGGGGGTACAAGAATAAAATTTTAAACATCATTGGACAAGATTTATTGGACAATGATCAAGAATGGGAATTTGGGGTTATAAACCAATGAAATAAACAAATTAAACCCAGTATATAGGCACATGCTTAGGCCACAATTGATGAAGATCCAAGAATAAGGATTAATATACTAAATAAATTTAATCAAAGGGTTTAAATAACCAATGGATGAGTCCTACATTGATTATGGATTGATCACTATCAAAGAATGTGCCTGCCAACAATTGAGAGGCGTCATTGCATTTGCTACATCCTGATGTGCTCCAATCCGACATTTCATTGTTTTCCGAGGTGATTCTCTAATGAAGTAGGAATGAAGAACTATAGAATTATATTAGAGTTTATGTGGATAATATTGGAGTATTTTACATGGAAATATTTTTATATAAAATTTATCTATGTCAAAAATGAATGAATGAATGAATTTATTTATTAATTAAGTAATCCACTGAATTCACTGCCACTAAGAGAGGAGTCCAAACACCCAACACCAACCCATTTTAGGTTGTACCAAGGGTAAATACCTTGTTCCGGACTCAATAATGATCTAATATTTCTAATATAATCTCCCTTTTAAGATTTACCCTGTTTCCTTTAAGAAACTGCATACATGCAATATAAAATATATTTAATATTTTTATAAAATTAATTCCAAGAACACCGGGCCTCAGAATCACACACCATCTCAACAGCTAGATCTGGAAATATATATAGAAATATTTCAAAGTATTATAAGGAGAAATTCTAGTCTCTACATCATTAATCTCAAAATAAACACTGATATTCATTCATAACTTTCTTTTGTCCATATGTGGACACATAAGAGATATTTAAAACTAAGAGAGTAGCATTTTATATCTTTCTTTACTTTAAATATTATTTATGTCATTTTCATGGGATATTGTCCATTAAAAAAATAAATTTCAAGACTAAGGTGATAAGGGTATAATTAAATTCATCCAATAATAATTATTACAAAAAACTTATTCCCTTATCACTTAGTTTTAACATAGATTAAGTTGATTTACCCTCTAATGAGGTGATAAATTTGACCATGATTACTATTCATATTAACCTAAAAAAGGGAAATATTTACTAAATTTTAACCTTATAATTAAAAATAAGTTATCCATTTTATAAAATTCAATACCTATAGGTGGAAAAAATTAATTTTAAAATAAGTACGCAAAATGTGATAAAAAGAAGATTTTTAGGAAAATGCATTTTTTAGGAAATGATGATTTTACATTAACTCTTCGACTAGTAATATTCATTAAATGAATTTAAATTCACACATAAAATATAAAATTTTCATTTAAATCATTCCTCATTAGGGGTTATTTTAAACAATTAAAATAGAAAAACATTATGCACTTAAAAACAGTTTTAGAAAAATGCATTTTAAGTATAAAAATAGATTTATACCAAAATCATGAAAATTTATTATTAAAATGAAATTAATTTGATTATTTAAAATAAAATGGATAATATTTCACTTTAATACTAAATCAAAAATATAACCAAACTTTAAATTACCTTATTTATGAAAAGAAGATATAGTTTTACAAAAATCGATATTTTTAACTATTCACTAAAAAACCAACCCTTTCTGAAAAATACTAAAAATTTATACTAAGATAATTTTTATATGATTATTTCAAAAAATAAGTTCATTTTATCAAATAAAATCTCTAAAAGTTCCATAAATTAATTATAATATTTGTTCACAAAATTAAATAAAATTATTTTTGAAGAAAACACATTTTTGAATAATAAAATGAAATTTCTAAAAATTGAGTGATTAATTATTAAGAATTTATCAAAAAATTCATATTGATTATTACCTTTATATATTTATTTCAGAAAGTATTTTAATACTATTCATACCCACCAATTTATCATCTAGGTGATAACATTAAATAAAAATATTTTTAGTAGTATATTGCGATTCGTCTAAACTCATTGTTTCATGTAAAATAAGATATCAAAGAAGTTAAATATATTTGAAATAAATATTTCATAAAATCTCAAGATGTTAAATTTATGAACTAATCATGATATAAGTATAAATTAAAAATTTATGAGACCTTCTTATTAAACAAAAATTTATTTAATAAAGTAAAATAATTCATTTAAAAATATTATTTTGAATTTAGAAATCTATGTTTGAAATTTTGGAACATAAGATATATTTTTGATTATTTTCTTTTAATTAAGTATTTACAAGGTACCATTATGAAGACCCAAAACTTTTACACCTATTGTTAAATGATTTCTAAACATAAATATCCATTAATACAATACAAGGATTGTAATGGCCTAATGTCTTTGGAAGACTAGGTTCCTAATACATAAAAGGAAACTAAAACATGAAATCCATATTTTATTCTCTATAGAGAGATCCTAAAATCAATTTTAGATCCTAAATATACTTAGGATAACCTCAAGAATACATTAAAGAAAGGTTGATCTAAAAATTCCAGTAAGGGAATAAATATAATAAGGAAGCATAATATGTGAGTCAAAGGTACAACATGATATCATAAAAGAGAAGGAACATCAGTAAGCATATGGAAACATAATATAAATAACATGGTATCATAGATCATTAAATCATAGGAAATGTGGTAGTAATATAAAACATTACACAAGTATAAGTCAAGGTAAACTATAAAGACAACATCACATGGGAGAGAGAGTCCCATAATGGATTAAGTTCACTTTCTAATCCCATATATGATGTATCATGAGACTAAAACATTACCCAATGAATTAAAGGGCTATATAATTCTAGGCACACCCATCACATTCATTTCATATATATGTATGTGCATTCCAAATAAGGATATCAATTATATGGGTTAAACATAAGAATCACCACTGAAAATAAATGAGAAGCATAATCCTGTCTCATAACATGATCCAAATATATTTTCATAATGAATGAATTCGAGAGATGAACATAAGACATGTATTACCTCATCAAAGGAATATAGATTAAACTAGGTATATATGTGAGTGAAGTATATATTTAAATTAGAATAATTCAAATACATTAAATGTTCTTGTCTTTGATGAATAGAAATACTATAAAAATATTAAAAACATTCTTGAAGAAAATAAACCTTTTACTTTGAAAATCACTTTTGAAAAAAATAAAAATTCAAAAAATATTGTGGAAATATTTTTATTTGAAAATAAACTTGTCAACATAGAAATATTAAAGGAAAATAATGGCCATGATGGTGTAAAATACTATTTATTCTATAAACATTAAAGCCATGATTTCTTTCACATTTTTGGTAAAAACTCAATATGTACCTCATTCAAAAAATGATAAGAATATTATTTTAAAAAATTTTATAAAAATTAAACAAGGGTAAAAATGACTTTAAAAAATCATAGAATAATATTAAACATTTTTGAAAACATTTTAAATAAAACATGGATATAGAATAAGAAGGGGTTTTCGACCGAAGAGAGAAATGAAGTCGATTTTCCTTACAAATATTTTCAATATTTTTAAGTAACAATGAGAGGAAAATGGTACTATTACTTAAAAAATTAATTAATAACTAAATTAGAAGAAAATAAAAGGGTTTAATTAGGCAATTATCAAATAATTTCCTTTAATGGAAATTCACACATAAAAAATCCTGATTAAAATTGGATTGAAGTATAAGCCCTTATCACTTTGGTAACTTTTGAATCATAACCCCCATGAATGAAGTAAATGAATTGTAAATTTAAATACCATTAAATATGAATGATTCATGATATAATATGTAAAATGTAATCAGATACACCATATAAAATAAATTAGGTGTATAAAAGAACATGCGTCTCAAAGAAGGATGTTTTGAGACAGAAACCCATACAAAGTTCATATCATTGAGGTGAAAATTAATCAATGAAGTGATTTTGTGTAACAATTAAATATCCAAAAAAATATTATTTGAAGTAAAACATATATATATAAAAGTTCATTTCACAAAAAATCTTGGCAAAATATAATCAAAAAAATAGACAAATGACCCAATGAATGGAAATTGAGTTAAGAAACCCCTTAACCCACGCTTCCCTTCAATTGAGTGTTATTTAATATATATTATAGCGGTTTTAAACTTTTTATTAAATTATAAAAGAAACATATTAATATTTATAATATCATATATTATCTTTATATAACATATTATTACTTGTTCTTTAATAATCTTCCATTATCATTATTATTTTGAGTGTTAATTGACTTGTTTTCTCATGCACACTTCATCATGAAAGTTACGGATCTTGAAAATTGGTTATATTTAAATCATATAAATAATGATATTAATTTTATAAATATACTTTTATCATTATATATATATTCATAATCATTATTCAATTTTGAACATGGATAATGAATAACATCACTTTGTGGAGATGGTAGGCCGTACGTTTGCACGAGCGACATTATCATTTCCTTAATGGGTGAAAAGGTAAGGAAATGGATTTTATATTAATTTTATATAATACATATAATTTTATATATATCAAATATATTTATTAAATTTATCATTTATTAACTTACATGTAAAGATGTAGTGAAAAATGAATCACATCACTTTATGAGGCGATAATCCACCGTACACACGAGCGACATTATCGTATTCTCTACGGAATGGAAAGTAAGAAGTTATATATGATATTATAATTAGAAAATTATAATTATAAGATAAATATCATATATAAAAATCAGACACATATTTATCTCTAGTTGTTAGAAAGCGGTGATGGAAAATGAATTTCATCGGTTTGCGAGGTGGTAGTCGGCCGTACACACGATCAACAGTTTCATTTCCTATTTGAGGGAGAAGGATATGGTTTTAGGTAATTATATTAAGATAAAAAAATATTAGTATATTTAATATACTTATATTATTATATCATCATTGTTTAATAAGTTTTTAAGGAGGTGGAGGAATAAATAAAATAAAACACTCAGTTAAGGATGTTTCCTCTTCTTCAGAAAAATTCTTTTGGTTTGAACCAAAATAATTTATAGGTTAGATTTATGACAAAAAATGCTTCTAGAATTATGGGAGGTAATTAGGGAAGTTATTTTGTTAGGTATTTTTTTACCCAAATCATTTTTGAAGTGTGGAAATGAGAGTATAGGGGGTGGCCTTTTATAAGTTGGGGAGAAGACACACTTGGAAGTTTTGCAAAGAAAGAATCCCACCCACATTTTTCTCATGAAAAAATCATATAAAATGTACCTTTTTTGTACCTTAGAAGATATAAGGTCTAAATATGACTATAAAATAGTAATTAGAAAATTTTTGGTTCATTTTTAACCCTAATAGTTTTAGTTTAACCCCCAGTAAACCTGTTTTTATCTTAATCACAATACATATTTTTTTTACTATTTTCACTATTAATTATGGTAAAAAATAAAAGTAAAATTATTAGATAATATAAATTATGATTATTAAAAATATTTAATCAATTTTATCAGATTAAACTCATATAAGTGGAATAATTTAATTTAAAAATAAACCCAAAAACATGTCAAAAAACAGGGTTTTTCAAGAAATGCATTTTTAAGGAAAATATGATCTCATAACTATATTACTAGTAATAATAATTAAATTAATTTAAATTAATATAAATTTATATAAATTTATATGATATATACATTTAATTTAAATTATTCCTCATTAGTTGTTATTTTAATTATTTAAAAAGTATAAACATTATACATTTTAAAACATTTTTCAGAAAAAGGTGCTTTAAATCCTAAAAATAAACTCATAATAAAATATAATATAATGATAATTAAAATATAAATAATTGTATTTAAAATAAATAAATAATAATTATGTAAAATTTAAATCAAATTAAAATAATAACGAGGATTAATTTGTTAAAAAGAAATGACAATTTTATAAAAATCAACATTTTCACCATTCACTAGAAAATTAATATTTTCTGAAAAATACCTAAATTTAACTATACGTTAATATAGATATGGTGATTTAAAAAATTAATTTTTTTTAAAATAAATTTTTTAAATTTTTTGAAAATTAATTTTAAATTATGTGTGAAAAATCTGACTAAACTGCCTTTTATAAAAATACAATTTTTTCAGAAAATGAATTATTTTATTTCAAATGGTTCTTATTTTATTTCTAATAAATAGATAACCATTGAATTTATTTTATACATGTGTAAACCATATAATTTTAATAATTTATTTTGTCCTATTAATACATGTCAACTCAACATCTAGGTTATAATAGCCATGATTAAATAATAATATTTTAGTAGAGTATCATGTTTCGTTTAAACCCGATGTCACATGCATCACAAGCTATCAAAGAGATTGTATTTATTTAAAAATAAATATATCATAAAGTCTCGAGGTGTTACATTCTCCTATAATAATGGTGTTGTGTGTCAAATATTCCTTTTGAATTCTCAAGGTGTTACATTCTCTTCTAATCTTGGGGTTATGTGTAATATACGCCTTTTAAAATCTAATGGTGTTATATTCCACCCCCTCAAATAAATTTCATCCACACAATTGAAACTTGTGCTCAATAATCAAGGGTTTGGAATTTTAAAATTCCTTTATGGAAAACCCACATCATAAAAATGGATCAGTAAAAATTCCACTTAAAATGTGGAAAGGGAAATATGAATTTCATCTAGAATAACACACATATATGGTTCTAAGTTGTAGAAAATTGGTTTGAAGTGAAATCATGGACATAGAAGAAAAGTGTAAATAATTATAGGGAGTGGTAGAGATATTTTACCATAAGAAAATTAATGATCATGAGAAAGTTAAAAACCATAAAACCATAAATCTTTGATGAATTAAAAGAACATTGATTTATCAGATATAAAGGTAATAAGATAAATGTCTTTTTTCAAATTCCTTTTCCTACAATCGAGGGATTATTTTTATATCAAGATAGAGAACACCATAAAATATAAATACTTGATTTATTTTTATTTCATAAACATAATTTCATCCATTCATTTTGCTTTGATTAATTTCCACTTTACCTCTTACTCTAAGGAAAATAATATCCAATATGATTTTTTAATGCATAAATCACTAAAATTAACTTTTAATATATCATAAGATCCATAAAAGAGTGACAATATATTCCTACCATATTTATTAAAACCAAAATGGTAAGCACCAGGTAATATAATACCCAAAATGAATATGATTATATTAATATCCAAAATTCAACAATAAAACTAAATATTTAACATATATTATTACTTAAATAACCCTATATCCTAAATAACCTCAATAACCTCAACAAAAAATAAGGTTTTAACCTCAAAGTTTATCACATACCCTTTAGCTTACATATCCAAAAACATAATATCATTCTTACTAAATAATGATTTTCATTAAACCTAAAGGTTATATATATCTTATCCTAATAAAAAGTTTCCCAAAATATCATTTATCACCTCGAAATCCTAAAAAAAATCTAAAAGACTTGATCCTATAATAATTTTCCCAAAATCAACTTATTATTTATAAAAAAATTTTTAAGAAAAAATTATTTCACACTAAATAGTACATTATGTAGGCCAGTGGTAGGCGCTTCCCCCTTATCACCCTTCAGTTATGGGTTCAAGCCCCACAACCTTTCTGGATGAGTTGTCACTCAACATGTAGTTTTAATTTTTCTAAAACCAAATTAATATAATTCATATAACATTCCAATAACATTAATCATTAGAATAATTTTTAACTAATAATGTTTTCTATACAACTTATTTTTCCCAAAAAATTAAATAATCTTAATTGAATATTATTACCATAACATCATTGACATGGTAAAACTGAAAGGATACCAATATCATTAAACTTATCTCTATAAGATATAAATAAAACATTCCTAAAATAACATTTTTTTACTAAAATACTTACTAAAACTAGGGGTTATATTATCATAAATGTATCCCAAAATACTCTTAATCATATTATACTTACATAACATAAAACCAAAAAGGGGTAATTATGACTTTAAACTTATGATAAACCTTAAAATTATCAAACCACAATACTTTAGGCTTAACCTAGGTCATCCCTAGTCACCATATATTCAAATCCTTCTAGATGGTTGAAAAAGAGTTTGTGAACTTCCAAAACAAAACCCCTAGGAGTGTTTAATAAGGTATGCATTAAGACCTAGTTTTATTTACTAATTAATGCTCAATTCAGGATCGATGTTCCATTTTTTGAGTTATTACTCCTAGGTACATCTATTTTAGAAAAAAAATCAACTTATATTATCTAGGTAGGGATGCAATTTCTCAAAAACCACTCACTATAAACTTCACAAAAATTATAGGATACTTTTGTATACATAGGCTTATCCTCATAATTATCCTTAGACTTATACCTTGGATTCTCACTAAGGTTTTCTTATCCTAGTTTCAAAATTTTAACTAAAATTTTCCTATGATAAAAAATATGGATACCCAAGACTTTTACACATATTATTACATGATTTCTAAACATAAATAACCATTAATAAAACATAAGGATCATAAAGTTCTAGTGTCTTTGGAAGACTATCTTCTTAATACATAAAAGGAAACTAAAACAGGTAATCTTTATTTTATTCTCCATAGTGAGATGCTAAAATACATTTGAGATCCTAAATCTACATAGGATAACCTGGGGAATACATAAAAGAAATAGTGATCTAAAAAGCTGAGTTAGGTAATAAACATAATAAATAAGCATAACATGTGAGACAAAGGTATAACATGATATCATAAAATAGAAGGCATGTGAGTAATCAATAGGAAGAATAAAATAAATAAAATGGTATCATAAGATCATGGAATTGTACAAAATGTAGAAACAATATAAACATAACATAATCATAAGTAACGTCCAAATTACAAGACAATATCAGATGTGGAAAAAGTCTTATAATAGATTTTGTTCATTGCCTAATCCCATACACGAGGTATCATAAAACTAAATAATTAACCAATTAATTGGAGGGATATATAATTATGGTCCCACCCATCACATTCATTTAATGTACATTTATGTTCATGAAATGTAAGGATATCAATTATAAGGATTAAACATAATAATTACCTATGAAAAAATGGGTTTCATAATCTTTTAACATAATATGATCCAAAGAGATTTTTATAATGCAGGCATTTGAGAGATCAAAATAAGGCACGTATTACCACATAAAATGAAGAGATAATAATATAGTTATATATTTGAGACACACACACACACACATACACACACACATATATATATATATATATATTTTATAAGCAATCTAAAACATCAAAGGATATTGTTATTGATGAGTAGAAATACTATAAAAAATTTAATTTTTTTGAGGCAAATAACCTTTCCACTTTGAAAATTACTTTTGAAAAAAATAAAAAATTCACAAAATATTGTGAAAATAATTCTATTTAAAAATAAAATTGTAAAATTATAAATTAATATTAAATTAATATAATTTAAATTATGTTGGAAAATACAATTCACTACATACATGTTAAAGAAATAATTTCTTTCACATTTTTAGTAAAAATTCAAGAATTACCTCATTCAGAAAATGACAAGATGAATAATTTTAAACCATTTTATAAAAAATTAATAAGGGTAAAAATTAATTTAAAAAATCATTTAATAATATTGTTTTTTTTGAAAATATTTGAAAGAAAACATGGACATGGAATAGAATGGGGTTTTCAGTCAAAGAGAGAAATGAAGTCGATTTTCCTTAAAAATGTTTTCTCAATATTTTGAAGTAAAAAAGAGGAAAATGGTACTATTAATTTAAAAATTAATGAATAACCATATTAGTATAAAATTAAATGGTTTAATAATAAAATTATCAAATAAATTCCTTTAATTTAAATTCAAGCATTGACAATTCCGATTAAAATGGGATTGAAGAATAAACCCTTTCTACTTTGGTAACTTTTGAATCATAACCCACATGAATAAAGTAAATTAGTTTTAACTTTAGATACTATGAATTATTAAGTATTAATGATATAATATTTAAAGGGTAATTATGTACACTATATAAAATAAATTATGTGTATAAAAGAACACGTGTCTCAAGGAAAAAAGTTTTGAGACGAAAATCCATACAAAGTTCACATCATTGAGGTGAGAATTAATCAATGAAGTGATTATGTGTAAAAAATGAATATATAAAAAAAAATTATAAATAAAACATAAATCAATAAAATTTTATTTCACACTTAATATTGGCATAATATAATCAACGAAGTAGATGTATAACCTAATGAAAGAAAATTGAGTTAAGACACCCCTTATCTTGCACTTCCCTGTTGTTGATCATTTTTTAAATTATTGTATAATAGTTTTAAAACTTTTATTAACTCATAAAAGAACTATATTAATATTTATAATATCATTTATGATCCTTTTATAACATCTTATTTACCATTCATTAATAATTGTTCATTATTATCATTGTTTCAGGTGTTAATCATCTTGTTTTCTCATGCATGTTTCATCATAAAAGTTATAGATATTGAACCTAGATTATAGTTAAATAATATCCATAATTATATTAATTTTATAAATATTTTTTCATTAGATACAACTTTATAATCATTATTTAATTTTGAACTAGTATAATGAATCACATCACTTTGTGGAGATGGTAGGTCGTACGTATGCACAAGAGATGTTATCATATCTTTAACAGTTAAATGGGTTAGGAAATGGATTGTATATTAATTTTTTTAGAATCAATATAATTTAATATATATCCTATATATTCATGAAATTTATTCTTTATTACCTTCCATGTAAATAATTATTGAAAAACAAATCCCATCACTTTGTGAGGTGGTAGTCCGCCGTACACACGAGTGATGTTATCATATTCTCTACAGAATAGAAAGTAAGAAGTTATATGTGATATTATAATTAAATAAGTATAATAATATCATAAATATAATATATAAAAATTAGATACATAATTATATACAATTTTGTTAAGAAATGATGAAAAAAAATTTCATCGGTTCATGAGGTGGTAGTTCACCGTACACATGATCAACAATTTCATTTCCAATTTAATGGAGGATGAGATGGTTTTAGGTCATGAAATTAAAATAAAAAATATATGTATATTTAATATAATTGGGTTATTATATTATCATGGTTTAATAGTATTTTAAGGTTTTGGAGGAGGAAATAAAATAAAATGCTCGGTTAAGGACATTACCTCATCTTCGAACAACTTCTTTTGGTTTAAACCAAAAGAATTAGTAGGTTGTATTTTTGACCAAAAAAATGATTCTAAGATGAGGGTATGGAATTGATAAATTTATTTGGGTAGGTATTCTCCTAAACAAATGGTTTTGGAAGTGTGTAAAGTAGAGGACAGGGGGTGACCTTTTATAAGTGGGGGAGAGAACACACTTGGTATTTTTGAAAATAAAGAATTAAACCCACATTTTTCATGAAAAGTGGCTAAAAAATTAAATATTTTAGAACTTTAGAATATATAATTTCTAAATATGACCATAAAATAGAAATTAGACTAGTTTTGGCTCATTTTTAACACTAATATTTTTAGTCTACCCCATAATAGACTTGTTTTTACCTTAACCGTGATAAATAATATTTATTATTTTCACTGTTAATTATGGTAAAATTTTAAGTTGAACTTATTATATTATATAAATTAATATAATTAAAAATATTTAATACATTTTTCCAAATTTTACTCACAAAATTGGAAAAATTTAATTTAAAATTAAACCCACAGACGTGTTGAAAAATAGTTTTCTTCAAGAAATGCATTTAACTAGAAAAGATAACCTCATATTAAATATATAAGAAGTAATAATAATTAAATTAATTAAAATTAAAATTTATAGATATATAATATATAAATTTTTTTTAAATCATTCATCATTAGTGGTTATTTTTTTATTTAAAATGGATAAACATTATACAGTTTTTAACAATTCTCAGAAAAAAGGTGTTTTAATGCCTAAAAATAAACTTATACTAAATTATAATATAAAGATTATTTAAATGTAATTTAATTTAATTTAATATAACGAAATAATACTTATGTTAATTTTAAATTAAATTAAAATAATAATGCGAGTTAATTCATTAAAAGTAAATGATCGATTTATAAAAATCTGTATTTCTATTATTCACTAAAAAAGTAATATTTTCTGAAGAATCCAAAATTTTCAACATAAGATAATATTGATATGATGATATAAAAAATTATTATTATTTTTTAAATTTATTTTCTAAAATTTTTAAAATTTAATTTTAAATAATGTGTATAAAGCCCGACTAAACCGTCTTTTAGAAAAATATATTTTTTCATAATTTTTTCCCTTTTAAATGGTTCTTATTTTATTCATAATAAATAAATAATGATTGAATTTATTTTATACATGTTTAAACCATATAATTTTCACAATTTAGTTATTTCCATTCATATACTCCAACTCAATGGCTTAGTTATAATGACTATATTTAAATAATAATATTTTAATAGAGTATCACATTTCGTTTAAAACCGGTGTTGCGTGCATCACAAGCTATCAAATAGATTGAATTTATTTAAAAATAAATATATAATAAGGACTCAGGGTGTTACATTCTCTTTTAATATTGGTGTTTCATTTCTTATATGCCTTTTAAAATTTCAATGTGTTACATTCTCTTTTAATCTTGGTGTTGCGTGTCATATACGTCTTTTAAAACCTCACGGAGTTACAACCATTCAGTTTTTTGTTGATATTAAAGTAAAAAAACTATACTTTTTTAATAATATAACCATAATTGTTTTTGAAATTAATACTACATATGATTTTGGTGTAAATTCATTTTTTGGATTAAAATACATTTTTCCAAAAACCATTTTTTTTGTGTTAAACATAATTATATTAAAATTATTTTCTACCCACTATAGAAAATGAATATTATAAAATTATTGTAATATTTGGAATTATAATGTTAAAATTATGTAATAAGTTCCATTTAATTTTTATTCATAAAAATAAGTTACCTAGGTAAAATTTAATGACCACCATAAAATATAAAATGTGGTAATATGATTAAACTAAAGGATAAATCCAAAAATATGAAAAAAGTTGTCTCTATTTGATTGTATGAGTCAATTATAAACCAAAATTATAATATATTCTATATTTGAGTAATTTGGTTCCACTTTATTTGAAAATTACATTTATTTTATATTAAAGTTATAAGTATTTACAAAAATATCACCCCCTCAACTATAAAAGGACCCCTTCACCACCCCAATTATCCTAACAATTAAAACTTCATAGATTAACCAAAATATACCCACAAATCTCACAAACCCTCTTTACCACCTCATAGTGGTTTTGGTCCCCACAAAGGACCAATTTATAAAGGCATAAGGAGTGATTTTAAGGAGGATACCAAAGGAATATATAATTATCTTAACTGAGTTACTTCCAGTTTATTTACTCTTACACACACTAAAAATATTATATAAACATCCTAATATAATTAAATAGGTATCATTATTATACTTAAATGTTATTATGTTGATGGAAAAACCATTATCTACCTTCATTTCATCCATTGTAAAATGAAAATGTCGCTTGTGTAAATGTAATTTGACCATTATATTGACAATACTGATAATAAATGATGAATAAATATAATATTTATAACAAAATTAAGGTTCTTTAAATGTAATTTGTCCATTATATTGAAAATATTGATAATATATTTTCACTATAAAATTTAACCTCTTAAAAAAGCATACTGAGACACTTTGTAAGTAGTAATTTACTACCATTATCTTCCATTTATCTTCTTCATCTATCTATTATTGAACATTATTTATCAATTTAATATTTTTTTTGAAATCATCAAGATTATGTAGAATTGATTTTATCACTATGTAATAACATGTTCTTACTCATTCAACCATTATAATGTGTTCTTATTTTGGTCAGTTTTTCCACCTACATGAACGATGTTATAATTTTTAAGTAATTAATGATTAAGAAAACTTAAATAATGGTAATAATATATAATAATGATAAATTAAACATGTTTTAATAGTTATATAGTGGTAATATTCAAGCTTATACTTACCAATAAATTCAATTCTCTTATTGATTCAATAATCACTAAAAAAGGATTTTTAGGTGTTTCATGAGAACCGTCACCCTAAGTTACATGTAATGAATACAGGACTCTAGAAAAATACCAAACACATAAATTAACATAAAATTAAAATTATATAGATATTTAACCCATGTATAATACTTAATTACTAGAACCACTAAACCAAATCATGTAAGGTAAACATAATGTTAACACCCGGATATTAATTTGAACAAAAAACAATTAATATATGGGTAATAAGGAATGATAAATTGATGGTATAAAGTAAAATAACTATGAATAAGGTTATTATTCATATTAATAATAAACCTAAATGTATTATACAAGGAAGTTAGAGCATGTTTTACTAAGTGGAAGTTTGAGGTAAGGGTTTATTAGTCTCAATTTCAATTCCTTGAGACATATTTCATTTTGTGCACCATGTTTTATTTTATTTGATTTTATTTCAATTAAATTCCCAATTAATATATTATATTATATTTTTCATATAATTAATGGAATTTCAAGGATAAATCAATTTCTTTATTTTAGTATCTTTTGATTTAAGTGTCATAAAAGCCACAAGGGTTCTTTATCTCGATTTCCATTTCTCAAGACATATTTAAAATTATACACCTATTATTATTTAAAAGGATTTAATTTTTATCCATTGAATTATTTTATCATAAATCAAATTTTTTTCATGTGATTTAAAATTATAATTCATTTTCTCTTTCCATGTGCTTTTGATTCATTACCAAACCTGCAAGGGGATTCTTTACTCAATTTTCTTTCATCGGGTTATTTACTTCCTTAATTGAATATGTTATTATATTATTATGTGAACTATAAAAAATTATTTTTTATGTTTTATTTACACTTATTAAATGTGGATATACATTTATTTCACATAATCATTTTGTTGATATATTCTTACTTCACCTGTTATTCTCTTGTAAGTGTTTTCATCTCAATTTCACTTGTTTGAGACATGTTTCATATTATGCACCTATTTTCATATATATGGTATATATACTACCCATTTAACATATTATATCATTAATATCTTTATAATCATTTTATTTAAAGTTATCCCTCAAGTTCTTTCTTTCAAGTCAGTTTTGATTTCAAAAATCTGTAAAGTATTTTAATTTAAAATCCTTACTTTAAAAGTTTTAAAGTCTTTTACCCAACAATTTCTTTAATTGTATATATTATTTATATTATTTCAAGAATTTTATTTTATAACCATAAAAGATTTATAAATTTAATTTTCTATCAAATTTTAATTTCTTTATATAATTTTAGAAAGGTAACTTTTTAATATTTTCTATATGGGTCATTTTTGGCTTTCTTTACAAAAGTATGAAAAGAATGTTTTTTCATGTTTACCCCATGACATAATTTTCCCACCATAATGAACATTATTTATTATTAAATAAAATAATATTCCAATTGTTCTATAAATTTCATTTTAAAAATAAAGGGTAATATTTTAGAAGTATAAATAAAGGGATTTCATTCCACTTATGTATATTTTATATTCCACTCTAAATTTCTTATCATTAACTTAATTTATTTTAAAGGTTTAAATATTTGAAATTATTTTTTAATTATTTTATTTAATTTTAACTTTTAATCCCTTTTAAATTGAATATTATGGTGTCTTATATGTTTGTTTTTACAACCATCTTACAAAATCCTTATAAAAATTCTTTTTATAAATTCGATTCCATTTTCCAATCAATTTCAAAAAGATATATCTCATTTGTAGTTAAGATTAATATATAAACCTTTAATTTATAATTAATTAATGGATACATTTTATCCATAATTAAATTAAATTTCATACCTCACTTTTTTCATAAAGGTTATTTCTCATTCATTCTCTCTTATGAATATGTTCTCTATCACTCTTCATCTATCTATAAACTTTATTTTTCATTTAGGTACATGTTATTTTATCACATGGATATATTATCTATCATTTAAAATTATTTATAGTGATATTAACTTAACCATATAACCATTACTATATATGGTGTTAGTTTTAAGTGTTCTTTCCAAGAAATTTATTTCATTAATTGATTGGGGAATATTAACATTCCATATACTTATAAAACCAATTCAGATATTTATTTATTATTAATTAAAATTCGTTATGTATTATATTGTTATTCATTACTTCATATGATGAATGTATTATAGTTTTTATCAATGAGTGGGGCCCAAAATTATATATCCTATTGAGGATTCAGTAGGTTTTATGAGACAATCTATCCCGGGTATTTTGTGCATGCATTCCCCATTATTTATGATGAATTAACATGAAACCTTGATAATATGTATGATGTATTGGCATGAGGCCTTGGTGGTAAGATTGGCTTGTATTTCATTAAGAATTCCATCACCACGAAATCAGTTATTGTTGTTCATTTTATTATTTACATTATTCTGGATATATCACATGCCCATGTTATAAGTTATATAGAATTATTTTATTATTAATTATTTCTTCCATATTATTCATGACTTGTTCATTCTATGATATATACCGGTACCCTTAATGAGAATTTTAGGTCACCATTCTTATGTTTATATTTCACTAGGTTATGAAGAATAGTAATATAAAAGATATGTTTAGAATGGTATCATGTGTGGATATTTTTTTGGGAGATGTTTAAAACTCATTATGGAATAATTAATTCTTAATATAGTGGAGAAAATGTATCTTAGATGAGAAATATATGGGTTTTATTTAGATAAAGTTTTATCTTAATTCTCTAAAAATTTAAACCTAAAAGGTATTGGTTATGGAAGTGACTCAATATTAGTTATTGATATTGTAATTATGGATGGTTTAATTTGGGTCACTTTAGTTTGTATCAAATACAATATTCAAAGAATATGTTTATAGAACCAGATCTAAGTGTGTGAATCTGGGGATAATATAATTGGTATAAAAGAAACTTTTAGAAAAATTTAGAGATGATGATGTAATCAATTGAGGTAATCTTATGAGTTATCGATACCGTAATGAGTTAATAAGTCTACGAGTGAAAATAATTAAAAGGCGTAAAAATTATTTTTCGATCTTATGTGATTGGATTTTATGGAGACTAATGATATTTTGGGATACGTATATTGAGTTTTATGAAGAATACATGATTGGGGTGTAGATAAACTTTAGGTTTATTATATGATTTAAATTCAAGGTAAGTATGGTTTCCTATGAGAATGATTATCATATTTTTGGGAATATATGTTGAAAATTATAGATAAAATTTGGGACTAAAAAGTGATTTTGGTGACTAGGTGATTAAAGTTATTTTGGAAGAAGTTTTCTATATTTTATGGAAAATTATATGAATAAGTTATATATAGTAAATTAATGGATGATATGTGATTTTATATCAATGTGGTTGATATTATTTGAGGTGTAATTATTGTGTTATTTTTTTTATAATAATAAATAAAATTTTATGGTTTTATATCATGGTGATTCATGTTACTTTGGTAAAATAATAACATATTTTGGGAGAATATATGATCAAGTTATATATATATTTGGAATTAAACTTTATTAGTGATTAATATTGTTTGGGGATAAAAGTTTAGTTGATTTTGGAAGAATATGTGATTAATTTTTTCTAATTTTTTGGTTTTAAAATTGCTTAGGCATATGTTGAAGAGTTTTATGGTTTAATTATTTTTGGAATGATTTAAGTTGAACTTAGAGTGTTATTGGTTACATTGAGGTTTTGGAGATTAAATTATTACTTTATTATATGATAGTTTATCCATATTTCATTGGGTATTATCTTTACTCATGAAAACCATTTTGTTTTTTTGTAATTGGTTAGAAACAATAGGAATAAACTGCTATAAAAATATTTCATCCAACGAGGAACATTATATTTTAGTGCATCGCATGATCCATTAAGAGTTGATTTTTTATGCTTGAGGCATGAAAAATTAATTTTGGATTTTCATTATTTAAAATGTGTGATTAAATAGAGGTGAAAAATGATTGAAACATACAATATAATTATGATATTGTGCTTATGGAAATGTGAAGAAATTATGTAAATATATTTCTTAATATATTCTATCTTAATATAATTCCTTAACCTTAAGAAAAAAAATGATAAATATATCGAGTATTATGTGTAAAATATCAAGGTATGACTTTGGAAAATAATTAACAAGTATGAGTATTATAATAGTACATATATGGTTTAAGAAATATTTATTTTATAAATGATAATTTTCCTTATCTTAACTTAGAAATTAAGTATTTTAATGAAATCTATGCAACAACCCAAAATTTCACTATGTATTTTCCTTAAATAAATATTATTATTAATAGATTATTCTAAATGAAAATCCAAACTAAAAAAATTATGATTTGTAAAAATAAATTTTTACTAATATAATATATCCATTAAATTAGCTGGTATAAAAGGTAGTAACCATGTTATGAAATCTACAAATAAATTGGAAATAAATGTTATAGGGTAGCGAAAGTCACCCTTATGAGGATAATTTTTACTATATTAGAAAGGATGTAAATTTATTAGGGGTTTTCTTATACCAATACCGATATAAAATCTAATAACTATGATATGAGAAAAATTGCATGCGAGATAAATTTAAGCTCATAGAAATTTCTATTTGATATATGCTAGTGGAATCACCAGCCTCGAATGCCACCAGATCTTACCTTATTCCTAGTTATTATGAAGATATCTGTAGGGGATATGTAACGAGAAATTAGGATGATATAATACGATAATTATTAATGTAATAATTTATTTATCACATGTATTTTACACATTTTTCATTTTGACTATTAAAAGAAAAAAGTTTATTTTTATATAATTTTTTTTCCTTATATTTTGTATTTAAAAGCTATGTTTATAAATTTTATAATTTTAATTTTAAAAAATAACATCATTTTTGTTCTTAAAATTACAAAATTATCATAAGATTAATTTTTAATATTTTTCTAAAATAATTGATTTTTAGGTGAATAGTAAAAATACTAATTTTATTAATATTTTCAATTTTATGAAACTATCATGAATTAAATGTTTTTGAAATATTTTTATTTAAAAATATATATACTTATAAGTGAAATAAATTATTTAAAATTACTATATTTTATTGGTAAAACTTACAAATATCATTTTGGGATTATAAATAATATTTTGCACTAAAAACCGATTTATCCACTTATATTAAAAAATTAGTTTCCATAAATTATAGAAATTAAATCCAACACAATAGAATTAATATCTCATATTATAATGATAATATTTTTTAAAAGTTAAATTTAATTTTTTTCCATTAAAGTATGATTACTAAGATTAAAGTTAATGATAATGATAATTGTAAAACTGTTATTTTCAAAGAATTATTTTATTAATGTTATGTAATTTTTATCTAATAAATTAAATTTATATAATTTAATTAATTACTATAATATCATTTATAATAAAATATATAATTACATTAATACACTTTTAATTGGAAATCAATGCTAAATAAGATTAATAACACATAGTGCTTAAAACACCATTTTCTAAAGAAACATTTTATATATATATATAAAATGTTTTAATTTAAAAGTTAATTTTATATTAATTATAAATTGATTTATATTAAATTTAGGTTCATAATACCCAAATTTTGAAGGATTTTTTATTTTTATATATTTATTAAAACACAAGTTACTTGGCTAAAAAGTAGTTACCCTAGAGAAAACAAAAAAAGGTAAAAGTAAAAAATAAGAACAAATAACTTTAAATATGTTTAAAAAATGCATT
This sequence comes from Viscum album, assembly GCA_963277665.1. Classification (NCBI taxonomy): domain Eukaryota; kingdom Viridiplantae; phylum Streptophyta; class Magnoliopsida; order Santalales; family Viscaceae; genus Viscum; species Viscum album. The sequence continues at coordinate 1,759,454,798 of OY728150.1, forward strand.
GAAATAATTTTTTGAGGATTTATAGACCAAATATATTCTAAAAATATATTATTTGACAATTTTGAATTCATTGAACCTTGAATAGTGTCATTCCATTATTGAAAAATAATAGGTGTTCAAAAAAGTAACATTTTCTTCACTTATTAATGGGGAAACTTACACCCATTAATGACACAAACATTACTTATAATTTCTTCCTAAAACTATACCATTTCTATCCTCCTATGATTATATCTCAGTTTAATAATCCTATAGTCTCAATTAGTTTTCCCAAGCTCTTCATTTCCAAGGATACTTTCAAGAGAAAGTTCAAGGTCCCAAAGTGAGCATTACTCAATCCCTATCATTTTTTATTCATTACCTTCAAAAAATATCTTAATAATAGTTATATAATGAAATTAGTATCATTATTATACTTATTTTTTATTATATTAATGTAATAACCATTATTTATTTCTACCCATCCCCTTAGAAAAACAAAAGAACATCAATCGTGGGATGTGCAGACCATTGCCTCCACGAAGTAATGTTTTTTTTGTTTATCATATTGATTTTAATTTTTTATAAAAACCACTAAAATCTGATTAAAATCCTTAAAAACATCTAAATAATATAATTATGATTTTTTAATGATATTATGTCAAAATGAACAATTTCATAACCATACTCACCCAATAAATTATGGCATGTTCATGTCTCGGTCAGTCTAACCTCCTACTTGAATAATGATGTAAAAATATATCATATATGGCTATAGGAACACAAATAATAACATTTTTATAATTTAATAATAAAATAATTATCATTTTATGGTTCTGATAAGGTTATATTAAGTATTTAACTTATTATTAAAATATGATATTCGATCGCTCAAATTATCGAAATAATCCAACACCGATTCAATTTTCATGCAAAGATCAGAAAAAAATATAACAAATAAATATATTGTGATAATAAATAGTATATATTAAATTAAATATAGATTAAAAAAATCACTAATAAGGTATCTAATGAAATTAATTTGGTTATTCAGAAATTTAGGCACATGCGCTGAACAAATTAAGAGAAAAGTAAAGGTTTCTTGTCACAAATTTTCACCCCATGAGACATATTTCCTATTATACACCATGTTTTATTTTTAATGGTGAATTTACTAAACCTTTAATATTTTTTATCATGATCATATCATTATTAATGACATTTAATGTTTCATTTGAAATCATATACTTACAATGGTTTCTATTTAAATATTACTCGAGTTGTAACAAATTTCTTGACTCAAATTCCTTCTCATTGAGTCATAAATTCTCTACTTTATTTTGATATTCTAATACATTTTTCCTTCCAATTCAATTATACAATGGTATTTTTTCTTGTTCTCTAGGTAATTTATTTTTTTCATTGAAATCATCTTTATTGATGAAATACCATCTCAAATAAATGTTTGATGTTGTAAAGAATAACTCCCATTATTTCTAATAAATAGTTTACTCCATGTCCATATCTTCCTTCCCAATAATTTTATACTTTATAATTGGAAGCTTAATTATGTGTTATCTCATGTGGAATCCATATTTCCCTTATACTCATTTAGAAAAGAACTTTTGTTACTCTTTTTACAATATGCGGTTTCAAGAAAACCTCTTTTTATGTTTTTATTCCATGTCAACACATCTTCCCAACATCATTGTATTTTATATAAAAAATCCTCTATACAAATTCATGGGTTCTAAAAGAAATTATTAATCTCTAAGTTTTTTGAAATAAAGGTTTTCAAAATATCAAGGATATTTCTTATTTACAAAGCGATTTTTATAAAACCCCAAAAATTAAATTTTTATCTAATTAATCACCCTTTTACATATCATATACTTGATCGAACACACTATTCAAATAATAAAATCCACCTAATTTTTTTGGATGGATTATGTAGTTTTATTTTTTATCAAAGAAATTATCTATCATTTCCTTTGTCTTGAAAAATCATCATCTATATAAGCATGATATTACTTTCAATATCTTTCAACTGGGAACACTCTATAATTCCTTTCTTTGATTTAAGGGTGTTCACCTAAATACTATGTGTCGATTGATTAAGGAAATTATTAACTAAACCTTAGACCCCTTTCTATTTAGGATGTTATTTTGGGATATTCTTACTTATAAATCAATTTCATTCATTTATTTAGGAACTATTGAAAATCATTATATTTTTTATTCTGATACAAATATTTATTGACTACTTAGTCAAGTTGATTATGTATTCTTTGACTATTCACCTTTTTCACCACATGAATTATGTTAATTTATTGACTAGAAAATTATTGACATTCCATTTCTCTGTATCTCAATATGGATGTTTATGGATTACTAAGGCAAGTCGATCATGCATTGTATTGCTATTAAAATATTTCATATAGTGAATTAATTGCACTTAAAGAGTAATGGTTGAGTCTCAGTATTATATAGACCATTGATGCATCAGTTGGTCTCATGAGACAAAAATTTTGGGTATTTGGTGTATAACTACCCAATGTAAGCATGATGTATTGGTTTCAACCTTGATAACAACAATTATGTATTTTTAGTGACTTTAATGATAATAATAATGTCTTAGATTAGGCCTTGATTGTAAAATATATTTGACTTTATGCATTACATCACCATGAATTCAGTTATTATTATCCATGTGAATGTTTATGTTTTTATGTCATCCATGTATTTATTTCAAGATCATGTGTTCAGTTGTATGGAATTATTTGAATCTTATTTATTCTTTCCATATTATTTAAACCATGATATTTTATGATATAAAATTTTCTTTACTGGGAGTTTGAGCTCCCTTTTCTTATGTTTCTATTTCCACAGGTTATGAAGAAACATATTACACATGATATGTCTAGAATATTATCATGTGTGAATTTTTTTTGGGAGATATTGAAGATTTATTACAGATAAAGTAGTTTTTTATATAGTGGGAAAAATTTTATTTGATGAGAAATACATAGGATATATTAGTAAATTTTTTTCTTAACTCTCTAAAACTCTAAACCTAAAAGGTATATTGAATTTAAGTGACTCAATATTTGTTAGTGATATTGTAGTTATTAATGGTTAAAATTGGCTAGATTCAAATCATTTCAAATATGGTATGTAAAGAAAGAGTTTATGAGAACCATATTCTAGGAGTTGAGGTTTGGGGTACTACAATCAACATCTCGTATTATGCCTATGTTAATGTACACTCATTTTTGTAAGAATGAATTAAAATTGAGAGGACATGATTTCTTTAAGGGGTGAGAATGCGACAAACCAAGTATTTTTAATATGATATAACTTTTATGGTTTATTAATATTCATAATTAGGAATTTATATATATACTTTAAACTTGTATATATGTTTATAACATTTTTCAAATGATATTATATATTCAACTCGATAAAAATTATACATTTAAAATTATTATGTCTACTTTGTGACATAAAAGGAATTTTATATATCTTCGTAACATGATTTATAACTTTATATTTATAAATAATTATTTTATTGTGGGATATTTTATGGATTTATATAAATATTTTTTATTATTAACTTAGAAATAATTTTATTATGGTTTGGAATAAGAATATAATTTTTCATTTGAAAAAGAAATAGTTTTTATTTTTAAATAAATTATTTTTTTTGTGAATAATCTTGTTTTTTAAAAGTGAAATTTATAAATTTAATGAAGTTAAATCGAAAAAATAAACAACATTTTTGGATTTCTCAAAAAAAGGTTTATTTTTAGGTGAATAGTAAATTACAGTTTTTACAAATACCTTGATCTTTATAACCTCATCATGATAGAATCATAAATTAAAAATTTATGTAAACTTTTTATCAAACAAAAATATATTTATAAAAGTCAAATAATGAATTTAAAAAATACCATGTTGAACTAATAAATCTAGGTTTGACACTTTGGAACCTAAAATATATTTTTGATTCTTTTCATTTAATTAATTATTTATAAAGAACCACTCAATTTTGGGTTTCTTTTAAAGTTAAAAAAATAATTTTTGTTTAATAATAAAAAAATAAATATCATGATAATCAATACTACCCATGATTTTGGTGTAAATTCATTTTTATGCTTAAAAAATGCATTTTCCTAAATATAGTTTTTTTGTGTTAAGCATACTTATATTAAAATTAATTTTTATCACCTCTAGAACTTAAATATTGTAAAATGGTTTTCATATTTTGAATTATAATTTCCAAATTATATAATAAAATCCATTTCATTTTTATTTATAAAAATAATTTATCTAGGTAAAAGTTAGCCACCTTGATAAAATCTAAAATGTGGTAAAATGTAATCTAAATGATAATGGAACTAATATCATAAAAAATTTCTCAATTAAATTAGATGAGTTGATTATAAACCCCAGTTATAATATTGTTTAAATTGGGATAATTTTGTTCCACTTACTTTGAAAATGGAATTTATTTTATTTTAATGTTATAATTATTTTTAAAAATGCCACCCTCACCTATAAAGGGACACCTTCACCAACCAACTTATTTTCACACCTAAAGCTTATTATCTTTACCAAAATATTCCCAAGCCTCTCCCTAATACTCTTTTCCATATCATAGAGGTCCTGGTATCCTCAAAAGACCAATATAAGAGGGATTAATGATTGGTTTAAGGGAGGATACCAAAGGAAAAGGTAATTGTATTAAAAGAGTTCTTTTAAGTTTATTTCTTCTTATACCTTATAACACTCATTTCAATATGAGTGTTTTAATTTCAAGAGGAATTTGAAATTTTCGTTTAGTGGATGGGATTGATTTTTATTCAAGGTTCAGAATATAATTATATGGTCATGAGCACCTCAAATAGGTGTTTTTGCATGTGGACGGAGGCGGGAATGGAGGTCAAAACTAGCGAGCAGCCTCAAGAAGATTCCGGGATAACCATGGATGCATTCTATAGATACCATCTAGTTGATTGTCTAGACAGTGGAACCTATATTCTGTAAGAGACCAATATCTATCAGTTGGATAGTACCGGCTAGCTGATGGGATTAAAAGGGGTAAAATAACCTTTCTCCCCTTGGACTTAAAAGGGGGGAAACCCCTCTTATTTTGAAACATCCTAACCCAACATCCACTAAACTGATGCTCTGATCCAGTTCACCATGAGGCCTTAAGTGAGCCTCCCCATACTCCATAGGATTCCAATTATTAGTAGGGTCCTAGGGTGTGAAAGTGGGGAGACTATGACCTAATATCAGAGTAAGAAAACAATAGAAATAACTATGTATCATACACAACAGTAAATATACATGTTCCAAAATAAGTAAATAAACTAAAATAGAACATGCTGTAATAGTAAATGGAAATACTATAAAATTCCGAATATCTATTCCATACATACAACACTGGTCACCCACTATACTGACCATACATATACAAGAGAACAAAATAAACTGAAATAAAAGTATAGGTCTCTACTACTAACTCTGACCCAGACTACATAACTAGTCTCTAAAAACCATCAAACTATGTCTACATAATCAGAATAACCCCTATGAGAAGCTCCACTTGATCATTCAACTATGGTCCCCATCCCTATCTACCATGAAATCCGTGCTCAAACTTAAAAGTAGATATAAGGTCTACACACATACCAAGATTCCTGTTAAGCGGTAAGAAATAATCTCAGTAGACCACTCTACTAACAAACCTATAAAATATGCTTCCATAAGTTCATGCAAACGCATTATGCTCAGCCTATCTGAGACTCAACTGAAAAGATAAGTAAATATAATAATCATGAAACCACAGTCAAACCCCAGTTCTATAATCCTGGTCAACTAGACAATTGTTATCATGAATATCCATATTTATGTACTTATATATGTATATTACCATACCTATACATATATAAATAAATATTAGTATACATGAGTAAAATTAAATAAATTACATAAAACTAAAACAATATAATCCTTGGGTCTATAACCTTGATCTCCTAGACATCCTATGCAAAAGAATTGAGCTGGAAATCATGCTACTCAAGACATTGATCATTAATTTAATCTACGGGTTTGTAATCCAAAACGATATATACCTTCTTCATCCAGTACTGAAAATGTCTCTGAGCAAGTTACGCCACCACAAGGGGATACTCGTCCTAACTCTAGGTTCACCCATACACACCTCTAATAACTATAAAGTAGGATTCCAGAGAAGTAAATCTATACATCCTATACATGGACAAGTGTTAGATTCCATGCCGCTCATTTCATGTAAACCCAGTTCAATGTTTAAGCCCTAGGTATCGGTCCGTAGGTGGTCCTGACATTACGACTCAGATGAACCCTAAGGGTTTTACCCTTAAGCGATCTGTAAAGAGAGATCACCAGTGAGATGTCATGCCCACCCCTCGAGATCCATATGTGGATGAAATTCCCAATATTAATCATAGGTGTGAGATTCCATTCTCAACCACCCTGATACAGAAAAACATCTCATAATCTTGGTCCCAGAGATCATGCCTGGAGACCCTAATCATATGAAAAATCGAGGAGTACATAGTCATCCTCTAAAATCCATAGGTCTAGGGGAGTGTAATCATCCTCTATAGACCACAAGTCAAGGAGAGAGTTATCATTCATCGACAATTCCATGTTGCGGAGAGCATAATCATTCTCATCATATAACAAGCCGAGGAGTGCAGAATCATTCTCATCACTCGGGAGAGAATAATCATCCATGAGTATCATTACTAGGGATTCCATGCTCATATATCATAAATATAGCCCCAAAATATGGATCCTATGAAGTACTTACAGAAATCTAAGTAGTTTAATAATCAAATATACGGCTCAACAACCAAAACCCAGGTAATACATCGGGATATACAAATAATAAAACAATAACATGGCTCAGAAACTAGATCCTATGAAAGAACATATGGGAATACCAAAAGGAAATAAGATACATCCCGTCAGGATCAATAACCACCAAACATGAGGAACCTCTGGTAATCATCACTACATCCACAGTAAACATATGAATATATAAATAAAATATTGATGGTGTCTGAATACCTAAACCCAACACTACTTCCACAACCCCATGGGATTACAAGTTCTACAGGGGTTATAAAATGAAACTTACTACTATCTCTACCTGAACCCCCAATGCACTGACTTAGGGTCGATCAAACATTAGGCCCCCACTGGGTCCCTCAATCCAAACACAAAGGGGAATCCTACTTTGGATCCTTGAGGTCTACACATAAGAGAAGGAATTCTACTTTGGATTCTTAACTGGAAGGTTAAGGGAGGAATTCTATATGGGATCCTTGAATTAAAAGTCAACATAGGTATCCTATAAGGGATTATCAAAGCGATACATAGGTAAACGGATTATACTAGGGATTCCATAGGTCCACATGTAATAAAAGGAATCCTATAGCGTACCCCTAGTAATAGGAAGAAGGTACATGCATCCTACATGGGATCCTCTAGGTCGAAACATAAGCAGTTGAATCCTACAGGGGATCCTTGAAAAAACTAGTCTCAAAACTTCTTAGGAATGAAGGGAACATATATCAAGGTATACACACTCAAGGGGAAGATAAATGGCATCAGTAACAAGATATATCTTATGAATCATCTCATATCAAAGGTTAAACCCTCAAGAGACAACTGAATTTGATAACTGGAGAAATAACCTCTCTATTTAGATAAAATTATTGAAACACCTCCCAGAAGTCTTCAAACCACCATAAGGGTTTTGCCATCACAATCTATATGGAAATATACTCAGAATGGACTAATTTGGAGTCCAATTATGACTCATGGTAAAAAAGATATGAAATACCCTCAAAGGGTAGAAAAGGAGGAGTACACATCATGTGTACCCTAGTACATGATGTGTACCCTCAAGGCCCCACCTGGGAGTGTACTCCAACTAGACTTGGTGTGTAAATACCAAAGTAAATGGAGTGTTCATCCTATATATGGTGTGCACCATGCATGGGGTAAATTCTTGTGTACCTCAAATGGTCTGTCCATGTACTAGTCCTGGCCATGTAACTTTATACGAAGTATAACCCACATAGGTTCTAGCTATGTACATTACACAACATGTTCCCCTTACATAAGCAGCCTGGTTGGGTACTCAGCTACATAGCTCAGTCCCTATAAATGGCATGTATAACCCATACATGGAGTGTAATTAAAAATGGTAATATTCCCCAAATAGGAAGAATACACGTTGTGTGTTCCCTCAACCACATGCCATGTAGGCTATTTTTCTCGAACAAAAGTGCTTTGAAATGCCTTAAACCCACGCTTTCTCCCCACAAACAAAAGAACAAACCATGATGGGTAATAAGAAAGAATAAAAGGGGGATAAAACATTAAAAATGATAAATATAAAATGATCTATGGTGAAAATTCAAAAATTCCTACCTTTTGGTGGAATCCGCTGATGTTTTTCCCATTCTCACAGTCTATGGTTGTCACACGATGATTCGACACGTCCCAAGCTCCATGGAAGCCCCTATCTTCCCCTATCTCTCTTTCTCTCTCTCCATCTCCCATTTTCTCTCTTGGTCACATAATGAAGGAGGTATTGAGGGGATGTACATGAGAATACAAGGGATAAAGGAAGAAAATAAAAAGAAAAGAAAGAAAAGGAAGAAAAAGAAAAAGAAAAGAAAAAGCGGCCCGGTCTGACCCATATGTCCAAACTGAGTTTATGCCTCACCTAGGATAAAATCACCATTATGGAATCAATGGATAAGAAACAATATAAATATGATGCTCTATTCAAATGATATCACTGAATGAACTTGTGAGAATAAATTAATATTTAATTTATTAAATATTGAATATTAATTATTCTGCTAAAATTTTAACAGCTCAAATTCCCACCAAAATCCCATCCTAGGTTGAACACCCTATTTTGGGATTAACATAGTAGTCATAAAAATTATCCGAGATCATCTGCAAGAAGAAAAATACCATTTTACCCCTTACAAGCATCTGAAAGAAAAAATTCAAACCTTTTATCAAAATTCAAGTTTATAAAAACACGAGTTGTCACAACCTCCCCAATATAAACCTTCTCATCCCTGAGAATATTGGTGGTAAGAATAGAATCCATGCTCCCAACCTGAAAATCTGTACAATAATCTATCTTGATTGTCTGATGACCAATCTCATATCACTAACAACTATCTCCTACATGGAATAAATTTTAATACGACTAATCTAGTACTTCCCACCAAGGAATACCCTTATCATTGTCTCAACCAGACTATGAGATCAACGACCCATGAAAAATTCTGGATTTTAATTGAAAATGGGGGCCACCATCCTCAAATGGCCAATGGTGCACTCTCCACCATATGGATTACCTTATACCCTTTCTTGAGCATAACCACAATAGGTTTCCTTCCTCAACAAGGGAAGAACATTTAAAAGAAAAGAAGCTTGACATAGAGTTGATACTATCTCAATGTACTCAAGATGAATTCAAGATAGAGATTGATTTTCTCTAACCAGAAGTACATGAAGATACCAAAAATGACATGTATAGATCTTCTGATCCACACTCACATAATAACATGATACACCCACCTTTAACCAACACCTAACACCATATCTATGTAAAAAGTGTGTCTAGGTCCTGCCACAAGTCAAATATCTTATGGTACTCAATCCATTTATGATGTAACCTCTACCACAGAGGGAAATTCATTATTTAACCAAAACTCCATGAAACCATGCCATGAAAAGTCTTGAAAACATTGATCCTCAACTCGCATACGACCACTCACCTATTTACAACATAAACAGCACCACGCGCAACCATAATCCTACATGAAAAATGGGGGTTCAAAACCCATTGGGCATAGGTTACTGTAGCGGTACTGTAGCAGTGGTGGTACTATAGATCGACAGGTACTATAGTGGTGGAAGGGCATTGTAGCAGCAGCGGTATTGTGTGGGTACTGTTGCAGGCGGGTTACTATTCACAGAATGGGTATTGGGCCAAATATTTGGGTCTGGGGGCTATGTAATGGGCTACATGCCCACTAGGTCTTCGAGCTATGTAATGGGCCTCCCTCTACCCAGTTAAAAAGAGTCCTTTTCTTTGATTTAATAATAAAATGAGGCTTTAGCCCCAACCTTAAAAAAAACTCGACTCACACTCTAGTAAGTCATCCAACACAAGGATAGACAAACCATGCTACACGGTATGCCAGTTTCATTAATCTAGAATATCTCTTGGAACTAATATTCAAAATTAGGCACCTCACATGTGCCATGATTTATTTCATTAAATCTAATCACCCGACATCATTCCAGTCATGAGTGTCTATCCACGCTATGACTACATTAGCAACAACAAAAACACTGGTCGGCCAGGACATAAACTAGAGCAATCCTTCCCATATAAGCCAGTATTGATACCAAAGAACCCCATGTATGTGTCAAAATATGAAGGAATCAAATTGTATATAATGAAAAAACAATAGAACCTACTTTGGATTGTTCACAAATGAGCACATTATCGATCTCACTGCCTAAAAAGAAACCCAAAACCCTGGGCCAACCTCTCATGTAGGGTTACCTAAAAAAGTGAAAAGTTGGCCTATAATGATCTGATTTAAAAATAAGGGCCTCTAGATATCCCACATAGCCCTAAAGATCAGGTCTCACAACTGGGTCACAAGGTCTAACCACCTATCCCAAAAGGTAAAACCAATCTAAAGAAGGTAAAGATCACAATGATCTACGAGAGTCAAAAATACCAACAAGGCCTATAACACCCCAAACATTTTATGGTATGTTTATCTTAAATACTTTAAATTCATTAGATAACTTATATTGTATGAAGAACTGACTATCTTTGAAACAAAAAATGGTTATTTATAGGATATAGTCATAACCTATCCATTAAAATTAAATTTTCCACTTATGTGTTTTGAATTTTGAAAAATGGACATACATGTTTGTGATCTAGGTGATATTTGGGGTCTGATAGAATCAACTTAATTTTTAGTGAATAGTAACATAACCTTATGAATATTAACTTACACTTATGAATAATAACATACCCTTATGAATAGTAATATGACCCTTATAAATGGTAACCTTACCCATGAAAGTATAAATAAAATTTAGGCACCTTAAAAATGAAGGTGAATGTTTTAAGTGTTGGTATTTTCCGATTAAATGATGGTTTTAATTAAAAATTAAATTTATCTTATTTAGAAAATTATTTTCAAAAAATGGAGTTCATTTTTGGATTTTACATGTTGAAAAATGGTTACGGTGAATTTTTGGGATTTTTCTAAAATACTTGAATTTTTGATGAATAGTAAAATACGATAATTTACTGTATATATACATTTTGAGATAAATACACTATTTCTTGAATCATGGATGATGTAATCAACTATTATTTATAAATCACATTCACTTTTTACTATTCTTGGTTACAATAATCAATAATATTGTTTATCTTGATCAAAATAATAAAATAATGAATAAAATATTGAGAAATCACTCCTCTTCTACACTATATAAACCACCCCTCACCCCACTTCCTCTCACACCACTCAAGAGTTGATCCTTGCCTAATTTATTCCAAATACTCTTCCCAAGACCTCCACCCATGTTTAAGAACTACTGGTATCACCAAAAGTCCAAAAAATGCCTTAAGAAAATTCTCAAGGAGTACTCAAGAGGTAAACCTGTCTTCCTTTTCCTTTCAACTTCTTTTATAAGTTCCAATATTTTGTTGATCTCTATTAATATTCCATAATACATATTCTATGATAATTATAGTACCTTAAATTTACTATAATTCTATTATTATATTGGAATATTTCATCATCATCTCTCTTTCCCCCTCATCTTAAACTTGAGATGTGTTGATTTATCACATTCAAGGATGACGAGTTTTAAATTTCTATTACCATTTAAAATTTTTGTCATGAAACCATTTTTATGATTTAACCAGATCATAATATATTTAATATATCCTATTTAATGTTATGTAATCATTTTTTTACATGTGGTATTTAATTATAAAACAAAATGAGTTGTGGTGATCGATAAACCATCAAAATAATCCAAGCATTTATCATTAAAATTTTATATAATGAATCATACTCTCCCAAAATAAACAAAGTATTTATATGATAATTTAAACTTCTAGATGATCATTAATAAATCATAAATTCAATTCTGTATTTCAACTTCCATGAACTTCTATACTCTTACACAAGCGAACCAAATGTGAAAACTAAGAAAACATGCACTCCCAAAAGATGAAATTGAATCTATAAACCCATATAAAAGGCCATAAATGACTTAATGAGAATATAATTAATAAAATAAATGTATATAAGGTTATTAATTCATTAATTAATGGATTTAATTTGACTATCTAGGGAATTAAGATCAAAGGAAGAACACATTCAAGCATAAGGTAAGTGGTTTCTCATATCACTTTTATTTTTGTGATATTTCCATTGTTCACCACTTATTTATTGTATGTGGTGTATGTTTACTACCATTTGATATATAATATAATTATTCTATTTATATTCATGGTTTTTAGTGATTCACTTAATTAATATTAACTCGACTGATTACAATGTTGTAGGGGACTTTATTTCAATTTCCATTTCATTATGATTTACTTGGTATTATGCACCTAATCATTCTTATGTAGTGTGACTAATAAACCTTTGAGATCATTTATCATTTTAAATTATAATTAAATTATATATACATATTCTTGTAACATTTATATAGTTATTTTCTTATCCATATACCATTTTACATATGATTTTTATGTGGAATGTTGCTTTAACTGTGTAAATATTGGTGAATCTGTATCCTATACTCAATATGGATATTGAGAAGACATATTGATCTTGTATTAAATATTTTTATAAAGAATTATTTGGACTATAAGTTATGGGAAGGGCCCACTATGACCCCTCAATGCATCAACTGGTCTCATGAGACAAATCAATTGGAGACAAACCCTTTGAGTTTGTTTCAAAAAATCATACAGGTTTCTACCCATAGACTTAAACCATATTTATGGAATAATGGTTCATGTTCTAGATACATGATGTCCAATGAATAAGAATTATCTTTATTTAGTATCCATTTTTTAATTTCCATGAGTTTTTCACTATAAAAAAATATATTGATGCATTTTTTATTCTCAACTTATCAATGGCATGTTTTTCATTTATTCACCATGACTTATTAGTAATGTCTAATTGTTTATGATCCACCTATTGTTGGTTCATGATTATACTATGTGTAACCATTACTGAGCAGTTGATCTCACCCTTATTATGTTACCTTTACCCAGGTTATGTGGAAGAGAACCTTGAATAATCTTTCAAGGAGATATTTTATTTTAGTTTATTATGTATCATGTTGTTTTATATATTTACAAATGCACTATGGGTATCATTTATATAATTTGGTATTCCAAAAATACTAAACTAATCAGACCTTCAGGATTTGATTTCTTATAATCATGCTAATATAATAACACAATGCATCAGCTCCCGGCTTCTGGGTTTATGGCATTATAGTGGGTATCAGAGGAAGTTTAACAACAACCTTGGAAAATATATTTAGGAAACATAGTTTAGAGGAAATAACCCTAAGATAGACTTTGAGGATAAGAATAAAGTAACATCTTATAATTTTTGTAAGTAGAGATTATGTGGGTATTCTTAGAAATAAATCCCCATCTAGATACTACAAGTGGACATGGTTCTGGTACATATGTACCTAGGAGTAACAACTATGACAAGGATTTTCAGGATTGACCAGGGTATCCTGGTACACAAAAACACGCCTTACCACACACCTAGTTTGACACTTCCAGGGGATATTCTTAAGATAATTCATATTTTCTTTACAAACCATTATAAAGGATTTAAAAGTAAATAGAAACCATGTGTATAATTATGTCTGCTAGTTTGAAATTATGAATTATGACCTAATTTAGCATATTTCATTGTTTAGTGGTGGCACCTAATAAAATAAAGGGAATCAATACCTTTAGAAAATTTAGGGATTGACCTACTGATCAGGTCATTGTAGTCAGTGTTGGATCAGATCAGATCATGACCATATTGGGATAACTTACTTAGGCTATGATGGATAACAATGCTACTTCTGTATTAGATTGTTTCATGCGATAGAAGCCCCCATTTTTTAGTGGGAATACTAATCCTGTGGTAGCAGAGTAGTGGGTAAAGTCCCTTGAAAATATATTTCTAGCATTAAGATGCAATGAAAATGAAAAGGTAGTACTGGAAGTATATTTCCTCAAGGGTGATGATGATCAATAGTGGTCCTTGATCTAGAATACAACGGAGGAAGACGAAATAGAAGATATGGAATGGAGAACTTTTAAAGAAATATTATTCGACAAATATTTCCCTCCTGAATAATGAACTGAAATGAAGAGTAAATTCCTTAGCTTAAAGAAAAGGGAATAAGAGAGTGTTGCCGAGTATGAGGATACCTTCACAAGATTATCCAGGTATGCTATAGATTACGTACGTGATTCGGAAGACAAGATTGATCATTTCTTTTAAGGTCATAAGCAAAGTCTTTGAAGGGAACTGGATTCTCAAACATTTTCATAATATGATGAAATTGTATTAAGTGGTATCAAAATAGAGAAGGAAATTTATAAGCCAAATTTGTTCAATGGAAACCAAAATAATAAGTGGTACTCTAATAACCATGAAAAAGATGAAGTGCCAAAGAAGAAGAAGGGAACAATACAATTCCCATTATGGGATAACTATAGAAAGAATCATCCCAGGAAATGCTTGAAAGGAATGAGAATTTTCTATAAGTGTGGATAAAAGAGTCATCAATCTAATGAATTCAAGGAGAATAAACAAGTAAATGAAATTAAATGATAAAATTGTAGAGATATGGGACAATATGAAAATGAGTGACCTAAGCACCAAGGAAACTTTCATTTGAAAAGTCCATGAGAGAAAAGGAAAGCTTATGCAATTACAACCGCAGAGGTTGAAGTTTCTAATGATGTGGTGGAAGGTACTTTAATTGTTTCCTCAAACTTAGACAATGAATTATTTGATTCTGAATCATTTCATTCATTTATATCTTCCAATTTTCCAAGAAAATTAGATATTTCTAATTTGATTTAATAAATTAATTTTAAGTCAAAACTCTTAAGGGATGTATCATTACAATAAATATGTGTCGGTCAGTCTCTCTTGTGACACATAAATGTACTTTAGTTGCTGACCTTATCATCATACCTATGATTGGATTTGATATAATTCTTGGTATGAATTAGCTTTCAAATTGTGATGTGAAAATCTATTTCAAGAAGAAGGAAGTTAAATTTTTTTAGAATGATGTAGAATCCCTTATCATTAGAGTAGAAACATAATCATCTAGATCTTATACAGATCCACCTTCAGTAGCTCTTCTAAATGAAATTATTGTGGAGGAAGAGAAAAAATAATCTATGGATATTCAAATTGAAGATGTACCTATTGTGCAAAAATTCATTTATTTTTTTCCAGAGGTTTTACCTGGACACCCTCCAAAGCAGGAAGTTGAGTTCTCTATTGATTTAATTCATGGTGCAAGACCTATATCAAAGGATCCTTATAGAATGAGAACTGTGGAATTAATAGAACTCAAGAAACAATAAGATAAATTTAGTGATAAATGATTTATCTTCCCCAGTGTTTCTCCATGGGGAGCCCCTATTCTCTTTGTCAAAAAGAAAGATGGATCTATGAGGTTGTGCATTGACTACAAGGAAATAAATGTTATTATAGTAAAGAAAAAGTATCCTCTTACTCGCATTGATGATTTATTTGATCAAATTCATGGAGCCCAATATTTTTTAAAGATTGACCTTCGATCTAGATATCATCAGTTGTGTGTGAGGAAGAAAGATATTCCTAAGACAACATTTTGAACCAGGTATGGGCATTACGAGTTTACAGTAATTTTTTTGACTGATTAATACACCCTCTATTTTCATAGATCTAATGAATAGGCTTTTTAAGGAATATCTTAATGATTTTTTTGTGGTATTTATCAATGATATCTCAGTATACTTCAAAAGCTACGAAGACCATGAGAATCAATTGCGGATCATTCTAAAAACTCTTAGAAGGAATGAATTACATGGTAAGGTTAGCAAGTGTGAATTTTGGCTTCAATAATTTTATTTTCTTGGCCATATTGTCTCTAAGTATGGAATCTTAGTTGATCCTGTGAAGAAAAAAGCTATCCAATAATTACCCATGCCAATGAACATAATCGAGGTTCATAGTTTTATTGACTTAGTAGGTACTATTTGTGTTTCATTCAGAATTTCACCTTATTGGATAACCCACTAACCAAGCTCACACATAAAGGGGTTAAGTTTGTATAAAAAAAAGAATGTACAGAATTCTTTGAAGAATTGAAAATAAGATTGTTCAATGCTTCAATTTTGACTCTTCCCTATGGAAATGATGGATTTGTGATATATAGTGATGCATTAAAGAATAGACTAGGTTGCATCCTTAAGAAAAATGATAAAGTTATTGATTATGCATCAAGGTAGTTGAAGAATCATGAGTAAAATTATCCAACTCATGATATTGAGTTAGAAACTGTAATCTTTGCTTTGAAAATATGGAGACATTATCTCTATGGTGAAAGATGTGAGATGTATACAGATCACAAGAGTTTGAAATAAATTTTTACAAAAAAATAACTCAACATGAGGAAAATTATATGGCTCAAGTTACTCAAATATTATGATTTTTCAATACAATACCACCTAGGAAAGGAAAATAATGTGGCAGATGCATTAAGCAGGAAATATTATAGACTTCTGACCCAAATGAGGATTGATAGAGATCCTATATTTGTGGATCTAATAAATATGGATATGGAAATTATTGAGGAAGGGGAAACATCTTTCCTTTTTCAAATGATTTATAAACCATATTTAATAGAGAAGATAAAAATCTTTTAATCTGATGATGAGAATATACAAAAGAAAATTAAAGATGTTATGGATGGAATATTGGTAGAATTTTTGTATGAGGATTGAGTTTTAAAATTTGGAAGGAGGTTATGCATTCCATCAGTACCTGAGCTAAAAAGGAAACTATTAGAGGAATATCATAGCTCAAATTTCTACATACAACATGGTAGCACCAATATGAATAGAGATCTGAAGGAACATTTTTGGTGGGTAAAATGAAGCATGAAATTGCTGACTATGTGTCAAGCTGTCTAGTTTTTCAAAAAGTGAAGGCTGAGAGACAACATACTAGAGGGGTTATCAAACCTCTTTCTATTCCTATGTGGAAGTGGAATGACATTATGATGGAATTTATCATAGGACTACCAAGGACCCCTAGAAGGAATGATGTAATATGGGTAATTGTTGATCGTCTTACAAAATTGGCACATTTCCTTGGTATGAGAGAGGATTTAACACTTGAGTGCATGGAAAGACTTTATATTAAAGTTTTAATACTTCATAGTGAACCTCTATCGATTGTGTCTGATCGAGACACCCAATTTACATCAAAATTCTGGAAAATTCTCCATAAATGTTTGGCTACTGAGCTTCATATGAGTACTACTTATCACCCCCAAACCGATGGATAGTCTGAAAGGACTATTAAAACACTGAAAGACATGTTGATATCATGCTCTCTTGACTTTCAAGGTATATGGTATCAATACTTACCTTTGGTGGAATTTTACTACAATAATAATTCCCATTATATCATTAAAATGGCGCCATATGAAGCATTATATGGAAAGAGGTGTCTAACTCCAACATGTTGGGATGAAGTTGGGAAGAGGAAACTTATAGGCCCAGAACTTATTAAAGATACAACTGAAAAGGTAAATAAAATTCAGGCCTATATTAAAGTTTCCCAAAGTAGGAAAAAGAGTTATGCTGACAACCGAATAAAGGATTTAGAATTTCGAGTGGGAGATCATGTCTTTCTAAAAGTATCTCTATGGAAGGGTGTCTTAAGGTTCAGTAAGAAAGGGAAACTGACACTAAAAAAATGACCACTGTAGAAGGGGTTATTTTTGACTTTAGAAGGGATAATAACCCCTTCTAAAGACATTAGCAGCGGTTATGAGAAACCGTCGCTAATGTCCCTGCATATTGTTAGTAGAGGAGGTTTTGAGTAAGCACTGGTAAGTGTTTAATGAATTTAACGGCAGTTACATTAGAGGGGGTTTAAACCCCCTATAATGTTTTCCATAATTTACCACAAATGGTTGTCATTAGTGGCGGTTATAACCCCACCCTCCTATAATAGAGCGATTAGAGGCGGTTAAAACAACCCCTAATTGTTTATTGCATTAGGGGTGGTTTTACACAACCGCCCCTAATGTTTCTCTTTTTTTAAAGAATAAATTTCCCCAATTAACTCCTGTGCGTGTCCCCAGCCTGCCCTATTCCTCATTCCCCCTCCAGTCCCTGCCACCCCTCTCCTGTGCATCTCCTTTGTGTGTCCTCCCACTGGTGTCTCATTCTCTCTCTGTCTCGCATCCCTCGGTCTCTTGTGTGTCCGTCTGTCCCCTTGGTGTCTCGGTCTATACCCCAGTCCCCTCGGTGTCTCGATCTGTACCCCGGTCTGTCTCAGTATGTCTGTCCCCTGGTGTATCGGTCTGTCTGTCCCCCAGTCCCCGGTCCCAGGTCCTCATGTGTGTCTGTTTGTCCCCTCGGTGTCTCGGTCTATCCCTCGGTCTGTCTTGGTCTGTCTCTCCCCCAGTCCTCAGTCCCAAGTCCTCGTGTGTGTCGTCTGTCCCCCAACCCCATTCCCCCATCCTCAGTGTGTCTCAATCTGCCCGTCTGTCCCCCGCGGTCCCCCGTCATCATTGTGTCTCGGTCTATCCCCCACGGTTCCCTATGTCTGTTCATCCCCAAGTCTCCCCGCATGTGTGTCCCGGTCTCGCCCTGCCCCCGGTCTCCCCCCTGTGAGTGTCCCAGTCCATCCCCGATCTCCTCTGTGAGAAATCAGAGGGCTTCTAAAATGTAGTTCCATATGGGATTCGAACCTCACTTCTCACGGTATAAAGAAAGCGCCTATTCCAGTGCCCCAAGTCTAATTTTGTTTATACGGTACATATATTATTCTATTTATATATATTAATAAGTTTATTAAAATATAAATTATTAGCATAATATATTTAAATACATATAATAAGTTTATTAAAATGTGCATATATATTAATAAACATATATATATATATATTAACAAATTTACACGTAATTTATATATTATTGTATTTATATATATTAATAAGTTTATTAAAATAAAAATTATTAAAACAATATATTTAAATACATATAATAAGTTTATTAAAATAAAAATATATATTAATAAATATATATATATATATTAAAAAATTTACACATATAATTTATATATTATTGTATTTATATATATTAATAACTTTATTAAGATAAACATTATTTGCATAATATATTTAAATAAATTAATTAAATAACATGTATCTATATTTATATAAATATAAATATATATGTACATATATTTTCTGCACACCTCTATAAACTATATATTTACATATGTTTAAATAAAATTATGTATCTATGTATTTAAAAATATATTTATATCAAACACACACAAACACAAATTTTTATATATATATTTATTTGTAATTGTTTTTATTTATTTGAATACATGTATATTTTATATATATATATATATATTACCCAAATATATTATGAATATATATATATATACATATTATATTTATATGTATACAATTTAAATATATATATTACATATTTATATGAATATAATATATTATACATTTTATAAATACATTCATATATGTATACAATATATACTATATATATTAATAATTTTTTTAAGAAAATAGTAGGGGTTCACAACCCCTCTGATCTCTTAAATTAGAGGGGGTTTGAAAACCCCTTCTAATGTAAGACATTAGCGGGGGTTCAAGAGGGGGTTTTCAACCCCCACTATTTTCTTAAAAAAACAAATTTTGTATGACACACACACACACACGTATAACACCTCTAAAATCCAACTGAATATGTGTGTATGTGTGTATCACCTCTAACTGAATATATAGTTCCTGTAACTAAATATACAATGCTACTGATTATTAAAGCAACAACAATTTTAACAAAATCATCTCTAAAATCTAGCTACATATTAAAAAAATGCTAAAAATTTTAGAGGGGGTTGTGAACTCCCTCTAAATTCGATAATTAAAGGGGGTTGTGCAGAACCCCCTCTAATGTTATAGAAAATGAGTTTAGAGGGGGTTGTGTATAACCCCCTCTAAATAACCCCCCTCTAATGTACTGTTTTTTTGTAGTGTGAGCCTGAGGTACATCAGACCAATCAAAATTCTAGAAAGAATTGGAGCTATAGCTTACTGTTTAATAATTCCACCAAGTCTCTCCAAAGTTCATAATTTTTTCAACGTGTTGCTGTTAAATAAATACATGCCAGACCCAAGGCACGTACTAATCTATGAATAAATAGAGCTGGAACCTGATGCATCATACTCTGAAGAGCCTATCGGGATTCTTAACACAAGGGAGTATGTATGGAGAAATTGGACAACTCGACTGGTAAAGGTTCTCTGAAGAAACCATTAAATAGAGGAAGTGATGTGGGAAATAGAGGATGTTATGAAGAATAACCACCCACATCTTTTTAAAGGTATTTATACATGAAAAATTTCGAGGACAAAATTTCTAAATGTGGGAAGAATATAACACCCCAAACTTTTTATGATATGTTTCTTTTAAATAATTTTAATTTATTAGATAAATTATATTTCATGAATCACTGAGTATTTGTGAAACAACACTTAGTTATTTATAGGATATATTCATAAACTAGCCATTAAATGTAAAATTTCAACTTCTGTGTTTTGAATTTCGAAAAACGGACATACACAGTTGCGATCAGGGTGATATTTGGAGTATAATAGAATCAACTTAATTTTCGATGAATAGTAACTTACCCTTATGAATAGTAACTTACCATTATGAATAGTAACCTACCATTATGAATAGTAATATGAGCCTTATAAATGGTAACCTTTCCCATGAAAGTGTAAATAAAATTTAGGCAGCTTAAAAATGAAGGTGAATATTTTAAGCGTTGGTATTTTTCGATTAAATATTGATTTTAATTAAAAATTAATTTTCTCATATTTAGAAAATTATTCTCTAAAAATGGAGTTAATTTTTGGATTCTACATGTCAAAAAATGGTTATGGTGATTTTTTTGGATTTTTCTGAAATACTTGAATTTTGATGAATAGTAAAATACAATAATTTACCATATATATACATTTTGAGATAATACACTATTCATTGAATCATGTCTGATGTAAGAAAACAGTAGTTTGAACTCACATGCACTTGTTACTTTTCTTGGTCACAATAATCAATACTATTTCTTATCTTGAGTAAAATAACAAAATAATGAATAAAATATTGAGAAATCACTCCTCTCCTCCACTATATAAACCACCCCTCACCCCCTCTTCCTCTCACACCACTCAAGATTTTATCCTTTCCTAATTTATTCAAAATACTCTTCACAAGACCTCCTCCCACTTCCAAGACCTTATGGTATCACAAAAAGGCAAAAAACAAAGTCCTTAAGATGATTCTCAAGAAGGAGTACTCAAGAGGTAAACCACTCCCCCTTTTCCTTTCAACTTCGTTTACAAGTTACATTATTTTGTTTCTCTCCCTCCATATCCCATCATTTAAATGATATGATAATTCTATTAAATTACATGTAATATAATTATATTTTTCTAAAAGAATATTTAATTATCATCTCTCTTTCCCCCTCCTCTTATACTAAAAATGAAACCACCGCCCATGATGTGTTGATTTATCACATTCAAGGATGACAAGTTATCAATTTATATTAACATATTGAATTCTGGTCATGAAACCATTTTTATGGTTTGAAAAGATAATAATATATGTAATATATCCTATTTAATGTTTCAATTTACATGAACTTCCATACTCTTATACAAGCGAACCAAACGTGAAAACTAAGAAAACATGCACTCCCAAAAGATGAAATTGAATCTCTAAACCCATATAAAAGGCCATAAATGATCTTAATGAGGATATAATGAATCAAATACATGTAGATAAGGTTATTAATTTAAAAATTAATGTATTTAATTTGACTATCCAGGACATTAAGATCAACGGAAGAACACATTCTGGCATAAGGTATGGGGTTTCTCATCTCACTTTTATTTCCGTGAGACTTCCATTGTTCGCAACTTATTTATTATTTGTGGTGTATGTTTACAATAATTTTATATATAATATCATGATTATATTTATATTCATTTTATTCATTGATTCACTTGATGAATATTAACTCGATTGATTTCATTGTTGTAAGGAACTTTGTTTCAATTTCCATTTCCTTGTGATTTACTTGCTATTGTGCACCTAATAATTCTTATTTGGTGTGAATAATACCTCTTTGAGATAATTTTTCATTTGAAATTGTAATTAAATTATATATCCATATTCTTGTAACATGTATATGATTATTTTCTTAGCCGTATACCATTTTACATACAGTGTTTATGTGGAATGTTGTTTTAACAGTGGAAATATTGGTGAATCTGTATCCTCTACTCAATATGGATATTGAGAAGGAATATTGTTCTTGTATTAAATATTTTTATAAATAATTATTTGTAATGGAAGTGATAGGAGGGGCCCGCTATATCCCCTCGATGCATCGACATGTCTCAAGAGATAAATCGGTTGGTAAAAAACCCTTCGAGTTTGTTTCCAAAAATCAGATGGGTTTCTACCCACAGAATTAAACCATATCAACGGTATAATGGTTCATGTTCCAAATACATGGGGTCCAAATAATAAGAATTCTATTTATTCATTATCCAGTTTTTATTTTCCATGAGTTTTTCACTATGATAAAATCTATATATTTATTAATTATTCTCAGCTTATTGATGGAATGTGTTTTCATTTAATCACCATGCCTTATTAGTTATGTATGATTGTTTATGATCCACCTATAATTGATTCATGATTCCACTATGTGTAACCCTTACTGACCATTTGAGATCACCCTTATTATTTTTCCTTTTCCCAGGTTATGAATAAGTGAACCTTGAATAAGCTTTCAAGGAGACAGTTTGTTTTAGTTTATTATATATCATGTTTTTTTCTATCTTTCTAAATGTACTATGTGGATCATTTATATAATCTTGTCTCACAAAAATACTAAAGTAATTGGATATTTGGGATTTTATTTCTTATAATAATGCCAATATAATAATATAATTCACTAGCTCTGGGATTTTGGGGTTGGGGCGTTATAATGGGTATCAGAGAAAGTTTAACAGAAACCTTGGAAACTAGATTTAGGAAACATAGTTTAGAGTACATAACCATAAGATAGACTTTGAGGATAATCATAGAGTAACATCCTAGAATTTTTGGTAATTATAGATTATGTAGGTCTTCCTAGAAATAAATCAATGTCTCGATAATACAAGTGGATATGGTTCTGGCATAGATGTACCTAGAAGTAACAACTTCGAAAAGGAGTTTCGGTCTTAACTTGGGGTATCCTGGTACATGACAACGAACCTTACTACACACCTGGTTTGACACTCCCAAGGTATTTTCTTAAGATAATTCAAATTTCTTTACAAACCACTATAAAGGATTTAAAAGTAAATAGAAACAATGTTTATGATTATGATATTAGCTTTGCATAAAATTTTAAATTATGTTAAGTGTTTTCTAGTTGGAAATTAAACATTATGACCTACTTTAGTGTATTCCATTGTTTAGTGATGGCTCCTAATAGAAGAAATGGAATCAATACCTGTATAAAATATATGGATTTCCCTATTGAGAAAGTTGACACATTTAGTGTTAGAGTAGATCAGATCTTGACCATATTGGGACAACTTACTCAGGTTGTGACGAATAAACATGCTACACCTGTATCGTATCGTTTCATGTAATAGAAGACCCCATCTTTTAGTGAGACTACTAATCCAGTGGTAGCTGAGTAGTGGATCAAGTCCCTTGAAAAGATATTTCTGGCATTAATATGCAATGAAAATGAAAAGGTAGTACTGGAAGTATATTTTCTCAAGGGTGATGCTAATAAATGGTGTTACTTGATATAGAATACCATTTAGTAAGAAGAAATAGAAGATATGGAATGAAGAACATTTAAGGAAATATTCTTTGACAAATATTTCCCTCATGAACAATGAACTAAAATGAAGATGAAATTCCTTAGATTAAAGAAAAGGGAAGAAGGGAGTGTTGAAGAGTATGATGCTACCTTCACAATATTAGCCATGTATACTATAGATTATGTACATGATTTAGAAGACAAGATTGATCATTTCTTTGAAGGTCTTAATCCAAGTCTTAAAAGGGAACTACCTTCTCAAACATTTTCATCATATGATGAAATTGTATTAAGTTCCATCAAAATTAGAGAAGGAATTTTCTAGACCAAATTTTTTCAAGGGAAACTAAGATAAGAAGTGGTACTCTAATTACCATGGAAAATATGAAGTTACAAAGAAAAAGAAGGGAATGAAGAAATTCCCACTATGTGTGAACTGTGGAAATAATCATCATGGGAAATGCTTGAAAGGCATGTGAATTTTCTATAAGTGTGGAGAAAAGGGTCATTGATCTAATGAATGTAAGGGGAAGAAATAATTCAATTATGTTCAATGCTAAAATTTTAGAGATATGGGAAACTATGAAAATGAGTTTCCTAAGCGCCAAGGAAACTTGCCTTAGAAAATGCCTTGAGAGCTAGGGAAAGCTTATGCGATTATAACCACAGAGGTTGAAGTTATTAATGACGTGGTGACAGGTACTTTAATTTTTTCCACAAACTTAGAAAATACATTATTTGATTCTAGATCATTTCATTCATTTATATTTTCCTTGTTTTACAATAAAATTAGATATTTCCAATTTGATTTAATAAAGGAGTTTTGAGTCAAAAATCCTAAGGGAAATATCATTGCAACAATGATGTGTCGATCAGTCCCTCTTGTGACACATAAACGTACTTTAGTTGATGAAATTATCATCATACCTATGATTGAATTTGACATAATTCTTGGTATGAATTGGATTTAAAATTATGATGCAAAAATCTATTATAAGAATAAGTAAGTTACATTTTTTTGAGAATGATGTAGAATCCCTTATCTTTAAAGTAGAAACATCATCATATAGATCTTATCCAAGTCCACCTTCAGTAGCTATTATAAATGAAATTATTGGGGAGGAAGAGAAAACATTATATATTGATATTAAAATTGAATATGTACCTATTATACAAGAATAAATTGATTTATTTCTAGAGGTTTTACTTGGACACCCTCTAGAGTGGGAAGTTGAGTTCTCTATTGATTTAATTTATGGTGCAAGATCTATATTAAAGACTCCTTATAGAATGGACATTGTGGAATTAATATAACCCAAGAAAAAACTAGAGGAGTTGAGTGATAAAGAATTTATCTACCCTAGTGTTTCTCCATGGGGATCCCCTATTCTCTTTATCAAGAATAAAGATGGATCTATGAGGCTGTGCGTTGACTACAGGGAGATCGATGCTATTACGATAAAGAATAAGTATCCTCTTCCTAGAATTGATAATTTATTTGATTAAATTCATGGTGCCCAATATTTTTTGAAGATTGAAATTTGATCTGGATATCATCAACTTATTGTGAGGAAGGAATATATTCCTAAGAATACATTTCGAACCATGTATGGGCATTACGAGTTTACAGTAATGCCTTTTGGACTAACTAATGAACCCTCTATTTTCATTGATATAATGAATAGGTTTTTTAAGGTATATCTTGATGACTTTGTTGTGGTATTTATTGATTATATCCTGGAATACTCCAAAGGATATGGAGACCATGAGAATCACTTGCGTATCATTCTGAAAACTCTTAGAAAGAATGAATAATATGGGAAGTTTAGAAAGTGTGAATTTTGGCTTCAGTGAGTTTATTTTCTTGGACATATTATCTCTAAGTCTGGAATCTTAGTTGATCCTATGAAGACAAAGGCAATACAAGAATGGACCATGCCAATGAACATAACTAAGGTATATAGTTTTATTGGATTGGAAAGTTACTATTAGTGTTTCATTTATAATTTCACTCGATTGGATAACCTGATAACCAAGATCACACATAAAAGGGTTAAGTTTTTATGGATGAAATAATGTATAGAATTCTTTGAAGAATTGAAAGGATGACTGGTCAATGCTCGAATTTGGACTATTCCCTCTTGAAATAAAGGATTTGTGATATATAGTTATTCATCAAATAATGGACTGGGTTGCATCCTTATGAAAAATGATAAAGTTATTGCTTATGAATCAAGGTAGTTGAAGAATCATGAGAAAAATAATCCAACTCATGATCTTGAGTTAGAAGCCGTAATCATTGCTATGAAAATATGGATACATTATCTCTATGGTGAAATATTTGACATATATATGGGTTACAAGAGTTTGAAATACATTTTTACACAGAAAGAACTCAACATGAGGCAAAGGAGATGTATCGAGTTACTCAAATATTATTATTTTTCAATACACTACCACCCACGAAAGGAAAATAAGGTGGCAGATGCATTAAGTAAGAAACATCATGCACTTCTGACCCAAATGATGATTTAGAGGGATCCTATATTCATGGATTTTCTAAAGACGGATATGGGAATTGTTAAGGGGAAACATCTTCCCTTTTTCAAATGATTTCTAAACCATATTTACTAGTGAAGATAAAAATATCTCAATATCATGATGAGAATCTACAAAATAAAATTAAAGCTGTTAAGGATAAAAGATTGGAAGACTTCGTGTATGAGGATGGAGTTCTGAAATTTGGATGGAGGTTATTCATTCCATTAGTACCTAAGCTATAAAGGGAACTATTAGATGATGATCATATATCAAATTTTTCCATACACCATGGTAGGACCATAATGTATAGAGATATGAAGGAATATTTTTTGTTGGATAACATGAAGAGTGAAATTGCTAAGTTTGTGTCAAGGTGTCTAGTTTTTAAACGAGTGAAGGCTGAGAGACAACATACTAGAGGTGTTATGAAACCTATACCTATTCATATGTAGAAGTGGGATGACATTATGATGGAATATATCATAGGACTAACAAGGATGCCTAGAAGGAATAATGCAATATGGGTAATTGTTGATCGTCTTAAAAAATTGACACATTTAATTATTATGAGAGAGGATTTACCACTTGATCGCCTGGTAAGAATTTATATTAATGAAGTTATAAGACTTCATGGTGCACCTATATTGATTGTGTCTGATCAAGACACACAATTTACGTTAAAAATCTAGAAAAGTCTCCATAAGGGTTTGGATACTAGGCTTCATATGAGTATTGATAATCACCCCCAAACCAATGGACAGTCTGAAAGGACTATTCAAACACTAGAAGACATATTGATATTGTGGTATCTTGACTTTCAAGGTATGTGGGATCAATACTTGCCTTTGGTGTAATTTTTCTATAATAATATTTTCCATTCTAGCATTCAAATGACACCATATGAATCATTATATGGAAAGAGGCTTCGAACTCCAACTTGTTGGGATGAAGTTGGAGAGAGGAAAATTATAGGCCCAAAACTTATCGAAGAGACAACTACAAAGGTAAAGAAAATTAAGGCCTATGTTAAAGCTACCCAAAGTAGAAAAAATAGTTATGTTAACAACTGAATAAATTTTTTATAATTTCGAGTGGGAGATCATGTCTTTCTAAAAGTATCTCTGTGGAAGGGTTTCTTAAGGTTTGGTAAGAAAGGGAAACTTAACCCAAGGTACATTGTACCGTTCGAAATTATAGAAAGAATTGGAGTTATAGCTTACCATTTAGCAATGACAGTAAGTCTCTCCAAATTTCATAATGCATTCCACATGTTTCTGTTAAATAAATATGTTCTAGACCCAACGCATGTACTCACCTATGAAGAAATAGAGCTGGAACCTGATTTTTCATACTTTGAAGAGCCTATCAGGATTCTTGACATAAGGGATAAGATATTGAGAAATCAGACAACTTGACTGGTAAAGGTTCTCCCGAGAAACCATAAAATGGAGGAAGTAATGTGGGAACCATAGGATGTTATGAAGAATAACCACCCACATCTTTTTAAAGGTCTTTATACATGAAAAATTTCAATGATAAAATTTCTGAAGGTGGGAAGAATATAACACCCCAAAAAATTTATGGTATATTTCTATTAAATACTTTAAATTCATTATATTTATTATATTACATGAATCATAGAGTATCTATGAAACAAAACTTGGTTATTTATAGTATATATTCATAACCTAGCCATTAAATATAAATTTTCCACTTATGTGTTTTGAATTTTGAAAAACGGACATACACAGTTGTGATCAGGGTGATATTTAGAGTCTGATAGAACCAACTTAATTATTAGTGAATAGTAACTTACCCTTATGTATAGTAACCCGCCCTTATGAATA
This sequence comes from Viscum album, assembly GCA_963277665.1. Taxonomy (NCBI): domain Eukaryota; kingdom Viridiplantae; phylum Streptophyta; class Magnoliopsida; order Santalales; family Viscaceae; genus Viscum; species Viscum album. Next base: position 1,759,483,512 of record OY728150.1, read on the forward strand.
GTAATATGACCTTTATAAATGGTAACCTTACCCATTAAAGTATAAATAAAATTTAGGCACCTTAAAAATGAATGTGAATATTTTAAGTGTTCGTATTTTTCGATTAAATGATGATTTTAATTAAAAATTAAAATTATCATGTTTAGAAAATTATTTTTAAAAAATAGAGTTCATTTTTTGTATTCTACATGTCAAAAAATGGTTATGGTGAATTTTTGGGATTTTTTTTCTGAAATACTTGAATTTTTGATGAATAGTAAAATACAATAATTTATAGTATATTAACATTTTGAGCTAAATACACTATTACTTACATAATGGATGATGTATGAAACCATTATATCTAACTCACATGCACTTTTTACTATTATTGGTCACAATAATCAATACTATTACTTTCCTTGAGCAAAATAATAAAATAATTAAAAAAATATTGAGAAATCACTCCTCTCCACTACTATATAAACCACCCCTCACCCCCTCTTCCTCTCACACCACTAAAGATTTGATCCTTGCCTAAGTTATGAGAAATAATATTCCCAAGACCTCCCCCTACATTCAATACCTTCTGGTCTCAGCAAATTTCCAAAAACAAATCCCTTAAGGAGATTCCCAAGGAGGAGCACTCAAGAGGTATACATCTCTTCCTTTTCCTTTCAACTTCTTTTAAAAGTTCCATTATTTTGTTGATCTCTCTTAAAATCCACTGATACAAATTACATTATAATTAAATTACCTTAAATTTATTATAATTATATTATTATAATGGAATATTTCATCATAATCTCTTTTCCCCCTCCTTTTATACTAAAAATGAAAACATCGTCCGAGATGTGTTGATTTATCACATTGAAGAACGACTAGTTTTCAATTTCTATTACCATATAAAATTTCGGGTTTGAAACCATTTTTATGGTTGAACCATATAATAATATATGTAATATATCTTATTTGATTTTATGTAATCATTTTGTACATGTGGAATTTAATTATAAAACAAAATGAGTTGTGGTGATCGAGAAACCATCAAAATAATCCAAGCGTTTATCATTAAAATTTTATATAATAAAGCATCTTATCCCAAAATAACCAAAGTATTTATATGATAATTTAAGCTTCTGTATTATCATTAATAATTAATAACTTCAATTATGGATTTTAATTTCCACAAACTTACATACTCTTATACAAGTCAGCCGAACGTGAAAACTAAGAAAACATGAACTCCCAAAAGATGAAATTGAATCTCTAAACCCATCTAAAAGGCCATAAATGAACTTAAAGAGGATATAATGAATCAAATAAAAGTCTATAAGGGTTTTAAACCTTAATTAATAGATTTTATTTTACTATCTAGGATATTAAGATCAAAGGAAGAACACATTTGGGCATAAGGTAAGGGGTTTATCATATCACTTTTATTTCCATGAGATTTCCCTTATTCGCCACTTATTTATTGTATGTGGTATATGCTTAATTATTTTTTATATATAATATCATTATTATCTTTATATTCATGGTATTAAGTGATTCACTTGTTGAATATTAACTCGATTGATTACAATATTGCAAGGGACTTTGTTTTAATTTCCATTTCATTGTGATTTACTTGCTATTTTGCACATAATCATTTTTTGTGGTGTGAATACTAACCATTTCAGATAATTTATCCTCTAAAATTGTAATTAAATTATATATCCATATTATTATAACATGGATATTTTTATTTTCTAAGTCGTATACAATTTTACATATGGTGTTTATGTGGAATATTGCTTTAACTGTGGAAATATTGGTGAATCCGTATCCTCTACTCAATATGAATATTAAGAAGACATATTTTTCTTGTATTAAATATTTGTATAGAGAATAATTTGGACTAAAAGTGATAAGAGGGAATTTCTATAGCCCCTAGATGCATTTATAGGTCTCATGAGACAAATCAGTTGGTGAAAAACCCTTCAAGTTTGTTTCCAAAAATTAGATGGGTTTCTACCCACAAAATTAATCCATATCGATGGTATAATGGTTCTTGTTCCATATAAATGACGTAAAAATAATAAGCATTATCTTTATTCAGTATCTAGTTTTTACTTTCTATGAGGTTTTCACTAAGACAAAATCCATGGATGCATTTTTTATTCACATCCTATTGATGGCATGTGTTTTTATTTATTTACCGTGCCTTATTAGTTATGTATAATTGTTTATGATCCACCTATTATTGATTCATGATTCAACTATGTGTAACCCTTACTGAGAATTTGAACTCACCCTTATTATGTTTCCTTTCCCTGGGTTATGAAGAAGAGAACCTTGAATAAGATTTCAAGGAGGCAGTTTATTTCAGTTTATTATGTATCATGTTGTTTTCTATCTCACCAAAATGTACTATGGGTATCATTTATGTAATAAAGTATTCTAAAACTACTAAACTAATCATCCCTTCAGGATTTTATTTATTGTAATCACGCCAATATAATAAAATAATGCACCATCTCTGGGCTTCTGGGTTCAGGGTTTTACAAGGCCTATATGGGACCGATCCTCACTGAGCATCCTCATAATAAACTTCTCCATAGTGGTCATGATACTAATGAAGAATATATACTGAACTGACACTCACTAGGAATCCATATATGGTAATACCCCATGGATTCCTAAATCTCGAGAAACGAAAAGGTAACTATTATCGTCATACTCTATGATCCGACTAGATAACCATATATGATGTGTTCAACACATGTGAATTACATGTCCTATCAACCTACTAGGGTCACTACACCTCCCATGAATAGGGAATAAGTCATCAACCTCACCACCAAATCTCTCAATGTTGATCAAAATTACCTGCCATCAGAAGGAAATATATATGTAAGTAGGATCAATTGAGTGTAATGACCCTAAAAACCTATACAGGAAAACACCATTTAGGTTTTTGTTGACAATTTTAAACAATTAGACTCTATAATTAGTAGTAATCACACACTAGAAGGCATATATGATGTGAATCCTACATGCCGAATATGATGCACAAGATACCTCTTTCCTTTGCTATCCAAGAGTTAAAAACCATTCATAGCCTCTTGTTAATGGGACAAGAGCTATAAATCCAAAATAAAACATAACATCCACACAACATGTGTGTCGCTCAAGGAGAAAATCATATAAAACTGTAACATAATAGATCAGAACAACAATCCCATACCCCTAACAACCAGGAATTTTTACTGGAACAGGTGTTCTCGACACACCAGTCCAATATCCATCACAGGTTCTGACACATTCCAAATACTCTTATCTATCATATCCCAAATAGTAAAGACCTAAAAAAATAGCTATGATACCACTTTGTAACATATCAAACTGGCATCCACTAAACTAGTGCTCCGAGCCAATTCTCCATGAGGCCTCAAGTATGCCTCCCTGTATACTAGAGGATGCCGACTAACAATGAGGGCCTAGGGTGTGATAGTGTAGAGACTATGCCCACATATTAGAGTAAGAAAAAATAGAAATAACTAAGTATCATACAAAATAGTAAATATAAAGAGTGTGAAAGAAGTAAATAAACTGAAATAGAACATGCTGTAATAGTAAATGAAAATACTATAAAAGCTCAGATAGGTATGTCATACAGAAAACACTAGTCACCCACTGGGCCGACCATATAGATATAGGAGTATAAAAGAAACTAAAATAAAAGTTTTGGGATATACTACTAACTCTAAGACAGACCACATAATCGGTCTCTAGACACTTTTGAATTGTGTCAGCCCGATCAGAAGAACCCCTACGAGAAGCTCCACTTGATCATGTAACTCTGAGACATATCCCTATATACTATGCAATCCATGCTCAACCTAAAAAAAAGACATAAGGTCTACATGTATACTGAGGTTCATATGAAGGGGTGATAAATAATATCAGTAGGTCACCCCGATGATGAATGTATAAAATATGTTTCCATAAGTGCATGTAAATTCATTATTCTCATCCTAGACAAGACTCAACTATAAAGATAAATAAATCCAATAACCATGAAACCAAATTTGAACCCCAAATCTATAATCCCAGTCAACTAGGTTAGTGTGATTATGAATATTCCTATTTATATGAATATATATGTATATTACTGTACCTATAAATATATACATAACTATGTGTGTACACAAGTAAGGTGAAATAAATAACATAAAACCAAAATCAAATGATCCTTGTCTCCATAACCCCAATCACCTAGACATCCTATGTAAGGTAATTGATCTAGATATCATGTCACTCTAGAATTGTATCATTAATTCGATATCTATGTCTGTAATACCAATCAATATATACCTTCTTCTTCCAGTGCTGAAAATGTCTCTAAGAAAGCTACGTCACCACAGGGGGATACTCATCCTTACCCTGGGTTAACCCATACTCGCCTCCAATAATTTTAAAGTAAGATTATAGGGAATTATGTCTTGAAATATTGTAAATGGAAAAGATCTATATTCCATGATTCTCATTCCATGTAAATCTAGTACAATTTCTGAGCCCTAGGTCTTAGTCCGTAGGTGATCATGACATTGTGACTCAGATAAACCCTAAGGGTATAATACTTAGGCAATATGTATAGAGAGATTAATAGTTAGATTCCATACCCAACCCTCTAGATATAGATGTGGTCATCATTACCAATTTCAATCCTAGGTGTGAGATACCATGCTCAACCACCCTTATATAGAAAAAGGGCTCATAAGCCTAGACCTAGATATACAGTCTGGAGAACCACTTCATATGAAAAATTGAGGAGAGCATATTCATCCTCCAAAATCTAGAGGTCCAGGAGATCAACCTATATAGACCACAATTTGAGGAGATCATAATAATCCACCAAAAACCCCAGGTTGAGGAGAGTGTAATCATACTCATTTAACCCACAAGCCAAAGAGAACATAATCAACCTCATCATATAACAAGCTGAGGAGAGTGTAATCATCCTCATCACTCGGAAGAGTGTAATCATACATGAGTATCATTACTAGGGAGGCCATGCCCTTATATCATAAACATAATCCCAAAAGCTGGATCCCAAGAAGTACCTCTAGAAATCCCAATAGTTTAATAAACAAATATAAAACTCAATAGGAAAAACCCAGGTAATAACTTATGATATACAAATAATAAAACAATAACATGGATTAGAATACGGATCCTAGGAAAGCATGTTTGGGAATACCAAAGGTAAAAGAGGAGGCATCACATCAAGCTCAAAAACTATCAACTAGAAAGAACCTCTGGTAATCATATCTTCATCAGCAGTAAACATGTGAATATATAAATAAAATATTTTGGGTGTCCAAATTCCTAAACCCAACACTAATTCCACAACTCAATGGGCCCACAAGTTCGACACTAGTTTTAAGGTGACACCCACTACTATATCTACCCAAACCCCTAACACATTGACTCAGAGTCAGTCAAAAATTGAGGAACCCACTAGGTCCCTCAAGTCAAACACTAGAAGGCATCATACTTGGGATCCTTGAGGCATACACATAAGAAAAGGAATCCTACTTGGGATCCTTATCTAGAAGGGTAAGGTAGGAATCCTACATGGGATCCTAGAACAAAAAGTCAAAAAAGGCATCCTTGAAGTGGTATATAGGTAAATGGATTCTACTAGGGATTCCCTAGTTATGCATGTAAGAAAAATAATTCCATAGGGTACCCCTGGTAACATAAATAAGTTACAAGTATCCTATATGGTATCCCCTAGGATGACACTTAAGTATAGTAATCCTATAGGGGAGCCTTGGAAACAATCGGTCTCACGGCCTCTTAGGCAAGAAGGGAATATATCGTAAGAGAGAAATCTTCAAGGGGAAGTTACAAAGGCATAAATCAAAAGAGATAGCTCATGGATCATCTTAGATCAAAGTTTACACTCTCCAGAGACAACTAAATTTTATAACTAGAAGAAAAACCTCTCTATTTAGATAAAAATATTGAAACACTTCCCACGAGTCCTCAAACCACCACAATGGTTTTACCATCATGATATATGTAGAAAGATAATCAGAATGGACTACTACTGGGGTCCAATTCAAACTCCTAGGAAGAAAGATACAGAAAAATATCAAAGGGTAGAAAAGGAGGAGTACATGATGTGTATCCTCAAGGCCCCACCTAGGCATGTACTCTAACCAAGTTTGGCGTGTAAATGCCCAAGTACATGGTGTGTTGGTCCTGTACATGAAATTTACCCTACAAGGGGTAACTTCCCATGTACCTCACTTGGTATGGCCATGTAATTTCCTTGACTGTGTAACTTTACATGGTGTACATCCCACATGGGGTTTGTCTGTGTAATTTACATAGCACATGCCCCTTGCACGGGCAACCTGGCTGGGTACTCGGCCACACGGATGAGTCCCTATACACAAAATGTTTAACCCATACATGGAGTGTAATTAGAAAATACTATCTTCCAAAAATATAAAGTGCACACAATGTGTGTTCCCTGAACCCCATTCCATGTAGATGGGTTTTCTTTAATAGAAACCCTCTAAAATGTCTGAAATCCCCAATTTATCCCCATAAACAACAAATCAGACCACGAGGGGTCATAATCAAGAATAAAAGGGAATTAAAACTTGAAAACAGTAAATATATGAGGATATATATATATAAATAAAAAATACCTACCTTTGGGTGGAATTTTCCGAAGCTTCACCCATTCCTAAGGTCCACAGTTGCCGTACGACGATTCGATGTGTTCCAAGCTCCGCCGCGATACCTCTATTCCCATATCTCTATTTCTATCTCTCTCCATATCCTATTTTCTTTCTTAGTCACATGATGAAGGAGGGAAACAGGGGGAATATGCTAAAAGTCAAGGGATAAAGGAAGAAAAGAAAAATAAAATAAAGAAAAGGAATAAAAAGAAAAATAAAAGAAAAAGGGACCCAGTCTGGCCCTAATACCCAAACTGAGTTTATGCCATACCTAGAATAAATTCCCTATTATGGAATCAATGAAAGAGGTGAAATCTAAATACAAATATCTATTCAAAATATATCACTGAATAAACCTATGCGAATAAATTATTTTTAATTTATTAAATATTAAATATTAATTATTACTCTAAAATTCAAACAGCTCATATTCCCACCAAGCTCTAATAATAGGGTAAAAACTATATTCTGGGGCCAATGGAGTGGTTATAAAAATTATATGAGATAATATGCTAGGGGAAAATATCATTTCAACCCTTAAATGTATTTGATTTTTTTTAAATTTATGCTCAAAATTCCAGTATGGAAAAACACAGGTCGTTAGATTTTCCCCTTCCTTACCTGTATAGACTAGAGGCCAAGAGACCATACATTAAAATTTACCCACTTGGACATGGGGTTTTCTTGAAGGTTTTTTTCTATAATTTTTAGGTGAGTCTTTACCTATGCTAGTCTTCTATTGTCCCCTACTTTTCTCATTTCTAATTCCACTCTTCCTGGTTAGGGTTTTCGATGACAATTTCATTAGAGGGTGGTGAAATCATCTGATTAAGTTGGGATTTTATTTCACCTAGCTAGAGGAAATCCTGATACAATTTCCACCCATTGTTGATCACCATTTTCAAAAAGGTATGTCACATCATGAATTTTTCTATGGTTGTTCATTAAATCAAGTTAATTTAATGATAGAAATGGAGACACTTGTTAGGTGTTTATCTTAGGATGATACCGGGAGTGAATTATGGACCTCTCACATGCATTTGGTTATGGTTCAGGCATGATGAGGATTCCCAGTAAGTTTTTGGTGAGTATACCTAATTTTAATTAAATTTAATAATTAATTATAATTTCTATAATTAATTACGATGGGTCATTTGGCATGAGTTAGGGACTTGTGTGGGTTGGAAATGGATGGTTGATATGATACGGGTTAGACAAGTCATGGTGAGAGATATCAGGCCTAGGAATTAAATGGGAAAGTCTTTAAAATGATGTAGGTGGTCTTGGTACTCACCCTATGGATTTATGTAGTCTGTTTATGTGCATGTGGATGTGAGGGCTCAGAACTAAAGGCATTTACCCATTGAATCATTAACAATAATTTGTAAATTAAATTAAAAATGTTTAATCTATGTTGAATTCCTTGAGTGACTGAACAAGGTTCTAAGGCCACATTGGCCCTTGTATACTGGATTGGTCACTGGGGGTCAGGGACATGAACTAAATAGTATTTCCTTGATACTTGGACCCCATAAAAGATGTTACTTAGTGAAAATAAAATGATAATGATATTTTTTTACCTTATATATGAGCCTTTGGACACTTCTAAGGGAGGTGTGGGATGACTTGAGATGAATGTCCTGAGTAGGCCATGTGAGGGCCCATGTGAAACCTTCAAGCTATTAGAACCATTAGATAGAACATGGGTGACCAATAATTTCCATTTGATATGTAATTAGACTTGGCAAAAAAACTATAAGAACAATAGACATGGTTTGGGTGAGAAGACTGACCTAGGATGACCAAGGACATTGAGATGGGATTCGTTCTATCTCTATAGAATATTTTCATTTTGAAATACCTTTGAGGCCTATTTAGATATATGTTGTTTACAACACTTCTATAGATAAAGATGTCCTCCGTGAGGTGAGTTGTGACCTGAGTGAATGGGGATAGTATCAGGGACTCCAGTATTGTGCCTCCAGTTGTGTATTGACATGGGGGGCCCAAGGAGGTTCCTTAGTTTTTGGAATAGTTTGGTGTGTAACCAACCCTTGTCTTTTATTTATCTTGTTTATCACATGGAAAATTCCTTAAGATGTAGTTTTTATAAAAATGATATGAAATATTCCCTTTGGGTAAGTCTTTATTTTTAATGTAAAACACCCTTTGGGGTGGTCTTTTATTATGTTTGGAAAATTCCCTTATGGATAACCTAGGTTACTCAAATGAGAAAACACCCATCGGGGTGGTCTATGATACTTGGTTGAGAAAACTATCATAGGGGAGGTTCATGCTACTTGTGGGATTATTACTTAGTTGAAAAAACTCCTATAGGGGAGTTATGTAATACTTATTATGTATAATGGGGATACATGAGTCTATTCTACTGGTTGGCACGGTCATTGCATCATGCTTAAAGACACCCCAACACTAGCTGAAGAAGATATGGTTGATCAAGGTCACAAACTCAAGTATTGATGTTGGTTATTGGGATTATATCAGGTTATATGTACATGACTTAGTGAATTTGTGAAACTTTGGATTAGAATAATCAATATGACATACTCAGAGACATTCCAACACTAGCCGATGTAAGTATTTTTTATGTTTTTGTTCATTTTGTTTAGTAGTTTTATTGATTTATTTTATCCAAGCATGTCACATGAACATATCAAGAAATTATCAGTTATATATGGGACTATTTTGGTGGTTCCCCACTAAGTTTTTAATCACACCCTCCTTGGACTTCCATTTCACTTGGGTACTTGAGCATACCCTCACTTGGCTATAGGTACAGGATAGACATAGGCTCGGGTCTTACATGGTTGAGTTATAACAACTCAAGTGTGACAGGAGGTTAGGAGGTTTCATGGATCAATGATATATCATGGCCATTTTTAGATTTTATTTTTTTTTTCATTTGTATAATCATTATAGTGGGTTTAATGTCTTATATTCTTGTATTTTAGATTTCTACTATTATTGAATGTTTTTGTTTTATTTACTTGCACACTCTAATGAGATGGATGTGATCTATATTTAGTTATTTCTACTATTAATGATCCTCAGATACTGGGGGTATAGTTTCCTTATAATACCACAATATATCCCTACTGCTAGTATAAAACCTCTAGCATATGAGCAGGCACACTTGAGGTCATGTGGCGACCCAATCTAGTTACTCTTCACAGTGAACCAGGGTGGGGATGTTACATACATCCTCTAAATATTCTATATACATCATAATATAAATACATTAGTATAATTAGTGTACTAAAATGTTATTATGTTGTTGGAAAACCATTATCTACCTTCCTTCCATCCATAGAAAATGAGAGCATCACCCGTGTTACATGAAGACCAACACCTCCATAAATGATGTATTTCATTTTTCATCACTGACTTACATGGATGGTTCTAGAAATAAATTTAATGATTAAATATGACATTTATAACATGATTAAGGTTATTAAAAGTTAATTTTTCCATTCTATTAATAATATTAACAATAATTTTCATTGTGAAATTTAATCGCCTAAAATGAGCACACTGAGATACTTTTTAAGTAATAAATCCTTATAATTCTTGTAAATTTATCTCATTTACCCACATCTTCTTGAATATGATTTATCAATTTAATAAAATGTTTTTTAAATCATTAATATTATGTAAAACTGATATTATCACTATAAAATGACACGTTCTTACCCATTCAACCGTTATAACATGTTCTTATTTTGGTCAGTTTTACCATTTACATGAATGATGTTATAATGTTTATGTCATGAATGATTAAGAAAAATTAAATAATGGTAATAATATTTAATAATGATAAATTTAATATGTTTTTATAATTATCTTTTGTTAATATTCAAAAGTATATTTAACATTAAATTCAATTCTCTAGTTAATTCAATAATCACCGAAAAAGGGAATTTTTAAGAGTTTCACATAAATTGACACTATAAGTTACATGAAATGAATATTGGACTCCAAAAATATAAAAAACACAAAAATTAACTTAGAATTATAATTTTAGAGATAATTAACCCATGTATAAGACTCAAGGACTAAAACTGCTAAACTGAAGCATGTAAGGGAAACAAAATGGTTAATATGTGCATATTAATTTTTATAATAAATGATTAATATATGGATAATAAGGAATGATAAATGGATGGTATAAAGTAAAATAAATAATAATATTATTATTATTCATATGAATAATAAACCTAAATATATTATACAGAGATGTTAGAGTGTGTCTGACTAATCAGAAGTTTGAGGTTATGGATTCTTGGTGTGGATTTCAATTCCTTAATACATGTTTCATTTTCAAACCATGTTTGGTTTTATATAGATTTATCTTGATTAAATAGATCATTATTATATTATATTATATTTCTCATTTAATTATTATGATTCTCAATTCTAAATTAATTTATTTCTTGCAATGTATTTTGATTCAATGTGATAAAAGTTGCAAGGGTTCTTTGCCTCAATTTCTATTTCTTGAGACATATTTCAAATTATTCACCTATTCTACTTTAAATTTATGTAATTTCAATCCATTGAATTATTTTATCATAAATAAATCTTTTTCATGTGATTTAAAAGTCTACTTCATTTTATCTTTCCATGTTATTTTGATTTATTACCAAACCTGTAAGTGTGTTCTTGACTCAATTTTCTTTCATCAAGTTATTTCCATCCTTCATTGATTATGTTATTACATGGTTATGTGAACTATAAACACTAATTTTTTTATGTTTTATTTCCACTTATTTCATGTGAATATACATTTCTTTTTCTCAATCTCTTCGTTGATATATTCTTACTTCACTTGTTATGCTCTTATAAGGGTTTTTCATCTCAATTTTACTTGTTTGAGACATGTTTTATAATATGAACCTATTTTCATATATATGGTGCCTATACTACCTATTTTAAATATTATATCATGAATATATTTATAATCATGGTATTTTAAGTTCCTACTTAAGTTATTTCTTTTAAGGGTGTTTTTTATTTTAAAAAGTTGTAAAGTATTTTATTTTAAAATCATTAATTTAATTTTTTTGAAGTATTTTAACCACTCTTTATCTTAAATGTCCATATTCATTATATTATTTCAATAATGTTATTTTATTCACATAAATTATTTCTAAAGGAAATTTTATATTAACTTTTAATTTCTTTATATAAGTTTAGAAAGGAATCACTTTAACGTTTTCTATATGAGACATTTTTGACTTTCTTTACAAAAGTGTAGAAAGAATGTTTTTTTTAAATTTACCACATGATGAAATTTTACCAATTTCATGATAATTATTTATTATTAATATTCCTATCCAAGTTCCCATGGGTTTTCAAAGAAAAACTTATTCCCATTGTTCTATGGATTTTTCATTTTTAAAATAAACTGTAATATTTTTGAAGAATAAATAAATTAATTTTATTCCACTTATGTATATTTTATATTATAATCTAAATTTATTATATTTAAATTCATTTATTTTAAAGGTATTAATATTTATAATTATTTTTATTTATTGTTTTTAATGTAATATTTTCATCCCTTTAAAATGGAATTTTAAAGTGACTTATAATTTTGTTTTAACAACCATGTCACAAAAGATTTATAAAAATTATTTTTATAATTTCAATTCCATTTTACAATAAATTTCTAAAAGATCCATATATTTTGTAGTTAATATTCATATATCACCCTTTCACCTCTGATGAATTGATCACCCCTTTTATCCTTCATGGAATTAAATTTCATACCTCACTTTGTTTGTAAGGTCTATTTCATATTCATTCTCTATATTATGAGTATATTATCTATCACTCATCATCTCTATCTAGACCTAATTTCTTCTCATGTCCATGTTATTTTTTCTCATGGATATATTCTATATAATTTCCACTTTTTATAGCGATGTTAACTTAATCGTATACCCATTACTATATGCAGTGTTAGTTTGAAGAGTGATTACTAAGAAAGTTATTCCATTTATTAACTAGGGAATATTAACATTACATATAATTTTAATTTTAATGAGGATGTTTATTTATTACTAAGTCATGATGGTTATGTACTATATTTTTATTAATTCCTTTATATTATGAATGCATTGGAATTTTTGTGATGGGTGGGTCCCAAGATGCATGCATACCATCAAGGAAACATGCCAAGACTTCATAAATAATTGGGTCGGCATGACACACATATGGGAGGCCTTAGAATAAAGTACCTGTACACACATACACATATCCAAACACCCATATAAATAAAAAACAAAAGATACAATAGATGCCAATATGCATGCATATAACCAATCCCCATATTATAGTACAACACTAGTAAATGAGAGTAAAAGTTCCAAATACAATCCCACCAAAGATGTAAAAGATTCCAAACAACTAGTTAAGAGGGAAGTGCTATCAAATGAAACTCCTGGAACTAACAATGGTCTGTCTAGCTCAACTATCCTCCACTTTCTCCTGGTCCACCTAAGACTCCATTTAAAGGCCTGTAGTCTGCATACGACATTACACATGCGGGTAGAGCCCATGTAGGGGTGAGTATAATCATACCCAGTAGGACACCCCAAAATCACCAAACATAAAGCATCAAAGTGAGTTATCTCACAAGAAAGGATAACATCAATATAAATATACTCAAGATAGACAACAAGTATCAAATATTGTCACAACCATACTTCCAGCCTAGGATCCCACTCGATGCTTCAAAGTAACGCATGTTTGGGAGAAATTACTCCTCAAGCATTTCTAACACCGATGAAAATTATTTGGGAGGCCATGAATGTGAAGAATTACCATGGAGAAGTATATTATAGAACTCAGAAGATATAGATACATAGATAGGGGATCTAACGTAGGGTCTATGGGGGATACCTAACCCTACCCAGAGTAATCTACTAGGATGGAGATCACATGTCCTATAATTCGGTATGAGATACCTGACCCAACCAAGGGAAGAATGATATATGATCACACCCCAGGACATATATATGGATACATGGATTTATCTAATTCTAATATATAGAGGGCATCAATCATCCTATGCTCAGGATGTGACACCTTACTATACCCTCATAGAGATTGACCAAGGGAATGCACCCTATAGATACTCATATAGAATTAAGAGAACATGGGAATCAACCTACCCTAGAATAAGTACATGGAATGTATAGGGTATTAACAACATGTATTGTCTAGAATGGGTATGCCCATTCATTTTGGATCATGCTTGTATACTCTGTACCATTCCCATGTACTTTGGTTGTTCCCATGTACTCTGGTCACACTGGTGTACTCTGGCCATGTTCTTGTACCTAGTCATGCCTATTACAATGTACTCATGGTGTACACACTAGGTAATAATCATTGATTCATTTGTTGTTTTTACATCCCACATGGCATGTGATATTTAACTCTACACAAAACCCTAAAAATTGTAGATGCGGACATTATGATGTGTGTTCATCCGAACTATACACCATGTAATTTTAGAAAATTTCCATAATTTATAGAAGTATTCACACATAACCACCCACTCCACATCCACTTATGATCTATCTACAAAATCTTCCAAGGAACTCAGATTTGGGGTCGAAAAAACATGAATCATCATCGGTGGATGCTTTTTTCACCCAATATGCTTACAGATCACCCCTATTGAACTGTATTACTAAAACATAAAATATAATGAACCAAATATTTATAACCCATGTTAAATCTACCATAACAATACATCATGCCTCAATAATGATCTTAATACCAAATTTGAACACATGGAAACAATCCATTGTGCTAATGGTTGATTGTGAAATGATCAGTTTTTAGATATTTTCGAACCTTCTGTTAAATGAATCAGGATGACGAATGCATGAAGAATGAGGGGAGAAAAGAATGAAACATAAGAGTGAGGAAATATATGATGAAAAATGTTTGGGTTGAACTCAATCCAATTATATAGGAAAAAATGATTTCAGGATTATAAGAAAGGATCAAACAAGATTATCAATTCCTAATTCTAGGAAGATAAACATAAGCTATAAATCAGACATCGACCTATAGATTACTATTCTAAAGTGATTAATTAATTTTTATTAGAGGAAAATAAAAACATGTATTAATATAGAAAAAAACATCATAACTCAATATTGGATCAATCACTAATGAAGAACGAATATTTTATTATTTTCATTATAGACGAACTCCAAGGCAACTGGTCATCGATAACATGATCTCACTATCACCACCAAAGCTTCCCTATTATAATGATCTCTAATCTATAGATTAATACGACTGTCCCAAGGGTTTTTCCATAACTAGGATTATATAGAGATGTATTAGGTATATCTATTTAATAAATAAATAATATATAAATAAATATATTTATTTATTAATCTTCCCATGACTACACTTAAACCAAACACATAATGCACACAAAGGTTATGTCATGCAAAGGGTAAAAACTATATTATGGATTTAATGGAGGTATCAAATTTAACATATAAATCTACAATTAGGATTTATTCCATTATTTTAGAAAAACTATGCATGCGTGATATAATATATTTAATATTTTTTGTATATCAACACCGAGGATCCTTGGACCCCGGAATCCCATGATCACTCTACACCTGACTCCAAAAATATTCTTTAAAATATCCAAAAGTTTTAAAACAAAAAAACAGAGTCATTATATTCTCTCTACCTCAGGTATTTTCATCCTATAAAGAAAAAATAATACTAAAAAAGATGAGGATACTGAGCTCGTATCTGATTTTACCACTCCCTGGTGCTCTCTTGAGGATTCTCGTGCTACCACCAGACATGCAACATTGGACTAAATCACCCATGGAGGATATTATCCTACTAATCCTCAATCTTTACTAGGTACTCTGTGAAGGTAGATCCATATTTTATGTCCAACTCACCCCAATAGATAACATGCAATGGGCAATTCACATACCTCCTCAACTATGACATGTAGAAGACATATTATACTTGGTATAACTATGGTAGTAGATCTAAATTATATGCCACCTCATCAAACCTACACAATAACTATAAGGGACTAATGAATCTTAGATATAACTTTCCACCCCATACAAATCTTTTCAACCCTTACTGAGGTGATACCTTCAGGAACACATGGGATCCCTCATCAAACTCCAAAGGCATATGTTGTCAGTATGCATAAGAATTATAATGGACCAATAAAGTCATAATATGCTCATAGATGACCTGAACCTTCTATATTGTCACACACATCAACTCTAGGACCATGAGTGCTAAATATTATGGATAATTCAAACATATTTGTGACCTACAAGGTCTCTCATAAAAGGCATTGAATGGTTCCATACTAATGGTGAAGCGATAACTGTTATTATACATGAAATCCACCAAGGTTAGTTGATCCTACCAAATATATCCAAAGTCCAACATGTTAGTCTAAATAATTTCCTCTAGAACCTAAATTTCCTATTCAACCTGGTCATCTGTCAGAGGGTGAAATGTCGTTCTCAACCACAAATGATTCCCAAAGGCATCTTGAAATCCTATCCATAATTGTGTTGTGAAGTGAGTTTCATGGTATGAGATTATTTTTGAGTTAACTCCATGAAGTCAGAATATATACTTCACCTAAATGAGTCCTAAGATCTCTACTAAACTCTACTCTTAGATGGATAAGAAGTGGGATGAATTTGTGATTTTTTCTATGATAACCTACATAACATCATGATTTTTAGCTGACCATGGAAGTCCTATCAAAAATTCTATAGATATACCATCCAACTTTCACTTTGGAACCTTAGGGGGTTGTGCCAAACCCACTGGAACCTGGTGATCAACCTTAAGCTACTTGTAAGTGAGGAATTGAGAGATAAGCTCAACTATGCACCACTTCATTACTGAATACTAGAACTGGAACCAAAGGTCTCATTATATTTTTTCCACCCTTGGATGTACCGCTAAGGGGGATGTATGAAAATCCCTTAGTAACACCTATCACAAATTCATTGGTACCATGGTCCTTTCTAGAAAAAGGATGACATGTTCCCCACCTTCATAAAATCCATCAAGATAACATACAATGGATATATGGCCACACAAGGTCTCACAATCGATATCTGTAAGATGAGCCTCTCTAACACACTAGAGAAGTATAAGGGAAATAACCATTTTTAGAGGTAATTAATACTATCCACATTCACTAAGTATATCTATAATAAAGAAAACTATTCTGATGCCTCAATCAACAACTGTGAACAAGATATATTGCTAAGAGAATATACCACCATGTTCCCATTTATATAAGTATAGACTATCTCAAAGTAATAATCTCAGAGGAACTATATCCATAACCATTGTCTCATGTTAAGATCCTTCTGTAAAAATATATACTTGAGACTCTTGTGGTAAGAATTGACAATAAACCACTCACCATAAGTTAGTGTCACCATATATTTATGGTAAAGACCACCACTATTAGCTCTAGATCATGGGTCATGTAGTTCTTCTTATGGGGTTTTTGCTGCCAGGACCCATAAGTAATCACTACCTTTATCTACACCAGAACATATCCAAGCCCAGTTCTGGAGGCATCACAGAACACCATATGCTCAACACCCTACTATAGCTATCTTAAGATGGGGACACTCATCAAACTTTTCCACAACTTCTTAAAATAATGGTGGAACTTCTTTTTCTACACAAAAGGATTCCCATTTAAAGTCAAAGTAGTCAAGGGTGATGATATCCAAGATCAATCAGGCATGAATCTTCAATAGTATCCTACCAACCCAAATAAGCTCTGCACCTCAGTCATGATCTTAGGTGGCTCCCAATTCAGCACTGTATTAACCATTTCTGGGTCCAAAACCACTCCATATTTTAAGATGACATGTCCCAATAAGTGGACCAATTGAATCTAAAAACGAAACAATGATATATTTTTGTAATGTTGGTGATCTTGGAGTATATCCGAGAACATAATCAAATGTCTCACTTGTTCCTCCTCAAATTCTGAGTACACGAAGATGTCATCGATGAAGACTACTAGTAACTGGTTTAAGAAGGGATGAAATATTTGGTTCAATAGCCCCATAAACCTATCTGGGGTGTTCTTTATGCCAAAGGGCATCACCAAGAACCTATAGTGACCGTAGTAACATCATAATGCTATCTTCGGTATATCCTTGTATTGAACTTGGAGTTAGTGATTTCTTAACCCAAGGTAAATATTAGATAACCACATTTTCTATTTAAACTATTAGAAGTGGTCATCAATTATTAGAAGTGGATAATTATTCTTGATGGTTAAATAATTTAGGTGATGGTAGTCCACACACAAACTCGAGCTCTTATCTGCCTTCTTGGAAAACAACACTAGGGATTCATGACCATGTAACAATTCAATATTCATTTTTACCATTACATCACCATGTTAAACTGATTTTCTATCATAAATTATAAATTTAATAACAAATTATACTTCATGTTTGATTCAATTATTTTGTGTTAATCACTGTTAAGAAGATTAATTTCACTTGTTTGGATGATTTAATTGTAGGTGGCCAGTCATTTCGAGGGATCTACACACACTTTGGAGGGAGTTACAATACTTGTTTTTATATTGGTTTTGAGTAATTTTTTCATTAAATATTTCACTCATGTTTTATCTTAACACCCTTCTCCTATGAAATCTTTTTTTGGGTTAAACTAAGTGAAACACTTTTCATTTAAACACCGATTGGGTTAAGATTTCAAGTGGGAATCTTTGGTTTTTACGATTGGAAAACATAATCATCCTATTTCTCTCACACATACATAAGATTTTAGTATTCTTTATTATCCCTTTTCCTTTGATTGAGGTCCAAACCTTGATAACATGATTATTATGTCAAGGGTTGATTCTTTGTGCATTGTTTTAAGAGGCAAGAGGGAATCAAGATCTTAACAGCCCTCAACCAAATAATTCCATTAAACAATTTGAAATTTTCATAATAATGAACTATCCATGTTGTGTAGTGAACTTGAAATGACCTAATCCTATCATAATTCTTAAAACAACACATTTATTTATCAACTTTTAAACTCTTTAATTAAGTCATTTTATTTTTAAAACTATTTTCAAAATCACCCCTATTTTAGTAATTTTTATTAAAAACTCAAACTATAAACCACCAACACTCATTGAGAGATAACCTAGGGTATTCCCTAGACTATTAAATCATCTTTAAATTAGAATCAATTTGATGTGTCATGAAACCACAGTCAATTTATGGAATCTTTTCTAGGGAGTGCTTTAGTTTTTAGTGTGCGTTTGTTTCTTAACTTTGTGTATTTTGTAAGTTTTTTATTTATCTATTCTAATTTTGTATATAAGTGGTGTTATAACATCATCTTGTTTTTAGGTTTTGCGTATGATGCGTTATACTCTAAGTGAAATACCTCCTTTTGAACATGAACCAGAGAGGATACTACATCAACGACACCGAGACACACTGATCCATCTTTTGAAGGAGGACACACCACACCTTGAGACTCCACTAGAACCCTATTCTTCTAGAACAAAAATTGAAACTGTAATTAATGTGTATAACATGGCATAAAACAACCAGACCTTAAAATAACTAACCACCGTAGATGTGGAGTACTAACATACGTATATCCAATACCCTGAAAAAGTTTCCAACTTTGAGTTGTGATCAAGACACATCCACCTCCTACCTAAATTCCATGGTCTTCCTAGTGAGGACCCTCAGAAAAATCTCAAGGAATTTCATATAGCGTGCTCCACCATGAATCCCTAAAATGTGAGTGAGGACCTAATTAAGTTTAGGTCCTTCCTTTATCCATTGATGGTGTAGCTAGATACTAGATATACTCTCTTCCTTCCAAAATTGGGGATTATAATGAACTTAAATGAATCTTTCTAGAGAAATTTTTTCCTACCTCCCAAACTACATCAATTTGAAAAAAAATTGTGGTATTAGGAATTCACAGGGGGAGACCCTTCATGAATATTGGGAGAGATTCAAAAGGATTTTCTCAAGTTTCCCCCACCACCAGATTAGTGAAAAATTTCTAATTCAATACTTCTATGAGGGGATTATTCCCATGGATCATATTATGATATATGCTACAACTAGTGGTGCCCTTGTTGATAAAACTCCTGCCACCACTCATGACTTAATAGCCAACATGGATCAAAATTCCCAACAGTTTGGTACACGAGCAATTTCACCAACTCAAGGAGTTAAGTAGGTAAGTCATTCGTATCTAGAATAAAAGGAATATAATAAACTTGATAAGATTCATATCATTATAAGGTAATTATCTCAATCACAATCTAATTCACACTCTCCTCTCATTCCATTACATTGTGGTATTTGTTTTAATAACACTCGTTTTTTGACCAGTGCCTACAACTTCAGGATTCATCTGAGTCTTGTGTAGAATTATTCCCTAGGCGTCCATTCCAACAAGAACCTCCCTTAAAGCAAGAACCATTTAGGCCAAATACAAACCCCAAGTAGTAAGCATAAACACAATACCAACAAGAAGGAAACCCAAGCTACCCTAAAAAGAATTGGTATCAATAAAGAAAAGTTATGAAACCTTATTATCCTTTACATTCTCAGAACAATCCTCCTCCTACCAAGTATTAACTAAGACTTGAGGAAATAGTGAAGAAAATGGAAACCTAGAACCTCTAGTTCCAACAGATCACACAACTGTCTATTCAATACCTACAAACTCAAGTGGGACAATTGGAAATAACCATTGGTGAGATAAAGATTCAAGGTTCTGTAAAAATACCATCCTAGACTAATTCTAATCCAAAATAAAAAGGTAATGTTTCTACAATAACACTTTATACTAGTAAAGAAGTATCTTCTTCCATTGATTCTACACAACAGGTAAGTCCCCCACTTTAAAAATCTCTTTCTCTACCCAAAAATGATTCTAATGAATAAAAAAAATTAAAAATGGTAAACAAGTTATTATTGAGGATTCCCTAGAAGAATCTATTCCTATTCTTTCCACCCAAAGTATTTTTCAATCTAAGATTTTTTTGATAATGAGATTCATAAATAAATAATGGATAAATTTAAAAAGGTGCAAGTTAACATTACTCTATTGGACATAGTTAAACAAATAACTATCTAGACTAAATTTCTTAAATAGATTTTTACCCATAGATAGAGAGTAAAAGGAAATAAGAGAGTAAAACTTAGAAGAAATGTCTGAGGTTTAATCCAACTATTAATACCAACCAAATACAAGTATCCATTCACTTTCCTGATACCTTGAACCATAGGGGAGACCTTATTTTAAGATTTAATGCTAGACTTAGGTGATTAAATTATGTAATGCCTTACTCAGTGTATAATTCTTTGTAGGTTGTAGAGATTCAACTGATAGGCAATGTCACGAAACATTCCAACTAGAATAAAACACACCTATCTGGAGTGATTGAGGATGTACTCATTAGAGTGAATAATCTCATCATCCCCATAGAATTCTACATTCTCGATATGGAAGATACCCAAACCCAAGGAAATTACCCTCTCATTCTTGGAAGGAAATTCTTGAAAACAGTAAAGATTATTATCAGTTTACACAATGGTATATTATCCATGTAATTCTATAGAGAAAAGGTAAGTTTTAACATCCTTGATGCTATGAGACATCCCATTTAAGAGCACTCCACTCTTCCCATCTATTCTATAGAAGTGATCTTTAATGACACACACACAAAGTTATTTCCTAGAACCATACTCTAATTTATTTTACTCTTATTCACCCTTGGATTATTTTAGTTTTGATTCAGGTTTTAAGTGTTTTTTGGTTATAGAAAAGTGTAAATTTTATGATTTAATTGATGAGTGTGTTCATTATGAGGTACCCATGACCATTGATGATTATGGAAATCTCATTTTAATTGATTATCTTTTATTAAAAAACAAACATGAGTAGATAGACAATTTCATGGACATCACTCCCCCTAAATCCCCCCCCTCAATCCAAAAACCAATTGTGTTGGAATTAAAACAACTTACATTTAATTTAAAATATGCCTATCTTGAGGGTATTGACTTATTACCCGTCATTATTACCAATAACCACTCTCCACAGTTGGAATCAAAACCGCCCAACCTTTTGAGAGAGTGTAAAAAGAAAATTGGATGGACATTGGATGATATTCTTGGGATTATCCCATATATTATATGCACCATATAATTTTAGATGATGAGGCTAAGCTTGTAATTAAAGCTTAATATTGGTTAAATCCCACCCTCCTTGAATTTTTAAAAATGTAAGTTAGTAAAATTATTACTGATGGGACCATCTATCCCATATATAATAGTAAATGGGTTAGCCTAGTGTAAATTATGCCTAAAAAAACCAGAATAATAGTAGTTTCAAATGAAAGGAATGAATTGGTTCCAATACGTGTGCAAAATATTTGACGAGTCTATATTGACTACCATCGACTGAATCAATCCATGTGAAAGGACCACTTTCCTCTACCTTTCATTGACCAAATGTTAGAAATATTGGCTGGTAAGTCCCATTATTGTTTCCTTGATGGATATTCAGGTTATTTCCAAATCCATATAGCCCCTTAGGATCAAAAAAATACAACATTTATCTATCTATCCCGCACATTTTTATACAAAAGGATGAATTTTGGTCTATATAATGTTCCTGATACTTTTCAATGATGTTTGTTGAGTATTTTTTATGAGTAACTTGAAAATTGTATGGAAGTATTTATGGATTTTTCATGGTTTATGGATATTCCTTTGATGTCTATTTAGAACACTTAGGTTCTGTCCTCCATCATTACATTAAAAAAGTTCTTGTATTAAATTATGAGAAATTCCATTTCTTGGTTGAGTAGGGTATATTTATTGGGAATGTTATTTAAAATGAGGGATTTCTAGTGGATAAGTCAAAAATTAAATTAATTTTAACCCTTCTATATCCAAAATGTGTTCTTTATGTGCGATATATTTTTGGTCATGCTGGTTTTTACTACAGATTCATTAAAGACTTTAGTAAGATTGCACTTCCCTTGCCTTGATTATTGCAAAATGATTCTGAATTTTTTTTTGATAAAAATTGCGAGGATGCTTTCAATTCACTAAAAAGGAGTCTCACGTCATATCCCATAATCCAACCACCAAGGTGGGATATCCCTTTATAACTTATGTGTAATGCTTCTAACTTTTCATTTGGGGAAGTTTTATCACAAAGGGTTGAGAAGTTTCCTCATGTCATTGCGTATGCCCTACGTACCCTTGACCCTACCTAGGAAGAATACATGATCACTAAAAAAGAACTTTTTTCAATTGTGTTTTCCTTAAAAAAATTCCATTCATATTTTATTGGGAAAAAAATAATTGTATTTTCTGATCATGTTACCCTTCGATTTCTCTGAAAGAAACCATAAGATAAGACTCACCTCATTTGGTGGATGCTCCTCCTTCAAGAGTTTGAACTTGATATTCGAGATAAGAGAGGAGTAGAAAACGTGGTATCTGACCACATTAGAGGGATTTATACCCCCATTAGACCACCGTGTTGACTCATCCCTCCCCATTTTAGAATTATTTCCTCATGAGAACCTTTTTGATGTAGTCAAACTTAACCCTTGATATATAGACATTGTGATTTTTTTGGTAGCATCTAGGGTCCACATAGATTTTAACACTTTAAAATCCAAAATACTTAAGAATGATTCATGATGATACATTTGGTATAATCCATACATATGGAGAATTTTTAATGATCAGGTTGTTTGAAGGTGTGTCCCTGACCATGACTTTCATTTTATCCTTAGGTTCTACTACACTTTGGCACGTGGGGGCCATTTTGGATCTCAATGGATAGCTCAAAAGATCCTTGACTCTAAAATTTATTTTCTAATTTTTCTTAGAGATTATCATCAATTTTTTCATTCACAAAAAATATGTTAATTCATATAGAATATCTCAAAGATAAATGAAATGGACCAAAAACCCATGTTATTTCTTAAAATCTTTGATGCACGGGGCATTCAATTCATGGGCCATTTTCTAAATTCATCTAGCTTTGTTTACATTTTATTGTATGTTGAATATCTTTCTAAATGGATGGAAGAAAAAACTGCAAGGACTTATGAATCTTGAGTGGTTGTTGATTTTTGTTAGGTCCTAGATTTTTAGTAGGTTCTGTTTTTCTAGATTCATCATTAGTGATCAGGGTTCACATTTTTGTAATTGAAACATGAAAAAACTAATCCATAAGTATAGAGTTTTTCATAAAGTTTCCACTGATTATCACCCCCAAACTAACAGACAAGCTGGAATATAAGATCAAGAAGTTAAAAAAATCATAGAAAAATGGTACAACCCAATAGGAAAGATTAGAGTTTACACTTAGATGATGCACTTTGGGAATACTGTATATCTTTTAAAACCCCAACCAAAATTTCACTATATTGGATTGTATTTATAAAGGATTTTCCCCTCCCCGTGGATGTAGATAACCATACATATTGGGATATCAAAAAATGTAATATGAACCTCTTAGATGAAGGTGAGCATAGGAATTTATAGATTTAGGAGATGAAGGAAATTTGAAGAGATTCATATGAGAACTCCCAGATCTATAAGGAGAGAACCAAGGCTTACCATGACTACCTTATCCTTCATCATCAATTAAAAATTGGGTAGAAGGTCCTCCTTTACAATTAAATGAAGAAGTTAAATCCAAGTAATCTTCATTCCCTCTTGTTTGGACCATACACTATTAATATTGTCTATCATTTTTGTGTTTTTAGGTTCAAAATAAAGAAACAAAACAAACCTTCATTATTAATGGACTAAGACTTAAGAACTTTCATGAGTCCATTCTAGAGACCCTGATAGAGTAAATCTAAGTACAAGAAGAAATATACCAATTAAACTGACCAGGTTTTATCCTTCCTTCCCACATTATCTTTTATTATAGTGATGACGCTGCATACTCTAGGTGTGGGGGATGGGTATATTCCTTGGTTAGTTAGGAATTTTAATCATCATTCTTTCTTTTTCTATTTTTTTATTCCTGAATTGTATTTTCACTTACCCCCCATTTTCCCTACCCACTTTTGTGATGGAATATCCATTTTTTATTCCAACTAAACCATAAAAAATGATTACCACTTAATCATGGAAGTTATTGAAAATTCATGTGGAATTTACTTATTTCATGTTGTTTAATTTTTTTTTATTTCAATGAAGAATGGTGTGTTTTAGTATGGATTTAACATTGAGGTGTGAATTTCTTTAATTTTTTTTGTCGATGATATAAATGGTTGTATCACTTTTAAAACTTTGAGAAGAATGGTACCCATTTTTTGAGTAGTTTATGGGAAAATTATATCATTTAATATCTCTACAAATAATTACACCCAACCATGAAGTGTGATTTTTTACTCAATACAAGGTAAATATAAGTTAGTTTAATATTTATTTACTCAACAAAATAATTTCTATATACATTTTTTCCTTATATAATCTTTTTCATTATTTTTCCAGATTGACTATGCACGTGTACCTGTTATTTGATTATTGTTCGCCCCAAAAAAAAAATATGGGTTGTGAATTGGGAAGGTTAAATACACCATTACCCTACCTTTTATATTTTTAAAACTATTATAATTAGTGTCATGAAGAAATTAAACATGGGTTGAGATAAGAGTGTGAGATTTATTCCAAGTTCAAATTTTCAAAAAACAAAAGACAATAATAAATAATAATAAATTAGAGGAGTGATGAAATGTGAAAATATGGGGATATTTTGGTCTGGAGATTAAGGTTTTAATTATGGTAATGATTAAGTGAGTGGGTCTTGAAATTTTATTGCAAAGGATGTAGGACATGTTTGGTGGAAAAAATCATTTAAGTATATTTTTTTAAATAACCAATATTTATTGGATAAATGTGGAAAGAATAACAGGAAATGGTTGTCACACACACACATGGAGAATTATTAACATGGTTAAATTTTTAATTATTTTCTCAAAATGGTATCATTTATATCTTTCAATTTCATTATGATATAATTTATGAGACACCTTTTTCCATAAACACTCAGAATAACACCTTGTTGTGGTGTTTTCTTTGATCACATTGCAATCAAGAATTAAATTTTCCATGAATGTTAAATATTAATGAATTTGTGAGTATCAAAATGTATAATTTTTTGAAATATGACTTTTACCAGGAATGAAAATGTTTAGGTGCAGGGGTGTGATCATGTAGCAATTCACTATTCATTTTCACCCTTACATAACCATGTTAAGATGATTTCGTATCATAAATTAAAATTTTAATAACAAATTTTACTTCATTTTTTATTAAATTATTTTGTTTTAATCACTGTTAAAAAGTGTTATTTTACTTTTTTGGATTATTTTATTGTAGGTGGAGGTGATTTGGAGGGCCTAAGATGAAGTTAAAGAAAAATGGGCTAAAATGTGAAAGAATCCAAGAATACTAGTGAACTAAACCAAAAATTGATACCAATAATTTAATCTAATTGTGATGAGATTATGTGATATGATAAAAAATTCATTGGGATACAACTCTTCTGAAGACACCCAATCCCAATTCCTCAATTAATGAGACCAACCAAACTGATTTGTCCAAGACACCGAATCTGCATGAAGTCAAACATGGTGTGATGTATTGCAGACTTATATCAAACTATAAACCTCCAAATGGTGCCAAATTTTCAGTGGAGATATTTAATAGGTTGTATAATAAGTTTTTAGTTTTCTATAAATATATATAAGGCTTTCTACCCAACAAAAACTAAAGGCCAATTGGTTTTACAAAATCCGTGTGACCAAAAAAACCTTTCAATTTTCCAATAAAATGATACCTTGGGAAACCTAATGGTAAGTTTGACCAAGAGGAATATATCTAGTATTTTGGAGACCTAAAGGATTCCTCTAATAATCCAAGAAGTTTTTGAGTCCCCTATCCTCATAGGGGGATCAAGGATGAAGGAAAAGTTCCACATGAGCCTCCTCCTCCTCTAGATGGAGAGCTAAGCGGTGGATGATCATTTTGAGGGAGATACACACAATTGGGAGGGAGTTATGATACATGATATTACAATGGGTTTTCTATAATTTGTGTTTTACATATTTCACTTATGTTTTATCTTAACAACTTTCTCTTATGAATTATTTTTTTGGGTTTAACTAAGTAAAACACTTTTCATTTCAACACTGATTAGGTTGAGATTTCAAGAAGGAATATTGGGTTGTTCTGATTGGACAAAACAAGCATCCTATTTCTATAACACATACATAAGATTTCTGTATGATTTGGTATCCCTTGTTCTATTCTTGAGGTCCAAACCTTGACAACATGATTGTTGTGTGAAGTTGTGGTTATTTTTTCATTGTTTTAAGAGACAAGAGGGAATCAAGATCTGAAAAACCCTCAATTGAGAATTCCATTAAACCATGTGAAATTTTTAGAATAATGAAATATCCAAGTTTTTCAGTGTACTTGAAATGAATTAATTCTATCATAATTATTAATAAACCACATTTATTTATCAACTCTTAAACTCTTTAATTAAGTCATTTTATTTTTAAAAATATTTTCAAAACCACTAACTCTTTTAGTAATTTTTATTAAAAACTCAAACTACAAACCACAAAAACTCATTGAGAGATGACCTAGGGTCTTCCCTAGCCTATAAAATCAGATTTAAATCACAATAAATTTGACGTGTCATGACAACATGGTCACTACATAGAGTGACACATTGGGTATGACAAATATCTTCCTCTGTAAGTCCCCCAACTGTACCTTCATATGTTGAAGTTCTACGTGGACCATCTAATATATTGGTATATATATTAGGGTAGTCCTTGGGTGAAAGTATATGCAAAAAGCAATCTCTCAGTGGGGAGGTAAGCCCAAAATGTCATCAGGAAAGACATATTCATACTCCATCACCACTATAGAAAGATGAAATCTCATAACTTATACTAATCCAAGGATAATAATAGATAAATTATGAGTTATAGGTTGTATCCTACTATGTATGATCCCATTCTGGTATTCCTAGATTTTTTTCTCAAAACTAAAGGAAAAACTCATACCATCAACTCAGACACACCACATACTTCATATAAAATAGTAAATATGTACATGAACTAAGGAGAGTTATTTCATACCTAGAATGAAATAATAAGGATAATCACAGCTATGAAAATATCCCACAACAATTTATCTCCACCAAGAGTTAGGTCACATTATCAGCAGAAGTGCATTATAGCTAAATCTCCTCCGGTAGGAGTCTCCAAATACAAGGGTCAGGCTAAGGGATCCACTGGAATATCTAGATCTTGAATAAGAGATATGGAAAGAAAATAATGGATCATGAATGTGTCTATAAAAATTGAATATAAAGTATAAAAGATATAGATCATAGCTCAAATAATCCCTATATCTTATGGATCATAAACCTCTACTTATAACAACCCACATCCTTGACCACCAACTACCTAAGCTGGACGTGGATCACCTGGGGGTGGTGGTAGAAACATTTCAAATCATCATCCAAATATTTCTCCTCTCTTAGATCCTATTACATGTACACCACCATAAGATCTCCCTGATCTAGATGTGACATCTTCCTAGGTGGTCCATCGATCGTCTCCCTGTATGCTACTTGGTGGGTCAAAAAATCCCACATGAGGTGTAAACACCCACTATTGGAGTAACATTTCATCTCCCTTATCTGGCTTGAACCATCCTATAAGACATGAAAAAAAACCTAATATCCTGAGGATGTCTCTGAAAATTTATATCATGCCTATATACCTGAGTTTGATGTCAAATACTAGTTTCCAAATTCTCAGCTACAAAGTTCCCACTGTTGGCACCAACTGTCACCAACTGCTCTACTAAGAATCCCTCAATCACTAAGTCATTCTCAATTAACCCAACATAAGTATGAAGGTAAAGATATAATGATTTATATTGGATGTATTGGTGAAGGAATTTCTCAAGATTCCATGCTTAAAAGTACACATCATAAACAATATCCATAGAGTATCATGAGAGGTTAGTGAACCTCAGAGTATACTCAACAACTGACATGCCACCCTACTGAAGCTCCTGAATGCATGCTAATCAAAAATTCATTGGGTAGAACTCCTCTACAAATAGAAACTGAAATTATGACCAAGGTAAAGTTTCTTCATCATGCATCGGAGTTAATAACGTCCACCATCTCCTCATGGAGCGATGACCAAGGCTCTCTGTTAGGAAAATAATTTAATCAGGAGGGGTATTAATAAGGTAGAAAACTCACCCAACTACCTCGATCTAATCCTATACTTCCTTAGGGTATTTATCACCCCAAAACCTAAGGGGTCACTGTCTCTAAAACTCAGGAAGTTTTCTTATCCTATGAACATCATATACTTACACTGATCAATAAAGCTACTTCTTGATGAGTGGAGGTAAGATTGGGAAACCACCTAGAGGTACCACCTCTAATACAAACCCCTGAACTGAAGACTCATCACTAAGAAGATCATCCTCACGATCCTACCTTGAAATCCTAGTTGGATGTCATCATGGAGGAATCCTGGAAAAAGCTAAGACACACCACTATCAAAGAGTATATATAGGGAGCTAACTCAAGAAGGACATGGAAACCATAACCCATTCCTATATGATGCATGTGATGATATTTTCCCTACAACCAATGATTACATATACCAAGTGAACAACCACTAAAAAAACCCTATTTAATGGCGTTGGTATTTATTAGTACTAGAAAAAAACACCAAAAAATGGAATATTCATCAGCGCCAAGAAAAATGCTAATAAATTTAACCATTTATCAGCATTTTTTAGCACTAATAAAGGTAACCTTTAGCAGCACTTTATTTTTAGCACTGATAAAGGGTATCCTTTATCTGCACTTTATTTTTAGTGTTGAAAAGGTTACCCTTTATTAGAGATTTATTTTTAACAATGATGAATATTTCTTTCATAAGAGTTTTTTAGCACTAATAAAGGTTCAAATAAAGAAAATTAAATAATTAAATAAATAAAAAACAAAAAAATGATTTTATTAAAAAATATTACAAATTTCATTAATTAAATAATTATTGATAAAAACAAATAAATTGATTATACATTATTAAATATTTAACATTTTATTAATTAGATAATTATGATAATTAATGTTATTAAATTGTATATATTAAATATATAGATATATATTAATGTATATAAATATAATTTATATATTAAAAAAATATTTTTTGCGCTTTACATTAAATAGTCATATATTTATTAAATAATGGCTTATAATTAAAAATTAATATGGATTAAAAATATTTACTAATTTCATTATAATGGACATATAATTGAATGTCATTTGATTTTTCAATTTAACATATATAGATCAAATATGTGTTATATTTATTTCACATATATGTAATTAATGGATTTTTATATACAATGCACACACATAAAACTTATCCATTTTTTTAATATTGTTAAAGTATACTTATTCTTAATTTATTCAATTTCACTCATTTTTAACATATATGCATGCACTTAAAATTAGATATTCATTAATAATGTTAAAAATATATTTGTGAAAAAATATTTATAAATAAATATATCTATAAATTTAAGTTTAGTATATTTATACAATTATATATTTATAATTAGAAATAAATAAATTTTTTTTGAAAGTATTTATATAATTAAAAATAAATAATTATATATATTTAAATAATTATTAAATTTAGAATAAATTTACTTAAATAATGAATATATTTACTATAATTATATATATTTATTAAATATATATATCTATAATTATATAAGTATTTTTTTTACCAATAATTATAAATAAATAATTATAAAATTATAATAAATATATTTAAAAAGGAATATATTTACTATATTTATATTTATATATATTTATTAAGTATATATAAATATTTACAATTTTTTTATTTATAATTATAATTATAAATCCTTTATCAGTGCTTAAGTAATAAGCACTGATAAAAGAATCTTTATCAACACTAAAAGAGCACTGATAAAATTAACATTTATCAACACTATAATTTTAGTGCTGATAAAGATTGATTTTGTTAGCAATTTTTTAGTGCTGATAGAAACCTACCTTTATCAGCGCTTAAGTAATAAGCACTGATAAAAAGACTCTTTATGAGCCCTTATTTTTAAGCGTTGATAAAAGTGTCTGATCTAATTAAAAAATCCTAACCATCTGTGAACCTGTCATGATATCAGAAGCATTCCACAAAATACAACCACTACCGGAGCTACTCCTCTGTGAATCAAACCTCGAATCACACCACTCGAGGGCCTCTCAAACATCTCATCCAACATCCTATGTTCGATTGAAGTTAGGGTTTCCGAAGAGGGTTTCATATTTTATTTAACCTAGTGAGGTAGGCCTTATTTTCTTTGTGTATTTTTGGTTCCATTTTTAATTTCTTCTTTGAAAATGTCATTATTTGTGGTCCGGTGATTGTATACTATTGGGGCAGGTCATCCTATTTTCTCAGTTTCTAATTTTGATTAAACTATTGATCGATCATGGAGAGTTTATTGTTTCTAGACTCGATAGTGAAACATGGAGTCACATGAAGTTTACTTCAATCATGGAGAGTTTATTTGTGGTCCGGTGTTGTTTTATTTTATTTACATTTCCCAAATTGATCTCCCAAAGCTATCATATATATTTTTCATTCTTTATTTTATGAATTTTATTCCATACATGTGAAATTTTAGAAATTGAAACTGGGGATTTTGTGTGTGAGGTAGTTAAAGGGAGGTTAAGGGATTTATTTTATATTATATTGATTATATATTATTTTTTCAACTTATCTGGGTTGGTGTGGTAATCCAATGTATAGATGCATCATGTTAGTTTTTATTTAAATTTTCTTTCTATTAGTTTTATTTATTTTTTTGTGCCAAATAATTCCCACTATGTTGTTTTTCATGCCTTGGTGCTTGTTTCCAGCCCAAGGGGGATTGATAATGTCCCTTGGACACTATCATGGACCAACTCGGGTGTTTGATATATGGTTGTCTTGGTTTTTTTGGAAACTATATCTATTGTTAAATGTGTTGTACCTTTTCTCAATAACACAACTTCCTATGTCTCGACACTTTTTTAAAAACATATTTTATTTTTCTACCTCTTTAGATTAATCCAACATTATTTATTAATCCTTTTAATAATAATATATGAAATATTATACCTTGATGCTATGTACTATTTTCTAACTACATTATAATTTTTAAACATCATCCTCCTCCCCCTATCTCAATAAGTTTTTAAAAAATATACCTTTTCAATTACCCCTTTCTAGTTATACCACTTTTTTTGAGACCTATATACCACTATAAGACAATATAATTTGTTGCTCGGAAATGTATATTTTCAATAAATTTTCCCCCATTTTTAGTATTTATTTAACCGATAACAAGTGGATTTCCATAGAATAATTTTGATACATAGCTATATGAAATGTAGAAAAATAGTATGTCAAACCTTTTTATTATAAAAAAGTTGACATATAACAAATCTCCCACACTCCATGATATATATTGACATTCTATCCACAACATTTGAAAATTTTATTCAATTTTCAATGGGTGTAAAAATGGGTTTTCAATCCTCCTTTTGAAATCTATAAAACACTTCCACCACATAAATGGATTGGGAAATAAATATCCCATGAATTACATGAGTTTCCCATAAACTAAGGAAAATGTCAACTCACTAATCATCTACATTTAAACACTGGTCATTGTTAATGTAGAAAATTATTATCATTGTTCATCTCTTAAACCTCTAAATATTATGTCATCCACATTGATAAACACTTTCAATCTATCCATAAAATTATTTTTATGTAATTATTATGATCAATTCCTCATTTTTTAAATTAATGTTTCTTTGATAATTCATATAACCTTGAATACCAAGATATTAGTTATTTTTTCAATTCATACATCACCTTTTTCAATTTAAAAACATTATTCTCATATTAAAGAATGAGAGAAATATTTGTTTGTTTAATGTAAACTTCATATTCGTGTAATACATTAGTAAATGCTAATTTTACATACAGTTGGAGTACCTTGAATTTCCTTGGGATGGGTTGGTGTGGTGATATGACATCCCAAGAGTCTTGATATGTTTTTAAATATTTATATACCATTAATTTTAAATGTAATAATTCCTTAGGTTGCTACATCACTTGTTCCAATATAGTTTTATATCATCTAGTTGATTGAATGAGAGTTTATTATTCTTGTTTATCATATTTTAGTTTCTTATTACTCTTTAATTGACTATATTATATTTTTATTTGTTTATAATATTTAAGAAATATTTTTTTGTAGAGTAATTATTTGAAACAATCAAATATTGAGTTACACTTATTATAATTATCTATAACATTCACTTTTGATAATGAATATCTTATGAGTATTTATTTATATATTTTATAAAATTAATCTTTTATGAACCTAATAGAATGGATATGAACTGAAAATGGATCAATGATAACTTTTGGACAAATTAATATGAAGATGAAGTTAAAGATTTCATCAAGTTTGCAAGAGAGCATGCAAACGACCCTTCTAAAATCCTATATCTGTGTTTATGTTGTTATTCAAGAAAAATTAGTCTGAAAGATTTGAAAGAAAATTTGATTTTTCATAAAATAGATCAAAGATATAAATGTCAGACTAAACATGGATAAAAAATTAATTGTACATTGATTGGGATGATACTACAGTTTATGAATCATTTGATATGAATACCTTTGTAAAAGATGATGGAGATCGTATAAAAGAAATGAAAATAGAAATTGAAGATGACCTTCATGATTTTAAAAATTTGTTTGAGGAGTTAAATAACTATTCCAAGAAACCATTTTTTACTGGTTGTACTAAATAGACAACATTTTTAGCTGTATTGAAGTTATATAATTTGAAATATCATAGAGGATGGAGTGATAACAAATTTATAAAACTACTTGGTATTCTAAAAGATATTCTACCAGAATAAAATTAACTACCATGCTGAACATATGATGATAATGGAATGTTACTTTCAAAGGTAATGATATCTAAAAATATAAATGCTTTTCCAAATGATTGCATATTGTTTCATAAGGACCATAAATCACTCAAAATATTTCCTAAGTGTGGTGTAGATCGATACAAGAAAAATGAATCAAGTTATTCAAAATATATATGGTACTTTCCTATATTTCCATGGTTTAAAAGACTATATAGATGTTAGGAAACCATGAGAAAATTAACATGGCATGCAGATACAAAAAATAAATATGGGAACCTATGTCATCCAACATATTCTCCTCAGTGGAAGAAAATTGACTATGAGTTTCCTGAATTTAGAGATGAGCCTAGAAAATTTCATCTTGTGTTATCAACAGATAGAATAAATCATTTTGTTGTATTGAGTAGTACTCACAATACATGGCTTGTCATTTTGTTAATTTATAACTTTCCACTATGGTTATGCATTAAGCACAAATTCATTGTGTTGTCTCTGCTTATATCTGGACCAAAACAACCTGTAATGATATTGATGTCTATTTGGCTCCATTGATCAAAGATCTAAAATTGATGTGGTATATAGGTATTACAATGCATGATGCTCATATAAGTAAAGAATTCACATTGAGTTCCATGTTGTATGGAATGATAAATGACTTCCCCAATTATGTACATTTATCAGGCTATAACATTAAAGGAATGTTGGGGTGTCCCATTTGTGAAAAACACACATACTCAGTTCGATTGAAAAATTCATCGAAGACTGTGTTTTTAGGACATCCAATTTTTTTAACTTGAAGAAATAAATACTGATCCTGGATGACAACATTCAATGGGAATATCAAATAAGGTACAAATCTATCTCCAGCAATAGTAGATCAACTTAAAAAAAAGTAAAAAAATATTGACACTGTTTTCAGTAAACCATTTTCAAAAAACCTTACAAAATAAGGTTAGAAGAAGAGATCAATTTTATTTGAATTACTGTATTGGAATTGTTTGTATATCAAAAATTTTATTTATTTCATACATGTAGAAAAAATGTATTTGATAGTTTTATTGTCATGTTACTAAATGTTCTTAGAAAAATGAAAGAGGACATCAAGGTTAGGTTGGACTTGATTGAAATGGGTATAAGGGAAGAGTTGGAACAGGTGAGAGGTAAAAGGTAGAATCTTCTTTCTCTATCTTCTTACACTCTATCCAAATAAGAAAAATTTCAATTTTTCATTTTACTTACTAATGTAAAAGTTACACAATGGTATTTATAAAATATCAAGAATGTCATGTCAATGACTAATTTGAAGTTACAAGGACTAAAATCACATCAATTCCATGTTTTGATGTAATATTTAATGTCTGTTTCTTTCCATTTCATTCTACCTAAAAATGTACGACATACATTAACCAGACTCTACTTATTTTTCTAAGCCACATGTAGTAAATTTGTAGACCCGGTGAAGTTTCCCATCATGAATAATGAGATTACAGTCATATTATGTAAATTAGAGATGTTCTTCCCACCATCATTCTTTGATATAATGGACCACTTGATGGTTCACTTGGCCAGAGAGGTTCAACTATGTGGTCCAGTCCATTACAAATGGATGTACCCCATTGAACGGTATATGAATATTTGTAAAGGATATGTCAAGAATAGAAGTCATCCAGAAGGTTTTATTGAAAAATGATATATTTTTGAAGAATCTATTGAATTCTGTACTGATTACCTATAAGATGTTTAAAACATCGATCTCCCAAAGTCTCATCACAGTGAATGCCTTTTGGGTGAAGGTATTTCTAGAAGATATGTTGTTATAATTACCTTGAAAGAGTGAGATAAAGAACATATTTACACATTACATAATAGTGAATATGTTGATCCATACATTGAAAACCATAAATAAATTATTAGATATTTGAATCCATCAAGGGTTGAAGTATGGATATCAAATAAACATAATCAATATTTTATTGGATGGTTAAGAGATCATATTTATATGGAGTTATATGAAAATATGAATTCAATTACCGAACGACTTAAATGGCTAGCCATAAGACCGAATGAAAATGCTATATCTTACAGTAATTTTGTAATCAGTGGTCATAATTTATATAAAAAAGAACATGAAGACTTCAGTATGATGCAAAAAAGTGGTGTTACACTTGTGGTTGATGCGATGCACATATATACTTCCAAGTATAGAAATCCAATTTATGAAAATATGTCATATTTTGGTATTATTGAATAGATATATGAGTTGGATTATACAACATTTCAAGTGCCACTTTTCCATTGCAAATGGGTTGACAATATCAAGGGAGTGATAGTTGATGAAATGGGATTTGTGAAGGTAAATTTCAGCATGGAAGGGGAAAAAGATGATCCATTCATAATGGAATCACAAGCATTGCAAGTATTTTATGTATTTAATCCAACAAACAATAATTGATCGATTGCCCTAGTGGCGACTAAAACAAATGTTGAGTCATATGAAAATTCAATCAAGGATGACCCTTTCATTGGGACATCCAAATCAGTTCATGTTATTCCCAATGTAGATAATGTCTTATACATTAGATGAGACTATAAAGAGGGTATTTGGATTCTTGATAGAGGATCCAAATCCTTAAAACCTTTAAAAAAAGAAATAGGGTTCAATGAGAAGGTAAAAGTGTTTTTTAATATATTATGTTTTTCCTATAATATTATATGTTCTATACTGCATTAACATAATATAATTTAAATGTTTGACTACTCATACATACAGTGTCTTCTCCACATGATGGAAGAACAAACTATAATGAAGGAAACCCTTTTGGAAATATGTAAAGCTAATGTTATGATATACTTTCTCTATTTTACCAAAAAATTATATAATGAAATGTTGATTTAATTTTCATCATTTCTTACCAAGTTAGTTTATTTTAGAATATTTTTATCCATGTTTCATGCCTTTGTAGGAAGATAAATAACACTGTCTCTACTCAATCACTGAGGTAATCTTGATGTTTACACAGTAAAATCATTGTCCATAGACTTAATGTATTGTTTAATATTTATGTTTAATTAATTTATTTATAGTATTACTCACATAATAAATGTTTTCTTATACATTTGTATTCTTTTTTTTGAGTTGGGATTCTCTGTCCAACTTTTATGCTTCTTCTCCATTAAAACCTTTTCACCCTAAAGTGGTGCATTTATCACTTTCTTTCAATTTACCTCCTCTACCTTTTCTAAAAGAGCAATGACACTACCTATTCAAAATCAAGAGGTAATCTTGATGTTTTCATAGTAAAATCATTGTCCGTATAATTAATCTATTTTTTAATATTTATGTTTAATTTATTTCTTTTCAGTATTACTCACATAATAAATGTTTTCTTATATAGGTGTATTCTTTTGTTCGAGTTGGGGTGCTCTGTCCAATTTTCATAGTTCTTCTCCCTTAAAACCTTTTCACCACTATAGTGCTGCATTTATCACTTTCTTTCAAGTTACCTCCACTGCCTTTGTAGGAAGAGAAAAGATGCTACTTATGATCAATTACAGAGGTAATATTTATTTTTTCAAAATAAAATAATTTTCCATACAATTAATGCATTGTTTCATATTTATGTGTAATTTATTTCTTTTTAGTATTACTCATATAATATTTTTTTTCTTGTATAGGTGGATTTTTTTTCAAGTTGGGGTGCTCTATCCAACTTTCATACCTCTTCTACCTTAAAATATTTTCACCCCTATAGTGGTGCATTTATCACTTTCTTCCAAGTTACCTCCACTAACGTTTCAGGAAGAGAAATGACGCTACCTCATCTCAATTATAGAGGTAATATTAATGTTTTTACAGTAAAATAATTGTCTATAGAATTAATTTATTGTTTTATATTTATGTTTAATTTATTTATTTTTAGTATTAATCATATAATAACCTTTTCATATATAGGTGGATTCTTTTTCTTTTGAGTTGATGTGGTTTATTCAAAGCTTCTCATGCAGTGTTGGTAGTTAGATAAACAAATTCAATGGAAATCACGGTAACATTGATAGTTAGGATTGTTTTCTGACTTTGGGACATGTAGGAATCAGCCGCACCTCAATCCAACACACGATATGACTGGTATGACTCCAAGAACTTATTTATATTTTAAATTGACATTAATTTTATTAAAAAAGAAAACTGACTTGATGTGTCCATTAGGAGTTTAAATTGACATTTGACTTTAAAAAGTTTCACTCACTAAAAAGAAAGAAAAAATGGTCGTATTTTCTGGATATTTTAGGGAATCGATTCAAAAATCATTTGTGATGTGTAGGAATAAATCTAACATCAAACCGATACATGATTGATCCTTATGAGTCAAAGTTCATGTTTCAAGTTTAAAATTATATTTTAGTAAAAAATACAAGTGATGTACTCAAAACCAAGAAAACACATTTAGATTGTTTTAATACTTTAAAGAAACAACACGTAAGTGATTTTAAATGTGTAGGAATCAGACGCACCTCAATCTGATGTATAGTGTGACTGGTATGACTATAAGTACATCTTTATTTAAATTGACATCAATTTTAGTGAAAAAACAAACTAACCTACACAAAACCAAAAAAACACATTATATTGTTTTGATACTTTAGTAAAAATACCCATAAGTGATTTGAGACATGCATAAATCAGTTGCACCTAAATCCAATGCATGGTGCGACCAATATGACTCAAAGTGCAGTTTTTATTTAAAATTGACATCAATTTTAGTCAAAAGGCCAACTGACCTAATCAAAACTGAGAAAACACATTCAAATTGTTTAAATACTTTAGTAAAATGATACATAAATCATTTTTGATGTGTATGAATCATCCACACCTCAATCTGATGCTCGGTGTGACCGGTATGACTCAAAGTGGAACTTTTTATTTAAAATTGACATCAATTTTAGTAAAATTAACACTTTATTAATTTATTTCTTTATATTATTACTAACATAAGAATTTTTTTCTTATAAAAGTGCATTATTTTGCTCAAGCATAGGTGGTTTGTTTGGAAATAGCATGAGTCAGGTTAGGATTAAAAGGAATATTGATGTTTTTGAATATATGTAATAATTTGAATGTATGTAATTGTATGAAACAATGTTTGAAATGTCTTTAATATAGCATTTTTATTGTATTTTTGATGTAAATTTCATTTCCTTTAAATCTTGTATTGGGACTTATTTTTGTTGATATCTTGTGTGTTTCTAGTGTTTGGGTGTGCTGTTACAACACATTGTAGTATGACCCTTTATCATCACTTTTAAAAGAGCTGATAAAAGTATATTTTATCAGCACTTTTATAAGCAGTGATAAAAGACTAGGGATTTTAACCTCACTCCTGTAGTCAGTTCTTTTCTAGTAATAATAAAGGACATTTCTAGAACTGTTAAAATCTAGTTTTGTAGTAATGAAGCTGGTTATCAGCGCCTCGATGAATGGATATGTTGTCCACCACACCATCACCGAGTTCCCTAGTCTAAGATCTTAACTCAAAAAAATTTAACAAATTTTCCCTAGTTTCCCAAACCAAACCTCATAGATATAAAATCTCTATAATATAATCCTAATATAACACCCCCTCTGATACTACTTTTTTATGAGTTGACCCACCATGGCCTACCTGGTTAGAGGTAAACTGAGTGTGACACACCAATCCCATGTCCAATAGGCGAAGGGTAGGAAACAAGCACCAAGTAGGCATAACACACACATGGGAGGCCTTAGCCTAAGGTATCTATACACACACATGAATATATAAACAATGATATAATACAAAAAAGAAATATACATCTGATACCAAGATGTATGCATAAAACTAATCCCCATATCAGATTATGACACAAGTAGGAGAAATAAAAAGGGGAAATACAATCCCACCAAATATATAAAAGAGTCCAACCTACTAGTAAGGAGGTGACTACTATCAAATGAAAATCTTGGAACATACTATGGTCCTTCAAGATCAACTATGCTCTACCTGCTCTTGGTCCACTAAGGACTCTGTCAAAATGCCTATCGTCTGTATAAGACATGACACGTGTGGGCAAATACCATACAAGGGTGAGTATAATCATACATAGTAGGACACTTCAAAATAACTAAACATAAAGAATTAAAGAGATTTAGATCATAATAAAGGATAGAATCATTCCATATATACTCAAGATAGACACTAAGTCTCAAAGAAGGGTACAACCATACTTCCAGCCTAGGATTCTTCTTGATGCTTCAAAGTAATGCTGTCCCAAGAGAACTCACTCCTTGGGTCTTTATAACACTAATGGAACTCATCTAAGAGGTTATTACTATTAGGTATTTCCATGAATAAGTACACACTGAAACTCATATGATATTGATACATAAATATGGGATATTACCCATGGCCTATGGAGGATACCCAACCCTACCCGAAGTAATCCATTAAGATGTGGATCACATGCCCTGTAAGTTAGTATGGGATACCCAACCCAGCCTTGGGAAGAATGATATAGGATCACACCCTAGGACACATAGAGGGATACCTAACTCTATCCAAGACTAATCTATATAGGGGATCACCCATCCTATGCTCAGGATGATATACCTCATTATACCCTCATAGGGTTGGACCAATAGAACACACCCTATAGATACTCGTCTGAACTAAAGAGAATGTGTGCCTCAGCCTTCTCTAGAATAAGTACATAATGTGTATAGGCTATACATATTGTATCTTAGCTAGCCCAATTATGCCAGTGTCCTCCATCCCATTCCCATATACTCTATCCCATTCCCATATACTCTGGCCATGATTATGTACTCTGGCCGTGCCTATGTACTCTGGCCATGTCTATGTACTTGTCTATGCCTGTGTCCATGTACTATTTATGTACATGTTGGTTTATTAGCATTGAGTCACATTGTGTGTGGATATTTCACATGGTGTGTGGATATCCTACATAGCTTATTATATTTAACTCTTTGTGAAACCCTAGACACCATACAAGGGGACTACACAATGTGTGTTCATCCGAACTACATTCCCTTTACTTTAGAAATTTTATAAATTTGCAGTAGTCTTATTGTGTATCTACCCACACTGCCTCCTCCTATGATCTAGCCACAAATTACACCAAGGAACTCAGATATAGGGATAAATGAACTCGAATCGTCACCGATGGTTGAATTCCAATCACCCAATCTCCTCACAAATCATCCCCATTGAACCACATCATCCAAAAATAAAATCACACAAATCGAAGATCTTTGATTCATGTAAAATATTCTATCGAACCACATCACACCTGAATTATTCTTTCAATAATAAATCTAAACCCATAGAAATGTTCTGTTGTACCAAAGGTTGACATCACAATGATCAGTTTCTGGGTATTGTCGAACTGCCAGTCAAACAGAACACTGATGATGACTACATGATGAACGATGAGAGAAAATCACAAAACATAAGGGTGATAAAATGGATGTCAACCATTATTTAGGTTTACCTCAATTCAAAAATAGAGGAAAAATTGATCACGGGATAATAATAAAGGATTAAATAACATTATTAGTTCTTAATTCTAGGAAGATAAACATGAAACTCAAATAAAAAATGGACCTGTGAATTAATATGCTAAAGGGAATAATTCACACTTGATCAGGGATAATCCAAATGGAGATTAATCTGGAAAAAAAATATCCCACCTAGGTATTAGATTGATCACTGATGAATAATGAATCCAATGTCATTTTCGTGGGCAAGATCCAAGAACTCCTTGCAAAAGACGAACACCAAGGCAACTGATCATCATTACCACACTACCATT
This sequence comes from Viscum album, assembly GCA_963277665.1. NCBI lineage: Eukaryota > Viridiplantae > Streptophyta > Magnoliopsida > Santalales > Viscaceae > Viscum > Viscum album. Next base: position 1,759,525,289 of record OY728150.1, read on the forward strand.
GTCACTTCAAAGTCTATACTATTATGATCCTATTCAATCCATAGGGTTATGTGATTAACCCCAGGGGTTTTCCATAATTGGGATTATATAGAGAGGTATTAGGTCTATCCATTTAATAAATAAATAATAATAATAAATAAATTTATTTATTAATCTTCCCATGACTATACTTAAACCAAACACCTGACACACACAAATTTTATGTCACACCTACGGTACAACAAATATTAAATATTTAATGGAGGTATAATATTTCTCATATGAGTATCTGATCAAAAGTTATTTCATTATTCTAGAGAAACTACACATATGGGATATAATATATTTAATATTTTTATTATATCAACACTGAGGCTCCTCAGGCCCCAGAATATCATGCTGACTCCATGCCCAACTCTAAAAATATTATTTAAAATATCCCAATGTTTTAAAAGAAAAAATAAAGTCATTAAAATATATTATCAGGATATATATATATATATATATATATATATTGAATGTGACTTTATAAATGATAATTGTTTTCAGAGATAAAATTTAAGTTGATTTTGGAAGAATATGTGATCAAGTTTTTCTAATTTTTGGGTTTTGAAATTGGTTAGGCATATCTTGAATAGTTTTAGGGTTTAGTTAATTTCATAGTAATTTAAGTTTAACTTGGAGTGTTATTGTTTATATTGAGGTTTTTGAGATCAAAGGATTACTTTTTCATATAGTGGTTTATCTATTTTTTATTGGGTATTATCTTTACTCTTGCTAACCATTTTTGTTTTTTTATTTTTTATTTATAAAGGTTGGGGCCAATGCCTCATTTTATTATTAAAGAAAAAAAGGCCTCTTTTTACTGGCTATAGGGATACCCATTACATAGCCCAAAGGCCTAGTGGGCATGTAGCCCATTACATAGCCCGTAAGCCCAAATTTTTGGCCCAAGGCCCATTTTGTGAATAGTACTGCTATAGTACCTGCACTGCTACAGTCCTGCACAGTATCCACCACTGCTACAGTGTCTGGCACCACTATAGTGCCCACCATTGCTACAGTTCCACAATAGTACTGCTATAGTCCTACGTCCAATGGGGTTTTAACCTCCATTTTTCAGGTAGGATTACATGGTGCTTACCACTAATTGGTTAGAAATAGGAGGAAAAAATTATAATAAAAATAATTAATTCAATGAGGAATATTTTATTTCAGTAGATCTCATTATTCATTAAGATTTTATTTTCATGCTTCAAACCTGAAAAATTCATTTTTGATGTTCACCATTAGGAATGTGGGTTGAAATAGAGGTGGAAATTGATCAAAACATGAAACCTAAAGATAATATTGTGATTATAGAAATTAGAAGAAATAAAGTAAGTATATTTTTTCATATAATCTATATCAATATAACTCCTAAAACTCATGAAAAATGAAGATAAATATATCAACTCTCATGTGTCAAATATCACTCAACTATCAAGGTATTCCTTGGGAAACTCTCCTAAGTATGAGTATTATGATAATACATATATGGTTTAAGAAATAATTATTTTAGAAATGATAATTTTATTTGTATTAACTTATATATCAATCTTTTAATAAAATCTATACATGCTATTATTCTTTTATTAAGGTACACTCACTTTTTAAGAACAAATTAAAATTACGAGGATGCAATTTCTTTAAGGGAAGAGAATGTGACCTCCCAGTTATTTTTAATAAGATATCACATTTATGGTTTATTAATATTCATTATTATGAATTTATATATATATTTAAAACATTTATATATGTTTATAACATGTTTTAAATGATATTATATAATAAATTAGATACAAATTATACATTTTAAAATATTATGTTAACTTTGTGATAGAAAAGGAATTTAATATATCTTCATAACATGATTTTTAATTTTATATATCTAAATAATTATTTAATTGTTGGATATTTTATGGATTCATAATAATATTTATTATTATGATCTTATAAATTATTTTATTAAGGTTTGGAATAAGAATATGACTTTTCATTTGAAAAAATATTTTTTCCATGAGAAATATGTTTTTATTTAAAAGAAAATTTTATATATTTTATTATATGATTTTGGTAAAATAAACTTCATTTTTTGGATTCATTATTCCAAAATTATATTTGTTTATTTTTTTTAAATGTTTGTTAAATGTTGTTTTTTGGGTGAATAGTAAAATTACATTTTTTATAAATACCAAGAATTTTAAAACAACATCCTGATATAAGAATAAAATAAAATATTATTAAACATTTTTCTCAATGGAAATTATATTTATTAAAGTGAATTAATTTATTTATAATTATTATGTTGAATTTATAAATCTATGTTTGACATTTGGGATCTTGAGATATATTTGTGATTATTTTTATTTAATTAAGTATTTACAAGGAAAAATTCAGTTTTGGATTTATTTTAAATTCATAAAAATCTTATTTGTTTAATAACTAACCAATAAATACCATGGTAATCCATACTACACATTATTCTAGTGTAAATTCATTTTTATGCTTAAAAGACATTTTTCTAAAAAATGTTTTTGTTGCGTTAACTGCACTTATATTAAAATTAATTACAATCACATCTTGAAGTTGAATCTTGTAATTTTTTTTTCTTATTTGGAAACATAATTTTTAAAATTAATTTATAATATTTATTTCATTTTTAGTTATAAAAATTAGTTACCTTGGTAAAAGTTAGTCACCATGATAAAAGCTAAAATGTGGTAAAATGGATACTAAAAGATAGGGGCACAAATATAATAAAAAATTTTCACAATTTAATTAGTTTAGATTATTATAATAATACCTTATAAATTATTCTAAATTGGGATAATTTTATGCCACTTTATTTTAAAATTACATTTATTTTATTTAAAACTTATATATATTTACAAAATTGTCACCCCTCATTTATAAAAGTGCCCCTCACCATCCCACTTATCATTACACAAAAAGCATACTAGAGTGACAAAAATATTACTAAATATACCCTTATAACTATTTACCACATATTAGAGGTCATGGGATCCTAAAAACACAAATATAACAAGGTTTAAGGAGTGTTTTAAAGGAGGATACCAAAGGAAGAGGTATTTGTCTTAATCGGGTAATTTCAAGTTTATTTATTCTAATACCTCATCCAGATATTCTTTATAAATCATAATATAATTACATTATTATAATTATTATAATTAAATTCTATTATTTTTATTGGAAACCATTATATACCTTCTTTCCATCCATTGGAAAATCGAAACGCCGCTCGTGTTACGTGCAGACTTCCACCTCCATAAATGATGAATGTCATTTTTCATCACTAGTATACATGTATGATTCTAAAAATAAATTTAATTAATAAATATAAAATTTATAGAATAAATATTTTTTATAAAGGTAATTTTTTAATTCTATTAATAATATTACCAATAAGTGGTCACCGTAAAATTTAACCGCTAAAAACGAACATATTGAGATACTTTGTAAGTAATAACTTCTTACTATTCTCTTTCATTTATCTTATTTATCTACCTCTTCTTGAATATAATTTATCACTTTAATAAAATGTTTTTTTAAATCATTAATATTATATAAAAGTTATATTATCACTATACAACAACATGTTCTTACCCATTTAATTGTTATAACATGTTCTTGTTTTGGTCGATTTTACCACCTACATGAATGATGTTATAATGTTAACGTCATGAATGATTAATCAAACTTAAATAATGGTGATAATATTTAATAATTATAAATTTAATATATTTTCATAAATATTTAGTGGTAATATTGAAAAGTATATTTACTAATAAATTCAATCCTCTAGTTAATTCAATAATCACTAAAAATATAATTTTTAAGAGTTTCATGAGAACCGTCACCATAAGTTCCATCAAATGACCATGAGAATAAAAAATATAAAAAATACATTAATTTCCATATCATAATTTTTTTTAGATTATTAAACCATTTATATGACTCAAGGACTGGAACTGTTAAACCGAAACATGTAAGGAAAATAGAACAATTAATACCTAAATATTAATTTTAACAATAAAATTAATATATGGGTAATAAGGAATGATAAATGGAGGTATAAAGTAAAAATAGATATTAATAATTTTCATACTAATAAAAATAAAAAACCTAAATCTATTATATAGGGATGTTAGAGTGTGTCCGACTAAGTGGAAGTTCAGGGTAAGGGTTTTGTGGTCTTAATTTCAATTCCTTGATATATATTTAAATTTATACACCATGTTACCTTTTATAAAGTGTTATTTTGATTATATACATCATTAATATCTTAAATTATATTTTTCATTTAATTCATGGTATTTTCAAGTGAAAATATATTTTTTCCTTTCAACGTATTTTGTTCTCAGTGTTGTAAAATTCGTAAGGTTTCTTTGTCTAGATTTCCATTTCTAGAGACATATTTAAAATTATGTACCTATTATTCTATAAAATGATGTAATTTAAATAAATTGAATTATTTTATCATAAATAAACTTTTTTTATTGTGATTTAAAATTCCAATTCATGTTCTCTTTCCATGTACTTTTGATTCATTACCAAACCCGTAAGGGGATTATTTATTCTATTTATATTCATTGAGTTATTTCCCTCGTTGATATTGTTATTATATGAATATGTGAACTATAAATAATAAATATTTTATGTTTTATTTACCCTTATTTTATGTGTATATAAATTTATTTCACATAATCTCTTTATTTCTATATTCTTACTTTACTTGTTACGCTCTTGTAAGGGTTTCCACCTCAATTTCACTTATTTGAGACATGTTTCATATTATAAACCTATTTTAATATATATAGTATATATAATTACTATTTTACATATTATATAATTAATCTATTTATACTCATATTATTTTAATTTCCCCCTCAATTTCTTTCTTTCAAGGGGGTTTTGATTTTAAAAATTCATAAGTTATTTTATTTTAAAATCATTACTTTAAAAGTTTTGAAGTATTTTTCCCAAATATTTCTCTTGCACATCCATATTATTTATATTATTTCAAGAATTTTATTTTCTAAACATAATTTATTTATAAAGTTTATTTTCTATTAAATTTTACTTTTTTTTAAAAGTAATATTTTAAATGTTTTCCTTACAGGCAATTTATAACTTTCTTTAAAAAAGTGTGAAAATAATGTTTTTTAGTGTTTACCATATGGCCCCATTTTTCTACCATCATGAAAATTGTTCATTATTAATATCACTCTCAATGTTTTTAAGGGTTTTCAAATAAAATAATATTCCCATTATTCTATGAATTTTTCATTTTAAAAATTAAGGTTAATATTTTATAGGAATAAATAAAGGGGTTTCATTCCACTTATGTATATATTATATTCCACAAAAAAATTAGTATATTTAAATTCATTTATTTTTACAGTTTAAACATTATAAATTATATTTAAATTAAGGTTTTCAATGTCCTCTTTTCAACCCTTTAAAATTGAATTTTAAAGTGGCTTATAAGTTTGTTTTTACAACCATATTACAAAAGCTTTTTGGAAATTATTTTTAGAATTTTTCTTCCATTTTCCTCTCAATTTAAAAAATATCTATCTACTTTGGAGTTAATATTTATATATCACCATTTCATTTATGATTAATTTTTGGTCCCCTTTTATCCTTTACATGTTTATAGTTCTTACCTTACTGTTTTAATAAGGGTTCTTTCCCATTAATTCTCTTTCTTATGAATATATTCTATATCACTATTCATCTAAGGAATGTTTTTAATTTATTATATTTTTATTCATTCCACCAGAAGATGAATTCATAGAAATTATTTAGTGAAAGGTGGGGCCTAAAATTATATATCCCCTCGATGTATTGATTGGTTTTGTGAGACAATCTAGCATTAGTATTTGGGGTATGCCAGTATAATTTTTTATGATGTCTTGGAATGATTCCTTAAAAGTTAGTTTAAGATGTATAAAATTATGAATTACATCACTATGAAATTAGTTATTGTTTTCTATGTGATTATTTACATTATTTTCGATATATCTTATGCTCGTGTTATAAATTACATGGAATTATTTGATTATTAGTTATTCCTACCATATTATTTATGCCTCGTTATTTTTATGATAGTTACCCTTACCGAGTGTTTGATCTCACCCTTATTATGTTTCCATTTTTCAAGGTTATAAAGAAGCGTAATACAGATGATATGTTTAGAGGGTTATAACATGTGGAGAATTTTGTGGGATATATTGAATAATTATTTTGGAATTAATAATCTTAATATAGTGGAAAAATTGTCCATTTAATGAGAAATATATGTGTTTTTAGCTAAAGGTTTATCTTAATTCTATAAAACTCCAAACCTAAAAGGTTATGAGTTTGTAAGTGACTAGATTTTGTTTATTGATATTGTAACTATGTATTTTTAAATTTAGTTTTATTCAATTATTATCAGAGCTAGTATGTAATGAATATGTTTTTAGAAATGGATCCAAGTGTGTGGGTCTGGGGCCACTATATATTTCCTATAGTGTCAAGGTTTGTTTATCACCTCTCAATAAACCAACCTAGATATAAAATTTCATGTCCATATCCAATATTTATTTTATTTTATTATTGTACAATTATTTATTTATTTAGGTGATACATGGTTTAGTTGGGTGATTAAATTCAATCATATAAATTAAATAAATTAACGAGCATGCCAAGATGAAATAAAATAAAACTTTTAGGTGTAAATTATTTTTTCAAATTTGGTTGATTAATTATGTAAATTCCATATAATATTTAAAATCATGTGAAGAATAAAATAAATAATATTTACACATAAGTTTAAAAAATACCTCAATCAAAATTTTAATTCAAAAACACCTTCCATCACTTGAGTTAGAATGCATCCATAGTTCAAATTATTATTATAACCCGCATGAAGATAATTTGAATTATCATATAGTTTAAATGAAATTATTGGGCTAACTTAACAAAGTTAGAATCAATAGTAGTTTCCCCTGCAAGAATTGGTGTAACTTAGAGTCAAGAATTGAGAAAACCTGATTTTAGGATTTTGGAATCAGGGAGTCTACTCAACACATTAATTATATGCATGTTAATGTAGTTAGAAAGAAAATTACAACTAAACACAATAAAATAATTTAACAAGTCTTTAATTTGGGTTATTTTAATGGTAATATAGATCCTTGATACTAGAATGTTGAAATTACTAGATATTATGAATCTAGCAATGAGAGTTGCTGATATTTGATAAAATATCAAGATAATAACAAAATAAAATTATTACCTCAAAAACAGTAATCAAGATAAAGTATTCAAATTTGATATTATTTGTTTTAGAAAAAATAACATAAAAAATAATGGTCAAAATACAATAATTCTTGGACAAATAAAATGTTCACGCCAACAAAAATTTACAATACTAGTATAGTTGATTGTGCATCGAAATACTATATGGAAATTTAATTTATGTACTTGAATCCCCTATTCTAAATAATCCACCTTACCGAGTGAGGAAAGGTGAAAAGGAATCCTATAGGAGGCACATGGAGGATTCTTCATATGACCATTTCATCATGTTATTAGTTATATATGGAGAGTTGAGGATGAAATATAAAGACATGGATATAAACACCAGAATAAATCATCTCCATTAACTTGAAAATGTGAAAGATAGACTAAATATATGTGACAATAAGTATAAAAACGGAATATAGCCATTGGTGATTCCCATGGATATAGGATATATCCTAAATACATGTGCCTATTAGCTATAACCATAGCAAATAATCCATAGATACAAAATACATTGCTACAAAAGATGTGGATACAATTTCAAGGATGTAACTGGTCCAATGTGGAACTTGGTACATGAATCACTTATAACCACATTCCCTTTAATGTGGATATATCATTTTACACCTTGGAGAACTATATATACATTATAGTGATCATGAAAATAGGGTATTTTCAAAAATAAAATAAAATACCATGTTTTAAACCTACACCAGATGATACTTATTTAATAACTCTTACACTCAGCTGCAATCAGTTTTATTAATATATATATTATTATATATATAAGGGTCTAAAAATTAAAACTCAAGCGTACTTTGAACCCTGCACTTAGGGGGAGTAACATGAAACCTCTCCCACTACTCTATAATCCATATTTGATTATTTTTTGTATAAATTTTTATATATTTACATATGGAATGGTATCGAAAACGAATCTGGTAGATTTTTTCAAACCTCGGACTCCCAAATAATTATTGGTACCAAAGCCGTTATTTGATGGAAATGGAGTCTAGTTTGTGTTTTTTGTCTATCCACACAGGGTTGATTATGGAGTTTGCAAGATAAGTGTTCTTACAGTATAATATGACTACAATATTAAAGGTGGAATAATTTCCCAGTGTTTGCAAGATTTTTGGGTCCAAAAATTAGAGAATGGAGAAAGGTATTTTTGGAAAAGGAAGTTGCGTACAATATTGAAGATGACTCTAGATGTTTCATGTAAGGTATGTTTCTGGATCGTCTCATAAAAATATGAAATAGGAAATTATCACGCGCAAAAATTATTTTGCGTGGAATAAGATTTTTCACTAAATGCGACGTCAAGAGAGACTTATAAAAAAATGGAGTTTTGAGTTCGTTATTTCAAAATACATCAGAGGAATGAGATGAATACACAAATTTACTTTTAGAGGAAGTCTCTTATACACTAAAAGTAATGTAAAATTCACACTTACACACAAACATAAGGGGATAAAGAAACTTGAACACAATGTTGTGTAGGTCTATAAATTTGTGGATACCCCCACTCAAGTTTTATAACTTCTTCCATCAAAGATTCAGTGTCTTTGCAGCATGAAAGAGTTGTGCATAGAATACTTACACACACAAAATCTTGTGCATATAATATTCCATGTGTTTATCTAGATAAAGTGAAACTTGTGGTGTGGTTGCGCAGAATATAAAGGTTTATGCAAAAGAAACTTTGCGCGAAAATCCTAAAACTTGCACGCAAGAATAGGTGTTGTGCACAAGATATGAGTTGAGCTTATTTCACATTTTGAATATATAACTTGTTTGATCAGTGCTTTCATGTGAATCCACTTAGGACTTAGATGAAAGAAGAGTCTCATTCGAGTTAGGAAAAAATACTTAAATTCTAATATATTAATGAAAATTTCACTTCATTAAACTGGGTATGACTTCTCCCAAAGCAGCGAGTTAGGGGGAGTCAACAGAAGTGTTCTGAGGGATGTAGTGAACCATCCCTAAAATATTGTAAGGTTAGTTTTCTTGGAACAAACGTGTCTATGTATAAACTTTTATATTCTATAACTAGTGAATATTAGTGGATTTAGGTACAACCGACACACTATCAGTGTATGCTCCTTAGACTACCCCTTAGTGGTGAACTAAGTAAAAATATTGTGTTGTATCTCTACATGTGAACATTTAAATTACTACACATTACCATCAGATAGGTTTAACAGTTTCCTACCAATATGGGAACAAGATCTGTCACTTTTTTAGAAAAAGTTGACACCCTGATTCACCCCTCCCCTCTCAGGGTGTTCTGGGGTCCTAAAAGTGGTATCAAAGGCAAGGTTAACCTATGTTGGATTCTCTACAGTAAAGTTTTTCACTTTTAAATATTTTAGTTTCTTTAATGAGTCAAAAATGAAGTGAAATTTTAATGAATATTCAGTTATCTATGAGAATAATTCTATATCTAAAAAGGCCATGATGAACAAGAAAAAGAAAGAGAAGAGACAGTTGAATAATTCCCTCTTATCTAAAGAATTGGTAGTATCTGGTTCTCCATGAATTTGTGACAATGAATATATATATGGAATGGAATTTAAAGAGTAGGTGGATCAAGTTTCCACCAAAGAGAAGGATAACCTTTCTACCTCATGCAAATCAAAATATTCAAGTTATTAGAAGCTTTGTGTTAGCGCCATTAAAAGTTGTCGTCAAAATAAGGATCCTTGCATAAGTGGTGATGATGATCAATCTAAAACCTCACAAGAATTTTTATTTGATATATTAAGAAAATTTCTACATGATATTTCTAAAGAAAGAGCCTATCTTATTTGTGGAGTCTTTCAATGTATGCGGGTAGATATCACTCGACTGGAAGGTCAAGATGATTCTTTGGAAAAGGGATTGCAATGAATAATTTTTGAATGTTTTAATAAATGTAGATAGGTTGGAATCTTTGAACCAAAATAGGTAATATGAATTAATTTCCTCAAAATACCTCAAAGAAGTTGAAGAGAAATAGGGATTCAATATGAATATGGAAGGAAAGATCTATATAGTTGAATAGAAATTGAAAAATAACACTGATGTCAAGGGTTTTCAATTGGAAGAAATATCTAAGAAGACCAAGGAACTTGACTCATTGATTCAAATTAAAGTTAAGATGCATGAAGAAGAAATTGTTATAATGAATAAGGCTTGTGAAGAAAATATGGTTATGATTGAAGATCATAAAATAATCCTCAACATGAAATTTCTATATTTGGAATCTCAATTGGAAAATATGGATAAGACATATATTGAGACTACAAAATGGAAGAAAATAGATTTTGAAACTAATCAATGTTCACTGGAGGATTCTAAATCTGAAAGACCTCCAACATGTGATAAGAAGATCATGGCATCTTATAATGATCTATCTCAAGCAGTTGAGAAGAAATAGGTACCATGCATACCAACTTTTATTAATGTTTCTAAACCTATTATCATAGATAGTTCATGTTGTAATAAAAATAATGAACAAGTATGTATGAATAAAGATGATAATTAACCTACCACCATGACTAGGGTGGATAGGTAAAATAGTATGGAAGCCATTTTTCCACAACGATCTCTACAAGTCATGAATAATATCTAAAAACATTATATAAGAGGTAGAAAGAAATCATTATTTTTGGTTCAATGTTGGTTCTGCAACATATTTGGAAATTTTTCATTAAATTGTTGGTAAAATAATTGAAATATAAAAGCACAAAGGAAGTATATCTCATGGGGGAGACATCCAAAGATGAAGAAGAAACATCCACAGGTCCTGAATCATCTGTGTACTAAAAACGGATTTGGAATCCTTGATAACATCTATGATGTATATAATGGAAGTGGTCACAAGGTTAGTACATTCTCATCTCAACATGTATCCAAAGTTGATAAGAAAATAATATCACAAAATCTATATAGGAATAAATAAGGATCGTTTGGAATAAATCAGAAGAATGGTGAGAGTTACTTTGATTCCAAATCCAAGAAGTTTAAGGGTAGTGTATCCAAAATAACTACTAAGATGGATTACACCCACAAGAAGCCATGCGGAAGATCCAAACTTGCTACCACAATTCCTAATTACATGCTAGTTATCCAACCAAAATATTTGAAAAGAACGAGGAAACATGAAAATTCACAATCTAAGGCTTGTACAAAAGGAATATAAATGATTCCACATGATGAAGAAAAAGTTCATGAGAGTTTTCAAGCTAATGAAAAACTCTTGTGTTAAAGAAGTTCTGTGTGTGAGATGCATGAAATATGGTCACATTGCAAAAGTTTGTTTAACTTTACTACCATAACAAGAAGTAATAATTAATGGAATTAATAATTGATCATACATGAAGGCTATTTAGAAGAAAAAATATCCACACAAATAAAATAGGATGTGAAGAGATCCATGGTACCTCAACATAAATCAAAACATATGTTCAGATGTGCAAGCATAAATACTGGAATAAATGGAGAAATTTGTTTGAGAAAAACATTTCAATACTACTATGCATATTGATGAATAAAAGAGGATCCAACTTATTCCCTTAATATTTGGTTATTATATTTGTGATTATAATGCATAAAATTTAAAGGTTAAGCTTGTTCTTAAGGGGATAACCTGAGAAGTAGTGAGGGATGTCATTTTTTTGATAGCCAAGATGAAGAAGTCACCATATTTTAATGATTCCTCAATTTGGTATTCAAATACAAACATGATTGATGATCACTTTTTATGTAGCTAAATATGTTATATTCTGAACAATTAGGATAAATAAGGTACCATATTGGATTGATCTTATTTTGGGTATCCTAGAGAATAAGTGTTCAAGAAGATTATCCTTGGTGAAGTTATGAAAGCTATCCAATGTGTATAGTCATAAGATGAAGAACCATTCTAGTGTATTCTCCATACTAAAATTTCTTTAAATACATTCTTGATGAGATCCACCATTATGAATATGCTGAGAAGAATTTCTCTTGAGGTGGATACAAATTAATAATTATTAAGAATATTCTAGAATAATTATTTAAATTGTTATCTAATATTACTAGTCTAGAAATTTCTTGAAGATAATGTCATTGGAAAATGAGTTTTAGGTTGATTGTACTTAAAAGTTCCTTATCACATTTAGTTTCTTCTCCTTAGAATGAAAGTGAATGATAGTTCAATACAATTATATGTGTTCTCATCTCATGAGGTATGATGATTAGTGGTCAAGGGATAGATTCAAATATAGAAGTAGAGGAAGGTATGCAAAACATTAAGAGGTAACAAAATGATGATGATTCAGAATAAGAATCATAAGAGGAAACCATGGATAAAGAAACTTCATATGAAACTCATAGGAGAAGTAGAATAGTAGAAATTGATCAATCCAACTTCCCTGAGGATTAGAGAGCACCCACACTGTAAAGACCTGTAAATTTCAAGGAATTTTTTTTGCTAAATTTCTTTGGGATTTAACGAGTACGCTGTCTCTAACGACACCTGATTCCAAGGCCCGGTGTGCCCGGAATCAATTTCTGAAGTTTAGCTCCAGTACGTTTAGTGAAACGAACGAGCAAGTTTTTCTAACTTTTGAACCGGTGCTCTGAATCGAAATCTGAGGGTACCGATGAAACCGCAGAGCCGGTTTTTTCTTAAGGAGACTTTCTCTGGAGTTGCATTTTCTCGGGAGGTGATGTTAAAAATGAAATGGTTTAATTAAAGAGTGAAATAAAATGTGTGATGCAATTTTATTTCTACTCTGTGTAATTATAACCTACATATGGAAGTTGCAGTGGGACCCACTAAATCCTAACTCCTCTTGATAGGATATTAGTGAGGTGGGCCCCACACGAGCCCCCACCTCCTTTAATTTCCCCTCTAGCAATTAGTTTGTAACACCTCCACATTAAAATACATGCCAATAAAACGCCTCATTAATTGGGAAACGCAAGTTAATTAATTCGGTGAATTCATTTTGAATTTCAAATTAATGTTGGCTTGTGTGTGTGTGAATAAAATAAGATAAAGTCTTATTTTAATTGTTGGTGGATTAGTTGTGTGGAAAAGAGGAGAGAACCCTTGCGGTCTTGAAGAGCATCTTCTTCCTTGTTGAAGAACGCGAAGAACACTGGAGCACCAAGGAGAGACGACGTGCCAATCTCTCCCTTCTCTGTAGCCAGTGTGGGACGACATCCTTTATTGGACGCTCGCTAACGCCGTCGTTGAACCACCCTCGCGACGCCGTTTTTCCATGACGATATTCCTTCGACGACTTCTTCGAGGTAGGGGTTTTAAGTTCAAATTTAATGGATTAAATTTGTGGTCACTTGATGATGTTGTTTTATTTTGGTCCGCCTGTTATCATTTTAATGGGAGGAGGTCGAACCGCACGAACACGGCCGATCGTCCTCCCCCTTTTTTGATGTTCACCGTTGCGGTTTGGGACGGAGGCGGCGCGGTGCAACGGCACCGCGCGGGAACGAAGAATATCACCGCGATGTTGATGCCGAAAGAGGCCGCGGCCGGAGCGAGGTCGCAGTAGAGGAGCGCGGCGCCGTCGCACCACACCGGAGAACCATAGAGGGCCACGGCCGGGGTGGGCCGCGGCGGAGGGGTGCAACGCCGTCGCGCGGCGCCAGTCAGACCAAGGTCACGACCTTTGGCCGTGGCGGAGCAGGGAGCGGCGACCGGAATCACCGGCCACCGGCTCTTCGGAGGGGTGGGACCATGGGGTCCCACGACGGCGGCACCGGCCGACCAGCCGGGCCGTCCATTTTCGTAAATCCGGGGGTCGTAACCCCTAGATGGAAAGAGGCGGGACCCCTCATGGGGGTCGTTTCTTCAATCAAGGGGGGGGGGCAGTGCCGCCCTCCGCATTTCGCTCGGCCAAACGGCCGAGCCGCCCGCGCTGGGCCGCGCTGTGCCGGAAGGGCCGGGCCGCGCCAGCCGGACCCGGACTCGGGTCGGGTCGACCCGTTTCGGGCCGACCCAGGGGTTCTCGGGTCGGGTCGGTCCGGGCCCAAAACCCCCTAAAAACGGACAGGTTCGTTCAAACGCCGGTAACTTCGGCTACGGACCTCCGATCGACGCACCGTCAATTTAAATGTGATACATGGATCGAGATGGTTGTTTATATATATTAAAAATAAGGTTTCAGAGAACTTTGGGTATGGCCGGGTTGGTTCGAACTCAATACCAACCGGGCCCTCGGAGCGAAAACTCCTATAACTTGAGTTCTGGACATCCGATTGACGTGCCGTCGACTTTGTTGGATTTCCATTAGTGAGACAGACCTTTGGGATTACTCCAATCGAGGTTTGGGCGCAGTTGGAGTATGATCGAGTTGGTTTTGACTTTAAAACCAACTGGGCCCCTGGGACGGAAAAACCAATAACTCTCAGACCGGGCGTCCGATTGACGCGCCGACTGTCGCGTTGAGTTCCTTTTGTCGAGACGGAACTTTGGGATACATAAAATCTGGACTACGTGTTAGTTGATGTATCGACCCCCATTGGCTCGTGGAGCAAACCCTCCCGGAATCGAGCATGTTGTGTGCGGGAACCCTAGAGCTGGTTGCGACTGCGACGATGATGAAGACTGCACTGAAATCCTCCGTGGATTCAGCAGGGATGACGACAGCACTGAAATCCTCCATGGGTTCGGCAGCGACGAAGACCGTACTGAAATCCTCCGTGGGTTCGACGACGATGACTACTGGTCTTGTATCCTTTGTGGGTCTGACAGTTCGTGACTACTTTTCTTGTATCCTACGTGGGTCCGACAGTATTTGACACTGTGCTTGTATCCTACGTGGGTCCGGCAGAGTATCTGATCTTGTATCCTTTGTGGGTCTGACATCTTAGCTGGTATGGTATCCTACGTGGGTCCGACAACTCAGATGAATCAGTGGCTACATCTGATCATCTCTATCATCTTGAAGAGTATACCTGTGTGAGCTGAGTCTTGACTTCCAATCATTATCTTTGATATGATTGACTTGCTTTCCTTTGTGGATTGGGTTGTGTTATCCTATGTGGATTGGATTGTGCTATCCTGTGTGGACTAGATCGATCTTGGTCTAGGATGTTGGAGCTGAACTGGAATTGATGACTTAGGTATATGTATGGACATATACCTAAGTAGATTTGGTTGTTACTTCGTGATTGTAACTTTCCTTTGTGGATTATCCTTTTTGGATTCTGGGAGACCTTCGGGGGTCTCGGTGTCCCTACTGAGTAGCGTATACTCACCCCTGGATGGGCTATGCCCGCACTACGTTGTGTTGGAATCAAACGACGAACAACGCTGATCGTGGTTGAGGCTTGTGGAGTAAGTCGGTACCTGGAGGTGGACCACTGGGCGAGACGTACATGGAGCGGACGACTGGACCCGAGGAGATGAGGAGGCTATCTGTACCCACCCTTAAGGTGGGATTTCCATTGGACAACTCGGTGTTGCTACTTTACTTTCAGTTACTGTACTTTCTTTTCAGTTGTACTTTACTTCAGTTGGGTTTGTATTCTGGTCCATTTACTTTCCAGCACTTACAGTTGTACCCAGTTTACTCTGTGTTTACTTTAGCTTGCTTACTCTGTGGTGTTTGTTTACTTTATAAAGGAAATGCCTTCCCTTTTATCGGGATTTATGCCTTTAGTGCTAGTCTCCAGCCCCTGGCCTATGGAAGGCGGGCTTGGGGTAGTCACGACATGAGTCCCGATGTCGGGTCATGACACACACAGACAAGGAGAACGTGGAGCGATGCATATTCTTCATTCCTTTCAATTGTAGAACCTGTGGGATCGAAATAACGATGTAGATGCTCAATATACAAGAGGGGGGGGGGGGTGAATTGTATACTTTAAAAATTCCTCTGGAACCTTTAGAGTTGGTTACTGATAACTATGTTTTCCTTAGATAAGGAAAATTCTAAGTTTAACAAAGTTAAACTAAGAAAATTCGCAACACCTCTAATCACTAACTGGAGAATTGGAACCAAGATTTTCAGAATAAGATTCTACCTTAAAGCGTATAGAATCTAAACTAATTAGAGTACAAGTGTAAGGAAATATAAGAAGGTTATACTTTCCTTACAATAAAATATGCAGCAGAAAAACAAGTTGTAAAACTACAAGTAACAAGATATGAATCTTTTAACCCAAAGAAAAGGGTATCCAACAACCTTGGATAAAGGTTCCTTGATTTACACTTTCAAGAAAGTCTGTCTTACCCACACCAGGGTAAGCAATCGATACGAAGATCGGAATCTCTATCTTGCTATCCCCGCAAGCCCTCAACTTCAAGGTAGTTGGAACCTCTGTCTTCCTCAGTAAGGAAGCCCTCGAACTTCAAGGTAGTCGGTACCTCTGTCTTCCTATCCCCAAAAGTCCTCAAATGTAATCACCAACATTCAGATTCGCAAAAAGAAATCTGAACGAGTGGTTTAGTATGCACAAGGCATGAAAAGATTCTCTCTCTAGAAATCACCTTAACAGCGTGTGGTCTCTAGATTGATCAAATTCCTATTGAGCTCTTTCAAATGAGCTCCTATTTATAGGCAAACTTCCAACGGTCGGCTCCCTCTTCCAACGGTCATATTTTCCCTGAAATTCAGAGGGACCTGTACACGTGTAACTCAACCAATGGTTAATTAGAAACAGAATAGACGACATCATTTTATAACAAACCAAATATAACTGAATGCACGACATCGTTTTGAAATGAAGCATATGTAAGTAAAATCTAATCAATATTTCGGAGCGTAATCAAGTCAAAAGTTAAGAGTCTAACCAAAATGAAATTCAGAGTCTATGTTAAGAAAAGTTCGGATTCTGTTTTATAGGAATTTGGAGTTTGGTTTCACCAGAGATCGGAATCTGAACTTGCAGAGTTCGGAGTCGAACTACTTAAGAGTTCAGAGTCGAACTTCATAAGAGTTCGGAGTCGAACTATTTAAGAGTTCGTAGTTTAACTATTTAAGAGTTTGGAGTCAAACTGCTTAAGAGTTCGAAGTCGAACTTCATAAGAGTTAGGAGTCGAACTGCTTAAGAGTTCGGAGTCGAACTTCATAAGAGTTCGGAGTCGAACTGTTTAAGAGTTCAGAGTCGAACTGCTTAAGAGTTCGGAGTCCAGAATTCGGATTGGAACTGCATTACAATTCACATCCAGAATCTGGATCCTAAAAACATAATGCTCCAAATCTTTACATTATATTGCTC
Source organism: Viscum album (assembly GCA_963277665.1). NCBI lineage: Eukaryota > Viridiplantae > Streptophyta > Magnoliopsida > Santalales > Viscaceae > Viscum > Viscum album. The sequence continues at coordinate 1,759,542,842 of OY728150.1, forward strand.
CAGGATTTTGGGTATGAATCCGTTTTTTGTACTTAAGAAAAAAACGGCTATGTATAAGAAAATATAGGTTAGGATAAATTTCCTTGAAGAAGTAAATTTTCCTTATGTATAAGGTGTTTGTGATTTTCAAAACAAGAAAGAATGGAAAAGTCATAAGGAAAACCTTTTTGACTCAACAATCTCCCCCTTTTTGGAAAGCACAAACATCCTTACAAAAAAGAATATAAGGACTTTGAAAAATTTCATTAAACTTTGAAATTAAACACTTATCTCCCTTTGTTCATGAATGAAAGTGAATACAACTAACTCCCCCTTAGGCATTGAAACACTAAGGATTGTATTCTGAATTTTCAGAGTGAATTATTTCATTATTGTAAGAATGAAGAACTTCGTAGTGGGAAACTCCCCCTTACTTTAAGAATATTTCTCTTTGGAATTTTTCTTTTCTCCTCCGTAGGAGTAGTTATTTTTCCTTCTCCCCCTTTGTGATTTTCAAAAAGAATTTAAGGTAATGAAAAACAAAATATGGTACCAGAAACATTAGTATACGACAAGATACAACTAACCAAATAATCATTTCATTAGAGTTTGAAAAATTTACAAAGAAATACAAATACAAAAAAAGATCACAGTGAGTTCATTTGTCTTCCTTTTCCTTCAAAATGAGCTTCTTTAGCAAGGTTTTGAGTTTTTTAAAGTCTCTTTGGTCTTCCTCACCTTGCCACTCCAAGGATTTTACCTTTTATTCTTGGACTTTTAAAGCTTTTTCCTGAGCCTCCAAAGATTCTTTCTACAACTTTATTATCTCATCTTGATTTTCAATCTTCTGCTGAAACTCAATCCGGAAATATCTTCCAGTTTTCCAATTCTGAGATACCGAGTTAAGCTTCCCATTCAGGTCCCTGACCTGTTGATTCCGAGAATTTTACTCTTGGGTTAGCTTTTCATAAATCTCGTTAACCTTTTTATCCTCCATTTCAAAAACATTTTGAACTTCAGCTTGAAAACTCTCAAACTGAACTAAATCTTCATCAACTCTCTTAGAACACTTGGTTACCTTACTGCAGGACTTTTTATGCACATCATAATCGATAAGAATTTTTTTTTGTTCAGCTTCTATCTTCACAAACTTATCCATGACCATGGATAAAGAATCCGATTTCTGATTCATAGTTTGTTGCAGCATCTGGCATCTGGAATCTATTGTTGGAAGAATTCGAATTGTGTCCACCAACTTCCTCAGAGACTGAACCAAAAAATCATGCCCATGAGATGATGATTCCGAATCAGAAACTTTGCTTGGAGACTGATCTTCTTCAACTTGCACCAACTTTCTTCTAGAGGTGCCACCAACCTCTTTCTTCCTGATGAAATCTTTTATAGGTGTCTCTATGAGAGTTTTCTTCCCCTTATCAGCTCTCACAACAGGTTACTTATTAAGGGATACTTCATTAGATTCAGATACTTGAACGATCTGGTCTTCATCTGGTTTTTGATTTCCTTGTCCTTCTTCAAGAAAATTCCTTTTATAAGATTCTTCCTCAATATACAAGACATTCTCTTCTTCTTCTTCTTCTTGCTGTTACTTTCTAGCTTCCTCATCTCCCTTTCCTAGAGTAACTAACTTTGCGGATTCAGCCTTTTCTTTATAGTTATGTACTTACTTGATTAGGGTATCCAAATCTTCACTCTCTTCTTCTTCTTCTTCTTCTTCAACTTCTTCAGTAACTTCTTTCTCAGCTTCTCCAACTATTTCTTTACCCTTGGATCTATTCGAAGAGACATAGTTCTTGGCTGGAGTTTCTGGTAAAGAAGGTTCAGCACCAAAAGTTTTCGGAACGGGAAGCATTCCAGAATCCAACTCTATAGCTTTCAGCAAATATTTCACCACTTCAGCTTCAGACATCTTCTTTTTCATTTTTTTCTCCTTCACTTGTTTCTCTAGCTCTTCCGCAGCTTTTTCTTTTAAGGCCTTAGCCTCTGTAGGGTCCAATCCAAATTGAGGATCCCCTTCCTTCCTCATTTCTTTATCTTCCCTCCACTTGGATACCACTTCATCCGTATATGTTTTCTGCTTCTTCGGCTTGGGGGGAGCAGATTGAGTTTCCTTAGCCTGAGGATTTTCTTCATAATCAAGGACTTCCTTAACCTTTCTCTTCCTCCTTTGCTTTTTGGATGGTTCCAAAGAGTGTGTTTCTTTTTGAGCTGATTCAAACTCTTCCGCAGATAGAGGGTAAAATTCTCTGGATTCACTGAAAAAACCTATCTTCATCCTCTTGAGAGTATCATCACAGACTAGAATGAGCTTTCAATTCCAGATCTTTGATTTGTAGGCATCCTTGAAGGATTCTAAGCATCGAACTATCAGCTTAGATAGTAAGGTAGGAAACATGATAATCTGAGCTCTCAAATTGCCTTCTTTGATATTCTTGATTGTAACCAAGACATGCCTCATCAGATTTATCTTTCTTAGATTTACCAAAAAATGTAAGACATATATATCACTTTTCTTCAGATTGTCTTTATCACCTCTTCTTGGAAACATAAAGACTTTCACCCAAAGCTGAAGGATTCTATTGTTCGGAGTGAGACAAGCAATCTTGATTGTTGAATCATCCTTAAGCCCAAGACACTTCAGTGCCTTATCCTTGTTGAAACTTCCTTGCACATCGGGAAGTTTGTGTGAGCAGAATTCAGCTTCTCCTTCCTATGACAAACCAAACAAGCTCGCGTCCTTGGTGTAGGAAAGCATATAAGTATTCCAACAAGACTTGAAATAAAACCACTCTCTACCATCTTCCATCAGGAAGGAAACAGGCTCGTAGAACTCGGTCAACAAATCAGTATAAACCGGATCCTGTTTATCTGACTTTTCTATGAAAACATCTTCCCATCCATTCAGCTTTATATTCTTGGAAATAAGGGAATCAAGCTTATAGAAATCCAGATGAACTAACCTTTCCCTAAAGACTAACCACTTAGATATTGGTTTCGCAGTTGACATATTTTGAGATGTTGCTTCAACAGACATTCGGAGTAAAGAAATCTGAAAGATTCAGATCATCTTTGCAAAGTTCGAAACCGGCCTTAAGAAGATCAGCAGGGATTCGAGACGCAAAAGCATGAAAAACCGATGTGGGATGAGTCTCGGGGTTCCCTTTATATAGGCAATGGATGTGACCGTTGGTCTTCCAAAAGCCATCTAACGGTTGAAAAAGCTTTGATCTGATATGATGGTTGAGAACAATCCCGCAAGGAAAACTTGACTCCGATCTTTTGAGGTTTTTAAAGAAAACATTTAGATTTGAAGAAAAATAGAATATGATCTTTTAAAAACTTAAGAAAATACCATAAAGAAAAATATGATTATGAAACTATAAGTAAGGAAATCAAAACTCTCGGATTGGCTAGAAACATTGTTCATAATCGGTAAAATTCTTCTTGTAGAAAAAGAAATTTAAAAACAAATTCATTACGAAAGTTCCAGTACAAAAATTTCGTTACGAAAACTCTAGTCCGAAAATCTCCATTCCGGATGTTCTAGTATGGAAAAAAACTCCATTCCGGAAGTTCTTATTTCGAGAATTTCAGTCCTAAAAATTTCAGTTCTAGAAATTCCCATTCTGGAAATTTTAGTTTCAGAAATTTCCATTCCGAAAACTTTAGTTCTGAAAGGTTTGAAAAACTAACTACAAAAATTTTTAGTTATACTAATTTTGAAAAATAGATTCCAAAAAATTTTAGTTACACTAACATTTAAATGTACTCCCCCTATGAGAAGGAGTTTATTACTGCCAGGAGAATTGTTCAACAAGAAGTTATTGAAGAATGATTACCTTACAGTTATCATTCCTAACGTTTTTTAATGTATTCAAATCTATCGGAGGGTAAAAATTTTGTGAAAATATCAGCAAGTTGATCTTGCGTTCTGATAAACTGAAAAATTATATCTCCTTTAAGTGTGTGATCCCTAAGAAAGTTATGCCTAATGTCCATGTGTTTTGCATGAGAGTGATGTGCATGGTTCTTACTTAGGGCATTGGAACTTGTGTTTCACACAAAATTTGAGCTTTAGTAAAACTCAAGCCATAATCTGTGAGTGTGTGTTGCATCCACAACACTTGAGAACAACAACTTCCAGCCACTACATATTCAGCTTCAGTAGTGGAAAGTGCTATAGAATGTTTCTTCTTGCACAACCAAGAAACTAACGAATCTCTGAAGAAATGACAAGTTCTAGATGCACTCTTTCTATCCATCCTACATCCACCAAAGTTAGCATCAGAAAAGATTTTTAGAACAAAATCATTTCCACAAGTATAAAATAATCCTAGATCCATGGTTCCCTTTAGGTAGCGAAAAATTATTTTTACTACCTTTAAGTGAGATTCCTTAGGATTGGATTGATATCTTGCACATAACCATACTGAGAACATTAGTTCTGGTTGACTAGCTATTAAGTAAAGTAGACTTCCTATCATACATCTAAAAGATGTTTGATCTACTAGTTTTCTAGCTTCATCAAGATCTAAAGAGTTTGAGGTACCAATGGGAGTACTTATACTTTTAGTATTGTCATAACCATACTTTTTGAGAAGATCTTTAATATACTTATGTTGAGATATATAGTTTCCTTCTGGTTTTTGAGAAATTTGAAAACCAAGGAAAAAAGTTAACTCATCCATCATACTCATTTCAAACTCAGATTTCATTAGACTTGCAAAATAATTAGTTAAAGATTGTTGAGTTGAACAAAATATGATGTCATCAACATAAATTTGAACAATTAAAACATTTTTCTTATCTTTATTTATAAAAAGGGTTGGATATGCATTTCCCTTAACATAGTTATTTTGAATCATAAATCCTGTGAGTATATTATACCAGGCTTGTGGGGCTTGCTTAAGACTATACAAAGCTTTGGTAAGTCTAAAAACATGATCCGAATGTTTTGTATCTTCAAAGCCAGGAGGTTGTTCAACAAACACTTCTTATTGAACATAACCGTTAAGAAAAGCACATTTCACATCCATTTGAAAAATTTTAAAATTAAAGAATGCTGCAAAGGCAAGTAGAATACGAATATATTTAAGTCTAGCTACTGGAGCATAGGTTTCTTCATAGTATATTCCCTCTTGCTGATTATAGCCTTTAGCAACGAGTCTAGCTTTATTCCTTACTATGACTCCATTTTCATCACACTTGTTTCTGGAGACCCATTTAACTCCAATAACAGAAGTTTCCTTAGGTCTTTCAACCAAGGTCCAGACTTTGTTCCTTTCAAATTCATTTAGTTCATCTTGCATAGCTTTGATCCAATCATCATCACCTAAAGCTTCATCAGTGCTTTTTGGTTCTAATTGGGAAAGAAATGCTAGATGTTTTACTTCATTTCTTAAGGAACTTCTAGTCCTTACAGGTTGATTTACATCACCAATGATGCTATCACTGGGATGATTCTTAACAAACACCTGATTTGGGTTTTGTAAAGTCTGTTCATCAACATAGGGTAGAAAGTATTCTGGGGTAAATGTTTCAGAAGTATCTTCTTGAACATTTTCCTTATCAGAAGGATCTTATATCAAAGGTTGACAATCAGTTTTTGAAAACACATCTGAGGATGTATATTGGGATAGTTTGAAAACAAAAGGATCAGACTCATCAAATTTTACATGCACTATTTCTTCAACAGTACAAGTATTTTTATTGAAAACTCTATATGCCTTAGAAGTTGTGGAGTAGCCTAAGAAAATTCCTTCATCAGATTTTGGTGCGAATTTATATATATTATCTTTAGTATTCAGAATGAATACTTTGCAACCAAAAACCTTGAAGTAGGAAAGTCTTGTTTTTCTGCCATTCCGTAATTCATAAGGAGTTTTATTAAGAAAAGGTCTAATCAAAACTCGATTTATAGTATAACAAGCAATACTTACAGCTTCAGTCCAAAAATGTCTAGCTATAGAATATTCACTGAACATAGTTCTAGTTATTTCTTGAAGAATTATATTTCTTCTTTCGACTACACCATTTTTTTGAGGAGTTATAGGTGTTGAAAAATTGTGAGTAATACCTTTTCTACTACAAAAAGTTTCAAAATCAGAATTTTGAAATTCTCCTCCATGATCACTATGAATAGTTTTCAGTGGAATATTTTTATCATTTTTAACTTGTGCTCTAAAACTTTTGAAATAAGTATAAACTTCAGAATTATTTGCTAGAAAATAGACCCAAGTAAATCTAGTGTGATCATAAACTAGAACAAACACATAGTATTTTCCTCTAATACTTCCAGTTTGTGTTGGACCAAAAAGATCCATGTGCACTAACTATAATGCATCAGTCGTTGAGACTTCACCAATTGATTTAAAACTATATTTATGTTTCTTTCCATATTGAAAAGGATCACAAACTTTAGAAGAATCAAATCTAAGCTCCGGTAGATCCTTAACTAGTCTCTTCTTAGAGAGTTTACATAAGTTCCTAAGATTACAGTGACCTAATCTTCTATGCCATAGCCAGGAATGATCTTCCATTTTACTTAGGCAAGGTAAATCTTGGATCCTGAGGTCTTCTAAGTTCAAAGTGTAAACATTCTCTTGCCTATTGGCTGAGAGAATAAATTATTCCTTGGAATTGTGTACTACGCACTTATCATTCCTAAAATTCACAAGGTACCCTTCATAACATAACTGACTTATGCTAATGAGGTTGTTCTTAAGACCCTTAACAAATAAAAAATTTGAAATCAATTTTTTACCAAGAAGAACAATATTACCAATACCAAAAATTTCTCCCTGTGCATTATCTCAGAAAGTTACCTTTCCTCCTTTCGTTTTGATAATCTCTTCAAAATAGATTTTGTTACCAGTCATGTGCCGGGAACATCCACTATCCATGTACCACGTATTGTTGTTGGTACTTCCTCTATCTTCCTGAAAACAAGAAAATAATTAGACTTTCGGAATCCAAACTTTCTTGGATCTGAGATTTCCAGACAACAAAATTTTCGGAACCCACACTTTCTTAGAAAAATAGGCTTTATGAAAACCTAGAGATTGAGTTTTATTTAAAGAATAATTCTTCGCCCAGTGACCACCCCATTGACACTTTGTACAAAATAGGGCACTTTGTGGAACAAAGTAGTTGTTACTAAAAGTTGGTTTTGCATGGGTATAACCAAATCCAGATTTGTTTCTTAAAGGTCGTATTTGAGAATACATATTATCAAAAAAAAATTTACCATGGGTAAAGTTTGATAAACACTTCTTTTAGGAAAAAATTTCATACTTGAGTATTATAACCAATTTTTTATCTTCAAAATCATTGGATTTAGAACTAGAGCTAGGCTCAAAGATAATTTTCTTAGAAATTACTTTTTCTAACTCTTTAGAAAGTTTGTTCCTTTAAGAACTTATTTCCTCAAGATTTTTTGAAAAATTTATAAAATCAACATTTTTCCTATCAAGATCTTTAGAAAGATCTGATATCTCTTTTTTTAAGAATAGAATTCCTAGAGTTTTCCTTATCAAGTTTTTTATTGAGTATAGAATTCTCAATTTCAAGAAGTTCAGCAAACCTAGAAACTTCTTCATAGGTAGGTAAAGTATTTTCTTCATCAGAATAGGATTCTTCATCTGAAGAGTTATAATACTTACTATCATTAGAACTTAAAGAAACATTGGTCAATTATTCAGTATTTCGTACCTTAGCCATAAAGCAATGATTGTCAATGGGTGATCTGGCTATAAGACCAAGATTCTTCTATCCTGAAGATTCATAATCAAAAGATTCATATGAAGAATCACCACCACTGGAACTCCATGTGTAATATTCTACAATGGATTGCACTAAGATATTGGGAATGAATCAACAACTAACTGATATTGGAGATGAGGTGAAACAAATGATGGTGATTCACTGTGATAACAAGAGCATGGTCAATCTTACAAAGAATCTGGTTCATCACTCTAGTATAAAACATATTGATATCAAATATCAATTCATCAAATAAAAAGTTTAACAAGGAATGATTCAAATGGATCATGTTGGCACTGATAACCAAGTGGCTAACATTCAGACTAATCCATTGGAAGTACATGTGTTTGAGAAACATTGGATGAACATCGGTGTTCAGCCACCTCCTAGTTTAGGAGGAGGTTATGAATTTTCCCCTCTACCCATCTTTGTTAACTATATTAGTCTATTTTATTAATTTTTGTAGTTTTATGGGGGAGATATGATCCAAGGGGAGTGTGTTTTTTAGATCTATAAGTACAAATATAGGTTATTTGGGTTTATTACTAAAGGGGAAGAATGGATAAATTCAACATTACAAATTGGGATAATGAGAAAATTAGAAAAGGGTAGAATGATAAATTCAAAAATTTTATGTTTATGGTTTGATGGTTATAGAATATTGACCAAACATGCAATGATTCTGTGGAACAATAATAATTCAGTGTTGTGAATAAACCAATAAAGATTAGCTTGGACATATTTAAGCATTCCAAAACATGAGAACCCAATTCATTCTTCTCCTCTTGATTTATGCACTGATATTTCCTCATGTCTACTTAGAGTGTTGGATGAATTTTCTCTCACATTTCAGGTTTTTATAGTAATTAGATCTTTATTAAATTTATCTACAGATTGACAAAAAAACCCAAAGGGGGAGATTATTGGAACCAAGGATGATTTTTGATGGAAATGGAGTCTAGTTTGTGTTTTTGTCAATCCACACTTGGTTGATCATGGAGTTTACAAGATAAGTGATCTTACAGTATAATATGACTGCAATATTTAAGGTGGCATTATTTCCTAGTGTTTTCTATATTTTTGGGTTCAAAAATTGGAGAACGGAAAAAGGTGTTTTTTGGAAAAGGAAGTTGTGCACAATATTGAAGATGCCTTTGGATGTTGCGCGTAAGGTATGTTTCTAGTTGTTCTTGTCAAAATAAGACAAATTAAAGTGTCACATGAAAAACTTGTTTTGCATGTAAGAATATTACACTCCAAATTCTATGTTAAGAGAGCCTTATCAAAGGCATGAGATGTGCAAAAAAGCTAAATTTAATAGGAAGGCTCTTACGCATTGAATGTGACATCAAATTAAGACTTAAGTGCACGAATAATACAAGAAATGGACTTTCATGAAGGGTCATGCAAGTCTATAAATATGCGGCTACCCCCATTCAAGATTTAGAACTTTTTCCACCAAATATTTGGCGTCACTTTATCACAAAACATTTTTGCGCAGAAGACTTATGTGCTGAAAATCTTGTGCACAGAATGTTCCTTGGGTCCATATAGATCAAGTGAAACTTGTGGTGTGGTTGCACGGAAGAGAAAAGTTTGTGAGAAAAAATATTTGTGTAAAAAACTAAAAACTTGTGCACAAGAACTGGTGTTGCACAAAAGAGTTGAGTTGAGTTTATTTTAGGTTCTGAATATCCATCTTGTTTGATCAATGGTTTCAAGTGCATTCACTTAGGACTTTTATGCAAGAATATTCTCATCCTAGTCAGGGATAAAGACTTAAATTCCAATCTATTAAAGAAACCTTCAAATAATTAAATAGAGTTAGACTTCTCCCAAAGCAGTGATCTAGGAGAGTTGACAGAAGTGTTCCAGGGGACATAATGTGCCATCCCTAAAATCTTGTAAAGGAAGTGTGACTAGAACATAGTGAATGTGTCTGAACTTATGTATTCCATAACTAGTAAAGATTAGTGGATTTAGGTATGACCATGACTCTGTCAGTGTATACTCTTTAGAATAGACCATAATGGTGAACTAAGTAAAATTACTGTGTTTTCTTTCTACATATGAATGTTTAAATTACTGTACATTACCATCAAACAGGTTTAACAGGTTCCTACCAATGTGGGAATAAGATCCATCACTTTTGAAGAAAAATTTGACACCATGATTCACCCCTCCCCTCTTAGGATGTTTCGTGGTCCTATAATAATCTCTAAAGTTGTATTACACTAAAATAAAACAAAGATATGGTTTATTGATTTATAAATATATTTATATATACATATAAGGAATTTTAATTATATCCCCCTAACCATGAACATTTATTACATGTGGGTATAGAGTATTTCTTTGAAGATTATAGACATAAGCAATAAATTCTTATGGCTATGGGGTTTTGGTTCATAGGAAATAGCCATGAGAATTTATTTACCATAGATATAGGGAATTGATTCAAAGTATATATATACATTTAATAAATGAAATTGGTTATAGGGTCATGATTGGTAATATCTATCCACAGAAATTTATTACATGTGGATATAGGTTGGTTATAAGTATAAATATTTTTGAACATGACTATAAAGCCCATTCCTGTACATTTCTCCCATTCACACACACATTCATGTGTATTTTTTCCATTATCTCTAAAAATATATCCATTTACTAACATTTTGTTGGATATAGGTCCATGGATGTGGTAAATATTTGTAGTAGTATAGATTTTCACTACACTGTACAACTATAAACTGGAAGACATGTAACAAGATAGTGATCTTACATTAAAGATATTGAAGTATATTGATAATTTGGAAAAGTTTTGCTTCCATACGGATAAGAAATTATCCATTAATCTCATATTATAATCCTTACCAACTTGATTATCCATATACATTTAGAATTAAAAAATGAATAATATGGAGAACCTGCTCAAGAATATTTTGATCATGATTTTCCAAGTTGATAGGGATTGGTGGGAACATGGTTCCTCACCCATTATAGTGAATGAAGTGAGGGATAAGTTTTAATGACTATGAAAATTTAATATTCAATGGTTATTTCATAATATAAATTAAATAGGTAAAAGATTCAAAGATAGAGCAATGGACATGAGACTATCTGTTTCAAATGTGGCAATAAAGGGCACTATAAGAGAAACTATAATGAATTGAAGAACAAGTAACACAATTTTCACAGGGTGGTAAAAAAATCTATTAATTTCCTAAGGTTAAACTATAATATAATAGATACTAAAGGTTTTCTCTAAAGAGGGATGTAACATTCTATCATATTTAGTGAAATGAATGGTGTTTTATTTGAATTAACTTTAGAAAACTAAAAACAATTGAAAATAAAACAAAGGGGATTGATCAAGTGATGAATTAAGTGACTAGTTAAAGGGTTGTATTAATAATTAATATTCTATCCTAGTCTTAAATTGATTAATCCACCTATTGTGATTCAATTAATGAGATAATCCACAATCAATTCTCTCTTAATAAGGGGTGGTAGTGAGTGTGAGTTTAGAATATGTATTAATAATTATTGACTGATACTCATTTTTATGAGTGTGTAAAGATATAAAAAAAATCATTTAAATTTCAATAAGGGGATTTCATGAACTACTCAAGGAACTCTCAATCAAGTGAATGTACTCTTGAGAAATATAGAGAGATTAACTACCTTCAACAGTTATATCACAAATTGCTCAATACTTCACCACAAAACCTTACCCATTCTATCATATATAGTAAAAATAAAGGTGAGGGAGAAAGTAATATATCACTATAAGTAGGGATCGATGCATAAAATATAAACTAAATAGAATCACATTTAATTAAACATCTCAACATTGGAAACTGAGATCAAATAATAGCATAAGAATTTATTATTAATATTTAGACTTAAGAATTAATAAAAGGTTCTCACCCCTGCTATCCCAATCAAAAAATGGTTTTGGCCCTCTATGTATAGGTTTAAAACCATGGGAAATAAAATACACAATATAAAATTCAAAAACATGACCATACTCTTTCAAAAACTCTAAAATCTCTTCCATCATTACAACCTTACAACTTATTTAAACAACTCCTCTTATACTTACTTGGTGTCGTTATGATTCTAAGTGAAACCAACTTTAATAGATCTCCAATATGTGAGATTTTAATATTTTCCCTCTAGGTTTTGGTTCCCAATGAATCTCTATGTGAATGACCCTTCCCAAGATCGGCTGAAAATTGGAGTACAAGCTTTAGATTCCTCCTTCACAAAGTATTTAGTTTAGTGTAAGTTATAACACCACATCTTCTCCTCCACTCTTCCCATGATAAAAATCCACATCCAAGTATAAAACCATATATAATATTACATTATCCTAGTTTATAAAAGGATAATATATTACACATTAGAGTTAAATCTCCCCAGTGATAAAGAAAAAATCTTTGAAGGTTCCAAGTCATAGTAAAAGAATTTTTCCAATCTGTAATTTTAGTTTTTCATCATTTTAAATGGATAAATCTTAATATATTAACAAACATAACCCTATATTCTCCTATAAAGGATCTTTTACATTTAATTTATAATTAATTTAAAACATAAATTACCTCGAACATGATAATTCTTCTTCATTAATTCCAAGGTCTCACTTTTTGTTTCATCATTGAAATGGATAGTTCAAGTGAGGACACCAATAGTTATATCCATATGTTCTATATAAATCTCTAAAAAATATTCTCTATATTTTGAATTCTATCATGGAGGAACTTATAGATTAATATCATTCATCATCGATCACTATAAGAAATTATGTTTTTATCTCTTGGTTATTTAGAGGGAGGGAATATGATTTTCTCTCAAAGTATTGAGATAATTATCTAGTGTTTTTGTTGTTTTGTAAAATAAATTCAATTTTTTTTAAAATGATATAAGTTAAAATATGTACTTTAAGTTAATATTTTATAATTACTCAATATACCTTTATCAAATATCTATTATAAGTAATTCCCCATGCCTAATAATAATAATAATATTTTTATATTCCCTGACTTGGGGTAAACTCATGGATAAATATATCATTTTTATAGGGAAATTATATCGACCTATCAATCCTCAATTTATTGAATCTATGGATAATAAAATATTTAACGAAATAAAAACTATTCATTCAATAAATAAATAAATATCATAATCACTAAACTCATTAATAAATATTTATTTTAATATCCATGTAACTAAATAAGTATTTATATATAAATATGTTAACTAAACCAATGAATAAATAAATATCTATTTATTACATTAATAATAATAAACAAGAGATAAAATTCAACTTACATATTCTAAACTATGATATATGGTGATTGAGTTTATGATATTGAAAATAATTTAGTAATTATTATTACACAAACTAATATTAATATTTAATCTTAATATTAGATTCACTAGAATTAAATGAGATTATAGATATACTTAGTTGTGACCCTTTATGCCACTTTCATAGTGGCATTAAGTGAACTTATTTAAATTCCAAGATCAATATCTAATAACATGTCAAGGATCCCATAGAGAAATAAGTTAATTTTATAATGAAAATAACCTTATTATGAAAGAAACTATACAATATAATCCCTTTGGTCTACTTATATCTCATCAAGCATTGTGCATAAATGTGTCATTAAATATAAACTTGATTTATCTTTCATTTTATTTTCAAAATGAACTTGTTAATGAAGTACCGTAACTATGGATTTAATTAGACAGTTCCTTTTCAATCAAAGTTCTAGGGATATTTTCTTCAGTTAAATTTTAAAGGAAAAATTATTTCTTAACTGATAAAATTAATTTCATATCACTTATGACTCATATAATGTATTCTACCACACCACGAGCTTATGTCATCATAGTTTTTATCCATACATACAAGAATATGATTCATGAAATAAATTAATAATAATATCAAGTCTAATAACTAATAAAAATTTTCATTGATAGGAATATCTAGTGAAACATTGAACATGTAGAATTCCTATTGGTGGGACAGTCCTTATAATCTCACTTCTTGGATATTTCCAAGTGAAAAATTCCTAAGAATAAGTCTTAATGTATTATGATCCCCTATCAACCATTAGTAAAATATAATCTATATACCATTATAAAAATATTATATAAACCGTGGGATATATGTTTAAGAATATTTTCATAACATTTTTAAATTTTCACTTAAGTAGGAGACTGGAATAAACTTTCAATGAAACAAATAATCTAAGGACATTGTCACATTAATGTTTCATAGAATAAAAATCATAATGTGATAAGATATTTATCAATATTTGAGTAATTTAATGTAAAACTTTAGTTAGTTCTAGGGAACCAACTACAACAAACTCCCACTTTCACTAGAACCAACTATTAATAACTTTTAATCCACTATCACTCACATGATATTCAAGATTCTACTAAGAAAAGGCTTTATTCAATAGGGTTTTCACATTCTCTCCTATGGATACTTTACTTACAAAAAATTCCCCCCATATAGAAAAATTCTTATAGAGGTGATACTTACAAATTATATGATTTATCCATTTATGTGACCTAGGATCTTTGGGTAGAACCAATTTTATAGTATATTCATAATACATAGTAATAACATATTTACTACTAGGTACAACATGAATCTCCTAGACCAAGTTTCATATAAAAAATTATTCTTTAAATGAATTAGAAGCTAAAATATGCCAAGTCGTTTCTATAGAATAAATGACCAATGGATTCTTAGAACTCTTATAGATCACAACTACTAAATTTAAGAAAAAATACTTATATTGACTATTATTTTAGATCATTCTGATCTATTTGGAAGATATAATCTGTGTATACCCTCATAATTAGTTCCCAATATCATTCCAAAACTTGGAACATTTAATTTTTATGACTTAGATACTTTAGGATAGTATTTAAAACCAACCAATATAGATCTCCCAAGTCTTATTTATACCTTTCTACAATGATCAAGGTATTGAAAACACCAAGCTTTTTATATAACATGAAATACATCATAGATATTATCATAAAAGTGTAAAGAATTATACTCATTATTTATCTCCCATCTTATGTCATAGGACACAATTTCTTATAGATATTTATACGATGTGACATCAGAAATTATCCTCTATTGTATTTTTCTATATTTAATATCTCTAATACCCTATCACTATATGAACCTTTAATTAGTATAATAAACCTTTTAGATCTATCTTGATGGATCTTGATCCCTAGAATATAGGCTAATTCACCTAAGTATTTCATGGAGAAGCATTTTTTAACCATTTATTTACTAACCATAAGACTAGTATCTCATTTTGCATAAGTAATATATCATCAAAATATACTATTAGTAAAACTACTACACTCCCAATAAACCACTTATAGGAACTGGTCTCACATTCATTATTTATGAAGCCAAATCCCATTATGAATTAATAAGAATGAATGTACTATGATCTTGGTGATTAATTTTATTTATAAATGGATCTATAAAACTTACAAAAATTATTGTAATTCCTTAGTATAACAACCCCAAACCTTCACTCCCGAATCTGATACTAAAACATAATATTTTATTTCTAGATTTAATACTATTAAACGTGACCCAATTTTAACCCTTTAATACATATAACATAAAACTGAAATATTGAATCACTTACATACCCAAGTACATTTTTTTTTAGATTTTTTAGTGAATTAGGATAAACTATTACATAAAAACTTGTATACATAAACAAATTATTCATAAATATATATATCATCACCCACTAAGTTCTTCACATCTAGTAATCTTCATAAGAATAACACACTTAAAACCTTTTTCAAAACCTAGGTAAATAGAAAACATAAGAAGGGTGAGATAAAAATATCAATAAGGGTGAACATAAGAATTAAAAATTGAATTCCATCAGTGAGCATAAGATTAGTATAAGGGTATGAGGACATAATCAAAGTTCATGAGCATAACATAAGATAATTCATACCCATAAAAAATTGAATCATAAAACATGTGACATAACATAAAGATTTTTCAATGGAAAGATCCAAAAAAAGCAATAATCTTGAGGTAATGTATATCAAAATTGATAAAATTAACCATTAAAAACTCATATAAAGCATAAATAAAATGTTTTGGTATCTTGGAACATCAAAAATTAATCAGGGAATTACCACTCATATTTGGTTTATAATGAAACCACCCATACTTGGTTTATAACATAACCACCTATCATTATAAACAATTTCAAAGAACCATAACATTAATAAAGTATATTTATCTTTCATTTCATCATAAAACTCATAGAAACAACCATTATTCATTTCATAACATGATTAACCCATGAAAAAGAAAACGGTTCCACGAAAATCTATTTGAAACAATCATAATCCATCCAGAGAAATAATTAATATGGTATCATTAATAAATATCCACAATTTATAATAATTAACATAAAGGGTTGTTGTCAATGATTAATATAAATACCTTTAAAATATCATTAAAAACATTCTTGAGGAAAATATCCTTCCCACTTTGAAAATCAATTTTAAAAACAAAAAATTCACAAAATACTATGAAAATAATTTTCTTTGAAAATAACTATAGAAAATTATAAAATAATATTCAAACCAAATAAATATCATTATAGTAGTAAAATATGTTCATATTTTAAATGTTGAAAAATAAACAATTTGTTCAAAACGTTTTGTAAAGTGAGTCGAAAGTAACCCATGTGGAAAATGTTGATAAATTTCATTTTAAAACCTTTTAAAATAATTACAAAGTTAATTTAAAATATATTTAATAAATCATTTATGTTTATAAAATAAAATTCTTGAAAACATATTAGAAAACATGGATATGTAAGATATAGACTCCCAATCTAAAAAAATATATGAGATTATCATCACTTACAAACAACTTTCCTAACATTTCTTTAATCAATAAAGAAGGAAATGTAAGCTAAACATGTAAAACAAATTCATAATAAGTGGAGAATAAAATGATTTGGTTAAAGAAAATAATAGCATATAATTCACTCCATAGAAACACTGAACATAAACAATCTATAAAATAAAGGATATTATAACATAAATCATTTACCTCTTTGGTAACTTTCGATTAAAAAATAATTGAAAGAAAGAATATGATATGGCTATATAAATAAAATAAATTAAATGAATTAATATGTTTAAATTAATTCCAGAGGTATTAAGTTAACTATAGTAGTAAATCATAGTCCATGACATGAAACATGTCTCAAGAAAATGAGATTGAGACAAAGAAAACTCTTACAAAGATTATAACTTTTTAAGTGATAATTAATCCATGAAGTGATTATGTGAACGTATTTAAATATACATAAAACAAGTTGAAATATAGAATAATTTTTTTTATATATTAATATAAACATAATAATGGCATAAAAAATTCAATTAAGAAGAAGTATAACCCAATGAATAAAAATTGAGTTAAGTAACCTCTTACCACTTAGTAACTTTTAAGTCAAATCCCATTGGATGAAATAATTTTAATTGGAACATAAAATACCATGAAGTATGAAGGGTTCAGAAAATAAAATTTAAAAGGGAATTATATCAACCATATAAATTAATGTTGGTATATAAAATTAAAACATACCTTAATAAAGAGAAATTGAGATGAAATCCCTTACCTCAAGTTTAGACATTCGATGTATGTCCTTTAACACCTCTTCTTCAGTTGACCTTCATTTTTTAACACCTTAATCCATCTAAGGTTGGTATTATACCCAAAATAATACCTCTAGAACATGGTTAATGATTTTATAAAGTTATCTGATTAGGGATTAGTCGAGTTAGAGTGATCAAAATGTGTGTGTAAGAGAGGAGAGGAGGTGCCCTTTTATAAGCGAGGGGAGGGGATTCTTGTATTTTCTTAAAGTATAAATTAATGTAAATTAATTTCCATGTTCAAGTGACTAAAAATTGATATAATTTTAAGATCTGATGAGGATAATTTGAAATAATATCACAAAATAAAATTTTGATGAGTTTGGATTAGGTTTTTACCCTTATATATCTGTTTTAACCCCTATTAACCCTTTTCACAATTATGGTGATATCAATATTTTTTATTCTTTAGGGGTCATGAAAGTTACTATAAAAGAATAAATTACCAATAAATGTAAAATGGTTGATATTTTTAACTATACCAAATTAATTTGATAAAATATAGGCTTTTTATGAATTTTAAATCATTTAATAAAATACTATTTATTATAAAATATCATTAATGTAATTTTATGGAAATGCATGAAATATTATAATATAAAATGTGTTTGAATCATGTGAAATGGTTCCAAAATGAAATTTATTCTAATATAAGGTGGATATACTCTTAATTTAATCATCCAATAAAATTTAGACAAGTTTATATATTATTTGAAACCTTATCTTTTATTTTATCCCCTTGGTTAACCAATTTTAACTTTAACTGTGATAAATAATTTTTAAATTTTAAAGGGTTAAAGTTTGAATTATAAGGTGGATATTGGCTCATAAATTTCCAATTTATGATATTTTAGACTATTTTTAATCCTAAAAATCATATTTTAAGTTTTTTATGTTTTTAAATAATTTAATAAATATTATGTAACATATAATATCATTAATGTCATTTTTGGAACTATTCATTTGGTTTAAGTTTAAAGACTAGAATATATTAATAGATTTTGAATAAAAACCTTTAAAATATCCCAAAATATGTTATATTGGTCTCTAAAATTCTTGGTACACTATAAATCACCCAAAAAATTACTTTTAGAGTTTTTAAAATCATTTAATTGATTTATTTAATATTTGCACGAACACTATGCTGGTGTTGCGTAAGCAATTATAGTATTTAGTTCATCAAAAAATATTAAAAATAAATTATTACGATAAAAAATAATATATATTTAAAATTACCATTTATAATTGAACATAATTAATTTTTTCCCTATCATAAAATATTATAGATATTTTAGGGAGGAGACTGATATTTTTGATTTTATCTTTAAATAAATGTTATAATCAAAGGAAAGTGGAAATAAATTTCCCCATTTTTAAAGTTTTGATGATTAAAGACTAAATATAATCATAAATGAAATATAAGAAAACTTAGGTTTATTTTTATACCTTATCATATTATTTATAACTTTAATTACCCAATTTACCTTTATCGTGACAACAAAAAATTACCATGGTTACTATTCATAATGAAACAAAATAAAATGGAATTATTTTTCAAAATTTAACCTCATAATTTATAAAATGGGATAAATTTTTATGATTCAACTCCTAAAATTTTAATAAATTAATTTTAGATAAAAACGCAAAACAAAATGAAATACATTTTTTAGAAAAATGCGTTTTTAAACCCAAAACTAAACTTATACCAAAATCAGGTATAATGATGATTAAAATGTAATTGATTGGATTATATATAATTAAATTATAATTATTTTATTTTCATATAAAATTAAAATAATAGTAATTCTTTTTAATGAAAATAAATAACAATTTTACAAAAATCTGTATTTTTTACTATTCACTGAAAAATCAATCTTTTTATAAAAACACCAAAATTTCACCATAAGATAATTTTGATAAGATGATTTAAAATAATATAATTTTTTATATAATACCATTTGTAAAATTGTATTAAATTAATTATTATATCTATGCATAAAAAGAAATAAAAATCATTTTTGAAGAAAACATATTTTTTGAAACATAAAATGGATTTACTGAAAATTAAGTACTTATTTATTATGAACTAATAAAACGATTGAATTATATAAAACCTTTAGACCTATTTTTCATAGTATGGTTATTATTATTGATAACTATAAATTTAACATATAGGTTAAAATAGACACATTTAAATAATATTATTTCATGGTTCATTTTATATCAATGTTGCGTGTTGCATATGCTATTGAACAAAGTGTTATTTTTGAAAATATTAAGTGGTTACATTATCCCCCATTTAATAAATTACATCCTTGAAATTTTAACTTGATCTCAGTAATCATGGGTTTGAAATTTTAAAATACCTCTGTTCAACACCCACATTGTAAAAAGGGTTTGTAAAACTTCCTCTTGAAAGGAGAGAAAGGGAAATATGAAGGCTATATAGAATAGCACCTAAATTGGTTTCCAAATACGAGAACATTAGTGAAAAGTTAAAATATTGAACATGGATGAAACATTAATGTCCAAATAATAATGGATATTGATATAGAATATTAATCATAAGATAGTTAATGATCATGATAAAGTTAATGACCACAAAATCATTAACCAATGAGGTGTGAAAAAACCATCAATTCATCAGAAATAAAGGTAATAGGATAAATGTTTTATTCCAAGATCCTTTTCTTAGATTTATGGAATTCCTTTACCATAAATACTATGTATATAAGGAAATATATTTACTTTAACAGTACAATTTCATCCTTTAATCAATTTACACCACAATCTCATCTTTTTCTCTAAACAATGAGTATTCAAGAATTTTTTTCATGAATTATGTAGTAAAATAAACATCTAATGGATCATATAATCCATAAAAGGATAATAAGATATTCCTCCTATATTTATATATTAACCGAAATTGAAATGGTTATCACAAGGTAAGATAATATCTAAAATTCATAAACCTTCGTATGAGGAAATAAAATATTACTCTCCAAAATCCAATAATAACATAAAGAATTCAACATAGATCATTCCATAAATAAACAAACTTATATCCAAGTAACCTCATGAACCTCAACATTAAAGAATGTTTTAACCTCAAAGGTTATCTATTAATTTTTATCTTACATCCCCAAAAATTTAATAGTTTTATTTTTAAATATTCATTCACATTAAACCTAATGGTTACATATACCTTAACCCAATAAAAAATCTCCCAAAATATCATTAATCAACCTAAAATTGTATCACATAAAACCTCAAAGGGGTGTCTACTACTTTGAACTTATGATCAACCTTAAACTTATAAACCCATAATGGTTTCAATAACTCTTAAGATAACCTCACATGAGAGAATCCTAATTTGCAAATTCATATAAACCATGATATGATATCAACTATAATAACCCCAGATCCACACTCATAGATCTAGTGCTAAAACATAATCTTTATATTTATGGATTTAATATCAATAAAAGTAACCCAATTTTAACCCTTTAAAACATATAACATCACATTGAAATATTAAATCACTTATATACCTAAGTACATTTTAGTTTTAGAGTTTTATAGAATTAGGAAAAACTCTTACATGACAACTTGGATACATAAACAACTGGTTCCTAAATATCTACATCATCTCTTACTAAATTATTCACATCTAGTAAAATTCATAGACATGACATACTAAAAAAATTTCTTCACAGCCTAGGGAAATAGAAAATATAATAAGGGTGAGATCAAAATTAGATTTTGGATAAATCCAAGAATTAACAAATGAATTCCATCAGTGAGCATAAGATGAGTATAAGGTTATGATGAAATAATAAAAGTTCATGAGAACAATATAAGATAATTCATACCCTTAAAAAAGTTGATCATAAAACATGTGACATAGCATGAAGCTTTATCAAAAGAAAGATTCATGAGAATAAATATTCTTGAGCCATGTGTTATCAATATTAATAAAAAGAACCATTAAAAATTCATAGCAAGTTCAAATAAAACATGTTGATATATTGTAATGTCAACCATTCATCATTGAAATATATAACCGAATAATTCCCATATCTATTAGGAGTAACCTATAACAGGTA
Organism: Viscum album; assembly: GCA_963277665.1. NCBI lineage: Eukaryota > Viridiplantae > Streptophyta > Magnoliopsida > Santalales > Viscaceae > Viscum > Viscum album. The sequence goes on from OY728150.1 coordinate 1,759,564,462, forward strand.
ACTATTTCATCTCTTAGTATTTACATAAATATTTCATCTATTAGGTGTAACTTCTATCTAGTTAACTTCATCTCATTACCCAAATCATTGTAGGTCTATAATGAACCTACCCATCCTTATTTTATAACACAACCACCCATATATGGTTTATATCATAACCAACCATCCTTGGTTTATAACGAAACCACCATACTTGGTTTATAACAGAACTACCCATCCATGTTTTATAACAAAACCTCCCATCCTTGGATAATAATGGGTTTTATTTCATTATAAATATCATAAAAGAAACCATTTTTCCTTTCATAACATGATTAACCTGTGGAAAAGAAACATGTTCCATGAAAATCTATTTGAAACAAACATAATCAATCCATAGAAATAATTAGGATGATATAATTACAAAATATCTCTATTGGGGCATAATAAACATCTCCTGCTTGGCATCCAAAATACCATAGATCAAATCTTGGCAGAGGTGAATTTCCAGGGAACTGTAGTAGTGGCAGAACTATATCGGTAGAGGTACTATAGCAGGTACTGTTGTAGCACGGGTACTATAGCAGTACTATTCACTGAGGGGTCCTTTGGGCCAAAAAATGGGCTTTCAAGCCTTTTATTCATGCCACTTGGACTTGGGCCTTCGGGCTATGTAATGGGTCTCCCTCTACCCAGTCTAAAGTGGTCTATACTTTATTAATAAATTGAGGCTTCGGCCCCAACATTAAAAAAAATCTTGAGGAAAATACTCTTTCCAATTTGAAAATCAATTTTAAAAACTAAAAAATCACAAAATATTATGAAAATACTTTTCTTTGAAAATAAACTTTAAAAAATATAAATTAATCTTCAAATAAAATATTTTTTATGATGGAGGAAAAACCTTTTCATGTCATAAATGTTAAAAATAAACATTTTTATACAATTTTTAAAGATAGTTAAAAGTGAACCATGTGGAAAACATTAGGAAATTTACTTTTATTTTTTTAAACGAAGGTAAAAGGTCACGTAAAATAAATTTAGGAAATAATATATGTCTATAAAGTAACATTATTGATTTTTTAGAAAATATAGATATGGAAGTGACAGATTCCCAATCTAAAATAAGATTCAAGATTGAAATCACTTATAAGAAACTTTCTTGATGTTTTGTTAATCAATAAGTGAGTAAATGGAAACTAAACATGTAAACCAAATTCATAACTAGAGGAGAAGAAATATATTTTTTATAAAAATATAAGATCATGTGATTTCCTCTAAAGGAACCATGAATATAAATAATCTCAAAAAGAAATAATATTGTAATATTAAGCCTTTACCACTTTGGTAACTTTCGAATAAAAAGTTGTTGAAAGAAATAATATGATATTGTAACACCCCATGATTTTGAAAATAAATTTAATATTTAATGAATAAAACACTGAGTCTCTAAAAAACACCAATTTGTTATAACCTATCAAGTAAACATAATTTTTCCACCTCTGTGATTTGAATTTTGAAAAACTGACATACACAATTGCATTCAGTATGATTTTTGGAGCATAATAAAACAAACTTAATTTTTGGTGAATAGTAAAATACCCCTAAAAATAGTAATATGAATAGTAATATGACCCTTATAAATAGTAAATCATATTATTATTTTATTGTCTTAAGGTTATAATATAATTAGATCTTGATTAATTTTTTCAGGTGATATAAAATGAATTATAGTTTTAAAATTGTTATTTTTAAAATAAATTAGGATTTTATTTAAAAATTAAATTAATAATATTTGGAAAATTGTTTTCAAAAAATGTAGTTCATTTTTTAATTCTAAATGTTGAAAAATGGTTATGGTTAAGTTTGGGTATTTTTCCGAAATACTCAAAATTTTGATGAATAGTAAAATACGGTAATTTATCGTATATATACAGTATCAGTAAAATTCACTATTCATAGAATCATGGATGATGTAAGAACATTTGGTTATAACTAAAATGCACATATTACTATTATTGGTCACAAGAATCAATACTATTGGTTGTCTTTGGAAAAATAATAAAATAATGAGTAAAATAATTGGAAAACCCTCCTCTCCTCCACTATAAACTCCCCCTCAATACCTCTTCTCTTAACGCCTATGAAGCCTTGTTCCTTGTCAAAATTCATCTGAAATATCCTCACAAGATCCTCCCCCATGACCATCATCCCTTGGTATCATGTAAAGACCAAAATCTCTACCCTAAATAGGTTCTCAAAGAAGATAAATTCAAGAGGTAAATTCCTATTTTCATTTCTTTTATTTCAAGTTCCTTTCTTTGCTTTTTCTTTACTCTCCTAATTTCATCCAAATTTTGAGATGAATCTAGTACCTTACATGTAATGGAATTTTTTTTATGATAAAGTAATAATTCTTCATGATCTCTCCTTCCCCTTCTTTTATATTTGAAATAAAAACACCATCCGAGATGTGTTAATTTATCACATTCATGGATGCCGAGTTTTCAATTTCTTTTACCATATTCAATTTTGGTATTGAAACCATTTTTATGGTTGAACTAGAATATAATATATGAATTATAACTTATGTAATGTTCTGTAATCCTTTTCTACAAATGATAATAATTTAAAAATCAAAATGAGTTCGCTGTGAACAAAAACCGCCAATTAACCCAAAGAATTGTCATTAATGTTTTATATAACAATTAATCTTCAATCCAAATAACCAAATGAATTTTATAAATTTTTAATATTTTGGTTTTTCACTAATAAAATAAAAATAAAATTCTTGAAAACCATTCTCATTCTACATTTTTATCCGTACATGAATATAAGTAAACCGATCATGAAAACCAAGGAAGAAAACACTCCCAAACAATGAAATTGAATCTATTAACCCATAAAAAGAAAATTAATTAACCTAATAAGCTTATTATAAATCAATTAAATGTAGATGAGTTTCTATAATAATTAATTTATGAACCTAAATTTTATTATTCAGGTCATTAAGATCAAGTGATGAACACCTTCAGACTTAAGGTAAGGGTTTTCCACTTAAAATTCCATTTTCAACCGGGTTACTTATATTATCTACTTACCTCAATTAAATTCTTATTCATTATTATTTACTCATATTATATTTTGTGAGAATGTTATATATATATATTTACCAACCATAATCCTACCTTCATTGATGGTAATTATATGTTTTAAAAGGATATTTCAATTTTTTTCCAAAATACAAGCTCGACTTAAGAGAATTTCTCAAATTTTTACCTATTTTCAAGGGAACACTATAATCTTTTTCTAGAAAACATTATATTTCTAAAATCAATCATTTTATTATGAAAATACTTTCTGACTTCATTTCTTATTTTATACAAACACTTTTCCAAAATAACCATTCTTTTAAAAGTAAAAGAGTATTTATCTCAAGAATTACTCGATGATTTTATAAGAGAATCTTCATATATTAAAACATTCCAGTTGATTATTATTGTAACTTCCCAGTTCTGGAATCCACCCAGAGGCACCCTGTACCCAGTTGGTCACATGGCCTCAAGTGAATTTCCCCAAATGCCAGAGGCTGCCGACTAGCAGCGAGGGCCTCGAGTGTGATAGTGGGGAAACTATGCCCTCATTGGCAGAGTAACACAACAGAAGGAAATAATAGAAAAAATGGAAACAATAATAATCCATACAAAAGTGAACAACATAACTAGAAGAAATAAACAGCTGGAACATATATATAATGTTTCATGATATATATGTCTAGGAAAGAATCCAAACAAGTCACAATGCTGGAATAAAAACAGTACTAAACCAAAGTACACAAGAAAACAAATAAAAAACTCCTCAGCATCGCAAGCCTCAGCTTGGTCCCATGCTCTCCAGCTCCATAACAAATCAAGTACCTGAAGTAGAAGGGCACTTTCCTTTATCTATAACTATAGCAATATAATCTGTTTGGGCACAAAAGTATGACCCAAACTGGGTGTGAGAATAAATCCCAGTATGCAACCACCCAAAGATCTGTTCCGAATAGTCAGTGAATATATATGTCAAGTAATAATAAAAGATGTGGTAAACAATAAAGTAATCAGCAATAAACAGTTCCACATATCAAATAAGCAGCTAATCAAGCAAGGTATACCTCTGGGAAGTACATGCAACTAATCTATTCTAGTTCAGTCAAAATAATATATAAATAATCTCTTAGGAAGCACTCAAAATCAATTCCCCTTATAGTCAAAAGTGATTCAAGACTCTTTGAGGAAGCTCACATGGAAATTCCCCTTATAGTCTAAGGTAGTCAAGGAATCTCTGAGGAATCTCACATGGTCAATTCCCCTCATAGCCCAAAGTGGTCAAAGACTCTATAAGGAAGTTCACTCAGTCAATTCCACTTATAGTCTAAAATGGTTCAAAGACTCTCTGAGGAAGCTCACTTGGTCAATTACCGTTATAGCCTAAAATGCTCAAAGACTCTCTAAGGAAGATCACTCGGTCAATTCCCCTTATAGTCTACTACACCAGGTTCTCGCAGTCCTGTGTAAGTCAAACGAGCATAGAAATGAAATACGAACAAATTAAACCTCCAGAACTACTTGTCTAAACACTCTACAACATATCAATCATGTTAGAATATAAACACTCCACCCTACAAGACTAGGCTTGGAAAACAGGCAAGGCGGCCAAAAAGGATAAGCAGGACCAAACAGTCATAAACAGAACATGCATGGGAAAACAGATCCAAAACATTCCAATCAAACCTATTCATATCCAAATAACCTCTACTCAAGCATACAAGCATGGAAGGAAATTAACAGGGGTAAAACGGTAAATGCACAATACCCCGATTAAGGGTAATGGCCAAAATTGCACATATAACTCAAATACATTCAATGGAAAGGCACAAACCACCTACCTCAGTGTTGAGAGATTGATATACTTAAGACTAAAGCTTTGAATCACCCATAAACACCATAGATATATAAAAATGATCAAAACGTTCATCCGAAGATAACTTCGAAAAGAAGAGGAATCAGGAAACGATGCTTAAGCAGAAGGAAGAGCTTACTGAGGAAATCCCAATGCAATTGATGATGGTCGAATCAAATATTGGTCAGAGGATCGGAGTATCAGAGAAGAAGTGCGGATGTATGGTTTCTCTCGGATGAAAAAACCTAGAAAAATGACGTTCTGTCCATCAGATTCAACCCCAGTGCGTTTAATGAAAAAAAAGAAAATACATGGAGTGTACTGTTTAAGTAAATGACATGCACTTTCCTTTTTTGTACTCTTCTTTAATCAGCCTCCAAATCAACCCCACATGGCCGTGTGCATAGCTGCTACATGGCCATCACATGACTACCTGTGGTAACTGAGTACACGACGTGTACTCATAAAGTACACGACTTGTACTTCTAAAATTTCCAAAAATTTGTCTTTTTCTCCAAAATGACTAGAAAAAAGAAAACATACCTGAAAATAAGATTCTGGTTCTTACAAACTTCACCCCTTAAATAAATTCTTCCCCGAATTTCCCTAGAAAGGTGGCGTTGAAGAAGAAACCCCGAACAACTCCGGCCATTGTGCTCGTACATCAGCCTCCATCTCCCAAGTCTCATCCTGTACTCGCCCGTGCTACCATAGCACTCGTACCAGAGGAATAGACTGGCCACGAAGAACCTTTGTACTACGATCGACAATCCGGATAGGACTCTCCTCGAAAGATGCGTCCATATCCAACTCAACCTCCTCGGGTTGGAAAACATGAGACATGTCTGAAAAGTAACGTTGAAGCTGAGAAACGTGGAAGAAATTGTGCATAGCCCGATACCTCTGAGGTAACTGAAACTGATAGGCAACTGGACCAACTCTCTCCAACACCTCAAACAGCCCGACGTACCTCGGCGAAATCTTACCCTATCTCTTGATCCTTTTGTGCCCCAACCCCAGTGTGACACGTAGAAAAACCTGATCCCCGACCTCGAACTCCAGAGGTCATCTCTACTGATTATCATAAGACTTACGTCGAGACTGTGCTATATCCATCCTCTTCCGAATCAAATATATCTACTCTGTGGTCTCCTGAACAAGACAAGGTCCTAGCATTGCTGTCTCTCCTACCTCCAACTAACATAAGGGTGATCGGCATGACCTACTATACAAAGGCTCATAAGGTTCCATCTGAACAGTTTCTTGAAAACTATTGTTGTAAGAAAACTCCAAAATAGGTATGTGATTCTCCCAAGAACCTCCAAAATCTAGAATGCATGCCCGAAGCATGTCCTCAAGCACCTGAATCGCACACTTAGACTGACCATCGGTCTGGGGGTGGTAAGCTGTACTCAAAAGTACCTACGTTCCCAAAGCCTTCTAAAGCCCCTACCAGACCCAAGAAGTAAAACATGCATCCCTATCTGAAACAATGGAGTGTGGAACTCCATGCAGACGTATAATCTCTCAGATGTACAACCATCCCAAATCATCAACACTGAAGGTATCCTTGATCGGTAAGTAGTGAGAAATCTTCGTGAGTCTGTCAATAACCACCAAAACTGCATCATTCCCTTGAGGAAACCTTGAAAAACCTGTCATGAAATCCACCGTGACATCATTCCATTTCTACTCGAGAATGGGTGACTACTGCAAAAGCCCTGCTAGTCGCTGATACTCTGCCTTCACCTGTTGGCAGGTGGAACACCTAATGATGAAACCTACAACATCTCTCTTCATACCTGGCCACCAATACTGACAGTGTAGATCACAATACATCTTGGTGACACCAGGATGAACTGCCCAAACTGAGTAATGAAAGTTCCACATAAGCTCCTCACGTATGTCTGCTGGCACCCATACGCACCCCTAGAAACGCAAGATCTCATCCTCGCATATGGTCCATCTAGGAATAGGGTCATCTACTAACACACTTTCCTATAGGACTAGGCCTTTAGAATCTGATAGCTGCTTCATTTGTACTTGATCAAGAAGGGTAGAGGTAACAACTAAAGAAGAAAGGAAAGTCTGCCCCTATCTATTGGGCACCTCCAAATGCATCTCAGAGAACATATCCATAAGCTTCTACTCACTGATGGCCTCATTAAATGCCTGTATCTAAGTCCTCCTGCTCAGCGCATCATCCACTGCATTTCCTTTCCCCAGTGCAAAGGCAAGCTCAAAGTCAAAGGACTGAAGGTACTCAACCCACCTTTGCTGCCTCAAATTCAGATCATGCTAAGTGAATAAGTACTTGAGACTCTTGTGGTCATTGAAAACCACAAAATGATCTCCCAGAAGATAATGTCTCCAATAGCGTAAGGCATGAACAATTGCCGCCAACTCGAGATCGTGCGTTGGGTAATTCCTCTCATGTGGCCTCAACTGTCGAGACCCGAATGCAACGACTCCTTCTCACTGAATAAGCATAGATCCTAGCCTGATACCTGTGGCATCACAGTAAATAGTATAGCTCTTTCTCATCTCTGGAAATACTAGTATTAGTGCTGAAGTCAAAACTCCCTTTCAGCTCCTGAAAAGATGACTCACAAGAATCTGACCACAAGAACATTGAACCCTTATTAGTCAGACCCATCAATGGTGTTGCTAAGCATGAAAAGTCATGTATAAATCATCTGTAGTATCCAGCCAGCCCTAGAAAACTCTGTACCTCAAATACATTCTTTGGCTGATCCCAGTAAACTACGGCTCTCACTTTCTCTGGGTCTACTGATACTCCCGACTCTAAGATAACATGACCCAAAAGTGAATCTGATCCATCAAAAAGTGGAATTTTGAGAGCTTAGCATATAAATGATGCTCTCTCAGTGTACTCAAAATGATCTCAAGATGTGTGGCATGTTCGTGTCCATTGTGAGAGTACAACAATATATCGCCCACGAAGACAAACACAAAAGAATCCAAGTATGGATGGAAAACTCGGTTCATCAGTGCCATGAAAATTATAGGCACCTTCGTGAGACAAAACTGCATAACCACATACTTGTAAAGACCATACCAGCTCCGGAAGGTTGTAAGAGGTATATCAGATGGTCTAATGTGCAACTGATGGTAACTAGACCTCAAGTAGATCTTCGAGAACACCCGGGCTCCTCGGAGATCATAAAAGAGATCATCAATCCTGGGCAAGGAATATCGGTTCTTGACCGTCAACTAGTTCAAATTCTGATAGTCCACACAAAGCCTGAGGGTGATGTCTACCTTCTTCATAAACAAGAAAGGTGAACCCCAAGGAGAAGTACTGGGTCGGATGAAACCCTTTTCCTGTAACTCCTCCAACTGCTTCTCGAGCTCCTGTAACTCTAGTGTAGCCATTCTGTAAGGAGGAATGGACACCGGTGACACTCTTGGAACAAGCACAATAGAAAAGTATACCTCTCGCTCTGGAGGAAAACATGAAAATCCATCTGGAAAGACATATATAAAATGATCCAACACTGGAGGAAAGTCCATATGTGAAGCCCCCTGGCCATCCAGATACAGACTAGCAATATGGGATGTAACTCCTCCTAACCCATGATGCTAGGGTCCCGCTCTGCTCACCTGGACATCACATTCACCCTTGTGATTAAAGGATTCACCCTCCGGTGATGTGAAACTAACCCTGTGGTGATAAAAGTCAATGAATGACTGGAAGGGAAATAACTAGTCCATCCCGAGAATGAAATCATAGCCTGTCATCTCCAGGACGTAGAGGTCCCATAAGAAGTTACACCCACAAAACTCTAGAGGGAACTCCTTGCACTGACGTACACTCACCGTTCTAGTCCCCAACGGATTGTCTAGAGTCTAGATAATGACAGAAGGAAAAATGCAGAGCCCAAGACTCTCCACAAAAGCAAAATATATACAGTTATGAGAAACCCCTGTATCGAAAAGAGTTAAATATAAAACTAAGGCAACTAGGATCCTACCTCAAACTGTAGAGGGTCTGGGATCCTTCTCCTGCTGGGTCTTCTCCACTAAAAAAGTCTAGCCTACACCACAGCCATGTGACCCTGCCTAACCACTCTGAGATTATCCAGCCTGTTGTCGCTGAAAACTGGGTGACTGGCTACCACAGACTCGACCCCTACCTTGTCTTGAATAGTCGGAAGAACTCCAATTCCAGGACTAGTGAGAAACCGGTGGTATAGCTCCTGAATGAGGAGCCATAGAATAACCAATATCTCCAGATGCTAGTGAAAAGATCTGACATAAGCGCTGAAGGTGACCCATCTTGCTACAAGATTGACACTCCACTGGGTCCCTCGGGTAATGTGGTATTGTATGCCTACTCTTCTAGCACTAGTAGCACACCACTTGGCTACCAGAAGATGCATCCCGCCTACTCTGATCCCCTCATGCAGTCTCCCTGAAGTGCTTCCTGCTATAGGACGGAGAAGCACTAACCCTGGATGATGAACTGCCCTAGCCCACTGCTCCAGAATCACTCAGATTTCACTCTGTGATCAACGCATAGTTGACTATAGAGGATATCAAAGTCAACCTGAAGATGTTCACCTGCGATCAGATGTCATGTCTGAGACCATCCTTGAAATTCATTTCAAGGAACAACTCATCACCTCCTGGAATAGGCATGAAATGCTACAACTCTATAAAGCGAGAGGAATAATCCATGACAGAAGGACTACCCTGCTCCAGAATCATGAACTCTTAGGCTCGATCGGCCCTCGGGGTCTCTGGATAGAAGTAATCATTGAAGATACACTGGAACTCATCCCAAGATGTATTCTACTAGTGTCCCTCCTATGAGATCACATCCCAACACCTCTTGGAGGAGTCTCAAAGCATGTAGGTAGCGAGCTTCACCCTCCTCTCTGGAGGTATCTCCAGATGCTCGAAGATCGTCAGTGTGGCTTCAGTCCATGAATATACAGCCTGGGGTCCTCTATCCCCTGAGAAGGTGGGAGGATGCTGCTTCTGAAAGACCCATGTCAGTTCTTCCATCGACGGGGCAGGAGGTGGCGCTCCCTGAAAAGTCTGCATCATCCTTATAAATACCTCTCTGAATTGAGCATTAGCTCCTTTGTCAGGTATAACGGCTGGTGCCAATACTGGAACAACTGGAGGATCTGTTGGAAGTCCCTGATCATCCATGTCCGGTGTCTGATCAAATCCTTATGACTGGTGTACAACTGGAGGAAGTCTCGGTGGCATGACTCTATAAGGAAAACACATAACATAGATCAAGATTAACAGGGACTGAAACTGGAAGTGTAAGAAGGGAACAAGAGAAATAAAACATTCATGTTTTTACAAAACAAGACCAAACGATGTGTATGATTACTACACGTCGTGTTCCCTTAAGCCTTTCACATGGGAATGTACTTCTGCCAACCCAGGTCGTGTAACACCCCATACACATGGCACGTTGGCCTAACACACGGTGTGTACTTGACCTCTCTTCCCCTGCCCGAGTTCTCTTACATGGATAACCCACACGTTCCTCCTAGAAGAAGGCTACACGGTGTGTTCTCTCCAGACACGACATGTACTAGATGAGCTTCCACGACCCGTGTTGTTAGTGACACGGCCGGATACATGACTAACACTACACGGCGTGTTCCAGATGAACACAACGTGTATTAGAAAGGATAAAACTGACCCGTGTTATTCGTTACACGGTCGGGTTCCATGATTATACTACATGACATGCTTAGAATGGACACAACGTGTATAACATAAGGTTTTTCCATCCATGTTGTTAGTCACACGGGCGAACGCAGGGTCAACACGACATGGCGTGTACAACCGGGACATGGCGTATTCCCACAAGAATTTCCCAACCCCGTGTCTCTTCCCACACAGCCAGGGACACTGTTAGAGACTACACGGAATGTATAATATCTACACGACATGCACTTAAGAAAAACAGTTTCTTCCCAAACAGAAGAACACATGGCGTGTATTCAAAACTACACAACATGTATTCTGGGTTTTTTTGGATAGTAAGCCTTAGAAACTACTCCAGAGCCTAGAAAAACATTGAAACGAACATTAAAACTACCAAATTCTAATTCGTGAGGGCCCATACTCCCCACGAATCAAATATTGGAATCTTATATAGGTTATAACAAGGAAAAGAAGGTAATGATCCACCAAATTTCGGTCCAAGAGGGCCCATAACACCTCAAGAACCAAATTTTAGAGTTCATTTAAACAAAACTTTACACAAAAAATACCCTACCAAACAGAAAGTATTTTTATCAAGACATCTATCACAACATCATGCGTATTCTAAAAAACATCTATCACAAAAATATGCAATCGCTAATGCATCCTAGATGGAATGGAAATAATGCATGACATGTGATTTCTAGCAAGTTCGTATATGATGCACGGGATTTCATAACCTCATCTCACCAGGTTGTGACAGAAATAAAACCTCAATAACATCAATGGTAACAACAAAAAACATGTGAATCACCCAATGGTGAAATCAAATCAACTGTAAAATTGAAAAACCTAAAAAACTGCAATAAACGAGGTAGATTGGCTTTTCCTTGTACACGGGTTAGCTACTCCCGGGCACAGATTATTACCAAGTACCTATTCCGTCTGAATTCTATCTATATGATCAAAATAGTAAGTCAAGAGAAAATAATTCCTCTGATACCACTTTGTAACGTCCTGGTTCTGGAAGCCACCCAGAGGCGCCTCGTACCCGGTTGGTCACATGGCCTCAAGCTCATTTCCCCAAACGCCAGAGGCTGCCGACTAGAAGTGAGGGCCATGAGTGTGATAGTGGGGAAACTATGCCCGCATTGGTAGAGAAACACAACAGAAGGAAATAATAGCAACAACGGAAGGAAATAATAGCAAAAATGGAAATAATAATAATCCATACAAAAGTGAATAGTGGAACTAGAAGAAATAAACAGCTGGAGCATATATATAATGATGCATGATACATATGTCTAGGAAAGCATCCAAACAAGTCACAATGATGGAATAAAAATAGTACTAAACCAAAGTACAAAAGAAAACAAATAAAAAGATCCTCAGCATCGCAAGCCTCAGCATGGTCCCATGCTCTCCATCTCCATAACAAATCAAGTACCTGAAGTAGAAGGGTTCTTTCCCTTATCTATACCTATAGCAATATAATCTGTTTGAGCCCAAAAGCATGACCCAAACAGGGTGTGAGACTAAATACTAGTAGGCAACCACCCTAAGATCTATGCCTAACAGTCAGTGAATATATATGGTAGGTAATAAGAAAAGATGCAGTAAACAAGAAAGTACTCAGTAATAAACAGTTCCACATATCAAATAAGCAGCTAATAAAGAAAGGTAACCCTATGGGAAGTACACACAACCTATCCCTTATGGTTCAGTTAAAAGAATATATAAAGAATCTCTTAGGAATAACTCACAATCAATTCCCCTTATAGTCAAAAGTGATTCAATACTCTTTAAGGAAGCTCACACGGTCAATTCCCCTTATAGTCTAAGGTAGTCAAGGACTCTCTGAGGAATCTCACACGGTCAATTCCCATTATAGCCTCAAGTGGTCAAAGAGTCTCTAAGTAATCTCACTTGGCCAATTCCCCTTATAGTCTAAAATGGTTCAAAGACTCTCTGAGGAAGCTCACTCAGTCAATTCCCCTTATAGCCTAAAATGCTAAAAGACTCTCTGAGAAAACTCACTCAGACAATTCCCCTTATAGTCTACTACACCAGTTTCTCACGGTCCCGTTTAAGTCAAAAGAGAATAACAATGAAATAAAACCAAAGTAAAACTCTAGAAATACTTGGAAAAATAGTCTATAACATATCAAGAATTTCATAATACAAACATTCCAACCTACAACACTAGGTGTGGGAAAACATGCAAGGCATCCAAAAAGGCTAAGCAGGACCAGCCGGTTGTAAACAAAACATGGATGGTAAAACACATCCAAAACATAGAAATCAACCCTATTCATATCCAAATAATCTCTACTCATGCATACAAGCATGGCAGTCAATTAATAGGGGTAAAACAGTAAACACACAATACCCCGATTAAGGGTATCGACCAAAATTGCACATATAACTCAAAGAATTTCAACGGAAAGGCACAAAACACCTACCTCGGTGTTGGGAGATCAATATAATTGATCCTCAATCCTTTAATTTCCCAAGAACACCATAGATATAAAAAAATGATCAAAACGTTCAACCAAAGATAACTTGTAAAAGAAGAGGAATGAGGAAATGATGCTCAAGCAGAAGGAAGAGCTTACTGAGGCGATCCCAACGCAATCGGCGGAAGTCGAATCAGAGATCGTTCAGAGGATTAGGGTCTTGGAGAAAAAGTGTAGCCATACAGTTTCTCTCAGATGAATGAAACCTAGAAGAAGGATGTTTTGTTCGTCACACATGACCCCGATGCGTTTAATGAAAAAAAGAAAATGAACAACGTGTACTTTTTAAGTACATGATGTGTACTTTCCTTTACTGTACTCTACTTTAAGCAGCCTCTAGGTCACCCCCACATGGCCGTGTTCATGTATGCTACACATACAACACATGGCTACCTGCGGTAACTGAGTACATGGCGTGTACTCATAAAGTACATGACGTGTACTTTGAAAATTTCCAAAATTTCTTCTTTTTCTCCAAAACGACTAGAAAAGGAAAACATACCTAAAAAGAAGATCCTAGTTCTTACAATTATGTATTATTGGGATTAATATTTATGATATCATCTACCATATTTAATTGAATTAGTTATGATTAGTTTTAACATGGATGTGCTATTTTAAAACCATTCACCAATTTACTCCAAATGGTTGTGTTTAAGCTTAATGTTCAGGGAAAGTTATTTACATTTCATATGTTAGTTTCAATATGAATGTATATGTTATTTATATTTATCCCCATTCATATGAGGAATGAATTGGACTTATTATGTGATGGGTGGGGCCCTCTATATCCCCTAGATGCATCAGTATGTCCCATGAGACAAATAGATATGGACTTGGATGAGGCCATTCCCATTTTTAGATATGGTTTTGGCTGAGACCTTAATCATTTTTAGATGTCTTGGTTAAGGCCTTGATGGTATGTTTTAGAATGTCCGACATACACATTTTCCCTCATTATAAAGCTATAAATTCATAGTTCATGAGGTTACTTGACTAGTATAATACCCAGGATTATGTTTTATTATGAAAATATTTACTCATCTCATATTCTTGCCATATTATGTTCATGTTTATTTATAAAGGCATGTGTTTTCAATTATTCACTATGCCTAATATTTATGTTATCTTCCTCTATAATGTTTAATATTACTGAGCATCTTAGCTCACCCCTTCTTATGTTTCATTTTTAATAAGACACGAAGAGGTATATTATGATTGACTTGTAGGGATAATCTTTGAGTGGTGGATGTTCTCGATGGAACTTATTTTTTGTTTTTCATTTCAAGTTTTAATGTTGAACTTATGTATGTATCTTGTTTCCAAATATACTAAACTATTCATTCCTTTGGGATACGACCTTCTTTTAATCATGCCAATGTAATGTAATAAGGCAACAGCTTCGGGAAACCAAGGTCTGGTCTTTACTGTTGGTATCAACGGAAGTTTAGTAGAAAACATGGAAACTAGACTTAGAAAACATAGATAGGGAGAAAACCCTAAGATAGTATTTGAGGATAAACATAAAATAACATCTTGGAATTTTGTAAAGGAATATTAAAAGTGGATCTGGCTCTGGCACAGATATACCTAGGAGTGAAAAATCAAACAAGTAGTTTCAGGCTTGACCCAGGGTATCCTAGTACATGACAACAAGCCTTACTATGCACCTGGTTTGACACTCCAAGGGGATATTCTTAAGATAATTGACATTTTCTTTACAAGCCATTATGAAGGATTTAAATGTAAATTTTTCCTCAAATAAACCTCATTTTTTTATGGGATTATCCATGCATAAGATTTCAATTTAAGTTTAGTATATTTTCTAAGTTAAGATAGTACATTATGATTTAGAGCCTAATCTAGTGTATACCATTGTTTAGAAATGGCGTCTATTGGAAGGAATGGAAACCGCATGAATGAATGTATCCCATGTAGGGATTCCCTTTGGTGTAAGATAATGATGTTGGATCTGGAGCTGCGAATAACTTGGAGAAAAATATAACTATTCTGGGACAAATTAATCAGGTTATGAACAATAAAATTACCCGTATAGAGAATATGAATCAAAAATATAGAGGAGCTATTTTGGATTTATTTATGAGACAACAACCTCCATCATTTAATGGGACTACTAATGCATTCATAGCAGAGCAGTGGATAAGTTCCTCAGTGAAGATATTTCTTTTTTTGAGAAGTAACAAAAGGGAGAAGGTTGTCATAGAAGTTTATAATCTGTCAGAATATTATGATCAATGGTGGTCACTAATTCAAAACCCAAAAAATGAGGAAGAGATAGAAAAAATGTAATGGAGTGAATTTAAATAACTTTTCTTAGAGAAATACTTTCCTTTTGAACATTGATCGTATATGGGAATGCAGTTTTTGAATTTGTGGAAAAAGGAAGGTGAAAATGTTGCAATATATAAAGCTAGCTTCACAAGGTTAGAAAGGCATGTAATAAACTATATACGTAATCCAAGGAGAAAGAGTGATCGATTATTTTAGGTCCTAAAGCCATTCCTCTAGCGGATGTTGGTCTGCCAAACTTTCTCATCATACAAAGATATAGTCTCATGTACTATCAAGACAGAAAAGGAGTTCCCTAAGTCTTATGACTTGAAAGGAATGTAAGAGAAGAAGAGGACTTATGAAAACTCTAAAAAAGGAAATAAATAAATGGGGAAGAAGGGAATAATTTACTTTCCACCTTATGATAATTGTGGAAGGAAACACCCTGGTTCCAACTTAAAAGGAAAAGGGATGTGCTACAAGTGTGGATAGAAAGACCATCATGGTGGTTTCTTCAAGGGGAAGAAAGAATATATTAACGATCAATGTTATAATTTTAGGGAGATGTGAAACTATGATAATGATTTTCCAAAGAATCAAGGAAACATGCATAAAAAATTATAAGGGAGTAGGGAAAAGATTATGTGATCACAACTACTGATATTGAAGTTACTAATGACATGGTGGTAGGTACTTTAATCATTTCCTCAAACATAGCCAATGAATTATTTTATTCTGGATCATCTCATTCTTTCATATATTCCCAATTTTCCAAGGAAATTAGGTAATTACAATTTGATTTAATAAGGGAGTTGTCTGTCAAAACACCTAAGGGAAGTATCATTATAACAAAGTTGTGTCAGGCAATCCCCATTATGGAATATAAACATTCTTTATCTGCTGATTTTATTGTCATACCCATGATTGAATTTGATATAATCCTCAGTATGGATTGTATTTTAAACCATGATGCAACAATTTAATTCAATAGGACGGAGGTTACAATTTTTGAGGATGATGTGGAATCCCTTATATTTAGAGAAAAAACATCATCATCTGATTCTCATCTAGATCCACCCCCAGTATCTCTAATAAATTAAATTTTTGGGGAGGAAGGGAATGAAATAACTATGGGCGAGGAAAGGAATGTTAAAATAGAGGATGAACCTATTGTGCAAGAATATGTTGATGTGTTTCCATAATATTTACCTAGACATCCTCTAGAGTAGGAAATTAAGTTTTAGATTAATTTAATTCCTGGTTCAAGGGTGATATTAAATACCCCTTATAGAATAACCACTGTGGAATTAGTGTAACTGAAGAAAAAACTAGAGGAATTGAGTGATAAAGGATTTATTCCCCCTAGTGTCTCTCCATGGGGAGCCACTATTCTTTTCATTAAGAAGAAAGATGGATCTATGAGGTTGTGTATTGAATAAAGGGAGATTAATCCTATAACAATAAATAAAAAGTATCTCATACCTTGAATTGATGATTTATTTGATAAACTTCATGGATCCCAATATTTTTCAAAGATTGATCTTTGATATGGATATCATCTGTTGCATCTGAGGAATGAATACATTCCAAAAACAGTATTTCAAACCATGTATGGGAATTATGAGTTTACAATAATGCCTTTTGGACTAAATAATGCACCATCTATTTTAATAGATCTAATGAAAAGAGTTTTCAAGGAATATCTTGATGAATTTGTGGTGGTATTTATTGATGATATATTAGTATACTCCAAAAGCTACAAAATCATGAAAATCACATACGCACTTTTCTAAAGACTCTTAGAAGAAATGAATTATATGGGAAGTTTATCAAGTGTGAATTTTGGCTTCAATTATTTTCCTTTCTTGGCCACATTGTCTCTAATTATGGAATATCTATTGATCCTGCGAAGACAAAGGCTATGAAAGAATGACCTGCTCTAACGAACGTAAACGAGGTATGTAGTTTTATTAGTTTAGTAGGTTATTATTGGTGTTTCATTCAGAACTTCGCCCATTTATCCAATATAATGAAAAATCTTACACATAAAGGTGTTAAGTTCGTATGAATAAATGAATGTGAGGAATGTTTTGGGGAATTTAAGAGGAGATTACTGAATGCTCCAATCCTAACTCAACTATCAGGGAATGATGGATTTGTGATCTATAATGATGAATCAAAGAAATGACTTGGTTGTGTCCTTATACAGAATGATAGAGTTGTTTACTATGCATAAAATTAGTTAAAAATTCATGTACAAAACTATCCTAATCATGATCTTGAGTTTGTAGCTATAATATTTACTCTGAAGATATAGAGACATTATCTCTATGGAGAAAAATGTGCGATATATACAGATCATAATAGTCTAAAATATATCTTCTCATAGAAAGAACTCAACATGAGGCAATGTAGATGGCTCAAACTACTCATGGATTATGATTGTTCCATACACTACCACATAGTAAAGGCAAATAAGTTAGCTGAAGCATTAGTAGAAAGGATCATGGAATTCTCAAAAAAATGAGGATTGACAAGGATAGTTTGTACATGGATCTAGTGAGGATGGATATGGGAATTATAAAATAAGGTGAAACATCAATAATTTTTAAAATGGTTTCCTAACCGTCTTTATTCGAAATAATTAAAGTTTCAAAGTCTGAAAATGAGAACCTTCAAAAGAAAATTAATTCTTTGAAAGATGGGAAGTTGGCAGACTTCATGTGTGAAGATAGAATTATGAAATTTGGGAATAGGTAACGTGTTCCCTCTATATTGAAGCTAAAAAGGGAGTTATTGGATAATGATCATAGCTCAAATTTCTTTATAAACTCTGGTAGCACTAAATTGTATAGATATTTGAAAGAACATTTATGGTAGGATAACATGAAGAGGTAAATTGCTGATTATGTATCAAGATGTTTAGTCTGTCAACAAGTGAAGGCCGAACGACAACATCCTAGAGGATTCATGCAACTTCTAACTATTCTTACATGGAAATGGGATGACATCACCATCGATTTTGTTACTGGATTACCCAAAACTCTGAGAAAGAATGATGAAATATGGGTAATTATTGATCGAATTATGAAATCTTCACATTTCTTCTCTACAAGGTAGGATTTTCAACTAGATCACCTAACATGAATCTATATCAATGAATTTGTGAGACTTCATGGAGAACCTCTATCAATTTTTTCTGATTGTGATCCACAATTTACATCAAAATTATTGAAAATTCTTTAGAAATATTTGGCTACTGAGCTTCATTTGAGTAATACTTACCACCCACAAACTAATAGGGAATTAGAAAGGAAGATCCAGACCTTAGAGGACATGTTGAGATCATGTTCACTTGAATTTAAAGGTATATGGGATAAATATTTACCTTTAGTTGAGTTTTACTACAATAATAGTTTCCATTCAAGTATTCAAATGTCACCATATGAAGCAATGTATGGAAAGAGATGTCGTAAACCAACTTGTTGGGATGAAGTTGGAGAAAGGAAGTTTGTGGGCCCAGAGCTTATGGAGGAAACAACAACGAAGGTAAAGACTATTCAAGGACATATCAAAACAGATCAAAGAAGACAAAAAATATATGCTGATAATTGAAGGAAGGATTTGTATTTTCAAGTGGGTGATCATGTTTTCTTAAAAGTATCTCTGTGGAAGGGTGTTATAATATTTGAGAAGAAAGGGAAACTGAGCCCTAGGTACATAGGCCCTTTGGAAATTCTATAGATAATTGGAGCTATTTCATATCTTTTGGCTATTCCACCTAGCCTGATTAAAGTACACAATATGTTCCACGTCTCATTTCTCAGAAAGTACATGCCAGACCTAATGCATTTCCTTGCTTCTGAAGGTATAGAATTGGAACTTGACTTATCTTACTATGAAGAGACTATCCAGATTCTGGACACTAAAGAACAAGTGTTGAGGAATCAGACAACTCAACTTGTAAATATACTTTGGAAAAATCATAAAATCGAAGACGAAACATGGGAGCCTAAGGATATTATGATTAAGAACTACCCAAATATTTTTGTGAGGTAAAATTCTGGTAATATTGAGGATGAAATTTTGGTAAGTAGGGGATAATGTGACACCCCGATATTTTTCAAATAAATTTAATATTAAATGAATGAAACATTAAGTCTCATCAAAACACTACTTTGTTATAACCTATCTAGTAAACATAATTTTACCTCCTATGTGATTTGAATTTAGAAAAACTGATATACACGGTTGCATTTAGTAGGATATTTAGAGCCTAATAAGAAAAAAATAATTTTTGGTGAATAGTAACATACCCTTATGAATCGTAACATGAATAGTAATATGAAACTTATGAATATTACATTATATTATTATTTTATTGTCTTGACGTTATAATATAATGATATCTTGATTATTTTTTCAAGGTGATATAAAATGAATTATAGTTTTAAAATTGTTATTTTTTGAATAAATTATGATTTTATTTAAAAATTAAATTAATAATACTTAGAAAATTATTTTTAAAAAATGCAGTTCATTTTTTAATTCTACATGTAGAAAAATGGTTATGGTTAATTTTTGGGATTTTTCGGAAATAGTCGATTTTTTATGAATAGTAAAATACATTAATTTACTGTATAAATACATTATTAGTTAAATTCACTATTATTAGCATAATGGATGATTTAAGAACACTTGTTTCACGACCCGTCCTTAGGGCCCGTGCCGTGACTACCCCAAGCCCGCCTTCCATAGGCCAGGGGCTGGCGACTAGCACCAAAGGCGTAAATCCCGATATAAGGGAAGACATTGCCTTTATGTAAGAAGACAAACACCACAGAGTATGCTAGCTAAAGTAAACACATAAACCGAGTACAAAAGTAAGTGCTGGAAAGTAAATGGGCCAGAATACAAACCCAACTGAAAGTAAAGTACAACTGAAAAGAGAGTACAGTGGTAGAAAAGTAAAGCAACAACATCGAGCCATCCTCTGGAAATCACACCTGAAGGGTGAGTACAGATAGTCTCCTCTGCTCCTCGGCTCCAGCCGTATGCTCTGTGTAAGTCCTGTGCAGTGATCCACCTCCAGGTACCGTCCAGCTCCACGGGCTCCTACTTCAATCAGCGTTGTCTGTCCTCTGCATCCAACACAACGTAGTGTGGGTATAGCCCATGCAGGGGTGAGTATATGCTACTCAGTAGGGACCTTGAGACCCATGTAGGTCTCTCAGAATCCACGAAGGATAAACCACAAAGGAAAGTTACAATCACGAAGTAACAACCAAATCTACTTAGGTATATGCCCATACATATACCTAAGTCATCAATTCTAGTTCAGCTCCCATATCCGAGCCCAAGTTTGATCTAGTCCACATAGGATAGTGCAACCCAATCCACACAGGAAAGAACAACCCAATCTATATAGGAAAGCAAGTAAATCATATTGAAGATAATGATTGAAAGTCAAGACTCATCTCACAAAGGTATACACTTAGTAAGATGATAGAGATGATCAGATGTAGCCACTGATTCATCTAAGTTGTCAGACCCACATAGGATACAAGACCAGCTAAGCTATCGGACCCACAAAGGTTACAAGACCAGCTACTCTGCCTGACCCACATAGGATACAAGTACAAAGTCAAATACTGTCAGACCCACATAGGATACAAGAACAATAGTCAAATACTACCGAACCCACATAGGATACAAGAACATTAGTCATCTCCATCGAACCCATGGAGGATTCCAGTACGGTCTTCGTCGTGGCTGAACCCATGGAGGATCCCAGTATAGTCGTCATCGTCGTCGCAGTCGCAGCCAGCTGTAGGGTTCTCACACACAACACACGCGATTCCAAGAGGGTCCGCTCCTCAGGTCAAAGGGATGGATACATCAACTGTCACGAAGACCAGGGATGATGTATCCCAATGTTCTGTCCCACGTCCTAGGGGAAAACCAGGAAAAACGTTCCCAAGTCACAGAGAACAAGATGACCAAGAAATTTTCCAAAAGTACATGGCGTGTAGATAAGTGATACACGCCGTGTCATCAGACACCGGGTACTGCCTGTGTGATACGACCTGTGTCGCAGGGATGGTCGTGTAAAATGTAATTACACGATATGTGGTATGGTTACACACCGTGTCTTAAGTCTATGGGTACTGTCTGTGTACCACATCTCGTGTCGATGGGTTGTTCGTGTAAAAAGTAAATACACGGCGTGTGGTATAGTTACACGCCGTTTCCAAGCTTCTGGGGTCGACTTCATGTATACTAGCCATGCCTGGCCGTGTGGTGGAGTACAAGCTCATGTACCCCACCCCGTGTCCTTTTATTCCCAGAATACACGCCGAGTCATACCGAAGCCGCTTCTACCATGATGAAGGAAGTACATGCTGTGCCTATTGGTCATGTAGTTATGCCCGTGTCCATGTATCTCTCGGATTACACGCCATTTCCATCAAAGTCTCCACTATCAAACTGACTGGATAGTACACGTCGTGTGACCGGTGTCACACACCGTGTGTCACTTATTCTGATGTCCATTACTTCTACCGCTGAATGTTTGTACTACACGGCGTGTGCTTTGGAAGGACACGCCGTGTATTCTGGAATTTTCCAGAAACGACACCTCTGACCAGCACACCTCCCGAGGCGTCCGTCCTTTGTTCCGATGATCCTTTTTCTACAAAACTCCTGTCACTAGGTAGTCTCGATGTTCTGAGGCCGTTTTCGATGTTTTCAGGCCCCTAATCGGCTACGAAAACTTTCCTTGATTCACTGCTCAATAACGGTTGGAGGACACCATACAACAAGAACGACAGAGGAATCAAACTGTGTTATTTTGGTCTGGTTCCTTCTGCATTAGTTTGATAGCAAAAGGTTTAGATAGAAACATCAACATGGAAGGAAAACCAATAGTTGTCAATTAAAAACACACCCCTACCTCAAAGAAGTTCGAGGAAGCTCGCATCACGGAATACAACGTCACGGGTGAGGCTCTGTGTACGTTGACGATGAACGTCCATGGAAGAAGCGAAATCTCCCTTTCTTCAACGCGGAAAGAAGATTAAATTGTGTTATGGTGTTCTTCGCCGGGAAGATGAAGTTCTTCAAATGTTGGAACTCACTTTTCCCCAAAATCTCCACACAATGAAACAACCACAATAAAATAAGGCTTTTTCCTTATTTTATTTACTTATTCCAACCTTTTTCAAAATTCAAAAAACTTAACTCACTTATTTAATTAGTCTTGAATTGATAAAATTAATGGTGAGATAAGTTGGCATGCATTCATGAGGAAGAGGGGTAGCCACAACATTTAATACATGGGAGGTTTAGAGGGGTTAGGGAATTTGAAGGGGGTGGGGATAATGTGGGCCCCACGTTACTAATATGCTATCAAGAGGAGTCAAGTGGGTCCCAGACCAACTCCCACACATGGGATATAGTTACTTTGAGTAGAAATAAAATAGTAACACATATTTTTTTTTCAATCTTCAATTAATACACTTTTTTTTAATAACACCTCCCGAGCAAACGCAACTCTAGAAAAGGTCTTCTTAAGAAATTATCGGTGCTGTGGTTTTATTGGTGCCCTCGGATTTTGATTCCGAGAATCGGTTCAAAAGTTAGGAAAACCCGCTCGTTCGTTCACTGAATGTACCCGAGATAAACTTTGGAAAATTGATTCTGGGCACACCGGGACTCGGAATTAGGTGCCATCAGAAACTGCGTACTCGTAGAATCCCAAATAAATTAAGAAAAAAATTTCCTTGAAATTTACGGGTCTTTACATTACTCCCACCTCAGAGCTTTAAGTCCCCGTAAAGATAAATCCCAAACTAGGGGAACAAATGAGGGTACTGAGCATGCATTTGAGCCTCCCACTCCCAAGTGCTCTCCTGGAGGTTCCCGTGCTTCCACCTGATGCTCACTAGAAGAATCGACTACCCACGTAGGACCCGCTCCTGTTGATCCTTGATCTCCACTGGGACCTTCACAAAAGTCTCCCCGTCATCAATGTCCATCTCCCCATGGTCGCTGATATGCATCGGGTCATGCATGTTTCTCCTCAGCTGAGATACGTGGAAGACGTCATGCACCTGGTGCAACTGTGGTGGTAGAGCCAAGCGATAAGCCACCTCGCCTAGCCTGCTGAGAACCTGGAATGGTCCGATGAAGCACAAAGATAAATTTCTGCCCTGGCCAAATCTCCGTAATCCACGTCGAGGTGAGACCCGTAAGAAAACGTGGTCGCCATCCTCGAACTCTGGTGGTCTCTGCCTCCTGTCACCATAAGACTTATGTCGGCTCTGAGATGTCCTCATATGCTCCTGGATGACCTGGACCTTCTCTGTCGTGGCCTGGACCATCTCTGGTCCCACAAGTGCTGACTCCCCAGGGTCTGTCCACCACAGAGGTGATCTGCAAGATCGGCCGTACAATGCCTCGTATGGTGCCATCCTGATGGTGGAGTGGTAGATGTTGTTGTATGAAAACTCCACAAAAGGTAGGCGATCCTCCCAGTTGCGACCAAAGTCGAGGACACATGCACGGAGCATTTCCTTGAGAGTCTGAATGGTCCTCTCCATCTGACCATCCGTTTGAGGGTGAAAAGCGGTGCTCAGGCGTAGCTGCGCCCCGAATGCCTCCTGCAACCCCTTCCAAAGCTGGGAAGTAATACGGGCATCTCGATCAGAGACGATAGATGATGTCACACCATGAAGCCGTATGATCTCCTGAATGTAGAGGTGTCCCAAGATCTCTACTGAGCCCTGCTCTCTGTTGGGTAAGAAGTGATCTGACTTGGTGAGTCGATCGAAAATCACCCAGATGGAGTCATGAACTCTAGAAGTACGTGGAAGTCCATTCATGAAATCCATAGATATCCCATCCCACTTCTACTCTGGGACCTCCAAGGGCTGTACCAAGCCTGCTGGTACCTGGTGCTCTGCCTTCACCTGCTTGCAGGTGAGGCATCAAGAAACGAACTATGCCACAACCTTATTCATACCCAGCCACCAGTGCTGTCGTCTGAGATTCTGGTACATCTTCGATACCCCTGGATGTACCGCCAAAGGGGAAGTGTTAAACTCTCTCATCACCTCCTCCTGTAAAGTAGCTGGTACCATAGTACGTCCTCAGAAAAGGATGACGTGCTCTCCTCCTACAGAAAATCCATCAGGTGCCTATCCTGTGGAAATATGTGCACACTGCGTCTCATAGTCAACATCCCCACACTGTGCCTCTTTGACCCACTGAATAAGTGGAGGTGTGACTGTAAGCGACTGAAGGAAGGCTGCCCCGTCTCTATCCACTGAGGATATCTGCAAAGCGGATAATTGCTCTGTCGCCTCTCCAAGAAGTTTAATTCCCATCCTCCTACTGAGATCATCAGCTAATACGTTCCCCTACCTAGAAGTATGGATTATCTCAAAGTCATAGTCCTGGAGGAACTCGAGCCATCGTCACTGTCTCAGGTTCAGGTCCTTCTGCGTGAAGATGTACCTAAGACACTGGTGGTTAGAGTAGACTGTAAAGAGCTCGTCCATTAGATAGTGCCACCACATCTTCAGGGCGAAGACCACTACTACTAACTCTAGGTCATGGGTAGCGTAGTTCTGCTTGTGCTGCCTCAACTGTTGGGATCCATAGGCAATCACTGCCCGCTCCTGCATCATGACACACCCGAGTCCGGTCCCTGATGCATCGCAGTAGACTACATACCATACTCCCTCATCTGGTAGCCTCAAGATGAGTGCCCTAGTCAATCTCTGTCTCAACTCTTGGAAGCTTTGATGATATCTATCTGACCACATGAAGGGTCTCCCCTTCTTCTTCAAAGCTATAAGTGGTGCCGTAACTCTGGAGAAGTCTGGCACAAATATCCAGTAGTACCCAGCCAAACCTAGGAAACTCCACACCTCCATCACGCTCCTGGGTGGCTCCCAAGCTAGAACTACCTCGATCTTCGCTGGATCCACCACAACTCCCACCTCAGAGATGACGTGTCCCAAGAAGTGGAGATCGTGTATCCAGAACTGATACTTCGAGAGCTTACCATAAAGATGATACTCTCGGAGTGTGTCTAGTACAACCTGGAAATGGTAGGCATACTCCTCCTCAGTGGTCGAGTATATCAATATGTCATCGATGAAGACTATGACAAATCGATCGAGGTAAGGTTGGAAGATCCTGTTCATGAGACTCATGAACACTGATGGAGCATTGGTTACGCTGAAAGGCATAACCAAGAACTCATAGTGGCCATACCGACATCTGAAAGCCGTCTTCTGCACATCCTCGTCTTGAACTCTAAACTGATGATAGCCTGACCTGAGGTCTATCTTCGAGAACCACCGTGCTCCCTTAAGCTGATCGAAGAGGTCATCAATCCTCGGAAGCTGATACTTGTTCTTCAAAATCACCTGGTTCAGGCGACGGTAATCGACACACAATCACAAGCTCCCATCTGCCTTATTGGCAAACAATATCGGGGAAGCCCAGGGTGAAACACTGGTTCGAATGAATCCCTTGACCTGCAAGTCCTCCAGCTGTACCCGTAGCTCTCAAAGCTCAGTGGGAGACATCCGTTATGCTGGAGTAGATATCAGGGCTGTCCCAGGGTATAGGTCAATATAAAAGTCTACCTCTTCTCGAGGAGGTAGTCCTGGAATGTCGTCAGGAAAAACATCCGCATACTGATCCACCACAATAGGAAAACTCAGTCTCCACATGTCAACTGCTCCTAGGATGAGGCTAGCCGACTGATGAGTGATCGGCTGTTCTATCCTCTACGTGAGTCTATCCTATGCTACAAAGGCTCCCTTCTCTCCGGTAAAGGTAAACCTGCTTCCATCAGTGCAGACACACCACACCTTGTGCCTAATACAGTCGATCTGAGTATGGAACGTAGGTAACCAATCCATGACCAAGATGACATCGTAAGGCCTCGATGCCTCTACAAGAAGATCCCAGCCGAAGCTCTCGCCTCCTAGAGTAAGCTCACACTACCGGCACCAGTGAGTAATCGTCGAGTCTGCTCCCGTAGGAGTCTCTAGCCATAAGGATCGAGCCAACGACTCCGTCAGAATCTCTGAGATCCGAACAAGGGCAGCGACAATGAAAGAATGACTCACTCCTCTGTCTATAAGAACTACAGTAAGGGTGGAGTAGACACATATAGTACCTCGAATCATCTCTGGTGAGCCGTGGTCGTAGGCCTCCGCTACCTGAAGCTGAGCCGGCCTCTGTCCGCTAGCTCCCTGTGGTCGGGGTGGACCTTCTGGTGGTGGTGGTGGTAGAGCCTCAAAGCATCGCCCACCACCTACTGCTCGTCCAGCTCCTCTGCCTCGTCCGCCTTCTCCCTACGGACCACCATGG
The DNA here is from genome assembly GCA_963277665.1 of Viscum album. Taxonomy (NCBI): domain Eukaryota; kingdom Viridiplantae; phylum Streptophyta; class Magnoliopsida; order Santalales; family Viscaceae; genus Viscum; species Viscum album. The sequence goes on from OY728150.1 coordinate 1,759,591,281, forward strand.
TCAAACCTTTTCCTCTGCCTGGGTGGTCCCTCAATTGTATGCTGCTCCTCTGCATGGCGGGTTGGGCAGTCATGAGCCATTTGGCCCTGCCCTCCGCATTCATAGCACTGTCTGCTCCTCATAAGGCTGGCTCTACGCTCTGTTCCCCGAACCTCTGAGCTAGTATCCTGAGGTCATCTGCCTGATGTTCTGGTCCGCTTGGACCCCTGTGACATCCGTCGACTGCCAGCTGCAGAAGCCTCCGCTAAATTCCTCCCTACGGTAGGTCTCGCTGCTAGTGTAGGCTGAGCAAGAAAGCTCTTCACAAGAAGGGCTCGATCCAGTACTCCCGCCTGCGTCGGACTGCTGAGGGAGATCATCGATGCCATGATCTCATTCCTTAGTCCCTGCTCGAAGGTCCGGGCCTGGAATAATGGGTCCCGTACCGTGTCCATGGAATAACGCGAGAGATCGGTAAATCTCGCCGAGTACTGGGACACCATCATGCTGCCCTGCCGCAGCTGTAGTAACTCCTAAATGCACACCGCACGGAGGGTGGATGGAACGAACTCCGATCGGAAGAGGCTCTTGAAGTCCGACCAAAGGAGAGATGACTCTTCATGCACCTGGAGCATCAGGCTCCACCATCTACCTGCTGCCGTGGGCAGGAGACTCACTGAAAGGATCACCATGAGGTCTTGTGGTGTCCCTACTAACCTGAAAACTTGAAAAATAGCCTCCAACCAATCCTCGGCTACCTGAGGGTCCGTCTCCCCGCGGAACCTGGGAGGTCTCTGATGCTGAAACTCATGCAGTGCACTAAGGCGATGTGCACTCTCAGCTTCTAGGGCTGGTGGCATCGGTGGCTCGATGGGTAGTGGTACCGCCGATTCCTCTACTGTAATAGGGTGCTGCACCGAGGCCTCGTCGCTTGGTGGTCTATCATCTCGCACAATGCTCGGAACCCTAGCTGGATGCATTCATGGGCCCATCTTGAAAATAAACAGGTGTTCCATGGTCAATATAGTATACCTGGTGAGCTGACACAAAGTAATCACAAAGAAAACTTTTGTAACACATATGAAATCAATGTTTTCATGTATTAAGTCAGAAATAAGAAGTCAGGGTCCTGGTGTATGGATACGTCTGCTGCCGCACCAACAATGGACTCCCTGGACTGATAAACACACTCAATACCCTTATCATTATTGCTTCACATAGAAGAAAGATCAGAGTCCTGAGTTCTGCGGTAGAACCGAACTCCTCTGATACCAATTTGTCACGACCCGTCCTCGGGGACCATGCCGTGACTACCCCAAGCCCGCCTTCCATAGGCCAGGGGCAGGCGACTAGCACCAAAGGCGTAAATCCCGATATAAGGGAAGAAATTTACTTTATGTAAGAAGACAAACACCACAGAGTATGAAAGCTGAAGTAAACACTAAGTAAACCGAGTATAAAAGTAAGTGCTGGAAAGTAAATGGGCCAGAATACAAACCCAACTGAAAGTAAAGTACAACTGAAAAGAGAGTATAGCAGCAGAAATGTAAAGCAGCAACACCGAGCCGTCCTATGGAAATCCCACATGAAGGGTGAGTACAGATATTCTCCTTCGCTCCTCGGCTCCATCCATCCACTCCGTGTACGTCCCGTCTAGTGATCCACCTCTAGGTACCGTCCAGCTCCACGGGCTCCTACCTCGATAAGCGCTGTCCATCGTTTGCATCCAACACAATGTAGTGCGGGCATATCCCGTGAAGGGGTGAGTATACGCTACTCAGTAGGGACCCCAAGACCCCCGTAGGTCTCCCAGAATCCACGTAGGATAAACCAAAAAGTAAAGTTACAATCACGAAGTAACAACCAACTCTACTTAGGTATATGCCCATACATATACCTAAGTCATAAATTCCAGTTCGGCTTCCATATCCGAGCCCAAGTTCGATCTAGTCCACATAGGATAGTACAACCCAATCCACACAGGAAATCACAACCCAATCCACATAGGAAAGAAAGTCAATCATGTCGAAGATAATGATTAAAATTCAAGACTCAGCTCACACAGGTATACACTTTGTAAGATGATAGAGATGACCAGATGTAGCCACTGATTCATCTAAACTGTTGGACCCACATAGGATACAAGACCAGCTAAGCTGTCGGACCCACAAAGGATACAAGACCAGCTACTCTACCGAACCCAAATAGGATACAAGTACAGAGTCAAATAATGTCGTACCCACATAGGATACAAGAACAGTAGTCAAATACTACCGGACCCATATAGGATACAAGAACAATAGTCATCATCATCAAACCCACGGAGGATTCCAGTACGGTCGTCGTCACTACCGAACCCATGGAGGATCCCAGTACAGTCGTCATCGTTGTCGCAGTCACAGCCAGCTCTAGGGTTCCCGCACACAGCACCCTCGATTCCAAGAGGGTCCGCTCCTCAAGTCAAAGGGATGGATACATCAACCGTCACGAAGACCAGGGATGATGTTTCCCAATGTTCCGTCCCACGTCCTAGGGTAAAACCAAGCAAAACGTGCCCAAGTCATAGAGAACAAGACAACCAAGCCATTTTCTAAAATTACAAAGCGTGTAGATAAGCGATACATGCCGTTTCATCAGACACCAAGTACTGCCCATGTGATATGGCTCGTGTCGCAGGGCTGGTCATGTAAAATGTAATTAGACGACATGTGGTATGGTTACAAGCCGTGTCTTCAGTCTACGAGTACTATCTGTGTACCACAGCCCATGTCGATGGGATGTTCATGTAAAAAGTAAATACACGGTGTGTGGTATAGTTACATGCCGTGTCCAAACTTCTGGGGTCCACTCCATGTACACTGGCCATGCCTGGCCGTGTGGTGGAGTACAAGCTCGTGTACCCCACCCCGTGTCCGTGTATTCCCAGAATACACATCGAGTCATACCGAAGCCGCTTCTGCTATGGTGAAGGAAGTACACACCGTGCCTATTGGCCGTGTAGTTCTGCCCGTGTCCGTGTATCTCCCGGATTACACGCCATGTCCATCAAAGTCTCCTCTGTCAAACTGACTGGACAGTACACGCCATGTGACCAGTGTCACACACCGTGTGTCACTTCTTCTGATGTCCGTTACTTCTGCCGCTGAACGTTTTTTCTACACGGAGTGTGCTTTGGAAGGACACGCCGTGTATTCTAGAATTTTCCAGAAATGACACCTCTGACCAGCACACCTCCCGAGGCGTCTTTCCTTTGTTTTGATGATCCTTTTGCTACAAAACTCCCATTACTAGGTCGTCCCAATGTTCCGAGGCCATTTCCAATGATTTCAGGCCCCCGATCGGCTCTGAAAACTTTCCTTGATTCACCGATCAAGAATGGTTGGAAGACACCATACAACAAGAACGATGGAGGAATCAGACCATGTTATTTTGGTCTGGTTCTTTCCACATTAGTTTTCCAGCAAAAGGTTTAGAGAGAAACATCAACATGGAAGGAAAACCAATAGTTCTCAATTCGAAACACACCCCTACCTCAAAGAAGTTCGAGGAATCTTGCATCGCAGAATACGACATCGCGGGTGGGGCTTCGTGTACATTGATGGTGAATGTTCGTGGAAGAAGTGACGTCTCCCTTTCTTCGATGCGGAAAGAAGATGAAATGGTGTGATGGAGTTCTTCGCCTAGGTATTGTTCTTCGCCGGGAAGATGAAGTTCTTCAAATGTTGGAACTCACTTTTCCCCAAAATCTCCACACAATGAAACAACCACCATAAAATAAGTCAACCTTATTTACTTATGCCAACCTTTTTCAAAATTCAAAAACCTTAACTCACTTAATTAATTAGTGTTGAATTGAAAAAATTAATGGTGAGATAAGTTGGCATGCATTCATGAGTAAGAGGGGTAGCCACAACATTTAATACATGGGAGGTTTAGAGGGGTTAGGGAATTTGAAGGGGGTGGGGATCGTGTGGGCCCCACCTTACTAATATCCTATTAAGAGGAGTCAAGTGGGTCCCAGACCAACTCCCACACATGGGATATAGTTACTTAGAGTTGAAATAAAATAGTAACACATATTTTATTTCACTCTTCAATTAATCCACTTTTTTTTAACAACACCTCCTGAGAAAACGCAACTCCAGAAAAGGTCTTATTAAGAAATTACCGGCACTACGGTTTTATCGGTGCCCTCAGATTTCGATTCCAAGCACTGGTTCAAATGTTAGGAAAACCCACTTGTTCGTTCACTGAACGTACCCGAGATAAACTTTGTAAAATTGATTTCGGGCACACCGGGGCTCAGAATCAGGTGCCGTCAGAAACTGCGTACTCGTAGAATCCCAAAGAAATTAATAAAACCTTTTCCTTAAAATTTACAGGTCTTTACAACTTGGTTTAAAATAAAATTCACATATTACTATTATTGTTCACAAGAATCAATACTATTGGTTATCTTTTTCAAATTAATAAAATAATGAGTAAAATAGTGGGAAAACCCTTCTCTCCTAAACTATAACCCCCCCTCAATCCCTCTTATCTTCAATCCTATAAAGCCTTGTTACTTATATAAATTATACTAAAATATCATATTAAGCTCCTATTCTATGTCCAAAATCCCTTTGTCTCATGAAAAGACCAAAACCTCTACCATAAAGAGGCTCTCAAGGAAGATAACTTCAAGGGGCAAATTCCTCTTTTCATTTCATTTATTTCAAGTTCCTTTCTTTTATTTTTCTTTCCTCACCACCTTTCATCCAAATGTTGTGATGACTAAAATACCTTACATGTACTGGAATTTTTTTAGGATAAATAAATAATTCATCATCATCTCTCCTTCCCCTTTTTTTATACTTGAAATGAAAACACCATATGGGATGTGTTAATTTATCACATTCAAGGATGATGGGTTTTCAATTTCTTTTATCGTCTTCAATTATGGTTATTAAAACATTTTTATGGTTGAAATAGAATATAATATATGTATTATATATTATTTAAGGTTTTGGAATCCTTTTTTACACATGATAATAATTTATAAATCAAAATGAGTTCATTGTGAACAAAAACCGCCAATTAATCCACACAATTTTCATTAATGTTTTATATAATGATTCATATTCACTCCAAATAACCAAATAAAATTTATGACCTTATAAAACTATTTTTGTTCACTAATAACATAGAACTTCTATTCTGGACAACCATTCTCATTCTATATGTTTATCCATACATGAATACAAGTAAACCGATCATGAAAACCAAGGAAGAAAACACTCTCAAACAATGAAATTGAATCTGTTAACCCATAAAAAGGCCATGAATGAACCTAATAAGGTTATAATAAATAAATTAAATTTATAGGAGTCTATGGAATCATTAATGTATGAAGCTAAATTTGATTATTCATGTCACTAAGATCAAGTGAGGAACACCTTTGGACTTAAGATAAGGGTTTTCCACCCGAACATCCATTTTTATTCAGGTTAATTTTATTATATACTTAACTCAATTAAATTATTATTCATTAATATTTACTCCTCATAAATTCTTTTATAATGTTCTATATATGTTTAGAAACCAGAATCCTACCTTCATTTATGGGAATTATATTTTTTAAAAGGATCTTTCGAAAATTCTTCCCAAAATACAAGCCCGACTCCAGGGAATTTCTCAAATTCTTACCTATTTTCAAGGGAAAACTAAAATATATTTTTATAAACCAATATCTTTCTAAAATGACTCATTTTTTATGAAAATACTACCTAAATTTATTTCTGGTTTTATACAAATGCTTTTTCAAAAAAAATATTCTTTTAAAAGTAAAAGAGTATTTATCCCAAGAATTACTCGATGATTTTATAAGAGTATCTTTATCTGTTAAAAAACTCTAGTTAATTATTATTTATTATTAGGATTAATCTTTATTATATCATATACCATATTTAATTTAATTTCTTATGATTATTTTGACTGTGGATGTGCTATCTTAAAACCGCTCACCAATTTACTTTGAATGGTTAGTGTTTAAGCTTAATGTTCAGGGAATGTTATTTATGTTTCATATGTTAGTTTAAATATGAATGTATTTGTTGTTTATGTTTATACCCATTCATATGAGGATTGAATTGGACTTATTATGTGATGGGTGAGGCCTGATATATCCTCTCGATGCATCGGTAGGTCTCATGATACAAATAGATATGGACTTGACCGAGGCCTTGCCCATTTTTTGATATGGTTTTGGCTGAGGCCTTAATAATTTTTAGATGTTTTGGCCGAGGCCTTAACGGTATGTTTCAGAATGTATGGTATATACATTTTCCCTCATCATTAAGCTGTAAATTCATAGTTCATGGTGGTTATTTGACTAGTAGAATACCCATTATTATGATTTATTATGGACATATTTACTCATCTCATATTACCGCCATATAATGTTCATGTTTATTTTTAAATGGATGTGTTTTTAATTATTCACCATGAACAATATTTATGTTATCTTCCACTATAATGGTTACCTTACTCATCATCTTATCTCACCCCTTTTTATGTTTCATTTTTCCTAGTACATGAAGAGGTATATTATGATTGACTTGTAGGGATAGTATTTGAGTGGTGGATGTTCCAAATGGAACTTATTTTTTGTTTTTTTATTTCAACTTGTAATGTTGAACTTATGCATGTATCTTGTTTACAAATATACTAAACTATCCATTCCTTTGGGATATTACCTTCTTGTAATCATGCCAATGTAATGTTACAAGGCACCAACTCCGAGTAACTAGGGTCGGGTCTTTACAGATATAGATATGTAATTCCCATGAATTAAATGAATTAATTTATTAAAATTAATTAATGAGGTATTAAATGTACTATATAATGAAATAATCATGCATAAAAATGAAACATTTCTAAATAAAATGAGATTGAGAAAAATAAAATCTTTACAAAGATCATAACTTTTGAAGTGTTAATTAATCTATAGAGTGATTATGTGCACATATGTAAATCCACCTAAATAAGTGTAAATATATAATAAAACAATTTATATATTAATTCACCCATAATCATGGAATAACAGAGTCCATTATGTACACGTATATCCCAGTGAATGAAAATTGTATTAAGAAACCTCTTACCACTTGGTAACATTCAATTCAAATCCCCTAGGAAGAAATAATTTGAATCAAAAATTAAAAGACCATGAATTATGAAGGATTCATAATATAATATTTGAAATTGGGGTATATATACCATATAAAATTAATTAGGCATAAAACATTAAAACATTCCTCAATAAAGTTAAATTGAGATGATATCTCTTACCTTAAGTCCATAATTTCAATATGCTTCCTTTAACTCCTCTTATTCAGATAACATCATACTATTTGCAACTTGAGACCTCCAAGGTTTCTATTATTCCAAAAATAAGACCTATAGAATATGGGTAGTTATTTAAAATGGGATTTGTTATGGGATTTTCCAAGATAGAGTTCTCAAAAGATGTGAGTAAGATATGATATGAGGTGCCCTTTTACAAGTGAGGGGAGGGGAATTTATAGAATTTATTAAAATGTTAAATTAATATAAATTAATTTTCATGTTAAATAGATTCCATATTTTTATAATTATAAAATATTAAATCCTATCATACAATAAAACATGGACAATTTTAAATTATGTTTTTACCCTTGTCTCTTTGTTTTAACCTCCCGTTAACCCTTTTGACAATTACCATGATATTAATGTTTTTTATTCTTTAGGGACCAAGAAAGTTACTATAAAAAAATGACCCATAAATGGACCATGGTTGATATTTTCAACCATATCCCATTCACTTTTCTAGATATAGTATTTTTATGAATTTTAAAACATTTAATAAAAATATTGTTTATTATAAAATGTCATTAATGTCATTTTTGGTAATACATGAATTATTATAATATAATATGTGTCTCACTCATGTAAATTGAGTATAAAATGACATGGATTATAAGGAAATGAGTATATGATATTAATTTAATCATATAATCAAATTTATATAGGTTTATATGTTATTTTAAACCTTATATTTTTGTTTAAACCCATGGTTAACCAATTTAAACCTCAACCATGCTAAAAACTTTTTCAATATTAAAGGGTTATAATTTTACTTATAAGGTGAAAATTAGCTCATAAATGTCTAAGGGATGAAATTTTAAACTATGTATGTAAAATCCCATTACTATTCTGATAGGTATGTCCTAAAACTTGTCCTGGTTTTTCCTTTTCATTGTCTGGGTAGGGCTGAGAAGGAAATGGGAGGATACATATAATAGTGAAGTCAAAGATTTGTGTAAAATTTCTAGTAGAAATTCTGCTGTTCTACTACCTACAAGATATTTAGACACTGTGTAATATGGTTACATGATGTGTAAATCATAAATGAAAATAAATTCATTTTTTATCAGAAGGAAACCGATTTCTTGGTGATTATAGGAGTTGACAACTACATGACACATAATTGGATTACATGTCATGTAAAGTCTCAATGATTATTTTTAAAGAGGAACCAAAATTGAATTTCTCAATTTTCCCCCTTTAGTTCCCTTCTCTTGATCTAGATCCACCCCTAGAAGATTTTGGGATCCCTCCAACCCCTCCATATCTTTTCATTTGGTGATTAATCCTCATTCCAGTCATTGTGTGACATACCAGGTGTGATTCTTGGATCTCCATTACTGTCATTATTCATTGGTTTTGGTGTGGAGGGTGTACATTCTTAAGGTATGTGGATTTCCTTTTTTCCACTAACCCATTATTATAAATTTAATCTCTATTGAAATGTGGATTAGATTATATGGTTTCCATTGACGTTGTTGGGTTTCATTGTTGATGGATCCCATTGAGGGCATGTGCGACCTGAGTTTTGAGGCAGGTGGTTCCATCTCTAGCCTATGTTTGATAAACCATATTGTTTTGTTTTTATAAATTTATTTATAAAAAAATTATTTTGAAATTGGAATGATTGTTTGTGTGTGTTGGAAATGGATTTGAATAAAAATGGGTTTTCTTTGTTTTTGATAAATGGAAAGAAAAGGGGTATTTTCAAATCATTGAATGATTTGTGAAAAGAAGAGGGTATGGTTACCCTATTAAATGTTGAATTTCATAAATGGTTTTGAAATGGTTTTCAAAAACATTAATATGATAGCGAAAATGAGAACATGGGTTACCATGGGTACTAGGTGGAAGGTTTAGATTGATTCCATCATCCATTATGGTGGTTTACTTTATGAGTGTTCCCCTTATTCTAGAGTGTAGATTATTGGCTGTAGGTATGTATATGATGTTTGGTCTTCACACTTTGGGGTGTCTCCCTAGTCCTGGAGTGTAGATAATTGGCTTCAAGTACTGAAGTGCACTATTCATTGATTTTTGGGTATGAATAGTCTGTTGTCTCACTTGTTGTATTCCTTGGCATTGTGATACTTGTGTTGCTAGTGTTGTTTTGTACTACTTGGATTTGTACTATTTTATCCTTGATATTAATGTTGATTCTTGTTAAATATTATATAGAAAAAGTGATTTTTAATTAATATACATAATTTTTTTTAGAATTTTTGAAAAGGGAAATGTTTACCATGTTTTCTATAAAACTACTTTACTAATTATCATTCCATGTTTTATTTGAAATGAACATATGATAATTGTTATATAGAGACTTGTTATGGAGAACCTGGGTGGGATCCTACTAATTCTCTTAGATGAAACCATGTATACCCCTTTGGAAGTGAATAGACCATTATATACCTTTCAATGCAGGGAAAGACAAGGAACCATAGTGAGGTGGTAGGTTTTTGTGTCAGTTGAGTTGGGTAGCTGGTGGTGATATGGTGGGAGGTTTCCCACACTATCACATGAAGTAGTTTCTTGTTTTTGTGGTTCTTTGCAGTCGGACTTGTCTATTTGAGTTTGTAGCTACTTTAGTTTTTGTTTTGTTTCTTCTATCTTCTTACAGTTATAGAACCTATATATATCTACCTTCTTCTATTCCTTTCTGATTTTAGTTTGTATATATGTCGCTTTGTTCTTCATTTAGGCTGGGTGAAATCATTCCCTTGGTGTGTTGTTCGATGCCTGGGTGCTTGTCGCAAGCCTGTGGGGATTGGGAACACCCTTCAGGTATGTAATGGATTGGGTTAGGTTTTAGGTTTGTGGGTACCCTGGGTTGGTTCGTTACAAGTTATAATCCTAATAATTCTTTTGTAATATTTTATGATTTTTAAATAATTTAATAAAATATTATTTAACATATAATATCTTTAATGTTATTTTTGACACTATTCATTTAGTTTGACTTTAAAGACAAGAAGATAGTAATGGAATTTGAATATAAAAGTTTCAAACCTCCCATAATTTTTTATATTAATCTAAAAAATTCTTGGGAAATTATAACTCACTCAAACAAAATTAATTTTAGTGTTTTGAAAATCAGTTACTTGATTTTTTTCTGCTTGTACAAGTGTTATGTCGGCATTAATTAAGCATTTAAGGTAATTATTTCATCTCTAAAAATTAAAAATAAATTAATATTACAAGAAAATAATTTATATTTAAAATATACATTTATAACCGAATATAATTTGTTTTAATCCCTATCATAAAATATTATATATATTAAAATCAATAAAGTGACATTTTTTTACTTTATATTTAAGTAAATGTTACAGTCAAAGGAGAGTTTCAAGAAATTTACCCATTTTACAAGTTTGGATGATTATGGTTGAAATAGAATCATAAAATTAAATATAGAAAAGTATTGGGTTGATTTTGAGATATTATTATATTATTTTTAACTTTAATTACCCGATTTACCTTTACTATGCTCACACAAATTTACTATGGTTAATATTCATAATGATCAAAAATAAAAGTTTATTATTTAATAAATTTTACCCTATTTATTACAAATACAGGTTCAATTTTTTGATATTAACTTCCTATAATTTTTATAAATAAATTAAAATAAACATGCAAAAAACAACAATTATTTTTTGAAAAATGTGTTTTATCCCATAAAAAACTTATAAAGAAATAAAGTATAATAATGATTAAAATGTAATTAATTATATTATATTTAATTAATTAAGTCTTAGGTGAATTTTATATTTAATTCAATGAATAATGAGACTATTTAATGAAAATAAATGGTAGTTTTACAATAATCATCATTTTTCACTATTCACTGAAAAATCAATCTTTTTAGAGAAATCCAAAAATGTCACCCTAAGATAATTTTGATATGATGTTTTCAAAAATTATATCCTTTTTATAAAATTAAATTTCTAAAAGTTTCATAAATTTATTATATTATCCATGAACAAAAATTAATAATAATCATTTTTGAAGAAAACATATTTTTGAAGCATATAATGACTTTACTAAAAATTGAGTACTTGTTTATTAAAAATTAATCAATAAATTTAGATTATATACAACCTTTATACATATTATTCATAATATGGTTATTAATATTCATGACTGACAATTTAAGAGTTAGGTTATAATGGCCACATTTAAATAATAATATTTCATGGTTCATTTAATCTAGGTGTTGTGTGTTTTATATGCTATCACATGAAGTGCAAATTAATAAAACATTTGGGGTGTTAAATTTTTTGTCACAAAAACTTTTGGTTGTGTCATATATAAATCTTACATAAGGTTTACATTAAGTAAATTGGTTTTGATATACATTTTACAAATCCCATAATCATGGAAAGCTTTTATGGAAAGTTGAATTATAATGGATTTCAACATAACAACTGGTGAAAAGCTTTCATCATACTCTATTACTTGAAATTGGTTAAAAAAATTATTAACTAGTTTTTCTTTATATATACTACCTATACCATTGAAGTCTAGTTACTTATTGAATAACCATTTTCACCCAATATTCTTTACATCAATTAGAGGATCTACCAAAACCCAAACTTGGTTTTGGTACATGGAATTCATTTCAAAATCCATTTATTCTTTCCACTTTATTAATTTTGAGATACATATTACTTCATTGTAGAACAATGGTTTATTTTTATATATAATAACATGTCACCTTCCCCAGTGACTATAAAACTATATCTCTCTAATTCTCTAACCAATCTGTTTCTCCTACATAATGCTTGTGTATTTGGAACAACTACTTCCACTAGGTCTTGTGGAATTTTTTCCTATTCCTACTCTAAAATCTCATGATCTTAAAATTAATCAAATTATACCTTAATTACACTATCTATTTTAGATATGTGTTTCCCTTTAAGAAATGTGGTATTGTTTTTGAATATTACCCTTTTATCTATGGTATTATATAGATAATATCATTTTGATTCTTTATAATACCTTATAAACATGTACTTCATTACCCATGATGTCATATTAGAATTAAGATTATCCTTATCAAATTCCATGAAACCCCATACATGGATATGTATCAAAAAATATTTTTTTCTATACCATATCTCATATAAACTTCCACTTCATGATTTAGTTGGTGCTCGACTTATTATGTTTCTGTAGTTTATAATGGGTATTCCCAAAAGGAAAATGAAAGGTTTACATGAATCGTATTCAATATCACCATGTATAATAATGGATTATTCCTCCTTTCATTGAAATTTTTTTACTATGGTGTATATAGTAGAGTTAGTTGGGATAATATTTCAAACTCTTTTTGATAATAAACAAATTTTTAGTTAAGATACTCCCTACCTAAGTTTGAGTGGAGTTTCTTTATCTTCTTACCAAGAAAATTCTCTACTTCATTATTATAATAATTCAATTTCTCAAAGTAATCACACTTATCCCTCATTAACTATATAAATTTCTTAAATAATTCATATTCATAATTTACTAGAAACAATTTCTCTTTAAGTATCAACTTTCACTTTCCAGTTTACATTTTATTATTTCTATATATCTAGGTTCATATTGAATGGATCACTATTCCCAATAAATCAGGGCTCATACACTTTATCAAGGAAAACAATACCCATTTAATATAATTCTAATGGATCGACTCAGTAAATTAGCCATTCCAACCCATGAGGTCCCATACACCACATGAATCGAAACTAGAAATCACTCAATCACATCCAAAAAGTAGAAAAAACACATATAAACAAGGATTACTCAGTAATAACATACATCTCAAGAAAATGAATGTAGCAAAATTCACCTATATGACATGAGAATATGTTAGGAATGTGAATTCTAGGTGCCTATGATGATTAATGTAATAATGACCCTTGACCTCATATCATCAGCTCAAGGATAAAATAAATCCCTCAATCAGCTAAATAACAATAACCATAGAAAAACATTTGCATCACCTAATGGTGAAATGATATCAATAGTAACAGGAAAAAGCAGAACAATAGTTATAATTCAGAAAACTCGTATTTTATCCCAAAGTTGGGTTCAAGATGCCTAAGCCTGACTTATGACCAAGTTCTATGCATCCCAAATCTTTAATATATTGTCTCCAAATATCAAAGAAATAAAGTAATGACTATGATACCACTTTGTGATGCCTAAAACCTATATGACACTTAACCAATGCTCCGAGCCCCATTGGACACAAGGCCTCAACCGCATCTCTCGGAATGTCAGAGGCTACTGACTAGCAGTGAGGGACTATGCTGGGTTTGTCGGGAGACTGTTCCCTCATTAATAGAGTGTAGAATAATGGATCAATATCAAACACAGGTAAATATAAAGATTCATAATAAATAGAAACCATAGTATAGGAAGACTAATATGATATACAAAAGATGATGATGTAATTTTTCATTTATCTTGAAAATGGAAAACATGGGTACAAATCAGTAGATAATACAATCTATTGAAAAAGTAGAAAAAATGTATACAAAAATATCCCCATCATCCAAAGACCTGGCTCAATAATCTTCTACCAGCTCCATCCTAAGCAATCAGGCAATCAAGCAATCAGGCAATCAAGTGTCCAAAGCTAAACACTTACCTTTTTCGACACCTTCATACATTTAATATGCCCAGGAACTAATAGAACCCAATTAGGATGTGAGATAAATCTCAATAGGACACCACCAACAATGTATACAACATCTAGTTCAGATAATATAAACTGAAACAGTGTGAAAGCATTCATATATAAAAATAAAACAGTACAGTAATGTAAATACTCAAGTACCCACTTCATCCCTCAGCTGGTGTCTGAACATGTAACAAGTTCATTTATTAATTAATTCACAGTTTATATAAAAAGGTCACCTGAGGTAATACTAGCAATGACATGGTGATAAATAAGGATCCAAGGTGAACAAGTCATCTATCATGTTATTTATAAAAAAAATATTCCAAGGTAACAACCAAGGCAACATAGACCTCAAGGGTCGCCAACTAAGTAGAAATTATAGCCTCGATAAGGGGTAAGAGTGTAATCCAAAGAGAATCATCTGAGGTATTCCAAAACAATTAATCTAACCGAGTCTAAGGGACACATCCAAGGTAAAATGGGATAAGCTATGACCAGGACCAAGGATATAACCAAGGTACCTCATGTCCGTAGAAACCATGATGGATCCAATGAGTGTATCCAAGGAATCATGTAATAGTAAAGGAGGTATCCTATGGTGTCATAACATGAATCCATTGATAGATGAAGACCGGTTCCCAAGTTGGGTATCAACCAAGACAACCGACATCCATGAACCATAATGGTATCCTTTAGTGATCAAGGAATTCCCTTGGGAATTAAGAAGCTGACTCGAGTCTGACCACTCCAATAATGATGTTGAGGTGTATATATATATATAATTTGGCACCTAACATTTGATTCATTTAATAATTAACGAGAAGTAATAGTCATACCATTTAATAATTCAAGGTTCAAGTCAATTCCTATCATTAGTGTGACAATTCCAAGGGCATCAAACCCTTCAAGTCATTTCATTTAAACAAATACATGGTTCTCTCCTTTACCTTTCATAACATGAAAAGGTTGAGATAAAGTTGAGAAACCACATGTAATTAATTTAATATAAACTAGGACAAGTCATATATATACTACATACTTTCAAATTTACCATTTAATATTGATTAATAAAGTCGAAGCACTTGCCTTAGGTGGGTCAAGTGACACTCAAGGCTAACCATTACAATTCAATAGTGATACAAATGAAGAAGGATTACCATTAATAGGGTCAATCCAAAGCACACCTGAATAGTGTCTCTCACAAACTTTTCAATCCACTAAAATATCAAATATTGGAATCATCCTATATGGGGTAGGAAATTTTGTCGATGCAACCACCAATGATGGTTAACATTTCTAGCAAGGGTATTATAAAATGGTTCTAACAACTGTAATCAAGGAATATATAAATTAAATAGGTGAATTCCAATGAAATATACATGCCCACACAACAATTTATAAAACAGAAAAAATGAGGGATGAGTATAGACCACCTACCTCATACTCATACAACACCCCTCATCTAGTATCAACCTCTAGTTTGGAATGGATTGGAAACGATATGAAGAATAGTCCTATTACCTAAAAATAGGGCATATGAATCTGCTTCTAAATAGAGTCTTGTATATAAATAAGAAAGATGAAATTTTAAAAATAAATTGAGAATTTACCAATTTAGATATAACAATATGAACGATAAATGAATAAGACTCTAGATGGAAACTGATCTTAGATCTTAGTTTAGACTTGAAAAGGGATCAAAACAGAGGAATGGAAGGGGTGATTTCCATTGTAGAAAAAAGAAATAAGAAGAAGGGTTAAATTAGATAATTTAAGGTTAAAATGGTAAAATCATCCAAAATTTTCCATCCCATGGTTTGGCCACACATTTTGAAAATCGTGCACCAACCATGCACAATCTGCTGAAGGAAATATATTTATACATGGTTAGGCCACACGGTTAGGGAAACTGTGCACCAACTGTGTGAAACCCCTCTATAATTTTGTCTATAATTTTCACATAGTTTTACGACCCAAATCGCATGGTTATAGAAATCTCTGTTCCCTCCTGCTGCTCTCTATCCATCCTCACATGGTTAAAACTAACCATGTGGCCTACCCCCATGGTTTATTCAAATCGTGCGACATTCATTTTTCTCCCTAAAAGTTGGGTTTTGGGATCCGAACAAGCCCCGAACACCCCTGAGACCTTTATAAACTCATTAGGCATCCATATTTGGCCCATAAAAGAGAATTAAAACAAAATTTAAATGGTCCATACCTGAGTGAAAAAACAGGTTCTTGCACTATTCATATTGAGTATATGAGATTAAAATTTCCTAGGTTATTAAGAATATAATACTTTTGAAACCTTAAGTAAATCATTCTATGATTATTATAAGAATTTATATTCACTATATGAATAACTTTAACACATGGTTACTCAGGAAGGGGTATTTATCTAGCACATAATATTTATCCTTACTCAATAACTATTCTTAAGTTAATAGTTATAGGTTTTTATTACATTAATATTATCCTTCCTACATGATTTAATCAATTTTTTTTTGATGATGATTCTATTATATATAACAAAACATTTTATTAGATGAGTACTATGTTTTACTTCCACATAATAAGGAATTTTTCTAAATTGTCTCACACTAAAATGACAACACCTTTTTAAATTAACCATATCTATTAGTGGGACAAGATCCATATTTCATCATGAATTTCATTTGGTATCATGTAAATAATCCATCAATATATCTATCATACAAAAATTCTCAATCATATCATATATGATTCTTCAATAGTCGGGTGGATAATTATTTATCCAAATCCATCATATCGATATTAACTCATTTCCATTCCTCTAGTATCTTAAAAATTATGGTTTCCCAACTAAGTGTAACCCAAATAAAACATCAAGGATAAGGAAACTAATAGTTAGGGTAACCTTATTACATTCTTAACCTATACAAAATAATCTATAGGAACCTAATGGTTAGGGACACCCAAAATGAATGTTTTAGGTATTGAAACATTTAACTTTAGAAGGAATCTATCACTTAGTATTTTGAAGGGGTTTTAATTACCCCATTTTATATCATATTCTTCCTTTTATATATACATACTTCGAATTATTTAGTTTGGAATCCTATTCATTATACCAAATTAATATGTTCAATCCATATTTATATGACTTTTTACACAACCCATATTTTGTATTAATCACTCAAAAATAGAATCCAAACATATTTATATATATCCAAATTCATCTCATGAACAAGGATCATTAAATTCTCATATAGAGTATTATAATTATATGAAATTGAAAATTTCCACATGAGTAAGATTAGATCCACATATAGACAACATCAACCATTCTAGAATAATTCATAAACTTCCAGTACAATGAGAAGTCCAACCCAAAGTCCCTATACGTATGGATACTTTACTCAAGAGATAATAAAATTAATAATAACTCTAAAACATAATATATACAAACCATATTTAATAATTAGATTCAATACAATAACTTTAATTAAAAACTAAGGTCAAGGTAGATGTAAAATAAATGTTATATAATCATACATAAAATGTAATAAAAATATTGAAAACTTATAATAATTAGTTTAAAAACATAAAATAAAGTATACAATTATTAAAAACATAAATAATTTATATTCATGGATAATAAATAAGGTAATAACTTTTAAATAAACAAAAATTTCATAAATTTAAACATGAGATAATCATTTATGAATAATTTTTAAAATTAAATATAATTATAAATATTTTATAATATTTAGAAAATCATTATAGACATTCCATAATTTTGAATATAAAATCTTATATTCATTCAAAAATATTAAATTTTCATATTATTCATTATATGTAATTTCACATTAAATGTAAGGGCTCTAACTTTATCATTCCCTCCCTTTTTCTTTGTGGGTAATTAATGGTTTCCATAAAATAATGGATGTGTAGAAGTGTTGTTTGAGATGAAATTTTATCCAGAGTAGGGGAATTGTATCATGGTTGGCTAGACTATAGTGTGGTATATTCATGATAGGATGGCCTTGTGTCAGGGCCTTATCCTTACACTATATTTCCTTGGATGGATAGTTTTGGTGGATTTGTTATCTTTGGGATGGTTGTAGAATGGTGATTATCTTGCACTATAGAGACTAGAGTGGCTAGTTTGGTGGTTCTTCTATTTTGGAGAACCCTATGACATATTGATTTAGGATGAAATATGATGATCGGGGGTTGGGTTTCTTGTAATTTTTATTTTAAGAGTTCATATGGCATGTGGAATGGGCTATGATATCGAGTCCTGAAGGTTGGGACCCTTGGTTCTAACACTCCAGGTACCACTATGACATGGTGTCTCAACTACATCCTGGGGTCACCTTATGTTTATATGATTATGGGTTGATCAAGTTTTTGAAAGGGAGATATATAAGGGATTTTCACCATGGTTTTTAGAGGGTGGATCATACTAGGAACATTGTGGGGTGACCACCCTTGGTGGGTTGTAGTTTTTGTGTAAAACCAAACCATTGCAGAATAGTCAAGGGTGTTGCACTGTGCTCCTATTAAAAATTCAGCCTGTATAAATTAAGAAGACCCTTTAAAAATTATCTTATTTCCTCCCAACTCCTACAAACCATTGTTTACCATAAGATCTATTTTATATATTATTGAGCTCCTTTTTCATGGAATTAGATCCCAAATTTTAGAGATCAATTCATGAGTGATCCTAGGTGAGTTTATTTCTTCCCCATTGGTTCTTATTCTCCCCTTTACCCTTTTTCCATGACATAGAAGTCATTTTCTCCAGTTTTTGTGGTTTTATATTGATAATTTATTGAGTTTTTTAATGGGATGATATTATTGTGAATTATGGGATCCCCAAGGGAATATGTGATTGGAGATCTATGCTTGTTATTCTATTCTTTCTCAGAGAGCATTGGAAGCTTCGTATTGAGGTCGGGGATTCATGAAATTTCTTTTTTTATATATAAGTTTGGAATTAACATGATTTATATTCAATGATTAGATGGTTTAATCTAACTTAATGAATATAATAATTTGGAAATTTGGAAAAAATAAAATATGAAAGGGGTTCTATGAATGCATTGGTTTATTCTATACTTGGAGGATGCCTATTGATATTTACTAGATGGCATGAAATTTTTTCATGTGATTATTTATGTTCCTTGGAATGATTTATTTTATTGAAATTGGATCAACATGTAATGATGGTAATATGAAGTTAATAATGAATGTGTTATGTGAATTTAATTACTATTCTTTCTTGAAAACTAATGAACATAAAAGGGATGCTTGAACAATATCAATTAATGACGATGGAACCTTATCATAAATAATTAGATAATTCATGAATATAATTTATAATTATTATTACTAAAATTAAAAGTGTTTGGGGGCCTTTATGAGCCCATTTTTTCTTTCTTGGTTCTTTTCCTTGGTGTAATGGACTTAGTTTCCCCTTGAGTTTATTGTGCTGAAAATACGTTTCTATACCATGTTTATAACATAGGATTGTAGATATCTTGATATTATTTGACATGAAACCTAGTATGTTAAGATTATTGGAAAGGGATGGTATGGTTTTCCCTAATTATGGTATTATTTTGGTTATAATTATGGTGAGATGAGATGGATGAAACATATTAAGAGATGAATTTTCCTATTATTAGATGGTTGTGATGGGGATATTGATTTATTGGTTGGTATGGGTTGAGAGTTGGTATTACCCATTTTTATTGACAATTTCTACTTTTTGGATAGTTTTATTGATTATCATTTTTTTATTTCCAATAGTTTACTGTAGTTGGACTATGCACTAAAAGCACATATTACTTATGGCATTCTAGGCTGAGTTCTAGAACACCCAGACCATGGAATGGTAAATGAATCATGAATAAATTTTTGGGATTGATGTTGATTGTAGTAATGATATCTAAATTGAAAACCATATAATTTTTTGGGATAAATGCAATAAGAGTATGGAATCAAAATCTTGAAATTAAATGAAGAATTATGAAAAGCACTTTGGTTTGGATGATATGGAAAGATTTAACTAGAATTAATGATTGGGTTAATAAATGAAACAAAATTTATAATTATTAAATGAATTTGGTTAATGATGGACCTTGATGTTTGTGTGATTATATGAGATCTATCTTTCTAAACCTTAATGGTGGAATTTAGGTGTCACGTGGGTTGATAGTCACAATTCAAGTCTAAGGTTGAGTATTTTACTTTAGTTTGGTTCTGTCTGATATAAATTCTATATGTTTTATGATTTTTTATGATTCAACACTCGTTTCAGGTGAGAAACTGATGCCCAAATGTTTTGGGTTCTTTGTTTTTCGCCCAAAATCTATGTTGGGAGGGAATAGATGGATGACTACTCCCTCTTCCCGGCTCTCCCTTTATATTTTACATAGTATGTAGGCATATTCGGGATGTAATGGCTTCAGGTATATGGTATTTGTTCATACGGGTTGTGATGGATCACAGTTTTACTATACATGAATGATAATGCTATATCATATTGAAGATATAGTACATGTGTTTTTATAACACCCTGACATTTAAAAAAACATTATGTTTAATTGTTTATACAACATACAATACCGATCTTAAACAAAACATGAAATATTATTATTTAAATATAAACATTATAACATAACTATGGAATCAATGGTTATGAATTGGATTAATTGAAATATTAAATATATATAGGACCTTCTCAACAAAAATGTATTGATTAATTATTAAGAAATAAATAATCAATTTTATAATAAAGATATTTTATTCTTCAAAATATGTTTTCATCAAAAATGAATTTTATTGATTTTTGTGAGAGAATATTATAATTATTTATTTTCACTTTTATAAAATATATTTTAAAAAATAAAATTCATTTTTTAAATCATCGCATAAAAATTAAATTAGTGTAAAACTTTTGGATTTTTATGAAATGATTGATTTTTCAGTGAATACTGAAAAATAAAGATTTTTTTTCAAAATACTATCATTACTTAAAGCAATTTAAAAGTTCAATTATACTTTGGATTTGATCTCGATGTGTTATATGATAAATTTTATTTAAAATAATGTATGGTCCTCGTCTAAATATTAATTTTTTTTGAGTTTTTAGTCAATAATTTTCTTACATTCCCAAGGATCTTTACAGTTTAGAGTTTTAGAGAATCTGGTCATAAATCATATATAACAAAACCATATATTAAAATGTGTAAACTTCTACTCAATATCTATTTTTTAACAAAATATAAAACTTTTAAAAATAAACATTTTTTCTTTTAATGAAAAATATTCATGACTTTCAACTTGGATTATTCTTTGTTCTTACCCATTCTTAAAACCCTATGAAAAACATTTTAAAATTTGGGATGAAATTAAAAATGTTATTAAGGAATATAAAAATAATAAATACATAAGTCTAGTAAAAGAAATTGAAACCCATAAATTTTTTACCTTTATCACAATATTCATTGAGCATATAAAATAAATCATTTTCAAATGATATACACACACTTTTTTCTCAAATAAAATATTTAAAACCCATTGTATGAAATTAAAAACACTTTTTGGAAACTTAGATAATTATATTGATAAGCTATGCCAGAAATAACTGAAACCTAGTAAAATCTATAGGGTAAACTACACTAGTTAAATCCGTCCTTCTTCCTACAAATAAAAGGAACATTACCCAATGCATTAGGAAGCTATAATGTGGATCACCCTTCTTATAATATATATTAGGATCATGTATCTTCATGATATATAATGAGGCTCAACACATCATATAAGCTATATCAGGATTACCTGTTTCTCATATATAATTCTCAAGTACCATATAATGAATAAAAAATATTATTTTTTCACTTTTTCATCATAAAAAACTTGAATTTTTTTTAAAGACATTTAAAAAACACTTTTAGATATTGAAATACCCTTTATTTTAAAAACCCATTTTCAAATCTAAAATACCTAGAGCAAAGGGAAGGATGAGTTTTCTTTGAAAAAACATAAAATTTTATAAAGAAATCCAAACATAAAACAATGGTTATTACAATGGGAAATACCATTAACACTGTATACATTAAAATAGAACATTAATTTTTTCCTTATGTAAATAAATTTGAAACATTCCATATGAAATACATAGAAGATTACTTTTGAAAAAATTTGTGTTGGAATCCTCTATTTTAAATGCTCATAAATCATGATTAATTATGCCAATTATAATTTATTAAGGTACATTGTGTTTAATCATGTTCAATTATAATTTTAACCTCTGGTGTTAGTGTTTATATCATAAGAAAACATTATAGATTCTGGTTAAGTATGAGATATTTATACATTTCTAACTGATAGAAAAGTCACCGATACATGAGCTACTGATGACATAATCTATCGATAAGCTAAGTCATCAACAGAGTGACTCAGAATTTTCACTAAGTATGGGTTATTGATAGATTGAATCACTAATAGATTGAGTTATTGATGACTGAAATACCAATGTATGACCTTATGACGCCATACCTACCGATGTATGACCTATAAATTCCTGACCTATTATGGCATCCCACCTTTTTATAACATATCTTTTCATTACATTTTACAAAACTGAGGATCTTTAAGGTTTAGTGTCTTGGAAACCAGGAACTTAAAACATGAAAACATAAAACATATATCTTAAAAACTTGAAAGTCTTCTCCTAATGTTCATCCTAGGTTCATTACTACATCTCATAACCTAGGGACATACATCAAAAGAAAGGGTGAGCAGAAGGCCCAGTAAGGGAAACAAGGGGAAACATTTAACATGTGAACTTGAGATACATCAACAATGTCATGAAAAAGAACTTTAAGGTATGAGAAACAAATCATGAGGCATATAATAATAAAAATAACGTATTTAATAACTTGAATATGTGGTTACAACATTTAATATTTACAATCATTTCCTTTTCACCAAGGTCCATCCCCAAGGTGTCATTAAAAATTACCAAGGTTATTCACCAAGGCGTCGTTAAAAATGGTCATCTCTAGAGATTAATTCTTTACCCAATGAATTGGAGTGATATCAGGGTGAAACCTTAAATTTGTCTTTATTATCATGTGATCCACATATATCATCATCAAAAATTTCATAGACAACCCATATAGCATAAGAAAATGGGTTTCCTTTCATAATCATAACGTTTTAAAAACTGCTTTAAAGACATGATCTTTATGTCACTTTAAACCCACAAAAAAGGAAAGCAGGTTTCATGTATGTAAATCCAATAATTAAAATATAAAATTTTGAAATATATGTGAATACCCCTTTAGAAAAAGATCTTTGAGTATTCACTTAATAAATTAAAAGAATTTGAGAAAAAGAGATAGACATTTTGAGACGAAAATTCTGCAGCATAACGGCTATGTTATAGGGTTTTAGAAAATATTGAAAAGAGAGGGGACATGAGTCACCCAATCATAAATGAATCATAACACAGTAAAGGGCCGAATATAATGGATATTAGAACATGGTAATGAAATTTGAAATACATACCATATGAATTGAAAAACATGGAAGGAAGACAAAAATAAGATTTCTCTTATGAAAATTCGGCAGCCTAACGGTGTCACTTAAAACATCAAAAAAATGAATTGATGAGGTCAAATAGGGTCTCTCATAATATGAAAATAAAATATAAGTATAATATATATATAGATCATACCCCAACATAATAAAAAATAACATTAAATACTTGACATGTAAATAGATCTTGAAAATGAGAAGGGTGAAAGAATCCCTTAAAAATTCGGCAGCCTAACGACGCCACTTAAAACTTCAAAATACTGAATTGAAAAGATAAAATAGGTCCTCTCATAATATGGATATAAAATATAAGTATGATAGATATAGAGATCATACCACAACATAATAAAAAGGAACATGAAAAACTTGACATGAAAATAGATCTTGAAAACGAGAAAGGTGAAAGAATCCCTTAAAAATTCAGCAGCCTAACAATGCCACTTAAAACTTCAAAATACTGAATTGAGGAGATAAAATAGGGTCTCTCATAATATGAACATAAAAGATCAGTATGATAGATATAGAGATCATACCCCAATATAATAAAAAGGAACATGAAAGACTTGACATGAAAATAGATCTTGAAAACGAGAAGGGTGAAAGAATCCCTTAAAAATTTGGCAGCCTAACGACGCCACTTAAACTTTCTTAAAACGAATTGATGAGAGAAAGAGGGGGTATGTCATAATATGAACATTAAAAGGGAATTAAGAGGAATATAAAAGATCATCATCCAACATAAGATCATGGAGCATAAAAGAAATGACATAAAAGAGATTACTTGAAAAGAAAGAGAGAGGTAGGATCCCTTACCTTAAAGGTAACTCTTAAAACTAAAATGTTGGGACCTTGAGGGCTTGGGGGAACCTTGGGAGGAATCCTTGGGAGGTAATGAGACCATATCTTCATTGGGGGAGAGTCTTGAGTGAAAAATAAAGGATGGAAGGGTGGGTATTTATAGGGAAAGTGAGGGGACAAGGCATTAATGGCCAAGGGACACCTGATTGGTGGTTTTGGAAAAACCATGGGCTTGCCCATGGTATTTTCCCATATTATTGGCCACTTGGGACACCTAATACTTTATCTTACTATTAATAAGTTGACCATATTGATTACATACTTAATACAACATTTAATAATGTCATTAAACACCCGTAACATAAAAACTGTATTTTCACTATTCATCGAAAATTAATTTTTTTCCCAGAAAAATCTCGAAAAATTACCTTAGAATAATATCAATCTTCTGAATTCAAAAATAAATTCTATTTTATAAAAATAATTTTTTAAATATTTTTAATTTAATTTTTAATTAAAAAACACTATTCACTCGAAAAAACTAATACTTGACTACTAATTTATGAAACCATTATTTAACCATTTTATTGAATCAGATTACTTAATTAAGGTGCCTAGATTATATTAATAATTTATTTAAGTGAGATTACTAATCCATTTGGTCACATTATTAATCCTAAGCATAAAATCACTGTTCATAATATACTATTCATCAAAAATTAAGTTGATCTTATTAGACTCGAAATTTTGTACTGAACATTATTGTTGAAGACCTTCTTTTGAAAATCATTACACATTTTTAATTATTTAAGGTTTACATAACCATTTTTATAATATCCTTCCTCTAAAATTCATCAAAAATATGCATACTATATTTATCCGGACATTTGAAAATTCATAAACTTCATCATAGGAAGAAATCAAGATTTTTATTTAAAATAAAGGATTACACAAGACAGTTACGGTCTCCTTACATAGCCCCTTATAACCCCAGTATAGGACCCAAGTGTAAGGTGTACTAAAGAGAGATAATATGAGGGCGGCTCATCCAACATTCAACAAGTACTAATTTCTATCAGTTTGAACTTCTCGCGAAGGCGATTCCGTTCTAGCTTCACATGATGAAGTTCAGCTTGGGTTTGGTCCAGAGCAAAGACCAGTGGTGCTACCTCCTTCCCAAGTTCTGTTAGATGGGATTCGATTGGCCCGATACTACTGGATGAGTCCATCAAATCTTTTTTCTATATTAATTAACCAAGATCACTTTTATTTAGAGACAATAATCAAAACATTTAGTTTCCAGTGGTCATATTGGCCAATGGTCATATAACTGTCAAAACCCAATAGTCACATTTTAATTGTACTCATGTTATCAAATTAAACAGTTTTGTTGAGTATAAAAATAAAATAACACACAAAATTAGGAAACGATATTTATTTAAAATTTCGGGTCGTTATAATCTTCCCCCCTTAAGAAATTGCGTCCTCACAATTTTTAAAATTGGGTTTTGAAATTTCATTGAAAGTCCCACATCAGAAAAGGAGTCAGTAAAACTATTACTTTAAAATAAATAAAAGGAAGTACAAGGGTCACCTGAGTTAACCCACACTAGGACTCCATGTAGGAAAACATGGACATGGATGAGAAAACAAAGGGTCAAGTTCTGAGGGAGAGTGATAGAAAACATGATTATGAGAAAGTTAACCACAAGAAAATCACAAACTTATGATGTGTGTAAACGGTATTTGATTACCTAGTAGGAAATGTAAACCAAAAAAGTTTTTGTTTTACGTTCCTTTTCATAATTTTGAGGAATTCATTTACTACATAGAACAAAAACATAAGGAAATATACCTACATTCAATTAGAGTTTCATCCTTTAATAAGTTTCTACCAAAACTAATATTTTCTCCAAATGATGAGCATTCAAAACACTTGGTCTCATCAAAACACAAGAATCATCTTCATGAGAGTCACGTAATCCACAAAAGATTAACTATCAATTTCTTATATCTTTAAACATTATCACAAAAATAGAAAGGGTAATATAAAACAACTCTTCAAAAAGAAATAATCCCTTAGGAAGGGAAACTACTTTTAAATCTTCAAAGTTCCATGGTACTACCCAAATTTCATCATAGACTATTCCATAAATAACGTTCCTTAAAATTCCTCAAAATAAACCAAACTATTATTGAAACACAATTATAAGAATGATCTCATAACATAGTCTTCCAAGATAGACTTTATCTTTCATATCCAAACAACATAAACCACTCTTATCATCTTATAACAAAAGTAACTAACCCAATAACATTTCCCCCAAGACAGGTTAATCATTTCCATATGTAACCTAAATTACTATAAGTTTACCTTAAATTCATCGATTCTTCAAAATATAAGTCAACCATTACTCCTCATAGAAAATACCGTAGTAATCTATTTACCTTGATCAAATAGGGTTCCCAAAATAGTGAACGTCTTCCAAAATAATAATCATCTTTTAATCCCCTAATCACCCTTTTTTTAAGAAGAACAGCTTCACTACATCAACATGTGGTACATAAAAATAGATGTTTTCCTTAATGATATAAAATCATTTTAGGTAGTGACTCGATGATCTTAGAAAACATAAAAGATATGCTCATAGAGCACGAACAAAAATACAACATGACATAGAAAATTATTGTGAAGAAGTTACATGTACTTCAGTCATCATGATCCATCTCAGCATAGGACTTGCATTGTTCCCTTATCCTTGAAGACTGTTGATGCTCATCATGCTTCTCACCCATTCCAAGAGAGCATTTCCTTGGATAATGTCTAACTTCTCCACATTTACGACATCGAAATGTATAAGGTACATTAGTTAAAACCTTATCTCTGTTCATCACATTATCCATTTTTTTAAAGCAATTGGATACTTTATGCCCTATCTTCCCACACTTAAAACATCTCCCAATTCCTTTATGACATTCTCCTTGGTGCCTCTTCCCACACTTTTTGAAAAAAAGGAATTGGGTCTTCTTTCCCTTATCAGCTTTATCAGATGAACATCTTTGAGACTTTTTTAAGTTCTTCCTTGATGAATTTGGGCATTCAACTAGGTACCAATTATTAATTGTGATTTTTGATAGCTGGTTTGGCATAATCAAAATATGTTCAAATTGATATTTTGTCATCTCTGTCACATTAATAGGGCAATCATCACATTTCCTATCACATTGGTTGTTGGGACATGCTCTTCCATTTCCCGCCATTAAATAAGAAAAGAACGTATAATTAGGGGGCTTAAATACTTAGCCAATAATCATTAAAAGGAAACTTTAAGCATAGAAGGATAAACTTGTAGAAGGAAAGTATACCCTAACTTGTGATCCCCTAGGTTCCAATCTAGGTTATCCATGATCATATATTCTTATGTGAATCTTTATTTTATTTTATATTTTTTCCTTTAATAATGGTTCATACTAAGCTTATGAATTTACCAAAGCATATCCCCCAGGAGTGTCATAAGTAAGAGTGCAACAAGGCCCATTTTCGTGTACTAGTTCCCGTTAGAGTCTCACTCAAAGCGGTGTTTTTGGGTTTTACCCCTATGTACATCTGTGCCAGAGCCACCTCTACCTGCTCGTATCCATACAGGGATGTATTTTCTAGGAAATCCCTTACTCCTCCAGAAACTATTTTTTATAAATTTTCAAATGGCCGGTTTAGGAAAACCAGTAACCGTACAACCAAACATCACACGGGTCAAGAAAAACATCAAACATCCAGATACAATTCAAATTTCATCAGTTTAAATTCAAATGAAAACTTCAAGCGAACCACGTGCCACCTCGAGCCACACGCCACCATAGTTGCATGCCACCGAATAATCCCAACATCACTAGAACCACGTGGCCACGTCGAGCCGCACACCCACCTCGAGATGCGGGTCGACGCAAATCTCAACACCGCCTCCAGCCATGTCACCGGTGAGAAATTCTGACCCTCAGCATCCATCGATGTCACTGAAAAACAATGGATCCACACCGTTTAGACATATCCACATCCCCAGAACGTCGGTGAGCTTCACCGGCGTCCGTCATCTCTTGCAATCACCCTCATCGACATCGAATAACAGAGCACCACACCGAATCTCCGCCAGAGGGATCACATTGAAAACCTTCATCGTCAAAACTTCATCATCAACCAAGAGGGTTTTCCTCCTAAGAAACATAAACGTCATCCCTCCAACTCGCCAACACCATAGAATCACACCTCTAGATTCACCACTTCACATAACAAGATAAGAAGATCCAAAAAACCCAAACTAGGGAGATCCCAAAGCCACCACCCCAACTGCCGAAGAAAAACCACTATGGACCCTCAATCCAAATAACTGCCGAATAGAAGAAGACAACCTCGAAATGCTGGGGAACCGCCATAGGGAAACAGAGTGAAACTGAGAGAAAACCCTTGAACGCTCCGAAGAGTGTGCCAGAGACTGGTCCTACGCCCGCGGATCAAACCGTCATCTTCACATCAGCCCAAAGCGCATCGCCATAGCTAGAGGAAATCCCTAAGTCCTCCAGAGGAAACCAAAGAAAGTCTCCCACAGGGAAGAGGCGGTATCAGGATCAAACCTGGAAAACAAAACAAAGAATGCAAGAAACAAAAAACAAAATCCCCCCTCTCTAGGCCACTCCCAATAAGAGATGACCAGAACACACCGCGGAGTCAGAAGAGATGACTCCAGGCTTCCGAACCATGCCGGAGGAGGGGAGGAAGCTCTTCCCGTGAAGAGAACACTAGAATCGCCGAAGGGGGAGTAACTTCCACTCAGAGGCCCGTCAGTCGGATAACATTGGTTGCCTATAACTAAAAGTGTTTAACGGTTAACACATGTATAAGTGAGACCTTACCCCACCCGCGCGCCAAACCTCCCCAGCTTGGCCAAAGGTGGCCAACCCTTGGGTTTGGGCCAGTTCCCATGGAGTTGAGGGGACGAGAGGATCATTGGAAAATGGTGCACGTTGCCTCTGAAAGGACTCGAACCCAGAACCTCGATGATAGGATGCCACCGCCTTGAACCAACTGACCCAGCCCCTGCGGGCATCCCTTACTCAATACTCACTAAAATACCAGGAAGATTTTGTATATTTAAAATTTTCTATAGGGTTGTTCTGAGAGTTTTCATATCATAATTTCCATAAATAACTAAACCATCCTTTGATACCAACTATGGAATCCCACCTTTTTATAACATAACTTTTCATTACATTTTACAAAACCGAG
Source organism: Viscum album (assembly GCA_963277665.1). Taxonomy (NCBI): domain Eukaryota; kingdom Viridiplantae; phylum Streptophyta; class Magnoliopsida; order Santalales; family Viscaceae; genus Viscum; species Viscum album. The sequence continues at coordinate 1,759,620,992 of OY728150.1, forward strand.
GATCTTTAAGGTTTAATGTCTTGGAAACCAGGAACTTAAAACATGAAAACATAAAACATAATTCTTAAATACATGAAAGGATTAACCTTATGTTCATCCTAGGTTCATTACTGCATCTCATAACCTAGGGACATAAATCAAAATAAAGGGTGAGTAGAAGGCCCAGTAAGGGAAATAAGGGGAAACATTTAACATGTGAACTTGAGATACATCAACAATGTCATGAAAAAGAACTTTAAGGCATGAGAAAGAAATCATGAAGAATATCATAATAAAAATAACATATTTCTTAACTTAAAGATGTGTCTAAAACATTTAATATTAACAATCATTTACATTTCACCAAGGTCAATTCCCAATGTGTCATTAAAAATTACCAAGGTTATTCACCAAGGCGTCGTTAAAAATGGTCATCTCTAGAGATTAAGTCTTTACCCAATGCATTGTAGCGCTATCAGGGCGCACCCTTAAATTTGTCTTTATTATCTCGTGAGCCACATATATCATCATCAAACATTTCATAAACAACCCATATATCATAAAATAAATGGGTTTCCTTTCATAATCATAGCGTTTTAAAAACTACTTTAAAGACATGATCTTTATGTCACTTTAAACCCACGAAAAAGGAAAGCGGGTTTCATGTATGTAAATCCAAGAATTAAAATAGGAAATTTTGATATATATGTGAATACCCATATAGAAAAAGATCTTTGCATATTCACTTAATAAATTAAAAGAATTTGAGAAAAAGAGAGAGACATTTTGAGACGAAAATTCTGCATCATAACGGCTATGTTACAGGGTTTTAGAAAACATTGAAAAGAGAGGGGATAAAATTCACCCACACATAAATGATTCATAACATAGTATAGGGACAGAATATAATGGATATAAGAACATGGTAATGAAATTTAAAAGACATACCATGTGAATTGAAAAACATGGTAGGAAGACAAAAATAAGATTTCTCTTATGAAAATTCGGCAGCCTAACAGCGTCACTTAAAACATCAAAAAAATGAATTGATGAGGTCAAATAGGGTCTCTCATCATATCAAAATAAAATATCAGTATGATAGATATAGATATCATACCCCAAAATAATAAAAAGTAACATGAAAGACTTTACATGAAAATAGATCTTGAAAACGAGAAGGGTGAAAGAATCCCTTAAAAATTCGGTAGCCTAACGACGCCACTTAAAACTTCAAAATACTGGATTGAAAAGATCAAATAGGGTCTCTCATCATATGAACAAAAAATATCAGTATGATAGATATAGAGATCATACCCCAACATAATAGAAAGGAACATGAAAAACTTGACATGAAAATAGATCCTGAAAACGAGAAGGGTGAAAGAATCCCTTAAAAATTCGGCAGCCTAACGACGCCACTTAAAACTTCAAAATACTGAATTGAAGAGATAAAATAGGGTATCTCATCATATAAAAATAAAAGATCAGTATGATAGATATAGAGATCATACCCCAATATAATAAAAAGGAACATGAAAGACTTAGCATGAAAATAGATATTGAAAACGAGAAGGGTGAAAGAATCCCTTAAAAATTTGGCAGCCTAACAGCGCCACTGAAACTTTCTTAAAACGAATTTATGAGAGAACGAGGGGATATATCATCATATGAAAATGAAAAGGGCAGTAAGAGTAATATAAAAGATCATCCTCCAACATATGATCATGGAGTATAAAATAAATTACATAAAAGAGATTACTTGAAAAGAAAGAGAGAGGTAGGATCCCTTACCTTAAATGTAACTCTTAAAACACAAAGGTTGGGACCTTAAGGGACTGGGGGCACATTGGTAGGACTCCTTGGGAGGTAATGAGACCAGATCTTTGTTGGGGGAGAGTCGGGAGTGATAAATGGAGGGAAGGGTGGGTATTTATAGGGAAAGTGAGGGGACAAGACATTAATGGCCAAGGGACACCTCATTGGTGGTTTTGGAAAAACTATGGGCTTGACCAAGTTATTTGCCCATGTTATTGGCCACTTGGGACACCTAATACCTTATCTTACTATTAATAAGTCGACCATATTGATTACATACTTAATAAATCATTTAATGATGTCATTAAACACCCATAATATAAAAAAATTATTTCTACTATTCATCAAAAAATCATTTTTTTCAGAAAAATCTCCAAAAATTACCTTAGCATAATACCGATGTTCTGAATTCAAAAATAAAGTCCATTTTATAAAAATAATTTTCTAATTAATTTTAATTTAATTTTTAATTAAAAAACACTATTCACCTGAAAAAACTAATACTTGACTAATAATTTATGAAACCATTATTTAACCATTTTGTTGAATCACATTACTTAATCAAGGTGCCTAGATTATATTAATAATTTCTTTAAGTGAGATTACTAATCCATTTCATCACATTACTAATCCTAAGCATAAAATCACTATTCATAATTTACTATTCATCAGAAATTAAGTTGATCTTATTAGACTCTAAATTTCGTACTGAACATTATTGTAGAAGACCTTTTTTTGAAAATCATTACACAGTTTTAATTATTTAAGGTTTACATAAACATTTTTAAAATATCCTTTCTCTAAAATTCATCAAAAATATGCATACTATATTTATCCGGACTTTTGAAAATTCATAAACTTCATCATAAGAAGAAATAAAAATTTTTATTTAAAATAAAGGATTACACAAGGCAGTTACGGTCTCCTTATATAGCCCCTTATAACCCCAGCATAGGACCTAAGTGTAAGGTGTGCTATGGTGAGAGAACTTGAGGGTGGATCAGCCAACATTTCACGAGTAGTAATTTCTATCAGTTTGAACTTCTCGTGAAGGAGATTCCGTTCTAGCTTCACATGATGAAGTTCGTCTTGGGTTTGGTCCAGAGCAAAGCCTAGTGGTGCTACCTCCTTCCCTAGTTCCATTGGATGGACTTCGATTGGCCTGAGACTACTAGATGAGGCCATCAAATCTTTTTTTTTATATTAATTAACCAAGATCACTTGTATTTAGAGACAATAATCGAAACATTTAGTTTCCAGCGGTCATATTGACCAATGGTCATATAACAATAAAAACCCAATGGTATCATTTTAATTATACTCGTGTTATCAAATGAAATAGTTTTGTTGAATATAAAAATAAAATATCACAAAAAATTAGGAAACAAGATTTATTCAAAATTTCGGGTCGTTACACCTATAGACGTCTGAACTACTGACAGAGCGACTGACCAACACCTAAAAATTTTCTAAGTATGAGCTACTGAGATATGAGACACCGACAAATCACCTACCGGAAGCTGAGTTACCAATGAATGTTTGATCCACTGATAGAATGATCTACTGAAAACATGAGTCACTAAAAGTATGATACACTAACAGTTGGAGCTATCAATATATTGAGTGATCGATGATCTATCTCTTACATTTGAACTCACCTGTAACAATCATTTTTATGAAACTTACTATTGATTATTATATTAATGAGCTTGTCTATCTTTTGTAGAAAAAATTTAATGATGTTAGAGGCCAGTAAAAGGTACTAGGTACCATAGAACCTACTGCTTGTCTGTATAAAGGGAATATCTGGATCAATAAGAAAGATAGAGAGAAATAGGCGACTTGGTTGAAACTGTTCATTAACCTTAAAGAGAAAAACACAAGAGCTGCCTACTGTGAATACAAAAGGACACTACTAAGAACCAAAAGACCACAAATCTCAAAAACGACAACATAGAAGACAATAACAGTTCGAGGAATCTTCTACCTCACTAGAAACAAAAGATAAAATCCCAAGCGACTCCCTATTTTTCTATCTATTTCAATAAGACGACTCTAGCTTCACTTCTACCATTCCAAATGAGTCCAAAAGTTTTATAAAACATCACAAAAATAGTTCTACACTCTTATTATCATTTTTATCTATATATGTACTTAATTCACATTTCAAGCATTGTGTGTCCCTAATTTACAAACACACAATTACTCTTGAGCCAAATTGGAAGATAAATAGATATATTCATCAACTTATCTTTTCACACCCAACACTCCCATGGATAATAGTAGAAGAGGTCCCTATGCGGCCTATTTGTTTTTACACTCCCAAAAAAACTGTGGAAGAGGTCTAGTTGACCTGAACAGTTTGTATACTATTTTCACCCCGATCAAGGGTGTGGATCAAGTTTATTTAATATAAAATTCTTGGTGGTAGGTGATTACCATGTGGAGAGGATTAAGTATCATCTTTAGACTGAACCTATTGTTTATGTTTTTTTTTGTTTTTTTCAAGTTTCATTTTCTTTGTTCTCTTAATTAATTCAAAAAACATAACTTCACTCCGATAGTTAATCTTAGATAGTGTTTTTATTGGAATTTGATTTCGTTGACTGATTTCAAAAGCTAAAATAATAATCAATTTTTTAACTGAGAACTAATCAATCTTTGAGAAATATTTCAAAGAATCAAATCTGTTATAAATCTAATACTTTGGTTAACTGGTCTGTATTTGATTTCAAATTGGTGGATTTTTAAATAATAATTTTAGATAGAAAATTTTATAGGCACTCAATTCACCCCCTCTTGAGTTTCCTACTCTGATAAACATTTGGTATCATAGGTTATTAAAAATCTTTTTCAAAACCCGTTTTCAACTATGATTTTAGTTGTGCTTTTAAAGATCTCTAAATTTTTGTTAGTTCTAAATTTGTTTAGTTCTAATTTTTTAGTTATTTAAAACTCTAGTTCATTCTTCAATACAGATAATAGATAAAATGGTGAGACTACCAATAGACCTCCCTATTTCAATGGGACAAATTATGATCAGTGGAAAATTAAAATGAAAATTCATTTGGAACATATGGGATTTGAAATATGGTCTTCAATGGTAGATGAATATAAAATTACTACTACTTCTAGGAACACTTGTGATGATGCCACTAAGGAATCCAAAAATAATAACTATAAATATATGAATTATTTATACTCCTCTTAAGGGGAAGAATAATTTAATAGGATTTATGCATATAAAACATCATTTGAAATTTAAGATACACTAGCTGTTTGACAAGAATGAACCACTAATGTTAAAGAAATGAGACTTAATACATATAATAGTAAATATAATAACTTTAAAATAGAGACTGATGTGCCTATTTATGACATGTATTTTAGGTTCAGTGAAATTGTAAATATGATGGTCTCTCTAGAAAAAAAAATCATATCCAAGGAAAAAGTAATGTGAATTCTCAGATGTTTACCTGAAAGATGGAGAGGATACTCAGTGTCAATAAGGGAATCCCATGACATCAAAAATCTACCAGCAATGGAGCTGATAGGTAAATTTATGATATATGAAGATTAATTGAAGGTTAAAAGAGAAGAATATGATGACCCAAAGAGAAATTCAGTGTATTTCAAAACCACTACCTCCAAAAAAAGATAAAATTCAAGGGCAAGATGAAAGTTCTAGTAATGAAGAATCACCAAGTAAAAGTTATGAGGAAATGACTCATCTATCCAAGATATTTAAGAATTTTTACAGAAGAAATAAGTTCTTTAGAAAACCTAGTTATAAAGGGAAGTATAACCACAAAGGAAACTAAAAAAAGTACTATAAGAGAATTGAAAATACTAATGAAATAGTCTACTATGAGTGTAAGAGGAGAGGACATGTGAAAGAGGACTATCCTAAGTAAATGTTCAAAAGGAAATATGAGGAAAAAGTTAGAAAGTAAAAGAAGGAAATGAAGTCCATCTGGAGTGCCTATGAGGATAGCTCTTATGAATATAAATCTTCCCATGATGAGATGGTTGACAAAGCCAATATGTGTTTCATGATAAACACATTGGAGGTAACTCTAGAATCTCCTTCACAAAATTCTTATTATTCTGGGGATGAATTCGATTCTGAAAATATGACAAATGAGAAGATGTTTGAATATCGTAAAATGATTGAGGATACATATAATGAACTAAAAGATAAGTATAAATCTCTCAAAAAAAAACATTCTCTTACTATTTCTGTTATATCTGAACCTAATATTAAAAAGTAAAATAAGGATCAACCGGTTCATCAGAATAATGAACTTAAACCGTCCAATGATCAATTAAAGAAGTATTTGGATAAATTTAAAAATGGTAAGGATACCTTAGTTCATATTATTGGAAAAAGGTTTCTCTAAAATATACTATGGGTATTGTATATCAATCTTGAATGAGATTTTTTTTGAAAACTAATTTTGTATCAAAATCTAAAAAATTTGGTTTTGTGCCCAATTCTGGAAAATATTCTACAAGTTCCAACACTAGAACATATTTTACAACCTCTAGTATTTCTATACCAAACAGGGTTTGTTTTTATAATAGTTTACAAACTACTTATAGGAAACCCATGAAGTAAATGTGGGTTCCTAAAGATTTAATTACTAATGTTACTAGACCCATGCAAGTCTGGGTACCGAAGTCTTTTCTTATTTGATCTAATTTTGTAGGAAAGTTGTTTGAAGAGTTTATATAAGAGATTATGGTACATGGATAGTGTGTGTTCAAGACATATGATAGGGGACTATTTTATCATTAAGAAACTTTTTAATATTAATGGTGGGAATGTCACCATTGATGATAATGAAAAAGGAAAAAATTATTGGCCTTGGCCAAATAGGTAACATTGATTCAATTTTAATTTCTAATGTTATTTTTGTTTATGGTCTTAAGTATAATATTCTTATCATATCATATTTATGTGATGATGGTTTTGATGTTAAATTTGAAAATAGTGCTATGTTTTCAATTCTAAGAATGATTTAGTATTAAATGCTTTTAGAAATGAGAATGTTTATACTATGAATTTAGATTCTTTAGTTTCTCAAAATGTTTATTTCTTGAGTGCCTTTCACAAAGAGTATTGGATCTATAATAAGAGACTAAGACAATATAATATTCATTCCCTTAGAAAGCTTACTAGGAAAGGACAAGTCAAGGATCTACCTAAACATGATTTTCCAAATGAAAAAGCCTGTAATCCTTGTAAAAAATGTAAACAACACAAATATTTCTTGAACCAAAGAAAGAAGTTTCAACTTCTCAAACTATTGAGTTGGTTCACATGTATTTTTTGAACCATATTGAGTTTCTAGTTTAAATAGGACTATTTATTTCTATGTTCTAGTAGATTAATTTTTCTAGATCTATTAGAACCCTTAAGAATCACCCCTGAGATGCTGTAGTTGGAGACTTAGATAAAGAGACACCAACTAGAGATTATATTAGGAACCAGGTTGAACATAAAGCCTTTTTTTAACATAATAAACCTAAGAATATTAATGATGCTATCAATGATGAATTTTGGGTAATTGATATGCAAGAAAAGTTGAATCGGTTTGAAAGAAATAATTTATGGAAACTTGTTGATAGACCTAAAGACACCTTGACTATAGGCACTAAGTGGGTGATTAAAAATAAGGTGGATAAAGTTGGTACCATAGTGAGGAATAAGGATAGACCGGTTAAACAAGAATAAATCCAATAAGAAATAATTAACTATGAAGAAACTTTTTCACCGATTGATAGATTTGAATCCATTATAATTTTTCTAGCATATACAACATATATCGATTTCAAACTATATCAAATGGTTGTTAAAAGTGAATTTATTAATGGGTATATGGTTTAGTATGTTTTTTTTGAATAACCCTCCCCAGTTTTAAAAACCCCCATTTTCCAAATCATATATTTAAACTAACAAAATATCTACATTGTTTAAAACTGGCTCCAAGATCTTGGTATGATAGGCTCAACACTTTTATTATTTCTAAAAGTTTTACAAAATGCATAGCTGATACAACTATTTTTATAAAAGGAATTTATAAATACATTTTAGTTGTTCAAATATATATGGATGAAATTATTTTTGGATTTTCTAAATTTTTTTATGTATTGATTTTTAAAAACTGATGCAAAGTAAATTTGAGATGAATTTAATGGGTGAACTCAAATTATTTATAGGATTTCAGAATTTTCAAAATAAATAAGGTATTATTTTAAATCAAAGTAAGTAAACTAAGGATATTTTGAAACATTTTGGCTTTTATAGTACCAAAATTAGTGATACTCTAATGAGTTCCACCTATAAATTGGATCTTGATGAAAATAGAAAATCAGTTGATCAAACCAATTATAGAGGGATGATTGGAAGTATATTCTAGTTGACTGCTAACTAGCTTGATATTAGGTTTAGTGTGTGTATGTGTGCACGTTTTCAAGAAAACCTAAAAGAATATCATTTAATTGCTGTGAAAATAATTTTCAAATACCTCAAGTATACTACCAACTTAGGATTGTTCTATCCTAGAAGACAACATTTTGATTTATTTTGTTACTATGATGCTGATTTTGGTGGTTTCAAGTTATATAGAAAAATAACCTTTGTAATATGTAACTTTTTTGGCCTATCTCTAGTATCATGGTGTATTAAAATAAAAAAATCTGTTTCATTATCTACTATAGAAGATTAATACATATCTTCTAGTAGTTGTTGTGAACATATTTTGTGGATGAAACTCACATTTCTAGATTATGGATATCAGTTTAGGATTTTCCCTTTAAATTGTGACAGAAAACTGTGATTAATATTTCTTAGAATCTAGTTTCTCACTCTAGAACAAAACATATTGATGTAAGAAATCACTTTTTGATAGATCATTATGAAAAAGGTGATATAGATCTTGAATTAATTGGAACAGAACATAAACTTACTCATATTTTTTCTAATCCATTAAATTATGAGAGGATGTGTTACATCAGACATGATTTGGGTATGACCAATTTTTGAGAACCTACTATGGATGACTCACCGATAGAACCTATAGACAGGTCTCACCGATGATGTCTCACCAATGTGTCTCACCGATCGATATTTTATTTCTCTGTCTAGAATTTGAAACATACCTGTTTTATTTTTTTTATTTTATTTTAACCCACATTTAGAATTTTATGTTTTCAAATCCCTAAATGATAAAATTAATGGTCGATCCAATATTTTTTTACCCTCACACTATGACTTTCGGACTTCTTACCCTAAAAAATTTCTCTCCCGAGCTGTTACCTTTCTCACTCAAACTGAAACCTTCAAACCCCCTCAATGGATCGTGTCAAGTGCATTCTAAAAGGATATGAAGATGAGTCCTATCCATCTAAGAGACAAATAGGTGATGCTAGCCAATCAAAACCACCCCCTGTTCATTAATAACTCACAAATAATGTTGTGACCCATAATAAAGAAGTATATTTAGAATTATTATTATTGAGTAAGTCTCTTTTACAGAATGTGTTTCAAAACCAAGGGTTTCTAGAGAGGTTCTCCTATAATGAGAAGATATACTATCCGAAGATGGTACAGGAGTTTTACTTTTATGTTGTGTTTATACTAGAAAGAGCTGAGGTTTTTTGTATAATGTCAATGGTGGATGGAAGGAGAGTGTCTTTTTCATCCAAGCATTGGGTAGTATGTCTAAAGGTACCCCATGAGGGTTTTTTTGATGACCATCAGAGATGTTATCCTACAAAAAGTGACATCTTTAGTTATGAGGCAGCTCTGGCTGAGTTCACAGGTGATGCAGAACATAGTAGACCTATTACTATAGAGCTTGATGGTGAGATTATGCATTTTTTATAATTAATCCAACATCAGTTATGTCCTAGAAATGAGATTTTAATCGCATAAGGTTCAGGATGTTTACTTTCTCTATATATCAAAGAAAGGTCATAAGGTAAATTTATGAAGATATTTTATTGTTCATATCAGTGATATGATTAAACCCCAATGCAAGATATATTCTTTGTTTTATCGTAGACTTATCTCTGATGTATTGAAGGCCAAGGGTGTAGTGAATGAAGGTGAAGAGAATATTTCATCTTGTGATGGTTTCTGTATGAATAAAGTTATCTGTAAGAGGATGCAGAATAACTAGAACCCCTAGAATAATACATGGGTCGAGTATAATGATAAGTTATATAATGATTTCAATCCTTTTGAGAATACCTCAAGGCCAAGGAATATGATAGAACCTAGTCTAAGACCAGATGATGTTTTTTAGTTAGGAAAAGGATGTTCTTGAGGAAGTTCAAAGAGATGAATCACCAATAAATGAAAGGAGTGATCCTAACATTACTAATAGTGAAACAAGGATTAATTATGTTCTTTCAAGTCCTCCTAGACCTCTACCTTCCAAGGAAACGCTTCTATATGAGAATGATAGTGACAAGACAAAAGTGTCTAAAGAAGCTAAGTATATTAGTAGATTAGGTAGTGAGGGGGAACCCGATGAATAAGAATGAAATGATAGTGAATAATAATAAGTTGTTGATGATGATGGAGTTGAGTAGGATGTTGAGGAATCTGATGGAAGTAATGAATAAGATGGAATTGAAAGAGAAGATGAAGGTAGTGATGATTCAGACAGTGAATAAGATTATCCTAGTGATGATCAAGGTCCTGAGGCTGAACTTATTGATATTACATTAAATCTTGATGATCATGAATGTAATGATGATGCTCCTGTAGTATAACTAGAACATGAACCAATTGAGGAGCCAAATTTATCTCCTGATGCTCATGTTGAACCAGCTGTAGTTGAGGAAAGGGATCCTGATACTCCTTTTCATATTGAATTTCTCACTAAAATGGAAGCATTAGTGACTCCAGTGAGACAATTAGTATATTATAGGAATATGACACCTATTAAGGCGAAGAGACCAGATAAGAGAGTTAATATTGATGTACCAGATCTTTTAGATTACATTATTTGTACCTGTATGGAGGAGAGATCTAGGATATATGACTCTAGGTTTAGACTGCCCTAATTTTGAGGATTGGGCTCCTGATTCTACTATTTTGATTACTCAAAAATATATTGATTATGTCACCAAAGCTAATTTAAATGATTTTAAATGGGAATTTTCAGATTTAGTCTGATCAATTCCTCCAATTAAACCTACTGATGTTACAAGAATTAATAAAAGAGATGCTAGTTTGATTACATGGATATTTGTATCTTAGGTTGAGCCCCAGTTGATCTCACTATTGGAAGAAATTGTCAAATACAATCAAAAAATGGGAAATTAATTAGTTTCTATAGTATCTACCATTAACAAGTTGACAATTGAATATGAAGAGTCTTTGGATAAAGATATGAAAGTGCTTGAATATTCCTCTTCAGAGTCTATTGAGGATGATTATCCTCCTCCAACTCTTGATCTAACCATTTAGATGACTTTTGTCAAGGATTTTGTGAACGATGATTCCACTTCAATTGATTATATAATTCCCACCCTTGATCTTGTATAGTTAAGACCAGATATCATAGATATAGTGTAAGGTGCATCTAGCTTATCTGCACCTATTGCTCATTCCCTAAATGATGAGATGGTCAGAAATGTAATTCGAGAGGAACTTAAAAATGTGATGGGTGGAACTGACCAAGAGAGTCTCTATAAAATTTGCATGAACTGTGACCATGTACATGACATGGCGAGATTCTACTCAAAGGAAGAAACTACCACTCGAGAAGAAATAACCAAGAAGACAGAATTTTATTTTAAGAGGATTTATACAGAAAACAAATTGACTAGTCATTTCAAATATTTAGTGGAGAATTTGAGGATACCTCTAGTGACCAAGACATTCAAAGAGAAAGTTAAAAAGTTGATAGATTTTACTCCCACTCTGGATAATTTTATATAGAATAAAGACGATTTTGAGAAGGCAATGACATATGTTGGTGAGGTCATCAGGGAATTCATCAATCTGCTCAAACTATACTTACATCATCACATCACAACTATTATTTCTCCTCCTGATACTTCTATCAGACCAGTACTGCCTACTTATACCTCATCTTCTTCTAACCTTTTGTCACCTTTGACCATGAACCCTACTCAAGATCTTAGTTAGATTAGACTTATCATCCAATAGGAACTCATAGGTCATACTTCCTCTCCTAGATTGATCCTTGCTCCATCTATTTTTAAAGGAGTGCCTCTTCCTTCCCTCATTATTTTCTCTATCCCTTCCACCACTCCTACCTCTCCACCTTATGATCCTCCCTCATCTGATTCTGATAAGGTCAAGGAAGTGATATAATCTAACATTACTTAGAAGTAGTTGGATCACTTTTTGATATGGATTTGACACACTCTTTTTGTTGTACTGTTATTGATATCTCTTGTACTGCTTGATTAATGTAATAACCTATTTGATTTCGTCTCATCATTATATCCTTATCTATTATTTATTTTTCATTTAGTGTTTCCTTTTTGATAATCCAAAAAGGGGGAGAAATAATATGGAATCTCTCTTAGGAAGAGTTTAAGATTAAGCTTGAAGTTTAAAAGGGAATATATAATTGAAACAAATCATTTAACAAGTAATCTGTACTTGTTTTTATTTTAATGTTTCATCACAATAATCTTTGTAATATGTTAAGAAGATATATTTTCCCTAATCATAATAAATAAATTATTCTGGTATATAATTCTTTGATTTGTGATCATCAAAAGGGGGATATTATTGGCATGCTCTAGTTTTAATTCTCACAAATCATGCTTAACTATGATAATTATGATTTATTAAGATACATTGTGTTTAATCATGTTAAATTATAATTTTATCCTTTAGTGTTAGTATTTACATAATAAGATAGCATTACAGATTTTGGTTAAGTATGAGCTATCGATAATTATCCTATCGATAGACAAGTCACCGATACATGAGCTACTAATGACATAAGCTACCGATTAGCTGAGTCACCAACAGAGCGACTCATAATTTTTGAGAAGTATGGGTCCCCGATAGCTTGAATCTCCAGAAAATTGAGTTATCAATGCATGAGATACCAACATCTAACCTACTAATTCCTGACCTATAGAAGTCCAAACTATCGACATAACGACTGAAGGAAACTCAAAATTTTGGTAAGTATGAGATACTGAGATATGAGCTACCGATAGATCACATACCAATTGCTGAGTTTCCAATGTAAGTTAGATACATTGATAGAATGATCAACCAACAACACGAGTCACTGAAAACATGAGACACCGACAGTCTGAGCTACCAATAGACCAAGTCACCGATGATCTGTCTCTTAAATTTGAACTTACCTTTAATGTTCATATTTATAAAACTTATTACTTATTATTATATTAATATTCTTATCTATCCTTTTTAGATAAAATTTAATAATGTTAAAGACTATTACAAGGTACGAGGTACCAGAGAACACAATTCTTGTCTATATAAAGGGAATATTTGGATCAATACAAAAGACAGCGAGAAAGGGGAAACCTGGTTGAAACTGTTCGTGAAACTTAAAGGAAAAAACACAATAGATTCCTACTTTTCATAGATGAGGAAACTACTAAGAACCAAAAGACCAAAAATCTATACATAAAAAACTTAGAAGACAAGAACACTTCAAGGAATCTTCTACCTCACTGGGAATAGAAGATATAAGCACAATCAACTCTCTATTTTTATGTATGTTTCTGTAAGATGGCTCCAAATTTACTTATACAATTATGAAGGAGTGCATAAGTTTCATAGAATATCACATAGATAATTCTAAACTCTTATTATCATTTTGATCTACCTATGTAATTTATTCACATTTCGATTGGTGTGTGTCTATGTTTTATAAGCACACAATTAATCCTAAGAAAAATTAGAGGATACATAGATATCTTCATCAACTTATCTTTTTACACATTACACTTCCACAGATAATAGTGGAAGATGTCCCTATATGGCATGTTTGTTTTTAAACTCCCATGAAAACTATGGAATAGGTCTAGGTTTCCTGAATAGTGTGTATACTATTGTTACCCTGATCTAGGGCGTGGATCAAGTTTATTTAATATAAAATGCCTGGTGGTAGATGATCACCAAGTGGATAGGATTAGGTCTCAGCTTGAGACTGAACCTATTGTTTATTTTCACAGTGTGCCTTTTCCAGTTTTTTCTCTATTCTCTTAATTAATTCAGAAAACTTAACTTCACTCTAATAGATAATATTAGATAGTTCTTGTATTAGAATTATATTTTAGTAAACTAATTTCAAAATCTAAAATAATAATATATATTGTTTTAACTGAGAAATAATCAATCTTTGAAAAATATTTCATATGATAAAATCTTTTATAAATATTCTAATTTAGTTAATTGTACTATATTTTATTTTAAATTGGGGGATTTTTAAATAATTATTTTAGATAAATTTGTTACAGGCACTCAATTCACCCCCTCTTGAGTGTCCAACTTTGACCAAAACTTTGAAATAAAGTAAAAAGATACATAAAAATGTCCTTTATAATCAATTTATATAAATATAAAAACATCTATGAAATAATTTTAAGAATATGGACATGGAAGATAAATATTTTGAAAATAAATCTTGAAAGTATTTAAAATGAGGTTTTTAAAGTAAAGTGTCCCTTATAGAAAACCTTAAAAGGATAATTTTTTAAAAAGTTGTTAAGAAAGTAAAATATGGTCAAAAGTGACATTATGAAACCATTTATTCATAAATAATAATTTTCATGAAACATTTATCATAACATGGAAATGAATGGAAAAATATTTAGAAAATAATTTTAAAATAGGATTTTAAAAAAAATTCCCTTACCTTGAGTCGGAATCAACACATATATTCTTTATATTCATGAAAAATAAACTTGTGTTAATTATTTACTTAATAAAAATTTCAAGTTAATTATTAATTTTATTTTATTTAATACCTTGTTATAGGTATTTAATTAGTCAATTATGTTTACATCATATGTTTTGATGATATTTCGCTCATATGTCAAAAATAACATCAGTAGGTTAACTATGGTCAAAGAAGTCATCATTTCAATATATCCAGAATAATAATCATTTCAAAATTATATTTTTATGCAAAAATTATACTTTTAAGACCAATAATGAAATATGGTTATGAAAAATGAATTATGTTACAATTATGGAGTTGGTGGTTCGTACGTATGCATGAGTAACATTTCAATTTCTCAATGATCCTTATTAAAAGAAGTTAAGTGTTATTTTATATTTATATAATTATAATAATATCATAAAGATAACAATATTTATTTTAATATAATAATATATATCATTAATTTGTTGAGGTGATGAAAAATTAATCACATCGCTTTGTGGAGGTGGCGGTCCACACATATGCACAAACAACATCATCATTTTCCAGCAAATGAAAAGTTTAGAAAATAGATGATATATTATTTATATATAATGATAAATATGTCATTAATATGAACACACACACACACACAAAGATATATATATATATATATATATATATATATATTAAATCCATCATTAAAACCTGCTGTGAGAGATGGTGATGGAAAATGAATTACATCAGTTCAAGTGGCGGTAGTCCACCACACACACAAACGATGGTTTCTTTTCCCATTTGATGGAAGAGGTGATGAGTATAGGTTATGGAATAAACATAGTAAAATAAAATTATATTGAATATATTGGTGTTATTATTTAATAATGTTTGAAGAAGTTTTGAAGGAGGTTGAAGGATAAATAAAATGAAAACACTTGATTAATAACTATACCTTTTCTTTGGACAACCCCATAAGGTTTACACCAAAAGATTTCATAGGTTGGTTTTATGATAAAAAAATGAATATCAGACATAGAGAAGTATGTAAATAGGGGATTTAGGAAGGTATTTTTCAAACCAAAAGTCTTTTTAAGTTTGAAGAAAAGAGGAGAAGAGGTTCCCTTTTATAAGAGAGGGGAGGGGAAATTTTGAAATTTTATAAATTATTAAATTAATATAAATTAATTTCCACATAAAAATGGTTCAAAATTGATAATATTTGAATATAATATAAGTATGAGTCTAAATAATCTCATAAAATTACAATTGTACAAGTTTAGGTGATATTTTCATCCTTATCATTTTATTTTAAATCGTGTTAACCCTTTTTGAAAATTAGCACGATATTAATTTTTTTACTCTTTAGGGGTAAATAAAGTTACAATAAAAGGAAATAAGGTCCATATACTAACCATGGTTGATATTATAAACCATATAAAATTTAATTGGCTCAATATAATATTTCTATAAATTTTAAATAATTTAGTAAAATATTATTTATTATAAAATATCATTAATGTCAAATTTGAAACTATTCATTTCATTTGAATTAAAAAAATAAATACAAAGATGGAATAAGATTATACACCTTTAAAACTAACCTAAAATTTTATAATTATATAAATTATTTATTAACACAATAATTTATTCAAATTATATTAATTTTATTATGTTTAAAATTATTTATCTTATTTTCCTTTTAATTAAATTATCAACGCATTGTTGTTACGTAAGAATTTAAGGAGATTATTTCATCTCTAAAAACTATAAATTAATTAATATATTAAAATTAAATTATTTTTAATTAAAACAAAAATTTATAAATGAACATACCTTATTTTTATCTCTATGTAAAAAATCTAAAGATAATAAAATAAAAAATACAACACTTTTGTCTTTTCTTTGCATAAAGTATTATAAAGGTAATAATCATGTCTATATGAAAAAGGTAATATATTAAAATATTAGATGATTATGGATGAAATATACTCATAAAATAAAGTTATGATAGATGATATGATTATTTTTTAGTCCTTATCACATTATTTTTACCCTTAATTAACCCATTTTATCTATACCGTGGTAACGAAATTTACTATGATCACTATTCATAATGACTAAAAATAAAAGAAATATATTTACCAAATTTGGACCTCCAGATTAAAAATCATCAATACACTTTTTAATATTCAATTAATAGATTTGGAAAATGTAAATTTAAAATTAAACTTAAAAAAGATGATGAAAAACGGTTCTTTATGAAAATACATTTTTGAAGCAATAAATGGTCATATATTAACTATATAACTATAAATAATCATTATATGAATTTAATTTAATATAAATAGATACATAATATATAAATTTAATTTAAATTTTTCTATATTAGTGTTTATTTTAATTAATTAAAATGGATAAACTTTATACAATTAAAATAGTTTTCAAAAAACCGCAGTTTTTAAGCATAAAAATAAAATTCTACCAAAATCATGAAAATTGATGATTAAAATGAAATTAATTCGATTATTAAAAATAAAACAGTTAATATTACACTTTAAAAATACAGTGTAACTTTTAAATTACCTTATTAAATGGAAATAAAAAATGTATTTGAAAAATCGGTAATTTTCATTATTCAATGAAAAATCTATCATTTCAGAAAAATACCAAATTTAACCCTAAGTTAATTTTAAAATGACGATTTCAAAAATGGTTTTAATTTTAAAAAATAACATTTCTAAAAGTTCCAAAAATTAATTATAATATTTTCTCAATAAAATCTATAAAAATCAGTTTTTTAAGAGAAGATATTTTTGAAGAATAGAACGACTTTACCAAAAATTTGAGTGATTATTTAATAAGAATTTATCAAAATGTTTATATTGATTAGGAAATTTATATGTATTACTAAATTATTTAACCCTATATATACCCTAAAAATTATCGATTAGGTTATAATGGTCATATTTAAACAATAATATTTTGTTGTTCGTTTAAACTCAGTGGTGCAGGTCATATATGCAATCAAACATAATATTATTCCTTTAAAGTAATGGGGTATTACATTATACCCCACATTAATTATTTTTGTATTCATAATTTGAACTTGAAATCAGTAATCAAATTTTTTAAATTTGGAAATACCTTTATTATAACCCACATTGAAAAATTAGTTAAAAAACTTTCTCTCGAAAAGAAGGAAAGGGAAATATCATGGTCATTTGTAATAACACATAACCACCTTTCCAAATAGTATAACATTGGTGGGAAGGGAAAATATAGAAATTTAATAAATGGATAATTTCTAATTAATTATGGATATTTACAGAGATCATTTATCACAAGAAAGTGAATGATTAAGAGAAATTTAACGACCAAAAAAATATAAAAAAGTGGTGTGAAAACGACCATCGATTCATCAGAAATGAAGATAATAGGATAATTTTTTTTATTTCAAAGTCATTTTTCTAGATTTTAGGAATTCATTTACAATATAGAATAAGAACATAGGGAAAATATAATTATTTGACCTGTATAATTTCACCATTTAATCAAATTTTATAACAATATCATCTCCTACTCCAAATGTTGAGTATTCAAGATGAACTTTTCAATCCTGAAGAACTAAAATAAATTTATGACAAATCACATAATCCAAAAAAATATTGATTCTTCCTATATATAGACATCAACCAAAAAAAAGACGGTTAAATAAATTTTAGATAATTCCCCAAAATAATAAACCTTCATATGAGGAAATACGAAAATTAATCTCCAAATCCTCAATAATAATACCGGAAGTTTAAAATATATTATCCTATAAATAACTATTCTTATTTTTTTTCAAAATATTCCCAACTGATATTAAATCCAAAATATTAGAATGATTAGATCATATATTATTCCAAGATAAATTTAACATTTATTTCTTAATAACATCAATCACTATTAAATTCTCATACAAAAAATGTATATTCCATTGTTATATAATATCCAAGATATGTTAGTCATTTCCATAAATTAATTGAATCACTATAAATCCATATTTAAATAATATATACTTCCAAAATATAATTCAAACTTTAATCCTCAAATAAAATTCCATAATGTTCTATTTACTTTAATCATACAAGGTTACCAAAACAGAAAACATCTTCGGAAATAACATTAATCACCTAATCACCCAATCAATTTTCAGTACCATGTCTATATCTATGGTAAAAAATATATACCCAAAATAAAATTAATAAATATATATCACATATAAAAAAATAAATGTAATAATAACCAATACATCATGCAGACCATTGGGAGGTGTTGTACCCTTGTCGCCCTTGGATTTTGGGTTTAGGCATCACAAACTTTCTAGATGAGACAGTTTGTCACCGAGCTTATGAGTTATCCTTTTTCTAAAACAATATTAATATAATTATTATAACTTTACCAAAAATGTGATAAGAATCCTAAAAAAACCTTAATCATCAAATATCATATAAAACCTAAAGGTTATAAATACCTTTAAGTATATATCCAAAAATTTAAAAAAGCATTATCCCTTAGAAAACATTTTCACAAGTTAAACTTAAGGGTTACATATACCTTAAACATATATTAGAACTCAATAAATGTCTCCTAAAATACTCCCATAATATAAAACATCAAAAGAGTGTTAATGAATTTAAAATCATGATTATAATTATATCTACCACTACATCATAGCTCTTAAAACCCTATATTTAGACATCTTAATCAATCACCATTATTCTTAACCAATTAACCATGATTTTCAACTCATTCTTTAAAAATTCATTCCTATAAAAAATATGGATCATGTACTAAGATGACACAATTTAAAAAAAATAATCCAATATATAATCCATACCATTCAAATTTCATTTCCTATTTTTTCATCTCCAACTATAATGGTATT
The DNA here is from genome assembly GCA_963277665.1 of Viscum album. Classification (NCBI taxonomy): domain Eukaryota; kingdom Viridiplantae; phylum Streptophyta; class Magnoliopsida; order Santalales; family Viscaceae; genus Viscum; species Viscum album. The sequence continues at coordinate 1,759,640,618 of OY728150.1, forward strand.
AGGAATTTATAGAAATTTATCAAAATGGTCTTGATAATCTGATTCTTACGCTCCCCTCTTGGAAATAAATTTTCATAATTCCCATACTCCCCACATTTAATTTATGCCTTGGGAATAATTTTATTTCCCTTTCATGGAATTAACTAAACAATTTATTTTTATATGGAAGATTATTAATTTTTTCCTCCTTTAACACATATAAAACATCTTCCCATTTTATTATGAAATTTTCTTGTATGTTTCTTCCCACATTATTGACACATAGACTATTGAATATTTTTAACTTTATGATATTTATCACCTGAACTTCCATGGAGCTTCATTTTTATGTTATTTTATGTGTGATGATATTCACCTTGGTTTAAGTTTTTAATCATAACTCACGATAAGTTGTTAAAAATAACCACAATAGTTTTCACTGCAGCTTCAATTCAATTTAGTTTCTAATTCAGAAAACCACAAAATTTTCCTTCATATCGAAAATTAATTTAGTTCTTGTTTGATCCATCCATTAAATAAAACCAAAAAGGCTACTGTGAGTATATCAGTAAAATCATTATAAACCATCGTATGAGGAGGATAAACACTAATATATCCTTAACCATGTAATCTTAAACTCTTTCAATTTATCCCAAATAACTATAATTCTCCCTAACATACTAACCATTATTTTTATAAAGGACTTTATATTATGCTCAAATAACATCCCACCCTATAAATTTATCTAAACCTATCATCTGATAAAAAATTTAAGTACTTAACCTTAAATATTACAAAACCATAAGTTTCTAGTCAATAATATTTTTATATTACTGAGGATATTTATGGTTTATATATTTAGAAAATTAGGTCATAAATCATACATAAAAAACTGATATATTTCAAAGTGGAAACTTACACTCATTATCCATTTTTCCCATAATATAGAACTTTTAAAAATAAAATGATTTTCTTTTCATTAAAAATATTCATGACTTTAAAATTCACTTCTTCTTTGTTCTTACCCGTAGTTAAAACTTATGAAAAACATTTTAAAATGTGGGATGAGCACTAAAAGCTCAATAAGGGATATAAAAATGAGAAAGATGTTAGTCCAATTAAAACCATAAAAAACCATAAAATGGTTACCATTTTTATAATATTATTTGAGTGTATGAAATAAATCATTTTCACATGATAAACACATAGTACTAGAAATTTAGGCTATATCCACGGTTTCAAGTCGTGGCTATAAGTCCCAAAATCGTGGCTATAGGTTATAGAAATTCCATTCCTCTATGGTCTTTACTACCCAAGATCTTAGTAAACTCTATTATTATCTTCTTTAGTGAGTACGGGAGTTGTTTAAGATGTAATTTTTTAATAATATATCAGGATAACTAATTAGTAATATTCAAAATATATTTCAATCCATACATCATCCAATTTGGTTACTAATAATCATCACATTTTCCATAATATTTATTGTTAACATGATACCTCCTAGTTCCATACATTGACTAAAACCAAAAAACATTGTATGAAAAAAAATAATCATAGTGGGAAACCACATAATCATGAAAATCATTTACATGATGTCTAAATCATGTCACCTTATTTTCAATCTAAGATACCTTATACTTAACCTAGGTTATTTTTGGTCATCATCAATTCAAATCCTTCAAAATTGTTCAAAAATAAAATGTGAATGAACCCATGAATATCCCCTAAGAGTGTTAAACCATGTTTATAGAAAAGGCACACGCACTATGGATCAAAATGATAGTCAAGATATACTCGACCAACTCTTTCTAAGGTTATTACCCCTAGATTCATATGTTCCAAAACCACATCCACTTTTAGTATCCAGATATATATGTATATCTAGGAAAATTATATAATCTATAATTTACTAAAAAATTTGGATGTTATGCTATACATAGACTTACCCTCAAAGTCATTCATAGGGTTATGTTCTCTAACCTAAGTTTTTATAAATATAGTTCTTAAGTTTTATACTAAACTTCATCTAATACCAATTGTAAAGAACCCAACCCTAGTATCACAGAGTCGGGGGTTAATTTATTATATTGGTAATAGATATAAGAAATCACATCCCAAATGAATAAATAGTTTTGTTATAATTGTAAATAATATACATATAAGATTATTATATTAAATTGGAAATATAAAAACATATTATAAGAAACATTCATGCATCCTGGGTATCTTTCACAATATCCTTCTTTATATCCTGGGGAAAGGAAAAATAAAATAAAAAGTGAGCTAAGATTCTCAATAAGGGTATATGTACAACATAAGATATATTGAGTAAATAACAAATAATCAATATGGAAATGTAAGTAACTAAAAACACAATTCATTTAATCATTAACCTGAGCAAGAAAAATAATATGGTAGAAATTAATAACAATCAAATAATTCCATGAAAATAATCACTTGAGATTGAAACCGATCCTTGAATATCAAAACTAATCAAATAAAAACATAGAAATAAAAAACTAATTTCATAATTATGAAATGAATAATGTTTGACATCTTAAACTTACCATTTATGCCTTGTTCTGAGGCATCATAAACATACCATCACGGACTCATGCCTAGACATATTTCATAAATGGGTAAGTCCTCGGCCAAATACCCAATATGTTTTTTTCTAATGATACCTACCAATGCATTGATAGGATATATAATTTCAGTCCCTACAAATCACTTACTAATTCCAATTCATTAATCATATGAATAATAAATATAACTTAATTAGCATGACTTAACAATCAATAGTTTTCCATATTGGAAGAAATATCATATAGGATTTCAATAAATTCCCTGGTAAAAATGATCATAAACCATCCATATAAATATTTAGGATTGTATAATTAGATTATATCCTCATTAAAAAATAATATTCAACAAATTTTTCTGACTTAGATAAAAATAATTTAAAAATATCACTTGAAAATTTATTGAGTAAAAGAAACTTTTCACTTTGAAATCACTTATTTAAAAACTAAAAAAATTAAAAATATTACAAAAAATATTTTATTTGAAAGGAACCTTTGAAACTTATATACGAATATTCAAATAATTATGCAGTCATAATGGTGGGAAATTCTATTTATTTTGTATACATTAAAATAATGATTCTTTTCACATTTTTAGTAAAAGGTCAAAAGTAGATCATTTAGAAAGAAGAATAGGAATATTCCTTTTAAAAAATTGTGTAATAAGTCATGCATGGGTTAAAATTTCTTTAATAAATCATTTTGTAATATTAAAAACTTTCTTTAAAATATTTTAAAGAAAATATGGACATAAAAGAATAAGATGTCTGAGTGAGTATAAAAACATTGTTGGACTTCATTAAAATATTATTTTGGTATCTTGATTACTTAAATAGGGAAAAATGAAATGAAAACTTTTAATTTATATAAATAACTATATTATAAGAAAATATATTGGGTTTAATAAATAAAGATCGAATAAATCCCCCAACAGAGACCTAAACATAAACAATCCTGAATAATTATGAGATTGTGAAATAAACCCTTACCACTTTTCCAACTTTTGAAACATAACACCCATAAAATAAATAACTTCAAATTAAACTTTAAATTCCATTAAAATAATTTTAATCATGATATATAATATAAAATGTGTATTATATACACCACATAAAATAAATATGTGGTGAATATGGTATATGTCTGACAAAATCAAAAGTGAGATGAGAAACCCTTACCTTAGGTAAAACTTCCTACATATGTGTTTGAACTTCCTGTATAATAAATATATAATTATGATAAATCTATTAAATAACCATAATCATATATATATACCCTATATTATTTACTTATAACCTTTTATTAACCATTTATTAATAATTATTTATTCAAATGACTATTCTGAGTGATAACTTATTAATTTTTCATGTTTGTCTTGATTTGGTAATGTTGGTTCTTGAACTTTGATTATGGTTACATAATATAAAATATTTTAATCATGATATAAATATAATATATATTTATTATATATATTTATCATTATCTATAAAATGTAGAGAGAGATAATTGAATTAAATCATTCAGGGAGATGGTAGGTTGTACGTACGCATGACCATTATTTTCACTTTTTGAAGGATGGAAAGAAAAAAAGGTAAATAATTATTCAAATTTAAAAAAGAATTTTTATATCATATATATTTATTAAATCTATCCTTATTATCATCCATGTAAAATGGAAATGAAAAATAGAACACATCGCTTCATGGATGTGGTAGTCCACACATACGTAAGAGCAATGTTATTGTTTTTCGGAATATTGGAAAGTAAGATGGTTTAAATGATATTATAATTATAGATTAATAATTATATTATATATATTAATTATTTATATTTTTATAACCATCTATGAAAAGTGGTGTTGAAATACAAATGACACTACTACATGGTGATGGTAAGTTTTATGTACGTACGAGCAATGTTTTCATTTTTCATAGAATGGAAAAGAAATTTAAAATTTTTATACCATAATCATAATAACACCTAAGTATATTTATGATATTAGAGTTATTATTTAATCATGGGTACAAAAAATTTAGAATAATTTTATGAAAAAATAAATTTGGAAGAGTCGGTAAAGACGATTACCACTTCTTTTGTTGACTTCCTTTGGATTCATTCTTAAGGACCCTTGGAATGATATTTTAATAAGAAAAAACTACTAATTAGAGGATAAGAGAGTTTATAAGATTATTTTTTATGGTTTGGTATAGATATATGGCTCAAATTAGTGTCAATAATTTAGGGAAATGGGAAATCATTTATAAGGGAGGGAAATGTCACACTTAGAATTTCTATTAGATAAAAATATAATTACATCATACTCAAGAAAAATTCATAAAAATGTCTATATGTTATAATAAAAAGAGTCTATGTTCTAAATATCATCATAAAATGAAATTTAGATAGTTTTTGTGTCATTTTAAGCCTTATCTTATGGTTTAACCCATTGGTTAACCAATTTTAATCTTAACCGTCGTAATGACTTTTTAATAATAAAGGGTTATAATTTTAATTATAAAGAAAAAAATTCTCATAAATGACAAAAGTATGAAATTTTAGACCATTTATCATCATACTTATTCTCTTTTAATATTTTTATGATTTATAAATAATTTAATAAAATATTTTTCTCATAAAATAATAATAATTACATTTTAAGAACAATTCACATAATTTGACTTTGAAAACAACATGAAAGTAGTGGAATTTGAATCCAAACCTTTAAAAATATCTAATATGATTTTTTATCTAAGAAATCATGGATAACAACACTTCATCTAAATTTTATTACTTTGAATACATTTAAAATCATTTATTTTTTTATTAATTGAATAATACTATATTGGTGTTGCAGAAGTATTTAAGGTAATTATTAGAAATTAAAATGATAAAATAATTAATTTATCTTTAAAATAAACATTTAAAAATAAAATTACCCTCTTTTTATCCTTATGTAAAAATTTAGAGATATTAAATTCAAGAGAATAGTATTTTGTATTTATTAATTCCTTAAATTAATATAAAGTTTATAACAAAATAATAATGGCACCAAGTTTCCATATATTCAACAATTCTATGTAAATGTTCAAAATACAACCATAAAATAGGATAATGTCAAGTGTTTGGTTGATTTTGAGACCTTATCTCATCGTTTTAACCTTAAATTACCCATTTTATCCTTGTTGAGTAACAAATGTTTACCAATGTTACTATTCATAATGAAAAAAAAGAAGAGGGTGCTATTTACCAAATTTCAACCTCATAATTCAAAATATTTTATCCATTTTTTAAGATTCAAATTATATAATTGGACGAAATCAATTTTAATATAAATGCGTATATGGAAACGATAAATAGTTTTTATAAAAATGTGTTTTGAAGCATAAAAATAACTTACATCAAAATAATGAATATTTATTTTTATAATGTAATTAATTATATTTTTTTAACACCATCTAATTTTAAAATAATGGAATTATGTTCGATACCATATCTGACGCGCAAAACTGAGCTTAAATGAATCAAAAAATATTATTATTTATATATAACCATTATAATATAGCTGTTAATTTGGTGGTTATGATTAGGGTTAACTAATTTATGAAATATATATAAATTTCATACTTTAAAAATTTTTTTATTGATATATTCTTATTATATAGTCACTCAAATTTTTAGTAAATTCATTTAATTCTTCAAATATACATTTTCTTCAATAATGAATTTTATTTCTTTTTGTGCACATATATTATAATTAATTTCAATAATATTGAGAAATTTTATTTTACAAATTTAAAATAAATTTTTAAATCATCATATCAAAATTAACTTAGGCTGAATGTTTGGGATTTTTTTTGAAATTATTTATTTTTTAGTGAATAGTAAAAATTATCAACTTTTCAAATACTACCATTTATTTCCATTAAATTATATAATTTAAAAGTCCCAATATATTTTTAAAGTTAAATATGAATCATTTTATTTATAATAATCTAATTAATTTCATTTTAATCAGTAATTTTTATGATTTAGGTATAATTTTATTTTTATGCTTAAAAACTCAGTTTTCTGAAAACTGTTTATGTGCATAAAGTTTATCCATTTTAATTAATTAAAATAACCTAGAATAAGGAAATATTTAAATTAAATTTATATATTATGTATCTATTTATATTAATTTTAATTAATATAATTATAATTTCTAGTCATATAGTTAATATAAGATCTTATATTGGTGGGAAAAAAGCATTTTTCAGAAGAATCACTTTTCGTAGCAGTTTGTGTGTTTGATTTTAATTTAAATTCTTCCACTCATGTGAATTTAATTTTATAAATTGTATACCATGTTTTTAATCGTGAGTTCAGTTTTTTTTAAATAGGTTCCTTTTATTTATATTCATTATGAATAGTAAACATAGTAAATTTTGTCACCACGGTAAAGGTAAAATGAAATAATTAAGGGTAAATATAATTTGATAATGACTAAAAAGTAACCATAAACTTGTTTTAATTTTATTGGATGACTAAATTCCATCCATAATCCTTTAATATTATAATATATGACCTTTTTTCCATATAGCCATGATTGTAACCTTTATAATAGTTTATGTAAATAAACGACAAAAGTGTCATTTTCTTTGTTTAATTATCTTGAAATTTTGGAAGTTGAGAAAAAAAGTAGTTATGTTTGGTTATAAATGGATATTTTAATTATAAATAATATTTTTAATATTTTAATTTATTTATAAATTTTAATGATGAAATAATTACCTTAAATGTTTACACAATGATAATACGATAATTATTTAATTTAAAGAAAAATAAAATAAATGATTTTAACAATATTTAAAGTAATATAATTTGAATAAATTATTAGGTTAAAAAAATTACATAATTATAACATTTTAGGGTTGTTTTAAAGGTATATATTCAAATTAAACCTTTTTCTTGATTTTTTAAAGTCAAATTAAATGAATAGTATCAAAATTGACATTAATTATATTTTATAATAAATAATGTTTATTAAATGATTTAAAATTCTTAAAAAAATATTATCTTTTTAAAGGTAAATTTTATAGGATTTATATTATCAATCATGGTCTATATGTGGAATTTTTTTTTCTTTTATTATAACTTTATTAATCCCTAAAGAGTAAAAATATTAATACCGCGATAATTATCAAAATAGGTTAACACAGTTTAAAGAAAAAAATTTGAGGGTAAAGACAACACATAAAATTTTACCATTTTTATTTTATGGGATTATTTTGAAACACCATAATATTATCTTATAATATTACCAATTTTTATTCATTTAAATATGGAAATTAATTTATATTAATTTAATACTTTAAGAAATTCCTTGAGTGCCCCTCCCCTCACTAATAAAAGGGTACTTCTTCTACGCTTTTATTCATATTTTAAAAGATTTTTTTTCAATACATAAAAAATACCATTATTATATCCTTACCCATTTCCTAGAGGCTATTGTTTATCATAAAAACAACCTTGGAGTGATTTTAGTGTAAACATTAAGGGGTTTTCTAAATAAGTAGTATAGATATTAATCAAGTGTTTTCATTTTATTTTTTCTTCTACCACATTAAGAACTTCTTAAAACATTCTTAAATAATAACACTAGTATCTTCTATATACTTGATGTTTTTTATGTTTATTTAATTACCTATATGTATCTCATTTTCTATCAAATGGGAAATGAAATCATTGTTCGTGTGTATGGAAGACTACCGCCTCACGAACTGATGTAATTCATTTTCCATCACCACCTATCAATGATGGTTATAATTATGGAATTAATTTTTATATATTAAATTTATGACATATTTATCATTTTTTATAAGTAATATATCATCTATTTTCTAAACTTTTCATTTATTAGAAAACGATAATGCCGCTTATGCATACGTGTGGACTACCGCCCCCACAGAGAGATGTGATTTTTTTATCACCACATCACATGGATGGTATATATAAGTATATTTAAAGAAATAATATTATATTTATTGTATTATGGTCACTATTTTAATATAAAATACTACTTACATTATTTCTATAATGATCATTGAAAAATGGAAACGTTGCTCATGTGTACGTAAGGTCTACCGTCTCCATGATTGTAGTGCAGTTCATTTCTCATATCCATATTTCATGATTGGATTTAAAACTATAATTTATGTATAAAAATGATAATTATTTCATGATTATTATTCTATATCTATTTAAATAATTACCTCTTTTACCATAGTCAATCTACCAAAATAATTTTTGACATATGAGTAGAATATCATCAAAACGTTTGACGTAAACTTAATTAATGGTATTAAATAAAATAAATAAAATAATGAACTTTAAAAATGGTTCTTATGAAATAAAATAATTAACATAAGTTTATTATTCATGTATATAAAGAATGTATGAGATGATTCAGAATCAAGGTAGGGGAATTTCTTTTTAAAAATCATCTTTTATAGTTTCCCTACCAACTCATTTTCCTTCCATTTCAATGTTCTTATAAATGTTTCATGAGAATTATTATTTATGAATAAATTATTTCCAAATTTTATTTTTGATCATATTTTACTTTATTTACAATGTTTTTAAAAAAAAATTAAGGTTTTTTATAAGAGTCACTTTACTTCAAAAAAACTCATTTTAAATGTTTTCAAGATATATTTTCAAGATATATTTTCTAAATCATTCTCTTCCATGTACATATTATAAAAATTATTTTATGGATGTTTTTATTTATAAATAAATTAAAAATAAAAGAAATTTATATGCCTCTTTTTAATTTCTTTAAAATTTTTTCAAAAGGAATCTTCTTTGAATTTTATATGGAATGTTTTTACTTTCATTACTAAAGGAAAAATGAATGGTCTATTTTAATGTATATAGCATAAACGATCTTTCCTTCCATAATAATCATTATTTTATGTTTTTATTACTTTATAATATAACATGTTTTCCCCAAATAAAAAAAATATTTCGCTTCATTCTTGGTATTTTAGTTTTGAAAATTGATTTTTAAAAGAAACAGTATTTCAATATTCAAAAATGTTTTACATATGGGTTCATAAGATTTTTCCCAAGACATTGTGATGAAAAGGTGTAAAAAAAATATTTTATTCATGATATTTTAATTGATAATTCTATATCATAAATAGTCAATCATGATACAACTTATACAATACTTTGATCCTCATTATAGTTTATGAAGACTGGTGACCCAATATAGCTTATATGAAGGGTGAGCCCCATTATAGCTCTCCAATTCATTAGGTAATGTTCCTTGTATTTATAGGGAAGAATTTGGGAGTTAACCAGTGTTTTTTCTCTTAGGTATTTTACTAGTATCTTTTTATTTACGAAATGGATTGTGAATATAATTTTATAAGTTTCCAAAAATAGTTTTTAATTTCTTGTAATGTATTTTAATGTTCTTATTTTAGAAAAAGATGTGTCACTACTATAATTTGGACCTACATCCACAGATCTATAGCCACAGACAATACAAACTGTGGCTATAGATCACTTTTAGCCATGCCTGTTTTTCTATCTATAGAATTAGATCCCTACGTGATCCCTTTCCTCCCCCCGTCCTCACGAGTTTCCGATCCCCACTGCCCCATAATCCTACTCCCTCCCATGATCCTCCTCCTCTCCCGACATCTCCGACGCGACCACCCCACCTTCCCGCGACCCTCCTTCTATGACACAGCTCTGACATAGTTCTTACGCGACCACCTCCACCCCCCCGCGATCCTCCTCCTCTCCTGACATCTCAATGACCATCCCACCTCCCCGCGACCCTCCTTCTACGATGAGGCTCCATCACGGTTCCGACGCGGTCACCTCACCTCCTGGGATCTTCCTCCTTCGACACGGCCACCCCAACTCCCGGGATCCTCATCATACACAAGGTCAGCCCAGGAAACGCCATTTCCCAAGGTAGGTACTGAAATTGTTTCCATTTCATTTAGTTAGAAAATTAACATGAATAGTCTGGATTTCAAATGAATCAAAGAGGTTTTACATGGGAGTCTTGACAATCAATACCAGGTGATGATCCCCTTCAATAGCAGTAATTTCCTGGACTGGAAACCTCACAGTCATCCCCTTCATTTCTGGGTATCCCCATTTAATATTGCATGTTCAAACCTCTATAATTAGGTTCTTAAGCCAAAAAATCTAAATAGATAAATAAAGAAACTGGGCCAGGTGAAACTAGTGAAGAATCGCGCGAGGAGGAAGTGGTTGCAGTGAAAACGGACGTGATGTATATGAAAACCCTAGAAAGAGCGATGGTGAGGAAAAGGTGTGGCAGGGGCCAAACATGTTGCAGGCAGTGACCTGGATGAACATCATGTTACTCTCAGATGAAATCCTGGAATTGAAAATGTCTATGGCAGTGTGGTCGGGGTTGTCGAGATCGTAGAGAGGATGGGGGGCGTGCAAAGATGGAGATGAAGCAGGCATAAAAAAGGAGTGGCTGGTCGCCCCCATCGTGCTTGTTTCCCTAACCCAGGAGCTTGCAGGGCTTGACCTAGGGCAGGACCTGATCATACATGGGATCGATCTATGAATAAGTTACATTTATCTAGTGTTTATTTAATTGGTACCCTATCTAGGTATAATCCCACACTTAGAAAAGTTTCTAGGTATGGTTGACAGTGGGGATTAAAATCTAGAATACCCAAAAATTGAAATAGACATCCTAAAATCAATTCCCATTCCTGATATTCAAAAAAATTGTTTAGAGGATCCCTCAATTGGTTTGTTGGTTTGAAGGTGGGGTGACATCAATTACTAGAAAGAAAACATGTTAGTTCATTTTCACTTCATCACTTGATTCCTAATCCCTCACATTTACTTTAGGAATATGAGAATAAACCTTGGGTTTATATCAGCATCCCTCGATGAGGATCATAAGATTTTTTATGATAGGATTTATATGATCGATGAATCGGATATGTCCACATTCTCAAAGTTTACCTTAGGGTAATTAAATGCTTTGGAGTTTAACTTGTTATTAAGATCCAACCAGGAGGATGATGAGTGGGTGAGCAAAGTATTGTCTAAATGAATCCAAATTAAGTTGAAAATAAATTTCTAGAGGTTTTGTGGTTAGGGCAAACCAACTGAAATTAATATCCATAGAAAATTAATTTAGATACCCTCACCATGTATGTGTTGTGAGAGGCTAAAATATGAGTTAGTCTAGAACATATTTTTTGATGTAGAATGGTCCCTCTTTGCTTGGGACCTTGTTGGGAAACTTATGGGATTTCAATTTTAGGGGGGGGGGATACATCTCTGACTTTTTGTGTACATTATTTAAAAGTGTTGAGAAACATTCATATATGGTTTACCTTCATGTAATAGTGTTTTTAGTGGTGTTTTGGGTGGTTTAGGAGACAAGGAACAAGGGTCGTGAAGGAAAGAATAGCTCCCTATATTCATTCATGTTCATGTACTCACTCTCATGGAAAAACTAGGTTCCCTTATTCCTATTGAAAAGATAATGGCTACTAGTAAGTGGATCCTCCATTGGGATGTGATTACAAATGATAGAGCTCCTCTAGGGTGGTCGATCAAGTGGATACCCCCCAATGTTGGACTAAATCATAATGTGAATGGGTCATGTAAATAGGGAGTTATAATGAGGGATTGTTCATGATTCTAGGGGATCTATGGTTATCAAATATAGTTTCTTTTATAGTTTAGATAATTCTATCTGGGTGGAGAAAAGATCATTACTCAGCGGCCTTTAAATTTTCATGATAGATAACCTCAATATTTTTATGGTTGATTAGAACTCCAAGATTCTTTTAAGACTCCTACATGATGATACAAGTTCTCCTTGGTATTCAGTTTAGAATATTAGGAAGTTTAGGCCCCCCATCGATCAAGGCACAAATATCATTCATACTTAGGGGGAGGGGAACTTTTCTGCATAAAATTTATCCAGTAAAGAGATACCTTTTGAGATTCTTGTTATCTATCACATTACCGGGGATCTTCCACATTACTATGAAATTATTGTTTGTGGTGAAACCATCATTATTCACCACTTTAGACTCCCAAAGTGCAAAGTGATCAATAATATCCCAACTATTACATCAATCAAGGAAGTTCTTTTGGGGATAACATTAATGGAGGAGAATGATCTGAATAATCAAGATATTTATGAATAAAACAATTTCCATAACTTGTACAATGAAAATACTAAATTCAATGGGTTGGATAATCAATTACCCAATCAAATACATGGTCTAAATCCTAACCATATGGAAAATTTTCCAAACCATGGCCAATTTTAATCCCAATCATCTCAACATTGAATCCAATATTTTCTATATAAATTATTAAAATAATTTTTAAAAAAAATATTGAAAATGAATTATCAATTTTCATCACTGAGATTAGATATATAAAACATTGAAATGGTTATAGAATTCATTCCCACTCACGTATACCCTTCCTCAATATCTTATAAGAATCTTGTTAGACACAAACCTCTCATGAATAATTCAATGTAGTTACTATTCCCAAGAGTGGGAAAACTATTTTAGAACCTAAACCATTGATTCCTAAACAATTAGAGTCTTAAAAATCATAGAAAAAAACTGAATAACCAACATTATAAAATGAAAAATCAGAGGTGGATAATGAGTGAATTGATTAGGGAATGTTTAAATTCAACCATAAGAACATGTGGAAATTGTTGATGGGTGTTAAAATCTAGAGAAAACCGATTTTCTATATTCAAACAAGATAAATTTTACATCCTGGAATGATTTTACTAAATATTATTGTATTATTTATGGGAGATTGTCAAGAAAATATACGAGATTGAAGAGTTTAGATATAGACATAACAACCCTCATAGATAGACACATGTAACCCATCCAATGAATAATGAGATTGATCTTTCTTATCGATACTGAAATAATACGTGGAATATGGACTTGATGTGGCATTAGATAAATAACCCCATACCCACTTATAAATAGATTGATCTCAAACAAAATTATAATATATGATAATGGTTTTTGATTAGTTAATTGTTTTATTTGGTGATGGTGTTTAGACTACTGATATCTTCATCATCGATGAACAGGGCTGGCCCAAGGGAGAGCCCCACGAGCCCCTGGGCTAGGGCAACCAGTGGGAAGGGTAAACCTACTGCCTTCTCTCTCCCTCATTTATCTGCTACTATATCACAGTTCCTCGACCCCAAGCATCAGCGCAACCTCGGTTGGATTATTTAGAACCAGCATGCGGTGGTGCGTAATCCCAAGGTGGCTTGCGGCTTGGGGCATATTGTGGTGTTCTTAAGTCAGTTATTAGTGTTTGGCTAGTTGAATGTCTGCAGAGGCTCCCAAGGCGGTGCTCCATCCGTGGAAGGTTTCCATTCGACAGAAACCTTGGATAAATCAGGTTAGAAATTTTATATTTACTATTATTATCACTGACCTTAATACTAATCATCGATATTTTGCGGATGCCATTGCAGGGAATCATGAAGTTAAAGCTCAAGGAGACTTGACGGATTCGGCGCACATCAAACTAAAGATATATCATCACAGTGGTCACGCTGTGGTCTCCTTCTTGAAAGAAGAGGTACGGTCACATTCTTCTGATCTACGTTTTATGCTTGTTGGGAAATTTTGAAAGCGTATATCCTCCCTCTTCTTCCTTAGAAAGACCCTTGAAGCTATCAGATATGTGTATTTCCATGTGCGGATTCTTAATTCTACTCATGTGGTTTTCAGATTCACGATTGAAAATGACAATTATAGGCTTTGGAAAAGAGGTTTCTGGTCCTTGGGTGGTTGTTCCATGAAGTTATTGAAATCGTCCACAGATTCCAACACTTATTTTGAACCTCCCATTTCCCCTATTTGGCTGGGATACCCTGGGTTGCCGAAGCGTTTTTTCAAGCAGAACACTCTCTTTCCAATTTATAGTTTAATTCGTCAACCTCGCAAATTAGATTCTTCTAATAAAAATCTTTCTCGACCTTTGGTAGCTAGAGTCCATGCAGAAACTGATATATCACAACCTTTACCTCCCCACATTTGGATTCAAAATAGTGGTTCTGAATTTTTGAAGGATGTTGTTTTCAAAAAACATCCAGCTTACTACATAAATGCTTTAGAATTGGTCATTCCACAAAGGATTGTTGAAATAGATTATTTTCTTCACATCCTACTACATATTACAATTCAATTTGGGTAAAAAATAGAAGTATAAGGGGATGGCAGTTGTTTCCTCCGATAGTCCTGGAGATTCAGTTTTTAAGGATGCTAATCAGAATATGGATGAACCCTCTAAAACCTAGCTATCTCTTGTTATCTTCACTGGATTTGTGGATTTGGTTCAGAAAGTTCAGTCCATCAATGAGGAAAAAGAGAATACTTACAAGCATGATCCTTTTGCTTCCGAAATCACAAGTGATGCCCAACCATTGCAAGAAGAGGATAACAACGCTCACTCTATCTCCAGTGAATCATTGTAAGATAATTATGAGCAAGCTTTTCAAATTGAGGATGATTATTTGAAGTTGAGTGCAAGAAAAGGTAAGAAAGCAATGGTTTATTCAGATAAAATCATTACTCCTAACCCCATGAATACTCGAAAACATAGAGATTACTAAAATTGAAAGAACAATTGTCACTAGATCCTTAGATGCCTCTAGGATAAAAAATACAGGCATTCCCCTACAACCCACACCCGATCAGTTTCTTGTTGATCTGAAGGGTAGAAATTGTGATGATGAAGTTGATCCTGTTATGAGGGAATCATATCAGACCAAGGAGGAATTGGGGGAATAATTGGATTCATGGATAATTGAACAAGATACAATGGTTTATTATAGATACAATGCTAGTGAAATTAATGCAGCGACTTAACTTCAAATCAGAAAGAGAATGTTTATTAAGATTCCATGGAAATAATACTTTCTTGCTTTACCATTTACGAAGATGGATTCCTTGGATTTATTTGGTTACTTGGCCTGCAGTTTTTTGATATTTTCCAGGATGTTGTATTTTGTTTATTTCGGTTTTCTGCTGCTGGTTGGTTGCTTGTTTGGTTTTATAGATTATATAGCTCCCTTCAGTTTTTGGAGGTTTAACTTGTGGATGTTGGAATTTTTGACACTCTGTTTTGATCATAGTGATGCACATTTTTCATAATAAGGTGTTGGGATCTTTAATATGGTACCGTTTAATTTCAATGTGTTGAATTTACTTGGACCACTTCTTGAGTTTTCATTCCAGTTTCAGATTACTAACTAGCTAGTAGTGTTCTTGGCAATATTCAGGCCGCAACCTTTCATTCAGGTGTCGTTGGATGCAATGGTTATAAGTAGTGGACTTTTCAACTTTTTTTGTCTGCTCATGATATTATGGACATCGTAGCAGTGTCTTCCTCCTCCTGGGGATTTTGTACCTTTTCTGTTGAACAAAGCCATATACAAAACCATGTATCACTGAACTCTTTCAAGTTCTCTGATGCTTCCAGTTATCAGGTAAGTAAAATCAGGTAATTATCCTTTTTTTAAGATTTTTAGATACAATATAATTATTATTTTTCCCTTTTAACTACATCAAAGGGAATCATTTTGATTGACCGGCTTGGGAAACAATTTTTTCTGGGTCGACACTGTCGATGAAGTTGGTAAAATAGAGATGTGTAGTTCTCATTTCTTTCCAGAAGTATCAAGTGTTCTCAATTCTGATATCCTAGTACTGTTTTCTATCCCCATCTCTAAAAGAGGCAATGATATTGCTGGAGTTACAAAATTAAGGAGACATCCAGGGGAATCCATTTTCAAGTTGAACGGGAATAACAGGGATGCCGTTAAAGAAGAGATTTTCTCACAGTGGGCAGATTTTCTTTGTAAGTATTAGGTGGTGAATGCATCTATGGAAAGAATCCTCTTCAAGAGTTAGGTATGGCTGCAGTTGAAATTGAGAGTTATATGACTGTATTTATGTAAAATTTTATTTTCTTGATATATATGAATCGAGTTTATGTTAAGATATAATACAACTTAAAATAATAATAAAATACAGCTTAAAATTATTTACATTAATAGGAGATACATTCCCCCCATCAAAATCCATTGATTTAAATGAATTTGTATTTTCATCTCTCTAGTTTGATTTTCATGAAATCAGATTATTTCCATACTGTGTTTTTAAAACCACATAACTCGGCATGTATAGGTGCACAAACCCTGATTTATCACCCGAACACACATGTTTTGTGTGAAAGGGGACAGGGGTGTGCAGGGGGGGGGGGTGCAAGGGATTTTTAAGAGGGGTGCAAGGGGGGGGGGGGGGTCCAGTAGGGGGGTGTGTGCAATGGGACATGGGGGTTGCAAGTGGGGCTGTGTAGGGGGGTGTATGGGTGTACAGGGGGGAGACAGGGGAGGGTGGAATGGGCAGGGGGACTGGAAGGGGGAATTTGCAGGGGCAGGGGGGACTGGCAGGGGTGGGGGGGATGGCAGGGGGATTGGAGGGGGGAATGGGCAGGGGCAGGGGGTGCATGGGGAAGGAAGGGCCATGGTGGGGGTGGAGGGGGTCAAAAATCCTATAAAGATGAATGTGAAAAAATCAATAAAGAATCAGCATTTATATTATTATTGATTACACCAGAAAAAATATAATTGTGTTGACACAAGTGAGAATATTTAGAAGAGAAAGAGATTTTTGGTTCTGCAATAGCAAAAAGAATAGGGTGATGCGTGTTAAATATTCTTTTCAAAACATTGAGGGTGTCGGAGTTGGAAATACCATGGAAATTCCAAAAAAGGATCTTCATTTAAACCTGTGTTTGGAGTTAGAACTCCCTTTTTTCTTTTTTCCAGATCCTTTATTTCTACTAGGCCTTCTAACCTCTTGAGTATTAGTGGTCTTTTATTGTTCTTTGTGAGAAATGACATTGTTCTTATTTGTGGGTTCTTTTATTTGTGTAATCATATCTGAATCTGTGGTATCCCTTGAGCCTGGCGATAGGTCATTGATACTTTGAGATACCAGGATTTCAGACATTGCAGGACAGTCTGCATTTAATAAAGTAAGGGGATTGGAATTACCTTGAGCCTTTGTATCCACTGTTGATAGCGTCTTGAAAAAGTTAGATGAGAGTCTTTGTTTCTGTTCTAGGGTGTTCTTATTTTCTTGTATATGGATCAGTTCCAGCACAACAGGTAGACTATCATGTAGAACAAGTTCTAATGGCATGTTAACATATGCAGCAAAATCAGTACATAGGGTCTGTGTCTTGGGTTGAATAGCCATGTTGAGAGAGACAGTGTGAGCAGAGGGAGTTGAAAAATCACGCATTTTGGTTTCATTACTCTTTTTGATAGTGGTAGCACTTGGAGTTAAAACCGGGTTCCTGTTTCTAGTGTTTTTTGCAGCATTAAGGGTTGGGTCAGTGGTGTTCAGATCACATAAGTGTAATGAAGCAGAATCATTAGAGAAAACATTAGTGCATGACTCTGTTGAAAACTTAGAACTAAGCATTAAATTGCTGACGTTTTGACCATAGAGAATATTTTCAGACTTCATACAATAATCTCCACCAGTAATAGTGGGGGGAGTAGGCATACCTGGGACAGGTGGATCCAAAGTAGACTGTTGTTTGAAAGAGATCAGATGACTCTGCTTCTGCTCCTGGGGGTCTTTAAAAATCTACATATGTTTGGGTACTAGAACAGAAGGTGTATTGTTATGTAGGATAGGTTCCATGTTCATTATCATGTCTACTTTAGTGTAGGATTTTTCCTGCTTAGTGGATAGCCTAATAGTGTCTAAGACCAGATTTTTAATTTCAATTAAGAGGCTTTGATCATTAATCAAATTTTCTTGTTCTTCAACATCATCTTCCCAACTAAGAACAATTTCTAGTCCCAATTTCTCGCTTTTAAGTGATGATGGAGGTTTACTTTATTCTCATATTTTGGTGATTTTTGATTTTTGAATAGGAAATTGAAGGTGATGTTTGAAAAATAAAGATCTTTATTAATGATCATGTTATTTAGTATTGGGATATATATATCAATATGAATATTATTTGTTCATTGTTGGTTATGGATTCTTGTATCATTTATCATGTACAATTGACACACTGATCACATATATATAAGAAGCTATTATATCTCATTTCCTTTACCACTATTTTCTTATAGGTGGTTTCTTATGATTAGATCAGTTCTATCCACCACCATCAAAGACAATGAGTTCAAGATTTGGGTAAGGTTTATTCTGTTTATATTCTTTATCCCAATTTTAATTAGGACTTTTTTGATTTTTGGGTTCCTTATATTTTTGTTGTGTGTTTTGGATTTCGTTGAGGTGGATTCGAGTCACCGTTGAAGAAGGCTTACATGTGTATGCATAGGTAGGCATATGCATATATAAGTTCCCCCTTTATATATATTCACTCATGGTAGTATGAATATATATATTGGGGCTAGGTGTGCTTATATATAGATATGAAAAATGCATACACGTGTAAGTGTAAAAGGGTATATGAAAGTCTAAACATATATCTAAGGACCCCCTTGTGCATATTTGTACATGAAAATATGTATTCATATTTGGCCATGCAAATATGTATTCAGTCCCCCCTGCCCCTGCAAATTCCCCCTTCCAGTCCCCCCTGCCCATTCCACCCTCCCCTACCTCCCCCCCTGCACACCCATCCACCCCCCTGCACCCTCTTAAACATCCCTTGCACCCCCTTGCACACCCCTGTCCCCTTGAACACACAACATGTGTGTTTGGGTGTGAAATCGGGGTTTGTACACCTATACATGCCAAGTTATGTGGTTTGAAAAACACAGTATAGAAATAATCCGATTTCATGAAAATCACACTAGAGAGATGAAAATACAAATTCATTTAAATCAATGGATTTTGATGGGGGAATGTCTATCATTTTAAAGTAAATAATTTTAAGATGTATTTTATTATTATTTTCAGTTGTATTACATATTAACATAATCTTGGATCACATATATCTAGAAAATAAAATTTGACATAAATCTAGTCATATAACTCTTGATTTAAACTGCAGCCATACCTATCTCTTGAAGAGGATTCTTTCCACAACTGCATTCACCACCTAATGCTTACAAAGAAAATCTGCCAACTATGAGCAAATCTCTTCTTTAATGGCATCCCTATTATTCCTGTTCAACTTGAAAATGGCTGACCCTGGATGTCTCCTTAATTCTGAAACTCCAGCAATATCATTGCCTCTTTTAGAGATGGGGATAGAAAACAATACTAGGATATCTGAATTGAGAACACTTGATACTTCTAGAAAGAAATGAGAACTTCACATCTCTATTTACCAACTTCATCGACAGTGTCGTCCCAGAAAAAACTGTTGCCTAATCCGATCAATCAAATGATGCCCTTTGACATAGTTAAAAGGAAAAACAATAATTATATTGTATCTACAAATCTTAAAAAAAGAAGGATAATTACCTGATTTTACTAACCTGATAACTGGCATCATCAGAGAACTTGAAAGAGTTCAGTGATACATGGTTCTGGATATGGCTTTGTTCATCACAAAAAGAACAAAATCCCCAGGAGGAGGGAGACACTGCTACGATGTCCATAAGATCCTGAGTAGACAAAAAACGCTGAACAGTTCACTACTTATAACAGTTGCATCCAACGACACCTGAATGAAAGGATGAGACCTCAATATTGCCAAGAACACTACTAGCTAGTTTGTAATCTGAAACTGGAATGCAAACTCATCAAGTGGTCCAAGGAAATTCAACGCATTGAAATTAAATGGAACCATATTAAAGATCCCAACACCTTATTATGAAAAATCTGCATCACTATGATCAAAAAAGAGTGTGAAAAAATCCAACAGCCACAAGTGAAACCTCCAAAAACTACAGGGAGCTATATAATCTAAAAAACCAAACAAGAAACCATCCAGCAGCAGAAAACAGAAATGAACAGAAGAAAACATCCTGGAAAATATCTAAAAACTGCAGGCAAAGTAACCAAATAAATTCAAGGAATCCATCTTCATAAAGGGTAAAGAAAGAAAGTATTATTTCCATGGAATCCTAATAAACATTATCTTTCTGATTTGAAGGTAAGTTGCTGTAGTAATTTCACCAGAATTTTATCTATAATAAACCATTGTATCTTGTTCAATTATCCATGAATCCAATTATTCCCCCAATTACTCCTTGATCTGATATGATTCCCTCACAACAGGATCAACTTCATCGTCACAATTTCTACCCTCCAGATCAACAAGAAACTGATCCGGAGTGGGTTGTGGGGAATTCCTATATTTTTTTATCCCAGAGGCTTCTAAAGATCTAGTGATAATTGTTCTTTCAATGTTAGAAATCTCTATGTTTTCGAGTATTCATGGGGTTAGGAGTAATGAAGTTATCTGAATCAACCATTACTTTCTTACCTTTTCTTGCACTCGACTTCAAATAATCGTCCTCAATTTGAAAAGATTTCTCATAATTATCTTACAATGATTCACCGGAGACAGAGTGGGCGTTTTTATCCTCTTCTTCCGATGGTTGTGCATCACTTGTGATTTTAGAAGCAAAAGGCTCAGGCTTGTAAGTATTTGATTTGTCCTCATTGATGGACTGAACTTTCTGAACCACGTCCACAAATCCAGTGAAGATAATAGGAGATAGCTAAACTTTAGAGGGTTCATCCATATTCTGATTATCATCCTTAACAACAGAATCTCCAGGACTATCGGAGGAAACAACTGCCATCCCCTTATACTTCCCTTTTTTTTACACAAATTGAATTATAATATGTAGGAGGATGTGAAGAAAATAATTTGTTTCAACAATCATTTGTGGAATGACCAATTCTAAAGCATTTATGTAGTAAGATGGATATTTTTCGAAAACAACATCCTTCAAAAATCTAGAACCACTATTTGGAATCCAAATGTGGGGAGGTAAAGGTTGTGATATATCAGTTTCATCATGGAATCTAGATACCAAAGGCCGAGAAAGATTTTTAGTAGAAGAATATAATTTGAGAGGTTGATGAATTAAACTAGAAATCGGAAAGAGAGAGTCCTTCTTGAAAAAACGCAATGGCAACCCAGGGTATCCCAGCCAAATAGGGGAAATGGCAGGTTCAAAATCAGTGTTGGAATCTGTAGATGATTTCAATACCTTCATGGAAAAACCACCCAAGGACAAGAAACCTCTTTTCCAAAGCCTATAATTGTCATTTTTAATCGTGAATATGAAAACCACATGAGTCGAATTAACAAGCCGCACATGGAAAAACACAAATTTGATAGCTTCAAGGGTCTTTCTAAGGAAGAAGAGGGAGGGTATGTGATTTCAAAATTTCCCAACAAGAATGAAACATAGATCAGAAGAATATGACCGTACCTATTCTTTCAAGAAGGAGACAACAGCGTGACCACTATGATGATATATCTTTGGTTTGATGTGCGCCAAATCCGTCAAGTCTCCTTGAGCTTGAACTTCTTGATTCCTTGTAATGACATCTGAAAAAGATAGATGATCAATATTAAGGTTAGTGATAATAATAGTAAATATAAAATTTCTAACCTGATTTATCCAAGTTTACATCGGATGGCAACCTACCTTGGATGGAGCACCGCCTTGGGGCCCTGCACAGATATTCAACTAGCCAAACACCAATAATCGACTTAAGAACACCACAATATTTCCCAAGCCGCAAGCCACCATGAGATTACGCACCACTGCACACTGGTTCTAAAGAAGCCAACCGAGGCTGTGCTGAGGAGTGGGGTCAAGGAACTGTGATATAGTAGCAGATAAATGAGGGAGAGAGAAGGCGGAAGGTTTACCCCTCCCACTGGTTTCCCTAGCCCTTGGGCTCGCGGGGCTCCCCCTTGGGCCATCCCTGTTCATTGATGATGAAGAGATCAATAGTCTAAACACCATCACCAAATAAAAAAATTAACTAATCAAAAACTTTTATGATATATTATAATTTTGTTTTAGATCAATCTATTTATAAGTGGGTATGGGGTTATTTATCTAATGGACACATCAAGTCCATCTTCCACGTATTATTTCAGTATCGATAAGAAAGATCAATCTCATTATTCATTGGATGGGTTACATGTGTCTATCTTTGAGGGTTGTTATGTATTTATCTAAACTCTTCAATTTCCTATATTTTCTTGAAAATATCCCATAAATAATACAATAATATTTAGGAAAATCATTCCAAGATGTCAAATTTATCTCGTTTGAATATAGAAAATTGGGTTTCTCCAGATTTTAACACCCATCAACAATTTCCACATGTTCATCTGGTTGAATTTCAACATTCCCTAACTAATTCACTCATTATCCAGCTCTGATTTTTCAGTTTCTAATTTTGGTTATTCAGTTTTTCCTATTATTTTTAAGACTCTAATTCTTTAGTAATCAATGGTTTAGGTTTTAAAATAGTTTTCCCACTCTTGGGAATATTAACTATATTGAGTTATTCATGAGAGGTTTGTGTCTAACAAGATTCTTCTAAGATATTGAGGAAGGGTATACCTGAGTGGCAATGGATTCTATAATCATTTCAATGTTTTATATATCTAATATCAATGATGAAAATTGATAATTCATTTTCAATATTTTTTTTAAAAAATTATTCTAATAATTTATATAGAAAAGATTGGATTCGATGTTGAGATGGTTGGGATTCAAATTGGTCATGGGTTGGAAAATTTTCTAGATGGTTAGGATTTAAACCATGTATTTGATTGGGTAATTGATTATCCAACCAATTGAATTTAGTATTTTCATTGTACAAGTGATGAAAATTGTTTTATTCATAAATATCTTGATTATTCAGATCATTCTCCTCCATTAATGTTATCCCTAGAAGAACTTCCTTGATTGATGTAATAGTTGGGATATTAATGATCACTCAAGAAGAACCTTTTATTGTAAAATATTTCACTTTGGGAGTCTAAAGTGGTGAATAATGATGGTTTCACCACTAACAATAATTTCATAGTAATGTGGAAGATCCCATGTAATGTGATAGATAACAAGAATCTCATAAGGTTTCTCTTTACTGGATAAATTTTATGCAGAAAAGTTCCCCTCCCCCTAAGTATGAATGATATTTGTGCCTTGATCGATGGGGGACCTAAACTTTCTAATATTATAAACTGGATACTAAGGAGTACTTGCATCATCATGTTGGAGTCTTAAAAGAATATTGGAGTTCTACTCAACCATAAAAATATTGAGGTTATCTATCATCCAAATTTAAAGGCCACTGAGTAAAGATCTTTTCTCCACCCAGATAGAATTACCTAAACCATAAAAGAAACTATATTCGATAACCATAGATCACCTAGAATAATGCACAATCCCTCCTCATAACTCTCTATTTACATGACCCATTCGCATTATGTTTTAGTCCAACATTGGGGGATATCCACTTGATCGACCACCCTAGAGGAGCTCTATCATTTGTAATCACATCCCTAGGGAGGATCCACTTACTAGTAGCCATTCTCTTTCAATAGGAAGAAGGGAACCTAGTTTTTCCATGAGAGAGAGCACATGAGCATGAATGAATATAGGGAGCTATTCTTTCCTTCACGACCCTTGTTCCTCGTCTCCTAAACCACCCAAAACACCACTGAAAACACTATTACATGAAGGTAAACCATATATGAATGTTTCTTAACACTTTTAAATAATTTACACAAAAGGTCAAAGATGTATCCCCCACTAAAATTGAAATCCCATATGTTTCCCAACAAGGTCCCAAGCAAAAAGGGCCCATTCTACATCAAAAAATATGTTCTAGACTAACTCATATTTTAGCCTCTCACAACACATACATAGTGAGGGTATCTAAATTAATTTTCTATAGATATTAATTTCAGTTGGTATTCCCTTACTACAAAACCTCCAGAAATGTATTTTCAACTTAATTGGGATTCATTTAGACAAGACTTTGCTCACCCACTCATAATGCTCTTGGTTGGATCTTAATAACAAGTTAAACTCCAAATCATTTAATTATCCTAAAGTTAACATTGAGAATGTGTACATATCCGGTTCATTGATCATATAAATCCTATCATAAAAAATCTTATGATCCTCATCGAGGGATGCTGATATAAACCCAAGGTTTATTCTCACATTCCTAAAGTAAATGTGAGGGATTGGGAATATAGGGATGAAGTGAAAATGAACTAACATGTTTTCTTTCTAGTAATTGATGTCACCCCACCTGCAAACCAACAAATTAATTGCGGGTTCCTCTAAGATTTTTTTTTGAATATCAGGAATGGGAATTGATTTTAGGATGTCTATTTCAATTTTTGGGTATTCCAGATTTTAATCCCCACTGTCAACCATACCTAGAAACTTTTCTAAGTGTGGGATCAAACCTAGATAGGGTACCAATGAAATCAACAGTAGATAAATGTACCTTATTCATGGATTGATCACATGTATGATCAGGTCCAGCCCTAGGTCAAGCCCCGTAAGCTCCCGGGTTAAGGAAACAAGCAGGGTGGGGGAAACCAGCCACTCCTTTTCTTCTCTTGCTTCATCTGCATCTTTGTGCACCACCCATCCTCCCTACAATCCCGACAACCCCGACCTCACTGCCATAGACATTGTCAATTATAGGATTTCATCTAAGAGTAACATGATGTTCATCCAGGTCACTTCCTGCAACATGTTTGGCCCATGCCACACCTTTTCCTCACACATCGCTCTTTCTACAGCTGTCATATACATCACGTCCATTTTCACTGCAACCACTTTCTCCTTGCGCGATTCTTCACTAGTTTCACCTGGCCCGGTTTCTTTATTTATTTATTTAGATTTTTTGGATTAAGAACCTAATTATAGAGGTTGGAACATGCAATATTAGATGGGGATACCCAGAAATTAAGGGGATGACTGTGAGGTTTCGAGACCAGGAAATTACTGATATTCAAGGGGATCATCACTTGGTCTTGATTGTCAAGATGACCATGTAAAAACCCTTTGATTCATTTAAAATCCAGATTATTCGTGCTAATTTTCTAACTAAATTAAAGGGAAACAATTTCAGGACCTACCTTGGGAAATGGCGTTTCCTGGGCTGGCCTTGTGTATGATGAGGATCCCGGGAGTTTGAGTGGCCGTGTAGAAGGAGGAGGATCCCGGGAGGTGAGGTGACCGTGTTGGAACCATGCTGGAGCCTCATCATAGAAGGAGGGTCGCGGGGAGGTGGGGTGGCCTCAGTGACGTCAGGAGAGGAGGAGGATCGCGGGGGGGGGGGGGGGGGGGGGGGGTGGAGGTGGTAGTGTCAGAATCGTTCCAGAGCTGCGTCGGAGAAGGAGGGTTGCAGGCAGGTGGGGTGGCCGCATCGGAGATTTCAGGAGAGGAGGAGGATCATGGGAGGGAGTAGGATCGTGGGGCAGTGGGGATCAGAAACTCATGTGGATAGGGGGAGGAAAGGGCTCACGTAGGGAGATAATTCTACGGAGAGAAAAACAGGCGTGGGTATAAGTGATCTATAGCCACGGTTTGTATTGTTTGTGGCTATAGATCCGTGGATTTAGGTCCAAATTCTAGTAGTGACATGTCTTTTTCTAAAATAAGAACATTAAAACCCATAACAAGAAATTAAAAACTATTTTTGGAAACTTATAAAATTATATTCACAACTAATTTCGTAAATAAATAGATACTAGTAAAATACCTAAGAGAAAAAACATTGGTTAACTCCCAAATTCTTCCCTATAAATACAAGGAACATTACCTAATGAATTGGAGAGCTATAATGGGGTTCACCCTTCATATAAGCTATATTGGGTCACCAGTCTTCATGAGCTATAATGAGGATAAAAGGATTGTATAAGTTGTATCATGATTTACTATTTATGATCTAGAATTCTCAATTAAAATATCATGATTAAAACATTTTATTTTTACACCTTTTCATCATAATGTCTTGGAAAAAATCTTTTGAACCCATATGTAAAACATGTTTGAATATTGAAATACCATTTCTTTTAAAAACCAATTTTCAAAACTAAAATACCAAGAATGAAGGGAAATATTTTTTTTATTTTGGTAAAACATGAAATATTATAAAGTAATAAAAACATAAAATAATGGTTATTATGGCAGGAAAGACCGTTGATGATGTATACATTAAAATAGACCATTAATTTTTCTTTTAGTAATGAAAGTAAAAACATTCCATATAAAATTCAAAGAAGATTCCTTTTGAAACCCTTTTAAAGAAATTAAAATGAGGCATACAAATTTATTTTATATTTAATTTATTTATATATAAAAACATACATAAAATAATTTTAATAATATTTACATGGAAGAGAATGATTTAGAAAATATATCTTGAAAATATTTAAAATGAGTTTTTTTTAAGTAAAGTGACTCTTATGGAAAACCATAATTTTTTTAAAAACATTGTAAATAAAGTAAAATATGATAAAAAATTAAATTTGGAAATAATTTATTCATAAATAATGTAACGCCCCGACCCCAGCTACCCAGAGTCGGTGCATTACTTCGTAACATTGGCATGATCACAAAAGATCAAGTCTCGAAAGACCGATTAGTTTAGTAGCCTTGGAAACACTAGATACATTCGTAAACGTTACATTACATCATAAAGTGAGAAACTACAATAACAAAGTCTCCATAGTCCACTCTCATATCCTCTTATGACAATCCCTACAGGTCATTCATAAAATACTTCTTCACATCCTGGAAAATATTAAAACATTGAAAGGGGTGAGCTCAGATGCTCAGTAAGGATAACAATATTGCGGAAGCCTTCATAAATAAACATAAACATTTAAGGCAATGTATAACTAAAACAAAAGACTTTTAAACTTGAACATCAACATAATATGGCAAAAGTAAAATGAGATAATGCCATTTACTTCTTCACATGGATATTCTACTGGTCGAATAATCACATGAAATATCATTAACCACTTTCATAATGAGGGAATGTATATTGCCAGACATTCTGAAACACTTTTTCAAGGCCTCGGCCAAGACGTCTAAAATAATTAAGGCCTCGGCCAAAACCATAAATCAAATTGGGAAAGGGCCTCGGCCAATTCCACGTCTAGTTGTCTCATGAGACCTACTGATACAATTTTTTTTAGAAGATAATTATGTTTAAAATTGCTCAAATATACTCCAGTGTTTTTCTGAAAACATTATGCAAGCTTCTGAAAACAAAATAACTAATTCTGAGACTGCTCGACTAATTACAGGCCATGATGGGTCCACGCCCAATCCCTTCCTGTCTACCACACCCGAGAGTCGGGTTTTCTGAAAACATTTTTAAGCTTGCGTTAAGTATGTATACATTTGCACTGGATTTTCATATATTAGAGAGAAATATCTCTTTTTTGAAATCATTTAAAAATCACATAATTATAAAAGAAAACCTTCTGAATAAATGTAAAAGTCAAAGGGGTTTATAAACCGTATAAAATAAAGTTGTGTATAAAATGAAATATGCCTCAATGAAAGGAGATTGAGATGAAGTCCTTACAAAGATCATTTTTGAAATAAAATAGATCTATTACGTGTATTCACTATAAGTACACATAAATAAAGTACAAATACAAGATATGACATAATAATATCATGACATAATTTAAAAGTTGGAGATTAACCCAAAAAATGGAAATTGGGTTAAGAAATTCCCTTACAAAGATCATTTTTAAAATAAAATAGATCTATTATGTTTATTAATTATAAGTACACATAAAGAATGTACAAATACAAGATATTACATAATAATATCATGACATAATATTAAAAGTAGGAGATTAACCCAAAGAATGGAAGTTGGGTTAAGAAATTCCCTTACCTCGTGTCTGACTTGACTCAACCGTTCTTTAACCTCCTGAATAATAAACTAGAGTTAATATATAACTTATTAAGAACCATTTTTAATTTCATTATCCTTTTTATATCACTTATTACAATGTTATGAACATTATGTAATTATTTAAGTTAATAACGGTCGTTTTGTCGATCTTTGGTACTTGAGTCAACAATAAACTTCTTATAATTACAATTTGTTTATGTGGTAGAATATCCATTATCTCCAGAATTATATTAATGATTTAGATGTCATATATATCATATATATCCAGTATATACATTCATTTTTAATATTACGTAACATTTAGAGGTAAGAAATGAAATGCACCGTTCATGGAGACGGTAAGCCGTACGTACGCATGAACGCTACTTTCATTTCTATTTCGTATTTAATGGAATGAAATCATAATGATATAAATTTATAATATAATTCCAGTATAATATAGTGTATAATACCATTTACTCCATCCTTTATACATCCCACATATGGCATTAACGATTCAAATCACTTTGAGGGGGCAGTAGTCCGCACTTCCTAAAATGAAATTATCGCGTTTTACCCATAATGGAAATCATAAAGTATTCCATAAATGAGAAATACAGAAGCATAAGTAAAACATAAACATATTATATATCATATATAAATATAGTGACATCTTAATGGCCACCTTTGAAGGTGTTATATGAGTGTTGAACAATCATCGTTTCGTGAGGCAGAAATTCGCCATCCACAGAAACCGTATGTTCTTTAACCATTAGATGTAGGTGTGTGTAAGTGTATCTCTAATCATTCTTATAAAAACATCCTAGTATATTGAGGATAATGGTGTTGTTACAAAAAAAATTAATAAAAAGAGTTAAGGGGTTGTAGAAGAAAAATAAAACAAAACAACATTAGAGAAGACATTACCTCAAAATCGGGTAACTCTTTTTGATTTGAGCCAAAGGCTTCATTGGGAAGAGTTATGCCCAAAGTGAGGCTTCTATGAGTAATAGGGGAAAGTTGGGAGAGTATTTGGGCAGAGTTTGGCCGAGCCAAATGTCTTGAAAGTGTAAATGAGGTGGGAGAGGTGGGGGCCTTTTATAAGTGGAGAGGAGGGGCTCTTTTGGAAAGATTGAAATGTTACATTATTATACAATGATTTTAGGATTTTAAAGGTCCCACACTTATATAATTCGTGGAATAGGTGATAAGGGTTTTAAATATCCTCATCCAATAGGCTTTGGAAAAGTTTAAGCCTTGGATTTTGCATTATCTTTTCATTTTATTTAAATCGTTAAATAATGAGGTCATCGCTGCATCATAATGATGTCATAAATAATTTAATTTATTTAATGTCTAAAAATTATAAAAAAAATACTATGATGTAGGAAATCTTTTTATATTTCTAATGAATATTAATAGTCAAATTTTGGACTTGTGTAACCCCACTTAAAAACTGTTTTAGTAAAACAACTCATGTTTGTGTCAATTTAATTTTAACATTAAATAAATATATATTAATGTCATTTTCCAACTAAAGTGGCTCCATGGGGTCCCCAAGTTGACCCATGGGTTTTCTTGGTCGTCCATGACTCATCCAATAGGATTAGGACAAGTTTCAAGCTCATCTCATATTATTAAAACATTATTTTTTACCTTAAACTACACCAATTACCTCTAATCGCGATTAAGAACTTAAATTTACTATTCACCAAAAATTATTTTAATCTCATTGAACCACATTTTACTTCTTAATGAAAACCATGTTTGTCGGATTTTTTAAAATCAAATCACAGAAGTGGTAATATTTCATTTAAACGAAAAATCAGTTATTTAACTACCACTTAGTGGTTTCACTATTCATCAAAAATTGAAGTTTTTCAGAACAATGCCAAAATTTCACCCTAAGCTATAATTGATATTCCGAATTCAAAAATGATGTCTATTTTACAAAATTCCAAACATATAAGTTGCATTAATTAATTTTATAATTAATTCCCACTGTTACAACAAATAGCGTGTTTTTAAGAAACAATTTATATCAAAAGATTGGCAATTGTTTATGTCCAATTTCAATGTTAAATTAATTCTAGTGACCACCATTGGATAAAATGGTAAAAATATATTCTAATTATACTTTAAAACCACTAAATATTATAATTTATCACTATAAATTATTTTGATTAAAAAAGTTTTTTTTAAGTAATTTTCACTATTCATAAAAAATTAGAAGTTCTCAGAAAAATACCAAAAATTCAACATAGGCTAATTTCGATATTACGAATACAAAAATGAAGTCCATTTTGAAATATAAAATTTCTATAATTTTAAGAAGTGGTTATTACTATTCATAACGGCTACTTTGATTAGTCGCGGTGTTTTAGAACTCGAAGTTGCGTACAATGCGAGCTATTGCATTATTGAATGAGAAGCGTATCGTGGAAGCTCGGGGTGTTACATTCTCCCCTCCTTCAATAAATTGTGTCCTCGCAATTTGAAATTTTTTTCTTTGAAAATAAAAGGTTTAAAATAGAAAATACCTTTGTGGAAAACCCACATCGGAAATAAGGTTAATAAATATATAACATTAAAAGAACGAAAGATAAGTACAAAGGTCACCCGAGATTTCCCATTCTAGGATTCTATGAAAATATGGATATGGAGGAGAAACAAACCATCAAGGTCTGGTGGAGAGTTATAGAAAACAGGATTAGGAGAAAGTTTAACTACAGGAAAATCACAAACTTGTGATTGGTTAAACGATCATTGATTCCCCAGTAGGAAAAGTTAACCGACAACATTTTTGTTTTAAGTTACCTTTTATAATGTTGAGGAATTTATTTAGGAGATTTACTAAGAACGTAAGGGAATATACATACTTGTTATGTATACTTTCATTTGTTAATAAATTTTTACCACAAACCCAACATTTACTTCAAATGGTAACAGAACTCAAAAATATTCTATTTATCCTAATTGTATAAGGTTCCAAATGTTAACACATACCATTTAGATTAGTAAAATTATTTTGTAATAACCAGGGACTTCCTGTAGGCTAGTGGTAGGAAATAAAGGCCTGTCGCACTATGATTGTGGGTTCGATTTCTGCAGCTTTGTCCGACGCGACGGGTTATGCCCCACCCTCCAGGTTGTCCTTTTCCTAAAACTATAGTATCATAATATTCCAAAAATAATCTTCATAAATTTTTTAACCTTAAACATTACTTATCCAAAGATCAACTTAATCCACTCCAACCTTTGTAGTTATCAAAAATACCTCTGTCCAGACTTTCTCTAAAAGGTCTCTTAATTCCAAAATCAATTTATCAGATTCCCCAAACAAAGTAAAGTTTCTCTTATTGTCACATACTAAAAATATGATTACCTTAATCATATTAAAACCTTACTGAAACAAAAAGTACTGAAGTACAATCCTTATATATATATATATCACATTATTCTAATAACCAGAATATAATCCATGAGTCCAAAAGCACCAATACATTAATTATTCTGTTTCAACTGTAGTAATTGAATAAGATTTTCCTTGATCCCTTGGCCTTTTCTGGGGTAAGTTTCCTTGACGCTTAGGAAATTCATTTGCATAATGCCCCATTTCCCTACAATTGTACCATTCAACATTGATAGCCTCTTTCTTTCCCTTGCAATCACGATCCTGGTGACCCTTTCCTCCACATTTATAACAAAATCCCATTCCTTTTAGGCATGTACCAGGGTGATTCTTCCCACAATTATCACATAATGGAAAATCCTTCTTTCACTTTTTCCCTTTATCTGTCTCTTGTTCCACCGTTCTCTTCTTCTCTTGCTTTACTTTGTTTTCATAAGACTTAGAGAATTCCTTTTCTGTCTTGATAGCACACGAGACAATATCTTCGTATGATGAGAAGGATTGTGGTACTAAAGCTCGACGGAGAAATGGTTTTAACCCATCAAAGAAACGATCAATCTTACCTCTTGGGTTACGTATATAATCCGCAGCATACCTCGCTAACCTTGTAAAGTTGGCCTCATACTTTGCGACATTCTCATCCTCCTTTTGTCTCAGACTCAAAAATTGTCTTTCCATATCCGCTCGATGGTCTCAAGGAAAGTATTTTTCTAAGAACAGCTCTTTGAACTCCTGCCATTCCATATTTGTTAATTCATCATCTTCCTTTGTGTTTTGAATTAGTGACCACCATTGATCGGCATCTCCAGTGAGGCGGTAAACTGCCATGACAACATTCTCCCTTTCACTACTCCCCAAGGCATGGAATATTTTCTCTAAGGAATTTATCCATTGCTCAGCTACTATAGGATTTGTACTCCCATTGAAGGTTGGTGGTTGTTGCCTCATGAAACGGTCCAGCATTGATCCTCCACGTTGCGGATCAGGGTGCTCCATACGAGTAAGGTTATTATTCATAACCTGAGTGAGTTGTCCCAGTATGGTAATAAGTTGATCAGCACCAGTTGTATCTCTAGATCCACAATAATTATCTTGAGCAGGAGGGAAATCCCTACACGGAGTTCGTGCATTGATACGGTTTCCATTCCTTCCACTAGGCTCCATTTCTAAACAATGGCATAAACTAGATTAGTTTATGAATCAAAATACATAATTCCATACTTGTAAAACACTTTACATAAATTGAACTATTTATGGATATAATCCATAATCATAAAAAGAAATGTTTTCTTTGAGGAAGTATATATTCATAACCCTTCATAGTGGTTTGTAAATAAAATGAGAATTATCCTAAGCATATCCCCTGGGAGTTTCGTAACCAAGAGTGCAGCAAGGCCCGTTGTCGTGCACCAGTTCCCGTTCGAGTCTAGCTCAAAGCGGTGTTTTCAGGTTTTACCCCTAGGTACATCTGTGCCAGAGCCGCCTCTACCTGCTCGTATCTAGACAGGGATGTATTGCTCGGAAAACTCACAAAATCTCTACAATAAAAAAATTCTAGGAAGTTCTTCTATACTAATCCTCAAAGTCTATCTTTGGGTTATGTGCTCTAATCAGAGTTTATCTAAATCTAGCTTCCAAGGTTAGTACTAAACTGCCTCTGATACCAACTGTAACGCCCCGACCCCAGCTACCCAGAGTCGGTGCATTACTTCGTAACATTGGCATGATCACAAAAGATCAAGTCTCGAAAGACCGATTAGTTTAGTAGCCTTGGAAACACTAGATACATTCGTAAATGATACATTACCTCATAAAGTGAAAAACTACAATAACAAAGTCTCCATAGTCCACTCTCATATACTCTTCTGACAATCCCTGTAGGTCATTCATAAAATACTTCTTCACATCCTGGAAAATATTAAAACATTGAAAGGGGTGAGCTCAGATGCTCAGTAAGGATAACAATATTGCGGAAGCCTTCATAAATAAACATAAACATTTAAGCCAATGTATAACTAAAACAAAAGACTTTTAAACTTGAACATAAACATAATATGGCAAAAGTAAAATGAGATAATGCCATTTACTTCTTCACATGGATATTCTACTGGTTGAATAATCACATGAAATATCATTAACCACTTTCATAATGAGGGAATGTATAATGCCAGACATTCTGAAACACTTTGTCAAGGCCTTGGCCAAGACGTCTAAAATGATTAAGGCCTCGGCCAAAACCATAAATCAAATTGGGAAAGGGCCTCGGCCAATTCCACGTCTAGTTGTCTCATGAGACCTACCGATACAATTTTTTTTAGAAGATAATTATGTTTAAAATTGCTCAAATATACTGCAGTGTTTTTCTGAAAACATTATGCAAGCTTCTGAAAACAAAATAACTAATTCTGAGACTTCTCGACTAATTACAGGCCATGATGGGTCCACGCCCAATCCCTTCCTGTCTACCACACTCGAGAGTCGGGTTTTCTGAAAACATTTTTAAGCTTGAGTTAAGTACGTATACATTTGCACTGGATTTTCATATATTGGAGAGAAATATCTCTTTTTTGAAATCATTTAAAAATCACATAATTATAAAAGAAAACCTTCTGAATAAATGTAAAAATCAAAGGGGTTTATAAATCGTATAAAATAAAGTTGTGTATAAAACGAAATATGCCTCAATGAAAGGATATTGAGATGAAGTCCTTACAAAGATCATTTTTGAAATAAAATAGATCTATTATGTGTATTCACTATAAGTACACATAAATAAAGTACAAATACAAGATATGACATAATAATATCATGACATAATTTAAAAGTAGGAGATTAACCCAAAGAATGGAAATTGGGTTAAGAAATTCCCTTACAAAGATCATTTTTAAAATAAAATAGATCTATTATGTTTATTAATTATAAGTACACATAAAGAATTTACAAATACAAGATATTACATAATAATATCATGACATAATATTAAAAGTAGGAGATTAACCCAAAGAATGGAAGTTGGGTTAAGAAATTCCCTTACCTCATGTCTGACTTGACTCAACCATTCTTTAACCTCCTGAATAATAAACTAGAGTTAATATATACCTTATTAAGAACCATTTTTAATTTCATTATCCTTTTTATATCACTTATTACAATGTTATGAACATTATGTAATTATTTAAGTTAATAACGGTCGTTTTGTCGATCTTTGGTACTTGAGTCAACAATAAACTTCTTATAATTACAATTTGTTTATGTGGTAGAATATCCATTATCTCCAGAATTATATTCATGATTTAGATGTCATATATATCATATATATCCAGTATATACATTCATTTATAATATTACGTAACATTTAGAGGTAAGAAATGAAATGCACCGTTCATGGAGACAGTAAGCCATACGTACGCATGAACGCTACTTTCATTTCTATTTCGTATTTAATGGAATGAAATCATAATGATATAAATGTATAATATAATTCCAGTATAATATAGTGTATAATACCATTTACTCCATCCTTTATACATCCCACATATGGCATTAACGATTCAAATCACTTTGAGGGGGCGGTAGTCCGCACTTCCTAAAATGAAATTATCGCGTTTTACCCATAATGGAAATCATAAAGTATGCCATAAATGAGAAATACAGAGGCATAAGTAAAACATAAACATATTATATATCATATATAAATATAGTGAGATCTTAATGTCCACCATTGAAGGTGTTATATGAGTGTTGAACAATCATCGTTTCGTGAGGCAGAAATTCTCCATCCACAGAAACCGTATGTTCTTTAACCATTAGATGTAGGTGTGTGTAAGTGTAGCTCTAATACTTCTTATAACAACATCCTAGTATATTTATTATACTGGTGTTGTTACAAAAAAATGAATAAAAATAGTTAAGGGGTTGGATAAGAAAAATAAAACAAAACAACATTAGAGAAGACATTACCTCAAAATCGGGTAACTCTTTTTGATTTGAGCCAAAGGCTTCTTTGGGAAGAGTTATGCCCAAAGTGAGGCTTCTATGAGTAAGAGGGGAAAGTTGGGAGAGTATTTGGGCAGAGGTTGGCCGAGCCAAATGGCTTGAAAGTGTAAATGAGGTGGGAGAGGTGGGGGCCTTTTATAAGTGGAGAGGAGGGGCTCTTTTGGAAAGATTGAAATGTTACATTATTATACAATGCTTTTCGGATTTTAAAGGTCCCACACTTATATAATTCGTGGATAAGGTGATAAGGGTTCTAAATATCCTCATCCAATAGGCTTTGGACAAGTGTAAGCCTTGGATTTTGCATTATCTTTTCATTTTATTTAAATCGTTAAATAATGAGGTTATCACTGCATCATAATGATGTCATAAATAATTTAATTTATATAATGTCTAAAAATTATAAAAAAAATACTATGATGTTGTAAATATTTTTAGATTTCTAATGAATATTTATAGTCAAATTTTGGACTTGTATAACCCCACTTAAAAACTTATTTAGTAAAACAACTCATGTTTGTGTCAATTTAATTTTAACATTAAATAAATATATATTAATGTCATTTTCCAACTAAAGTGGCTCCATGGGGTCCCCAAGTTGACCCATGGGTTTTATTGGTCGGCCATGACTCATCCAATAGGATTAGGACAAGTGTCAAGCTCATCTAATATTATTAAAACATTATTTTTACCTTAAACTACACTAATTACCTCTAATCGCGATTAAGAACTTAAAAGTTACTATTCACCAAAAATTATTTTAATCTCATTGAACCAAATTTTACTTCTTAATGACAACCATGTTTGTCATATTTTTGAAAATCAAATCACAGAAGTGGTAATATTTCATTTAAACGAAAAATCAGTTATTTAACTACCACTTAGTGGTTTCACTATTCATCAAAAATTGAAGTTTTTCAGAACAATGCCAAAATTTCACCCTAAGCTATAATTGATATTCCGAATTCAAAAATGATGTCTATTTTAAAAAAATCCAAACATATAAGTTGCATTAATTAATTTTATAATTAATTCCCGCTGTTACAACAAATAGCGTGTTTTTAAGAAACAATTTATATCAAAAGATTGGCAATTGTTTATGTCCAATTTCAATGTTAAATTAATTTTAGTGACCACCATTGGATAAAATGGTAAAAATATATTCTAATTATACTTTAAAACCACTAAATATTATAATTTATCACTATAAATTATTTTTATTAAAAAAGTTGTTTTTAAGTAATTTTCACTATTCATAAAAAATTAGAAGTTCTCAGAAAAATACCAAAAATTCAACATAGGCTAATTTCGATATTACGAATACAAAAATGAAGTCCATTTTGAAATATAAAATTTCTATAATTTTAAAAAGTGGTTATTACTATTCATAACGGCTACTTTGATTAGTCGCGGTGTTTTAGAACTCGAAGGTGCGTACAATGCGAGCTATTGCATTATTGAATGAGAAGCATATCGTGGAAGCTCGGGGTGTTACATTCTCCCCTCCTTCAATAAATTGCATCCTCGCAATTTGAAATTTTTTTCTTTGAAAATAAAAGGTTGAAAATAGAAAATATCTTTGTGGAAAACCCACATCAGAAATAAGGTTAACAAATATATAACATTAAAAGAACGAAAGATAAGTACAAAGGTCACCCGAGATTGCCCATTCTAGGATTCTATGAAAATATGGATATGGAGGAGAAAAAAACCATCAAGGTCTGGTGGAGAGTTATAGAAAACAGGATTAGGAGAAAGTTTAACTACAGGAAAATCACAAACTTGTGATTGGTTAAACGATCATTGATTCCCCAGTAGGAAAAGTTAACCGACAACATTTTTGTTTTAAGTTACCTTTTATAATGTTGAGGAATTTATTTAGGAGATTTACTAAGAACGTAAGGTAATATACATACTTGTTATGTATACTTTCATTCGTTAATAAATTTTTACCACAAACCCAACTTTTACTTCAAATGGTAACGGAACTCAAAAATATTCTATTTATCCTAATTGTATAAGGTTCCAAATGTTAACCCATACCATTTAGATTAGTAAAATTATTTTGTAATAACCAGGGAATTCCTGTAGGCTAGTGGTAGGAAATAAAGGCCTGTCGCACTATGATTGTGGGTTCGATTTCTGCAGCTTTGTCCGACGCGACGGGTTATGCCCCACCCTGCAGGTTGTCCTTTTCCTAAAACTATAGTATCATAATATTCCAAAAATAATCTTCATAAATTTTTTAACCTTAAACATTACTTATCCAAAGATGAACTTAATCCACTCCAACCTTTGTAGTTATCAAAAATACCTCTGTCCAGACTTTCTCTAAAAGGTCTCTTAATTCCAAAATCAATTTATCAGATTCCCCAAACAAAGTAAAGTTTCTCTTATTGTCACATAATAAAAATATAATTAACTTCATCATATTAAAACCTTACAGAAACAACAAGTACTGCAGTACAATCCTTATATATATATATATATATATATATCACATTATTCTAATAACCAGAATATAATCCCTGAGTCCAAAAGCACCAATACATTAATTATTCTGTTTCAACTGTAGTAATAGAATAAGATTTTCCTTGATCCCTTGGCCTTTTCTGGGGTAAGTTTCCTTGACTCTTAGGACATTCATTTGCATAATGCCCCATTTCCCTACAATTGTAGCATTCAACATTGATAGCCTCTATCTTTCCCTTGCAATCACGAGCCTGGTGACCCTTTTCTCCACATTTATAACAAACTCCCATTCCTTTTAGGCATGTACCAGGGTGATTCTTCCCACAATTATCACATAATGGAAAATCCTTCTTTCCCGTTTTCCCTTTATCTGTCTCTTGTTCCACCGTTCTCTTCTTCTCTTGCTTTAATTTGTTGTCATAAGACTTAGAGAATTCCTTTTCTGTCTTGATAGCACACGAGACAATATCTTCGTATGATGAGAAGGATTGTGATACTAAATCTCGACGGAGAAATGGTTTTAACCCATCAAAGAAACGATCAATCTTACCTCTTGGGTTACGTATATAATCCACAGCATACCTCGCTAACCTTGTAAAGTTGGCCTCATACTTTGCGACATTCTCATCCTCCTTTTGTCTCAGACTCAAAAATTGTCTTTCCATATCCGCTCGATGGTCTAGAGGAAAGTATTTTTATAAGAACAGCTCTTTGAACTCCTGCCATTCCATGTTTGTTAATTCATCATCTTCCTTTGTGTTTTGAATTAGTGACCACCATTGATCGGCACCTCCAGTGAGGCGGTAAACTACCATGACAACATTCTCCCTTTCACTACTCCCCAAGGCATGGAATATTTTCTCTAAGGAATTTATCCATTGCTCAGCTACTATAGGATTTGTACTCCCATTGAAGGTTTGTGGTTTTTTCCTCATGAAACAGTCCAGCATTGATCCTCCACGTTGCAGATCAGGGTGCTCCATACGAGTAAGGTTATTATTCATAACCTGAGTGAGTTGTCCCAGTATGGTAATAAGTTGATCAGCACCAGTTGCATCTCCAGATCCATAATAATTATCTTGAGCAGGAGGGAAATCCCTACACAGAGTTCGTGCATTGATACGGTTTCCATTCCTTCCACTAGGCTCCATTTCTAAACAATGGCATAAACTAGATTAGTTTATGAATCAAAATACATAATTCCATACTTGTAAAACACTTTACATAAATTGAACTATTTATGGATATAATACATAATCATAAAAAGAAATGTTTTCTTTGAGGAAGTATATATTCATAACCCTTCATAGTGGTTTGTAAATAAAATGAGAATTATCCTAAGCATATCCCCCGGGAGTGTCGTAACCAAGAGTGCAGCAAGGCCCGTTGTCGTGCACCAGTTCCCGTTCGAGTCTAGCTCAAAGCGGTGTTTTCAGGTTTTACCCCTAGGTACATCTGTGCCAGAGCCGCCTCTACCTGCTCATATCCAGACAGGGATGTATTGCTCGGAAAACTCAAAAAATCTCTACAATAACAAAATTCTAGGAAGTTCTTCTATACTAATCCTCAAAGTCTATCTTTGGGCTATGTGCTCTAATCAGAGTTTATCTAAATCTATCTTCCAAGGTTAGTACTAAACTGCCTCTCATTCCAACTGTAACGCCCTGACCCCAGCTACCCAGAGTCGGTGCATTACTTCGTAACATTGGCATGATCACAAAAGATCAAGTCTCGAAAGACCGATTAGTTTAGTAGCCTTGGAAACACTAGATACATTCGTAAACGTTACATTACATCATAAAGTGAAAAACTACCATAACAAAGTCTCCATAGTCCACTCTCATATCCTCTTCTGACAATCCCTACAGGTCATTCATAAAATACTTCTTCACATCCTGGAAAATATTAAAACATTTAATGGGGTGAGCTCAGATGCTCAGTAAGGATAACAATATTGCGGAAGCCTTCATAAATAAACATAAACATTTAAGGCAATGTATAACTAAAAAAAAAGACTTTTAAACTTGAACATTAACATAATATGGAAAAATTAAAATGAGATAATGCCATTTAATTCTTCACATGGATATTCTACTGGTCGAATAATCACATGAAATATCATTAACCACTTTCATAATGAGGGAATGTATAATGCCAGACATTCTGAAACACTTCGTCAAGGCCTCAGCCAAGACGTCTAAAATGATTAAGGCCTCGGCCAAAACCATAAATCAAATTGGGAAAGGGCCTCGGCCAATTACACGTCTAGTTGTCTCATGAGACCTACCGATACAATTTTTTTTAGAAGATAATTATGTTTAAAATTGCTCAAATATACTCCAGTGTTTTTCTGAAAACATTATTCAAGCTTCTGAAAACAAAATAACTAGTTCTGAGACTCCTCGACTAATTACAGGCCATGATGGGTCCACGCCGAATCCCTTCCTGTCTACCACCCTCGAGAGTCGGGTTTTCTGAAAACATTTTTAATCTTGCGTTAAGTACGTATACATTTGCACTGGATTTTCATATATTGGAGAGAAATATATCTTTTTTGAAATCATTTAAAAATCACATAATTATAAAAGAAAACATTCTGAATAAATGTAAAAGTCAAAGGGGTTTATAAACCATATAAAATAAAGTTGTGTATAAAACGAAATATGACTCAATGAAAGGAGATTGAGATGAAGTCCTTACAAAGATCATTTTTGAAATAAAATAGATCTATTATGTGTATTCACTATAAGTACACATAAAGAAAGTACAAATACAAGATATTACATAATAATATCATGACATAATTTAAAAGTAGGAGATTAACCCAAAGAATGGAAATTGGGTTAAGAAATTCCCTTACAAAGATCATTTTTAAAATAAAATAGATCTATTATGTTTATTAATTATAATTACACATAAATAATGTACAAATACAAGATATGACATAATAATATCATGACATAATATTAAAAGTAGGAGATTAACCCAAAGAATGGAAGTTGGGTTAAGAAATTCCCTTACCTCGTGTCTGACTTGACTCAACCGTTCTTTAACCTCCTGAATAATAAACTAGAGTTAATATATACCTTATTAAGAACCATTTTTAATTTCATTATCCTTTTTATATCACTTATTACAATGTTATGAACATTATGTAATTATTTAAGTTTATAACGGTCGTTTTGTCGATCTTTGGTACTTGAGTCAACAATAAACTTCTTATAATTACAAGTTTTTTATGTGGTAGAATATCCATTATCTCCAGAATTATATTCATGATTTATATGTCATATATATCATATATATCCAGTATATACATTCATTTATAATATTACGTAACATTTAGAGGTAAGAAATGAAATGCACCGTTCATGGAGACGGTAAGCCGTACGTACGCATGAACGCTACTTTCATTTCTATTTCGTATTTAATGGAATGAAATAATAATGATATAAATTTATAATATAATTCCAGTATAATATAGTGTATAATACCATTTACTCCATCCTTTATACATCCCACATATGGCATTAACGATTCAAATCACTTTGAGGGGGCGGTAGTCCGCACTTCCTAAAATGAAATTATCGCGTTTTACCCATAATGGAAATAATAAAGTATGCCATAAATGAGAAATACAGAAGCATAAGTAAAACATAAACATATTATATATCATATATAAATATAGTGACATCTTAATGGCCACTTTTGAAGGTGTTATATGGGTGTTGAACAATCATCGTTTCGTGAGGCAAAAATTCGCCATCCACAGAAACCGTATGTTATTTAACCATTAGATGTAGGCGTGTGTAAGTTTAGCTCTAATACTTCTTATAAAAACATCCTAGTATATTTAGGATACTGGTGTTGTTACAAAAAAAATTAATAAAAAGAGTTAAGGGGTTGGAGAAGAAAAATAAAACAAAACAACATTAGAGAAGACATTACCTCAAAATCGGGTAACTCTTTTTGATTTGAGCCAAAGGCTTCCTTGGGAAGAGTTCTGCCCAAAGTGAGGCTTCTATGAGTAAGAGGGGAAAGTTGGGAGAGTATTTGGGAAGAGGTTGGCCGAGACAAATGGCTTGAAAGTGTAAATGAGGTGGGAGAGGTGGGGGCCTTTTATAAGTGGAGAGGAGGGGCTCTTTTGGAAAGATTGAAATGTTACATTATTATACAATGTTTTTCGGATTTTAAAGGTCCCACACTTATATAATTCGTGGATAAGGTGATAGGGGTTCGAAATCTCTTCATCCAATAGGCTTTGGACAAGTGTAAGCCTTGTATTTTGCATTATCTTTTCATTTTATTTAAATCGTTAAATAATGAGGTCATCGCTGCATCATAATGATGTCTTAAATAATTTAATTTATTTAATGTCTAAAAAATATAAAAAAAATACTATTATGTAGGAAATATTTTTAGCTTTCTAATGAATATTTATAGGCAAATTTGGGACTTGTGTAACCCCACTTAAAAACTGTTTTAGTAAAACAACTCATGTTTGTGTCAATTTAATTTTAACATTAAATAAATATATATTAATGTCATTTTCCAACTAAAGTGGCTCCATGGGATCCCCAAGTTGACCCATGGGTTGTATTGGTCGGCCATGACTCATACAATAGGAGTAGTACAAGTTTCAAGCTCATCTCATATTATTAAAACATTATTTTTACGTTAAACTACACTAATTACCTCTAATCGCGATTAAGAACTTAAAAGTTACTATTCACCAAAAATTATTTTAATCTCATTGAACCACATTTTACTTCTTAATGACAACCATGTATGTCTTATTTTTGAAAATCAAATCACAGAAGTGGAAATATTTCATTTAAACGAAAAATCAGTTATTTAACTACCACTTAGTGGTTTCACTATTCATCAAAAATTGAAGTTTTTCAGAACAATGCCAAAATTTCACCCTAAGCTATAATTGATATTCCGAATTCAAAAATTATGTCTATTTTAGAAAATTCCAAACATATAAGTTGCATTAATTAATTTTATAATTAATTCCCGCTGTTACAACAAATAGCGTGTTTTTAAGAAACAATTTATATCAAAAGATTGGCAATTGTTTATGTCCAATTTCAATGTTAAATTAATTCTAGTGACCACCATTGGATAAAATGGTAAAAATATATTCTAATTATACTTTAAAACCACTAAATAGTATAATTTATCACTATAAATTATTTTGATTAAAAAAGTTGTTTTTAAGTAATTTTCACTATTCATAAAAAATTAGAAGTTCTCAGAAAAATACCAAAAATTCAACATAGGCTAATTTCGATATTACGAATACAAAAATGAAGTCCATTTTGAAATATAAAATTTCTATAATTTTAAAAAGTGGTTATTACTATTCATAATGGCTACTTTGATTTGTCACGGTGTTTTAGAACTCGAAGTTGCGTACAATGCGAGCTATTGCATTATTGAATGAGAAGCGTATCGTGGAAGCTCGGGGTGTTACAAATAATTATTCTCATGAAACATTTATAATAACATGGAAATGGAAGGAAAATGAGTTGGTAGGGAAACTATAAAAGATGATTTTTAAAAAGAAAGTCTGCTACCTTGATTCTGAATCATCTCATACATTCTTTATATTCTTGAATAATAAACTTA
This sequence comes from Viscum album, assembly GCA_963277665.1. Taxonomy (NCBI): domain Eukaryota; kingdom Viridiplantae; phylum Streptophyta; class Magnoliopsida; order Santalales; family Viscaceae; genus Viscum; species Viscum album. Next base: position 1,759,684,639 of record OY728150.1, read on the forward strand.
TGTTAATTATTTTATTTCATAAGAACCATTTTTAAAGTTCATTATTTCATTTATTTTATTTAATACCTTCAATTAAGTTTACGTCAAACATTTTGATGATATTCTAATCATATGTCAAAAATTATTTTGGTAGATTGACTATGGTAAAAGAGGTAATTATTTCAATAGATACAGAATAATAATCATGAAATAATTATCATTTTTATACAAAAATTATAGTTTTAATTCCAATCATGAAATATGGATTTGAAAAATGAGCTGCATTACAATCATGGAGATGGTAGACCTTACATACACATGAGCAACATTTCCATTTTTCAATGATCATTATATAAATAATGTAAGTAGTATTTTATATTTAAATAGTGACAATAATATCATAAATATAATATTATTTCTTTAAATATACTTATATATACCATCCATGTGATGTGGTTATAAAAAAATCACATCTCTTTGTGGGGGAGGTAGTCCACACATACGCATAAGTGGCATTATCATTTTCTAATGAATGAAAATTTTAGAAAATAGATGATATATTAATTATAAAAAATGATAAATATGTCATAAATTTAATATATATAAATTAATTCCATAATTATAACCATCATTGATAGGTGGTGATGGAAAATGAATTACATCAGTTCGTGAGGCGGTAGTCTTCCATACAAATGAACAATGATTTCATTTCCCATTTGATAGAAGATGAGATACATATAGGTAATTAAATAAACATAAAAAACATTAAGTATATGGAAGATACTAGTGTTATTATTTAAGAATGTTTTAAGAAGGTTTTAATGTGGTAGAAGAAAAAATAAAATGAAAACACTTGATTAATATCTATACTACTTATTCAGACAACCCCTTAATGTTTACACAAAAATCTCTCCAAGGTTGTTTTTATGATAAACAATAGCCTCTAGGAAATGGGTAGGGATATAATAAAGGTATTTTTTATTTATTGAAAAAAATCTTTTAAAGTGTGAATAAAATAGGAGAAAAAGTGACCTTTTATTAGTGAGGGGAGGGGAACTCATGGAATTTCTTAAAGTATTAAATTAATATAAATTAATTTCCATATTTAAATGAATAAAAATTGGTAATATTATAATATAATATCAGGGTGTGTCAAAATAATCCCATAAAATAAAAATGGTAAAAGTTTATTTGTTGTTTTTACCCTTATATTTTTTTCTTTAAACTGTGTTAACATATTTTGATAATTATCATGGTATTAAAATTTTTACTCTTTAGGGATTAATAAAGTTATAATAAAAGAAAAAAATTCCACATATAGACCATGATTGATATTATAAATCCTATAAAATTTACCTTTAAAAAGATAATATATTTTATGAATTTTAAATCATTTAATAAACGTTATTTATAATAAAATATAATTAATGTCAATTTTGATACTATTTATTTAATTTTACATTAAAAAATAAAGAAAACTTTTTAATTTGAATATATACCTTTAAAACAACCCTAAAATGTTATAATTCTGTAATTTTTTTAACCTAATAAATTATTCAAATTATATTACTTTTAATACTGTTAAAATCATTTATTTCTTTTTCCATTAAATTAAATAATTACCTTATTAGCATTGCGTAAACTTTAATGTAATTATTTCATCATTAAAATTTATAATTAATTAAAATATTAAAAAAATTATTTATAATTAAAATATCCATTTATAACCAAACATATCTACTTTTTTTCTCTAATTCCAAAATTTCAAGATAATTAAACAAAGAAAATGACACTTTTGTCATTAATTTACATAAAGTATTATAAAGGTTACAATCATGGATATATGGAAAAAAGGTCATATATTATAATATTAAAGGATCATGGATGGAATTTAGTCATTAAATAAAATTAATACAAGTTTATGGTTACTTTTTAGTCATTATCAAATTATATTTACCCTTAATTAACCCATTTTACCTTTACTGTGGTTACAAAATTTACTATGGTTACTATTCATAATGAATATAAATAAAAGGAACCTATTTAAATTTTTTTGAACTCACGATTAAAAACATTGTATACAATTTATAAAATTAAATTCACATAAGTGAAAGAATTTAAATTAAAATCAAACACGCAAACTGCTACAAAAAGTGATTCTTCTGAAATATGCTTTTTTCCCACCAATATAAGATCTTATATTAACTATATGACTAGAAATTATAATTATATTAATTAAAATTAATATAAATATATACATAATATATAAATTTAATTTAAATAATTCCTTATTCTGGGTTATTTTAATTAATTAAAATGGATAAACTTTATGCACATAAACAATTTTCATAAAACTGAGTTTTTAAGCATAAAAATAAAATTATACCAAAATCATGAAAATTACTGATTAAAGTGAAATTAATTATATTATTATAAATAAAATGATTCATATTTAACTATAAAAATATATTGGGACTTTTAAATTACATAATTTAATGGAAATAAATGGTGGTATTTGAAAAGTTGATAATTTTTACTATTCACTAAAAGATAAATCATTTCAAAAAACTCCCAAACAATAATCCTAAGTTAATTTTTATATGATGATTTAAAAAATTATTTTAATTTTTTAAAATAAAATTTCTCAATATTATAGAAATTAATTATAATATATGTGCGCAAAAAGAAATAAAATTCATTTTTGAAGAAAATGTATATTTGAAGAATTAAATGAATTTACTAAAAATTTGAGTGACTATATAATAAGAATATATCAGTATATTTTTTTAAAGTGTGAAATTTATATATATTTCATAAATTAGTTAACCCTAATCATAACCACCAAATTAACAGCTATGTTATAATGGTTATATTTAAATAATAATATTTCTTGATTCATTTAAGCTCAGTGTTGCGTGTCAGATATGGTATCGAACATAATTCCATTATTTTAAAATTAGAGGGTGTTAAAAAATAATATAATTAGTTACATTATAAAAATAAATATTCATTATTTTGATGTAAGTTATTTTTATGATTAAAAACACATTTTTATAAAAACTATTTAACGTTGCCATATACGCATTTATATTAAAATTGATGTCTTCCAATTATATAATTTGAATCTTAAAAAATGGATAAAATATTTATAATTATGAGGTTGAACTTTGGTAACTAGCACCCTCTTCTTTTTTTCATTATGAATAGTAACATTGGTAAACATTTGTTACCTCAATAAGGGTAAAATGGGTAAATTAATGTTAAAACAATGAGATAAGGTCTCAAAATCAACCAAACACTTGACATTATCCTATTTTACGGTTTAATTTTGAACTTTTACATAGAATTATTGAATATATGGAAACTTGGTGCCATTATTATTTTATTATAAACTTTATATTAATTTAAGGAATTAATAAATACAAAATACCATTCTCTTGAATTTAATATCTCTAAATTTTTACATAAGGATAAAAAGAGGGTAAGTTAAGTTTTAAATGTTTATTTTAAAGATAAATTAATTATTTTTTATGTTAATTTATAATAATTAACTTACATACTTCTGAAACACCAATATAGTATTATTCAATTAATAGAAAAAAATAAATGATTTTAAATGTATTCAAAGTAATAAAATTTAGATGAAGTGTTTTTATCCATGATTTCTTAGATAAAAAACAATATTAGATATTTTTAAAGGTTTGGATTCAAATTCCACTACTTTCATGTTGCTTTGAAAGTCAAATTATGTGAATTGTTCTTAAAATGTAATTAATATTATTTTATGAGAAAAATATTTTATTAAATTATTTATAAATCATAAAAATATTAAAAGAGGATAAGTATGATGATAATTGGTCTAAAATGTCATACTTTTGTCATTTATGAGATTTTTTTCTTTATAATTAAAATTATAACCCTTTATTATTAAAAAGTCATTACGACGGTTAAGATTAATATTTGTTAACCAATGGGTTAAACCATAAGATAAGGTTTAAAATGACATAAAAACTATCTAATTTTCATTTTTTCATGATATTTAGAACTTATACTCTTTTTATTATAATATATGGTAATTTTTATAAATTTTTCTTGAGTATGATGTAATTATATTTTTATCTTTTAGAAATTCCAAGTGTGACATTTCCCTCCCTTATAAATGATTACCACTTTCCCTCAATTATTCACACTAATTTGAGCCATATATCCCTAACAAACCATAAAAATTTATCTTATAAACTCTCCTATCCTCTAATTAGTAGTTTCTTCTTCTTAAAATATCATTCCAAGGGTCCTTAAGAATGAATCCAAAGAAATTCAACAAAAGAAGTGGTAATCATCTTTACCGACTCTTCCAAATTTATTTTTTCATAAAATTATTCAAAATTTGTTGTAACCATGATAAAATAATAACTGTAATATCATAAATATACTTAGGTGTTATTATGATTATGGTACAACAATTTTAAATTTCTTTTCCATCCTATGAAAAATGAAAACATTGGTCATACGTACATACAACTTACCATCACCATGTAGTAGTGTCATTTTTCTTTCAACACCAATTTTCATAGATGGTTATAAAAATATAAATAATTAATATATATAATATAATTATTAATCTATAATTATAATATCATTTAAACCGTATTACTTTCCAATATGCTGGAAAATGATAACATCGCTCGTGCGTATGTGTGGACTACCACCTCCATGAAGCGATGTGTTCTATTTTTCGTTTCCATTTTACATGGATGATAATAGGGATAGATTTAATGAATATATTTGATATAGAAATTATTTTTTAAATTTGAATAATTATTTACCTTTTTTTCTTTCCATCCTTCAAAAAGTGAAAATAATGGTCATGCGTACATACAACCTACCATCTCCCTGAATGATTTAATTCACTTATCTCTTTCTACATTTTATAGATGATTATAAATATATATAATAAATATATATTATATTTATATCATGATTAACATATTTTATATTATGTAACCATAATCAAAGTTCAAGTACCAATATTACCAAATCAAGACAAACATGAAAAATTAAGAAGTTATCACTTAGAACAGTCATTTAGATAAATAATTATTAATAAATAGTTAATAAAAGGTTATAAGTAAATAATATATGGTATATATATATATATTATTATGGTTATTTAATAGATTTATCATAATTATATATTTATTATACAAGAAGTTCAAACACATATGTAGGAAGTTTTACCTTAGGTAAGGGTTTTTCATCTCACTTTTGTTTTTGTCAGACATATACCATATTCACCACATATTTATTTTATGTGGTGTATATAATAAAAATTTTATATTATATATCATGATTAAAATTATTTTAATGGAATTTAAAGATTAATTTGAAGTTATTTATTTTATGGGTGTTATGTTTCAAAAGTTAGAAAAGCGGTAAGTGTTTATTTCACAATCTCATAATTATACAGGATTGTTTATGTTTAAGTCTCTTTTGGGGGATTTATTAGATATTTATTTATTAAACCCAATATATTTTCTTATAATATAGTTTTTTATATAAATTAAAAGTTTTAATTTCATTTTCCTCTGTTTAAGTAATCAAGATACCAAAATAATATTTTAAGGAAGTCCAACTATGTTTTTATACTCAGTCAGACATATTATTCTTTTATGTCCATATTTTCAATAAAATATTTTAAAGAAAGTTTTTAATATTAAAAAATTATTTATTAAAGAAATTTTAACCCATGAATGACTTATTACATAATATTTCAAAAGGAATATTCCTATTCTTCTTTCTAAATGAGGTACTTTTGACCTTTTACTAAAAATGTGAAAAGAATATTTATTTTAATGTATAAAAAATAAATAGAATTTCCCACCATCATGACTGAATTATTATTTGAATATTCATATATAAGTTTCAAAGGTTCCTTTCAAATAAAAATTTTTTTGTAATATTTTGAATTTTTTTAGTTTTTAAATAAGTGATTTCGAAGTGAAAAGTTTATTTTCCTCAATAAAATTTCTAGTGATATTTTTAAAGTATTTTTATCTAAGTCAGAAAAATTTGGTGAATATTATTTTTTAATTAGGATATAATATAATTATACAATCCTAAATATTTTTATAGATGTTTTATGATCATTTTGACCAAGGAATGTATTGAAATCCTATATGCTAGTTCTTCCAATATGGAAAACTATTGATTGTTAAGTCATTCTAATTAAGTCATGTTGCTTATTCATATGATTAATGAATTGGAATTAGTATGTGATTTGTAGGGACTGAAATTATATATCCTCTCAATGCATTGGTAGGTATCATCAGAAAAAACATGTTGGGTATTTGGGCGAGGACTTACCCATTTATGAAATATGCCTAGACATGAGTCCGTGATGGTATGTCTATGATGTCTCGGAACAAGGCATCAATGGTAAGTTTAAGATTTCCAACATTATTCATTTCATAATTATGAAATTAGTTATTTATTTATATGTTTTTATTTGATTAGTTATGATAATCATGGATAAGTTTAAATCTCAAGTGATTATGTTCATGGAATTATTTGATTATTATTTATTCCTACCGTATTATTTTTCTTTCTCAGGTTATTGATTAAATGAATTTTGTTTTTAGTTACTTACATTTCCATATTTATTATTTTTTATTTACTCAAGATTTCTTATGTTGTACACATACCCTTATTGAGAATCTTAGCTCACTTTTTATTTTTTTTCCTTTCCCCAGGATATAAAGAATGATATTGTGAAAGATACCAAGGATGCAAGAATGTTTCTTATGATATGTTTTTATATTTCCAATTTAATATAAGAATCTTATATGTATCTTATTTACAAGTATAACTAAACTATTAATTCATTTGGGATGTGATTTCTTATATCTATTACCAATATAATAATGTAACCCCCGACTCTCTGATACTAGGGTCAGGTTCTTTACAATTGGTATTAGATGAAGTTTAGTATAAAACTTAGGAACCAGATTTATAAAAACAAAGATTAGAGAACATAATCCTATGAATGAATTTGAGGGTAAGTCTAATTATAGCATAATATCCAAATTTTTCAGTAAATTATAGATTATATAGTTTTCCTAGAAATACATATATATCTTGATACTAAAAGTGGATGTGGTTTTGGAACATATGAATCTAGGGGTAATAACCTCAGAAAGAGTTGGTCGAGTATATCTTGACCATCATTTTGATCCACAGTGAGTGTGCCTTTTCTATAAACATGGTTTAACACTCCTAGGGGATATTCATGGGTTCATTCACATTTTATTTTTGAACAATTTTGAAGGATTTAAATTGATTATGACCTAAAATAACCTAGGTTAAGTATAAGTTATCTTAGATTGAAAATAAGGTGACATGATTTAGACATCATATAAATGATTTTCATGATTATGTGGTTTCCCACTATGATTATTGTTTTTCATACAATGTTTTTTGGTTTTAGTCAATGTATGGAACTAGGAGGTATCATGTTAACACTAAATATTATGGAAAATGTGATGATTATTAGTAACCAAATTGGATAATGTATGGATTGAAATATATTTTGACTTTTACTAATTAGTTATCATGATATATTATTAAAAAATTACATCTTAAACAACTCCCATACACACTAAAGAAGATAATAATATAGTTTACTAAGATCTTGGGTAGTGAATACCATAGAGGAATGGAATTTATATTTCCTTCAGGTCAGAAATGTGGGAAGAGACACCCTAGAGAATATCTCAAAGGAATAGTAAAATGTTTTTTCTATAGAAAATAAGGGCATAAATAAATGAATTATCAAGGAAAAATGTAGATTTTGATAGAGGGATATGAAATTAATCATAATTAACAATTTATAGTTCAATGTTTTATGTGTGGGGAATATGGGAATTGTCCAAGACAAAGCCCTAATCCATGGGTTATCTCCTTGACCAAGGAAGGACCTCTAATATTTTAATCATTGAAGTGTAAGGATTGAAGTGTTTATGTATTGGGATTTGATAATTATGTTCTAAAATTGGTATATAAATGATATTTTTGATATAAGAATCATGAAATATTTAAGGATTTTTTCATAATAGTTTTTATTTAAGGATTTAAAAAAATATGTTAAATGATACTAATAACAAAGATAAACGATTTAGTGGAAAAGTGATAATGTTTAGTTGGGATACAGAGATGACTGATGCTGATTAAGTAAATGAGATAGTATTGGTGACCTAGAAATTTGTTAGTGATTTGATGATAAAGTGATTTTTGTCCTCTTTACTAAATTTTATTTCATTTTTATATTTGTGGAAATAGCCTGAGATTTTATTTTAGGAATAAGGATTTTGTTAACTTTTGTATGTATATATGTTTTCATGTTATGTTAACTTAAGAGTTATATTTAACATCATGGTTTTATAATGTTAAGGTTAATTATAAGTTTAAAGGCATAAATACTACTTTTGAGGTTTTAAGTGATGAGATTTTGAGGTGATTTGAAAGTCTGACTAGGTTGTAGGATAAATACTCTATGTTGGTTTTAATAAATATTTGGTTTAGTATATGATTTAATATTAAGTTAATTATAGTATTTTGGATAGTGGGATATATATAATATTGATGGTTAATAAGTGATTCATTAACATGGTGATATTTTTAATGATATTTATGGTTAAGATAAGTATTACCCTTTAGGTGAGTATATATATTTGATTCATGATATTTTGGAGTGAATTTTTCTACAATAAAAGATTATATAGTGATTCATCATGGTTATTAGTGATATTGTTGGGAATGTTTCAGCGGGTTGAGGAATGTGTAACCTTTATGTTTAACGTGTGGTTTAACATGAAATATTATTTGGGAAGACTTAAATTAAAATTTTTGGGTATAATTTAGAAGGTATGAGATCACCATTGAGGTTAAAAGATTCTTTAATGTTGAGGGTATTGAGGTTAATTGGGATGTAGAGTAGTTTAATTGTGGAATAATCTAAGTTGAACATTTGGTGATATTGTGGAAATTTTGAAGTAAAATGTATTATATCTCTATATAAAGGTTATCAATTTTGGATATTATCTTACCTTATAGTAACCATTTAAGTTTTTGTTAATATTTAATGATAGGAGGAATAACTTGTTATCATTTTTTATTAGGCAATCAATTATAATTTGAGTTTAGTGATCCAGACATGAAAAAATCATCTTGAATACTCATATTTTGAAGTAAAAGATGATATTGTGGTGAAAATTGATTAAAGTATTAAATTTCATTTGTTAATTAAGTATATTTTCTTATGTTTTAAGTATATATCGTAAAGTAATTACTCAATGAAAATTTTATTGAAATAAAAATGTTATATGATTATATTTATTACTAATGAATCAATTATCTTTTTCACAACTTATTAATTAATGGTTTGTTAGTCGTTATGTTTATTATGATCATTCACTTTCTTGTGTGATCAATGTTCTCTATCACTCCCCATAATTATCAGGACATTTATTTTTCTTCTATATATGTATATATATATTCAATTACCACTAATTGTTCTCCTATATGCAAACCCACTTCTGTGTTTTTCCGTATGACCTTTGTATTTCACTTTCCCTTATTTAAAAGGAAGTTTAATCAACAATTTTTATAATATGGGTTTTCTGAAAAAGATATTTTGAAAGTTCAAACCCTTTATTACTGAGAAAAATTTCAGATTGGGAGGGTGTAATTTATTAGGTGGAATGTGACACCCTAGTATTTTAATTGAACACTATGTTTAAAAGCGCATACAACCTGAAACACCGAGCTTAAAGAGACCATAAAATATTATTATTTAAATATTAAAATTATAACTTAGATGCTGAATTGGTGGGTATGAATAATATCATATGAATTATGAAATATATATATAGGACCTACTCAATATATATTTATTGATTAATTCTTAATAAATAAGTACTCAATTTTTAGTAAAGTAATTTTATCTTCAAAATACATTTTCTTCAAAAAGGTTTTTTTCTAAATAAATAATATAATTACAAGTTTTTAATTTTATAAAATTTATTTGTAAAAATAAAATTCTTTTTTTAAATCATCATATAAAAATTAACATAGGGTTATATTTTGGGATTTTTATGAAATGTTTTATTTTTTAGTTAATAGTGAAAAATAAATATTTTTTTTTTCAAAATAATGTCATTACTTAAAGTAATTTAAAATTTACATTAAATTTTATATTTAATATTGATGTTTAATAGAATAAATTATATATATAATAATCTAATTGATACCATTAAAATAATAAATATTCATGATTTCTATATAAGTTATTTTTTATGTTTAAAAACACATTTTTCTAAAAACTGTTTTTCATTTCATTTTATGAATTTATAATAAAATTGATTTATGAAACTTATAGATATTGAATCATGAAAAATTTATACCATATTTGGAACCATTTTGTTCAAATTTAGTAAATAGTTCCCTTTTTTTTCATAACAAACAGTAACCATGGTAAACATTTGTTAACTCGATAAGTGTAAAAAGGGTAAAATATGGTTAAAACCATGAAATAAGGTCTCAAAATCAACCAAAAATTTTCCTTTATCCTATTTAATGGGTTGAGTTCATCCATTTATATCCAATTTTTTAATATATGGGCACATGGTTCCATTTTTCTTTGATTATTACCTTATTATATTAATTTAAAGAAAAAATAAATAAAAAAAGTCACTATATTGAATTTAATATCTCTAATTTTTTTACATAATGATAAAAAGAGAATAAATTAATTTATACATTTTTAGTTTAAATTAAAATTATTTTTTATCATTTTAATTTATTTCTAATTTTTAGGGGTTAAATAATTACCTTAAATTCTTATGTAATGACAATATAGTGTTTATTCGATTAATAAAAAAACAAACAAAAATATTTTAAAAATATTAAAATTAACACAATTTAAATGAATTATTTTGATAATTTATTTTTTAGATAAGAATAAAATATTATAAATGTGTGAAATATTTGTATTTTAATTCCATTTAGATCATGTTGTTTTGAAAGTCAAATCAAGTGAATAGTTTTTAAAATGACATTAATAGTATTTTATGATACAGATATTTTATTAAATTATTTGGAAATCATAAAAATATTTAAATTAGACAATTAGGATGATAAATGGTATAAAAACTCAAAAATTTCATTTATTTTCCAAATTTTACCTTATAATCCAAATTGTAACCCTTTAATATTAAAATTCCATTAGCACAATTAAGATTAAAATCAGTTAACCAAGGGGTTAAACCAAAATATAAGGGTTAAATAACACCAAAACATGTCTAAATCTTACGAGATGATGATATTTAAACCTTATAATATTTTTATTCAAATATATGTACATTTAAATAATTTTTATTGAGAATGGGTTAATTATATTTTAACATTTTTGGAAATTCCAATTATACCTTCCCCCTATAAAAGGACAACCATTTCTCTCAATTATTCACACCAATTGGAGCCATAGATCTCTAAAAAAACCTAAGAATTTATCTTATTTACTTCCCTATTCACTAATTATAGGTTCTAGTCTTCTTAAAATATAATTCCAGTGGTGCTTAATAAGGAATCTAATGGAAGTCTATCGAAGAAGAGGTAATTGTCTTTAACATCTCTTTCAAATTTATTTCTTCTTCTACTAAATATAATTTTTTGTACCCTTCCTAAATTAATAAATAAATTATAATAAATATAATTATATTTTATTATGAATATGGGACAACCTTTTCCCATCTCTTTTATATCATACAAAAAACGAAAACATTGATCATGCGTACATATAGCGTATTGCCTCTATATAGCAGTGTAATTCATTTTTAATCACCACATTAATTGGATGGTTATAAAGATATAACTAATTAATATATATTATATCTATGAAATAATTATTCTTAATGAATTATAATATCATATCTACCATGTTACATTCCAATCTGTTTGAAAATAATAACATCACTCGTGCATATGTGTTGACCACTACCCCCACGAAGTGATGCGATCCGTTTTTCATTTCTAATTTACATGGATGTTAATAAGGATATATTTAATGAATATATATGATATATATGATATAATAACAATTTTTAAAGGTTAATTATTATTTAACTTAATTTTTTTCCATCCTTCGAAAAGTGAAAACAACATTCAAGCATTTGTACGACCTTCCATCTCCATGAACAATATCATTAATTTTTATATATCTATATCTTTGGATAATTATATATATATATATAATAAATATATATGATATTTATACTGTGAGAAACTTTTTTCATATTTTGGAACCATGATCAAAGTACAAGGACTTAAATTGTGAAATAAAAAATAAATGAAAAACAAAGTAGTCATCACTCAGAATAGTTAATTTAATTCAAAATTGTTAATAAATGGATGATAAAATGTTATAAATAAATAATATATGATATTTTATATATTATTAAGGCTCTTATATAGATTTATAACAAATATATACTTATTATATAGGTGTTTCAAATACATACAAAGAAATTTATACCCAAGGTAAGAGGTTCTCATCTCACTTTTGTTTCCATGAGACATAAGCCATATTCATCACTTTTTTATTTCATGTGTTATACATACTGACCCTTTGATATGATATATCATTATTAAATTTATATTAATGGTATTTAAAGATTCATATTAAGTAATTTCCTTCATGGGGGTAATTATTCAAAAGTTTCCAAATAGGTAAGGGTTAATTTTAGAATCTCATCATTATTCAGGATTGTTTATGATTAAGTCTATATTGAGAGAATTATTTGATCATTATATTTTAAAAATAATATATTTTCTTCTATTATGTTTATTTATATAAATTACAATTTTCCTTTCATTTTTCTCTCTTTAAGAAATCAAGATACAGAAATAATGTTTTTAAAGAATATCGATATTATATTTGTACTCGATCGAGAATATTTTTCTTCCAGGACCATATTTTCCTTAAAATGTTTTTTATATTATACAATGAATTATTAAATAAAATTTTACCCATGTTTGAATTTTTATATAGTGGTTTTAAAGTAACTTTTTTATCATTTTTTAATAAGGTACTTTTGAATTTTTATCAAAAATTTGAAATGAATCTTTGTTTTAACATATACAACATGAAAAAAATTTCCCAACATTACGACTGACAAATTATTTGAAGATTAATTTAAAAATTTCAAAGTTTCCTTTAAAATAAAATTATTTCCTTAATATTTGGGTAATTTTTTATATTTTAAAGTTATTTATTCCAAAGTGAAAAGGGAATTTTCCTCAAGAAAATTTATAGTGATATTTTTAATGTATTTTCTTCCAGGTCAATATCCTTTATTTAATATTATATTTTATTGAGTATATAATCTAATGACACCATCCAAAATATTTATCGAGATGAATTATGATCATTTTTATTGTGAAAAGTATTGAATTTTTTATTCTATTTATTTCAATAAAGATAATTATCAATTGTTAAGTCATATTGATTATGTTTTATTATTTATTAATATGATGAATGCAATAGAATTATTATTTGATAGGTGGGGCCCCAGATTACATATCCCCTCAGTGCATCAATAGGTATCACAAGATAAAACTGGTTGCGTATTTGATCAGGCCATACCCTTTTATGTAATATGTTTAGACATAAGGCTTTGATAGTATGTTTAAGATGTATTATCATAAGTCCTAAATAGAAATTTTAAGATATCTATAATTATGCATTCCATTTTTATGAAATAATTTTTTATGTGCATGTGATCATTTGAGTAATTATAATATCCATGGATAAGTTTCAAGTTCATGTTATTATTTATATGGAATTATTTGATCATCATTTATTCATGACATATAATTCTTAGAGATCAAGTTATTTATTAAATGATGTGTGTTTTTAGTTATTTACATTTCTATATTGATTATGACTTATTAACTCAAGATATATTCCATTTTACACATAACCTTACTGAGAATTTGAGATCATCCTTTACATATTTTTCATTCCTCAAGATATGAATAAGGATATTGTGAAAGATACCAAGGATGTAAGAATGTTTCTTATTGTATGATGTTATATTTCCAATTTAATATGAAAATAATGTATGGATTTAATTTACCAAGAATAATAGAATATTCGATCCTTTGGGATGAAATACTTATATCTAGTACCAATTTAATAATGTTACCACCAAATTTGGGCTGCTACGTTTAGGGTCTTTACAATTTCGACTATAGTGAATGAAGTTACCATAAGTGTACTTTCATGGGATTTGATAGATTGAGGTATAATTCATGATACATGAATTGTGATAGTTTTTGGTCTTATTACATAGTTATGGATGTGATGAGATATGGTAGAGATATGTGTGAATGAGTTTTAATATGAGATAATGATATGGATGTGATATGGTTTCTAGGATGGGTCAGATGACTTATGGAGGGAATTAGAGCACATGAAATTTTTCATTATGGAGTGAGAGAAAAAAAATATGTGAAGAAGTGGATATGGGGTACCTTTCTTATGAATATGATTTAAATATATGATTTCTTACTTTTATGTATTACTTATTGAATGGGCCTTGGTGAGGATGATATATAGTTTTACCTTTTTAGGTAACAAGTTGGTTTCCTCTATTTATTCACCAGGATTTAGTATGCTTCTTTTACATTTTCATGAGAGGTTTTAGGGAGGATACTAATGAGTATATATGTATTCTCACCCCATTTATATATATAAACTATTTTTAGGACTATAGGAGTTGGTTGGTGATTGGGTTGGGTATTACTATCTCATTCAGTTATTTAAGAGATGTTGGAGTTCGTGGTCACCACCCAGGCATTGTTCTTGGAATTTTAATTTCATTTCACTTTATATGACATTAAATTCATGTATTGGATGGTTCATCTATTATTTATGTATTAGAGTTGGTTGGTGGATCTTATCACTTGTTCTGAATTCATTTACAAATGGAAATGACTCCCGTTTATGCATTTTATACCCCCAATGCTCATCATCAACCCTTATCTTATTGAAGGTGGGATTTGGGGGTCATCCTTATATTCATTTCCCTTCTATAAGGGGTACCTATGGATAGTAGGTAATGATATAGTGATATCAAAGCTTATGGTTACGAGATATGATGGATCTTGGGAATAGGAACTGGTGAATATTTCATGGTTTGGTAGGGAAAAAAAATAATAGTTGGACTTAGAAAGAGATGTAAGAATGTGATACTGACTAGGACACATGATTTTAGATTCTTCTATGATTTAATGTAAGAACCTTAAGTTTATTGAACATACTAAGAGAAGTGATGTTGTTTGTAGGGTAGAGACCTAGGCAAGGATCATGTAAAATTATTTTTAATGTATATTTTTTATTTTTTTAGAAAATGATAACTATGTTGAATATTAATTAATTTACCATAAATATTATATATTCTGGGTTTAGGGAGTCCCTAATAGTTT
Source organism: Viscum album (assembly GCA_963277665.1). NCBI lineage: Eukaryota > Viridiplantae > Streptophyta > Magnoliopsida > Santalales > Viscaceae > Viscum > Viscum album. The sequence continues at coordinate 1,759,700,158 of OY728150.1, forward strand.
ACTCTTTTATAGGTATGGCTCTAAGTCAACATCCAAGTTAGGTTTTTATCGATGATGTCCAGAAAGATGCTCTAATATATCACCATCGATTTGAGATTGAAAAAAATGTTGCTTGAAGTAAGAAACTTTAAAAGTTTTAGTACAATATCCTATAGAATAACGAGGGATCTACTTTAAATCAGGATATTGAAGCTTGGTTACAAGAGGTTTATATTGCCTTAAATTTGATATGTGCTCAGAGGGAGTACCGTATTCCATTATCTATTAGTATGTTCTACATAGATACTAAACAGTGTTTGCTTTTATTCCTTGGGGATCATGAGGAGTTAGTCATTTAGTGGGAGAAGTTTCATGATCAATTTCAGGTTGGGTTTCTTTCTTCAACCAAAAAGGTGGCTAGTCAGTAGGAGATCTATACTCTCTACTTGGGGATTTCTAGATTATGAGAGTTTAGTATTAGGTATATGAACCTTCTATGTTATGATTTATACCTTATTCTGTATGAGGAGGCTAGGGGGAGACATTTTGAAGAGGCTTTACACCCAACAATCTAGCATTACGTTACCCCCATTCACATTGTCAATGTATCTTGAGGTGCTGGAGAAGGCATGGGTCATCAATTGGATGCTAGCTAAGAATATGTTATCACTAGATGAGAGTTTTAAAGACTCTTCAAGGAGAAGAGTTATGAACAATGGTTCTCAGTTTCTTGGTTATATAAAGTATAAAAAATTGGGAGTTGATTCCAACCTTTTTCATCCCATTTCACCAAATCTAGATATTCACAGACCCCTACTAGAGAATCAAGCATTGTTTGTTTTCCATGTGAAGACCATGGGCATTAGAACCTTGATTATTTGAAATCAATTAATAATAAACATGGATATAGATTCCCACTTCAAGATTAAATGTCGAAGTTGTATCCTCCTTGGTAGCTGTAACAACATCAAGGTGCTCTTCCTTTTGAATAATAAAGAGGAGATAAGGCAGGAAGGGGATGACCTCAAGAGTCCCCTCTTCCTTAGGGAAAATTTTTAGAGTGAAACTATATAAGTTGTCACCATGAGGGATAAATATGCCATAGATTTGGACATGACTGGATGTATGATTTGGATTTTCCAGTGTCAGGTGAGCTTGATGTCATGTGAGGTATTGTCTTCATATATTCTCTTTGGGAATATATATTGTTTAATTCAAGAGATACTCAATTATTTATTTCACCTGTCCTATTCCATGCTATAGTATTTTAGGTGGATAGGCTTCCATTGACCTTAATATTGACTACACCACTTGGAGGTCGAACTAGATTGTATGATGTGTGTAGAGTTTATGAGTTGATTTTAGGGAAACATTTCTATTTGGTGAGATTTATAACATTTGTGTATACATATATATAACATCATCCTCAACATGGTATGACTATATTAAGAAAAAATTATCATTAATGTCTTTATAAGGTTCATTATATTCTATGGTGATGATAGAGAGAAAGCTATGTTTATTGGTGAGTGAGACCATTGAATAGGACATAGGAGTATAAAAGAATATCTTGATGTCTTTTCAGAAGGGATTGTGACACTACCCTCTCATTGTAAGATTAATTTTGGGATAGATTTGTATATGGGTGTTTCTCTAATATTGATGTACCTATAAATGATACCACCTTATGAGTTTTGATAGCTACAGATTTAGACTGGTGATCTTCTACAGTGTGCTTTTATTCTTCACTGTGATTCGCCTTGGGGTGATCTAGTTATATTTGTGAAGATGGTGGATGATAATCCGTGTTTTTATCAATTACCATCACTTGAACTATGTTAAAATTAATAATTACAATCCTCTTCAATAGATTAGTTATTTATTCAATTAGATGAAGGGATATAACTAGTTTTTAAAGATTGATTTGGGGTCATGGTATCAACAGAGGTGGTAAAGTATGAGGATATTTTAAAGACTACTTTCTGATGTCTTTGTAGGAATTATGAGTTCATTATAAATCCATTTGGTTTCATGAACTCTCATCTATGTTCATGAGACTGATGAATTATGTATATTTTGAATTTATGAATCTGTTTATAATGGTGTTTATTGATTATATCTTAGTGTATTTAGAGTTGAAGTAGGAGAATGTAGAGCATCAGTGAGCTATTTTAGGAGTTCTTCATCCTCATCATCTATTTGGGAAGATATTTTAAGTGTAAGTCCTGAACTCATGAGGTTCATTTCTTGGGTCATTTCATGTCTCCTCCTGGATTAGTTTTGGATCCTATGGATATTGAGGTAGTTTTTTCATGGGTATCCCCAAGAATGTTGTAGAGCTATAAAATTTCCTTATAATTGCAGGATATACTAGAGGTTCATACCTGAATTCTATTATTTTGTGAATCACTAAAATATTTAACTAAAAATGATTAGGTTTTCATATGGACCGACTAGTGTCATAATTTCACAACTAGAAAATTAACCCATGACCATGGTTTGAAACCGTGGTTGTAGGCCCAAAAACCGTGGCAATAGCATATTGCCAAGGTTTTCCAAAACTGTGGCCGTTATCGTCATGGCAGTTGGTCTTACCTACGACTACGGTTTTAACCGTGGCAGTAGGGGCCTATTTCCATGGTTAAAACTGTGGAAATTGGCCGATAATTACAAGGTTAAACCATGGAATTAGGGTAGTTAAGGCCATGATTAAAAACATGGAAATATAACCCCTAATGCCACGGTTTAACCATGGCACTAGGGCCCCACTTCCATGGTTAAAACCGTGGCGGTATAATTCATTTGGTATAAAAAAAACTAATTCAGTCCCCCAGCCGGACAGCCCCTTGCACCCCCTACACCCCATGCCCCCTGGACATCCCCTTGCACCCCATGCCCCCCTAGACAACCCCCTTGAAACCTCTTAAACACCCCTTAGATAGACCCCATGCACCCCCTGGACAACCCCCTTGCACCCTCTTGAACACCCGTGCACCCCCCTACCCCGCCCCCCTGGATAGACCCCGTGCACCCCCCTATGCCCCCTACAGAAATAGATTGTATAATAATTAAATGAAATTTCATTTGTATTGATAGAAACTTCACTTTTAGTATATGAAAACTATTTTATATTCACCCTAAAAGATCAAAATAACATATGAAAGTAGCGACAAATACACTTAGCATGGATTATGAATTTAACTGGAAAGAAGAGAGAAGAAAAGTAAATGAGGCAGAATACTCCCCTGAGTGACAACTTCCAATCCCAAGACTCTCTCCTCTATCTTTGTTGAAAAAATCTGGTATAAATATTGAATCACCTATAAACCAGGAAATGAAATCCTATTAGAATCTTATTCCCATATATACAATAGTTGAAACCAGCACCAAACTCAAGATTTAGAAATTATAATTCAGCTTGATAGTGCACATGAATATAACTAATTAAAATAAAAATTGAATTTCAACAAACAAAACATGTAATGTGTCCATCACAACTTTCAAATGATATCAACATGGCATAAAACATGCACATTCCCAGAATACCATAACATTAATTTCAAAAAAATATAATATCTACATGTTAATCATGGAGAGAAGTAAACATTATTAGTGAGTTGAAAATACCAAACATAATCTACAATTTGATCATCATTAAATATTCCATTTCACATTTTCCAGTCCCCCCTGCCCCAGCCCCATCATTCCAACAATTATGGAGATTCTGAGAATATCAACATTCATAAGATCCCGAGATCCTCAGGCATTTGAAGAGGTCCTTGACACACCTTAAAAAAAGAAGAAACACCACTTATATAAACTAAGGAAATACCAAGAGTTTGGTTGCTGTTGTTTTTTTGAGAACTCAATTGTAACTCTCAAAACTAATGAGTGAATCAGACAAAGAAAATCTTACAAAACCATCTTGGTTATGCGATGGAAAGGAGGAACCCACAGACAAACTATTGTCATGCGAAGGTGATCCCGAAGACATATCTACTGTCTCACAAAGGAGAAACCTGAAAGACACTGGGTCTTGCGAAAAGGTGAAGGAGAACTCAAGGACACAACATATGTCATGAAAAGAATTTATGCAAGACATCTTCTGATCACATAGTGTTCTTGAGATCCTGTGAAGCATCTGTTTGTTTATGAGACGAAATTTGGTGATCCACACTTGGGGTCACGCGAAGGTAGTCAACAGATCACATAACATTGCTTAGATCATTCTCTTTTCATGACACACTAAAGAAGAAAGGAACATAAAGGTTTCATGAAACCCATGCTACCCATGAAATACATGCAAGAATAATTTAGATACCCAAAAAAAGACTTTAAATGACACATAAAGTAATAGAATATATAAACAAGTGTGTTATTGTTTTAGATTCCATGCAACGCATGACCCCTTCACCTTGCACTACCCCCTGCACATTGCACCCCCCTCATGCCACCCATGGACAGCTCCTTGAACCCCCACCCACCCTAAAGTAGCCCACCCACCTCCCCATGCACCCCCACACCCCCTGCCTCCCTCCCTTCCCCCTTGCACACTGCCCCCATGCCCCATGCACACTACCCCCTGCCCCCTACACACTACCCCCACCCCCTGCACACAGCCCCCACCCCTACCCCCTCCCTGCCCCCTGCACACTGCCCCGACCCCCTGCACACTACCCCCACCCCCTATACATTCCCCCACCCCAAACCCCCCTCCCTGTCCCCTACACACTGCTCCCCTGCACACTACCCCCACCCCCTGCACACTTCCCCCACCCCCTTCCCCCCACCTCCCTTCCCCCCTGCACACTGCCCCTGCACAGTACCCCCTCCCCCTGCACCCCCTCCTTTCCCCCTGCACACTTCCCCCCACCCTACCCCCTTCACCCCTGCCCCCTTCCCCCCCACCCCTGCCCCCTCCTTACCTCCTGCACACTGCCCCTTACCCCCCACACTACCCCCTCCCTGCCCCATGCACACTGCCCCCACCCTACCTCCCAACCTTTACCCCCTTCCCCCTTTCCCCCGAGCCCCACAAAGAGAAAAGTTTGATTTATTTCAGATAAAATATATAAGCATCCATCTTCATCCACTACAGTACCAGATGAATTAAGAAAAAAATGAGGGTGAAAAATCCCATTATCAACAAAAATCCAGTAAAGAAAATAGATTCAAACTTAGTTGCAATATGATATAAACACACAACTTAGAGTAAAAGAATATGGGAACAAAGAATCAAAATAACACATGAAATAAGTGAAAAATAAACTCATCATGCATTGTGAATTAAAGCAGAAATAAGAGAGAAGAAAATTAAATGAGGTAGAATACTCCCCTGAGTGACAAATTCCAATCCTAAGACTCTTTCCTCTTTATCTTTGTTCAAAAAATCTGGTTTAAAAATTGAATCACCTATAAAATAGAAAATAACAGCCTATTAGAATCTTATTCCCATATATACAATAGTTGAAACCAGCACCAAACTCAGGCTCTAGAAATTATAATTCATCTTTTTTATGGACATGAATATAACTAATTAAAATTCAAATAGAATTAAAAAAAAACAAAAAACAAAACATGTAATGTATCCATAAGAAATTGAAAATGATATCAACGTGGCATGAATCATGCACATTCCTAAAATACCATTCCCCCTTTAGTTCCCCACCCCACTGCCAGTTCCCCCCCCCCTTGCACCCCCACCCCCTACTAGTTCCCCCCACCCCTTGCACCCCTACCCCTACCAGTCCCCACTACCCCTTCCAGTCCCCCCTTTCCCTCCCCCTTGCACCCCTCTCCCTGCTAGTCCCCCACCCCTTCTCCTGCCAGTCCCCCCTACCCCTGCCCCACCCCACCTTACACCCCCACCACTTGCACCCCCTCCTTGCCAGTCCCCCCTTCCCCTGATAGTCCCCCTGCCAGTCCCCCCTCCCCCATTCCAATTTCCCCTTCCCCTGCCAGTCCCCCACCCCCTGCCCTCCCCCTTGCACCCCCTCCCTCTGCCCCCCCTTGCACCCACTTCCCTTTCCAGTCCCCCACCCCTTCCCCCCTTACACCAAGAACTACAAACATAAGATTTTTTCTTTCATCCTAACTAGTATGTAATCAAAAAATTGAATACAATATTTACCTTTGATGATTGGATATTAGTAAGGTGCATAATATTCCTTGATTGGGAAGCTGCTGGCCCATATATACCATCTCTTTAGAGAGTATCCTACATAGATCTCAAAAACATCAGATTTGGGTGAAGTTCCATCAAACTGCAAGGAAAACATGAGCATAAATACCTGAAAGTCATAATTGAAAAATGAAAAACGGGATTTGAGGGTGAGCATACTTGGCTCTGGTGTACCAGTAAGGCTGGTCTCCCCATGGTAAATTTTAGCCTGAAGAAATAAATAATATAATAAGTTAAGACACATACAACCCTAGAAATCACCTATCAAAGTCAATTCAGAACCTCAATTTCCAAAGCCAATTCTATCTAACTTCTAAATTTTTCTTACTGAATGAAAGTTCAATTTCATTTTTATATACATCGTTGACCCACAATAATTTCTTCTTGTGCTTTTGGAGATCAGTAAAGTATTCTTCTCCTTTTTTAGATGTGCTTGTACCCAACCCCCGGTACACAAATTAAAAAAAAAACAATTCGGAAATGATGCTTGATTGTGTTATTATAGAAATGAATATCGATTATATAACATTTATCTGAATTGAATAAAAATAACCCCTTGAACCCCCACCCCCTTCCCTTGCCACCCCCACCCCCCTCACCCCGTGCCCCCCTCCTCACTCCCTGCCCCCCTCACCCCCTCCTCCCCTCACCCCTGCCCCACCCCCTGCTCACCCCACCCCTGCTAGTTCCCCCCTCCCCCCTGCACAAACCTATAGTATAAAAATACACCATACACATACACCAACAATGAATTACAAAAACCATTGCAGCATCTAATTTACACATAAATAAAAAAACTAATATGTATAAAATTGAAATTTTATAAATAATGAATACAAAATGATAGATAAAAAACTGTCAATAATGTCACTCCAAAATGTCATATGAATCCTCATCATCATCAGCACCAATTTCAACAGCATCAACATGTATACCTCCATCAACATCATCATTATCACCATCACCATCTTCATCCTCTCCACCATCAGCAACATCTTCAGCCTCTCCACCATCAACATCATCTTAAGCCTCTCCACCATTAGTAGCATCTTCAGCTACACAATCATCTTCATCCTCATACATAGAGTGCAAAATCAATAAACATCTATCCACTATTGTTTTCACCCTCTGGAAAAAGCGAAGAGCATATAGCTGATATCAACTTGAACAATTGTTCAATTTCTTTTTTCCACATCTTTTGAGACTCTTGTCTAACTTATTGGATTGTTGTCTCAATGGAAACATATAATTGTTCTTTGGTAACCATTCCTGCAATATTCCTATAAGATTCAATACCTGTTGACAAATATTTAGACGACACGATTTTCTCTCCATGTTTACAACGAACTCTGCTACTATGCTCATTGCCAAGAACCTGATGTAAATAATCATTTGGTACAAATGTGTCTGGTTCCTTTACCATTAGAGCTTGAAGAGAATCCTATAAAAGGGCCTTACCATTTTAATAGATATTAAAAAATGTCCATTGAAATGCTCATACGTGTTATGAGTAAAATGTCTACAACATCCTTTTTTGATGAAATATAGACCAAAACATAAGTAGTGTATGTCCTTTTATATTCTTTATACTATTTTAAGAGTTGGTATAACTTATATAAGTATCTTGTGCTGTTTTTTGGGTTTACAGATATATTAGTAGTGGTTATGGACATATTTGAGAGTATAAAACCTTATCAAGAATTGAATGGATTTCAGATGTCCTTTTTAAACCTTATCAAGAATTGATCTTATTAAACTTTCATTAGGAATACTAAGAGAGTTGTAGATAATGTATTGTACTATATAATACCATAGGAACAAGTGATATAATTGAATCAAGCATTCTCATTCTCTATGAGGAAAACAAAACTCAAATAATTTTCAATGAATGAAACTGCATACTAAATGCTAAAATTTTAAAAACATTCTTACAATTTTTTCCTATGTTGCCTGATTCACAGTAGTTCCATCTTTTTTTACTACTAGAAAAAAACAATAATGATCGGGGAACATGTCCTTCGAAATTTAATTCCCATTTCTACATGAAAATTAAACATAAATCAATGAAAAAAATAAATTTATATTCAATGTTAAATCATATATTACCTGTGATAGTTCATGATCTTTTAGTGTAGTTCTCCCAAAGTATGATGATATATCATGGTTCCCTTATTTCTTATGTTTCTTTTAGATGAATCCTATTAGTAAACAAAAAAAACTATCCTTTCAACAAGTCAAAAGGGATAATAAATCATCATTTCATGTTAAAAATTTAACGAGTTCAAGACATAACTGAAATAACCAAGTTTGGAAATAAATCTGAACACAATCACATCTATCAAAACCATCCACTACAGAAAAATATGATTACTGAAAAAAAAATTTATTAAAAACATTAAGATTGTAAATTACCTTGAAAGAGGAATAACTCCAATATGCAATTAATTCTTTGTATTATGAAATTGGGCATTCATTGAAGAATGGTTCATTTTCAAGAGGAGTACCTCTTATTTTTTTCTCTATCCAACATGCAGGTCATGCTTGTAGGCCTGCCACATCTCCCCCAGTTCCATTAACCTAGCTCTCTTAGTGTAGAGACCATTCGGGAAGTTATAACGAAGCTGAATATTCAGACAAATTTATCAATAATACTTTATAAAGAAATTACAAACTAATTTTAGAAAATATATTACCCAAATTTCTACCCAAGCCTTGTCTTTTATTTATTTTCCAACTTTTCTCCACTTGATTGGTTGAACTGGCACACTATTTCTATGTCTGCTGAGTGTCCCCATAAAACTTCGCAATTCTTTACCATTTTCTTCAATAATTTTCACTTCCTTGTTACACTGAACCATAATTTGTGTATGTCTATTCCACAATTTATGCATCTTTTTACAACCACGTCTTTTAGTAGAAGAGGGTCCTGAAAAAAGAAACAAACATTTTACACATATATAACTAAAACTAAACAAAAATTTATTAATTTCATTACTTTTTAAACATTTACCAGTAGAACTGTTTGTTGTAGCTCGATCGTGCACACTATGCTGAGGGGCAACAACTGGAGAAGTGTCCTCCATAGTAGACTCTAGATGCTAAGGTTGGGTAGGATGGTACATGTATACATGGGGAATAACCAATGGAGGTGTACCCTCCATAGTAGATCGTGGATGTTGAGGTTGGGTAGGAGGGTATGGGTATACAGGAGGCATAACCAATACAAGTGTACCCTATAGTGATGAAGGTAGATAAGGGTAAAAAGGCTGAGGGATAAAAGGAGATGGACTACCCTGCACGATAGGAGGAGGAAATGGATAAAAAGGATGACCACCCATGTATGTGTAAGGCATATAAGTGGGGGGCATGATGGGAGGAAACCATCCTGGTTACTGCAGAGCCATGGAATGTGAGGCAGTACATGTATGGGGGCTACATATAGGGCCGGTCCTATACTCTGGAGTGCTTGTACCAGCTTCAGTGAATCCAAGTTTCCTCCTTGATGATTCCTATTCATATTAAATAAAATTTGTGCAAAGTTCATACATAATAAATAAATAAATAAATAAAGGACTCCCCGGAACAATCATATTTGTAAGGCCAACTTCTCTAAATTGGTGATCATTTTCATCCATTTTTTTCTCCGAACCTCCTCATAAGACATAATAATCTATAAATTCCAAAAGTGATGTGAAAATTTTAAAAATATAACAAATAATTAAATAACTATAAAGATGGAAAAAAATTCATATTATTTTTCAAGACTTTACATGTTTCATTAAGTTTTTTTCCTTATGTTGTTTACTCACTAAATAAAAACATTACAAAACAAAAGAAACAGTTACTTTAAATGTTTAAAAAAACATGAACCAGGTTAGAATAATATAATCTAAATACTTTGAAACATGTAACACTACACATTCTCTGTTATAATTTCTGGTTCACAATCCATTCTCACAATTGAATCATTTGTATCATCAAATGATATATTTTACTAAATACCAACTGGTTCATCCAAAACATCACCATCATCTAATCCTTCATCGAAAATTTTTCTGGGAATAACATCAACAATAACACCAAATTTCGGTTTTAAAGGGTCATTTACATAAAATAATTTTATATCTTGTGATGCAAGCACTACTAGAGATTTACGCTATAGCCATGAACCTATAGCCATAGTTGTATAGGTCTATGGCTATAGGTTATTTATAGCCACACATTAATTAAACATCCGTGGATAAATTTTGCTAAACATCAGTATTTATTTTTTTCGATTTCTTCGACCTATCCTCTCCTCCTCCCCCGATCTGCAACCCTACTCTTTGAACCATCTACAGCTCTCACAGCGGTGCCCTCCTCCTGACGCTCCTAATTAATGCACTCTCTCACACTGTCATTGACCTCTCTCACTACGACCCTGCACTCCGAACCATCGACCTCTCTCACGAACTCTCTCACTCTATTCATGGAGTCCCTTCAGAAGCAGGAATCCACTGGTCTTTCAGCTTGTAATATCTGTGTACTTTCTGAATCCCCCTCCTTCTATTTTCCCCCACTATAAACCTCTTAAGTTTTGTCGTTCGACGCATAATCTTCCCTTGGAAGGTGTTATATTTTTTTATTTTCAATATGTAATGATAATCACACGGTTTGGATGACTATGGAGAGTTGGGGGAGGAAGATAGAGTGGATTCAGTTTTTTACTTCCTGTACAGTTGTGAATTTATGATCATCATTTCAATTTATTTAGTCATTGGAAATTGCCTTTAGTTTTTGTTTGTTCAAAGAAATTTTATCTTCCTGGGCTGGTTTTTTTGGATTCGTATGGTAGTAGACTCAATGGATTGTTTGTAATTTCCACGCACCTCCAGATTTTCCTTATTGATTTATTTCTTGTCAGGTGAAGTTACTTGTTGGAAGCAGTTTGTTAATTTGTATTCAATTTTCCTTTTACATCCCATGCTTATTTCAATTATCAGTTTCTTATCTTTTTTCCCAGAGAACCTGCGATTGCATGGTGCATTAAATGAAATCCCCCTTTGTCTTGTGTTCTATGTAATTAGGGATTTGGGGTTTTATTTATCCTCATATGATGTTCTCTATTTATTTTCTCAAATGCTAATTTTTGCAATGATAAGATTGTTAGCATGTCTTGTGGTTCAAATTTGATGGAGTTCAAAATTTTCTAAATGTGGTTGTTGATTCTTGTCATTGAGTTAGCATGTGGGGTTTTCCTGATGAAAACTGAGGGGAGTTGCTTCTATGTCTTTGTTAACTACATTGAAAACCTTTGATTCTGTAGCGCCATACAGATCTGATTTGAACACGCAGTTGAAAAGTTATCATGGGAGGAACTAAAAACAATACCAATGTGAAGGTTTTTTGCATTACTAATTATATTTTCAAACCCAGATCCATGGTCATAAATTCTTCCCACTCACCAACCTATCCTGTTTTGGTGTTCATCAACTCCAAAAGTGGTGGTCATCTTGGAATTGAACTCCTTAAAACATATTATGATGTTCTCAACAAGAGCCAAGTATTAAGGGTTTTAATGTAACACCCCGAGATTTTATGAAAAATATTCTTTTTAATGTCTTGTGTTGTACGCTGCACCAAAATTATCTTGTGATATACGCAACACCGTATTTGCTTGTAGTATACGCAACACTATTCTTGGCTTGCGTTACACACAATTTCAAGTTCTTTTTATAGAAACAATTCAACGCAAAATTATGTATAGATTTTGTTTAATGTATAAATGAAATAAGTTTTGATTATGTTATACGCAACACCAAAAAGAGCTTTCACTATATGCAGCCCTGACATGGCTTGCATTACATGCAATAAATACTTTCCTCGATAGTGTGTGTAGTACGCAATACCGAGTTTCACTAAACGAGATATTATTATAATATTATTATGAACTAGACGTTATGAATAGTAATACCCACTTTTTGAAATTTTATAAATTTCATCATTCAAAATAGACTTCATTTTTGTATTCAGAATATCGAAATTAGCTTAGGGTGAAATTTTGGTACTTTTCGGATAACTTTCATATTCTGATAAATAGTGAACATTACTAAATTTTAATTAAAAACAACTTTTTTAATCGAAATAATTAATAGTGATAAATTATTAATTTGAGGGGTTTTAAAGTATATTTAGAATATATTTTTACCATTTAATATAATGTTGGTAATTGGATGTAATTTCACATTTAAACCAGACATAAACAAGTGTCAATCTTTTGATAGTTATTATCTCTTAAAAACACGCTATTTGTTTTGACGACGAGAATTAATTTTTAAATTAATTAATGCAACTGATATTTTTTGTATTTGGTAAAATAGAAATAATTTTTGAATTCATAATATCAAATATAGCTTAGGCCTAATTTTTTGTATTTTGCTGGAAACCTTCATTTTTTGATGAATAGTGAAACCACTAAGTGGTAGTTAAAAAACCTGAATTTTTCATAAAACATAATTTTACCGCTTCTGTGAATGGAATTTTGAAAATCCGAGAGACACGGTTAATATCAAGGACTGAAATTTGGTTCAATGAGATGAAAATATTTTTTGGCGAATAGTAACTTTTTACTTTTATTTACCACGGTTAAAAGTAAATAGAATAATTAAGAGTAAAATGAGATTATTATTACCCTAACACATGTCCTAATTCTATTGGATAAGTGTAATTAGACCAAAAACAACCTTAGAAATAAAATATGACCATTTAGGCCCACTTGGATTAGATTAGGACATTTAATATCAATTTATTTAAAGAAGGGTTAAAATAGTTAAAATCAATGTTTAATAAGTAAATCATTTTTAATATAGGGTTATACATAAGATAAATTAGACTATAAATATTAATTAAAAATTTAAAAACATTTCCTACATAATAGTATTTTATTTGTAATTTTTAGACTTCAAATAATTTAATTTAATTATGAAACAATGATGATGCCGTAATTATCTTATTAATGAAATATTGACATAATTGATGTTATAAATACCCAAATAAATGTAATTTGATCCCTTTTTTGAATTAAAATAATTTTATAGGTTAATATGACATGTTGTTGTTGATTTAATTAACTCTTTTTGAACTAATATTTCTGTTATGAGTTTCATAAAAATCAATTACCAAATAGTGTCAAAATTGACCTAAAATAGTTTTTAAAACAAATATTATATTATTAATTGTTATTTTATTCCTAAAAATCTAAGGTTCGTCCAAAGGACTTATATAGGGTTATATATATTAATAATAAACAACTTGGGGTTCGTTTGTCTTGTTATAGTAAGTTTATTAACCTTATAGTGTAATAAAACAAAAAGACACGGTAAAAGTAAAATTATTTAACTTGAAGTTAAATCTAAATGATAAGGTTAAAATAAGACCCTAAACATGTCTAAATTCTATTTGATGAGAGTATTTCGACCCATACCCAACTTAGATTCGAAATAAATCTATTTTGAGCTATTTAAAACCGAATATGACTTTATAATAAAATAATATTTTTAGTTTTTCCAAAGGTGCCCCTCTCCTCCCTTATAAAAGGGAACCTCCTCCCTCTCTTCCTCACACCACTTTGAGCCTTCAAGCTCGGAAAAACCCTAAAAAATTCTCTTCTCAAATTCCCTAGAAACATCATAGAGGTCCTGGTCTTCTTCAAAGACCAATTGTAGTTCCCTAAGAGGAGGTCTCAAAGAGGCGCTTCAAAGAAGAGGTAATGTCCGTTACAGATTATTTCAACTTTACTTCTTCTTCCACTTCTTCTTATTTAGTTGTTTCATTATGAAGTAATAACATAAGTATCACTAATATAATGATATGTTATTATAAGTATGAAACAACCATATTTCACCATCTATCCATCCTACGGAAAACGAAATCACCGCGCATGCATACGTACGGAATATCGTCTCCACGCCGTGGTGTAATCTATTTTCCACCACCACCTTACTTGGATGGGTATAATGGTGGAAGTAATGAATATATATGATTATTGTAAAGTGATATTGATTCTTTAATATTATACATACACTTTAATATAATTAGACGATCATGGGAATGATATCATCGCTCCTGCGTACGTACGGAATACTGTCTCCACGACGCGATGAGATTCACTCTCCATGATTACCATTCAAGAATGATTATAAAGTATATATAATAATTAATCATGAAATATATGACATAATAATGCTACTGGATTTATGTATATATATATTTATTTCATCTACTTAATTCCATTCAATTCAATATGGAAACAAAAACATCGTTCATGCGTACGTACGGCCTACCATCTCCATGAACGGTGTATTTCTTTCCATTTATCGATCCATTATATATATGTATATTATGTATATATATTATATATAAATCATGTTTTACATTCTGGATTTAATTAATCATGATCTAAGTAATCATATGAATAATTACAAGTTAAAACACGAACGACAAATGAGACAATTTTACCCAAAACACTACTTTAACATGAATTTACAAAAGAACGGGTAATATAAAGTCATAAGTGAACCATATATGATATAATAACAATGAATATTATTTTTTAATAAGTCAATGACATTATTTAAATCATTATACAGGAGGTTTGGATACGTACGAAGCATATCATACCTAAGGTAAGGGATAACTATTCCAATCTCGTTCTTATCTGAGATTGTTTATTTGTAAGTATTTACTGGGGTTATTGTTATCATCCATGTCCATGTTTTCTAAAAATGGTTTCTTGTATGTTTAAAGTCCTTTTTACCCATTTTGAATTTTACCCAATGGTATGGAAGGAATCTCTCTTTTATTTACCCTACAAGGTACTTTTTGACTTTTTCGACAAAAGTACGAGAATAATGTTTTTTAACGTATACAGCATGAAAGGATTTTTACGGTTTTATAAAGCCTTGTTTTCATGAAGCTTCCTCCAAAATATTTCATGATTATTTTCAACAAAATCCTTTTCTTTTAAAATTTCACGTCATTTTGTGAAAAGAAAATGATTTTGAAGAAAAAAGGATATTTTCCTCAAGAATTCATTTCAAGTGTTTAATCAAAACCATTTTTCATCTAAGATGAGATTATTTCATATGTGTATGTTTCATGTATAATGTCTCTATGATTTACACGGTTTCACTTCTCTTATTATGAAATGATATCCATTTCTTTTATATGGATTATGTGATGATGAGATGATGTTTATGAAACCCATTTTATTTATTGGGTTTTTATGAATGATGTATGTTTATTTTGTGGCACAAGTAAGAATGATTTCATTATGAGATGGGTGGAACCTATATCTCCCTCCAATTAATTGGGTAAAGATTTATATCTCATGAGATAGACATGGCTGGAACGATAAGTTAATCCGGTTCAGTATTATAGGACTAAAACGAGGAGTGAACTCGATTTAGAAAGGGACTTTGTCCACTAAGATGGTCTTGGTAGCAATGCATTGGATAATATTGAAATTATTAGATGTGATTAATGGATGCCACAATTACATGTTTTATTCCCATGCTATTTTATCATGATTTATGTTCCATTATGATCTATGCCTTTTGTACTTCCATGTTTTACGTCGTTGCTCAATATTTTGATATTTAAACATTATGTTCATGTTTTTATGTTCAAATGTATATGGTATGTTTTATTTTATCCATAATTACCCTTATTGAGCATTTTATATCACCATTTTTATGTTTTATTTTCCCCCAGGATTAAAATAAAGGTTTAGGGTAAGGAAACAAAAAGTGAAAGATCTTTATGGGAGATGTTGAAGATCTTTCACCATGATTAGAAGATTACGTTCCAAGTTTCCAAAGACACTAAACTATTACGGTCCTTGTGTGTATGTTTTTGTTATGTATTAAGTATTCCTCCAAAGTAATGTAATTCCCATGTACATCAAGCTTAGGGTATTTACAGTTGGTATCAGAGGCAAAGGAGGTAGGAATGAATCCAATCCCTGGGAACTCTCACATGTGAGCATTGGACGAAGCAAGGCTCTCCGCCCAAGGGCTTCATGAGGAAATGGATGACACTGGGGATGGTGGTGTGTCCCGCCCAGGGGGTGTAGCCTCCCATGGAGTGCCCTGATAGGTATCAATTATAGCCCACTGGAAGTAATTCCAGACTGTTACAGTTGGTATCAGAGGAAAGGTTTAGTCAACCTTTGGAAACTAGGATGCGATAACTTTAGTGAGAACCCTAGAGATATTTCTAAGGTATGTCTAGGGATGTCCCTAAGGTTAAGTGTAAGTATAGGTTATAGTCCTAGAATTACGGTAACAATCTTAGAATTAAACCTAAGATGTTAGATATTGAAGGTACTCCCCCTTTATTATGTTGTTTTCCCTAGCATGATTTTAGCCTCTTACACTATTCTTTTTGGGTTTTAGACGATGGATGGAACCCGAAGGAACTGTGTTGATCAATGAAATGGACAATGCAATGATTTTCCTCCTAAACAAACAAATGTTATGGGAGATGGAGTGCAAAATCTTATTTCTATACTTACACAAGCTATGAATCATTCTGGACTTCCAAATAATTAGAGAAGGGAACAATATTCTATTGAGTCCTTCATGAGGCAACATCCACCTTCTTTCAGTGGGTCTTCTGATCCACTTGTTGCTGAACAATGGATCAGTAACACTAAAAAGATATTTTCAGTTCTTCAATGTTCTGAACATGATAAAGTCATGTTAGCAGTACATCGTTTGGAAGGTGAAGCTGATCAATGGTGGAATCCTATCAAGAATATGAGGCCAAGAGATGAAATTGAGTCCATGGAATGAGACGATTTCAAGAACTTATTTTTCAATAAGTATTTCCCTCGTATTCTTCGAACAAAGATGGAGAAGGAGTTTCTTGAACTAAAGAAAAAGGATGATGAATCTATTGGTATATACGAAGCGAATTTTACAAGGCTTGCAAGGTATGCATCTGGCTTTATCATCCAACCTGAAAGTAAAGTTGATCGATTCTTCAGTGGCTTAAAACCAATTCTTCGAAGGGAATTAGCTATAAGAGACTTCAGTAGATATGAAGAAATTGTGCATTGTCCTATCAAGGTAGAAATGGAAGTTGGTGTTACTTATCCATCTCATGGTTTTGACAAGAAACGAAAGATGGAGTTCAAGGAGAAATCTCAGAATAATGGTGAAAAGAAGACGAATGTTTCTTTATTCTCAAAGTGTGGAAAGAAGCATGGTGGAGATTGTCTTAAAGGGACTAGAAAATGTTTTAAGTGTGGAAAAGAAGGTCATCGAGTAGTTGAGTGTCGAAGTAATGGAAAAGGGTTGCTAATGATGGGAATAAAGAAAAGACTGTAGAGAACGCACCACAAACACTTCAATGCTTCAAGTGAAAGGAAATGGGGCATTATGCTAATAAATATCCTAATCCAAGGGTTAGTGATGATCGACATAAGAAACCACTTAAGGCAAAGGACAAAGGGAAGTCACATGTGATCACTATTGGTGATGTTGAATATGACAATGATGTGGTGGAATGATTAAGTGTTTATGTAATGGGATTCCAAAATAATGTTGTATATAGTATTGTGGAATATTGAAATATTTATGTATTGGTCTATTGTGGTTTTCGATAATTTTATGGTACCGGTAACCATAGAAAGTGATTGAGATATTTTTGGAAATAAGATGATATGCGCATAATGAAGGGATAAAGAGAAAATGAAATGATTAACAGTATTCATGAGCTCATGACTGATATAAGGAAATAGTTATATCATGGTTTTAGTATATAGAATTTTGAGGTTTTGGTATGTGGAAAGAGTTAACTTTTTACAGCACTCATGTTTTCACTAAGATTCAATGGGTATTCATTTTTCAAGAGAATACATGATTAAGGCCTTCGAATGTTTGGAATGTGACCAACAAGACATATCTTATGATATATGGTGATCAACGATGGTATTAACATGCTTGTTATATGAAATCTCTGGTAATAATTTTCACTATAATATGAGAGTGGACTGCAGTATTATGGATAAGCATAAAGATTGGAATGGATTATATTGGACATAAGTTAGTATTGTTTAAGGATAGAAGTTTTATCGATATTATTGATGGGATGTTATAGTAATTTAGTTTTAGAAAAAGGACAACCTAAAGGATGGGCGACAACCCATCACGTCGGACAATGCTATAGGAATCGAACCCACAACCGAAGTGCGACTGGCCTTTATCGCCTACCACTATCCTACAAGAAGTCCCTGTTTAGTAGAAACAAGTTTTATTATACTATGAAGTATGATATATGAAGTATAAGTCCATTTTATGAACCATATATGATTAATCTCACTATAGATGGACTTATGTATTTTTGATAACTTTTATAACCCTTTGTTTGAGACAGATGGAATGACCCATCATTATATCGCATGATCTGCTAACACTTCATGAATGAAAAATTCAACTTCATTTCATTAAGAGATGAAGTGGAAATTGTCCAAAGAACGACCAACGGTGAGACTGTACCAAAATCACGAAAGTATTTCTTCTAATTCCAATTTCATCAAATTTAGGGAAATGATCTTCAAAACCAAAAATATTGTCCTAGTGTCCTTATATATGATTAATCAGATGGTACCTTAGATCATCACAAATATATGGCTTTCTGATTGATGGCTTTTTCATAGCTAGGTTCTCTACCACTCTCCATCAGAACATGATGGTTAGATTTCTCCTCCATATCCATATTTTCACCTATGTTCTCCTATGTGGAAACCTAGTGATGAGTTATTTGGGTATCTGTTATGTTTCTAACATTCCTTTTTTAATGAAGTTTTTGTATTCCTTTTTACGATGTGGTTTTCTATGAAATAAACTCTCGTGTAATAAACCATTTATAACCCCGACGAATTTTGAGGGCGAAATTCATTTTAAGGGGGGGTAGAATGTAACATCCCAAGATTTTATGAAAAATATTCTTTTTAATGTCTTGTGTTGTACGCTACACCAAAATTATCTTGTGATATACACAACACCGTATTTTCTTGCAGTATACGCAACACTATTCTTGGATTGCGTTACACACAATTTCATGTTCGTTTTGTAGAAACTATTCTACGCAACATTATGTATAGATTTTGTTTAATGTATAAATGAAATAAGTTTTGATTATGTTATACGCAACACCAAATAGAGATTTCACTACATGCAGCCCTGACTTGGATTTCATTACACATAATAAAGACTTTCCTCGATAGTGTGTGTAGTATGCAATACCGAGTTTCACTAAACGAGATATTATTATAATATTATTATGAACTAGCCGTTATGAATAGTAATACCCACTTTTTGAAATTTTATAAATTTAATCATTCAAAATGGACTTCATTTTTGGATTCGGAATATCAAAATTAGCTTAGGGTGATATTTTGGTACTTTTCGGATAACTTTCATATTCTGATGAATAGTGAAAATTACTAAATTTTAATTAAAAACAACTTTTTTAATCGAAATAATTAATAGTGATAAATTATTAATTTGAGTGGTTTTAAAGTATATTTAGAATATATTTTTACCATTTAATACAATGTTGGTCATTGGATGTAATTTCACATTTAAACCAGACATAAACAAGTGTCAATCTTTTGATAATTATTATCTCTTAAAAACACACTATTTGTTTTGACGACGGGAATTAATTTTTAAATTAATTAATGAAACTGATATGTTTTTAATTTGGTAAAATAGACATTATTTTTGAATTCATAATATCAAATATATCTTAGGCCTAAGTTTTGGTATTTTTCTGGAAACTTTCATTTTTTGATGAATAGTGAAACCACTAAGTGGTAGTTAAAAAAACTGAATTTTTCATAAAACATAATTTTACCACTTCTGTGAGTGGAATTTCAAAAATCCAAGAGACACGGTTAATATCAAGGACTAAAATGTGGTTCAATGAGATGAAAATATTTTTTTTGGTGAATAGTAACTTTTTACTTTTATTTACCATGATTAAAAGTAAATAGGATAATTAAGGGTAAAATGATATTATTATTGCCCTAACACATGTCCTAATTCTATTGGATAAGTGTAATTCTACCAAAAACAACCTTAGTAATACAATATGACCATTTAGGCCCACTTGGTTTAGATTAGGACATTTAATATTAATTTATTTAAAGAAGGGTTAAAATAGTTAAAATCAAAGTTTAATAAGTAAATCATTTTTAATATAGGGTTATACATAAGATAAATTCGACTATAAATATTCATTAGAAAGATAAAAAATATTTCCTACATAATGGTATTTTATTTGTAATTTTTATACTTTAAATAATTTAATTTATTTTTGAAACAATGATGATGCAGTAATTATCTTATTAATGAAATATTGACATAATTGATGTTATAAATACCCAAATAAATGTAATTTGAGACTTTTTATGAATTAAAATAATTTTCTAGGTTAATATGACATGTTAGTGTTGATTTAATTAACTTTTTTTGAACTAATATTTCATCTATGATTTTCATAAAAATGAATTACCAAATAGTTTCAAAATTGACCTAAAATAGTTTAAAAAAATATTATATTATTAATTGTTATTTTATTCCTAAAAATATAAAGTTCGGCCAAATGAATTAGATAAGGTTATATATATTAATCATAAACAACTTGGGGTTCGTTTGTCTTGTTATAGTAAGTTTATTAACATTATAGTGTAAGAAAAAAAAGACACGGTAAAAGTAAAATTATTTAACTTAAAGTTAAATCTAAATGATAAGGTTAAAATAGAACCCTAAAAATGTCTAAATTCAATTTAATGAGATTATTTCGGACCATACCCACCTTATATTTGAAATAAATCAATTTATAGCTATTTAAAACCGAATATGACTTTATAATAAAATAATATTTTTTGTTTTTCCAAAGGTGCCCCTCTCCTCCCTTATAAAAGAGAACCTCCTCCGTCTCTTCCTTACACCACTTTGAGCCTTCAAGCTCGGCCAAACCCTGAACAATTCTCTTCTCCACTTTCCTATAAACATCCTAGAGGTCCTGGTCTTCTTCAAAGACTAATTTTAGTGCCCTAGGAGGAGGTCTCAAAGAGGCGCTTCAAAGAAGAGGTAATGTCTGTTACCGATACTTTCAACTTTATTTCTTCATCCACTTATTCTTCTTTAGTTGTTTCGTTATGAAGTAATAACATCAGTATCAATCATATGTTGATATGTTATTATAAGTAATCCTACGGAAAAAAAAATCACCGCGCGTGCGTACATACGGAATACCATCTCCACGCCGTGGTGTAATCTATTTTCCACCACCACCTTACTTGGATCGGTATAATGGAGAAAGTAATGAATATATATGATTATTGTAAGGTTATATTGATTCTGTGATATTATACATACACTTTAATACAATTCTACGATCATGGGAATGATATCATCGCTCGTGCGTACGTACGGAATACCGTCTCCACGACGCGATGAGATTCACTCTCCATGATAACAATTCAAGAATGATTATAAAGTATATATAATAAGTAATCATGAAATATATGACATAATAATGCTACTGGATTTATGTATATATATATATTTATTTCATCTACTTAATTCCATTCAATTCAATAAGGAAACGAAAACAGCGTTCACGTGTAAGTACGGCCTACCGTCTCCATGAACGGTGTATTTATTTCCATTTATCAATCCATTATATATATGTATATTATGAATATATATTATATATAAATCGTGTTTTACATTTGGTATTTACGTAATCATGATCTAAGTAATCATATGAATAATTACAAGTTAAAACACGAATGACAAATGAGACGATTTTACCCAAAACACTACTTTAACATGAATTTACAAAAGAACGGGTAATATAAAGTCATAAGTGAACCATATATGATATAATAACAATGAATATGATTCTTTAATAAGTGAATGACATTATTTAAATCATTATACAGGAGGTTTGGATACGTACGAATCATATCAGACCTAAGGTAAGGGATAACTATTCCAATCTCGTTCTTATCCGAGATTGTTTATTCATAAGTATTTAATGGGGTTATTGTTATCATCCATGTCCATGTTTCCTAAAAATGGTTTCATGTATGTTTAAAGTCATTTTTACCCATTTTTACTTTTACCCAATGGTATGGAAGGAATCTTTCTTTTATTTACCCTACAAGGTACTTTTTGACTTTTTCGACAAAAGTACGAGAAGAATGTTTTTTTAACGTATACAACATGAAAGGATTTTTACGTTTTTATAAAGCCTTGTTTTCATGAAGCATACTCCAAAATATTTCATGATTATTTTCAACAAAATCCTTTTCTTTTAAAATTGCATGACATTTTTTGAAAATAAAATGATTTTGAAGAAAAAGGATATTTTCCTCAAGAATTCATTTCAAGTGTTTAATCAAAACCATTTTTCATCTAAGATGATATTATTTCATATGTGTATGTCTCAAGTATAATGTCTCTATGATTTAAATGGTTTAACTTCTCTTATTATGAAATTATATCCATTTCTTTTATATGGATTATGTGATGATGGGATGATGTTTATGAAACCCATTTTATTTATTGGGTTTTTATGAATGATTTATGTTTATTTTGTGTCACAAGTAAGAATGATTTAATTATGAGATGGTTGAGACCTATATCTCCCTCTAATGCATTGGGTAAAGATTAATATCTCATGAGATAGACATGGTTGGAATGTAAAGTTAATCCGGTTCAGTATTACAGGACTGGAACGAGGAGTGAACTCGATTCAGAAAGGGACTTTGTCCACTAAGATGGTCTTGGCAGCAATGCCTTGGCTACTATAGAAATTATTAAATGTGCTTAATGGATGACACAATTACATGGTTTATTCCCATGCTATTTTATCATTATTTATGTTCCATTATGATCTATTCCTTATGTAATTACATGTTTTATGTCGTTGCTCAAGATTTTGATGTTTAAACATTATGTTCATGTTTTTAAGTTCAAATGTATATGGTATGTTTTATTTTATCCATGATTACCCTTACTGAGCATTTGAGCTCACCCTTTTTTATGTTTTATTTTCCCCCAGGATTAAAAGAAAGGTTTAGGGTAAGGAAACAAAAACCGAAAGATCTTTATGGGAGATGTCGAAGATCTTTCACCACGATTAGAAGATTACGTTCCAAATTTCCAAAGACACTAAACTATTACGGTCCTTGTGTTTCTGTTTTTGTTATATATTAAGTATTCTTCAAAAGTAATGTAATGTCCATGTATGTCAAGCTTAGGGTCTTTACATTTAACCCCTCAAATTTCACTCATGTATTTTATCCAATGGTTGGAATTTATATTTTATGGGATTTTAGGTGGTTTAATATATCAAATGATGGATGAAAAACTAGATACATTTGTGTTATTCAAATCAGGTGAGTTCTAGTGTTAGGGTGGCGTTTGGAGTATGATGGCTATGTATTGGGTATGGTTTGGATATCTGTTTAGGGGTTTGGGATAGTTGTAATCCATCAAGTTGGTGGATCATGTTGGGATTTTTCTTGATGTTCTGATTTAAAACTCTCGATATAGGTAATTTTAGTGATTTCTGGGTGATTTGATTGTGTATTTTTATTAGGAAGTTTCTTGTTAGATCAGTTAAGGGGGTGGATGGTTTCTTATTATCAGGGGTGAATGTGTGGGGTTTGGTTTTTATGCTTGGTGTGTAGGAGAGTAACCCTTAGATTATTATAATAAACCTTAGGGTTTGGTGTTTTGGAAATAATATTTTTCTATGAAGTAAGGATTAAAGGTAGTTTCCTGAATTTGTGGTAATAATGCACACTTTGGATTGTGGCACGATGGGTTTATAATTAGTAATGTTGTTATTAAAAGATGATGTTGAGTCAACATTCATCAACAAAGCATCTAATTAGAATGGAATTGTGTTCTCATGGGATATATTCTCAAGTGTTTGTTTCCCTTATATTATGTTACAACTACTTTGATCCATTGACTAAGTCCTTCGAAAAAGAAAAGCAATGGTTTTCTAAATTATCCATGAGTTCTAAGAGTAGCAGTATCTAATTTTCAGTAGTGAAATGGGATCGTAGGATGTTTAGAATATGTTGAAGAAAGTTTAGTTACTATTTGAAATGATTGGTACTCTAGAGGACATATGGGTAAAACTAGATGTTTTAAAATTCAAAGGAGATGAATTAGAATGGATAAATACATTTGATCGTAAAATAATGAATGAGGAGGTTTTATGGATCGAGTTTCATTCCCTATTCTATGAGAGGCTATAATAGATTTACAGAATAAAATCCTATTTTGGGGATTCATGGAGATATATCATTGTGGGAATCAGTAATGGAGTATGCCACTAAATTTGAAAGGTTTATTCATTTCATGCCATCTTTCAAATAGAATTTAATTATAAAGGAATTCTATTTTTTAAATGGTCTTATGTACTCATTATGGGAATGAGTATCTTACTTTTATCTGGACACCTACTAGAAGATATTCAAGAAATATTGAGCTATCTATGTAGAGACATCCATTGCATAGGAATGTGCATATAGAAGGTTGGAAATCGGGTAGGAATGAATGTTGGTTGGTGAGACTCATTATGAGGGTGAAAGAGTAAATCGAATGAGTAATATCTCAGCTCAATATTATAAAAATAAATAAACCCTGGTCTATTTATCATGTATCAAGAATGTTCATGCATTCCCTTAGTATTGGGATGGAAAAAATAGGTTTCATGTATGTGTCGAGATGTGGGTTTCTATATTATTTTATTGGGATAAGCCATCCTAGGTGAAGGGACTTTTAGTACCATAGTTTTTGAGGTATTTATAAAGTTATTTTTTTTCTATAATTTGAATTTCTCCATCTAATATATGTTAATGTATTATTTTTGTTGGAGATAATGTGTGTTTGAAAGATGATAGTTTTTAAATGAAGAAATTTGTTTGATATTATTGGGCTAGGATATTCTATAGTGATCATAATTTGATATGAGGAACCAGAAATGTGTATATAGTATTGATGATGGTATCGATAATACTATATTGGGGAGATTCATACTCGTCCTTTTTGATTGAAATCCATATCAAGAGATGGTGATCATTATCAAGGTTGTAAAATGTATGAACTTAGACAGTAAATGGATGAATTTAGTGTCTAGATATGGATGTTGGATGAACCATATTTGGTTCCAAGACCACACCAAAATTAATGGTTTACCTATAGTGGTTGTTATAGTCAGTGTGTTCAGTTAATTATGAGGAGTTTATATTGGTAAATATTCTATTTAGAGCTTCTGTATTTCTATGATGTCATTTAGATCAATGTGTTGGGTTAATTATCAATATTTGATATTGTAGTGGGCTAGTGCTTGAAAATTATAGTGTGGAGTTTGAAAGGGAGCCTAAACAGGGTACTCTAAAGGCTGTTGAAAGTGTGTGTGGATGGGAAACCAAGTAGTCCAAATTGTTAAGAATTTATGACATATATTCTATAACAATAATAATTGTTGAAATATAAAAGGAAATAACCAATTATCACATGTTCAGAAATAGTTTCTACAAAGAAGGACTATACAATCAAGAAGAAAGAAGATCATTCACCAAAATATTATCTAATCATATTAGAAAAGTTGTTTGAAAAATCCAAGCAGATTGAGTAAGAATAAAAAAAGTAAAATTATCTACTTTATAAAATTGATAAACCTATATAAACTAAGAATAATGGTCAATTCTAGTAGAAGAACATGCTAAAAAATGAGGTTTCAATCTAGAAAATTAAGAAGGATATAGGCATGAAGAGTTTTAAGTATTTTATACATTCAAGGAATGTATTTTCTAGGTTTATAACAATGTCTAATCCCTATTTCTTGCTTTTAAGTGCTGATGTAAGTTTACTTTATTCTCATATTTTAGTGATTTTTGATTTTTTAATTGGAAATTGAAGGTGATGTTCGAAAAATAAAGAGCTTTATTAATGATCATGTTATTTAGTATTGGGACGTGCATATCAATTTGAATATTATTTGTTCGTTGTTGGTTATAGATTCATGTAGAATTTATCATGTACAATTGACACACTGATAACATATATATAAGAAGTCGTTATATATCATTTCTTTTCCCACTATTTTCTTATAGGTGGTTTCTTATGATAAGACCGGTTCTATCCACCACCATCAAAGACAATGAGTTCAAGATTTGGTTAAGGTTTATTCCATTTTTATTCTTTGGCCAAATTTTAATTAGGGTTTTTTTTATTTTTGGGTTCCTTTTATTTTTGTAGTGTGTTTTGGATTTCGTTGAGGTGGATTCGAGTTGTCGTTGACAAAGGCTTACAAGTGTATGCATAGGTAGTCATATGCATATATAATTCCCCCTTTATATATATTCACTCATGGTAGTATGAATATATATATTGGGGCTAGGTTTGCTTATATATAGATATGAGAAATGCATATGCATGTAAGCGTAAAGGAGTATATGAAAGTATACACATATATCTAAGGACCCCCTTGTGCATATTTGGCCTTGAAAATATGTACATAGGGGCTAGGTGTCCTTATATATATGTTAAGTTGCATATGTGTGCAAGCGGAAAAAATAATATTTGAGTTGTCGTCGTCAAAAGCTAACGCGCCTTGAGGTTGAGGTAGGGTCCCTCTCCTAGCCTATTTAATTCAAGAATGTTTTAAGTTTCATTTAGTTTCCTTCTTAATTCTGCATGTTTATATTAAATTTCAATTCTTTAATATGTGTTAGTTAAGATAATTCTTTTCGTTTGATAAATAAGTTAGGGTTTTGTAATAAAACCCCTCCAACGGAGGTTCACTGTCTGTAAAAACTCACAGTGGTATACCTTTATTAACATTATTGCATTGATGTTTTCCTTATACTTGATGTCTTTGTTAGTCATAAAGCACATATCGTACTTGGCCCTTTTTATATCCCTATAGGGGGTTTCCCTCTTTTTATTAAAATGATTGTTTGAACCAAGACACCCTTTAAGGGCCGTTAGACTTTTAAGATGGAATTTCCCATAATGACCAAATCACCACTAAGTGAATAGAATGATTTGGATGGAATGTATTGTAAATGGTTTTAGTACGGTCAAACATATTCCTTTAATTCACCTAAATTATCTAAATATTTCTCCACAAAGCGATTTAGGAATCATATATTCATTGTTATTCCTTAGACTATGGACTACAAAATGATCATGATTCCACTGTTTTATAAATAATTAAAACGAAACATTACATCCATAAGTTTTACCATTACATGGTGAAAAAATACTATCCATATTCTATACACTATGCCGTTAGACTTTTAAGATGGAATTTCCCATAATGAACAAGTCACCACTAAGTTAATAATATGATTTTTATGGAATGGCTTGTACATGTTTTTAGTATGGTTTTAGTATGGTCAAACATATTCCTTTAATTCACATAAATTCTCCAAATATTTCTCTATAGAGAGATTCTGGAATCTTCTATTCATTGTTATTCCTTTGACTATAGACTTAAAAATGATCATGATTCCACTATTTTATAAATCATTTAAATGAAACATTACATCCATAAGTTTTACCATGACATGGTGAAAAAATACTATCCATATTTTATCCACTATGGGCATGGTCCATATCCTCCATGGGGTGGTCTTCCTATCTTTGTTGACACTATATTTCTGAGTCCCACATTAGACTTTAGTGAAGAAATCCACTATTTCATCACTCAATATGATACATATACCACCTTTGAAGTCCTTTGGTACTAACCTATACCAAAACAACTAGTTCTTGAATACTGCTTGGTTCCACCTCTCATTATGTTCTTATTTCCTCATCATAAAACCACATTGTACTATCTTAATATTCTAGGTAGTCCCATACCACTTGAAATGTGGTCTTATATCAATTCTTTATCTTCACTGATGGTTTAATACCATTGAAACGTTCAAATATAGATTTTACACCTCTTCAACTTTTGATCAGGCTCTACTTCAATTTTTCTTCATTATTCCATCAAGAAACTCCAGATTTGGATTTGGAAATTTAATGCGGTTGTTTAAAACCAATTATTGAGTTATATAAAACATTACACCTTTTTTTGATCCTTATAAAAAATTGTTATTTTTGTAAATGCCTATTACCAATTATGACCAGTAATATATCTGCATCATCTTGTTAAAGGTATCTCTTTTAAATCACCCACATTGTTTTCCAACATCAAACATATGTGTATTTTTATCATAGACACACCATGAATCCATCTATTTTGAATGTATATAGCACATGTATTATACCTCCACCTTAATCTTTCTCCATTTCTAATATATATTTGACTAATTTATTACATGGGGTTAGGGGAAGTGGGGAGGGGGCAGGTCTACCTGGCAGGGGGTTGATCTGCAGGGGGGTCTATAGGGGAGGGGGAGGGGGTGGTCTGCAGGGGGAAAGGGGAAGGGAGGATGGGTCCCATGTTGTGTGACAATGTCACATGGTATGTGATATTTAAATCCAACCAAAAATCCCAGTTCCATAGCCTAGGGGTCCCACAGTACCAGTAATGTCAGATTACATGTTATGTAACCTGTGATTTTCTTGATCCCATGGGGTATTCCTCTAGGTAATCCTACACATTTCTAGATCTCAAAACCTCACCAAATCAGGTATATCAGGGGTAATCCAATCCTCTAGTCATTACATATTAGCATTCATTTCTTTAAATCTTCTGAGAAAACATCCTCTTATGCCATCCATATCATCCTCTTAGAAACTAAGTTGAACAGATACTCCGATTCCATTCTAATCCACCTCCAATTTTCCATCGCCATCATTGCACCTAAAAAACACCATAGATCATAAATTTCACCAATGGTATCAATCCATAGAACTGATTATTAGTCACCCAACGATCGAATCCCAGGTATTCGTCAAACCACGCAAGAAAAGAAACGAATGTGATGTACATGAAAAGAGTGGGTAAAGAAAAACATAATCCCTAATATTGTGATGAATTAACCCCAATCATTTTTCATTTACCCTTGATCCATTGTTGTCAAAAAATGCGATTGAAGAAGAATAAACACAGACAAAAATAGTATTCCATCATTTTAAATATAGTGATGATACACATTTCATATTTGTTCATTGAAATGATCCACATTCTTCAGAAGGTTTTTAGGTTAAAATTATAAAGGGTTGAGACCTTTTAATGAACTAAAAATAGCATACAACACTTTATAAAGTGTGTAGGATTCCATTCATTTCAGTCCTGAAAGACTTAACCTCATCAAGAATATCTTGAGACATGTCTAATTGCACCATTGGAATATTCTGGAACATATACCTTTGAGATGCAACCATAACACCAAGATCATTGAACTCAGACTTAGTAGTATAAAAATGAGGTTAGTATTAACTGGTGTTATCCAATGATTTGAAAAAGGATGCCAGATGGAGTAGTATAAGATCCAAGCATGGAGGAGGAGGAATCTATATGGGAGTACGAACCCCTTGAATATCCATGGTAATCTAGGATCTTCCACATTGTCTGCAGGGCAGGGGGCAGGGGGGAGGGTGGAGTGGGACAGGGGGCAGGGGGAAGGGGGAAGGGGGCAAGGGGAGGGGGCAGGGGGAAGGGGGTAAGGGGCAGGGGTAGGGGGTAGGGTGGAGGGGGGCTGGGGGAAGTGGGGAGGGTGGTGGGGGGAAGGGGGCAGGAGCAAGGGGAAGGGGGGAGGTCTGTAAGGCAGGGGGTAGGGGGAGGGTGGAGGGGGGCAGGGGGCAGGGGGGAGGTCTGCAGGGCAGGTGGCGGGGGGGGGGGGGGCAGGGTGGTGGGGGAAGGGGGCAGGGGGTAAGGGGAAGGGGGTAGGGGGAGGAGGTAGGGGGTAGGGGCATGGGGTTGGTGGTGGGTGGAGGGGGACAGGGGGCAGGGAGCAGGGTGGTGGGGGGCAGGGCCAGGGGGCCGGGTGGTGGGGGCAGGGGCAGGGGGTAGGGGGAGGTCTGTAGGGTAGGGGGAAGGGGGTAGGGTGGTGGGGGTAGGGGGAGGAGGAATGGGGCAGGGGGAGGGGGGAGGGGATGATCTGTAGAGCAGGGGGACATGGGAGAGGTCCGCAGGGCAGGGGGAGGGGGGAGGGGAGAGGTCTGCAGGGCAGTGGGGCAGTGGGGCAATGGGGGGTGGGGCAGGGGGTGCATTTAGTCTCTATAGGTTTATTTAATCTTAGATAAGGTTGAATAACCATTACAATCCATCTCTAACTCCCCCATTTCTTCATGATTAGGTTTCTCCAAATATGCCCTCCTATTACAATAGACTGCTTTCACTAAATCATGGATTGATATTAGTTGCAACAAATCTGATTTTGTATGATACCACTAGTTGTTATTGGTCTGGATTTAACACCTTTTCTTTTAAAAATCCAGGCCATTATGTCCACTTTTTTTAATCATAGATTTTAAAGATAGATTTTGATCCAGCTATCTATCCTTCTTTTCTTTGCGCTTTCTTATTTCTCACATTCTAAACATTTATGTTGAGGAAACATGGTTTTCTCTTCTTTCACATGTTTATTATTGTTTGAAAATTGCATATTCACTTGATAAATTAGAGAACTCTCAATGTTTTTCATTTTTTTGGTTTATCCTTTAATAACTCATCATATTATATGATCAAAAATTCTTTCTTATTATGTTCAACGTTCTTCATAAGTGTGGATATATTTCTTGTTATGATATATTCTATTTTATTAGAAATTGTTTCCTCTAGTAAACTTTTTTTATCGGGCGGGATAAAAAATTTTATCGAAGAAAACCAAATTAAGTTGAAACTCTAGCGAAAATAATTATATACCATTAATAGGAAGAATAATTGTTAATTAATAGGAATGCACTATTTGATAGTATCATTTTGAATCATGGATCTATTTTCCCCTTGCTTGTAGGAACATGATTTGACCCATGGGGCATTGTGGTTCTTATATGTTGTGCGGCGACGTGTATAGTCACAAGAGACATGTATATTTTAGTTTAGTTTTTATTTAGTTTTCTTTATCACATTGGACACTTAGGTCTTTTACTTATTTCTGTGGAAAAAGGGTAATTATATTCTGCGAAGGGGGGAAAATGCGGTTCAGATTGATTCAGTCTGCCAGCTTTGATCCTAGGTAAGATTATTTGGTTACTACTTGTCTCAAACCTCATGTGTTTGGGGATTTCAATGTTTTTGACTCCATATTATGTTTTCAGTAGGGCGTTGGATCATGTCGTGTTGGTTCGGGTGGATTTGGTTCTCCCAATTGAGGTAAGGATTTAATGTTGTTGGTTGGTTTCTCACTGTTTATGTAGAATCCTTTATGTTTTTTAATGTTCCTAATATCCTTTGTGTAGTGCGTTGATCCCTGGTCATTGGTTTTGAGTAGCCAAGATAATGGCGACTCGCCTACATGTGCATAAGTAAGAAAGTATATGTATGTGGGTTCCCCTATTACATGTATAGTCAACCATAGCAGTGATTATGTACGTATGGGGCTATGTGTTCCCATGTATATATATATATAAACGCATATGTAGGTTAGTGGAGACTAACATATGCATATACGTATATGTTCAAGGATCCCCTTGCACATGCTCATGTCCATGCGGGTGTGTGCATAGGGTCTAGGTGTCCTTGTATGTCTGTGACGGTGCGTATACCCAGTGGGGGAGTAACAACTTTTAGTTAGAAAGCTCTATGAGCCGAAGTGGATGGTTTGGTTCCACCTTGTGGTAGGATCCCTCTTCTAGTCTCTTTAATTCAAGAATGCTTTAAATTGAATTTAGATTCTTTCTTAATTCAGCTTAATTATATGGAATTGCATATCTTGAATAAGTTTTATTTAATTTAATTGTTTCATTTGATAAATAAAGTCATGTTTTTATAATAAAACCCCTCCAATGGAGGTGCGCCGTCTACAAAAACTCACAGTGATAGTTATGTTGATCTAGTTGCTTAAATTATTGCATTTGATTTGTGCTGAATCAGTTTTAGAATAAATGTTAAATATAATTAAATGAATTGTGTGATAAAGAAATTCCATGATTTTGTAATAAAAACCCTCCAATAGTGGTGCGCTGTCTTCTAAACCAAAGAGTAGTGATAGTTATTTGTATCATGTTTAGATTTGGTTTGAGTCTTTCATATGCCTCTTGTTGGTGTTTGTTTTGTGTATAGTTAGTTTTTGTTTTCTTTGAATAATATAAATTGGCATATCATACTTGTTTAAATAAAATGACATTGCCCGAGTAGGCATATGCCTTGACCACGACACTTTCCTTTTCACGCTTTGAATATTATAAATAAAATTTCCTTGTTTAGGCAAAGTGAATGAATTTGTAAATGGTTTGTGTAGGATGTATGATTATTTTCCATCGTTTTGTTTCCCTTTAGACGCTGTGTCATTATGCCACTCTCTAAAACCTTCTCCGGAGATCCCTTTTTATAGCATATTAAATAGTTGATCTGTTCTATCATTTACCAGCGGGGCGACGGTCGGAATGTTGCCCCGCCTCCTCCCGATCCCTTCCCTCCTGGCCGGAAGATGCTACCCTGTGGATGTCGCTAGACTGGGCCAACATGCCCTGATCACACCGCAGTCATGCCATGGTCACGCCGCGCTCACGCCGCGGTAATGCCGTGATTTGGCCCTGCTCCAGGATGACACCTCGCAGCGGTTCGCAGGGATAGTATTCCCTGAGTCTTGTGATCAATGTTGAGACTGACTAATCACAATTTCTACCAACGGGGCGACGACCAGAATGTTGCCCCGCCTCCTCCCGCACTCTTCGCTCCTAGTCGGAAGATGCTACCCTGTGAATGTCGCTGTACCGGGCCAACATGCCGTAGTCACGCCACGGTAATGCCGTTATTTGGCCCTGATCCAGGATGACACCCCACAGAGGTTCACAGTGATAGTATTCCATGAGTCTTGTGATCAATGTTGAGACTGACTAATCAAAATTTCTGCCGGCGGGGCGACGACCGGAATGTTTCCCTGCCTCCTCCCGCTCCCTTCGCTCCTGGCTGGAAGATACTACCCCAAGGATGTCTCTGGACTAGGCCAACACACCGCGGTCACACCGCGGTCATGCCGTGATTTGGCCATGCTCTAGGACGACAGCCCATGATAGTTCGTAGTGATAGTATTCCATGAGTCTTGTGATCAATTTTGAGACTAACTAATCACAATTTCTGCTGGAGGGGTGATGTCCAGAATGTTTCCGGGCCTCCTCCCGTTTCCTTCGGTCCTGGATGGAAGTTGTTGCCCTACGAATGTCGCTGGACCGGGCCAACACGCCGTGGTCACGCCACGTTCTCACCACGGTCACGCCGCGGTAATGTAGTGATTTGGACCTTTTCCAGGACGACACCCCACGACGGTTTGCAGTGATAGTATTCCATGAGTCTTGTGATCAATATTTAGACTGACTAATCACAATTTCTTCCAGCGGGGTGATAGCCAGAATGTTTTCCCGCCTCCTCCCGCTCTGTTCTCTCCTGGCCGGAAGATGCTCCTGTGGATGTCGCTGGACCAGGCCAACACGCCGTTGTCATGCCGTGATCACGACGAGGTCATGCCCCGGTCACGTCGTGGTCACGTCGTAGTCACTCAATGATAATACAGTGATTTGGCCCTGCTCCAGCCACATCTAGCCCATACTAGCCCCCTTTCACCTTCATTTCAGACCGCCACCACCAGCATTCCAGCCCACAACAGCCCCCCTTCCACCTTTGAATCAGCCCACACCATCCACCCAAAACCTGCAACCAGCCCCCTTCCACCAGCATTCCAGCCCCCTTCCACCTGTATTCGAGCCCGCACTAGCCCCCAGCCCTTAGAATCTAGCCCGCACCGGCCACCACACCAGCCACCACCCCCATCCTCATGAAAAACACTCATTCCAACCCTCTTCCACCTGAAAAACATCCCCAACCACCAGTTCCAACCCTCACCTTCCACCGGCCTCCTACATCCTAGCCCACACCGGCCCCTTCCACATTCCCAACAGCCCCAGGCCACCTATAATCCAGCCCACACCAGCCCCCTGGGCCCTCTTTTCCCAAAAAAGTATCCATGTAAACTTCCATTAATGTTCACCGAGAACATTGGGGTGGAGATGCATCTTTTAACCCAAGAAGAGAACCTAGTTGGAAAGCTCAGAAGATCCAAATCATCCCATAAGAAGTCCCACCTAACCAAATCAAAATCCATGATTAAATCTATCTTGAAATCACACTTAGGAACCCAAGAATTAAGATGGTAGCCCCAAAATAATTATTGAGTAACAATATTCTTTGGATGAATTGGTTTTTGTATAGAAGGTTGAGGATATTTTTATCCAGCTTTAGATTTATGAGCCTCTTAAGGTTATTTTTGTAACCATCCTACTAGAGGGTCTGATTTAAAAGTGGTGGAATTATATTATTCAGACTAAGAAAGACAATGAATATTCTTGGAAAAGTTTCAAGTCATTGTTCTTTTAGCATTATTTCACAATGAAGTGAAGGTACTGATGGATATAGAATTTTTTAGGAGGGGCTGTTCAGGTGGGGTGTCAAAGGGCTATCCGGGGGGGGGGGGGGGGTGCCGGGAGGACCTATAGGGTAGGGGGGAGGGTGAAGGTGGGGTGTCTAGGAGGGGCTGTCCAGGGGGGTCTAAGAGCTGTCCGGGGGGGGGGGGGGGGTCTATAGGGTAGGGTGTAGGTGGGGTGTCCAAGGGATGTCTGGGGGTGGGGGGGGGGGGTCTTTAGGGCAGGGGGTAGAGTGAAGGTGGGGTGTCTAGGGAGGTTGTCTGGGGGGGGTGTCTAAGGGCTGTCTGAGGGACTGATTTGAAGAGATAAACCCACGAGCAATGAGACCTAACCTTATAGTAATAATTTTTCTAATGGTTTTTGGAAAGGTATTCCCAATTGCAATAGGTCTGAAATCCTTTACATCCACAACATTTTCCTTCTTTGGGATCAGGGAAATAAAATTGGAGTTGATTCTATAGGGCATCGAGGCATGGTTAAAGAACTCCCTCATAGCATTAAGGAGCTCATAAAGAACTATGTCCTAGTAGAACATAAAGAATTAATTTTTGAACCCATCAGGACCAGCCACACTCTCATGATTTAGAGAAAAAAGGGAACTTTTAACCTCCTTCTCATCAAGGGATGCAACAAGGGAGATTGTTGGATTGGTGTAGCCCAATCTGTTTGAGCCGAATGATTGTGGCCCGCAACTGTCACGGGTCGAGCTCCGCGGTGAGCTCGTTAGGGGTTTCAAGGGGCAACGAAGCCCTGGTCCGGGGGTCGAAGGCTCCTGGTCCAAATTTGCGGGATTGTAAGAACTTTGACCACTGTAGCAGTGTGGACTTTGGAGTCCACTTTATTGTTGCACTTTTCACTTCCAGCCGGAAACCACTAGAGTATTGGATACATATAGGAAAGGCTTCATAAGATTGAAAAAGTCTATAATAATATTTCTTCATATCTTTATACTACTAAAGAAATCTTCTCAACTATGAATAGCTTGAGTAGAGTTGTCATCACTTTCAACTGGTCAACCTATTACTTGAAAACCCATTCTACAGAATCTGCCTCAATTAATCCTGATGAGATGAATTCACATCACCTATAACAACATGGCGATACTATTTGACTACAGACTAGATCGAATCAGCATCAACTAAATCCAAGGGAGGTGGAGCACTAGATGTAGATGCAATAATAGGAGGTTCCTAATAACTCAAAATTCCATTGAAATCTAAAAGTAGTTTTTCTCTGAAATATTATAAATATAATATGGATACAAAATTTGAAGGCACTAGGGAAATAACTCTCTCAACACTAGGTAAAGCGGCCTCTACAAGTTATGATTTGGTAGGTACATCTAAGGGAAAAGCCTGAAGCTCACCTGCTTGGTCAATCTGCTTAATTAAGGATCCCCTAGGATATGTGCAGGGGATGTGTAGGGGGGTGCTGTCCAGCAGGGAAGGGGCTGTCCAGGGGGCCCAGCAGGTAGGGGGGGCTTCTGTCCAGGGGGGCCAGTAGGGGGGGATGCTGTCCAGGGGGGTCCAGCAGGGGGTGTTGTCTAGGGGGTCCAGCAGGAGGGGGGGTGTCAAGGGGCCTAGCGGGGGGGGGGGGGGGGATGCTGTCTAGGGGGTTGGGGCTGCTGTCTAAGGGGGGTCCAACAGGGGGGGTGAGGGGGGGGGGGGGAGCTGCTGTCCATGGGGGTCCAGCAGGGGGGGCAAGGGGTGTGAAAGGGGGTGCAAGGGTGTGTGTGCAAGGGATGTGTGTGTGTGTGGGGGGGGGGGGGGGGTCCAACAAGGGAGCAAGGGGGGAGGGTGTCCAATAGGTGTGTTTATAGGGGGTCTAGTAGGGGGGCTGATGTCCAGGGGGGTACAGAAGGGGGGCTGTTGTCCAGGGGAGTCCAGCGGTGGGGGGGGGGGGGGGGCTTCTGTCCAGGGGGGCTGCTGTCCAGGGGTGTCCAATAGTGGGTTTCTGCTATCTAAGGGGGTCTAGTAGGGGATGCTGCTGTCCAGGGGGGTCCAGTAGTGGGGATACTGTCTAGGGGGTCCATTAGGGGGTGGGGGGCTGCTGTCCAAGGGGGTCTAGTAGGTGGGTGGGGGGCTGCTGTCCAAGGGTGTCCAGTAGGGGGGGAGGTGTGTTCAAGGGGTGCAAGGGATGTGTGTGTGTGGGGGGGGGGGGGGGGTGGCAGCTACTGTCCAGGTGGGGGGTGGTGGTGGTTTGTTTTTATGAAATTTGAAGAGGACTTTGTTTATGTTCATAGGTATTGGAAAAGAAAAGAACGTTGTCAGCATTGGCATAAATAATGCATGCACTATCCTCTATCGCTCTCTTTTTTCAGCTACGATCATGTCGCAGCTGTATAGTTGTTGTCCAACAGCAAATGAAGGTCTCACAATTGTCTCTCTCCTTGATCGGGTACTCATAAAAAGCTTCCAAAGTAGTTCGCTGACTGCGTATTCCTAAGATGTCTATATGGATTGACTAAAGAAGATATAATAGCCTTCCTTCCCAGATCATAACTGAAGATCCGTCGTTTATTATATGTGGCACGCATAAGATTCCCTCACATTCAGAAATGAGAAAGATATTTATGGGATTCTCTAAATATACAATGTAATTTAAATTCTTGTCAACTTAGATCATTAGGTTTTCACCTTGATAAGGAATAAAGTTACATTACTAACTGATGTCCACATGGAGATGGAATCAAGAACAAGATTCTTGGGAATGTGTTAATTATATAAGAGAAATATGGAATGGGAAATGGAAACCATAAAGATATGTTTTAAACTCCCATCCTCCCATTTCAATGAAAGGTTCCATAATCATCACTCTTGTAGTGACATGATGATTTCTTTAAAAAATTAGGCATGTGAGACAAGTATCAAGACCATCCTCGTGTAGTCTAACACAATGGTCTTGAAGTAAACCTTCAGAAAAAAATTGTTGAAACTGATATGAATTCATTCTCCTTAAACATATAGAAGATGAGTATCATTGGGAATCAACATCAGAGATTGGTGAACCCATTAAGAATTTCTTATCCTTAAAAAATGATATAATGAGTAACATATGGGGGGAGGGGGGGGGGGGGGTTCAATGTGTTCTGTTTTAGTTTTTGTCTTTGATTTCAAATTGCAATGTCAACTGTATTAGAATTCAACGGGGTGTCTGTCCAGGGGTGGGGGGGGGGGGTTTCAATGTGTTCTGTTTTTGTTTTTTTTCATTGATTTCAAATTTCATGGCCTACTGTATTATCATTCTGGGGGGGGGGGGTGTTTGTAAAGGGGTGGGGGTGTCTAGGACTTTGCAGAGGGAGGGGTGTCTAGAAGGGGGGGGGGGGATTTGTAATGTGTTCTATTTTAGTTTTTGTCTTTGATTTAAAATTTCATGGCCAATTGTATTAGCATTACAGGGGGTGTCTGTCCAAGGGTGGGGGGTTTACAGGAGAAAGGGTGGAGGGGGAGGGTCCAGGGGGGTCCAGGTGGGGTGTTTGTCTTGGGGAGGTGGGTTTCTAGGAGGGAGGGGGAGTCACCAGGGGGTGTTTGTCCATGGGGTGGCAGGGGGGAGGGATGGGTGTCTAGGAGGGGGGGGGGATTTTCAATGTATTATGTTTTATTTTTTGTCTTTTATTTCAAATTGCATGTCCAACTGTATTAGCATTCCAGGGCGTGTCTATCCAGGGGAGGGGGTGTCTATGAGGGTGGTGAGAGTGGAGTGTCTAGGGGGGGGGGGGTCCAGGGGGGGTGTCTGTCCAGGGGAGTGGGGGATGTCCAGGAGGGAGGGGAAGTCTCCAGGGGGGTGTCTATCTAGGGGAGGGGGTGTCTGTCCGGGGGAGGGGGTGTCTGTCTGGGGGGGGGGGGGGTGTCCATGGGTATCTGTCTAGGGAGGGGGGTGTCTAGGGGTACATTTCTAGAAAGGGGGGGGGGGGTGTCCTTTACAAGTGAGGGGGTGTCTTTCCGGGGGGTCTATCTAGGGGAGGGGGGGGGGGGTGTCCAGGGGGTGTTTTTCCAGGGTGGGGGTGTCTGTATGTGGGGGGGGTCTATCCAGGGGAGGGGGGGTGTCTGTCTAGGAGAGGTGGTTTCCTGGGTTGTCTGTCTTTCCAGGGGGTGTCTATCCAGGGTGGGGGTGGGGTGTCTGTACATAGGAGGGGGGTGGGGGTGTGTCCAGGGGGACTGGTAGGGGGTGGGGAACCAGGGGAAAACAGGTAGGGGGATTGGCAGGGGCAGATCTGAATGTAAAAGGGGGGGGGGAGACATGAAGTGTGTGTGTGGGGGGGGGACTAGCTACTGGGTGGAAGGTAGGGGGACTAGTAGGGGGAAGGGGGTGGAAGGCAGGCCTGCGTGCCTGCTGTGTTTTTTTATTAAACATTAATCTATAGACACAGTTTCTAACCGTGGCTATAAGGCCTGTTTGTGTTTTACCTGGAAATTGAAGATGTACCCATGGTTTGAACCATAACTGAAGGACATGTATGGCTTAAACTTCTACCATAGTTTCAAACCATGGCTATAATGCTTTAGCCATAGTTTTAAACTGTGGCTATAGGGCATTATCCATGGTTCAAACCATGTCTACAAGGCTTTAGCCACAGTTTTAAACTATGGCTATAGGACTTGGCCTATAGACAAGCCAATACCAGCTACGGTTCATTGAACCATGTATGTACCCTATAGCCATGGTATCAAACCATGGCTATAGCCTAAATTTCTAGTAGTGAAGAATATAAGGTGCATCTTTTCGCAGTTGACGTTTAATATCAATCACTCTCAAACCACAATTATCTATATACAAGCCTTGTCATGTCATTGAATCAAACCACTTTCATTTCATCATAGTGACACGATCATGTGCATAGTAATCTAATAAAAATATTCTCTCAACAACCCCATAATACGACATATTTTCTGATCAAGGATGTCTATCTGATGCACTAGCATAACAATCCATTGTAGCGCTTATCGTGACACCGTCATGCTGTTTTTACATATTTGTTTAACAACTATTTATAATGAATTTAAAACCATTGAAAACCACTACATTAAAATCACGAACTACATTGTTCTTACCAAACGAAAATGCCCTTATTTCAGCAGATACAACATCCATCGATAAAATTTGGAACTAAAATATATCAACAATAAATATTGAACAACTACCAAATATTTGGTAATGTAAAAAAAGAATTTGTTACCTTTTACTTCAACCAAGCATAATTTTTTTTCCGTGTACTTGCTCCTGCCTATTAATAGATAAAGAGTGATGTGCTCTTTTTATAATTTAACTATGTTTTCTACAAACATAAAAATTTAATGATGTCAGGAACTATGAAAAAATTATCCAACAAAAATATATATATTTATAATTTTACTTACTTGATGTAATCGCCAACCACTCCACAGTTAAATAATACCGTATGATGAGCCATTTACCACTCATCCCTATTCAAAGTACACAACTTGTATGATCTAGATATCCCTCCAGTTTGAGGTAGTGATGGAAATGTTGGCTTAATGGGATCATATCTCATCTTCAGTTCTTTTGGGCCGATTAGATCTAGTGGTGACATTAGGAAAATACATTAAACAAAAATCCATGAATTCCAATGCTAAATAACATTTAACAATATATCCTTCAAGATGATTCTTATTTCTCACATAATATTTCAATGTAAACATCATTATTTATATAGGATACATCCAAAGACTAGAAACGATACCACCAAAAAGAACTTATGTTGGAAGATGCATGGTCAGATGTAACATACATGTAAAAACGACGGGGGAAATATTTTCTCCAAGTCGCAAAGAATGATCGGTGAATCTTTTTTTAGTTTTTTTACAACACTTTTGTTCAATATTTTAGCACAACTATCTTGATAAAAGTGACATAATCTAATCACAGTGACCCTAAAATTTTGTGATAGTAAATGTCGAATGGAAATAAGAATCAATTCATGCAACATGGCATGGTAGTCATGGGTTTTGAGGGATTTTAGTTTCACATCTCATCTATTCACTCACTTTGAAATGTAACTTGAATAACCATTTGGAACCTTTAAACTTTACAATACTTGAGTAAATTTATTTTTCTCTGTATTTGTCATCGAAAAACAAGAAAAAGGGACTTTCCACTGATTCTAATCAATTAACTCAGGATGAAGTCTTTGTTTTATACCCCAATCCATTAAATCACGACGTGAGTGAAAATCATCTTTTTTCTTTCCCTTTACATTTAAAAGAATTTCAAGTAACATTTCACATACATTTTTCTCAATATGAATTACATCCAAGCAGTGATGCAACAAATTTGATGACCAATACGGAAACACAGAGAATATACTTTTCTTTCTCCAATTATTGTTGGAATTCAAAGGAACATTCTTCTATTTGTTGGAATTTAATTAACCCTTTCCAAGAACAAAATTCAAACTATCAAGTTATTTATGGATATCACCCCCCTACATTTGTTGATGTATTTCATCTGTCTCTATGGAATTATTAAACTGTCTTCGATTTTTTCTGTATGGATGATC
Source organism: Viscum album (assembly GCA_963277665.1). NCBI lineage: Eukaryota > Viridiplantae > Streptophyta > Magnoliopsida > Santalales > Viscaceae > Viscum > Viscum album. The sequence goes on from OY728150.1 coordinate 1,759,741,463, forward strand.
CATTTGTAGAAATCGTCGATGCCCTATGAAGCTGAAAGTTTGTCGAAACATTAATATCCTAGAACGTGTATTTTTCATATATATAGGGAAAGATAATATTCCCTTGGTACTCCAACCAGACTTTATTCCATATGCAGGGAAATAATTTATTGTTTATAATAATGTTGCACGACACATAAAGTAATCCTTTCTAAATGAATCATATGTCTGCACCCCAATAGTCCAAAGCTCCTTCAACTCATCTATTAATGGTTGAAAATATATGTCGATATCATTTTGAGGATCATTGGGTCCAGAATTAAATATAATCATGATATTAACTGGATTTTTAACACACATCCATGACGGGAAATTATAAATATGAATGAAAACAGTCCAAGTACTATGTTCAGTATGCATCAACTTAAATGGGTTGAAACCATCACATGCCAATCCCAATCTTACATTCTGTGGGTCAGCTGTAAAATCAGGATGTAACCTATCAAATTTTTTCCATGCTAACCTATCAGTAGGATGAACTATATCATCATTATCTTTATTTCATTCAACTTCATGCTATCTCATATTCTTAGCCATTTGTTCTGACATAAAAAGTTTCTGAAGTCTGGTAATCAATGGAAAGTGCCACATCACTTTCTCTGGTACATGGGATTGAGTTCCATCTTTAATAGTCTTCCATCTCTACGTACCAAATTGTTTTCACTCATTTAACTCGACATTATCCTTCCAGAATAGATAACAATATTTAGGGCATGTGTGGATTTTCTTACTTGAAAATCCAAATTTTTCAACCAACTTTGATGCTATATAATCATTTTTTGGAATACATGCATCATCAGGTAGCAAGTACTTAAAAAGAGTAATTAGATATTCGATCATAGTATTACTAAATCCATACATTGTTTTCCCATTATACAGTCTCATTAAAAATTCTAGTTTGGTCATTTTTCCACATGACTGGTAAACTGGGGTATTTGCGTCTTCTAACATCTTTCTAACATGCTCAACGTCATCATTCTGATAATTATATGAAAACTATGTTACCGTATTCATTTCCTCTTCCAATTCTCTACCTGAATTTTTGTCTTGAGAAGAAAATGGAAACTGATCAGAAATCAAATTTTCCATTCCGATCCTTTCAGCTGAATCAACGTCATTCTCTGTTTGAGATTTTCTCCATTTTGATACCAAACTTGATATCCTTTTTGAAAACCTTCTATAGTGACATGGTAACTTACTTCCTCACATGTTAACTATATTCTTCCAATGCAATCAAAACATGGGCATCGAATCAATCCACCGTCTGAACCATTATTGAATGAAAAATCCAAAAAATATTCCAACTCCTTCTAAAACTCATTAGTGATCCGATCAACATTATACATCTAGCTTCTATCCATTCTAATATGAATAAAAAACAATTAGTAAAATTGTTGATTATAAATAACAACATTGAAACTCATGCATACTTAAAAAAATTAGTATATGGACTCATTCATAGGTTTATATTCCTTACATTATTCTTGAGAAACATAAGTAAATGTTCAAGCTAAATGCATTAACTATAAAAATATAATTTACTAATGTTTATGAGATCTCTAAATAATAATCATATAAGAACTATACCCATATCCACTAATTAATATTTATGTCATGTTAAGAGAATACATAATGAAATATCTTACTATCAATTATTACACCATGAAAGGTCAACCTTGGGTTGTTACCAAGTTACCAGATTTCTAGATATTGGTAAATATTCTAAATGAATCAATCATAATCATCAGTGATTTACATTATCAAAAAATAAGATAATAAAATACATGATATACTAAAATACATGAGATACAAGGGGAGGTAACATTTTAAATCATAATGAAAATATAATAATATGTACAAAGGGTATCATTCTTAGATACTTATATTGTGTAAAATGAATCAAATGTTGGATTCATGTGCAATGAATCATATTAGAATGACACAATTAGAGTATAACATGGGGTTTATATATTAAAAATTGTTTTTCTAAGAATATTGGGTTCTAATACTTGTATAAGAGAGGGGTTAGTGTGCATGGAGGGGGAGGGGCTGGGCAGGGGGGCTGGGTAGGGGGGTTGGGCAGGGTGGAGGGGGAGTGGCTGGATAGGGGGGGGGGATGGGCAGGGGGGCTGGGTAGGGTGGAGGGGGGGGGGGGGTGAGCTGGGCAGGGGGGAGGGGGCTGGTGTGTGGGGGGATTCTAGATCCAGTAATTTAGGGTTATTTGAATCCAAAATATTCATGTGGTTTAGTGAATGATAAAAAGGAAGAAATTAGTGCTGCTATATTTGATATATATTATTGCAATTCGAAATAGATACATGTGAAAGTTTGAAACTATTATTCAAGATAGAATAATTTATATTAGCTATGTAAAAGAGTGATAAGACCCAAAACAAATGGTTATAAAGATATGGGGTGGGAAATTATAGATCCATTAATTCGGGGAGATTTGAATCCAAATTATTCATATGGTTTAGTGAATGCTAAAAAAGAAGAAACCTATGCTGCTATATTTGATATATATTCAATTAGTTCTAAATATAGACAAGTAAAAGCATGCCATTATTATTCAAGAGACAAGAATTTTTATTTTAAATATTTGAAAGTTGTTCTATTTTAATGATTGGAAGGTTTTATTCCTAATCTATAATGAAGTTCAATTTTAGTAAAGATTTATCTATCTTATATTTTTAATCTATTTCTACCAAGAATAAATTTCTATGTGTGGAGCTTGAAAGCATCTATAAAAATTAATCACTCTACTTTGGTAATCCAAGTGTGATTCATTTGGAATAGATATTAGTGTTGAATGTGAGGAGGAATCACATCAACCTAAAGTACTGTTATATCTTAATATTTCTTGAATATATATTTTTAGGGTCATAGAAGATAGTTTGATGGTTGAATAATGAATATAGGTGCACAAAAACATTAGTCCATGAGAGAATGTGACAATATTATGACTTAATTGGGCATGGGTGAATAGATTAAATAATTAATATGAGCATTAAATATAGTATAAGTATAGTGTGTGATGTTTTCCATTGTTCTTGAGGATAGCATGAATCCCTTGAAGTAGTCTTTAGATTGAAGATTTTTAGGATTTTTAAAGAATGTTCTCAAAATATAGAAATTTACCTTAAACGATAAATTTCTAAGGGCTCTTGGGTTTTACTAGATCAATGGATGTAGGATTCATTTGGGTGGTAGTGAGGTTTCAAAAATATTGTGAAATTTTGATTGATTTCGTCTTAGTTGGTAATATCCATTGGCAATTTTCTAAAACAAGGTAATATATTACCTATCATTTCCTTTTTCACATCATCAGTATCCTAATACATAGAATTTAAAAAAAATTCTAGACATTTTTAGATCCTCTAAAACACATCAAAATATTCTGTAATGTGTTGAGAACTTCTTTACATAAATATAATGATCTTCATTTTTATAACTCTATGTAACTAAAGCATTATAAAGTGAAGGTTTGAAAATAAGATCATTTTGTCATCTAATGGTATTTCTCAAGTAGACCTAATGTAATAATTTTTCTAAATCTATTTTCACAAAAAGTGAAGGTTTGAAAATAAAATATATAAATGTATAATATTTAGACAGTGTCTATAGTGGTTATAAGAATGAGTGTGGAAGGTTGTTCTGTAAGAAGAACCCAACTAGTGATAAAAGAATCCCAAAAACAACATGATATAAAATATGAAAATTCTAAACAACATGTTTTAAAGAATAGAAGATTTAGGTTTGCTGGAAAATGATGTCAGTGTAACAGTTTTGGGAAATTTTCATTGGATTTTCAGTACAATCCAACAATACTTGAAGAACAAAGGAAGAAAATTTCAAAGGGGGTCTGGCTAGAGAAAAAGAAACATCCATAGTTTTAAAAGAATCTGTCTACATCAAACCGATTTGGAAAGCTTGAAGAAATCTATGAATTTTTCAATGGTTGTGGTCACATAAGTGATGCATGTTCATATCAAACTTATAAATTTTTTAAATTTCATAAATACAAAGTCTATTAAAAAAACACATAGAAACATATTAATAATTCCAGAATAGTAAATAGAAACATAATAATTCCATATTAGTAAATAGATAACAGAATAGTAAACAAATTAAACCATGAATATAAGAATACCAGATTAATTATGAGAATGATATTGAAATATAAACCATGAAATTCTAGTGAATAATAGTTGACAGGATACCATTCAACAAACAAAAGCATCAAAATATTTGGCAATAAACAAAAACTCCTTTGGTGAACTCCTCCAAAAATTGCAAACTCCCTAATCAGAATGAATACTGTAAACTCCTCCTGCTAACATAACAGAGCCATAAAATAGGTTAACAATACTGCAAAAAGAAGGAATAATGAAAATAGGAGCAACAAACCAGAATGATGTAAAATGGTTTGGCCAATGCACCAAATGGAGGAGTAACGCCTGAATAACCGATGCACCAAATGGAGGAGGAATTCCTGAATGAAGGAGTAACGCCTGAATAGAGGATGAATACCCAAATAGAGGGGAGGAAATCTTCAGCTGATTCACCGAATGGAGACATGGGTTAGGAAAAGAGGAACCATGAGTGGAGAGGCAGCAAATGGAGAAGTCGCACTGCAAATGAAGGAATCACGGTGAGAGATGGAGGAATCGAAGCCGGTGAGGACGAATGAGAGAGAATTCACTGGTCGGGTAACAATAGGAAAAAATCCACAAGGAAGTGGAGAATGGTTTCGAGGGAGATTCGGCGAGCGAGAGAGGAAATCCATGAGCAAGAGAGTAATTTCTGTGGATAAAGAAACTATTTTTTAATAACCATGGTGGTATCATTGGATGTAGCCACGGTTTAAAAAACTATGGATATATAAGTGTGGATGTATCTCTAATTTCTAGTAGTATTTTTTTAGTATTTTAAGGGGAAGCTGCTTAGTGCCCCAATTATTCACCTACCAGAGGAAGTTGTTGTGTTTAAGGTTTATTTGGATGCTTTACATCTTTTATTAGGTGTTTTTATAATAAAAATAGACCAGTCATCTTCTATGGGCGTCAAATTTTATATCATTATAAATTTAACTACACTAACCATGATCTAGAGCATGATGCATTTGTGTTTTATTTGATGTTTTTGAAAAATTACCACATTATTGTGTGATTTTTGGTCTTCATAGATCATAATATTTTGAGGTATACATTATCCTAGAATTATTTTAATTTAAGGTATCTATGATAAATAAAATTCTTGTAGGTTTATGACATTGAGATTATCTATATACCAGATAAAAGGAATATTGTGGATGATGTTTTGAGTAGAAATTCACATAATGATTCTATGTGTGTGTCTAGTGATTATTTGAGAGTGATAGAGGTGCTCTTTGTGATTCACCTTGATATGGGGGAAGTTGATGATATGGGGTGACATTATCAGATGATAGTGCAATATTATTTTTTGTAGTAAGTGGATGAATCCCAATTGGGGGATTCCAAGGCAGAGGTCTAGAGAGATCAAGTTATTTATGGATATTCACTTGAGGGATAATCATATTATGATCAACATCATGTGTTATTTTAGGAAATGATATTCATTCCTTTTGTGATTCATGATGTGGTTCTTCATGAGTTTCATGGTTCACCGTATTGGTACATCCTTGTGTGGATAATTTGTATTGTTCTCTGAGAGGTCATTTTTGTTGGTCAGGGATAAATCGATTAGTTGTTGAGTTCAGGCCTTGATGTTTTGTTTATCAGAGGGTGAATACTAAGCATCATGTTCTTAATGGGTTACTTCTTCTTCTCGATGTTCCCTAAAGGAAGTGATAACACATATTGATGGAATTCTTCACTTGTTTCCCTTTATATCCAAGAGTATGTGATGCTATCTATATCATCAAGGAATACTTGATGAATTCAAATCACTTATTAGCAATTAATTATTATATCATATTAGATGTTTTATTAAGGTAGAATCTATAGGATTTAGTGAGGCTTCACAGGGTTATGAAGATGATCATATTTGATCATGATCCCTATTTTACCTCTAGGGTATTGATAGGTCTCCAATTTTTTTGGCTCTTAGATATGTATTAATACTATATTTTATCCATAAATGGATAGTCAAATAGAGCAAACTATCTAGTATTTAGAGGACATGTTGCACACATGGATTCTGGATTTTGGAGGTTCATGGGTGAGACACTTACCCTTGGTATAGTTCTCTTATAATATTAATTATCATTATACTATTGGTATGAACCCATTCAAAGAACTATATGGCTGACCAAATAGATCTCCATTATGTTGGATGGAGGTTATATATTCATCTATTTTTAGACCAAGATGTAGAGCATGATAAAGAAGGTGAAGGTGATTCCTGAGTGAATAATGGTATCATAGGATCAGAAAAATTCCTATTTTGAGCATAGGAGGAGTCCTATAGAGGTTGATGTTGGAGATAATATGTTCTTGAAGATATCTCATCATCATGGGAAGTAAAGGTTCGATCACGGTAGTAAAATTTATTTCCAGTTTATTATACCTTATTAGGTGTTGGCATGTGTTGGAACAGTTGCATATTAGTTAGCACTTCCTATATAAATGAGATGAATTCATGACATATTTTATATATCATGACTTCAATGATATCTTCTTAATGACTCCCATGTCATTAACTAGGGTGATCTTGGAGTTGTAAATGACAAGAAATTCAAGTAGAGGCCTATTGAGATCCAATACTATCAAAGTACAGGGTTATATATGTGTTTTGTTCCTTTAATTCTTGTCTTGTGGTAACATAGTGGATTAGAGGAGAGTACTTGGGAACACGATTTACAGATCCACACTCAATATACTGATATTATCAATGTTTTATTATTTTTATACTATATATGACATTTATCTATTTATGGGATTATTATGACATTTCATGTACATGTGCCACGTTACTATGATGTGTTGGGTGTGTTCATGTTATAGTGAGATCCTTAAGAGGTATCTCACTGGGTGGCTATTCTGTTTCCCATTCCCTTACCTTCCTATATTTTGATTTAAATTATATCTGATGATAATTTTATAAGAGGTATCTAATGTAAGGGTTCATTTTTTCTTAAGACCATCCTTTGTGTTTTTGGATGATTAGATATGTTTAATAAAGGATGGAAGGGTATAAGTGTTGTTGTAGATGAAATTGCAGTTGGAGGATGGGCATTGAAATGTGGTTGAATAGGATATTATGTGGTGTAGTCTTGGGTAGATGGCCTTCCATCATGGCATTTTCTTTGAACCATGGAGCCCTAGATAGCTAGTTTTTGTGGATTTGTTTATTTAGGGTTGGATGTAACATGGAATTTAGGATTAAACATAGAGTATTGGGTGACCGTTTAGTGGTTTTTTAATTTTAAATACCCCTATGACATGGTTATTTAGGATGCACTATCGAAATCAAAGGATGAGTTTCTTATCTTTGTTGGTTTAAGGGTAGGTATAACATGGGACATGGGTTACACCATTAAGTCCTAGAGGTAGAGACCCTCATTTTTTATGATTTAGGGACCTCTATAGCAGGGTGTTCTAGATGAGATGTGGTGTTACCCTAGGTTTATAGTTTTATGGGTTCAAATGAGTTTTGGAAAGGGGTAGATATGGGGAATTTTCTTCATAGATTTTAGAGGGCAGTTTTGACTAGGACTATTGAGGCATGCACACCCTTACTATGCCATGAATTTGGTGTAAAACCTAAAAATTGTAGTATGGTAATGGGTATTTCTTCATGGTCTAATTAAAAAAAAATCCTTTATAAATTCAAAAGCCCCTTAAAAGATTCTATCATTTCCTCCATCTTCCTTCAAACCCTAGGCAATCGAGAACTCTTTTAGAGATTTTTATCCCATTTTTCTAGGCTTTAACCCTAGAATTCTATCAAATAATTGATGGGTGATTCTAGGTGAGTTTCATTATTACCCATTAATTCTTATTCTATCTTATACCCTCTTTCCATACTATAGAAACCTTGTTTCTTTAGTATTTTTGGTTTTCCATCAATTTCTATTGCAGGGTTTTTATTGGGATGATATCCTTAGGAAACTTGGGTTTCCCATGGGAAGAGGTGATTGGAGATCTATGGTTATTATTATCTTCTTTCTTGGAGAATGTTGAAATGTTATTATCAATGTAGGGGATTCATGTAATTTTTTTTCTTATATGAAAGTGAGAAATTAACATGCTTTATCTTCAATGATTATATGGTTGAAGTTAAACAAATGAAAATAATAATCCAGAAATTAGGTAAATATTAAATATGAAAGGGGTGTTGTGAATACATGTAGTTTACTCTATACTTTGTGGATGACTATTTTAAATTTTATATATAGTGTGAAAATTGTTAATGTTATTATTGATATTTCTTAAAATGATTGACATGCTTGAAATTGGTTAAACAATGTAAATATGGTAAAATGAAGTGAATAATAAATGAGGCATGTCAATTTAATCACTTTTCTTCCTTAAAAGCAACTAATCATGAAAGTGATATTTGAAGCTTGTCAATAAATGATGAAGAAACCTACTCACAAATTATCATCAAATTCAAGTCAAAAATGGGAAATAATGATTATTGAAATTAAAATCATTTTTGGTTTTTATTAGCCTAATTTTTTATAATTGGTTTATTTTCCTGAGTCTGATGGCCTTAATTTCCCTTGAGTATGTTGTGTTAATAATATGTTTTTATTCTATGTTTGTTACTTATAACAATAGATCATTTCCATTATTTGTTATGGAACCTTGTATGGTTATATTATTGGAAAGGGAGGAGTGGGTTTTCCTAATTTATTGAAGTAGTTTGGTTTTAGTGATGGTGAGATGAAATTGATGGCATAGGTTAAGAGCTGAGCTATCCTACTACCTGATGGTAATGTTAGGGATATTTATTAGATTGTTAGTTTGGGTTGAGGGTTGAGATTTTCTATTTTATTTATTATTTTCTTCATAGAGGATAATTGTAGGATAAAAATAATGAATGTAGATGCTCAATAAATAAGAGAGGGGGGGGGGAGGGTGAATTGTATCCTTTAAAAATTCATTTGGAACCTTTAAATTTGATACAAAACTTTCATTTTTAACCTTAAGAAAAACTAGGTTTAACAAAGTTAAACAAGTTAAATTCACAAGACCTCTCAGTTCTACAAACTTGCTAGGTTCTGGATATATGGTTTCAAAAATGACACTTAATAAAAGTTTAAAAGGAAAATTATTCTACCATAAAGCGTATAGAATGTTACTAATCAGAGTATATAAGTATAAGAAATTATAAGATAGTTATACTTTCTTTATTAATCAAAATGAAGCAAAAATAATCTTGAAACAATAAAAGTAACAAGTATAAAATCTTTTAACCCAAAGAGTAGGGTATCCAACAACCTTGGATAAAGGTCCCTTGATTTATACTTTCAAGAAAGTCTGTCTTACCCACACTAGGGTAAGCCCTCGATAAGAATATTAGAATATGTCTTGCTACCCCCACAATCCCTCGAACTTCAAGGCATTTGGCACCTCTGTCTTCTTTATCAAGGAAGTCCTCAAACTTTAATGTAGTCAGCACCTCTGTCTTCCTATCCCCAGAAGTCCTTGATTTTACACAACAACAATCAGAATCGCATGAAGTAAAGATGAACAAGATGTTCAGTACGCATAAGGCATGAGAGTCTCTCTCTCTAGAAATTACTTCAGCAACATGTAATCTCTATATTGATCAACTGATTCATCATAAGTTTTGAGCTCGTTTAAATGAGATCTTATTTATATGAACTTTTCTAAAAGTTGGCTCCCTCCTCCAATGGTCATATTTTTTATTGAATCTCAGAGGGACATGTACATGTGTCACTGAAACAATGGTTAGTTAGAAATAGATTGCATGACATCGTTTCATAACTAAAACAAGGGTAAGAAAAATATGGCTACTTAAACACATCCATTTTTCAGAGTCTAAAAAAAATAAAGTTCTAGAGTCTAAGAAAAAGAAACATTCGGAGTATATATTACATGGACATACAGATTCTTTGTTTCTAGGAATTCATAATTATAATTCTATAGAATTTGGAGTTTGAATTTCAGAAGAATTTAGAGTCTGAATTTTGAATAATTCTGAGCCTGAATTTCAGAGAATTCGGAGTTTAAATTTCAGAGAATTCAGAGTATAAATTATAAGAAATTTAGAGTCTGAATTCTGAAGAATTAGAAGTCTGAATTTCAGAGAATTCAGAGTCTTAATTTCAATGGAATTTGGAGTCTGAATTTAAAGAATTCAGAATCAGAATTCTGATGAATTTGGAGTCTGAATTTAGAGAATTTGGAATCTGAATTCAGAGAAATTCGGAGTCTAAATTCAGAGAATTCAGAACCTGAAAACAGAATACTCTATATCTAATTATTTATTGGATTCTGAGGTTTTAGATATGAAACCTAATTTTACACTTATAAATAAAATAAGTTAGATTTATAGAAACTATAACATGAACAATTAAAACAAAGGAAAGGAGAAAATTTCCTTGGTAAAGGAAAATTTCCTTATTAATATAAATCTGTGGGGAAATAAAATTTTCCTTGAGATATAGTGTTTGTGATTTTGAAAACATAAAGTAATGGAAAAGTCATAATGAACCCTTATTGACTCAACAATCTCTCCATTTTCAGAAGGCACAAACATCCTTACAAAAAAGAATCTAAGGACTTAGAAATTTTATGGACTTGAAAATAAAAACTTATCTCCCTTTACTTATAGATCATAGTGAATATGACTAACTCCACCTTAGGCTTTGGAATCAGTAAGGATCATTTTCTTGATTTCCTAAATGATATTTTACATTATCTTGCATACAAAAAACTTTATTGATAAGAAATTTACTCTATATGAACTCCCCCTTACTTAGGAAAATATCTTCTTTACTTTTTATTCTTTTTATAATTCCTTTCTCCCCCTTTTTGATTTTCAAAAAAAGAAAAAAATGGAAAAATTGGTACCTGAAACATTAGTACTAAACAGACAAATATATAGAGAACAACGAAAATTTCATTAATATTGAAATAATTTGTATAAGGAAGAAAATACAACAAAATATCGGAATGGATAGAAATTATCCTTCTTTCCCCTTTCGACATCAGCTTCTTTAGAATGGTTCTTAGCGTCTTGAGCTTCTTGTGATCCTCTTCTATATGCTTGAGCAGCTAATCTTGATCTTTATTTTTCTTCTCCAAGGCTTTAATTTTTTCTTCCTGATCCTTAATACATTCTGCTTAAGCTTTCATCACTTCTTCTTGCTTAAAAATATTCTCTTCAATCTCAATTCTGAGATCCCTTTACCTCTTCCAATTCATGGCCACAAAATTAATATTTCCATTCAGATCCTTAACTTCTTGCTTCTAGGTAGTATGTTCTAGACATAACGTTTCCTTAAAACTATTTGTAAGATCATTGATCTTACCATCTTTGGTGTCAAAATCATCCTTGATATTATCATGAAATTTATCGATGATTCTCATTTATTCGATTTTCTTATTTGACCAGCTTTTAATATTCTTTCTAGATCTTTTATGAGCCTCATAACCAAGGAGGAAGGTTTGGAAATATACCTCTAGTTCAACACATTTTTCCATAACCATGGAAACTAAATCTGATTTCTGATTTATCATATGCTGAAGCATCTGAAATCTTGTGTTTATTATTGGGAATAAGGGAATAGTACCAACCAAACTTTTCAATGATTGAACAACAAAATCATGTCCAAGGGAAGATGATTCTAAATATGAGTGTTTGGTTGGTGAGGATTCTTTTTATATGTATTCATCTTTCCTCTTTGATGACGCACCAACTGTTGGGTCGGAGAAAACGGGAATGATGGCAAGAGGGGGGGGGGGGGGTGAATTGCCTTTTAAAAAAAATGATTAACAAATTAAAAATCAAAGTGAAAGTGCAGCGGAAATAAAGAGGCAAGACACAAGAAATGATAACGGAGCTCGGCCAAAAACCCGGCCTACGTCTCCGCTCCCAACTCAACCGTTGAGAGATTCCTACCGCTTGCTTTTCAATGGTTTTAGCAAGAAACCCACTAGGCTTTGAGGTAGCACTAGGACCTATTACAGCTTGCTTTTGAATTGGTTGAGCTGGGTCGGAGAAAAAGGGAATGATGGAAAGAGGGGGGGTGAATTGCCTTTTAAAAAAAATGATTAACAAATTAAAAATCAAAGTGAAAGTGCAGCGGAAATAAAGAGGAAAGACACAAGAAATGATAACGGAGTTCGGCCAAAAACCCGGCCTACGTCTCCGCTCCCAACTCAACCGTTGAGAGATTCCTACCGCTTGCTTTTCAATGGTTTTAGCAAGAAACCCACTAGGCTTTGAGGTAGCACTAGGACCTATTACAGCTTGCTTTTGAATTGGTTGAGCAAGAACCCACTTGCTTTTAATGGTTTAGCAAGAACCCACTATCCTTCTTACAGGTGAAGGATAGCTCACCTATGTCTCAAGCTATTTAAAGGAAAGCTTGACAACCTCTTCACACCTTAGAGGTGGTGTGAAACCCAAAAGAGAGAGGAATAGAAAATGAGTGGTTTGTAGACACAAACCCAAATTAAGCTCAAAATAGATAAACAAGAAAAACCGTAATGGGAGAAGCCTTGGGCGCCTTTGATTGATTGGAGATGTTGAAGGCCGCTTCCAAGCTTCTTTGATGGAGCTCCTTGGATGTGGAAGTTGTTGGAGCAAAGAGGGTTCCTTTGAGGAAGTCCGCCAGAGGTACGCCAAAGATGGAAAATGTGTACGGTGGCTTTGTATATGATCTGGTTGGTGTCCGGGGCTTCCTTGGCCTTTATTTATAGGCATGGAACCCTTGGGGAGTCTTCGGAGCCGTTGTAAAGGGCCTCGGAGCCGTTGGAGGCCAAAAGAGGGTTGACTGGTCAAAGCCAACGGCTAGTTTGACTGGGCTACCGGCTGGCCGATGCAGGGCCACCGGCTGGCCGGTGCCTTGGATGTTGAGAAGGCCTTCTGCCCAGGCACCACCGGCTGACCGGTGCCAGATCCACCGGCTGGCCGGTGGGCAGACAGTAGCCATCACTGTTGTACCAGGTTGCCACCGGCTGGCCGGTGACAGAGCCACCGGCGGACCGGTGGAACCTGGCAGTGGGCAATGCCTCTGCCAGGTCCACCGGCCGGCCGGTGCTATCACACCGGTTGGCCGGTGGACTGAATTTCAGTCCACTTCTTGTCCATTCTTGGGCCAACTTCTTGGTAACCTTGTGCCTATCATTCAAAAACACTTCAAACAATATTAGACAAATAATAAGGTGATTGTGATCATGAAAATCAAACAACGAGGGGAACGAGAGGTACAACAATCTCCCCCTATTTTGATGATCACAATCACCGAAACAATCAAAGTAAAATACTGAAATTAAAGACATTCTTAAAGGATAATTTGAAAATAAATCAAAGCATGATAGAAAATATTCTCCCCCAATCAATCAAAAAATTTCTCCCCCTTTGTGATTATCAAAATAGCGTGGGGCATAAAAATTTGATTGAGGGAAAATTGAAAATCAAGATCAATTGGAATTTTTGAAAATTGAATTGAAAAATTTGAATAACAGTTTGAATTGAATGTTTTGAATAAAATTTTGAAATGAGAATTTGAAATTGAAGGAATTTGAAATGAAAGTTTGAATTGAAAGTTTAAAATGAAAAATGAATTGAAAGTTTTGAAATTGAAAGATTGAATAACAGTTTGAATTGAAAGTTTTGAATCAAAATTGAATTGAAAGTTTTGAAAGACAAATAAAGAAACTTTCTCCCCCTAAATAAAACAAAAAATCATCGGGGAAAGGGTTTTGGAACCGAAACTAATTTTGGCCCGGAGAGACTTTCCAAAAGAGATTTTTCAATCCAAATTTGTTTCATGGCGGGTCTTCTCCTATAAAATTCGTCCGAAAAGTAAATAGATTTAGGCATACCATAACGGGCATTTTTGCAATCGCATTCATAAATTAGGTGCCCGGGTTTTTTACAATAATTGCAAAATTTATAACTAGAGCTCCCCCTTACAAAAACAGTTGGAGCATGGGAGGAGGAAGCTACATTGGTATATCCTAGCCCTTGGGTGGTTCTTGAAATTCGTTGGGAACCAAGCAATTTTGAAAGATTTTGTTCCCCTTGGGTGAATTTGGCTTGGGATTCTCTAAGGCCCTTGATGGTTGATTCCAAAGAATCAACATTTGGGAAATTTTGGATTTTTAGGGAGAGTTCCTCCTTCTCTTTAAGAAGTTGTTCTTTTTCGGAGGAAAGTTTTTTGAAATTCTTTTTCAAAGAAACAAATTTAGAAGAAAGTTCATGAAAACCATTTTCTAATTGGTCTCTAGCATGTTGGATTTCTTCATAAGACAAATGATTGAAAGAATTTGAAGAACTAGAGGATGATGAGGAAGAAGAGTCGGAAGATGATACCTCATGTTTTGCCATTAGGCATTTTTTACCTTGGTCGCTCGAGGAGAAGGAGGAGAAGGAGGAGCTATCACTCCATGTTGCCTTTGAAGCCTTCTTCTTTTTCTTCTTCTTGGCCCTTTTCTTGTGAAGTGGGCAAGCGGGTACGGATTTTGCATCGGGTTCTTGCTTTTGAGCGGGTTCTTGCTTTTGAGCGGGTTCTTGCTTTTGAGCGGGTTCTTGCTTTTGAGCCATGCTAGTACCTTCATGGGTTAGCTCTAAATATTTCAAAATATCATGTGAAGTAGAGAAAGTAGAAATACAATTAAATACATTTCGGTCTAGCCCACAATGTAGAGCATTCATGGCTTTGCCATCAAGCTCGAAATTCTTAATATCTATGGTGGTCCACTTAGACTCATCGGAAGAAGTGAGGGTAAAACCATGCATAACAATTCTAAAAATAGGATAGCCAATACTTTTAAGAAATGTGGTCATGCGGGTTTTCCAAAAACTATAATTGGTTCCATCAAAAAATGGAGCACGATCCAAAGAAAAGCCTTCGGGGGCGTAAGAGGTTGAAGCGGTAGAAGCCATCAAAAAGGATCTTTAATTTGAAACCGGTTAGGGTATTACTCAAATTTTTCCTCTGATACCAATTGTTGGGTCGGAGAAAACGGGAATGATGGCAAGAGGGGGGGTGAATTGCCTTTTAAAAAAAATGATTAACAAATTAAAAATCAAAGTGAAAGTGCAGCGGAAATAAAGAGGAAAGACACAAGAAATGATAACGGAGTTCGGCCAAAAACCCGGCCTACGTCTCCGCTCCCAACTCAACCGTTGAGAGATTCCTACCGCTTGCTTTTCAATGGTTTTAGCAAGAAACCCACTAGGCTTTGAGGTAGCACTAGGACCTATTACAGCTTGCTTTTGAATTGGTTGAGCAAGAACCCACTTGCTTTTAATGGTTTAGCAAGAACCCACTATCCTTCTTACAGGTGAAGGATAGCTCACCTATGTCTCAAGCTATTTAAATGAAAGCTTGACAACCTCTTCACACCTTAGAGGTGGTGTGAAACCCAAAAGAGAGAGGAATAGAAAAGGAGTGGTTTGTAGACACAAACCCAAATTAAGCTCAAAATAGATAAACAAGAAAAACCGTAATGGGAGAAGCCTTGGGCGCCTTTGATTGATTGGAGATGTTGAAGGCCACTTCCAAGATTCTTTGATGGAGCTCCTTGGATGTGGAAGTTGTTGGAGCAAAGAGGGTTCCTTTGAGGAAGTCCGCCGGAGGTACGCCAAAGATGGAAAATGTGTACGGTGGCTTTGTATATGATCCGGTTGGCGTCAGGGGCTTCCTTGGCCTTTATTTATAGGCATGGAACCCTTGGGGAGTCTTCGGAGCTGTTGTAAAGGGCCTCGGAGCCGTTGGAGGCCAAAAGAGGGTTGACTGGTCAAAGCCAACGGCTAGTTTGACTGGGCTACCGGCTGGCCGGTGCAGGGACACCGGCTGGCCGGTGTCTTGGATCTTGAGAAGGCCTTCTGCCCAGGCACCACCGGCTGACCGGTGCCAGAGCCACCGGCTGGCCGGTGGGCAGACAGTAGCCATCACTGTTGTACCAGGTTGCCACCGGCTGGCCGGTGACAGAGCCACCGGCTGACCGGTGGAACCTGGCAGTGGGCAATGCCTCTGCCAGGTCCACCGGCCGGCCGGTGCTATCACACCGGTTGGCCAGTGGACTGAATTTCAGTCCACTTCTTGTCCATTCTTGGGCCAACTTCTTGTCAACCTTGTGCCTATCATTCAAAAACACTTCAAACAATATTAGACAAATAATAAGGTGATTGTGATCATGAAAATCAAACAACGAGGGGAATGAGAGGTACAACACCAACATCTTTCTTCTTCACCACAGATTTACTAGGTGTATCTTCTACCACCTACTTTCCCTTATCAGCTCTCGAAATGATGTCTTATTCTTTGGGAGATTCGTGTTCACTATCTGATAGTTGAATAATATTATCTTCATCTACTTCTTCTTTCTCAGATCCTGCCTCAACATCCTCTGACAGGATAAAATCATGATTTCTAATTTCCTCTTCATACAATTTATTAATTTCTTCCTCACCCTTCTAATATTTTCTTGGAGTATCAATTTTTGATGACTCGGCTTCAGAAGTTTAGATTGATAATTTTTTAGAAATACTTTCCTTCTCATGATAATCCTCTAATTTCCTTATCATGTCCTCAGTATCACCACTTCCTTCTTCTTCTCTTTCTTCTTCCACTTCTTCTTCTTCAACTACTTCTTCTTCATGACGTGATTCAAGAATCATCACTTTCTTTCCCAGAGTAACAAGAAGTGATTCTAGAAAAAAATATTCTGGCACTGGGATTTGTTCAGATGCTTTCTCATCATCTTTGAGAAGTGATTGTACTATCTCAACCTCATAAATATTCTTCTTTTTCTTCTTATCTTTCTATTGTTTATCAATCTCTTAATAAACCTTTATTTTTAAGGATTTTTCCTCAGCAGGGTCCAAGACAAACATAGGCTCCCCTTCCTGTTTTTCCTATCCTCTCTCCACTTATCCACTACTTCATCAGGATAGGTTTTTTGCTTCTTTGGCTTCGGTAGTGCTGACTGAGTTTCCTTATCCACATGGGTTTTTCTTTTCTCTTACAGTTCCTTATATTTTCTCTTCCTTATGCCTTTTTAGAGGTTTTAGCCACTTATGGCTTCTTTGAACAAGCTTCTACTTCTTCTTTAGATAGATCATAAAATTCTCCAGATTCAATAGAGAAACCAACTTTCATCCTCCTTATGGTATCATCACTCAACAATATTACCTTGTAATTTCTCGGCTTGGAATTGCATGGAATTATGAAATATTCTAAAAAAAGAACTATAATCTTTAATAGAATAACCGAATACATAATGATTTTAGATTTTAGATTTCTATTCTTGATATTCTCAATCGTCACAAAGATATATTTAACCAAGTTTATCTTCCTAAGGTTCACCAAGAAATCCAATATATAGATATCACTCTTCTTTTGAGTATCCTTATCCCATTTCCATGGAATAATAAAGCCTTGAACCCACAATCCCAGAATCTATAAGTTTGTAGACAGATGAACAATCTTTGGAGTCTTCACTCCTTTCAATCCAAGACACTCTATAGACTTTTCCTTATCAAAAGATCATGATACATCAGGTAATTTGTGAGTACGAAATTCTACTTCTCCTTCATAAGGAATTCCAATCATAATTTCTGCCTTGCTGTAAGAAAGATAGTAGGCCTTTCCATCACACTTAAAGAAGAACTTGTCTCTGCCTTCTTCCTTTAAGAAACTTGTAGTCTCATAGAACTCAATCAACACGTCCGAATATACCAGATCCCGTGCTTTTGGTTTCGATACACAAACACTATCCCAACCATTCAACTTGACATTTTTAGATATGATATAGTCATACTTATCATAAAACATCATATCTACCATCCTTTCTCTGTATATCATCCACTCATAGATTTCCTTTACAGTCGAAATTTATTTCTGAGGGGAGGCTTCAACAGACATTCAAAATTGTGAAAATTTTGGAGATTCAGAACGACCTTAAGTACAAAGGTAGAGCTACAGCATGAAAAAGTTTGAAAAACCAATGTGGGAAAAAATATCAGGGGTCCTTATATAGGTGATTGGGGTGCCGATTCAACTTCCTTGGTTGATCCAATGATTAAAATACATCTGATCAAATTTGATGATTGAGATAATAATTGATGAAGGATTTTGATAGGTTCTGATTTTTTGAGGTGTTTAAGATAAATATTCGGATTTAAGGAAAAGTGAATCCAATTTTTTTTAAAATAGAATAAAAATACCAACAAGTAAAAGTTGATTACAAAAATTTAGGAAAGGGAACATACCTTTCGAAATACTTATGGAAAATTATTCGTAATGAGGAAAATTCTTCTTCAAGAACTTTAGATTCTGTAAAATGACTACGAAGAATTCTAACAATGAAAAAAATTTAGATTAAGAAAGATTTATACTATGAAATATTTATATTATGAAAAATTTTTTTACGCAAAAAAATTAGACTATGATAAATTTTTTACTACAAAAAATGTAGGCTACGAAAAATTTTTGGCTACAAAAATTTAGACTAGGGAAAAATTTTGACGATGAAAAATTTTGACTACGAAAAAATTTTAGGCTATGAAAAAAAATTTGACTACGAAAAATTTTTGACTAAGAAAAATTTAAGAGTACGAAAATTTTAGATTATGAAAAAAAAATTGACTAACAGAAAAATGTACTCCCTCTATGAAAAATATTTTCTTACTGTAAGGAGATAAGTTTCAACAAATGGTTAATATGGAATATTACCTTACAATTATCATTCCTAACTTCTGTTTAATATATTCAAATCTATTGGAGGGTAAAGATTTTTTGGAAATATCAGCAAGTTGATCTTGCATTCTAATAAATTTAAGAATGATATCTTCTTTTTGTGTGTGATCCTGGAGAAAGTGATTCCTAATATCTATGTGTTTTGCATGAGAGTGATTTGCAGGGTTTTTACTTAAGTCAATGACAGTAGTATTATCACACATTATTTGTGTTTTGGTAAAACTCATACCATAGTCTGTGATTATGTGTTGCGTCCACAAAACGTGAGCACAACAACTTCCAGCTGCTACATATTCAGCTTCAGCAGTGGAAAGTGCTACTGAGAGTTTTTTTTTCAAGACCAAGAAACTAATGAATCTCCTAAGAAATTAAAAGTCCTAGATGTACTTTTCTTATCCATTCTATATCCACCAAAGTCATCATCCAAAATTTTTTTTAAAACAAATTCATTTCAAAAGTATAAAAGTGTCCTAAATCCATGGTTCCCTTTAAGTAGAGAAAATCCTTTTCCCTGCCTTTAAATGAGAATACTTAGGATTAGATTGATATATTTCACATAAGAATAATGGAAACATTATGTCTGGATGACTAGCTATCAAGTAAATTAGACTTCTTATCATACCTTTAAATGATGTTTGATCCACTGGTTTCCCAGCTTCATCAATATAAAGTGAATTTTAGGTACAAATGGTAGTACTTATACTCTTAGTGTTTTCATATCTATAATTTTTAAGAAAATCTTATTTATGTTGAGATATATAAATTCCTTCTGGTTTTTGATAAATTTTAAAACCATGGAAAAATGTTAACTCACCCATCATACTCATTTGAAACTTAGATTTCATTAGATTCGCAAAAGAATCAGTTAATGATTTCTCAGTTGAACTGAATATAATTTCATCAACATAAATTTGAACAATAAATTTTTTTTTCTTATCTTTCATTATAAAAAGGGTTGGATCAGAATTTCATTTAACATAATTGTTTTGAAGCAAGAACCCTATAATCCTATCATACCAAGCTATAGGGGCTTGTTTAATTACATATAAATATTTGGTAAGTTAGAAAACATGTTCAAGATGTTTTGTATCTTTAAAACCAAGAGGTTGTTCAACAAAAACATCCTCTTGAAAATAACCATTAAAGAAATAACATTTAACATCCATTTGAAAAAGTTTGAAATTAAAGAATGCTGAAAGGCTAGTAGAATACAAATAGATTCTAGTCTAGCTACTCGAGCATAGGTTTCTTCATAGTCTATTCTTTCTTGTTGATTATAGCCTTTAGCAACTAATATAGATTTATTTCATACTATGATTACATTTTCATCACACTTATTTATGAAGAACCATTTTACTCCAATAACAGAAGTTTCCTTAGGTCTTTCAACCAATGTCCAGAATTTAATCCTTTCGAATTCATTTATCTCATATTTCATGGATTTTATCCAATCATCATCACCTAAAGCTTTATCAGTGATTTTAGGTTCTAATTGAGAAAGGAATGCTAGATGTTCTACTTAATTTATTAAGGAACTTCTTTTCCTTACTAATTGATTGACATCACCAATGATATTATCACTGAGATGATTATTGAGGAGAAACTGATTTGGGTTTTGTAAAACCTGTTCATCAACATATTGTGGAAATATTCTTGGGTAAATGTCTCCGAAATATTTTCCTGAATATTTTCCATATCAGAAGGATCTTTTATCAAGGGTTGATAATCAGTTTTTCAAAACACATTCGAAGATATAGTTTGAGGCTGTTTAAAAACAAAAGGATCTGTTTCATCAAATTTAACATGTAATGTTTCTTCAAAAGTACAATTATTTTTATTAAAAAACCCTATAATCCTTAGAAGTTATATAGTAGCCTAAGAAAACTCCTTCATCATATTTGTGTGTAAATATATATAAATTATCTTTGGTATTCAGAATTAATAATTTTCAACCAAATACCTTGAAGTAGGAAAGTCTAGGTTTTCTACTATTCCATAACTCATAAGGGGTTTTGTTATGAAAATGTCCAATCAAAACTCGATTTATATTATAACAAGAAATACTTACAGCTTCAGCCCAAAATTGTTTGGCTATTGAATATTCACTCAACATGGTTCTGATTATCTCTTGAAGAATTCAATTTCTTCTTTCAACAAAATCATTCTGTTAAGGAGTTCTTGGTGCTGAGAAGTTATGAGTAATTCATTTTCTACTACAAATAGTTTCAAAATCAGAATTTTGAAATTCTCCACCAAGATCACTATAAATAGTTATCAAAGGAATATTTTTCTCATTTTTAACTCGGGATCTAAAAATCATGAAATAAGAAAAATATTCATATTTCTTTGCTAGAAAATAGACCCATGTAAATCAAGTGTAATCATCAAATAAGAAAAATACATAATATTTTCCTCCAATGCTTCTAGTTTGTGTTGGACCAAAAAGATCCATATGCACCAACTGTAATGCATCAATAATTGAGACTTCACTGACTGATTTAAAACATGATTTATATTTATTTCCATATTTACAAGGATTACAAACTTTTGAATAATCAAATCTAAGCTCAGGTAAATCCTTAACTAGGATTTTCTTAGAGAGTTTTCATAGGTTCTTAAGGTTACAGTGTCATAGCCTTCTATAGCATAACCAAGAATGATCTTTTATTGTACTAATACAAGGTAGGTCTTGGCGCATAAGTTCTTCTAAGTTTAGTGTGTATATATTCTTTTGCCTATGGGCAGAAAGAATAAACTCTTCCATGGAATTTTGTACTAAAAATTTTTCATTCCTAAAATTAACAAGGTATCCTTCATCACATAACTAAATTATGCTAATAAGGTTGTACTTACTACCCTTAACAAATAAAAAATTCGAAATCAATGTTTTTCCACGAAGAACAATGTTACCTATACCAATATTTTCTCCCTGAGCATTATCTCTGAAAGTTATTTTTCCTCCTTTCGTATTGATAATATTTTCAAAAAAGTTTTTGTTACCAGTCATGTGTTGGGAACATCCACTATCCATGTACCATGTATTTCTATTGGTACTATCTTTATTTTCCTGAAAACAAGAGTGTTAGAATTTTGGAACCCAAACATTCTTGGATCCAGAAACTTCAGAAAGAAACATTTTAGGAATCCAAATTTTCTTAGAAAGATAAGCTTTATGAAAAACTAAAGTTTGATTTTTGTTTAAAGAAAAATTCTTTTCCCAATTCCCACCACATTTAAACTTAGTGAATAATTTAGCACTTCTAGGAACAAAATAATTATTAAAAAAAACTGGTTTTGAATGAGTATAACCAAATCTAGAATTATTCGTTAGAGGTCAAATTTGGGAATTCATCTTATAAATGTTTTCCTTACCTAAGGTAATGTTTGAAAAAAACTTCCTCAAGGAAAATATTTCTGACTTCAGTCTAATAACTAAGTTTTTATCCTTAAAAACATTAGTTTTAGCACTCGAGTTAGTATCTAAAATATTTTTCTTAGAAATTACTTTTTCTAGATCCTTAGAAAATTTATCCTTCTCGAAATTAACTTCCTCAAGGGTTTTTGAAATACTTTTAAAATCATAAAATTTATTATCAAGATCTTTAGAAAGATCTAATACTTCTTTATTAAGAATAGAAATTATATAATTTTTCTTACCAAGCTTGTTCTTGACTTTAGAATTTTCATTCTCAAGAAGCTTCACAAACCTAGACACTTATTCAGAAGTAGGTAAAGTATTATCTTCATTAGAAGAAGATTCTTCATCTGAATATTCATAATATTTATTATCTATATAATTATCATTCAAGGATTCATTGGTTATAGATTCAACATTGTGTACCTTGGCCATTAGACAATGATTTTCAACAGGTAACTTGGAAATTAAACAAATATTCTTCTGAACAGAAGATTCATACTCTGAGGATTCACTAGAAGAGTCTCCACCACTATCACTCCATGTGTAATTATCTTTCAAAACATTCTTAGATTTATCTTTGTAGAACTTATTTCTTTTCTTCTCATAATGCTTTTACTTTATATCCTTTTTCTTAAGAATAGGACAATCTGGCCTTATATGCCCTGCTCTTTTGCATTCATAAAAAGTGACTTCAAAGTCTTTCTTGTATTTTATTTATTTCTTATTATATCTATACTGAAAGTATTTCTTCCTAACTATCTTTTTCATCATTCGAACAAGATTAGCTAGTTCATTCTCAGAATTTTTACTTTCACTTGATTCAGATAAAACAGTGACATTCTTTGACTTGGAACTTGTATCCCTTTCAGGAGTCTTGGAATTTGTAGTAGTAAAGGCTAAAATCCCATTACCATTCTTCTTCTTATTCAAATCAAAATATTTTTTCATTCTTGTCTCATGTTGAAGAAGAGTTCCAAAAAGCTCGTCAAGAGTAATCTGAGATACTTTCCTATTCTCATCAATAACTATTCTCTTAGATTCTCACTCATTAGGCATTAAATATATAATATTTTACAAAAGTTCCTCATCATCTAACCCTTTCTCACCCATGGATTGTAACCTGTTAAAAATATTCATAAACCTTTATTGTACCTTGAACATTAGTTCTCCATAAGGAAATAGAAATCCATGATATTCTTCTCTAAGAATGGATCTTATAGTTTCTATAACCTTGGATGTACCAAAATGAGTAACCTCCAATTTCTTCCAAATAAAATTTGAAGATTCACAATAAGAAACATGAAAATATATATTCCTAGTCATAGAACACAACAAAGTATTGCGTACCATGTAGTTTAGTTGATATTCTGACTCTTCTTGATTAGTAAAAGTTCTGACTTCCTTATCAGGAATCTTGTAATCTCCAATAATCATAACGAAGTTGTCCACTCTAGTATTAATAATAAAAGTCTTCATACGATATCTCTAATTTTCATAATCATTCCCATAAAATAAAGGTTGTCTAGTAGGATTAAGATTTTCAATCAAACCAACATTCATTCCATCCATTTAAAAGAAAATATCATTCCACAGAGATTTGTTAATAATAAAAGTTTGTAAAAAAGGATAAAAATCCTTAGAAAGAAATATATATATATAACAATGAAAACTTGAGCAAGAAAAATTATATATAAATATAAGTATTTCAGAGACCTTCTCTAATACCAATTGTAGGATCAAAATAATGAATTTAGATGCTCCGTATACAAGGGCGGGGGGGTGGGGGGTGGGGGTGAATTGTATCCTTTAAAAATTGATTTGGAACCTTTAAAGTTGATATAAAACTTTCATTTTTAACCTTAAAAAAAATATTTAACAAAGTTAAACAAGGAAAATTCACAAGACCTCTTAGTTCTACAAACATGCTAGGTTTCAGATATATGGTTTCAGAAATGAATCTTAAGAAAAATTTACAAGGAAAAAGATTCTACCTTAAAGAATATAGAAACCTACTAATCAGAGTATGCAAGTACAAGAAATTATAATATAGTTATAATTTCCTTATTAATCAAAATGCAGTAGAAATAAACTTGAAACAAGACAGGTAACAAGTATGCAATATTTTAACCCAATGAGTAGGGTATCCAACAACCTTGGATAAATGTCCCTTGATTTATACTTTCAAGAAATTCTCTCTTACCCACACCTAGGTAATCCCTCAATAGGAATATCAGAATCTTTCCTTCTATCCCCGCAAGCCCTCAAAATTCAAGATAGTCGACACCTATATCTTCTTTATCAAGGAAGTCCTTGAACTTTAAGGAAGTCATCACCTCTGTTTTCCTATCCTTGGAATTCCTCGAATGTACATAGAAACAATCATAATCACACAAAGCAAAGCTGAACAAGATGTTCAGTACGCACAAGGCATGAGAGTCTCTCTCTCTAGAAATTACTTCAGTAGTATGTAATCTCTAGATTTATCAACCGATTAATCATAAGTTTTTAGGTCATTCAAATGAGCTCATATTTATAGTAACTTCTCTAAAGTTCATCTTCATCCTCCAATGGTCATATTTTTCCTTGAATCTCAGAGAGACCCATATACATGTCACTCAAACAATGGTTAGTTAGAAACAGATTTCACGACATCATTTCTTAACTAAAACAAGGGTAAGAAAAATATGGTTGCTTAACCAAATACATTTTTTGGAGTCTAAGGAAAAATAAAGTTCAGAGTCTGAGAAAATAAACATTTGGAGTCTATATTACATGGATATTCAAATTCTATTTTTCAAGGAATTCAGAATCAAAATTCTATAGACTCCGGAGTCTGAATTTTAGTGGAATTAGGATTCTGAATTTTTAAGAATCCAGAGTATGAATTTCAGAGAATTTAGAGTCTGAATTTTAGAGAATTTGGAATCTGAATTCTGAGGAATTCAGAGTCTAATTTCAGAAGAATTTGGAGTCTGAATTTCAAAGAATTTGGAGTCTGAATTCTGAGGAATTCAGAGTTTGAATTCTGAATAATTCAGTGTCTGAATTTTAGAGAATTCGGTGTCTGAATTTTAGAGAATTCAGAGTCTAAATTTTAGAGAATATAGAGTCTGAATTCTGAGGAATTATGTGTTTGAATTCAAAGAATTTGGAATCTGAATTTCAGAAGAATTTGAAGTCTGAACTCAGTGGAATTCAGAGTCTGAATTCAGATAATTCGAAATATGAATTCAGAGAAATTTAGAGTCTGAATTCAGAACCAAAAAATAGAATACTCTATATCTATGATTTTATATGATTCTGACGTTTTAGATTTGAAACCTAATTTTACACTTAGAAATAAAATGAGTTATATTTAGATAAATTACAACATGAATAATGAGAAAAAAGGTAAGAAGAAAATTCTATTGGGAAAGGAAAATTTATTTATTAAGGTAAATATTTAGGGAAATAAAATTTTCCTTGAGCTAGAGTGTTTGTGATTTTCAAAACATAAAGGAATGAAAAAGTCATAAGGAACCCTTATTGACTCAAAACTAGTTTACTTAACAACATATTGTTTTAATTTCTAACTACATACTAGATTTGGCCTATGCACTATGGGTGCATCTTCCCTATGGGAATTCAGTTTGAATCCTAGAATAAATGGACTATGGAATGGTAAATTAATCATGAATGAATTTTTTAGAATGGGTGATGGTGTAAGTAATGATATCTAAATTTAAAACCTTGGAATTAGTTGGGATAGATTCTCAAAGTGAATGAAATGGAAATCTGGAAATTTAAAAAGGATTTATTAAATCACTTCATATTTGATAATATGGAATGATTAAACTAAAATTGATGAACTGGTTAATAAATGGTTGGTAAAAGCTAATTACAAAATGTTTTTGGTTAATGGTAGATCTTGATTCTTGTGTGATTAGATGAGATCTAGATTTATAGACCTTAGTGGTTGCAACTAGGTGTCATGTTAGACAATAGCTATAGTTCAAGTGTAATTCCATGTTGTTGATCATATTTTGTTTATGTACAGTATATATTCTTTATGTTTTATGATTTCACATGATCCACATTTGAGTTGGGTTTCCAAATGATGCCTAAATGTTTTTGGTTTCATGTTTTTACCCAAAAATCTAGGTTGGTGAGGGAATGGGTGGTTGACTACTCTCTCTTCCCCACTCTCCCTTTATATGTAGCATGTATATAGGCATATCTTGGCTATAATGGCTTCACGTATAGGATGTTTGATCATAGTTTTTGTGATAGATCCTTATTTTACTATACATGTATGTTTGTCCTATAGCAGATTGAGGTTATAACACACACACAGATATATATATATATATATATATATATATATATATATATATATATATATCCCTACTATAATGACATCAAGTACTATAGGTGTACTTACATGGGCTATGATGGCATGATATATAATTCATGATAATGTTTCTTAGTTCCTTGAAACGTGTGTTCTAGTTTTAAGAATCACTTCTTCTAGGTAGTTTCCATTGGATTTATTCATTGAACAAGAAACTTCCAACAGTTCTTTTTCAAAAAGGGACATGATTTCCAATGGAAGAAATTCATTAAGTTTGAACATTATGATAATTAAGAATGTGCATTGGTCGAGAGGATGGGAGGTCAGACTCATCACACCCTTTTGGGGGGTATTATTGTCTACTCTAGGACTCTCTTTATAAATTAAAGATATCTTCATGAATCATTATTAATTCAACAATCATAACATAAGTTCCCCTTGTAATTTTCAATCACTTACTAACATGTATAAAATTTATAATCATAAGTATGTATTCAAGGTTCTTCATTAATGTAGATATCTATATGTATTTGAGATTCTCCATCAATGGTATCCTCTCATATATTATTTAGAGATTCTATTAATCATCTTCATGATGATACTAGTTTTTAAGACACCCAACGAGGTACTCTGAAATTTATTGTAATCCAGGGAGACGAAGGATTGTTTTGATATTGGGATCGTACCCATGAAATCGGTTACCTATGTATCCTTGTGAACAAAATCAGAAACCTCATAGTTTAGTTCCACTTAATGAGGCACATCATACCTTTTAAAGTCATGTGATAAATACATCTAAGAAAAATGTGCTTAGTGAAAATTTAGTTTGGTACTTCTGCCTAAGCAGCCCAAGGAACTTCGAAATAATATGGGTTTCTAAGTAAGATTAGACCTTGTTGGAAATATGACCCAAGGAGAATAGGGTGTATTTGAAATGTTGATTTTGAAGCTCAAGGAGGCTTCCTACTTATCCCATGTGGATGAGAATCAAACCCCACATAGTTCAATAAATCTCATGAGAGTATAGTCGTTTGAGAGAAATGAGTTTGGGATTACTTCTTGAAAATGATTCCTTGAAGATTTTGGGGGTTTAATTTGGGGATTATTCCCAAGGAGGATTCCCAGATTAAAATACTTAGGGTGAGATTCATAAAGAGGATATCTAGTGAGCTCGGGCCCTGAGAAGGCTTCCTACGTATCCCAATTATGGTGGAAATTAGAGTTCTCATAGTTCATTCCAGTGAGTGTTTGTGAACATGTTGTAATCATCATGAATCTATAATCCCACTTGAGTCATGCTTGGTGTGATAAAAAGAGGATATTAAAGATTCAAAAATGACACATACAATTTTCTTTCTCCACTAGAGGAGGAGGGAGAGCCTATGGTGGAAAGGGTGGACGAGGTCGAGGAAACCAGGGAAGAGGGCGAGGCGATGGGCCCTCCCTCTATTCACTTTACATTGGACAAGGGTCCAATGAAAGGGAGAATAGATAAAGGTCAGGGTATTACACCCGGATGACATCCCTAAAATTGAACCTGGTAGGGGAGGGAGACTTCCCCTTTGCTAGTATAGAAAAGTAAGTGTGAACTTTACCTTCCCTACCAGAGATCTAAGGTTCCGAGTCTTAGAGACGAAAATGGGAGGACAAACCCCAAACCCTAATCCTCCAAATTGGGAACTTTCCAGCACTATTCTTGGGAGAAAGGTCTATGTGACTGCGGATATACAAACCCACAAACACTCCATGAATCCTAACCCCATTGTGAAACAAATGTGGAAAACCTCTGACTGCGGAAATATAAACCCAAATATGATAGACGCTGATGTGCCTTTCCCAAAGGTTTGATAAGTCAGGAGGTTTTGGTGGAGGCTTTAACTTAGTCCCTTTCAGATGAGGGAACCAAGGAAGAAGATACCCTACCATGAATAGATTTTAAGAGGGTACTTAAGTTGGTATGTAGGATTTATACCAAGATCTTCCACATAGGTACCTCACACAAGTGTGCCCTGTAGGTACCCCACGTTGATGCACCACGTAGTTGTATCGTGCATGTGTGTTGCGCAGGTGTGACATGCGGGTTTGTATGATGACTGAAAAATATATTTTACATAGGGGAAACAAACCTATATAAAAATTGGGAAAGACTTTAAAAACATGCTTATCCCATTAGATTATCTCTTCTCTCGGGTTTTAAGAGAGCTACCTGGGACAATTTTAGAGATCTAGGAAAAATAGCTACACAATAGGAGCTTTATAGAGTCTTTAAACTTTTTCATTCCTTTAAATAGTGAGCCCAAGGGTCCTATTTATAGGAATGGATGGGGCTTGGTTGAAGGGACGTTAAACGCGTAGATCCTCCGTGCAACATCTCCACGCAGGTTTGTCTTATAGGGGTACAAGAATTATGCTAGCGCATAGGTATGCCATGCAGGTCTGTCACGTAGCTCTGCCACACAGTTCTGTCATGTAGCTCTATCGCGCAGTTCTATTTCATAGCTCTACCGTGCAACCCTTTGTAGGGTTAGTCTTTCCTTTGAATTCTTAGAACCTTTCCTTGGGATTTTGAAATATCCATGTATATCTTCATAGTCAATTTTTATTCTTAAGTGGTGTCAACAAAATCCCCCCCTCAAGATTGGATCTATTAGAAATAGGGTTGATTCCTGAGGTAAAATTATGAGGAAAAGACTATGGGTTAATTGCTGGAAAGCGCAAGTTTTCCATGGAGTTACTTCACCTAGGTATTCCGCATAGTGTTTCTATGCAGGCATGTCATGTAGGTTCACGACTGGAAATAAATAGGCTCTATCCTTTGTGCTTTTCTTCACCCATGCATCAAAATTTTCCCAGATCTTGTTGCGTATCTCTTTCATCGAGCCTCAACATTTTGTACTCTCGCGTAGCCACCTTGAAATTTTCTCAATGTGAAACTACTTTTGGAAATGGAGCTAAATGGAAGGACTTTTTCAAAGGAGTTGTGTGAGGATCCTTGTTTAAGGACCTACGTAAAGGACCTCATCAAAGGACCTATGTGAATAGCTTCCTTTGAAAAATATTTTTGATTTAATTTTCCTTTAAGTTAAAATTTAAGTAAAAATCCCATCTTAATAGGGAAAGTTTGGTAATTATTTTGAAGAAAAAATGCCTTATTTGATAACCAATACTGAAGAAGATAAATCTATTCAAAATGAAATGATGAAGATTGTTAGAACATACTATTATGATGTTGTTGAAAGTACTCTTCCTGGGATATGGATGGGTTTAATTCTGTATCGACGTAAATATCCACAAAGTTCTTACCTACCCCTGTACGAGCATTGGAATTTATAAGATTACCATGTTCCATCTGTTAAGAATTACTTTCCAACGACATGGTTTCTTCAATACTCCAACTATAATAGTATGAATATTAGTGCAAGGGGGATTCTAGTACAATAAGAAACAATCCCTATTGCTCGTATCCTTCATCATAGTGGTTGGACTCCAGATATGAAGGATCTTGTTGTAGAGCGAATTCCACATTACTATGATTCAACTTTTCGGGCTTCTTAGACAGATCATTCTAATAGTTGGAAGGAAGACTATGATCTTCATTCTGGAGGTGGTGTGAAACCTGAATGGATGTGGGCATTTTGGGTGCACCAGACTTGAGTAGAATTCCAGAAATAATTATCAGATGTTTATATTTATGAAGCTGTCTGAATGGGACAAACTTATGTTTATAAAAATGATTTCATTCTTGAATTGCTGAGTCGATGGAGTCCAGAAATTAATTCTTTCCACTTGAGACACGGTGAAGTTGGCATTAGTTTTTGGGATTTTTACCAAATAGTTGGGGTTCCCATTCTTAGGGAAATATATGATGAGTTTATTCTTCCAGCTACAATGCGGGGTAATGTTACTAGAACACCATCAATGGCTCATGAAATATTAAAAATATGAAATAAATTACCCAAATAAATGAATGATATTCATGCAAGGGTGTGTATGGAAGCTTTTTTAGAACCAACAATAGAAAAAGGTCCCACCTATGGACGCCCTACTATTTGGCCTTCAATAGATAACTGGGGTAGCTCAAGAACATATTGGCCTACATTTGAGAAAGGAGACTATAAGCACTAGGGATAAAAAGTCAAATATGATATTGATGCAATGATATGATTACCTGCCTTCCTTCCCATGTGGCTTAGCATTTACTTGCTTCCAGTTCATGAGTCTGGAGGTGGTGTAAGGACGTGGACTTTTTTTATTGTAGATAAATTAATAGAGGGGAAGTATATTGGGCTATCCACTCCTATATTAGAAAGAATTTACTATTCTATGCTACATTTATACAATGGGAAGGATCCATTTTGAATTTTAGGGCCATTCCAAGTGTTTTGGGGATGAATTGCAACATACTTTTCTTCATACTCAGTGTGGAACTTTGATAGAGTCTCCAATGGTCGATTCACCAAATTTTTATAGAATGTTTCTGGAATTCAGTCTCAAAATTTGAGACCTGATGTAGTGATAAAGGCATTGAATGTCTTAGGAGAATTAAACTTCTTTCCTTTTGGTAACCCACCAACTGTAACATTTATTGATGATGGTGAAGAAAATATTTATGAGCTCAGGTCTTATATGATGGAGTTTAGGGATGGTGTATTATCGACTAGGATTGATCTGGAAATTATCTATGAGGCTTATGCCCCTTATAGGTTTGATCGTCAGTTTAGGTGTCTTTAACAATCAAACACTTTTCCACCCATGTATGTTAGACATGAGAAAAACCCAATGGTAGCGAGACAATTATGAATTCTAACGGATTTAGAGGCATCCAAATTGTCGATTACGTTACCTCCACTAGATGCATCAATCAGATTGGAAGATGGATATGCCAAAGCTTAGGCTTCTTCATATCACCAAGGGGATTTGACGAAAGGAATATATCAAGTGGTAGCTACAACGACTATTACACGTGGCAATCGTGGTAAGAAGTCCAAGTCATGGGATGATGCAGAAGTTTTATAGGTTTAAAATCCTTCAAAACATCCTCACATGAGGTATACTAGGAAGACCAGAGCTAGAGAAGAAATACCTCTGATGCCAAAGAGATCTAGTCGCCGCCATCAAACAGAGGTTTCTATTCCATCTGTTGAACTTTCTGAAGAATAAATAAGTCCTGAAGAGGCTCACCAGTCAGTAGGTGTTAAATATCCTCCAAAAGAAACCATACCAAGATTGAATTATGTGCAACCTTCAACTATTCATTATTGGGAGAGTGTGACCCATGATCTTAGGGATGCATGGGCATTCCTCCAACATTGTATTCGAATACCAGATGTGGGTGACATTAATGCACCTTTTGATTTCAATCCGGATAATAACATGGCTGAAGTCATGAGTATATTACGGAGCTGGAGGCTTTTATATATGCAACTGATGAACAAATCACAGCCTCTAAAAGAGCATCTCCTATGATATAATTAGGAATACACGAAGGGGTAATTATTGACCCTAAGGAGGAGTGGGATATTTATGTTAATAATGAGAACGTATGTTCATTTTCTGTTGTCTCAACATTCCCTTACCATTCATCATCATTAATCTTGATGAAATATATTCTTGCAGCTTGAATACAGGGAAGGAAACTCCGGACCAGTTCTTAGATCACCAAGGTATGGGCCTGTAGGTTCTCCCATTAATGAAATTAATGATCCTCCCAGGTCTCCAGAACTTTTTTTAGAAGAGAGAATTATGACTAGGGTAATGGAGACAGATAATCCTCATCCATTAACTCAAGTTTCTTCAACTAAGAGGAGTGTTTCGATTTATCCCCAAGCTTTTGAAAAGAATCCGAAGAGATAAATGAGATTGATCCTAAGTGTTCTCCAAAGGTGTAAGTATTTATACTATCCTTAGGGAATTTTAATTTTCTCAATACACTCTGGTAATCACATTTATAATCTTGCAGGATCTGTGTCTCTCTCCTCTCTCAAGGGACTAAGAGCTGATTCTTCAAGGCTAGAGAAGAAAACCCCAGGGGAAACCCAAGTTCATGTTGATGGATCTACTATGTTAGCAGATAAATCATCAAAATATTCAGCTCTAACCACTCCTAAATCTATTTAGAGAGAGAAATTACATGGTAAAATCAAATATAGTTCTCTTGAATATTAAATTCTTTACTAATATTATTATTTTCAATATATTTCAGATCAATTTCCTTTTCCAATGGGTTCATTAATAACCAATGTTGTAATTACTATTGCTCTAGAAGAAAGGAATGAAGACCCAGGGCAATCTGACATAAATACTGATGTTTTCACGAACCTGGAAAGATCTGATGATGCTGTACCAATTGAAGAGACAATAGAAAAGAATGTTAGCAGAGCCAATTTGGGCATTAACCAATGTTTTTTTGGATACCTTAAATGGTGAGGATGCTATAACATTACAAGACGCATTCATTGAAATGATGGTAGTCCTTAATCCAAATATTGATATTCCAGGTTCCATCAAGGATTTTGAGGATTTTCATGAATAATTGCAAGGACGTAAGTCCTTATTCTTGAATTTTCCATACAAAATTGTTCTTATTTACTTGATTATTTACATCAAAGGTCACTTTATGTATCTTTATCGGTAGAAAATGTTGCAAAGGCTCTTCAGGAATGGGGCATTCCAATTTATCCTTCTTCTGTTGGAGCTAGAGAAATACCTACAGGGGAACCTCCATCAAGAGATTCTCCAGGGCCTTCAATTATGATAATTGGGAAAACTCAAGAGACTTACCCTTCTCAAGATACATCTAATCAACATGATGAAGCCGAGAATACCAGGGATGAATCCAATCAAGTGTCCGACTTATTATTGGGTAAATATCATCGGTTTTCTGGATCGTACTCTATTTCTGTAATTTTTATGAAACTGACAATAACCTTGATTTATCATTTAGGGTTATCATCTTCCACAGTTAGATCAGAAGGTGAAGCTTCCATGTTGGCTTAGACATCAGCAGAAGGTGAAGCTTCTACTATTCTGAGAGAATAAGAACAAGACATCTTCTTAAGAGATCTGTTTCCCAAGTAAATTTTACATCATTTCAGTGAATCAGATTCAGACTTAGACATGCAATATGATCTTGGCATGGTACATAAGAAGACATAGAGACATATCTGGAGAATAATTTCTAAGAAGACTTTAGATAAACTGTTGTCTCATTTTTCCAAACTCCCAATATTATTTTACGTATTCAGATTTAGTGGATTTAATTATCTACCAGTTTATGATGCAATTAAAGAGACCATTTGCTAATAGGAGTAGGACCATAAGTTGTGGAAAGATTTTGAAAAGGCTAAATGGGTCATCAATATTGAGAGATTTCAAGCTGCATTTGGTGAGGAAAAGGAAAATCATAACCAGAAACCGATTGAAATAAACCAAAAAATCAAAGAATCCACAAAGGAGTTGTTATATATTCAACAAAAACTGGATGCTGTTCATAAAAAACTTGAGAAATTGAACCGGAAATTGGGAGAAAACCAATTAGAAGGGATAACCGCCATTTCAAATGCTAAGGAAGCACTTTGTCGAGCTGAGGAGGATGAAGTTGCTCAGCTATCTTAACTTCAACAAGCAGCTGATAGGGCTTTTAAAACTGTTTAACAAATGAAGATTCGTTTTGAGAGTATATTTTAAAACATGATAGAGAGGCTCCATTTTGTGGATGTCTCTCTAATTTCATATTAATGGAAGAAATTTTGTCTTTAATCATATATGTTATCATTATTGTTTTTTTATTTCAATATTAAAGGTAATAATGATGATGACTCCCTTTTTTTAAACATAAAACCTTCATGTTAGATAATCATGGTTACAATGACAAGAATGAGGGTGATCAGAATTTTCTTATTAAGATGATGAACCTAATGAGCATAGTTTTATTTTTTCTAGGGTTGTAAGGAAAATACCACAAAATTCACATATTTTGACTTTTTATTACTCAATATTACCTAAATCTTACAAAATGTATGTTTAGTGAGCTAAGACTTGACTTTTGTTTAGAGTTCCCTTTGCGGTTTTTCAATCTGGTGAGTACTACATATTTTGTTGTTGGAAATTTAGAGTCATGCATGTTCGACTATAATAGGATAATGTTTATGGTCGAATAGAATTGACCATAAATTTTGAAATTAAATCCCAAACAAGACTCAGTGACTAAGAATTGCTATAATATTCTTTAAATATTTCCAAGAGGAATCTTGAGCCATGATTTTTATGGTCAACAAATTTAAAACTTGTATCAACATATGTCTCTTCCAAGAATAATGTTACAATTATTTGACAAATCCATTATGGGAATTGTGTTATGTAGGGAAAACTAGGGCATACACTCTATATCCAAATAGTGGAATCTTTTGACTTACATGCCTCTTATGTAGGAAACTTATGCAAGGCCACCTTAAGGTACATACTACATAGTCAAGAAAAAAGCTCTTAGGAATTTACCATTTTACTGCTGATAGACAAGGGAAAATAAGATTTGGGTGACTGAAGACCATAATGGGTGGTTTTTCCAAGGAAATGAATTTTAAGAATGAAATTTATTTCTATGCCAACATATTTCATGAATAAGAAAACCACTTCTACAAAAATTTGGTGTATAATTAATTGTTAAAATTTATCAGAAAAGGGAATTTTTGATATCAAACTGTGCAATTTTCAGTCATGCAGTGAGGACATTATACTATGTAGTTTTAAGTCATGCAGAGAGAACATTTTCTGGATTTAATTTAAGGTCTTTAGCTCTAACCAAAGGTAAGAGACTCTCCCAATTTATTTATAATTTGTTTGGAAACATACTACTATGTTTAGGTGTGGAAGGGAAAATTGTAAACTATGATTTGTGAATTTATAGATCTGAAGAATGATACAAAAAAGGGCTAAAGGAATTTGAGGAAGTCTTTTCCAAGAACAAAGTTACCATTATTTGAGAAAACCGTTATGGGGGCTGTATTATACAAGTCCAACTAGGGCATATGTTGCATAGCCAAATAGTGGCATCTTTTGACCGACATGCCTGATATGTAGGAAAATTTTATGCAAGGCCACCTAAGGGCACGTACTGCATAGTCAGTAAAAAGAGGTCTTAGAAGACTGACATTTTACTATTGCTAAAATCTAATGAATGTTTATGAAGAGTCATATTTTTCGAAGCACATAGTTAGGTTTATGAAGAAAGGTACCTGAATATGTAGAGGGTATTTCCAACCAAGATTTCTAATGAATCTGGGGAATATGACTTCTATGAAGGTATGACCCAAACATAGGAGGTTTGGTGTCTGTAGTTTTAGGTTATAAAACTAGGACCAGAAATGGAAACAATATATGATATGTGGCCAAGTGATTCCAAGGTTATTTCATATTTCTTTGAACCCATATAGAGAGAAATGTGTAAACCATAGTCTTGAATATTTTCAGATTAAGGGAAAGATAATGGGACAAATATACCTGAATGACTGTTTTAAAATACAGATTCTTATATATTATCATCAATGTTTGATGGGGACAAAGATACTATAACCAAGAATGAAATTACCATCATTTGAAAAACCTGTTATGTGGGGTTTTATATGCATGGCCAACTAGGGAATATTCTTCATGGACAAATAGTGGCATCATTTGACTGATAGGCCCATTATATTGGCAACTTATGCAAGGCCACATAAGGGAACGTGCTACATCGTCAGGAAAAAGAGTTCTCAGGTATTTGAAATTCTATCACCATAAACCATAAGAAATATTATGTAGATTTTGAAATATTCCAGATTAAGAGTGTTAAATACAGAAGGGGGTTATGCTCAATGCACATAATAAATATTTTAATCAATATTGGCCATGAGTTTGATGTCCTTTACTTAGATATGAATCATATGTAAAATGGAGACTTTGTTTGTTTCCTTTTGAATTAATTTTATGATGTTCAGTTTAAAGTCATGTAGCAAGGACATTATACTATGTAGTTTTAAGTCATGCAATTAGGACATTGAAAGCCCCATAAGAAATTTAGATAGCTTATTTATATAAAGATGCATTTTACCTAATTCTTAAGCCTATATGATCTATGCTTGGTGTGAGAAACAAGGATCCATAAGGGTTTCTTTTATAACACAAAGGTGACATAAATAATGATTATGGGTGTTAGACTTCCATGTAGTTTAACATCGTATAGTAAAGATGAAGATGAATCAATGTTAAAAGAAAGACTTTTTGTAGCTGGACTAAGGGATAAAACCCAAGTGTCCCTATGTTTCTTGCTGAGGGAAAGAATCAAGCCATATGTAATTCATTAAATATTCCCTATATAGATTATGATTCTTACATAAGGAATAAATGGGTTCTTTTTCATGGTTGGGCCCAAGAATGGAGATCTAGGAATCTCTACGTATCTCATATAGATGAGAATCAAGCTGTATGTAGTTTTTTAAACATTAATTTCCCACACCAATTGAGTTTGACATGGGAGATGGGGGGGTTTAACACTTTATAGAAGAATTATTAAATTTAATACATAATATGGTATTAAAATCAAATCATGTATCTTATAAGCACACTATGTATAGATCTAGTTCATATACAAGAGAAGAAAAATGGAAATAAAAAATTTTGTGATTACGGTTGGGCCTAAGATTGGAAATCCAGGCATCTCTACGTATCTCAAATAGATGAGAATCAAGCCACACATAGTTCTTGAAACAAGGTCCCTATGCAGACCTGAATCAGACATAGGGAAGGGAGGGACTCACGTGTCACTAAGGAGTAGCAATGATGCCGATGATTCTTGCTTATGGAATCTTCTAACATCTAGTAGGGAAGAAGTTATCCATATAGTTTAATGTCTTATAATGAGGGAAAATGGTGCTACACATTTTAACATCATGTAGCATGGACTCATATGGTTGTTAGACAGTTTAATGTCTTACAACTAGGACTTTATACTATATAGTTTTATGTCTTGAAGTAAGGATGTGGGGGCTGTGTAGTTTTCAATCTTGCAGTGAGGACGTGATGTGAAACTACACAAAGTATTTCTCCAAGAATCTTTCATTTGTTGGAGTTGTAATAATATCTCCATCAATTGAGATTAATTCATAAACTCCATTTGTGTGGACCGTATGTATGGAATAAGGTTCTTCCCACTTTGACTCATGTTTTGGAGGATTTTTCCCTGGTATCATTGGAGTCCTGATAACCAATACCAATTCTTATTGAAAAAATGAATGGAGGTGAACATTATTGTTAAAATCTCACACTATTCTATTTTGATAGACTTCTAAATGACGCAAAGTACACAATATTTTTTCTTCTAATAATTCCATCTCATTAAACCATTTTTGATACCTCTCATTTATAGACAATTGATCACAGATTGAAACATTGAGTGAAGGAAATTGCATTTCAATTGGAAAAAATTATTTTGTTCTGTATAATAATGAATAAGGAGTTGCCTAGGTGGTAGTACGAGTAGTAGTCCGATAAGCCCACAAAGCATGCAAAGGTTTATCAGGCCAAGATTTATTATCTTTATCCACTATCTTCTGGAGTATATTTGATAAGGTCTTATTGAAAGCCTCTATCTATCCATTGGACACCGCATGATAGCGAGATGAATGGTTGGACTTGATATTGTGCCCCTAATATAACTTCTTTATCCCAATAGAATAGAAATTAGTGCCATTGTCCATTAATATAGTACGAGGGACACCAAATATAGTGATGATTCTTGTTTTGAAAAAACTAAAAATGCTTTGGGATCCTAATTATTTGAGAGGAATTTCCTCAGACCATTTAGAAAAGAAGTCAGTAGAACTAAGAATATACTTGAACTGTTTAGCTATAAATGGAGGATAAGGTCATAATACATACATTCCCCATGTGGAAAATGGCCAGGAGTATTTAGATGTATGTAGAAACTCTGGGGGTTGATGGATGAATTTGAAATGCATTTGGCAGGGATGACATTTCTTAGTGAAATAAGTGAAATCCTATGTCATTGAAGTCCAAAAGTATCCAAGCCTTCAGATTTGATCATAAAGCCTATTCCTAGACTGGTGAACACCATAATCTCTTGAATGTACTTATTTCATGAAAACTGTAGCTTCTTCTCCATCAATATATATAAAGAGGATTCCATCAAAGCCTCGTTTGTAGATGATATTCTGATGATCTGGACTATCATAAAGAGTAAAATTCACTACCCGCCATAGAATCTATTTTTTTTCATCCCTATCTAGTGGAAGAACTCCAGTTTGAAGATATTCCATGATGGGTGTTCTCTATCCCATGGTATGACCATATGGCTCAGAAATAGGGCTAATTTCATTAATTTCTACCATTAAGGTTTGAACAAAAGGTGAGATCACATGACGATGGGATATGCTGATGACTGTCTCATCCCGATTTGATTTTTTCAAGGCTGTAGCTGCATTAGCCAGTGCATCGGCTTGGGCATTTTGTGATCGTGAGACATAAGACAATGTAGGATCTGAGAGAAATTCAGCCATTAACCCTATGATGTAATCACAAAAAGGGATTAACTCTTATTTTCTAATAGTTTATTCCCAATTGATTTGTTTGATTACCAATTCTGAATCACCTTTTACTTTCAAGTGATTCACTTGCACTAGAAGTGCCAATTCCAAGACAGCAATGAGAGTTTGATACTCTACTTCATTGTTGGTACCAACTTCTGATAAAAGGAAGAAATAAGTAAATACTACCTTTAATGGGGAAATAAGGACAATTACTAACCCAAATTTGTTGAGTTTAGGGTTTTCCATTATCTTCCATGTTGGACAAATGAAGGCACCATCAAAGTACATTTCCCATGTTTGGGTATTATCTTGAATATGGAAGACCTCTTTATCAGTAAGTTCAATATTCAATTACTTATCTTCCGCAGATGGATGTTCAGCAAGGAAGTCGGCCAGATCTTGGCATTTTACTGCCTTCTAGGGCACAAACATGCTATCAAACTGTTGAAAAATAACTTCCCACCATTCCAGATGCCTTGTAAGCATAAGACGACTAAGGACAAATTTGACAAGGTTATTGCGAGATACCAATTGGATCTCATGATGATGCAAGTAGTGCCTCAATTTCTGAAATTCAAATATTAATGCCAAACATCACTTTTCAATACTTGAATATCAAGTTTTTTTCATCAATCGTAGTTCAAATGAGATATTAAAGGCTGTTCTCATTCCCAACATTGTTTTTTTGGGCAAGGAATGCACCCAGTGATCGCTCTAAAGCTGTCACATATAGAATAAGTGGT
This sequence comes from Viscum album, assembly GCA_963277665.1. NCBI lineage: Eukaryota > Viridiplantae > Streptophyta > Magnoliopsida > Santalales > Viscaceae > Viscum > Viscum album. Next base: position 1,759,781,466 of record OY728150.1, read on the forward strand.
CTTCCTTCAACAGGTAGAATTAATTTTGGTGGAATCAAGAGATATTTCTTGATGGTATCAAATAGTTTTTGGCAATCTTCAGTCCATTGATAAGTGACTCCCTTCTTCATTAATCTGGTGAAGGGAAAACACTTGCCTGCCAAATTGGCAATAAAGCACCAAATATAGGCCACGTTTCCTTGAAGTAATATTAATTATTTCAAATTTAGAGGAGTTGACATACCAAGGATTGATATTTTTTTCTCAGGATCAACTTTGATACCATGACAGCATACAATAAAGAAAAGGAACTTTCATGAGGTTACCCTGAAAGAACATTTTAAGGGGTTCATATTCAAACCATGTTGCCGGAGTTTTTTGAATATGGTCTCCATATCAACCAAGTTATTAGAATTTTTTCTAGATTTGAAAACCCAATCATCCACATAATATTCAACAAATTTCCATAAGAATGGTTTGAAGATATGGTGCATGGAATGTTGGTATGTTTCACCTTCATTCTTTAAGCCAAAGGGCATTACCCGATAGCAAAACACTCCTTGAGGGGCTCTGAAGGCTATATATTCTTCATCCTATGAGTCCATATAGATCTGATTATACCTAGAGTATCCATCAATGAAGGAAAGAGCTTCATATCCAGCTGTTTCATCAATTAAAAGCTCTGTAATTAGAATAGGAAAATCATCTTTAGGACAATGTCGGTTAAGATCTTTGAAATCAATGCAAACTCTGATTTTCCCATTATTATTTTTCATTGGGAAAATGTTGTCCAACCATTTGGGATATTGAACCTCTCTGACAATGTTATCCTTTATAATCTTATCAACTTCAGCTTCAATTTTAGTGGCATGAGTTGGGTGTGTTCTTCTCATTGCCTGCATGAATCCTCAATGTACTTCTAAAAAACCCTAATGGTGAGTGGCTACATTGGGATTAAGATCAGACATTTATGTACAATTCTAAGAAAATATATCTCGATGTTTATTTAGAAATGAAGTACACACCTCTTTCTCTTCAGAGGTCATGGCCACACTAATTAGAGTGAGGGGTGGATCCTCTTCTGTACCCAGATTTATTTCTCTGATCTCATCCACAATAGTAGAGACACCTTCCTCAAATGCTGGAGGATCATCCCTGAGATATTATTATTCTTCTTCATTACGTGTTACCTCTTTTATTTCTACTTGCATAGTAGATGATGAGACAAAACATCCATAATTAGGGGATGAGTCAGTATTAGAACATTTGGAAGAAGAGGCCACCATATCTGACCCTACTGACGATGAAGGGTCTTCCTGTGGTAATAAATACAAGATTATGGACTGGGAATCAACATATTTTTCTTCCTCTATCATCGCTACAACTTATTCTACTCTGATTAACAAAGTAGAGTCTTTCTATAGTTCGAAAGATGATATGAAGACATCTCCATTTAGGCTTTCATCATTATTTGGTGAATCAATAATTTCTCCCATGCTGCTAGGCTCAGATGCCACAATTGACATTATGGAAGTTGTTGGATGAGTGTGTGGATTTGGTTTTACCCTCTCAATTTGATTGATGGGTAGAACATAATCTATACTCAAATATATGAATGGGTTTGCTGGGATCTTTTCTAGCCCATTCAGAGAACTAACTATGGTTATCTCCTTTTTCTTGGACCTCATTCCTTTTGTGTGATAAAAATATGCCTCAATGTATTGAGATTCACACTTTTTGAACAGATCCTTGTCACCATACAATGTCACAATTTGACCATTGAAATAGTACTTAAGACATTGGTGGTATGATGAATGTATGGATGCATGTTGATGTAGCCAAGGACATCCAAGTAGAATGTTGAAGGCTGTGTCCTGATGAACAACCATGAAATCTAAATTAGATACAAGATATCAAAACTGAGTTCTGAGTGTAATCTCGCCTAGAGGTTCTTTCTTATTCATGTCATATCCTTTCAAAATTAATGTAGAAGGAGATAAGCGAGATTCATTCAGGCCCAATTGACGAAGTGTATGAATGGGAATGAGGTTGACTCCCAAGCCATTATCAATGAAAGATTGTCGGATGTCTATGTCATTGACCTTGTAAGATAAATACAAGGGTTTGATATGTCCATATACAAAACCATATTCATCTTCATCTGTAAAATATATGACTGGATGACATTCTGCAAGATCATTCTCTATATGGTAAACCTCAACAGCAACAACTTCGGTTTCAAACTCTTAAGGACTTGACAAAGCCTCAATAAGTGATTCTGGAAGATCTTTTGACAAATTCAAGGCATTGAAAATCGATAACATGGCTGGTACATAGGACAGTTGTTTCAAAACAACATGATTTAGATCCAGAGGTATGCATTTCCTAGCATGGAAATGCAGTTTTTCAGGTGTCTCGGAAGTTGATGCTTCTGATGTAGATGTACCCAATGTCGGAGAAGAAGCACAAAATAATATTGGATTTGGTAGATTAGACTAGTTTGGTCTATTTACCTGCTAATAGGAAGATGGTGTGACTTCCAATTGGTCCTCCAAAATAATCATGTCAGGACCAAAACTGTCTTGTGTGAAAAAACATCCTCGTTCTTGTTGACCCCGCTGAAGGGTTCTTCCCTAAGTTTCTGCTGCATATATGGATTGAGTAGGGGTAGAGTTAAAATGGTGATTTCTAGAATTCCCACATATTTACATGTATCCTCAACCTTGTCATATTCCTTTAGTTCTTCAGTTAGGTACAAGTAACTCTAGATAATTATAATTAGAGTCACCATTGGCATAAGGATCCGTTAAGTGTATTACGTTGACAGAACCAAATATCAATTCTTCATCTGATGAATATTCTACCTGACAGCTTAGTTATAGTTGTGTCTTTTGGCAGGACGGTGCCCATGATTTTGAATTATATGGAATGAAATATTCTAGTTTCAAGGATAAATTTGGCCTTAGCACAAGCTAATCTTCTTTTGACTTCACTTTTTTCCTTCTGATAACCTCGTTTCTTTAAGGTTAGACCTTTTGATGAAGGTAGTTTTACTGTTGAAGAAGTGGTGAAAGACACAATCGGTTGTTTTAAATGTGTTTGTAAAATTACATGAGTTCGTTTGATTGTTTTCACGATCACCCAATCATCATATTTCTACAAAATTTTACTTTCTGATTTCCTTCCATTCTCCTTCTTCCTCTGGATCAGTAGTAGTAACACATGCTACTTGAGCCAATGAAATTTTCAGTTTCACTTGTCCAGATTCTACCATTTTTTGCAGAAGGTCCTTGAAAACAAAATACTCTTGAATGGGATTCTCTGACATCTGGTGAAAGGGACAATAATTTGAAATATCTTCATCTCCTTCTTTATTTGGTTTCTTCATCCTTGGAAACTGAACCAAATTATTTTCCAGAGTTGAGATAAAGTAACTGGGAACTTGTTCATTCCAGAAAGAATAAACTTTGTTCTTTAATTATTCATACTGTTTTTTCATTTAATATCTTTAGTCCTCTTGATGAGGTGGTCATTGCTTTTGACACTCTAGAGGTGGATCCCTTCGATACGATGATGTTTTTGAAGTGGAAGTAGGTACATGTGATTTCTTGAGTGTAACTATAATAGCCTATGCTTTCCCTGTTCTCCTCCCAGAGATGATTTAATTACATGAGTTTTAGTCTTAGTTTCTATAATATAATCTTCTATCTTTTGATAAATTGAAGTAAGATATTAAAACCCTCCTATGTATTTTACAGGGATCAGTGGTATGAATAACACATCACGTATATTTTACACACAAATTGGGAGAAACTCTTCTTGAGGGTGTTCCAGAATTAAGGAATATGTCAATCCTTTCCATCACGCAATGAAATCCGAAACTCTTTCATTATCCCTTTGTTTAAAATTGGTAAGATAAAAAACTTTCGTCTTTGGTAGCATTGAGCTAAATTGAAGAAGTAATTTCTGGTGGAGATCTTCCCATATAGTAATTGACAGAGATTTTAAACTTGTATACCAGACAAAAGCTGGTACATATAATGACTTCAGAAAACACTTAAGCTTTACTGCTTCTTGTTGTTGAGGAGTTCCCATAATGGTATCACAATGAGAAGAAAAATGTGTTAAATGTTGCTCCAGATCTCCCAAACCATTAAATATTATAAATGTGGTATTCACAAAATCTGGTGGGGGAGGAATCAGATCCACCCATTTAGGGTAAGCTTTCTTTTCCGGCTAAACCAGAACACGTCATTCCTCCATAGCTTCCAATCGAGTCGTTAATGCCTCAATTTTGTACATAAGCATTTGTGGAATATCTAGATGTTCTGAAACCTATAAAGTTACAACAACTAGAGCTTGAGCTGGTGCAATGACTGGAAAAACCACTGGTGATGGTTTTGATATTTTCCTTGGATAACCCATAGAAATAGGCTTATTAGGATGTGTTTGATCCTGGCATGGATGTGTACCCAATGGAGGGAATTCATTATCTACATCTTTAGTTAACACTAATACTCTTTACTGAGGAGCTCCTACAGGATGTGAAAGTTGAGGATCTTCCTGGGGATTATGTCTAGTAGAAATGCTGCTTTGAAGTAACTCTGTATTGAGTATTTTCAACTCCTTTATCTCCTCTTATTGCTGTGCAAATCACTCTTCAATAGAATGAGATTGACCTTATCCAATGTAAAAGTGAGATGCAATCTGAATTTTACCTTTTCCCTTGTTAGATTCCTTTTATAGGGGGGAAGTTGGTTATTTGAAGGCATACCTAGATTCTGGGAAAGCCTTTGATTTCAGGTTCATACAACTTCTTCACTTACATTAGTGTGTACCGTATTATGGATAAGAGATTCATCTTATAATTCCTCTAAACTAGTCTCATTTTCTAGAGGATATTCTACAATGGTGTTAATGAAATTTACTGACGCATAATGCATTGATGGAATCTTGTCAGTATCTTTGTGAGATCATCTCCCTTTGTATCTTCCATGAGACTTTGTTCCCTTGTATGATGAATTCCCAAGAACTATTTGGTAGTCATTAACCCAAAAGGGATTCCTTGGATAGTTTAGTAGTGTACTTTCTTTGCGTCTTATTCCCTAATCGGGATAAAGTTGACATCCACTGAGGAGGGGATTGTAGATGTGAAAAAGCCCCCCAGCCCTGTAGGCTGGGGCTATTCCTGTTCTTCTTCTTCTTCAAATATTTGAAATTTGTTTAATGAATTTGAAGGTTGAAATAAATGATCCTCTATTCCTGCAATATGGGGTGGCTCTTGAATTTATATGGATGAGATTCACACAACTTCTCTTCTGATTTTGTGAATTTTGGTTTGGAAATTAGCTGGGTGTATTATCTGACAACCACTCAAATCACCTGTTTCGGAAGATCACTATTCTATTTTAGACATTTGCGTTATCTGACGGTTGACATCCTCTAAGTGGGATGCTTGCTCAAGATTCTCATATGATTGATGTAAAAGTAACTCAACAACTTCTTTTATTTGGGCATGACTCTGATGAGATCTAGTTGAGGCCTGTTCTTGAGCATACATTTGATTACATACAAAATTTGTTGATTGTGGACGACCGTGGAAAATAACATTTCTTGAGACCACTTTTGTCGGACTTGGCTAATTCTGGAGTGTAGTGAAAGGCAATGCTCTATGTACCCCATACTCTGATACGAACACCAGATTTGGTTTCAGAAACTAACTAGCATTGCCTTTTTAGAGCATTAAGTCATGCTTGCTAAAGGGTTCTCTTTTGTTTTTCAGCCTTTGTATGTCGGGAAACTGAGAGAGATGCCAAGTCAATTTGGTGTTGAAACCCTTATATTACATTTACATGATTATGATATTTATCATATGGTAATACTTTGATTTTCAAATGACTTTGAGTCTTCCATAAGTTGAGGTAGATATCATGAATGAAATTTTCTACCATAAATTCTAGAATGTTTGATAAAAAACTATTTTGTTGAATATTTCATTGATAATAAATGATATAATTTCCTCAAATTGTGTTATATATGTTTAATTAAAATGTATTTGGGATTAGATCATTCATTTGAATATTTGATGAAAATTCCAGTTTTACCCTTTATAGTTCACTATAGTATTTCAAAGATAAATATTTTTATATTTATTATTTGAATTTGAAATTTTGTAAAAGTGTTCCTAAATTAAATATCTACAACTTTTATTCAGGATACTAGAGCTAAAGAGTTCATTTGGTTGTTGAAAATGGGGCATGAAGTCAAAGTTGGGCTGGGCTCTCCAGAATGGAGAATCTTCTGTATTTCAGCCATAACTCCTTCATATGAGCCTGTATTGAGCCCAACTTTGGAGAGGAGATAGAGGACCTATGTCCGCACATTTGATCCTTCTGGAAGGCCGGCCAATTCACGTGTTTTGGTGGTCAAATAGGCGGTGCAATTTGGAATAAAATATTTGTCCGAATTTCCACATTCACACTTGAGTAGAAGCGTTATTGGGTTATACCCATTATAAACCTTTGCACATGCAAAACGCTTCTACGATGATTACACCACCCATGGAAGAGTAGTCTTTTAGTAATCGATCTATCTTCTACCCTCTTCATTTAATTATTTTGAATCATTGAGCTACTGTAATTCATTTAATATGATCCATGAATTCTGTTTTTAAATTGCAAGAAACTAAGCAAGCAATTGAACAATTAACACAAAAACACGCGAGGTTGGGATTTTGTGTAAATTGTGAGAGCGCGATCTTAATCGATAATACAAGACCACACGAGATAAATTTGTAGAGTTCAAATATAATCCCTAAACACAATTCATCCTCATTTCCAGAATGGATATGAGCCTTAATTTACCACTGACCATAAGCTAATCCTAGAACATCAATCAAAGCAGGGTGCTGCGATTGCATGTTCTGAAGTTAGCCTAGGGTTAAATTCACATCATCTTCGTGGTAAAGTTAATTCTCGTAGGGTTCTGGATTTAACAAATTAAGGGATCATAATTAAGTGAATGTTAATTTACATGATAATGATTAATAAAAAAGTGAAGAGGTAGAGTTAGATCGATTACGCCTTTTAAATAGATTTCTAAAAAAACATCTTCTTGTTGTGTTATTTTAATCGAAATTCATTTGAAAACTAAAAAAAAAAATTATACAATCTTCTTCTAGCAAAATTCTTCTAGATTCATAAACTACAACAAACCTCAATCCTTTAAAGTAGTGATTTATTCTATTCTATTTTATTTTTTAGAATACCTCTAATAAGTTGTTAAATTCACTTCCTCCTTTGAGAGACGACCTTGGTCAGCCACTCTGCTGCACCTAAGTACCCCAAATTACACTAATCATTTGAGGGAGCCCATGACAGCGCTCTTTCAAATTGGCGCCGTTGCCGGAGAGGCAAGTAATTATTTCAACCAATTAGAGGTATTTATTTTATTTTACATTTTATTCTCTTCCTCTCTTCTTTCTTCTTTCTTTACCCAATCTGATTTTTCTTCTTCTTCTTTTATTTTCTTCTACTTCTTTTTAGACCATAAACTCAAACTTCTCATTTTTATTTTACTATGGTCCACTTTCTTTCTTTTCATTTTTATTTGATCTATGACACGAACTAATCCCAAAGATATCTTAGATCTTGACCCTGAGATTGAACGTTGCCTTAGGGCTCGAATCAGAAATTCTCAGTCTACGGGAAGTTTCAATATTCAACCAGTTGGGGAACTTCTCTCTTTTGGAAACATTGAAATTGGATTCTATTCAAATTCAAACATAAAAGAGGAACCAATGGCTGAAAACAATGGAAAAGAACTTAATAGAACCATTCGAGAATTGGCTGCACCTGATATTAACTATCAACAAAATTGTATTGCATACCCAAATCTCGAATCGGACTTTGAACTAAAATCTGGGTTAATTCACTTACTTCCAAAGTTTCATGGCCTCTCTGGTGAGGATCCCAATAAACATTTGAAAGAATTTAATGTGGTTTGCTCAACCCTTAAACCAAGAAATGTTTATGAAGATCAAATCAAATTAAGAGCATTCTCATTCTCACATGGTGGAGCTGCAAAAGGTTGGATGTATTATTTTCAACCTGAAGATGTAACATGTTGGAATGATTTGAAACGTCTTTTCTTGCAAAGATTTTTTCCAGAATCAAGGACCACATCCATTCGAAAGGAGATATCGGGGATCAAGAAAGCACAAGGGGAGTCAATGTATGAGTACTGGGAGCGATTCAAGAAGTTGTGTGCAAGATGCCCACATCACCAAATCAGTGAGCAACTAATCATCCAGTACTTCTATGAAGGACTCACACCCATGGAGAGGATCATGGTGGATGCTGTAGCTGGAGGAGCATTGGCGGACAAGTCACCAGTAGCTGCACGGGCATTGATCGACAAAATGTCCCAAAACTCTCAACAATTCAGTGATAGAGGTACACCACATGTTCGAGGAGTACATCAAGTAAGTACTTCTTCTCTTGAAAGTCATTTGATTGATACTAAGTTATAAGAATTGACAACTATGATGAGGCAGATTGCATTGGCTCAAAAGACATCCCAACCCCCTCCTTCAAGGCCATGTGGCATTTGCACTAAGACAAGCCACCCAACTGACTGTTTCCCACAACTACAAGAGACAGAAGATTGTGCAGCAGTGTTCCCTGGGAGACCATTTCAGCAGCAACAACAACAACCATATCCCCAAAAGAAGTTTGATACATTATACAACCAAGGGTGGAAAGATCAGTCAGACATGAGGTATGGCTCTGGACAACAATAAAGGCCCCCTTTTCAACCAAACTTCCAGCAGCCTCCACCTTACCAACAGGGTTTCCAACAACCCCAAAGGAGATTCAAAGCTCAAACATCAACGAGTCAGCAATAAGAGAATATCCAACACAAGGTAGACTCTAATACTGATGATATTTTGAAAAAAATTGTTCTTAATCAACAGAATTAGCTGAAGAGTCAAGGTTCGGAGCTGAGAGAGTTGAAGACTCAAATGAGTCAGATTGCCACCGCCCTCCATGAACATGTGAGTAAGAATTCTGGAAATCTACCTTCCCAACCCACTCCAAATCCAAAGGGGAATGTTAGTGCCATCACATTGAGAAGTGGGAAGAAAATGAATGATACATCTGGACCTACTATTCCACCGGGATTCACCTCTACTCTAGAGAAGCCGCATTCCATACCAACTGATGAGAAATCCAAGGAGAAAGATAAAGGTAAGAAAAAGATTGATGATGTACCTCATAAACCCCTTCCTTTTCCAAACAGGGTTGTTCAAACCAAGAAGATGGCTGAAGAAGCAATGCAAAAGGAGGTTTTGGACACATTCAAGCGTGTGGAGATCAACATTTCTCTACTTGAAGCCATTAAGCAAATTCCAAGGTATGCGAAATTCTTAAAAGAACTTTGTACCAATAGAAGAGGGATCAAGGGAAATGAGAGGATCAACCTTGGAAGGAATGTCTCAGCACTCATTACAGCAACTCTAGCAATGCCAACAAAGTGAATGGATCCTGGGACATTCACCATCCCATGTACCATAGGGGAGTTGCACTTCTCTGATGCTCTTTGTGATTTAGGAGCTTTAATAAATGTGATGCCTCACTCTGTATTCTATTCCTTGCAGGTTGGTGAGTTGAAGCCAACAAGAGTAGTGGTGCAATTGGCGAATAGAGCTACGACATATCCAGTGGGAGTTCTTGAGGATGTACTTATTTGGGTAAGAGAAATGATCTTTCCAGAAGACTTCTATGTGCTTAACATGGAGGATGATCAGGTAAGTTCTCATGCCCCATTATCTTAGGTAGACCCTTCCTCAAAACTGCAAAAACTATCATCAATGTCAATGAGGGTACACTTTCCATGGAGTTTGGAGATGAAGTTGTGATATTTAATGTTATGGATTCCATAAAGTACCCCTCATAGGACCATTATTCTTTTGTTATCTCCCATTTTGAACCACCAAGTAAAAACATCATGGAACTGGATTGTCCTATGCTTAGGGAGATTATGAGTATTGGTTCTAGTTTGATGTCTAAGAGTACTTCTCCACCCGTTTTTAAGGAACAAGACTCTCTAAGATTTGATTTTGAAATGGAATCATATTCTGATTTTGATCATGTGAAATCTTATTATGACATGTCTATTGAGTATGCTGATGGATTTGGTGCTTTATTCTCTGATTGTGATGTTTTTTATTTTGATACTGATGTTCATTGTGCAGATATGTTTGTTGCATCAATTTCTCCATCCATACTACACCCTCCTTCCTTAGAACTCAAGCCATTGCCACCAAATCTGAAATACTCATACTTGTTTAATGGTGAGAGATTACCTGTTATCATTGCTAACAATCTCCCTTTTGAACATGAACAAAAGCTTTTGAATATTTTGAGGGAGAACAACAGGGCGATTGGGTGGACCTTGGCTGACATATCAGGTATTAGCCCCTCTATTTTCATGCATAGGATTCTCTTGGAGGATGGGGCTAAACCGGTGAGACATCCACAAAGTAGACTCAATCCCACCCTCCTGGAAGTTGTTAAAAAAGAAGTTGAGAAATTGCTCGAGGCAGGTATAATCTTTCCCATTTCAGATTCACAGTGGGTAAGTCCAATTTAGGTTGTGCCTAAGAAAACTGGTTTTACTGTTGTTAAAAATGAGAAAGATGATTTAGTTCCAATGAGGGTGCAAAACAGTTGGCGTGTGTGTATTGATTATAGGAAACTAAATCAGACCACTCGCAAGGACCATTTCCCCCTCCCATTTATTGATCAAATGCTCGAGAGACTAGTTGGGAAAACACACTATTGTTTCTTGGATGGATTTTTTGGATATTTTCAGGTTCCTATAGCTCCAGAGGATCGGGATAAGACTACATTCACCTGTCCCTTTGGCACATTTTCCTACCGGAGGATGCCATTTCAACTTTGCAACGCCCCAGGTACCTTCCAGAGATGTATGGTGAGTATTTTTTCTGATTTTATTGAGACCTGCATGGAGGTATTTATGGATGATTTTACAGTGTATGGGTCTTCATTTGATGAATGTCTAAGTAGTTTGGGAAAGGTGTTGAATCGTTGTATTGAGAAGAATCTGGTCCTGAAATTTGAAAAGTGTCATTTTATGGTAGAGCATGGCATTGTCTTAGGGCATGTAGTGTCAAAACATGGGATAGAGGTTGATAGATCTAAGGTAGACATTATTTCATCCTTACCCTATCCTTCATGTGTTCGTGATGTTAGATCTTTCCTAGGGCATGCAGGATTATATCGGCGCTTCATTAAAGATTTTAGTAAGATCGCTCTTCCTATGTCACGATTACTTCACAAAGATTCTGATTTTGTGTTTGATGATTCTTATAGGACTTCCTTTGATGAGCTAAAGAAGTGTCTGACCACTCCACCTATCATACAGCCCCCACGGTGGGACCTTCCATTTGAGCTTATGTGTGACGCCTTCAACTTCGCGGTTGGAGCTGTCTTATCTCAGAGGGTGGAAGGACATTCACATGTGATTGCCTATGCATCAAGGACATTGGATTCAGCCCAATCAAACTACACAACCACGTAAAAGGAGTTTCTTGCTGTCATATTTGCTTTAGATAAATTCCGTTCATATTTATTGGGCTCTAAAGTAGTTGTTTTTTCTGACCATGCAGCTTTGAGGTACCTCCTGAAGAAGCCAGATGCAAAGCCACGACTTATCCGTTGGATGCTCCTTCTTCAAGAGTTTGACATTGAGATAAAGGAAAAAAAGGGGTCAGAAAACATGGTAGCAGAACACATGAGTAGGCTTACTCACACACTAGAGGATGACACCTTGGATCAGGTACCACTTAAGGACACTTTCCCTGATGAGCATCTCTATACCATCTCAGGTACGCATCCTTGGTATGATGATTTAGTTAACTACCTTGTTGCTTCTGAAATCCCTGAAAATTTAAAGAAACATCAAGTCCAAAAATTAAAGACTGAGTCAAGATTTTATGTTTGGGATGATCCATACTTATGGCGCATGTGTAGTGACCAAGTCATTAGGAGGTGTGTTCCCGATCATGAGTTTGAGTCTGTTTTGCATTTCTGTCATACACTTGCTTGTGGTGGACACTTTGGACCCCAACGGACAGCTAGGAAGGTTTTGGACTCTAGATTATATTGGCCTAGATTATTCCATGATGCCCATGTGTTTTGTAAGTCATGCTCTCGTTGCCAACACAATGGGAACATTTCTAAGGGACATGAGATGCCCCAAAAACCCATACTATTCTGTGAGATTTTTGATGTATGGGGAATTGATTTTATGGGTCCTTTTCCTAGTTAATTTGGATTTTTGTATATTTTGGTTGCTGTTGATTATGTGAGTAAATGGGTGGAGGCCAAGGCCACCAGGACTAACGATTCTCATGTTGTAGTGGATTTTTTCAAGGCTCAAATTTTCTGCAGGTTTGGAGTACCAAAGGCCATCATCAGTGACCAAGGGACACACTTTTTCAATAGGAATTTTTCTTCCCTCCTTCGAAAGTATGGGGTGACACAAAAAACATCAACACCATACCACCCCCAAACAAATGGCCAGGCTGAGTTTTCAAATCGTGAGTTGAAACAAATCTTGTAGAAAACCGTGCAGCCAAATAGGAAGGATTGGAGCAAGCGCTTGGATGATGCATTGTGGGCTTATAGAACAGCATACAAGACCCCCATTGGTATGTCCCCATTTCGGATTGTTTTTGGGAAAGCATGTCATATCCCAGTGGAGTCGAGCATCGGGCTTATTGGGCTATAAAGAAATGCAACATGGATTTGGCCCAAGATGGAATCCAAAGGAAGCTACAAATTCAGGAGCTTGAGGAGATTAGATTATCATCATATGAGAACTCAAGGCTCTACAAGGAAAGATCTAAAGCATATCATGACAAAATGATCCAACAAAGGGAGTTTCATGTTGGAGAGAAAGTCCTTCTCTACAGTTCACGACTGAAGTTGATGCCTGGTAAGTTGCGTTCCAGATGGTTAGGTCCTTATTTGTGAATAATGTTTTTCCTTATGGTGCAGTGGAGATCACACAAGAGGACACTCGAAGGAGCTTTACAGTCAATGGGAAACGTTTGAAGAGATACATTGAGGGACTTCCTACTGATGCAGTGGATTTTATCACACTGCATGACCCCATCATCACTTGAGCACATCAGGCTATTCCTAACCCTTTCACTTTTATATTATTTGTCCTATTTAAAAATTATGCATTTCATGTGCATATATCATCTCATAGGTTCACATTGAGGACAATGAAATATTTTAAGTGTGGGGGAGGGAACCTTTTAGTTTAGTAATTTCAATTGCTTTCCTGTTAAAAAAAACCAAAAAAAATTGTGTGTTTTTCAAATTTTGTGTGTTTATTTTAAAATTTTCTGTGTGTTTTTGAAACTTTTGGGCTGAAATGATTCTCATCACCATTTTTAAATCCATATCAATAAGTGAAACAATTTACTCCTTGAAACTAAGCCTAAATGAATTCTGAAATGACTTTTCTTCATGTTCAAATATTTAGTAATTTCATGAAAAGTACGCTGAATTTTGAATCCCATGCCAATCTCACTGTCTTTATATTTGAAATCACTTTCTTGTGAGGCTTCTAAACCATTATTTTCATATTCTTTACATTCAACTCACTTATTGAGAGAACCAAACCCTACTTGATTTAACCAGAATTTGATCTATTCTTGTCAAAACTTGAGGGTTTGAGGTACTTATGTTTAAATGATTGAGGCATTTGTTTGGTATTAAAGCCCCTATTTCAAAGAATCCTTTTTATAATGGCCTACCATTAATATTTAATCCTTGTAGCCCTTAGAATCCATGAAAATCCTATTAGTTTAGCCACATTACAATCCAATTTTCCCTATCCAACCAACTCTTGAAGTGAAATTGCATAATCTAGTTGAGCTTAAAGTGTGGGGGAATGTTGTCTTGTATTTTGCCACCAAATTTTGTGATACTTTGGGTGGAAAATTAAATTCTGAAGAGATGTGTTTGCTGCTAAAGAAAGTCATTATATTGAAAGTTGTTCCTTTTCAGGAGCTTTCATGACAAGTGAAGCTGTTCCTTTTCTGGAGCTTCTAATTGAGGTGGAAAGATGTGCCCATCTGGAGCTTTCAAGAAAATCATGTTTGAGAAGATTGACATTTTTTATACTGAAATGATGAATGGGGTAAACCTTCCATGAATTTTCTTGATGATGGAGCTGAATTGATACTATGGGGATTGAAGAGAAGACTATATTTAAGTGAAAATTAGATTAATGCAATTTTGCTTCAAAAGAGTCAAGCCCTCCTCATTCAGTCTCAGAGCTTTTCACATCTTAATCCTACCAACCGAAAGCCACAGAACAACCCTGAAAAGTCCTCATGATAAGAATATGTCCTTGACTCACATCAGGTAGCAATTTAGGAATCTATCAAGCCTATGGTGACCCTTTTATGAGTTTGGATGATAAAGACATTGCAAAAAAATTGATATTTGAGTGATGAGAGAAAATTCAAGCGAGGTAAGTGTTTTCTGCATGGGCGGATAAATGAAGTGGAAATATATTGAATGATATAAATTGAGAACTTGAAATAAGGTTTTTTATGAGGCATGATATCTTTTGATTCTTGGTCTGAAATTGATTGATCTTAAGGACACGTGTTTTAAAATTGGTTTTGATTTGATATTGATGTTTACTTGATATGAGGTTTTGCCCAGGTGTGCAAAAGGGTAAGTGTGGGGGAGTTGATAAAACACTATTTTATTGAATATTTCATTGATAATAAATGATATAATTTCCTCACATTGTGTTAAATATGTTTAATTATAAAGTATTTGGGATTATATCATTCATTTGAATATTTGATGAAAATTACAGTTTTACCCTTTATAGTTCACTATAGTATTTCGAAGATAAATATTTTTATATTTATTATTTAAATTTGACATTTTGTAAAAGTGTTCCTAAATTAATTATATACAACTTTTATTCAGGATACTAGAGCTAAAGAGTTCATTTGGTTGTTGAAAATGGGCCATGAATTCAAAGTTGGGCTGGGCTCACCAGAATGGAGAAGCTTCTGTATTTCGAACATAACTCCTTCATATGGGCCTGTATGGAGCCCAAATTTGGAGAAGAGATAGAGGACCCATGTCCGCACATTTGATCCTTCTGGAAGGGCGGACAATGCACGCGTCTGTGTGGTCAAATAGGCGGTGCAAGTTGAAATAAAATATTTGGACGAATTTCCACATTCACACTTGAAACCACTTGTAACCTCTCCTCCCCTCCCATCTATAAATTGGAGTTTTTCTTATTTGGAGGGGTTGGGACGTGAATTGGGAGATTGGAGGAAGATGATAATTTGTTTCACCCAAATTCTCCAGCCATTGTAAGAGGGGTATCTCTTGAAGCAACGATCCCCTCATCGAAGCCTCCTTCTCTTCTTCATTTTGTAATGTTTTCATTTGTGTAATAAACATCTTTGTTATTCTTTTATTTCTTCTCTTTTCTTCTGTTTTGTTTAAATTTATTCTTCTCTTAATCTTCCCCTTTGGGCGGGAATTCTTTGAGTAGAAGCGTTATTGGGTTATACCCATTATAAACCTTTGCACATGCAAAATCCTTCTACGATGATTACGCCACCCATGGAAGAGTAGTCTTTTAGTAATCGATCTATCTTCTACCCTCTTCATTTAATTATTTTGAATCATTGAGCTACTGTAATTAATTTAATATGATCCATGAATTCTGTTTTTAAATTGCATGAAACTAAGCAAGCAATTGAACAATTAACACAAAAACACGCGAGGTCGGGATTTTGTGTAAATTGTGAGAGCACGATCTTAATCGGTAATACAATACCACACGGGATAAATTTTTAGAGTTCAAATATAATCCCTAAACACAATTCATCCTCATTTCTAGAATGGATATGAGCATTAATTTACCACTGACCATAAGCTAATATTAGAACATCAATCAAAGCAGGGTGCTGCGATTGCATGTTCCGAAGTTAGCCTAGGGTTAAATTCACATCATCTTCGTGGTAAAGTTAATTCTCGTAGGGTTAGGGATTTAACAAATTAAGGGATCATAATTAAGTGAATGTTAATTTACATGATAATGATTAATAATAAAGTGAAGAGGTAGAGTTAGATCGATTTCGCCTTTCAAATAGATTTCTAAAAAAAACATCTTCTTGTTGTGTCATTTTAATCGAAATTCATTTCAAAACTAAAAACAAAAAAAAATTATACAATATTCTTCCAGAAAACTTCTTCTATATTCATAAACTAAAACAAACACCAATCCTTTAATGTAGTGATTTATTCTATTCTATTTTTTTCTATTTTTTTAGAATACATCTAATAAGTCATTAAATTCACTTCCTCCTTTGAGAGACGACCTTGGTCAGCCACTCTGCTGCACCTAAGTACCCCAAATTACACTAATAATTTGAGGGCGCCCACGAAAGCGCTCTTTCAATGTTATACTAAGAATTTTCCAACGTCCAGAACATGATTGATATTTCTATTTTAGCCAATTGTTTTCTCATTCTTAACATATCTTCATCGTCTTTCACTAGAGGTTTATCCACTTAGTCTGACCAAAGTGGACGCCATGTATTAGAAGAAAAATGACCCAAGGGTGGTTTGGAGAATGACTGTTCCCTTAATATGTCTTATGGTTGAGAAAATGTTTCACCTGTCAATTAAAAGGCATCAAACCTGACTAGACATGTATTTGAAAGTTCCTCAAGATAGGAGGGATTTCTCATCACTACATTGTCAATTATAGAATTATCTTGACAATGAAAAATATTAATGCAGAGAGAACATTTGTAGAAAATTCCATCATGGGGAGGACCACCATGGTGGATTACAATAGTGGATAAACCTCTTGCTCCCTGGTCTTCTGGCCACAGAGATGGTTTTTGTGGATCTCATCTAGAGATAGGCTCTCTGGATTGACCGAATTTTCATGAAGAAATCCTTCATGATGAAGTGTCCGATGGGGACCTTCATAATTACTACTACTATTCCAATAATTTGGTAATAAGAGGGTAGGATCTTGAATTGAAACAGATAAATGTCTGAGGGCTTTGGAAACTCTAGCATTAATGGATTCAAATTGCATTTTGACTCTTGGTTTTACAATAGTTCCTGGAGAGACTTCTTCTTGTATGTTCTCTTATACTTAGTTGGGGCCACTTGATGGGAAAAACAGTTATCATGGGTAGGTGTATGTGCCTTCCTTGGAGTGGTCACTAGAACAAACCGATTATCTCTAATTGGATAAGGTGTATGTTTCAGATCATATTGTCCATATGATATGGGAGAGTATTCTCCATAATCCTCCTGGAATGGAATAGAGGTGTGTATCTACTCTGGAATGGCATGCCGATGTGGAATCCCATGTGTGGGGACAAATTTCTTTGTCAATTTCCCTCGTAATGCTGAATTATTTGTTATAATATCTTGGAATACTTCTAGAATATGGGTAGGAATTTGTGTATGCCGTTTCAGCATTGATAAGATGTGTTTGGTGACTTCAGTGGCCAGGATGGGAATATACGTCCATTCCGTATCTGGATTATGTGTATGTGCCTACTTCTATCCTCCTTTTTCTTGTCTATGGGTATTGAGAGTACTCATGCATGGGTGCAGAGGGTTGGGTCTACCCCAGATTTTCATTGAAGCTTTCCGACTGACTTCTCTGGGTGTTTCCAAACGAGACTATTGGTAGGATTGATGAACACTGGTAGGTGTATGTGCCTGCTGGATATTTTCTGTCTTGTATGGTTGATGGATTTCCTTCAATACTGGCAGATGAGACTACTAGAAGAATTGGGGATTTTAATCAGGTGTATGTTCCGGTTTACCAGTTGCCGCCAAATTGGATTGGCGGGATTATTTAAATGCAGTCAGATGAGACAGCTGACTAGATGATAACTTGTAAGAAGGTGTATGTGCCTGTTCAAAGTACTCCAATGGATTTATCTGGTGGAATTTCTGCGTTTCTAACATATGAGTTTTCTGGAAAACAAAATTATGATGGACGGGTGTATATGCCCGCTCGTTGTTTTCCATAAAGTTAAGTTGATGGACTTATCCAAAGGAGAAAGATGTAAGAACCTGATCTCTGTTGATCGGACATTATCCTCGGCGGTTCATCTTGCGTGCCTGGGTCTGAGATACCTAGGACAAACATCCAGAGGCAACACCCCTATCATGTTGGGGGTTCACTACCGCACAATTCTGCTGACGACAATTGTTGGTGGGAGTCCTCAGGAAGGATCCCTGTATCCTTCATTTGAGGCCCTAAGTGGCCTCTTGATCTAACTTCCTATAATATGGGAGGTATTGGTTGTTTCATTCTAGGTATAAAGACCTAAATCGGTTGAAAATAGTGGTTGGAACCATCTTCTTCTTGATCATCAGTTGTCGTTGGCTAGATGATCGAGGATTGTTATTGACCTGGAGGTCCTGTCAGGCAGCCTCCAAAGATGGAATTGTATCGTGCTGGAGATACTTCTTTATTATCATGTTGGAGACCCAGCATTGATGATGCTGGCTGGGTCCTAGAATCATTCCTATGGATGAGGATCCAGCTTGAGCAGTGGTTGGGAAGTTCACAGATGTCATCTTGAAGAAATCCATTTTGGAGAGAAGGGTGTTCTGGGAAAAAACTGAGAAACAACAAAAAACTCCATTAAAGAAACATCTTTTATATGGATACATGCGGGATTGATTCATTTTTCTAGACATCCTTTATCAATTGATAGGGGCCTAACATGTGGGTAACATTTGTTAACTTGGCTAAAGATTCACATCGGGTTCACCATTTTTGTTTTGTAGTTCCTTGAAACGTGTGTCCTAGTTTTAAGAATCACTACTTCTAGGTGGTTTCCATTAGATTTATTCATGGAACCAAAAGCTTAAAATAGTTCTTTATCCAAAAGGGACCTGCTTTCTAAAGGCAGGCATTCATTAATTTTGAACTTTACAATACTTAAGAACGTGCATTGGTCAAGTGGATGGGAGGTTGGACTCATCACACCCTTTTGGGGGGAATTATTGTCTAATCCGGGACTCTCTTTGTAAATTTAAGATATCTTCATGAATCCTTATTAATTCACCAAGCATAACATAAGTTCCCCTAAGAATTTTCAATCAATTATTAACATGTATAGAATTTAGAATCACCAGTATGTATTCAAGGTTCTTTATTAATGGATATATCTATATGTATTTGAGATTCTCCATCAATGGTATACACTCATATACTATTTAGAGTTTATTTTAATCATCTTTATGATGATACTAGTTTTTAAGACACTCAGTGGGGTACTATAGAATTTATTGTCATCTATGGAGATGAACTTTTTTTTTGATATTGGGATTGTACCCATGAAATGGGTTACCTACATATCCTTGTGAAAGGAATCAGAACCATCATAGTTCACTTCCACTTAATGGGACACATCATACCTTTTAAGGTCATGTGAAAAAGACCTCTAAGAAAAATGTTCTTAGTCAAAATTGGCTGCGGGACTTATTCCTTAGAAGCCCAAGGAAATTGGAAGGAATATGGGTTTTGAAGTAAGAATATACCCTATTGGGAATATGGACCAAGGAGAATAGGGTGTATTTTTAAATTTTGGGTTTGAACCTCAAGGAGGCTTCCTACGTAACCCATGTAGATGGGAATTAAATCTCACGTAGTTTGATAAATATCATAAGAGAGTATAGTCCTTTGAGAGAAATGAGTTCTGACTTACTTTGTGAAAAGGATTCCATAAAAATTTTAAGGGATTAATTTGGGGATTATTTCTACGGAGGATGCCTAGATTAAGGGAATTAGGGCTGGATTTATGAAGAGGATTTCCAGTGAGCTCGGGTCCTGAGAAGGCTTCCTTCATATCCCAATTATGGTTGAAGTCAGAGTTCTTGTAATTCATTCCAGCGAGTGTTTGTGAAAATGTTGTAATCATCACGAATCTCTAATACCATGTGAGGCATGTTTGGTGTGAGAAACAAAGGATTTGAAATATTAACCAATGACACATACACTTTTCTTTCTCCACTGGTGGAGCAGGGTGAGCCTATGAAGGCCAAGGTGGACGAGGTCAAGGTGACCCGGGAATAGAGCATGGCAACGAGCCCTCCCTCTATTCAGTTTACACTGGACAAGGGTCCAATGAAAGGAAGAAGGGATGAAGGTCAAGGGCTTACACCCGGATGAATTCCCTAAAATTGATCCTAGTATGGGAGGGAGACTTCTCCTTTTCTTTTATTGAAAAGAAAGTGTGAACATTACCTTCCATACTAGAGATATGAGGTTTCAGTTCTTATAGATGAAAAGGGGAGGACATACCCTAAAACCTAATCCACCAAAATTGAAACTTTCCAGCATTTTTCTAGGGAGAAATTTCCATGTGACTATGGATATACAAACCCACAGACACTCCATGAATCCTAACCCCATTGTGAAACAAATGTGATAAACCTTTAACCATGGAAATACAAACCCAAATAAGAGACACACTGATGTGCATTTACTAAACGTTTGATAAGTCATGAGGTTTTGGTGGAGGATTCAACTTAGTCCCTTTCAGATGAGGGAACCAAGGAAAGAGATACCCTTCCATGAATGTCTTAGAAGAGGTTACTTAAGTTGGTATGTACGTTTTATACCAAGCTCTGCCACGTAGGTACCTCGCACAAGTGTGCAACGTAGGTACCCTGCGATGATGCACCAAACAAGTGTGTCATGTAGGTATGCCATGCAGGTGTGCCGTGTAGGTGTTCCACATAGGTTTTTGTGATGACTGAAAAATATATTTTACTTAGGGGATCCAATCTTATGTAAAAATTGGGAAATAATTTCAAAACATTCTTATCTGATTAGATTATCTCTTCTATTGTGTTTTTAGAGAGATACATGAGACAATTTGAGGGATCTGGGTGAAAGGGCTACGCAACGTGATCTTCATAGAGTCTTTCAAATTTTTTATTCATTGAAATGGGGAGCCCAAGGGTCATATTTATAGGCATGGATGGGGCCTAATCAAAGAGACGTTGACAGTACAGATCCTCCGCGCAGCATCTCCACGTAGGTCTGTCGCATAGGGGTACAGGAATTATGCTGGTGCGTAGGTATGCTGCACAGGTTTGTTGCGTAGCTCTACCACACAGTTTTGTCATGTAGCTCTGCCACACAAGTTTTGTCATGTATCTTTTTCATGCATCCCTTTATAGGGTTTGGCTTTCCTTTGAATTCTTTTAGCCTTGCCTTGGGATTTTGAAACATCCAGGCCTATCTTCATAGTGTTTTTGTATTCTTAAGTGGTGTCTACAGATACATAGGCTATGATGGTTTTCAGAATTATTACTAAGTTATATATTTAATAACATGAGGAAAATATATGTGTGCATGGGGTGTAGGATAAGATCATGATATTGTTACCCAGATGGTAAGGATGACTTATGGAGGGGATTGAAGCATAAAATATTTGGCATTAGGGAATAAGAGTGAAAAACTAGTGGGGAAGGAAACATTGGGTTCCTCTCTTATGTATACACTTTCAAAATATAATCAATTACTTTTATGTATTACTTGGTCAGAGAGCCTTAGTGAGGATGAGATATAATTTTACCTACTTAGTTAATGAGTTAGTTTCCTTTGTTCATTCACTAGGATTTAATATACTTCTTTAACATTTTATTGAGTTTTTTGGGGGAGTATCTTAAAAAGTATATCTTTATTTTTACCCCATATATATATAAACTATTTTTTTGGTCTACAGGAGTTGGTCGGTGATCGAGATGGTCATTACTAGCATGTGGAGTTGTTCAAAAGAGTTTGGAGTCCATGGTCACTACCTAGACATTGTTTTTGGAATTTTCATTTGTTTCCACTTTGTATAAAATTACATTCATGTATTGGAATAGTGTACCTATTATTAATGTGATGGATTTGGTTGGTACATCTTATCACTTATCCTTAATTCATTTATTTTTGACAATGACTCCCATTTATGAATTTTATACCCTCATTGATTATCGTCAACTGATGACTTATTGGAGTAAAGCATCATGGGCCATCTCCATCTTCACTACCAGACCAAAAGGGGTACCAGTGGAGGGGGAGGGGGTATGTGGAATTAAATATATGATATTTTATTAATTATAAAATTTTTAATATAATTTATATTATATAAATATTTTTCATAATCTAAATATCAAATACTATCAAATCGATCATAAAAAACATTTTAATGTGGTTTAAATTATATCCCAAATATAACACCCTTTTAATTTTTAAAATTCAAGTTAGTTTTTGAATGATTCATAAATTAATATGAAATCCTTATATTTGGCCTTATTTTGTAATTATTGAACACTTTATAAATTACTATTATGATCTCTAAACAAACAATTTATTTCTAATTGACAAGGTGTTCAAATTACTTTTATAAAAGTCATTTTTATGATACTAACATTTAACATTAAGGTGTATTTATTAATAAATATATCATAAACATTTATTTAATTAATTATAAAATTTTTATAAGTAATTAATTTATAAACTATTTATAAAATAATAAATATTTTTAAAATACCCTTTTAATTATTTACAAACAATTTTAAATAATAAATTTAATTTATAATATAATATAAAGAAAAATAAGATTTTATAAAACAATCATATTTTATAATTCAATGGGATTCATAAAATATGACTGGTAAGACATCCGTTTCATGTTATCTTTCATAATCTATGACATATAGTCCTATCAATAAATATGATATGTCTAATATATAAGTTTTTCCTATCTATCATACTTTATGATAAATATTCTTATCATTAATTATGTATTACCTTATACATTAGGATTTCCATAAATCATATTTTAAGATATGTTGAGTTGTTTTATTAGTGATACTATGCTATGTTTTTTATAACTTGGAATAAGAAATTGTATTTTACGATATGCAGTTGTCATATGCTACGACTAGTGAAAATACATGAATTAAAAATATGTCACAAATCATGATGTACTATATCATATTCCACGATATAAATCCCATAATACAAATCTACCTATCATATTTTAAGATTTCTCGGTGATATGAAATACCAAGACACTCAATGGATCATTTTGCCACACATGGGGGGGGGGGGGGTCAGGGGTGGACCAATTTTACCAAAAACAAAATTATTCTTTTTTTTTCTTCAAACCAGTTTGGTTTTAACCTCTATCAATTGCTAGGATGCGAATTTATATTTCTCTATTTTACCCTTCCAATAAATTATATGTTACCCAGATGATAAATGTACAAATATCATAGATATTTTTATATGGTTTATCCCCAATGTGGATGACCTACTCCTTAATGTGTCAAATCCCATTGGGCCACAAATTATATACTATAATCGAATAACTAAATTATAATGGGTGTATAAGGATCATGATGAAACCTTCATTACACAATATTACACATTCAGAATCACCATATTATGTAAGTGAAATTCCTCAAATATATGATAGAAGTGAGGGTATCTTTATACTACTTCCATAGTCTTCATCTCTCACTGGTTATCTTCTTCATTTCTTATAAAGTAGATCTCATTTTCTTCACCGGGTGTCTCTTTACCAATAATTTTATATCCAATTTCTCACCTCAGAGTTTTTGACCTCTATAATGTATTCAAAAAATTCTCATGTAGCTTAGACTCTGAACTTGTTTAGCTTCTAGTTCTTTTTCATAATTTGTTTCTAACTTACCTGAATCACATAATAAGAAAATAAACTAGAATGTTTCTTGCATAGATTTTATGAACTTGAACAAAATATTTGAATCTTTCCTGGAGATATTCACTTGAAAACATGGGTCATATATTTCTCTCTCAATTCTTCATTTATACCGTGAATAACAACTTTTACTCATTCATTGAGAGCTTTAATTGTCTTAACTTCTCAGTTCATGCTCAACTATTTAGGGAAATTATTATAGTGGAAACTTCTTCATATTTGTTTTCTCAATATCCTAAAACCCACATTAATTAAAGGCTATATTAAATGTATTATTTATTTTCAAAATACCATAAATGGTATGTTGAGAAGACAAAAAACCTTCCTATGAAAAGTCACCATTATAGAATACCCATTATAAGTTTTTATCTATTATTGTGCACACCATTTTCAAGGAAATAAGTATTCCAAAAATACCACTAATAAATTTTCCTCATCTTGAAACATGAAAAAATAAAATATTACTTAGTTATTATAAATTATTAGTGTTATATTCTAAAAAGAATCCAAAAAATCCACACTCCAAAAATTTTATCTACATCAATAGTACACAAAAACATATATTATATGATGTGGAAATCATTCTTATTTATCAAGATTTCAATCTTGGAAAAATTCCCAAACATCAATATTAGTTACTAATGAACACTCAAATAGCCTTAGATCAAATTGATGTAAGATATGATAAATAGAACCTCAAGATTTGATGGCCATTTATCTACATTATTCTTCAAAACACGATAATTCCATTTTCTTCATAAAAGAATAAATGTAGCAGAACGCCTCAATATATATTTCTTAAAATATGATTAGTTCATGGATTCTATATGATTCATGATACTCTGAACTCAGAATCACTACACAATCATCCTTATATTTCTATTTACTTAGAATTAAAAAATTAATAAAATTCTATTTTTCATTTTTCATTGATCTTCCCATTCCATGGACGAAGACCATATTTTATCATTATTTTTAAGCTTGGATCACACAATAATTTATCTATTTGTGATTTTTCTACCATGATAAAATAAATCTTGAATTATATTAAATTATTTCACCATCATTATATTTAAAAAAAAGAAGCTCTATTTTCCATCTAGAAGAAACTTAAAATTTTTAAAAATAATTATAGTCTTACATTGGGGACATCAAAGACTTATGTTTGAAAATATTTTTGAGGAAGCTTTACATTCAAATCTAGTAATTTAAATTCTCCTAGAATATTTTTGAATTTTTTTCTAAGTGTTGAATCTTTTCACTCAAACAAAGATTTATGTTTCTAAATTCAGAGTCTTATGTTCGAAAAGGTTCTATGATAGAGTCTTACACTTAATATTCCAAAGACAGACTCAGATGAAGTCTTATGTTTAATGCATTCTTATATTTTTGAGAGACTTCAAAGTCTTTATATGAACCAAAAATCTTTATAATGAAGTCATATAGGAAATTAATTGTGACATGTAGGCAATTCCTAAAACTTACCCATTTTTTCATGAACTGAAAAAACCCGACTTCTATAAGTAGGTTTAAAATAACTTATGATCAATTGTACGGATTCTACAAGATATTAAAATAATATTATAATTTTTTTTAACAAATAATTAATGTGTTAATTTTTTTCCAATATCCTTTAAGCTTAGTTCCAATGTATTTTAACACATAAAATACTAATTTTAGAGTATTTCTATAAATATTTCTTCCAGCTCAGGATTGACTCTTCTTTAATCATTAATAATCCATGTGAGTCTTATTTAATCAATCTATAACTATATATATTCACATTATCCTTCTTCTAGGATTTATATAACACTGATTTTAATATCCAACATGCTTTGGTCTTCTTTGATGGGTTTTCCTTTAGGATCCAATGAATCTGTCTGTCGAGCTATTCTGAGGACTTTTGATCTTTTTATTATCCATTTATTCCTTATGGAAGCACTACTGTTTTGAGGATGGATTCATAATCTTTCACCCAATATATATTTATATTGATTTTTTTCATTGACCAACTAAATTAATAAAAAAATATAATCAAACACCTTTGGGAACTTCAATCACCCCCTTTGTGTTTATTATCAACTCCAAATACAATTCATTAGTTAATGTAATCCCTCTCCCTCTAATTGAAAATAAATACAGGGGGAATTTTCCACCCCTAATGGACATCATAGGGTAGGACCATTATTTCTATTTATTCTCCACATAACTTGATATTTAATACCACTTGTAAATGAAATGGGAGTTACTTCTATAAACTTGTCTCCCTTTTATAATACCATTGGGAGTAAGTTATGAAATAATTACTTCTTACCAATTGCAAGTGATTTTCGGAAATATAGAATAACACAAAATCACTTGATATAACTTGGAATCACATTTTCTTAGTGATGTTTCATAAAAAATAAACCCTAAGTCTACGTGGGCCAATCATTTATAAAAAACAAGATGGTAGGTTTGGACAGAATGGATGTCTACATTTTCACATGCGATACTAGTATTGACTTTTATACTTTGAGGGTAGTACATACCAATTTTTTAAGAAATTTCAGGAACACACAGTCACTTGAACAAATAAACAAAATGTTTTCATATTCTAGGTCATCTTTAATTAGTTAGATAAACACCCCTTGATAAATATAATATATAAATATTAAAACAAACGATGGGAGAGTGAAATCATACCTCATCCTTCAGATTTTAAAGGGGTTTTCTAGATCTCAAGAATCAAGAATTTTTTGTAAATATTTGGAATATTCACACATTTTTAAATCTCTCCCCACAAGGGAATACTGTACACCATTCATCACCTCCCCCAACCATTATTTTAAAACCATTAAATAAATATAGGATGGGGGTGGATCATCTAGTAACTCCCTCATATTGGAAAAAATGGTACATATTGATTTCTAAACATAATAGCTTCTTTAATTGTAGGATTGAAGTGTCTAGACCACTAAATTATTTATTCAGACTTTAATTTCCAACTTTTTTCACCTTTGGTTAACCTGATTTTCTTCTCATTTATGAATTTTTTCCTAGATGGAATCCACACTTTCACCATAACAACAAGAGCAGTTTGATTCTTTTCATCTTGATCTAATCTCTTAGACTCATATAATTATTATAGACTTATGATAAGAATATCAATAGGCTCAAGATCAAATATCTCTTTGGGAATGGTCTTATTATTTGAAGTAATAGTTTTATAACCTAAGCTCATAGGTTCTTTACATTTATTATTCAATAGTTCTTCTTATTGAGTTATCCATGTCATACATCTGACAACACTATAGTATACCTTGTTACACCTTCCACACACCTATTTATCAGATTTACCCTTTATTATAACACCCTGAGATTTTATGAAATATTTTTTAAAATAAATTTAATTTCTTTGGTAGCTTTCATTACACACAACACTGATTTTAATAAAATACGATATACTTTTAAAATATTATTATTTAATATGATAGTTATCACCTAACCGTTGTAATGGTGAGTATGAATAAGATTAACTAAGTTATGAAAATATATGGTTCACACATGCATATAAAATAAATTATTTTGATACCAATTAATTCACATGAAAATAAAAAAAATTCAAAAATAAAGGAAATCCTTTTCTGAAAAACAATTTTTATGCACATAAATGAATTTTATCCCAATAAAAAACATAAATCACTTTTGGAAAATGATTTTAATAGATTTTATATATTATATAATCAATAATTTTTTTATCATTTATATTATTTATTTTCTAGGAATTATATAATAATAGATCCAATTTTCACTAAAAAACTATATTTTTCTAAAATGGAAGTTTTGTCACATTTTTTGAAATTATTTTAAAAGTAATTTTTTTAGCACTTTTAAAAAAGTTATTTGAAAAATTAAACTTTTTTTTAAATAATAATGTCAAAATTATCTTATATTACTTATTTTTTTAATGTTCTGAAAATATTATTTTTTCGATGAATAGTGAAAAACACTGGTTTTTATTAAGAATTGTGTTTTTGTTTGAAGCATTTAAAAACATTAAAATTGTTATTATATGGTTTTAAAAGTAAAATTAGTTCAATTATATATTTATTAACCTAATTTATGCCATTTTATAAATTTTATATAGAATTTTTATATTACATCTTTCTATACTTATTAGTATTTTCTATTTGAAAAAACAATTTTTCGTCATGTCTGTGGGTTTAATTTTAAAATACTTTTTCCCACTTATGTGAACAGAATTTATAAAAATGTATTCCATATTTTTAATGATAACAATTAATATTATATAATATGGTCAAATTAGTTTTTGGTCAAAATGAATAATAAAAATAGTAAAGATTAATTACCACAGTTAAGTTTAAAACATGATTACCTAGGGGTTAAACTAAAATGATTATGAGTAAAATGACCTAGAAAAACATAAAAAGACTATTTTATGGTCATATTACAACCATATATCCAATAATGTTTTATAATGACCCATTTTTATGCCTTGTGGAAGTAAAAAATGTGGGCACACTTTATTATTTTAAAAAATTCCATACGTGTCCTCTCCCCCACTTATAAAAAGACACCAACTCTACTCTCCTATTCACACTTAAAAAACATTTTTTCCTAAGATAACCAAACAAATATCTTACTTAATTTCCTAACTACATACTCTAGTCATTAATTTTATTATTAAAACTTCATATTAAGGATTTAGTTATAAACCTATATAGGTTCTCTAAAGGGGTAAAATTTGTAAACTTGTATTTATTATTTAAAATTCTAAAATATTCTTCAAATATGATAATATAATTGAAATTGTATATTAAATATACTTATATTTTATTTTTTTAAATTTCATTACCTACATCTATCTCCTCTTCCATCAAATTGGAAATGAAACCGTCACTCATGTGTACGGTGGACTACCGCTTCACAAACTGATGTGATTCGTTTTTCACTTACACTTTTACATGAAAGGTAATAAGGGTAAATTTAATGGATATATGTGATATATATTAAATAAAAATGATTCTATAAAGGTAATATATTATTTATTTTTATCTCATTTTATCCATTTAAAAAATGGAAATAACATTCATGCGTATGCACGACGAACCATCTCCAAGAATGGTGTAATTCATTTTTTTCTTTAACTTTACAGAATTACTATAAATAATTATATAATGAATATATATTATAATTATATCTTGTTTAAAATTATTTATTTTATGGAATGATGATAAAAAAAGGACTGAAGATATCAAAACCAAACATACATGAAAAACAAAGCAGCTATTTCTCAAAATGTGATTTTAATAAGGAATTATTAATAAATGAGTAATAAAAGGTCATAAGTAAATAATATATGGTATGATAAATATTGGAATGATTATTTAATATATTTATAATAAATATATATTTGTTATATATGATTTTTGAATGTGTTTTAAGGTAGTTGATATTTAACCAGTAAGGGATTTTTGTCTCAATTTTCCTTCTTGAAACAAAGGTTATGTTATGAACCTGTCTTATTTTATGACGTGTATAAACTGAAAATTTGAAATTTTATATCATGAATATCATTATATTTATGATATTTTGTGTTTAATTTGATTTTATGCTTTTTGGTTCCTTTGATTCAAATTTTACCAAAGTGGTAAGGGTTTGATGTTACAATCTCATTGTTTATCGAGATTGTTTATAATTATGATTTTGGTGATGAAGTATTATGATATGTTTATCAATAACATAATTAATTATCTTCTCCTATAGTTATTACCTGATAGTAAATTTTTTACTTTATTTTCATCTCTTTATGTACACAATATTCAAAAAGAACGTTTTTAAGGAAAACTAAATTTTTTATCTCTTTGGTTAAAACCCATTTTATTCCATATATTTTAATGTTACTATATTGTTTTTTAAATATTTTTTTATTTTTTTTTTGGAATTTTGAAGAAATTTATTAAAAGTAATCTCGAAGTTGTTTTCCAAACAGGACTTGTTTGGATTTTACCAAAAACATGAAATGAATCATTATTTTTAATGTGCATGATATGCATATAAATTACCACCATCATGACCACTAATTTTGTTTAATCTTATTTTATATGTATCAAAATATATTTTAAAATAAAATTATTTTCATAATTATTTGTGAAATATTTTTTTAAAAAGTTGATTTTCAAAGAAATGATATTTTCCTCAAGAAATGTTCCAAGTGATTCTATTTTCAAAATATTTTCGCATCTAAGATAAAATCCTTTGATGTTACATAGGTTTTCTAGGGATTTGATCCAATGATACCATATTTATTCTTTATCTAGATTATTTATTTTTAAGATGAAAATATTTTTATGAAAATCATTTCTTTTCCATGAGTTATGCTATGATAAAATAATTAAATGATTATAAAAATCATTTTGTTTTCCATTGGTTATTATATAAATAAATGTTATGAAACCCATTTACATTCATGAGTTATGATATGATAAATGTTTTATGATCATGAGTCACAAAAATAAATGGATTTCATTAGGTGATGGTGGTTACGTTATAACAAGTATTGTTGTTATCTTATAACCAAGGATGGGTGAGACCTATATCTACCTTCAATACATTGGGTAATGATTAATATTTCATGAAATAGAAGGGTACAAGGGAGGTTATCAAAATCCCAAAATAGGGTACATGGGAGGTCATATCAAGATTTAAAGAGGGTACATGGGAGGTTATCCCAAGCCCGAAGCAGGTATATGGGTGGTTATCGTAATACTAACAAGTTAGAAATGTGTTGGTGGATAGCCTTGAAATAATATTTTCTTTTATTACTTGCATGAAAAAAAATCTATATCTAATTCTAATGTTATGATCTCATGGATCTTGTTATTTGATAACTTTTTGAATCATGTCTTATTAACTGCAATGATTTATTACATGAATCAAATTTATGATCTATGATATATAGGTTATGAGTTTTAAAAAGTTATTCTCTTGTTCCCAACTCTTATTCTCATGTTATGTTGATATCTCACTTGTTTACCCTTAATGAGAATTTGAACTAACCCTTTATTATGTTTCCTTTCCCCAGGATATAAAGAAATGCATTATGTATGATATTTTTAAGAAGTGTTATAGTTATGAAGAACTTAGTAGGAGATGATGTAGCACACTTATGGACCAATTGTTTTTGCATAATTTTTTTAAATATAATATTCCTATACAATTATTCAATGGATATTTATTCTACATAATGAATATTAATTTATCACAATTTAATATATATGTATGAGAATTTTGGGTCTTCATATTTTTTATTAGATCATGGTTTCATTAACCTTTGGAAACTAGGATGAGAAAACTTTTGTAAAGAACTTATAGGATGAGTGTTAGTATAGGATAACATCCTAATGTTTTGGTAAAGAAGAGATAATATTTTTTACTAAGTTATATATACCTGTAGAGATACTAAAAGTGTATGTGGTTCTATCAGTGATGTACCTAAGGGTAATAACTCCAAAAAAGTCATGTCGGGCTTGACTCAAGAATTTCTTAGTACACTACAATAGGGATTACTACATAACTAGTTTGACACTCCTAGGGGATTATCTTTGTTAATCTATATTTTCCATATAAAAAATTATAAAAGATTTGAATAAATGATAATCAGAGATGACCTTGTATAAAACTAAGTTGTCATAGATTGAAATAAAGGTTTCATAATTTATACGTCTTATAAATGATTTTCAGGACAATGTGTTTTCCCATTATGATCATAGTTACTCACACTATTGTTTTTGGTTTAAGATAATGAATGAAACCTAAAAGAATCATGTTAATGTTGAATTAAATGGAAAATTCAATTATTTTTCCCTAATAAACCAAATTTTATGGGAGATATAATGATAAATCTATTTTTTGTGATCACAAAATGTTCTCAGGCTATGAATCATGCTAACTTTAAAATGAGAAAAGGAGGGAACACCATTCTATTGAGTACTTCATGAGGAAACATACACCTTATTTTAGCGGGTCCACTGATCCACTAGTCATTGAACAATGTATCACTACCACTAAAAATATATTTTCCATTCTCCAATGTTTGGATAATGAAAAAGTCATTTAGGATGTCTCTCATTTGGAAGGAGAAACAAATAAATAGAAGAACCTTATTAAGAATATAAGTCAAGAGGATTAAATTAATTCTATTTAATGGGTTGAGATTAATAGGACATTTTTAGTAATAACTCCCCTCATATTCTATGGACAACGATGTATAATGAATTTTTAAAGATCGAATAGAATGATGGTGAATATATTAGCACATACAAAATAAATTTTATAAGACTTATAAGGTATAATTATGGTTTAGTTGTCATCCTTGAAAGAAAAATTGATTTATTATTTGGTGTCGTAATACCAAGTCTACAAAAGGTGTTGGATATAATATAATTTAGTATCTATGAAAAAGTAGTTAGATGTGTACTAATGGTTGAATATAAATTGGATATTCTAACCATTACCTTGATTTTGATTAGAAGAGGAAGATTGAGACTCATGAAAACTCAAATAAATCACATGGTAGAAATAAATATTAGTAACTTACATTGTAGTAATATGGGAATAATAATTAAGGTGAAATTATTATAGGAAAAATGGGTGGGGTTACAAGTGTGAGAAGCCTATCCATTGAGAAAAGTAATATATAAGTAATGAGAAGAGGCCAGTCAATGAAATGAATATAGATAGAGCTCAAAATAATGCACCACCCACACTCCGGTCTTGTAAATGAAAAGAGTTTGGTCCTTATGAAAATAAATTCACCAATAGAAGGGATAACAAGGATGATAATTTACAAAAAAACTTTAAGAAAAAAGAAAAAAGAAAAATTACAGAATCACAAAAAATAAATTTAATCATGATAATTAGGTAATTCCATGGTAGGGAATTTCATGTTAGATTTTGTTTGAATGGGCTCTAGGAAAAACATTTTGGGCATATTTTTGTCAAATTTGATGTGTTTAGGGGCATTTATAATCTCTCTATATATATATTATTGAATAATGAAATCACCTTTTATATTTTTAATCAATTTATGATCATCTATCGGTGCAAGGATGAAATCAAATTTCCAATGAAAATGTTTTTTTTTGGCTAAGATATAATCATAATTAAGGAATAAAAGTAGATTTATATTTTGAAAGAATATGTGGTGTTATTATAATTTTTTGATGTAATTAGAGTTTATATATTTTTTTATAAGAATTTATAATTATTAAGTTGATCATTAAAGGATTTGAGATCAATTAATTCCAATCCTTGGGATTCAATTATGGATTGGCATATTTTAGAGGATCCTTAAGGTTAACTATTTATGGAATGTATTAAATCAAACCTTGGATGTTATTGGATAACTTAAGGTAACCATTTAAGTATTGGTATATATTTATATACTAAAGGAATAGGTGATGTATCTAATTATTATTTTAGTGCTTCAAGAAAAAAACGTCATGAATATATATTTCATGGAGTAAGACATTTAGTGTAAATTCATCGAAACACAACCAATGGATGGATTTTTTATTATGATATAAAGGGAATTTGATCCCGAGATATTTGGGTACCTTTGAAATTCTTGATCATATTAGGATAATAACTTATCATTTGGGTCTTACACCAAATCTCCATAAAGTTCATTTTGTGTTCCATGTTTCTCTCTTGAGGAAGAACATACCTGATCCATCACAAGTACTAAACTCATATGTCATACCACTAGAGCATGATATTTCTTATGAGGAACAACTCAAAGAGATTTTGGGTCATAGAGGTAACGTTCTATGAAACAAGACCACTCACTTGGTCAAAGATTTTTTTGGAGAAATCATAAAATAAAATAAGCTATGTGGAAACCTGAAGGTGTGATGAGATAGATGTATCCTCAATTGTTTATATCAGAGTTATAAAATTTCAAGTCCAGAATAAATTTTAATGGGGTAGAATGTAACACATCAATATGTTATGATTTTTTTTCAAATAAATTTAATTTCTTCGATAACATTCATTACACGCAACACCGAGTTACAATAAAACACAACATACTATTAAAATATTATTATTTAATATGATAGTTATCGCCTAACTATTTGAATGGTGAGTATGAGTAGGATTAAATAAATTATTAAAATATATGGTTTAAACCAGTATTTCAAATGATTTATTTGGTTACCAATTAATTATAAATTAATATAAAAACCATTCGAAAATAAAGGATATCTTTTTCAAAAAACTTTTTTTATGTGCACAAATGTGTTTAATCTAAATAAATTTAAAAAAATCACTTTTTTCTAAATGATTTTAATTAAAATTTATATATATTATATAATCAATATTTTTTTAACATTATTATTACATTTTAAAAATAATGATATATGAATAAATCCATTTTTTCTCTTAAAAAATATATTTTTCTAAAAATTTAGTTTTGTCACATTTTACAAATTATTTTAAAATTATTTTTTCCAAATTTTATAAAATTTATTTGAAAACATTAAATCCATTTTTTTATATAAACATGTAAAAATTATCTTAGATTTAATTTTTTGTAATTTTTCAAAAAGAATAATTTTTTGATGAATAGTAAAAAGTACTGATTTTTATTAAAAATTGTCTTTTCATTTAAAGAATTTAAGAACTCAAAAAAAAAATTATACATTTTTAAAAGAAAAATTAGTTCAATTATATATTTATTAATTCAATTTTTTTATTATAATTAATTTAATTTTGAATTTTGATATTAAAACATTATATACTTGTGAAAAGTTTCTCTTTGGAAAACCGTTTTTCATCACATTTGTAGGTTTAATTTTAATTTTTTTTCTTCAAATTATATGATTAACAATTATAAAATTGCATTTGATATTTTTAATCATAATAATTAATAATATATACCAATTTAATATTAAATTTTATTCAAAATTAAATATAAAAATAGGAAAAATTAATTACCGTTGTTTTGGTTAAAACAGTTTTACTTGGGGTTAAACTAAAAATATATAGGATAAATGACCTATAATCTTTTATGAAACCAAATTTATAGAAATATTTCTACATTATAATGTATAAATTTATATAATTACCCATTTTATCATTTTTTCTTATGAAAAATGTGGGTATACATTATTCTTTTTAAAAATTCAATGTGTGTCCTCTCCCCCACTTAAAAAAGGCCACCCTCTCTACTCTCCTCTTCACACTTCCAAAAACCCTTGGCTCTATCAATAATTTTCAAAATATCTTCCTTATTTCCTTACAAACATCATATTTTCATTAATTTTATTATTAAATCATCATAATAAGGAATTCGGTATAAACCAAAAGAGGTTGTCCGAAGAAGAGGTAAAATTCTTAAAGTTTTGTTCTTTTATTTCTTCTCCCACATCCTAAAATACTATTAAACTATGATAATATAATAAAAATAGTATATAACATATAATATGATGTTATTATGTTAATTTCATGACCTAAATCTATATCCTCTTCTATCAAATGGAAAATCAAACCGTCGCTCATGTGTACAGTGGACTACCGCATTGCGAACAGATGCGATTCGTTTTTCACTTACAATTTATATGAAAGGTAATAAGAGTAAATTTAATGAATATATGTGATATATATAAAATAAAAATTATTATTTAAATTAAATATATTATTTATATTTATCTCATTTCATCTGTCGAGAAAATAGAAACAACCGTCATCTATATATACGACTTACCATCGACATTAATAACATAATTCATTATCTATCTATAATTTTAACAGATTAATATAAATAATTATATAATGAAAATATATGATATTTATATCATTTTTAAAATAATTTATATTATGGAAACATGATCAAAATAAAATTACTAAATATATTAAAGTAAAAAATACATAATAAACGAAGCAGTTATTACTAGAAATGTAATTTTAACATGGAATTATTAATAAATGGGTAATAAAACATCATTATTAAATAATATATTTTATGATAAATCTGATTAAAGTTATTTAATATAATTATAATAAACCTATATTAATTATAAATTAGGTTTTAATGTGTATAAATGAACTGGAGACTTAAGGAAACATATTTTTGTCTCAATTTTCCTTCTTGAGAAATGTGTTATGTTATGAACTTAACTTCTTTTATGAGGTGTATATATTGTACCTTTTAAATGTTTTATCATGAATATACTTATATTCATGATATTTAATGAATCATTTTATGTTATTCTTTATTCAGTATTTTGATTCAAAAGTTACCAAAGTGGAAAGGGTTTGATGTTACAATCTCATTGTTTATCGGGATTGTTTATGATTATGTTTTTAAAGATGAAATATTATGATGTATTTCTCAATAAAGTCAAGAGTTTTCTTTTCCTATTTTTATTACTTTAGAACACATTTTTTAACATCATTTTTCTCTCTTTATGTACTAAATATTCCAAAATAATTCTTTTAAATAAAACCAACTTTATTTCTCTCTTCGGCTGAAAATCAATTTTCATCTATATCCACATTTTAAATAAAAATTTAAAGAAAAATTAAATGTTCCCCTAACATTGTTTAAAGTCATTTTTACTCATTTTTACTTTTAAAAATAAAATTAAAATGAATCTGCATATTGTTTTCCAAATATAGATCGTTTTTATTTTAATAAAAATATGAAAGTAATCTTTATTTTAACGTGTATGACATGAACAAAAATACCCACCGTCATTACCACTATATATTCAAAATATTATTTTATAAGTTTCATATTTTAATTTCAAATAAAATTATTTTCTAAATGTCTTGTTAAATTTTATTTTTAAATAGAATATTTTATATGAATTGGTATTGTCCTCAAGAAATGTTCCATGTGATTCTATTTTTAAAATCATTTTCCATATAAGATAACGTACTTTGAAATTAATTAAGATTTATTTTGGATATGATCCAATGATAACATGTTTATTATATATATAGATAGTTTATTTATATTAGGATTACATTTTTATGTTTCACCTTCCTTTTCCAAGGGTTATGGTTCTACAAAATGATGAAATGATCATGGAACTCATTTCTTCGCCATGAGTTATGATTTGAAAAATGTTATGAAACCCATTTATTTTCATTTTTTATGATATGATTAATGTTTTGTGATCTTTTTGAATAAAAATTTAAAGTTTTTATTATATGATGGTGGTTAATTTATAACCAATTATAGTGGTTATGTTATAACCGAGGATGATAGTTACATTATAACTAAGGACGAGTGAGACCTATATCTACCTATAATTAATTGGGTAATGATTAATGTTATATGATCTCAAAGTATAGATGAGGTTTAATACCAATCCTAAAATAGGATAAATGATTGGTTATCCCAATACCGAAAGAGGGTATAAAAGAGGTTATCCCAATCCAAAAATAAGTGCACAGGTGGTTAGCCCAAACCTAATACGTTATGAATGTATTAGTGGATAGACATAACATAATAGTTTCTATGATTATGTTTATTCCAAAATTATATATCTTATGATAATGTTATGATATCATGGATAATGTTATTTGATGACTTTATTAGTCATGTATTATAAACTACTGAGATTTATTCCATGACTCATGTTTGTGATATATAACATGTAGGGTATGGATTTTAAAAAGTTATTCTCATGTTATCATAACGTTATACACATGTTATATTGTTATCTCCCATGTTTAATGTTAATAACAATTTTAGATCACCATTTATTATGTTTCATTTACCTTATATATGAATAAAGGTATTATTTATTTTATTTCTATAGAGGGTGATGGTTATGAATAAATTAGTGGGAGATGACATAGCTCACTTATGGAGAAGCTTTTTATGTGTCAATTTTTTAAGGACATTGGACCTATGTGATTATGTCATGTATAGTTATGTTATGTAATTGATATTATTATATTAATATGTAATATTGATGTATGATAATTTAGGGTATTTTCATTTCCCTTCTCGGAAAACCTATACACTTCTTCATAATGAGTTTCCATAAACATACTAATTTATTTATATCTCTTTTAAATTTACTCCATTTTGGGTTTTAGGTTTCTCACATATTTATTGAGATTCATAGCTATTTTTAATTGGTCCATTTTTTGGCCTATCCTACCAAAATAGAATTATTTATTTCTATTTTGTGTGACATCCTTTTTAGCCTTCTTCATTGACTTCTTCAGTGTGTTCGATTTAGATTTCCACTTCACAATTTTTCCTCCCAAGGAAAAAATGTCTTCTCAGTTCTCCTGATTCATAGTTTTTTGTGGGTTTTTATTATCTTTAGTCTATTTTTTATACATATAAGGGTAAAATCTTAACTCAACCTAGGTTTAAAAATACATTTTTCACATTTCAAAGAAGTTTCTCAATGATTCAAATTCATTCCATAGATAGATTCGTCTTCATATATGATATAACCTTCAATATAGTAGGTTGTATCCTTTATTAAACATTTCTACCACTAACTTGAGAGTATTGTAATAGGAATCTATGTATCTTTCTCCAAACCTCCAATACCACTAATACCTTATAATAAGCCTTTTTTATTTTCACTTTAGGTGACATACTTGGTGTTTTTAGACAGGAACCCCATAATTTTGGGATATTTTTTGGGAAAAATTATTCTTTTACATGATCACCTATATCCTATAAATAGTTTTTGTTTTACTATCATTTTTCTTCTTCCAATTTTGAAAAGATGTTTTCTTTTTTTCCCACACTTTGAGAATATTCAGATTTAGTGAAAGTAGCTTTATTTACACTGTTGTTTATCTTTTTGTATGTTCTTGAGGAAGATGCTTCTCCAAATGATATAAATATATTTTATCCATAGTTGTGAGCCATTATTAATGTAGTGATCACTTATGAAGTTTTTGTAGAAACATTTCTTTTCTCAACTATTTGGGAAGATACAAATTTTATAAAATCCAGATTTCTTTGTTTTACATCTAAATCTAAACACTTCCAATTGAGAGTAATATTTTTTATCCAAAATGGAGTTTAGTATTAATTATATTTTCCTATCTATATTTTTTTCACTTATGTATTTTATTTATCTCAATAATATATTTATCCAACTCTTTCAATCTTGTTGACTTTACCTCATGTTTGTCCACTTTAAAATCCATAGAGACTTTATATAAGTTCTAAAATTCATGTACGACTTACTTTAAAACCTTATGAAACACTTAATTATTACATTAAAATCTTATTAATTCTTCATTAGCTACATAAAATTTTTCATTGAAAAGTATTACATATTCTTCCTTAGGTTTTATTAGCTTAGTGAGAGTATTATAGGAACTCATTTTCTTTTCCAATGATTCTTTTAATGAATCATTATCTTCTTCAAGACATGAATTATAATTTTGAAGTCCCAAGATGAATCTAATGATATAGATATACATCAATTTGGATATTATTTAAGTAATCCTTAACCTCAAGATATAGGTTTTAATTGTTTTTAATGCATCAACCATCATAAAAGGATCCATATTAACTAGAGGAATTATTATAAATATATTTAAAAACTAAATTTTCATTATCCTAATTATCTTTAGCTGGTGGAATTATCTATTGATTATTTATGATATTTATTTACATCTTAGTCTCAGTTTTTAACATGTTTCTCAAAGTCTTGTCTAAGAATTCCAAATCAGTTAGTGTAGGAATTGAAAAATATTTTTCTATCTAAGGCACCTTTTCAAGTATTTGAAATCTTCAATTCATATATATAATAAACCCAAAGTCCAATCAGAGGTAACCACTAATATGATATAAATATTTGGCCTTCAAAATTATCTAAACAATGATAAAATTTTCTCGTATACCACTCCAGATGCCCAATGGACCATGAAGACACACCTAGGGGGAGAGAATCATGTGTGGACTAATTTTACTAAAACCCAAACTCTTATTTTTTTCGTAAAATACATCAGGGTTTTAACCTCTATAACCTATTATTATGTGAATGAATATTTATTTATTTTACCCTACCAAAAACCTAAATTAAATGTAAATGTTAAAAGTAAAAATATCACACATGTTTTTATAAGTTAGGACCTAATGTGGGTAACATACTCCTTACCATGCAAAATACTATTGAGTAAGAGATTCTCAACTATAATCAAATCACTGATTAAAATGAGTATCCAAGGATCATCCTGAAACCTTCTTCACATAATATTATACATATGTTCTCACCATATTACATAGGTGATAATCCTATACTATGAAATATATGTGAATGAGTATTTATGCTACTTCCACAATATTCATCTCCCACTGGTACTCTTCTTCTTTTCTTACGAATTAGGCCATCTTTCTATATCGAGTTATTTTTCACCAATAAAATTAGATATTCTTCCTTACCTAAGATCCTTTGAAAGTGAGAATGAATTAAATAAATTATCATGCAACTTGGTATTTGAAATTTCCTAGCTTGTAGTTCTTCTTTAGAATCATTTTTTGGCCTTAGTAACTCACTTAACAAGAAAACAACCAAGAGAATATCTTTCCTTACTTTTAAAAACTTGAACATAGTTTTATAATATTTCCTGGTGATATTCACTTAATCACATGGATCTATAATTTCCCTCTCACTTCTTTATCACTACATGTTATATCAGCTTCTACTTCTTATTCTTTGAGAGTCTTAGTTGTCTTAGCTTATCAATTGATAATGCATTATTTGAAGAAACATTTATGGTGACTTATTATTATAGAATATCCATTATAGGTTACCATGTATTCCTATGCACGCATTTTTCAACTCAAGTTGTATTCCAAAATTATCCATAATAAATGATCATCAATTTAAAAAATTATTAAATAAAATATCGCTTTATTCTTCAATAAGAGTGGATTTATCTTCAAAAAAACATCAACAAAATCCACACTCTAAATATTTTGGTTTTATGAATAGTACACAACGTACATATCTTATGTGGTGTTGAATTCATTATTATTTATCAAGATTTTAATATTGGGAAAACTATTAGACATAAATTTTAGTTTCTTACTAATATCTGAATAACCACAGACTGAAATGATGTAGGATTTGATAAACAATAGCTCTAGATTCCAAGATTCTCCATCTGTATTATTCTTGATAACACAATAATTATATTTTCATCATCAAAGAATGCATAAAGTGGAACTACTCATTCTATATTACTTAAAATAAACTCATACCATGGATTATTTAATATTCATGATTTTATAAACTCAAAACTGAAATGCAAAAATCTTTGGATTTCAATTTCAATGGGAATTAAATAATTTTTAAAACTCCCCTTTTATTATGCTTCGATCTTCCCATTCCATGGATGAAGATAAGTTTTTATAATTCTTCTAAATATTTTATCACACACTAATTTAGGATATTTTTATCTTTATACCATGATTTAAAAACTCTTGAATCATATCTAATGATTTCTTCTTCATCAGAATCAAAATCTAGAAACATAATTTTTTGTCTAGGAGCAACTTCAAATTTTGGGAAAGTGTCAAAGTATTATGTTGGGGACTTCAACTATTTATATTAAAAAATCCTTAAGATAAAGATTTATGTTTTTTAGGGTGATTCATGTCATCCAAAAATTTCAGAAAATTTATCTAAGTGTTGAAGCTTTACACCTATCTAATGATTTACACAAGGATATTCAAATTCTTACATTGGACAAAGTCTAACAATTGAGTATTATTCTCAATATTCTAATGATAGAATTTGATGAATTATTACGATCAATGGATTTGTAAAATTTTAATTGACTGAAATGTATTAAAATAGACTAATAAGATTTATGAAGATGTCCTACAGATGAAAAAGTCTTATGATCAGGAGGAAAACCTTAGGCTCAAGACTTGTCTATTTTTCTTATGAACTCAAAAAAAACTAATTTATGAAGGTAAATTTAAAATGAATTTTAATTTCATACCAAGTTTCTAAAACATTTTACAATCATCTCATAACTTATTATAATGAATAATAGATATATTAAAATAATTTTAATCTCTTTACAACTTAGTTTAAAGGTATTGAAATATATAAAATACAATTATTAGAGTATTTTAATGAATATTTCTGCATTCTCAAGTGTGAATCTTCTTTAATTAATACCAATCCATGAGACTCTTTATCAATAAATCCCAAGACATATTTATTCACTTAAAAATTCAACTATGAGTTACATAAATCAGATTTAAGTAGCCCACATGGTTTATTATCATTGAAATGGTTCACCTTCAGGATCCAAATAATATATCCAAATAGATATTCCAAGGACCTATGATCTTATTCTTTAACATTTATTCATAATGGAGACACTTCTATTAAATGGGTTGATTATTAATTCTTTACCTGATATATCTTTTCATCCCTTCAATCCATTGAAAATCCTAATTTACGCTAAATAAAATCAAACACCTTTGGGAACATCAAATGTGATATAAAAAAACATTATTTCCCACATATTTTCATGGATCTAAATGAATGGTAGGAAATGATACCACTGCAAGATTTTAAGGGTTATAATAACACATGTTATAAATAATAAAAGAAATTAAAATCCAAAACCCAAGATCTCCATACTAGAAAGAAGAAAAAAATGTATTATATAAATAGAAAACTGAAACATACACCTTACACTGAATATTTTTCTGACTACTACTTCGTTCTTAAATCCATATTCACATGGGTTCGAAGAAGGTAACCACGTTGAAATCATTGGAATCCTTTCTTCATGGGGTATCCATGGGATAAGATAAATCACACGTGGTATATGTTTGATTCTTCCAAAATCTATGATAATATATTTCATAGAGAATATATAAGGCAGGAGAATAGGATTTTGGGTATTGTGGAGTCTCAACTGAGTATTAAGAAAACACACAAACATTTATAATATATAGAAGTGGTATTTATAAAGCCTATAATGGCACTACTTAGTATTTAATGAATTAATTCATATGTTATAATGAATGAGTTAATGCGTCTACTAATTCATTAATCATATGCATGAATTCAAAAACTTCCCTCACATTATATCTCAAGTAAGAGTTCTACAATGATAAAATATGTGTAATAAATGTTTATATTCCATAATAATAGAAGGAATTGGTATATTATACCATGATTTATGATATAGAAAGTCATAAATTATGAATTTTCAAGGAAGTATCATTTAACCATGAAGTATGACACCCCTTAATTATATACTACAATATAGTTGATATAATTTCATGATATCTTATTTCACACATTAAGAAATCATCTGGCTGTATAATATGACATAATATAGAGTGGAATGGTTTCTCTAAACTATGATATATGATATTGTCCTATCATATTATATTATTTCACCAAATACATCTCATGAAAATCGGTTTTATGAAATATTTATCCTTTAATAACTTTGGTAACCTATCGTGTAATTCAACTTCTTCATCATAGATGTCTTCTACCAAACCAATCCTTTTGTTTATTTTTCATATTAATTTAATTCGATATTATAACAGCCTAATTTAAATTTAATATTAATTTATTTCTTGAAACTATCCATGATGTTTCCTTTCCTTCTATAATAGAAGAATATTCTATTTGGTGTAGTATCTTCCTTTAATTTATTATTTAGTTTTTTTGTTTTGTAAATTCCTTTTCCTTACAACCCAAGGAAGACACGCTATCTTTCTTATTTTTATTTTTAATTATATTTAAAGGAATTATTACTTTATTAGAGACTAAATAATGCTTGATAGGTGTAAAAAATCACTCATTATCATAATGGTTAATTTTATTACAACATTAATATAGGTTTTTATAATATTTAAATATTTTAGAAAAAAATAGATTTACCTTCTTCTATGAAAATTGGTTGAACTTAATAAGATTTTTTAACTTAAAATTTTCTACCCCTTAATGTAGGCATTATTTTTATTTCAATAATTGAAATGTTATTCTAAAAATAAAAGAACTTATATATGATCCTTTCTCAACACCAATACTTACCAATAAATCTTGATGCCTTTCTTTTTGAAACATTCTAGCTAATTTTATATCCTTACTTGTTCCATGTAAGGAAAAATTATTTTTTATATGTTATTTGGGAAATATAATTATTGGAATTAATTTTAGACACCATCTTTATGTGTTGGGTATATCCACATTTTTCCATACCCACGTTCATTTGGAATTTCATTTTAATCTATAGTATTCAAAGAATCAAAATTATCATATACAAAATTTATAGTTTTTAGGGTAACATAATTCTATGAGATTACATTGTATTTATATTTTAATAATTTCAAGATCCACTTGACACAATAATGAGCCTTTTCAGAAGTAATAATATTTTCAAACAAACTTATGAAATCATTTATTCTTTCTTCTTGGTGGGAAGTTTATCATAATTTTTTTTAGATTCCTCAATCTATCTTCATGTTAATGACACTTCAAGTTGAACATATTTTTCTCAACCTTATCCAAAATAATTTTATCTTCACAATATTTATCCATCTTATGAATATAATATTCATGTGACTTACAGTTCTCTTATAATTATTTTTCAAGACCTTTCAATAGTCTTTTCCCTTGATTTCCAATTAAGAATTCTATACATCAATAATATTTTTATGAGTTTCTTACAGTGTATAGATCACATTTTCAAAAATTTATTTAATCACCACATTATCATGAAAATTAATTTTATATTAATCTTTAACTTGGGATAAAATTTCATTTCAATGTGATAAAAATTGTTCCTTACTATCGACAAGTTTCGTGAAAGTGTTACACTTGTGTAACTTTTTAACTAATTAATTTCAATATCACTAGATTCCTATTATAGATAAGTTTTATTATCACACAGTTTCTTGATAAATGAAAAAAATACAATTTAAAATATAAATATAATATTTATTCAAATAATCATTGAATTTAGAGTAGATTTCTCTAATTGTTTCAAAAGACTTATATTCTTTATATCACAA
This sequence comes from Viscum album, assembly GCA_963277665.1. Lineage (NCBI taxonomy): Eukaryota > Viridiplantae > Streptophyta > Magnoliopsida > Santalales > Viscaceae > Viscum > Viscum album. Next base: position 1,759,826,381 of record OY728150.1, read on the forward strand.
ACAATATTTTTTAGAGGATCATTATCAACTATTTTTTAGATGAACTACCCATTTTATTACCTTTAAATATTAGTGAATGAACTTTTTAGTTTTTCTAAGAATTTAACACCATTAACTTCTTAAACAATATTATCTTTATTTTTTTAGAGATATAGTAAAAACCGTCATGTTAGAATTAACATTAATAACTTTATTTTTCTTTGACCGAGGCATCTCAATAAAAAAATAAAATATAAACTTTATTTAAATAAATTATAAACATTGGGATAAAACATTTATATCCAATTAGAGGAAAAATATATTAGCTTTGACATCACTTGAAGTTCTTAGTGGATCGTTTAGTCACACTGGGGGGAGGGGGGTTGTAGAAAATTTTTATAAAATTATTCGAACTTAGAATTTTACCAAGTTTTTAGTGTTTGAACCTCTTCTTTAGCTAAGATGTATAGATATTTTTATTCATGCCCAATAAAAATTACTACATAAAAAGAAGTAAATAAACAAGAGACAATAACACACATTATTTTTATAAGGGTCGACCTAAATGTGAGAATATCCTCCTTTCCATGTTTGGATTCCTCTAAGAGAATTATTTTATCATTGGTGCATAAAAGAAATTACAATTGGGTGATAATGTGTCATAATATAATCAAAACCTACACATAGTGGGAATGTATCACCCTTTACCCAGTATTCAATAGATTATACCAAGGAAAATAAATAGATCACTGATGGAAAATTCATTACTATGTCCCAATAGGTTCTTTATACCAGCTCCAGCTAGTCTTCTGCCTCCCAACTGGTTGGGCTTGGATTATATTGATAGCTTCTAGTCTTCAATGTTTATACTCTAATAACTCCTGAACAAGATATTCATTTTTCTTTGAGATGAATTTTCATCAATTCTATGATATGATTCCTTAATAATAGGTCCTCGAGTACCATTCGATTTTCTGCTACTATAGAATACTCACCATCCTTATTATTAAAAGTAACCAAAAGTACAAACATTATTCTAAAGTGGAATTGTTGTCCTTGATCTATAATTTTAGAAATATTAAATTATAGGAATTTATATTATTTAAGTACTTCAATATTAAAAAACTTATGTAGGTTTCCACTAAACATTGGTCTTTCTCAATTATTTCTGGATTCAAAACTCTCAGAAACCTCTCACAGATGTTTCAAAACATCAATTTTTGACTCCTAAACTCATTAACTCAACTAATATTCAGGAATTGATGTCCGAATACTCTCTCTATTTTATATACTCAAAATCTTAATGAAATAACATTTTATATTTCCAACCATACTTTGATAAATTCAATCTCTAAGATCCATATATTTTCCCTTCCTTAATCTCTTCCAAATTCCTTCAAAGACTCTAATAATATTGATATCTAAATTTATAAAATTCTCCCAAAAATCCCAACATCAAATATATTCAAGTATTCCAAAAACATTAGTTATAACCATTAATCTAACTTAATATGTTTTTATCTTTAATTATAGATCAACATTGTCACTAGGAATTTTAGTTCAAATATACGTTATGGGAAATCACTTAGCTTTATCCTCTTTAATTACTTTAACTTATAAAAAAATAATATTATTCTACCATAAAATATTATCTAATTCTTGTGATGACCTCAATCCAGATCACTCCATAGTAACCTAAACAGAGTGTTACATAACCTCAGGTGCACCTCTCCGTATGCCATAGGCTATTGAATAACTTTGAGGGTCAGAGGTGTTGCCATGGTGAGACTATACCCTCATATAAAAGTGATAAAATAATAGAGATATAATATATTATTCCAAAATTATCTATAATAATAATAACTGTAAGAAGAAACAAATAAACATAGTCCTGCTATAAAAAATGAAATGATTTCATGCGAGAATGCATCCCAACTGATTTACCACTAGGCTGATTATATACACATAATAAAAAAAGAAATAAAAATACTAAGAGGATATACTATAATCCCAGAGCCTAATATCCTCACTCTATTCAGGCTATCCAACATGACCATGTAGTTATTGGACCCTACCCAACCAGAACATGCTAACATGAGGTCTACTCAAGTACCAAATTCCTAGGGATACCCGAGAAGGGTTTTAGTAAAACATAGCTGAAAATCAACAATTATGTCCCTAAAATGACCAATAAATACCATTCATGCACGTGTGATATGATAAAAATAATAAAATAAAGTAAGGAATTGAAATAAACCAAACATCGTCTATCCTTAGGTTCTAAGGTGGGACTCGAGATTGACCATACATATATAGGCCAGTTCCATATTTCTTTGAGCATGTATCATCAAACACCTAGGGGGAACAACATCCTACCCCACATCCTCTTTATAATATAACATAAGGGGACCTTTTCCTTCCCCAAAACCTATTTATAAAATTATACATCTAGGGGAACCATCCTTCCCAAAACTTCATATCAAACACAGTTAAGAAAATCATCTACCCTAGAAACTTATATAATATACAATCCAAGGGTCTGTATCCTACCCTAGGATAGTTACCAGACCGTCATTACCTAGGGGGAAACATCCCACCTTGATGCATGATAAAACATATATCTCGGGGCCACATATCTCTTGAAATATCATTTATCATCCACTTGAGGGATCAAATCCCCTTTCTAGAACCATCATACATCATCCACATGAAATTTCATATCCTAATTATAGAAAATTTGACTTTTGAAATAGATTGTTTGTGAAAAACTATGATTATATCAAAAATAGTTTTTCAAAATGGGGTTTTGCGTTGAAATTCAAATTCTAGCATAAATATTATCTACAAAGACAATTTTTTTAAAGGATTAGAATTCATTTTTAAATGGTTTGGTGAAAATGGACATGTTTTTGGGGGAAAGGTTTTCTGATAGACTCTTAAATACAGTACAAAAAATTATTTTTAAGAGTTATTTGTGAGAGAATGATAAATCTGTTGTAAATAACCATGATTATCTATGACATATTTAAGATTAATTCACAAATATTTTTCAAATTTGTTGAAAAAACATTTATAATAATTGGGAAAATATTTATGGAAGATATTGTTTTTAAATGTATTTAAATCAAAAAATCATTTTGTGATGAATTTTCATCACAAATAGCCCATTTTAGAAAATTATTATTTTTTGGGAATGAGTTATTTTCCACAAACATTTGATTCTATCAAAAATAATTATTTACCACATGGTTATTTGAAATAAAATTATTATTATATCATAAATAACTCAATGAAAAATAATTATATTGACATATTTAATAGCCCACTATAATTAATTTTTGAAAAAGGAATAAAATAATTCTCAAATAACTGGGAAAAATATTTTCAACAGCTATTTTTTCAATGGATAACCATTCATTCATAAATAACCATCACAAAATACTAATTCCATCACAAATATCCATCCCAATTATTTAAAATGAGGTACTTTTCACTATATTATATTCCATCACAAAAAGTCCAATGTAAAAAATCAACTATAAACATGGCTGCACAACCCTCATTCACTCTATCTCTTATTTCCCCACTTCAAACACTCTCAAAAAAATTTCAACGATCTTTTAATTTTTTTTTTATTTTTTTAGAGTTAATAATTTGACATATTTTTTTTAAAATAGTTTTTAAATATATTTTAATGTCACATTAATTGTTTAAATATATTTTTTAATTTTTATTAATTACATATATTTAATTTTTTAATTATGGTTTAATCATCATAAATTTTTTTAATTGTTTTTATTTAACAATTTAATTAATAAAAAATAATTTTTAATTTATTAAAAAGATTTTATTTTTGTAAGTGTTTATGTATTTGTGATAGATTTAAAATTCTGTTATAAAAAACTATTTACGAGGGACTTTTTATTTTGTCACAAATAATATCACTATGATATTAATTGTGATGGTCTATCACAAATATTAGTATTTGATATGTGATTTTCCCAAATGGGTTATTTTCAATGAATTTACATTAATTTTTTTTATGATGGAAATTTATCACAAATAACCCATTATAAAAGATTATTTTTTCATAGTGACCCTACCTAGAACTATCATATATCACCTACCCAAGGGGTTATATCCGCTACCATGAATTGTCATATATCATCCACCTGGGGGGTATCATCCCCTACCTAGTATGAGGGGAATAATTCCCTACTTTGAAATTTTATATCATATAGCTACCCAATGGCATCCATGCCATGTACCTAAACTAACCCCTATTATAGAAGGTCACACATCATAATCTTACAGCCTACAATTGTCATGTAATATTAGAGCGACATCTAATCATATCACCTGGTACACACACATGAAACACACATAAGAAAATATAAATCAAGCATCACCACCCATCACAAAAGCTCACCATCTCATCCTTAAGATTGTTGTCACTCCTAACCTAGAATTGTATCTTGAAGAACTACCTTCATCCACCTAGTCAAACTAGAAAATCTCCCCAGGACCATATCAATTTCATAAATATACAACTCTATGACCTTCAATATCCTCTTCTCACATGCAAGGAAATCCACTGGGTTCCTTAGAACCATCTCACTTTCATATCAATGAAACCACTTAATATAAAAAACCCAAGTTTTTATCTTAGATTTATGACCTTTATTGACCATACAATTAAGAGACCAATCCAAGTATTCATCCAATTTCACATCATCACATGGTCCTACTAATTAGTGACTGTCCCAATCTATCTCACACTACATACCTTGGAAATCCTAATCCAATTCATCAAATCATTCTAAATTCCCTCACCTGGGTCTTATCCCATATCCCCCTTAAGAGATTTAAAACCCCATAACCAAGAGAAACTATCTCTATAGACCTCATTAAGCCTCAGAGGACTTATCTGGTTCATGGAACTCACTAAGTCTCCAATCCACCCTCAAGAGGGTGTTATCCATCAATCATGAGATGTACAATCATACCACCCATCACCACAAGGCATAAGAGTTCCATACCTTTCCCACCATCCTTATAAAACTGAACTAGGATATGGAAATATCATTTCAAGCTTAAGAATCTATCCTAAGATTCCTGCAACCTCAACCGACATCTTCACCTTGTGGAACAATCTTTGGGTGACTCCATTTCCCACAACCATCACAGGAGAACTGTCTCTAAACCTAGGGGATTAAATCTAACTTATCTCTATGTCCATTATATATCATCTAAATTATTTAACTTATACCCCTCTGGGATCTTTGTGTCACATAACATACCGTTATGATCAAGCTTACGACCATTAGTGTCGAGGAATCAATCTAGTGTTCAAGGGTCCACTATGGACCTTGGAACTTCCACTATATTAATAGGAATTAAAAGGAAGTAATTCATTTTAAATTTAATTTCAATTTCACCTAGGTTATGATATGACCTATCAAATGAATATAACTAAATCCATAAACCTTTGGGAGACGTTCAAGGACTACCAAATTAATTCAAAGTTATTATCCTAATAGAGCTTTTTAAATCATCTTCCACACCCATTCAAACGTCATCCAAGCTCATATAAACAACCAAGCACCTATATCTAGACATAACATTAAAATAATTAATTATAATACTTTATAATCAATTATTTAATTTAAACTAAGCATGAATAATGGTCTAAAAACTCATTGAGGGGAATCTATCTATTGAAACTTTGACCAACGATAGAAAAAATCATGTAGCATACACCCAATATCCCTAAAAAAATCCCCATCATTCAACATACCAAATTGAAGAAACCCTAAAAAATCCACTGATTGATGTACCTTCAAAAAAATGAAAATAAAAAACATGCAATCATCCTCCCGAGGCCCTGTCTGGATAATCCATGAAAAATACCCATCATCTACCCATACTCCCACTATTATCTAGTGAAATATGTTCTAAAACCCTATCTCTCCCCATAAAAAATTTGAGTTATTCAAAGGAAACAAGAATGTAGGAAGGGTAGGTATAATGTACGTTGAATTTTCTAGGGAATCACCCAAAAACCACCCCTCTATAAGTTAGATCATACTATAAAATAATAGGGGAGAAGTTGGTTAAATGACCCTCCCCTGATGTCCCCTTCTATTTAAAACAAAAATTAAGATTACCCCAAAAGGTGGGTCTACCCCTATTAAAAAAATAGGCCTGTAGTCTAATTAAAATGTGACCACAATGGTTGCAATGCAATGTTCCCTTAGCTATCTAGGTCATGGAGAGACCTCTATGGGTCTCGATGTGAATAAAACTAGGTAGAGGGGACAACCCCCACCAAGAAATTATCATTTAATGACCCACTTGGGTCAAAAAATGACTTATCTTGGGCCTCACCTCCATAGTGAAACCTTATGCTTTGCGGTGCATCCCCCAATATCCCTATCATGACACATCCTCCCATGTTAGGCTCTTAAAACATGACCTAAGGGTCACAACGCGAGTATATTTATCTATAGAATACCAAATCCATTTGGAAGGTTCTTGATTTATAAAAAACCACCCAAAAACCCCACTATATCATGAATTCCTTTCCTATGACATGACCTTCCTCCACTCAACACCCATTACGACGTGACCATCACAAGTCATGGCATGATGACCACTTGAAACCAAAAATGTAACCCCCAAGATTTTTAAAATAAATTTAATATTTAATGTATGAAAAACTAAGTCTCTATAAAACATAACATTGTTGTAACCAAGCGAGTAAATATAATTTTTCCACCTATGTGATTTGAATTTTGAAAAAATGACATACACAGTTGCATTCAGTAAGATATTTAGAGTCTAATAAGAAAAAATTAATTTATGGTGAATAGTAACATACCCTTATGAAGAGTAATCAGACTCTTATGAATAGTTAATCATATTATTATTTTATTTTATTAAGGTTATGATCTTGATTAAATTTTCAATGTGATATAAATCGAATTATAGTTTTAAAATTTATATTTTTCAAATAAATTATTATCTTATTTAAAAATTAAATTACTCATATTTAGAAAATTATTTTCAAAAAATGGAGTTCATTTTTTAATTATACATGTTGAAAAATGGTTAGGGTGATTTTTTGTAAATTTTATGAAATACTAGAATTTTTGGTGAATAATGAAATTTGATAATTTAAAAAATATGTAAAATAAGTGAATTATTGCATCATGATTGAGTAATGGATGATGTAAATGATAATTGGTTCGAACTCACATGAACTTATTACTGTTTTTGGTCACAAGAATCCATAATATTGGTTTTCTTTGGCAAAATAATAAAATAATGAGTAAAATAATGGGGAAACCATCCTCTCCTCAATATAACCCCCTCAATCCCTCTTCTCTTAATTCTGCTAAGACTTGAATCTCCCCAAAGTTATACCCAAATACCCTTCCCTAGTCACTCCCCGTGTCCAGGAGCTCTTGGTGTTACCAAAATACCCAAACCCCTTCCCTTAAAGAGGTTTTCTAGGAGTTTATTTCAAGAGGTAAAACATACTTCTTTTTCATTTAGTTTTATTTCAATTTATATTCTTTTCTTATTGTCTCTTAACCTACTCTATCCAATTAATCCTTATAAATATTGTATCATTTATGTAATAGAATTATATCATGTTAATGTAATAACCATTATCAATCTTCTTACTCTCTCTATCTCTTTTATAAATGAAATCATCGCCCGTGAGGTTCTAATTTACAACCTTCATGGACGACGATGTTTTGTTCTTAATTTTCTACTGAATTTCAATCATGAAACCATTTTTATGGTTGAACCAGACTATAAAATATGTATTATAACCCACTTTAGATTAAGGAACCAATATATGTACCTAGTATTAATTTATATGACAAAACCAGTTCATAATAATCCAAATACCGCTAAATAATCTAAGTGATTGTCTTTAATATTTCATCCATTGATTCATCCTAAAACCATGTAAAAAAAGATATATATAAACATTAAAACTTCTAGATATTTATAAATAATATAAAATTTCAGTTTTTGATAATTACATCCTTTCCACATGAACATCCATACTCATATAAAATATATCGATCATGAAAACCAAGGAAACAAACACTCTAAAACGACCAAATTCAATCTTATAACTTATAAATAAGGAAATAATGAACTTAATAAAATTATGATAAAATAAATACATGTCTAATAGGTTATGAATTAATTTTATAATAAGTCTAATTTCATATTCTAGGACTTTAAGTTCAAGATCAGAACACATTTGGACTTAAGGTAAGGGTTTTCTACCCGAACCTCTTTTTTTCTTTCGGGTTAATCTTTGTATCTATTAACCACAATTAAATAATTAGTTTTTCTTATTTAATCATCATAATTATTGTTTTAATATTATTTATATGTGTACCAACCAAAATCTTTCTTTCTTTTATGGGGAGTTACATTTTTTAAAAGGATCATTAAAATATCCTTCCTGATAAACAATCTCGTTTCAAGGACATTTCTCAAATTCTTACATATTTTCAAGGAAAATATAGTATCTGTATTTGGTAAAAATTATATTTATAAAATCACTCATTATATTATGAAAATAATTTCTTATTTCACTTCTACTTTTATACAAATATTTTTTCAAAATAACTCTTCTTTTAAAAGTAAAAGAGTATTTATCTCAAGAATTACTTGATGATTTTATAAGAGTATATTCTTCTATTTAAACAATCTTGCTGATTATTATATATTATGTGGATTAATATTTTATGACTCCATATAATATATTTAATTGAATGGTCTATGATTAGTTTGACTATGTATGTTCTATCTTAAAACTATTCACCAATTTACTCAGAATGGTTAGTGTTTTTGGTTAATGTTTGGGGAAATTTATTTACATTTCATATATTAGTTTCAAAATGAATGTATATATTTTTTTATTTTTATCTCTTTTCATATGAGTAATTAATTGAACTTATTATGTGTTGGGTGGGGACCTTCATATCCCCTCAGTGCATCGGTAGGTCTTATGAGACAAACTACAGTCTTGGAATAGGGTCTTGACTAAATAATTATTTATGGTATTGGAAAAAGTCATTGAAAGTATGGTTATGATGTCCCACATTATGAATTCCATAATTATGAAAAAAGTATTTATGGTTCATGTGTTTATTCAACTAGTATAATACCCATGATTATGTTTTACTGTGGAATTATTTATCCATCTCTTATTCCTGGCATAATGTGTTCAAGTTTTTTTTGTTAAAGGCATATGTTTTTAGTTATTAAACATGCATAATGTTTATGTTTATGATATCTTCCACTGCATTACTTAACCTTACTATGTTTTTGAGCTCACCCCATTCTTATTTTTCATTTTCTCTATAAATAAATTTTTTTATTATGAATGACATGTTGAAATAACCTCCGAGTTATGGATGTCTTCAAAGGAGTTTCTATGTTGTTTTTCATTTCAAGTTGTAATGATGAACTTATGTATGTATCTTGTTTCCAATGAAACTAAACAATTCTATCCTTCAGGATGAATATTCCATATTTATATTCTAATGTAATTAAATAAAGCACCAGCTCTGGGAAACTGGGACCGGGTCCTCATAGTTGGTATCCAAGGAAGTTTAGTAGAAATATTGGAAAATAGATTTATAGAATGTAGTTTTTGGAACAAAACCCTGAGAAGTATTTGAGGATAAACATACAAGAACATCCTAAATTTTTTTGTAAGGAATAGATTGTGTGGATCTTTCTAGAAAATACATCCCTCTCTAGATACTAAAAGTGGTCGTGGTTCTGACACAGATGCACCTAGGAGTGAAAACATCAACAAGGAGTTTTGGGCATGAATCGAGGTATCCTGGTACACAAAAATGGGTCTTACTATGCACCTAGTTTGAATCTCTCGGGGGATATGCTTAGGATAATACAAATTTTCTTTATAAGACATTATAAAGGATTTAAATGTAAATTTTTCCTCAACGAAACCATGTTTATGATTACGATATTATCTATGTATAGAATTATAATTTATGCTCAGTATTTTTTTACATTGATATTATACATTATGATTCAGGTTATAAATAATAAACTTACCCATATGGAGCATACAGATCCACAATGCAGGGGAGATATGTTATATCTATTTATGTGACAACAACCTCCATAATTAAATGGGACTACAAACCCATTTTCTGCTAAGAAGTGGATATGTTCCCTAGAGAAGATATTTATTTCTTTGGGATGTGACAAAAGAGAGAAGGTTGTCATGGAATTTTATTATCTATCAGAAGATGCAGATCAGTGGTGGCCATTAATTCAAAACACAAAGGAGGAGGAAGAAATATAAGAGATGGAATAGAGGTATTGTAAGGAAATATTCCTAGAAAAATATTTCCCCTCTGAAAAATGATCAAATATAGAGTGTAAATTATTAAATTTGAGGTAGAAGGAGGATAAAAATGTTGCCAAGTATGAAGCCAACTTTAAAAATCTAGAAAGGATTATTGTTGACTAAATACATAATCCAAGGAGAAAAATTTATTGATTCTTTGATGGGTTAAAAAAATTACTCTGAAGGGCACTAGTCTCTCAAAGTTTCTCATCATATGAAGATATAGTCTCAATTTCTATCAAGACGAAAAAATAATTTTCTATGTCTTATGAATTTAAAGTAAAACAATAGAAGAAGAGCGCATCCAAAAAATATGGAAAAGGAAATAAGGAAATAAGGAATAAGGGAAGATTTGACCTTCTATCCTGTAGTAATTGTGGGAAGAAACACCCTAGAACTTGCCTAAATGGAGTAAGAGTCTATTATAAGTGTGGAGTGAAATGCCACCTATTTCGGGATTATAATGGGAGAAAAGAAGATAATATTGTTTAATGCTACAATTTTAGGCATATAGGACATTATTCACATGAATTTAATAAGGGTTAGGGAAACATTCTATAAATAAGGACAAAGGAGAAAGGCCAAGCTTATGCGGTCACAAATATGGAGGTTGAAGTTCCTAATGATGCAGTGGAAGGTACTTTTATTTTTTCCTCGAACTTAGACTATGATTTATTTGATTCTGTACCATCACATTCTTTCATATCTTCAATGTTTTTCAAGAAAATTAGATATTTCCAATTTTTTTATATAAGGGAGTTATCAATGAAAACTCCTATGGGAAGTATAATTTTAATAAAGTTTTTTCAGAAAGTCCCCATTATAGCATATAAACGTGCTTTATCTACTGATTTTATTTTCATACCCATAATTTACTTTGATATAATCCTTAGTATAGATTATCTTTTGAAGCATGATGTGAAAATTTATTATAAAAAGAAGGAGGTTACAATTTTTGAGGATGATGTGGAATACCTTATATTTAGGGTAGAAACATCACCTTCTTATTCTCATCTAGATCCACCACTAGTTGCTCTACTAAATTCAATTATTCATGTTGAAGGGAACAAAATATCTATGGGTGAGGAAAAGAATGTTCAAATAGAGGATGTACCTATTTTTCAAGAATATGTTGATGTCTTTCCATAGGATTTACTTGGACATACTCCAGAGTGGGAAATTGAGTTTTACATTGACTTAATTCCCCATTCAAGGCCCACATCAAATACCCCTTATAGAATGGATACTGTGGAATTAGTGGAACTGAAGAAACAACAAGAGGAATTAAGTGATAAAGGATTTATTGTCCCGAATGTTTCTCTATGGAGAACCCCTATTCTTGTTGTTAAGATGAAAGATGGATCTATGATGTAGTGAATTGAATCTTTAGAGATCAATGCTATAAAAATAAAGATCAAGTATTCCCTACCTCACATTGATGATTTATTTGATCAACTTAATGGAGTTCAATATTTTTCAAATATTGAACATCGATCTGGATATCATCAGTTGGTTGTGAGGAAGGAAGACATTCTAAAAACAACATTTCGAACGTGGTATGAGAATTATGAGTTTATAGTAATGACTTTTAGACTGAATAATGAACCCTCTGTTTTCATAGATATAATGAATAGAGTTTTCAAGGAATATATTATGGGATTTTTAGTGGTATTTATTTATGATATCTTGGAATACTTCAAAAGTTATAAAGAATATGAAAATCACTTGTGCACTAATCTGAATACTCTTAGAAAAAATGAGTTATATGCTAATCTTAGAGAATGTGAATTTTGGATTTAATAAGTTTCCTTTATTGGACAAATTATCTCTATGTATAGAATATTTATTGATCCTATGAATACAGAGGCAATTCAAGAATGTCCTACTCCAACAAACATAACAGAGGTATGCAGTTTTATTAGTTTAGTAGGTTATTATCAGTGTTTCGTTCATAAATTCACCGGATTAGTCAACCCAATGACCAACATTACACGTAAAGGGGTTATGTTTGTAAGTAAAAATGAATGTGAGGACTGTTTCAAAGAATGGAAGAGGATATTATTCACTTATCAGATCCTAACTCTACCATTAGAGAATGATGGGTTTGTCATATATAGTGATGCATCAAAGAAATGACTTAGTTGTGTCATTATGAAGAATGATAGAATAATTTCCTATGCATCAAGGAAGTTAAAAATTCATGAAGAAACCTATCCTACTCATGATCTTGAGTTAGAAGTGGTAATCTTTCCTTTGAAGATATGAATACATTACCTCTATGGAGAAAAATGTGAGATGTATATAGATAATAAGAGTCTAAAATATATCTTCTCACTAAAAGTGCTCAACATGAGGAAAATGGGATGGATTGAACTACTAAAGGATTATTATTGTTCCACATAGTACCACCCCTGAATGGAAAAAAAGTTAGATAATGCCTCAGGTATAAAGGATCATGGAGTTCTCAAAAAAATGAGTATTGAAAAGGATCCTTTGTACATGGATCTAATGAGGATGGATATTGGAATTATTCAAGAAGGTGAAAAATCACTAATTTTTCAAATGGTTTCCCACCTGTCATTATTGGAAATAATTAATGTTTCATTGTCTGATGATTAGAATCTTCAAAAGAAAATTAATGCTACAAAATATGGGAAGTTGGATGAATTTATGTGGGAAGATGGAGTTCTGAAATTTGGGAAGTGGCTATGTGTTACCTCTTTAAACGAGATGAAAAGGGAGTTATTGGATGACTATAATAGCTCAAATTTCATTATACACCCTGGTAGAACTAAAATGTATAGGGATTTGATAGAAAATTTCTAGTGGGATAACCTGAAGATGGAAATCGTTGATTATGAATCAAGATGTTTAGTTTGTCAACAAGTGAAGGACGAACGACAACATCCTAGAGGAGTAATGCAACCTTTAACTATTACTAAATGAAAATTGTATGACATAACAATGGATTTTATCACTATATTACCCAAAACTCCAAGAAATAGTGATGAAATATGGGTAATTGTGGATCAAATTACAAAATCTGCACATTTCCACGCTTTAAATGAGGATTTTCCATGGAGCGCCTAGCAAGAATATATATCAATGAAGTTGTGAGACTTCATGGAGAAATTTTATAAATTGTTTCTAATCGTTATCCAAAATTTACATCGAAATTCTGGAAAAGTCTTTAGAGATCCTTTGATACTCCGCTTGGTTTGAGTACTACTTATCAGCCACAAACTAAGGGGAAATCAAAAAAAATGATATAAAATTTAGATTAAAGGTTGAGATCATTCTTTCTCGACTTTAAAGTTATGTGGGATTATTATTTACCCTTTACAGAGTTTAATTATAATAATAGTTTCCATTATAGTATTCAAATGTCACCATATGAGGCACTGTACAGAAAGAGATGTTGTACAACAACATGTTGGGATTAAGTTGGTGAAAGGAAACTAGTAGGCCCAAAGATTATGAAGGAAAAAAAATTAAGGAAGAGACTATTCAAGGCCATATCAAAGCATCCCAAACTAGACAAAAAATCTATGGTGATAATCAATGAAAGGATTTGGAATTTCAAGTGTGAGATCGTGTTTTCTTAAAAGTATTTTTATAGAAGGGTGTAATAAGATTTGGGAAGAAAGGGAAATTGATCCCTAGGTACATGGGTCCTTTTGAAATTATGGAGATAATTGGATATATTTATTATTATTTGGATATACCAACTAGCCTATCTAAAGTACACAATGTTTTCTATATCTCATTGCGGAGAAAGTACATGCCAGACCCAACACATGTCCTCAGTTTTAAAGGTATAAAATTGGAACCTGACCTATATTACTGTGAAGAGCCTATTTGGATTATGTAAACTAAAGAAAAAGTGTTGAGGAATCAGAAGACTCAACTGCTAATGATAATTTGGAAGAATAATTAAATCGAAGAGGAAACACGGGAGCCTGAGGATATTATTATGAAGAACTACCCAAATCTTTTTGTGAGGTAATATTCTGGTAATTTTGAGGATGAAATTTTTGAAAGGAGGGAATAATGTAACACCCCAAGATTTTTCAAATAAATTTAAAATTGAATTCATGAAACACTAAGTTTCTACAAAACACCACTTTGTTATAACCTAGTCAGTAAACATAATTTGTCAACCACTGTGATATGTATTTCAAAAAATTGAGATTCAGAGTTGCGTTCAGTAAGATATTTAGAGTTTGATAAGACAAACTTAATTTTTGGTGAATAGTAACATACCCTTATGATTAGTAATATTAATAGTAATATGAACCTTATGAGTAGTGAATAATATTTTTATTTTATTGTCTTAAGGTTATGATCTTGATTAATTTTTCAATGTGATAAAAAACGAATTATAGTTTTAAATTTTTTATTTTTCGAATAAATTATTATTTTATTTGAAAATTAAATTGATCATATTTTAAAAATTACTTTCAAAAAATGGAGTTCATTTTTGAATTCTACACATCGAAAAATGGTTAGGGTGATTTTTTTTGTTTTTTATGAAATACTTGAATTTTTGGTGAATAGTGAAATTCAATAATTTAAAAAAATATGTTAAATAAGTGAATTTATGCAACATGATTGAGTCATGGATGATGTAAATGGCCATTGGTTTGAAATCATATGAACTTATTACATTTATTTTTTACAAGAATCAATACTATTGGTTATCATTGAAATAATAATAAAATAATGAGTAAAATGATGGGAAAACCCTCCTCACCTCCACTATAAACCCCCCCACCTCACTCCCTTTTCTCTTCATTCCTATAAGTCTTGAATATACTAAATGTTTTACCCAAATATCCTTACCTAGTCACTCCCCAAGTGCTGGAGCTCTTGGTATTTCCAAAATACCCAAACCCCTTCCCTTAAAGAGGATATTTCAAGATGTAAAACATCATTCTTTTTCATTTAGTTTCATTTAAATTTATCATATTTTCTTAGTCTCTCATAACATTATCTATCCAACTGATCCATATAACTCTAGTATCATTTATATACTGGAATTATAACATGTTAATTTGATAACCATTATGAATCTTCTTACTCTCTCTCTCTCACTTATAAATGAAATCATCGTCTGTGAGGTTTCAATTTACAACCTTCATGGACGATGAAGTTTCATTCTTCAATTTATCCTTCATTACTATTAATGCAACCATTTTTATGGTTGAAAAAAACTATAAAATATGTATTATAACCTACTTATTATTCAGGAACCGGTATATGTACATCGTATTAATTTATATGACAAAACTAGTTCATAATAATCCAAATACCACCAAATAATCTAAGTGATTGTCATTAATATTTAATCCATTGATTCATCATCATACCATGTAAAAAAATTCTATATATAACCATTAAAAATTATGGATATTCAAAAATAATATACAATTTAAATTCTGGAGAATTACAGCCTTTCCACATGAACATCCATACTCATATACAAATATACCGATCATGAAAACCAATGAAACAAACACTCTGAAACAACGATATTCAATATTATAACTTATCAATAAGGACATAATGAACTTAAATAAAATTATGATAAAATAAATTAATACCTAATTGGTTCATAATTAATTTATTAACAAGTATAATTTCATATTCTAGGACTTTAAGATCCTGATCGGAACACATTCAGACTTAAGGTAAGGGTTTTCTACCCGAACCTCCATTTTCATTAAGGTTACTTTTTGTCACTCTTAACCCAAATTAAATACTTATTTATTCTTATTTATCATCATAAATTATGTTTTAATATTCTATATATGTTTAACAACCATAATCCTTATTCCTTTTATAGGTAGTTACATGTTTTAAAAAGATCTTTCAAAAATCCTTCCCGATAAAAAATCTCATTTCAGGGAAATTTATCAAATTCATATCTATTTTTAATGGAACTCTAGAATCTTTTTTGGTAATAATTATCTTAATAAAATCAGTAATTTTATTATGAAAATAATATCTCACTTAACTTCTATTTTTATACAAATTTTTTTTCAGAAGAACTCTTCTTTTCAAAGTAAAAGAGTATTTATCTCAATAATTACTCGATGATTTTATAAGAGTATATTCATATATTTCAACACTCTTGTTGATTATTATGTATTATTGGGATTAATATTTTATAATATCATAAACAATATTTAATTTAATGGTTTATGATTAGTTTTACTGTGGATGTTTTATCTTGAAACCATTCACCAATTTACTCTGAATGGTTAGTGTTTATGCTTAATGTTCATGGAAATTTGTTTACATTTCATATATTAGTTTAAATATGAATTTATATGTTTTTTATGTTTATATTAATTCAAATGAGGAATTTATTGGACTTATTAAGGGTTGGGTGGGTCCCACTATAGCCCCTAGGAGCATCTGTAGGTCTCATGAGACCAACTATGGTCTCAGCACAAGGCCTTGGCAAAATGATTATTTATGGTCTTGGCACAAGGCCTTGACAGTATGGTTATGATGTCCCACATTTTTCATTACTTCATTATGAAAATAGTATTGATGGTTATTCGACCAGTATAATATCCATGGTTATGTTTTACTATAGAATTATTTATTCATCTCTTATTCGTACCATAATGTGTTATAGTTTATCTGTTAAAGGCATATGTTTTTAGTTATTCAACATGGATAATTTTTATGTTTATGATATATTATACAATATTTTTTACCCTTATTGGGCATTTAATCTTATCCCTTTCTTCGATTTCACTTTCTCAGGACATGAATATTTTTATTATGAATGACATGTTGAAATAACCTAGGAGTTGTGGATGTTGTCGAATAAATTTCTATATTGTTTTTTGTTTCAAGTTGTAATGATGAACTTTTGTATGATTTTTTTCCAATTCTAATAAACTAATCGGTCCTTTGGGATGAATATTCCTTGTTTATATTCCAATGTAATTAAATAAGGCACTAGCTCGGGCAACCAGAGTCAGGTCCTCACAAAAAAGCAACAAAGGAAGTCACCCTGACCCACTATGAAATTCATTCAAGATCCAAAAACACCTCTTGAGACATGAAATAAGTCTAAAAAAAATCCTCAATATGTTCTATAAATCTCCATACCAATTTTAGGGTTTGAAATATAGGTGAAATTAAACTTTTAATTTAGTATATAGTTCTTTATGAGAACCATGACTTAGAATAGTATTATAATATTTTTATAATCGTAAAGGGAATTATTTGGACTTAGAGTAAAATTCAAAAGGTTCATTCGAGTAGTGAGATATAACCAAAGGAAGTCCCAGTGGAAGGGGATTAAACTTTTAGTAACTAGCTAGCTGTTGGTAGGCCATTGGCTCTACTATCTTGCAGGGTTCGCTAACTAGTCAGTAAGGATTGTTTGATTTTTTAAGTGGGGAAAAGTATATTTTTATCTTTTAAGTGGATTTGATATTTTAAGGGGAGGGGGTCCTAGGAGAGCCCATTATTGGTTATTTCTCCCCTCCCTTTATCACCATGACACCCCTTGAAGGGGGGTGGTTTTTAAGGACGATTAATGGTGATTTCAGGTGAATTACTCCTATCATATTATTGTTTTGGTTTATTGTCACTATCCTTATACTTTTATCAATTTTGGTCTTGGTTTTGGTGTTATTTCCACAATTGCATGTTGGAATTGACCGAGGGTGATTGGTATTTTTCCTTTTTTTCATGGATTATGTCCAAAGATGGAAACTACATGCTGTTGGGAGTAGTTTTGGTGAAGGTATTCCACAAGATGTTTTTTCTTGGGTTTTTTAAAAGTTGGTTTTAGTCATCCTTTGAATCAAGCATAAAATTTAGGGTTTTTCTGCAGTATAGTTTTAGGGGAGTTATGTATACCCTACAGGTGTAGTTGATTTAGGTTTCAGCATGATGGTGGTGCTCAATAGAATTTTTTTCATTTATTCCATTTTAGTTTAACTTAACAAATTCATTATAATGTTAAAAATTAATTATTTATGATTCAAGATGTGAGGTAGGGGCTTGAGTGGACGTATGGGCTTTGAGGAAGCTTGGATTAACTAGGTCGAGGTGTTGGAGATGTTGACTCGGGTGGTAACTTCTTGAATGAGGTAGTTTGTCTAGATCTATGCTCTATTGTATTGCACATCTTGATATATGAATGTGCTATGCATGGTATCAACACTTATGGACATTAATACCATTATTATTAGCTACATTTTTTAATTTTAATTAAATGGTTTAATTTATGTGGTTTATGATATTCATTAATGATAATTTTAAGGTATATGGATCAATACACATTCACATAGATAGGAACATCCAATGATACTCAAAATGTGGATTTCTTACTGGTGGGTCTCGTTCTCATAATCTCTTCTAGAAATTTCTAAGGGTTCATGCCATGAGATAATGTCACAAAGTCCTATGATTATTCTCCCTTGATAGGACAATATTAGCTAGTTATCCACCTAAAATTCTCCTATTTGACCCCCTTGAGGGGGGGGGGGGTATTTTGGTGATTCCTAATGGTGATTTTAGTTGAGTTCCTATGCTTTTATCATTTTGTTTATTATTATTCTCACTATAGTCTTTTTTGGATCTATTTTGGGCTTTGTTTTGGTGTCGATTCCTATAGATCCTAGTGGAATTGAATAAGGGAGAAGGGTATTTTTCTTGATTCATGTGGAGGATTTTCTGAGATGCTATCTTCAAACTATTGGGAGTGGTTTTAGTAAGGGTATGCCACCCAATGTTTTTTCCTAGGGTTTTGGAAAAGTTTTCATTAATCAACCATTTAATCAAGCATAATATTTGATGATTTTATGAAATATAGATCCATGGTAGTACTTTGAACCCTCTATTTGCGGTTGACTGATGTTTGAAAATGGAAATAGCGCTTGACTAGTTGTTGGTATTTATGCCACATCAGAACTAGAGTATTTTGGTTTTGCAACTTGATTTTTGCGATGGAATTTGGACACTAAAATTCATTAGTGATGATATTCCGTTGAAACAAACCCATCATAGAAAATGCGATAAAAAATATACTTATTTTTTATGGACCTTAATGAAAAATTTATTTTTGATGAGTCCTGATTACCATCTCTAGTAATCCATTGGAAATATTTAAAAAATTAATTGTGATGGTCCATCACAAAAAATGTTATTTACGATAGAGTGTGTAGTCCATCAGAAATAAGTTTGAGAAAATATTTTAAAAAGTAATTATGAAGGATTAATAAATCCATAAAAATTACTTAAATAAAAAATAAAAATAAAAATAAAAATAAAAATAAAAATTAAATAAAATGAAAATAAAAAATTAGATAAAATAGAATAAAAATTAAATATAATAAATATATAAATATAATTATTACAAAATTTCACACATAATATGTTTATGAGACAAAAATACATAACTGTCATAACAATAACTAAGAATCAACTTGTATTAGCTGGAGGAGGATCACTTGAAGGGTCATGAGGAGGAAACTCCATACCAACACCAAGTGTATGTTTTCACATATAATCCAACATCTTCTCATCTCTCTAATATTGCAGCTCACACTCCTCGTCCCTCTCTTTGCATATGCTATGTCATCTAATCTTGAGCTCTGAGACTCTCTTCATACTGTGAAATAGCTAATAATGATACCTCTTCATGTGATACCTTCAAGATGACTGATGAAATCATACATTTAACATAATAAATAGTAATTGTTAGTCATGAACCAATAATGGTAACCATTCTTGACACCATGCATAGTCACCTATATCCAAGCCCCCTCATCAAAACCTAAATCACAAGTGAAATCTCTTTATCTCTTGGATTGAATATCTCATGAATGAGAAGCCTCAATCTTATACCTTTCCATCAAATATAAGTATAAATTTGAAGAAAAATAAAATTAATATCAGTATAATTTTTAAAAAAAATACTTACCAAAATCTAGAACTATCTCTCACCAAAAAGCTATCATGTACAAGGATCAATGTACATATTCTTGTAAACTCCAAACTACAGAATAGAAGATTCATTAGTGACTTTTATAATGTAACAAAATTTTTAGATTGAAATTATATATGTAATAATAAATAACATTACTTACCATATGTCATTGTCGTATACCAAACATACGACTCCCAACCTTATGTGTGACCTCTTTACTCCCCTGGTTCTAATTCTTAGATGATGAAATCCTCCTAAAATTAACTCATATATAGTATGAGAACAATCCTTACAATAACCGAGCTGAGATATAGTTAGGTTTATGGGAGAATCAAGACTCATCAAAAACTACAATTGACGCTCTCTCTATGGATAAATTTCTTATTTTTGTGTAAAAACTGATGTAAAAGTTTAGGTATACAAATATCCCATGTCTCCCAGATAAGATATATCTTTCTATCATCAATCATAGGACCATAAATTATGCAATACAATTAAAAAAGTTACTAATTAAATAAATTCAAAATAAAATATATTATTTCTCAATGTGTAATCTAATGGTTGAACATATGATTCTAAACACTAATGGGAACTTGATCCCATAATACCCATGGAATAAAAAAAATAATTTTATAGAATATCACCATCCTGACAAATAACTAAATGAAAAAAATGTGAAAGTAAAAAATAAATAATTAGAATATTATTAACAAAAATTAATAAAAAAACTTAATATAAAAAAATACCTTATAAAATTGAACATACCTCCATAAACAAGGACCAAAATCACGAGATGGATGTATCTCTAGAATAGGGTTCAGAATCATAAATCTAGCAAGGATTCTCCCCCTCATAATGGAAAGTGATATAATAGCATTATGTGGATCAGATGAATTAGGATAATTATTGGGAATTTCAACATTAGTGAGAGAATGAAATAGTTTTCCAGGAGTATATCCAAGTATCTAAAATGAATAATCCTACCTTTAAATAATTATTTATAAATATATCAAATATAAAAACTAATTATTACTAGAATATAATAATAACCTATAAATGAATACCTAAATATAATAATCTAACCTAAAAATATTTGATAATATTGACATAAAATATAAAAATAATAATAAATACCCTGGATAATATAATATTATTACCTATCAATAACTGTTAATACAAATATTAAATATAAAAAACTAATAGTTACTATCATGAGCGAATGAAAAAATAGATAATTAGGTCTAACCATATAAAATAGAAATTATTACTTGTATATAATTGTTAATACAAATATCAAAAATAAAAACTAATAAATAACTGAATATAATACACCTTTATTCATATTCTTCCTCATATTCATCGATGACAATGTATTTATCTTCATCTTCAACATCATAAAATTCCATACAAATTTTTGTATATTCACCCCTTATTACTTCATCAACACTATCAATATCATCAACCCTTAACTAGGGTGTTTCATCATTGATGTTTATATCTCTTAATTTAATAGTTATATTAGGGGATCTTTCTTGAAAAATTACAATATGGTACACGTCCATAAAACCATTTTCATTTTAAATAAAATGAGTATCATAAGAATTTATTTTTATTATACTCCAACAATCATTTAAATATATTGAAACAACACAATAAATTTCTTAATATACTTGATTTTCATGATGTTCCAACATAAATGGTTCATTTGAGGCAAGAAAATTGTTATAATTAATGTTAATGACTCCATGTCATGGATGAAATCACAACCCTTGATCAATATCAAACCAATAACATTTAAAAATTGTTAAATAATTTGGTCCCCAATAACATAACTAAATTATTTTTCCATCATACAATAAAAGTCAACTTCACTTTCAGTATGATGATATACTTTTAACAAACACTACCATTCATTTATTTCTTTGATTCACCATAAATGCATGTATGGAATTAAAATCTATTAACCACGTACCCATTATCAGATTTCACCAATTTCAATGGAGGGTTTTTAAGCACACATAATCGACTATCAATTTTACTTTCATGTTGTATTTCATGACAACAATTAAAATTTTTAATAATAAATATCATTAAAAAATTGATTTAATTTTCCATCATAAACAACATAAATTAAAAACATTTGAAACCTATATGAAAAATTCTATTGATAATTTTATTTAAAGAATTAGGGGTAATTTGTATGAAATATTTTTTGATATGGTCATTATATAGTCTATAAAACAAATAATTTAAATAAATTTATCTATTATATTTTTAAAAAATAAAAGTTAGTACTTATATCACAAATCATACCATTTATTTAGAATTCAGTAGAACATATGTATGGTCTCTATATAGTTCATCATCAGAAAGACATTGTTCATGATAAACCCCAAAATGAAGTCTAGGATGAATAAAAAATAACAATTGATGGTATATGAAATTATTAAATTTTTCTTTATTGTGACCATGTGATTATGTTTTGAAGGATATTCAGATTGAATATAATAAGAGCAACAATTTGAGATTTCATCAAGTAAGCATGCTTATGTAATAAAACCTTCAATAGATGATTTGTTACATAATTTGTACTTTAACTTTTGCATACATATCTCAAATGGTTACTTCCATTGGAATTTTATTAGACCTCCACATTTATCTTCATACAAAAAATGAAATATTAAATGTTTCATTAAGTAAAAGAAGGGTGATGGGAATATTTTCTATATTTTACATAAAATTAAAACAACATCTTTTTCTATCATACTCAATGAATCATAATTTGATGCTTCCACAAAATATCTTTTAAGAAACATGATATTTCAATCAACACATCCCATATTAAAGAATTCAATATCCTTATAAGACCAACATGCATTAGTCTTTCCCTTATGACATGGAAGTCACAACTTTTTATCCCGATAATATATCTATTTATGATGCAACATGAAAAATTGGAAGCATAACCATATGTCACACTCAAATATCTAAACTATTGAAAGAATAATAAATTAATTTCCTTATAAAGTGTGTCAGTTTATTTTGGATTCATTAAATTTTATGATATTTTGTCTTAAAATAATTCATGTTCAGTACAACTAAAAATTTGGGGAAGATCTAACTGTGACTTCACATTATCTTTGGTCTTACCAGCTGTGTCCAACTTGTTGTAAAATATTTTACCGAAACTTTTTTCTCAATTTCATTTCATATGACATGTAAAAATCCAAAAAATCAGACCAATATGGTGGGTCCCAAAAAATACTCTACTTTTTCTAATTATGATCTCTCCTAAATACATATATATATTTTTCATTTATAGTTTGTACAATAGTAACATGAGGTAATGAAGAGATGATATATTTTTCCTGAATACTTGAGAGCACGGATGGAGGCTCGTCACTCTCAATTATTCATTTTTTAAAATTATTTATATTTCTTCACAATGGGTGATCCCTAGGAAGAAATATCATCTGATAGTCAAAATGACTAGTCTTTCTTCCATCGATAAGAATAAACACTTTGTTCTCAGCCATGAAATACATACAGGATTTTAAACCATGTTTACTCTATCTAGATAACATATCTTATGTTGGAAACTAACTAATTGTCTACGTTGAAGAAAAATCTAGTGTAAAATTATGATCTATAACTATATCATATATAGTTATACCATTGTTCCATAATGAAATTAACTCATCAATTAGTGCCTTCAAATAAACATTTATATCAATCTTCTAATTTATAGAATTAATTGAACCATATATATATATATATATATATAATTTTCCTTAATCAGAATCCAAGGATGTGAGTTGTACAAATTTATTAAAATAGATCAATGAGAATATTGATTGTTTTAAGCACATAATGGAAAAACCATCGATAGAATTACTGAACCCTATTTATGAGGCTCTGAAGAAAAATAAGGATGTATTTGATAAAATTATTTCTATAATTCACCATGACATGGATGATTTAATATTTTACTAATGAAAATATTTGATTTATTCCATGTCATCAATACAGAACTATTGTAAGATATAAATAGACATTGTAATGGAGGTGTAATTGGAAAATACCTCATCTCTTTCATAGAAAATCTACACATTAATTGTTCTTCCCCTTTATACCTCAATTATACACATGCTGTAAAATTTACTAATGATTGAAAGTCACTATAATATAAGATGAAATAATTTGAAAATGAATGGATTTTATGATAACTAAGAACCAAATTATGGTCCAACCACTTACTTTTATAGAAATTTTCAGGTAATGTATTTCTGTAAAAAAACAATGATTTAACCAAAGAAGATATTTGATAAAAAAACTACTTTAAATTTCAAAATCTGATTTAATAGCCATAAATTTTGTAATAATTTCATTCTTTCTTATCTGGTATCCCGAATATAATCCTTGCTCAACAGACTTCCTCAAATTGTAAAATTAAGATGGTTCTGATTCAGTATTTGGAATATCATTCTGATTTTTGTTTTTTTTTGAATGGACATGGTAATAGGATTATCTACTAAATTATGAAATGATAGGTATCAAACCAAAAAACATGTATTTTCTACTAATTTCGTTCACCATGTGGTATTAAAAATATAATCTTTTTGAAAATTAAAACAAGGTAGATAAAGTACAACATTTTCAAACATTTAAAATCTCCTATGATCACATTTATTAGACAGGCATTTAAATTTTCATTAGAAAAAATTCTGAATTTAAAAATTAAAATGATATAAATTTTTTAATACCCTCAATATAGAAAGAATTTATACCAGATTCGTGGGAATTTTTACGATGATTTATGCAACCATGATAGTGTAATTTGAAATGATGTCTACTTCTTGAGTCTATAGTTATCTAAAATAAAAAGATAAATAAGAAACATTATTTCTCATTATGAAGAATTAAAAATTATTATTATATTTTAATTATGTCTAAATATAAAAAATTATCACAAATTTTTACAAATTTTTTTTAACACATATTAAAAATATTTATTAATTTTTACTGATTGATACGATTTTCTATTAAGTAATAATAATTATTTATTGTTTATAACTGAATTGTTAACGGATATTACTAATTTTTAATAATTATTAGTATTTCATATATTTTAATACAATTTACTACAATTTATAATAATTTACTAATATTTATAGATTATTAATAATATTTACTAATTAATAATAACATTTAATATGTATTAATAATATTGAGAAATTATTTATTAATTATTTAAATTTATTTATTGATTATTACTAATTATTTTAATTAATACTACATTTTTACAAATTATTGTAATTTTTTAATAATTAATAGTATTTTTTATATTTTTTTACAAAGTATTAATAAATTTTTACTAATTATTAATAAGTATTTTTTTAATAAATTTTACTTATTTCTAGAAGTTATATTTTTTTCATTAAAATAATTTTTATAACTTATTTTTGTAAAAAATATTTTTCTTATAAAGAAAATTATGTACAAAGGTTTTCTTTAAATTTATTTTCTCACCATTTTTATAAAACACCCATTTCTATTTATTTCATTTCTTATATACATATATATATATATATTTCACAATTTCTTAATCAAATATATATACATCAAATATATTTTTAAGCATTTTTAAAAAAATATATAAATATCAAATCTATACATACATACATACATACATACATACATACATACATACATACATACATACATACATACATACATACATACATACATACATACATACATACATACATACATACATACATACATACATACATACATACATACATACATACATACATATATACATATAATGTTTTGTTCAGAATGTTTCTCCAAAACATGTATAATGTTTTTAATAAAAAATATACATTTCAAATATGTAAAAAAATTCCTTATAAATATAATTTTTTTCTTAGAATGTTTTATTCAAATGTTTTATTTAAACAATTTACATACTTTTTTAATAGATATACATATCAAATCTATTAATATATAACTCTTTTATGAATTTTTTTTCTTTCTTAAAATTATTTTTTACAAAAGTTTTCTTTAAATTTATTTTCTCATCATTTTTATAAAACACTCATTTCTTATTTATTTCATAAATTATATATATATATTTATATTACTCGATTTCTAATCAAATATATATACATCAAATATATTTTTACATGTTTTTTAACAAATATACATGTAAAATTTATAGATACATACATACATATAAACACACACACACACACACACATATAATGTTTTTTTCAAAGGATTTATTTAAAAAATGTAAAACGTTTTTATAAAAAATATACATATAAAATATCTATAAAAAATTATTATAAATATTGAAAAATGTTTTTCTTATTGTTTTTTGTTCAAACATTGTATTTAAAAAATGTATAATTATTTTAAAAAGTATATATATTTAATACCTAAATAAATAATTTTTTCTATTAAAAATGTTTTTCTTATAAAAAATGTTTTTTCAAATGTTTTCTTTAAATTTATTTTCTCATCATTTTTATAAAACACTCACTTCCTATTTATTTCATACGTTATATATATATTGTATGATTTTGTAATCAAATATATATACATCAAATAAATTTTTACATGTTTTTTACTTCTTGAGATCTTAAATTAAATTCTATTGAGAGTATTTAGAATTTATTAAATACTCCACTATGATTCCTAGTACTTTAAAATTATATGGAATCATCATTCCATAAATTATATTTCAAAATTTATATTTCATGAAATACCAATAATTGACCAATTAAATAGATTTATATTAACATTGTAAACATTTATGTAAATATCAAAAACCCCTGTAAATAATTTCTAAAATAATCATATTTTCAATAATAACATAAAATAATAAATTCCAAATTATTTTTATACAACTAAAAATATAACATCCACCTTATGGTACCACCATTAATATCTACCAAATATATAATATTAATTCAAAACATAATATTTTAATCATCAAACTTCAACCCACTTTAATCAATCAAGAATCAAATCCAACATGTTTCCATTTAAAATGATTTCCACATTTGGAACATATATATTTATATATACACACAAATGATACTAAAAATTATATATATCAATATATAGGTCTAAAAAATAACTCAATGTTTAGGTATTTATATACATTAGTTTAAAATGTTGCAATATATATATATATATATATATTACTTGTAATATTTCTTAATCATATATATATGATGAGATATATATACATGTATATATATATATATGATTATATATTTGTATATATGATTATATATATATGTGTATATGATTATATATATATAGACATGATGTGTGTGATATGTATGGCACATGCACATCAAAAGTCAGTATAATAGTCATATAACTCAAAATAAACAAATATTAACACCCAAAAAGAAAATTATCTTAAATCTAAAGTTTCAATATTGGAAAAAATTCCTCAAATCAATTGGCATCAACATATATGGATTCAAAAGACATTTTATTTAATGGGGGCCACCTAAATATGGAAGAAAAGAATTCCAGTAACCGCAAATACCAAATAAACAATAAAAATAGGGTATTTTTTTGACTTTGGGTTTGACTATAACCAATTTTTGTAGGATTGAATGGGAAATCACAAAAATAATAAAGGATGAGAGAATATGAGTTCATAACTGGGTTATTTAAACCTAAATCAATAATAAATTTAGGGAAATAAATGATTTTAGGGTGTTTTTTTCGATGGTTCATAATGGAAGCAGCTTCGTGGTGGAAGAGAAGGAAATAATTAGGGGAGGAGTGTTGGAGTTGGTTTCTTAGGACAAAATATTTTTAATTTGATTACATATATATTCAATGTAATTAAAAATAATAAAAGTTATTATTACATATTTTTCATTGTTCTATATAAATCTGATGTAATAATTTCTTAGCGTATACATGGCATTGATAAGGTAATAACAATTCCCTGTAATGATGAGGACCATGACGTTCTAGGAAGATATTCCTAAATAATGTTTTGTAACTGGATAACATATTATAAAGGGACACATAGTATATAAACTATTAGGTGTGATTACCCTTAAACAGATGATCCATCTTTTTATAAAATTTCGACTTAGAAATCACCAAGATAGAAGCTTATGAGAATATATTTTCCAGTATGAATTCCACATGTTTTGGTGCCATCCTATATTCCTATTTATGGGCATATGTAATGGTCATTAGACTTTAATATTATCATTAATGAATGTCATGAATCACACACTTATATTTTATGATGAAAAATATCATACCATATGTTGGTGGGAAGTAAATAACATTTTGTTAGTCACGAATCACATGTTATTAATTGATAAAATTGGGAAGGATTTTTCCTTTCATATTTATGGAAGGTGATATCACAACCGATTGATTAGAATAGAACCAGAACCCTAAATTCTATGGACATGGTATAATGATGAGTTCATTTTTGGTATTCAAAGAATGACGTATCAAGAATGTAGTTTGGGGACACATATTTGCAACCTACTTGATGAGATATTGTGATAAAGCGATTATATTACATAGTGAGTGTTCATATTTTGTTTTCATCATTACATAATTATGTTATTTATCTTGGGTTCCTTTAACCATTGTTAGATAGTAATGTTGGACTATAGGAATTCCCACCTAATTCCAATGAGAAATAATCCTAGAGGTTCATACACTAAGTGTTTTTGTTGATCTCAATTAAATTATATTTGAATTTAATTAATATAATAAATATTACTCTCGAGACTAAGGAATAATTTTATTTATGTTGTAAAGATCAAAAATAATTATTGATGAATGAAATATTTAATATTTATTTGGATGTTCAATAAAGGAAAAAGGGGTTTTAATGGACCCATACCATGTCCAATGAAAAATATTAATTAACAAGATGGTTAAATAATATTTATTATTGTTCAAGTTTGCGCACACCATAAAATAATAATAATAATAATAATATCATTATTATTATGAGACCTGTGGTTTATTAAATTTTATAATATTATTTAAGGAATGACATGAAATAAAAAATTATTTTAACCTAAATAATAGATCTATAAATAGATGGTTATTTATATTTTTTAGTGTTTGAAAAAACAGATAATAATTGTGTATAGTTAAATTCTCTATCAAATAATTCTCTCTCCTTCCCTAGATCAAGAAACACAAAGGAGATTATTTTAAGACTAAAGAATGGGTGATAAACATGAAAAAAAGACAATCTATTTTCTTCTTTAGTACCCTGAAATTAATTGGTGTTGATCAGAGATCAATTGATCATGTGTGGATCACTATTATAGGGATTATACCATTGGATAATCACATCGTAATGAAGTCCATCCAGAATGGTTTTTTTAGAAGATCAACATCGTTAACAAGAAAGGATCATACGATGAGGTATTTATTTTCTTCAGATCTAAATAAATTATTCATAAAATTAACGTAAAACATAGTCACTCAGGGTTTCAGGAAACTAAATATTTAAATAAGTTTTAATATATATCCCACCACTGCATGATTAAACTACACTCAAAACCTACAAGTTTTGTCAAAGGGTCATGTTTTAAATTCATAATTATTGATTTTATTTTTGATCAATATGTAATCATGGTTGAAAGATTTTATTTCATATTATTAATTATGTAATCTAATTTTAGTTACAATGTTATCTAAATATTAATCATATCCATTTAGTGTTTCATTTTCTTTATACTAATAACCTTCAATGAATTACCAAAGATTTCATTGGAATGTTCCAAAAAAAATTTCTGATAAAACTAGGTTATATACTGTCTTGTCGGAGTACACAACATGTACCCATGTGTACTACACCTAGACGTGTTGAGGGGTACATGACAAACCAAGAAGTTAATTACATGAGTTTCATTTATTGAACATTGTGCATAGACTGGGTCAACCTAGAACATGGGATGTTGGATTACATGGTGTGTAGCTGGCATACATACCATGTAGTTTTCATGGGTTATCAATATAAATCACCCAATCTGTGTGGTCAATATATATTGAAAAACTATTTCAGACTGAAATCCTTGAGAATATTTTATGTAATTGACATTTATGTAGTGTAGACACTTTTTAATTCATCATTAACCATGTAAAAAATACATGATAATCCATTTTGTGAGAACAAAAAACACACGACATTAGAGATACACAACATGTAGCTGGCTTGTTCACACTATGGGATCCTACTGAGATACACAAAAAATACCCAAGAGAGTATCTCAAGAACACAAAAATAAGATACACGGTGTGTAGATGGAATGTAAAGAACATGTAGTCTAGTCGAGTAAACATTCCAAATCACCAAATGTGTAATCTGAATACATGACAACCGAGGTACACAACATTTAACTAGATAGTATACATCACATAGTAACCCAATTAATAGAAGAATTAAAAATTAAATTAAATTATAAATTTAAACAATAAGTAATTATTTATTTGATAGTCCCTTTAAATGTTTGAAAATTTAATAATATTTTTAATGAATTTTAAATGATCAATTAATTTATTGTTATAAATGTGAAACTATTAGTTCTACTTTTTTATTTTCCATTAATTCATTTATTATGGTTGTCTCTAAGAGGATTCATATGGTCATTAAGAAGAAATAGAATTAATTAAAAAAATAATTAATTAATGAAAGTGTGTTTATCTTAATAATAAATAACAACTAAGAAATGAATGTTATACAATTAATTTTACATAGATGTTGCATACATGTTTTTTATGAGATTTTCCAAGACCTATGTATGTTTTGAATCTCTTAATTTAATTTATTTGATTATTTATAAAATTATTTAATATTAAATTAAATATGATGATCTATGATGTCACAAACCGTCCCAAAGGGGCCCGTGCCGCAACTCCCCATGCCCACCTCCAATAGGCCAGGGGATGGAGACTAGTGCTAAGTAGGCATATCACTAACATAATAGGCCTTAGCCTAAAGTATTTGCAAAAACACCCACATCTCCAAGTATATACAATTCTAATATGTAAAAAAATGAAAAACTATACATTAATACATCTAAATACCACAACTGGAGTATGACAACACATAATGGAATAAAAATAGGGATGAATTCAAGACCACCAAATAGAGTATGAAAACAAGTCCAACCTAAAAGTAAATATGGATAATACTATCAAGATAGGTGTAGGAACACACCTCGATCTGTTCTGCTCAATATAAACTGCCTGGTCCTTGTTCCTCTAAGACTCCTTCAAAATGTCGATCGTCTGCACAAGACATGACACATGTAGGAAAAACCCATTCACAGGTGAGGATAATAATACATAGCAGGAAACCCCAAAACCATAAAGAATATAGAAACAGGAATAAAATTTATCATTACACAGTTATATGTCTACAACACATATAACAATAATATCAAGATATACTCAACAAAGACACATAATCTCAAGGTAATGTCACAACCATACTTACAACCTAGGACTACTTCTTGAGGGTTCCTTATAGAACTCATCCTATAGAACACACTCCATGAGTTAGATACCACTGATGACGTCCATCTGAGAGGTCATGCCCATCGGTTCTCATCATATGAAGGATACATTGGATGTTTGAAGAGATACAATACACAAATAAAGATCACACCCAAGGCCATGGGGTATACCCACAAATAAATCTATAATTACTTACTAAGTATAAGATTGATGCCCACATAGTGTCACTCATGACGATATCAAGAACTCCACCTAGGGAAAGAAGATGGTAAAAGACCTCATTTCGAGCCTCACATAAGGATTCCAATAACTATATCCAAGAATTCCAACTAAACGCATCACTGTCCAATTTGTAGTAAATGATTCCATACTAACCCACATGCGAAGGATATAAGGCCCCAATCTTAAAAATTACATAATATTGATTTATGTCAAGAATTCATATTGAAGATCTTTTTAGGTTTTGAGTTTTAGAGAATTATTCCATAACTTTTACATTACATCTCAAATATTACAAATTAGACACTTCTACTATGTCCAATTTTTTCACAACAATAAAACTCATTAAAAAAACATGAATTATCTTTTTAATATAAAAATTCTTGAATTATTACTTTCTCTTACCTTTCCTTATATCCCGTGATTTTTTTTCAAAAATGTGGGATGAGCATAAAAAGATCTGTAAGGGATATAAAATAAGTAAAAAAACATTAGTACACGAATACATACAAATCCATTAAATAATAAGTTTCACTCATAAAACATAAGATCTTTAACATACATCATGAAATCACAAGATTTCATGAATAAATCAAATAAATCATAAATAATAAAGGTAACTTATGGAACCCATAACATACATACATTGTAGATTTCATAGCTACATAGGGAGTAACCTTCATGATTACATTTAGAATACTCATCAAAGTATATTCCCTAAATCTCTTAGGAGAAAATTTATCATTTACCTCCGTCACCGTACCCAATGCATTTGATATTTATCTCGGGCTCACCTGTCCTCAGTTTATCAAAAAACCATTCATATAGATAAATGATGCCGAAGAACCATACCATAACCATAACACATAAAACAATCATAAAGGAAAAGATAACATTGCAATCACAATATATCATTTAAATATATTGACATAATCAATGCTTTATCAAAACCATTTTCAATACAAAAATATATAAAAAGGGTATATGTTTTTTTTTCTTTTAAAAACATTACAGTTTGTTAGGGACACCAAATATCAAATAATGGTCGTGGTGGATGAAATTTCATTGTCGCTACATATGTTAAAAAGAAACATTCCTTTTTTTAATTTAGTAAAACACTTCATAGAAAAAGATTTCTTTTGAAAACCATTGAATTTAATTAAAAAAAGGTATAGTTATATAATGTATAAAATAAGGTGGTTTATAACATCAAAATATGCCTCAATAAAAGGAGATTGAGACAAATTCCCTTACCACATGAGAAACACTTGAATACAAATAATTATGTAAAAACATTAAATAAAACGTTAAATATCTTGAGAATATACTAATTCATGATATAATGTGTCAAACTGGTTTTATAAACACCATATAATATAATAAAGGTGCATCCATCCAAATTTTCTTTTTTATTTTCCAACACTTTTAAGGGTGAAGTGAGAACCCTCATAGATTCAACAGATCAAACATCAAAAGAGACTACTGACTTGTTAATCACTATATTGAGGTGATTGGAATCATATTCCCTAGACATTTTCCAAATAAAGGAATTTACCTGGTTTCCTGAATCATCATCTAGTAGTGCTTCATAACAAGTTTCTAGGTACTCCCTGGCTTGCATGTACTCTTCTTTACTAATTTTCCCCATGTTGAAGCCTATAACCAATATATGGTCTTTCTTGTCAATCCACTCCCCTTTCTCTCTAGTACCTTCCACTCAGAGAAATCTACTCATCATTTGATCAATGTCTTCCCTTGTCTCCTAAATCACAAGGGAATCCTCCCCCATTTCCTCACCTGAGTGAATGAGTAAATCTATCCTTTTATCTGAATCTACGTCCTCTAGGCTTTGCCATCTAATAGGAGGCCCTTCCATAAGCTGATGACTAGAGGGAAGATCATTTTTAATCACCAGCATCACCTCCTTAGATTGCATTCACAATTCTTCTTACGGATCAACTAACCTTGATGCATCTTTATCTTTCTCTTGAGATATGGAGACTCTAACACGATGAACCTCCTCATCTTCCATTGGATGGATCTCAAGAGCCCTGGGTTTACCATCTTTTTTGGCAGACCGAGTCTCCATTGACTTAGGAAGATAGGAGTAGTCTTTTCACCCTTTAGTTTTCTCTTTCCTAGAAAAAATAAAACTCCTAGGATCCCTATTTTCATAATTCCCTTTCTTCCTTCTTTGACTGTGAAGCCCTATAGTACCCCCTCCAAAACCCTTATCATCTAAGGGATCTCCATCTAACTTATATTTAGAGGAAAAAATGGAGTTGTCATCCATATATCCCTCATTACTCAAACTGTAAAATCTATTGTCTATGTTGAGATAGGACAAAGTCCTCCTAGAATTGGAGCCATATCTGATGTCCTACTTCCTACTTACACCTTGTGGAGGCTGCTCCCAACCTTGGCTATTCAAATGGGTCTCTGATTCAGAGCTAGTGTAGCCTTCATGCATAGCCATTACATAGGTACATGGGTTTGGGATCAAACATACCTTAGAATTTAGACCATAATCTCCTTGGGGATCCACCGAGGAAAGAGATTTAGAATTGTGCATCTCCACATTCTCTACAACCATCACCCTATCATGTTCACCCCTGCTGTTGAATTGTCCCCAGGAGGACTTGCCAAGTCTCTCTGCAACCTATTAAATACTCCTTCTACACTAGATTAAGGATAATTAAATGACATAATTATATATGAAAAATTTAAATACACCCAATATAAGTGTATATATAGTTTAAAACAATAATAGGTCTTTCAGACATATTCTTGGAAAAACAAAACCAATGACATGGATATTTAACTCAATAAATGGAGATTAAGTTAATATTCCCCATACAATGTTCATTTAAATGATGTAAGAATTTATCAAATTTGTTGATTATTTGTAGAAACAGTATATCCACACAAATGGAAGTGGAAATTACAACATAAATAAATAAAAAATAATTCCACACTAAATATTGGTATAATATAATCAACGAAGTATGCATAAAACCCAATGAATGGAAATTGAGTTTTGAAATTACCTTACAAAAATCATTTATTAATAAAATAGATTGATTATATGTATTAGATATAAATAAAAACAAATAAATTATAAATAAATGATAGGATATGAAAATTTATTTCTCAAACAATCATATCATGACATAATTAAGAAGTAGAAGATTAACCCAAAGAAATGGAAATTGAGTTAAGAAGTTCCCTTACCTTGAGTGTGACATGTCTTGTTCAGTCTTTATCTCCCTGAATAATAAAATTAATTTAATTTTTACTTAATTAAGAAAAAATTTAAAGTTTATCATTCCTTTTATGCCACTTATTACCTTTTTACAACAATCGTATAATTATTCATTTTCATATCGGTCATTTTGTTGATATTCGGTACTTGAGTCAAAAATGAACTTATTATAATAAAAATTGTCCATGTGGCCAAAATTAAATTATATAAAGAATATTATTAGTTATTTAAATATAATATATATCCATTATATACTTTTATTTATAATAGTACATAAAATTTTGAGATAATAAATTAAATGCCTCGTTCATGGAGACGGTAGGCCGTACGTACGCGTGAACGCTACTTCCATTTCTTTGTCATATTAAGGGAATGAACACTAAATTATACATAGGTATATTATAATTCCAATATAATATATATGTTATATATGTTACATAAGTTCATTAATTACATCCTTTATACGTTCCATGTATGGCATGAACGAGTCATATCAATTTGAGGGCGGTGGTAGTCCGCACTTCCTCAAATGAAATTAATATAATTAAATATTATGGAAAGCATAAACGTATTTTGTAAATAAAAAATAAATAATAATAGAGACATAATAGTTATAATATATATCATATATAAATATAGTTCCATCCCAATGAACACCATGAGAGGTGGTTGGAGAAAATTAAACAATCATCGTTTCGTGAGGTAGTAGTTCATCGTACATTGAAACAATAAGTTCATATCCATTAGATATAGGTGTGTGTAAGTTTTGTTAGAATAATTCCGATTAAAAAATACTAGTATATTTAGTATATTTTTTTGTTATGTAATCAAATAATAATAAGATCATAGTGATTAGAGAAGGAAAATAAAAGAAAAGAACTTGAGAGAAGAAGTTACCTATAAATCGGGTAACTTCTATTGATTTGATCGAAAATTCATTCTTGAATTGCCTTATTCCCAAGGTAAGGATTATAATAGGAATGGAGTGAAGTTTTGAGATTATTTGGGAATAATTTGGGAGAGACAAGGGGCTTGATATGTGTGAGTTATGTGGGTATAGGTGGGGGCCTTTTATAAGAGGGAGGATGGGCACTTTAGGAAAGTCTAGAAATATTAATTTATTATAAATTAAATTTTGATTAAAAATGATCCAAAAATCATTTAACTCAATGATAATATGTTTTTGGGTTCAAATTCAAATAATACAATAATTTTTAGTAAATCTTAGAATATTTGTTTTATCCTTATCTTCTTGGTTTAACCAATATTTTACCCTTTTTAATCTTATTGTGATATCATGTTATTTACAAATGGTGGGTTAATGTAACTAAAATATCATGTCACAAAACCCCCCAAAAAGTCATTTATGAAATATTTGTACTTTTATTAACCATTTTTCTAAATATTAGATTTTTATAAATTTAATAGTATTTAATAAACTCTTTTATGTTTTACGTTATGAATTATGTCAATTTTGGACACTATTCTTTACTTGACATTTTTACAAATTCATAACAACCTGATTCCTTTGAACCAAAGGCATTAACACAAATATGATATGTCAATAAAATCTATAAAATTCATTGATGACATAAAAATAATAAAATTACATTTATTTTAAAATTTATAATATCATTTATTTGAATCCTTTATTAATGAATCAATAACTTTATCGTCATTGTGCCCTAAAAAAATTTATTTATTTAATGACTAAAAATTATAAATAAAATACCATGATTTATGAAATAATTTTATATTTCTATTGACTATTTATAGTCAAATATATGAGTTATATAAACCCATATTATTTTTTTAGTAAAAGATACAAGTTTATGTTATATTCTCTTTACTTTAAATTAATTCTTATAAAATGTCATTTTCACATCCAAGTGGCTCCATGGGGTCCCAAAATAGACCCAAGTATTCCCATGGTCAGAAATATCTCATAAAATAGTATTATTACATGTTTTAGGTCAGTATATTATTATTATAATATTATTCTTTACCCTTATTTACCATATTTAAAATTTAACCATGATAAATAAACTAATTACTGAAGTTACTATTCCTAATGTAAAAAAATAAAAGGTAAAAATTTAACCATTTTTTACCTTTTGATTCCAAATATGGAATCCATTTTTCCAAATTTAAAACTCAAAAGTTTATGTAATTAATTTAAAATTAATCCCCATTGTCAACACCAAAAATCCTATTTTTAAGAAGTAAAAACTACCAAAAGATTGACATGTGTTCATGTCTAATTTTAATATGAAATAACTTCCAATGAACAATATATAATTATATGATAAATAATTAATCCAGTTACACTTTAAAATAAATTAAAATGACAATATAACTATATAAATAAATTAGATGAAGAGACCATTTTGAATTAAAAATACGGCATTTTCACTATTCATTAAAAAATGAACTTTATCAGAAAATTACCAAACATTTATCCCAAGTAAATTTTGATATCCTTATTCTATAGAAGAATTTTATTTTTTTCAAATAGAACATATAAAAGTGAAAAAAAAACTAAATTTAAAAAGGGTTTACTATTAAAAGTCTATAAAACTTCCTTTCTAGAAAAATATTTCTTTTATCCGAAAAATTGAATTTGTTATTATATCATATATAGAAAACATATAATATTAATTTAAAAAATTTCATTGAATATATATCATATATTTTCTATTAAATAAAAATTTATAAAGAGTGACATGATTTTATAAACAAAATTATTATCATTTTAAACATGTTTTCATAAAAACACATCCTTTATATTCAATTTGATTTTATTTCCATTTATAAAAAATTTGGTATCCACTGAATCATTATTTAAACATTTGAAAACCATATTTTCATAATTTAGTTGATAATATTTGTTCCTGATATCCTAATGTCTAGGCGTTAACTACTATTTAAAATAATAATATTATTACTGTATTATTTTTTGGTATAACTCAAAGTTGTGTGCAAGATATGATTTCAAAGAAACCTGTTGTTGCATCTTGATTATGCTATTAGAAAATGTGTCATCTTTAAAATAAAATTAATATCTTATTCATAAATATTAATAGATATGAAAAATTATTATTCTATAAATACCTGTGTTGTTACATCATTCCCCCCTTTTGAGAATCACGTCCTTGGAATTTTAAAATTTTACTTGGTATGTTCATTGAACATCCCACATTGGAAAAAGAGTTAATAAAACTATCACTTAAAAAATGAAAGAGAAGTACAAAGGTCACCCAAGATAACAAATATTAGGATTTGATGTTGGAAAACATGAATATAGAAGAATAACTAATCATTAAGTTCTGATAGAGAGTGATAGAAAACATGATTAAGATAAAGTTTACTACCAAAAAACCATAAAATTATGATGGGTTAAATGGTCTTTGATTCCCCAGTACAAAAAGTAAACAGATATTTTTTATTTTAAGTTTCTTTTCATAAATTTGAGGAATTTATTTATGATATTGACTTTGAACATAAGGAAATATACTTACTTTTCTAGTAGAGTTTCATCGTTTAATAAATTTCTACCACAAACTAATATTTTCTCCAAAAGATGAGCATTCAAGATGACTTGGTTAAATAAGAAGATTTCAAATCAATTTCTAGAGAATAAAATAATCCACAAAAAATGAAATATATATTTCCCCTATCTTTAGATATAAACCAAAATTAAAAAGGTTAGTACAAGATCACATAATTCCAAAAAGGACAATCCTTTATAAAAAGAAATACTACTCTTAATCTCAAAAATTCAACAAACAATAACCAAAGTTTAAAAAAGACAATTAAATACACAATTGTCCATAAAAATCATCAAAATAATCCAAAATAAGATTGAAACCCAAAATTCATAAGGATTTGATGACATAGTCTTCCATGATAAATCATAACATTTATCTTCAAATAGAATTTACTACTTTTAAAGTCTCATACTGAGAATTAGTTAACCTAATCACATATTATATATGATAGGTTAATCATTTTCATAAATAACCCAAATCTCCATATATACACAATAAAAAAAGAGATTATTTCAAAATAATATTTCAACCATTACTCTACAAATGAGATCCCATAGTATTCTATTTTCCATAGGCATATATTTTTCCCAAAAGAGAGAACGGCTTCCAAAATAACATTTTTCACTTAATCACCAAATCATTTTCCTATACTAAGGATATCAATTTGATAAAAGATAATTTCCAAAAATCATCTTATTCTTGATCCATAAAATCATTTAACTAAAACAAATAAGTCATAATAACCAGGGACTTCACATAGGCCAGTGGTAGGCAATGCACCCTTATCGCTATTTGGTTTTGGTTTTGATTCCCATGTCCTTGCTAGACACGACAGGTTGTCACCCATCCTATAGGTTTTCACCTGTCCTATGAGTTGTCCTTTTTCTAAAACCATATCTTTCTTATAACATTCTAAAGAAGAAGATAATTTCATAAAAAATAACTGTAACCTGATTTATCCTTGATGATTATATAATACCTTTCATTTTTCATACCAAAATGTAATAACCTTTAATCACCTCAAAAAAAGATCATATGAACCCCTAAGGTTATCCACTCTGTCCACACAATAAAAGACAATTATTCCTTGAATAAAATTTTCATATATCTATCATCAGGGTTACACATATAAGAAAAATTTTTCCAGAGTAATCCATTAATCCAAAGAGAATTAATACATTTAAACATTTCATCAACCTAAAATCTACCATAACTCTTTAATACCTTATATATAGACTTCTTACTCATTCAACACTCTTCATAATTATTTTCCAATGCATTTCCACCTTATTTCTTAATACACCATTCATTCAGATCAGATATAATCATCATTTATAAATATAAATCCAAATATGATTCATTCTATATGGATAATAAAATACATCATACCTTGAATCTAGATATCATTATCTTCAGGATGTTCCCTTTCTCTTTCGACATGTTGTTCTACTTTCAAAAAGTTAATGTTTGTTATAATTATGTATTTTCACTTTTCAATAGAGTTGGAAGATGAGATATCTTTAAATCATATGAAAAAGCTAACATTATGCATAAAATTGTTTTATATATGAGTAGGTGTTGGATAACTCAAAAAATTTTCTACATGTGATTTTAATACTCAAGAAGCTGTCAAAATCATTCAAACATACATTTTCCATAATTGAAATGATTGAATTTTCAGGGAGGGATAAGAATGTTTTACAAGAACACTTTCCTTTCATCTTGAAAAATGATCCTTAATATGATGAAAGGAATCAACAATTAAATATGAAATGAATTATTTTTATTAAAAGAAAGAATCTCCTATAGGGTAAAGATAACGTAAATTTTTTATATTACTCTAATCCATCAACCTCCTCATATCTCCACTATTCATGTTTTTATCCAATCAACATATTTTACCAAACCCTCCAAATGTTTCCATTTTATAATAACCCTCTTGGTTATATGGGATCCTTTAAATATACCCAAAAAACACTATAACCTCTGAAGTTATCTACACCAACTGTTGATGCCAACTATAAGGCCCCAGCCTTAAATATTACATAATCTTGAGTTATGTCAAAAATTAAAATTTAGGATCTTTTCTAGTTTTGAGTTTTATATAATTATTCCATAACTGTTACATTATATCTCATATATTAAAATATACACTTCTACTCTATCTAATTGTTTCACAATAATAAAAATCGTTAAATAAAACAAGAATAATTTTCTTGATATAAATCTTCTTGAATTATTCCTTTCTCTTACCGTTCCTTATACCCAAAAAACAACATTTCAAAAACTTGGGATGAGCATAACAAGCCCAGTAAGAGATATAAAATAAGGAAAGAAAATATTAGTCCATGAATACATACAAATCAATGAAATAATAATTTTCACTCATAAAACACAATCTCTTTAACATACCTCCTGAAATCAAAAGATTTTATAAATAACTCATATAAATCATAAATCACAAAGGTCACTTGTGGAATCCATAACAAACTTACATTTTAGATTTTACTGGTACATAGGGAGTAACCTTCATGGTTATTTTTGTAATAAACATCATAATATATTCCCTAAATCTATTATGAGAAACTTTATTGTTTACTTTCTTCATGTTACCCAATTCATTGGAGATATATCTTGGGCTCACCTTCCCTTGGTTGATCATGAAACCACCTATATACGTAAACGATGCATAAGAACCATACCATATTCATAATACACAAAACAAGAATAAAATAATGATAACATTGCAATAATGATATATCATTTCAATATATTGACATAATAAATGATTTCTCAATACCATTTTAAATAAAAAAATATTTAAAAAGGGTATATGGTATTTATTTTACTTTTAAAAACATTATGACTTATTAAGGAAGCCAAATATAAAATAATGCTCGCTGTGGAGGAAAGGTCATTGTCACCATGTATGCTAAAAATAAACATTTCTTTTGTAATTTAGTAAAATGAATCATAGAAAAATATTCCTTTTGAAAACCATTTAATTGAATTAAATGAAAAAAACTTTACTTATACACCATATAAAAGAAAGTGGTGTATAACATCCAAATATGCCTTAATGAATAGAGATTGAGATGAAGTCCCTTACAACATTAGAAACACTTGAATACGAATAATTAAGGAATAACAATAAATAAAACATTAAATATCATGATAATATAAAAATTCATGATATAATGTGTCAAAATGGTTTTATATACACCATATAGGATAATAAAGGTGCATAACATCAAGATATGCCTCAATGAAAAGAGATTGAGATGAAGTCCCTTACAAAGATTGGATTAAGTATAAATCAATGAAATAATTATGTGTGGAAAATTTAAATACACCAAATATAAGTGGATATTTAGTTTAAAATAGTCATAGGTATTTCACACATATTCTTGTAAAAACAAAACCAATGACATGGATATTTAACTTAATGAATGGAGATTGATTTATGATTCCCCATACAAAGTTTGTATAAATGACCTAAGAAGTTATCAAATTGGTTAATTATGTGTAAAAATAGTATACCCACACAAAAGGAAGTGTAAATTACAACATAAATAAATAAAAATTTATTACATACATAATATTAGCATAATATAATCAATAAAGTATGCGAAAAACCCAATGAGTAAAAATTGAGTTTAGAAATTCCCTTAAAAATATAAATTTGTTAATAAAATAGATTGATTATGTCTATTAACTATAAATACACATAAATCAAGTATAAATAAAAGATAGTATATCAAAATTTATTTCTCACAAAATTATGGCATGACATAATCAAGAAGTATAAGATTAATCCAAATAAATGGAAATTGGGTTAAGAAGTTCCGTTACCTTGAGTCTAAATTGTCTTGTTCATTATTTATCTCCTGGAATAATAAACCTAAGTTAATTTCTACTTGATTCAGAAACTTTTCAACTTTATTATTTCTTTTATATCACTTATTACCTTATTATGACAATTATATAATTATTCAAGTTCATATTAGTCATTTTTTTGATATTCGGTACTTGAGTCGAAAATGAACTTGTTATAATTACAAATTGTTCATGTGGTCAAAATTTCATTATTTCCAGAATATTATTCATGATTTAAATATAATATATATTTATTATATATTTTAATTTATAAAGTACATTACATTTGGAGATATGAAATGAAATACACCATTCATGGAGTCTGTAGTCTGTATGTACGTATGCATGCTACTTTCATTTCTTTGTCATATTAAAGGAATGAAAACTAAATGATAAATAGGTATATTATAATTATAGTATAATATATATTTTATATATGTTACATAATTTCATTAATTCTATACTATATATGTTCCATGTATGACATGAATGATTCATATTACTTTGAGGGGGGTGGTAGTCCACACTTCCTCAAATGAAATTACCGTATTTTCACATTATGGAAAGCATAAATTTATGAAGTAAATAAAAAATAAATAATCATATAGATAATATAAATATAATATATATCATATATAAATACATTTTTATCATAATTTCTACCATGAGAGGTGGTAGGAGAAAATTGAACAATCATCTTTTTGTGAGGTAGTAGTTCGTTGTATAAAGAAATAGTATGTTCGAATCCATTAGATGGAGGTGTGTGCAAGTGTATTTAAAATACATATAATAACAAAAAATAGCATATTTTGGATTTTTTTATTTAATCAAATAATAATAATATCATAGTGAATGGGGAAAGAAAATAATAGAAAAGAACATGAGAGAAGACGTCACCTCTAAATGAGGTAACTTTTTTGATTTGAGCCAAAATGCTTT
This sequence comes from Viscum album, assembly GCA_963277665.1. Lineage (NCBI taxonomy): Eukaryota > Viridiplantae > Streptophyta > Magnoliopsida > Santalales > Viscaceae > Viscum > Viscum album. The sequence continues at coordinate 1,759,870,123 of OY728150.1, forward strand.
CTTGAATTTCCCTATACCCAAGGTAAGTCTTCTAGGAGGAATGGAGTGATTTTTTAAGATTATTTGGGCAGAATTTTTATGATAAAAGGGGCTTGATAGGTGTTAGTTATGTGGGTAGAGGTGGTGTCCTTTTATTAGAGGGAGGAGGGGCACTTTAGGAAAGTATAAAAATATTAATTTATTATTAATTCCATTTCAATTAAAAATGGTCCAAAACTAATTTAATTCGAATATATGATGATTTTAGTTCTACTAACCATCATCCAATAATTTTTATAAATGTTTTGAATATTTTTTTATCATTATTATTTTTGTTTAATCATTTCTTTACCCCTTTTAATCTTACAATGATATCATGTTATTTACACATTGTGGGTTAATGTAAATACCATATCAGGTCAAACGACCCACAAAAAAGTAATTTATGAAATATTTGGTCTTTTATTAACCCTTTTTTAGAATCCATTATTTTGAGTAATTTAAGATCATTTAATAAACTATTTTATGTTTTAAGTTATGAATTATGTCAATTTAGGACATCATTCAGACTTGAGTTTTTTAAAAATTCATAAAATCCCGATTCCTTAAAAAATGAATTAAATAAAAGTTAATATGTCAATATAATCCAAAAAATTAGTGTATGGTATAAAAATAATCAAATTAAATTTATTTTAATATTTAAAATATAATTTATTTGATTCCTTTATTAAGGAATCAATCACTTCATCATCATTGTGTCATAATGAAATTTATTTATTTAAGGTCTAAAAATTATAAATAAAATAACATGATGTAGGAAATAATTTTATCTTTTTAATGACTATTTTTAGTCAAGTATATATGTTATATAACCCAATATTTAATTTTTTTTATTAAAAGATACGTGTTTATATTAGATTTTTCTGTACTTTAAATTAATTCTCATAAAATGTCATTTTCACATCTAAGTGGCTCCATGGGGTCCCAAAATCGACCCAAGGTTGCCCATGGTTGGAAATATCTCATACAATAGGATCCTAACATGTCTTAAAGAATTTTAATATTATTATAATAATATTTTTTACTCTTATTTACCAGATTTACCCTTTAACCATGGAAAATAAAATAATTTCTGAAGTTACTATTCATAATGTCCAAAACTAAAAGGTACCTATTTAAAAAAATTAGACCTTATGATTAAAAATATGGATTTTTTTTCCAAAATGAAAACATATGAGTTTCGGTAATTAATTTAAAATTAATTCCCATTGTCAAAACCAAAAATCATGGTTTTAAGAAGTAAAAACTACCAAAAGATTGACATGTGTTTACATCAAATTTCAATATGAAATTAATTCCAATAAAAAAAATTGAATTAAATGATAAAAAATTAATATAATTATACTTTAAAAATAATTAAAAAAATAATCTAACTATATAAATAAATTAGATGAAAAGACCGTTTTGAATTAAAAATGCGGCATTTTTCACTAGTCATTAAAAAATGAAATGTATCAGGAAATTTCCTAAAATTTACCAAAAGTAAATTTTGATGTTCTGATTATATATAATAAGATTATTTTTTGAAATATAACATATAAAAGTTACAAAAACTAAATTTTAAAAAGGGTTCTCTTTTAAAATGCGGTAAAACTATATTTTTAGAAAAATAATTATTCTATCCAAAAAATTGAATTTGTTCTTATATCATATCTAGAAAACATATAAGACGAATTTAAAACACTGGATTCAATACATAACATATATTTTTTATTAAATAAAAATCCATAAAGACTGATATGATTTTATAAACACAATTATTCTCTTTTTGAATAGGTTTTCATAAAAACACATCCTTTATATTAAATTGGTTTCTAATTACATTTATTAAAAATTTGGTAACCAATGAATCATTATTTAAACATGTTTAAACAATATTTTCATAATTAAGTAGACACTATTCATTTCTTCCATCCCAATGGATAGGTGTTAACTAATATTTAAAATAATAATAACATTATTATATTATTTTTCGGTATAACACAAAGTTGTGTGCAACATAAGATTTCAAAGAAACCCATTATTGCGTGTCGAGTACATTATCAGACAAAGTATCATCTTCAACATAAAATTAATATCTTATTCATAAATATTAATGGATATGAAAAAGTATTATTCTATAAATACCTGGGTTGTTACATCATTCCAACCTTTTGGGAATAGCATCCTCGTAATTTTAAAATTTGGCATGGTAAGTTCATTGAACATTCCACATTGGAAAAAGAGTTCATAAAAATATCACTTTAAAAGAAATAAAGATAAGTAAAAATGTCACCCAACATAACACATACTAGGATTCCATGTATGAAAATATGGATATGGAAGAAAAACTAACCATCATGTTCCAATGGAGAGTGATAGAAAAAATGACTATGAGAAAGTTAACTACCTGAAAACCATAAAATTGGTATGAGTTAAATGGTATTTGATTCCCCAATAGAAAAATCAAATAGACAATGTTTTTTTTTTGTGTTCCATTTAATAAATTTGATGAATATATTTATGATATTGACTAAGAACATAAGTAAATATACTTTATTTTCAAGTAGAGTTTCATCATTTAATAAATTTCAACTACAAACTCATTTATTCTCTAAACGACGCGTATTCAGATGACTAGGTCACAAATGAAGTGCTAGAATCAAATTCTAGAGAATAAAATAATCCAAAAAATATGAACTATATATTTTCCCTGTCTTTAGACATTAACCAAAACCTAAATGGTTAGTACAATATTAGACAATCCCAAATAGGATAATATTTTATAAAAAGAAATGCTACTCTTAATCCCCAAAATTAAACAAATAATACCCAATGTTCAATAAAGACCATTCAATACACAATTGCCTTTAAAATTATTCAAAATAATCCAAACTAAGATTGAAACCCAAAATTCAGAAGGATTTGATCACACAGTCTTCCACGATAAATCTTAACATTTATCTCCAAATAACATTGAATACTTTTAAATTCTCATACTGAAAAGTAATTAACCTAATAACATATTCTCTATGATAGGTTAATCATTTCCATAAATTACCCAAATCACTATATGTGCACAATAAAAACATATATTCTTCCAAATTAATATTTTAACCATCACTCCACAAATTAAATCCCATAATAATCTATTTTCCTTAGACATATAGTGTTCCCAAAAGAGATAACGTCTTCCAAAATAAAATTTTCACTTAATCACCAAATTATTTTCCTATACTAAGGATATCCCTTTAATAAAACATAAGTTCCCAAAATCCACTTATTCTTGATCCACACAATTATTTAACTAAAAATAATAAGTTATACTAACTAGGGAATTCACATAGGCTAGTGGTAGGTGATGCTACCTTTCTCCATTCGGTTGTGGGTTGGATTCCCATGGCCTTATTATATGTTATGGGTTGTCACTCATCCTGCGATTTGTCCTTTTTCGAAAACCATATAATTCTTATGACATTCTAAAAAATAAGATAATTTCCTAAAAAATAACCATAACTTTATTTCTCCTCAAAGGTTATCTAATACCTTTCATTTGTAATCCCAAAATGTAATAATCATTAATCACCTCAAAAACAAAAGATCATATGAACCCCTAAGGTTTTCCATTATTTCCACACAATAAAATATAATTCTTCCTTGAATAAAATTTTAACAAATAAAATGTATGGGTTACACATACTAGAAAAAGTCTTCCAAAGTAATACCATCATCAAAAGATCATTAATACTTTTAAACATTTCATCATCCTACAATCTACCATAACTCTTGTGTCCCTTATATATAGAATTTTTACTCATTAAGAGTTCTTCATAATCCATTAACTATGAATTTATTCCATACTTCTTAATACATCGTTCATGAAGATCGAATTTCCTCATCATTTATAAATATCAATCCAAATATGCTTCATTATTTATGGATAAGAAAATAAATCATACCTTGAATCCATTTATCATGATCTTCATGATGTTCCCTTTCTCATTCGGTATGTAGTCCTACTTTAAAAGAGTAAATATTCACTTCACTTATATAATTTAACTTTTTGATAGAGTTGGAAAAGTTGATATATTGAAATCATATGAAAAAGATACCATGACCCATAAAATTGTTTTAGAAATTAGTAGGTTTTGTATAACTCAAACAAATTATTTAAAGTGATTTGAATACTCAAGATGCTATCAAAATAATTAGTAAAGGAGTTTTCCAAAATAGTGATGATTAAATCATCAGGGAGGGATAAAAAGGTTGTGAAAGACCACATTCCTTCCATCTTGACAAATGATTCTTAATATGCTAAAAATAATCCACAGTTAAAACTGAAATGAATTATTATTATTATAAGAAAGAATCCTCTATAGGGTAAAGATGACATAAAAATTGTATATTACTTTAATCCATAAACATCCTTATATATCTATTTTTCAGGTTCTAATCCAAGCAACCAATTTTACAATAACCCTCCAAATGTTTTCATTTGATAATAACCCTCTTAGTTATCTGGGATCCTTTACCTACACCTAGATAACACCTTAACCTCTAAAGTTATCTAAACCAACATCTCATACCAACTATAACGACTGAAAATTAAACATTACTTAATCTTGAGTTAATTCAAGAATTCATATTGAGGATCTTTTTAGGTTTAGAGTTTTAGAGAATTAATCCATAACTATTACATTGAATATCAAATATTACAAATTGAGCACTTCTACTTTGTCAAATTTTTTCACAACAATAAAATTCCTTAATTAAAACAAGAATTATTTTCTTGATATAAGTTTTCTTGAATTATTCCTTTCTCTTACCCTTCCTTATAACCTATTAAAATCATTTCAAAAACTTGGTATGTGTATACAAATATTAGTAAGGGATATAAAATAAGAAAAGAAAAAATTAGTCCTTGAATACTTTCAAATCAATGAAATCATACTTTTCACTCATAAATCATATGCTCTTTAACACAACACATGAAATCAATAGATTTTATGAATAACTCATAGAAATCATAAATCATAAAGGTAACATGTGGCATCCATAACATACTTACTTTATAATAATCATAGAAACATAGGGAGTAACCTTCATGGTTACATTTGGAATACCTATCATAGTATATTCCCTAAATATCTTAGGAGAAACATTATCGTTTACCTCCATCACATAACCCAATTAATTGGAGAGCTATCTCGATCTCACCTGCCTTAGATTATCACGAAACCACATGTATACATAAATAATGCCCATTAACCATACCATAATCATTACACCTAAAAAAATCATAAAGGAAAGATAACATTGTAATCACGATATATCTTTTCATGATATTAACATAATCAATGATTTCTAAAAACCATTTTTAATACCAAAATATCTAAAAGGGTATATGGTATTTATGTTCCTTTTAAAAACATTATATCTTGTCAAGTAATACAAATATCAAATAATTCTCACAGTGGAGGAAAGTTCATTGTTGTCATGTATGTTAAAAAAAGTTCCATTTCTCATTTAGTAAAACAATTCATAGAAAAATATTCTTTTAAAAACCATGTAATTGAATTAAAAGAAAAAGTGTACAATTATATACTGTATAAAATAAAGTGGTGAATAAAATCAAAATATGACTCAATGAAAAGATATTGAGACGAAGTCCGTTACCACATGAGAAACACTTGAATAAAAATAATTAAGGAATAAAATTAAATAAAACATTAAATATCATGAAAATATACTAATTCTTGATATAATGTGTCAAAATGGTTTTATATACACCATATAAGATAATAAATGTTCATAACATCAAGATATGCCTCAATAAAAGGAGATTGAGATGAAGTCCATTACAATGATTAAATTAAGGATAAATTAATGAAATAATTATATGTGAAAAATATAAATACAGACAATATAAGTGGATATTCATTTTAAAATAGTCATAGGTTTTTCACACATATTCTTGGAAAAACAAAACAAATTACATGGATATTTTACTTAATGAATGGAGATTTTGTTAAGATTTCCCATAAAATGTTCGTATAAATGACGTAAGAATTTATCAAATTGGTTTATTATGTGTATAAATAGTATATCCACACAAATGGAAGTGGAAAGTAAAACATAAAAAAATAAAATGTGATTCTACACATAATCTTAACATAATATAATCGACGGAATATGCATAAAACCCAATGAGTGGAGATTGAGTTCAGAAATTCCCATACAAAGATCATTTTGTTAATAAAATAGGTATATTATGCGTATTAAATATAAATACACATAAATAAATTATAAATACAAGACATGATATGAACATTTATTTCTCACAAAATTATATCATGACATAATCAAGAAATAGATGATTAACCTAATAAAATGGAAATTGGGTCAAGAAGTTCCCTTACCTTGAGTCTGACTTGTCTTGTTTGTTCTTTATCACCATGAATAATGAACTTATTTTAATTTCTACTTTATTAAGAACATTTTTCAATTTTATTATTCCTTTTATATCACTTATTACCTTACTATGACAATCATATTATTATTCAAGTTCACATCAGCCATTTTGTTCATATTTGGTACTTGAGTTGAAAATGAATTTGTTATAATAAAAAATTGGCCATGTGGTCAAAAGTCAATTATATCAAAAATATTATTCATGATATAAATATCATATATATAAGGTATATTTTTATTTATAATAGTACATAACATTTTTAGATAATAAATGAAATGCACCATTCATGGAGACGGTAGGACGTATGTACGCATGAACACTACTTTCATTTCTTCGTCATATTAAAGGAATGCAAAATAAATTATACATAGGTATATTATAATTACATTATAATATCTATGTTATATATGTTACATAATTTAATTAATTCCATCTTTTATATATACCATGTATGGAATGAACGGGTCATATCACTTTGAGGGGGGCGGTAGTCCGCACTTCCTCAAATGAAATTATCGTATTTACACATTACAGAAATCATAAAGGTATGTTATAAATAAAAAATAAAGAAGCATAGAGACAATATAAATATAATATATATCATATCTAAGTAAATTTACATCATAATGGTCACCATGAGAGGTTGTAGGATAAAATTTAATAATCATTATTTCGTGATGTAGTAGTTCATCATACAAAAAAACAGTATGCTCGTATCCATTAGATGGTGGTGTGTGTAAGTATAGTTTGAATCATTCTTATAAAAAAATACTAGTATATTTAGGATATTTTTATTGTTATGTAATCCAAAATAATAAGATCATAGGTTGTGGATAAGAAAAATAAAAAAATAACTTTAGAGAAGACGTTACCTCTTAGTCGGGTAACTTCTTTTGATTTGTGCCAAAAATATTTCTTGAATTGCCTTATTCCCAAGGTAAGGTTTATAGGAGGAAGGTAGAAATGTTTGAAGCTTATTTGGGAAAAATTTGGATGAGCCAAGGGTCTTTATAGGTGTGAGTTATGTGGGTAGAGGTGGTATCCGTTTATAAGAGGGAGGAGGGGAACTTTAAGAAATTCTTGAAAAATTAATTTATTATAAAATCAATTTAGATTAAAAAGGGTCCAAAATTAATTTAATTATAATATAAGATGATTTTATTTCTAAAAACCATAATAAAATAATTTTTAGAAAAGTTTTTAATATTTTTGTATCCTTATATTTTTGGTTTAACCATTATCTTACCCTTTTTAATCTTATAGTGATATTATGTTATTTGCACATTATGGGTAATGTAATTACCATATCATGTCAAACGACCCACAAAAAAGTAATTTATGAAATATTTAAACTTTTATTAAATTTTTTGATTAATATTATATTTTTAGGAATTCAATATCATATAATAAACTATTTTATGTTTTAAGTTATAAATTATGTTAATTTTGGCACTATTCATACTTGACTTTTTTACAAATTAATAACAACCCGATTCATTAAAAAAAGGCATTAAATCAAATATAATATGTCAATATAATTTATAAAATTAGTGGATGGAATCTAAATAATAAAATCACATTTATTTTGATATTTATAATTTCATTTATTGGAATCCATTATTAATGAAGCAATCACTTATCATCATTGTGTCATAATGAAATTTATTTATTTAATGTCTAAAAATTATAAATAAAATACCATGATTTAGAAAATAATTTTATATTTCTAATTACTATTTATAGTCATATATATCTGTTATATACTCCATATTAAAATTGTTTTTGTAAAAGATACTTGTTTATGTTATATTTCTATTTACGTTAAATTAATTCTTATAAAATGTCATTTTAACGTCCAAGTGGCTCCATGGGGTTCCAAAATAGACCCAAGGATGCCCATTGTCAGAAAATTATAATACAATAGGATTATGACATGTGTTAAGGTAGTTTATTATTATTATACCTTTATTTACCAGATTTTCCCTTTAACCATGGAAAATAAAATAATTACTAAAGTTACTATTCATAATGTACAAAAATAAAAGGTACCTATTTAAAAATTTTGGACCATATGATTCCAAATATGGAATCAATTTTTATAAATTCAAAACACACAATTTGAAGTAATTAATTTAAAATTAATTCCTATTTTCAAAACCAAAAAACATGTTTTAAGAAGTAAAACTACCCAATGATTGACATGTGTTTATGTCCAATTTCTATATGAAATTACTTACAATAACCAAAATTGTATTAAATGATAAAAACATAATCTAATTACACTTTAAAACCAATTAAAAGGAAAATATATTTATATAAATAAATTAGATGAAAAGGTAGTTTTGAATTAAAAATGCGGTATTTTTCATTATTCATTAAAAAATGAACTTTATCAGAAAATTAGAAACAATTTATCCAAAGTAAAATTTTATGTCCCGATTCTATAGAAAAAGTTTATTTTGTAAAATGTAACATATAAAAGTGAAAAAACGAAATTAATAAATGGTTCACAATCAAATGTCTATAAAACTACGTTTTTTGAAAAATAATTGTTGTATCCAAAAAATTGAATTTTTTATAATATCATTTACAGAAATAATATAAGAAGAATTTAAAAAATATAATTAAATATATAACATCTATTTTTTATTAAATAAAAATACATAAATAGTTGTATGATTTTATAAACACAATTATTCTCTTTTTAAATAGGTTTTCATAAAAACACATCCTTTATATTCAATTGATTTTTATTTCCATTTATAAAAAATTTGGTATCCAATGAACCATTATTTAAACATGTGTAAACCATATTTTCATAATTTAGTTGATACTATTATTTCCCTCCATACCAATGTCTAGGCATTAACTACAATTTAAAATAGTAATGATATTAATGTATTATTTTTCGGTATGACTCAAAGTTAGGTGCAACGTAATATTTCAAAGAATCTCGTTTTTGCGCGTCAGATACACTATAGTAAAAAGTTTCATATTTAACATAAAATTAATAACTTATTCATAATTTTTTTAGATTATAAAAAGTTTATTTTCTATAAATACGTGAGTTGTTACGTTATTCTCCCCTTTTAGGTATTGTGTTCCCATAATTTTAAAACTTGTCTTGGTAAGTTCATTAAACATCCCATAGCAGAAAAAGAGTCTATAAAAATATCACATTAAAAGAAATAAATAGAAGTAAAAATTTTACGTCAGATAACACATACTTGGATTCCATGTAGAAAAAAATTTATATGGAAGAAAAAAAACCATCAAGTTCTAATGGAGAGTGATAGAAAAATGATTAGTAGAAATTTAACTAATGGAAAACCATAACCTTGTGATGGGTTAAACAGTCATTTATTCCCCAGTAAGAAAAGTAAACAAACAAAGATTTAATTTTAAGATTATTTTCTTAATGTTGAGGAATTTATTTATGATATCTACCAAGAACATAAGGAAATATACTTACTTTTCAAGTATAGTTTCATATTTTCTCTAAATAATGAGTATTCAAGATGACTTGGTCACATCTAATGTACTAGAATCAACTTCTAGAGAATCACATACTCCACTAAAGATGAAAAATATATTTCCCCAATCTTTACACATTAACCAAAACTGAAATGGGTAGTACAAGATAAGATAATCCCAAAAGGATAATCCTTTATAAAGAGAAATACTACTCTTAATCTATAAAATTCAATAAACAGAACCCAAAGTTCAAAAAAGACCATTAAATACACAATTGTCCTTAAAATTATTCAAAATAATCCAAACTAATATTTAATCCCAAAATTCAGAAGGATTTAATCACATAGTCATCCATGATAAATCTTAACATTTATCTCCTAATAACATAGACTACTTTTAAAGTCTCATACTGAAAATTAATTAACCTAATCACATATTCTCTATGATATGTTAATCATTTCCATAAATAACCCAAATCACCATAAGTCCACAATAGAAACATATATTCTTAAAAAAAAAAAATATCAACCATTACTTCACAAATAAAATTCAATAGTATTCTATTTTTCTTAGGCAAATAGTGTTCCCAAAAAGAGAGAACATCTTCCAAAATAAAATTTTTCACATAATCACCAAATAATTTTCCTATACCAAGAATATCCTTTTGATGAAACATAAGTTCCCAAAATCAACTTATTCTTAATCCATAAAACTTTTTAACTGAAAGGAATACGTCATACTAACTAGAGACTTCACGTAAGCTAGTGGTAGGCGATGTGCCCTTGTCACCCTTTGGTTGTGGTTTGGATTCCCATGGCCTTGCCAGGTGTGACAGGTTTTTACCCATCATGTAGGTTTTACTTTTTATAAAACCATATCATTCATATAAAATTATAGAAAATAAGATAATTTCCTAAAAAATAACCATAACCTGCTTTATACTCGAAGGTTATCTAATACCTTTAATTTTGCATCCAAAAATTTAATAACTATTAGTCACCTCAAAAAAATATAATATGAACCCCTAAGGTTATCTATTATGTCCAAAAAATAAAATATAATTCTTCCTTGAATAACATTTTCACATATAAAACATCAGGGTTACACATACTAGAAAAATTATTCCAAATTAACCCCATCATCAAAATAGAATTAATAATTTTAAACATTTCATCATCCTAAAATCTACCATACCTTTTTAATACCTTATATTTAGACATCTTAATCATTCAATGTTCTTCATAATCCATTAAATATGCATTTCTACCTTCTTTCTTAATACTTCATTCTTGTAGATTTAATATACGCATCTTTTAGAAATAAAAATTCAAAGATGATTCATTCTTTATAGATAAGAAAATAAATCATACATCAAATATAGATATCATTATCTTCATGATGTTACCTTTCTCTTTAGACATATTTTCCTTCATTAAAAAAGTTAACATTCTCTCCACATCTATAATTTCTCTTTTAGATAGAGTTGGAAAAGGTGAGAACTTGAAATCATATGAAAAAGATACCATGACCCATAAAATTGTTTTAGAAATAAGTAGGTGTTGGGTAACTTAAACAATTTACTGTAGTTGATTTGAATTCTCAAGAAGATTTTAAAATCATTCAAACAGGATTTTCCATAATAGTGATTATTAAATCCTTAGGGAGGGGTAAGAAAGTAGTACAAGATCTCTTTCCTTCCATCTTGACTAATGATCCTTACTATACAAAAAAGAATCAATACTTAAACATAAAGAGAATAATTATTATTAAAAAAAGAATCCTCTATAGGGTAAAGATAACATAAAAATTTTATATTAATCTAACCCATCAACCTCCTTATATCTCCATTTTTCAAGTGTTTATCCAATAGACATATTTTATAATAAACTTCCAAAAGTTTCAATTTTATAATAACCCTGTTGGTCATATGAGATCCTTTACCTATACCTAGAAAACACCATAACCTCTAAAGTTATCTAAACCAAACTCTAATACCGACTATTAGTCCCCAAACTCAAACATTACATAATCTTGAGTTAAGTAAATAATTCACATTGAGAATCATTTCAAGTTTAGTGTTTTATAGAATCAGGCCATATCTATTACATTATGTCTCAAATTTTACAAAGTAGACATTTATACTCTATCTAATTTTTTCACAACAATAAAAATGATTAAAGAAAACAAGAATTATTTTCTTGATATAAATCTTGTTGAATTAATTCTTTCTCTAACCCTTCTTTATACCCTATGAAAAACATGTCAAAAACTTGGGATGATTATAAGAAGCTTAGTAAAGGATAAAAAATAAAGAAAGAAAACATTTTTCCATGAATACATACAAATGAATGAAATCATACTTTTCACTCATAAAACTTAATCTCCTTAACATACCTCATGAAATCATAAGTTTTTATGAATAACTCTTTGAAATAATAAATCATAAAATTAACTTGTGTCATCTATAACATACATAAATTGTCAGTTTCTTAGCTACATAGGGAGTAACCTTCATGTATACGTTTGTAATACCCATCATAACATATTCCCTAAATCTCATAGGATAAACTTTATCATTTACCTATATCATGTTACCTAATGAATTAGATAGCTATCATGGGATCACCCACCCTTATTTTATCACAAAACCACCCGTATATGTAAATGATTCCCAAGATCTATACCATAATCATAACACATAAACAATCATATAGGAAATATAACATTACAACCACAATATATCATTTCATGATATTGAAATAATAAATGCTTTATCAAAACCATTTTCAATACCAAAATATTTAAAAAGGGTATATGGTATTTATTTTCGTTTTAAAAACATTACGACTTGTTAAGGAATCCAAATATCAAATAATGCTCACAGTGGAGGAAAGGTTATTTTCGCCACATATGTTCACAAGAAACCTTCCTTTAGTCATTTAGTAAAAATATTTGTAGAAAAAAATTCCTTTGAAAAAAAATTGAATTAAATTAGATGAAAATAGGTATAATTATACACCGTATAAATAAAGGTGGTTTATAACATCAAAATATACCTCAATGAAAGGATATTAAGATGTATTCCCTTACCACGTGAGAAACACATGAATACAAATCATTAAAAAATAACATTAAATAAAAAATTATATATAATGATAATATACTAATTCAATATATAATTTTTCAAAAGTGATTTATATACACCATATAGGATAATAAAGCTGCATAACATCAAGATATTCCTCAATGAAAGGAGATTGAGATAAATTCTCTTACCAAGATTAGATTAAGTATAAATCAATGACATAATTATGTGTGAAAAAATATAAATACACCCAATATAAGTGGATATTCATTTTGAAACAATCATAGGTCTTTCTAACATATTCTTGAAAAAACAAAACCAATGACATGGATATTTAACTCAATAAATGGATATTGAGTTAAAAATTCTCATACAAAGTTCACATAAATGACATAAGAAATTTTCAAATTGGTTTATTATGTGTATAAAAACTATATACACACAATTGGAAGTGAAAATTAAAACATAAATAAATAAAAATTTATTCCTCACATAATCATGGTATAATATAATCAACGAAGTATGCGTAAACCCACTGAGTGGAAATTGAGTTTAGAAATTCCATTACAAAGATCATTTTTTTAATAAAATAGATTTATTATGTGTATTAAATATAAATACACATAAAAAAGTATAAATACATGATAGGATATAAAAATTTATTTCTCACAGAATCATAGCATGACATAATCAAGGAGTACAAGATTAACTCAAAGAAATGGAAATTGGGTTATGAAGTTCCCTTTCTATGAGTCTGACTTGTCTTGTTCATTATTTATCTCCATGAATAATAAACTTAAGTTAATATATACATGATTCAGAACCTTTTTAAATCCTATTAATTTTTTATATCACTTATTTACTTTATATGACAATGATATAATTATTAAAGTTCATATCGGTCATTTTGTTGATATTCGGTACTTGAGTCGAAAATGAACTTGTTATAATTACAAATTCGACATGTGGTCAAAATTAAATTATCTCCAGAATAGTATTCATGATTTAAATATAATATATATCTACTATATATTTTTATTTATAATAGTACATAACATTTGGAGATAAGAAATGAAATGCACCATTCATGGAGATGGTAGGTTGTACGAACACATGAACGCTACTTTCATTTAATTGTAATATTAAATGAATGAAAAACTAAAGGTATGATACAAATAATAAAATAAAGAAGAATACATAAAATATAAATATAATATATATAATATATAAATATAGTTTAATCATAATGGTCACCATGAGAGGTCATAGGAGAAAAGTGAACAATCATCGTTTTGTGAGGTAGTGGTTCTCCGTACACAAAAAAAGTATGTTCATATCCATTAGATGGAGATGTGTGTAAGTTTAGTTAGAATAATTCTCAGAAAAAAATAATAGTATATTGAGGATATTTATTTTTTTATGTAATCAGTGAATAATATGATCATAGTGAGTAGATAAAGAAAATAAAAGTAAATAACTTGAGAGAATATGTTACCTCTAAATTGGGTAACTTCTTTTGATTTGAGCCAAAAGGCTTTATTGAATTTCCTTATTCCCAAGGTAAGGATTCTAAGAGTAAGGGAGGGATGTTGGGAGATTATTGGGAATAATTTGGATGAGCCAATGGGCTTGATAGGTGTGATTTATGTGGGTATCGGTGATGGAATTTTTTAAGAGGGAGGAGGGGCACTTTAGGAATGTCTAGAAATGTTAATTTATTATAAATTCTATTTCGATCACAAATAGTCCAAAACCCATTAAATTCCGATATATGATTGTTTTGGTTCTAATACGCATCATAAAATAATTTTAGGCAAGTTTGGAATATTTTTTTATCCTTATCGTTTTGGTTTAGTCTTTATTTTAACCTTTTTAATATTACAATAATGTCATGTTATTTAAACATTATGGTTTAATTTAATTACCAAATCATGTCAAAAGACCCAAAAAAAGTAATTTATGAATTATTTGGAGTTTTCTTAACCATTTTTACAAATATTAGATTTTAAGAATCTAATAGCATTTAATAAACTATTTTATGTTTTAAGTTATGAATTATGCCAATTTGAATACTATTCATACATGACTTTTTTAAAAATTCATAAAACCATATTCCTTCGAACCAAAAGAATTAAATTTAAAAAATATGTCAATATAATCCACAAAATTATTGGATAACATAAAATAATCAAATTACATTTATTTTGATATTTTTAATATCATTTATTTGAATCATTTATTAATGAATCAATCACTTCATCTTCATTTTGTCATAATGAAATTTATTTATTTAATGACTAAAAATTATAAATAAAATAGAATAATGTAGGAAATAATTTTAGATTTATAAGGACTACTTATAATCAAATATATCAGTCATATAAACTCATTTTAGATTTTTTTAGTAAAAGATACATGTTTATGTTATATTTCTCTTTACTTTAAATTAATTCTTATAAAATGTCATTTTCACATCCAAGTGGCTCCATGGGGTACCAAAATCGACCCAAGGAAGGACATGGTTGGAAATATATTATAAAATTGGATTAATACATGTGTTATGGTATTTTAATATTATTATAATATTATGTTTTACCCTTATTTACCAGATTTACCCTTTAACCATGTTAAATAAAATAATTACTAAAGTTACTATTCATAATGTCCAAAAATAAAAAGTGCCTATTTACAAAATATGGAACTTTTGATTCAAAATATGAAATAAATTTTTCCAAATTGAAAATACATAAGTTGCAGTAATAAATTTAAAATTAATTCCCGTTGTCAAAAACAAAAGGCATGTTTTTCAGAAATAAAAAACACCAAAAGATTGACATGGGTTTGTGTCCAATTTCAATATGAAATTAATTTCAATGACCAAAATTTAATTAAATGATAAAAATTAAATTCAATTAAAATTCAAAAACAATTAGAAGTACAATATAACTATATAAATAAATTAGATGAAAAGACCATTTTGAATTAAAAATGCAGTATTTTTCATTATTCATTAAAAATGAACATTATCAAAAAATTACCAAAAATTTATCCAAAGTAAATTTTGATTCTCCTGTTTAATATAAGATGTTTATTTTTTCAAATAGAATATATAAAAGTTACAAAAACTATATTTAAAAATGTTTTCCTATCAAAAGGCTATAAAACTACATTTTAGAAAGATTCTTCTTTTATCCGAAAAACTGAATTTGTTCTTATCTCATATATAAAAAACATATAATATGAATTTAAAACATTTAATTAAATATGTAACATATATTTTTAATTAAATAAAAATCCATAAAATGTGATATGATTTTATAAACACAATATCCTATTTGTAAATAGGATTTTATAAAAACACATCCTTTATATTCAATTGGTTTTTATTTCCATTTATACAAAATTTGGTAACCAATAATATTTATTTAAACATGTGTAAACCATATTTTAATAATTCGGTTTATACTATTCATTCCCACCATCCTAATGGATAGGAATTAACTACTATATAAAATAATAATAATAATATTATCATATTATTTTTCAGTATAACTCAATGTTTTGTGCAATGTAAGATTTCCAAGAAACCCGTTGTTGCTTGTCGAGTACGCTACTAGACAAAGTGTCATATTTTATATAAAATTAATATCTTATTTATAAATATTAATAGATATGAAAAGTATTATTCTATAAATACTGAGGTTGTTTCAAAGGATATTTGGAACACACCCTAATGAAACATGTCCAAGATGAAGAGGGAGCAGGCCCCAAGACAACAATGAAAGAGTGCATGACTTGTACTGGTAGTGTATGGAATTTCCTTTTAGAAAAATATCATTCCCATATAAATGGCCCATTCTAACATCCATATAAAATTTCACGGTTTTCCCATGCCCGTGTACTTCTTCCTATGTCCAAGTACATGGATCTTCTCATGTACACCGAACCTAGTCATGTCTATGTCAGAGTACACAACATGTTCATGATTGTGTACTTCTAGTCATGTATGTGTACCATTATTGGTACACACCAAGATTCCAAGGAAGGGTCACATGTCATGTGATACCTAACATTGTCTGGAAATAGTAACTGCCACTGTGAGGGTCCCACACGGTGTATAGCTCTGAAATACAAGTTGCATGCTATTTTTTTTAAAAAAATCTAGATCTGGATTCCATGTTCACTATCACTTCTCTGAACATCGATCCATCCAACCACATTTACTACAAAATTAAAATCCATGGTTGACTGACCATTCCATCATCGAACACCTAGATCTGACCAATGAATCCATTCGAAAAAACTCCCTCGCAAGTCAATCCATCATTGTGTGTTGAAGAACATGAATCGAGTATCCCAAATCCATCCTATCTATTTACTATTCCTTCATCACACAATCACCTTGTTGTTCTAAGACTGAATCTACAATATCTTACCATTGGGACAAGAAACAGGTGTACTATGTTCGATTTAACATTATTTTTGAACTTCAGGACAAGAGATTTTCCTATAATGAATGAAGAAATGGGGAATAAAATAATAATAAAGTAAACGAGGAATGAAAATCAAAAAATGTTCATGTTGGCCTCGATTAATTTTCATTATAATAATGAATGAAGATATAAATAAATAATCAAAATGAAATTCCCCTAATTCCTAGATAATTCAAATTGGCACTAGAAATACGCATGATCTGTGGATTAATTCATTAGTTTACTGATTCATATTCATCATAGGAATCATAAAATGGGGATAAATCTAGGAAAACAACATCCTACATATTTTGGATCGATCACTGATAAAGAACATAGATGCATCGTTGTCGTAGGTGGGATCCTCTGATTCTGTTGCACACCAATTGTTGAACCTCGATACAGTTGTTATCCACCAATAGAGTTCATCCACTACTCTCTAATGGATCTCATGGATTTATAGAGTTATATGGATAACCATAAGATTTTCCATAAGAATTTAATTTATTATGTGGATTAGGTCACTGTTCCATCACGTATTAAGTAAATTTATATTATTAATTTATATTTTATCCATTCCCATGATGAACTTTCCACAAAAAACCTATACCGGCAAAGGTTATGTCACACCTAGGGTAAAACCTAATCTTTGAACTCAATGGATCCCTCATATTTCTAAACTAAGAATCTATTAGAGTTTATTCAACTATTTAAGAAAACTATGAGCATGTGATATTTAATATATTTTGAAAATATATTTTAGGCACATCGGGCCTCAGAATCACATGCTGCCTTAGCACCTAGTTTGAAAAATAGTCCATAAAATATCCAAAAATAAATCATGGAAAAAAAGAGTTTCTAAATTCTCCCCACATTGGGGATTTACATCCCATAAATACAAAACAAGTGGCTATATAAAATGATGTGGGTATTGATCATGCATCTAAGCCTCCCGATATAAGGTTCTCTCTTGAAGAATATCATGCTTCCACCAGACATGTACTAAAATAATTTATCACCCACTGAGTATCCTATCCCACTTCTCCTTGATCTCTACTAGGTAATCAACAAAGGTAGATCCATCCTCGATGTCCATCTCACCCTAGTTGATAACATGTTACAGATCAGACACATACCTCCTCAGATATGATACATGGAATACATCGTTTACCCGGTCTAATTGTGGTGGTATAAGTATTAGGTAAACCACCGTTCAAACTCTACATAGTATCTGAAAAGGGAAAATGAATCTCAGAGATAGCTTTCCACCCAGAAAAAATCTCCATATTCCATGTCGAGGTGAAATATATAGGAACACATTGTCTCTATCCTAAAACTAAAAAGGCCTCCATTGCCTTTATCTATAAGACATATGACAGCTCTATGAAATTCTCATCCTCTCATGGATAATCTTTACAATCTCAGTAGTGTCTTGAACCAACTCTAGGCCCATGAGTAATGACTCTCCTAAGTTGGTCCAAAAAAGTTGTGACATACAGGGTTTCCCATACAAGACCTAAAATGGTGCCATACCAATGGTGTAATTGTAGCTGTTGTTGTAAGAAAACTCCACAAATGGTAGGTGATCCTCCCAACTAAGGAAAAAGTCCAACATGAAATCACGAAACATGTCCTCTAGAACCTGAATGGTCTGCTCAGTCTGACCATTAGTCTAGGGGTGAAAATCTGTGCTCAAACACAACTTTATCCCAAACACCTCCTATAATACCTTCCATAAAAAATATGTGGAGAGATAATCACATTTATAAATGATCATAGAGGGAGCTCCATGGATTTAGACAATAATCTACATATAGAGGCGTCCCATGATCTCTACTAAGATCTTCTCTTACATAGATAATAATTCACTACTATAAAACATGCCTTTAACAGTGATAAAATTGGCCTTTATCTATGCTAGAAAAGAATTGACTGCCTAAGCATGATTAAAATCCCTTTAATTTTATCACTACTTTTAAAACCAATTATAAAGGGGAATACTACAGTGTGTTGTAATAGTACATTGTAGCACCAGAAACAACACCACACCAGGAGAACCACACCAAAAACAACACCGAAAAGCATCAAAATCAGGTACAGATATAGATTTCAAATGAAATAAAATTTACAACACAAATACAAGAAATAAACTATATTATAAACATTTCAAACATTTTTATACATTTACATGTTTATATACAAATTATCACATACATTTAAACACATCAATGTTCTTTTGTATTTTTCTTGTGACACCAACTCATACTATTACTGAAAAAACCACCCAAGATTATGAAAAAAACACTAGTATAAGAAATAAATTGTTATGTTAGTAATAATATAAAGAAATAAATTAAGTTAAAAGTGTTAATTTTAAACAAAACTTTGATTAATACCAGGAACACTGTGTATCAGATTGAGTTGCCGTTTATTCTTTCTCGTCACTTCATTTCTTTGTTTGTCTTCAAGAATTATTTCCATGAAAATTAACTAAATAAGTATAAGATAAAAATTATAAGTAAATTAGTTAATTAATAGATGAAATAATGATGAGAAAACATTCTTGTCTTTTTTTCTCGGTTTTGGTGATGTGATGCACATTTTAAACTAAAATGAAACTTATATATTGAAATCACCCACTTGGATTCATACCTATAACACTATGAATTAGGGTATTGTGTGGATTATTCCTACATGTCCCAATTTAATTATGGATCATTTTAATAAATTATCAAAAAAATATGAATTCTTTTTCTCGGTTATGAGTATGTCACTTTTGTTTTTTACTAAAATATCAGTTTAAACTGGAAACATGTACTTTGAGTCATACTGGTATCATTTTGTGTCATTTTTATGTGATTCTCATCACTACACATAAAAAATGACTTATGAATAATTTTATTAAATGATAAAGATAATACGATCACATTTTACTAGTTTTCAATGAGTGATACTTTTTGAACTAAAATGTCAATTTTTAATTGATAACAGACACTTTGAGTAATACATGGAACATTTCATATCAGATTAAGGTAAGGATGATTAAAACATGTCAAAAATTACACATGGATCATTTTTCTAATGTATCAAAACAATAAAAATATTGTTTCTTAGTTTAGATTAGGTCAATTGTCTTTTTTACTAAAATTAATGTCAATTTTAAATAAAAAGATGCACTTGGAGTCATACCAGTCACAAATTCCATCATATTGAGGTATGGATGATTCCAAGACATCTTAAATGATGTGTGGATCATTTTCATAATGTTTCAAAACAATTCTAATGCATTTTATCAGTTTTGAACATGTAACTTGTGTTTTTTACTATAATTCCATTTCAAACTAGAAACACACACTTTGAGTAATAACAATTTCATCATGTGCTGGTTTGAAATGATAGTGATTATTACATGTCACAAATGATGTATTAATAATTTTAAAAAATTATCATGACGATCCAAGCCTAATTTCTTGGTTTTCAGTGAGTGACAATTTTTGAACTGAAATATCAATTTTAACCTGATAAAAGACACTTTGAGTCTTACATGATAGTTCATATTTTTGATTGAGGTGAGGATAATTCCTACATCTCCCAAATGACATATGGGTCATTTTAATAAAGTAACAAGACAATCTGAATATGTTTGATCAGTTTTGAGTATACCAATTGTCTTTTGTTTTCTAAAATTAAGGTCAATTTTAAATAAAATGACACACTTGGAGTCATACCAGTCACAATGTGCATTATATTGAGGTGAAACTAATTATCACCATCCCAATTGACTTATGGATTGTTTAAATAAATTATCAAAAAAATATGATTGCATTTTTCAGTTTTTGAGTATGTCACTTGTCTTTTTTACTAAAATTTTATTTTAAACTGGAAACACACGCTCTGATTCATACTGACCACATCATGTATTTGTTTTCTGTGATAATAATTCCAAAATGTCATAGATGGATAATAAATAATTTCTCTAAATTATCAATACAATTTTATGGAATTTATTGGTTTTTAGCGAGTTATAATATTTAAACTAAAATGTCAATTTTAAACTAATAAGGGACACTTAGAGTCATACCAGGCACATTGTGTATCAGCATGAGGTGAGTATGATTCCTAAACTTCTCATATTATATATATATATATATTTTATAAAGTATAAAAACAATCCAAATGTGTTTTCTCAGTTTTGAGTAGGTCAATTTTTTTTACTAAAATTAATGTCAATTTAAAATACAAAGACACACTTGTAGTCGCACCTATCACACTGTGTGTTGGATTGAGGTCAGGATAATTACTATACATTCATATTGACTTATGGATCATTTTACTAAAGTATAAAGAAAATATGAACATGTTTTCTTAGTTTTGATAATTTCAGTTGTCGTGTTTTACTAAATTTTCATTTTAATATGGAAACACCCACTTTGAGACATACCAGTTACATTGTGTATTAGTATGACGTGAGATTGATTCATACACATTAAAAATTTCTTATGAATCATTTTACTAATTTATATAGAAAATATGATCATGTTTTATTTTAGTAAGTGAAATTTTTTCATCTAAAATGTTAAATTTAAACTGATAGTGGACACTTTGAGTCATACCAGGAACATAGTGTATTGTCTTGTGGTGTGAATGATTCCTACACATTAAAAATTTCTTATGGATTGATTTAATAAATTATAAAAACAATACAAATGTTTTTACTCAGTTTTGAGTACGTCAATTGTCTTTTTTACTAAAATTAATGTCAATTTTAAATAAAAAGACACACTTGTATTCATACCGATAAATTGTGCGTCGAATTATAGTGAAACTGATTCTACACACCCCAAATGACATATGGATCATTTTACTAAAGTATCAAAATCATAAAAATGTGTTTTTTTGGTTTTGAGTACGTCACTTGTCTTTTTTACTAAAATTTCATTTTAAATTGGAAAGAAGAAGTTTGAGTCATACTAGACTCATCATGTGTCGGTTTGACATGAGAATAATTCATAAATGTTAAAAATTAATTATGAATCATTTTCCAAAATTATCGAGACAATCGGAGCACGTTTTCTCAGTTTTTAGTATGCCACTTGTCTTTTTTACTAAAATTAATGTCAATTTTAAATAAAAAGTCACAATTGGAGTCATACATGGCACACCATTCATCATTTTGTGGAGAAGATAATTCTTACACATCAAAAATGACTTATGGTTTTTTTACTAAATTATCAAAATATATTCATACCATTTTCTTGGTTTTGAGTTTGTTGTTGGAACCAAGGATGTTCATTACTAAAAATGGAGTTCAATTTGTGTTTTTGTCAATCTACAATGGTTTCTCAAGTTTTTTGTTTTTTGTTGTCAATACTTACATGGAATATTAAGGAGTTTTTAATGAACATGTTGTTTTAGTTCAGGTAGGTAACAATACTAAAGGTGGTGTCATTTCCTGGTGTTTGCTAATTTTTTGGGTCTAAAAATTGGTGAATAGAGAAAAGTGAATTTAGAAAATGGAGTTGCATGCAACATTTATGGTGTTTTAGAATCTTGTGTTCAAGTAATGTTTAGGGATCATTGCATCAAAATATGTCAAAGGAAAAAAGTGCATGAAAGATTTTAGAATGTGCACAAAATATGAGGTTATATGGAAGGGCCTTACGCAAACCCAATATAACGTCAAAAGAGGAGTTGCACACTCAGAAAGAATCTTACGTGAATCGATGAAGATGAATTAGAAACTTGCAAATAGGGTCATTGAGAACTATAAATATGTGGGTACCCCCATGGAATATATAGAACTTTTCAAAGGAGACCATGTTTCTCTACCGTATGAAAGAATTGCACACAAAAGAGAAGTAGACAAAGAATATTATGCACATAGTGTTCATTTAGTCTAAAAGACCAAGTGAACCTTGTGTTATGGTTGCATGAAATATAAGGGGTTCACAAAAAACAAGTGTTTCCCAAAATCCATCTGGCGTGATAATCTCAGTTCTTTCACATAAGAGCAGGTGTTGTACGCAAGTGTTGTGTTGAGCTTCTTTCATGTTCTGGATATCCAGTTTGTTCGATCGGTGTTTTCTAGTGCATCAATTTAAGAATTCTATGGAAGTAGTGTCTCATTCTGGAGAGAGAAAAATGCTTTAATTAAAATCTATTGAAGATATATTCATGTCGATAAGTTGATTAAGACTTCTCCAAAATAAGTGAGTGAGGGGGAGTCAACATAAGTTTTCTGAGGGACACAATGTTCTATCCCTATCGCATTGTAAAGGTAGTGTTCCTAACATAGAGTGACTGTGTCAAAACTATTGTAATCTATAACTAGGGAAGATTATTGGATTTAGGTATGATTGAAAAACTATCATTATAACGACCCTACCTTTTCATACGTTACTATTACATCATTATAAAGATAAACTACATAATAGTATTACACCACAAATATATAGAGGATTAGTGTTTTTTTGAAAACATTGAAAATACAAAACATTTACAAAATAAAGCATAAAAATTTATTTAATTACATTTTCTCTAGCTTCTTATTGGAATTTGACCTCTCCTTAGTACATATAGTCACCGGATTATATACATCAAAAATGGGTGAGTTAAAAGCCAATTAAGTGGATAAATAAGAACATGAAACAACATAACATGGGACGGGGATAATCCTTATCATCATAAAATAGGAATATGGTCATAATAATGAGATTAAACACTAATAGAATACTTGGAATATGGAAATTCATAAACAATGAAACATCATGTCATTGTGGTCAACTACCACACATAGTTGTGAACAATTCTAGAATCATGTTCATGCATCATTTCAATTTAACTCACGAGGTTAATCACTTTACCAAATTAATTAGAGTACTGTATAATTCTAGGCACACCCATCACATCATAACATTAAAATTGCACTATATAATTCCGGGTGCACCCATCACATCATAACATTTACATTGTCATGCATGCCACATAGAACATATGTCAAACTTGAACATAAAATAACCCATTTAAAGGAATGGGTTTCACATCATAATTCATACATTTATAAACATTTGGATCCCAAAATAAAGAGGGAATAAAATTCTTTTCATAGAACAATCAACGATGAGTGAAGAAGAAACAATATTTGAGAAGTAAAAAAGAGTGTGTTTATTTTGAAAGAAGAGTTCGTTTGGAAAACATTAGGTTTGTCATGAATTTAAGTAAAAAACATGTATATCCCATAAAAATTTAAGATAATTATGAAAAAATTATTTTTCATGAGTAACTGTACTGAAAATGGGGTTAAAGAGGGAGAACCCAAAGAAAGAAAGTTGGGTTTGAGAATTTTCCCATACCTTGTATCTAAACATATTCTTCACTTTTATGTCCTGTAAAACCACATTAGATTAATTAATTAACAATTATAGAACCTTTTTTTCATGAATATGGTTCATTATGGTTTCATTAATTTATTTTATGGTCCTTTGGATGAGTTATATAATTTAAATCCATTGTTTGGGAATGTTCATTTTTATGGTTTTCTTAAACGGTTAACTTGTATTCATGAATGGAAGTTCATGTAGTTCAAGGATAAAAATATAGAACTGATATTACTTTTTATTAATGATATTTAATGATTTTAAATTATCCAATAATTAATTATGATATATTCCTTGGGGATGAATCATTTGTTAAAATTCAGTGATGATCGTTTTAGGTTAATTTGGGCAGTTTTTAGATCACAATAAACATGTTTTGTTTTATAATTTAGTAATATGTATAAAATATAGTTCCAGAACATATAATATGGTATAATAAAAATAAAATAATCTGGTTCAACCATAACAGTGGTATTATGACCATATCTAAAGGTGATAAAGTAAAATGAAAACATGTCATTCTTGAAGGTGATAAATTAACACATCACGAACAATGTTTTCCTTTCTAAAATAAAAATAAGAGGAGAAGAGGGTTGGATGATATATTATCCCATTAGTATAATAACATTAAATATATATAGGATAATAGATTTAACATACCATTTAGATGATGATAGTTTGGGAGAGATTGTGAAAATAAATTGAAATTGGAAGGAATTTAAAGGAAAAGAGAGAGAGAGAGAGGAATCACCTCTTGAATCCTCCTTAAGGCACCTTGGATTGGTCTTTTGATGAGCCCAAAAGCTCTTGGACGTGGGGGAGGGGATAGGGATGATTTTTGGAAGACATTATACAAGGATTGAATCCTAATAGTTTTTAAGAAATGAGGGTGTGAGGGGTGGTATTTATAGTAGAGGGGATATGGGTTTTCTCAATATTATATTCATTAATTTATTATTTTTCCACAAGAAAAGTAATAGTGATGATTTCATAACTAATAATAATAATAAGGTCATGTGAGTTAGATATAATGGACTTACATCATCCATTCATCATTTTATGACATCATAATTCATGTATTTTGCATTTATCTTATATTATCATATTCACTATTCACAAAAATTCAAGTACTTCAGAAAAAACCACAAAAATTCTCCCTAGCCATTTTTTGACATGTAGAATCCAAAAATGAAGTACATTTTTCAAAAGTAATTTTCTAAATATGAATAATTTTATTTTTAAATAAAATTATAATTTACTTGAAAAATACAGCTTTTAAAACATTTATTTTCTTATTCCAAAACATAGGTACATTATACATTCACTTAAATCATATATATATAATATCATAGGCGAGGTTAATATACATATGGGTATTTCATTATTCATAAGGATAAAATTACTACTCATAAGTTTATGTTACTATTTACCAAAAATTAGATTTGTTCTATTAGACTCCAAAAATCACCCTGAACAAAACCGTGTATGTCAGATTTTTGAAATTCAAAACACAGAAGTGGAAAAATTATGTTTAAAGTTCATATAGTATTTAGTATTATGATATTTTATTATGATTCCCAATGTGATTTTACTTTAATGTATGATTAAAGGAATGGATTTCCATTGATAAAACTTTGGGTCGTTCTTCCCCCTTATGAAATTTCACCCTCGAAATTTCATTTTACACAAACAAGAGAGGGTACTTATCCTTCACTGCCTCCTATGGTACCCAAGTTTCTTCTTCAAAATTATGGTTCCTCCACAACACTTTGACAAGTTGGGTTTTCTTGTTGCGTAGAACCTTATCTCTCCATGTCACGACCCGCCCTCGGGGTCCGTGCCGTGACTACCCCAAGCCCGCCTTCCATAGGCCAGGGGCTGGCGACTAGCACCAAGGCGTAAATCCCAGAAAAAGGGAAGGCATTGCCTTTGTAAGGTAAACAAACACCACAGAGTAAGCAAGCGGAAGTAAAACACTAAGTACAAAAAGAAGAGCTGAAAAGTAAAAAGGGGCCGGAAATACAAGCCCAACTGTAAAGTACAACTCGAAAGGGAAAACAGCGACTGAAAAGTAAAGCTGCTACGCTGAGATGTCCACTGGAAATCCCACCTGAAGGGTGGGTACAGATAGCTCCTCTGCTCCTCGGGTCCCGCCATCCGCTCTGAGTATGTCCCGCCCAGTGGTCCACCTCCGGGTACCGCCTCGTCGTATAGTCCACCTCCAGGTACCGTCCAGTCCTCGAACCTTCGGCTTCTGTCAGCACTGTCCGTCGTCTGCAACCAACACAACGAGGTGCGGGCATAGCCCGTGCAGGGGTGAGTATAACGATACTCAGTAGGGACCCTGAGACCCTCAAGGTCTCACTAAAACCAACAAGGATAAACACAAGAAGATCTCAACAGATAAACCCTACTTAGGTATATGCCCATACATATACCTAA
The DNA here is from genome assembly GCA_963277665.1 of Viscum album. NCBI lineage: Eukaryota > Viridiplantae > Streptophyta > Magnoliopsida > Santalales > Viscaceae > Viscum > Viscum album. Next base: position 1,759,897,462 of record OY728150.1, read on the forward strand.
GTTATCAAGTAACCCATCTCAATCATGAGGAAACACAAGGATTGTGAAAACGACGGATAACCACTACCCGGGTATATGCCCATACATATACCAAAGTTAGCAAGTGACCCATCTCAATCATGAAGTAAACACAAGGTCAAAAGTCTCAGCTCAAACCAGGATTTTCATTATCGAAACCGTAACTGCTGAAGAGCTCCGTCTCTAGAGTGTACAGTGGTCCTGTCACGACTCCGAGGCCGCCGCTCACTAACCTAAGACTGCTGAAGTACTCCTCCTGTCGAGTACTGCGGGTCTGCTGCCAACTACCAGGCGCTCCGTCCGCTGAGGGTCTGCTGCCAAATACCGGGCGCTACCCAGATAGCCTACTGAGGTACTCCTCCTGTCGAGTACCGCGGGTCTGCTGCCAACTACCAGGCGCTCCGTCCGCCGTGGGTCTGCCGCCAAATACCGGGCGCTCCGTCCGCCGTGGGGGGGGGGGGGGGGGGGGGGTCGGGCCGGGTCGGCCCGGACCCGGACCCCCCGTTTCGAACCAGATTTGGTTTTTTGCCCATAACTTGAGCCTCGGACCTCCGAATGACGAACCGTCTGCGGCAACGCGATCCTTGGATCGAGACGGTCGTTTCGGTATATCGCACTCAAGGTTTCGGATTACTTTGAGTTCGGCCGGGTTGGTTCGTTCACGGAACCAACCGGGCCTTCGGAGCGGAAACGCTCATATCTTGAGCTACAGACGTCCGGTTGACGTGCCGTCAGCCGCGTTGTGTTCCTCTTAGCGAGACAGATCTTTTGGCATACTCCGCCCGAGGTTTGGACGCAGGTGGAGTACGGTCGGGTTGGTTTTGCCTTAAAAACCAACCGGGCCCCGGGGACGAAAATGCCAATAACTCACAGACCGGGCGTCCGATTGACGCGCCGTCTGTTTCGTTGACTTCCTCTTGATGAGACGGAACTTTTGACATACTCCGCCCGAGTTTTGGATGCAGTCGGAGTATGGCCGGGTTGGATTGTACCCAAAATCCAACCGGGCCCCTGGAACGGGAAGGCTGATATCTTTCAGACAGGACGTCCGTTTGACGAACCGTCAGCGGCGTTGGTGTTTACGTTTAATAACGGTCCCTATGAGTATACCCTATGGGAGTTCGGGGTACAGTTGAGATATGGCCGGGGTTGGTTTCGCTCTCGAAACCAACCGGGCCCCTGGGACGAAAAGGCTAATAACTCACAGACCGGGCGTCCGATCGACGCGCCGTCTGTTGCGTTGAGACCCCTGTGACGAAACGGACTTTTGAGATACTTCTTTGCGGGACTTTGTGATACTTGGAGTATCGACCAGTAGCTCGTGGAGCGGACCCTCCCGGAGACGAGCGTGCAGAGTACGGAGACCGTGTAGCCGGCTGAGACCTGACGACTGCTTGACCGACTTGACTTGGAGTGAGTCGACTAGCCCAGTGGACGGAGCGCCCGGTATTTGGCGGCAGACCCACGGCGGACGGAGCGCCTGGTAGTTGGCAGCAGACCCGCGGTACTCGACAGGAGGAGTACCTCAGTAGGCTATCTAGGTAGCGCCCGGTATTTGGCAGCAGACCCTCAGCGGACGGAGCGCCTGGTAGTTGGCAGCAGACCCGCAGTACTCGACAGGAGGAGTACTTCAGCAGTCTTAGGTTAGTGAGCGGCGGCCTCGGAGTCGTGACAGGACCACTGTACACTCTAGAGACGGAGCTCTTCAGCAGTTACGGTTTCGATAATGAAAATCCTGGTTTGAGCTGAGACTTTTGACCTTGTGTTTACTTCATGATTGAGATGGGTCACATGCTAACTTTGGTATATGTATGGGCATATACCCGGGTAGTGGTTATCCGTCGTTTTAACAATCCTTGTGTTTCCTCATGATTGAGATGGGTTACTTGATAACTTAGGTATATGTATGGGCATATACCTAAGTAGGGTTTATCTGTTGAGATCTTCTTGTGTTTATCCTTGTTGGTTTTAGTGAGACCTTGAGGGTCTCAGGGTCCCTACTGAGTATCGTTATACTCACCCCTGCACGGGCTATGCCCGCACCTCGTTGTGTTGGTTGCAGACGACGGACAATGCTGACAGAAGCCGAAGGTTCGAGGACTGGACGGTACCTGGAGGTGGACTATACGACGAGGCGGTACCCGGAGGTGGACCACTGGGCGGGACATACTCGGAGCGGATGGCGGGACCCGAGGAGCAGAGGAGCTATCTGTACCCACCCTTCAGGTGGGATTTCCAGTGGACATCTCAGCGTAGCAGCTTTACTTTTCAGTCGCTGTTTTCCCTTTCGAGTTGTACTTTACAGTTGGGCTTGTATTTCCGGCCCCTTTTTACTTTTCAGCTCTTCTTTTTGTACTTAGTGTTTTACTTCCGCTTGCTTACTCTGTGGTGTTTGTTTACCATACAAAGGCAATGCCTTCCCTTTTTCTGGGATTTACGCCTTGGTGCTAGTCGCCAGCCCCTGGCCTATGGAAGGCGGGCTTGGGGTAGTCACGGCACGGACCCCGAGGGCGGGTCGTGACAAATTGGTATCAGAGGAGGAACCCAGCCTTAAGTGCGTGGTGCACTGCCTGGGTTGAGATGTAGGGCCCACAACGAGGGCGTTGTGCTCTAAAGGGGGGGTGATTGTAACACCCCAGAATGATAAAGGGTTAAAATGACTAAATGATATGACTCATGTCAACAAGGTGCACCTTCCTTTTCGGGAGCCTGTTTGATTAGAACTCCACAGTTAGGCGTGCTTGGCTTGGAGTAGTGATCAGGATGGGTGACCTCCTGGGAAGTTTCTCAGGGTGTGTGTGAGTGAGGACAAAGCACACTGGAAAGGACATGTGTTGGCCTGTGGGGACTATCATATTAGTCAGATGACTCGTTCAGGCATGTGGGTGGACCCTAGGGTGGGCCCCACATGTCTGCGGGGCAACTGGTGGTACCTGGTGGGCCAGGACCCGACGACCATGTTAAGGCGGGGTGGTTGTGCTGTCACCGGGGCCCGGTTGTCACATTTGGTATCAGAGGAGGAACCCAGCCTTAAGTACGTGGTGCACTGCCTGGGTTGAGATGTAGGGCCCACAACGAGGGCGTTGTGCTCTAAAGGGGGGGTGATTGTAACACCCCAGAATGATAAAGGGTTAAAATGACTAAATGATATGACTCATGTCAACAAGGTGCACCTTCCTTTTCGGGAGCCTGTTTGATTAGAACTCCACAGTTAAGCGTGCTTGGCTTGGAGTAGTGATCAGGATGGGTGACCTCCTGGGAAGTTTCTCAGGGTGTGTGTGAGTGAGGACAAAGCACACTGGAAAGGACATGTGTTGGCCTGTGGGGACTATCATATTAGTCAGATGACCCGTTCAGGCATGTGGGTGGACCCTAGGGTGGGCCCCACATGTCTGCGGGGCAACTGGTGGTACCTGGTGGGCCAGGACCCGACGACCATGTTAAGGCGGGGTGGTTGTGCTGTCACCGGGGCCCGGTTGTCACACTCCAGTTTAAAATCTTCACTGTATTATCCTCATAAGAGATATCGTCTTCCAGCTGTACCACCTCTAAGTTCAGTACATGTGAGGGATCTGGTATGTACTTCTCAAGAGTGATACATGAAACACATCATGAACAAGATACATATTCGGTGGAAGTTCAAGATGATAGTCCATGGCTCCTATGAATTCAAGGATCTCAAAGGGTCCAAGGTACCTTGGACTTAAATTCCATTTCTTTCCAAAACACACGACTCTCTTCCATGGTGATATTCAAAGGAAGACATTATCTCCAACATCAAACTCCAAGTCACTTCGATGGTTTTCAATATAGCTCTTTTGCTGACTCTGAGTATATTTTATGTGTTTTTGGATGACTTGAACATTCTCTGTCATCTCTTCCACAAGTTCAAGTCCAAGTAGTTTTCTTTCTCCATCTTTATCCTAACAAGTTGGAGTTCTACATTTCTTTCCATATAGAGCTTCATATGGAGCCATTTGAATACTCGAGTGGAAGATATTATTGTATGAGAACTCAAACAATGGGAGATTCTGATCCCACCCACCTTTGAATTCTATAGAGCGGGATCTTAGCATGTATTCAAGCATCTGAATAGTCCATTCAGATTGGATATAATTTTGGGGGTGATAGGTCATGGTGAAATTCAATTCAGTACTCAAGGAATATTGAAGACTCCTCTAGAATTTAGATGTGAACATAAGCTCACGATCAGAGACAATCGATAGTGGAACACCATGCAGTCTCACCACTTCCTTCGCATATATCTTTTCAAGATGATCAAGTGATAAATCTTCCCTAATAGTGATAAAATGGTAAGGCTTGGTGAGTTGGTCAACCACGACCCATATCACATTATTTCCCTTCAACATCTTCGGGAGACTCGTGGTAAAGTACATAGTGACATTATCCGATTTCCACATGGTTATAGGTAATGGTTTCATCATCCCTTTGGATTTTGTCACTCTTCTTTAACTTTATTACATACCAAAAAACTTTAGATATATTTTGTGATCTCCTTCTTCATGTTATCCCACCAGAAGTGTTCTCGGAGAGCTCAGTACATCTTGGGGATACCAGAATGGAAAGAGAATGTTAATCTTGGTGAATTTTCCAATAGCTACTTCTTTATCCCGGGTGATGAAGGCACACAAATCCACATTCCAAATCGAATCAGACCATCATCATCGATATGGAACTCATGAAAATTCCCATCCTTTACTGCATTCACCATATTTTGTAACTCCAAATCATCCTTATTTCCTCCTTAATCATCCCATGGATTGATGGTTTTTCAATCATTTGGTAAAGGTGGATGTATCACCTTCCCTTATTATTTTCCAATCCACCCTTTTCATATCCAACAAGATAGGGACTTTTTCAATCCGTAGCATGGATAGAGTAGCAGGTTTCTTTTTGCTTAGAGCATAAGCTACCTTGTTCACCTTTCCAGGATGATAGTGAATAGAAAAATCCTTGTCCTTGATTAGCTCTAACCATCTCCTTTGACACATGTTGAGATCCTTTTGCGTGAATATATTCTTTAGGCTCTTGTGGTCAGTATATATGTCACACTTATCACCATAAATGTAGTGCCGCCATATTTTCATGTAAAAACCACATTTGATAGCTCTAGATCATGCGTCAGGTAGTTCTACTCATGGATCTTCAACTATAGTGAGTCATAGGCTATCACATTATCACTTCGCACGAGTACACAACCCAATACTTTCTTTGAATCATCATTGTATTTCACAAAACTTTCTACACTCTTTGGTAATGTGAGTACATGTGCTATGGTCGGCCTTCTCTTTAGCTCTTCGAATCTTTCCTCACAATATTTCATCCAGAAATGATTTAGCCCTTTCTATGAAACTAGAGGTTCTGGGACATTCCTCAATAACCTTTTTTTAAGGATCCATTGAAATTCCCTCACTTATGATCACATGTCCCATGAATGTGACTTGCTTCATCCTAAAGTCACACTTTGTGAACTTGGAAAACAACTTCTCATTTCTCAATGTTTCTAACACAATTATTAGATGTTCTTTATGTTCCTCCTTGATCTTGGATTATATGAGTATTTCATTGATAAAAATTACCAAAAAAATTTCGGGGCAATTTCTAAAGATTATATTCATCAAATCCATGAATATTGTAGTGGAATTAGTAAGTCTAAAAAGAATCACCAGAAACTTATAGTGCCCATACCTTGTATGGAAGAAATTATTATGAATATCTTCCTTCTTCACCTTAAGTTAATGTTATCCAAAATGAAGATCCACCTTTGAGAATTATTGATCTCCTCTTAACTGATTGAACAATTCATCTATCATTGTAAGATGATACTTGTAATTTATACTGATCTTGTTGAGTTCTGGATAATTGATACACCTCCTCATTGATATATCCTTATTCATCATAAGGAGCACCGACACACCACAAGGGATGCACTAGGGCATATGAACCATTTCTCTAAATTCTCTTGCAGCTGCTTCTTTAACTCCTTCAGTTCGATAGGTTCTATACTATATGGACACTTTGAGATAGTAATAGCTTCAGGTATGAGTTCTATTGAGAAATATACCTCATGATATGGGGGAATTATGGTAAACTCATTGGGAAATACATCACTGTATTCCCTCAAAATTGGAATTTATCTAAGTTTGGAACTTTCTTTTGACTCAACTTTTTGGTCGAGGTATTCTTCTTCATAGGGAATCAACACCCACACCATTGGATGATTTTTCAAAGGAGATTCGTGATATTCCTTGCATTTGTAGAGAATCATGGTATGGTTCTGAATATGAAAATATATTTCCTTTTCTCGATAGTTGATAGGTGTTCTATATAATGAGATCCAATCCATTACCATTATAGAGTCGAATTCCAAAAAGGGAAGTATTGTGAGATTCACTGGAAGAATTTTCCCACATATAATAACATGAGAAGAGTCAAACACATGGGTTGAAATGATTGAACCACTTGGTGTTTTTAAAAATATCTCTACTTCAAGGTTTCAAAGATTTGATTCTATAGTTCTAGAAAACTTAAAAGATATAAAGGAATTTATAGAACCAAAATCAAATAATAATTTTTCCATTCTTGAGTGAATAAGAAGTGTACCTTTTATGACTTAATTATCTTGATCCAATTATATAGTAGTGATGAAATAATCCCTCTCTTTTTTAATTTGGAATTGGGGGCTGGTAATGCTGAATACCCTCGGTAACTCAAGATTTAGTGTACTGGCATGCATAGTTCCCTTGCTCCCGATAGTTGTAGCATTGGACCATGGGTGGTTCTCTCTTTTCTTACACTACATTCCCTTTCCTTTTCATGCCTTTTCAACACTATTGAGCATGGTGGCCCTGTTTTCCACACAAGAATCATTTCCCTATACCTTTGAGGCAGTTCCCATGATTCCACTTCCTAAATTTTTGGCATGTGGGTTGTTGAGTTTTCTTCCAAACTTTATCATTATATCCTACGGCTTGAAACTCCATCATTCATTTGTTATCAACATAGCCATGAGACTATTCTAAAAACTCCATCTCCACTTTGAGACCACATCAAAATACTTCTTCATTACTCCCAATGTCTCGAATTGCAAGAGCCTTTTGAAGGTTAGTTTTTAATCCATTAAAGAATATATCAATTTTTCTCTCATTTTTTAAAACAAAAAAATATGAGTACCTTGAAAGACTTGTGAAATTATCTTCGCAGGTCGTGACATATTCTCCTTCCTTTTGATTGAGATCTATCAATTCTCTATCCATTTTTGTATGAAGAGTTCATGGGAAATTCTTTTTAAGAAACATGATATTAAATTATTTATATTAAATCTCTTTAACTTTGTCCCTGGTCTTGGTGTTCTTAATCAAAGCCCACCATTGATCGAAATCTCCATCTAGATGATAAACACCTAGTGTCACCTTCTCCATCTTCGAACAGTGAAGAATAGAAAATATCTTCTCCATAAATTTGACCCACTTTTCCACAACTAGTGGATTATAAGACCCACTAAATGTCAGTGGTCGTTGCCTCATAAAAAATTTGATATCCAATTACTCCCTCTTTGGTGAAGTAGGACGTTCCTCATTATTCAGGTTATTATTCATAACCTGAGATAGTTGGGTAAGAATCACCATGAAGTTTTGAACTGCTTCTCCCAAAGCATTGGGGATGTCGTTCAATAAATCATTTCATTGTCCCTTGCATAGGTTATTTTCATGGTTTCTTTGGGTTCCCACCATTTTATAAAATATAAAAGGTTATAAAAAAACACGAGTAAACATGTCACAAATAAATAAATTATTCATTTGTAAAAATTACAATAAAATCATGACTTTTGGGATCCCTATGTAAATATTATTATGTGAATATTTGTATTTAGTCTCATACTAGAGGTTTTCTCTAGGGTTCACTAATCCTAATTCCCAAATTAACTAAACCTTGCCTATGATACTTACTATAGAGACCCGAAATTTTCTTACATTAATATTACATAATTATAAATATAAACAACATAACAGTATTACACCATGAGGATACAGAGGTTTAGGGTCATGATAAAACTAGGACCATACATAACATTAACAACATCAATCAAAAACATTTGTTTAATTCATTCTTCTTTAGATTATTATTGGCACTTGACCTCTCCTTTGTACATGTAGTCACCTCAAGATATACACCAAAAAGGGGTGAGCTAAAAGCTTAGTAAGTGGATAAATAAATACATGAAACAACATAACATGGTGTGGGTATAATCATTATCATAATATCATAGTAATATGATCATAACCATGAGAAGAAACATTAAGTGAAGTCTTAGAATATGTAAATTCATAAATAATGAAACATCATGTCTTAGTGGTTAACTACCACACATAGTTGTGAATAATTCTAGAATCATGTTCACACATCATTTAACTTTAACTCATGTGGTTAAACACTTTACCCAATGCACTGGAGTTCTATATAATCTTTAGCGCACCCATCACATCATAAGATTTACATTGTCATGCATCCCAAAAAGAACATATTTCAAACTTGAACATAAAATAATCCATGGAAAGGAATGGTTTTCACATAATAATGAATAAATTAATGAAAATTTGGCTCCAAAAATATATAGGGAATAAAATTATCAACATAGAACAATCAACGATGAGTGAATAAGAAACAATCTTTGAGAAGTAAAAAAGAGTATGTTTATTTTGATAGAAGAGTTATTTTGAAAAACACAAGGTTTATCATGAATTTAAGTAGAAAAAATTTATATCCTAGAGAAGTTAATATAATTATGAATAAAATATTTTTCAGGAATGGCCATACTGAAAATGGAGTGAAAGAGGGAGTACCCGAAGAAAAAAAGTTTGGTTTGAGAATTTCCCCTTACCTTGTATCGAAACACTTTCTTAACTTTAATGTAATAAATAACAGAATTATATTTATTAATAGACAATTATAGAACCTTTTTTATATTAATATGGTTCATTATGTTTTCATTAAGTTATTTTATGGGCCATTGTAAGAGTTATAGTGTTTAAATCCATTTTTCAATAATGTTCCTTTTTATGGTTTTCATGAATGGTTCACTAGTATTCATGAATGGAGCTTTGTGTAGAACATGGATAAACATCAAGAAATGATATTAGATTTTATTAATGATATTAATTGATTTTAAATGATTATATAATGAATTATGATATATACTATGTGGATTAATCATTAGTTAAATTTTAATGATTATCATTTTAGGTTAATTTGGGCGGTTTTTGAATCATAAAGACCATGTTTTGTTTTATCATTTAGAAATATATACATAAGTTAGCTCAATAAAATTAAATAGGGTATAATACATATAAAATAATCTATTTCAACCCTAAAAATGGTTTCATGACCAGATCTAAAGGTGTTAATGGAAAATGAAAACATGTCGTTCTTAAAGGTGATAAATTAACACCTAATGAACAACATTTTCCTTTCTAAAAAAAAAGAAGAGTGGAATGGGGTTGGATGATATAATATACCATTAGTATAATAAAATTACATTATATGTAGTATAATGGAGTTAACATAAAATTTGGATAACGATAGGTGGGGAGAGATTAAGAATAGAACATGAAATTGAAAGGAAATTAAAGAAAGAGAGAGAGAGAGAGAGAGGAATTCCCTCTTGAATCCTCCTTAAGGCACATTGAATTGGTCTTTTGATGAGAAAAAAAAGCTCTTGTACGTGGGGAAGGGACTAGGGAAAATTTTGGGGAAGATTTTATATAATTCTTGAAACTTGAGAGATTTGAATAAATGAGGGTGTGAGGGGTGGTATTTATAGTTGAGGGGAGATGGGTTTTCTCAATATTATATTCATTAATTTATTATTTCTCTAGAAGACAAGTAATAATGATGATTACATGATTAATAATAGTAATAAGTGCATGTTATTTCTATATAATGGACTTACATAATCCATACATCAGATTATGACATCAAAATTCATGCATTTATCATTAATCTTAAATTATCGTATCTTACTATTCACCAAAAAATTCAAGTATTTCAGAAAAATTCCAAAAATTACCCCTCACATTTTATCAATATGTAGAATAAAAAAATAAATTCCATATTTCAAAAATAATTTTCTAAATATAATTAATTTTATTTTTAAATAAAATCATAATTTACATGAAAAATACAGTTTTAAAAAAAAATTATTTACTTATTCCAAAACATAGGTACATCATAAATTCACATAAATCCTATATATATACTATAATATGTGATGTTACTATTAATAAGGGTATGAAAATATTCATAAGAGTAACATTAATATTCATAAGGGTATGTCACATTTCACCATAAATTATGTTTTTTCTATTAGACTCCAAAAATCACCCTGAACACAACCGTGCATGTTAGTTTTTTGAAATTCAAAACATTGAATTAAAAAAATTATGTTTAATGATAAGATAGTATTTAGTATCATGATATTTAATTTTGATTCCCAATGTTATTATACTTCAAGGAATTATTATAATAAGGGATTTCCAATGATAAAACTTTGGGTCGTTATAGTCAGTGCATGCTCCTTGGACTAGCCCTTAGTGGTGAACCATGTTAAATTTATATGTTGCCTCTATTTATATATGAATTTTTTATTAATTAAATACTCTAAAAAATAGTTTTAATAAGTTTATACCAATACGAAAAAAATATTTTTCACTTTAGATGAAAAATTTGACACCCTAATTCACCCCTCCCATCTCAGGGTTCTCCAAGGTCCTACATTTGTGATTTGTGTTTTGAACTGAAATGTAAATTATAAATTAAAACATAAAATCTGAGTCACAATGAGAACACTGTGTATCCAATTGATGTGTAAATGATTGAGTAGGATATATATTTTCTTCTTTCAACTATATGAAAAAATAAATAAAATAGATATCTTGTTCCATTTTTATGGAAGAGAAACTCCATACTCCTTGAAACACTTCAGGTTTTAGGCAATATGAGGTTTATTATTCCATTAAAAAAGAAAATTTTCTCTCCTTTATATATTCTTGTAGATATTATAAAGAAAAACATTACTTCCCAAAAGATCTCAAAAAATAAATAAGTATTAGATAAAAATTATATGTAAATTAACTCTCAAATATTTGATAAAATGATGAAAAAATTAATTAAATAAGTAGTTTGAATTAACCTTTTCATGATGGTGGTATAAATTCTTGAGCCGTTTCCTTATTTTGAATATCTCAGTTGTATCCTCGAACTCAAATATCTCATGATCATGAGAAGATTCAAACAAATCAACCCAACTTGAACAAAATAATCCACCTATATAAGAAAACAATTCTTATATTTTCATTAGTAAGAATAAATAAATTAAACATAAATACGAAACAATAAATTACTTTTATGGACAATTATTTTACTATTAAAATATCAATATTAGAAATCCTATTCAAGAGAATAATTTTTTGAAATATTCAGAAATAACCAACCAACCAAGTTGTATTTTAAATCACTGAATATTTTTGATAAAATATAGATATAAGTGAATGTATCTCATATCTTAGGGAATTTTTTTCCCATTTTTGATTATTTTTTTTGATTTTTAAAGTAAAATTTAAATTATAAACTAAAAATATATTTATTGATTCATACCAAGAACACTATTTATCATATTGAGGTGCAACTGATTGAGTATTTTATTTGTGCTTTTCTTTTGACCATCTACACCACGATAGAAAAGAAATAAATGTTTTATTTATACAGAAGAGGAAACCCCATGATGCCTAAAATGCCTCATCCAAAAGCAAAATGTTCTCTATTTTCTATCTTACTATATATTATTGATGGAAACATATGAATTAACAAAATATATGTGAAAAAATAAATTATTATTAGATAAAAATGATAAGGAAATTAACCTTAAAATATTACATAAAATTAAAACAAAATTAACTAAATTAGTTGTAGGAATTCACCTTTTCATGATGTTTGTATACATTATTGACAATTTTCCTTGATGAAGAAGTCATTTATTCATGATCTCTATGAAAATTAACAAAATAATTATTACACAAAATTCCCATAAAAACTATTATACTTTTGGGTTGTTGTAAAACAAATATATAAATATTTTCCTTCTTATTTGCTATATAAAAATCACATAGCACATTATATATTCATATATTATGATAAAAATTAGTGATCACTTTATTTATTCCTAGAAAAAATTAACCATTACTGTAAACCAATTAGAGTTAATTTATTAAACTAAAATAAATATTTACATTTGAATTTTTAAGGACATAATAAAATCTATCTTTCCCTTTCACCATCATAAAGAATAAAATCTCATTGATAAACAATTTAAATTCTTAGATGGAAAAAACATATGTGTGAACCATTATCTTTTTTCAGAAGACACTACTCCATTATAAATTATTTCCCCATTTTTGACAGTTTTAAACATTAGTATGACCGTTTATAGCATCCAAATGACACTAAAATTTAGCATATCCATTAAGACTTCCTATATTGTGTTGTAGATTAGTATATCTTTTTTAATACTCTAGGTGATGATAAACTATGAAATAACATCTTCATTATTTGTTCATCAAAATGGGAATATCTATATTCTCATGAATCTTTATTTATAATTAGGACAAGTTTTTCATTAACGAGCTTGTGAACATGGATCAATTTACATAATGAATGTGCGCATGAAAATTAGTGATGAACCAGTGAATATGTTTTTTGATTTTGAGCCGATGAAAAATTATCCATATGCATAATAAGGATAGGTTTAACACATCTACTCTTGTAATGATTGTGATATTCAATGTGATATAATGGTGGGATGTTTTAATTTGACATCATGCACATTCAAAAGAATCATTTTTTGTCAATCCATTTCACAAATTTAATCATGTTGTGTTACTTTTTTGGATATCAAAATAATTTTTGATATTATATCATTTGTATAATTGATGATTGAATCGGCCAAGTAATTCTAGCACCCACCAAAGTGGAACCACCTTATTGTTCTTTTCTAAAAATTCATGATTCAGTCGATGAAAATATGTACTTCTTTATTTTTTAGAGGTTTTGGATCAATATACTAGATTCTTTTTTTAAATGGGTCTTTGTTTGTATTTTTGATTCTTTAAGATTTCATTTGATGTGTGTTTTCATTTTTACATATTTCTTTAAAATTCAGTTTCTTTTCATTGGATATCATGTTTCCTTTGTCACAATCCCTCCTTAATGACCACGATCTCTCAATGATGATTATCCTCCAATAGTTCTCTAATACACCTACTAGCTTCTGTGATTGATTAAAAAATATTTATTTAAACATTTTAGTGGGATTATATAACTTTTTAAATATCGGATTGGTGTTGTATGACTCTAAAGTGACTAATGGATCCACTAATTAATGCATGGTAGTTCTCTATATAATAGGTATATGTTATCTTTTTTAATTGGTCGTGGTTGTAATTTTTCATTATTGGTTTTATTTACATTTATCTTCTTTACAAATATAATGTTTGATCTCTTTAATGCCTGTGATATCTATTCCCCTCAATATAATGAAAGTATTTTTTAAATTTTATAAGGAACTTTCCTTTCATTTGTGTTTTTATGCATACATGAATTCTTCCACACATGTTTTATTACTAAGGTTATAATTATATAATTTCTATGTTTTTTTGAAGTTAACTCAATTATGGAATTTATAGATTATAAATCCCTACATTCTTAGTGGAAATTTATGTATAAGAATATTTAATATGTGCTTATTTTGGTTATTTTATGCCACTAAGACCCTTTCTTTGTAGTGTAGAGAATCCATTACCAAGTAACTACATTTTTTTTGTTCATTTTTTCATAGTCAGAGGTTTCTTTCACACTTTAGTAAAATTTCATAGTACATGGAATATTCTAATATACATTCTAGATTATGATAATCATTTTGAAAAAATAAGTGGTGTTTTTTTGTTCCTAAAAAAAATCCATCCACTTAAATTCCTGTATAAAATCACTTAAACAAGTGTTGATTTTTTTCTTCAAAAAGACACCTAAAACACCTTCACAATGTATCTTATCTTAATTGAAAATTATTTTGTGATGTTTTCAACAATTATTATCAAACAAAACCGTAGTACGATTCCCATTCTACTTCATTTCACAATAATTTTATTGTTTTCAAGCTAGTTCTTTGTCTCCTTCTTCGCCTCGGTCTCTGTCTCTACCTCCTCAGCCACCTCGGTCTCTAACTCCACCTCCGCCTCCACCTCCACCATTACCCAAGAAATTATTGTTTGTAGGAAAATACTTCCCAACAAATTGATTTCATTAATTATACTTATCCTTGATAAATAGATCAAAAATAACATATAAGCATTCTGGTACGAATACTTCAAACCAAATATATATTTATGAGGTTATACCCCATATTGTATCATCAAAATAGTAGGTAATCACCTAAATTTGTTGTCAAAAAATAGTCTAAAACCATGTACATTTCCCAGTCATCTCTAGGAAATTTTTCTTATTATTTTGAGTATGAAGGTTGTCCAAAATCTTGGTAGTACCGAGAACATATAGACAAAAAAATTATTAGGAAATATTTTTAATGAATTTGTAATTACTGTTTGGAATTAACTCTTCAGGGATGGTGGTATTTTCATGGTTTATGATATGGATTATAAATTTGAAAATATAATATCCACAATTTTTTCCATTATCTGGATTTAGAGAGTACAAAGACATAGACCAAAATAAGTTAATTATTTTGAAATATATTTTGATAGTTAAATCATTCTATATATACCTCAATATATTTCCATTTTAAATGATCTAGATGATTTTTATGTTCAGTGATGGACTTCATGCTATGAATTAGCCTATATTTGGTGACCACCCTCTAATTAAAAAATTCATGTTAAAATACAAACTGAAACATATAATTTAAATTTTTTCTAGAAAATTTTGATTGAAGAGTAATGAAAATTCATATTACGCATCATGTGTGATAAGTTTGTTGGATATCCATGCATTGAATTCAAAAAATTAATATTTGGTGTATCCAGATTAATTGTGATCAATATTCATTGCTTCCAAAAAAAAGAGAATACAAATAAATAATGTCAAAAATAAAAATATATTTTATGTGATTATATTATAGAGTTTCCACTAAGTTATAGGCATCAAAAAGTCTTTTCAATCTGTTATTTTTTTTTATCAAATTCATTATATAGCTCATTTTTATTCGTATGAATTTATTTCTTCTCTAAAGAATTTTTTTTGTGTAGAAATGGTACATGGATTAATGAATCCAAATCATGATTAAAATGACTTTCCCTTTATACAGTAGTTATATAAATACCTATAGAAAATATGAATAGTTATTAACTTTAATGACCATATTATATCACTATTTGGAAAAAGTACTACAAAAATATACCTTATAAATTTATTCAAAAATGAGACTCATAGCTATTGAAACATGGGAATATCATTTATACTCTTGAGAAAAACTACATCAGTCATTAAATTTCTATATATTTATTCTTCATATAGAATTTACGTCATATTTTTATCTTTAAATGTTATCTATTCATTAAGTTGTAATGATAATAAATGCTTCTCTAGAACTGGCTGGGAGAAGATACTCCCAGAATGTCCTTTTTGATTTTTTAGTTGATTCACTAGATTGTCTTTATTTGACCTTCCATTTCCCCATTTCTTTATCCATATGTAATACCATACATCACATTAGACTTTTTTTAATGAACTATTATAGGTTTTTAAAAACAATATTTTTAAATACATACTTCACGTTTCTTTATAAGATTATACTGCCATGATTTAAAATTGTTAACAGAGTCATTAACCATTATAATATCTGGATCATCAAGTTGAATAAGAAACTTAGTGGTTAGCTCATGAGATACCTCTATCCCCCCTCTCATGTGATATTGTTTCATTCCCTTTAAATCTAAATAAAGTAGTTTTTATTCCACTATGGTCACTTATAAAACCCTATAAAAAAACATGTGAACATAAATATATATTTTTATGTAATACTACTACAAATCATATTGAATTTATATTATTTCATACTTACACACTTTTCCCATATTGATTTTTTATTTTCATTAACTAGTTTACCCTCGTTATTTACACGAGCCTCCTTTCACATCATCTAACGTGGGATGGTAGTGTCATTAGATTTTAATTCATCAATATTCATAGAAGAAAAAGAAAATATATTTTTCCCTACCAAATAAAAATATTATTTTTATTTTAAAAAATACCAATTTCTTCTCCAATGAAGCATACCCCATCCTTTATTTGAGATAAAGGCACATTAGTTTTGATGAACATTATTTATTTTCAACACACTTCTCTATTTTATAAATTAACAATTTACATAAAATTGGATAAGATCAATAAATTAAAATAATTTATTATCAACTAAAATTCACATGAAATAATTTCTCATCGTGAGGAAGGATGAAATCATTCCATATTTTCTATTTATAATGTGTGAATAACTAACTATGGGATGGGGATTTACTTTCTGATCAGTATCCCTAAAATGTAACTCGGTAATGAGAGTTCAGAAGCCAATTTAGCCTTTTCCAGTATACATTAAGACATATTTTTTATGGAAATATTCTAAAATAAATGTACTCTTCATGGAATAATGAAAATTAAATCAATATTTCATTATATAATTTTTTGGTAAAATATAGATAGTATATCATAAAATTACAAGTATATATTTAAAAAGGGTTTCCTTTATTACAGGCTATACATGGTGCCAAAAATTTATATTAATCGTCAGATTCATCCTCGTTGTGACCACAACATAACTAATTAACATTGAATTATTATTGTCAATAGGTTGTACAAATTTATTTCTTCCAACCTAAAATTCTATACCCATATTGTGTTGATATTTATTTCCAACTCTGTGATGTTGCATCGCTCTTGTTTTTTTATCAACATACTATTGATCTACTAATAATTATACAGTTTTAGCATCAACAGTTTGTTCTTCCCCAAAATTGGTAATATCAATATGTAAAGAAGACATTGTCTGCATGATTAGTCAAACATTTAACTATGATTATGTTAATGCAGTAGATAACATATAATATTATTAAGAAAATCATAGAAAAACACATAAACCTTCTCTTTGAACTCTCTTTTTTTAAAAGTTTAATGATATATGTGTCCTCTATCGAGAATCCAAATCCCCACTTTTTGGTCCTCTATAACATACACAACATTTTCTATATTGGCCCCAACATGAATTCATTTTTATCTCCTAATGAGATTATCATCCTAGACTGAATTTCCATCTAATCATATAGTTGTTTTAGTTTCCAATAGAATAATTTAAAAATTATTGTTTTCTAGTTCTAAGATATAAAATACTTGCACTGTCGTTGATTCCATTATGAATGGATCATCTGTTTCCCCTTCCACACTGAAATTCACCTTTACAAATCCCATTTGATCAAAATTCACCACACTCCTATTTTAACCCATTTTTAAAAGAAAATTGAAAATTGAAATGTTATATAATCCAACTCGTATATCTGTTCAATAATGAAAAAACATGACATTTTCATATAAATTGAATTTCTATCCTTGGAACCAGATATGTCCATCACTTCCACCAGAAGAATAACTCCATTGTTTTTCATCTTACTACATTTATCATGTTCTTTTTTATATAACTTATAAATATTGATTACAAAACTAGTGAAATATATGGAAATTTAATTTGGTCCCCCAACTGTCTATCAAATTCGTTTGACAATTGAATTCACATTTTTTGATAACTCCTTAAAAATATGATCTTGGAACTATCCTATAAACTATTTATTAAATGTATTTTATATCCATCCTTGAGCCCTTAATGCATTCAGATCTATAAGAATTTATTCGTGGGATTTGATATATGGATTAACATCTTCACTATTATGTAAAATTTCAAGGTGCTCCTTCTCCCACTTTGTGATAGAAATTGTAACAACATCTCTTTTGGAAATCCCTTTGACTATAAGGCATCTTCCTTGATGAGACTTTGGGAGATTTATGTTTTCAACATCTGATAGGTAATCCGTACATAATTCAACAACTACTTCAACAATATATCATTCTTTAATACAATATATTGGCCAATATCAATTCATGACATACCCATTTGAAATCTTCATATATCATTAAATGGGGTGCATCTATCTGTAATGAACATGACCACATAGTTGAACCTCTATAACTAAGTAAACCATTGGGAGGACCATTATATCCAAGAATAGTGGTGGTAATGACATCTCTAATTTACATAATATGACTATAACCTCATTATTCATGATTGAAAAAATCATCAGGTCTATAACTTTAATATATATGTATCTTAAAATAAAGAAAAGTTAGGTTAATGTATTTTGTACACTGTTATGTAGAATGCAATGATAAGAAATAAACATAAAATCTTGCAACAAGACCTGAAATTCGTGTTATTTTAGTCCATATAACTTCAAATTAATCATTAACATTACATTCATGATATTTTATGAATACCCCTTTAAAACGTCTTCACCATTAAGGAAAATAAAAAAATTATAATATTCCCTTTTTGGGATAGAGTGTACGCTACTGGAGGAAGAAAAGTCCAACCTTTACCCCTCACCAGTTCCAACTCTTCCTTTATCCCCTTGACAATCATGACCAAACTAGCCTTGATTCCATCTTTCATTTTTCACAGAACATTTATTTATGTGACAATAACACTATTAAATACTTTTTTTTCACGAATAACATCAAAAAAATGTCTAACATAGAAAAAATTCCTATATAGAAATTAAAAGAAAATTAATCTCTTCTTCCAACCAGATTTTATAAGGTATTTGAAAAATAGATTATTGAAAATCATGTCAATATATTTTACTTTATCGAATAGTTGATCACATGTTAGTGGAGACAATGTTGTACCAAGTTTGGTAATCCCATCGAATGATGTTCTCTAAGATCGGTATTTATGTAGGCGAGGTAAAAATTTCCAATGTCCTAAAAACAAATTCTTCATGTAATGTCTAAACTGAAATGAGTGTTTGCATTGTTCACAAATGGGACACCCAAACATTCCTTTAATTATATATCCTGAAAAATTTACATAAGTAGGAAATTCATTTATAATCCCACTCAACATGGCCATCAATGTTAATTTTTTTACTTCTATGAGAATCATACATTGTAACACCTATATCCCACATCACATTTAGATATTTGATCAGTGGATCCAAATCAATTTCAATTTCATTACCAGGTTTCTTTTCTATTGATATAAACATAGACAATATAATGTATTTTTTCTTAATGCATAACCATGGAGGAAATTTATAATCTACTAATATGACGGGCCATGTATTGTGAGTAATACTCTATAAAACAAAAGGATTTATTCCATCTTTAGATGAAGAAAGGTGTAATTTTCTCATCTCATTTCCAAATTTAGGATACTCATAATCAATTTTTATCCACCAAGGAGAATATTCAAGATGATATAGGCTCCCTTATTTAATTATTATATATTCATGCCATGTAAATTGTCTCATGGTTTCCTGAAATTTATACAGTCTTATAAACCATGGAATGATCATAATGTACCGTACAAATTTCAAAGAAATTAATTCATTTTTCTTGTTTCAATACATATAATACTTTGGGAATTTTATGAGTGATTCATGGTCCTTGAAAAATAATTTGAAATCATTTGAACAAGAATGTATTTTTTAGTGAATATTCCAATTGAACGTATCATTCATTTAGCATTTTAAGTTTGACATAAAAGTTCTTTTTCTTCTAGTAGAATATCATTCAAAAGACCAAGTAGTTATATAAAGCTAGTGTTTCTCCATCCAATTCCACCTTTCAAATTATATAACTTTAATACATTTAAAATTTTGTGTCTTTAGTAGCACTGATATACAGTGGCCTCTTAGAACAACTATTTAGCTTGTCAAGCAAATTGTAAAATCATGAATTTCATCTTCAATTTACATTTTAATTTCTTCCACGCAATATAAATCATCATTTACACTTGTATTCATAAAAAATGATTCATAAACTATAGTATCATCCAAATTCATGTTCATATTCAGTTTTCCCCATGTTTAGTCCAAAATTTATAACTCTGATCTATTCTATAACAAATCATATGTTCTTCCAACTCTTCCATACTAATTTGTCTTTAATAAAAATAATGAAAACATGGACAAAGGATTTTAGAAGGGTTATATGCATTCTCTATTTGAAACTTGATAAACTCTTAAACTCTATAGTCATATTCATTTTTCAAAGAATTAGCATGAATCCATTTTTGTTTCATATCCATCCTATCAGTTTCATAAAATATTAATTTTTTATAATAAATAAATAAATACAAATAAGATATTAATTATTAAAGGTAAAGGTTGTAGATAATTGTAGTATGGGGAACCCAACATTTGATTGTTTAAAATAATTTCTGTATTATTTGAGTGAAATGGGTATTTGAATTAAAAAAAGAATTAATCCACTTTGGTTGGTTTTTTCCTCTAAATTCATCCAAAGGTAAAAGGTATAGACAAATTTCATCATCATCAGCTTCATGTTCTAAATAGTTATTATTGAATTTTATTGCTTGAGAATCATCCCTCATCTCTTCTGGACATGAAACTATGTTTTTAAACTACTATGAGTAGTAGTTATCCCATATTGGGTACCTATGATCATTTTGGTTGACAAATTCTTAGTGTTGTTCAAGAACTATAGAAGATATGGGGGATAAGACTCCGGAAAAAATGCAATAATAACTATTCGAGAGATAAAGCTGATGAGGATGAATGTTTTCTCCTAAACTACTTTTAAATTACCCCATTATAATTTAAAATTTCAAAGATCATCTCAAAACCACTTTAAAATTTCAAAAGGGTTCTTTTAAAATTTTTAAAACACCACTTTCCATTTGTTTTTTGAAATTCCACATAAAAATATACCAATTTTTTTTTCAAAACCCTTAATCGGATATGGACCCCTTTTCTGTAAAAATTGTTTCCATCATGTGAATTTTTTAAAATAATTTTCAAAAACCATTAATAATAAATTAAAATTTTAAAATCATTTCCATGGAATGATGTACACTTTGAAATGTTTAAAACATTACATGTTCACTTTGAAATAACTTCATGAGTTTCAACACACTGAATCCATTTTTGTTCATTTTAAGGGAAAACCTTGTTTTTTCATTTCAAAACACAAATTAACATTTAAAACTAACTTTACTTTTTCAAAATTTAAAATTTAAATAAGAATGAACATAAAAATTTTAAGTATACTACCACCCAGTCTAAAGAAAATCATTATTATTAAACATTTCATAAAATTTTTATAAATTTGACATGAATAATTTTTTTTCAGAAGATAGTAGTAAATTAAAAATTGAAATCCTATCATGATAGTCTAGGACTACCCACCTAAATACCGAGGTTCCCATGGGTTTATTTCAAAATTAAATCAAGGGACTATTCATTTCTCAAAAATGAGTTTCATCAAATATCACACAAGAATCCAAAAATCCATGATTCCACGTGATTTATAATTTATTCAATAGTAAACATCAATAAGGTTTTACAAATATTCATTAAATTGAATACTATTTCCTAAAATATCATAAGGTGTTAGACGGAGTCTATGTGTGATATCAGACTAAGGTTTGATTTGAATTTATTAGAGTTTGAGTCAAATTGGAGGTGCTCTTATACCCGAGGTGGGAGAATGATAATTGATTTGGGTTTTGTTTGGAAAAGAACCAACCATGAAGTTACACCAAGTTTTGAGTTTGTATATTTTTGTGGGTTTTTAGAAGACCATGGGATGATTTTGGTTGTTTAGAAATCATGATAGAGTGATGAGATAACACATTGATGGGAGTAACTGAGCATTTTCAATGAAAATTTTTCCAAAGGAGGACCAGATATTGTTTTTTTCATTAGATTGGGTGTGGTGAGATGTAAAACACAATGTTCATGTTGTTTACATTATATATATAGGCTCATTTTATTTTGTAAAGTTTGTTAAACATGTTTACTTGTTTTAAAATTATTTATTCTATGAAATTAGAGTTTGGACTTGTGTACATTAATTATTAACATTATTTAATTTACATAAGATCATTCTTAGAGATTATAAAATCTTCAAATAATTTCATGATTCTAAAAATACTGTAGCTATCATATCTTTAGGTTATGTTACATCACTTGGAAATCAGTTTCCTTGGCCCAATCCTTATTTATTAAAAACACACATTTAGAAATACCATTTGGATTTGTTTTTAAAGTAATATAGCTAAGAAGGAAAACTCAATATAATGAAATGAAACTAAAATGAAATAAAAAAATAATCAAAATTCATTAAAATAACAAATTATCATAATTTGAATGTGAGAGGGGTGTCAAAAAGGTGGCAAGGTTGTGGGTTGTGCTCGATTGTGGAACCCGATCGTTGTGTCACACAAAATTGGGGGAGGATGGGTGTTGATTTCCTTGAAAAAATGTGTTTTAATAATGTATTTTAATAAGTTTTCGATTGTCTGGTTAAAATTAAGTGAAAAAAGATGGTTCCATGGAGCATGCAATGACACTCGGTGCCTTGGCGCAACATAGGGCACACCATAGTGCCCATCCCAATTTGGATATAGTGTTGGTGCTGTGTGGTTAAATGGTCACCGGATCTAGAAAAAGTTTGATCACCCACTAGTTAAATACTCATCCCTATATATTTCACCAAGCTACCCAAGGATTCCGATGACATGTAAGTACATGAAAACAATACAATATAACACATCTCAACACAATAAAAATAATTATTAAACTAGTTCAAAAAAATATAAACTCCCTTGCACCTTCAAACACCCTTTAGTGAAAAACCCCTTTATAATAACATAAATAGTATAATGATATCAATGACCCATGATCAATCCATATTACCAACACAAAAAACTTTTCAATTATGAATCTACACTTGGCTTAACTTCAAGGGTTTATAGACCACAAAATATTAATCTATTTGGGAAAACATATCAAACAGATCTTACTACCATTGAAAATATGATAAAATACGTTAAACATTCCATTTTAAATGCATTTAAAACATTTAAAATAAGGAAATGATACAATAATTACATGATCTTTGATAATATAAATAGAATCTTGAAAGATATCCAAACATGGTCTAATTAATAGAAAGCCTTGATCAAAAAATAATGGTAATTGATTATAATTCATAAGAAATCATTATATGAAATCTATTTCAATTTATTTGATTGATACTTTGGGTGGCATTTTAACCAACAGTTTTATGAATTATTCCCATGGAAGGAAGTTCAAAACATTTAAACTTATGAAAAACTCCTTTGATGTAATTGAATAATTAAGAAAAACACTTATAAATACATAAAATTATCATGGATAATTATAATAGAATTTACTTTATATAAAAACATGGATATATAAGATAAAAGAATTCATGGTTCCATATTTAAAGTAAAGTGAATGGATCTACCTATCGTGATGGATGAAATCGGTGTGTGGAAGTCTTAATATGAAACAAGGAATCTGGAAAAGTCTTTAAAGAGTTAATATAATCCCAAAATCATAGAAACTACCAATTATAAATTCAATATAGAAGGAATGCAATGATTTATAATGAATAGAAAGAGATAATGAATAAAAAAAAATCCAAAATGATATCACCAAATAAGAAGTCAATGAGTGAGGTGGAGGATAAAATAACATACCTTGGATTGAAGCTTTGATTCATCTGAGAGAAAGTAGAGATATCTTCAATGTACGGATTTGTTCGAGCCTTGATTTGTTTGACCCAAGGATTCGAACATTGGATTTGTTCAATCCTTTATTCAAGCCTTGATTTGAGCTTGGATTCGATGAAGAGGAGCACCGATAATATGAGGCTTCCCCAGAAAGCATGAGGTGTCACGTTGATATAGTTGCGGTTAGGGTTCTTCAAAAATATTGGGGACACATTTATCAGTGCTTCCAAAAATGAAATGATAAAGATACCTTTTATCTTTGATAAATTAATACGTGTTGTACTGATAAAGATCTCCTTTATCAGTGCTAAAACTATGGCGCTGATAAAGGATTTTTAATTATAATTATAAATAATTGTTTTGTAAATATACATATACAATCATAAATTTTTTGTTATAATTTTATAATTATTTAAATATATTATTAATTATTTATAATTATATAAAAAACATTTTTAAAAAAGTAATTATTTATTTATAATTATACATATACAATTTTATAAATGTAGTAAATATGCATTTTTAAATATATTTGAAAATATATTTATAATTATTTATTTATAATTATTTATTTATAATTATAAATATATTCAAATCATTATATATATAGATATATTTAATTAATAGATATAAATATAAATAGAGTACAAATATTCACTATTTAAGAATATTTATTATATTTTTTTTGTAATTATAATGATATTTATATAAATATAAATACTAATATAGTTAATATATTCATTATTTAAATATATTTATTATAATTTTATAATTATTTAAATATATAATAACTTTTTTATAATTATATAAATATTCTTTTAAAAAATAAGATATATATTTATATATTTATATCATTATATATATTTATATATTTATATCATTATATATATTTATATAATTATATATATATAGATATTAAGTAAATATAAATATAAATATAGTTAATATATTCATTATTAAAATATATTTATTATAATTTTATAATTATTTAAATATATATTTATTTAAATATATATATATTTATTTATAATTATATAAATACTTTAAAAAAATACTATTTATATATTTATATATTTGTATCATTATGTATATTTATTTAATTATATATAAATAATAAATAAATATAAATATAAATATAAATATAAATATATTAAATATATTCATTATTTAAAAAAATTTATTTTAATTTTATAATTATTTAAATAATATATAATTTTTAAATAATATATAATTATTTAAATAATATATAATTATTTAAATTTATATAATTATTTATTTATAATTATATAAATAGTTTTTAAAAAATTATATTTATTTATTTATAATTATAAATATATAAATACATAAATATAGTAAATATAAAATTGTAAATATATTTATTTTTAAATATTTAAAAATATATTTATAAAATTATTAATGAATATATAATCTTAAATTTATGTTGTTAAAATTATGTGAAATTGAATAATTAAAGATGAGCACACTTTAAAAGTATTGAAAAAATGGATAAATTTTATTAATTAACTAAAAATTATAAAAAAATATAGATTTATATTGAAATAAAGACGAATACATATTGAAAATATTGAAACATATTAAATAAATAAATAAAAATAAATACTAAAAAATGACTAAATTTCCAAAAAGTGAAAAAATATGAAAATGAATTAATACATAACTATAATAATATTAGAAATAAATAAATAAAATTTACTAATAAAAGACATAATATATTAAATGAATAATTTATAATTTAATTCTAAAATTAATACTAAAATTTGAATAAATTACATAAGTATTAGGTGTATGGGTTTCTACATATGATTTCAATAATTACGTAAATATTTATGTATGTGTTGTATATAAAAATGTATTAATTACATATATGTGTGAAATCAATGTAACACATATTTGATATATGTTAAATTGAAAAATCAAAGGACATTCATTTATATCTATTTTTCAATGCCATTAGTCAGTATTTTTAATTAATATTAATTATTAATTATAAACCATTCTTTAATAAATATGACTTGTTTAAAATAAAGAAAAAATAATTTGTATTATATAAATCATATTTTCGAAAATATTATATAAATTCACATATATATATATATATATAAATTTATTGGAATATATTTCTATAATAAATTTATTAATGAATAATTATATATAAAAACCATTAAAAATAAATAAGACATAAACATGTTTTCAGTTATTACAGTTTATTCATTTTCTATATTTATATTTAATATATATTATTTATTATTATTTATAATTAATATATATATATATATATTAAACTTATTGATTTTTATTAATAATTTTTTCCTAAACAAATTTTCTAATAATTTTTTAACTTATTCATGTTCAATTTTTTTTGTTTAATTATTATTGTCTCTTCATTTTTAAATTTTTTGTTTGGTTATTTCAATTTATTCATTATTTTTTTGTTTTATTGTTAATATTTATTCATTTTATAAATCTATATTTAATATATACTTTTTTTAATATTTATAATCTCTATATATGTATATTAAATTTATTAATTTTTATCAATAGATATTTAATTAATAAATTGTGTATTTTTTTTCTTAATTTACTAATTTTAAATTTTTATTTCATTAATTATTTTATTTTATTCATTTTACACATCTATATATTTAATATATACTATTTATTAGTTTTTATAATATATATATATATATATATATATGTATATTAAATTTAATCATTTTTATAAATAAATATTTAATTAATAAATTTTTTAATATTTGTTAATATAATAATTTTAAAATTTTATTTTTTTAAATTATTTCATTTTACTTAGGACCTTTATTAGTTCTAAAAAAATTGATATTGGATACCCCTTATCAATGCTAAAAATAAAGTGCTCTTAAAGGGTTCCCTTTATCAATGCTAAAAATAAAGCGCTGATAATGGGTACCTTTTATGAGGGCTAAAGAAAAGCTTTGATAAAGGTTACCCTTTATCAGTGCTAAAAAATCACTGATAAAGGGTACCATTTATCATCGCATTTCTTTAGCATTGATAAAAGATACCCATTTATCAGCTCTTTTTACTAATGATGATAAATGCCAACACTATTAAAGGCCTATTTTTGTAGTTGTGAGTAGGAAAACATAGCTATTCAGTCTATGATCAACCCGATGGCATCATGTCCCATGGAAATATTTGATAACCTATCATAAAGTCCATGGATATCCCATCCCACTTCCACTATGGCACCTTAAGGGGTTGAGCTAAACTCGCATGAACTTGGTGTTCAACCTTCACTTGATGATAAGTAAGGCATCGAGAGACAAACTCTGTGACTTCCTTCTTCATCCTTGACCACCAAAACTAAAGTCAGAGTTTCTGGTACATCTTTTCCACACCTATGTGTACCACCAAAGCATATTTATGAAACCTTCTTAGAACATCCTCTCATAATGTTACTGGTAGCATCGTGTTTCCCCTAAAAAGAATAGCATTCTCCTCACCTTCAAAAAAATCCATCAGGAGCTTGTTCTGTGTATATCTGATTATTTAGCATCTCAAAGTCGGTATCCTTAAGTTGTGCCTCTTGGAAACACCATAAAAGTGGATTGGTAACAACCATCAAGTAAATATAAGTTGATCTATCTCCATCCACATTGGATAACTACAACAAAGACAACTAATCCAATGCCACATTTAGCAACTACAGATAAGATCTCCTGTTGAGAGAATATACTACCACGTTCCACTTCCCAAGAGTATATACAATATCTAAGTCATAATCATGGAGGAACTATTTCCATTGTCTCTATCGTAAGTTAATATTCTTTTGAGATAATATATACTTGAGTTTCTTGTGGTTAGAAAAGATGATAAGTTGCTCCCTCATCAGGTAGTGTCACCACATATTTAGTCAGAATACTACCACTTTTAACTCATCATTGTGGGTCATGTAGTTCTACTCATGTAGAGTCAACTAATGTGAACCATAGGAAATCACTTCATACCTCTTCATCAAAACACAACAAAGCCCAGTTCATGATGCATCACAAAACACTATGTACTTGACACCCTCCTGTAGTAATCTCAAGGTGGGAGTGATCATTATTCTCTGCCTCAATTGCTAAAAATCATGTTGTCACCTCTCTATCCACATGAATTGATGCCCCTTTCGGGTAAAATCTGTCATAGGAGATGATATTTTTAAGAAATCATGTATGAATATCTGGTAATAGCATGTTAACCCAAGGAACATCTACAAATCCATCACACTATTGGGTGGCTAACAAGCTAACATTGTCTCGACCTTCACCGGGTCCACTAAGACTCTTAGTGAGATCACATGCCATAGAAAGTGGACAACCTGAATCTAAAACTGGCACTTTGAGAGCCTCATGTAAAGCTGATTCTCTAAGAGTACATCCAGAACCATCCTCAAGTTTCTCTCATTCTCTTTCTTGAAAACCAAGTACACTAGGATATCAACTAATGAAAAAGGGATATTTATGATGGTATATTTGCAATAGGTTCCCGTTGCAAATGGACCGTTGTGGAAAAGGGTGCCACAAATATTACCTTTTGCGACAGTCCATTTAAAAAAAATCATTATTTTCAACAGGTAGTAGTACTGTCGCAAATAGGTTTGGTGAATTTTTTAAAAAACCTATTGGGACGGGCCGGATACCCATCACAAATAATTTCCATAATTTTTTAACAAACCTTTTTACAAAGGTCCCGTCGCAAATAATGGGAAACAATAATAAAAAAATAATAATTATATAATAATAATATAAATTAAATAATAATATTAATATTAGTAGAATAAAATTATTTATAAAATAATAATAATAATAATAATATAAAATTAATATAAATGAAATAATAATATTAATATTAGTTAAATAAAATTAATTTTAAAATAATTAAATAATAGTATAATAATAATAATAATATTATTATTATTATTAATGAAATAAAAATATTACTATAAATATAAAAAACCTCAGTATTCTCAAAAATATTAAATTATATTAAATAATAAAATAGTAAATATAATAAAAAAATAAAAAAATAATAGAAACTGTAATGTTCACAACAATATAAAAAAATAACTATTTAAAACATTAAAGAGTTAATATTACAAAAAAATTACACTCAAATGTTTCATTATAAAATTAAAATTCATCACTGAGTGGTAGAGGCATCTGGAGGAGTTGGAGGAGACGGTGGAGGGTACTCCATCCCTAAACTATGAGTGAGACGTCACATGTATTCCATTTTCTCATGCTCATGCTAATGCCATCATCGATGCCTCTCATCCTACATCTCATGCTGCTACAACTTCTTCTATCATAGGAACTCTTCCTACTAATGCTGCTACCACTAACACATCTCCTCCTGCTCCTTACACATAGTCTCTAGAAGCTCACTCTGAGATCGCAGCTGCTCCTGATACTATGCAACAAATGATGATGACTCTCCGAGAGATCCTATGGAGATGGACTCTGACATCATAGTGGTTTCATAAAAACTCCCAGGGGTCAATCAAGAGTTGATACCTACAACTCGACCTTTCTCAAAGGCATAATGGGTGGCATGAATCAATACCGCCGCATCAAATTGTGGAGGGGGCACTAGTCTGACCATCAATCTTGGACCAACTCTAACTATGAGTTTGAGACATCACAACCTCATATGACTCCTTCAATTGAAATTGAAAATTAAAATAGTTAAAATATTATTTTCTATTAAATTTAAAACTCATAAAGAAATTATACTGACCACAATCTGACATTGGTGAGCACCTCTAATCTCTCCAGTTCCTGGATCACTATACTTCCTCCTGTAAACATCGTAGTCTGTAATATCGGCTAGTGCGACTTCCTATATGAATATAAAATACACTATTTATTTTTAAAGTTATATACAATATTTAAAAAAATGTACTTACCATATGATTCATATGTGTATTCAATGTTCGACTACTGGACCGATTTGTCACCTCCTGTCACCCCTGATTTTGCTGACCTACTGATGATCTACTCTGAAACCACCTACTCAACCAGGGTGTACATAATCCATCATAAACCTGAGATGAAATATAATCACGTCGGTGGATGAGACATGTCTCATCAAACTATATCACTCCTACTTTCTCCATTGCATTCCTTTTCAAATTGTGCAAAAAATGAGTGCAACATGGACACATACCTCCCTACCATGCTTTCTAGATAGAATCACGTATGCTCTCATCAATGGGATACTATAAACCTTACAAATAATTTATAATATGAAGTTATACATTATATAAATTTCAAAATAAATATTATTTATTTACGTAATAGCCAATTCTCAAACATGCAGTGCTGAACATCAATGAGAAT
Source organism: Viscum album (assembly GCA_963277665.1). Classification (NCBI taxonomy): domain Eukaryota; kingdom Viridiplantae; phylum Streptophyta; class Magnoliopsida; order Santalales; family Viscaceae; genus Viscum; species Viscum album. The sequence goes on from OY728150.1 coordinate 1,759,927,771, forward strand.
ATGATCCCATGAAGCCCATACCTCAGAAACATATTTGTGCAATATTGTGGTCCCTTGTCCAATAGCTATATGAATAATGCTATGAAAAAAATAACAATTAATCAAACAATTAGAATATAAATAAATTAATAAAAACTAATTAAAATACATAGGTAAGCACCCCTCTGTGTGCATGTATTGAACCTAAGACATTGAAATTGCTCAGGGATAGGGTTGGGAATCATCAATAAATAAATACCACACCCCCTCGAAGTGCTCCCAGAACCGCCAGTAGTTTGAGGGTCAGATGATCTGATATCTTGGTAATCCAAAGGTAGATCAGCCTCCTGCAACAGATGATACATATCCTCATACATCTAAAACCCATTATGATTGTTCTTAACAAATAGTTAAAAAAAACTATTATATATAGATATATATAATATATGATTATAACTAGAATTTAACTATGTCAATTTCCATATTCATCCTCATCTTCATAGATATCGATGTCAATGGCTTCATCTTCCTCCTCTGCATCATCAATTTCCATATTAGTTTTAGCTTCATCATCTCTTGTAATTTCAATTTCAGTTGAAACATCATTAAAATAATCATCACCATCATACCTTAACTGTGGTGTGTCATCAATGATATTCATGTCCCTTCATGAAAATATGGATTTAGAGAATTCTATTGAAAAATTACAATTCCATGCACTTCAATGGAACCACATTCACTTTCAGTAAACTGATTCTCTTGATATTTAATTTTTATTATGCCCCACCAATCACCCAACTCCCTTGATGTAAACCAATAATTTTCATAATAATCTTCATGTACCTAACAATATAATAAAAATGGTTCATTTACTGTAATAAGTCTTTTATATTTAATATCAATGATTCCATATATCATATGAACACACAAGCCTCTCTTAGTATCCAACCACTGACATTTAAAATTCATTTTATAATTTTGTTCTAGATAATATAGTTCACTGATTTCTTCTAGTATACCATAAAATTCAACTTCAGTTTCTCTATTATGAGATCCTCTTAAGAAAAAACAACTATTCATTGTTTTTTTATTCCCCATTTGCATGTGTATGAAATTTAAAACCATCACCACATATGCATTATAAGATTTAACAATTTTTAATGTTAGGTTACTCAATACACACAATCAATTATCAATTTTATCATCATTTTGAGATTCCTGTAATTTTTTAAAACAAATATCAATATAACAACTATTAAATTGATATCTTATGTAGAATCAAAAGTAATTTATGTTACCAGTTTTTGAAACCAGTAGGAATTTTTTTTGACGATGTTCTTCATGAGAAGCTGCTATAATTTGTGGAAAATTTTTCTTGATCTGGTTATCATATAACCTATAAATAAAATAAGATTAATGAACTATTACAAAAATTAAAGAATATGTGACAGGATCACTCAGAGTAGAAATGGTGTCATTTCCTCACAGTTGAGAAAAATATATATATGATCTCTATGATGTGCATCATATAAAACCCATTGTTCATAAACTCCACCCAAGCCATGTTTGGGGTGATTGAAAACTGATAATTGGTTTCTCATGTAATCATCAACACTTCGCTCATCACGGGCCATGCGTTTGTGTTAGGAGGGATTTTCAGATTGAATGTAATGAGAGTAGAAAAAAGAAATTTCCTCTTGAAAATAAGATTATGCAATTTATCCTTCATCTGATGCTTTGTTACGTACATTTTTCTTCTATTTGTGCATGCATATCTCAAATGGGTACACACATAGGAATTGTACCAGACCTCCACATTTTGTTTCATAAGGAAAATTTAAAATTAAATGTTCCATTGAGACATACAAAGATGGTGGGAATATTTCTTCCAGTTTACATAAAATTAAAATGACATCTTCTTGTAGTTTTCTTAATGCATCCTAGTTTATTGTTGATGCATAAATTTCTTGAAAAAAATACGTCATGTCTGTTAGCACATCCCAAATCATAGTATTTAACAAACCTATTAATCGAATCGGTATAAGTCTTTCCATTAAAACATGATAGTCATGACTTTTCAATCTAGTAATATGACCATTTCTGACACATTTTCCAAAATTGGATGTATAACCATCTGGAAGTCTCGAATCTGAAATCCATTGATAAAATAATAAGAAAATATCTTTGGATAGTGTATGAGATGATTTTGACTTCATTAACTTATGTGATCTGACATTTTCAAATAGTTCATGTTTTGGTCACTTTAAAATTTAGTCAAGATCAAATCTTGCCTTTACATTATCTTTGGTCTTACCTGGTTTATCCAAAACTATATGAAATAAATTATCAAAGTAGTTCTTCTCAATATGAATCACATCCAACATGTGATAGATCAACAAATTAGACCAATATGGAAAATCCCAAAAATTGCTCCATTATATCCAATTGTGCTCTTTTCTAAACCCATCAATTTTCTATTCGTTTATTATTGGTCCAAATATGATGGGAGGTAATGAAGAGACAATTGATTTTAACTTTATACCTAAGATCATTGTTAGAGGCCCATCTTTTGCAACTATTCCTTTTCTGAAATGATTTTATTTATTCTAATAGGATAATCGGTTGGAAGGAATATGTGATGATAGTAAAAATCAAGGTTTTTTTTCCATTGATGAGAATAAATGCTTTGTTGTCTCTCATATAGTACAAACTGATTTTGGACCATGTGTACTCCAGCCAAATAACATGTCATATGTTGGGAAGTCACTAATTTTCCACATCAATGAGGCTTTCAGTATGGATTTTTGTTCTGCAGCAACATCATATGTTATGACATCGTTACTCCATTGTGAATTTAACTCATCAATCAATGGTTTCAAATAAACATCAATATTCTTTTTCAGATGACTTGGAATTAATAAGGTCATACAGATATATGGATCCTTTGTCAACATATTTAGTGGGGAAGTTTATGGAGTTATAAAGACATACCAACATGAATACTGACTACCGTAAGAACCAAATAGACAGAAACCATCAAAATAAAAACTCAATCACACGTTTTGGGATTATAAAGCAAAAGATGGATGCACTTGGTCAAAATTTTCTATGAATCACCATTAGAGGGATTATTTAAGCTTTTATCAGGTGAAATATTGGGTTTGTGCCATGACCTCAATACTACTATGTTTTGAGACCTATATAAATGATGATATCTTAGTGTGAGTTGGAGATATCTCAATTGTTTTATAGGAATTAATCCAGACTTCCCTAGTTAAGATTCTTTATACCTTGATTGTCCACATGTAAGGCAACTATCCAACAAGTCATTTTCACCATGATATAAGATGCATTCCATTGAACATGGATGAATCTCTTGATAACCGAGACCCAGATTAAGAACCATCCACTTGCCCTCAAAGAAATTTATAGGCAACACATTTCCTTTAGGTAGTAGTGTTTTTAATAAAGATAATATTAGATCAAAACAACTATTCGACATTCCATTATCTGATTTAATATCCTTAAATTTAGCAACTGCTTAAAACTTTATTATCCTACAATCAAGATATAAGTCATCCTCAGCAGACCTCAACAACTCATATAAATAAGATGGTTATAACTCAGGTGTTAAATCAATATCATCCTAAGTTTTAGTTTGTTGAAAATACAGACCTACCACACCATGTACTAAATTTTGAAACCATACTGTATCCAAAATCAAATTATTAGTATCTTCTATGGAACTATGTTCACAATGTTGATACAAAAAAACACAGTCTGGTTTAAAACCAAAACACAATAAATTTCCTCCAATGTTATCAAATGTGTCATACATCCCTATAGAGTATTTTTTATAAGGACACTTAATTGTCCCTTCTAAAAATAATTTTTGGTTTGGTGATGAAAATGATAAGAAATATTGAACACCCTCAATATACATAGGATTTAAACCAAAACCATTTGGATTAATGCACTGATTTATCCAAGCATGACCATTTAATAATGACTGTTGTCAACTTACTTCTTCCATATTTTTTTAAAAAATGTAAAACAATTATTTATTTTGAATAATTAGATATATGATAAACACAATCTAAAAAAGAGAAGACAATTATTAATTACATGAATTTTTTAATAATTGTTGTTAATTACCAGCAACACAATTTCTAGGAGATTAGAAAAAACTCTTTTTCCCAATGACTCATCTCATTGCATCTCTCTACAACTCAAACTACTATGAAGATCCTACTTTGAGGTACGAATATCAATTTTCGTATGCACGAGGATGGAGCGCAAGGAGGCCTTTCCACGCTGCTCTCCATGCTCATGCATAATAAAATTGATATCCATACATTGAAGCATAATTTTTTATAGTGATTTCAGTGAGAGAAGTTCTAAAGACATGAGTCGTCGGGAAAAAGAGCCTCTTTTGTCTGACAATTTGCCTCCTTACAAATTTCTCAGACTGAAATCACTATGAAAAATCTTCTCCGACATAGGTCAAACAAGATTTTTCATACTAATTTCAATGGGAAAAATTTTCAAGGAGATGAGGCATCGATCAAAAGGAATTCCACCAATATGTTGGAAATTATGTAAGTTTATCAAAATGTACTCATATTTATTTCAATTTATTACTAATTAATCCTAATTATTACTAATTAATACGAATCATTAATAATTAATCATAATTATAACTAATTAATCCTAATTATTAATAATTAATCCAATTTATTTCTAATTAATCCTAATTATTAGTAAGTACTACTATTTATAACTATTTATTTCAAAATAATCCTATTTATTATTAAATAATCCAAAATAATCCTAATTAATCCTAATTAATTCTAATTAATCCTAATTAATCATAATTAATCATAATTAATCCTAATTATTACAAATTAATCACAATTAATACTAATTATTAATAATTAATCTTAATAATAAATAATTAATCCTAATTTTAACTAATTAATTATACTTATTGCTAATTAATCCTAATTATTAATAATTAATCGTAATTGTAACTAATTAATCCTAATTATTACAAATTAATCCAAACTATTACTAATTAATCGTAATTATTACTAATTAATCCTAATTATTACAATTTATTACTAATTATTACTAATAATTTCTTATTTATTTCTAATTATTACTAATTTATTTTTAATTATTACTAATTTAATCCTAATTATTTCTAATTAATCTAAATTGTTACTAATTATTTCTAATTATTACAAATTAATACAACTTATTACTAAGTAATCCAAATTATTACAATCTAATCATAATTATTACTAAGTAATCCTAATTATTATTAAGTAATCCTAACTATTACTAATTATTACTAATTATTCCAAATAATTCCAAATTATTAACAATTCTTCCTAATTGTAACTAATTGTTACTATTTTTTTCCTAATTATTACTAATTAATACTAACGATTACTATTTATTACTAATTGTTAGTAATTATTACTAATTAATCCAAATTATTACAAACTAATCTTAATTATTACTAATTAATTGTAAATGTTACTAATTAATCATAATTATTAGTAATTAATCCTAATTGTTACTAATTATTAATAATTAATTTAAATTATTACTAATTAATCTCAATTAATCCAAATTATTACTAATTAATCCAAAATAATACTAATTAAACCTAATTAATTATAATTATTAATAATTAATCTTAATTATTAATAAGTAATCCTAATTATTACTAAGTAATCCCAATTATTACTAAGCAATCCTAATTATTACTAAGTAATCTTAATTATTACTCATTAATCCTAATTAATCCTAATTAATCCCAATTACTACCTATTAATCCTAATTATTATTAATAATTCCGAATTAATCCTAATTATTACTAATTAATCCTAAATAATCTTAATTATTACTAATTAATCTTAAATAATCCTAATTAATCATAATCAATCTTAAATATTACTAGTTAGTCCAAATTAATCCGAATTATTATTAATTAATCAAAATTAATCCTAATTAATCATAATTATTACTAATTATCCATAATTATCACTAATTAATCCAAATTATTCCTAATTATTAGTAATTAATCCTTGTAATTACTAATTAATCCTAATTATTACTAATTAAATCTAATTATTAATAATTATCCCTAATTATTACAATTTTTTACTAATTATTACAATGTATTACTAATTATTACAAATTATTACAAATTATTACTAATTATTAAAATTTATTACCAACTATTTCATTTTATTACTAATTATTACAATTTATTACTAATTACAATTTGTTACTAACTATTACAATTTGTTAATATTTATTACTATTTGTTGCTAATTATTGGAAATTATTACTAATTATTTATAATTAATACTAATTATTTCTAATTATTTCAAATTAACACTTACACATAATTATCCAAAAAAATAAATACTGAATAAATAAATATCTAATTATAATTCAATTTATTTGCATCTAATTAACAAAACTATAAATAATTCAAAATAAAATAAATTAACTAAACTATAAAAAAGATAAATAACTTGAAACCGAAGCTTTCAGAGTATAAAAGCTGCAGATTATTCTCTGATTTAGAAGTTTAAACTATGAAATTTTTTAAAAGAAAATGTTTTAGAAGAAAGAGAGAGATAATATGAGAAATAAGTGGAATGAGAGGGAAAAGAGATGGGGGTATATATTGGTTAGCTTATTTGCGACGAGACCCGTCGCAAATGACCACTCAATAAAAAGATATTGATGATAAAACCCATTGGAAATAGGCATATGCCAACATACTATTTGTGACAAGACAAGTATCCCATCGCAAATACTAAAAACCTCCATCGGACATTTGCGATGGGAATAAGAACCTATCACAAATTCCATTTTTGCAGTTTTGTACGTATTTCACGCCAATCCTTTTGCGACAGGTCGTTACTCCCCTGTCGAAAATTTCTATTATATGCAACGGGCCCCTGACTCATCGCAAACAACCCATCAGAAATACCCATTTCCCATAGTGATGGTCGATTAAGATTACCACAAACTGGTATAAGAAACGATGACAGATCTGGTTCAAGAGTCCCATGAACACTACTAGGGTGTTCTTCATGCTGAAGGGAATCACCAAATACTCATAGTGACCATAGCGACATCTAAATGTTGTCTTCCTTATATCCCCATTCCATAATCACAATTGGTGATAACCCTGCCTGAGGTAAACCTTAGTGAACCATCGTTCCAATCTCAAGTGATTAAAAAGGTCATAGATCCTTGATAACAGGTCTTTTTCTTTATGGTCATATGGGTTAGGCAACAGTAATCCACACACAACCTCATGCTTCCATCCTCCTTCTTGGAAAAAAATTGGGGCTGCCTAGGGTGAAACACTTTGTCTAACAAAGCCCTTCTTATGCAAGCTCTCCAACTGCACCTTTAGCTCATGAAGCTCTATAGGAGCCATCCGATATGCTAGTGAAGATATTTGGGTCTTACCAGGGTGTAGATCAACGTAGAATTCTGTCTCTCAGTGGGGAGATAATTCTAGAACATCATTAGGAAAGACATCCTCATACTGTACCACCACTACATGGAACTGAAAAATCATTACATCCACTACACCAATGGTTATTCTCATCAACTGATGAGTAATCAGTTACACCCTCTTATGCATGAGTCCATCCTGCATTTTCCAGGTTTCCTTTTCACCAATAAAAGAAAACCTAGTCCCATCGTTGTGGACACACCACACCCTTCACCCACAACAATATATCTGGGAATGAACTTTGGATAACCAGTCCATATCTAAGATGATGTAATAAGTCCTCATTTCCTTTACAAACAGATAAATAAACTATAATCTTCTAGATTCAGGTCACATTATTGACAAAAGTGTGTGATCACTGAGTCATCTCTAGTAGGAGTCTCCAAGCGCAAGGGTCATGCCAAGGGCTCAACTAGAATATCTAAGTCTTGAACTAGATATGTGGAAATAAAGTAATGACTAGAACTTATATCTATATGTACTACAAAAGGTATAAAAGTCATATATTATACCTCATATCATTCTCTGAGGCACTGTTTCATAAGCCTTGATTTTTTATAGCTACCCTAGCCTTCTCCTCCAACTATCTGAGACTGGCATGGACCACCTAGGGGTGGTGGTGGTATCAAGTTGAATCCACTTCCAACTCTACCCACTCTTTAAACTCCTCTTTCTCATCTACCACCCTTCAGACCTATCTACTTCCACTACTACCTCTACCTCGATGGCCCATCCATAATCTCCTTGTTAGTCGTATGACAAGTCAAACAATTTCTTAAATGATATCCCCTTCCATCCCATGAGTAACACCACCTATACCTGGGATGATTGGACTCATCATGTGATCCCTAGACTAAAAAAACTATATCCCTAGGACACCTCAGAAAATTTCATACATGACCATCTCCATGGGACTGACATTAGCTCCCAGCTACCAATGCATCTGCTCTGGTATGCACAATACCATTAACTGCTGTTTGATTCTTCTCATCCAGGAAACTACGAACCACCAAAGCTCTATCTAGAACCTCAACATAGGTTGGAATTCATATATGTATAACACTTTATTCAATGTCTCTAAAAATTCCTCACACAAAGGTCTGAGAACGAAATAACTGACCATGAACCATATCCATCGAGTATCTCGAGAGGTTGGTGAACCTCGTTGAATACTCAACTACTGTCACACTACCCATCTGGAGCTTCATAATCTCTTAGATGCATACAAAACTTAGTGTAGATAGAGATAAATCCTCTCTAAAAAGGTTCTAGAACTATGGCTATGCCAGAGTCACCTTGTCACACAACTCGGTTACCAAACCCTAGCATCGTCTTACTGATCCGTAGAGAAGTCTCACTTCTAGAACCACCATATGATATTCCACTTTTTTAATAATATAGAACAATTATGTCACTACCTCAAGTAATTCCTCAACCGCTTTTAGGCCAGCCTGACTTTAGAACTTGAGGGGTTGCTGTCACTAAAACTCATGAAGTTCCCTTAACCTGAACACCATATCTACAGTTACAGTGGGTACCATCTGCTTCTCAATAGGTGGTGGTATAACAGGTGCACCACTCGGAGGTAATATCATTAGAACTAGTCCATGTATCAATGTATAATCACAGAGGGGGCCATCTTTCTGATCCTAATGAAGAATCCTAGAAGTAATATGTCATAGTGTAATCCTAAAATAAAAAATATGTACCATAGTAAATGAGTATATCTAGAGAGATGACATAAGAAGAAAATGGAAACCACTACCTATACTTATATGATTCATGTATCATTGTTTAGACTAAAACCATTTTCCTCATGTCTCGATTACAAATATTGGTGATCAAAGTCTTGGTGTATGGATATGTTAGCCGTCACACCAACACTAAAGTATTTAAATTGATAGATGAACTCGAAACAATTAACACAGTTTCCCCAAACCAATATCATAGACTCCATTCCTAAGTTATTTTTGACTGTTATGATACCACTATGTCACGACCCATCCCAAAGGGGACCATTCCACAACTCCCTAATCATACCTCCAATAGGCCAATGGTTTGAGACTGGAACCAAGTAGGCATATCACTAACAAGTGAGACATTATCCTAAAGTACCTTCACACACACAAACATATCCAAGACCATAAATGATGAAATTTAAAACCACTGATAAACTCTGAATTCGTACATCTAAATACCACAACCGTAGTACGAAAACAAGAAATGGTAAAAAAATAGGTCCAAATACAATCCCACCACAGAGTATGAAAAAAATTCCAACCTAACAGTATATATGGTCCCCATTGTCACGATAACCACATGAAAGCTCCTATGACTATTTGGCTCACTAAGAACCTCCTGGTCCTAGTACATCTAGGAATATGTTAAAAGGTTGATCATCTGCACAAGACACAAAGCATGTGGGAAAATCCCATGAAAGGGTGAGCACAAAAATACACATTAGGAATCCCCAAAATCACAAATCATATATCAACAAGAATGAAAGTCATCTCTACAGAGATGTATGTCTATAACACATACAATAAGATTATTCAGATACACTCAACAATGACACAAAGTCTCAAGGAATGTTTAAAACTATAATTCTAGCCTAGGATTTGTGCTTGGAGGTTTCATATAGCACTCGTCTATAAGAACTCACTCTATGAGTCATATATCACTGATGATGTCCATCCGAGAGGTCATTCTGGTCAGGTCTCATCATAAGAAGGATACACCAGATGTCTGAAGAGATATGATATACAGATGAAGATCACACCCAAAGACATGATATATACCAAAAAATAAATTTGGAACAACCCACTAAGTATATGATCAATACTCACATAGTGTTAGTCATGATGATACCAAGAAATCCACCTAGGGAAAGGAGAAGATAGAGGTTCTCACTCTAGGCCTCATGGACGGATTCCAACAACTCTATCTAAGAGTTCAAGCTGAAGGGATCACTATGCAATGTGTGGGATATGATTCTATACTAACCCTTAGGGAAAGGATATAGGGAACATACCAAAATTAAAATTGTCCAAGATCAATTGGAAAATGGATCCAATCCAACTCTGAAGGAGTACACATTGTTTACTAGTAGTATAGAGTGTATCCCTTGGGAATTGGGTCCTGACCATGTAAACGTCTCACTCCCATGTCCATAAAAAATTACATGGTATTCTCATGGCAGTGTACTTATTCCCATGGCTATGTATATTGATCTTCCCATGTACACTTGGCATGTCCTTGTCCATGTCGGAGTATAGGGCATGTTCATGCCTGGGTACTCCAAGTCGTGTCCATTCACCCTCTCAGGTACATACTGATATTCCATGGAAGGGTCAGACGTTGTGTGATAGGGTCACATTATATGTGATAGTTAAATTCATAAGGAAACCCTATCCACAATTATGAGGGAATCACATGGATTGTAGCTCCCCAATACACTCCATGCATTATAAAATTTTCATGATATTTAGATATGGATTTTGTGTCTTCTTGTATGCCTCTGTCCATCAATTCGGCCACCCACCTTGCCAGAAAATTTGAATCTATAGCAATATGACCTTTCCATCAAAGAAAACTAGGATCCATACCTTGAATCAATTTGAAAAAAATTCCATCACATGTTTTTCCATCACCTCACACTGAAGAACATGAACTGGGTATCAAAAATCCATATAACTCTCTGTCGTATCAATAATCACATAATCACAGTGTCTTAACAAGCCTCGATCTATGATACTAAATCAATTTTCTATGAAATAGGTGCACAAAATTTAATTTATTATTATTTTTCAAACCACATGACAAGATATTTTCCAGTGATGAATGAAGAAATGGGGAAGAAAATGACAATAAAAAACATGAGGAATGAACCTTGTCCAATTTCCATGTTGGTCAAGATTTATTGCTATTATAAAGATAAATGAAGATATAAATAAATAATCACAATATAATTAAAAAAATTCTAATATAAATCTAATTCTCACCCAAAATTCGCATAATATGAAAATAAATTCATTAGTTGATTGATTCATGCTCGTCATTGGAATCATAAAATGGGGATAAATCTAAGAAAAAAACTACATCGATTTGGATAAATCATTGATGAAGAATGAATCCATGTTGTTGTCATTCGTGGGATCCTCTAATTTTATTGCGCACCCATCGTGGAAACTCGATCCACTATTCGTATGCCAAAAGAGTTACTTTAATACTCTCTAATGGCTCTTGTCAATTTTCAGAGTTATGTGTCTAACCCTGAAAATTTTACATAAGCTTGTTTTTAAAAAGTAGGATTAGGTCATTACAACATTATATATTAAATCAATTAATTTTATTAATTTTTTTTCCATGCCCGTGATGAATTTTCCACAAAAAACCCCTGACAACAAAGGTTATGTCACACGTTGGGTAAAATACATGCTCTGAACTCAATGGTTTCCTCAAATTTCAGATACAAGCCTCTGTTTAGATGTTATTATACTTTTTCAGGAAAAATTCATGGGTGTGCTATTTAATTTATTTGAAACATTTATTTCAAGCACATCAAACCTCAGAATCACATGTCGTCTTAGCACTTGGTATAAAAAATAATACATATAATATCCAAAACTAATACATGTAAAATCTGAGCCACTTTATGTGATTCATCTCTCCCTTTATTATTATAGAAGACCCACATTCCATGATTATTTATGTAATCCCCCTTAACAAATATATTGGTTCCACTCAACCGTGTGTGAGTTATAAATACATGTAATTAATGGATTATTCGATGGATCTTGGAGGCGGTTCATGATGGAACTATTATGATGTCAACATTGGTGATAGATAGGTGAATTGGTGGAATGCTATATATCATTAAAAGTTAAAAAACAATGAGTTATTTTCACTAGTCCATGGGTAAATTTAATGTCCAATCATTAAATTAAATGTTAGATAATCTCATGGTCATGTCATTTAATTAATTAATTATTTCCATATATGCATTATTTTTTTTATGGATACAAAACCACAATCATATAAATACATGAATTAATGTGAAGAGATGCAATTTAATTAAATAAATGATGCATAAATGTTTTATCCAACATGGTTAATTAACTAAGTAACATCCACTTGATATTAATAAGAAATTTATTGGATAAAAAATATAATATTTATGCATACTAAAAACAAAACCCCTCAACAAAATATTTTGTTAGACTTTTCCTTCCATTACTTGATTATGGATGAAACCAATAGAGGTGAGTATTTGAACAACCCTTATTGGGAAACATAATTTTATTAGTGGAGTTCATATGAAGTTTTTGGGTTGAATTAAAAGTTTTATATCAAGGGAATTATCCATTGATATACTTGGTGTAATTTTGAGGCAAGTGTTGAGGAAATCCATGTTAATATTTCAGGAATGGGGAATCCAATCAACAGATCATGGAGTTTCATTCCTGTAGTTGGAAAAGACATGCCTATCTAAATAACTTCAAATTGCATGACCAACCCTTTTTAGGGTTATGTGAAGGGGAATATGGACCCTTTAAACTAGAATTTCATGGAAAATAGATATTTCTAGTTCAGTGGTGAAGGTTTTTGAGACAAGATAGAATAGTGGGATAATTAATAAAATCAATTAATTTATTATTTCTCACATAATTTTTAATCAAGAAAAATTATTAATAATCTACTCTTTTTAATTATAGAATAAAATTTAAATATCTTTAGCCAATCTATATCTATGATCAATATTGTAGAAATAAAACCTCTTGAATGGTAGTAACTTACATGAGTGGTTTAGATGCCTAGGGGTTATTCTACACCATGAATGGAAATTTTATTTTCTAGAATACTAACAACCTGGTCTACCTACTAGGGAGGAATGTGATGAAGATTTCCCTTTCTATGGAAAATATTTGAGAAATGTGGCTGATGTTCATTGTTTTATTCTATCATCTATGTCTAGTGAACTAATAAAGTCTCATCAAAATATGGATTCTTATAGCACGCTGACACATCTACATGGACATTATTAAGAGAGGTATAGAAAATAAAGGTTTGAGATCTCCATGTGTATTTTTTAGAGAAATATTTGATAGGGTTCCCCAGCTGGGTCTCTCATAGTCATGATCACTAGATACATTATGCTTCTAGACGTTATAGGATTCAAACTCCTTGAAGGCCTGAGCACCAATTTCTTGTATCACTCCCTTAGAGCATCTCAAGAGTTGTTAATTTTATTATAAAAAACATGAGGAAGTCTATCCTAGATATAATTACTCTTATTCACCACGTAGATAATGATTTGAAGCAAAAATATCCTTCTATCCTTATACTGAAAAAATTAAAAGGCCAAGAAAAAAACCTAGAGTAAAGGCTTTGTCACAATGCCCTTCCAAGAAGAGGAAGATCAAGAGGATATTAAAGGAACAATACACTGTCTATTTCCCATATGGCATGAAGGGACAATGTAAGACAAACAACACCAATCCAAATAATTAAGGGAATGATTCAAGTGTGTTTTTTATCAATTAAAATTTATCTGTTTCTATTTATTATGTTTCTAAAATTGGATATTAGATACAGATAGTGGTTCTCATATATATATATATATAAATATAATAACCATGTAGATTCAGAAATATTGACAAAGGGAAGGTATATTTATGAGCATCCAATACAGATAAAATTTCTTTTGTAGCTATCTGGGACTACCACCACATGTTACCGACCAAAAAGATCTTGGTTTTGAAGGGTAGTTATTATGTATAATCGGTTTCCTAGAACATTATTTCTGCTTCCAAACTTGATGAATATGGATTTATTTTCAAATTTGGGAATAATTGAATTTTATTTTATAAAGAAATAAATTTATAGGGTAAGGAACATTTTAAAAATGGTCTGAATGTGTTGGATTTCAGGAACCATGTAATGGAAATCGAAAATGAAGTTAATTAACATGATTCATACCCCACCCAACATTTTTATCATCGAAAAGGTCATATAAATGAAAAATGATTGAATAAATTACATCATGATATATATTTAGATTATTTTTATCTAAAACCACTTGGTGTATGTCACATGTTTACAAGGAAAACTGACTAAAGTACTATTTAGTGGGAATGGTGAAAGGACCAAAGAGATTATTGAATTAGTTCATAATGATGTGTGTATACCATTTCCTCTAAAATAAATGGTTGGTACTCATAATTAATAACCTTTAATTTAGATTTTAGTAGATATGGATATGTATACTTAATGAGGTATAAGTTAGATTATTTTGATAAATTCAAGGAATAAAAGAATGAAGTTGAGAACCAGCTTGGTAAGAAGATTAAGAAACTCTGGTCACACTATGGTGGAGAATATATTAATCAATACATCATTTATTACATAAAGGAGTTTGAGATCTTATCCAAAATCAATCCTCCTTATACACCTCAGGGGAACTATATAAGAGAAATGAGGAAGAACACCTTATTGGACATGGTGAGATCAACGTTGAGTCATGTTACTCTTCTATTATCCTTTTGGGGATACATGTTACAAAAAACACACATACTAAACAAAGTACTAACTAAATAGATAAAAGGAATTATACATGAATTTTGTAGTTGAATAAAAACCATGTTTTTGAATATACATGTGTGGGGAAGTGAAGCGTTTGTTAAGGCCTCATCAGGTAACAAACTTGCACCCTGAGGCATAAATTGTACCTTTATAGGATACCCAAAGGAAACAAGGGTATATTACCTATACAACCCCTCATTAAAAAATGCTAGAGTTGAAATACATTCCATATTCCTTTAGGATTATAATGTCTATAAAAGATATAGTGCGAGTGAGATAGGCTTTAATGAAGTCAAGGATCACGGTACACAACAATTGGTACAAGAAAAGATTCTACAAAAATGTATGGAAGAAAACATTATTCCAAAGACACAAGTAATACCTAGGATTATTATAGAGGCCATATAACTTGAAAATTATTGTTTTCTAGTCACATAGGATGGTTAATCATTATTAGATAGAAATAATGATCCAATAACCTATATTTAATAAGTAAAGGGAATAGAAGTTTCCAAGTGCCAAGAAGCCATTAATTATGAATTAGATTCCATGTATGAAAACCAAGTCTAGATTTTGGAAGATCCTCCAGTGGATATAAATCTAGTTGGTTAAAAATGAGTATTCTAGAAGAAACTGGTCATGGAAGGAAAACTTAGTACCTATAAGGTTTGACTAGTTTTAAAAGGATTTAAAAAATGTCATGGAATTGAATAAAACAGAACCTTTTTACCAGTTTCAATGATGAAATACATTATAATTCTACTTTACATTGTGGCTTATAATGACTATGAGATTTGGAAAATAGATATCAAAATAGACTTTCTTAATGGTAACCTTCAATAAGATGTCTATATGACACAACCAAATGGGTTTTCTGACTATAAATGATGCCAACAAGATATAAAAGTTGAAAAAAATCCACTTATGGATTGAAGATATCATCCCGGTCATGGAAAATTCATTTTTATGATGTTATTAAAGAATTTGGTTTCATAAATAATTACGACGAGACTTATGTCTAAAAACAATTTAGTGGGAGTGAAGTCATTTTCATAATAGTATATGATGATGACAAATTACTCAATGGAAATAAATACTAGCATTACAGTTTGTTAAGGAATGTTTAAATAAATGATTCTCTATGAAGGAATTGGGAGAGACAATATTTATTATTGGAATAAAGAACCATAATGATAGATCCAAAAGGATCTTCAACAAAATTGAATGTAAATATATTGAGAAGATACTGAAGATATTTAGTGTATAACAATCCAGAAGGGGGTTCTTTCTCGCATCACATGAAATTCATATCTCCAGGAAAATGTTTCCTTAAACATATGAGGAATGAAATAGAATTTCAAGGATTCCATTCACATCAGAAATTGGGTCTACCATGTTTTCTATGCTATCTAGTAAGGTAAATGTCTCCTATTCGTTAAGTGTGATAAAAATATATCAAGATGACTTGGTGACCCTCGTTTGATGGAATTCATGAAAATACATAATTATTTGAGGTTTACTAAAAATCATTTCTTAGTTTATGGGGTAGATGAGGAACTATGTATCAAATGATAGGTAGATTCTAGTTTCAAAATTGATCAAGATGAAATAAAGTCACAAATGGGACACATCATCACTTTGAATAAAGGTTTTGTGAGCTATAAGATCTCAATGAAGGCTAATGTAGTAAATTCTACATCATAGTCCAACTATATAGGGATTTTTTGGATAATAAAGAATAAATATAGATGCACAACTTCATCCATGAGATTAAAATGGTACCTAGTAGTAAAGATCCCGTAACACTTTACTATGAGAATACTGTAGTGGTGGATCTTCCAAAAGTTCCAAGTCCATATCAGTGGATGAAGAACATACTTTATAAGTATCATATCCCGATGTATTTTTGTTATAGTGGAGAGGTTTTAGAGAGAATTATTTCAATGGAAGACAATATGGAATACCCCTTGAGTAAATACACAACTCAGAAGAAACATGATTATCATGTAAGGTCTAGAGGACTGAAATTCATAGGTAGTTGGATCGAGTCCAAGTGGGATTTTGTTGGAGTAGGTGTCCTTGGAAAAACTATTTTACATTAATTACATGTATATTTTATGTCTTAGATTATTAATAAAACATATTATTACTTATATTTCATTGTTCTACATGACTTTGATGTAATAATTTCCTAGATTATATTTCATATTGATATGGGTATACAAGTTCTTCGCTTTGATGAGAACCGTTAAGTGCTATGATGATATTCTTAAATAATATTTTTTATTTGGATAATTTACCATGATGGGACACATAATACATATACTATAAAGTGAAATTACTCATAACTAAATGAGACGTACTCTTCGGGATCTCATATTTAGTAATCTCCATGATGAGTGATTATGATAATAGATAAGACGGTATGAATTCTACATGTTTTTTTGTTAGTGGATATTATTATCTACAAGTATGTGTAATGGTCTTTAGACTTTAATATTATCATCAATTCATGTAATTACTTACTCTCTTATATTTTCTAATGAAAAAAGTCATTCCATATATCGGTGGGAAGTTGGGAACATTTGGTGAGTCCTGAATGACATGTTATCAATGGATATGTAAAGGAAGGATTTTTCCCTTCCATATTTATAGAAGATGATATCTCAGACCTTTGATTTGAATAGAACCATCACCCTAAAATCCTTTTCCAGGGTGCAATTATGATTTTATTTCAGGTAGTCAAAGTAAAAAATATCAAACATATAGGTTAGTGACACAAATGTGCAACCTTTTTGGTGAGATGTTGTGGTGAAAGGATTATATTACCCATTGATCATTCATATGAGGTTTTAATAATCGTGTAATTAATTTATTTCTCTTTCATTCCATGACTCATTATTAGACAACAATATTAAACTTTAGGCATGGTCTCCTAATTCCAATAAGAAATAATCATATAGGGACACACACTAAGTATTTCCACTGATATTGATTAAATTATATTTGAATATAATTAAGAGAATAAATATTATTATCAACATAGACGAATAATTTTATTCATGTTTAATTGATCAAAAATATTTATTAATGAATAAGATATTTAAAATTTATTCAGATGTTCAATAAATGTTATACGAGTTTGAATGGAAAATGATTGTGTCTATTGAAAAATATTAATTAAAAAGTTTGTTAAATAATATTTGTTATTTAGAAAGTTAGATTGCATAAAATAATAATAATAATAATAATAATAATAATAATAATAATATTATTATTATTATTATTATTATTGTACTTGGGGTTCATTAGGGATTATAATATTTTTTAAGTGACAACATGAAATTGAATAATATTTTAACCTAAACTGTATTTCTATAAATTTATGGTTATGTTTATTGTGTAATGTGTGGAAAAATAAAGAATCACTAGGAATAAAAAAATTCTCTCTCGAATCGTACTATATCATGATCAAGAATAAGAAATAAATGAGTTATTCCCTCAAGACTGAATGATGAGTGATCAATAAAAACAACTAAATACAATTGATTTTCTATGTTAGCAACCGTAGATCGATTGGTGTTTCTTAGATATCAAAGGAGCATCTATGTATCACCATTAGAGGGAATATACCCTCATATCGTCAAATCACAATGAAGGCTATACAAAAAGGGTGTTTCAGATGATCATCACCATTAATGAAGAAAAGATCCTAAGTTAAGGAATTTATTTTATTCAGATCTAAATAAATTAACTATATATTTAACATGAAAGGTCCTCACAAAACATTTTGGGATAAAATATTATATAATTTTTATTATATTTCCCACCACCGTACATTTTCTATATGCTCAAAATGTATAAGGAGGGGAGGAGGAAGGATATACATATTTTTAATGAATTATTATTTATGACGGGTTATTAGTGAAAAATTCTCCATCACTGAAAATAATTTTACAAAACCTTTTGTGATGGATATCAACTTTCATCCCTTTTTGTAACCACCCAATCATACACGGTACGTTTCCCTTTGAATAATACAGTAGCTTGTGTTGTACACAACTTTGAGTTTAGACACACCACAACTAATCAAACTAGCCGTTATGAATTGTAATACCCACTTTTTAAAATTTTATAAATTTTATCTTTCAAAATTCACTTCATTTTTGGATTCGGAATATTGAAATTATCTTAGGGTGAATTTTTGGTATTTTTCTGAAAACATTCAATTTTTGATGAATAGTGAAAACACTGAGTTTTTTTTAAACGAAATTTTTATTCAAATTTTTATTTATTTTATTTAAATTTATTATAGGTCAAAATAGGTACATAATTCCTATATATGTTCAATGAAATTCATTAGATTCATTTTATAAGGAGTTTAGATATATAAAAATTTATCAAAATTTTTACTGTCTTTTACTCACCTCTTAGAAGCATTTCCAAATTTGTATAAAACATAATTTTACCGCTTATGTGACTAGAATTTTGAAAATACAAGAGACAAAGTTGATATCAATAAGTAAAATGTGGTTCAATAAGATGAAAATAATTTTTGGTGAATAATAACTTTTTACTTTTATTTACCACGGTTAATAGTAAATAGGGAAATTAAGGGTAAAAATGGTATTATAATCACCCTAACACATGTCCTAATTATATTGTATAAGTATAATTAGACCAAAAAAACCTTAGTATTAAAATATAAACCAATTTGGTCCACTTGGATTAGATTAGGACATTTATAATTATTTTATTTAAAGAAGAGTTAAAAGAGTTAAATTCAATGTTTAATAACTAAACCATTTTTAATATAGGGATTAAAAAATATAAATTCAAATATAAATATTAATTAGAAATATAAAAATATTTCCTACATAATCTTATTTTATTTAATATTTATAGACATTAAATAAGTTAATTTATTTATGACACAATGATGATGCAGTAATTTCCTTATTAATAAAATATTAAAATAATTTATATTATAAATATCCATATAAATGTAATTTGAGACTTTTTATGAATTCCAATAATTTTATAGGTTAATATGCAATTTTATGGTTGATTAAATGTATTTTTTTTGAAGTAATAATGCTGTTATGAATTTAACAAAAACAAAATAGCAAATATTGTCGAAATTGACATAAAAGAGTTTTTTTAAAAAATATTATATAATTATTTGATATTATATTCCTAAAAATCTAAGGATTAGCCAAAGGTCTTAAATAATATTATATATGTCATTAATTAATCACTTGAGGTTCTCTTAGATTTTTATAGTATTTTTATTAACCATATAATATAAAAATACAAAGAGACATGGTAAATGTCAAACTAATTAACTAAGAGTTAAATCTAAAAGATAAGGTTAATCTAGTGACCCAAACCTGTCAAAAACCTATTGGTTGAGTGGTTTCCAAATCATATCCACCTTAAACTTGAGATAAATGAATTTGGATCCATTAGAAACCGAAAATGATTTTATTATAAAATAATATTTCAATCTTTTCCTAAGGTGCCTCTCACCCCTCTTATAAATGGGAACTTCCGTTTCTCTAAAATTAGAACCTCCAAAGCCAGTTGGTTCAACAAAACCCTGACCAAATATCCTCTCAACCGTCCTAACTTCATCCTAGAGGCCTTACTTTAGTCATAAAGCAGACCTATAGAGCCCTTTTGATCAAATAAAAAGGAAGAACCCAAAGAAGAGGTAAATATTTCATCACATCATTCAAGTTTTTTCTTCTTCCACTTATTCTCTCAATTTTGATTCCATTATAAAATAATAATTCCATTATATTATATATACTATGATGTTATTATAAATATGGTACAACCATATTCATTATTATATCCATCCTTTGAATGACATGTCAACATACGTGCGTACGTACAGCTTACAATCTCCACATCGTGGTGTAGTTGTTATTCAATACATTATTATATGGATGTGTATAATAATGATGTATAATTCATGTAAATAATAAATATAACATGATAATGATTCTGTATATATGATATACCATCCAATTATATATGATTTTAATATCAAAATAATGATATTGTCACTCGTGCGTACGTACGGATTACCGTCTCCATGAACACGATGAGATTCATTCCCCATCATATCCATTCAAGAATAATTTTCATTTTAGGATTAAAAATAATGTTTAATAACTCAATATAATTCTTGATATGAATAAAATATATCCTATCCATAACAATAACATCTTATGTAACAAAACATATAAAGGAAAACAAATCAGTTAACACCCGAAATGATGATACTACTAAAATATCATTTAGAAATCAATATTGGAAGATAAAATATGATATCATATTAATACATATGGTACTTTTATGATTTAATAACAATTATTTCACCATTATATAGGAGTTTAACCTACCCTCGACCAAGGAAAATTACAAGGTAATGTTTAATTCTACAATCTCTTTATTATCTGAAGTTGTTTTTACGTAACTATCTATTGGGACCTCTTTATCATCCACATACATGTTTCTTAAAAATGTATTTCAATTTTTTTTTAATATTTACTAGACAATGGGTTAAATTCATTTATTCCCTTATTTTAACTTATATGTTTTGAAAGGAATATCTCTGTCATTTTCCAAACAAGGTACATTACAACCTTTTCGACAAAATTAATGTAAGAATGTCTTTTTTAACTTATATGGTGGGTGCGGTTATTCTCTGCCATTATAACATCATCAAATATTCCATTAGAATATTATAAAAAGATTTTCAAAATAAATGTTTTCTTTTATAATTATGTAACATTAAATGATTTAAAAAAATAGATATTTCTCTCAAATAGTTTTGATTTCATATATGTCAGCTTCCTTTGATGGATTTTTTACTTGTTTAAAGTCGATTCATTATGATACAAATCATTAATATTTTATTAATTTTTTTGTGATATTTTTGACTTTTGGTGTGTTATTTTCACACCATTCATAGTTTATGGTTGAAGTATTAACATTTCGTATGCTAGTTTTAATACGAATGTTTATGTTATATTTAAACCTTTTCATATGAGGAATGTATTGGACTTAGTAAGTGACGGGTGGAGCCTGCTATAGCTCCTAGATGCATCGATAGGTCTGATGAGACAACTAGATGTGGAATTGGTTGAGGCCTTTCCGAATTTGATATATGGTTTTGGCCGAGGCCTTAATCATTTTTAGACGTTTTGTCCGAGGCCCTGAAAAAATGTTTCAGAATGTTTGGCATTATACATTCCCACATTATGAAAATAATATTGATGGTTCATTTGCTTATTCGACTAGTATAATACCCCTGACTTTGTTTTATTCTGGAATTATTTACTCCGATCATATTCCTACCATAAAAGTGTTCATGTTTATTATTTGTAAAGCATGTGTTTTCAATTATTCACCATGACTAATATTTAGGTTATCTTCCACTGTATTGGTTACCCTTACAGAGAGTTTGAGCTCACCCATTTCTGATGTTTCATTTTCTCAGGATATGAAGAAGTTAGTTATGAGTGACATGCATGTATAATATAGGAGGCTTGGATGTTTCTAATGGAATAAATTAGTGTTGTATTTCTTTTCAAGTTGTAAAGTTGAACTTATGTATGAATCGGTTTTCCGATAATACTAAACCGATCCGTCTTTCAGGACGTGATTTCCCTCTGATCATGCCAATGTTATGTAATAATGCACTGACCCTAGGTAACTGGGGTCGGTGTGTTATAGTTGGTCTCAGAGCAAGTTAAGTAAAAATCTTGTAAACTAGGTTTATATAAACTCTGATTAGAGAACATTATCCTATGATTGAATTTTAGGATTAGTATAGAAGAACTTCCAAGAATTTTGGTATTGTAGAGATTTTGTGACTTTTCTAAGAAATACATCCCTGTTTGGATATGAGCTGGTAGAGGTGGCCCTGGCACATATGTACCTAGGGGTAAAACTTGAAAACACCGTTTTGAGCTATAATCGAATGGGAACTAGTGCACAACAACGACCTTGATGCACTATTGGTTACAACACTCCTAGGGGATATTATTAGGATAATTATAATTTTCCTTACAAAAAATTATGAAGGGTTTATGAGTATATACTTCCTCAAAGAATTTTTTTTTATGATTATGGATTATATCCATAAACTGTTCAATTTATGTTAAGTGTTTTAGAAATATGGAATTATGTATTTTGATTCATAAAATAATCTAGTTTATGCCATTATTTAGAAACGACACCTAGTGGAAGGAATGGAAACCGTATCAATGCACGTAATCCATATATAGATTAGCCTCTTACTCAAGATAATTATAGTGGAGCTGGTGATTCAACTGGTGCCGATCAACTTATCATTATATTGGGAAAACACACCCAGGTTATGAATACTAACCTTACCCATATGGAGAACCCTAATCCACAACATGGAGTATCAATGTTAGACTTCTTCAAGAGGTAACAACCACCAACATTAAATGGGAGTACAAATCCATTAGTGGCTGAGCAATGGATAAATTCCTCATTCTTTGGGGAGTAGTGAAAGGGAAAAAGTTGTCGTGGTAGTTTATCACCTCACTGGAGAAGCTTATCAATGGTGGTCATTGATTCAAAACACAATGGAAGAAGAATAAGTGTATCATATAGAATGGAGGGAGTTTTAAAAACCTTTCTTATAAAAATACTTTCCCCGTGACCATCAAGAGGATATGGAAATTCAGTTTCTAAGTCTGAGGAAAAAGGAAGATGAGAATATCGCAAAGTATGAAGCTAAAATTACAAGGTTATCAAGGCATGCTGCAGATTATATACATAACCCAATAAGTAAGATTGAACACTTCTTTGATGGGTTAAAACCATTTCTCCATTGAGAATTAGTATCACAATCATTCTCATCATACGTAGATATTGTCTCGTGTGCTATCAAGACACAAAAGGAATTATCTAAGTCTTACGACTTTAAAGTAAAGAAAGAGAAGAAGAGATCTGCTAAACTCTCTGGGAAAGGAAATAAGGAAATAGTAAATAAGGGGAGAATTGATTTACCACCCTGTGATAATTTTGGAAGGACGCTCCCTGGTGCATGTCTAAAAGGTAAAGGAGTATGCTACAAATGTGGAAAAAAGGAAATCTTGCTGGTGATTTTAAGGGAAAGAAAGATGCTTCCAATGTTCAATTCTAAATTTTAGGGAGATGGGACATTATGAAAATGAATTTCCTAAGCTTTAAAGAAACATACCTCAGAAAATTCCAAGGGATCAAGGCCAAGCTTATGCGATCACTACTATTGAGGTTGACGCTATGAAGGACGTAGTGGAAGGTAATTTAATGGTTTCCTCAAGATTAGACAATGATTTATTTGATTCTGGATCATCGCATTGTTTCATACCTTCCAACTTTTCAAGGAAAATTAGATATTTCCAATTTTATTTAACAAGTGAGTTGTCTGTCATAAAACCTAAGGGAAGTATCATTACAACAATGTTTTGTGAATTAGTTCCCACTAGGACATATAAATGTTCTTTATATGATGATCTCATCATCATACCCATGATTGAATTTGATAGAATCCTCAGGATGGATTGTCTTTCAGACCATGATGCGAAAATTTATTGTAAGAAGAAGGAGGTTGCAATTTTTGATGATGATAAAGAGTTCCTTATCTTTAGGGCAGAAACGTCACCACTTGATTCTTATCTATATCCACCCCAAGTAGCTCAACTAAATTCAATTATTGGGGAGGAAGAGAATGAAATAACCCTGGGTGAGGAAATTTATGTTCAAATAGAGGATATACATATTGTGGAAGAATATGTTGATGTCTTTCCAGAGGATTTACTTTGACATCCTCCAGAATGAGAAATTGAGTTTTCCATTGATTTAATTCATGGATCAAGGACCATATCATAGAACCCTTATAGAATTACTACTGTGGAATTAGTGGAACTAAAAAAAACTAGAGGAATTGAGTAATAAAAGATTTATTTTCCCTAGTTTTTCTCCATTGGGAGCCCCTCTTTTTTTTGTTAAGAAGAAAGATAGATCTATGAGGTTGTGCATTGACTATAGGGAGATCAATTCTATAACAATAAAGAAAAATTATCCCCTACCTTGAATTGATGAATTATTTGATCAACTTCATGTAGCTCAATATTTTTCAATGATTTAATTTTGATCTAGATATCATCAGTTGTGTGTGATGAAGGAAGACATTCCGAAAATAGCATTTTGAACTAGGTATGGGCATTACGAGTTTACAGTAATGCCTTTTGGGATGACTAATGCACCCTCTATTTTTATGGTTTTAATGAATAGAGTTTTCAAGGAATATATTGATGACTTTGTAGTGGTATTTATTGATGATATCTATGTATACTCAAAATTCTAAGAAGATCATGAAAATTACTTGTGCACCATTCTGAAAACCCTCAGAAGAAATGAATTATATGGGAAGTTTAGCAACTGTGAATTCTAGATTCTTGAGATTTCTTTTCTGGGCCATATTGTCTCTAAGGATGGAATCTCTGTTGATCCTTCTAAGACAAAGGCAATCCAAGAATGTCCAGAGCCAACAAGTATAACTGAGGTACACAGTTTTATTGGTTTAGTAGGTTATTATCGATGTTTCATCCAGAATTTTTCCCAATTAGCTAATCCATTAACCAAGCACACACGTAAAGGGGTTAAATTTTTTTGGACAAAAGAGTGTGAATAATTTTTTGATGAACTGAATAGAACATTAGTCAATGCTACTATATTGACTCTACCATCAGGGAATTATGGGTTTGTTATTTATAGTGATGCCTCAAAAAAGGACTTGGTTGTGTCCTTATGTAGAATGATAGAGTTATTGCCTATCCATCACGACAACTAAAAATACATGAACAAAAATATCCTACTCATGATCTTGAGTTAGCAGCTTTAATATTTTCTCTCAATATAGGAGACGTTATCTCTACGGTAAAAAATGTGAGATATATACCAATCAAAAGGGTTTGAAGTATATTTTCTCACAAAAAGAACTCAACATGAAGAAAAGGTGATGTCTTGAACTACTCAAGGATTATGATTGCACTATACACTACCTCCCGGGGAAGGAAAATAAGGTGGTAGATTCTTTGAACAGAAAGGATTATGAAGTTTTGAACAATATGAGAGTTGAAAGGGATCCTATTTTCATGGATCTAGTGAAAATGTATATGGGAATAATTGTGGAAGGCGAAACATCAATAATTATTCAAATGGTTTCCAAAACATTTTCACTAGAAAAGATAATGTGTTCTCTGACTGTTGATGAGGAGTTTCAAAATAAGATTGAAACTATAAATGACGGGATATTGGGTGAATTCATATATGAAGACAAGATTTTGAAATTTGGGAAGAGACATTGTGTTCTCGATATACCTGATCTGAAAAAGGAATTGTTATATGATGCTCATAGTTCCAATTTCTCTCTAAACTTTGGTAGCACTAAGATGTATGGATATTTGAAGGTACAATTTTGGTGTGACAACATGAAGAGGGAGATTGCTGATTTTGTGTCAAGATGTATGGTTTGTCAAAAAGTGAAATCTGGAAGGCAACAACTTGGATGAGTCATGAAACCTCTTCCCATACCTGAGTGGATATGGGATAATATTATGATGTAATTTTTCATGGGACTACCAAAGAATCCTAGATGGAATGATACAATATGGGTCATTGTTGATCGTCTTACCAAGTTAGCACATTTTCTTGCTTGGTGGAAGCTCTTCTAACACAAGAGCGCCTTGCCCGTGAGCAATCAAGGATCCAATGGCTTCGAGAGGGGGATAAAAACACTTCCTATTTCCATGCTTGCATTAAGGAGAAGCACTGTCATCTCAAACCCAAACTAAGACCAGAGGATGGCTCATACAATGATGATAGGGATGTGGTTGGTGGGTTGGCCTTCTCCTATTTTAAGGATTTTCTTGCAGGCCTTAACCCTGGTATGCTTGAGGGATATCCAAGTGGTAGGGAGCCTTTCCTCGATGTGATCCCCACTCAAGTATCCAGTTAAGATAATGTGTCCTTTGAAGAAATCACAAACGAGAAGGAGATTCATGAGGCCATGATGAGCCTTAACCCCATGACTGCTCCGGGGCCGGACAGCTTTCCGGGGTCTTTTTACAGGGATTCCTGGTCTTTTGTTCAGCATGATGTTGTCCTAGCCATCCAATATTTCTTTCGAGGTTGCATCCTTCTTCTTGTGGCCAGTGCAACTATGCAGGTTCTTATTCCCAAGATCAAAGACCCATCTTCACTGGACCATTACAGGACTATCAGCATATCCAACTTCCCATATAAAATCCTCTCTTGTATCATCAACAAAAGGCTGTCTCACTTTCTTCCCCAATGGATTTCCTTGGAGAAGCATGGATTCGTGAAAGGCAGGTCTATCCAATGGGCTATAGTTTTGGCCCAGGAGTTGATCTCGGACATTAACATCAAATCCCATGGTTTTAATTTGGCCATAAAATTGGACATGAGCAAGGCCTATGATAGAATAGAATGGAGATTCATCAATAAAGTATTAACAAGTATGTGTTTCTCTCCCCGGGACACTGACATTATCTTTATATATTTTAGCTCTTCATGGCTAGCTGTCTCCTTTATGTGGAAGGCTCATGGTTTTTTCAAGTCCACCCGAGGCCTCAGGTAGGGGGACCCTCTATCCCCTACCATCTTCATTAGTGCCCAGGACGTGCTTAGTCGCCTACTTAATAAGAGCAGGAACCAAGAGAAGATTCTTCCATATCGGAGTCGTACACTCCCATCTAGCTTGACTCACCTCATGTTTGCTGATGACACCTTGGTTTTCTTGAATGGAAGCTTAAGATCTGTCCGATGTTTCATTAAGGTGGTGGGGGAATATTGTCATTGGAGCGGTCAACTCATCAACCACTCCAAGATAAACTTTTTCATATCCAATAAGTGTGAGCCATGGAATGTGGTCACATTTGATAACAGTATAGACATGAAAAGGGTCATCTTTACTCTTGATTACCTTGGGGAACCTATCTCCCCTCAAAGACTACACATCCATGATTTTGATCTCATTGTGTAGAATATTACAGGAAAAATACTCAATTGGAAGAACAGATTTCTATCCTTCGGAGGCAGGATCACTCTCATCAATAGCATGATGTCTTCTATTCCTGTTCACGCGATGGCATACATCAAAGTTCCTAAGGGAGTTATTAACTCTATTGATAGGATCCTTGCTAGTTTTCTCTGGGATGCCCTCTCTGAAGGGAAACGTCACTGGGTCTCTTGGAGGAGAATGGCCCAACCAATCCGGGATAGAGGTATTGATGTCAGAAACCTTTTTGACACCATTCAGTGCATGCATGAAAAACTGGCTTGGGAGGCTTTAGAGGGTAGATCCTTGTGGGGCAGGGTAATGTGCCCTCGATGCAGTGATGATCCTGCTCTTGGGTACCGTTACAGCTCTCCCCTCTGGTCCATGATTGATGCTTTCCTTCCCTCCCTCCTACCCTTGTCATGTTGGGTCATAGGTAAAGTGGATATCATGTTTTGGAACCATAATTGGGCTAGCTCAAGGCATGGATTTCCTAGCTATTCGAACCCTCAGATTTCTTTTAGGGAGGAAAGAAGGTTTCCAACTTTTATCAGGGCGGTCTTGAACCAAGACCATCAGGCAACCTATGAGAGTATTGAGTTGAATATGGAGCCTGACCAGTTTGTTTTCACTCCTTCAGCTACAGGGATTTTTTCCACCAATGAGTTTAGGAAAACCTTGCACTATTACGATAGTCCAGACCCATGTCATAAGACCATGTGGTGTAGGAAAATTCCCTCCAAGTATAATTTCTTCTCCTGGCACATCCGGAACTGTGCAGTGCCGACTGATGAAAATATAAAAAATATTGGCATCCCTACTATGTCTAGATATATGTGCTACCATGATAAGGAGGAGAGCTCTTTCCACCTTTTCTTTGAAGGGGAATGGGCACATGCGGTGTGGAGATTCTTTGGCCGTCTCACTGATTATAATGGGAAGTCACATTCTGAAGCTACCTTCTTGGATCAATGGTTCCAGGGATCGCCAGAACAGAGCTTGGAGAGAAAGGCTCGGGCTGCTGTCTTAACTACCGGGTTCTGGTGCATCCGACAAGCAAGGAATAAGGCCAGGCACAATGGAGCTCGCATGTCTGGGTGATCCATTATTATCAAAACCTGAAGTCTTCTCATTGATTTAATCAGGTCGAACGACAAGCTGCGGTAGAATCCCACACTTTGTCTGTAACACCCCAAGCTTCCACTGTATGTTTCCCTTCGAATAATGCAATAGCGTGTGTTGTACGCAACCTCGAGCTCTAACACACACCACAACTAATTAAACTAACCGTTGTGAATATTAATACCTACTTTTTGAAATTTTATAAATTTTATTTATCAAAGTGGACTTCATTTTTGGATTCGGAATATTGAAATTAGCCTATGTTGAATTTTTGGTATTTTTCTGAGAACTTCTAAATTTTTATGAATAATGAAAAATACTTAAATTTTTTTTTTAATAAAAATAATTTATAGTGATAAATTATAATATTTTGTGGTTTTAAAGTATAATTAGAATATATTTTTAGCATTTTATCCAATGGTGGTCATTAGAATTAATTTAACATTGAAATTGGACATAAACAATTGCCAAACTTTTGATATAAATTGTTTCTTAAAAACACGCTATTTGTTGTAACAGCGGGAATTAATTATAAAATTAATTAATACAACTTATATTTTTGGAATTTTGTAAAATAGACATCATTTTTGAATTCGGAATATCAATTATAGCTTAGGGTGAAATTTTGGCCTTATTCTGAAAAACTTCAATTTTTGATGAATAGTGAAACCACTAAGTGGTTGTTAAAAACTGATTTTTCGTTAAAATGAAATATTACCACTTCTGTGATTTGATTTTCAAAAATCCGACATACATGGTTGTCATTAAGAAGTAAAATGTGGTTCAATGAGATTAAAATAATTTTTTGGTGAATAGTAATTTTTAAGTTCTTAATCGCGATTAGAGGTAATTAATGTAGTTTAAGGTACAAATGATGTTTTAATAATATGAGATGAGCATGAAACTTGTCCTACTCCTATTGGATGAGTCATGGAAGACCAAGACAACCCATGGGTCAACTTGGGGACCCCATGGAGCCACTTTAGTTGGAAAATGACATTAATATATATTTATTTAATGTTAAAATTAAATTGACACAAACATGAGTTATTTTAGTAAAACAGTTTTTAAGTGGGGTTACACAAGTCCAAATTTGTACTATAAATATTCATTAGAAAGATAAAACGATTTCCTACATCATAGTATTTTTTTATAATTTTTAGACATTAAATAAAGTAAATTATTTATGACATCATTATGATGCAGCGATGACCTCATTATTTAACGATTTAAATAAAATGAGAATATAATGAAAAATCCAAGGCTTACACTTGTCCAAAGCCTATTGGATGAGGAGATTTAGAAACCTTATCACCTTAGCCTCGAATTATATAAGTTTGGGACCTTTAGAAACCGAAAATCATTGTGAAATAATGTAACATTTCAATCTTTCCAAAAGTGCCCCTCCTCTCCTCTTATAAAAGGCCCCCACCTCTACCACCTTATTCACACTTCCAAGCCTTTTGGTTCGGCCAACCCCTGCCCAAATACTCTCCCAACTTCCCTAACTTCATCCTAGAAGCTTTACTTTAGTCAGAAAGACATCCAAAGGAGTCCTTTTGATCAAATCAAAAGGAAGAACCCGAAGAAGAGGTAACATTTTCATCACCCTCTTTCAAGTTTCTTTCTTCTTCCACTCCCTCTTTGTTTATTATTTCAATTCTAAAATTATAACTCCAGTATATTCTATATACTGTGATGTTATTATAAATATGGAACAACCATATTCAGTATTCTACCCATCATTTTAATGACATGTCACGATACGTGCGTACGTACGGCTTACCGTCTCCACGTCGTGGTGTAATTGTTATTCAATATGTTATTATTTAGATGGGTATGATAATGATATGTAATTCATGTGAATAATAAATATAACATGATAATTATTCTGTATATATGATATACTATCCAATTATATATTATTTTAATATCAAAATAATGATATTGTCGCTCGTGCGTACGTACGGACTACCGTCTCCACGAACGCGATGAGATTCATTCTCCGTCGTATCCATTCAAGTATAATTATCATTTGATGATTTAAAAATAATGTTTAAGGACATGATATCATTCTGGATATGAATAAGATACAACCTATCCATTAAAAACACGACTTACGTAACAAAACATATAAAAGAAAACGAGTAAGTTAACACCCGAAACAACGATAAATCTAAGATATTGTTAACAAAGCAGTGTTAAAAGATCATATATGATATCATATGAATGTATATGATTCTTGTATAATTTAATAACAATTATTTCACCATTATACAGGAGGTTAACCTACCCCAACCAAGGAAAAGTACAAGGTAAGGGTTTACTTCACAACCTCTTCATTATCCAAGGTTGTTTATACATAATTATCTACTGGGACCTCGTTATCATCCAAATCCATGTTTCTTAAAAATGTCTTTCAAAACATTTTTACTATTAAATGGAAAATGGGTTAAAGTCATTTATACCCTTATACGTTTTTGAAAGGAATCTTACCGTCATTTTCCAAACAATGTACTTTTTGACCTTTTTGACAAATATAAGGTAAGAATGTTTTTTTACTTATATGACGGGTGTGACTATTTTCCGCCATTATAACTTCGTCGAAGCATCCCTAACAAGCTTATAAGAATATCTTCAAAGTAAATGTATTATTTTATAATTATGGGGATTTTAAATGATTTCAAAAAGGAGAGATATTTCTCTCAAATAGCTTTGATTTCATCTATGTCAACATCCTTTGATGGGTTTTAAGTTTAATTGAAATTGATTTGTGATACAAACTTCCATTGAACATTTTGTGAAATATTTGATTGTGGATGTGTTATTTTTATACCATCCATAGTTTATGGAGAAATTGTTGACATTTCGTATGCTAGTTTTAATAAGAATATTTATGCTATGTTTAAACCTATTCATATGAGGAATGTATTGGACTTAATATGTGACGGGTGGAGCCCGCTATAGCTCCTCGATGCATCGGTAGGTCTCATGAGACAACTTGACGTTGAATTGGCCGAGGCCCTTTCCCAATTTGATTTATGGTTTTGGCCAAGGCCTTAATCATTTTAGACGTCTTGGCCGAGGCCTTGACAAAATGTTTCAGAATGTCTGGCATTATACATTCCCTCATTATTAAAGTGGTTATTGATATTTCATGTGATTATTCGTCTAGTAGAATATCCATGTGAGTAAGTAATGGAATTATTTTATTTTACTTTTGCCATATTATGCTGAAGTTAAAGTTCAATAAGGCTTTTGTTTTAGTTATACATTGCCTTAAATGCTTATGTTTTCTTATAAAAGCTTCCGCAATATTGTTATCCTTACTGAGCATCTGAGCTCACCCCTTTCAATGTTTAAATATTTTCCAGGATGTGAAGAAGTTTATTATGACTGACTTGCAAGGATAGTCAGTGAAGATATGAGTGTGGACTATGAAGACCATGTTATTGTAGTTTGTTTAATTTTGATGTAATGAAAGACTTATGAATGTATCTAGTGTTTCCAAGGCTACTAAACTAATCGGTCTTTCGAGACTTGATCTTTTGTGATCATGCCAATGTTACAAAGTAATGCACCGACTCTGGGTAGCTGGGGTCAGGGCGTTACAGTTGGTATCAGAGGCAGTTTAGTACTAACCTTGGAAGCTAGATTTAGATAAACTCTGATTAGATCACATATCCCGAAGATAGACTTTGAGGATTAGTATAGAAGAACTTCCTAGAATTTTGGTATTGTAGAGATGTTGTGAGTTTTCTGAGCAATACATCCCTGTCTGGATACGAGCAAGTAGAGGTGGCTCTGGCACAGATGTACCTAGGGGTAAAACCCGAAAACACCACTTTGAGCTAGACTCGAACGGGAACTGGTGCACGACAACGGGCCTTGCTGCACTCTTGGTTACGACACTCCTGGGGGATATGCTTTGGATAATTCTCATTTTCTTTATAAACCACTATGAAGGGTTATGAGTATATACTTCCTCAAAGAAAACATTTTTATGGATTATATCCATAAATAGTTCAATTTATGTTAAGTATCTTACAAGTATGGAATTATGTATTTTGATTCATAAACTGATCTAGTTTATGCCATTGTTTAGAAATGGCACCTAGTGGAAGAAATGGAAACCGTATCAATGCACGCACTCCATGTAGGGATTGCCCTCCTGCTCAAGATAATTATTGTGGAGCTGGAGATACAACTGGTGCTGATCAACTTATTACCATACTGGGACAACTCACTCAGGTTATGAATAATAACCTTACTCGTATGGAGCACCCTGATCCGCAACGTGGAGGATCAATGCTAGACCGTTTCATGAGGCAACAACCGACAACCTTCAATGGGAGTACAAATCCTATAGTAGCTGAGAAATGGATAAATTCCTTAGAGAAAATATTCCATGCCTTGGGGAGTAGTGAAAGGGAGAATGTTGTCATGGCAGTTTATCGCCTCACAGGAGATGCCGATCAATGGTGGTCACTAATTCAAAACACAAAGGAAGATGATGAATTAACAAACATGGAATGGCAGGAGTTCAAAGAGCTGTTCTTAGAAAAATACTTTCCTCGAGAACATCGAGCGGATATGGAAAGGCAATTTCTGAGTCTGAGGCAGAAGGAGGATGAGAATGTCACAAAGTATGAGGCTAACTTTACAAGGTTAGCAAGGTATGCTGTAGATTACATACGTAACCCAAGAAGTAAGACTGATCGTTTCTTTGATGGGTTGAAACCATTTCTCCGTCGAGCTTTAGTATCACAAACCTTCTCTTCATACGAAGGTATTGTCTCGTGCACTATCAAGACGGAAAAGGAATTCTCTAAGTCTTATGACTTTAAATCAAAGAAAGATAAGATTAGATCCGCTGAATACTCTGGGAAAGGAAATAAGGAAACAGGGAAGAAGGGTAGAAATGAATTTCCACCCTGTGATAATTGTGGTAGGAAGCACCCTGGTGCCTGTCTAAAAGGAAAAGGAGTATGTTACAAGTGTGGTGAAAAAGGCCACCAAGCTCATGAATGCAAGGGAAAGAAAGCGGCTGTCAACGTGGAATGTTATAATTGTAGAGAGAAGGGACATTATGCAAATGAATGTCCTAAGCGTCAGGGGAACTTACCTCAGAAGATGCCAAGGGATCAAGGCCAGGCTTATGCTATCACTACTGCTGAGGTGGAAGCTCCGAAAGACATGGTGGCAGGTAATTTAATGGTTTCCTCAAGTTTAGAAAATGCATTATTTGATTCTGGATCATCGCATTGTTTCATATCTTCCCAGTTCGCTAAGAAAATTAGATATTTCCAATTTGATTTAACAAGGGAGTTGTCAGTCAAAACCCATAAGGGAAGTATTGTTGCAACAAAGTTTTGTCAATTAGTTCCCATTAGAGCACCTAAATGTTCTTTACCTGCTGATCTCATCGTCATACCCATGATTGAATTTGATATAATCCTCGGTATGGATTGGCTTTCAGACCATGATGCAAAAATTTATTGTAAGAGGAAAGAGGTTACGATTCTTGATTATGATGATAAGGAACACCTTATCTTTAGAGTAGAATCATCGCCACATAATTATTATCTAGATCCACCCCCAGTAGCTCAACTAAATTCAATTATTGGGGAGGAAGAGAAGGAAATTACTGAGGATGAGGAAAGGAATATTCAAATAGAGGATGTACCTATTGTGAGAGAATATGTTGATGTGTTTCCGGAAGATTTACCTGGACATCCTCCAGAACGAGAAGTTGAGTTTTCCATTGATTTAATTCCTGGATCAAGGCCCATATCGAAGACCCCTTATAGAATGGCCACTGTGGAATTAGTTGAACTAAAGAAACAACTAGAGGAATTGAGTAATAAGGGATTTATTCTCCCTAGTGTTTCTCCTTGGGGAGCCCCTGTTCTTTTTGTTAAGAAGAAAGATGGATCTATGAGGTTGTGCATTGATTATAGGGAGATCAATGCTATAACAATAAAGAATAAGTATCCCCTACCTCGAATTGATGATTTGTTTGACCAACTGCATGGAGCTCAATACTTTTCAAAGATTGACCTTCGGTCTGGATACCATCAGTTGTGTGTGAAGAAGGAAGACGTTCCAAACACAGCATTTCGAACAAGGTACGGGCATTACGAGTTTACAGTAATGCCTTTTGGATTGACTAATGCACCCTCTGTTTTCATGGATCCAATGAATAGAGTTTTCAAGGAATATCTTTATGACTTTGTAGTGGTATTTATTGATGATATCTTGGTATACTCCAAAAGCCACGAAGATCATGAAAATCACTTACGCATTATCCTGAAGACTCTTAGAAGACATGAATTATATGGGAAATTTAGCAAGTGTGAATTCTGGCTTCATGAGATTTCTTTTCTTGGCCATATTGTCTCTAAGGATGGAATTTCCGTTGATCCTTTTAAAACCAAGGCAATCCAAGAATGGCCAGAACCGACAAGTATAACTGAGGTACGCAGTTTTATTGGTTTAGCAGGTTATTATCGACGTTTCGTCCAGAATTTTGCCAGATTGGCTAACCCATTGACAAAGCTCACACGTAAAGGGATTAAATTTGTCTGGACAAAAGAGTGTGAAGAATGTTTTGAAGAACTAAAGAGAAGATTAGTCAATGCCCCTGTATTGACTCTACCATCGGGGAATGATGGGGTTGTTATTTATAGTGATGCATCGAAGAAAGGACTCGGTTGT
This sequence comes from Viscum album, assembly GCA_963277665.1. Classification (NCBI taxonomy): domain Eukaryota; kingdom Viridiplantae; phylum Streptophyta; class Magnoliopsida; order Santalales; family Viscaceae; genus Viscum; species Viscum album. Next base: position 1,759,963,833 of record OY728150.1, read on the forward strand.
GTCCTTATGCAGAATGATAAGGTCATTGCCTATGCATCACGACAGCTAAAAATTCATGAGCAAAACTATCCTACTCATGATCTTGAGTTAGCAGTTGTGATCTTTGCTTTAAAGATATGGAGACATTACCTCTATGGTGAAAAATGTGATATTTATACTGATCACAAGAGTTTGAAGTATATTTTCACACAAAAAGAACTCAACATGAGGCAAAGGCGATGGCTTGAACTACTCAAAGATTATGATTGCACGATACATTACCACCCGGGGAAGGCAAACAAGGTGGCAGATGCTTTGAGTAGAAAAGACCATGGAGTTTTGAATGTGATGAGAATTGAAAGGGATCCAATTTTCTTGGATCTAGTGAATATGGACATGGGAATAACTAGGGAAGGTGAAACATCAATGCTTTTTCAAATGGTTGCCAAAACATCATTACTAGAAAGGATTAAGAGTTCTCAGACCAATGATGAATAATTTCAGAAGAAGATTAAAGGTGTGAATGATGGAAGATTGAGGGACTTTGTGTATAAGGATGGAATTTTGAAATTCGGGAAGAGACTTTGTGTTCCCGATATACCTGATCTAAAAAGGGAATTTCTGGATGATGCTCATAGTTCCAACTTCTCTATACACCCTGGGAGCACCAAAATGTATAGAGATTTGAAGGAACATTTTTGGTGGGACAATATGAAGAGGGAGATTGCTGATTTTGTGTCGAGGTGTATGGTTTGTCAACAAGTGAAAGCTGGAAGGCAATATCCTGGTGGAGTATTGCAACCTGTTCCCATACCTGAGTGGAAATGGGATAATATTACGATGGACTTTGTCATGGGACTACCAAAGACTCCTAGAAGGAATGATGCAATATGGGTCATTGTTGATCGAATTACTAAGTCAGCACATTTTCTGGCTATACGGGAGGATCTACCACTTGAACGTCTAGCAAGACTATATATTAATGAAGTTGTAAGACTTCATGGAGTACCCCTATCGATTGTTTCTAATCGTGATCCTCGTTTTACTTCAAGATTCTGGAAAAGTATTCAAAAGGCCTTGGATACTGAACTTCGTCTGAGCACTGCCTATCACCCTCAAACAGATGGACAATCAGAACGGACTATTCAAACCTTAGAAGACATGTTGAGATCATGCTCTCTTGACTTTCAGGGTATGTGGGATCAATATTTACCACTGGTAGAATTTTCCTATAACAATAGCTTCCATTCGAGTATTCATATGGCACCATATGAAGCGTTATACAGAAAGAGATGTCGTACACCAACCTGTTGGGATGACGTTGGTGAAAGAAAACTTGTAGGCCCAGAACTGGTGGAGGAAACGGTGGAAAAGGTGAAAGTAATCCAAAATCACATCAAAGTATCTCAAAGTAGGCAGAAGAGCTATGCCGATAATCGAAGGAAGGATTTGGAATTTCAAGTCGGTGATCATGTTTTCCTGAAGGTATCTCCATGGAAGGGAGTCATACGTTTTGGTAAGAAAGGTAAATTGAGTCCCAGGTACATCGGACCTTTCGAAATTCTAGAACGAATTGGGGTTGTAGCTTACCGTTTGGCAATGCCGCCAAGTCTCTCCAAAGTTCACGATGTGTTCCACGTATCTCTGTTGAGGAAATACATGCCTGACCCAACGCATGTACTCACCTATGAGGAATTAGAACTGGAACCCGATCTTTCCTATTGTGAAGAGCCCGTCAGGATTCTTGATGTGAGGGAGCAGGTGCTGAGAAACCGGACGACTCGTCTGGTGAAGGTTTTGTGGAGAAATCATAAAATGGAAGAGGCAACGTGGGAACCTGAGGAATTTATGATGAAAAACTGCCTGAGTCTTTTTATGCAGTAATACCCTAGAAATTGCGAGGACGAAATTATTTGAAGGAGGGGAGAATGTAACACCCCAAGCTTCCACTGTATGTTTCCCTTCGAATAATGCAATAGCGTGTGTTGTACGCAACCTCGAGCTCTAACACACACCACAACTAATTAAACTAACCGTTGTGAATAGTAATACCTACTTTTTGAAATTTTATAAATTTTATTTATCAAAATGGACTTCATTTTTGGATTCGGAATAATGAAATTAGCCTATGTTGAATTTTTGGTATTTTTCTGAGAACTTCTAAATTTTTATGAATAGTGAAAAATACTTAAAACAAATTTTTTAATAAAAATAATTTATTGTGATAAATTATAATATTTAGTGGTTTTAAAGTATAATTAGAATATATTTTTAGCATTTTATCCAATGGTGGTCATTAGAATTAATTTAACATTGAAATTGGACATAAACAATTGCCAAACTTTTGATATAAATTGTTTCTTAAAAACACGCTATTTGTTGTAACAGCAGGAATTAATTATAAAATTAATTAATACAACTTATATGTTTGGAATTTTGTAAAATAGACATCATTTTTGAATTCGGAATATCAATTATAGCTTAGGGTGAAATTTTGGCCTTATTCTGAAAAACTTCAATTTTTGATGAATAGTGAAACCACTAAGTGGTTGTTAAAAACTGATTTTTTGTTAAAATGAAATATTACCACTTCTGTGATTTGATTTTCAAAAATCCGACATACATGGTTGTCATTAAGAAGTAAAATGTGGTTCAATGAGATTAAAATAATTTTTTGGTGAATAGTAACTTTTAAGTTCTTAATCGCGATTAGAGGTAATTAATGTAGTTTAAGGTACAAATGATGTTTTAATAATATGAGATGAGAATGAAACTTGTCCTACTCCTATTGGATGAGTCATGGCCGACCAAGACAACCCATGGGTCAACTTGGGGACCCCATGGAGCCACTTTAGTTGGAAAATGACATTAATATATATTTATTTAATGTTAAAATTAAATTGACACAAACATGAGTTAGTTTACTAAAACAGTTTTTAAGTGGGGTTACACAAGTCCAAATTTTTACTATAAATATTCATTAGAAATCTAAAAAGATTTCCTACATCATAGTATTTTTTTTATAATTTTTATACATTAAATAAAGTAAATTATTTATGACATCATTATGATGCAGCGATGACCTCATTATTTAACGATTTAAATAAAATGAGAAGATAATCCAAAATACAAGGCTTACACTTGTCCAAAGCCTATTGGATGAGGAGATTTAGAAACCGTATCACCTTAGCCTCGAATTATATAAGTGTGGGACCTTTAGAATCCGAAAATCATTGTGAAATAATGTAACATTTCAATCTTTCCAAAAGTGCCCCTCCTCTCCTCTTATAAAAGGCCCCCACCTCTACCACCTTATTCACACTTCCAAGCCTTTTGGTTCGGCCAACGCCTGCCCAAATACTCTCCCAACTTCCCTAACTTCATCCTAGAAGCTTTACTTTAGTCAGAAAGACATCCTAAGGAGTCCTTTTGATCAAATCAAAAGGAAGAACCCGAAGAAGAGGTAACATTTTCATCACCCTCTTTCAAGTTTCTTTCTTCTTCCACTCCCTCTTTGTTTATTATTTCAATTCTAAAATTATAACTCCAGTATCTTCTATATACTGTGATGTTATTATAAATATAGAACAACCATATTCAGTATTCTACCCATCATTTGAATGACATGTCCCCATACATGCGTACGTACGGCTTACCGTCTCCACGTCGTGGTGTAATTGTTATTCAATATGTTATTATTTAGATGGGTATGATAATGATATGTAATTCTTGTAAATAATAAATATAACATGATAATGATTCTGTATATATGACATAATATCCAATTATATATTATTTTAATATCAAAATAATGATATTGTCGCTCGTGCGTACGTACGGACTACCGTCTCCACGAACGCGATGAGATTCATTCTCCGTCGTATCCATTCAAGTATAATTATCATTTGATGATTTAAAAATAATGTTTAAGGACATGATATAATTCTGGATATGAATAAGATACAACCTATCCATGAAAAGCACGACTTACGTAACAAAACATATAAAAGAAAACGAGTAAGTTAACACCCGAAACAACGATAAATCTAAGATATTGTTAACAAAGCAGTGTTAAAAGATCATATATGATATCATATGAATGTATATGATTCTTGTATAATTTAATAACAATTATTTCACCATTATACAGGAGGTTAACCTACCCCAACCAAGGAAAAGTACAAGGTAAGGGTTTACTTCACAACCTCTTCATTATCCAAGGTTGTTTATACATAATTATCTACTGGGACCTCGTTATCATCCAAATCCATGTTTCTTAAAAATGTCTTTCAAAACATTTTTACTATTAAATGGAAATTGGGTTAAAGTCATTTATACCCTTATACGTTTTTGAAAGGAATCTTACCGTCGTTTTCCAAACAATGTACTTTTTGACCTTTTTGACAAATATAAGGTAAGAATGTTTTTTTACTTATACGACGGGTGTGACTATTTTCCGCCATTATAACTTCGTCGAAGCTTCCCTAACAAGCTTATAAGAATATATTCAAAGTAAATGTATTATTTTATAATTATGGGGATTTTAAATGATTTCAAAAAGGAGAGATATTTCTCTCAAATAGCTTTGATTTCATCTATGTCAACATCCTTTGATGGGTTTTAAGTTTAATTGAAATTGATTTGTGATACAAAACTTCCATTGAACATTTTGTGAAATATTTCATTGTGGATGTGTTATTTTTATACCATCCATAGTTTATGGAGAAATTGTTGACATTTCGTATGCTAGTTTTAATACGAATATTTATGCTATGTTTAAACCTATTCATATGAGGAATGTATTGGACTTAATATGTGACGGGTGGATCCCACTATAGCTCCTCGATGCATTGGTAGGTCTCATGAGACAACTAGACGTGGAATTGGCCGAGGCCCTTTCCCAATTTGATTTATGGTTTTGTCCAAGGCCTTAATCATTTTAGACGTCTTGGCCGAGGCCTTGACAAAATGTTTCAGAATGTCTGGCATTATACATTCCCTCATTATGAAAGTGGTTATTGATATTTCATGTGATTATTCGTCTAGTAGAATATCCATGTGAGTAAGTAATGGAATTATTTTATTTTACTTTTGCCATATTATTCTGAAGTTCAAGTTCAATAAGGCTTTTGTTTTAGTTATACATTGCCTTAAATGCTTATGTTTTCTTATAAAAGCTTCCGCAATATTGTTATCCTTACTGAGCATCTGAGATCACCCCTTTCAATGTTTAAATATTTTCCAGGATGTGAAGAAGTGTATTATGACTGACTTGCAAGGATAGTAAGTGAAGATATGAGTGTGGACTATGAAGACCATGTTATTGTAGTTTGTTTAATTTTGATGTAATGAAAGACTTATGAATGTATCTAGTGTTTCCAAGGCTACTAAACTAATCGGTCTTTCGATACTTGATCTTTTGTGATCATGCCAATGTTACGAAGTAATGCACCGACTCTGGGTAGCTGGGGTCAGGGCGTTACATTGTCCTTTTCAACAGAACTTAACGGGTGCTGCTATTTCTCTCAGTGCTAGTGCAGGTCACTGGGTATGCTGGAGGCCTCCTTCCATGGGTATCATGTTGAACACTGATGGTTCCTTCCGGAAACGCACCATGTAGGGTGGAGGGGTGGCCCATGACTATAGGGGCTCTGTCATCCTGCTATTTACAGCACAATATGGGTGCAGACACTCTCTCCAAGATGAGGCTCTTGCTATGCTTTCTGGTCTCATGCTGTGTTGCCAAAATAATATTCTCATCAGTGAAGCCGAGACAGATTGAATGGTCCTATTCAATGCTCTACAAGGTATAGGTAATACTCCATGGTCTATCTCATATGCTATCAGAAAATGCAAAGGCCTCCTGACAAGTAATACCAAAGTGGATCACAGTTGGCACGAGGGTAACAAAGTGGCTGATCATCTTGCCTCCATTGCATCCCACAATTCGGTCTTTTTGGGCCTTGATGGTAGGAGCACTTTCAAGGTCGAGGGAGAGTAACTTGTGAGAGGGGAAACCCTTGATTTACATTACATCAGACCCCCATGATCGTGTTTTCCTTTTTTCCCGTTGGTTTCAGACTGCTTGTTGTTTTCCTTGTCCTTTATAAATAAATAACTTTGAGATGAGAGAAGATTTACCACTAGAACATCTACTAAGAATTATCGTGATCCTTGTTTTACATCATGATTCTAGAAAAGTCATTAGAAATCCCTTGATACTGAACCTCGTTTGAGCACTACCTAACATCCTCAAACTGATGGACAATCATAATGGACTATTCAAACCTTATAAGACATGTTGAGATCTTTCTCACTTGACTTTCAAGGTATTTGGGATCAATATTTACCTCTGGTAGAATTTTCCTATAATAATAGCTTCCATTAAAGTATTCAGATGGCACCATATGAAGTGTTATATGGAAAGAGATGTCGCACACCAACTTGTTGGGATGATGTTGGAGAAAGAAAACTTGTAGGCCTAGAATATGTAGAGGAAACGATGGAGAAGGTGAAGGTTATCCAAACCCACATCAAAGCAGATCAATGTAGGTAGAAGAGCTATGCCGACAACTGAAGGAAGGATTTGGAATTTCAGGTAGGAGATCATGTTTTCTTGAAGGTATATCCATGGAAGGGAGTTTTATGATTCGGTAAGAAGGGTAAATTAATTCCCAGGTACATTGGACCTTTCAAAAATCTAGAATGAATTGGGGTTTTAGCTTAGCATTTGACAATGCCGCCAAGTCTCTCCAAAGTTCATGATGTGTTCCATGTATCACTGTTGAGAAAATACATGCCTGACCCAACACATGTGCTCACCTCTGAGGAATTAGAACTAGAACCCGATCTGTCTTATTGTGAAGAGTGTGTGAAGATTCTTGATACAAGAGAACAAGTGTTGAGAAACCGGATGACTCGTTCGGTAAAAGTTCTATGGAGAAACCATAAAATGGAAGAGGCTACGTGGGAACCCGAGGAACTTATGATGAAGAACCACTCGACCCTTTCTATGCAGTAATATTCTAGAAATTTCGAGGATGAAATTATTTGTAGGGGAGAATGCAACACCCCAAGCCTCCACAGTACGTTTCCCTTTGAATAATATAGTAGCATGTGTTGTACACAACTTCGAGTTTAAACTCACCACAACCAATCAAACTGACCGTTATGAATAGTAGCACCCGCTTTTTGAAAATTTTGATATTTTATCTTTCAAAATTGACTTCATTTTTGGATTTGGAATATCGAAATTAGCTTAGCTTGAATTTTTGGTATTTTTTTGAAAACATTCAATTTTTGATGAATAGTGAAAAACGCTGAGTTATTATTTAAAACCGACTTTTTATTTAAATAATTATTGATTTTATTTAAATTTTTTTGGTCAAAATAGATACATAATACCTATACAAGTTCAATGTAATTCATTGGAGTCATTTTATAATGAGTTTAGATATATAAAATTTTATCGAACATTCCATCGTCTTTTACCCACCTCTTAGAAGCATTTCCAAATTTGTATAAAACATAATTTTACCACTTATGTGAGTTGAATTTCAATAATCTGAGAGACATGGTTGATATCATTAATTAAAATGTGGTTCATTAAGATGAAAATATTATTTTGTGAATAGTATCTTTTTAATTTTATTTACCACGGTTAAAAGTAAATAGGGTAATTAAGGGTAAAAATGATATTATTATTACCCTAACACATGTCCTAATTCTATTGGATATGTATAATTAGACCAAAAACAACCTTATGAATAAAATATGAACCTCTTTGTTCCACTTGGATTAGATTAGGATTATTATTATTATTTTATTTAAAGAAGTGTTAAAAGAGTTAAATTCAATGTTTAATAACTAAACCATTTTCAGCAGAGGGTTACACACAATATAAATTAGACCATAAATATTCATCAGAATGATAAATATATTTCCTACATAATGGTATTTTATTTATAATTTTTATACATTAAATAATTTAATTTATTTATGACAAAATGATGATGCAGTAGTTACCTTATTAATGAAATATTGAAATAATTGATATTATAAATATCCAAATAAATGTAATTTGAGACTTTTTATAAATTACAATAATTTTATAGGTTAATATGAAATTTTAGGGTTGATTAAATGATTTTTTTTAAAAGTAATAATGCTGTTATGAATTTAACAAAAACAAAATAGCAAATAGTGTCAAAATTGACATAAAAGTCCTTTTAAAACAAATATTATATAATTAATTGATATTCTATTCCTAAAAATCTACGGATCGGACAATGGTCTTAAATAATGTTATATATGTCACTAATGAACCACTTGAGGTTATATTGGAAGTTTATAGTATGTTTATTAACCATATAATATAAAAATACAATGTGACATGGTAAATGTCAAACTAATTAACTAAGAGTTAAATATAAAAAATAAAGTTAATCTAGTGACCCAAACCTGTATAAAACCTATTGGTTGAGTGGTTTTCAAGATATACCCACCTTATACTCGAAATAAATCTTTTTTGAGCCATTAGAAACCGAAAATGATTTTATTATAAAATAATATTTCAATCTTTTCCTAAGGTGCCCTTCACCCCACTTATAAAAGGGCACTTCCCCTTCTCTCAAATTCACACCTTCAAACCCATTTGGCTCAGCCAACTCCTGCCCAAATATCCTCTCAACTATCCTCCCTTCATCTTAGAGGAATTAATTTAGTTATAAATCCAACCTGAGGAGCCCTTTTGATCAAATCAAAAGGAAGAACCCAAAGAAGAGGTAAATATTTCATCACCTCTTTCATGTTTTTTCTTCTTCCACTTCTTCTTTCCTTATTGTTTCTATTATGAAATAATAACTCCATTATATTCAACATACTATGATGTTATTATAAATATGGTACAACCATATTCATTATTCTATCCATCCTTTGAATGGAATGTCACCATACGTGCGTACGTACGACTTACCGTCTCCACGTCGTGGTATAGTTGTTATTCTGTACATTATTATTTGGATGGGTATAATAATGATGTATAATTGATATAAATAATAATTATAACATGATAATGATTATTTATATATGATATACCATCCAATTATATACAATTTTAATACCAAAAGAATGATATTGTCACTCGTGCGTACGTACGAATTACCGTCTTCATGAACACGATGAGATTCATTCTCCATCGTATCCATTCAAGAATAATTTTCATTTTATGATTAAAAATAATTTTTAGGAACTCAATATAATTCTGGATATGAACCAAATACAACCTATCCATAACCAAAACGTCTTATGTAAAAAATCATATAAAGGAAAACAAATAAGTTAACACCCGAAATGATGATACTACTAAATTATCATTAACAAATCAATATTGGAAGATCATATATGATATCATATTAATGTATTTGGTCCTGTATAATTTAATGTCAATTATTTCACCATTATACAGGAGGTTAACCTACCCTTGACCAAGGAAAATTACAAGGTAAGGATTAATTCTACAATCTCTTAATTATCCGAGGTTGTTTTTACGTAAGTATCTACTAGGACCTCTTTATCATCCACATCCATGTTTCTTAAAAATGTATTTCAAAACATTTTTAATATTTACTAGACAATGTGTTAGTTTCATTTATACCATTATTTGAACTTATATGTTTTGAAAGGAATTTTTCAGTCGTTTTCCAAATAGGGTAATTTACAACCTCTTCGACAAAATTAAGGTAAGAATGTCTTTTTTAACATATACGCTGGGTGTGGTTATTATCCGCCATTACAACATCATCAAATCATCCCTTACAATCTTATAAGAATATTTTCAAAATAAATGTTTTATTTTATAATTATATAACTTTAAATGATTTCAAAAAAAAGAATGAGATATTTATCTTAAATAGTTTTGATTTCATCTATGTCAACATCCTTTGATGGATTTTATACATGTTTGAAGTCGATTCATTATGATAAAAATATTTCATTTTTTATTGAAAGTGTTGTGATATGTTTGACTATAGATGTGTTATTTTTATACCATTCATATTTTATGGTTAATGTATTGACATTTTGTTTTCTAGTTTTAATACGAATGTTTATGTTATATTTCAACATTTTCATATGAGGAATGTATTGGACTTATTAAGTGATGGGTGGAGCCCGCTATAGCTCCTCGATTAATCGGTAGGTCTCATGAGACAACTAGATGTGTAATTGGCTGAGGAATTTCTCAATTTGATATAGGATTTTTCCCGAGGCCTTAATCATTTTTAGACATCTTGGCCGAGGCCAAGACAAAATGTTTCAGAATGTTCGGAATTATACATTTCCTCATTATGAAAATAATATTGATGGTTCATATGGTTATTCGACTAGTAGAATACCCATGGCTATGTTTTATTATGGCATTATTTACCCAGCTGATATTCCTACCATAAAAGTGTTCATGTTTACAATTTTTGAAGGCATGGGTTTTCAATTATTCACCATGCCTAATATTTATGTTATTGTCTACTATATTGGTTACCCATTATGAGAATTTGAGCTCACCCCTTTCTTATGTTTCATTTTCTCAGGATATGAAGAAGTTAGTTATGAGTGACTTGTAGGCATATTCTAGGAGGCTTGGATGTGTCTAATGGAATAAATTAGTGTTGTATTTCTATTCAAGTTGTAAGGTTGAAATTATGCGTGGATCTTTTTTCCAATAATTTTAAACTGATCGGTCTTTCGGGACATGATTTCCTTGTGATCATGCTGATGTTACGTAATAATGCACCGATTCTAGGTTATTGGGGTCAGGGCGTTACACTTTTAATCTTACCGTGATAGATAATTTCAATGGATAAAATAGTTTGTAACTATTATCCATCTAAAAAAATATTTTCAATGGATAATATTATCCATCATAAAAATGTACATATTTTAGGTTATCTATGATTGATAGACATAAGTCACAAATAACCCATCACAAATGAACAATTTTATAGCAGAGTATTTGTTTAATTTATCTAAATAATTATAATTGTTTCTAATTAATTAATTATGATACATGATGCGATGTAGGATATTGGGTGGTGGTATATGACCATTGGGGTCTTGGATTAGACAAGTTGAGGCATTTTGGAGCTCTTCTTGGGTGGTAACTCTTTGAATGTGGTAGACGGTCCTTGTTTGTTCCCTATAGTGTTATGCATCTTGATATATGCATGTGACATGTGTTGTCTCAACACTTATAGAGAGTGGACCCCATATTATTACTTAGATTATTTAATTTTAAATAAATCTTTCAATTTAAATAAATTGGGTAACTTAAAATAAAATTCCTTGAGTACCTGAACAAATTCCAGGGCCCACGTTAGACCCCTGAGCATCGACCTTATCTCCTTTACCACCAATGGATGATTATTGATTATGTATGTATACCCTGAGATACATGAACCCTAATGTAGGGTGTGTCTGAATTAAAGGATTTGGGTGTCCGTAACATATGTTCCTTGATTGACCCCCTGAGTATAGGTGAGTGATGGTTTGGATTGTTTGACCTGAGGAGGCCTAGATTGTAAGGATAGTGCATTGATACTTGAACACCTTGAGTGGTGTAATTTAAAATGAATTGGAATGGTTTGAACTACATACCTAAGTGAGGAGGCTGAATCGTCCCCTTGTAGTATTGAGTGGTGTTTTTGGATTAAAACCCAGTGTCTAGCCTTGTGTGACTTTATGATAACTTAGAGTTGTTGGAATCGTTGAGATGACCATGGGGTAAGGGACCCTCCATCTTTGAGTTGACATACATTGTGGGATGTGTGTTATGGAATCTCTATGATAATAATTTTAGGAACTAACCCATGATGTTGTAGTGATATCTTATGAATCTATAAAATTAATTAATTAATGAAATATAGTTGTGTAAGAGATAGGAACTCCATGTATGGTTGATTCTCATGGGTACTCATTAATTTATATCCATAAAGGCAGGGATGGGTTAACCCACGTATTGGAGAGTGTTAGTATTTATTTTTTATTATGATATATTCGAAATGGGAAAATAAATTGGGGCAGTGTTATATTGTTCAATAAAGAAACACCCTACAAGGTGGTACGAAAAACACCTCTAATAAGGAGGTCTATGATAGTAAATAATGCTCCCATAATTGGGAGGTCTATAATACCATTGGTGGGTATACTATAGATTTGAGGATGAGATTATATTGGTTCTGAGTAGAGGATATATCGTTCCATGTGCTAGATTATGGGTCTTATGAGGTCCTTTTTAGGCATGGATGACTATCCTAAACTATTGGGGCTTAGAAGTTGGGAAATATTGTATACTGGGATGAATAATTACCTAGGTTGTCATTCTAGGATGAATCATTCCCTAGGTCATTATATTTTATACTCGGTTGAGTTTAGCACATTGGTAATTAGTTGTATACCATGGTGAAAGACCCCTAGGTCATTGTTATGATTGAAATGGTAATCATGGTATGCTAAGAGACACTCTAGAACTGGATGAATAAGGTATTGTAAAATCAGGTCATGAACATAAGGATTGACGATGGTTAATTATTCACTTTCAGTATTTATTTATTTATTTAGATCATGTCACATGCATATATAGCTTCATTTCCTATATATATATGACCATGTTAGTGGTTACCTATTGAGTTCTGTATCCACGCCTTACTCTTCCCACCATTTCACTTGCGTACCCTAGTAGCACTCAATTTTTACAAGTCCAGGTTAGGATTAGTCTTAATATTGTTTAATTGATCTATAGTAGCTTAGATGTGATTTGGTGATTAGGATGGGCCGATTCTTGTGAATTTTTGGAGAACCTCCTGTATTTTCATTTTGGTCTTTATATACTCATTTTTTCTATTTGTATATGTGATTGACCCAGTTGGATATCTATCTTTTATGTGGGAAAGTCCATTTGAGTATGTATATACCATTTCATTTATCATTGATGATAATTGTTTATTGTATACTCATAATCTAATGGATATATATGGACAATGTTTAGTTATTTTATATGTTGTTAAACACTCTAATATAGGGGCTATGGTATCATCATTGTACTACCCTAGGCCCTTTCCAATGGTTGTTGGTATCCGGTGTACGTGGAGGCATATGTGAGGGCATGTGGAGTCACTGGATGAGTTACTATTCATAGTGATTCAGAATAGGATGTTACATGTTCCAACCCTTTTAATTCCAATATGTGTCCCAACTATGAAAACAACCACTACATCTGGGAAAAAAATTCAAATTTACCCTAATTTTCCCAACACGTAATTCCAAATGTCTTGAAACAATCACCTCCATAATGCTTGTTATCCATAAGAATTTTAAAAAACTATTAATTTATCAATATTTACCTTCCTCATTCAGCAGTTTGTAACTAAATGACCATGTTTTATTCGAGAACTCAGAACAAGATTCCTTTACACATCTTTCAACACTAAATTGATCTATTCTCTAAAAGCCAAGATACCTGCTCATCACCAACACTATCATTGATATGGAACTCAACCACACACATCTAACCTGACAGAATAATTTTTCCTAGACCAATCCATTCTCACAATTATAGTTCTTCCCACAATAATACTCTTCTCACAATGGATGATTCCAATCCATGATTTTACCCACCATAGAAATCACCCATCTAGAATACATTTGAAGTGTTCCATTGAATCAATTTGGGAAGTTCACATATAATAAATCCAAATTTCATAAAAAGAACTAATAGATGATCCTTTGACCAAATTATCCTAAAAATGCTTGGCTGCACCCACCAATGTACCATCACACTATCCAATCACGATGCCTTAATCCCCCGAGTCATCCCAGGATTTCCTAAACGCCCTCACTAAACCCAACCCATATTGTAATTCCATTTTGGGTACTCAACCATCCACACCAACCAACATACTTTCACCAAGTGTACCAAAACACATTTGATTAAACTTTCTATCAGATTACACCCAATTCCATTATGAATCTGATTCCAACATCCAAACTCCATCCCATATGGAATTCGAATATCAATTTTTTTACTCACCAAGGAACCCGAGAAATTTAGATCTACCTATGCACCAATATCCCAATTTCATCTTGACCATCCACTAGCCAGTCTCATAGTATCCATGACCCTAATAATAAGAGGGTCATACATCTGAGAATGATACACTTCTACACACCCTTGGAGTATCATTATAATCACCCTACTAAACCAAACCACTCTATCTCTATAGACCATGTTCCATCCATTACCAAACATAATGACTAGATGTGTCCCTCCCACTCACACTCCATCACTATCATGAAACTCTGATTTCTACCCATTACTGACTTACCATGAATGTCATCCTCGACATCCATCAAACATCCATCCATAATGAGGTTAACACCCTCTAATATCTAATGGTGTAATTCTTACTATATGTCATACCTTACACTAATCCTAATGAAAAAATGACTCATGGATTCCACCATTACACATATGTTTCTCTTCCTAATCTACACTAACCCATCCTGATAACCCCCGTAATGATTCAAGATCGAATCAATCATGCTTTTATGCTCCAATCGACATATGTTTTCTCCTATTATCATAGAGGGACACCTACCATATGTATAAAATAATTATGAAAGTATGCCTGAATACATTACCTAAAATCCATCAGTCCTCAACTCCTAATGGACCAAAAGGTCACAACACATCCCTGATTTCACCCTAGGGTAAATCATCTACAAATATCACTAAGATCCCATGAATATCCTCTATGAAATTGGGAACCAAAGGTAATTTTTCCCTATACTACCAGCATTGAACCTCTTGGGTTCCTAAAATCTAAAAAAATCCAACGAACTTGTACATGGTCCTCTCACCGATCCCTAAACCAAATGGGAACCACATGTAACCCTATACACACTTTCCATCACACATCAAATATTTTCTTAAAAATCCATGATAACACTCACTCTCATATACCTAAGAATAATGAACCCATAAGATTTACATCATACGTTTGTATACATTATTCATCTTAATCAAATATGAACATGATAAGACTAATATATATATATTTATTACTGTCAATTGATTATATTTTTCATTAAAATTACTCGATAATGCATTGTATGTGTCTAATTTTGCAGGAAAAAGAGATTCACAGGTTTCCAATGATGAAATGGAAAAAAAGTGCAAAATAGGCCAGTACACATCATGATTATCTTGTACATGTTGTGTAACTAAATATCACCACCTACCTCAAGTCGTGAATCCAAACCATGGCCATTCCACGGAGCTTGAAGGAAATGGTTGTTACATGTCATGACTAGACCAGACACGTCGCGAAGCCAGTCAAAGCCTCAGGTGAGAAATACCTGAAGAATCTATGGAAAACCCATATAGAGATGAGGTACATGTCATGAATGAACATATCATTATGTATACCCAATAAAACCTCTTAAATTCACGATAGACCCACGCACCATGCTGGAGATCCAAAATCCATGGGAAGTTACATGGATTATGGCTACACGTCGTGTACCTATGATCTACATCCTGACGATATATGCCTATATAAGGAGCAGAGTGGAAAAACTTTCCCGGGCATTCCAGTTGTGATTCTATTCTCTTTTTCATCCCCTTTGTGATTTATTTCACCCTTTCCCTCTCAAACTCTTAAACTCTTAGTTTTTTTGCATTTTTTAATCCAAGATCCAGGGATCGTCCATTCCTCAACACATTAAATTCCCTCCATCACATTTAGAATCAATTTCTATTTCTATTTGTCATGTATGTCTTTTATTTATTATAATTTACTTAGTGCATTCTATTTCAGTACCTTTCCTAAATCTTTTCATAATCTCTAATTCATTAACATCACTCAATCCATCAAACATTCTGTCTTTCATTTATTTAATTTCATCCTACCCCACTATGTGTAGATAAATTTCCTAGGGGTAGGGATCAAGATATGTATTTTAATAACTAAATATACCTCAAAATATAAACTTGGAAAGCCTAATTGAATTAGTAACTAGGATATGAACCCCCGATATACCCCATTTGTGCGAACATCCTTGACCACAAGATGGTCAAACAAGATAAACTATCTTAATTTTAGTAGACAAAGCTATGAACGGTATCTTAGGATAATTTCTAACTTCAAGAAGGCAATCATAATGAACCTAGGATGTCGCTATCTACCGACCATGGAATAGTTACCTCTTAGGTAGAACTAGGAGGCTAAGACCAATGTTAATTAGTGATACATGTTTTCCTTGAAGACTAAGACAGAAGATCTTTCCAATGTTATAATTAAATGATATACTTCAATCAGGTACATGAATTGATCACAACCACTCATTCATCATTTAAATTCACCCAATAAATAGAACATAGATCAGACTCCCAAAAAAGAATTTCTAGAAAGGAATCCCCTAAAAGTTTAAGAATAATATTTTTGCAAAATTAAAATGGATGTCACCCCATAGGATTGACTCTGTACTGGAACTATACTACATCTCTATATTTAGTGAAACATTTGAGACCAACTATAAATTTTGAAATTCGACTCATTCCGGGAAGAATCATCTATGTATTTCTAGCACGTCATATTTACGGTGCTATTTTTGGGGAGATAAACACCTTTTCTTAGAAGAACTATGGGTTTCGAACCAAGTATTAACTTTCCCTAATCCCTTTTATTCTTTTTTAGACTCCCTTGAATCCCTTTATATTACTTTTTGTGTATATACCATGGTCCCTTAACTCGATCAAGGAATTTTTAGGAACATTAACCCTTGTCCTTCAATCTTGAGATCGAAAGGAATTTCTCTTCACTCCACTAGTTAGCAATGGCCAAGCAAAATTACCCTGTGGGACTCGACCCGCCAAAACATCAACTCAAACATAGAGAACCTCAGATGCACCCAGAGAAGAACATCATGGACTATAGTTTTCCATCGATCCATGGTGAGACACTCAACATAGTTCTACCACCAATCTAAACCCACACATTTGAAATTAAACATTGCATCATTCAAATGATCCAGAACATGGTGCAGTTTAGTAGTCTTCAAATAGAATACCCCCACGATCATATTTCTAACTTAATGAATGTTTGTGATACTTTTCACAACCAAGGAGTATCATCGAATGCTATAAGACATCATGTCTTACCATTTCCACTCAAAGACCGAGTAATATATTGAATCAAAATCCAATTTTCTAAGTCAATTATGACTTGTGATGAGCTCAAAAAAATGTTTCTCGATAAATAATTTCCACCCATCTGGACCTGGAAACTCAAGAATGACATTCGAAACTAGGTACAAATGGATGGAGAATCCACATGTGAAGCATGGGATCGATTCAAAGAAATAACGAGGAAGCTTCTGCATCATGGACTTTATACTTAGATTTGAATGCATACTTTCTATCATGGAATCCAACCCATGACACAAAAAGTCATCGATGCTACCACTGAGGGAGGTTTGATGTTTAAAACACCCAACATAGTAAGAGCTATTTTCGACAAAGTATCCCACAATGATAGTCTATGGCAATGTGACCAAGTACCACCCTGACATGGGATCCCCCAAGTTGATGAAACAACCTGGTTATCAGCGCAAGTCAAAGTGCTAACCAAAAAGCTTGAGTCATTTTGGATACCAACCACACCACCCCTCCTACCCCAGTCATGGAGATTTAGTAATGCATGATGTGCATCAGAACACACTTGTATCAAGACTGAAAATCAATATATGAAGATCCACAGGATTGTAATTATATTAATTAAAATAAAGAAAATAAATAATTTCAGCAACAACAACAACATCCATTTTATCAGCAAAGGTCTGCTTAGTAGTAGCCTCAAAACAATCAAGGATATTTTTAGCAGCGTAGTGGTCAAACTCAGTTTCACAATTTGGGAACACCAGGATATCCACTAATAGACCGTATCCCAAGACCACAAACACAAAAATATCCATAACAAACATTTATGAGTCCCCAACAACAACAATAATTTCCACCCACCCAGCGAAGACCACAACAACCACCTCTACCACTGAAAAGTAACTTTTAGAACATCATGACATATTTCACCCAAAATTTAGTTCAAAGGATGACCACATTAGAGTCAAAAATGAAAAACCAGCGAGAAGCCTTGAGAAACTTGAAGATTCAAATGGGTCAGATCTCAAAAAAATTATCTGAATGATTACTTGGAACTCTACTTGGTAACACTAAGATATAAATATTAGAGGAAGATAATGATGTAGTGCTGAGGAGAAAACAAGTGTTATAATTCCAATAACCAAAGAAAACAAGACCATAAGAAGAGCCCAAATAAAAATAGAAAGAAGTAGAGGAATCCATTCCCACAACACCACATGAAGCAATACTAGGTGAGAAGAAGAAAGACCATAAAAAACAAAAGGAACCCATTTATGTAGCACCACCTTCATACACGACACTTCTTCTTTTCCCAGAAATAGAAAGGCAAGGTAGGTAGAAAGATTAGTACAAAAAGTTCCTCAAATAGTTCAAACAATTACATATCAATATTCCTTTTGCTGATGCAACCAACCAAATGCCTATGTTTAAAAAATTTAACCTAGAAATTATATCAAAAAAATAAAGATAGAGGATATAGGAGTAATATCATTGAATGAAGAATGTTCTGTGATTGTATATTAGAAAATCCCACCAAAGATGAGAGATCCTGGAAGCTTTTTAATCCCTTGTGTGATAGGAGAATGAGAATCTTGAAGAGAAATATGTGATCTTGGAGCCAAAATTAACCTGATGCCAATGAGTGTTTTCCACAATATAGGAATAAAATATCTTAATACAACAAGGGTAGCATTGTATTAATTCGATCGTTTAGTTAAATACCCAAGTGGTATTCTTGATGAAGTTCTTATTAATGTGGGAAAATTTATTTTCCCAGTAGAATTTCTTGGTTTGGACAGGGAAGAAGAATGAGATGTACCAATAATTCTTGGAAGACCCTTCCTGGAAACAGGAAAGGCCTTGATTAATATCAATTAAGAACGTATCATATTCAGAGTCAGAGAATAACAAGTAGTGTTTTACTAGATAAAGGCTAGACAACATTTAGATGATACGGTGGACTACAATTCCATCTCTCTCACTCCGCAAGGAGTGGAGTATATGGATATTAAGGAATGGGATGATGATTCATGTTCATAAAAGCAATAAGACTTTGAATTTGAAGAAGTTAGCTTTATTGAACCACTAACCATAGTCACCGTACCACCATTCATCCCATTCGTTATTCAGCCACCCCAATTGGACTTAAAACCTTTACCAAGTACCTTGACGTACCATTTTTTAGGAGATTTATTCTCTTTACCCATCATTATTAGTACCTAACTATCCCTGAATCAAGAAGAAAAAATAGTGAATGTCCTAAAAATATACAAAAAATAAATTTCCTAGGGAGTGTCATACATCGGGGGAATAAATAATTCAAAATGCACCAACTGAATTTTATTAGAAGAGGTTGAAAAACCAAAAAGACAACCTCAGAGGCGGATCCCACCGAAAATGAAGTAAGTTGTAAAAAAGGAAGTAATCAAGATTATAGATGTTGGAATAATCTTTCTTATAATAGATAGTGAATGGGTGAGTCCCCTCCAAGTTGTTCCCAAGAAAGCAGGACTCAGAGTTGAACAAACAGATGATAATGAACTCATTCCAACATGCACTATAACTGGATAGAGAGTTTCCGTAGACTACATATGTTTGAATAAATCAAAAAGAAAAGATAATTTTCCATTACCATTTATGGATAAAATTATAGAGAGAATAAATGGGCATGATTTCTACTATTTCTTGGATGGTTATTCAGAATACAATGAAATCGTAGTCGACCCTACTGACTGGCCCAAAACCAACTTCAGCTGCTCATTTGGTACATTCACGTACAGATGCATGTCTGTCGATATGTACAACACACTAGAAACGTTCCAATGATGCATGGAACACATCTTTCATGATATAGATGATGAATTACTCAAAATATTGATGAATGATTTCTCAGTCTATGGGAGATCATTCGATGTCTATCTACGAAATATAGAACATGTTCTACAATGCTGTGACGAGAGTAGATTAGTGCTAAATTGGAAAAAATGTCACTTCATGGTATCAGGTTAAATTCTACTAGGAAATAAGATTTCCAAATAAGGCATTGAGTTTGATCCAAAAAAGATCACAGTTACCAAATATCTACTTGAACCATCAACCATTAAAGGGATCATAAGTTTCCTTGGGCATACTGGGTTCTACAGATTCTTCGTAACATATTTTTCTAAAGTATAATGTCTACGAAAAAACTTTTTGTCAAGGTATTGTAACAGCCCAAGATTTTATGAAAAATATTCTTTTTAATTTCACTAATGTCTTGTGTTGTACGCTACACCAAAAGGAGCTTTCACAACATGCATCCTTGACTTTCCTTGCATTACACGCAATCGCGACCTTCCTCGATAGCATGTGTAGTACGCAATAATGAGTTTCACTAAACAACAATATGCTATTAAAATATTATTAAAACTAGCCGTTATGAATAGTAATAACCACTTTTTGAAATTTTGTAAATTTTATTTTTCAAAATGGAATTCATTTTTGGATTCGTAATATCGAAATCAGCTTAGGGTGAAATTTTGGTACTTTTCGGATAACTTTCATTTTCTGATGAATAGTGAAAATCACTAAATTTTAATTAAAAACAACTTTTTTAATTGAAATAATTAATAGTGACAAATTATTAATTTGAGTGGTTTTAAAGTATATTTAGAATATATTTTTACAATTCAATACAATGTTGGTCATTGGATGTAATTTCACATTTACACCAGACATAAACAAGTGTTAATCTTTTGATAGTTATTATCTCTTAAAAACACGCTATTTGTTGTGACAGTGGAAAATAATTATAAAATCAATTAATGCAACTTATATGTTGGGAATTTTGTAAAATAGAAATCAGTTTTGAATTCGGAATATCAACTATAGCTTTGGGTGAAATTTTGGCATTTTTCTGAAAAACTTCAATTTTTGATGAATAGTTAAACTACTTAGTGGTAGTTAAAAAAACTAATTTTTTCATAAATCTTAATTTTACCGATTCTGTGATTGGAATTTCAAAAATCGGAGAGACACGGTTGATGTCAGTAAGTAAAATGTGGTTCAATGAGATGAAAATAATTTTTGGTGAATAGTAACTTTTTACTTTTTTTCCCACGTTTAAAAGTAAATAGGGTAATTAAAGGTAAAAATGATATTATTATTAGCCTAACACATGTCCTAATCCTATTGGACAAGTATATCTCGACCAAAAACAACCTTAAGTGTAAAATATTATCATTTAGGCCCACTTGGAATAGATTAGGACATTTATTATTATTTAATTCAAAGAAGAGTTAAAAGAGTTAAAATCAAATTTTATTTACTAAAACATTTTTAATATAGGGTTATACATAATGTAATTTCGACTATAAATATTCATTAGAAAGTTAAAAAGATTTCCTACATAATGGTATTTTATTTGTAATTTTTACACTTTAAATAATTTAATTTATTTATGACACAACGATGATGCAGTAATTACCTTTTTAATAAAATATTAACATAATTGATGTTATAAATGACCAAATAAATGTAATTTGAGACTTTTTATGACTTACACTAATTTTCTAGCTTAATATGACATGTTAGTATTTATTTAATTAAATTTTTTTGAACTTATCATTCTGTTATGTTTTTCACAAAAATCAATTACTAAATAGTGTCAAAATTGACATAAAATAGTTTTTAAAACAAATATTATTAATTGTTATTTTATTCCTAAAATTCTAAGGTTCGGCCAAATGACTTAGATAAGGTTACATATATTAATAATAAACAACTTGGGGTTCTTTTGGCTTGATATAGTATGTTTATTAACCATATAGTGTAAGAAAACAAAAAGACACGGTAAAAGTTAAATTATTTAACTTAGAGTTAAATCTAATTGATAAGGTTAAAATAATAACCTAAACATTTCTAAATGCTATTGGATGAGAGGATTTCGACCCATCCCCACTTTATCTCCGAAATAAGACCATTTTGAACCATTATAAACCGAATTTGAACTTAATATAAAATACTATTTTGAGATTTTCCTAAGATGCCCCTCTCCTCCCTTATAAAAGGGCACCTCCTCCCTCTCCTCCTCACACCAATTTGAGAATTCAAACTCGGCCAAACCCTGACAAAATCTCTTCTCCACTTCCCTAGTATCATCCTAGAGGTCCTGGTCTTCTTCAAAGACCATCCTTAGTTCATTAAGTGGAGTTTAAGTGAAAGCGCGTCAAAAAGAGGAGGTTCGGACACTTACGAAGCAAATCAGACCTAAGGTAAGGGAAATATCACAATCTCATTTTTATTCGAGATTGTTTATACTTTTAAATTTACGGGGGTGAATTTTATCATCCACATCCATGTTTACTCAATATGTAATATTATTTTCATCCACCTACAATTGTTTAAATCCAATTTTACCCTTTGGTGAGTTTTTAGTAAAAGATATGAAAGGAATATTTTGACATTTTTCGTACGAGGTACTTTTTGACCTTTCCGACAAAAGTACGAGAAGAATGTTTTATTTTAACTTATACGACATGAATGGATTTTTAAAACATTATTTCCAAGAAGCTTCCCTTATAAGTTTTCAAGTTTATTTTTAATCAACTTCTTTTAGTTATAATTTTATGACATGTTAAGAAATGAAAAGTGTTTTTGAAGTAGAAAGGATATTTTCCTCAAGAATGAAGTTCAAGTGTTTTATCAAAATTATTTTCCATATAACATAATAAAGGTTTCTATTTTTATCCCTATTATTACATGGATTTGATTATGTTGTGATGGAAATATTTTTATGAATTCCTTTATCTTATATGAATGGTTTTATGATGTCATGATGTTTAAGATTCCCATTAGTATTACATGGGTTATGCAATGATGTATGATTTATGATTTTTTGGCACACATAAGAATGGTATCATTATGAGATGGGTGGGACCTATATCTCCCTCTAATGCATTGGGTAAAGATTTTATATCTCATGAGATAGACATGGCTGGAATGGTAGGTTATACCGATTCAGTGAAACAGGACTGAAACGAGGGTGACTCGGTTCAGAAAGGGACATTGTCCACTAAGATAGTCTTGGCAATGAGTCTTGACTAACAATAAATGATTCTCTATGATTATGTGTGTATGCCACAAAGTTTCATGTTTTAAGTTATGATTATTGGGATTTCATTTCACTACTATGATTTATCCCATGTTATGAAATTATGCTCTCTTTTGCAGGTTAAGATTTCCAAAAGTTATGTTCTTATGAATATGGTGTGATTGATTTTTCTTTGTTTACCCTTACTAAGCATTTGAGATCACCCTTTTATGTTTTCTTTTCCCCAGGATATAAAGAAAGGTTTTAGGTAAAAAAAGGGAAGATCTTTATGGGAGATATTGAAGATCTTTCACCACGATTAGAAGATTACGTTCCGAGTTTCCAAAGACACTAAACTATTACGATCCTTGTGTGTGTGTTTTTTGTTATGTAATAAGTATTCCAAAAAAGTAATGTAATGTTCATGTACGTTAAGCTTCGGGTCTCTACAGTTGGTATCAGAGGAAAGGTTTAGTCAACCTTTGGAAACTAGGATGCGAAAACGTTAGTGAGATCCCTAGAGATATTTCTAAGGTATGTCTAGGGATGTCCCTAAGGATAAGTATACTTATATGATACAGTCCTAGAACTATGGTAAAAATCATAGAATTTAACCTAAGAAGTTAGATATTGAGGATACTTCCCCTTTACTATGTTGTTTTCTCTAGCATGATTTTTGCCTCTCACAAAATTATTTTTGTGTTTTAGTTAATGGAGGGAACCAAAAGGAATTCGGTTAACATTAAATTCAATGGAAAAATTGGTGACTATGAGAAACAAAATTGTGTAATTCCTAGAGAGAAAGATGTTGTGATTATGCCGAATCAGTCATCACGATATATGATTAACAAGGTGAAATTTAGTGTTATGTCTAATTCATCAAAGAAGAGGAAGATAGAATATTATGCATGTTCGCATGTTGAGGAGCATAAAGAAAGGAAGATTGAGATTTCTAAATAAGGGAAGAAGAACCTTGAGGAATACCTCAAATGGAGGGACCGATACTATCTGTGTGGAGAAAAGGGTCATAGAGTGACAGACTGTTATAGAGTTCAATGTCTTATTTGTGGAGAACATGGGCACTACCCAACTCAATGCCCTGACCTAAAAAGTTACTTCTAAATCAAGGAAGGACTTCTTCCAGGACAATCATTGAAGTGGATGGACTGAAGTGTTTATGTATTGGTATTCATGAATAATGTTGTTGAGGTACTTTTATGGTGTATTGAAATATTTATGTATTGGTCTATTGTGGTTTTCAATAATTTTAAGGTATCGGTAACCATGAAAAGTGATTCAAATATTTTGGAAAGTAGATAATATGCCCATAATGAAGGGATAAGGAGAAAATGAAATGTTTGACAGTATTCATGAGCTCATGATTGATATAAGGACTAAGTGATATCATGGTTTGAGTATAGAGAATTTTTAGGATTTTGGTATGTGGAAGGTGTCAACGTTTAACTGCATTCGTGTTTTCACTAAGGTATTCAAGAGAATACATGATTAAGGACTTTGAATGTTTGGAATGTGACCAACAAGACATATCTTATGATATATGGGGATCAACGATGGTATTAATTCTTTGGTAATTGTTTTCACTATATTATGAGAGTGGACTGTAGTATTTTGGATAAGCATAAAGATTGGAATGGACTATGTTGGAAATAAGTTAGTATTGTTTAAGAATAGAAGTTTTTTTGATATTATTGATGGGATGTTATAGTAATGTAGTTTTAGAAAAAGGACAACCTGCAGGACGAGTGACAGCCCATCGCGTCAGACAAGGATGTGGGAATCGAACCCACAATCGAAGTGCGACTGGCCTTTATCGCCTACCACTGGCCTACAGGAAGTCCCTGTTTAGTAAAAACTAGTTTTATTATATTAAGCAGTATGATATATGAAGTATAAGTCCATTTTAGGAACCATATATGATTAATCTCACTATAGAATGACATATGTATATTTAATAACTTTTGCTAACCTTTTGTTTGAGACAGATGGAATGACCCGTCATTCTATCACATGATCTGCTAACATTTCACGAATAACAAATTCAACTTCATTTATTTAAGAGATGAAGTGGAAATTGTTCAAGGCACGAACAACAGTGAGATTGTACCAAAATAAAGTAAGTAATTATTCTAATTCAAATTCTTCAAGTTTAGGGAAACGATCTTGAAAACCAAATATGTTGTCCTAGTGCTCTTATATATGATTAATCAGATGGTACCTTAGATCATCACAAATTTATGGATTTGTGATTATTGTCTTTTCCATAGCCATGTTCTCTACCACTCTCCATCAGAACATGATGGTTAGATTTTTTTTCCATATCCATATTTTCACCTATGTGGAAACCCAGTTATTAGTTTATTTGGGTAACCGTTACGTTTCATACTTTCGTTTTTAAAGATTGGTTTTGGAATTCCTTTTTACGATGTGGGTTTCTATTAAAGAAACTTTCGAATAGTAAACCATTTATAACCCCGACGAATTTCGAGGGAGAAATTCATTTTAAGGGGGGTAGAATGTAACAGCCCAAGATTTTATGAAAAATATTCTTTTTAATTTCACTAATGTCTTGTGTTGTACGCTACACCAAAAGGTGCTTGCAAAACACGCATCCTTGACTTGCCTTGCATTACACGCAATCACGACCTTCCTTGATAGCGTGTGTAGTACGCAATAACGAGTTTCACTAAACAACAATATGTTATTAAAATATTATTAAAACTAGCCGTTATGAATAGTAATAACCACTTTTCGAAATTTTGTAAATTTTATTTTTCAAAATGGAATTCATTTTTGGATTCGTAATATCGAAATTAGCTTAGGGTGAAATTTTGGTACTTTTCGGATAACTTTCATTTTCTAATGAATAGTGAAAATTACTAAATTTTAATTAAAAACAACTTTTTTAATCGAAATAATTAATAGTAATAAATTATTAATTTGAGTGGTTTTAAAGTATATTTAGAATATATTTTTACAATTCAATACAATGTTGGTCATTGGATGTAATTTCACATTTACACCAGACATAAACAAGTGTTAATCTTTTGAAAGTTATTATCTCTTAAAAACATGCTATTTGTTGTGACAACAGAAATTAATTATAAAATCAATTAATGCAACTTATATGTTGGGAATTTTGTAAAATAGAAATCATTTTTGAATTCGGAATATCAATTATAGCTTAGGGTGAAATTTTGGCATTTTTCTGAAAAACTTCAATTTTTGATGAATAGTGAAACTACTAAGTGGTAGTTAAAAAAAACTAATTTTTTCATAAATCTTAATTTTACCGCTTCTGTGATTGGAATTTCAAAAATTCGAGAGACACGGTTGATGTTAGTAAGTAAAATGTGGTTCAATGGGATGAAAATAATTGTTGGTGAATAGTAACTTTTTACTTTTTTTTCCATGGTTAAAAGTAAATAGGGTAATTAAGGGTAAAAATGATATTATTATTAACCTAACACATGTCCTAATCCTATTGGACAAGTATATCTCGACCAAAAACAACCTTAAGTGTAATATATTATCATTTAGGCCCACTTGGATTAGATTAGGACATTTATTATTATTTAATTCAAAGAAGAGTTAAAAGAGTTAAAATCAAAGTTTATTTACTAAAACATTTTTAATATAGGTTTATACATAATGTAATTTAGACTATAAATATTCATTAGAAAGTTAAAAAGATTTCCTACATAATGGATTTTTATTTGTAATTTTTATACTTTAAAAAATTTAATTTATTTACGACACAACGATGATGCAGTAATTACCTTTTTAAGAAAATATTAACATAATTGAAGTTATAAATGCCCAAATAAATGTAATTTGAGACTTTTTATGACTTACACTAATTTTCTAGCTTAATATGACATGTTAGTATTGATTTAATTAACTTTTTTTCGAACTTATCATTCTGTTATGATTTTCACAAAAATCAATTACTAAATAGTGTCAAAATTGACATAAAATAGTTTTTAAAACAAATATTATTAATTGTTATTTTATTCCTAAAAATCTAAGTTTCGACCAAATGACTTAGATAAGGTCATATATATTAATAATAAACAACTTGGGGTTCTTTTGTCTTGATATAGTAAGTTTATTAACCATATAGTGTAAGAAAACAAAAAGACACGGTAAAAGTTAAATTATTTAACTTAGAGTTAAATCTAATTGATAAGGTTAAAATAATAACCTAAACTTGTCTAAATGCTATTGGATGAGAGGATTTCGACCCATCCCCACTTTATCTTCTAAATAAGACCATTTAGAACCATTATAAACCGAATTTGACCTTAATATAAAATAATATTTTGAGATTTTCCTAAGATGCCCCTCTCCTCCCTTATAAAAGGGCACCTCCTCCCTCTCCTCCTCACACCAATTTGAGCATTAAAGCTCGGCCAAAACCTGCCAAAATATCTTCTCCACTTCCCTTGTATCATCCTAGAGGTCCTAGTCTTCTTCAAAGACCATCCTTAGTTCATTAAGTTAAGGTTAAGTGAAAGCGCGTCAAAAAGAGGAGGTTCAGACACTTACGAAGCAAATCGGACCTAAGGTAAGGGAAATATCACAATCTCATTTTTATTCGAGATTGTTTATACTTTGAAATTTACTGGGGTGTATTTTATCATCCACATCCATGTTTCCTCAATATGTAATATTATTTTCATCCACCTACAATTGTTTAAATCCAATTTTACCCTTCGGTGAGTTTTTAGTAAAAGATATGAAAGGAATCTTTTGTTGTTTTTCGTACGAGGTACTTTTTGACTTTTCCGACAAAAGTACAAGAAGAATGTTTTCTTTTAACTTATACGACATGAATAGATTTTTAAAACATTATTTCCAAGAAGCTTACCTTATAAGTTTTCAAGTTTATTTTTAATCAACTTCTTTTAGTTATAATTTTATGACATGTTAAGAAATGAAAAGTGTTTTTGAAGTAGAAAGGATATTTTCCTCAAGAATGAAGTTCAAGTGTTTTACCAAAATTATTTTCCATCTAAGATAATAAAGGGTTCTGTTTTTATCCCTATTATTACATGGATTTGATTATGTTGTGATGGAAATATTTTTATGAATTCCTTTATCTTATATGAATGGTTTTATGATCTCATGATGTTTAAGATTCCCATTTGTATTACATGGGTTATGCAATGATGTATGATTTATGATTTTTTGGCACACATAAGAATGGTATCATTATGAGATGGGTGGGACCTATATCTCCCTCCAATGCATTGGGTAAAGATTTTATATCTCATGAGATAGACATGGCTGGAATGGTAGGTTATACCGGTTCAGTGAAACAGGACTGAAACAAGGGTGACTCGGTTCAGAAAGGGACATTGTCCACTAAGATAGTCTTGGAAATGAGTCTTGACTAACAAGAAATGATTCTCTATGATTATGTGTGTATGCCACAAAGTTTCATGTTTTAAGTTATGATTATTGGGATTTCATTTCACTACTATGATTTATCCAATGTTATGAAATTATGCTCTCTTTTGCAGGTTAAGATTTCCAAAAGTTATGTTCTTATGAATATGGTGTGATTGATTTTTCTTTGTTTACCCTTACTGAGCATTTGAGCTCAACCTTTTATGTTTTCTTTTCCCCAGGATATAAATAATGGTTTTAGGTAAAAAAAGGGAAGATCTTTATGGGAGATATTGAAGATCATTCACCACGATTAGAAGATTACGTTCTGAGTTTCCAAAGACACTAAACTATTACGATCCTTGTGTGTGTTTTGTTTGTTATGTACTAAGTATTCCGCAAAAGTAATGTAATGTTCATGTACGTTAAGCTTCGGGTCTCTATAGTTGGTATCAGAGGAAAGGTTTAGTCAACCTTTGGAAACTAGGATGCGAAAACGTTAGTGAGATCCCTAGAGATATTTCTAAGGTATGTCTAGGGATGTCCCTAAGGATAAGTATACTTATAAGATAGAGTCCAAGAACTGTGGTAACAATCATATAATTTAACCTAAGAAGTTAGATATTGAGGATACTTCCCCTTTACTATGTTGTTTTCTCTAGCATGATTTTTGCCTCTCACAAAATTATTTTTGTGTTTTAGTTAATGGAGGGAACCAAAAGGAATTCGGTTAACATTAAATCCAATGGACAAATTGGTGACTATGAGAAACAAAATTGTGTAATGCATAGAGAGAAAGATGTTGTGATTATGCCGAATCAGTCATCGCGATATATGATTAACAAGGTGAAATTTAGTGGTATGCCTAATTCATCAAATAAGAGGAAGATAGACTATTATGCATGTTCTCATGTTGAGGAGCATAAAGAAAGGAAGATTGAGATTTCTAAATAAGGGAAGAAGAACCTTGAGGAATACCTCAAATAGAGGGACCGATGTTATCTGTGTGGATAAAAGGGTCATAGAGTGACAGACTGTTATAGATTTCAATGTCTTATTTGTGGAGAACATGGGCATTACCCAACTCAATGCCCTGACCTAAAAAGTTACTTCTAAATCAAGGAAGGAATTCTTCCAGGAAAATCATTGAAGTGGATGGACTGAAGTGTTTATGCATTGGTATTCATGAATAATGTTGTTGAGATACTTTTATGGTGTATTGAAATATTTATGTATTAGTCTATTGTGGTTTTCAATAATTTTAAGGTACCGGTAACCATGAAAAGTGATTCAAATATTTTGGAAAGTAGATAATATGCCCATAATGAAGGGATAAGGAGAAAATGAAATGTTTGACAATATTCATGAGCTCATGATTGATATAAGGACTAAGTGATATCATGGTTTGAGTATACAGAATTTTGAGGATTTTGGTATGTGGAAGGTGTCAACTTTTAACTGCATTCACGTTTTCACTAAGGTATTCAAGAGAATACATGATTAAGGACTTTGAATGTTTGGAATGTGACCAACAAGACATATCTTATGATATATGGGGATCAACGATGGTATTAAATCTCTGGTAATTGTTTTCACTATATTATGAGAGTGGACTGCAGTATTTTGGATAAGCATAAAGATTGGAATGGACTATATTGGACATAAGTTAGTATTGTTTAAGGATAGAAGTTTTTTTGATATTATTGATGGGATGTTATAGTAATGTAGTTTTAGAAAAAGGAAAACCTGCAGGACGGGAGACAACCCATCGCGTCAAACAAGGATGTGGGAATCGAACCCACAATCGAAGTGCGACTGGCCTTTATCGCCTACCACTGGCCTACAGGAAGTCCATGTTTAGTATAAACTAGTTTTATTATATTAAGCAGTATGATATATGAAGTATAAGTCCATTTTAGGAACCATATATGATTAATCTCACTATAGAATGACATATGTATATTTAATAACTTTTTCTAACCTTTTGTTTGAGACAGATGGAATGACCTGTCATTCTATCACATGATCTGCTAACACTTCACAAATAACAAATTCAACTTCATTTATTTAAGAGATGAAGTGGAAATTGTTCAAGGCACGAACAACAGTTAGATTGTACCAAAATAAAGTTAGTATTTATTCTAATTCAAATTCTTCAACTTTAGGGAAATGATCTTGAAAACCAAAAATGTTGTCCTAGTGCTCTTATATCTGATTAATCAGATGGTACCTTAGATCTTCACAAATTTATGGATTTGTGATTGTTGGCTTTTCCATAGCCATGTTCTCTACCACTCTCCATCAGAACATGATGGTTAGATTTTTCTTCTAAATCCATATTTTCACCTATGTGGAAAACCAGTTATTAGTTTATTTGGGTAACCTTTACGTTTCATACTTTCGTTTTTAAAGATTGGTTTTGGTATTCCTTATTACGATGTGGGTTTCTATTAAAGATACTTTCGAATAGTAAACCATTTATAACCCCGACGAATTCCGAGGGCGAAATTCATTTTAAGGGGGGTAGAATGTAACAGCCCAAGATTTTATGAAAAATATTTTTTTTAATTTCACTAATGTCTTGTGTTGTACGCTACACCAAAAGGAGCTTGCACAACACGCATCCATGACTTGCCTTGCATTACACGCAATCGCGACCTTCCTCGATAGCGTGTGTAGTACGCAATAACGAGTTTCACTAAACAACAATATGCTATTAAATTATTATTAAAACTAGCCATTATAAATAGTAATAACCAATTTTTGAAATTTTGTAAAATTTATTTTTCAAAATGGAATTCATTTTTGGATTCGTAATATCGAAATTATCTTAGGGTGAAATTTTGGTACTTTTCGGATAAATTTCATTTTCTGATGAATAGTGAAAATTACTAAATTTTAATTAAAAACAACTTTTTTAATCGAAATAATTAATAGTGATAAATTATTAATTTGAGTGGTTTTAAAGTATATTTAGAATATATTTTTACAATTCAATACAATGTTGGTCATTAGATGTAATTTCACATTTACACCAGACATAAACAAGTGTTAATCTTTTGATAGTTATTATCTCTTAAAAACACGCTATTTGTTGTGACAACGGAAATTAATTATAAAATAAATTAATGCAACTTATATGTTGGGAATTTTTTAAAATATAAATCATTTTTGAATTCAGAATATCAATTATAGCTTAGGGTAAAATTTTGGAATTTTTCTGAAAAACTTCAATTTTTGATGAATAGTGAAACTACTAAGTGGTAGTTAAAAAAACTAATTTTTTCATAAATCTTAATTTTACCGCTTCTGTGATTGGAATTTCAAAAATCCGAGAGACATGGTTGATGTCAGTAAGTAAAATGTGGTTCAATGAGATGAAAATAATTTTTGGTGAATAGTAACTTTTTATTTTTTTTCCCACGGTTAAAAGTAAATAGGGTAAGTAAGGGTAAAAATGATATTATTATTCCCCTAACACATGTCCTAATCCTATTGGACAAGTATATCTCGACCAAAAACAACCTTAAGTGTAAAATATTATCATTTAGTCCCACTTGGATTATATTAGGACATTTATTATTATTTAATTCAAAGAAGAGTTAAAAGAGTTAAAATCAAAGTTTATTTACTAAAACATTTTTAATATAGGGTTATACATAATGTAATTTCGACTATAAATATTCATTAGAAAGTTAAAAATATTTCCTACATAATGGTATTTTATTTGTAATTTGTATACTTTAAATAATTTAATTCATTTATGACACAACGATGATCAAGTAATTACCTTTTTAAGAAAATATTATCATAATTGATGTTATAAATGCCCAAATAAATGTAATTTTAGACTTTTTATGACTTAAAATAATTTTCTATATTAATATGACATGTTAGTATTGATTTAATTAAATTTTTTCGAACTTATCATTCTATTATGATTTTCACAAAAATCAATTACTAAATAGTGTCAAAATTGACATAAAATAGTTTTTAAAACAAATATTATTAATTGTTATTATATTCCTAAAAATATTAGGGTCGGCCAAATGACTTTGATAAGGTTATATATATTAATAATAAACAACTTGGGGTTATTTTGGCTTGATATAGTAAGTTTATTAACCATATAGTGTAAGAAAACAAAAAGACATGGTAAAAGTTAAATTATTTAACTTAGAGTTAAATATAATTGATAAGGTTAAAATAATAACCTAAACTTGTCTAAATTCTATTGGATGAGAGGATTTCGACCCATCCCCACTTTATTTTCGAAATAAGACCATTTTGAACCATTATAAACCGAATTTTACCTTAATATAAAATAATATTTTGAGATTTTCCTAAGATGCCCCTCTCCTCCCTTATAAAAGGGCACCTCCTCCCTCTCCTCCTAACACCAATTTGAGGATTCAAGCTCGGCCAAACCCTGCCAAAATCTCTTCTCCACTTCCCTAGTATCATCCTAGAGGTCCTGGTCTTCTTCAAAGACCATACTTAGTTCATTAAGTAGAGGTTAAGTGAAAGCGCGTCAAAAAGAGGAGGTTCAGACACTTACGAAGCAAATCGGATCTAAGGTAAGGGAAATATCACAATCTCATTTTTATTCGAGATTGTTTATACTTTGAAATTTACTGGGGTGTATTTTATCATCCACATCCATGTTTCCTCAATATGTAATATTATTTTCATCCACCTACAATTGTTTAAATCCAATTTTACCCTTCGGTGAGTTTTTAGTAAAAGATATGAAAGGAATCTTTTGTCATTTTTCGTACGAGGTACTTTTTGACTTTTCCGACAAAAGTACGAGAAGAATGTTTTCTTTTAACTTATATGAAATGAATGGATTTTTAAAACATTATTTCCAAGAAGCTTCCCTTATAAGTTTTCAAGTTTATTTTTAATCAACTTCTTTTAGTTATAATTTTATGACATGTTAAGAAATGAAAAGTGTTTTTGAAGTAGAAAGGATATTTTCCTCAAGAATAAAGTTCAAGTGTTTTATCAAAATTATTTTCCATCTAAGATAATAAAGGGTTCTTTTTTTATCCCTATTATTACATGGATTTGATTATGTTGTGATGGAAATATTTTTATGAATTTCTTTATCTTATATGAATGGTTTTATGATGTCATGATGTTTAAGATTCCCATTTGTATTACATGGGTTATGCAATGATGTATGATTTATGATTTTGTGGCACACATAAGAATAGTATCATTATGAGATTAGTGGGACCTATATCTCCCTCCAATGCATTGGGTAAAGATTTTATATCTCATGAGATAGACATGGCTGGAATGGTAGGTTATACCGGTTCAGTGAAACTGGACTGAAACGAGGGTGACTCGGTTCAGAAAGGGACATTGTACACTAAGATAGTCTTGGAAATGAGTCTTGACTAACAAGAAATGATTCTCTATGATTATGTGTGTTTTACACAAAGCTTCATGTTTTAAGTTATGATTATTGGGATTCCATTTCACTACTATGATTTATCCCATGTTATGAAATTATGCTCTCTTTTGCAGGTTAAGATTTCCAAAAGTTATGTTCTTATGAATATGGTGTGATTGATTTTTCTTTGTTTACCCTTACTGAGAATTTGAGCTCACCCTTTTATGTTTTCTTTTCCCTAGGATATAAAGAAAGGTTTTAGGTAAAAAAAAAGGAAGATATTTATGGGAGATATTGAAGATCTTTCACCACGATTAGAAGATTACGTTCCGAGTTTCCAAAGACACTAAACTATTACGATCCTTGTGTGTGTGTTTTTTGTTATGTACTAAGTATTCCGCAAAAGTAATGTAATGTTCATATACGTTAAGCTTCGGGTCTCTACAGGTATATTCCATTATAATTCAACAAGTACTATCAAAAATCATTGTAAACACTGAGAAATGGTCTGATTGTGTCTCCAGTTACCATTTCACCAAATTGTGAAAATAAGTTTTAACTTATGTAAGATTCCATCGATCTAGCTGTAGGAGTTATACTTAGACAATGCATTTAAACCACCTTCTATCCCATCTATCATTCTAGCCATACATAAAATGAAGCCCAGGTCAATTATATGACTATAGATAAAGAAATCATTGTCATCGTATATGCCATTGAAAAGTTCCATTCATACCTCATTCTATCCAAAGTCATTTTCCATAATGATCATGTAGCCCTTAAATACTTGATGAAGAAGAAATATGAAAAACTAAGGTTAATATACTAGATTCTTTTTCTTCAAGAGTTTGATATCACAATAAAGTACACCAATGAAATAAAGAATGTCATTGTCGACCACCTCTCTCGATTTCCCCGGACCATCCTTTAAAAAGATAGTGAGACTGATATTGAAGTAGATTTTTCAGATGAGAAATTTTTCAGTGTTAAGACCTAGCCCTAGTTTCCAGATATGTCCAATTATCTTTCCATCAGATATCACCATCATGACCTATCATACCAGTAATGCAAGAAGGTTTTATCCGATGCCAAACACTACATTTGGGATGAACCATTTTTATTCCAGAGTTGTGCTGACGAACTTTTAAGAAGTTGCATCCCAGAGGAAGAGTTACTGAATGTCATCAAGATGTTCCAAACATCACCAACTAACATACATCATTTCCCTAAGTTCACAATGTAAAAAATCTTACAAAGCAAAATTTTCTGACCCTCATTGCATCACGTTTCTTGGGGATTCTTCCATCTATGTGATAGATGTCAATGAACGAGGAATATCAGTAAATGAAAATAGATTCCACAAAAATCATTATAGAAGTTGATGTTGTTGAGATCTGGGTTATTGAATTTTAGGGACCCTTTCCTACATAACATGGTAGGATTTACATTCTAGATGCAGTAGATTATGTCTCAAAATGGGTGGAAGCTGACGCCATAGCACATGACACAACAATTGTGGTCATGAAATTTCTTTAAAATAATGAGTTTTTACATTTTGGATTTCCATGATTACTCATCAGTGATCATGGAACACATTTCTCGAATCATCCAGTGTGAAAAATTCTTGGAAGTCATGGCATTTTATACAACACCAGAACTCCCTATCACCCACAAACAAGTGGGATAGTCAAATTTCCAAATATGAAGGTTAAAAAAAACTTAGAGAAAACTGTCAACACCAGTAGAAGTTTTTGGAGCCTGAAGTTGGATGATGCATTATGGGCATACATAACTACATAAAAAACACCCATAGGCACCACCACATTTTGATAGGTATATGGTAAAGCATGTCATCTTCAGGTGGAGCTAGAACATCATTCATTCTAGGTAATCAAAAGATGAATTTTGATGTAGAAAAGGATAGAAAATAATGATTATTGAAATTAACCAGATTGGAAGAAATAAGGAGAGATGCATACAAAAACTCAAGGATTTATAAGGAATAAAATGAAAAAATTTCTTGACCAACGAATTACAAGATGTAGCTTCGTTCCAAGGAATAACGATTTTTTGTTCAATTCAAGATTAAAACTATTTCCATGAAAACTAAAGTCAAGATAGTCTGTTCATTTGGAGGTTCTATAAGTTTTTCTCTATGACAAAATTGAAATTCGACAACATGGAGGACCAATATTCAAGGTAAATAGTCAAATGTTGAAGATATTTCAAGATTCATTCCATGAAGGTTGTTTCATTAGCATCAAGTTCCACTAATCTTTGAAGAAGTCAAGCTCCCGACTATAATGTAAGCACGGACTGGGAGGTAACCCTGGTTAGGAACATTTTAGATAAGTCAGATTAGGCTCTTTATCCAAGAATATCATGAGAAAAAAGAATTATGTGCATAAGTAATATTAAAGTGGGCAAACCATAGTGAAGTGAATTTCGTGTACACTATATTCACGACATGTTTCTTTTTCACCTAAAATTTCAATTTTCATCTCCATACATGATGTGACTCATATGCACACATCGTGTATAGGTTTATATTGATTTTTAAAAAATGCAGTTCATGGACCACAAGTCACAACTCGCATAACATATTCCCTTGACCCCTCATCTCCACCAACCCCCTCTCCCTTTGCACCCAAAAAAACCCTCCCAAGCCCATCCTCCACTCCCAAAACCATGCTCCATGCCCCACCTTCCTCAACCCTCACCGAACCCCCTCCTCCTCTACCCTAACCACCAAACAAGTCCGCCTCATTACCGACCTCCGCTAGTGCCTCAGCTACAACCTCCCTACACACCACACTCCTACATCTAGGGAACACACCAAGTGACCCAATAAGGAACCTGCACCCTCTACCTCCACATCCAAATCTGAGAGTTAGAAACTCTCTATTAGGCACCCCCATGCTACGTCCGAATATCCAGAAAAAACCACCTCACCATCCACCAACGAGAACCTCAATTTTCACCTAGTTCTTTGCTTCAACTACCCACATAATCTGGTAAAACTTCTTCACTTATAGGCGAAGCTGATGCATACCAAAATCATTTTAGACTTGGACGTGCTCACCAGGTTAAACATTGTCGATGTTGTCTTTTATCTCTTAGAGACATATAATATCGACAATATTATCCAAGTACATGGGGAGATGTACCAGGAGCTATTCCGGGAGTTCTTGTCCACATTTTAGATCATTGTGGACTACCTATGTTTTAGGCTTGGCGGTAGACCTCATAAGCTTGGTTTTGATGAGTTCATAGTAGGTCTTAGTATCTACATAGAGGAGTTCATTATATATGATGTTAACCTAACCCTCTAGACATGGACAACCCATGAGAATTAATCAAATCTTTGGCCTCTCATCTCCTATGACCCCCTGTCATTTCACAACCCTCAAATCACAAAGTCGACTTATATTTTTGGCCCTTCCTTGCACATCCTGTATAGAGCCATGATGCATAACTTTTTTATTGAGGATAATCCAACGGAAGTGTTAGAAAAATAGAATTTTTGATACTCGCAGCTGCCATGGGTGGGCCACCCATCAATATGGCCTCCTAGTTTGCCTCATATTTCAGAGTCATGACTCATAGGAAGCGAGGCACACTCATGGATAGATCCTTCATCACCCACCAGGCCAAGTGCCTAGTCATATTTGATTCCTCTATGACCCTCACCTCCATTAGAACCATCAATCTGATTGATCTTGTTCTTCTCCACAAGATTAAAATGCTTTTGCGGGAAGAGAACAACAATTTATGGGCACCGGGCATCCAGGAGGCTACACCTCCATACCAGCCAACCAGAGAGCCACCCCAGCCTCCTCAGAAAACCACAATGACTACACCGATACCCACCACCACCTCTGCCTCCACCCATTCCACCATACCACCACCATCCTCTCACACCCTCACTGATCTCCAGACTGATATCCAGTACGTTTTGGAGAATATGTGCCAAATATCGGCCCACCTCGATCTCTCATTCCTTGAGTACACTTAATTTTCAGTTTCACCCCCTCCTATCCCACATGAACCTTCATCCTCCACCATTAAACCACACCCTTCCCCCCAGCCGGGACTCCATCCCGATCCCACTGACCCTACTACCCCGTAGGAGTTCCTAGCAGAACTGGCCTGAAGGGGCAATGGATTTTCCCCAGAGGCCATCCCCGAGGTACCATTCATTGATGTAGCTTCCAGACCCATGGCCCTAGTATGGATAGGTAATTCACCACCTGCCACCCCAACCCATATCCATACCTCCTCTACTAGACCACCTACCTCCACTACACCTTCACCCTCTAATACTATTGATACTGACGTAGATATGCATGTCCAGTTGATCGAGACACCGGGCAGTGAGTAGATGCTCGAGGACATTTTTGGGGCGGATCTATGATATGATTTTTAACTCTCTTTTACAATTTTTGGGACACTTTTCCTATATAGTTTTTGTTTT
Source organism: Viscum album (assembly GCA_963277665.1). Lineage (NCBI taxonomy): Eukaryota > Viridiplantae > Streptophyta > Magnoliopsida > Santalales > Viscaceae > Viscum > Viscum album. The sequence continues at coordinate 1,760,002,375 of OY728150.1, forward strand.
ACCCATCTTTTCTCCCACCTCTGTATAAACTTTGGATATATATTTATATATTCCTAGGATTTGATTTTTACATTTTGTTGTATTTTAATTTCTGTATCATTTTTTGTCCCTTTAGCATGTCAAGATCCTTATAATCATCTGCCATCCTTGATGGTCCAACACCACCATCAGTCTTAGAAAAAAGGTTGTTTTAGCTGATCATCGATATTTCCTGACAGCTTTATGATCTTTCACTCACAATTCATTACCAACAGTAGCCACTACGACCAATGATTCCATTCTTAGCAAACCTAATTCATGCCCACATAGCTAAAGGAAAAGTGATTAACCCACCAAAGCGACCATTAGATCTTGCAGACATTGCCTCTAGAAACTATAAAAGGTGAAGGTGCATCTGAGCTAGTGGTCCATCTAACCAGAAACTCCGTCCACCCATCTGGCTGAAGATGTTTAGTTAGTGCTTTATGGGAGTCCACCCATAGTTCATTTATAATTTTTTGAGTCATCATTTCCATTTATTTTCATTTCCTTTTCATTCTTCTTTTTTGTTTCTTTCACTAAGCTACATTGTAAAACTGTCAAAATTTGAATAAAATGTCTATCACACTTTCTCACTCTTTGCACCTGCTCATTTTATCTACTTTTCCATATGTTAATACCTATGAACTAACGTTTGTTATCTAGGGAAGGATTTTCTCTTCTAGAACTCATGTAGGTACATTGGATTTCCATTCCACGATAGCTGAAACAACCCTCATGGAACTACACTTTCACCGGGGAGCCCTCAATTCCCTATTATTTTAATTATCTCCAATATTAAATTTAAGATACATTAAAATTAACTACCATATCACTCCCATAATCAATTTATTGATAGTAGGTAAACAGTCTCTTACTAAGTGTGTGTATGTGTGGGGGGGGGGGGTATTCTCACAGTTTCACTGATGATACACTTTAAATTTTGTTGTTCTCACTTGTCTAGGATAAATTTTTCTAAATTATATGCATTATTTAAACCTGATAATAAATATTCCCTTGTAATTAAGGAAAAAGATAAGTTAAAAAGTGTTAAGGACATTTTTTCACTCCTACATATATTTTTTTAGAATGATTACTGAGTTTAGGGAATTAATTCAATTTTAAAAGCATTAAAATTATGATTAATTGACATATTATTTAGGATTTGTGCCCTTGTGATTGTGAGTTTGTTTTTGATTCTCACAACTCAAGAGGACACTAATCCTTCAATTTCATACTATTATCTGAGTATATTTCTAGAGAGATACATGGGGCATGTAAACTGACTAGAACTTGCACTGATATCTTTTCAAAATTATGATTGAACAAGTATGGATTTAAAATTATTGAGGAATTATTTGATATCCACTTTCCTTGAGACCCACTTGACATATAGAATTAGTTTAGCCCATAGTTTCCATGAATGAACTGTTAGAATGAAGCTATTTCGAACCTATTTCCCCTCTTACTATGCTTCTTATACAATTCTTAAGGATGTCTTTGAACTAGTGTGGGGGAGACATTTAGACAGCATGTGATGCTTCCATTTTTAGATATGTATGGTGTTCTCACCTGACTACGAGGTTGTGATCCATATACTATTTGTTCTAACTCATTCATATTCTATTCCTTTTCAAAATATAAAAAGAGAAGGAAAATTGATATGGGTTGTGCATAAGGAGGGTAAAAAATCACCATTTTCTAGCCCTATGAATCCCTTGAAGGATCACATGTGGTTAGGTGATGAATGTGAGATCTATCCTAGGCATGCCCTTTGAAAAAAAATGCTAAAAAAAATAAAGAGGAAAGTAATAGAATTTTTTTGTATACATAGTTGATACACATATAGATCCAACCTATGCTAATGGAGTACGGATTTGATCGGCCAGAAGGAGGAACTCTATCACACATGCTATTTCACTTTATGCATTGTAATATAATTCTTACCCTCATTTTTGAGCCTGATTTTTCACATTATTCATACCTTACCATAGCTGCAGAGTCATTAGAACCCGATTGCTCAAATACCTCAAGATTAATCTTGTGTTAGTCTTTACATTGACGAGATGATATAACCAGTGCAAACCTATGGTTAGGAACATGTACTCAGGGTACATGCATACCTCTACTTACCTTTTCTAACCTAAGTGATTAGATAAAATAATGTGAGGTAGATTAAAATTGGGTATATAACAGAAAGAGTAGTTAAGATATTGTGATTAGAATCCTAGAATTTGTTTTTAAACCTAGACTTTGGGGATGACTAAATTTCTATGTAGGTTTAATTCAAGAAATTGTCTTTTATCTACTAACACCTAATTTAAATTTCATGGACATAATAAATATTTCCAACTGTAAAATTGCTTATCATTCATGAAATCTTTTTCGAGTTGTTCTTTATTTTGGATAAGAAATTGTTCAAGTGTGGGGGTATTTGATAAGCCTAATTTATATATAAAATTTTCTATCAATTGTTTATATTTTTCCTTAAAATTACTTGATAATGAACTGGTATGTGTCTAATTTTGCAGGAACAAGAGCTTCATAGGTTTCTAAGGAAGAAATGGTTGAAAAGGTGCAGAAGACACCAAGTATACTTTGTGATCCTCTTGTACATGTCGTATACCTGATGATCACAACATCCCTCAAGTTGTGAAGCCATGCCGTGACCATGCCATAAAGACTGATGTAAAAGGACACTACATATCATGAATGGACTAGACATGTCGTGAATCCAGTCAAAGCCATGGGAAATAAATCCATGAAGAATCCACAGGAAAATCAGATAGAGGTGAGGTACATATCGTTAATGACCTAATCATTTCGTGTACCTAGTAAAACCTCTTAAAATATCAAGAGACCCTCACAATACACTAGAGATCCAAAATCTAAAGGAAGTTACATAGATCAAGGCTACACACTGTGTACCTGCGATATACATCATTACAATATATGACTATATAAGATGCAGAGTGGCAGATAATTTTAGATAATTCAAGACATGCTTGTCTTCTACCTTTCATATCCTTTTTGAATTAGTTTTCCCTTTTACTCTCAAACTCTCAAACTCTTATTATTTGTGAATTTTTAAATCCAATAGCTATGGAGCCTCTGTTATTCAATGCATTCAATTCCCACCATTTCATTTAGATTAAATTTCCATTTCTCTTTTTCAAGTATGTCTTTTATTTATTATAATTTACTTTGTGCGCGCTATTTCGGTACCATTCCCGAATGTTTTCAAGATCCCAAATTCACTAACGCCACTCAATCCATCATGAATGTTGTCTTTAATTTGTTTAATTGCATCCTACCCCATCACGAGTAGCTAAATTCCTTAGGGGTATGGATCAAACAATGTTTCTTCACAACTAAATATACCGTTAAATATAAACTTGGAAAGCCTAATTTAATTAGTAACTAGGATATGAACCCCAGCTATACCCCATTTTTTCAAAAGTCCCTGACCATGGGATGGTCAAAAAAATGACCCTATTCTAATTGAAGTAGACTAAGATACAACCACTATCTTATGAGACTTTCTTCCTTCAAGAAGCCAAACATAACGCACCTAGGCTGTCGCTATCTCCCGACCACAGAATAGCTACCTCCAAGGAAGAACTAGGAGGCTAAGACCAAAGTAAACTAGTGATCCTTGTTTTCTTTATAGAGTAAAACATAGGATATTTCCATGGTTAGAATTAAATGAAATTCTTCACTCCGATACACTACTTAATACCAACCCCTCCTTTATCATTTAAAGTCATCCCAAGAATAGAACTTAGATCAACCTCCCAAACTAGAACTTCTAGAAAGGACTCCCCAACAGGTTTAGGAATCATATTTCTCCAAAATCAAAATGGTAGTATCCATATGTAATCGACCCTATACTTCCACTACACTACATCTCTATAGTTAGTGAAAATTTTGGGACCAACTATAAATTTCTAAATTAAACTCACGCCTGGAGGAATCAACATCTCCTTTCAGGCACATCTAAACCTAACAAGTGCACACTACCAAATCACTAGTCACACAAACCAAATCATACTTCTATGAGTCACACATCATCAAAACTAGGCCAACACAGCTAACTAATGATCATTACCCAATGATTTTCAGTATCACATAGGAAGAAGAAAACCTCAATGCTTCTTTTCCAACAGACCAAAGTCATCTCACTCATTCTATCCTGAGTCATATCCCATCCATCAGATCGTGACCAGAGACATCAATGAAGAAAGAATTCCATCAATGTAATTCTTTTCAATTAATTAAATTAATTATAACCAACATATGATGATCCTGCCATAATGGTTCCAAGACTCCCTCTTTATTTTTTCATTCTTCGTTCTATTCCGAAGATCCAGAATTTTATTATCATAACGGATCTCGAATTGATCATTATTAACACTAAAATTAAAGTTGGGTACACCCACCAACGCACTTCCGCTATGCTCAAAACCTAAAGAAGGAACATATTAAATATGTTTGGAACATGTCATTGATAATAAATATTTAGGGTATTGTAAATGTTTTCATAATGATCAACATTTTTATTTATTAATAAAAATATGTTGACTAAAACTTAGAAGAAATTGAGTCAACCATTCACTTAACTGAAATAAAACTATTTAAAAATTTAATTATTATAATGTTTTTAGAATACATTTTATAAATAATCATGTTATTAGTGGATGAAAAAGGATTATTTTCTTTGAATTGTCGTACTACAAGATATTGGATATGGGACATTTTCTTGATAAAATGCATATTTAAAATAATTTATATGATATCATTATTGGTACACTAATTCAAATTACATGAAATAAAAATTAAATATTTACAAAATTATAGATATTAATTCATTGAGAATAATAGAATAGTTGGAACCTATTGAAAAGGCATTCCATATACTTCTTTAATAAATGTTTTACGTGTTATATATAAAAAAAACTTATTTTTCGAATTTATTATTTCTGTTAAATATTATTTATGTTGACATACATTATATTTTACAAGACAAGGTTTGATTATAAACATAATATTGGGTTAGTTATTTAATTATATTTAAATTATGGTGTTTAATCCCTTGAAAAAACCAGTCTTCTAAGGTAAAATTGAAATAATTTTTTTAATATTGATATGTATTTCCCACTTTTTTATTTGACATCATGATTCTTCTAACCATTAAATTGGTTAATGTGGTATGAATTTTTCATTTTAGTTTTAAATATTTATGTTCTCAATTGATCATTACATGAAAATATTCAAAGGGTATGTGAAAAAATGATGATTTTAATCGGATTGAATACAAGTTATTAATGTAGTGGAAGAAAACATGAAACCAAAACACAAAATATTCATGAATTGAAAATGAAACCATGTAAACTATAAAATTAAGAACATGTGTACCTTGAACCATTGTTAGTCTAATATCCTATACTTACATATGAGTTTAATAAATATCACTACAAAAAAACCAATGAGATCCTTCCCCTATGATGTACCATATGATGATGATTCACTGAAATTTTGGGAGTGATTTTACTTGTAACTTTTGTATTATAGTACCTATTGAAGGAAATGGATAAGGTTAAGAGAGATTTTGGATAACCAAAAAAGAATCACACTAATCAAATTATGATTCATTATTTATTTACTCCCTTATACCAATGTTTTTAATTAACTATGGATTATAATTTATCAACTTTAGAATCATTTTTTACTTTAAATAAATTACTTTAATTCATGTTAAAAGTTTTTTAAAGGGAAGTTTCATTTTTTTAATTTTTTCATGGAAGGAAAAGGTGATTTGGAGTCCCCACAATGAAATTTGAGTAAAATGGTAAAAACTATGTGAAATCTCAAGAACACATGTGGAATAAAATAAAAATTGAATCAAATATGTGGATTCAATTAGGATGAAAATTTGTGGTTGAATTCATTTTTTTGGATATAATTCTCTAGAATATTTAAAATCACAATTCTTCAACTCTGAGGATGAAAATATTCTATCATTGGAGAGAATCTTTGTTGTTCATAGTCATAAGTTCATTCCTATAATTTAAACCTAACATAATTTATAAACCTCCAATTTCCACCAAATTTGTTTTGGAGATAAAAATATATTATAAAACTAGTTTTTATTTTCTCAAAAGCAAGATAATAATTTCTTGTTGAAAAATATGGGTTCAATGTGGCATTAAAAAAATAGGTTGCTAAAAAACCGTCCTCCTAGCCTATAAATTGGCATCTTGGGAACCTTATTTGGAATTTTGGACAAGGGAGTAAAAATATTTCGTTTTGGATAGTCTAAGGCTTTTTATCTTAACCTTAAAAATTCCATATCTACATATCCTTATAGAAAGAGATAAAGTGAATATTTAGATCCACTAGAGCCTCATATTCCTCTCAATGGTGCGATAAATTGTGTGAAACCATTTCAATGGAGATAAAAACTTGTAATGGTAGTTATATACCTTTCATTGATACTAGTTTTATATAATTTGTGTTTTAAACATTTCTTGTAGGTAGATATCAACACGTGTATACTTTTAATGTGTTGTTTTTGTATGATTGAATGAATCACTTTTAATTTTATAACCTATTAGCTTGAGATTTTATGTGGTAATCTTCTATTGTTTAAATCAATAAACACAAGGGACATTTTACCCTAATTATTAATTTATATATTAGTAATATTTATCATACTTCATTATATGAAAAACATACAAACCATGAGACATATTTGTTTTTCAAGGGTTGGTTCAAGTTTCACCATTCTAAGGGGAAAGATGAGAATTAAGATTATGGTTACCATAAACCAAAAACAAATCACTAAAACAAATGTAAATTGCAAAATCCTGAAAATACTATTAACTATGGTGAATTTTCAATGACAACCATATCCTACATCTCTTGAAACAACTTTATTTTACAAAAATCCATATTCTATTTTTTTACTTCAAACCATTTTAAAATACCCATAGTTTTGTTTGACGTATCTAAAATTAAAAATCTTCCCCCTCAATGCTTATTGATATATGAAATATGTTCCATACGAGATTAAATTTAATCATCTAAAAAAATTAATTTGATGTTTCATGAAAACATGTCCCAAATTTGGATATATTTTCTGAGAATGATATAAGTTCAGTGAGAGTGTTTTTATAGGAACTATGTAAATTCTATGAATTTTGGTTTATTTCTTTTTATCTCTTCAACTTATATATATAAAGTTGAGTTTAAATTATTTCTTGTTGGTTTAATGATTGAAATGATATTATTTGGGTGGCCTATTTGTTGTTAAACCCAAAAATGAAGAGTATCATACATCATTAATATCAAGAAACATATAATAATCCTTTGAATGAGGATATATAATACATCAATAATGTAACACCCCAAGTAAATAAAGAATATGAAATTTTTATATTTATCCCTATTTGTGAATAAAATGTCAATATTAATTTAAAGGGAACGCTATTCTCGATGGCTTACCCAATAGACAACAATGAGTTCCTTTGAAATCTTACATTGCACTCTAATAATAAAATAATATTAGTTTAAATGGTAGTTAACGCCTAACCATTGTAATGGCAGGAATGAACAAAACTAACTACAAAATGATAATATATGTTTGTCAAATATTTTTTTACTCTTTACAATAAATGGTAGAGGATTAAAAATGCGAATGAATGTATTTTTAAGCGTAAACATTCTAATATTCTTTAAAAGGTTGATTAACCTCCTTTTTATGGAGAACCTCTTTTAAATCCACTTTTTGACAATTTTATTTGTTATTTTTGACAAATAAAATTCTTCTTTAGAATAGAGATATCAAAATTTACTTTGTGTAAATTTTTTGTATCTTTCGGATAAAGTTCATTTTTAATGAATAGTGAAAAAAGTTGTATTTTAATTCAAAACCTCTTTTTAATCTAATTTATTTATATGAGTAGATTATCTTTTGAATTGTTTTTAAAGTAAAATTAGAATATATTTTTACCATTTAATCCAATAGTGGTCATTGGAATTAATTTTACTTTGAAATTGGACTTAAACTAGTGTCAATCTTTTAATAGATATTGTTTCATAAAAACACGCTATTTGTTTTGACAGCCGGAATTAATAATTAAATTAATTAATTCAACTTATATATTTTTAATTTTGTAAAATAGACATCATTTTTGAGTTCGGAATATCTAATAGAGCTTAGGGTGAATTTTTGGTATTTTTCTGAAAAACTTCAATTTTGATGAATAGTGAAACCACTAAGTGGTAGTTAAAGAAACTGATTTTTCGTTTAAATGAAAATTTTCCACCTCTGTGTTTTGTATTTCAAAAATCCGACATACATGGTTGTCAATAGGAAGTAAAATGTGGTTCAATGGGATTAAAATAATTTTTTGGTAAATAGTAACTTTTATGTTCTTAATCGCGATAAGAGGTAATTAGTGTAATTTAAGGTAAAAATAATGTTTTAATAATGTGAAATGACCTAGAAACATGTCCTAACCTCATTGGATGTGTCATGGACGACCAAAAAAAACCATGGGTCAACATGGGGACCCCATGGAGCCACTTTGGTTGGAAAATGACATAAAGAACTTTTTATTTAAAGTTAAAATTAAAATGTCACAAGCATGAAATGTTTCACTAAAACAATTTTTAAATGGGGTTATACAAGTCATATTTTTGACTATAAATATTAATTATAAAGATAAAAATATTTCCTACATCATGATATTTTTTTATAATTTTTAGAAATTAAATAAATTAAATTATTTATGACATCATGATGATGCAGCAATTACCTCATTAATAAAGGACTTAAATAAAATGAAAAGATAATGTTAAAACTATGTAAAAAACCTATTGGATGAGTATATTTCAAACCCTTACCACCATATACTCTAAATAAATCAATGTGGGGCCTTTAAAATCCGAAACTCATTTGAAAATAAAGTAACATTTTGTAACATTACAAGAGTGCCCCTCCTCTCCTATTATAAAAGGCCCCCACCTCTACCACCTTACCCACACCTCTCAAGCCTTTGGCTAGGCCAAACACTGATCATTTTTCCTCTCCACATCCCTCTGTTACTCCTAGAAGCCTCTCATTGGGCAGAAGTCTTCCCAAGGAAGCCTTTGAGCTCAAATCAAGAAGAGTTACCCGATTTTAAGGTAATGTCTTCACTTGTTCTTTTGTTTTATTTTGCTTCTCCAACCCCCTAAAATCATTTTATTCATTTATTTTGTAACAACTACAGTATATTCAATATACTAGTATGTTGTTATAAGAATAATTTGAGATACACTTACACACACCTACCTCAAATGGTTAAAGAACATACTGTTTCTGTTGATGGCGAATTTCTGCCTCACGAAACGATGATTGTTCAACACTCATATAACACCTTAAAAGGTGGACATTAAGATGTCACTATATTTATATATGATATATAATATATTTATGTTTTACTTAAGCTTTTGTATTTTTCTTTTGTGGAATACCTTTATGGTTTACATTGTGGGTAAACACAATAATTTCATTTTAGGAAGTGCGGACTACTGCCCCCTCAAAGTGATTTTGATTCGTTAATGTCATATGTGGGATGTATAAAAGATGTATTTAAAGTTATTATATATGATTTATGTTACATATAAATTATGAATACAATTATGGAATTAAAATATACATACCTCTCATTTAGTTTTAATTCCATTAATATGACATAGAAATGAAAGTAGCGTTCATGCGTACGTACGGCTTACCGTCTCCAGGAACGGTGCATTTCATTTCTTACCTCTAAATGATTATGTAATATTATAAATACATGTATATTCTAGATATATATGATATATATGATATCCAAATCATGAATATCATTCTGGATATAATGAACCTTTGACCACACGAACAACATGTAATTGTAAGAAGTCCACTTTCTACTTAAGAACCAAATATCGACAAAACAAACATTATTAACTTAAATGATTACATAATGTTTATAACATGGAAATAAGTGATATAAAAGGAATAATGAACTTGAGAAAGGTTCTTAATAAAGTAGAAATTAACTCACGTTTATTATTTAAGACGTTAAAGAACGATCCAGTCAAGTCGGACCCGAGGTAAGGGATCCTACTCCTCTCTTTCTTTTTAAGTACACTCTTTTATGTCATTCCTTTTAAGATAATCTTTATTATGATTGGGTTGTTATTTTATATTAATCCTACTGTACTTTCTATGTTCATATGGTGAGAGACCCTATTTTCTCTCATCAATCCATTTTGGATGTTTTGAGTGGCGCCGTTAGGCTGCCGAATTTTCGTAAGAGATCTAACCTCTCTTTTTTTAAGTACTCTCATTTATGCCACTTCTTTTAAGATCCTATTTGTTATGATGGGGGATGTTATTTTATATACCTCTTGCTGTAAATTTTTTTTTAATATGATGAGATACTCTATTTGATCTCATCAATCCATTTTTGGAAGTCTTAAGTGGTGCCGTTAGGGTGCCAAGTTTTCGTAAGGGATTTTTCATCTCTCTTTTATTCCTGTGAGATTTATGCTAAATTTGCCACCATTTCCTTTGAGTGGTGTATGTACTTACCATTATTATACTCTTTTTGTAATATAATTTCATTTATGGGTACTTACATATTCATTGTATGACCCTTCTTCAATGGGGTGTACGTTTCGAAAGTTACCCAAGTCGGTAAGGAAACCTTTCACCCTCGTCTTTTTAAAAGACTTCTTTTGTTATGTCTTTTAATTCACATACTATTATGTTGGGATATGTTCTTATATATCCTTATTAATGTAAATTATATGTCCAAGTGATGAGATACCCTTTTTACCTCTCATCGACTCATTTTATGAGTTTTGAAGTGACACCGTTAGGCTGTCGAATTTCTGTAAGGGAACTTCTTAACCCACTTTCAATTCTTTGGGTTAAACCTCTAATTATAGATTTTATTATTCCAAGATTATGTGTGGAATATCTATGTTGTAGTTTCCACAAGCCTTTGTGTGGATATACTATTTCTACACATAATCCTCTCATTGATAAATTCTTATGTCATTTAGACGGACTTGTATCGGAAATCATAACTCAATCTCATTTCATTGAGTTAAATATCTATATCATTGGTTTTGTTTTTCCATGATTATGTGTGAATGACCTCTGATTGTTTTACACTTAATATCCACTTATATTTTGTGTATTCATATTTTTCACACATAATCATGTAATTGATTTATCCTTAATCTAAGGATACCGACTTTATAAGGGACTTCGTCTCAATCTCCTTTCATTGAGGCATATTTGGTTTTACACACAAATTTCTTTTATACGGTGTATAAACACCTTTGACTTTTAATTTTATTCAAAAGGAATCTTTTTATACAAAGCGTTTTACTAAAAGACAAAAAGGAATGTTTCTTTTAACGTACACGGTGACAACGACCTTTTCCGCCGCTGTGAGTATTATTTGGTCTTTGGCTTCCTCAACAAGCCATAATGTTTTTTAAAATGAAATAAATACCATATACTCTTTTATGTATGTTGGTATTAAAAATTGTTTTTATAAAGGATTTGTTATGTTGATATATTTAAGTGATATAATGTGATCGAAATGTGGAAATGTTTTCTTTACATTATATTTGTTTATTGTCTTATTATTTTATAATGGTACTTAGACATTATGACAGGTGGTGCCATGAATACCAGGACGGGTGGTTACGTTATAACCTCCAATGCATTGGGTATGGAAGTTGGCCGTATGGCTATTCCAAGTATGTGTGGAAGTCATCTGTATGGCTATTCCATTAAGTATGTGTGGAAGTCGACCGTATGGTTATTCAATTTAAGTATGTTTATGTCCCAAGTTACCTTTTTATGTTATGTGTTATTTATATGGGTTTTATGGTAATCTTTTGGTTACAAAATGGTAAGTAATGATCTTTTATTCATTGAAGAGTTTTTTTACTACTTCTAAAAGGTGAAAGGTATTACTTTGATAAAGTATACATGGTTTACTTGTTGTTTTGAAAAACTAACAGTTTTCATTCATTGTGTATCCCTTACTGAGATTTTTATGCTCATCCCATGTTTTTGAATTGTTTTTCACAGGACTTAACGCGGAATATGGTCAAGGATGGGATCAAGGGAAAGTCATACTACCTAAACCATGGAACTAGACATGTTTCTTTCTAAGAGTTTTTATTTTATGGAAACTTAGTAGAAGTTTCTACTTTGTAATCTTTTGAGATGTAATAGTCATGTCTGAATTCTCTAAAACTCTAAACCTGAAAAGTTCCTCAATGTGAATTATTCATTTAATTCAATATTAAGTAAGGTTTAAGGCTGGGGCCTTATAGTTGGTATCGAAGGTCGGTTTAGATAACTTTAGAGGTTAGGGTATTCTCTAAGCACAAGTGACATTACCATAATGGTTAGGATTTCAGAAAGAGTCCTAGTTTTAGATAAAGTTAATGAGTAAGTATATCTTACTGTTTACCTTCCTCATTAGTACATGATGGTTTTGTTGATATACTCACACTGGCATTTCTGTTTTTAGTGAATGGATGGATCTAGAAGGTACCAAAGAGACAACAGGTTTGAAGTAAACTATGGTGGTTCTCTGATTAAGATACTAGATAAAATGGGGGATTCAATGAGGAAACTCGTGGTTGTTCTAATCAAACTATCAAGGAGTCATGATCAACCACTTGTACCTTGGTATGTTCCGTAATGCATCATGTACGAGATGACCAATCTATGTATAAGTTCAGGTAATAATTATAAAGGTAAACATTAGGGTTTATATGATCCTTACTTTTGAGGTAATTATGGGTTGTTATATATTATGATGGAAAATGAAAGGCATGAGATAAAATTGAGGTTAAAATATGTTATGATTATTTTTGAAGATTTTATCTCATTTTGGGGAATGATTTAAGAATTTTATAGTTTTGGAAGAAGGACAACATGCAGACCATGTGACAACCCGTCGCATCGGACAAAGATGTGGGAATCGAACCCACAACCAAAGTGTGACTGGTATTTATCGCCTACCACTGGACTACGTGAAGTCCCTAGTTAGTTTTACTAATTCTTTTTAGTTATATGATTTTAGGAATCAAGAGTAAGTTTATTTTGGGTTATCTATGGAAATGATTAACCTATCATGGAGGATATGCGATTAGGTTAATTACTTTTCAATATGAGAATTTAAGAGCAACTGATGTTATTTGGAGATAAAAGTTAATTTTTACCTTGGAAGACTATGTGACTAAATCCTTAAAATATTTGGGTTTCAATCTTAGTTTGGTTTACTTTGAATAATTTTATGGAAAAATTGTTTATCAAATGGTCCTCGTTGAACTTTGGGGTTTGTTGGACAAATTATGGAGATTAAGAATAAATTTTCATTTTATAAAGGGTTATCCGTTTCTGGATTATCTGATCTTGTACTAACTATTTTGGTTTTTGTTTTGGTTAAAGTATAAATACATGGGAATTATATAGTTTTCTTTTGTGGATTAGGTGATTCTCTAGAAGTTGATTATAGTGAACAAGTCTTCCTAAATATTCGTCTTTTGGAGAAAATATGATTTTGTGTAAGAAATATAATAAAATATGAAATTCAACATGATATGTAATTATGTTACCTTATGAATAAATTCCTCAATAAAAAAAACAAAAATGTTGTCTATTAACTTTTCCTACTGGGGAATCAAATACCGTTTAACCCATCACATGTTTGTGATTTTCTTGTGGTTAACTTTCTCCTAAACATGTTTTATATCACTCTCCATCAGAACATGACCCTATGTTTTCTCCTCCATATCCATATTTTCATACTTGGAATCCTAGTATGGGTTAACTAGGGTGACATTTATACTTCTCTCCCATTCTTTTAAAGTGATTGTTTTACCGACTCTTATTCCGATGTGGGACTTTCAAGGATGTTTCTGAGCCCAATTTTGAAATTGTGAGGACGCAATTCCCAAAAGGGGGGAAGAATGTAACACCCCAGGTAAATAAAGAATATGACATTTTTATATTTATCCCTATTTGTGAATAAAATGTCAATATTAATTTAAAGGGAACTTTATGCTCGATGGCTTACCCATTACACAACAACGAGTTCCTTTGAAATCTTACGTTGCACTCTAATAATAAAATAATATTATTTTAAATGGTAGTTAAGGTCTAACCGTTGTAATGGCGGGAATGAACATAACTAACTACAAAATTATTATATATGTTTGTCAAATATTTTTTTACTCTTTATAGTAAATGTTAGAGGATTAAAAATGCGAATGAATCCATTTTTAAGCGTAGACATTCTAATATTCTTTAAAAGGTCGATTAACCGCCTTTTGATGGAGAACCTCTTTTAATTCCACTTTTTGACAATTTTATGTGTTATGTTTGACAAATAAAATTATTCTTTAGAATAGAGACATCAAAATTTACTTTGTGTAAATTTTTGGTATCTTTCCGATAACATTCATTTTTTAATGAATAGTGAAAATGTTGTATTTTAATTCAAAACCTCTTTTTAATCTAATTTATTTATATGATTATACTATCTTTTGAGTTTTTCTTAAAGTAAAATTAGAATATATTTTTACCATTTAATCCAATAGTGGTCATTGGAATTAATTTCACTTTGAAATTGGACTTAAACTAGTGTCAATCTTTTAATAGATATTATTTCATAAAAACACGCTATTTGTTTTGACAGCAGGAATTAATTATTAAATTAATTAATTCAACTTATATGTTTTGAATTTTGTAAAATAGACATCATTTTTGAGTTCGGAATATCAAATATAGCTTAGGGTGAATTTTTGGTATTTTTCTGAAAAACTTCAATTTTTGATGAATAGTGAAACCACTAAGTGGTAGTTAAAGAAACTGATTTTTCGTTTAAATGAAACATTGTCACCTCTGTGTTTTTAATTTCAAAAATACGACATATATGGTTGTCATTAGGAAGTAAAATGTGGTTCAATGGGATAAAATAATTTTTTAGTGAATAGTAACTTTTTTGTTCTTAATCGCGATTAGAGGTAATTAGTGTAATTTAAGGTAAAAATAATGTTTTAATAATGTGAAATGACCTAGACACATGTTCTACCCTCATTGGATGTGTCAAGGACGACCAAGACAATCCATGGGTCAACTTGGGGACCCCATGGAGCCACTTTGGTTGGAAAATGACATAAATAACTTTTTATTTAAAGTTAAAATAAAAATGTCACAAGCATGAGATGTTTCAGTAAAACAATTTTTAAATGGGGTTATACAAGTCATATTTTTGACTATAAAAATTTATTAGAAAGATAAAAATGATTTCATACATCATTATATTTTTTTTATAATTTTTAGACATTAAATATATTAAATTATTTATGACATCATGATGATGCATCGATTACCTCATTAATAAAGGATTTAAATAAAATGAAAAGATAATGTTAAAACTATAACTTACAATTGTCAAAAACCTATTGGATGAGTATATTTAAAACCCTTACCACCTTAACCTTGAAATACATCAATGCGGGACCTTCAAAATCCGAAACTCATTTGAAAATAATGTAACATTTTGTAACTTTACAAGAGTGCCCCTCCTCTCCTCTTATAAAAGGCCCCCACCTATACCACCTTACCCACACCTATCAAGCCTTTGTCTCGTCCAACCCCTGCTCATGTTTCCTCTCCACATCCCTATCTTACTCCTAGAAGCATCTATTTGGGCATAAGTCTTCCCAAGGAAGCCTTTGAGATCAAATTAAAAAGAGTTACCCGATTTTAAGGTAATGTCTTCATTTGTGTTCTTTTGTTTTATTCTGCTTCTCCAACCCCCTAAGCTCTTTTTATTCATTTATTTTGTAACAACTACAGTATATTAAATATAATAGTATGTTTTTATAAGAATAATTTGAGCTACACTTACACACACCTATGTCAAATGGTTAAAGAACATACTGTTTCTGCGGATGGAGAATTTCTGCCTCACGAAACGATGATTGTTCAACACTCATATAACACCTTAAAATGTGGCCATTAAGATGTAAATATATTTATATATGATATATAATATGTTTATGTTTTACTTAAGCTTCTGTATTTTTATTTTTTGGCATACCTTTATGGTTTACATTGTGGGTAAACACGATAATTTCATTTTAGGAAGTGCGGACTACCGCCCCCTCAAAGTGATTTGATTCGTTAATTCCATATATGGGATGTATAAAGGATGTATTTAAAGTTATTATATATTATTTATGTTAAATATAAATGATGAATATAATTCTGGAATTAAAATATACATACCTCTCATTTAGTTTTAATTCCATTAATATGGCATAGAAATGAAAGTAGTGTTCATGCGTACGTACGGCTTACCGTCTCCATGAACGGTGCATTTCATTTATTACCTCTAAATGATTATGTAATATTATAAATACATGTATATTATAGATATATATGATATATATGATATCCAAATCATGAATATAATTCTGGATATAATGAACCTTTGACCACACGAACAACATGTAATTGTAAGAAGTCCACTTTCGACTTAAGAACCAAATATCGACAAAACAAACATTATTAACTTAAATGATTACATAAAGATTATAACATGGAAATAATTGATATAAAAGGAATAATGAACTTGAAAAAGGTTCTTAAGGAAGTAGAAATAAACTCAAGTTTATTATTCAGGACGTTAAAGAACGATCGAGTCAAGTCGGACCCGAGGTAAGGGATCCTACTCCTCTCTTTCTTTTTAAGTACACTCTTTCATGTCATTCCTTTTAAGATAATATTTATTATGATTGGAATTTTCTTTTATATTAATCCTCCTTTACTTTTTATGTTCATATGGTGATAGACCCTATTTTATCTCATCAATCTATTTTGGAAGTTTTGAGTGGCGCCGTTAGGCTGCCGAATTTTCGTAAGAGATCTAACCTCTCTCTTTTTTAAGTACTCTCATTTATGTCACTTCTTTTAAGATCCTCTTTGTTATGATGGGGGATGTTATTTTATATTAAGATTTCTGTAAATTTTATTTTAATATGATGAGATACTCTATTTTATCTCATCAATCCATTTTTGGATGTTTTAAGTGGCGCCGTTAGGCTGCCGAGTTTTCGTAAGGGATTTTTCATCTCACTTTTATTTCCGTGAGATTTATGCTACATTTTCCACTATTTACTTTGAGTGGTGTATGTAATTACCATTATTATACTCTTTTTGTAATATAATTTCATTTATGGGTACTTACATATTCATTGTATGACCCTTCTTCAATGGGGTGTACGTTTCGAAAGTTACCCAAGTCGGTAAGGGAACCTTTCACCCTCCTCTTTTTAAAAGACTTCTTTTGTTATGTCATTTAATTCACATACTATTATGTTGGGATATATTCTTCTATATCCTTATTAATGTAAATTTTATGTCCAAGTGATGAGATACCCTTTTTATCTCTCATCAACTCATTTTATGAGTTTTGAAGTGACGCCGTTAGGCTGTCGAATTTCGGTAAGGGAACTTCTTAAACCACTTTCAATTCTTTGGGTTAAACCTCTAATTATTGATTTTTTTATGCCAAGATTATGTGTGTAATATCTATGTTGTAGTTTCTACAAACCTTTGTGTGGATATACTATTTCTACACATAATCATCTCATTTATAAATTCTTATGTCATTTAGACGGACTTGTATCAGAAATCATAACTCAATCTCATTTCATTGAGTTAAGTATCTATGTCATTGGTTTTGTTTTTCCATGATTATGTGTGAATGACCTATTATTGTTTTACACTTAATATCCACTTATATTTTTTGTATTCGTATTTTTCACACATAATCATGTAATTTATTATCCTTAATCTAAGGATACCGACTTTGTAAGGGACTTCCTCTCAATCTCCTTTCATTGAGGTATATTTTGTTTTACACACAAATTTATTTTATACGGTGTATAAACCCCTTTGACGCTTAATTTTATTCAAAAGGAATCTTTTTATAGGAAGCGTTTTACTAAATGACAAAAAGGAATGTTTATTTTAACATACATGGTGACAACAACCTTTTCCGTCGCCGCGAGTATTATTTGGTCTTTGGCTTCCTCAACAAGACGTAATGTTTTTTAAAATGAAATAAATACCATATACTCTTTTATGTATGTTGGTATTGAAAATGGTTTTTATAAATGATTTGTTATGTCGATATATTTAAGTGATATATTTTGATCGAAATATGGAAATGTTTTCTTTCCATTATATTTGTTTATTATCATATGATTTTATAATGGTACTTGGATATTATGATGGGTGGTGCCGTGAATACCAGGATGGGTGGTTACGTTATAACCTCCAATGCATTGGGTATGGAAATTGCCCGTATGGCTATTCCATTAATTATGTGTGGAATTCGGCCGTATGGCTATTCCATTAAGTATGTGTGGAAGTCGACCGTATGGTTATTCCATTTAAGTATGTTTATGTCCCAAGTTACCTTTTTATGTTATGTGTTCTTTATATGGGTTTTATGGTAATATTTTGGTTACAAAAGGGTAAGTAATGATCTTTTATTCGTTGAAGAGTTTTTTACTACTTATAAAAGGTGAAAGGTATTACTTTGATAAAGTATACATGGTTTACTTGTTGTTTTGAAAAACTAACAGTTTTCATTCTTTGTGTATCCCTTACTGAGCATTTTATGCTCATCCCAAGTTTTTGAAATGTTTTTCACAGGACATAACGAGGGAATAGGGTCAAGGATGGGATCAAGGGAAAGTCATGCTAACTAAAACATGGAACTAGACAAGTTTCTTTTCAAGAGTTTTTATTTTATGTAAACTTAGTAGAAGTTTCTACTTTGTAATCTTTTGAGATATAATAGTCATGTCCTAATTCTCTAAAAATCTAAACCTGAAAAGATCCTCAATGTGAATTATTCATTTAATTCGATATTAAGTAAGGTTTAAGGATGGGGCCTTATAAATAATCTTCAAAATTATCATTATGTAACTAATGGTGAAATTGGAATAAACTTTTATAACATAGTAGAAATTAACCAGGAATTAAGGGAACAAATTTCACCCAATGTTGATATTTAACTTTAATATATTTAAAGATAAGGAAAAGAACAGAAATTTGAACTAAAATACAATACAATTCATTTATTTCCAAAATTCAATAGACTTTCTGGATAAGAACCACAAAAAACACTTAATGTTATTCCATACTATGATCAACATTAAAACCATTTAGTATTGTCGAGGAACTTGTAAGATATAAAACTTTTCCATTCTATTTATAAGTAAATGAACATGAATGTTTGTATTATTTTTACACTATAATTAGAGGTTATGGGGGAATTCAGTTCCCTTTTCTAGAAAAATACATCATAGGTTCTAAAACAATTTTGTGGTATATGTTAATATCAAGGGGAAACACATCCTAATTATAGGGAATGGTTTAAAAGGTTATGTGTAAGATACCCTCATTACCAAATAAGTCATTAAATACTAATCCAATATTTTAATGAAGTAATTATCCCATGGACAATAGTATGATTAATTAAATTATAATTGGGGCCCTGGTTGATAAGACCCCAACTGTAATAAGAACACTAATTGAAAATATGGCCTAGAAACCATAGTAGTTTGGTTTAAGGTACAATTTTCCCATTAATGGAGTTTGTGAGGATCATAGATTTTATTTTGAAAATAATGTGGGATTGAATTTTGAAGAGATAAATACCCTTCTACAAAAAAATTAAACTTTCCCAAGGGAAAAACAAAAATCCACCTCCACTTAAATGAAATATTTGTTCCCTCAATTTCTAATACTTAAATTAATTCCTACTATTGAGAGGACCTTCTGAGAGTTTTTAGTTAATCTTCCCTGGATTCCCATATAACCATCCCATTAAGAAAGAAATATACTATACCACTAACTATGGATAGAAATATAACCAAGCCTATATCTAAGGGATATTACTATTGAGCCTATATTGAAGAAAGTGAGAAACGAATAAGGGATGAAGTGAATATGTTTAGTGTATTAGATTTTGTTGTCAATGCATAAATCATATTCAAAATCAAATTAAATAATTTATTTTATGTGAGGTAAAGGTTCCATCATGTATAAAAGTGTATAAAATAGGTTAAAATATGTTTGAAGATGATATGAAGAGGTTATGTGCACATTTTCATAACTTTTTTGTATACATATAATATTGTTCCATATGTAAGATACACATATAAGTTTTATATATATATAAGAAGTTGTATACTTGAGTTTTAATTCTAATATGTCCATCATCTTATATACATACATAAGATGATACACCGGTGATACATATGTTGTTTTCAAGTATGTATAAGAAGTTAATGGCATGTTTAGGAGAATTAAAAATGGGGAATATGTTTTCTAGATAAAAATATGAAAATAAATAAAGGGAAACATCATATGTGAGGTTATATAATATTTTTGGTGATACATAAGAAGATGAATATATATATATATACTATGTTTGTGTAGTTCATTTTTATTAGTTGGCTTTGATAACAATATTTGGTAATATGTAAGATAATAATTCTAATATGTAAGAATATTTTTTTCTGAAAATTATACATATAAAGATATAATTTTAAAAAAATTTGATTTCTTTGAGATTTCATAGGTTTTTGAGAATATTAAAGAACAAAAATTCAGTATTTTCAGGAGTAAAATATTTATTCAGAAGAAATAAAATTAGGTGGTGCTTTGTGAAACAATATTTATTTAAAAAAACATAAAAACAATAGGTTGTGATTAAATAGGATTTTTTAAGGTCCTATTATATAAATGGAAGTGATACATAGTTTTGTATATATAACCATGAAAATGTGGTGTATAATTTAAAAAGATTAATTGTACTGTATTTCACATAGGATTTCAAGGAAAATATTATACTAACATTTGTTGAATAATTTAGAATAGAAGATACAATTCAAATATTTCATAGAATTTTAAATGATAATTTTTTAAATTATACGATGCATGGAAGTTGGATAAAAATTAAATTTCTTTGATTGAATGAAGATATATGTTTTTGTAATTTCCAAAATTAATTTATATAATTAATATTCACTAATATTCGGAGAATAAAAAAGGTTAAAATGGTGAAGAATAAATGTATAAAGAAATTATTAGAGGAGATGATACAATTTTGAATTTAAAAATTATTACCTCAAAGAGAGATATAGAGAGGGATGAAGAAAAAGAAATGAAACATAAATAGTTCTTTCTCACTATTTTGTAATAAAATAAAGAGGATGAAAAATAGACTTTCCTTAGTGAAATTTGGTAAAAAAGAATTAAGATCGTAATTGCATGATTGAAGTCCTAACTAGAAGAGTATTGTTGTTTTTGTTACAACACCATTCTACATTTATGAATCTATATGAGGTGTATCTACACTATTAGAAGACTATATTTTATCCCAGGTCAATGAATAGGCCCTTATTGCTTTAATACACTTTTATATACTAGTAAGTAGTGTGATCATGAGTGATTCCAATCACACCATGGATTAGTATTTATATTTTAATAGTTAAATGTCATAAAAATATCATGATTGATTATACGTGAACATGTGTGTGTTAACAGTTAAGTCATATCACTGTTACTAGTTGTGAACAATTTTAAAAAATAGTAAAAGATAAAAGAATTATAAATCACTGATTTACCCCCACTCTCAATGATTTCACTAATCTAGTGGGTGGAATTTTAATGGGTATCAAAGTAATGTTTCCATTATTGAATTAATACTCATTGTAGGTTGAAAAAACAATTCTCTCAATTTTAAGATTCAGTCACTGAATTTTAAGGAATAATAAGGGAATTCCCACGTTTAATGGGAAAAAATCACCATATTTATAAGGATCTAACGTTGCCTTATATTTTTTCTATAATCTTGGATATATTGGAAGGTGGAACTGATGAATTTAATACTCTTACTAAACATTATATCATGACAGGTAATTATTGTAAGAATCTTGATAATGATGGATTTCATTGACATTCTATTTTTCCATTTATATTAGAGAAGGCATTTCTAAACATTAACGATATAAAGATAGAAAAAGGAATATGGGATAAAATGGAAGATATTTATAAAGTGAATAACAAAGTGAAAAGATAAAAATTGTAGATTTGGAGATTAAAATATGAATTCATGAATATAGAGGATGATGAATCTATAAATTATTTTTGATAAGGGTTAGTGAAGTTTAGAGAACAATTAGATGTTTTAGTGAGAATTTAGAGGACTCAATAGTGTTTTAGAAGATTCTATGTATTTTTTGATAGGTTTGATGATAAATTCTCATACAACAAAGATGTTGATCAAGATAAAATTCCTATATATTATATATATAGTATTCACATAACATATGAGATAAGGATAGATAATGATATCGAAAATAAGGGTAAGGATAAGAATGAAATTTCATTAAAATTCTAAAATAATAAGAAATGGTTGAACGATTTTGAAGACAATGAAGTGGGATATTATGAATCCGAAGATGAGGTATATTGAAAGCTTTATAAAAGTATGTATTTTTTGTATGAAATAGAGAAGTGAAACTAGAAAGTAAAAAAGAGAGGATTCCACTAAAATTATTCAATTATATAGATATTAAAAAATTTACAGAAAACTATTCAATATTGGAAGAAGAAGAATACAGTGATAAAGCAGGTATATAAATGAGAAGATCATTGAATAATAAGTCTAATGAGTCAATGTACTTTTTTAAAGGTAATGGAAGGGAGTTTTCAAAGTATAAAAAGGGAAAACTATTATGTGTTAGGGAATTAATGATAGTGAATATGAAGAGGTAGGAGAGAAATATAGTGTTGAAGTTGATAAAAAGATACATATTAAAAATGTAAATGATTAAAATATCACCTGTAATGAAATAAAAAATTCTAAAAGTGATGAAGAAGAAACATATATAATGTTTATATATAAGATAGAGTTCAACGATTTTTTTAATGATTTCAAATCATTAAAAGGTGGATAAAAATTTTATGAACCATGATCAATCTATAAAAAACATGAAATATGATATCATAGAATAAAAACCAAATTTTAAATAATAGTTTGATGAAATTAAGATGTTTTTTAATGATGATAATATTTTTAACATGAAGAGGAAAGAAAAAATGAAAAAAAGAGAAAGATCTTGTTCTTTTACAATAAAAAATGACTAGGGTTAAATAAGAGATGAAAAAATCTAAATCATATTTACAAGATTTTGTTCATGAATTTGGGTAATTTATAAACAATAATGATGTTTATGGTGATCAGATAAACCATCCTTAAAATGGGAAAATATTTCAGAATGTCTTGGTGAAAAAACTAAGAAATAGAAGACCACATTTGTGGTTAAATTAGTTGAATATATGAAATATAGAAATTTTGGGAACTTGAAATTAAAAAAAAACTACTAAAAAATGAATATAGATTGTATATTAAGAATATTAATATGTAGAAGACCATGTAAACATTTCATAATATTTTTTTACAAAAAGGTTCTAGAATTTTTGATCAAAGAAATGAAGAAATATCTGATTGTATTACCATACAAGAAAACGTCAGCAGAGGAATGTATGCCATTTATTGATACAATTGGTTATATAGAGGATTTAGGGATACAATAAGGATTTTTTAGTTCATTCATCAAATACCCCATGAATATTGAGTATTTTAGAGGCATAATTGGAGGGGGGGGGGACCTAGCCTATAATATAAATTTCCTCAACACACTATAATTTTCATTGTGTTTTCCAAAGGATTGGTGATATTTATGAGGAGTTTATAGTAGTTTTGAAATTTTTAATGGTCACCATAACCTATTGGAGGGTGTGGTGGATGTAGTTTTGGACTAGATTTGTGTTATTCATGCACCTCATTTAGAAATACAGAATTTTAAACAATTTTAGTGGCCTTTTTGTGAAATTATGTGTTTTTTTTCTAAAATAGACCACCCAAAATACCCAAGGTGGGTGTGGAACCAGACATGGTTTCATAAAGAAATTTATATCTAAAATGACCTATAGAAATGGATTTCCATTCCATTTTGGAATACATGGTAAGGAAAACTACTTAGATTTGGTCAATACATCACAGGTGAATCCATTTTTGGATTGACTTGCTCAAGAACTACCATGGATATGGCTAGGCCATGGTGGAATCCATGGTGAAATTTAGGATCATTTGAAATGGCTGAGACAACTACCGAACCTCATGGATCTTGATTAGTTCGAAATGGAAAACATTTGGAGAGTTATGTTGGGTATTTAATGCTAATTTAACTAAAACACCCACCCTATTATATTAGATATGTGAACCTTCTTCAAGAGTTTTTTAAAATTTAAGACACATCTTAAAGAATTAGTTCATAGTCAGAAATTTAATCCATGTAGGTTCCATTAATATAGTTTTCACTATGTAGTGTTCATTCTGAATCCCTTTGGTACACCTTGATTGATTCCTTTAGTTTCTAACTTGGTTTTTGTACATTAAAATTTTTTTGAATATATTTTCTGATTATTTTCTCATTTTGATTCATCATTTTGTTTGGATGTTCATGGTGGCCAAAACCACTATTTTAGGTATTTATTGGGCCTAGTTTTCGGGTGGTTGTAGATGATAGGTTATAGCTGGTATTCCATTAGCTTGGTGGTGTTTATTCCAATGATAGATAAATCTCAATCATCAATTTTTTTTGAACAATATTGAAATTATTAATTTGGATAGTGGATTCATTACTTCTCCCATTATTTTATGTCCAATAATAAAACTATCATGCTTAATATCTTGGGTGATGGGGGAATTAACCTTAACAATGATGAAACCAGATTAAAGAATTAACATTTTTTATATTTGTATTAATCACATGTATTTACACGATAATAAGCTTTTTCATCATATTTTTCTAGATAGTGTTCTATTCATGTCATTCTTGGTTTATTATGTTTTTCATACTATGTTTTAGCAAGATATATATGAAAAAAATATATAAAAAATGTAAAATTTGTAATATTTTTGGATAATAATTAATGAGACATATTTAAATGAAACTATTTCTTTTAATTTAATGAAAATAAAATTTATGATCAGGGCATGTTAAATAAAATCATTCTTTCTATGTTAATAGTTTTGTATATAGAATTTTATGATGGTATGATAGTTGATGAAATAATAAAGAGGCATGTTGATTGAAAATGTTCTTCCGTAAAGTTTGATGAAACTAGAAGATATTCTTTGAATCATGTTTTAATAATTCTTATATTTTATTAGATGATGCCTTAGATTTCATATGGTTATAACCTATGATAAATTAATCTATTAATATATTATGGTAATGAACTGATTGTTTGATAAATATAATTGTTTGGGTAAAAGAGATCCCATTTTCAAATGAAGGCTAGATGCCTTAGTTTTAGGGCATAGTTTTCTAGTTTATTGTTATTTATTTTCATTCTACCTTGTGTGATTAATTTGGATTTGATACTTGTGTTGTGATGTGATATGAAATTTTTATGGATGATGGTTGATGAAACATGGGTTGGTATGCCCAAGTTTGTGGTAGTATTTGGTGCTAGTGATGGTGGGATGGATGAATGTTGATATGCATGGTGGTGTCTACGATAACAATAGGATAGATAGAATGCATCAAATATGAGATATACCATTTTTTGTGAAGGAATATGGATAATTTTGTTTATTTATTCTACTTAAAATCCCAAAGAGCTGGGTTTCTTGTTTTTCAAATTCTATTCCCCACTTCTTGAAGTAGCTGGTTGTGCATGGTTAATACATCTCTTTTTGGTAGCATAGGCTGACTCATAGAGTACCTAGAATTATGGAATGATATTGATAAAAGAATTTTTAAACCCATGGTGTTGGTTACTTATTGGAATACAGATGATGATAATCTTGAGAAACCATGGTATTAGTTCTTTATGCTCAAAGGGTAGGGAAATTAGTTGATTATCATGTTAAAGTAATTATAAAGAAATGCTAGTGGTTAATTAAAATAATTTACATGATTTTAAATTTTTAATGGATAAAAATAAATAAATTAATGTCTTACTGAATGATTGTGTGCTTATAAGATATCTAGTCCTTCATAGTGGAAATAATATTTCTGAGAGACGATGGCTGCTGTTAATCCCAAGACTAGGTTGATTCCCAAAGATTGTTTATGAGGTACACACATAGATATATATATATATATATCCAATATGTTACATGATTTCATAAACTACCATACAAGTAGGGAGACACCCAGTGGTCTCCTGAGGGGTCTTTTCCCCAACATCCAGGATGGTGAGGAACATATGACATATTACCCCTTGTTGCCTCACTCTCTTATCATGGTTGTTTTATGTGTTGGTATGCATTTTGGTTATATTTACCATATATGTGTGTAGAGGGATGTAATGTAATTTGGTTATTTTACACACATATATCTCTGGATATAATATCCCATAGATTATTATTGGTATATTGTTCATGGAATGTGATGGATTGTGGTATAATACTTGAGATAAGGGCTGTGGTGGATCCCAAAAAAGCCTAGTTACTATCTGAATATGTGGAATGAGATTTTGATATTATGTGATGCATGTTATGATAATTTATCCAAGGTGTATTTGGGATGGATTACTTTTAGAGATAGAAGAAATAAGACACAAGACATTATGGTAGAGTGGGAAACAAGATGGGATGTGGTATTAGGGTATATTGTTTTGATATTATACTATATTATCACTTGTATGTGATACATATTTAGAGATGCATGGTGATTCTGTGAACTTATCATACCATATTATGTGATGAGTTAGCTTTACTTATTGGTCACTAAGCTTTAATATGATTTCTTTATCTTTCACATGATAGGATATAGGGGGGAACCTACTGAGTATACCTATTATGATCACCTGACATATATATAATTATTTTTATCATACATGAGATGGTTAGAGATTGGAATTAACATTACTAGGCCATAGAAGTTGTTTCAGGGGCTATTTTGACATCGAGGTTGCAGATGATGATTTTCCTTTTTGGAATTCTAGTTTTCTTTAAAGTTGTTAATTTTTTATAACATTACATTAATATATTGGGACCTCTCTTAACTTTTATTATGACTCTGTGTTGTTGGATGATTCTGTCTTATCTCTGATTTCTAAAATCTAAGAGGTTAACACCTCTCATTTGTCTGCATGATATACCCTCAGTGCAAGTCACCAACCCATGGCCTATTAGAGGTATTCATTGAGTTTCATTATCTCCCTTATCTCATTACCAACCCAAGGGGGTACCCTTGGGGGAGGGGTTGTGACAGAGTGGTATAGAAGGATCAAGTTGAGGGATATGAAGGAGTTTGGAGGAAGTCCCTAGTGAGGACTACATGGGTTTATATGACAATAGTGCCATATAAACTTAGTATATGAGGTAAAGAAGGGATACAAGATAATACATAAGTATTTAGGGCCCCCATGATCCATTTTATGGAACATTAAGTTTATTATTCCTACTAATCAAACTAATATTGGTTTTAGGGTGGAGACATAGGAAATAATCATGAATCTTTCTTCTTTTTTCCTTTGTTTGAGTGGGTAGACCTTGGGATTATGTTAAAAATTAAATAAATAAATAATCAATCGTAAATATTACATATTATAGGTTTATGATTCCTTATATATTTTTTTTTATTTATAGCTCTAGGTTGAATCCCTTTTTAGGTTCACAAAAAATATGTTCAATAGGACATGCTAGTAGATCATTATAGGGTTGAGGTTGAAAACAAAAAAAACATAAAAGAGGATACTACAAGAGTTTTATAACCAGATTCTATATAAGTATGAGGGATCAGTTTTAGACTCAGTGATAGAGGACTTGTTAGAGGTGGTGTAGGTAGCCTTCACTATGATTCATGATCATAACTAGAACTCATTTTTTGTTTGTGATGACTATACTGCATGGGGAAACTATAATGTGGTGGTTCTAATTCTTTGTGGTTTATAAGGATTTAGCTGAGTCATGAGAGATGTTTTGAGATCATTTTTGAATAGATTTTCATTCTTCAATTTTTAAGGATGTCAATATCCAAGAGATGTTTACTATTTTAAAAGAGATTTATATCTTGCATAAATTTGGGGTCTATTTCAAGAACCTTCTATGATATGATTTATATCCATTTGTAAATGAGGAGGGAAGAGTGAGGCACTTTAAGGAGCATTTTCATCTAGATATCCAGCGTGATCTCAGCCTATTCATACTATCGATGTAACTTGAGGTGTTGATGAGATAAGAAGTCATTTAGGGGACACTATACATATCCCGATCATCATGATAGGGGTGTCATTAGGATTCTCCCCATAGAAGAACTGTGGTATGGGGTTCCCAGTTTCCTAGAACGAAGAATTTTTAGACATCTGAGGGTTTTCCTCCACCCTCATCATCTAATTTCTATAGGGGTGACCGCTCTAGGGATCCTACCAAGGGATTATAAATCTTTTTCATGTGGATTCCATAGTCATCAATAGTGAGAGTACCAGTAATTTATGAATATACATCATGTAACAGGTGTTCCACAATAGGTTCTAATGTTGAGGTAGTTTCAGTTGGGGTAGTTGAAGCATGGTTCTATATCTTTGGATCCGTAGATGGGTGATGGTGAAAGTAGGGAATAGTTCCTTGATTATACTCATCCTTATAGAGTATATCATGACCACAATGTTGGTATCCATTAGGGTTAGATAAGTCATGGAGTAGGTCATGGATAGTTACATGCATTAGAGTTGCTAGCGCCAGATGGGCCATACTTCATTCGAGGTACCCGTTTCTTATTTTCTAATCAAGTTCATGATTTGATTTATTTATGAGAAACACACTAATTTATATTAGACACAATAGTCTGTTGTTTGATAATTGAGGTGGGGAGGCATTCAATGCCCTTGGTGTTGACTATGCTATTTAGTGGTCAAGCTTATCTTTATAAAGTATGTAGATACTATGATCTAGTGTTGGGGAAACACCACTCTTGGGGACACTTCTTATATTTATATATATATCCATATGAAATCATCCATAGCATGGATATGCTGTACTTGGTGTAGATTATCATGGATTTATTTAGGAATAAGATTGAATTTGATGATGATGGAAAACAATTTTCCACGTTAATTAGTGAGAGAGGCCCTCATATGGGTTGGAGGCATGTTTAATATTTTTCTTCAACAATGATTTAGTTGATGAGAAGTTCATAATAGGATTACCAGGTGGTGTTTCCTAGGGTTTTGGAAGAGAACCCCATGGTATTTCCCAAGGAATTTATAGTGTTACAGCCATGATAAGAGATTGATTTTTGAATAGTGTGATAGCCAGGAACTTCTACGATATCGATGTAACCATATAGGATGGATTTTTATAAGTTTTCAGAGTTCCAGGTATAGATCGATGATCTTTTACAATGCAGTTTTGTTTGTATGATCATGTCACATTGGGGTTCACTGGTTTTGTTTTTGAATAAGGACAATGATATTCTACATCTATGTATCGATTATAATAACATGAATCTGGTGACAATGAACAAAAAATATCTTATTTCAAGGATTATTAATTTATTTGATTGTATAAAACGATATAGTTAGTTCTTGAAGATTAATTTATGATAGGGATATCATCATATTCAGGAAAATAATGAGGACATACTGAAGACTTCTTTCTTATTCCATTATGGGAATTATAAGTTTGTTGTGATGTTGGTAGGTAACAAAATATGATATAGAAATATTCATGGGTTTGATAAACATATATTTAAGAGAGTTCTGGGATCAGGTCACAATGGTTTTTATTGTTGAAATCCTTATGCACTATGTGTCTGAGGAGTATCACACAAAGCATATTTGTTCAATTTCGATAGTTCTTCATCACTAGAATCTATTCAAGAAGTTTTAAAATTTTGAGTTATTGGCCCGTGAAGTTTCATTATAGGGACATGTAGTATTCCAGTATGGAGTAGTTGTGAATCCTTTGAATATTTAGGAATTTGTTTCTTGGGAATCTCCCAATACTATTGCATATGTGTGGAGTTTCCTTGGTCTTTTAAGTTACTATAGGAGGATCATACCCAAGTTCTCTTAGATTGTGAATCCTTTGATAACCTTGAAAAAAAATGATTAGGAATTATTTTAGAATAGATAGTTTTAGATTGATTTCAAGTATTTGTAGGAGAATATGGTGAACACACATATTCTTTTTTTTCTATATGTGGGAGTTCAGTTTTGAAGATTTCTATGACACTTCACGACTTTCCTTAAATAGTTTCCTGATGCTGTAGATATCATTTATTTCTCATGGTTATTAGAATTTACATCCCCATGAGAGTAATTTTCCACCCATTATGTAGAGTTAGAATGAATTGTATTTTATTTGAATTTGTGGTGACATTACCTCATTATAAATCATTTTTTTGTTTTCACCAATCAAAAGAGCATGAGGTATGTATTCTCTTAATGTTAACTTAACTTGAGACGATGATAGTGGATGGAATTCTTTCCATACTTTGACATTGAGATTTCATATACACTAGTAAAGGGTAATATTTTAGCTAATGCAATGACAAGGAATTCATGTAGTAATACTGTGTATTATTTTTTACTTTCTCAAAGAGTGATATAAATCTCTCAACAATGAATCTTGATATAAGAATGGTTGGTGGTAGAGGATAAATTTTCAGATGACATTACATTCATCTTTGGTGCAGCACGTGGAGAAGTCCCAACTGGGGGATTCTGAGGTAGAGGTTTAGTGAGACCTTATTTTTTCTATGTGATGCCTAGATGGTTAGTATAAGGATTATTAAAACTAGGTGTTTTTATAGGGGGGGATTTTTGTTCCTTCATGTTCTGGGTGAGTTTGATTGCTCACCAGTGGTAGTACATCTTGCTGTTATGAAGATGTACCATGTTCTAAGATGAACGTTTTGGTGGACTTGGTTGAAGCATTTAGTTTTAGAGTTTTTGTCTTGATATTTAGTCTTTTATATTTTGAATAATGAACATAATGTTCCCAGTGGATTGATCTATCCATTATATGCAACTCAATGGAAGTGTAAGGACATTTCAATAGACTTCATTATCGATTTACCACGATCTCAAGGATTCTATGACACAACATGTGTAACGCCCCGATCCCAGCTACCCAGAGTCGGTGCATTACTTCGTAACATTGGAATGATCACAAAAGATCAAGTCTCGAAAGACCGATTAGTTTAGTAGCCTTGGAAACACTAGATACATTCGTAAACTTTACATTACATCATAAAGTGAAAAACTACAATAACAAAGTCTCTATAGTCCACACTCATATCCTCTTCTGACTATCCCTGCAGGTCATTCATAAAATACTTCTTCACATCCTGGAAAATATTAAAACATTGAAAGGGGTGAGCTCAGATGCTCAGTAAGGATAACAACATTGCGGAAGCTTTAATAAATAAACATTAACATTTAAGGCAATGTATAACTAAAAAAAGCCTTTTTAAACTTGAACTTCAGCATAATATGACAAAAATAAAATTAAATAATGCCATTTACTTACTCACATGGATATTCTACTAGTCTAATAATCTAATGCAATATCAATAACCACTTTCATAATGAGGGAATGTATAATGTCAGACATTCTGTAACATTTTGTCAAGGCCTCGGCCAAGACGTCTAAAATGATTAAGGCCTCGGCCAAAACCATAAATCAAATTGGGAAAGGGCCTCGGCCAATTCCACGTCTAGTTGTCTCATGAGACCTACCGATGCATCGAGGAGCTATAGCGGGCTCCACCCATCACTTATTAAGTCCAATACATTCCTCATATGAATAGGTTTAAACATATCATAAACCATAACATAATCGTATCACATAAAACATGCATAAAGGAAACATAACATTTCCACATTTCAATCACGAGATATCAATACAACACATTGATATAATAAAAAAAATCTTTCAAAACCATTTTCAATACCAAAATAAAAGAAAGTTAAAACTTTGTATTTATTTTTCATAAAAAACAACGATGGCTTGTAGAGGAAGCCGAAACTCAAATAATGGACACGGTGGCGGAGAAGTCGTTGTCGCCGCATAAGTACGGAACGAAAAAAATTCCCTTTTGTCGTTTAGAAAAACGCTTCATATAAAAAAGATTCCTTTTGAATAAACGTAAAAGTCAAAGGGGTTTATACACCGTATAAAAGAAAGTTGTGTATAAAACCAAATATGCCTCAATGAAAGGAGATTGAGACGAAGACCCTTACAAAGATCATTTTTTTAAATAAAATATATCTATTATGTGTATTCACTATATGTACACATAAAGAAAGTATAAATACAATATACGACATAATAATATCATGACATAATTTGAAAGTAGGAGATTAAGCCAAAGAATCGAAATTGGGTTAAGAAGTTCCCTTACCTTGCGTCCTGTCCTGACTCGACCGTTCTTTAACCTCCTGAATAATAAAATAGAGTTAATTCCTATTTACATAAGAAACTTTTTCATGTTCATTATTCCTTTTATATCCCTTATTACCATTTTATGAACATTATGTAATTATTTATGTTAATAACGGTCGGTTTGTCAATCTTTGGTACTTGAGTCAAAAATAAACTTCTTATAATTACAAGTTGTTCATGTGGTGAAATATCCATTATATCCAGAATTATATTCATGATGTAGATATCATATATATGATATATATACAGTATATACATTCATTCATAATGTCACGTAACATTTAGAGGTAAGAAATAAAATGCACCGTTCATGGAGACTGTAAGGCGTACGTACGGATGAACACTACTTTCATTTCTATTTCATATTTAATGGAATGAAATCATAATGATATAAATTTATAATATAATTACAGTATAATATAGTGTATAATACCATTTAATCCATCCTTTATACATCCCACATGTGGCATTAACGATTCAAATCACTTTGAGGGGGCGATAGTCCGCACTTCCTAAAATGAAATTATCGCATTTTACCCATAATGGGAATAATAAAGTATTCCATAAATGAGAAATACATAAGCATAAGTAAAACATAAACATATTATATATCATATATAAATATAGTGACATCTTAATGGCCACCTTTGAAGGTGTTATATGAGTGTTGAACAATCATCGTTTCGTTAGGCAGAAATTCGCCATCCATAGAAACCGTATGTTCTTTAACCATTAGATGTAGGTGTGTGTAAGTGTCGCTCAAATAATTCTTATAACAACATCCTAGTATATTGAGGATACTGGTGTTGTTACAAAAGAAATGAATAAAATAGGTTATGGGGTTGGAGAAGAAAAATAAAACAAAACAACATTAGAGAAGACATTACCTCAAAATCGGGTAATTCTTTTTGATTTGATCCAAAGGCTTCCTTGGGAAGATTTATTCCCAAAGTGAGGATTCTAGGAGTAATATGGGGAAGTTGGGAGAGTATTTGGGTAGAGTTTGGCCGAGCCAAATGGCTTGAAAGTGTAAATGAGGTGGGAGAGGTGGGGGCCTTTTATAAGTGGAGAGGAGGGGCACTCTTGGAAAGTAAAGAAAATTCACTTTATTATAAAATGAGTTTCGGATTTTAGAGGTCCCACACTTATATAATTTGTGGATAAGGTGATAAGGGTTCGAAATATCCCCATAAAATAGTCTTTGGACAAGTTTATGCCTTGGATTTTACATTATCTTTTCATTTTATTAAAATCGTTAAATAATGAGGTCATCACTGCATCATAATGATGTCATAAATAATTTAATTTATTTAATGTCTAAAAATTATAAAAAAATACTATGATGTAGGAAATCTTTTTAGCTTTCTAATGAATATTTATAGTCAAAATTTGGAATTGTTTAACCCCACTTAAAAACTATTTTAGTAAAACAACTCATTTTTGTGTCAATTTAATTTTAACATTAAATAAATATATATTAATGTCATTTTCCAACCAAAGTGGCTACATGGGGTCCCCAAGTTGACCCATGGGTTTTCTTGGTCGGCCATGACTCATACAATAGGAGTAGGACAAGTGTCAAGCTCATATCATATTATTAAAACATTATTTTTACCTTAAACTACACTAATTACCTCTAATCGCGATTAAGAACTTAAAAGTTACTATTCACGAAAAATTATTTTAATCTCATTAAACCACATTTTACTTCATAATGACAACCATGTATGTCGGATTTTTGAAAATCAAATCACAGAAGTGGTAATATTTCATTTAAACGAAAAATCAGTTATTTAACTACCACTTAGTGGTTTCACTATTCATCAAAAATTGAAGTTTTTCAGAACAATGCCAAAATTTCACCCTAAGCTCTAATTGATATTCAGAATTCAAAAATGATGTCTATTTTACAAAATTCAAAACATATAAGTTTCATTAATTAATTTTATAATTAATTCCCGCTATTACAACAAATAGCGTGTTTTTAAGAAACAATTTATATCAAAAGATTGGCAATTGTTTATGTCCAATTTCAATGTTAAATTAATTCTAATGACCACCATTGGATAAAATGGTAAAAATATATTCTAATTATACTTTAAAACCACTAAATAGTATAATTTATCACTATAAATTATTTTGATTAAAAAAGTTGTTTTTAAGTAATTTTCACTATTCATAAAAAATTGGAAGTTCTCAGAAAATTACAAAAAATTAAACTTTGGATAACTTCGATATTACGAATACAAAAATGAAGTCCATTTTGAAATATAAAATTTCTATAATTTTAAAAAGTGGTTATTAATATTCATAACGGCTACTTTGATTAGTCGCGGTGTTTTAGAACTCGAAGTTGCGTACAATGCAAGCTATTGCATTATTGAATGAGAAGCGTATCGTGGAAGCTCGGGGTGTTACATTATCCCCTCCTTCAATAAATTGCATCCTCGCAATTTGAAATTTTTCTTTGAAAATAAAAGGTTGAAAAGAGAAAATACCTTTGAGGAAAAACCCACATCAGAAATAAGATTAATAAAATTTAGCCTTAATAAGAGGGAAAGGGAAATGAAAAAGTCACCACCCAATTATGATCTCGATTAGGAGAACATTGGTGGCAATTAGAGACATATAATTGGAGGAAAAACGTAAATATTTTTAGGGAGTTATTGAGGTCATCAATCACAATCAACTGTCAAATTGAGGACCTCAAAGCCTTCAATCTATGTTGATTTAAAATATCATCAGTTCAATAAGACATAAGGTATTAGGATAACACATTTTTTTGTTTAAATATCCCTTTTCTAAAGTTTAAGAATTAATTCATTCATTGAATAAGAGATAGGTATATATATATTTATGCTTGACAATTAGAGTTTCAACTTTCAACTCACCTTTCACTCAAAAAGATAATAGAACCCAAAAATATTATACTTATCCTAATTGTATAAGGTTCGAAATGTTAACACATACCATTTAGATTAGTAAAATTATTTTGTAATAACCAGGGACTTCCTGTAGGCTAGTGGTAGGAAATAAAGGCCTGTCGCACTATGGTTGTGGGTTCGATTCCTGCAGCTTTTTCCGACGCGACGGGTTATGCCCCACCCTGCAGGTTGTCCTTTTCCTAAAACTATAGTATTATAATATTCCAAAAATAATCTTCAGAAATTTTTTAACCTTAAACAATATTATCCAAAGATAATCTTAATCCACTCCAACCATTATAGTTATCCAAAATACCTCTGTCCAGACTTTCTCTAAAAGGTCTCTTAATTCCAAAATCAATTTATCAGATTCCCCAAACAAAGTAAAGTTTCTCTTATTGTCACATACTAAAAATATGATTACCTTAATCATATTAAAACCTTACTGAAATCAAAAAGTACTGCAGTACAATCTTTATATATATCATATTATTCTTATAACCAGAATATAATCCATGAGTCCAAAAGTACCAATACATTAGTTATTCTGCTTCAACTGTAGTAACAGCATAAGATTGTCCTTGATCCCTTGGCCTTTTCTGAGGTAAGTTTCCTTGACGCTTAGGAAATTCATTTGCATAATTCCCCATTTCCCTACAATTGTAGCATTCAACATTGATAGCCTCTTTCTTTCCCTTGCAATCACGAGCCTGGTGACCCTTTTCTCCACATTTATAACAAACTCCCATTCCTTTTAGGCAAGTACCAGGGTGATTCTTCCCACAATTATCACATAATGGAAAATACTTATTTCCCTTTTCCCCTTTATCTATCTCTTGTTCCACCGTTCTCTTCTTCTCTTGCTTTACTTTGTTGTCATAAGACTTAGAGAATTCCTTTTCTGTCTTGATAGCACACGAGACAATATCTTTGTATGATGAGAAGGATTGTGATACTAAAGCTCGATGGAGAAATGGTTTTAACCCATCAAAGAAACGATCAATCTTACTCCTTGGGTTACATATATAATCGGCAGCATGCCTCGCTAACCTTGTAAAGTTAGCCTCATACTTTGCGACATTCTCATCCTCCTTCTGTCTCAGACTCAGAAATTGCCTTTCCATATCTGCTCGATGGTCACGAGGAAAGTATTTTTCTAAGAAAAGCTCTTTGAACTCCCTCAATTCCATATTCGATACGTCATCATCTTCCTTTGTGTTTTGAATCAGCGACCACCACTGATCGGCATCTCCAGTGAGGCGGTAAACTGCCATGACAACCTTCTCCCTTTCACTACTCCCCAAGGCATGGAATATTTTCTCTAAGAAATTTATCCATTGCTCAGATACTATAGGATTTTTACTCCCATTGAAGGTTGGTGGTTGTTTCCTCATGAAGCGGTCTAAAATTGATCCTCCACGTTGCGGATCAGGGTGCTCCATACGAGTAAGGTTATTATTCATAACCTGCGTGAGTTGTCCCAGTACGGTGAGAAGCTGATCAGCACCAGTTGTATCACTAGCTCCACCATAATTATCTTGAGCAGGAGGGCAATCCCTACACAGAGTGCGTGCATTGATATGGTTTCCATTCCTTCCACTAGGCGCCATTTCTAAACAATGGCATAAACTAGATTAGTTTATGAAATAAAATACATAATTCCATATTTGGAAAATACTTTACATAAATTGAACTATTTATGGATATAATCCATAAAAATGTTTTCTTTGAGGAAGTATATACTCATAACCCTTCATAGTGGTTTATAAAGAAAATGAGAATTATCCAAAGCATATCCCCCCGGGAGTGTCGTAACCAAGAGTGCAGCAAGGCCCGTTGTCGTGCACCAGTTCCCGTTCGAGTCTAGCTCAAAGCGGTGTTTTCGGGTTTCACCCCTAGGTACATCTGTGCCAGAGCCGCCTCTACCTTCTCGTATCCAGACAGGTATGTATTGCTCGGAAAACTCATAACATCTCTATAATACCAAAATTCTAGGAAGTTCTTCTATACTAATCCTCAAAGTCTATCTTCGGGCTATGTGCTCTAATCAGAGTTTATCTAAATCTAGCTTCCAAGGTTAGTACTAAACTGCCTCTGATACCAACTATAACGCCCCGACCCCAGCTACCCAGAGTCGGTGCATTACTTCGTAACATTGGCATGATCACAAAAGATCAAGTCTCGAAAGACCGATTAGTTTAGTAGCCTTGGAAACACTAGATACATTCGTAAACGTTACATTACATCATAAAGTGAAAAACTACAATAACTAAGTCTCCATAGTCCACACTCATATCCTCTTCTGACTATCCCTGCAGGTCATTCATAAAATACTTCTTCACATCCTGGAAAATATTAAAACATTGAAAGGGGTGAGCTCAGATGCTCAGTAAGGATAATAATATTACGGAAGCTTTCATAAATAAACATTAACATTTAAGGCAATGTATAACTAAAACAAAAGCCTTTTTAAACTTGAACATCAGCATAATATGGCAAAAATAAAATTAAATAATGCCATTTACTTACTCACATGGATATTCTACTAGTCGAATAATCACATGCAATATCAATAACCACTTTCATAATGAGGGAATGTATAATTCCAGACATTCTGTAACATTTTGTCAAGGCCTCGGCCAAGACGTCTAAAATGATTAAGGCCTCGGCCAAAACCATAAATCAAATTGGGAAAGGGCCTCGACCAATTCCACGTCTAGTTGTCTCATGAGACCTACCGATGCATCGAGGAGCTATAGCGGGCTCCACCCATCACTTATTAAGTCCAATACATTCCTCATATGAATAGGTTTAAACATATCATAAACCATAACATAATCGTATCACATAAAACATGCATAAAGGAAACATAACATTTCCACATTTCAATCACGAGATATCAATACAACACATTGATATAATAAAAAAAGCTTTCAAAACCATTTTCAATACCAAAATAAAAGAAAGATAAAACTTTGTATTTATTTTTCATTAAAAACAATGATGGCTTGTAGAGGAAGCCGAAACTCAAATAATGGTCACGGTGGTAGAGAAGTCGTTGTCACCGCATAAGTACGGAAATAAAAACATTCCCTTTTGTCGTTTAGAAAAACGCTTCGTATAAAAAAGATTCCTTTTGAATAAACGTAAATGTCAAAGGGGTTTATACACCGTATAAAAGAAAGTTGTGTATAAAACCAAATATGCCTCAATGAAAGGAGATTGAGACTAAGACCCTTACAAAGATCATTTTTTTTAAAAAAAATATATCTATTATGTGTATTCACTATATGTACACATAAAGAAAGTATAAATACAATATACGACATAATAATATCATGACATAATCTGAATGTAGGAGATTAACCCAAAGAATAGAAATTGGGTTAAGAAGTTCCCTTACCTTGCGTCCTGTCCTGACTTGACCGTTCTTTAACCTCCTGAATAATAAAATAGAGTTAATTACTATTTACTTAAGAAACTTTTTCATGTTCATTATTCCTTTTATATCCCTTATTACCATGATATGAACATTATGTAATTATTTAAGTTAATAACGGTCATTTTGTCAATCTTTGGTACTTGAGTCAAAAATAAACTTCTTATAATTACAAGTTGTTCATGTGGTGAAATATCCATTATATCCAGAATTATATTCATGATGTAGATATCATATATATGATATATATCCAGTATATACATTAATTCATAATGTCACGTAACATTTAGAGGTAAGAAATAAAATGCACCGTTCATGGAGACGGTAAGCCGTACGTACGCATGAACGCTACTTTCATTTCTATTTCATATTTAATGGAATAAAATAATAATGATATAAATTTATAATATAATTACAGAATAATATAGTGTATAATACCATTTAATACCATCCTTTATACATCCCACATGTGGCATTAACGATTAAAATCACTTTGAGGGGGCGGTAGTCCGCACTTCCAAAAATGAAATTATCGCGTTTTACCCATAATGGAAATCATAAAGTATGCCATAAATGAAAAATACATAAGCATAAGTAAAACATAAACATATTATATATCATATATAAATATAGTTACATCTTAATGGCCACCTTTGAAGGTGTTATATGAGTGTTGAACAATCATCGTTTCGTGAGGCAGAAATTCTCCATCCACAGAAACCGTATGTTCTTTAACCATTAGATGTAGGTGTGTGTAAGTGTAGCTCGAATCCTTCTTATAAAAACATCCAAGTATATTGAGGATACTGGTTTTGTTACAAAAGAAATGAATAAAAAGAGGTTAGGGGGTTGGAGAAGAAAAATAAAACAAAACAACATTAGAGAAGACATTACCTCAAAATCAGGTAATTCTTTTTGATTTGAGCCAAAGGCTTCCTTGGGAAGAGTTCTTCCCAATGTGAGGCTTCTAGGAGTAATAGGGGGAAGTTGGGAGAGTATTTGGGCAGAGGTTGGCCGAGCCAAATGTCTTTAAAGTGTAAATGAGGTG
The DNA here is from genome assembly GCA_963277665.1 of Viscum album. Classification (NCBI taxonomy): domain Eukaryota; kingdom Viridiplantae; phylum Streptophyta; class Magnoliopsida; order Santalales; family Viscaceae; genus Viscum; species Viscum album. Next base: position 1,760,042,434 of record OY728150.1, read on the forward strand.
GGAGAGGTGGGGGCCTTTTATAAATGGAGAGGAGGGGCACTCTTGGAAAGTAATGAAAAGTCACTTTATTATAAAATTAGTTTCGGATTTTAGAGGTCCCACACTTATATAATTTGTGGATAAGGTGATAAGGGTTCGAAATCTCCCCATCCAATAGTCGTTTTACAAGTGTAATCCTTGGATTTTACATTATCTTTTCATTTTATTAAAATCGTTAAATAATGAGGTCATCGCTACATCATAATGATGTCATAAATAATTTAAATTATATAATGTCTAAAAATTATAAAAAAAATACTATGATGTATGAAATCTTTTTATCTTTCTAATGAATATTTATAGTCAAAATTTGGACTTGTGTAACCCCACTTAAAAACTGTTTTAGTAAAACAACTCATTTTTGTGTCAATTTAATTTTAACATTAAATAAATATATATTAATGTCATTTTCCAACCAAAGTGGCTCCATGGGGTCCCCAAGTTGACCCATTGGTTGTCTTGGTCGGCCATGACTCATCCAATAGGAGTAGGACAAGTTTCAAGCTCATTTCATATTATTAAAACATTATTTTTACCTTAAACTACACTAATTACCTCTAATCGCGATTAAGAACTTAAAAGTTACTATTCATCAAAAATTATTTTAATATCATTGAACCACATTTTACTTTATAATGACAACCATGTATGTCGGCTTTTTGAAAATCAAATCACAGAAGTGGTAATATTTCATTTAAACGAAAAATCAGTTATTTAACTACCACTTAGTGGTTTCACTATTCATCAAAAATTGAAGTTTTTCAGAACAATGCCAAAATTTCACCCTAAGCTCTAATTGATATTCCTAATTCAAAAATTATGTCTATTTTAAAAAATTACAAAAATATAAGTTTCATTATTTAATTTTATAATTAATTCCCGCTGTTACAACAAATAGCGTGTTTTTAAGAAACAATTTATATCAAAAGATTGGCAATTGTTTATGTCCAATTTCAATGTTAAATTAATTCTAATGACCACCATTGGATAAAATGGTAAAAATATATTCTAATTATACTTTAAAACCACTAAATAGTATAATTTATCACTATATATTATTTTGATTAAAAAAGTTGTTTTTAAGTAATTTTCACTATTCATAAAAAATTGGAAGTTCTCAGAAAATTACAAAAAATTCAACTTTGGATAATTTCGATATTACGAATACAAAAATGAAGTCCATTTTGAAATATAAAATTTCTATAATTTTAAAAAGTGGTTATTACTATTCATAACGGCTACTTTGATTATTCGCGGTGTTTTAGAACTCGAAGTTGCGTACAATGCAAGCTATTGCATTATTGAATGAGAAGCGTATCGTGGAAGCTCGGGGTGTTACAAAATGTGTGATAGTGGACCTTTTAACAAAATCATCTCCCATATTACAAATCAAAAATTCAAGCCTATAGTAGGATTTATTTAGGTAGTATATGAGAGAGTTTGTAAGACTCCATGGAATCTTTAGGATGATTATCTCTTACAATGATCCTTCTTTTACCTATAGGGTATGGACATGTCTTCAACATGATTTTGGCTCTCATGTTTACCTCATCATTAATTTGAATATGTATATTAATAGTTAAACATTGTGGACTATCTCTACTCTTGAATAAATGTTGCATATTTTGTTTTGGACATTAGATGTTCATGTATAAGGTGCCTAAATTTGGTCGAATTTTATTAAAATAATTGTTTTCACTCCACCAATGGTGTGAAATCATTTGAAGATTTATACGACCAACCATTATGTTCTCTATTATGCTTTAATGGGGTTGGAGAGTCATACATTCTTGGGCCTAAACCATTATAGAGAATGAAAGAGATCATTTAGGTGATTTGTTAGATGATAAAGGTAATAAAGGACCATCAGTTGTCCTATACCGACTGTAGGAGGAGACCACTAGAGTTTGACATTGGATACTAATTTTTCTTGATGTTGAATCCTTCTCATGGGATGTAAAGGTTTAGACATGGGGGTAAGATTTATCATTGGTTTATTGGAAATTTAGATGTGTTGGATCATATTGGATATGTATAATATCATATAGAACATACCATACAGATGATATGGTTTCATGATGTCTTTTATATTGTTGCATCACTGTTATCTTCATAATGAATCTTATAACAACGATTGGGGTGAGATCAATACTTATGACGATGAGACCTTATAAGAGTAAATTTTGGAGAATCAATACCCTGATAAGAAGGTGTTATACCAGTGTTCGATTCCCTTTGTTCATGTGATATGGTGAAACAATGGTGTGTAGAAGAGAACCAAGGAATTTGAATCATAAATACAAACTCAGTGACCTAATTTTTTGATGTTAAAATATTATTATGTTTCATTTTTTTGGTTTATGAAATTTATCTGGTTTATGGGAAAATTTAATATATTTTGATGCCTTGGATATGGTCTTGATATTGTTTGAGAGGTATCTCCCTATGAGAGATTTTGGGAGCTAGTTGTTGATATCAAGTAGTTTTTTGATTTTTTTCTATAACTGAGATGTTTTTGATCCTATTATGGTAAGATTCTTGAGAGGTATCTCATAAGGTGATTATTTGGATGAACCCATTTATTTTATTCTCTTTGGATTTGGTTTTAATTTTTGTGGACGTGTTTTTTTTTCAGGTATATAATGTAATGGTACAACTCCTCCCAACATTTCGTTTTTATTTTTCCAAAGGTTAGGTGGTTCCAAAGATTATTTTAGGGTTGTTTTATCCTTTAATGAGGTCACCATGCTCTAGTGGAGGGTGTGGTGGGGACCGTTTTAGACTATTCTTGTGGTTTTGTTGCACCAAGGCCATTAGAACATCTTTTCATTCAATTTGGGAAGCTATTTTATGGCCTGGTGTGTTCCTTTTGTCTAAAATAGCCAATCCAAGATACCCAACGTGGTCATGAAACCATTCATAGTGTCTTCAAGGACTTTCTATCCGAAAACACTAATATAAATGGTTTTCTAAGCCATTTTTGTAGCCTTAGTTGGAAACAATTATTTTTGTTCAAAAAATCATAGTGGAATCTATTTTGATTGAATATTACTCAATAATCACCATATCTATAGTTAGGCCATGTTGAGAGCCATGTAAGTGTTTGGGATAATTTAAAATGGAAAAAATGGAAACCAATCCTCATGGATCCTGATAGTTTTGAATGGGTATATGCATGTTGACTTAAGAGGGGTCTTGATTATGTCTCTAACTAGAACCTTCCCCTATAATACTAATATGCATACCTCCTTCAATTGTTCCTTCTATTATCATATACAACTGGGTAAATAGGGGATTGGTTGATTAATTTTTTCTATAGAGGTTCCATTGACATAATTGTTTCTGAGTAGAATTTTTTATATCTCCCTTTGGTACCCCTTGATTTATTCCTTAAGTTTCTAACTTGATTTCTAGATATTTGAACAATTTATTTCAAGGAACATTCCTATTCCTTTTTTTTATTTAATTCATCCTTTTTTGGATGTTCAAGTTAATAAAAAGAACTATTTTGGGTGTTTTTTTAGAATGGTTTGATGGTGGTTGTAAATGCTAGGTTACAAATAGTCTTCCTTCATCTTGGTTGTGTTTCTTATAGTGGTGCTTGATGAAAAATAGTCCATTCTTGTATAAATAACATTTAACATCTTAATCAAGGTATGGGATTCATTACTTCTCTAAATATTTTATACGCAATCATAAAGTTTCCATGATAACTATCTTGAATGATGGTGGAATTAACCTTAATAAAGGATAAACTATATTTAAGAATGAAATTTGGTTTTTGGTTTTAGTTATCACATGTTTTTTCACTATGATAACAATTTTCTTCTTGATTTCATATATAATGGGATATATATGTTACCCTAAGTTTATTATGATTGTTTATTTTATGGTTTAGAATTCTTGATATGAATAAAATGGGTAAAGAACATAAATACCTTAATTTATATTTGATAAAGAATTATAGATTCATGTTTAAATGAATGTATTTATTATAATTTGGTGTAAATCAATGGGACAATTAATTGATGTTAAATAAAATCATTCTCTCTATGTTAATGTAATTGTTTAAACAATCTGATGTTGGTATGCTTGTTGGTGAAATATTAATCAGTTATGTTAATTGAAAATGTTATTAAATAATTTTTGATGAAATTTTAAGTTATTCTTATAAGAATTCTTAAATAATTCATATATTTTATTAGATGATTCCTTAGGTTAATTATGGTTGTAACCTATGATAAAAGAATCAGTTAATACATGATTTTTATGAACCAGCTTTTTGACAATGATAATTTTTTGGTGTTGAGAAGACATAATTTTTTATGAAGGCAAGATGACTTGGGTTTAAAGAATAGTTTCCATATTGATTTTATATTCTTTTCCTTCTTGATTTTTTTATTTATCTAGATATGTGCCTTATGATGCAACATGATTTGAGCCTAGTATGTATAATAGTTAATGAGACAAGGGTGGTGAGACACAAATTTGTAACAGGATCCGACACTAGTGATGGCCAGATAGATGCATGGTGATATGCATAGTGGTGTTATCGATTACATTTGGAATGATGGAATTGGTTGATATTGGGCTCATCCACTGTTGTGAAAGAAGCTAGGATTCTTGTTGATAATGAATCTTCTTAATAGACTGGATGACCGAGTTGTTTTTTTCTTGAATTCCTTTCCCCACTACTTTAATCAATTAGATGTGTATGCTTTATACAAAACTTTTATGAAAAATATGGTGATTTATAGAGTACCTATAATTATAGAATGATAATGAATATTAAATGATTTAATCCATGGGGTTACTAGCTTTTTGGAATGCTAATGATGTCTAACATGAGAAATCATGGGAAGAGTTGTGTATTATTAGAGGGCATGAGAATCATTTGATGGTCATGTTGAAGTCACAATAAACTAATGTAAATAGTTAATTGAAATAATTAACATAATGATAAATGTTTAATGGAAATAAATAAATAAATTCAATGTGTTCTTGAATTCTTGTGTGCTTATAGGATATCTATTCATTAGTAGTGACATATGAGTGTCTGAGAGATAACAACAACAGTTAAGCCTAAAACTAGGATGAAGCCCAAAGTGTGGTTTTGAGCTATAAATATATACCATGTATGTTATGTGATTTGATATGCTACCATAACCATTCTAGTAGGGTAGATGACACCTAATGTTCTATGGGAGGGGGTTTTCCCCGACATCTAGCTTGGTGAGGAGTGGATGGCTAGCTACCCCCTCCTGCATGCTCTCTTCTCTTGGTTTTACGTTTTAGTATACACTATGGTTATCTTTCCCATATATGTATGTAAAGTTCTATAATGGATATAATTTATTTCACAAACATGTATATCCAAATATAGTATCTTATGGATTATTATAGGTATGTATTGTATGGGATGTGATGGTTTGAGGTAAAATAATTCACATACGGGCCATGGTGGTTCCCAGAAACTACTCGGTTACTATTTACTGATTTTTAATGGGATTATGAGATGCTGTGATACACAAGATTCATGTTATAATACTTTATCCTAGGTGTTTTGGGCTATCTTATTTTTTGAGAGAGATGACTCAAGATGTGAGATATTAGGGAAAAGTGGAAATCTATTAGGAATGTGGTATACGGAAACCTTCTTTTGATATTATATTATATGGTTACTTGTATGTGATACTTGAAAGATCCATTGTGAGGCTAGGAAATTAGAATACCATATTAGGTGATTATTTAGCTTCACTTCTTGTTCACTAAGCTTTAGTACTCTTTATTTATCATTTCCATGAGAGGCTATAGGGAGGATACTATTTAGTATGCCTATTATGCTCAACCTATGCATATATAAACATTTTTTTCCGGTATGAAGGAGTTGGTTGGTGATTAATATAGACATTAATATCTCATGGATTTTTTTGAGCTGTTTAGGCTTTGAGGTTGATGATGAGGATTTTCTTTTCTCTACTTATAGTTTCCCTTATAATTGTTCAGTTTTAATGACATTACATGCATATATTGGAATATCCCTTTACTTATTTATGAGGTGGAGTTGTTGGGTGATTTTTTCTATTATCTTATTTATAAAATCCTAGATGGTAATGCCTCCCATTTTTTTGTATGATATAACCTCAATGATTTTACTTAACTTATGGCCTATTGGAGGTGGACTTTGGAATTCATTTTCTCATTTCCCTTGTTTCCATCCCAGGAGTGGTACCTTTGGGGGGAAAGGGTCATGAAATAGTAGTATCAAAGGTAATATTTTTGGGTTATGATGGAGTTCATAGGTAGGAATTGGTGAGGACTATATGGTTTGGTAGGGTAACAATGTTATATGAACGTAGTAAGTGAGGTAAATTAGAGGGACTAATTATTTCATGAGTATTTAGGTTCCCTCATGATTCATTCCACAAACCGTTAAGTTTACCGAGCCTACTGAGAGAAGTGATACTATTTTCAAGGTACAGACATAGGAAAATATCTTGCATCCTTATTATCTGAACATTTATTAGATTGGCATCAACATGAAATTAGGTTTAGCATTAAATAAATGAAGAGTTAATCTTAAATATTCCATATTCTGGATTTTGGAGTCCCTAACAATTTACTCATTTGTAGGCATGGCTCTATGTTGGTGTCCTTTTTAGGTTCACAAAATAAATTAGTAGGAAATGATACAAGATCACCATATAATTGTGGTCAATTATGATGAAACATGGAGGTGGAGAGTCAGGGTGTTTTGGTGTTGGAGTCTATAGAAGTATGGGGGATCCCTTTCAAACGTAGTTATAGAGTATTGATTGAAGGAGTTGGATATAACCTTATGTTTGATAGGTTCTTAGAAGGAGAACATGGTTTCATTGGTTATGGAGAAGCTACACAAGGTAGATAAGTAGTGGTGGTTCTTATTTCTTTGAGGATTACAAGGAGTTTGATGTCTTGTGGGAGAATTTCAAGACCAGTTCTACGTAGATTTTATTTCTTATACCATGAAGGAAGAATGTCACCAGGAACTACTTACCATTCAACAGGGGGGGTTCAATAATATGGGAGTTCAAGATCCATTTCAGGACCCTTCTCAAATATGCTCCAGAATGGTTTCTAGATGAGGAGACAAGAGAGAGGAACATTAAGTTGTCTTTTCATCTAGATTTATATTTCCAGGTCACCGTATTAATGTTATCGATATATACTAGGTATTGTAGAGAACATAGATCATTTAGTGGATGTTGTCCATAATTTGACCACCATGATAGGGGAGTTATCAAGATTAAGCATGTAGTAGAGCCATGGTTTGAGGTTCCTATTTTCCTTGGCAGAATAGTTTTTAGATAGTTAGGGCTAGTTATTATCCCTCGTCATCTTATTTCTCTAGGGGTGGCAGCTCTCAAGCCCATGAAAATGGATCATACTCTTGTTTTTCACATGGAGTACATATTCATTAGTAGATAGAATTATCAATATTTATGAAAAGGTAGTGTTCAATAGGTGTTATATTCCTGGTTCCACCATTGAGGTAGTTTCATCCATGGTAGTAGCAATAGGGACTAGCTTTGGATCATCAGTGGGGAGATGAGGCAGGAAGAGGATATCCCCATGATACTCCTTGTCCTATGAGACCATATAATGACCATGTAAATGTATTAAATTAGTGTTATATATTTCATGGTGCATGTCTTGGCCAGTTTTATGCTGTAGAGTTACAAGCACCAGATGATCCAAACATTGTTCGAGGTACCCTTTGCTTGTTTTATAGTGGAGTGAATTATTTTTCTGATTTAGAAGATACACACTACTTCTTATCACCTTCCATACTTTGTTATTTGGGACCTGATGTGGAGAGGATTTTAGTAATCTTGTTATTAACAATTATATTTTGTGGCTGAGATTATATGTATGAAGTATGTATAGACTATGAGCAAGTGCTGGGGAAACACCACTCTCCAGGAGACTTCCTTTGTTTATAGATATAGCCATGCAATGCCGTCCTTGGCATGGACTGGATGTATTCATTAAAATATTTTTGGGATTTCTTCAAGAGTTAGATTGTTTTCTATGATGTTGAATGAGATTCTATCATCTTTTTTTGGGGATCGATTCCCTTAGATAGATCAGAGACATGTTGAATCCTTATCTTATTTAAGGGCCAAGTTAATACTGAGTTTATTGGTGAGTGAGACCCTTGAATTAGTGATCCTATTTTTCTTTTATGAGTTCATACTCTTAAAAATAAACCTATTGAATCGATGGAGGTTATCTACCAACTCATTATAAAATCTTATCTTTTATTCATATGAATAAAATGGAAGATAAATAACAAAACATGATATTTACAAGTTTCAATACCCATGACTATTAATTTCCATGTTTTCTAGTCCCCACCACTTGGATTTTAAACTCTTTTTCAATTGTCTTAAAACAAAAGTCTTGAATATGTATACACACCACTTCACTAGAAGATAAAACATATATACAAGATTTGATCCAACCGGGATAGACAACACCCAATTATCAATTCACCTTGGTGATCACTTCACTTTTTTATTCTCTTCTTCCAATAACAGATGAATCAAAATATTTTTATGTGTACTCCTTATTAATAAATATCAATATCCAATATCGATGTTTTACTCATTGGTCTTGAAAATTCCACTTAAATATAAGAGATCTATTCGTCCTCAATTAATGCAGATATATTTCCTTGGGAGTTTTGTTTCATGTGTGATCCTCTTCACAAAATCCTATTTTTAAAGTCTATCTCTCTCAAAATATTCATAGAGTCATTTATTGAGTATTTTTTTACCTATTTACTATTAATAATATGTGTTTCTAAAAATGGATGTATGCCTATCATAACCATAATGGGTTCCATAAACAACCCATTAAGTCCTCAATATCATTCCATGATTTTCACTATAGCTACTATAATGTAACAATAAAGAGGACCTTCTATATCTTCACACATCATGGAAAAATTCAACATTAATTCCACCAACATAAATTATGAATACTCCTCCAAATTATTCTTAAATAATGGATTATATCCAAATCATATTATTATGGAAGAATTAAAGAATATTCCATTAATTGGCATAATTAATTCCCTAAATTTCTCTTAATTTTCAGGTGACATATCCCAAAAGTCGTTTCATCATGTCCTGGTGAAGAAATATTGGCCGTTATCACTTAAAACATGAAAAAATGAGCATGGTCTATTGCATTGGCCAACTTTTATTTTTCAAAACACTTATCTACCATGGATTCTTTAACCATAGGCCTTGTACTAGATATTTGGACTCCTTTAAATTTTAGGTCACCAAAACTTCCATTCGTATGAAACTCCCATTTTGGGAACCCATGTTTCTCATTGGTAGACTTCACAAGAACTAAAACATCCACCACAAGCCTGGTAAATCATGTTTTTGACTATCTCGATACTCTATCTTCCATGAAATGGAACTTACTAACCATGGAATTCACTATGCACATTTTGAGTTTAGTAGGTTATCCACGTGTTCACCATAGGGACCACCCCAAGTGTGGTTCCAGTCCATCTATCCATTTTAGGAATTTTCTTATCAATAATTCTTATTATATGGAAATAGACTAATCCATGATTATTATCCATATTCACTATATCCACCTCAATGGTATAGCCTTGATCATGTTGGGAAGTACCTTCTCCATGATGCCTTTGTCCCACCTCTTGACCATATAGACCATGTAGACTCACCTCACTTCATTAAATTGGTTATATTCAATGTGTTTTCAATAATGATATTTCCAATAAATCTAACTTTTCACATTGAGATAAGAACACCCATCTTCTCATCAACCTTCTCACTTTTTGTAAATCTAACATAATCCTTTGATATTACTAACAATCTCCCCATTTGGATTTGGTTGAAAATACACAACTCACTCTCAATATAGAATCTTTCCCATTTTGAAGTATCATTTACTCCTTTAAGATATTTTCCCTCTCATTTTGGAACTGAAATGTAATGGTTAAATAGTGGAATATTCTTCTTCTTTTCTTATCACAACCATATTCTCCTCCCTTTTTCACTTTAAAGAGAGGTATGATATCACATGGATCCTTAGAAAAATAATTTAGTAAATACACATCAAGTCCATATTGGCTAACCTCATGTATATGAAAATATAGATCTTACCAAGGTGGTCTAATCTGTCCATATAAACTCATCACGTGATAACATGCTCAGAAAAACTTCAAATAATCATGAGGTTGTTGTAAAAAAATTTAACATGAATTACCTATACACATATCAACACACTATAAAGAAGTTCAATTTGTTGAAATCTAGATCTTAATTTTTATCACCCAATGCACAAACAACACTTCTACTTGAAAAATATGTTGAATATATTCATAATAATGGAGTTAAAGTGTGTTTTTCATAACGTATTCTAAATTTCTGCAAGATTACAAAAAATTCAAGACTTGACAACTATCATCTAAATGGAGAACCCCCTAAAGGATGAAATCCTATCCTTTTAATCATAGAAAATTACGTCATGTACATGTTATCATCTATTCCATCTATTAATGAAAACCTCAAATATCTTTATTCTTTATATAAATGTTATCACTACAATTATAAAATATTAAGGGAATAACGAGGGACCTTTTTATGCCTTATGGGAAACCCTTAGTCTAATAGCTTGCTACCAACCTATGCCATTCATTACAACTAATATAAATATTTATTTTATCAATTTGGGTCATATTTTAATTATTATAAATAGGTTTAAAACTAATTTTAGTAATATCATGTACCTATAGGATGAGAGAAAGGAAGTAAGGAAACATTCAATTCCTCTAACTGTGGTAGTTTTTTCTATCGAAGATAGTAACACTAGGGATGTTCAAAGAATTGAGATAATAAATTTCTCAATAAATTTTCATGGGTTTTTTAGGGGACCAAATTTGATACCACTTGATAGGATCTAACATTATATGTTCACTAAGAGGGAGGGGGTGAATCAATTATCTTATTTTTCCTTTATGATTCCCTCTTCTTAAAAATCAACATCTTTAATCACTAAAGGTTCTTGATATGTATTTTATAAACTCTCAACCATGTTTTGTATGTAAAAATGAATGAAAAATAACATCACATGATATTTACAAGGTTTAATACCCATTCATACTCTTAGACATATTGGATATTCCACCTAACATTGATTCATACACTATTTCAGAAATTTTTTATAAAAAATTTCACCCACTATTTCCACACACAACTTATAAATTAAAATTAAAGATAAAAAATAACTACAAGATATGATCTAATAAGTATAGAAAACATGTGGTGATAACTTAACCTCGATGTCCACATCACATTTTTATGATCTTCATCCCAAAAAAGATAGATCAATAGATCAATAATTATAATACTTATTTAAGAACATCAAGAGTCAATATTGATACCTATCCTATTGGTCTCAATACATCCATAAAAATCAAAGAGATCTGATATTAATAAATTTAAGAAGATTTAATACCTCATGAGATATTATTCATTCATTATCCTCTTCAAAAACTCCTCTAATTAAAGTGTATATCTCTCATGAAATGCTTAGGGTCTTTTATATCTATTACTTATCTATTTTATTATGCACTTATCTCTATCCTCAAGGTGATCCTGCTTATTCAAATAGAAGGATCATGTTACCTATTAATGGGAAACATTTTATCTCCATAACGGGTTCCATAAACAACCCATTAATTCCGTAATAACTTTCTATGATTTTCACCTTAACTGCTAAAACACAACTACAAGGAAACCCTTATCTATCTTCCTATAAAATTAAATAATTCCAAATTAATTCCACCAACTAGAATGATGCATAATCGTTTAAATTATACTTAAATAAAGGAATAAAACTAAAGACAATGAATATTAATGTATTCGAGAACCATCCATGCATCACCATAATTAATTCCTTGAGTTTTTCTTGAATTTCACACATCATATACTAACACACCTTATACTACTAACTGGTACATAATTATTGTTCATTTTTTCCTTAACACATCAATGACCATTAGAATAGTATCCTTCATCAAGACATTTTTTGTTGTCAAACCACCTATAAACAATTATTTCCTTCACCATAGGTGTGGGACTGACCATTTTCTCCTCCTTTAAACTCTATGTTACCACGACATCCTTCAGTGTCCAATTCCCATTTTGGGTGTCCCCATTTCTCATAGGTAAAATTTATAGGCACCATGTCTTGCACTATAGGAATGGTCAATCCTATATTAACTTCTCATAATTCTATCTTCCATGCAGTGAAACTTACAGACCATGACTCAAACTAAGCCTGTTTTGGGATTATCAATGTTTCATAGGTAATCCAAGTGTTCACCACAGGGACAACCACGATCATGGTATTTACTCATCTTACTAGTTGGGACTTTTCTTCTTACTGTTCATTATTATCTTGGCTTGAGTTTCTTCTAAATTCCCCTCCATCTTCACCCTGACCACCTCTTCGGTGTGGCCTCTCTCTTATTGGGAAATACCTTCTCTAATATTCCTTTATCCCACCTCTTTACCATGTAGACCATGTAGGCTCACCTCAACTCATCAATTTGGTGATATTCAAAGTATTTAAAATTATTTTATTGTCATAAAATAAAACTTGTCTCATTGAGATTCCAACACAGATTTTTACACCTCAAAATTTTACAGGTATTTCCTTTTAAATAAAACATAAAGTATTCAATAGTTTTACCTACATGAAACCGGAGTCTATATAAAAAATGATATAATAAGCCATTATAATAAATCCATTAAATTTACATGTATGAAAATTAATAACCATTTTATGAAAAATATTTATATTTTTTTAATAATTAAAATTTATTGATTAATGTATAATAAATAAGTAATGAAATTTTAGTAAATTCATTTTTTTATTTAAAATTTTTTATTCAAAAGTGGATTTTATCAAATTTTTACACCAGGAATATGTAACTAATTTATAACAAGCTTAGAAATTTTATTTTATGAAATTATGAATTTTTTTAAAATAATATTTTCAACATTATCTAAGAGTGATTGTTTAGGATTTTTCTAGAAGGATCTATTTTTCAATGAATAGTGGAAAATACCATTTTTTGTAAAAATATGATTTATTTTCAAGTAAATGTACCATTACGTTTTGAATGTGATATTAGAGCAAAAAGAGTATAATTTTTTTTTTATAAATAATCAAATTAATCACACAATAATAATCATTATACTTGATTTTCGAATAAGTTATTTTTGGTATTAAAAACACATTTTTCTAAAAATTATTTTAGGAACATAATGTATTTTTATCTAAATAAATAAATTTACTATCTATTTATTAATGATTTTAGTAAAATTTATAGATTATAAATTCAATAAAATATTTTAAAATTCCTTTTATTATTTTTATAAGGAAAGTAATGGATGTAAATTAAGATTTATGCTTAAAAGTCCATTTTTTGAAAATGAGTTTTGATTGTGGTTTTTGTGCTTAATTAAAATAATATTATACCACATATATAAATTTCATATGGAAAAAAATATTCCATATTTTTTATTATAATAATAAATATAGATTAATATGGTTAAATTAATTTTTGATCACAATCAATAGTAAAAAGATAATTTTTTTTACCATGGTTAAGGTCATAATGGGTTTACCTGGGGAAGGGGGGTTAACCATGAGATAATGGTTTAATTGACACCCAAACCTATAAAATTCCTATTTTTTGAATATATTTAAACCTTATATTATTGGGACATTAACTAAATGGCCATTTTAAATCACATTCCCAGGAAAGTGACCTTAAACCAATGAAATATTTTAAGAGATTCCATGTTTTTCCCTCCCTTAACATATAAAATAGAACATATTCTCTTCCCATATTCACACCATTTTTGCATTATATATGAGAAAATACCTACTAAAAAACTTCATATAATCCTTAACTTCATCCTATCTCTTATTTTATTCTCATTTGACCAATCTATCAAGGTAAAATGAGTAAGCCAAAGGAGGCATCTCAAAGAAGATGTACAGATCTTAACCAAGCTCTTTCAATTTCATTTATACATATATTTCCTCTAAAAATATTGAATCAATAAAAACATGATTAATACTAAATCATAAATATATAATGATGTTATTATGATTCTCTAAAACCATTTACAACCACTTCACAATCCAACAAGATATGAAAGCATGGCTCGTGCATATGTGTTGACTACCGACTCCACATAGAGATACGACTCATTTACCACCACCATAATTCATTGTTGGATATTATAATTGATTTAATATTTATATGTGATATTTAATTTATACTTATTAATATATATATTAATTAATATTTATCTTTCCTTCTTTTCATCCATTAAAAAATGGAATTGTCACTCGTACGTACGTACAAACTACCATATCCATGAAGTGATATAAATCATTTTTCATAACCACTTTATTGAAAAATTATAAATATATATATAATTCATATATATTAGTTTTATATAATTATATAAATTTTTAAGACTAATATACTATGATCAATGTTAGAGTACAATGTCCTTTGAAACAAATTATACATGAAAAATGTAGCAATTAATACACAAAATGACGATGATAATAATTGATTAATAATGAATGAGGAATAAGATATTATAAGTAAACCATATATGATATTATAGATATTATTATTGTTATGGTATATAATTAAAGTATATTTGAATTTATTATTTAAGAGTTTGAAGAACTTATGAAGTATGACGTTCTTTAGGTAAGGGTTTTATGTTACAAAATCATTTTTACTAGGATTGTCAATGATAAATTTTCTATTGATGAAATTATATGACTTTATCCAAAAAGTAATATGTATTTTATTATCCTATATTTACTTTTGAATATTTATTATTATTTTTATATTCTTCTCTCTAAGTACTCAAGATACTAAAATACTATTTTTAAGGAAAACTAACCATGTTTTTCTCTTTAGGCGGGAATATTTTCATCACAGTAAAAATTTTCATTAAAATGTTTTCAAGAATGATTATAATACTATAAAAATATTTATCAAATTAATTTTTTATGGTATGATGAGACATTTCCTTAAAAATAATGGATCCTTTTTTAAGCAAAAAATCCAAGTTACATGAGTATGAAAATTAAGGATCTACCTCGATCCCCATCAATAAGGGGTAGAAGATCCTCAAGTACCTAATCCTAACATAAAAACTCAATTCCATGGATGAATTTATTTGAAAGACCATTGGCCACTGAATTATACTCATAATAAATATGGCTGATGATATGATTCATGGAGAATAGAGAATCCAGACATTTTTTCCATCGACTAGTGAGCTTCCATGATAAATGAGACAATCCCATCCTAATCGAAGAAATAATAATAGTATAGTAACACTTAAGAAAAATATTTTTCTAGACTCGTCTATTGTTTTGATCCACCGCAACAATAATACCAAGCATCTCTGCCTCAATTGAAGAGGTAAAACCACATGAACTGTGAAAGAATCCAAGAACTCCCCCTCAATGATCTTTAAAAATAGTACCATAGATAGAGAGCCTGATATTGTGTCATTATGCTCCATTAGATTGATCTTTAATTCATCCAATAAAATTTTCCTTCCATAAGACTTCAAAATTACCATAAGGGGCCTGCAAAATACCATTGGAACCAATTCGACCAAGAACAGAAATGTTATGAATCGAGTTAAAGTAGAAATGATTCTTCAGTGTGAAAGCCTCATGAACAGTAGAAAGGATAAATCATAAAGAAGCACTGACCATGAAATTGAAGTTATCATGGATAAAATTGATTCAAAAAAACAAATAAAAGTGTAAAATTTCAACTACAACAACATGAAAATGATTCATACACTGAGGATAGAGCGCAATTTTTCATCCATATTGGAGATAGTCCTGAATAAAAACTACCTGGGCTAAAGAGACTTAAAAGATATCAGCTAATACACTACACATTGATGAAGCAGCAACACAAATAAGGAACAAGTTATAAAATACTCTTTATGCCGATGAAAAAGAACACATGAAGATTATAGGGATATTCGATAGGAATGAAGATAACTATCAGTTAGGATTTTTTGATGAGCCAATATCCAAACCAGGATGGACCATAAAGGTCTAATGAAGTTTCTATGAAGTTTCACCATAAATTGAGAATCCATACTACAATGTAATGTGTGTTTGTATAAAAATTGAGAAGAAATAATTCCATTACCAGCAGGTTCCCAGAACCCAAAATCATTCCTATTGGAGAAACAATATCTGTTCACAATGATACTGATGTGATTTAGAAGCCCCTACACATTAGAAAGATAATATTTGAGAGTAGAATCTTGATCCATATTACAGTCTCCATCTACTATAGAATCTAAAAGGGGACAACCATTCCAATTGAATTTCAAAAATGAAGTTATAGATCCTTCGAAACCAACTATCTAGAGATAGAATCAATTTAAGTGTACATGGATTTAAAAAAAGGACATCGAGAGGAATCAAGATGATTAAAAACTCCATTATTAATCCTATTCATGAATTTTTTATAAAGAAAAACATTTTACATTGAATTTTTTTTGATAAGTCTCCACATAAACGAAGCCTTAAAAGTGTCATTGAAGAGCTCATGCTTTTTAATACATAATCCCCCATTATCATAAGGATTACAACATGTGCTCCATGAAACAGTAGCCAGTTTACTTTCAAGAATATTTACACACCATATGAAATTATTAATAGAAACATGAATATTATTGATAAGTGAGATAGGTCATTTATTTACCGTAAAGGAATACATAAATTTGGAAATAGTGACATTAGTGACAAAGAAAACACGACCATATATGGAGAGATCATCTCCCTTATAAGTAAAAAGTTATCTTCTGACCTTGCTAAGAATATAAATAAAACAACAAGCCTTTAGTATCCACAAAAACATAGGAACACCCATGTATGTTAAGGTAAGATCGCCCTAATGAATACCAAATTCTAGAATAATGTCAATCTTCTTAGGAGAAGAGAAATTTCTACCAAAATAGAAAAAATATTTTCTCCAACTGATTTTCTGGCCAATTTTTTATTCATAGTGTAAAAGGACAAAATTTATGTTTTTATATTCTTACTTTCCCTTTGAGTGAAGATAATGATATCACTAACATAAAACAAATGAGTAGGAGGAAAAATTCCTCTTCCCGCATTAATAGAATTCATTTTCCCATTTCTAGCCATAATGGAATGTAATTTTCTAGGACAATACTCTAAAATAAAAAAATGATTATAGAAAGGGGATAAACCAGCCTAACACCTATAGAACTATCAATGTATCCCTCAAGGGGCGCATTAACAAGGAAAATATATATGAGTAGAGCTAAGAATGAATTTTATCCATGTAATAAAAACACATTCAATACCAAAAAATATGAAGAACCTTACAAATTAACCTCCAATCTCTTGTATCAAATTCTTTCCCAACATCAAGTTTGAGAAAAATATTACCACCCCTAGTGGGTTTCTTAATAAGGTTAACACATTATGAGGCTATGATAAGACAATCTTGAATGGATCTTCCCTTTATAAAACCAAAATGATTAGGAGAGAAAATCTTACTTGCAATAGAATCCAACCTCGTAGCCATGATTCGTTAAATCATTTTATAAATTGTATTAACCAGAGAATATGTCATGAAAGGTGGATCTCATTATAATTCTACACCTTTGGAATAATAGAAATAAACCGAGCATTCAATCCATGAGAATGAGGGCCCCCTTTAAAAAATTGAGTCACCAACCTAAAAACATCATCATGAATAATATCCAAGAAATTTTGGAAGAAATAGTTACCAAAACCATCTGGTCTAGGAGAAATTTAAGATTTAAGGCTAAATGTCATTTCTTAATTTCAGAGTCCAATGGAATCTAGGTAATATTGTATTTATCCTCTTGATTCACAAGTTTGGAAATAATACCATCCACTGGGCCATTATAATGCGACAATCCATTGAATATATTTTTAAACTACAAAAGCACATTATATAAGAGATCCTTCTTATTATCAATAATCTAATCCCCATTTCAAATCAAAGAAAGTGTCCTGGAAACCTTTTGGATTTTATTAATAGATTTAAAAAATGTGGAGTTTGTGTCACCATATCTCAATGAGTTTTTGTTAAAAATATCTCATTATAAATCTAATTTGAGATTCAAAGGACTATTCATCTTGGAGACCATCTCAATTTCCCCCAGAACACCATCAAAGAAGTCATTCTGAGTATTTTGGTCCTACAATTTCTTAAGAGAATCCTCAAGGTAGGATATTTCAGATTAAATATATTTGAAAAAATATTCTCTCTAGATTTTGAGATTCCTTTTTGAAAAGTTTTAGGTTAATAACACATGTAAAATCAATATTCCAACAATCCATAGAAATCTATTTCTACTCAACAATTTTCCTACACTCAGGATGAGTGATCCAAGGCTTGTTGAATATAAAAGGTAAAGGATTATTGGGATCTTTTTCCACAAGATCATCCAATATGGGATGATGATCATAATTTAATCTATATAGGGTCATGCATGACATGGACCCCCAAGAATCTAGACAGGCTTCATTGACAATGGATATGTCAATTCTTCTGGCAATGAACCTATTCAAAAAATTTCTAATGCAAGTGTATTTTTCTCCAACTAGGTTGATCTCAAAGAACCCATTATAATCACTATATGCTTAAAATTCTATTTAATAGATAGAGTTATTCATATTACCCATATTATCATATTGATTCATGATTAAATTTTAATAAAAAATAATAATATAAGGACTAGAAATAAAAAAATTAATATATCTAATATCAATCCATATGCTTCTGAGATTCTAATGATAGTTATAGGAGAAAAAAGGAGTCTAAATGTAAAAGTCCAAGGTATTTAAAGGTACATGAGTCATGCTGTTAACTATTAGAAAACAGAGAAATATAAGATAAAAAGTAGTGTGCTAAAAATTGAAGTCTTTTGACCTCTGATAATAACCTATTAGAATCAATCAAATGAAAACCCAAATTATCCAGATTAGCAATATTGCAAGAAAAGACTCTCTCAGGTTCAAACAAACATATAAGAAGAGGCTTGTGATGATGAATGAAAAGATTAAGGGACTACATTGTATCACCAATTTACTTTCCTTGGTAATTTCAAAAAATAATATTTATTTAAACTTGAGGCCATGGTTGAATCCCCCTTTTGACCCCTACAACTTTATGCTTGCCTGATTTAGGAGGTCCTCCAACATTTCTTTTAGGACAAGAAACTCCTTGTATAAGATCATTTATATAAGAGGTACTGGAAGTAAAATTTCCAAATTTATCATTTATTGAACTAATAATAGGGTATGGAAGTGAGCTATAATAAATATAAATGACACCATTATCATTGTCTTGATTAACTACATCCTTCGAGTCCACACTAGAGGGAGCCAGTGCGTATTCAACATGGTCTTCTTGTCCAAAAATTTCCAAAGCATCCTCAGAAGGGGATTGTCATTATTTAGGATAATAACTTCATCATAATGATTATTTGGACTGATAGAATCCTTTGGAGACCTGGATAGAGAAGTAGAAATAGGAACATCATATGAACAAAATTCTATAGCTGTAGAAGGTGCCTTAGGGACCAAATCAGAATTTGGGATATTATAAATCATTTCAATCGAAGATACTTGAGTATTATAATATTCTTGGTTGGGAACTACATATGACTCAACCCATTCCTGTAGTGAATGACCAAGATCAGTAAAATTTTCTTCCAAATCTTACATCAAAGAGATATCATCCATTTTTTTAGATATGGAAAACCAAATTATAAATATCATTTGAGAAAGTAAAACTCAAAATATGTTCATCCATGTGATCAGATACCCCTATGCTACTCACCTCATAACCCATCCTAGTAGGAGGGAAAGGAAATTCTGGGATCTTATAGTGATCCACTTCTTCAGTGATATCTACCCATGACCTTTTTGGTGGGACTATAATATTAGAACGACTAGCTTGACCCCTCTAAGCCCCCTCAATACCAACAAAAACATTCTAATTCTTTTTATCTTGATTAAATTCTTTATAATATGTACCTTTGGGTACCTTATTCACATTATTTTGAAGAATACTATAATTAACAAGAGAATAATCAATAAATTTTCAAACATCAGAAAAAAAGGAACATGTTCATATTCAACTTTCACATCAATTTTATTACCATTAGCAAGAAAAGTGATACTAGTTGTTCTTTATTTATAGATTAACGTCAATTAGAATTATAGAAATGTACCCAAGATCCCCTTAAAAAGTTTTATAATCAATCCTAATTGGAGTGCCAATACAAGAAGAATGATCTTTATGGATCTTGGGATGTAAGTACATCAAATTCAAACCATGAATCCTAACCCTAATATGAGATTCGGATTTCTTCAGATTAAGGGAATTGAATTTAACATCCCATTTAGAGACTCTCATAATTCTAGGATTGCGATGCAGGTTTCCAAGATCCTAGGCACTATTAGAAGAATCCCTAGATTGAAGAACTATAAGAAAGAAGCCTCTCCCAGAAGGAATTATCTTCCAATTACGAAAGGCTTAGTAATGAGAGATCCTACTCTTAAGATAAATGCAAGACCAAGGTTTTTCCTCCTTAAAATAAATAACATGAACCAATATTGAGAATTTTAAAAGATCATTTCACTGCTATAATACCTTTGGATCCAACACCACATGAAAACACCATTTTCATGTATGCTAATGTTGGAGGATCTAGAAAAACTTTCCTTGTTAAGATATAAAGAACCATAGAGAGCTTACACAAAGGAAATACCCTTCTTCCACAATGTAAAAGGATCATGGTATTCCGAGAGAAATCCATGACCTTATGATGAGGGATGACCATCCGTGAAGGAAAATTACAAATTAGGATTAAACGAGTCCGTGAAAAGATAAAATAAATAACCAAGATCTCACAATATCGCCATTTTCATGTTCAAAGGAAAGGACTCCCACTCTATCCATCTTAAATTAATTTTTACCCATCTTTAAATTTATTTATAAATGTTTTAAAGTAATATTATTTTCATTTTCCAAATAAGAAGTTTCTGATTTTTTACCGACAATGGGAAAATATTTCTTTTATCATGCACTACATGAATGACTTTATCCACCATCATGAATACAATTTTATTTTAATATTCATTTACATGTTTTCATTTTTATTTTTAAAGATAATGTTTTACTCAATATTCCTAAATTTATTATTCTAAAAAAGTGATTTAAAATAAAGGGGTATTTTTCTCAAGAAACATTCTAGTGATATTTTTATAGTACTCTTATGTATAAAAACACCCTTTTATGTTTATTATGATCTACTAGTGATATGATACAATGTTAACATATTTATTATCTCTCTATATGGTTTATGACCGGGATGATGAAATGTTTATGAAACCTGTATCCTTCCCATGGGTTATGATATGATGATTTAATGAAATATTTTTTGATCTTGTGGAACATATATGTTTTAAAGACCCGTAATTTTCAAGGAAATTGTTTTTTCTTAAATTCTTTGGGATTTTACAAGTACACAGTTTCTGACGGCACCTGATTTTGAGGCCCGGTGTGCCCAGAATAATTTTTTGATGTTTAGTTCGTGTACTTTCAGTGAACGAATGAGCGGGGTTTTCTATCTTTTGAACCAGTGCTCGGAATTGAAATCAGAGGGAACCAATGAAACCGCAACATCGATAATTGCTTAAGAGGACCTTTACCGAAGATGAGTTTTCTCTGGAGGAGATGTTAAAAACTGTGGATTAATAAAGAATTGAATAAAAATTGTGGAAGAATTTTTATTCTCTATCCAAGTGGTTATATCCAACATGGGGTAGTTGGGGTGGGACCCACAAGCCCCTAACTACACATGTGAGGATATTGGTGAGGTGGGGCCCTCTGGAGCCCCATCCCTTCACATTTCTTAAAACTCCTCTAACCCCCCTCTTAAAATTTGTAACTCATCTTAACTTGTTAAACTTCTTATTTAAGTGGGTGACCCTTCCTCTACCCACTCTCTCAAGATAATGCTTTCCAAAACACTTTTAAGTAATTAACTGAACCTCAACAATTAATTGAATTAAGTGTTTGATTTTCAAAATTTGAAATTCCTGGCATGAGTAAAAAAAATAAGGAAAAGATTTATTTTATTTTGGTTGGAAATTGTGGGGTTAAGGGTAAAGAAAGGGAGATCTTGAGTTTTGGAAGATTGGTTCATCTTCTTGTTGAAGAACTTCATCCTCAACGAAGAACGTCAACTCTCTGACGAAAATGTCGAATCGGCGGCTCGGTTTCTCCATCCACTTCTTCCTCCGCGACAAGGGAGGAGACACCGATGACGGCGGAAACAACGCCATCATTCGTGGCGCTTGACAACCGCAGACTTCCTTTGAGGTAGGGGTTATCTTCATTCAAGTTTTATTTGTCGACCTTCGTTGATTAAAATTTGGCCACTTGTTATCATCACAACTGGAGGAGATTGGACCACACAAACATGGCTGATCCTCATCCCCTTTTCTTGTTGATCTTCATTGATGATTGTGGCGAAGGCGTCACGGTGCCGTTGCATTGCGTGGGAACGAAGAAGACCGCGGCAGGAGCGGGCCGCGATGGTGGAGCGCGACACCGTCGCGCCGTGCCGGGGAGGCTGAATGAGGCCGCGACCACGAGTGGGCCATGGCGGAGGGGCGCAGCGCCGTCACGCTGCGCCAGTCAGAAAGGGGCCGCGACCTAAGGCTACATCGGTCTTCAAAGGGGCGGCCTATTGAGCCGGCCGCCGACACCACCTTGAGGCGGGACCCGAGGTGGTCATGCGATTACACCAAGGCCGACCATTACGGCCGGCCGTTTTGGAAAACCAGGGGGTGAGGGGGGGGGGGGGGAGTGTAAAATCCCCAACAAATTCATATGGTGGACCCCACGAGTCCACCGTTTCAGAAACCATAAGGCGGTGCCCCCTTTGTGCCCCGCTCGGCTGACTCCGAGCCGCGACTGGCTTCCGAGCCAGGCCGCAGGCCGCACGGGTTGGGCCGGCCGCGCCCAGGCGGGCTCGGCTACGCCAGCTGGGCCGAGCCGCACCCAATCGGGCCAGACCCAAACCCAGGTCGGGCCGAACTGGTTCGAGCCGACCCAGGGGGTACTGGGCCGGGTCGGACCGGGCCCAAACCCCCTATTTTCGGACCAGGTTCGTTCAAACACACATTTCTTGGGCTACAGACATCCGATCGATGCACCGTTAGTTGCGTAGGGATCCCTGGATCTAGACGGTCATTTCCGTATATTAGACTCGAGGTTTCATAGAATTTTTGGTATGGCCGGGTTGGTTCGAACCCGAAACCAACTGGGCTCTTGTGGAGGAAACGCTAATAACTTAACGACCGGACATCCGAATGACGTACCGTCAATTACCTTGAATTCCTCTTAGTGAGAAGGATCTTTTGGATTACTCAACGAGAGTTTTGGAAACATCAAGATTATTTTCGGTTGGTTTTATCTTAAAAACCAACCGGGCCCCTCAGACGGAAATATTAATATCTCACAGACCAGGCGTCCGATTGACGCGCCGTCTCTCGCGTTGAGTTCCTATTGACAAGATGGAAATTGTGATACATAAACTCTGGAATTATTGACATTTGATATATTTACCCACTTGGCTCATGGAGCAGACCCTCACGGAATCGAGTGAGCTGTGTGCGGGAACCCTCAAGCTGGCTGCGACTGCGACGACGATGTCGACTTTACTTGGATCCTACGTGTGTTCGGCAGTGAGGACGACTGTACTTGGATCCTACATGGGTTCGACAGTGAGGAAGACTGTATTTGGATCCTCCATGGGTTTGGCAGCAATGACGACTATACTTGGATCCTCCGTGGGTTCTGCAATGATGGTTACTGTACTTGGATCCTACGTGGGTTCGGCAGCGATGACATCTGTACTTGGATCCTACCTGGGTTCGGAAGAGGAGATGATTCAGAGGCTACATCAATCATCTCCACCCCTCTTCGTGAGTAGTATACCTGTGTGAGCTATTGAGTTGTACTTGGGCTCGTGAGTTGAAGCCGAACTGGAATTGATGACTTAGGTATATGTTTGGGAATATACCTAAGTAGAGACGGTTGATACTTCATGTTTATATATTTCCTTTGGTTTATCCTTTTTGGATTTCGGGAATCCTTTGGGGGTCTCGGGGTCCCTTATGAGTATCATATACTCACCCCTGTATGGGCTATGCCCGCCCTACGTTGTGTTTGATACAGACGATGGACATCACTGATCGAGGTTGAGGCTTGTGGAGCGGGACGCTATCCGGAGGTGGACTATCAGGCAGGACGTACGTGGAGTGGACGAACGGATTTGAGGAGATGAGGAGACCATCTATACCCAACCTTTAGGTGGGGTATCCGGAGGATGTCTCAGTCATTGCTGCTTCACTTTTCAGCTATTGTACTTTAAATTTATCAATTTTACTGTACTTTCAGTTGGGTTAGTATACTGGCCCATTTACTTTCTAGAACTTACTTTTTTACTCAGTTAACTTAGTGTTTACTTCAGCTTGCATACTCTGTTGTGTTTGTTTTCTTATATAAAGGCAATGCATTCCGCTTTATTGGGAATTACGCCTTTGGTGCTAGTCACTAGCCCCTGGCCTATGGAAGGCGAGCTTGGTGTAGTCACGGCACGGGCCCCGAGGACAGGTCGTGACATATGTATGATTTTCATTTAGTAATAGGTAGTTCTTCTATAAACTATGAATGAGTTGTTATGTTGTAAACCAAGGTTGTGTGGGTCCATTATAGCCTTCCAATTCATTTTTTAAAGAAGGATATATCATGAGATAATAAGAACTAGAATATAAAGAGATTAATTCCTATCATGGGTTGTGGGATTTTTTTTATATTACCTAATTACAGTGTAGAAATTAACCCTATGTAGTCTCCAAAATAGAAGTGCACACAAACCAATTTTCCACTTTTTAATTAGATGAATAATGTAGTGTTTTGGAATTGATTGGTTTTGAATGAAATGAAATAAAATAATTCAAATAATAAAATGATTTCAATGAAATTTGAAACTCATGTGATTTAAAAATATGATATGATAAGGGTGATCAGAATGGGGTTCACTTTTCAAATTTTAATTCTATTATTGTTCTATTTAATTCAATCCCCTTTTGCTAAAATGATTAAAGTGAGATCCCACAATCATTTTCTCTCACTACCTTGTTCAAATGGTGATAGTGATATAAAAATATACCATGATCTTAGTTTGGACTCCTCTCCTTCCTTATTCATGATATTTTCAATGAATATCTTATAATGAATTAGGTAATACCTGACCAGGTCTTGTTTATCCCAAAATATCAAGAACATCCACTACCCCTTTCACAAATACTGACGATTGTCGAGTACATCACCACTAAGAGTTGGTATATTCCATCATAAGTAAACAAAACCTAGTGGAGGGGGAAAATGATCATTGACCAATGAAAAAACCAATATCATAATTGAAAAGAATATACGACTGTACATATCAAAAAAATTCTATATAAAATTAAATAAAACATCACAGAAGAGATAAAGAGATTTAATTCAATTAAGTCTAATTATGAAAGAATTAAAAAATAAAAAACCAACACTTCCCAAATAAATAAACAATTTTCCTCACTATGTAATGGGTAATTAAGATGAATGAGGAAGAAGAAGTAATTAAAAAACTATGAAAAGAAAATAGAGAAAAGAAAAGCATACAATATCTCTAGAAGAATCTATCGAATGAATGTTTTCTACTATTTCACACACCATTTGGTAAAATATTATCAAGCGACATTATTATAT
Source organism: Viscum album (assembly GCA_963277665.1). Taxonomy (NCBI): domain Eukaryota; kingdom Viridiplantae; phylum Streptophyta; class Magnoliopsida; order Santalales; family Viscaceae; genus Viscum; species Viscum album. The sequence goes on from OY728150.1 coordinate 1,760,068,478, forward strand.
GATTATAAAAAATGAATATTATATCTTCCCTCCAATTTTCAAATCAATTGGACACATGTTAAACAAGTGATTACATAATTAATGAGTCACACTTTTAATGGACGAATGTTTCCTAAATCTTCCTTAATTTGTGAGCATCTAATATCTACATTAATGAATGAAAATATTAGTGATGCCAAAAATAAAAACTTATCAATGAATTATATTTCCAATTCATTTGGAATCACCAAAATATGTTGTGTTTAATCCATGTTATTAAATATTTACTGAGGTGGGGGTACACTAAGTCATCCAAAACAAATTTTAAAATTGATCAATTTTTAGGGACTCATTTTGTTGAATAAGATCCTAGAACTAAAGAAGAAGAAGGACCCAAAGAGTCATATAATAATAAAAAAGTAATCACAAAAATTGGATCCTTATTTTAAAAGTTATTCTAAAAATACCAATGTGATTAAAATATGTCAAAATTCCAAAATAAAGAAATTTTCACATTTTATCCCAAAACAAACCCTAAATCAGAAATTGATGAAAATAAGATTAAATTGATAAATGTTTTGGGATTAAATCATTGAAAAAATATAAAAATGATGAAAATATTAGATCTATTAGGGATTTAACCCAATTATATAAGGGACTTTGTCCAATAAGATAGTCTTGGGAGTGAACCTTGACTAAGGAAATGTTGGAATGTAGAGTAAACCCATTCCACTAGCATAGTATTTTAATTGCTCCTTAACTAAGGAAATGATTTATTATAATTATGTTCGTATCAAAGATTTATGTGTTTTTCTTATGATATGTTTTCAGGGGTTTTTATTATTGATGATTCCTCACTCTTATGACCCAAGTATTTTGATTCATAAAATTTTATTCCTTATTTTATGATTATGGTATATGAATTTATAGGTATGATTTTATAGTGTTTAGATACTTTACTCACACTACTATGCTTATCTTATTCTCACTTATGATTATTTATTGATATATCATATGTTTATTATTACTGATCATTTGAGCACACCTTATCTTACGTTTCCCTTCTCCAGGTTATGGGAATAGTTTTAAGTATGTTATATCTAAGAAGGCCACTAGTTGTTAAGAACTAAATGGTAAATAATGTATATCATTTATGTACTACTTTTTTACGCATCCAATTTTACGAAGCCACTAAACCTATATGGTGTTAATTCATTTATTATAGTGAAATTTATTGAATATTCATCTAAATTGATGTAATATTTATGTATGAAAAGATTGGGTCACTATAACCACCTTCTCATCAACCTTACCATTATAAAAAAATCCAACACAATCCATTGATATTACAAACAACATAAGATAGATTTACCAATGATAAAATGTTCATGATGGTCCTCAGATTAAGATAGAATGGAACTGAATGGACTATATATTCCAAAAGGAAAATATTAAAAATTATCCCCATACGAAAGTAGAGATTCATGCATCTCATCCCTTGGAGCTTGTACATTACTATGTCTGTGGGCCCAGGAGAAAGAAATCAAAAATTATAGATAAGTAATTTATTTCATTTATTGGTGAATTTAATCTAATCAATTTTATTATGGGTATGAAACATAAATAAGTGGCTCTAAATATGTTTATAATTCTAGGATTACTGAAAATTAGTGTGGCTTCTTCTTAAATAAGTTCTTGATAGATAATGGTGAAAAATATAAGAATGTTATATTTCTAGCACCTTTTGAGAAACATGATATTCTTTATGAACATAGTATACTATATATGCCACAAAAAATTACGTGGATGAATAAAATAATAGAATCATGATAGAAATCTATTGAAAAATAATGACAGAGCATGAAAATTTTCAGTACTTCTAAGATGGGAAACTGGAGTAGAAATTCACATTTAAAATAACTTCTTATATATAAAAAATTTTGATATGAAAAAATATGGGATAAATTATAATATAACACCAATTTTTATGTACTTAAGGGTATTTCTCAACCCTTAAAAAATCAATGTCAATGGTGAAAATTTGTGGAAGTTTGACAAAAGATGTTTTGATAGTATCTTCCAGGGTTATCCTAAAATATAATATGATATTGATGTTACACCAACGAGAAAATAATAATAATTATCATAGATGATTTAAAATTTTCAAAACATTATAAGGTAGAAAAAAATTATATAGAAGTTTGTTCTAGAAGTGATGAAGATGAAGTTGGTTTTTTTAAATAGAGGGATGAAGTTCCAAAAGATGGTGAATATTTTAAAGAAGGAAAAGTTGGGGATGATTATTCTTATAACCTAAGGGACAAGAAAAAACCTCACTTGTATAATACAAGGATGAGAAGATAAGATTGGGATGGTGATTCAACCATACCTTATTTCTTTCTCAAGTTGATCCAAGAGATATTGATGAAGAATCAGTGCATCAAGAGTGGGTTGACATTATGAAAGAAGAGTTTGAAGAAATAATTAAAAAAGAAACTTTCATACTAATACTGAATCTTGAATACTAGAATGTAATTGGATAAAAATTGGTGTTTTGAAACAAGTAAAATGAAAGAGGTGAATTTATGAGAAATAAAGAAACATTTGTGTGAAAATGTTACTATTTGGTAGAAATAATTGACTTTGATGACAATTTTCCCCATGTTCTAGAATTAAAAACATCAAAACATTCCATTATATTATATAAAAAAGATATAAAAAACTTAATTTAACTATTACTTTTATAATATATAGCTTTAATAATAGGTTTACCTTGAGAAACCTTGTGTATTCTTGCTGATAAAATATGATAATTATGTTTTTAAGATAATTAAGGCTCTAAATGGGTTACAAAGGCCCCAAAAAAATTATTTTAGGCTAAATATTTTTTTAAGAATTTTAAATTCACTAATAGAAGATTCAAAAACAATATCTACATCAAGTATTAAAAAATAATTTCATTAATTATCATTGTTTATATTAGTGACATCATATTTTATTGAAATGAATAAAGTAGTTGTGAATAAGTTTCTATGGAGATAAAGAATCTATTTAAAATTTCCATGCTTGGTAATATAATATATTTTATAAGTTTTTAAATTTCATAATATAAAGAAACATATTTCTATATCATGATAAGTATGCCCATGAATTGATAAAGAAGTTTGGAATAGAGGATTCATATTCAATTTCCAAACATATATTAGTGGGAATGAAGTAATAAATGTATATAGAAGGGAAAACAATTGATACAAAATAATTTATAATGTAAAACCCCTATAATTTTGTTTAAAATAATAAAATTCTCAATATCTTTCTTAATACACAAAAAAAATCTTTAAACAAATTACGATATACTATAAAAAATATTATAATTTATTTATGGCTGTTATAACCTAGTTATGGAATTGCTGGGTATAATTATCGATAACCTCATTATGAAATATATATAAAATATTCATACTAAATGAAAATGTTTTGATTAATTCTTATTATATAGGAACCCATTTTTTAGTGGAAACATTTTATGCATCAAAAATAATTTTACTTAAAGAAATTGTTTTTATTACTTTTTGTGAATAAATATTATAATAAATTTCTGAAAATTTTAGAAATATTATTTTATTAAATTAGGATAAATTTTTAAACCATCATATCAAAATTAAATTAATATAATATTTTGGGATTTTTTTGAAATGATATATTTTTATTGAATAGTGATAAATATCAAATTTTCAAATATTATAATTTTTTTCATTAAATAATGTAATTTAGAAGACCCGTTATATTTTTTATATGAAATTAACATGAATTATGATCCATTTGATTTAGAATAATCTAATTAATTCCTTTTGAATAATCTATATATATGATTTTTATATAAATAAATTTCTAGTCTTAAAAAACTTTTTTCTAAATATTAATTTTTTGGTTGATGTTTACAAATTTATATTAAAATTAATTTTTTACACCTATAGAAATTGAATAATGAAAAATAGACTCCATATTTATAATAACGAGGTTTTTATTTGTTATATGGACCGCTTTTATTCTCAATAATTATGATTATTAACCGTTGTAAATATTTATCACCTCGGTAAGGGTAAACATGGTAAAACTGGGTTAAAACTACATGATAAGACTTTAAAATAACTGTAAAACATGAAATTAATATATCAGATGAATGGGGTTCAACTATACTCATCTAATATTTTAGGTTATGATAATTGGTTCATTTTTCATTGATAATGACTAATATATTATTCTAAGTAATGAAAAATAAAAAAGGTCGTTATTTTTTCTTAAAAAAGACTGATATTTTTTCATGGGGATAAAAATAGGTTATAGATAGTTATGAATTATTATTTTTAATAATAATTTTATTTTTATTATATATATATTTTAAATTTCTAATGATGGTATAATTTGCTTAAATTATTATGCAACGTCAACACAATTCTTGTGAAAAAAGTAGAAAATTTTACTATGTAATTTAAAAATATTAAAATAAATAATATTTTGATGAATTGTGGTGGGTCACATATTTTATTATTAATTATAATTAACAAGTGACGAAGAAAGGGTATAGGATATAAATATATTTTTGTCTTCACAAATTCAAAATCTAATTAAATGACTAGTCTAAAAAAATAACATCAATGATATTTTATTCTATATAATATTACATTAAATGTTTTAAAAATCATAAAAATCATGAAATAGTTCAAGGGTTACGGAATATGGTTTAAAATTTCATCAAGTTACAATTTTTTTTCTCTCTTTTACATTTTTGGAAAAATTATGAAACATAATGATTGAAAAATGTGTTATCGTATTTAAGGATAAAAAGGGTTACCATGGGTTAAAGTAAAGAGATAAGGTTTAAAATGACCTATAATTTTCTTCAAATACCATTGAATGAGTTTATTTTAATCTTATATCATCTTTTTTTCAAAATTAATCTAATCATTATCCAATGGCCTGAAGGCCTTCATTTTTTATTGATTTTGGTAATCCACCTTTCAAGGGGCGAGGTGGAACCCTTAAAAGGCACGTAGGCATAATTATTACATGGCACGTAGGCCTTAGAGGAATTCATTTACCCGTAGGCTTCAAACATTACATAAAACCTAGACGCACTACTTGGAACTGCTCCTCCCCAGCATCTTCATTGTGAAATCGGCTCTCCACTATCGCATAGCTGTTCGGCTAGGTATTCCCATGCATGCACATGCTTGTCCCAATGGCAGGTGTCATGACCTCTCATTCTTGCAATCTGTTTAGCTTCTGCGGTGGTGAAATCTCCTTACTCATCCTCCTTGTAGATCTCGTTCCTCGTAGGTCGTCTGGTTTTCATCTACTCTTAAGGTGGATCGAAGGCCTTGAGGTGGCCAGAAGGCCTTAATAGACTCAGGAACTAAATCGGTGGCCCGAAGGCCCAAACAGGGGCATATTACCGACTACTACAATTCCAAATAGTACCTGCTATAGTCCCGATGCAGTACCTGCTATAGTAATTCTATAGTACTTCTATAGTAACCCCGTAAATAATGTCTCCACTTGGATTTGATCCCGGGTCTCTCGGATGCACTTATGGAGTCCCTACCAACCAGGATAAGAATCATGTGCTCAAAATTAATCTAATTTGAACCACTTTTTCATTGATTATGACTTTATAATATCTTAATGTTGTGAAAAATTACAAGAGTTCCCCTTCCCTCACTTATAAAATACACACCCTCTTATTTTTACCACATTGATCCACCTAGATCGACCAAGCCTTTCACAATTTTATTATAAAATTAAATTTCCTAAAAAATGAGGTTTTTGTCTTCTTAAAAGTCCATTCGAAGGGGCCTTAATAAGAGATATTAAATAGGATTACCAAAGAAGAGGTAATCTCCTTAAATTTATTTCAACTTCTAAATCCTATAAATATATGGTATTTAAAGTAAAATAATAAATTAAGTTTATTAAATATAATTTAATGTTATTATTATGTAAGTAAAATTATCTACATTCATTTCCATCAAATTGGAAATTAAATTATTTCTCTTGTGTATGTTTTGACTACAACAAAGACCTAGAAATATAATTCATTTTCTATCAAAATCCTTCATGGTGTGTTATTATGATGGATTTAATTTTTATACATGATATTTATGTTTTAATTATGGTTATTTTATGATAAATCAATATTAATATTTCTTTTATTTTTTTTGTTATGAAATGAAAAAATGTTCATGTATATGTATGAACCATCTTCTCCATGAATGGTGTAATTCATTTTTCAATATAAAATTTTTATGGATGATTCTATAAATATATATGATATTTATATCATTATTCCAATTATTTTTACAAATGAATCATGATGAAATTATATGTACTAAAACCTCTAAACCCAAACATTCCAAAAAAACAAAATATTTAACACCCAAAAAATGATGATTTTAATAATGAACTATTAATAAGTGGGTGTTCAGGTTTTATAAGTAGATAATTTATGATGTTATAATTATTTTAATAATTATGTTATAGAATTCTTATAAATTTGAAATTATTATAAATTATTTTAGAGTACTTGAGAATCAATTATGGCATTCGATAAGGGTTTCTCATCTCAATTTTACTCTTATGAGACATATTCTATATTCAAAAATTGTTTCCTTTGTGTGGTATATATACTACCAATTAATTTATTTTATAATCATTTTATGAAAATTATAGGGATTTAAAAATCAATATAAGGTTCTCATTTTCATCTAGTTTTTATTCAGAGATTTCCAATGTTGTAATGGTTCTTTATCACAATATTGTTTTATTGAGGCCTATTTGATGTTATTCACCTATTTATGTTTTTGAGGTGTATATGATTCCAAATTGACATTTTATATCATGAATATCCATATTTTTATTATATTTAATGCTTCATTTGAAGTTATTTTTCCATAGGTCTTATGATTAAAAAGTTACTAATGTAGTAATGGATTTATTTTTTAATCTTATTTAAATCAAGATTTTTTATTCTTGAATTTATATTTAGTAAAATGATAATGATCTTTATCTAATAAAACCATTTTATTTTATTCTAATATATTTATTTATGTAATTTTAAATTAATATTATTATTTTCCTTTCTTTGTTACCTAAAATTATTGTGAATTGTTTTTAATAAAAGTAGTATTTATTTTATTTTTAGCTGGAAATATTTTTTTCCATGTCCATGTTTCTTTTAAAAGGTTTTCAATAATGTTTTTAAAATTATACTTTTATTGTTTAAAATAATTTTTACCCATTATTTACCTTCAATTTTTTTTAAATTAATAGTGTTGCCTTCTTTCAAAATGAGGCACTTTTGATTTTTTATAAAAAATGTTAAATGAATTTGATCTTAACATAAATGGAATGAATGGAATTTTCCAGAATCATGAATGCTAAAGGATTTCAAAATTCCTTTACAAGTTTCCATGGTTATTTTCAAATAATTTTTTTCCATAATATATTAGAGCATTTTATATTTTAAATAATTTATTTCAAAATGAAGAGGGTATTTTCCTCAAGAAATATCCCATTGATATTTAAAGTAATTTTTTATCATTTATAAATTACTTTGATGTTATTTATTATTTACTGGGGATATTATCTAATTATATCATCCTTATTCTTTCTATATATGGCTTATGAGTATAATGTTGAGATGTTTATGAAACACATTTAGTTTCTATCAGTTATGCTATGATGATTTGGTGAATTTTTATATTCATATGGAATACATATGAATGCATTTATGATTTTTTATTAGGTGGGTTTGGAATATATATATATATCACTAATGTATTGTGTAATTATTAATGTTTTATGATCTCAAAGGGTACATATGACTTTATCCCTAGCCCAAAAGTGGGTACAAATGAGGCAGTACGAAGCCCAAAGTAAGGTACATGAGAGGTGATTCCAAGACAGAATATGGGTACATGAGCGGTTATCTCAAGATCAAAATAAGGTACATCAAAGATTATCTAAATCATGAATTAGGTACGTGGGTGGTTAAAATAATAATAAAATGTGATGAATGTCTTGGTGGGTATTCTTGATGTAACATTTATGTGATTATGATTAAGTCACAATTTATGCAACTATTTTATGACATGATATTATTGCAATGTTATACTCTCATGGATCATGTTCTTTGATTCCATGATGATTAATTACTTATATACATCAAATATCAATTCAATGAATCATTTTTAAGATCTATTATTTTATAGGTAAAATTTTAAAAGGTTAATCTCATATTATCACACCCTTATGATTATATTATACTTAAATGATCATTGATATCTCCCTTTTTTACCCTTATTGAGAATTTGAGCTTAACCTTTATTTCTTTTTTATTCCCTAGGATACCAAGAATATTTTTAGTCATGATATGTATTAGAAGGGTACTAGTTGTGAGAAACATGGTAGGAGATGTTTTAGATCTTATATGTGCCTTTTTTTATGTACATAAGTTTCAAAAGGCACTAAACCATTGCAGATCTAGTGTGTATCAAAATGATATGTACTGAATATTCCTTTAATGAGATGTAATATTTATGTACACAATGTATGGGTCAATATAGTTGGAATCTTAGAAAATTTTATTTATTTTTGTAAACTAGAAATAGAAAACATTAATAAGAACCCTTAGGATAAGCCTAAATATAGGTGAACAACCAAAAATTATGGTAAAGAGAGGAGTTTGGTTTTCCTCTAAAATACATTCTTGTATGGATACTATCAAGTGGATGTGGCTATATCAAAAATTCAATTATGGGTAACAACTATAAATGGGGAAGATATGGTATTAACTCAATCGTCAATGATACACGATGACTGGGCATAAAGACACACACATGGATAGACACCCCTGGGAGAAATTCTTGGGTTAATGATCATTTTCTTTATAAACTATCATGATGAATGAGAGAATTGAGCCTTTGTAAAACTAAGATAATATATATTGATATGTGATAATCCAAAAGTGTCTTGGGATTGATATATATATGATTGATCATAATTCAAAGGCATTGATACCCCTTTTGGTGTTTTATGTGATGGGAATTTAAGATGATTCCTTATATTTAGGGATAAATTTATAGGAATACAACCTTTAGTTTATTATATGTTTTTGGTAAAAATGTTATTTGAGTAATAATACTTTTATATTTTTTTTGACATAAGTTTGAAGTTATTGATAACCTTTAGGGTTAATATAATCATTGATGTTGAGGTAATTATAGATCACTGGGATGAAATAGTTAGTACATTCAAGGAATATATTCTATAGGTAAACATGATATTGAAAAGTTATTTGGTTATAAAGTGATTAATGTTAAAAAAAAATATTGGGAATATTTTATGATTATGGTAATAATAATTTTAGGAATGAATATTGAGTTAATTTATAAAATCATAAAGATTTTATTGTGGATTTATTGTGATTTACGATATTTATGGAAACAATTAACATTTTTTAGGAAGTATATAATTAAGTTATATACATTTCTAGAATATTACCTTATGAGTGATTGATATTATTTAGAGATAATATTTAAGATGATATAGGGAAAAAATAACATGATAAAATATTTTAGATTTTTGGGTTTTGGACTTTTTCAGACATAATTTGGAGTTATATCAAGGTTATCTATTAAAGTAGTGGTTTATGTTGAACATTGGGTATTATTATTGTGGTTATATATATTGATGTTTTATTTAATTTTTTTAAAGATTTATCTATATAGAATAACTTGGGATAACCAGTTTGGTTTTGGTAAATATCAAGATACATAAGGATTGAATTGTTATTATTTTAAAAATCTTATGATATGTTGGAATTTAATTTTAGTTCTTCAACAATGAAAAATACACATTGAAAATTAAATTTTTATAGTAAGAGAGGAAGTGTAAATTGATTTAATCCCAACCAAAGGATGAAATTGTGATTATGAAGTATAAATAAACCATTTTAGTATATTTTTTCATGTTCACTATCTTAATAGTATAATAATGACTTATATTTAGAAAAAGGATCTTAAAATAAGTATGTTATTATTATCCCTTTATTTATGATTAATTTATTGTCATTTAAACCACCACTGATTTAGCTTTTTGTGGTCATTAACATTACCATGACCATGTTCTCTATAACTCTCAATTATTCCTTGGACATTATTATTCTCCTCTCCATTTATATGTTAATTTAACACCAATATTATCTCAATATTGGGACCCAATTATGTGTTAATTTGGTTAATATTTATTTTTGGCACTCCCCATTATTAAAAGGATGTTTTATTATCCCTTTGTTTGATATGAGTTTTGGATAAAGGTATTTTGAAATATTGAACCAATGATGAACAAGATAAAATTACAGGGATAAATTTCATTAAGGGGTGGGGGGATATAACACATTAAAATTTAGTTTAAGATAATAATAATTTCAATATATTTTTCAACACACAAAACAGAGCTTTAAGAAAATTGTGATATACTATATAAATATTATTATATAAATGTGACCATTAGAACATATTCATTGAATTAGTAGGTATAAATATGTGTAAATGTATTGTGAATCACAAATAAAATACACATATAATGGTTAGAATGAATGTAAATTTATTTTTTAATTCTTAATAAATTAGCACTCAGTTTTTAGTAAAGTCATTTTATACATCAAAAATACATTTCATTCAAAAAATGTTTTTTATTTATTTTAATGAGTAAATATCAAAATAATTTTTATGAATTTTTTTGTAATTTCATTTTATAAAATGATAATATGTTTTTAAATAATCGTATTAAAATAACTTTGGGTGAATTTGTATGGTTTTTTGAAATGATTGATCTATTAGTGAAAAGTGAAAATACCAAATTTTTAAGTACTGTCATTTAATTTAATTAAATAAAGTTATTTAAAATTACCATTATATATTTTTTTGGTATTAAGGTTTAATATAATTCATTTTATTTTTAATAATATAATTAATTCCATTTTAATTAGAAATATTCAGGATTTCAATATACATAAATTTGTAGGTTTAAAAATGCATTTTGTATAAAAATTGTTTTTTTTACATTTTATGAAATTATATTAAAATTAATTTCTTCCACATAAAAAAAAATAATCATGAAAAATGGACTCCATATTATTAACAAAATGGTTAAAATTTTAAAATTAGGCCATTTTTTATTTTTTGTCATTTTTAGTAAGAACTATGGTAAATATTTGTCACCTTGGTAAGGGTAAAAATTGTAAAAAAGGATTTAAAATGTGAGATAATACTTTCAAATAACCCCAAGACTTAAAATTAATATATTTGACATAATAATCCAATATTCTATGTTGTGGATGTTTAGTTCCATATTAATTTTATAGTCACTAATATATTATTTTATGTAAATACAAATACAAAAAATGTCATTCCCTTTTATTTTAAAAACACTAATATTTTTTCCATGGGATTAACATAATGTTATTATTTGTTTTATATGAATATTTTCAATATAAATAAATTATTTTTAAGATATTAATTTATTTTTAATTTTTAATGATTTTATAATTACATTAAAATTTATACGAAATGCTGACACAATGCTTGTGCAAGTAGTAAAATAATTATCTAAATAACATTAAAAAAATAAAATAAATAATTTTTGAGGAATTTCATTATGGAATGAATTTTATGGTCAATTATAATATATAATTTATGGATAAAGGTTCAAAATTTGAAATAAATTATTTTATTTATAACTTAAAAGTCAAATTAAATTAATAGTTCAAAAAATGACATTAATGATATTTTTTGTTATATAATTTGTTTTAAATGAATTAAAGATCATAAAAATATTGAAATAGGATAACGGGGATGGGTTATGATGTAAAATTTAATCCCTAACAATTTTTTTTCTAATATTTACCTTAGATTTAAATTGAAACCCGTAATTATGGAAAAAATTGTTATTGGAGTTGAGGATAAAAAGGTTTAGTGGGGGTTTAACTAAAGAGGTAAGAGATAAAATGACTTAAAAACGTTTCTAAACAATATTTGATGAGTTTATTTTGAACTAATATCATATTTAATTTTAAATTAATCTATTTTTGAAGCAATTGACTAAGAATGAGATTTTATAATATTTTAATGTTTTGAAAAATTACAATAGTTCCCCTTCCCTTCCCTATTAATGAACACCCATACTCTCTCTTAGTTAAACCACTTTAAGCTAAATTTATTGAAAAAACACTATCCAATTATCTTATAAAATTCCCTACACTGGAATTATAGTATCTATTATTCTTAAAATAACATAAAAAGGGTACTTAAAAACGGATCTAAAGGTGGTCTACCGAATTAGAGGTAATAATCCTACCCGACCAATTTAAATTTATTTATTATACCTCCTATAAATGTGTGGTATTCATAAAAACTAATACCTTTAGTATCATAAATATAATTAAATTTTATTATTATTATGTAACCACTGTCATCCACCAACCTTTCCATCAAGTGGTAAATGAATGTATCGCTCATGTGTAAGTGCATACTATCTCCTCCAAACAATGATATAATTCATATTCCATTACCATAATTAATGTTTGGATATTATAATGGATTTAAGGTTGATATATGATATTTTTTAAATAATTATGCTTCGATTGTTATAAAATAGTATTAGCATTTATTTCTTTATTTTCTTTATAAAATGAAAAAAAACGTTCTTGGGTACGTTTAAACTATCATCCCCATAAACGGTGGAATTAATTTTTATATATCAAATATTTATGGATGATTATATATATGTATATTGTGAATATAAATGATATTTATATAATTGTTAAAATTTTGATGATGAAGGAATCTTGGTCAATGTACAAGTACCATAACTTCTAAATCGAAATTTTTCTGAAAAACAAAACAATCAACAAAAAGAATCGACGATTTTAAAAGGGAGTCATTAATAAATGGGGTTTTAAATGTTATAAGTAGATAATATATTATATAATAAGTATTTAAATCATTCTGGTATAGAAATAATTTAAATTAAATTTTTTTGTAAAGGATGTTAGAGCCCTTTTGAAGCTAGTCATACATAAGGTATGGGTTTCTAATCTCACTTTTATTTATGTGATACATATGTCACATTCACCACCTATTTACTTTTTGTGATGAATATACTGAACATGAATCTATTTTGTTATTATTTTCATTATGACTATGGGGATTTGAAAATATGTTTACTTTTGTCCCTTTTTTTTGGTTTTGATTCAGAGATAACCAATTTTGAAAGGGTTATTTGTCTCAGTATTATTTTATTGAGATATGTTTGATGTAATATAAATATTTATGTTTATGAGGAATATATACTACTGATTTGAAATGTTATATGATTAATCACCATATTTTATTGATATTTAATATTTTTATTTTACATTATTATTTTATGAAGATTATGATTCAAAAGTTACTGAATATGTAATAGATTTATGATTCAAAGTTATTTTAATTTGGATTTCTTATCTTTGAATTTAAATTGATGGAAATTAAATGATCCAGATATGATGAACCCATTTTATTTTATTATAATATAATTATTCATTTAATTTTTAATTAAATGCACCATTTTCATGTCATCGTTAATTATAATGATCAGGGAATATTTTTTAAGGAAAATAGACTTTACTTCATCATTGGTCAAAAATCCTTTTCTTCCATGTACAAATTTTATTTCCATTTTTTTCAATAATTTTTTTACTATTTTATTATGAATTTGTAATATTATTTTTAATTATGTTTTACAATAATTATTTTTTTAAAGGGAATATTCTTTTCATTTTTATGAATGAGGAACTATTGAATTTTAAAGAAAGTGTTAATGGAATGTGTTTTTTATTGTACCCGAAATGAACAAAATGGTACACTTCAATGATTGCTCAGTTATTTTAAACTTACATTAAAATTTTCCGTGGTTTATTTTAAATAAATGTTATTAAATAATATTTGGGAAATTTGTATATTTTAAATAAGTTATTTCCAAATTAAAACTGTATTTTTCTTTAGAAATATTCTTGTGATCTTTTAAATTAATTTTTCAACTATGATAACATCCTTTAATGTTACTTATGCTTTACTAAGTATATTATTAAATTATATAGTCCTTATTCTTTCTCAATATTGTTTATGATTATGATGATGGTATGTTTATGAAACCCATTAATATTTTATAGGTTATTATATAATGATATAGTGAATGTTTTATAATATTGTGGAATACATATGAATAGATTTATGATTATGTGATGGGTGTTACTGAAATTTTATATCCTTTTAATGAATTCTGAAATGATTAGTGTTTTATGAGCTCAACGAGTACGCAGAAGGTTATCCTATACCAGAAATTGGGTATGAGAGGTGTTATACTATGCCCTAAAGTGGATACATGATAGGTTATCCCAATATCATAAGATGATACATGATAGGTCATCCAAACCCTAAGATATTTCATGAGAGGTTAGCCTAAGACTAATATGTGATTAATGTCTTTGTTTATATTATTGACATATTATTTATAGGATAATGGTTATCACACACTTTATTCTACTCTTTTATGACATGATATTTCACTAATGTTATTCTCTAATGGATCATATTCTCTGATTCCCTTATGATTCATGTATTATTTACTACCAGAATTTATTCCATGACTCATGTTTATGATCTATGAAATATTTGGTATGGTTTTCAAATCATAAGATCATGTTATCATACACTTATTCTCATGTTTTTATTAAATGATCAATGATATATCTCTTATTTAGCCTTACTGAGAATCTTATATAACCTTTTATTATGTTTACTTTTTCCCAAATTTAGAAAAAATGTTTTTTAGTATGAAATGTCAGAGAAGGGGTTTAATTGTGAAGAACATAGTGTTGTGTGATATAGATATTGTATATACAAGTTTTTATGTATCCAAGTTTCCAAATACATTAAAACTTTATCTTTCTGGAATGGAACATAATAATATGTAATGAATATTTGTCTAATAATATTTATTATTTATGTAAAAAAAGTATGGGTTACTATATAGAATATTTTCAATGTATCTTTCACTTAACAATATCTGGGATATACTTAGTATATTTTTTTACACATTAGTTTAGATTTAAAATTTTATCAAAGATGTCACGTATTTTATCAAGAAAAAAGATTATTAGATATATCAAGGGAACCATAACCAATGGGTTAAAGTATAAAATTATGGGGCAACTAAACCTATTTCTCTATATAGATTTAGGCCAAGAAGTATCTGTTGAATATAAAATATTAACATTTAATGGAGTGCTCTTCCTTGGAAAGAGGTGTGTTTGTTGGAACATAAATAACTAAGGCGGAATATGTGGTTGATACTAAAGCCACAACCAAAATGATGTGGATGAGAACACAATGAGAATATTTCAAGGCAAAAGTGATGCTACCAGTACTCTTGAGATATGATAATCAGAGTGATATAAAAATTTCATGGAATTTTGTTCAACAATAAAGATACAAGAAAATTGAAATCAAATATCACATCATCAAGTAAATTGAGGGGAAATATGAGTTGAAGTGGTAATTAGTTTCTTACCTAGAGAAAATAGTTGATGTGTTCACCAAAACATTACCTAGAGATATATTTCAAATATTGAAGTAGAAAATGGGATTTCAGCCACACTCATCTCAAGATTAAGGTATAGTCTGATTATCTCTTATATCACCTAATTATTTTAATATTATTGTTAAAAGTGTATAAAAAATTATAAATATATTCATGTTTTATTCCGTAATAAATCCAAAAAGGGGGAAGAAAACTATAGGATTAGTGTCCAAAGGAATGTGTTTCTATTATTCTTAGGGGATTATATATTTAGGGGGAGTTTTTAAAATTGGTAATCTATGATTTTAGCATGTGTTGTGTTTTTGATATGTTTATGAACAATTTTAATAGTTTATATGAGTGTAGATGTAGTAATATATATTTTAAAAGTACAATTAATATATTTGAATAGTGGAATAATTATAAGAAGATCAGAAATCATAAGGTATCTCATGTCGTATCCTAAACTAAGTAAATTTGGAACTTTCTATGTTTTATGTAGAATTCTAATATATGAATAATTGAATATAAATCATTGTTTTTATAGAAAACATGATATTGTTACTAAATTTTATTATTTCCTAGACTGATTTTGATTATGTAGGATTATAATTGTTGATCAATTATTGATTGATAAGTTTGTTGAGTTTGGAAGTTATTTATACCCTTTGTTTAACCAAAAAAATCCAAAGGGGTATATTATTGATCCCATGTTGGAGAAAGTGAAAAATAAATAAGGGATGAAGAAAATATTTTAATGTATTGTATTTTATTTTCAATGTATAAAAGATATTAAAACTCACATGAAATAATGTTTTATATGTGAGTTGAAAATTAATTTATGTTTAAATGTGTTTGGATATGTTCAAATATCATTTCAAGCGGTTTTTAACACATTTTTATTACTCTATATTTATACATATGATGTTTTGAAATATTTAAGATATGACACTAAGTTTCCTATATTCAAAATAAGTTGTATACTAAAGTGGAAATTATACTATCTCCAACGTATTATCGATATACATAATATGATATGCATGTGATATGTGAGAAGTTTTAAATCATTCATAATAATTTGAATATATTCATAATTAAATTCAAAATGTGTAATATGTTGTTTGATTCAGAACATGAGAAACGATGAAGGAAAAAGTCATAGGTTTGGATATGTAATATTTTTAGGGATACATAAGAAGATGAAGATGTATATGTAATATGTTTGTCGAGTTCAGTGTTATTGTTTGGATAATCCAATCATCTTATGTGATACCTTAGATTATCATTATAACACACTAATAATTTATTTTATATTTCTGTTTAAATAATGTTAACTTCATTGATAGCTTGTGGTACACACAATAATGAGTTTAAATGAACCACGATATACAATTAAAAAATTATTATTTAAAGGTGACCCTTTTAACCTAGCAATTAAAATTGGTAGTATGAATGAGAGTATATAAATCATGAAAAATATATAATGTTTTTATATAATTAAAATAATTTTATTAACTTATTATAAATAAGTACTAATTATTTTTAAAGTCACCTTATGTCTCAAACACATGTCTTCTACCAAAATAATTTTATGACATTTTGTGTGTGAATATTATAATTTATTCCTACCACTTATAAAAATTTTATTTGAAAAAGGATAGAATTTATGAAAATATAATATCAAAATTATATTAGGGTGAAATTTTCAGACTTTTCTAAAAAGATTTATTTTATAATGAATAGTGAAAAATATTTATTTTTGTAAAACATTCATTACTTTTCCTTGAAAAAGTACAATAATGATTTTAATGACTCCATAAATTAATATAATAATCCTTTATTTATTAATAATATAATTTATTACATAGGAATATACTTTATACTTCATTTGGATATATGTTCATTTTTTAGAATAAAAAAATTATTAAAAAATCATTTTTTATCATGTGTTACACACTTATATTGAAATTAATTTCAACCACTCATAAAAATTGAATATTTTTAAATGGATTACATACTTTGAATCATAATAATTCATATTAGGAAATAATTTCAAATCAATTTTTTTCCATTATGAACATTAAACGTGTTAAATATTTATGACCTCAGCGAGGCTCTGCTCTCCTCCTCAATATTTCCTCAGTGTGATTGTGGCTGTAGGTTCTCTTTTGCGGAGGTGTCGGTGACCTCATGGACTCATCTGGCACAACCTTTATCTTTGTTTCTAGAATTTTCCTACCTCATACCATAATCTGGATAGGGCTTCATCTAGCAGCATAAAGATGGTTTTTTGGCCGAGATCCAGGTTCTGTGACTGAGGTTTGCAACATTGTACTCTATGTGTTTGTTGGCGTGGTCGGTTGTGATCTTCGCGGGCATTTTGGACGGCAGAAATGGGACATCATTTTCTAAATATCTTCAATGACCTATTTTTTAATGATCTAGTGATGGATTTTTTATTCTTAACATTTAACTTCATTTTATTTTAGGATGTGTTTACTATTGTTTCTACATTTTTCTTTGATATTTTCTGGTTAAAGATCCTATACAAGGATGTTTTTTATTTGGTTTTTGGGGTGTTCTGTTGTTTTCGATCTGGACTTATTGTGGTTCTTATCGTGGTGTTTTTTAGAACATGGGTTCAATTTTTTTTAATGTCTTGAAGAATATAGAGGTATTAAAGGTTTGGGAAGTCTTTGTTTTGGATTTTATACTCATGAAGATATGGATTTTAGGTCCTTATTTGTTAGAATTTGTTTGAGTCTCAGGGAGGTAGTGAGTTTGTGGTGATTTCGTGTGTATGATTAAGGTGGGTTATTGTCTCTATTGTTAGTAATATGTTTTTGGATGCATTTGGTTTGAATCTAATGTGTTATTATAATGCTCTTGAAACCATAATTCTACATGTATCTACTCCAGATGAGGTTCATAGCAAGAATATTTAACCTGCACGTGGCATTTGGATCCTAATTTTTGATAGGGTATCGCTCGGCCATCGGTACCATGCTCGTGTAACTATGCACGAGACTGTTAGCAGAATTGTCTTGTGATGGTAAAAGCTTGTCACCAATGTGTAATTGCTGGGGAGGGGCAGATTCTGTAGCCTTGATCTAAATTATCCTTTTTAATGGTTTGTTGTTTGTAATGGTGGATATTGTGGTTTCTCACTTTTTCCTCAAAAGTGTTTTGATAATAAAAAATATTAAAATTTCATTTAGTCTCTAAATCTTTTATTTATCTTATTGTATGAGTTTTTTCAACCAAATATCTATTTAATAAGTTAAATAATGTATTTTAAAACATTACCTTGAATTTTGGAACCCAATATTGACTTTTGAGAAGATATGTTATATTTTATACAAATTAAAAACTATTTTGAGTATTTTAAATTAATGTAATGGTTGGTAGATTATAATTCGTTTTTTCTTTCTAATAAATTCTAAAAATCATTATTTATTTTATTATTAAAAAAAACATGGAACCCAATTTTTTAAATTATTTGAAGGTGAAATGATTTTTACTCTTAAATCGAGTGTTATACAAAAAATATTTTTTTGGTGTTTTTCTTTATTAAATTAAAAGTAATTTATTTAACCCATAAAAATTAAATCTGATAGAATGGATTAAAAATTTGATAACATCATGTCCATTTTTTTATAATTTCCATTTTATTTTTGGTCATATAATTATGTTATCATGGTAAAAAGTTAATTTATCATGATTAAGGTTAAAATGGGATTAATGTGGTTTGACTAAAAGATAAGTATTAAAGTGATTCCAAAACTACACCAAATGTAATTTTATAAATTTATTTAGTCCCTATAACATCAAATCTACGAATTTTTTGTTCCTTGGTTTCAATTTAGATAATTATGATATATATATATATATACTATTTAATCTTCAAAGTAAAATCAAGTGTGTTGTTTCCTTCCCCTATAAAAGGATACCACAAATCCTATGTTATTAACACATCATCATACTTATATATCTTTTAAGAACTACAATAATAACTTTCAATCTTACTATATCTTCTGGTCATAACAAAATTCTATCCTTTCAAGGCTTAAGTTTTAATCTAAAAGAGGTTTCTCGACAAATATGTAAAAATATTAACCGCTTACTTTCAATTTTATTTCTTATTATACTTCTTGTAAACCTATTGTACCCATACAATAATATTTCATCCATTATCATAAATATATTTTGATTTTATGATAACTATGGGACAACTAGTTTCCAACTAATTTCTATCCAATACAAATAGAAAATGTTAATCACACGTACTTTCGACTTATCATCTCCATATAGCAGTGTAATTAATTTTAGTATCCATTTTAATTTGATGGTTATAAATATGGGATAATGAATATATATGATATTAATTACAAAATAAATGTTCAATAAATATAATATATCATTTAGATTCTTACTCTTCTGCATGTTAAAAAATGATAACGACATTCGTGCATACCTGTGGACTACCTCCTCTATTTAATGATGTGATCCATTTTTAATGTCTGAATTTCATGGATGATTATGAATAAATATATTATATATATGATATTTATGTCATGATAAAGTTTTTGGATATTATGAAACTATTAACAATATGTTAGGACCAAATCTACCGAACCAAAACATACTCTACTAGAATTGGGTATATACCCACGGAAATATATTAACGGTTTTGGTAAAATGTTTGGTATGAGTTGTATATACATAATCTATTTCATGGATTTTGTGAAACCATTGGTATAAGAACATTAAAAATACCCTTTTCAAATATTTTTACCAAATTTTTTGACATAGTTTAAGCATACACCAACAGTTTCTTTGAACAATTGGTATAGATTTTGATATACCAAGGACACTCCAATGGTTCATGGAAACCATTAAAATATATTCTATTATAACAATGGTTTTTAAAAAACATTGGTATATAATTCCGTAAAAATGACGTATATATGAGTATTTTCAATAAAAAATTGTATATATTCTGTTATACCAATGGATTTTTAAAAACCATTAGTATATAGTTCCACACAAATTCTAGCTTGCAACCTCATCCTTCTCCCATATGAATCTGATTCAGAACCCTACAAGTGGTGTTCAATTTTCATATCCATCCATCAAGATCTATCATTATTTTTTTGTGTTCATTTAATAGCTCTTAAACTTCAAATTGGGGAGTTCCAAATTGATCATATCTTCTAATAATATTCATTTTCCTTTTTTATAGCTCTAAATAACTAACCTAGATTTCTTTCCAGATTCATTGAAAAATTGTCAGTTTTTATTATATTTATTAATGTATTTCATAATAAATATTTTTTAAAATTTTGTAATTTTTTTAATTTAGGTACCCCTAATTTTATATAATAAACAATTCCCCAATGAAATATCATGATATTTTATATGTGGTTTCTTTAGAAAATGATTTGAAAACAGATTAGTATGGGTACTCATAGATTGTGGTGAAATCGAAGGTACATGTTTTCTTGGATTACTAAAAATGAATCTCTAAGAGTTCTTGTATAAAATATAAAAGTTCATATTATTTGAAATCAACTTTGAAAAAATTATTAAAAATGTAAAAATTCCATGCTTATTATATATATTTAGAATTTTGGTATACATTATGACAACTCATAGTTAGGGTGACACATTGAATAAGTAAGGTTTTATTCAACCTCTTCAACCCTACTAGGAGATGTTTCTCTATAATATAGGCTTTAAAATATTCTAGTTCTCTAATTTACATTGTTGGGATATTTTTGGATTTGTGTTATAAATTAATAGATATAAGATATTACTTTGAATGAGATAATATATATATATATATATATATATATGATCTACATACATTGTATATTAATGTTTTTATGGGCACAAATATGATTAATGAATTAATATATGTTAAGCTAGGACATTAAGTGCGTGTATGAGATAAATATATTAAAATGGTGAGAATAATTTAATAAAAAAACCAATATAATGTCAAATGTAAGTTAACTATAAATGATTTCTCACATCATAACCTAAATCATTCAAATGGGTGGGTTGAGAGAATATTAACAATTAACGATTTATCATATATAAATAATTTTGGAAAAATATTATTCGTAGTGATAATTTGAAAAATACTTCACCTATTCCACTTTCCCACATTTATAAAATATATAAAACCATTTCACCATACTAGTAAAATAGTATGAGTTTATATAAGAAAGGCCTAAAAAAATATGATTGCCAAATGATTCATAAAAATCAATTATTTTCTCAATCATGACTATTTTTTTTTCCAAATATGATGTTTTAATCTTTAATGTGAGGTTTATATATTCTTACAAACCAAATTCAACACCATTATTATAAATTTAAAGTTATTATTAAATGACCAATAGAGGAATAAACACTATTCTAGTATAAAATAAAAATAAAAATATATATATTCAACACTAAAAAATAACTCATTTATATTTTCAAACTGTTTTAAGTCAATAAAAACAATCTATTTTATCATATATAAATATTAATTTCAAAATAAATCTCATTACACAAGTATTTAGTTTCATCATGTTTTTCATGAAACTCAAATTTTTAAAAATATTTCCTATTTTTAATGTCATTTCCATAATCTTTATTTAAATTTTATTCCAAAGGAATGTCTTCCAATTTAAATTGGTTTAAATAATTTATTTTTGGATGCCACATCATATGTCTCATAGAAAATTTTAGCAAAAGACTGTCTTATACAAGATAAATTTCAATTTGATAATTATAATTTTTAGTAGTGAAAACAAAGATAGATTTTGATTGACATCAATTCAATTTTAATTTTAATAAAACAAAAATGTTAAGAAAAATGGCTCTAGTTCATGTTAAACAAATCATTCTCCTTTTTTATTTTTATTATTCTCAGAAAATTCATTTGAAATTATTTCCAGAAGGTGGTTCTCATAAATTCAATTTTTATTTTTTAATAAATTATTTTTTAGCATTAAATTAATCTTATATATAATTCCCTAAAATATAGTTTCTATTTTGATAAAACTTTTCAAATTTTCTATCATATTATGTGTCCCATAAAATTGAATTTTTGGTAAAAATATCATGTAATATTCAATATTCTAGTCCAAACAAAACTTCACAATCATCTAAACTATACTGACAATGGAAATCTAATGTTTTGTGGGATGGTTAAATAATCTTATCCTTTTTCACTTAAAAATATTTCATTTCATTTTCATATATGTAACACAATAATGGTGATGAAATCTTATAGTTAAAATAAGATAAATGATTAGAAAATTCATGTTTAGAAAGTGTTGATAATGAAAAATGTAAATCTTATTCAATATACTTCCATGTATTAGTATGAATTGTATATTGAGATGTTACATTAGGATAAAGTATAGATGGTGATGTAATGGATAAGATTTCATATATTCTTAAAAATCTATTTAACTCTCTTATTCATATGTATGAGAAGGTTCTTTAACAAATGATTAAATGAGATATGGTTCTGCCAAATTTTCCACATGAAACTCTGGAATCTTCCTATGTATTTCACTATGTTCCAAAACTAATGGTGTATTGATTTTAACATTCATTATTTCATCATTAAATGCCATAAATTATCTTAAAATAGTCTCCTTATAACCTGAATCAAAGAGAATTTTAATGTTCATATGAAAAATAAAAACTAATTATTACAAAGGTAACTCTTCTTCCTCCTCATAACCACAATCTATTTTCAAATCAAGGGGAAAATTGTAAAAAACGAAGTTGATTAAAAAAATTCAATAAAATCATTATGAAACTCTCTCAAATATTTATTATAGAACGTGGGACCAAGGATTTATTAAATTTCAAGAAAACAATAATGTCATCAAGTGGGAATTTATATAAAATATAATAAACATCTTATTTAATAGAAATGAAAGTTCATTTGAAATATCGTTTAATTAGTAACTCATTCCACATGTTAGTAACTCCCAGGGATGTTCATCTTGATTAAATTATAATTCTAGTAGATTCAATAAAACTCATAAATGAAAATACTCCTCCTAAGTGATTTTATGTTAGATATAACACATGATAATTTGGATATACTTATATTCTTTGTTCACTCCACTCAAAATCATAGGTTTCATTACATTTTAGATTGAATATTTGTAATGATATACTTCTATGGTGGATGTTTTCAAAATTTATAGGAACTTTTCATAGAATTATCTATTTGGATGGCTTGATCTTGAAACCCTGTCCTTATGCCTGTTATATTTTCACTCTAACTACCATGGATCATAAAATGGTATACCTAATAAATTGAATGAACACGTCATGTGTATCAAACTCAAGTACCATGACTGTAATAATAATAAAAATTAACATTCCAATACTTAAATTCACCTATATTATTTTAATTTTATATACAATATTTAAACATAAAATTATTCATACCCAAATATTAAATTATGGAAGTAATATTATATAAAATGGGACCTTTAAATTTTATTTTTATGTGAAAATATATTTAACCAATATACTATTATTCTAATAGGTAAGTAATATTATTCACCTCCTGAATTATTCCATTAATTCATATATACCTTCTAAAATTCATAGGTCAATCTTATATGAATATAGGATCTATTAAAACATGAAGGACTTTAGTAGAATATATTGTATCATGGATTAATCATAAACTAGGATCCTATAATAAATTCATTATGCAACATAGATAGTAATTTTTATTTAATATTATACAAGAAATTAAAAAATAAAGCATCCTAATCTCAGAAATCCCGACCCACTATATCCAAGACTAAATTTTGGTATTGTTCTTATAGTAACTGATGTGGATGTCATTAAATTTGTCTCCAACCTGACCTATACAAACTATCCAATGATTCAATAATATTAATCCTAAAATCATAAAATCTCGACTTTTATCTATATAATTCACACTTTACTCCATTATAACCCATGTTTACTCACTAAGTCTCAAATAATCTCTCATTATTAACCATTAATAGTAACATGTTGACTTCCACATCCTTTTATATAACCTCTATAGTAATTACATGTACATGATATCCTTGGTAAGACTTATTATAAATTACCCTAATAAATACATATATGTTTCAATCCCCAAATCCATTATATGTCTCAAAACTCATTTTTTCTAGTTCTAGAATTTGGGTAGGTAACGTCCCAAATCTTTTCTCTACATGGAGAGGATATAAAAACCATAATTTTGGAATTTAAATGATTTTAGGGGTCATCAGTTCTAAAAGAAACCTATAACAAACTAGCACACATCAAACTCTACCATAACAATCATGAATCATGAAATAAAAGATAAAATGAATCATATATATAATATAATATTCAATAATATGATTTTAAATGATATAAATGAATAAACTAATGAAACAAAACATCCTGAACAAATGTGACCTCAAAAACTGATGACATGTGGGCGTCTATCACAAAGAGATCACTATTCTTCCAAGTATCCAAATCATCCATCCATATCCAGGATCCATAACTATGTATTATCCATATTTCTCAATTTCATCAATACAATTAGTACAATGAACCACTGAAATTGTAGTAAAGAGAAAAACAATACTAAATATAGACATCCCAAGTAGTGATCCATCCCAATAAACATTTACTTCTTACGTGTGTAAATATATAATCTCAAAATGATTCTTAACGATTGAATGTGATTGAATATATATGTTGTGTAATATAACTTGTTAATTGTATTAATATATTTCTATAATTTTCTATATTGGGTGGAAATTGTTTAGGGGTGTGGGTGTATGATGGTCTTGGGAAAGCATAGAAGGTGCTGCTGGCTGGCATGGGAGGTGTTTCTGGCTAGAAATGTCCTGAAAATCTATACCAATGATTTGTAAAAGCATTAGTATATACCTATAAAAAAATTAATGTTTAAGGCTAATAGTTTTTTAAACTAAAATTATAAGGATCATTAATTCATCAAATACCAATGGTTGATGTAAACCATTGGATATGGGTAATCCAATAATTATAATAAACTATTGGTATAGGATAAATCTATAAAATTTATACCAAAAGTTTTATGAAAATAGTCTTTATAGGGATATACCCATGCCAAATAAAATTAATATTTAAGGAAACATTCATATATACTATATAAAAGGCTTTAGGGGATTTACCAATGATTTAAAACTATTGCTATAATGTGAATTTTCAATAGTGTACATGAAAAAAGCAATTATCCCCCCCAAACAGTGATTTTAATAAATAATTGTTATTGAATAGGTGATAAAATGTTATTAGTAAATCATAATCTGTATGATATATATGATTATGGTTTTGGAATGGAATTAAAAAATATATATATTTATTATAAGATATTTTTAAACATATACGGTGCAATTCAGACACGAGGCAAGAGTTTCTCATCTCACTTTTGTCTTCATGATACATATGTAATATTCACCACATGTTTCTTTCATGTGGTGTATATATTTCCCATTTGAAATTATATATCATGATTAAATTTATATACATGGTATAAAAAGTTTCATATTAATTAATTTATTTCTTGGGGGTCACTATTCAAAATTCACCAAAGAAATAAGGGTTTATTTTACAATCTCACCCTTATTTAGATTGTTATTATTTAATTTTCTATTGAGTTTATTAAAATATTTTTAAACATTAAACCATATATTTTTTTATCCTTTGTTTATTTACATAAATTTAATGGTTCCCTTTCATTTTCCACTCATAAAATACTCAAGTGTTCGAAATAATGGTTTTAAGGAAAAATAAAAATTATCTTTTGTTTAGTGTGGAATCATTTCTTCCATGCCCATATTTTCATTAAACTGTTTTCAAGAGTTTTTTTAATATTATAAAATGTCTCATTAATTTAATTTTAGCTATGTTTTACTATCTATAAAAATGATTCACAGGAATCATCTTTTCATTTTCTGAGTGAGGTACTTTTGACATTTTATGGAAAATGTGAAAGAAATATTTGTTTTAAAATATTTATAATGAATATAATTTTACACCATTATAATTACTCAATGATTTCAAGATTAATTTAAAATTTTCCATTTTTATTTTCAAATAAAATTATTTCCTTAATATTTTAGAAATTATTATATTATAAATAATTGATTTCAAAATGAAAAGTCTGTTTTCCTAAAGAAATTTTACAGTGATATTTTTAGAGTATTTTCAACTAGGTAAATATCCTTTAATGTAAATTTTTATTTATTGTGGTTATAATCTAATGATAAAATCCAAAAAAATTATATGGATTTCATATAAACAGTTTGAGTGGGAAAATTATTGACACTCATTATGCTAGCTCTTTTGATATAGACAATTATTTAATATTAAGGAATATTGATTAAGTTGTATTATTTATTAATATGATTAATGCCTTGGACTAATTAATTGATTGGAGGTACATAAAATTATATATACTCTAGATGCATTGGAAGGTCTCATGAGACAAAAAATGTTTCATATTTTTTAGATTCCATACTCATTTATGTAAGATGTCTTAGCATGAGGCCTTGGCAGTGTGTTTATAATGTGCTGTCTTGATGCCTCAACTGTATGTTTAATATTTACAATATTATGAATTCCAAAATTATGAAATCATTTAATTATGACTGTGTAATTATTTTAATAGTTATTTCATTATTGGATAAGTTTCATGCTCATGTGATTATTTTTATGACATTATTTGATCATTATTTATTTATACCATATTATTATTGTATTATTTATTATTTGTTAGCTTATATTATACAAAATAAATTACTAATATCACCTGTTTCTTATGTTTCTTTTCCCAATATGTCAATAAGAGTAATATGAATACTATTAAAGGATATTATAGGGAGAATAATTATGTTCTCAAAGAAAATACTATACTGTATTTAATGTTTTCAAATGTAATTTGAGATTCAAGTATTTATCAAGTTTACCAAGACTACTAAACTTTTTAATATTTTTATGATATGATAACTTTTATATAGAGATAATATAAAAAAATTAACCACTAAATTTGGGATACTAGGGTGTATTTATTTACTATTCGTATCCGTCGATGTTTAGTAGAATCCTTTAGAACATGATTTAGGAATACATTGATTAGGGAAAATATCCCTATTAATGACTCTGAGGGTAAATATAAGTATACGATAACATCCTAACGTTTTTGTAAGGTATATATTATGTGGGTTTCCTAGAAATAAATCCATTATAGGATATTATAAGTGGAAAAAGTCTTTCCATAGATGCATCGAAGGGTAATGACCCCAAAAGAGGTTTTTTGAGTATATATCATCCACCTTTCTGGTGCACGGTGAATAGTCCCTTTCTACATACCTAGTTGGGCACTAGAGGTGATAATATTTGGATTAATTTTAATTTTACTTATAAGCCATTATGAATTTTTGGAATATATTTTTATTAATTGAGAATATTCCCAAATAAAACAAGATTATGATTCTACGATTAGTTTTTCATAAATTTTCAATTTCTGTTAAGTGTTTCACTTATTTTGATATTATATATGATGACTCCAAATATTATGATCTAATATAGTATATTCAATTTTCTATAAATGAAACATATAAGATGGAATGAAAATTATTTCAATACCGATGACTAATGTTGGGATTTACCTCATGAACAAGTTAACATGGATTATGTTAGAGTTGAGAATATTATTATTGTATTAGGATTATTGAATCAAGTTTTGACTAATAAACTTTCTTGTATTAAAAAAATGTTGCTTCACAACCTAATTAATTGATGTTATACCACATCATATAGTACAAAACTCATTCTATTAATTTAACAATAAATCTATTGATGAATGAATAGTTGATCAAGTAATTAAAAGATATATTTTCATCTTTGAGAAGTAATAAAATGGAGACGGTTATTATATAAATGTATCATTTAGAGGAAGATTCTGATTAATGGTGGTTACAAATTCAAAGATAAAGTAGGATGAAGTGATATATATAATGTAATGAAATAATTTTAAGGTAAAATTCATTGATAAATAATTTCTTCATGAGAAAAGAGATGCTATGGAAAGGAAATTACTAGATATAAGGTAGAAGGAAGAGGTAAGTGTTACTGAGTATGAGGATAATAATAAAATGTTAACAAGGTAGGATATAGACTATATACACAGTTTGGAAATAATTATTGACTAATTTTTTATTGTATTATGACAATTCTCTAAAGTGAACTTGTCTCTCAAATGTTTTTGTCATATAATGATATGGTATCCGGTGAAATAAGGATGATGATATAATTATACAATTAATATATATTCCAATGGAAAAAAGATAATAATGGGATTGAAGATAATTAAGAAAAAAATAAAAAAGGTGAAGGATAAAAATGGATGGATGGAATGTCACACATGTGATAACTATGGGAAGAAACACCCAAGTACTTTGTTCAAGGGAAGGGAGTTTTCTTCAAATGTGTAGAGAATGGCTATCAGGAACATGAACATAAGGGAAATAAAGAATCCCCAAATTTTATGTGTTTCAATTATAAGGATATGGGTCACTACGAAAATGAATTAACCAAGAGTCAATAGAATTTATCAAATTTTCTTTATTTTTGATGAAGTTATGATCTTCTTTAACCTTATTTATTTATGGTTTTGCGGTTATTAACATTATCATGATCATGTTCTCTATAATTATTTTTTATTCCTTGATCATTATTATCTCTCCACTATATCTATATACTCACATTTCACTAATGTTCTCTCTATATGGGAACCTTATTATATGTTATTTCGGGAAACGTTTATATTTACCACATCACATTTTTAAAGGATGTTTCATCATTACTTAGTATGATGTTGGTTTTTAACAAAAGTATTTTCAAATATAAAACCCTTGATTACTAAGATAAAATTGAGAGGGATAAATTAATTTTATAATTGGTGGAATGTAACATCAAGATATTTTATTTTTTATTTCTCTTAAAATAAATTTAATTTCTTTGATAGCTTGTATTACACACAACACCGAGTTTAAATGAACCATGATAAGATATTCAAATTTTATTATTTAAATGAGACCATTATAACTTAACTATTAAATTGGTGGTATGAATATAAATAACCATATTATGAAAAATTTATATTAATGTTTTACTTAATGAAAATACATTGATAATTGTACAATAAATAAATACTTAATTTTTTAATTTTATTTTATGTTTCAAATATTGGTTTTCTTAAAAAATTATTATAATGGAATTTTGTGTGGGAATATTATAATTAATTTCTTCCACTATTATAAATTTTATTTGAAAAAACTATATTATTTTTGATATCATAATATCAAAATTATATTAGTGTGAAATTTGGGTATCTTCTTGAAAATATTAACATTATACTGAATAATAAAAATACCATTTTTGAAACAATGTCATTTATTTTCCTTAAAAAAATAAAATAATGATTTGAATTTGATAATAAATTAAAATAGTTATAATTAATATATAAATAATATATTAAATTTCATAGTAATTATATTTATACATGATTTGATTCCAATTTCTTTTTTATACTTAAAAACACATTTCTTTAAAAAAAATGTTTTCATTTCATTTTACGCACTTATATTAATATTAATTTATTCAAATTTAATAAATAGAATCTTATTAAATGTATTTAATATTTTTAATTTTTACTACTTATATTATGTGAAAATTTCAACTCAATTTTTGGTCTTTTTTAACTATAACTATGGTTAACATTTGTCACCCTGATAAGTGTAAATCTAGTAAAATAAGGTTAAAACAGTGTGGTAAAGGTTTAAAATATCCCTATCACTTTAATTTATTATATTTTTTGAGTTTTTTTCCAAATATATATTTATGGAGTTAAATAATGTATTTTAATCCATTATTTTGAATTTGGGAACCCAATCTTGACTCTTGAGTAGATAAGTTATATTTTATACAAATTTAAAACTATTTTTTTAGTCTTTACAATTAATGGACTGGATGGAAGATAAAATTAAGTATTAGCTAGCTAAAAAAGTTTAAAATCTATATTTTTTATTATTTAACAAAAAATTATTTCATAAATAAATTTAATTTATTTTGAGGTTAAATGATTTTTACGCTTAAATCTGGTGTTTTCCTTAAAATAGATTTTAAAACTGTTTTGTGTTATAAAATTAAATTAAATTTATTCAACATGAATAAATTGAATATAATAAAATAGATTAAAATTATAATATCATAATTTCCATTTTTAATACCCTATTTTTTCATATAATTACATTATCATGGTAAAAATATAAATTATCACAATTAAGGTTAAAATGGGTTTACAATTGTTTAACTAGATGAGGCCTAAATTTATCTAAAAATTAACCAAATGTAATTTTATAATTTTATTTCGACCCTATAACTTCTTATATATTAATTTGTGATTTTTAGTACCAATCTAAATGATTATGATATATATATATATATATATATATTACTTAATCATTTTTGTAATTTTATATATGCCCTTTCCCTCCCTTATTAAGCTTTACCACCACTCCTCTCTTCTACGTACATCATGAGACTTATATATCAAACATGAACTATCATAATAAATTTATTTATTCATTACAAAAAAACTATAGCTCATGGTATTACCAAAATACCATTATTTCTTGGTTTAAGTTGTATGCTCAAAGAGGTTTCTCAGTGAAGATGTTTAACACTTAGCCGAGTACTTTCAATTTTATTTATTCTTATACATCATATAAACATATAATAATCACACTAAAATAATTAATAAAATATCTTAAATATAATTATTTTTTATTATGAATATTATACAACTCTTTTAACTCTCTTTTACATCCCACAGAAAACAAAAACATCACTCATGCGTATATACAACTTTCCGTCTCCACGTAGTGGTGTAATTTATTTTTCATCACTATTTTACTTATATGGTTTAAATTAAAAAACTAATGGATATATATGATGTTTATTACATAATTATTATTCTTGAATTATAATATATCATTTACCTTCTTACCCATAAACCCATTAAAAATGAAAACATCACTCTTGTGTACATGTGGACTACAACCTCCACAAAATAGTGTGATGCATTTTTCATGTCCCAATTTGATGGATGATTATATATACGTATATAATGAATATATATGATATCTATATCATTATTAATTATTAAACCCTCAAAATTATGAAAGGGATGAAACTACCAAACCAAAATTTACAAGAAAAATTACGCAGTTATTCCATAAGATTGTTATTTTTGTAAATAATTATTAATAAATGGGTGATAATGTAGTATAAGTAAATCATATATGTTTTTATATATATGAACATAGTTATAGAATATATATGTTTCAATAATTATAAAAACCAAATGGGGTATACACATAAGGTATAACTCATCCACCATGAACAAAATATAAATAATAACTGAAATATATCAATATAAATCAAGGATAAAATTTAATTATAGAGGATGTTGTAAACAATTAGTTACAAGAAAGAAAAATGTGGACCTGAAATAAAAAACATAAGAATAAAATATGAAAATAAATTGAATACTATAGTAAACTAATCTCCATTTGTTAAGATAAATACCCATTTTTCTTATCACTATTACCACACTCAAACTAGAAATTCCATGACCAACCAATACATCCGAGAGAAACATGTATAGAACATGAAATGTATATATGGGTGGGAAAAAATCCCAGTTTGTATCCATCCCACACCCTATGTATAACCTTTAAAATTCCACCCATATAATTTAAGTATGACATAAATATATAGAAACACACTTTCCTTTTTCCCATAAAACATGTAACATGAATTTTACATAGATGAATTATATTTTAATTTACTTTGTAAATACCTTAAAAATTTAGATTTTAAAAAATTACACTAGGGGAACGTGATAATTAAAACATGAAAAAAAATAAAAATTGACATTGAAAAAACACTATGACCCCTGATGATTTTAGGAACACATAATTTCATTAAAATTAGAATAATGGAATCATAGTGATAGATACTATTTTATTTTGAAGAAGTAAATTTTTAAAAGTACTAAATTATATAATTGAAAATTGAGTTTATAGGTAAAAAGGTAATATGATTACAATAAGAAAAAAATTTAATATTGATAATAATACTTTTATTCTTTAATATAAAATATACTTTTATAAAAATATAACAATGAAATCAATAATGAAAATTAGTATCAGTGAATTATCCATTGATAAAAATCAAAGTAATATTTATGGGAATAACCTAATGGATCTAAGGTCAAGGGAACCCTAATATCCTCATTCTATCTTGATGGGTGAAACAATCCCAATAAACTACACTTGCGATATAGTAGGGAGAGCTATGTCAATGTGTAATAGCATGGTGACACCCATTTTATGGAACCACAACTATATCATAGTAATTCTTAGTAAGTATGGTGTATGCATTTTATAGGGAGAACAGAATCAATTATTAGTAGTACTTTTTCTAGTCTTTTGTACATAATTTATAAAGGTTTTCTAGTTCTAAAAATTATTGTGAAAAATCATCATAAAAATATAGTTCAACATAACATATAACACACATAAACCACCACCTAAACTCATATATCTCCCTGGAGTAACCTACAAGAAGTAGCCCTTTTTGTTACCAACATCTATAACTTAACCATGTTATTCAATATCCATAATAATTTCTTATCAAAACCTAAATCCATGTTCATGTATATAAAACAAAAAAGTGGCATAAATTTAAAAGTTTAAACCAATAATAAATGTAATAATATTTCCAAGATACACCATTCAAGACCATAATCATTGACAAATTAAGTAGAATCATGAAATTAAATCATTTTAATTATAACCCAAATCATCTAATAAATATGAAAACAAGAAACACATTTCAGTTTTAACAATGGAATACATTAAATTTAAAATGAAAAAATGGGTCCTCAACCCATAAAAAAGAGAATGAAATATACATTGAAATTCATTATAAATCATACGTCATTATTTTCTAAAAGAAAATATGGTTAGATCATTAACATATATCATTGACATTTCATGAAAAACATAAAGTGTATTATTTTATAGAAAAGTTATTTTAGATGTTTTATGATAAAAAAACTAATGGATATTAGAGAGATTCAACAAAAATATTTGGAAAACAAAAATAATGATATTAAATAATATCATAACATCTATTTTAATAAAAAAACAAGGATAAAAATTGATCAAGAAGCTATTTAATTAAATTAAAATAGAAATTCATAGATCCACCTACCTTAATCCACTAAACTGACAAGTCGGGTTGTTAATCCCCAACTAAGAGGTGATGAAAAACCAAACATAAATCTTAATAATATCTATATTTGATAATAAAAACATGAAATTTATTTTTATCTAAGTCTAAAAAAAGTACCTCAATTCATGATAAAAACAAATGTATAACCTTTCTCTCATTGAGAAAAATCCAATTCCACTAATGATGTTTCATTCTGATCAATATTAAAGGAGGTATTAAATTAATAAGCCTATAAAAAATTTTAGAGAGAGGAATTAATAAGATGTTGGGAAAGTGAGCTGATAAGGGAAATTTGGGAAAATGAAAATGGAGGACCATAGAAAGAAGTTTATTCCAGGAAATGTCCCCTAAAATTATATGAAAAGTAAAAATATAAGTATTATACCCTTAATTGGAATTAACTCTCAGTTTTGGCCCCCTATTGTCATTATCCCATTTTTTCTCCTATGATCCACTATAAACCCACATCCAATCGAAAAATAATTTCAATTCTATCTATATATCTTATTTATATTTTTTCCTTTACCATTATCCCTCTCTATATTTTTATGTATTTGTTTTATTCACATTTACCCCATCGGTTTCACGAACAACACGGAAACTTTCCCCCTTACACTTTTTCTTAATCTATACCTTATTCCTATATAATTCCTCATACCCCATTAGTTTTAGATAATTATTTTTTTATTTTTCTATACATATTCTATTTTTTTATGAACACATCCATTTAAATTTAAAATTATATTAATAATAATACCATCACATTAATTTTATTATTACTAAACTAATAATAATTCTTAAAACCTCATATATATATATATGAACTAATTAGATTTTAATTTACTTAATTTATTTACCTTTAGCACTAAAAATTATCACTATCACTATTATTTTTAATCACCCTAAAAATACTCAAACAAAAAAATCTTTCAATTATCAATTTAAACTACCTAAAAAATTCTTTATATATTAATAAAGTCGCGTCATTTCCATTAGAACAAAAAAAATCGAAAATTGTAATTTTAAAACATGAGAATTTATACTATTTTTATCATAAATACTTTCTATACTCAAATAGTTTGGAAAACATCTTATGAAAGAAACCACTTACCCAACATGGGAGAGTCCCATAAACTAGAGAGATTTACATAAAAAAGCATGATTTTTTTTAAAATTCACAAATATGTGTGATTTTACCCACTATAGAAAGAAATTTCCTTTAATTACAAAACCAAAATAATCAAAATAGTCATTAAACTAATAAAACTCACCATCATAGAAGGATAAAATTATAAAAGAATCAATTCAAGTTATCAAATTACCCTTAAACCCGATAAATCATAATGTATCATACCCTTAAATAATTAAACCATACTCAATAGATAGAATAATTTAAAATATAAATAAAAAATAAAAAATCATTAAATACAAATAATATACTTTTAAATGAAATATTTTACTTAGTTTTAAAACCAAACGTGGAAAAATAAAAAAAAACCTACATAGAACGACATTATTTAATACCAAACTAAAATAAAAAATTCGAATTATATAAACCAAACTCATTTTGAACACTAAAGGTACCATTTTAATTTATAAATTTAATTTAAAATAAAATGTTTTCATCCACATGGTTATTGATTATCAATGTATACAAAATTATTTTCCTAAAAAAACCACTTCTGAAAAGTTTAAATTCTTAATTAAATTCACGTGAATTATTATTGATTCAAAGATACCATAAATAGGGAAAAAATAAAATAAACCATAACAAAACACTTATAAGGTAGAAATACTAGATAATTATGATTTTAAAAGACACTAGTTTATTAACTAAACTGGTAACCCCTTATCAATTTTATTTCCACTAAAATAAGTCTCATAGATAGAATAACTTATTTGTTGATGAGTAAATTGATTTTAAATTCATGTAATTTTATTTTCAATCACCAAAATTTAATATTTTCTAATCTAAGAACCCAACACTAAACATAATTTACCTTAAATATTATCATTTGTATGCCAAAAAAATTAACAAAGAAAATGTACTCTTGAAATGATTTTATTAGGATTTATTAAAATGTTTATTTAATACTTTTAAAATTGTGCCAATTCCCAAATCATTTCCATTTCAGAGATTTAAATATATAAATCCTAAAACACATTAAAATTACAATTAAAACCCTCATTTTATTATAAAACATTTAGGAAAAGGGAAATCATCCATTTTAAAACCATACATAATATAAAAGAACACATTTTATTTCATCAAAGACACATAAATTTTCAAAATTCATTATCCATGATAAAAAGAAATATCCCCATTTATTTTTCAAAATTCAATTACAAAGGTTTTAACTTTTTATAATAGACACCAGTAGAAATGAACTAAAAATGGGACATAACATAATTAAAACAATAATATCTCTAGAATATTCCCTTATATGATATAATAATTAAAATAAACTAGTATACAATTTAGTTTAGAATATTTAAAAACCATTAGTATAAATATAATCATTCTATAAAATCAATATATAAAATTAAAATATACAAAGAAAGGTAAACACCTCAAAACTACACCCTTCTTAGTAGATGACCCATACGAATAATCTGTAACTCATACACGCTACCCATGAAACATATCAGTTTAGCTTATTACTTAGAAATTAGAATCATATCCATATAAATTGATAAATCAAATGCAATACTAAAACTACACATTTATGAATTCCCCTTACAACTCAAGGAATCATATTAAAAGTGTTGGAAAGACACTTATTTTAATTTACATCCTATGTTCCAAAAAACCTATCTTATACCTTCCTTAACTAACCAAATATAATAAAACCAAAATGGGATCTAGTACAATTTTTTCATAAACTAAATAAAGCTACTCTTGATCCAAGAAACTGTTCTATCTCATAGTAAATCCCTAAGAGAATTTTCAATCAGTTTGAGCTAGAGACTATTTCCTATGAATCAATTTACACTAGTGGGATTGATTTCACTCAATGAAAAAAATTAAACATGAGGATTCAACCCAGAATTCTATCATGAACACTCTATAATATATATGACCCTACAATGAAAAATTCATTTTTTATAATATGAAAAACCAATCGGTGTATAAAAATAAAACATAAATCATCTCCATAATGAAAAAAATCCAATAAATTCAACTAAAATATATAATTATAAATGAAGGATAAAATTTAAATACAAAGTGTAACATACTGAACAGGCTCACCTCTAGGACGGTGGTCAGACCGGTGGGTCACTTGACCTCAGGCACGTCTCCCCGTATGCCAGAGGCTTCCGACTAGCGGCGAGGGTCTTAGGAGGAGATATCAGGGAGACTACACCCTCCTACCGTAGTTTCAAAACGATATAACAAAGTATAAGTAAAAGATAAAAGTAGAAGAAGCAAATAAATATTTGATAGATGGAAAAGACAAAATAAATAATTGAAATATTTTCAAAAGATAATATTTAAAAATTTAATAAAAGTGGCCAATTCCAAATCATAAAACATATTAATACATGTCATGGTCACGATACATACTGAATGTAGTAAATAATACAACATTCTTGAAAACACAGTAAATTAATAAAGAAATGAAAGAAAATAACCATGGCCGATCTCCTTTAGCTTCCCGGGATCTAGCTAGGTCCTTTTCTCTAAACTACCGGGTACAAACATCACAACATAAGAAATGAATCATCTTCCATAGTCCTGCGAATAAGAAAAATATATTCAGGTACCCCAGTGCTATGGAATCCCAAGTAGGGTGTGAGATATAAATCTCCATAGGCGGGCACCACCAATGTATAACCCAATCACACAATGAATTTTTAATTAAATAATGTGCAATATAAAATATTGGTGAGTGATAGAAACCGAAACAAGGAACTTGGTCTGGGTTTCTAAATAGATACCCTTTCTATATCTCCTACTTCAGCCTAAGACAAAAACATGAAATGAGTACCTGTAAGGAGTTGGATGTATATTTATATATAAAAGAGCTAGAAAATAGAAGGTAGACAAAAAGGACACATACCCCAAAGCCTGTGCTTTAACTTCAAGTCTAATATATTTATCAACAAATAGTGTCACAGGACATCAGAAATGTATCACAATCCACAAGGTAAACCAAAAAGAATTATTATTATTATTATTATTATTATTATTATTATTATTATTATTATGTTTATCTTTTAGATTCAGTGTCCGAACCCATCCAGAAGGTATCTCTATGCTACATACTTAAAATTACCCAATACCACCGAGCCCATCAAAGGCAATATTTCGAAATACCATGTATCGCTGAAGGGATGACTTTAGCTTGAGTCCATCCCGATATCACATAAAAGGGGTCATGTATCACTTGATTCTTGGAGTATCCACTTTTCTAATGATTCTATCCTCGATAATACCTTTGGGAACTAGTATAACTCATAGTATTTAGAAATCCCAAGGAAACCCTCATCTAGTAGATCTTAAGGCATTGTTTCATCTAGTAGATCCTAAGGCATTGTTTCCTCAGTGCATCGTGGTATAACCACCTGAGCATGAGAGTCCGTCCATGAGTCATTAATATGAAACTCATGTTCTCACCTGAACCGTATCAAGCGAACCATAGTAACCAAAGAACATTAAAAAGAAAACACCAATACGTATATCACATGGAAAGAGAATACATAAATTATATTATAAAATAATTATAGTTAACCACAATTCATTCAAGATATCAAATAAAACAATTCAATCCATCAACACAACCGAAATCATATAGCACAAAGTAATAATGTAACAATTA
The DNA here is from genome assembly GCA_963277665.1 of Viscum album. Taxonomy (NCBI): domain Eukaryota; kingdom Viridiplantae; phylum Streptophyta; class Magnoliopsida; order Santalales; family Viscaceae; genus Viscum; species Viscum album. Next base: position 1,760,107,369 of record OY728150.1, read on the forward strand.
CAAGACAATATTAGCACTTTAACATCTCAAGAGAACAAGTTTAGAAAGTAGGTCAAACCACTAAAATAGGTTATCAGAATTTGGACTTTCATGAGTGATAAAATGTGAACCAAAGCATATGATTGCAACATGACACAACAATAGGTTATTAATAACATAAAAAGTACATGCTAACAAGTTTTTTCAAGCAGGGCATTCAATTAAAACTGACATATCATTAATAACATGGAATTTATGTGGGGTTCACCAAAAGGGGTGGCCAAGAGTCAAGGAAAACACCCCAAATGGGTCTCGTAATAAGAGAAGGACACAACAAGCACGATTGAAACAACCAGACAATTAAGTAAGTGATAATAAGGCGTCACAAGAAGGTTGTAGTGAGTTACACAAAGACATGACATGACACAAGTGACGATGTAAACAGGGTAGACACCCTACACTCATATTCCTAATTACCTATTGATCCACGTACATAGGAGGTGTCTTGGATAATCTATTTTTTTACCAACAAGTGAGGAAATTTATAAGTAACCAATAATGGAAGAGTATAATCACACTATTTAACAATTTATATCTCAAACAATAAAAGACACCGATACAATAAGGAAAGAAATCATAATAGTATATAACTAATTTTTTCTTGAAGACACCTCATCTACATTGGAAGAGTATTATTAGAAAACGTGACACTACTTTATCAAACCATTAATTTTGTTATATTTAGCATTTATTGTAAAACTCGTTCAACACTAATCAAAAGCAAGAAGATAAGAAAACTAAAAAGAATCATATGTGAGTTTTTGTAGAACTGAACTTCTGTTGGATGAGTTTTATTATTAAACCATGAATCTATTATCAAGAAACCATTTATCACAAATGACACTTCTACTAGGAATCACACTCAATTCACAAAAAAAGGCATGTAATCTAGACTTTCCTACATTATGTAAAATCTAATAACTGTGCAGTAAGAAATTTATTAAAAATAATAATTAATGCATTCTTTAAATTAATAGACTTGGATTCCGATCCTACCTCAAGTGGAAATAAGACATCCAATACGGACCTTCATGGTTTTTAACTAAAAGATGATGCTCCACCACTGGGAATATGCAACTTCAGATATATGAAAGGCCACCTAGACCCTATGCACACACTCGCATGGCCATGAGCCTGTGCAAGGGGATCCTGACACATGTTCTTATATTTATACACCTTTTTTCACTCACATATGCATGCATTTATATATATATATATATATATATATGGGAACAACTAGCTCCATACATGTATAATCACTTCCATGGGTGACTGCACATGTAACGGGGGAACCGACATACATATATTTACGTACCTATGCCCACACATGCGAGTCACCTTGACTTGGTGACTTAAAACCAATAGGAAGGGACTAAACCTCTACAGGATAAACACCAGGAACAATAAAACACCCAAATAACACCATATTACTTGGTATAAATTAAGCAACGGGTCAAAAACAATACCTTGGGCAATGATGACAAACCAAATCACCCCGAAACCACATGACTATAAGAACCCGTATCTTCTTTTCAAGTATTTTTTCCCTTTCTAGTCATTTTTGAGAAAAAGAGGAAATTGTAGAAATGTTCAAATTACACGCCATTTACTTTATGAGTACACACCGTGTAATCGGTTGCCGTAGGCAGCCGGGTGTTGGCCGTGTAGCAGGCATGCACACGACCGTGTTCGGGTGACTTGGAGGCCACCTAATGTGGAGTACGGAGACGGCGAGTACACGCCGTGTACTTCAAAAGTACACACTGGGTACTTTATTTTTTATATTATATTCACTGGGGTCACGTCTAATCGCCAGAACTGTCTTCTTTCAGGTTTTCTTCATCTGAGAGAACCCGTACGACCACGATCCTTCTCCGAGCCCCTGATCCTCCATCCAATCTCTGATTCGGCCACTGTCGATTGCGTTGGGATCACCTTAGTAAGATCTCTCTTCTTCTTGAGATTTTTTTTCATGTTTCTGTTCCTTTCTCATGTTTTCCTCCTTTGAACATTTTAGACATTTTTGTAGATCTTCGGCATTCTAATGTGATTCATGCATTGAGGGTCACATATAGTGATCTCCCAACACCGAGGTAGGTAGTTTGTGCCTTTCTGTTGAAATTATTTTATTATTATATGCAATTTTATCCAATAACCTTGAATGGGGTATTGCGCGTTTACCATTTTAACCCTATTGATTTCCTGCCGTGATTCTATGCTTGTGTAGAGGTTAATTGGATTTGAATAGGTTTGACTACTATGCTTTGGATGTGTTTCCCATGAATGATCTATTTATGACCCTTTGGTCCTGCTTAGCCTTTTTTTCCACCTTGCCTGTCTTCCATGGTTGTTGTTGTAGGGTGGAGAGTTTTTATTCTGACATGCTTGATATGTTGTAGACTGGTTATCCAAGTAGTTTTGTAGGTTTACTTTGTCCATATTGCTTTTCTATGCTCGTTGACCTACATAGGTCCATGAGAACATGGTGTAGTAGACTATAAGAGGAATTGAATGAGTGAGCATCCTTAGAGAGTCTTTGAGCACTTTAGGATATAAGGGGGATTGACTGAGTGAGCTTCCTTAGAGAGCCCTTAACTGCTTTATACTATAAGGTAAATTGACCGAGTGGGCTTCATTAGAGAGTCTTTGAATTTCTTGAACAACTTTGAACTATAAAGGGAATCGACTGAGTGAGATTTCTCAGAGATTCCTTGACCATAGGGATATAAGGATAATTGACCATGTGCCATTCCTCAGAGAGTCCTTGACTACCTTAGACTATAAGGGGAATTGACTTTGTGAGCTTCCTTAGAGAGTCTTGTTTTACTTATGACTATACGGGGAATTTAATGTTAGTTCTTCATCCGAGAGTCTATTTATATATTCTTATAGCTAGACCAGAGGGGATAGGTTGTGTGCACTTACTAGAGGGTTAACATGGTTGATTAGTTTCTTTTGATATGTGGAATATTTCTACTGAGTACTTTCTTGTTTACTACTTCTGTACTTTTACCTACCATATATTCACTGACTGTTAGGCACAAATCTTTGGGTGGTTTCCTACTAGGATTTAGTCCCACACCCTGTTTGGGCCATGCTTTTTGGACCAAATAGATTATATTTCTTTAGTTATAGATAAGAGAAAATGCCCTTCTACTTCAGGTTCTAGACATGCTGTGGAACTGGAGAGCATGGGACCAAGCTTAGGCTTGCAATTATGAGGAGCTGTTTATTTGTTTCTTTTGTACATTGGTTTAGTACTGTTTTTACTCTATCATTGTGACTTGTTTAGATTCTTTCCTAGACACAAGTACCATGAATCATTTATATATGTGCTTCAGTAATTTGTTATTTCAGTCTTCTGCTACTACTATTGTGGGTATTTTTACAGCTTCTGCTATTGTGTATTTGTTTCCTTTCCATTGTGTAACTCTTCCAATGAGGGCATAGTTTTCCTACCATCACACCTAAGGCCCTCACTGTTAGTTGGAATCCTCTGGAATTTGGGGAAATGTGCTTGAGGCCATGTAACCAACCCGGTACGGGGCACCTCTAGGTGGCTTCTGGAACCAAGATGTTACAAAGCATTATCAAAGGATTATTTTCTCTTTTCTTAATATTTGGAGCCTTAGCCAGAGATATGAAGGAAGTGGTAATTGTTAATAATTTTTTCCTGGGAATAGCTAACTCGTGTATAGGGAAAATCCAATCTACCTGATTTATTTCAATTTTTCTAGTTTTCAATTTTACAGTGGAATTGATTTCACCGTTGGGTGATTCACATGTTTTGTGTTGTTACCGTTGATGTTATTGAGGTTCTATTTTTTTCTCAACCCGATGAGATGAGGGTATTACATATCATTCATCATATAGGAACTTGCTAGAAATCACATGTCATGCATTCTTTCCATGCCATCAAGGATGCATTAGCGATTTCATGTTGTTGTGATATATGTTGTGTAGAATATGCATGTTGTTGTGATAGAAATACCTGCTGTTTGATAGGGTATTGTTTGTGTAATCTTTTGTTTGAATAAATGAAAAAGTTTGGTTCTTAAGGTGTTATGGGCCCTCATGGACTAGAATTTGGTGGATCATTGACTGGTTTTCCTTGTTATAACATGTATAAGATGCTAATATTTGATTCACGGGGAGTATGGGCCCTCACAGATCGGAATTTGGAACATTCAAGGTTCGTTTCAGTGTTTTTATGGTTTCTAGAGTAGTTTTCGAGGCTTACTATCTGGAAAAACCCAGAATCCATGCCATGTAGTTTTGACTATAGGCCATGTGTTCTTCTGTTCTGGAAGAAATTGTTTTTCTTAAGTACATGCCGTGTACTTTATGTACACGCCGTGTATTCTCTAACCATGTCATAGGCCATGTGGGCGGAGACACTGGATGGGGAATGTCTGGGGAGGGGGACACACCATGTGCCTGTTGTACACACCGTGTAGTGTTGACCCTGCGTCCTCCTGTATAACTAACAATAGGGATGGATAAACATTAAGTTATACACACTATGTTAGGATTGAACATGTTGTGTAGTCAAACCCAGGTACCCGACTGTGTCAGTCAAAACATGGGTAGGTGTTATCCTTTCATGTACGTGTGGTGTCCACCTTGAACACGCCGTGTAGTGTGAGCCATGTGTCAGGCCGTGTCACTAACTACATGGGCTAGGTGAAGCTTGTCTAGTACATGCCGTGTTTACTTTGAAGATGTCATGTAGTCTTGTATTAGGGGAGCCGTGTGGCTTAACTATGTAGAAGGACTCATGCAGGGAAAGAGGAATCAAGTACACGCTGTGTGTTAAGACAACACACCATGTTATAAGACAACATGCCATGTGTTTGGGGTGTTACACGACCAGTTTAAGCAGGAGTACACGCCCATGTAAATGACTTACGGGAACATGCCGTGCAGAAATATTTGACGTCGTGTAGTCATGTTTTGTAAAACTTGAGTGCTTTCTCTTTCCTGTTACCTTGTTACACTTCTAGTTTTAAGTCCCTGACAATCTTGTTTTGAGGTGTGCACTTTACCTTGTAGAGTCATGGCACCGAGGCGTCCTCCGGTTTTGTGCCAGTTTCTATGCGGCGATCAGACACTAGACATGGCTAATTCGGTACTTCCAACAGATCCTCCTGTCATGCCAGTCTTGGTACCAGCCATTATACTTGACATAGGGGATGGTGTAGAGTTCAAGGAGGGATTTTTGAGGATGATGCAGGCCTTTTAGGGAGTGCCTCCTCCTACCCCGTCAATGGTAGAATTGATACAGGTATTTCAGCAGCAACATCCTCCCACTTTCTAATGGGATGGGGGACCCCAGGCTGCAGAACCATGGATAGAAGCCACACTGACAATTTTCGAGCATCTGTAGATACCTACAGAGAAGAGGTTGAATCTTGATACCTACATGCTTCAAGACTCCACCATGAGATGGTGGGATGTGATCTCACAGGTGGGACACTAGCAGAATATAGCTTGGGATGAGTTTCAGTGCATCTTCTATGATTACTTTTATCCAGAGACCTTGAAGGCCAATCGATCCCAAGAGTTCATGAGCCTAGATCAGGGTAATCTTACTGTTATGGAGTATTCCTCTCACTTTACAGAGCTGCAGTGTTTCATGCCTATTCCAGGAGGTGATGAGTTGTTCCTTGCATTGGAGTTTGAGGATGTTCTGAGGCATAACATCCGATCTCAGGTGAACATCATCAGGTTGAATTTGATATCTTCTATCATCAACCATGCGCTGATCATAGAGCATAATCTGAGGGATTATAGAGATATTATCAAGGGCGTTTCAACATCTAGTGTTAGTATTTATCCTATTGATAGCTGGAAGAGTCGCAGGGAGTTTGCATGAGTAGATCAGAGTAGGTGGGATGCATCTTCTGGTAGCGAGGTGGTGTGATACCAGTGCAGGAAGAGCGGATATATGAGGCCACATTGCCCAAGAGACCTAGTGGAGTGCCGATATTGCAACAATATGGGTCACCTTCTACGCTTCTATAAGATCTTTTCACCAGCGGCTAGTGAAAAGGGATCCTCTATGACTCCTCGTTCAGGAGTAGCGCCACCAGTTTCTCCCCAGTCAGGGAACTGGAGTTCTTCTATCCATTCACGCTATGGTGGAGGTCAGGGACATGGCAGCCAGTTGCCATCCTTTTAGAGGCTATAAGGTGGATCAGCTCAGAGTGGTCAGGCAGGGTCACAGGACCACGACATTGGTCATAATTTTGTAGGGGAGTAGACCAAGAAGGAGCAGGATCCTAGACCTTCTATAGTTTGAGGTATTATATTATTATCCTAAATCTTATATTCTGCTCTTTTAGATACAGGGGCTTCCCATAGCTTTATATCGGTTGCTGTTGTGGAGATCCTTGGTCTCTGCATCTTTTTGTCTGCCGATATCTTGACTCTAGACACTCCGTTGGGGACTAGAATGGCTAGTGTACGTCAGTGCAGGGAGTGACCTCTACAGGTCGGTGGGTATCACTTCTTTATGGGACCTCTATGTCATAGAGATTACATGCTATGATGTCATTCTTGGGATGGACTGCTTAGGTCCTTTCCAGGAATTCATCGACTATTATCACCGCAGGGTGAGTTTCACGTCACCGGAAGGTGAATCCTTTTCTTCATAGGGGTGAGTGGGATGTCCAAGTGAGCAGAGATGGACCCGATCATCATGGGTTGCGAAGAGTTATAGCCCAGATTACCTGTCTATATCTAGATAACCAGGGGACTTCATAGATGGAATTTCCACTAGTGGTAGATCGTTTCAGAGATGTCTTTCCAGAGGACATTTTAGGTTTGCCTCCATATTGTGACGTATAATTTTTGATAAATCTTCTACCTGGAGTGGCACCGATGTCAATTCTTCCTTATAGGATAGATACATCAGAGTTGCAGGAGCTTAAGAAATAGTTGGAGGAGTTTCATGCAAAGGGTTTCATCCAACCCAGTACTTCTCCTTGGGGTTCGCCTGTCTTTTTTGTAATGAAGGCAGATGAAACCCTTAAGCTTTGTGTGGACTATCAGAAGCTGAACTTGTTGATGGTCATGAACCGATATACCTTATCGAGGATTTATGATCTCTTTGATCATCTTTGAGGATCCTAGGTGTTCTAAAATATTGACATGAGGTCCTGTTACAATCATTTGAACGTTAGACCATCAGGTATACCTCTTACCACCTTACAGAGTTTGTATTGTCTATATGAGTATATGGTTATGTCGTTCGGTCTCACCAACGCACCAGCAGTTTTTATGGCATTAATGAACAGAGTGTTCCATCCATACATTGATTCTTTCATGGCTGTCTTTGTGGATGATATCTTGGTGTACTCTCACACTCGACACGACCATGTCTCACATCATGATATCATACAATGTACACTGAGAGAGTATCCGTTATATGCTAAGCTCTCAAAATTCCACTTGTGTATGGATCATATTCACTTTTTGGGTCATGTTATCTCAGAGGAAAGAGTATTAGTAGTCCCAGAGAAAGTGAGAGCAGTAGTTTCCTTGGAGCATCCGAAGAACGTGTTTGAGGTGCGGAGTTTTATAGGGATCTTTGGATACTATCGACGTTTCATACAAGACTTTTCACGCCTAGTTGCACCATTGACAGGTTTGACTAAGAAGGGTATAGTGTTCCTGTGGTCAGATTCTTTTGGGTCATCCTTTCAAGAGCTGAATGGAAGGTTGACTTTAGCACCGATACTAGTCTTTCCAGAGCTGGGAAAGAGATATACTATTTACTGTGATGCATTGGGTATCGGGCTGGGAGCTATTCTTACTCTAGTAGATGGAGTTGTTTCGTATAGGTCTTGGCAGTTGAGGCCACATGAGTGGAATTACCCAACAAACGATATGGATTAAGCTGCTGTTGTCCATGCTTTATGATATTGAAGACATTATCTTCTGGGAGAGAATTTTTTTGGTTTTCACCGACCACAAGAGTCTCAAGTACAACTTCACTCAGCGTGATCTGAATTTGAGATAGCGAAGGTGGGTTGAGTACCTTCAGTACTTTGACTTTGAGCTTGCCTATACGCCTGGGGAAGGCAACGCAGCAGCTGATGCATTGATCCGGAGGACTCAGATACAGGTAGTTCAGGAGGACAACAGTGAGTGGAAGCTTATGGATCTGTTCTATGAGATGCATTTGGAGGTACACGATATCCAGGGGAAGGAATTTATTTCTTTTATAGTGGTAACCTATACTCTTCTTGATCGAGTGAGAATGAGGGAGCAATCAGATTATGAAGGCCTAGTCCTATGAGGGAGTGTGTTAGCAAAGGACCCTATTACAGGATGGAACATAGGCGAGGATGAGATCTTGCATTTCTAGGGGCGCGTATGGGTGGTAGAAGATATACGTGAGGAGCTGATGCATGATTTTTATTCCTCATTTTGGGAAATTCATCCTAGTGTCACCAAAATGTATCGTGATATACACTGTCAGTATTGGTGGCCAGGTATAAAGAAAGACATTGCTGGCTTTGTCATGATGTGTTCCAACTTTCAGTAGGTGAAGGCAGAGCATCAGTAGCCAGCATGACTTTTACAGCAGTTACCCATTCCTGAGTGGAAGTGGAACGCCATCATGATGGATTTCGTGGAACATTTGCTGAGGTCACCTCGAGGGAATGATACAGTTTGGGTTTTCATTGACAGACTCACTAAGTTTTCCCACTTCTTACTGATCAAGGATACCTTTAGTGTTGATGAGCTGGGATGATTGTACATCCTTGAGATTTTATTTCTGCATGGAGTTCCACACTCTATTGTTTCAGACATGGATGCACTTTTTACTTTGTGGGTTTGGCAGGGGTGTCAGAAGGCTTTGGGTACATAGGTACTTTGGAGTACAACTTACCACCCCCAGACAAATGTCCAGATCGAGTAGACAATTCAAGTGCTTGAGAACATGATCTAAGCATGTATCCTTGATTTTTGTGGTTCTTGGGAAAATCATATACCTCTTGTGGAGATTTCCTACAAAAATAGTTTTCAAGAAACTATTAAGATGGCACCTTATGAGGCATTGTATGGTAGGCCATTCAGATCACCCTTACATTGGCTATAGGAAGGAGAGGCAACTTTGTTGGGACCTCGCTTGTTTAGGAGACCACAGTGTAGATGGAGTTGATTTGGAGGAGGATGACTATTGCACAATCTCAACAAAAGCCTTATGCTGATTAGCAGAGATGACCCCTGGAGTTCGAGGTCGGGGATCTGGTTTTCCTGCGTGTTACACTGAGGATGGAACATAGGAGGATTAGGAGACAGGGTAAGCTTTCACCAAGGTACGTCGGTCCATTTGAGTTGTTGGAGAGAGATGGGTTGGTTCCCTATCGATTGTAGTTACCTTAGAGGTATCGGGTTATGCACAACATTTTTCATGTTTCACAGCTCCGATGTTACTTTTCAGACCTGTATCATGTCTTTAAACCTAAGGAGGTTGAGTTCAAAGTGGATGCATCATTTGAGGAGCATCATATCTAGATTTTTGACCCCAGTACAAAGGTTATCCATGGATGGTCAGTTCCTCTGGTATGAGTGCTATGGAAGCACGTGTGATTATAGGACGAGATGTGGGAGAAGGAGGCCGATGTACTATTGTAGTGGCCGGATTTGTTCGGGGGTTCTTCTTCTATGCCACACTAGGGAAAATCAAGGACAAATTTCTTGAAGGGGGGAAGCTTTTAAGAACCCAGATCTTCTTTTCAGGTATCTTTTTCCTTTTCTGGTCATTTTTTGAGAAGAAGAGGAAATTGTAGAAATTTTCAAAGTACACGCTGTGTACTCTATTAACACAGGCATCCAGGTGTTGGTCGTGTAGTGGCCATACACACGACCATGTGGGGGTGACTTTGAGGCCTCCTAAAGCAGAGTACGGAGATAGTGAGTACACGCCGTGTAATTCAAAAGTACACGCATTGTACTTTTTTTTATTAAAAGCATCGAGGTCGTGTCTAATCACCAGAACTGTCTTATTCTAGGTTTTCTTCATTCGAGTGAACCCGTACGACCATGATCCTTCTCCAAGCCACCGAGCCTCCATCCGATCTCTGATTCGACCACCGTTGATTGCGTTGGGATTGCCTCAAGAAGATATCTCTTCTACTAGATCTTCGTTTCATGATTCCTCACCTTTCTCAAGTTATACTCCATTGAACATTTTAGACTTTTTTTAGATCTTTGGCGTTCTAAGATGATTCAAGCCACGAGGTTCACATATAGTGATCTCTCAACACCAAGGTAGGTTTTTTGTGCCTTTACGTTGAATTTCTTTGAGTATTATGTGTAATTTTGGCCAATACACTTGAATGATGTATTTTATGTTTACCATTTTACCCCTGTTGATTACCTGCCATGCGTGTATGCCTGTTTAGAGGTTAATTGAATATGATTAGGGTTGACTGCTATGCTTTGGATGTGTTTCCCATGCATGATTTGTTTATGACCATTTGGTCCTTCTTGGCCTTTTTGGCCTCCTTGCCTATTTTCCATGCCTGTTACTGTAGGGTGGTGATCTTTCATTCTAACATGCTTGATATACTATAGACCAGTTATCCAAGTAGTTATGCAGGTTTACTTTAACCATATTTCATTGTTATGCTCATTGATCTACACAGGGTCGTGAGGACCCGATGTAGTAGACTATATGGGGAATTGACTGATTGAGTTTCCTCAGAGAGTCTTTGAGCACTTTAGGCTAAAGGGGGATTGACCGAGTGAGCTTCCTCAGAGAGTCCTTGACTGCTTCAGACTATAAGGGGAATTGACCGAGTCATCTTCCTCAGAGAGTCTTTGAATAACTTGAACAAATTTGGGCTATATGGGGAATTGCCCGAGTGAGATTCCTTAGAGAGTCCTTGACCTTGGGGATATAAAGGGAATTGACCGTGTGAGATTCTCAGAGAGTCCTTGACTACCTTAGACTATAAGGGGAATTGACTATGTGAGCTTCCTCAGAGAGTCTTGTTTTACTTATCACTATAAGGGAAATTGACTGTGAGTGATTCCTCAGAGATTCTATTTATATATTATTATAACTGAACTAGAGGGGATAGGTTGTGTGCACTTCCTAGAGGGTTACCGTGCTTTATTAGTTTCTTTTGATATGTGGAATCGTTTTCAGTTGATTACTTTCTTGTTTACTGCTTCTGTACTTTTACCTGCCATATATTCACTGACTGTTAGGCCTAGATCTTTGGGTAGTTTCCCACTAGGATTTAGTCTCACACCCTGATGGGCCATTCTTTTTAGCCCAAATAGATTATATTGATGCAGGTATAAATAAGAGAAAGTGCCCTTCTACTTCAGGTACTTGACTTGCTGTGGAACTAGAGAGTATGAGACCAAGCTTAGGCATGCGATGCTGAGGAGCTGTTTATTTGTCTATTTTTTACTTTGGTTTAGTACTATTTGTATTCCGTCATTGTAACTTGTTTGGCTTCTTTCCTAGACACATGTACCATAAATCTTTTATTTATGTGCTTCATTTTTTTGTAACTTCAGTATTCCTCTATTACTGTTATTGGTATATTTACTACTTCTGCTATTGTGTATTTGTTTCCTTTCCACTGTGTTACTCTACCAATTAGGGTATAGTTTTCCCACCATCACACCCAAGGACCTCACTACTAGTCGGCAGCCTCTGGCATTCGGGGAAATGTGCTTAAGGCCATGTGACCAACCAGGTACGAGGTGCCTCTGGGTGGCTTCCAAAATTAGGACATTACAATGATGGTGTTCAAAACACTAAAATAAACATGTCAAAGACTCATAAATACCACAATACCTAAAATTAAAAACTATGAAATAAAGAAGTAGGTAAAAACCTTAACCTCAAACCAAATTGACATACCAAAATCACCCAAACCACCTTGCCTTCATTGGTGGTTGCTGTAACATGCCGTAACATATCCCGACGACTCCTTTGCACAACCTAGAAATGAATGGAAACCAAAATCAAAGACACCCCAAACCCTAGGGTGTTCAGATGAAACTAAATATGGAAAATGGGAGGCCAAAAATCAACCATGGAGGGTCATGTCATGGGGTGTTCAGTTGAGGGATCTCGAATGTGGGTGTATGTGCTGCATGGGGGGGGGGTTTGACCTTTGAGGGTTTCACCGTGGAGAGGGGGAGGTCGCTTGATCCAAGAGGAAGGGGGAGGGTCTCACACAAGGAAGCAAGGAAGACCCTCTTTGGTTCTTCTACTAAAAAATAAAACCTAATTAAAATATAAAATACAATTAATAATAATAATAATAACAACAACAATATTATTATTATCATCATTAAAATATTTATTTATTATTTCTTTCATTTTTCATTTAACTTTAACTAATTCATTTTCATTTTAAAATTTTAGTTTAACTAATTTAACTTCATGTAAAAAAGAACACACATTTCAGGGGTTATAACTCTTGGAAAAATGTTTCGACACTCAATTTTAAAAATAGTCTGCCCAGCAAATTGGAAAAGTTAATTTCCTGCGCTTTTTTATCCAGTTCAAAATGCAGAGAGTTACAACCTTATCACGTTTGAACTTATTGTCTTTTACATGATTTTGGGAACAATTTAACCTTCATATAACCCACAAGGGTTGTCAAGTCGCACACAAAAGGTTATGTTTTATCTCTAAATGCCCAATGCATGTTTAAGAATTGACTAGGAAAGTGACACATAAGCCATTAAGATATGAGAGAACTCTCATTTTCCAACTAAAAATATCAAGACAATGCTTATCGAAGCCCTTTTTTATAAAGACCTGACCATTTCATTAACTCAATAAACATCTGGCCAATGATACTTTCCACCATAGGCTTTAACTTTATAAAGAGGAAAATTCCCCATCGATCATAAAGCCCTTATCGAGCAAGCTTTTTATGAAAAGCCCTGGTCGACAAAAACTGCACATCTGTCCCAGGGAAATTCATGGATAATGTTAAACTATCCTTACACAAGGGTTGAATTGAGGAAACCACTACAGGTTCCCCTCCCAATACATTTAAATTTATTCACATTTATCTTTTGTTTAATCATTTACATGGTTTGAAAGAAACATCAAGTAACCATTTCAAAACAAACACTATGTACTTGATTTTGCTAATTCCCCAATGGGTAAAGAATGTTACTACAATTAGCTAACACTAAGCAACATACTATGACATAGAGGAATGCCATTTTAATCACAGAATCATTCTAATAAGCATAAATCAATGATACAAGGAAAACATGCTATGAAATAGGTAGGATGAAAAAAAGGCTAGAATGCTAAATATATCACTAAAACATGGTATATGAACATGAATTATTAATAAATTCAAAACATGGAATAAATTTAAGGCACTCAATCATATCAATAGGAAAAATACAATGCAACTAAATGGAATGGAACTATGCATGAATTGTGAATTTAATGTTCCTAATATAATGCATGTTAGATTCATCCTTGCCTTAATAGGACATGGGTAAAATACAACAAACATCATAAATCCATAAGCAACATAAATTACACTAATCACTTGAGGTGAAATCATACCAACTTAAATATCGAAAATCATGAACATCAATCCACAGCCATGGTCACTTGGTTATTTCATGTACATGGGAAGATCAGTCTCAAGAATTACTATTAACCAAGCACTGACACATTGCTAGCCTCCTATATACCATAACACACTAGTAACGAAAAATAAAAAGAATCTCTATTACCATTTTGTAACATACCGACCTGGATCACCTCTAAGACGGTGGTCAGACTGGTGAGTCACATAACCTCGAGCATGTCTCCTCATACATCGGAGGCTTCCAAATAGTTGCAAGGGTCTCGGGAGGTGGTATTTGGGATACTATACCCCCATATTGGAGTTACATAGTGATATAACATAGTATAAGTAAAAGAAAACAACAGAAGAAAAAAATAAATATTTGACAATAATTAAAGATAATATAAATAATTGACAAAGCAGCGAAAGAAAATATTTAACAATTTAATAAAAGTGTCCAATGCCAAATTATACAATAAATTAATGCATGTCATGGTGATGATATGTACTAAAAGAAATAAACAATACATCATGCTTGAAAACCCAGTACAATAATAAATAAAAGATAGTAAAGCCCCATAGTTGATCTCCTTGAGCATCCTGAGCTCCAGCTCGGTCCTTTTCTCCTAACTCCAAGATAAAAATTGCCCAACTTTGGCAATCAATCATCGTCTGTAGTCTTATGAACAAGAAAAGTCTACTCGGGGCCCCCAGTGCAATAGAGGCCCGAGTAGGGTGTGAGATATAAATCTCAGTAGGTAGGCACCACCGATGTCTAACACAATCCAAACAATGAATTTTAAATTAAAAAGTGCACAATATAAAATAATGGTGAGTGATAGAAACTAAAACTATCAACTTGTTTTGGGTTCCTAAACAGACATCCTTCCCCTATCACCTACTTCGGTCTAAGCTAGAAATATGAAACAAGTACCTGTAAGAAGAAGGATGTATATTTATATATAAAAGACTAGAAAATAGAAGGTAGGCAAAAAAGAAAACATACCCCAAAGCCTGTTCATTAACTTCAAGTCTAATATATGTATAAAAAATAGTGTCATAAGACATCAAAAAGGTATCCGAATCCATAAGGGAAACTAAAGAAAAAATTTATTATTATTATGTTCATGTTGTAGAGTCAGAGTCTGAGCCCATCCTGAAGGTATCACTATGGTACATACTTCAAATTACCCAATACCACCTAGCCCATCCAAGGAAATCTTTTGAAAGACAACATATTTCTTGAAGAATGTATTTACCATGAGTTCATCCCAATATCACAAAAAAGGGGTCAAGTATCACCTGAGGCTTGGCATAGCCACTTTTCTATTGAGTCTTTCCTTAATAATTCCTTTGGGAACCAGTATCACTCAAAATTATTTATAAATCCCTGGGAAACACTCTTTTAGAAGAGTCTAAGACATAGTTTCCCTAGTGCATCGTGGTATAACCACACGAGCATAAGAGTCCATCCATGAGTCCATAATACAGAACTCATGTTCTCACTCAGCCAGCATCAAGCGAACCATAGTTACCAAATCAAATTACAAAGCAAACACCAATAAAAATGTAACATAGAATGTATATACATAAATTATACTATCAAATAAGCACCGTGAACAATGAGTCATTCAAGACATGAAATAAACCAATTCAATCCTTTAACACTGCATAAAGCATCTAGTACAATGGAAGAATGTAAAAATTACAAGATAATATTAGAACTTTAAAGTCTCAAGAAAACATGTTTAACATGAATGTCAAACCACTAAAACACGGTATCACAATTTGAAACTTTCATGAGAAATAAAATGTAATGAAAATAATTCTCCATCGACATGACTCAAAAATTGGTTATTAATAACAGAAAATGTACTTGCTAACAAGTTTTTTCAAGATTTCCATTCAATTCAAAAAGAAATTTCATTTATAACTTCGCATTTAGGTGGGTCACACCCAAAGGGGTGGACAAGAGGCAAGTAGAACACCCCAAATAGGATTCTCCATAAGAGAAGGCCACAACAAGCATAGTTAAACAAACCATATAATTAAATAAACGATAACAAGGCGTTGCCGGAAGGTTGAAGCGAGTTTCCCAAAGACACGACATAACATGAGTGATGAAGGGAAGAGGGTAGATTCCATACACATATAGTCTTAATTACCTATTGATCCACATACTTAAAAGGATTCTTGGACCATCTATTATTTTACAAATAAGAGATTTAATTTATAAGTAACCAATAAGGGACCATTATAAGAATTAAAATTATTAATTTATATCTAAAACAATAAGATACACTGATGCATCAATAAAAGAAAGCATAAAAGTATATAACTACATTTTTATCATGAAGGTAGCTCAACTCCATTAGAGGAGTTTTATTCGAAAACATGACACTGCTTTATCAAACCATTCATTTAGTTATATTTAAAATTTATTCTAAAACTCACTTGTTACAAATCAAATTCAAGAAGACAAGAAAACTAAAAATAATCATATGTGAGTTTTCACAGACCGCGCACCTCCATTGGAGGGGTTTTATTGTAAAACTAGAATTTCTTATCAATCAACCATTTATCACATTTAAAATTTCTACCAAGAATCATTCTCAATTAACATTAAAAAGGCATGTAATCTAGTCTTTACTATATTAATTAAAATCTAATAAATGTGCATTAAGAAATTTATTAAAGAAAATAATAAATGAATTCTTTAAATTAAGGGAAATGGAATGGGATTGTACCTCTGGTGGAACTCAGTCATACCCTAATGACCTTCATGATTTCTAACTAAAAGATGATTCTCCCCTACTAGGCATATGGAACTTCACACATATGCAAGGACACCTAGCCCTTATGCACACACTTGCATGGCCATGATCTTGTGCCAGAGGATCCTTACACATGTGCTTATATGCATTTTACCATTTA
Source organism: Viscum album (assembly GCA_963277665.1). NCBI lineage: Eukaryota > Viridiplantae > Streptophyta > Magnoliopsida > Santalales > Viscaceae > Viscum > Viscum album. Next base: position 1,760,123,928 of record OY728150.1, read on the forward strand.
CACTAACCTGTGCATGCATATATATATATATATATGAACACACACACACACACACACATAAATGGGCACACCTAGCCCCATACGTGCATAATCATTACCATGGGTAACTACACACGTAACCGGGGAACACATATAAATATATTTAATTACAAATGCACACGCAGGTGAGTCGAACTTGACTTAGAAACTCAAAATTAGTAGGCAGGGACCAACACTATACAAGATAAACACTAGGAACTCTAAAACACCCAAATAACACCATATATGAAGGTAGAAACTAAACACTGGGTCAAAAACCATACATTGGACAGAGGAGACAAAACAAATCCACTCGAAACAACACGACAAAGTTCAACACACTACATGCAACATGTCAGAGACTCATAAATACCAAAATCCCTAAAATTAATGGGTGAGAAACAAAAAGGAGGTGAAAACCTTACCCCAAAACATAACCTATAGACCAAAATCACCCGAACTACCTTGCCTTCGGCGACAGTTACTGGAACATGAACCAACACATCTTGACAGCTCCTTTGCACAACCTAGATTCAAAAGGAAACTGAAATCAAAGACACCCCCAATACTAGGTTGTTCGGACGAACCTAAATATGGAAAAGGGGATATAGAAAATCATCCATGGAGGGCCACACCATAGGGCCTTCGGTCGAGGGTGCTCGAAGGTGGGGGTGCACGTTGGATGAGGGGGGGGGGGTCGGCCTTGGAAGGATTCACCATGGAGAAGGGTTGGTGAGAGATCCAGGAGGGAGGGGGAGAGGATCATGTGAGGAAGAAGGGGAGACCATCTTTGAGTGATCTCCTAAAAAAGAATCATAATTAAAATTAAAAAAATAAACAAGAATAATAACAATAATAATGATAATTAAAATAATAATAATAATATTATTATCATCATTAAAATGTTTATGTATTATTTCTTTCATTTTGTATTTAACATCTATTAATTAATTTTCATTTTAAATTTTAAATTTAATTATTTTAACTACTTTTAAAAATAACACACATTGTGGGGGTTTTGACAATCGTAAAAATGGTCGGAGGCTCCATTTTAAAAATTGACTGCCCATTTTACATGAAAAGTTAATTTCCATAGTTTTTCATCCAGTTCAAAATGAAGAATGTTACTCAAGGAATTTTATAACCAAGAAGAAACCAGAAGGATAATTTTGATATGGTGTATTAAAAAGAAAGTTAAAATAACAAAATAAGACAAAGACTATAGTTGACACAACTTCAAATGTAAAGAAAAACAGAAAAATAACCATTTTTATTGGAACCTCCACTATATTTGAATCAAAAGTACAAAGAATAACCTATAAATCTAAGAAAAACCTACACAAAATTTAACTGTATCCATATGGAGGAAACACATACAGTAATAATTTTACCCACTCCCGATGAATAACCATTAAAAATTCAACATTTTAATTCCTATTAAAAATATAGATACGGAAACTTGTTTTGTTTTTTCTAATAAAACAAGTAACATGGATTTTAAATAGAAACACCATCATCTAAATAAAAAAGTTTTATAACTTACTAAAATAGTATTTGAAAATAATAAACTAGGTGAAAGTGATAAATTAATTCGAAAAGATTTAAAATATTACCTTGAAAATACCACAAGCCCCTCATGATTTATATTACAACCCAATTCGTTGAAATAAGAGTAATTAAATCATTGTGAAGAATAATATTGAATTTTTAATAAGAACATTATTCAAAGTACCAATATAAATAGTTAAAGAGTGAGTTTACTATGGAAGTAGTTAACATATAATAATATTAAAAAATTTATTTAAATGAGATAATCATTATTTTAGGATTTAACATAAAATAAAAAATGATAAAATGTAACAATGAAATAAATAGTGAAAATAAATATATACGAATTTTACTTAATTAAAAATCATAGTTATTCCCATGGTAATACCCCAATGCAACTAATTTCATGGGAAACCAAGGAACCTTATAGCATCTCGATGAGAAAACTAATCATAAGAAAATTCACTTGTGGGATACTTAAGAGAAGTATGTCAAATTCTAAGTATCATGGTGAGGCTCGTTTTATGATAAAAAAATTATATCATAGTGATTTTTATTTAGTGTGTAGTAATACTATTCTAGGGAGAGAATAATCAATGCCCAACAATATATATCATAGTATTCCTTGCCTATGAACCTGTGGTTTCCTATGTGAAAAATGGAGGTGAGAAATAAATATAAAATATAGGTCAATATAACATATAAAACACATTAAAGAATACCTTAACTCACATATCACCTCTAAGTACCCTAAAAAATTACACCTTTCATGACCAACATTAATTACGTAACCATGAAATTTAGTATCCATAATAATTTCACATGAAAACCTCATCCAAATGTTAAAATTATGAACTAAATGGGGAATGTATTCAATAGTTGAGACCAAAAAGAAAAGCCTCAATATTTAAAAAATAAACCTTTTAAGACTAAAAACATTATGAAATGAAGAAAAATAAGTAAATAACATTTTTTATGTATAACCCAAATCATATAAGAAATAGTTAAACATGCAACATATAGGAGTTTTTCTATCATAATAAGTCAACTTTTAAATAAAAAAATACTTCCTAACCCCATGAAATCCATTATAAAATTAAGACAAAAATTCGTTATAAATCATAAGTATTTATTTCATAAAATAAAAAATAGTTTATTTATTAAAATATATCAATGGAATTTCATCAAGTAATTAATATTCATGTTTTTTCATTAAACAGATTATAAATGTTTTAGGAAAAAATATCTAGATGATTAAGAGAAATATTTAGAAAACCAAAAAATTGATATTAACAAATATTTTAGTATCTCTTTTAATAAGAAACAATGATCAAAATCAATCAAGAACCCATGGTATAAAATTTAAATATAACTTCATGGAACCATAAACCATATTCAGATAAACTAGAAAGTCGGAGTATTAATCCAACACCAATAAGTGATTCCAAATCAAAATTCAATGACAATAATTTCCATCTTTGAAAATAAAAACAAGAATTTTAGATTTAAATAAATCTTGGAAAATTATTCAATTCATATAAAAACAAACGTTGGGAATAACATCTACTCACAGAGATGAATCTAATGCCACCATTGACGCATCATTATGATCAATATTTAATCGGATATTAAAGAAAAAATTATAAAATTTTCAGGTAAATGTGATAATATGAGGTAGGGAAATTAAGGTGAGACTTGTGACTTTTATTCTCTATGTTCTCCACTACGGACTTTCCTCCCATCCTAAAATTGTTTTAATTTTATCCCCTTCCCATATTATTTTTTATACAATTTTACTCTTTTTTTCATTTTTACTTTCTTTTCAATCCCCCCACTTCTAGCACATATAATGTAAAAATATATAACTTTACACATTTTATTAAACTATCTATCTTTCTCGTACAATACCTCAAACCCCATTAATTTTATATAATTTTTTTTTCTATCCATATTTGTTTCTTTCTAAAAAATAAATTTAAATTTAAAATAATAATAATAATAATAATATCATCCCATCAATATTATTTTATTTTATTAATGAGAATTAATAATACCAGAAACATATATATAAACTTTCATATAAATATATAAATTAATTATGTCTTCATTAAAAAAATTTATTCAATTTTAGAAAAAATAAAAATATTAACACTATTATTTATATTTTTAATCACCCCAAAAAATAATCAGACACAAAAATATTTCAATTATAATTTTATAAAACCACAATATATTATTTAAATTTCAAGGAATTCATTTTTTTACATTAAAAAATCACAAAATAATAATTTTAATTTAAAAATATGAGATGTTACACTATCCCCACAATCAGAACCTTCCAAATTACTAAAGGCCTGTAGAATTATTAGGAATAAAATCACATACTCAATAAGTGATGAACCCATATACTAGAGATATTTTCATTAAGAAATGTAAAGGGCTCTTTAAAATGTTACACACATGTGGGATCTTCCCAACAAAAAAATTACTTCCCCTCACTGTAAAACCAAACACTATCTAAACAAACACCAAACCAATTAAAAATCACCTATAAGAAGGATATAATTATAAAACAATTAATTCATGTGATCAAATTTCTCTAATAACCAATACATCCCAATTTATCATAGCTTTATAAGATAAATCATCCTCAATATGTAGAATAATTTGTAATACAAATGAGAACTATGATATTTTAAAATACAAATAAAATCCGTTGAAATGAAAGAGTATATTATTTTTTAAAACCAAACATAGAATAACCCCAAAAACACTAGTTATAACCAAAATATTTAGAATCTACCATATACAACCTAAATGAAGATTTACAATGACATAAACAAACTCATTTTAAAAACTCACATTCCCCTTTTCTTTAAAATTGATAAATTAAAATAAAATTATTTCATCTATATAGTTTCTTATTAATAATATAGCCAAAATGATTTTCCAAAAAACACCAATTTGGAAAATTTAAAATTCTTATGTAAACACATAGGTATTATTATTGATTTAAAAATACCATAAAGAGGTAAAAAATGAAAACCAACCATATAGAAACACTTAAATTTTAAAAAAACTAGATATGCATGATTTTAAAACACACTAGTCCACAAAATTAACTAGTAATCCCTTGAAAATTTGGTTTCCACTGAAATAATTCAATTATAATGAGATATATAACTTATTTAGTGAAGATTAAATTTACATCATCTTTACTTTATTTTATGACCTCTCACTAAAAACAATGAATTTCAATTTTTAAAAGCTAACTATATTAAAATTTTATCTTAAATAGTAATAGTTGTAAGTTAAAAGTCATTCAGAAAATAAATCTTATACTTGAAATGATTTTCCCCATATTTATCAAAACATTTTGAAATAATTTTAAAATTAATACAATTCCTAAAACATTACTATTTCACTAATTAAAATTTTAAAATCTTCCGATACATTAACCATCCTACTATAATCCTTAATTAAAATGTTTTTATATTATAAAACTTTAAGTGAAGGGAAAACATTAATTTTAAAACGTAAATCACATAAAAGAACATATTTTATTTTATCAAATAGACTTGAAACATAAAAATATCATCATCCACATAAATAGAAAAAACACCTTTTATATTTTAAAACAACATTTCTAAAAGTATTAACTTTAAAAATTATACAGCAAAAGACATAACATAAAAATGAGATCTAACATAATTAACAATAAAAATATATTTATAAAATCACCTCAATAAATCCCATAATTAAAATAAAATGTGATAAACGGGACTTGAGGAAATTTAAATACCATTGTTTTCATTATAATCATTTTATAAAATCAATCAGAATCATTAATAAACACAGAGAAAGGTAAACAATTATAAACCACCCATTTTTGGATACATGCACCTTTTTTATAGTCTACAGCCCATTATCACTACTAATGTTTCTTATTGGTTCTTCTTATAACATTATTCAAAGATGGAATCATATCAATATTGAATGATAAATCAAACCTAAAAATAAAATTTCTCATTACATAATTCCCCTAATAACACAAGGTTCACTACTAAATGTGTTGTGAAGAAACTTATTCCTATCTACATATAAATTATAATGACTTTGTTTCTTCTTAATTTTTTGAAATATTTTTAATAATATTTTTGAAGCTAAGTGCTATGTTAGAAAGATATTAATGGGCTTGGAGAGGCTCGATATTAATATAATAAAAGTATTAAATATATTATATCATTCATGTGCCGTTTTTCTGAAATAATTGTATTACTGCCCAAATAAAGTATCATATTGTAAATATGATACTTCTATTAGATTTAGAATGTAGGTTTTACCCAAGGTGTGATATAACCATTATGCATGTCAGGTTTTCATCTTGAGCACCATCGTGGATAGAATAATAATTAAATAAATTAATAAATTTATTTAATTTTTATAATTCAATCATAAACCTAATCCTCTCCATAAAAACATTTTTATAGAAAATCCCTTGGGTTAGATGGATAATCCTAGTGATCAATAAAGGGTTATTGGAGTAGGACTATCATATGAACAATAATGGATTATTTATTGAAAATTTGTGTGTGAATTAGAGTTTGTGGATCTCACCAATGAATATGATGTGAAACAACCATTCATTAGTGATAGATCAAAAACCATGGTAGTATATTTTTTGTAATATTTTTACCTGTTTGATTATCCAAGGATGAATGTGAATCAACAATAATAACAAATTGATTTTTGGGTTGATCATTCATTTCAGGTGTGGGTTTCTCTTTCAGGGCTTTGTAAATTCATATTATATGAATTTTATTGGTTAATCATTCTTCATTCTAATGGAATTAAATCTTGGACGTCCTAAAAAATGTCCTAGGTTTGGTTTTCTTGTTGTGTTATGTTCTTTTCTAACACCTTTAATCAGATGAATATCATCTACATCCCATTTGGCCAATGATTTAAAAAATACATGGTGAACGAACAATGTGAAATTTTTCTTTGGTGAAACATATGGAGACCCAACTTTTTCTTACATTACTATTAAATCATTTTCAAGATAAACAATAGAATAAGGATACTAATCTAGGACCACAAGTTTTTTTTTGTCTTTGGAATATTAGTTTATCCATAACATGACTATAATAAACCATAAAAATGTATTTAAAATATCATTAATTATCCTTCTAAAGGAATATCCAAACTGAAATTTGGCATAAATAAGGGATAACCCAAAGAAAGGGAGATGGGTTTGAGATTCCCCTTACCTTTATTCCCGCTTGATTTCGTCACTTTTGTGCCTCATAATTAAAAAACATAGATTTATTAAAAAATATATACAGAATTTAATTATATAAATTTTTACAACTGTTTAATAATTATATCAATTCTATTTTATTTCTTAATTTCCTTGGTTATAGTGCATCCATATTGATATATTGTACTACTTTGAAATTTCTTGTTTTGTCTCAATTTCTTCATTTTGTAAATTTTAATTTATACATTGGTATAATTAATTACAGAATCATAGAATACATGTAATTAAATATTTATTTATCATACATAATTAATAACATCTACCATATAAGGTGGTAATAAGAATTGACCTAGAAATGTATTAGTAGGTGGTTGACCGACCCTTGACGGGACATTGTCAGGAGAGCAGGAAAGAGAATTTTGAAATTTATAAATATATTAAATATGCTAATTAATGTAGATTAAAATAATTAATATAATATAAAACTACTGCCTGATTATTTCTTATATTGTTTGATTATGAAATGTGATGTGAAAAAAGTCAAGAAAAAGAAGAAATTGAAAAAGAGAGGAGTTTATTGAAACCTCATTAATCCTCAATGTAACTTCTCATGAATGCAACAACAAATCACTTGATGTTTGGAGCTGAATTACTACAGAAATTCACTAAGGATTATAATGGGCTTGAATGAGATTATTTGGGAATATTTTTTTATTTTTAATGAGGGGAATGAGTTGTCTTCCTCGGGAATGTTGAGGGATTATTTATACTTGAAGAGAGGGGTATTTTTCAAATAAAATAATGAATAAAATATTATATCAAAGCTAAAGAATATAATAGTGAATTTTGTGTAATATAAATCACATATAAATATAATTTAATGGTTTTAGGAATTTAAATATAATTTAGAATTAAAATTATTTAGTTTATTAAAAATTAATATAAAGATAAAAAAATTTATTTTAAGGAATCACTTTTGACTTTAGGTATTGGAAAGTTTTATTAGGTTTGGAAATCATTTTTATTGTTTTTTAATAACTCATTTATGAAATAAAATATATCATCGTATAAAATAATTTTGTATAAAGGATTAAGTCATTATTACATCATCAATTATTTAATTTAAGATACACTAGTTATGTGCAAAACCGTATTTTTACTATTCAGCTAAAAATTGTATTATTTCAAAAAATTACAAAAAATAAAAAAACATGAATAATTTGGACCCCATGATTAAAAAACTTATATTAATTTTATCAAAATAAATTTCTAAAATATGTAATTTAAAATTTTAAGATAAGAATTATTTTATATGAAGTAATTTAAAATAAAACTTATTAAAAATGTAATTATATTTTATTTGAATTTTCTATAAAATTATTTATTTTTATGGTATTTTATTATTTTTATTTACTTAAATTAACCATGGTTAATATTCTTTCTCTCATTATTTATTATTTTAAGGTAAAATTACTATTCCAACTACCAAGTTACTATTCCAAAGAGCCAGGTAACTATTCTCAATAGTCAAGTTAGTTTTCCAATGGTCCCATTACTTCTTATAAATTCCTACTCAATCATTAATTCATTATTCACCTTAGTAACTATCAAGGTTATATATTTCCATTTTGTATTACATTTTTTGGTTTATTAATTTTCTTTTTTTTCTTTTTTATAGTATTAGGAATGGGGGTGATGAATCTAGTAGATTGGGGTGATCTATATTTTTCTATTTTGAATTTTATATTTTATATTTATTGTCCTATTTTAATGTTTTGAATTTTAATTGGCTTCAATGATGACTAATGTAACATTATTTATTATTGAAATAATTTTTTTGGTTTCTCTTTATTTTTATGTGTATAATATTATCAAATATAATACAACCCAAATTTATTATGGAAAAAATATTACTAATAAACACTGGGATGTTATGCTATTCCCCCTTTATAAATTTTATCCCCAAAATTTCAACTCATATCTTTAGTTGTAAATAGATGAGGGTACTTCTATTTCATTATTTTCTCTGGTCCCCATGTCACATCTTCATACATATGGTTCCTCTACAATACTTTTTCATGGTGAATTGTATTTTTGCATAGAAATTTTTATCTACAAGACACGATTTTTAATGATTGATCTTTATATGATAGGTCATTATCTAGTTGTACCACATATGGATTCAGCCCATGTGAGGGATCAAGTATGCACTTCCTTAGTGTTATGTGAAACTCATCATGGATTTGATCCATACTATATGAAAGTGAAAGTTGATATTCCACTGCTCTTAAGTGGTCAAGGATCTCAAAGGGGACAATGTACCTTGGGATAAAATTCCATTTCATTCCAAAACACATGAATCTTATCCATAGTGATATTTTATGGAATACTTTGTCTCTAACATTGAACTCTAAGTCCATAGATAGTTTTAGGATATCTATTTTTATGACTTTGATTATATTTTAAATATTATTGGATGAATTTTACCTTCTATATCATATTTTGCACATGGTCAGGTCCATGTATCTTTCATTCTCCTACTTCATCGCAACAAGTTGGAGTTCTACATCGATTCCCATAAAGATATTCATATTGATCATTTTTAATAATTGAGTAGAAGATATTTTTATATGAGAACTATAATAGTGGGAGATACTGATCTCATCCTCCTTTGAATTTAATTAAAAATACTCTTATGATGTCTTAAAGTATATGAATAGTTCTTTTAGATTGGCCATAATTTTGGTGGTGATAGGACATGTTGAAATTCAATTCAGTGATCAAATTATATTGAATAATTCTCTATAATTTTGATGTGAACCATAGATCATGATAAGAGATGACTAAATATGGATCCCAATGCAACCTCACCACTTACTTCATATATATCATAGAGATTTGTTCAAGTTAGAAGTCTTACCATATAGCAATAAGTTGATAAGTCATTGTGATTTGATCCACCACAACCTATATTATATTGTTTGCTTTGGATGTTTTTAGGAGACTAGTGAAAAATCCCATGGTGATTTTCTTCTATTTCCATGTGGGTATAAGAAAAGGTTGCATCATTCCTTTGGACTAATGTCACTCTGATTTAACTTACTAACAATTCAAACTACATAAGATATACTCCCCAACCACCTTATTCATGTTGTACCACCAGAAGTGATATCTAAGTTCACGATACTTCTTGGTACATTCGGTATGGATAGAGAAAGATGAGATATTTTAATTATCCAATAGATCATTATTTTTCTCAGTAAATTAAGGCACACAAATCATTATTCCAAAGTGAATAAAATCATCATCCTCAATGTGGAAGTTATGTAACATCCCTTACTGTACTTCTTTCACATTCTTTTTTTATATCAAGATAATCCATTTGTGACTCCATGATATTATATTGGATAGATAATTGAAATATAATTTGGTAAAGGTAATATTGATTCCCTACTATTATGATTTCAATATGCATTAAGTCATATCCATAACCATAGGGTCATTCTCAATCTAAATCATGGATAGGGTAGTAGATTCTTTTCTACTAAGAGCATAATCTGACATATTTGTGTTTCCCGGATGGTAGTGAATAGAGAAATCATAGTATTTTATCACCTTTAACCATCTTCATTGACCCATGTTAAGATAATTTTATGTTAATATATACTTTAGAATCTTGTGATCAATATATATATATATATATATATCACATTTTTTTTACCATAGATACTATGACACCAAATATTTAGAGCACATATCATAACTTATAACTCTAGATCATGCATTGAGTAATTCTTCCCATGTATATTTAACATTAATGAGGCATATGCTATAACTTATTCTTTATTCAAGAGTATGAAAACTAAGAATTTATTTGAAGTATCACTGTATATCAGAAAACCTACTCCACTTATTAGCAGTGTGAGTACATGCACAATGATTAGCCTATTATTGATCTTCTTAATACATTCCTAAAATTCATCCATCCAGACATACTTTACCCCTTTCCATGTTAACTTAGTTAGTGGGCAAGAAATTATTTAGAAATTTCTCATAAAATGTTAGTGGTACCCACCTAAGCCATGAAAATTATGAATTTTTGTGAAACTATGGGGTATTTTCCATCCCCCAATTACCTTGGTTTTTGAAGGGTCCACATAAATTACCTAAATTGTGATCATGTTCCCAAATAATGTGACTTTCTCCATCCAAAAGTCACAGTTTCTGAACTTACCATACATTTTATCCTTCTGTAATGTCACCACCACAATCCTTATATTATAATCATTCTCATCCATTAAATTTGAGTAAATGATAATATCATCAATAAATGATACCAGATATTTGTTAAGGTGGTCCATAAATAATCTATTCATAAAATCCATGATGATTTTTGGGGAATTAGTAATTCCAAATGGCATTACTATGAACACATAGTGCCCATACGTTATACTGAAAGTATTATAATGAATATATTTATTCATCACCTTTATTTGATGACATATAGAATGAAGATCCACCATTAAGAGGAACTAATCTCCCTATATTTGGTTGAACTAGTCATCAATCCTTGGTAGATAAAACTTGTTCTTTATGGTGATATTATTGAGCTCATGGTAATCAATACAGAGTCACATTGATCTGTCCATATTCTTTATAAAGAGAACAGGAGATCCTAGAGGTGATGTACTAGGTCATAGGAACCCCTTTCCCAAATGTTCTTCTATAAACTTTAGTAACTCTTCTAGTTCAATTTGGGCCATCCTGTAGGAGAATTTTGCGATAATAGTAGCTCCGGGTATGAGATCAATTGTGAACTCTGCCTCATGATATGGGAGAATTCTGGGGAACTCTTTGGAAAATATATAACTATATTCCATGATTATGGTAATTTACTCTTATTTTATACCTTCATTTAACTCAAACATTTAAGAAATGTATGATTCTTCACATGATATCATAATCCACACCATTAATGGATTTTCTAAACGATATTTATTTTCTTCCTTGCATCTATAAAGAAGCATCAATTAGTTTAGAATATGAACAAAAATATCCTTTTACTTATAGTTTATGTGTGATCTATATAATGAGAGACTATCCATTCCCAATACAGCACTTAATTCCAAAAAGGGATGTATTTTGAGATTCTATAGAAGAATCTTCACACAGACGCTTATAAGAGAATATTCCAACACTTTGTTTGTAATGATTACACCACTAGGTGTTTTTATAGACATGTGTACTTCAAGGTATCATGGATTCAATTTAATTGTTCGATAATAATTATATGATATAATGTGATGTGTTTAACTAGAATGAAATAAAACATTATCCATTATTTAGTTAATAAGAAGTGTACCTTATACGTCTTCATTTTCATGGTCCACTTTAGTAGTAGTCATGTAATAAGATTTCCGTTACTCCTTTGTATTTGGTGGTTACTAACACTGATTACCCTTAAAGACTTGTGATTTAGCTCCTTGGATTTTATAATTCCCTTTCCTCCTATAGTTGAAGCCTTGAACCATGGGTGGGGCATTAGGAGTTTCCTTCCATCCCTCTATCATGTTGGTCGACTTCTTTATGTCTCATCAATATTCATGAGCATTATGGAATTCTATCCCACCCTTAAAGAATTTCCCCGTCCCTTTATACAATTACCATGGTGTTTCTTCCCACCTTTTTAACATCTGGGTAGTTGGATCCTTTTTACTCTTTTATAATTTTACCCACTATATTTAAACTCCATTATTTTATTTTTATCTCCATAAATATGGGAACATTCTCCAAACTCCATCATTACTTTGACAACACATCAAACCATCTCTTCATAACTCCCGATGTCTTGGATCTCTAGATACTTTCGAAGTTATCTGTTTAAACCACTAAAAATCTATATTTTTAAATCATTATTTATAAAAAAACATAAGGAGAATATTTCAATCCTTTTAAAGTTTTCCTCATAATTCCTAACAGACTCACCTTCACTTTTCTTCATCTCTATGAATTCTCTTTCTATATTTTTTTGAAGCTTTCAAGGGAAATACTTGGAAAGAAATATTTTTTTATAGTCTTCCCAGATCATCTATTATATTTCATTTATTATCATAGTTTTCTTAATCAATTACCACCATTTATTATCCTATATATATAAACTATAGATGAATAGATTCATCTTCTTTTTTTAGAGCAATGGATCATAGGAATTATCTTCTCCATTGAGTTAACATACTATTCTGTGACAAGTGGATTAGAAGTTCCACTAAACATCGATGGTCATTGCCCCATAAAAGAATAAATGTCTATTTAATCCTTATAAGGTGAATGAGTACATTCCACATGGTTTGGTTTATTATTCATATCCTGAGACATCCGGGTAATCATTTCCATGGTGTTTTGAACTCCACCTACAATGGAATTGGGGATGTCATTTGAGAAATTGTTGTATTGTCCATAAAATGGGTTATTTTCCTGGTCACTCCAAGTTCCCACCATTTTCAAAAATATAAAATTATCAAATAAATAATAAGTCAAAGAAGAATAAATAAATAATTTATTATTTCTCACCATTAACTTTAAGGGAAAATAATACTAGATCCCTATGTTTATCCTTTTTCTAAAACAAAATTTTTGTATATTTATATATAATTAGTATTATGCTAATGGTTTTTAATAATATTTTATAATCCTAATTCCCAAATTAACTAATCCCTTACCTGATACCCACTATAGCGACTCTAATTTTTCTTATGTGACTTTTACATCATTTTTATGAAAACAACATCATAGAGATACAAATCCAGGATCAAAAGGATTAGTGTCTTGGGAAAATGACATTCATATAATATATAAACCTAATAAAAAATAAATATTTATTTAAAATATTATTATTTACCCTTTTAAAGGTCACTTTCTCCTTAGTACATGTAGTCATATGAGGATATACAAAAAAGAAAGCGGTGAGCCAAAATACTGGTAAAAGGATTAATAAGAGACATAAATCAATATATCATGGTTGAGAATAATCATCATCATCATATCATAAGAACTGAATTATCATCATAATAATTATATGAAAAATTAGAAAATGATATTTAATGTTTCAATTCATAAAAATGAAACACCATGTAATCTTGGTTAAAAACGATACGTAGTTGTGAACAAAGTTAACATCATACTGACACATCACATAAGTGTAAAATCATAATAGAAACATTATGAAAAATGATAACATCTTTTTCATTCATAATACACATTATCCCATGATATACATCACATTTCCAAAATAATTGGAGGAATTTATATTTTTAATCCCACCCATCACATCATAACATTTACATAATCATGCATGCCACATAAAACATATTACAATCATAATCATGGATTAACCCATGGAAATGAATTTTTTTCATAATGATTTCATCAATTATGATTTTAATAATAAATTTGGGGTTCTAAAATGAAAAATGGTAAAGAAATATTTTTTTTAACAATCATCATTTTCTAGCAATAATGAATGAACTCCAGAGGTATCAAGTCTATGTTTTGAAAAGAAGAGTTATTTTGGAAGATCATTGTATTTTACTTAAAATGAAGTTTACAAACATGTATATCCTTGAAAATAAAAATGGAAGAACAATTATATTATATTTATGGAACATTAAAGGAATATCCAAAAAAATATCAAGGAGGGATAACCCAATTAAAGGGACTTGGGTTCAGGAATCCCCTTACCTTTATTCCAATTTTATTTTAACACTTTTAAACCTCCTTAATAATAAACATATATTTATTGAAAAATTGACCCAATAGTGAATTATTATAATTATTACCACAATTTATCAATTATATTCTTTTGAATATATTTATTAATTTCTTTGGTTACAGTGTAGTCATTTCGATATCATGTTTTTCTGTGAAATTTCTCCATTTTCCTAGATTTCACTATTTTTTATTGTAATTTACACATTAGTATAATTAACTCCAAAATCATATAATACATTTAATTATATATATTATATATTATTTATAATTTATACTTTACATCTATGATGTTGGCCAAAATAATTGACTTGAAAATGTCTTTGATTGTGGTTAACTGACCATTAACGGGACACTATCAGAAGATCAGGAAAGAGAATTTTGAAATTTATATATACAGAAAATATGATAATTATATTTGGTTAAAATAAGTTATTAAATATTAAATTACTATTTAATTATTTATTATAGGGTTTGGTTATGAAAGGGGTGGTGAAACAAATAGAGGAAGAAGAAGAAATATAAAAAAGATAGGAGTTTATTGGAACTTACTTAATCCTCAGTGTAGCTCTCATGTACGCCACTAAAAATCCCATGATGATTGGAGTTTGATTACTCTAGAAAAATTCTAAGGATTAAAATAAAATTTATAGAGAGGATTTTGGTAGAGTATAGGATATGGAATGTGAGGAATGACTGGTTTTCCAAGGAGAGGGAGATGGATTATTTATACTTGAGTATAAGGGTATTTTTAGAATAAAATATTATATCAAAGGTAAAACATGTAATAGTGATTTTTTGACAATATAAATCATATATAAATATATTATAGTGGGTTTAAGACTTTAAATACCCTTTATAATTATAATTCATTAGTTTATTAAAAACTGAAGTTGAAAGAAAGAATTTTTTTATGGAATCCCTTTTGACTTTAGGTTTTGGAATATTTTTTTAGGTTCAGAAATTAATTTTATTTTATTTTAATGTAAAATTTTTAAACTAAATTATATCATGTTTTAACATCAAGTTATATGAAGTATTATTTCATTATTACATCTTGAATGAAATCATTTACGAAACACCACTTATGTGAAAAATCATATTTTTATTATTTACCCAAAAATTGAAATATTTTAGAAAAATACCAAAAAATTAAAAAATAGAAAATTTGGACATGATTATTTCCAATACTATATTAATTTTATCAAAATAAAATTTTAAAATAGGTGATTTTAATTTATAATATAAAAATTATAATTTTTACGAAATACTTTAAAGTACATTTTATTAAAAATGTGCGTAAATCTTTTTTGAGTTTTTTAATCATGATATTTTTTTTTTGTTATTATAATATTTATATTTTGTTAAATTAATAATGATATATATTATTAATTTCAAAATTTATTATTTTGAGGTAAAATTACTACTCAAATGGTTATGTTATTATTCTCAATAACCATGTTACTATTCCCAACGATTAGGTTAATATTACAATGGTCACATTACCTCCTATAAATACTGCTACATTAAATTTTTAATTATTTAAATAAATTCCTCTCAGGTTTCTATATTTATATTTTATATAATTTTCTTGGTTTATTAATATTTTGTTTCTTTTCTATAGTGCTGGTGGTGGGGTTATGATTCTATTAGATTGGGGAAATCTATGTTTTCCCATTTTAGCAATTATTATTGATATTTTTTGTCAAATTGTAATGTTTGAAATTTTAATCAGTTTCATTTCTGATTAATGTAATTATTTTTATAAATGAAATTATGTTTTTGAATTTATACTTTGTATCAGTATAATGTTATATAATATAATTCAACACACATTTATTTAGGAAAAAAATATTAATATTAAAAACTAGGTCTTTAAAATATAGATTAATATCATGGGTCTAGGTTAGAGATCAGTGGAGTGATTTCTTTATGTGGTGGTTATGATGGATCAAGATTATATTGGTTGTTCCCATTCATGGTTAAGGAATCTCGGCATATTGCTCTAATGCGAGATGCTTCCCGATTGGATTTGAGCGGCCAAAATCTCATCATCGGTGATGACTAGGATCGAACGACCCTCGATTCATATTTATCAATGGGTCTTGTGGTGGAATGGACATCATTTAAATCATGTCAGAGACATATAGAAAAATCTCAATATTCTATGAAATTACTAGCCACATGGATTGTACTCCAGAAGAACACATGTTTTGTGATCCCTTATGTAGTGCTAGGTTTTATGCACAAAGAAAAACATCACATGTTGTGTGCCCCCTACCACATGATGTGTCTCTTAGTGTTTGATGATTGATAGGTTCCCTATGATTACTCATGAACAATCATTTCCAGACACACTGACACAACCAAAGTACTCAAGCATGACCATGTACTCAGACAAGGTCGTGTACTCAGACATGGATAGGGTACTTCGATACAAAAAGGTACACGAGCATGACCAGTGTACATAATCATGAATAGAGTACACAATTTCAGGAATATATCACATGAAAAGATTCATATAACCTCTATGTTCCATTTATTCTAAAAGGAAATATCATGTTTATACAGAAAGACATGTTGCGTGAGACTGTGAAACACAAGTATATATAGTTAAGAAAAGACACACAATGAACCCCTAGTACAGAATGTGTACTTTCTCTAGTGCAGTTTGAGGTCTTCATTCTTTTCATTATTGACATATATCGGTTTGGTGTGTTCCCTTAGTTTATCCTTATGGTGGTATAATGAAGAATTACATCATTAAAATAGTACTGTGATCCCCTATATGATATTAGTCTCAGATAGAGTTCAAAAATCCATCATCATGACATGGGGTGTGATCCTCTATCATTTCTTCATTTTCACTAGGTGGAAATTAAGGAATCATCACAACCATATTACATGGGAATTAAAAACCCAACGTAGAAGGTTATTCTGGGTAGGGTCCAATATACACTAGACGCCATGCTTGAGATAACCTAGATTTGTATTGAGATATTTAGAGTTTAAGTGAGTACTTCTTTGGTAATACTCGATTAGTACGACCTCTCAGATAAGCGCCATCCATGATATCATTGATCATGGAGTGAGTTCTCCGAGATGGGAATTACCTCATAAAGTTGAGTATAATTCTATGGCTAGATGTGAGGTTGAGACCTATTTGAGTCTTAGTGTCTATTATAAGTATATTTTGGTTGTTCTTATTACTATGTCTCATATAATGATTGACGTGACTTCATAACGATGATAAAAATAATCCCTTGATGCCTTAAGTTTGATAATTTTGGGATGTCCTAATGGGTATTGTTATACTCAACCATGAATGGGATCTACCCCACATGTCATGTATTATAAAAATGACACACATTTTGGTGAATTCCATGGAGGACTAGGAGTTGGTATATCATAGTTGATGTAGAAAGAATAGGATTCATACCCAGGGTTTCATTTGAAAATTGTCTCCTCCTTCTTAGTAGGTTAGACACTTTTTGCAGTTTTTAGTGGGATTATATTTTTCACTTATGATTTCCTATACATTTTACATACTCTGATCTTGGTATATAAATGTATCCATGCATTTGGTATCAGTTTTACTTTACCTTTTATAATTGTATGAGTACATGGAGATGTGTATGTGTGTATAGGTTCCTTATGCTTCGGCCTTCCATGTGTGTAATATTCTTACCTAGTGATGGTGTCCATATTATATCTTATTGGAGGTGGGATTGGGGTGTCACACTCACCTAATTACTATCTAGAAGGGGACCAGTGGGTCAGGTCATGATAGAGTGGTATCATATGAAATGTTTTAGTTGAGGATTGATGTTTTTAGATTTTTCTAGCTGTGAGGTTTGGTTTGGGAACTATAAAAATAGTGTTAATGGGTTTTGAATTTACATATTAGGCCATAAACTCTATTTTTTGTGTAATGGACGATGAATCCATTCATCAGGACTTTGATAACCTACTCTCTCACTTGGTATATATAGGCACTAGTTGTAGGGAAAATATTAGTACATGCATCATATCGAAATGAGTTAAGGTTTTCATGTTATTTTTTGAGTCATCTCCCCAAATACACTCTTTGACCATAGTATGTATTTATGATTTCATGATTTCACCATGATTATATCCAACTAGGATTCCACAGAATGACTAAGATGATGATCCACCTTGGGATGAGGCTTTATTTTAGGATCTTATATAGAAGGTATTAGCTCTAGATATTTTTATAGTTTTGTCACCACCCATTGATCAATATGTAGCAATTGAAGTACCAGATGAGGATTTATGAAGGCCGAGTGCACTCTATGAGTATCATAGGTTGCAACCTCACATGTTTTAGGGAGAGACATAGCCCCTTGAAGTTGAGGACTTTCTAGAGGTAGTTAGTTGAGTTTTTCTCCTCGTGAGGAAACCTTTAGATTAGGTGGTGGTCCTAGAGGTGAGTCTTCTTCAGGTATCCAATGGGAGATGGGGGATCCTAGTGACTTAGACACATGATTATGCAACTCTATCTTATACTGATTTTTATTTTCTCTTTCAGTAAGAGTTTTATCCAGACACATTGTGAGTAGTGCACATCGAAGAGCATCAGTGGCCTCAATTGGGAAACATGACCACGGTATAGTATTTATCAGGGATAACCAACATCTTATGATACAATCTAGATAATATTAATGATTAATTATGATGATAAAATACCTTCAATAGGGGCCTACACTATGATATTAGGGATGGAGTGATATATCTATTCACTCTTAGATGTTTTGGAGTACTTTTGAGGGCTTTGGTAGCGCATAGTTTTTTGGATGATCATATAACATCAGTTCGTGAAGGTTATGGGAATACAATAGTTGAAACATGAAGAATTAGTATCCTATGACATACACAAGGATTTTGGGGTTCTATATTCATCATTATTACCTATATATATAGGGTATCCAACTGGGGATATCAGAATAGTTCTGGAAAGTCGAGAGAGAGGTAGTGTTTCTCTTGCGATGTTCTGGGACATATCAAGAATGATTATTCAACTCATCATGCGGAAGATAGAGGGAATACTGAGGGAATAACCAGGAAGAGATATTGGTTAGATAAGGGAGGTCCTATAGGAGGAAGATGTGGTATAGGATTAGGGAGAGTATTATTAGGTGGCAGATGGTTGGAAATTTCTGCACCACCACCCCAAGGTGGTCCATGCCAAGCTCGGGTAGATGATGGGAAGGGATTATGATAGTTTTTTTCATTAAAGACCTATGAAACCAATGATTTATGGATTATTGGAAGAATAACTTGTGAATTTTCTACGTTGTCTATATTTCCAATAGGAATAGGTGTTAGCCAATATTTTCTTTCTACTTTTATGGTTCTTGACACTCTTACCAAATAGGATGTAGATATTAAAAACTACCTCCATCTATGTGGACTAACTCTTGGAGGAGTGATATTATTATAGATCTCCTTATAAGAATGACGAGGGCTTATAAAATCATCTTAGTTGTTGAATGGTTATCCAAAGTTCATGTCCAAAATTAAATATTTTAGGTGGAGGATATGGTGTGTCCATTGAGATGGGATGAGGTTTTACTTTGGGGATGATAAGGAAAAATTTCTAGAGTAGGATGGAGAAATACATAGGAGGATACAACTATTTACAAACCAGTTGGGTAATAATACCCTTTGAGAAGTGGATGATCTGGGATTTTATCTTCCTACAGTGGTGGTAGAGTATAAGGATATATTTCCTAAGGATGTTACAATATTAACTACCCACTGATTGGTAGAATTTTGTATATTATTTTACCCAGGTACATCATTGATATTTTCTATAGCATATCGGATAGCTCCCATAGGGTTTCGCGAGTTGAAGGTGCAGTTGGAGGACATGCAGAGGAATGGATTTTTCGTACCAAAAGTTTCCCCCAGGGTAGCCACAATGTTGTTCAACAATAAGGAAGAAAAAATATTGAGGTTTTGTGTGGATTTACATTTCAAAAACTAGGTGACCAGGAAGAACATGTTTCCACTACCTCAGATCTATGAGAAATTTGACTATTTAAGGGGGGAGATATGGTTCTTGTTGGTTGAAAAAATATTTGGATATCACTAGCTCTAAGATTGGAATGGGGATATACTGAAGATAGAATTATGTTTTCACTATGGTCACTATTATTACTTGGTGATTCCTCTAGAAATGAAGAATGACACATTAGCTTTCATGGGAATCATGAACAAGATCAATATTCCTTTCTTAGGATAGTTTTGCTGGTCTTGAAAAATGAAATCCTAGAGTACTCAGAATCAGATGTGGAGAATACAAGACACTTAAGGATGGTCCTAGACATACATTGAGATCACCAACTTTAAGGAAAATATTTAAGTGTCGATTTATAATTTATAGGTACACTTTTTCAAACAAGTAATCTCAGCAGAGGGTGTGTAAATAGAACCAGTGATGGTTTAGGTAATGATATCTTGGGACAACCCAAGTTCATGATTGAGGTTCATAACTTCCTTAGGTTTGAATGATATGATAAGATATTCATGCCCAATTTCACTAGGATATCATCACCCTCGACTACTTTGACCCAGAAGGGAAAAAAATTCATTTAGATAAAGCGGTTCTAGAATTCCTTTAAGGAGGTGAGGTAGAGGTTGATGAGAACACTCATATTGAGACTTCTAGAGGATGGTGCTGAGTATGTAGTGTTTTGGGATGGATTAGGAACAAGACTTGGTTTTTTTAATGTATAGGAAGTCTATGATAACTTATGGGTTTGGACATTTGTGGCCCAATGATTATAACTATATGACCCATGATATATATCTAGTAGTGGTTGTCTTCACATTGAATATGTAGAGACCCAACCACACATGTGAGATATTTATTGCCTATTATGACAAATGGATTCTTAAATATATCTTCTAATAGAAGGATGCTAACTTGAGAGAGTGTAAATTGATATTATTCCTCTAAGATTTTTACATTGAGATAGTCTATAATCATGAGAAGGGGAACATGGTATAAAATACTCTCAACAAGAGATCTTGTTCGTATTTTTTGGATGATGAATAAGAGTAGTTAGCCTCATTGTATTTTTTCTTAGTGGATTAGGATAATGAATCTTTCATCCATTTGATGGTTTTTACACCAATATTTTATAGTGTATTAGGGAGCCTCATATTAGAGATACATACTATGAGATCTTACATTCTCAGATATCCACTAGACAAGTTCTTGATGGATTTTATGAAGTTTGGGAGAATATCGTCCTTTTCAAAGGATAGATAATGGTTAGAGTGATGTGGTTATGATTTATTTTTATACATCTCTTATGGTGGAATATCTAAGTGTTTAGAAGACTTACCAAGACATTCAATATTTGTTGTGGTGGCCAAGGATGAAGATGTGTATAGTGGAGTTTTTTCTCTTGATACAACATTTATCAATAGTTGAAGGATGAGCAACATGTTCTAATGGGATCAGATCATCCCCTAGAGGATCCGAAGTGGATGTGGGATGGTATATCCATGGACAACATGATGGGACTCCCATGAATGTAATGTGTATGTTATTTTATTTGGGTGATCGTAGATAAACTCAAAAAGCTGTCCCACTTATTAGCTACCCTATACTAGATTTCAGTAGAGATCTTGTTAAGACTTTAAGTATAGAAGATAGTATGACATCATGATGTTCCCTTGATGATCATTTCAAACTACGATTCCCATTTCACATCATGATTATGGAGATGATTTCAAGATTCCTTTGGGACTCAGTTGAATTTGGGAAAGGTATTTCCCCCTGGATTGATGGATAGACTGAGTGGAAAATTCTTGTTTTAGATAACATGTTGTGGGATTTATGTTATAATTTTTATGATGTTGGAATGACCAACTACCTTTGGGGATTTTTTGTGTAAAAACATGTAGCATTACAATATAGGTATGACACCATTAAAGGCATTGTATGATATACAATAAAAGTCACCACTCTTTTGTAATGATCTCGGTAAGTTAGCACTCATGGGCCCAAAGCTAGTGAGGGTGATGAAAGAGAAGGTTCAGATCATCCAATAGAAGATGAGGACTTCCCAGAGCTATTAGATATATTATATGGACCAACGACAGTGGCCTATAGAGTTTGAGGGGGGGAGGATATGTGTTTCTAAATGACTCACCTTGATATGGATTTCATATATTTGGCTAGGGTGGAAATTTATCTTTAATATTCATTTTCTATTTTCAGATACTGTATAGGGTTTGTTAGATAGCATACATGTTATCCCTATCACCAAAGTTAGACCGGTTACATGATGCCTTCCACATGACACAACTGAGGAGGTATGTGCAGGATCTATGACATGTTATTGATTGGGGAAAGTTGTACAACAAGGATGGAAATACCTTTACTAATTACATGATTGAGATCAAGTATTTGAAAGAGAATATACTCTCTAGGTGTGTGATTACCTTAGTGAATGTCTGGTGGCAGAAAAAGAATCTTCAAGAGAGAACATGGGAGAAGGAGACCTAGATGTGACCCAAGTACCCTCATCTTTTTTACTAGGATTTATTTTACATTATAGAAAAAATTACTATGATGGGGAGAATTTAATGACTATATTTTTTCCATGTCATGCTTCAGAATATTTTAAATAATATTTTCAAAGCTAAGTGTTGAGTTATTGTGGGATTATAGGGCTTAAGGAGGTTTAGTGTTTATATAATAAAATTAGTAAATATAATATATAATTCACATATTGTTTTTATAAAATAATTTATCTAATAAAAAATGGAGTCTTAAATAAAAAATATGAGACCTCCATAAGATATGTAATGTGGGATTTTCCTTATGTGCAACATATTATTTTTCTGCATTGGGTGTTTAACGTTAGGGCAATCATGAGTGGAATAAAAATTAAAAAAAATAGTATATTTATTCAAATGTTATACTAAAAGCCTAAACATGATATTCTCTTATATAATACAGGTTATAGAAAATCAATAGGTTTTTTCATATAACCATGTGGAATGATAGAGGGTTGTTAGAGGAGGACTCTTAGAGGATAAAAAATAGATTGTGGATTAAAAATCAATTTGATAATCAGAGCTTGTAGATATCATCAACGACTAAAATGAGAAAACATTATTCATCCATGATTGATCCAAAACAGAGGTATGAAATTTATTTTTCATTAGAGTATTCCCCATGTGATTATACTAAGAAGAACACGAATAAACTCCACTAACAGATTGATTCATGGTTGATCGTGCCTTGTGAGTTTGGGTTTATCTTCCTGAGTTTTGGGAAGTAATATAATATTAATGTTTCTTGGATATAAATTATTCATTCCATGGGTAATGACTCTAAGAAACCTAAACAAAGGAAGAGCTTTGTTTCTCTTGTGGGTTTTTTGTTCTTTTCACACACATTTCATCATACGTTCATGGTCAACATCTTCTTTGTCCAATAATTCAGAAGATACCTAGTGAATGGTAATTAAGAAAACATTTTTTTGGGTAATGAATCATTACATGGGTTTGGGTTTGAGATCAATAAAGTGATTATTGTGTATGGTGACAATGATGGATAATGATCAGATCCAGAGTTTACATTCATCATTTGGGTATGTATTCATGGTAATGTGATAGGATATGATTCATTATGGGATTCAGGGGGTTGAGATATGATCCCCAGTGATGGACTAGCTCAAAAGAACTTAGATAAATGTTTATTAACAGCTCTGTTGGAAGAATTGACAACATCCAAGGAATGATCAAGACATGTAGAATACTTCGGACATTATGTAAAAATCCGTATGGAACAACATGTACTATAAAAAAAACATGTTGT
Source organism: Viscum album (assembly GCA_963277665.1). NCBI lineage: Eukaryota > Viridiplantae > Streptophyta > Magnoliopsida > Santalales > Viscaceae > Viscum > Viscum album. The sequence goes on from OY728150.1 coordinate 1,760,148,380, forward strand.
GTATTATATAGAAAAAAATCCTTTTGATGGATTCCATGGAGGATCTAGAGTAGGCAGAGTGAAATTGATATAGGAAAACCATGGTTTATACTAGGTGTTTCATTTGACAACATCACCCTCCTCTTTAGTAGGTTGGAATATTTTTTAGTTTTTGGTGGGATTGCATATGGACCTTAATCTATCCAGTACTTTTTTCATAATCAAATTGTGGGATAAAGACTTATGAAAATGTTTGGTATTATTCTAACATTACCATTTTGAATTGTATGGGTTATTATAGATGTGTGAATTTATATAGGTTCCTTAGTCTAATTCCTCCCATGTGTATGATATGCCTAATCGACACTGGTCTCTATCACCTAGCCTATTAGATGTGGGAATGGGGTGTCACACACGTTTTAATGGTGGTTAGGAAGGCCCTGGTGATCTGGGTCATGAAATTGAGATCTAAAAACCTTATCTCCATTGTACCTTGATTCTGTAAATAGAATTAATCAAAACAATGATTTAATAAAATTTATTCCTGAACTAACCTAGGATATGAAAGATCTAGTTACCTGTATAGGTTATGGGAAAGTACTAAATGGAATTCCAAATCCCTATGGTATGAAAAAAATTTCCTCGAATAAATGAAGACCAATTATGAAATATTTATCTTGATGAAAAAAAATTAGACATGAGGCTTCAACCTAGAAGTACAACATGAAAACTCTTCAAGTCATATGACCCCACTATGAATAAATAGTTTTCAATAATAAGAGAAACCAAAAAGGTTATTAACATATAACATAAATCATCCATCATGAATAAAATCTAACATGAATAACTGAAATATATTGAAATAAATATAGGATCAAATTTATATACAATGTAATTTATAACCTATGAGAGTTAATAAGGAAAATTATGAAACAATGAAACATAAAAAATAATAAAATTATATAATAAAATAAATACTATAGTCAAACCATATCAAAATTAAAATAAAAATACCCCTTTTTCTTGTAATCTCTAGCATACTCAATCCAAAAATCCAAATAACAACTGCTACATCCAAGTGAAACCTATATTGAATGTAAAATACATATAATCATGATAGAAAATTTCTATTTGGAATCATATTCACACAGTAACACACCTCAGTTTGATTTATGTGACCCTTTTTTATACCTTTTAATGAATATGAAGTTGTTAGGAATGGTTGGGGAGAGTTTAAGAGAGATTGGAACGGTTTTGGAATATTTTAGAGGAATTTTTATGGCTGCATGGTTTGAGGACAGTTAGGGAAAACCATGCGAGAATCCCAGGTAACCGTGTGATATGACATTGTTCAAATAGTATCATCCACAAGGTTAGCTCACAGTTTTTCAAACCCTACGAGCTAACCATGTGGCCCAGTAAAAATAGTTTTTAAATGGGTTTTGTTGGGATTTTCATTAACTCAGTCATTTCTTCTCCTATAATATCCCTATGTGGGATTTCGTCTTCTTATGGGCTAGGGGTGTTATCGTAGTAATTTGGGAGGGATCTAAAGGGGTTTCTTGGTGGTTGGAAGGTGGTTCATGTTGGGTAAGTCTTCTCTCTTGGTTTCTTTATGGTTCTCATTTGATCTTCTCTTCCATCTCTTTTGGTTTTCTAGATCTACATCCGTTTCATATAGATCCAGGTTATTTTTTTACCTTATATGATGATATTAAGGCTTATTAATGATAGAGAAGGATATCTAGAGAGGTTTTAGTGGAGTGTTTTCCCAGATTTGTGGTGCTGTTTCTTGTGGGTCAATTTCGCTAGAACCCTACGGTAAGTGGATTCTCTCTCGACTCCACTTTTCTAGAAATTGTTGCCTTGTCTATTGTAAAAAAAAATTTCTTGAAATTAATATTCATTTTGATGTGTGAATATTGGTTGAAAACCATTTGGTGATGATTTGGAGACTTTGGGTAAATGGGATATCTTTTATAAAAGGAGTTTTGATGTGTGATTTTAAAATGTTGATTTTAAAATTTATAATTGGTTGATTTATTGAATTTTTTATGATATTTGAATTTTAATAATTATTTGTTTCCACAAAGGTGGTTTGGCATGGAAAATTTTAAAAGGGTGTTTTCAATAAATGGGAGATTTATTGAATTGATTTGGCATGGGTTGGAATTGGTTATGTTCATATTGTGTGACCTTGGTGTGCTTTATTCTTGTTGGTTGGTTATGTATTAAGGCTCGTGTTGATTTTGTGTGAAGTGGGTAGGATGTATCACTATAAAAGGTGATGGATAGTGGACAAAAGGTCAACTATTAAGGATAAGTGGCCGGGGAGTACCACTAGATTCGGAATGTAATAAACGACATTGGATGTGAAGTTCCCCTTTGTATATTTTCCATGTTTGTGATGTTATAAAAGATAGAAATGGTTGTGCTATTGTGTGATGGTGAAATTATTAATGGCATGGTTGTATGGATTTTCCCTTGTTTGACATGGCTTTGTAAGTTTGTGTGTTTGTTTATCAGTAATTATCGAACTATTTTTTGTTTTATTTAAATTGTTTTATATAGTTGTGCTAACGGTTTCATCCTAGTGTTGTGTGTAGGAAAGTCATTTGGGGATTTCCGACTGAGTATTATTACTCACTCCTTCTCTGTCACTTTGGTGCTTTTTCAGATGTTGTATTCTGGGACACACGTAAGAGTAAGGCATCTAATTTTGATAGCTGTTCTTCGTGATGCTTGTGTGGTTTGGTGGTTCTTAGAGCACAGAGCGTGTTGTGGATTTATGGAGGTTGTCTTGGTTTACATTGTGTCTCTTTCCAAGTCTTCCTCTCAGTAATTTGACTTTTTTTTTATGGTTTTGATGTATTGGTTTTGGGAATTGTTATGGATTAGTTTGGTCATCTTTTTGTACTATATGGCTTTGGTTGCTATATCAACATGAATAATGTATTTTTTTTGTAACATCTTGTTTGGTTGGTTGATTTTTTTCAATGTAAAATAATTCTCATATTTATTCTCGAAGCCCCCCCCAGCATTTATTTCCATCCATTGGTGCTTTGGGAATATCTCTTAAGGACGAGTAGCACCTCACTGCCTTCTGAATACTGTGAGGAAGGGGAAGGGATTTTTAATAACTAACCCATTTATTCTCCCATATGAACCCTACAAGGGATTTATTCTTCTCAAAGTCTAGTGGTTCTCTCCCACACGTTTTAGACAGGATTTGAAGGGGTTTCCTAGTGGTTTTAAGGTGGTTCATATCGAGTAGGTCTTCTCTCTTGGTTTTTTTGTGGTTCTCTCTAGATATTATCTTACTTCTATTTTGATTTTCATTATCTACATATGTTTCATGTAGATATAGGTTTTTTTTCCATAAGTGATGATATTAGGGATTTTTATGATAGGGAAGGAGATCTATAGTGTCTTTGGTGGACCGTTTTCTAGGATTTGTGGTGTGGTTTCTTGTGGGTCAATTTTTCAGAAACCCTAAGGTAGGTGGATTCTCTATTGACTCCAATTTTCTAGAACTTGAGGCCTTGTTTGGAATAATTTTTTTGCTTGAAATTAATTGTGAATATGATATACGGATCTTTGTGGAAGCCCATTTGGTGATGATTTGGGGATTTTGGTTAAAAAAAGTACATTTTTGCAAATGGGGTTTTGTTGCGTGATTTTAAAATGTTGATTTTACAATTTATAATGGGTTGAATTATTGATTTTTTTTATAAAAGTTGAATTTTAATTAATATTTTGTTTTGTTGATTTTTTTTCATGGAAAATGGTTGAAGGGTGTTTTTCATAAAATCACTTATTTCATGTGTATTAATAAAATTTAATTTTATAATTGAATATAAAATTAATATTAAATTACTTTCCTGGTTTTTATTTTTTTAATAATATAATTTCTATCTTAAAAATGATATTGAAAATAAAAAAACATTGTTATTTTTAAACTGTCAAAAAACAAGTATATTATAGGAGATTCACAATGAAGTAATTATTTCACAAAATATTAAACCAATTTGGTAAAATAATGAGATAGATATAGTACAGTGAGACTTATAAAGCTTATAGAACAATTTAACATGGAAATTCATCTATTACAATAACACCCATGCTATTTTCGACGCCGTAAACCGAAAAAAATTAAAAAAAATCATAAATGAACTTATTTGATTTATTAATTATAAAATAAATGGTAACAAATTAAATATAATAGATTATTATAATTTAATAACCTGGATTTTTAATAAGGTGAAGAATTCATGTAAGTTTATTATAAGGGAGTTGAATAATGTACATGGTGAGTTGGACTCATGGTAAGAGATTTTCCTTTAAAACACTATTTTAAATGTTTCAAACTCTTTTTATTCCATTCCCATGTTATTCAAAATTTTTAAAAAATATTCTTATATATTCCTAAATGGTTTCAAAACATAACTTTCACCATATTTTACTTTCTATAAAGTGGTTTCAAAATGAGTCATTTTAATGTTTTATGTATGTGTTAATTTAATTTTTTTATGAAAGTGAAAATAAAATATTTTTATCCTATATGTCTTGATCACATTTTCCAACCATCATATATAATATTCATTACAAATATTCTTATATAATATTCCATGATTATTTTTAAATAAAATTTTCTCTTAAAATGTGATGACTTTTTAGTCTAAAATTTTGTTTCTAAGGAAACTAAATCATTTTCTCAACTTTATGAGATAAATGAAGTTGTTATTTAAAATTAGATTGAATGACGATTCAAATGAATTTTATGAATAAAGTGAATTATATATGTTTTTTATTCTTTATATAGTTCTTGGAAATTTTATATGAATAATGGGTGAGCCTGATATAGTTATAATGATGGGTGATCCCGATATAGCTCTCGAATGTATTTGGTAGTGGGGAGAGATTTAACGATTATAAGGTACTCTTAAGAGATATGTGAATTATCCAGTTAGGTGTTTCTATTGTAAAGGTTATTATAAGATTAAATGAAATGATAATGTCCCAAGTTACCTAGGTGATATGCGTTCAATGGTTTATAAATAAAATCATTCAATTTCAAAAGGTAAGAAAATTAGTTTATGTTTGTAAATAAAGTTTATGACCTTTTTTTAATAAAGGTTACCTGATTGTTTTTAAATGAAATATACTAAAACATTTTTATTTTTATCATGAAACCCTTAAGATTATAATTTTTCAGTTATGATTAAATATAAATTGTTTCAAAAAATATATTAGGAAAATTATGTTGTTTTGGATGTTCTTATTAGATGATGATGTTTTTTATTGTATTTGATGTCAATAGTATGTTATAAAGTAAATTAAGAAGCTAATGATAATGGATACTAAGTTATGTTTATTTTATAGTGCTACTACAAGATATATGATAATTTTCGTAATACACCAAATCACTCTAAAAATACTTATAGTTGAAGAAATAATTACTAGTAGATAAGTTGTTTGAAGAAGTCTACTGATGGAAGTAATCTAATAGGTAAAACCATAAGATGTAAAACAATGAATTATGAGTTACTGTAAAAGATTATAAAATGTTCCTAATAAATCTTAAGAAACTATCCTTATGGAGGAACAGAACGTTCCATTATGAATTCCTTATGAATGTTTGGAAACATTCTTAACGAGCTGCTAAAGGAGGATAAAATGTTTCCATATTATGTCAAGAGACGTTGTGCTGGTCTTAAAGTTCCTAAAATGATGAAGAAACTCATGATCCAAGATTATTTTATATATTTTGTGAGGTTATAAAATGTTTCTCTATGTAATAGATATCATTCTTCTAGAAAATGATGACATAAAAATTGTGATCAGACATTTTTGGAGGTATATAATGTCTGTAATTTAATTATTTGAGTTACACATTATAAATCTTAATGAAATAGTTTTACCATATTCATTCAATGATGTGAATAATATTATAGGATAGAACATGAATGATTTTACCAGATGAAGAGTTATAAGAAGATGTTATTTAATAGTTTATATGATTTTGTATAAAGTAAGGGAACTCTAAGTTTAATATATAATTTTTGAGTTATTGATGTAAAAAATTAAAACTATGATGTTATGAATATTTTAATAGTGATATTATAGGTAGGGTTTAATTACAATAGTAAAAGTATACTAGGAATACAACTTGAAAAATGCTTCTATGTAGATGAATATTTTTTTATATACTGTACAAAATTTGATGTCTATATGGTGTTTCTGAATATAAATGGTGTAACACCCTGTTATCTTACTTTAGGTATGCATTTTCTTTTGATTTTTTCCCTTTTTTCTTTGGGTGCATCCCAAAATTATCAGGAATTGGGAGACTTTTATTGGTAAAATAACCTAAAGGCCAAAGATGTATGTTAATTTGAATTAATAGAGTCTGGGTATAAATGGTTCAAAGGCCTTACATGGTTCTCCCCAAGTTCAGAGAATACACGAGGTGATTATGGGATTTTGTGAAAAATATGGGAAATTCATTTTCTAATGGGGTTTTACACATCGTATAGTAGTTACAAACCATGTATTGGTCACTGAGAATATAGTGTGAACTGGGTCATGGTGTGAGAGGTTTACATGCTTTGAACCATGTTCACATTGTTAAATGGATGTCGAGATGATTTCGTGAATTGGTTCATAGTGTGAAGTGTTTTTGCACCATGAAAATATAAAATAATGTGAAATGATAAAAATATATATATTTAAGAAATTTGACATATTTTCTAGCATTTTTAGGTTTCACATATTACACAAAATTAAATGGGTTTTTACACCACGTAATTCTCATTCCTTGTGCCTTTTAGGGAACTGTGTGGATGATTTATTTTCATAGTTGGTGTAACGACTCCCCTCTTGTGACCCATAGCTCTCCCATGAAATTTTGGAGATCTGTGCTCCTTCTGTATATTTAATTCAGTGATTTATCATCATTGTGGCATCCTTTTATCTCATTAAGAATGATTACCATTGTTTCCTCCTGGGATTTGGTTTCGACTATTATGTTGGATGTGGTTGGGGTTTGGATTTTTTATCAACTGATGTTTTCAATTCATCCTTCATTGTTTCTTGTTGGGCCCTTTATTCGAAGGCTGATCTATGGTTTCCCAATCTCCATTGTCAATAGCGGATAAATTTTTATCATCTTGAGTTAGGTGGATCTTTGTAAGTGTTTCTAATTCATTATTTTCTATATTTTATTGATAAAATTGAATGGATTTTGTGAAAATGGATTAAATTAAATGTGATCATGGTTATGGATATGGTATTAAATAAACTTGTCGCATTGGGAACCTTTTATGCATCTTCCAATGGACCGAAGGCCTTCATTTTTTATTGATTTTTTATAATATACCTTTCAAGGGGTGAGGTGGAACCCTTAAAAGGCCCGTAGGCATAAGTATTACATGGCCTATTGGCCATAGAGGAATTCAGTGCTCATAGGCTTCAAAAATTACATACAAACCAGACTAACTACTTGGAACTTCTCCTCCCCATCATATTCATCGTGAAATCATCTCTCTACCTTTTCATGAATGTTCGGCTATGATTTCCCGTGCATGCACAGGCTTTTACCGATGGCAGGTGCCATACCCTCTCATTCTTGCAATATTTTTTAGCTTCTACACTGGTGAAAGCTCCTTGCACATCCTTCTTCTGCTGCTTGTTCCTTGTTGGTTGTATGGGTTGTATCTGCACTTAAGGCGGCCTGAAGGCCTTGAGGTGGCCCTAAGGCCTTACTAACCCTAAGGCCTGGGTGGCTCGAAGGCCCAAATGGGGGAATATTCCCGGCTGCTACAGTGCAAAACAGTGCCTTCTACAGTCCACGATATAGTACCTACTATAGCACTACGCAGTTCCTGCTACAGTGCTACTACAGTACCAGAAATTAGCCTCTGCTTGGTTTTGATCCTGGGTCTCATGAATGAAATTAAGGAGTCCTCACCCACTGGGATGAGGCTCATGTGCATCACTGATGCATCAGGAAATACACAAAGGTGGCCCTAGTGTGTGTAGAGCCTCTAGGGGATGATTTTTGATATAAATGGAAAATGGAAAGACTCAATACTAGCATGTAATAGTCATATTTTATGGCTATTATGTATTTTCATAGGTTAGAGACCAAATGGTGTGATTGTATTTTATACTGGGTTTATCACATGATGGTTAATTTCATGGACATTATCTCACATGTTTAATTTACCTATTTTTCATTTATACCTGATATATTTCTATATGGTGAATATGGTATGAATTTATGAAAAAAATGAAATTTTTAATTTTTTTATTTATGAGAAATTATTTATAAAGTGGATTATTGTTTTTAATGCTAGAACTTATATATTCTTGACATTTGAACTTGTATAGATTATTTGGTGGTACCCTACAGATATTTTTACTTCCACCCTAAATTTTCAATTGGACTTTTGAAGACCTTATTTTGAAGGGATTACTGAAATGGAAGGGTATCATGTAGCATTAAAGGTTCCCTTTTTGTAGATTGTTTTCATAGCAGGGTGGTTTGGAGTTGACGGTTGGTCACATGGAGAATTGATGGTTTTATCTTGACATTATTTTTTGGTTTAATATATTATTATTTTGTTGTCTAGATCTGTTTGTATCTATTTATTCTAAATTATACTGTCCATATGTCTTGTTTGGTTATGTTCTAGACTTGTTTCTGTTGTCCCTGTTACCAAAGAATGTGGCAAACCACATTGGGCGACTTATCTAGTTGACCCGTGATGGTTCACTATAAATAATTATCCAAGGGATGCTTAGCCTAAAGTGTGTTGAAAATTATTAAGTGTGGTTCTATTTATTGGGAAACATTAGTTATAACCATCATAATTCTAGTAGAAAGTGTATAAGGGTTCCGGACCATTTCACTTCTATGTCTGAACTCATGTTACCATGGGTTGTTGGGAATTTTTTTACTAGGTTTGAGACTATGTATTTTAGTCCATTTGAATGAAATGTATACGATGTTTATTTAAATGAAAATTTTAATTTTTTAAAATTATTATTTCATTAATAGAATTATTAATTTCTTTAAAATCATAACATTTTATTTTTTTCATATAAGTACCTGAAGTGGTCCAATGATTTCGTAATCAGGTCATGACTGATTGGTTTTTGTCATGTGATTGTTAGAAAATTCCCCCTAGAAGAGATCTTCCAAATCTGAGAGAGGAATAATCAGGATAGGTTATATAAGGAAACCCTATGGTGGATTCTTCTGTGGTAGAATCAGTAATCCACATTATTCAACACCTTGGTAAAAAGGTGTTAGAAACCTATAATGAGTAGTGGAACATGGATCCGAATTTAAAAAAGTATCCACCTTATTTCTATGGTGAAAAGGAACACATTAATATGAATAGTTGATTGAAAAGATTGAGAGGATATTCAATTTTTTTAAGATTTTTTAGGACTCTAAGGTGGGTTCTTCCATGTATATGCTTTAAGGATCTTAAAGGTATTGGTGGGTCATTGTTGTGCAAACTAAGCTACACAAGGATCTTAACTGGGTAAAGTTCAAGAAAATATTTAGTCAACAGTTTTATCCTTATCCGTTTCATGTAGTGAATACCTAAGTGTTTTTTAGCTTGGATTAGGAAGAGCGCACCATTCTAGAGCTTTCAACTTTTTTTGTTGAGATGGCGAATTAGACATTGGGGCTTTTCACAATGAGTACCTAAATCCTTGAATGGTTTAGTTTGGATTGAGGATGTATAATCAGTTGATGTTTATTATCATGTTCCATACAACCATCATGGATGGGTTTAATAATGACACTTTGGTTGAGGTAGAAATATCTAGGAAGAGGTTTTAGTGGGTCATTAGTTTGTGAATGTTTTATCCAAGGAGAATATTCTTTCTAGAAAAATAAGCATAAAGGTTGTCGGTTTTTTTCCGGAATAACTTTAGGGGATTTGTCTAGACAACAAATAATTGTTTTATATTAGTATGGGTGACATGGTCTTACCAAGATGGACTGTATATATTATCCCAAGAATTTTCATCATTTTGGTAAAACTATCTATCTAGAGTATATTTGGGACAAGACATCCCAAGGCAGTAAGGTTGGGTCCAGATTTACCGACTGCTTGCAAGTCCATACCAATGCTTCCAAGGGTGGTTGGTTTTATCCTTATCTTTCGGGGGATGTTCATGTGGCTAGGAAATCTTTTTAAGGAGTTGATATAAGACCTCATTATGCACTAATGTATGCTACATAGGAATCTAAAGCAGGGAAAAATACTATTAGAGGTACAATGTTTATTTCACCTTCAATGGTGCTAGATTTCATTGATACATATAATACTCATTATTTTACATCTTCAAAGAAAGTTGAAAAATTGGGATTGAATTCAGATCTTATTCTATAATTTTGGTTTCTTTCCACACCTTTGGGAAATAGTTCAATGTAAGGTTTCAAGTGTCTCATTTATTTGGTGATGATAGTCGACTTTTAAGTAGAGTGGGACTTCTTGGTTCTCGAGATTGACATGATAAACATGATTATGTGAGTAGTTTATATGATTATATATAAGGCTCATATATAATTTTATGACCATTGATTTTAGTTTGTATATTTTTATTGGGTCACTCATGTTTTTTAGGGTGAGTGGGACTCAGGATCGGAATTGGTGGGGTCTGTTGTTCCTTATGATGGGGTAATCTCACGCTAGTTTTTAGAGATGTTTCTCAATTTCATTGACCCATTTTTGGGTAGTATCTATCTTGTGCTGGTGTTATCATACACCAAGTTATTTCCTGAAGAACATTATGGTTTACCATTATTGAAAGAGGTTGAGTTTACTATTAATATAATCTGGGGTACAATGTCCATTTCGATGCCATCTTATTGTATGTAGCCTAATTAGTTTGTAGAACGTAAGATGCAAGTTAATGATCTCAATGATAAGGGGTTTATCTATACTAGAATTCCACCATGGTATTTTCTATCCTCTTTTCTAAGAAGGCCTCTATGATCCCCTAAAATTATATTGAATATCAAAAGTAAAATCAGGTGATGGTTAAGAACAAATATCCATTGGCTGGGATTGATGATCTCTTTAATAATCATAGAGTGTATAATTGGTTTTAAATGTTTGGATTATGATCAGGGTACCATCATATGAGAGTCGAAGAATAGGATATACCAAAGAAAATTTTTAGGAGCCGATATGGGAATTTTGAGTTTTTGGAGATGACTTTCAGATTAACTAATGTTCATGATGTGTTTATGGTATTGATGAATGATATATTTGATAAATTCTTGTAATATTTTTTTTGGTGTTCATGGATGATATGTTGGTTTATTCTAAGACATAATATGATCACATGGACCATTTGGATATCGTTCTTAGAATATTGAAGGAAAATCATTTGTATGGTATTCTTTCCAACTGTTAGTTTTGGATTTAAGAAGTAAATTTTATAGGAAAAGTTATATTTTATATGGGATTATCATTGGATTTAAAAAAAGGTATAGATTGTTATGTCTAGTGAGTGTCCTAGTAATGTATTTGAGATCTAAATCTTTTTGTGGTTGAATAGTTATTAGAGGTGGTTTTTTCGGGACATATCCAAGATTTCATCTCTGATGGAAACATTAACTCATAAGGGTGTAATGTTAGAGTGGAATGAAAAGTGTAAAAGATATTTTAAGGAACTAAAGGGGAGATTTAATTTAGCACTAGTTTTGATTCTTCTAGAGTCATGTTTGGGTTATGATGTTTTATGCGATGATTTTGGCATGGGTTTGGGGTGTGTCTTGATGCAAGGGAGATAGGTGGTAGCATATGGCTCTAAAAAATTATGACCTCATGAGAAGAAATACCCAACCCAAGATCTTTAGTTGACATTAGTTATGAATGTACTCAAAATGTGGAATACCTATCACTTTGGGGAGAAGTTTATAGTATATTATGATAATAAAATCCTGAGGTATATTTTTACTCAAATCGATATGAAGTTGGGAAAAATATTTGGGGTGGAGTATATTCAAATGTTTGATTATGATATTACATATACTAATGGGAAATGGAATCTGGTTGGTGATGCAATGATCAGAAAATTACAGACACAAGTCATGAAGGAAATAGTTGAGGAGTTTTCTTTTAATGACACTGTTTATAATGATATGGTTGGGACTAGAAAAGGTTGAGGGAAAATTGTTCCTGGACATTATAAAAGTTAAATAACCTTTTTATGAGTTGTTTTGGATCATTTAGGTGTTAGAAAATGAGTTACAACTCTTATGTAAAATCCTTTATTGTGGGGATACCTCGAGTGAGTGGTCTCAGAATCCTAGTGATGCTTTATGCTTTCTTAATAGGTTAGTTGTTCCATTTTACATGGGGAAAGAGTTGATTTTCAGGGGACACTATTCTTGTTGGTCCAAACAACTAGTTAATTCAAAGTTATAACCTGATTTGAGATAGTGGTATTGGTGTTTGGGGATGAGATGGTCGATTGCAGATTTTGAAACATGGTGTCTTACTTTTCAAAGAATTAAGGAATAGTACCAGAGGCTTGCATGTTTGTTATAACCCCGCCCCTTATGGTATTCAAATGGGATGATATTTCAATGGATTTAATTGTTGGTTTACCATATATTCCATGTGTGAAGACTAATATTTGGGTGATAATTGATCAAATCATGAAATCCATGCATTTACTACCTATCATACAGATGAAAAAGGTGGAACAGTTTTGGAAAATGTATGTTTGAGAGATTTTGAGACTTCATGGGGCCCCCAATGTGGTTGTTTTTGATAGGGGATGTTGTTAACATAATGTTTTGGAAAATTTTTCATGAGCTGATGGGTTCTCAAATAAAACTAATCACAACATGTCATTAATAAATGTATTTATAGATATAGATTATTATATCAGTTCTTGAATATATTATCTAGGATTGTGTTCTTTATTTTGGTGGTAATTAGGAAAATAATTTACCTTTAGATGATTTTGAATAAAAAAAAATTAATGATGTGATGATCAAAATGAATCCCATAATTATTTGAATGGGAATCCATTTAGATCACCCCTATGCTAGGAAGACCTAGGAGAGCTGTCATTATTTGGGTTAAGTCTTGTACAGGAAATGAAAGAGAGGGTTTATTTGATTTGGAAAAGACTGATCACAAAAGAGATTGATTAAAAATCTTATGCAGACTGTCATCATAGTTTTCTAGATTTTGAGGTTGGTGTTCAGTCATTTCATAGAGTTTCATATCACATATGACATTATAAATTGGGTAAGTATGGTAAGTTGGAATATATGTTTTTAGACCCTTTTTGGATCGTTGGATGACTAGGTAAGGTAGCCTATCGGTTGAAATTACATTTTTACCTTTTTTAATTCTATAAATTATGTGTCTCATGTTTCCCAATTAAGGAGGTATATACCAGATCCATTCCATCTGATTAAATGGGTGGATGTTTATCTTAATCTTGATACCACTGTGGTTGAGAAACTAGTTCCTATTATTGATCACTAAGAGAAGGTGTTGTACAGTAAAATGATTCCTCTATAACATGTATTGTGGAAGTGTGGATGGGATTTCCATGTGACACAGGAGAAGAAATTATTCATGAGGTAGCAGTGGACTTCAATATTTTTGTCCAAGAATTCTTGAAATGTATGGGGACAAGAATCATTTATAGTGTGGAGATTGTAATACCCAGTTATCTTCCTTTAGGCATGACTTATCTCTTATTTTTGGTTTACCTTTTTTTTATACATCACATGATTCTTAGGAATGGAGAGACTTTTTAGGGGTAAATAAACTATTTTGTTGGATGCATTTTTTTTTTGAATTAATGGACCTTAGGAATAAACAGGTCAAAATTATTACTCGGTTCTCCCGATGTTTGGAGAACATCGGAGTCTGTTTTTGGATTTTGTGTAGAATCTAAGAAATTAACTATCTACTAGGCATTTACAAATCATGTAATAGTTAAGTTTTTTTAATGGGAACCTTGCATATAACATGAATTGGTTCAAGGCATGAGTGGGTCACATTCCATGAAACAATTTCACATCCTGAAATTGTCACCGGGTAGACACTGTGAATTGGTTCATGAAGTGAAGGGTTTACATGAAATTAAAATATTACACACCATGAAATGGTAAAAATCCAAAATTTTAATCTAAGGTGAATTTTTTTTGGTTTTTTTGGGTTCATGGATTGCATGATGAGAAATGGGGTTTCACATCGTATGATTCTAGAAGGTTTTACTTTCTCGGGCACTACACGGATGATTTATTGTATTATTCATTGTGAAGACTCTTATAAGAGATTTTGGAGATCCCCACCCCTTCTGGACCATTCATCCAGTGATTGATCATCGATGTGGTTGTGGTTTATGTCATTTTGTAATAATTCATCTGTTTCCTCCATGTGTTTTGTTGCGGATGTGGAATTGGACATAGTTTTTATTTATATTCATGGTCGATTGATGTTCTCTATTGATCCTTTTTAGTTTCCTTTTGGGGTTTATCCTTTGAATGCCTATATGTGGTTTTCCAATCTCAGTTTTTGAGGGTGGATAAAGTTTCATTATATTGTGGTAGGTGGACCTATGATAGTGTTTCTAATTCATTATTTTCTATACGTTCTTGATAAAATGGATTCATTTTTTGAAAATGGTTTAAATAAAAAGTGATAAATTGTTTTGGAAATAGTTTTCGAATAAATGTGGCAAATTAGAAACCTTAGGTGCTTTGGAAAATAGATACTGGTGACCATAGTGTGTGTAAAACCACTGGCAGTTTCTTTGCGATATATATAGACTATATAAATACTTGATATCAATATGTTTTTGTCTTTTTTATGTCGTATACGTATTCTCATAGTCTAGAGCCCAAATGACGTGATTTTTATTTTATTCATAGTTTATCACATGATGGCTTATTTCAAGAATATTTTATAACACATTTAATTTATGTTTTTTTATTTTATACCTGATATATTTCTATTTGGTGAGTATTTTATGAATTTATATAAATAAAATGAAATGTTAAATAATGGTTTTATTATTGAAAAATTATTTATAAAATGGATTATTGGTTTAAGGCTAGAACTTGCGCGTTCTTGATATTAGAACGTATATATATTCTTTATTCGTATCCTACTAGGCTTTGTTCTCAAACTATAATTATTCCTTTGGGTGGATGTATAACTTGTTTTTCATTAATTTGGGAAGGGAAAAGACTCATTTTTCATGTTAGGTTCTCTTGTCATCAGTTACCTTTATAGTGGGGTGGTTTGGAGGTGAAGGTAGGTCACATGGAGACTTGTTGGTTTTGTCTTGAAATATTATTATGGATTAATCTATTTGACTTGGATTATTTGGATCTTTTTGTATATCTTTATTCCATGTAATACTATAGTTTTATTAATTGTTTAGTTCTATTTAAGACTTATTTTAGTTATCATTGTCACCTCACAACAGGAAGGACCACCTTAGTTGACTTGTCAAGTTAACCTGGGTTGGTTTGTTACAAATGGTTTATAATGATAAATGTGTATGTAATATAAAGTGGAATCTACATGTAGTATAAATATTGAATCAATAAATCCATGGATGATTCTACTATATGAAGGCCAGATGTTCAAGTTCTACCAGACTATGTTTTTATACAAAATAGATTTTTCCCTCTATTATTTAAAGAGTTCCAACATATATTTACAAAGATCAACATGAAGACATGTGATGAGATGGTTAGAGAGATGTCTTAAAGAAGTCAAAATTATCGTATGAAGTTTCATTGGAATTTATTCTATGATGTCCTACTGATTAGAGGAATGAGAAGTGAATCGGTTGAAGATAGTGATTGACTAATGAATCCAACAATATGATTTTTTCATTTCAAGAGAATTTTTCAAATATGTATCATATGAATGAGAATTATATAGATAAAAACACTATAATAAGATGGATAATTATATAAAGATGTACCAAATAGAGTTTTTTTAAACTGATTTTGAAGTTAGAGCTGAGTTAGGGTGACAAAATAGAGACATGAAAACACATCAGGAAAACTAATATAGGAAAACATATGTCTGTATATCAGTTAGAGGATACATATGAATAGAATCAGATGATGATAAGTGTAAAATGTATAGTTGATTATGTAAGAAATTGGTTTTTGCTGCGAAGGACTTTTGAATATTCTTGATGTTATTCCAGATCAGCGCCTTCAGACAGCGTGCGATTCCGAGCCCCAGAGTGGCCGAAATTAAATTTTCAGTGCGTTCACACTGGAAACGCCAAATAAATGTGATAACTCCTAAACGGTGATCCGGATCAGAGATCTGAGTGTACGGATGGGTTTGGAATGGGGTGTTTATCCTAGGAACGACATAAAACATGTCTGCGCGGGACATTTGGACCCCTCGCTCGCTTTCAGAACGTTAAATGGATAAATAAATAAATTAATTTATTCGTTTAATGGTGAAATGAAAGTATCTCTTAAAAGGTGGATTAGATTGGAAAACTGAGGTCACCGTTGAGTTCAGAGCGTGCCGTTTACCCTAGAAGGGGTATAAGTTTCGTGGGCAAGGGCTGTTTGTGAAAAATGGCCCCAGGGGCGTTTTCGTAATTTGACGGCCTCAGGTGATAAGCTTTATAACATTAAAACGGAAGCTCAGAATAAAATTACGAGACCACTGTTTTGCTCGGGAGGTGGTGTTTACCCTTGGGGAGGCTTAACCTCGACCCCGTCGGGCGTTTCGGGTGCGGGTCAAAATTGAGGATTAAATTAATTAAAAGTTAATTAATTTAATTTTTTCATTTTAAACCCTAACCCCACCCCTCTCCTTCCCCTTTCCCCTAGAAGACCTTCCTATCCCTCTCCTCCTCCACCTCCAGCGACGTGGCTCTGGCGAGGTAGCTCTGGGAAGGCTGCGGATCGCGGCGAAGCTCCGGGCAACGCCCACGAGGTAGGGTTTTGTCGCTTTCATTTTGTCTTCCCGCACCTAATTTTAGCATGTTTAATACAGCCTAATTGTTTTTAGATTTTTGAGAAAATCCCATAAATGCGTAGTAGAGTTTATTCCCTTTCTAACGCATCTTTCGGATTCGAATTTCGAGCTCTGTGGCCTCCACAATCATTCGCCGAAGTTCGCGTGTTTTCGTTTTCCAGAGTGTTCGATCGGCGGCGCAGCTTGGTGGAGGCGGCGGCGCGCGGGTGGCTCTAGCGGTCGGCGGCGCATTTGATCAGCGGAGTAGGCAGACGGGGGTGACGACAAGCGGCCACGGGCGAGGCGGCGATAGGCGCCATCGGCGTTGGCTGGCGCGACGACGAGGCGGGGTCGCGGCGCGTGACCCCCGGGCGGAGACAACGACCGGCTTCAATCGGTCGGCCACACGGTGGACCGAGTCCACCACCGGCCCGTGCGGCCCAGCTGTGGGTCAGGCGCTGCGAGCCAGGCCTGCCGGCGCGGGCCGGCCCAGGCCGGGCGTACCGGCCGGTCCAGGCCGGTCCAGCCCAAGGGGCTTTGCCCCTCAGATATCCGACGCCCGTAAATTTCGCTACGGGCGTCTGTTTTGCGTGCTGTCAGGGGCAGCGCGGACCTCGCATTGAGGGGAACGATTTGAAATGGTTTCAGGAATTTGAAATTCCCGAAACAAGGGGCCTCGGTGGTGCGACACGTACTTCGAGGGGATTGACGCTATCCCGGGGGTTCTTGTTTTGGGCGGCGCGGAAGCATCCGACGTCCGTTTTGAGCGCCGTCAGCAGCGTTGTGAACCTAGCACCGAGGCGGAGCTTTCCAGGGTGGTTTCAGGCATTGAGGCCGAAGATGATGCGTGGGCCCGACGGCCCGTCTTTTGAGATGCGTGCAACATTTCACGACTTTTTCCTCGGACGTCCGTTCGGGGCGTGCGAGTAGTCGATGTTGGGTGTTTTTCTGAGGGCATCATATTAGTGTAGTCTGCCCGCTCTAATTCCGCACGCTGGTGCGGGGCCCATGAGGGCCGTTTGGGTGTTGACGGTGATTTTTCCATCTTTATCACCGGGCGACCGTTTTGGAAAAGTGAATAGTCCAACTTGGGTACTTTTTCGAGAGGATCGCAACGATGCAATCCGTCCGTTGAGTTTCGGGACCGGGAAGAGGGTCCCACATAGCACTGCTCATGCGCGGTGTGCCAGAATGCATATTTTTCTCCGAATATCCGTTGCACTCAAGTGAGTAGTGCTTTTGATGTGTTTTCCCGAGGGGATCGCAATGGTGTGATGCTCCTGACTGTTTTCGGGGCCGAGGCTCGGGATCACGGGACGCCTTTCGGGCGTGAGGTGGTCTTGGCGACTTTTCCGTCGGATATCCATTGGAGGCGAGTAAGTAGTCTAACTCGTGTGTTTTTCCGCGAGGATTACAATAGTGCAATCTGTTTGGTTGTGCAGATCCTCTTGCATGATCTTATTAAATGTGGAAGCATGAAGGGTGCCCTGGTGGCGGTTCGTCCTACCATGTTTGTAGCCGACCCTTGGTGTGTGATCACACACTCTTGGGAGAGTGATATAAATGATTCACGAGATGTGGTTGGCCATGCCTAGGCCTTTGAGGTGGAGTTGTTACGTCACGCCTTCGCGTTGACGCTGGGTGCCATTTTCACGATAGCCTTTGGGCTAGAACGAGGTATACTCTGGGAGTATATGGGAGCACTTAGAGGTACGTGTGGTTGCTTGTTCATGAGGATGTTTGTGCGCTCAGTTGAGGTTGACATAGGGCCACAGGTCTTGTGGGTCCCACGTGCATGTCGTGTTCTGCTTTACGTACTTTTGACCTCTCGCAACGTAGAGGGTCCCCCTGTGCTCGTTTGTTTGACCAGGAGGGTGGAGTTTTCCCTGAACTGGTACTCTTTTTTTTTGACCAGCAGAATTGCGTGGTCTCCCCCTGGTCTTGTACTCGATAGTTTAGCCGGCAGATATGGTTTGGTTCCTCTACTTCTTCGGCTGTGAGGGGTTTCAGTACAGTGCCTTCTCACTGGACTGCGGCACCATTTGTGACTACGGGTGTTCGTACAATGTGGGTGTTTTCCCCACTCTCGGGGATGAGATGGCTTGGTCTGCTTCGACAATGACTCAACAGATTAGAGCGGGATCTCCTTGTGATTCCTGGGGAGTTTCTCCTATTCTTTCATGACCCATGGTAGAGTTCTTGTGGATTCGGTGTGACCAACACTTTATGTGGGCACCGATCCTCTACCCAGGAGGTTGTTTCCAGTAGGGCTGAAGTTGTTTCCAGCAGGGCTGAGGTTGTTACCAGCAGGGCTGAGGTTGTTTCTAGCAGGACTGAGGTTGTTTCCAGCAGGGCTGAGGTTGTTACCAGCAGGGCTGAGGTTGTTTCCAGTAGGGATGAGGTTGTTTCCAGCAGGTCTGAGGTTGTTTCCAGCAGGGCTGAGGTTGTTTCCAGCAGGGCTGAGGTTGTTTCCAGCAGGGCTGAGGTTGTTTCCAGTAGGGCTGGGGTTGTTTCCAGCAGGGCTGAGGTTGTTTTGAGAAGGGATCGCCAGTGGGTTACCATCCAGCAGGGATGGCCATTACAACGGTGTTCACTGATCAGTACCATCCAGCAGGGATAGCCAGAGCAGTTCTGGGCTTACCTCCAGCGGGGCTGGGCAGCGGTCCCTGATGTCGGGCTTACCTCCAGTGGGGCTGGGTAGTGGTCCCCGATGCTGGGCTTACCTCCAGCTGGGCTGGGTAGTGGTCCCCGATGTCGGGCTTACCTCCAGCTGGGCTGGGCAGGGGTCCCCGATGCCGGGTTACCTCTAGCTAGGTTGGGGAGTGGTCCCGTCGCCGACTTTAGCCGGGCCGCCCTCCAGTGGATTACCCTGTTACAGGATTGGGCAGTGTGGCACCCGTCGACTTTCCGGGTCTCCCTATAGTGGGAACCTGTTGACTTCCAGGGACCCTCCAGCGGGGCTGGGTAGGGGGTCGCCTGTCGACTTTGAGACCTCTCGACTGCGGGGCAGTGATGAGTTGTGGTTTAACGTTCCCCTAGAACTCTCAAGTACGAGGAGCACCTTCCCCCACTGAGACGCGTCCCTGTGACGCGACCTAAAACTGTGTAGGCGAGTCAGTACCACCCAAAGTGGATATGTCGAGGTTTCGTGATTGATCCCTTGGCTTGCGGTTCGGGGCAGACGTGCGGGATGCTGGGCATCGATGGTGTTACTTCTGGGACTATTGGCTACTCTTTTCTTGGGATGATCTATGGGATGAAGATCCTCTTACAACATTGTTCAGGCTTCTTGTTTGAGCATAAGGATATGTATATACCTTGTTCTGGTACCCAATTCATGGGTTTGGTTACTCTCCTTCCAGGAGAGGCGAAGACGCACGGGGTATGTCACGTGATTTCCGTGACTAGCTTCTCGTGGTTGGACGAGTCTACTCTCCTGCTATAGGTAGCGAAGACTCGATGGGAAGTTCATCTTCTCACCATTTCCAGCTCCTTGTGTCTAGACGAGTATACCTTATTTCCTCTTGTTGGGTTGAGCGGGACTCTCTACTGTTACTCTACTGCACTCCTTGTTGTACTCCTTTAATTTTCCTGCTCGCTCTACTGCTCACCCTTCGGTACCTCCTTTGTTGCTCCCTCGAGCCTTCGGGGTATCCTACTGAGTATTTTTATACTCACCTCTACTTGGGCATTTCCCGCACTTGGTGTGCCCTTGTAGACGATGGATAGGTAGAGCGTGACTTCAGTGGAGAATAGGATCTTGAGACCTTGGACCGCGTGCGGTGGTCGGAGTTTGGTTCCAGGTGGGGGACCCTTCTAGCTGGTTTTCCTTTTGTTTAACTGTTACCGGGTTGTGGCAGTTTTTTGGTTGGGCCCTTGTTTTCCCCTTTTCCTTTTTAGTTTACCTTCATCTTGCTTTATACTGTTTAGAGGTCGATTCACTCTTGTGGTTATATATAGTAGTTTCCCCTTTTCATTACTTGTCTCTTCATTTACTCTGCCCTGTGGCATTGAGTGTGCTGCATGTGTGTGTACAAGTACTTAGGCAAAGGCCTCCCCGGGTTGTTGTGCCTTTGGCGCTGGTCGCCAGCCCCTGGCCTATGGAGGCGGGCTTGGGGTAGTTGCGTCTTGAGCCCGGGTAGGGTCGGGTCGTGAAAAAGTGGTATCAGAGGTGGTTTGTTCCTTTGGATGCTGTTCAGACATCCCTAAAATAAAAGGAACTAGATGGGATTTAGGGAAAAAATGTTGACGTGTCTCGAGAGCGGCTCTCAGGCCTGGGAATCCCGTGATGGTGCAGTGGCCGACGTATCCATTCACCAGGACATTGATAACCCGCTTGTCTACTCGGCATGCTGAGACACTTGTTTCAGGGAAAAATTTGGTTTGTGCATCAAATAGAATTGAGTATTTGACTATCCTTATTGAGTCATCTCCCCATCGTTGTTATTGGTATATACATATATGCTCATCTGACTGCGGAACTCCTTGATAATATTCAGGATGTCTCCGTGAAGACAGCCAGCCAGGATACCATCTTTGGTTCATGACGATGACCCTGTGAGCTACGAGGCCATAGTCCAGAACCCATCATGGAAGCCCCTTTCTCCGAGTGGGCCGGTAGCAGCACCCTCACTTGTTGAGAAGCAGGAAGCTTCAGTAGAGCAGATGGGGATTGAGCGCAGGTAGAGCACACTCCGTGAGTTCCAGTGGCAGAGACCGTTGAGGTTCAGTGGTGAGACGGACCCTCAGGTAGCAGAGGTTTGGCTAGTGGTAGTGGTTCGCCTTTTCAGGATTGTGTAGACGCCGGCAGATCAGAGAGTGGCTTCGGCAGCCACCCTTTTTTGTGGAGCAGCTCAACGTTGGTGGAGTCTGGTGACTCAGCTTCTTGACGAGTCGTCACTTTCGTGGGGCGACTTTCAGTTGTTGTTCCGTGAGGAGTTTTGCCCCTCCTGCTTGCGCTCCATTCGGATTCAGGAGCTCCTGCAGTTTCATCCTGGAGGGATGACGGTGGCCGAGTACGGGGCAAGTTTTGTAGACCGTGCACTCTTTTACCCGGACTTGGTCCATGACAACAACCTCCGAGAGCGAAAGTTTGAGCAGGGTCTGCACCGAGAGATTCATGTTGTCATAGTACGCTTGGGCATTTCCACATATGTCGGGGTGCTAGAGCAGGTGCTGGTGACATAGAGCTTCCTGTCACGTTCTGGAGTTGGTGGTGGCAGTAGGCACGTTGGAGCTGAGACGTCTGCCGCAGCTAGTGGGCGTCGGCAAGCAAGACCTTCACGCAGGTGTCTTTTTGAAAACTGGACTCAAGGGTGTGGTCGTACAACATAGTGGCGCCGAAGGGCACCATTTCAGCCCAGAGAGAGTCGTTGCCATCCTTGTGACGTGCGAGGTCACTTGGCACGGGACTGCATGACCAGGCATGTAGAGAGCTTCGGGCAGGCCGCGAGTGCACCACCACAGTAGAGGCAGTGCCGTGATCAGAGTAGTACCCAGAGAGGTGGTGCTAGCAGAGGAGCGGGAGGATCTGGTGGTGGGGGACGGCTTTACGAGATCTTCCCATCACCACTAGGCGGTCCACGTCAGGCTCCGGGAGCTGACAGTTGGGACCACAGACAGCCGCGAGGTTTGGATGTCTACTATCCTACAGAGCATGAGGTGATAAGAGGTACGCTCTACAGCTCTTCAACCTTTTTGCAATAGAATTGTTAGACTCTATGTGTGAAATGATTTTCTCCTTGCTCCTTGTTTGGGGTGTTACCAGGGTGGCGTGGGGCGTCGGTGTAACCCTGTGTTGGTATGATAAAAGGTGTGGGACCTTTTCCTTTAGTCGATGTTGTTGACTCCTTCGCTCCCAAGCATGTAAGAGGGCCTTGGATGTGAGACCTGGACTATGGAATATTGCGTGGCCAGATATCCTTGGGTGTTCCACCATATGGATATTCTGAAGGAGGGAATCACCGGGCCTTGTTCCAGGTGCAGGTGGTGAATCCAGTCGTGGCGTGTGACGTAGAGGTTCGTTCGGGAAGGTGAGCTACCCCCGAGATCCTTTGGCCCATTTGAGACCGTGAAAAGGGATGGTGAGGTGCCCTACCGCCTTGACCTAACCACAAAGTCTGGAGTGGGTGCACGACGTCGGCAAGGGATGACCTCGCGTGAACAGATAAATCCTTTGGTCCATGTGCGGTGACGTAGAGCTGTGCGTGGTTCTTCTGGGTATGGGAAAGTTAGGTGTGGGCTTAGTACCCTGTGTTGCTCCCTAGTTTTGATTTTCGGGGATGAAAATCTTGAAGTAGGGAATGATATAAGAACCTGGTTTTTTCTTGGAAGGACTTTGGAATATTCTTGATATTATTCCAGAGTAGCGCCTTCATACGGCGTGCGATTCCGAGCCCCAGAGTGGCCGGAATTAAATTTTCAGTGCGTTCACACTGGATACGCCAAATAAATGCGATAACTCCTAAATAGTTATCCGGATTAGTGATCCGAGTGTACGGATGGGTCCGAAATGGGGTGTTTACCCTAGTAACGACATAAAACATGTTGGCGCGGGACATTTGGACCCCTCGCTCACTTTCGGAACGTTAAACGGATTAATTAATTAATTTATTTATTCATTTAATGTTGAAACGAAAGTATCTCTTAAACGGTGGCTCATATTGGAAAACTAAGGGCACCGTTGAGTTCAGAGCATGCCGTTTACCCTAGGAGGGGTATAAGTTTCACGGGCGCAGGCCGTTTGTGAAAAATGGCCCCAGAGGCGTTTTCGTAATTTGGCGGCCTCGGGTGTTAAGTTTTAAAACATTAAAATGGAATATCGGAATCAAATTACGAGCCCACCATTGTATTTGGGAGGTGGTTTTTACCCTAGGGGAGGCTTAACCTCGACCCCGTCTGGCGTTTCGGGTGCGGGTCAAAATTGAGGATTAAATTAATTAAAATTTAATTAATTTAATTTTTTCTTTTTAAACCCTAACCCCACCCCTCTCCTTCAACTTCCCCCTATAAGACAATCCTTTCCCTCTCCTCCCCAACCTCTAGCGAGGCGGCTTCGGTGAGGGAGCACCGGCAAGGCTGCGGATCGTGGCGAAGCTCCGGGCAACGCCCACGAGGTTGGGTTTTGTCGCTTTCATTTTGTCTTCCCAAACCTACTATGAGCATGTTTAATACTGTCTAATTTTTGTTGAATTTTATAGAAAAGCCCATAAATGCGCAGTAGATTTTATTCCCTTTCTAACGCATCTTTTGGATGCGAATTCTGAGCTCCGTGGCCTCCGCAATCATCCGCCGAAGTTCGCGGGTTTTCGGTTTCCGGCGGGTTCGAACGGTGGCACGGCTTGGTGGAGGCGGCGGCGCATGGGTGGCTCCAGCGGTCGGCGGCACGGGTGATCAGCGGAGGAGGCAGCTGGGGGCGATGACAAGTGGCCGCGGGCGAGGCGGCGAGAGGCATCGTCAGCCCTGGCAGGCGCGATGGCGAGGCAGGGCCGCGGCGCGCGACCCCCGTGTAGAGGCAACGATCAGCGTTGCGTGGCGACCGGCTTCAGCCGGTAGGCCCCACGGCGGACCGAGTCCACCGCCCGCCCGCGCGCCCAAGCCGCGGGCTAGGCGCTGCGATCTGGGACGGCCCGCGCGGGCCGGTCCATGCTGGTCCATCCCAAGGGGCTTTGCCCCTCAGATTTCCGACGCCCGTAGATTTCGCTACGAGCGTCTGTTTTGCATGCCGTCAGCGACAGAGCGGAACTCGCGTTAAGGGGAACACTTTGAGATGGTTTTGGAAATTTTTTATTCCCAAATTAGGGGCCTCGGTGTTGTGACACGTACGTCGAGGGGATTGATGCCATCCAGGGGGTTCTGGTTTTGGGCGGCGCGGATGCATCTGACATCCGTTTTGAGCACCGTCAGCAGTGTTGTGACCCTAGCATAGAGGCGGAGCTTTCCAAGGTGGTTTCAGGCATTGAGGCCAAAGTTGAGGTGTGGGCCCCACAACCCATCTTTTGAGCTGCGTGTAGACTTTCACTACTTTTTCCTCGGACGTCCGTTCGGGGCGTGCGAGCAGTCAATGTTGGGTGCTTTTCCGAGGGCATCACGTTGGCGCAGTCTGCCCGCTCTAATTCTGCACGCTGGTGTGGGGCCCACGAGGGTCGTTTGGGCGTCGACGGTGATTTTTCCATATTTATCACCGGGCGACCATTTTGGACAAGTGAATAGTCCAACTTGGGTAATTTTTCGAGAGGATCGCAACGGTGCAATCCGTCCATTGAGTTTCCGGACTGGGATGCGGGTCCCACATAGCACCGCTCATGTGCGGTGCGCCGGAAATAATCTTTTTCTCCAGATATCCGTTGCACTCAAGTGAGTAGTGCTTTTGACGTGTTTTCCTGATGGGATCGCAATGGTGAGATACGCCCGACTGTTTTCGGGGCTGAGGCTCGGGATCACGGGATGCTGTTCGGGCGTGAGGCGGTGTTGGTGACTTTTCTGTCGGATATCCGTTTGAGGTGAGTAAGTAGTCTAACGTGCGTGTTTTTACGTGAGGATTACAATGGTGCGATATGTTTGGTTGTGCAGAGCCTCTTGCGCGATCTTATTAAATGTGGAAGCATGAAGGGTGGCCCGGTGGCAGTTCGTCCTACCATGTTTGTAGCGGACCCTTGGCATGTGATCGCACTCTCTTGGGAGAGTGATATAAATGATTCACGATATGTGGTTGGCCGTCACTAGTCCTTTGAGATAGAGTTGTTACGTCACTCATTTGCATTGACGATGGGTGCCGTGTGCACGATAGCCTTTGGGCTAGAACGAGGTATACTCTGGGAGTATACAGGAGCGCTTGGAGGTACGTGTGGTTTCTTGTACCTGAAGATGTTTGTGCGCCCAGTTGGGGTTGACTTGGGGCCACATGTAATGTGGTCCCCACATGGGTGTCGTGTTCTGCTTTACGTACTTTTGACCTCTCGCAACGTAGAGGGTCCCCCTATGCTCGTTTGTTTGACCAGCAGGGTGGAGTTTCCCCTGGCCTGGTGCTATTTTGTTTGACCAGCAGAGTTGAGTGGTCTCCCCCTGGTCTTGTACTCGATGGTTTGGCCGGAAGAGATGGTTTGGTTCCTCTGCTTCTTCGGCTATGAGGGGTTTCAGTACTGTGCCTTCTCAGCGGACTGCGGCACCGTTTCTGACTACGGGTGTTCATACAGTGTGGGTGTTTTTCCTACTCTCTGGGATGACATGTCTCTGTCCGCTTCGACAAGGACTCAACGGATTGGAGCGGGATCACCTTGTGAGGCCTGGGGAGTTTCTCCCATTATTTCGTGACCCCTGGTAGTGTTCTTGTGGATTCGGTGTGACCAACACTTTATGCGGGAACCGATCCTCTACCCAGGAGGTTGTTACCAGCAGGGCTGAGGTTGTTTCCAATAGGGTTGAGGTTGTTACTAGAAGGGCTAAGGTTGTTTGCAGCAGGGCTTAGGTTGTTTCCAGTAGGGCTGAGGTTGTTACCAGTAGGGATGAGGTTGTTTCCAGCAAGGCTGAGGTTGTTTCGAGCAGGGCTGAGGTTGTTTCCACCAGGGATAAGGTTGTTTCCAGCAGGGCAGAGGTTGTTTCCAGCAGGGCTGAGGTTGTTTCCAGTAGGTCTGAGGTTGTTTCCAGCAGGGCTGAGGTTGTTTGGAGCAGGGCTCGCCAGTGGGACACCATCTAGCAGGGATGGCCAGTACAACGATGTTCACCGAGCAGTACCGTCCACTAAGGATGGCCAGACTAGTTTCGGGCTTACCTCCAGCGGGGCTGGGCAGTGGTCTCCAATGATGATCTTACCTCCAGCGGGGCTGGGCAGTGGTCCCCGATGCCGGGCTTACCTCCAGTTGGGCTGGGAAGTGGTCCCCGATGCCGGGCTTACCTCCAACTGGGCAAGGAAGTGGTCCCCGATGCTGGGTTACCTCCAGCTGGGTTGGGCAGTGGTCCTGTCGCCGACATTACCCGGGCCGCCCTCCAGTGGATTACCCTGTTACGGGAGTGGGTAGTGTGGCACCCGTCGACTTTCCGGGTCTCCCTGTAGTGGGAACCCGTTGAATTTCAGGGACCCTCCAATGGGGCTGGGTAGGGGGTCACCTTTCAACTTTGAGACCTCTCGACTGTGGGGCAGTGACGAGTTGTGGTTTGACGTTCCCCCCCAGAACTCTCAAGTATGAGGAGCGCTTTCCCCCACCGAGACGTGTCCTTGTGATGCGACCTAAAACCATGCGGCCGAGTCAGTGCCGACCAAAGCGGATAGTGTCGAGGTGTGGTGATTGAGCCCTTGGCTTGCGGTTCGGGGCAGATGTGTGGGATGCTGGGCATCGATGGTGTTACTTCTGGGACTGTTGGCTACTCTTTTCTTGGGATGAGCTATGGGACGGAGATCCCCTTATGACGTTGTTCATGCATCTTATTTGAGCATAAGGATATGTATATACCTTTTTATGGTACCCACTTCTTGGGTTTGGTTACTCTCCTTCCAGGAAAGGCAAAGACGCATGGGGTATGCCACGTGCTTTCCGTGTCTAGCTTCTCGTGGTTGGACGAGTCTACTATCCTCCTATAGGTAGCGATGACTCGATAGGAAGTTCATCTTTTCACCGTTTCCAGCTCCTTGTGTCTGGACGAGTCTACCTTTTTTCCTCTTGTTGGGTAGAGAGGGACTCTCTATTGTTACTCTACTGCACTCCTTGTTGTACTCCTTTACTTTTCTTGTTCTCTATACTACTCACCCTTCGGTACCTACTTTGTTTCTCCCTCGAGCATTCGGGGTATCCTACTGAGTGTTTTTATACTCACCCCTGCTTGGGCTTTGCCCGCACTTGGTGTGCCCTTGCAGACGATGGACAGGTGGAGCGTGACTTTAGTGGAACATAGGATCTTTGGAGCTTGGACCGCGTGCGGTGGTCGGAGTTGGGTTCAAGGTGGGGGACCCTTCGAGATATTTTTCCTTTTGTTTACCTGTTGTCGGGTTGTGGCACTATTTT
This sequence comes from Viscum album, assembly GCA_963277665.1. Classification (NCBI taxonomy): domain Eukaryota; kingdom Viridiplantae; phylum Streptophyta; class Magnoliopsida; order Santalales; family Viscaceae; genus Viscum; species Viscum album. The sequence continues at coordinate 1,760,176,362 of OY728150.1, forward strand.
GGTTGGGCACGTGTTTTTCCCCTTTTTCATTTTTAGTTTACCTTCAGCTTTCTTTGTACTTTTTAGAGGTCGATGCACTCTTGTGGTTATATATAGCAGTTTCCCCTTTTCTTTACTTGTCTCTTCTTTTACTCTGCACTGTTGCATTGTGTGTACTGCGTGTGTGTGTACAGGTACTTAGGAAAAGGCCTCCCCAAGTTGTTGTGCCTTCGCCGCTGGTCGCCAGTCCCTGGCTTATGGAGGTGGGCTTGGGGTAGTTGCGGCTCGAGCCCGAGTAGGGTCGGGTCATGACAGATTAACATTACATGACCTATGAGATATAAGAAATAACTAAAGTTCATCAGATCAACATTTCTGATACCATCTTTTGGGGCAGTTCTTACAAAGATCATCAGTTTTAAAAAATATGAGTATATGAAACAAATTCTATCAGTCTAAGAAGTTCATGAAGAAGTGAAGAACTATTCACTGCTTATAAGTTCTTATAAATTCAACGAACAGAGGAACAATTTACCATAAAGGAAGGATCCAATGAATTCACCTAAAAAATATTTTAATGTCGATGTTTTGAGAAGATATAAATAAAATTTTTAAAGACCAAAAAAATGAATATTTAATGATAATCATTAAATATTTTTTATCCAACTATGATTAAGTAATTTTTAAGATATTCATTAACACCAAGTATAAGGATGTTCAAAGAGATGGAGCTAGCATTGAGTTTTTAAGAATATTCTAAAATGTTCTAGAATACTATATTGGCATCCAAAATGTTGAAAATAAGAAAGAGTTTCAAATAATGAGTTTTGTTGAGTGGGAAAACATATTTTAGTTCCTTCCTTTTCTCATATTTGATCACCCATATGAAGGGGTGCATGTTTTATATGGAAGGTATGTACACGGTTGAAATATGTGAAGAGGTGAAGTGCTAAATATTTCAGGGAAGGTCTGATTTCCAACTAAGAAAACAATTTGTTTTAGAAGAATTGAACTGGAAATAGTTATATAAGGAAGATGTACTTGTTATAGGTTTTGGTTAGAGGCACCAGATAGAGGCTTGCTGGTCACTGGGTCAACAGATTTAGTTTATTGATCAGATGAACTGATCCGAGGTAGTTTGAGTTAAGGTTCATTGGTTATGGCGATAATGTTTATAAGATTACTAGATTTAGGAATATCAAACATATATTGAGGCAAACTGAGTGGATTTATACCATATGGTTATTGATGCGCATTGGAAAAAGTCACACCAGAAAAACACAAGTTACACTGGATGAAGAGATTAGATAGATAATTTTCTTGATGAAGTTTTTTGAACCATGTAGATGAATTATATTATATTTTCATGGAGAAACAAATTTTTTTAAATCATTATAGTTGGTAAAATTAACCATCTAGAGATAGAAGGATCCTATTTAGAATTGGTGAAGTATATTCACCTGATATAAATTGAAATAATTCATGGACATATGGGAGTCACAAGGGAAAATATGTAGTTTCTCAAAATAAAGTTGAAACTTGTAAAAATAACAATGATCTATTTTCTTTATAACATATTTATATCATAAGGTTAAGGTGATGAGTTCATGATCATAATGATCCATATATCTAAACTGAAAGCATAGGTTTGATCAAATAATCAATGGAAAGAATTTAAGTTGAATATAATCAGTAAAGGTTGGCCACTGCTAATTCAACCCCCTATTAGGGTGACTACATGATCCACCTCAGAATATCAATTGTCATCTGAGGGAAGGTTTCCTATTTTTGTATATACAATGTTTCTTTCCTAGTTTTGTTTATCAAAATTGATATGATGTTTATATTTCTATATGTTGAAGAATGTTTTTTCACTGGATGATTAGAAATTTCATCTTGAGATGAAGTGTATAAAAGTTATTTTTTGTTGTGGAAGAAAAAGTCCATAACCCTAAAATTCAAAAAACAGAATTCCAAAGAATATTAAAATAGGGTAATTTATCCTTCCATAATAAACAAGCATACGATCCACCACTACTGGAAGTTATATTTTGTGGTAAGAAATCATGTGAATATAAAACATTTATCCTCAAAAATATTCTTACTTAGGGTATAATGACTATGATTTATTGGAAAATATTTATGATTATAATGAACTAAGCATGAAATACATGGAAATTACATTTCTTTTGTGGAATACTAAATATACTACACAAATAGATTCCAGAAGATCATATTATTTTAGTGGAATTGGAAACTTGGAACCCATTATTATATCATGGTTAAAAATCTTCAATATATCCCATAAGGATCTTCCTCATTATTTTTCCAACCTAAAACCTTAATTTATATCTTGGGGAAAACAAAAAATAAATAGGGTGATCTCAAATGCTCAGTAAGGTAAAACACAAAGAACATAAAAAAACATAAAATTAAGAATGTAAAAGAATGAACATAAATTTTGAATATAACATTTTTGAGTCATGAAATATATCTCGGTATTTAGTAAGGAACAAATCCTAAATGGACACGAACCGTGGTAAAATAAAATTAACATAAAACATGAAATTATGGCAAGAAAATAAGCACATAATATGATTTCTATAGTAGCCAAGGAATTACTACCAAGACCTTCATAGTGGAAAAAGTTTATTACTGAACCAGGTCTACCTACAGTTCCAACCTTGTATTACAGAACCAGATTTAATTTTCGTTCCAACCATGTATTACTGAACCGGATTTACTTGTCATTCTAGCCCTGAATTACTAAATTAGATTAACTTTCCATTACAGTCATGTCTATCTCACGAGATATAAATATTTACCTAATTCATTGGAGGTAGATATAGGTTCCACCCATCTTATAATTAAATCATTCTTATCATTTCCAAAAAAACATAAAACTTTTATCATACCATAACCAATGAAATAAAATGTGTTTCGGAAAAATCATTCCATCAAAATCCATATAAAATAAATGGATTTCATAAAAGAAATTATATCGTAAAAAGAATAATGTAAAATTAATAATAGGGATATAAACATAACCCTATGCCATCTTAAATGAAAAATATGTTTGATAAAATGCTTGAACTTAATTCATAAGTAAAATATCGTTTCTCTTTCAAAAGTGTTAGCTTTTCCCAAAATTCCCCGCAATTTTAAAAGAAAAGTATTTAGTTGAAAATAAACTTGAAATAGTGTAGATTAAGATTTATGGAAACAAGGAATTATGAAGATGTAAAAATCCATTCATTCCTTATAAGTTAAAAAATCATTTTTCTCTTACTCTTACCAAAAAATTCAAAAAGTACCTCATATGGAAAACAAAAGAAAGAATCCTACCATACCGTTTAATAAAACATCAACATTGTGTAAAATTTAATTTTAAAAAATATTTTATGAATCGAAATATTATTATATATTTAGGAAACATGGACATGGATAATAAATATAGCTCATTAAATACTAATGATTAAATAATCATGGATAATAATGAGATTGTAAAATTATCCCATACCTTGTATTTTCTATTAGTTGAAGGTGTATTAAACTCCTGTATAACAGGATTAAAAATTTTAGTAACTGGTAACAGAACCATAATAATATTAATGTTGTCATATATGGTTCATATATTACGTTATATTACTCTATTATTTAACAATTACATGATAATGTAACGTTTTGGTGTAACAAGCATTTATTTATCATATGTTTTTTGAATTGTTATTCTTGATATTATTAACTAGATAGTTATTTAATTACATCCATAATGTAAAAAATGATTTATATATCACAAATAATTAGTATGTAAATATATATAATACAATGATAAAAGAAATGGAATACATCGTTCATAGAGACGGTAAGCCATACATACACATGAACGCTGGTTCCATTTCCTTATTAAAATGAATGGAAGAAAGTAAATGAAATATATATATACATAAATATTTTAGAATTATGTTTTCATATATTTCATTATTATTTATTATATATGCTTTATAATCATTCTTGAATGGTTAATGTGGAGAATGAATCTCATCGCATCATGGAGACGGTAGACCGTACGTACGCACGAGTGACAATAAAAATCACTTAATAGTTAAATGGCCTGGAATTGGATTGTATATTAAATATAAATAATAATTATAATGTTATATTCTTTATTTAAATCCATTATAATAATCATTATACCAATCCACATTAAGTATTGTTGAATAAAAAATTACACCATGACCTGGAGACGGTATGTCGTACGTACACAGACATGGTGATATTGTTATTAATAGGATGGATAAAAGGAGGTATAAGATTGTACCATTATTATAATAACATATTATAATGTTGAAGATACTGTATTTATTACTTAGTATAAGAAAAACATAATAAGTGTAAGTAGAAGAAGAAAAGAATTTTGAAATAGGTGATAAAACAGTTACATCTTTTCGAGTATCTCTTTTTGATTTGCACAAAAGGTATCCCTAAGATGGCTTCCTGTCCATCATGTGGCACCTAAAAGGAAGTTATGGATGTTGGTATCTTATTTTATTAGATTTTTTATTATCTAAAGGTCTTGAAACGTGTGAGTAAGTGGGTAGTGTTGGTGGCCATTTATAAGAGAGGGAGGGCGCTTTAGGAAAGTCTCGAAATATTAAATTATTATAAATTTATTTTCAATTTATAATGATCCCAAACTAATTTATTTTTTAATATAATATGATTATGGGTTTCAATCCTCTCAACCAATAAAATTTAGAAATGTTTTGTTTTATTTTAAACCTTATCATTCTGATTTATCATTATTTAATCTATTTAATTTTATTGGTGGTATTAATATTCCAAATATTAAATGGTTATGAATATTTATTTATTTATTTAAAATTCTCCATAATTGGATACTTTATGACATTTTCGAACATATAATGTTCAATTTTTAATTGTTAAATATTTTTTTTAGTTCTAAATAATTTTATAATATGTTATTTTTAAAAAATATCAATATTGTCAATTTTGACACAATTCATTTATTTGACATTAAATAAAATCCATATAGAGGATAAATTCAAAAACAATTTTTTATGATACTAATAACATGTCATAGTATTCTATAAAAGTCGTTTAACACATTAATTAGTTCATATTATATTTAGTTTAATAATTTTAAAACCATTTATTTGAAATTTCTATCAATAAAATAATTTCTACATCACTGTTGTGTCGTCATTAATGTTAATTATTCAATCTAAATTTTTTTGAATAAATTCACATGATGTAGATAATTTCATTATATTTCAGGATACTATTTAGTTTTGAATTTTTATCATTTTTATCACTATATTAAAATTATTATACTTATAAGAGACAAGAGAGTGACATATTGTCACTTTCATTTGTTTAAATACAATTACATCACTTTAATGGAAAGTAGTCCATTAAATTAATCACTTCATACCCTTAGGTGATATTTTTAGACTTAAATTCATCCCATAATATTTTTTAACATGTTTGGTTAACTTTATTATCTTTATAATATTTATTGTTACCTTAATTTACCCCGTTTACATTTAACTGTGGTAAAACAAAATCACCATAGTTAATATTCATAATATCCAAAAAAATAAGAGTAACCTATTAACATATTTTGGATAAACTGATTCAAAATATGAAATCTTTTTTAAAAAAATATAAAACACATAAGTTTCATAAATTAATTTAATATTAATTCATGTTGTCAAAACCAGAAAGCGGGCTTTTAAGAAGTAAAAAAAACTATCAAATGATTAACATGTGATTATATTCATTTTAAATGTGAAATTACATCCAATATAAAATTGGATTAAATTATAATAACTTAATCCAATTAAACTTTATAACCAATTAAAAAATTAATATAACTATATAAATAAATTTGATGAAAAGACAGTTTTGAATTAAAATGAATTTTTTTTTCAATTATCATTAAAATATAAATTTTATCAGAAAAATACAAACAATTCAACAAAAATAAATTTTGATGTCCTGAATACAAACCAAACATTTATTTTGTCAAATTTAATATAAATAAGTGTTAAAATTAGATTCAAAATTGGGGCACCATCAAAAAGTTGAAAAACTGATTTTTTTGAAAAATAATTTTTTTATCTGAAAAATTGAATTTGTTCTTATATATTATTTTAGAAAATAATATGATGGATGTTAATGTTATATAAAATTCAAAATGTGGTTAATAATATTCATAGTAGGTATTTTATATCCCATAAATTTATAATATTTTAATATTATATCGTTTTTATGTGAAACTCGGTATTGCATACAACCCAAGCTATCGAGGAAGGTCGATCTTGTGTGTAATGCAAAACAAATCAATGTTGTATTTGGTGAAATATTTATTCGGTGTTTCATATAAAATAATCCAAAAAATTATTTTATACATTGAAAAAAATCAATACTCAGTGGTGCATGAAATGAATTTCATCAAAAGAACATTAAATTGTGTGTAACAAAAGCTATGTATAGTGTTGCATATACTAGAAGTTAATATGGTGTTGCGTATAGCGCATGATAATATTGGTGTTGCGTACAACACAAGACATCAAATAAATTAAAAATAATATATCTCATAAAATCTTGGGGTGTTATATTATTCCCCCCTTAAAATGAATTTCTCCATCAAAATTCATTCGAGTTATAAAAGGTTTACTACTTTAAAGTTTATTTCATAGAATCCCACATTGTAAAAAGCAATACTAAGAGTAATTTTAAAAATAAATGTTAGAAACATAATGGTTACCCAAAGTAACTCATCATTGGATTTACACATAGGACAACATAGGTGTTAATTTAAAACATGGATATGGAAGAAAAATCTAACCATCATGTTCTGATAAAGTGTGATAGAGAACAAGGTTAGGAGAAAGTTAACAACCAGAAACCCATAAATCTGTGAAGAGTTAAGGGACCATATTATTCATTTTATAAGAAGGTACTACGATAATAATTTTGGTTTTCAAGATACTTTTCAAAATTTTTAATAACATGAGGAGAATTACTTACTTGATTTCGGTACATTCTCATCATTGTCGTGCCTTGAAAAATTTTCACTTCTTCTATTATTCAAATAATTGATGTTGAATTTTTCATTCATGAAGTGTTATAATATCATGAGATCCATAAATTTAATGATATGTCTTTCCGTCTATATTTTTTCAAAAAAAGGTTAGAACAAGTTATCAAGCATGCATAAGACCATATTAGGTAAGATAAAAATTTATTTTAAGAAACTTTATCTGTTGTTTAACTTGAACTTTCCAAATATTTGATAACCATTCAATCCTCCTAAAAGGTGAAAATACAAAACTATAGAAAAAGGTTCAAAAAATCTTCTTATCATTTATCCACCATATATTATAAGATATCTCTAGTTGGTCACATTCCAAATATTTCAACCCCTTCATCATTTATTCTCTTGAGTCACGATAGCTTCTTGAATTATTAGATATCCTTTTTGAATAATGCATGTTTCCTTATTCAAAAACTTATTGGATGTATTCCTTAACTCCCAAAAAATTTGCATTATTCATCGATGATAACATTACACTCTTTTCAATAAATCCATAATTAGTTCCAAAGAAATTATAATAATCCAATTTTCTTATTTAAATCCAACATATCTTTATCCAAACATCATTATATTAACATAATGACTAACTTTCCCTTAATCACCTGTTCTCTAAGTATACCGCCTTACCCTTAAATCAATTTTTGGATCCTTAAAACTATTCCATATATCCTTCCTAATCCTTAATGAATAAAATATACTGAAAACCCTTATATAATTCATGATTAATATAGAATAATATTTTAATTTTAATCATATACACCTTAGTCACCCGACATTATTCTTAAACTATTTCTCAGGATCCATTAACTTCGTATTTTTCTAAAATATGAATCATTCCTTAAGGTTACTCAACCTAAATCTTCTTAGGTATAATGTAAATAATATTAGAAGAACATAACATAACTTTCATATGTTTTTTATAATCTCTTTATCATTAACAGTATGATCAATACTTTTACCATCATCATGATTCACTTCATGATGTTTCCACATAAGAAATCAATCTTCATAATTCCAAAACATTTCACACATGAAACATTCAATGGATAGATCTGTTCTATGTAGTTATAGATATTGACTAAGACTATAATGTAAAGTGTGATAAATACATTTCATAGATTAGAAACCTATAAGTAAGGTAAATTACTGATAATATTTCAATCTATGATATATTCAGTTAAACCCTATGATAGCCATTATTATCACAAAAACCCAAGTATTTTAACCTAAAATTGACTTATCCTTAGTAAATCCCTATAAATATCCTTATAAATATCTCTTGGGATCTCACTAAACTTTTCTCATCCTAGTTTCCAAAGGTTGACTAAACCTTTAGTATGATACCAACTATAATGACCCAATCTTGACGTATAAGAAAATTACATTTATTTCACGGAATAATTAATATATTACAAAAATAGATGCCCAAATATCATATTAATTAAGTGCATTTAGAATCTCATAGCCCATTCTTCTATCTTGGTGAAAGATCTTCTACATCTCCCATAAATATCTTCCCCATTACTTTTCCAACCTAAAACCTTTCTTAATATTTTGGGGAAAGAAAAACATAAAAAAGGGTGAGCTCAAATGATCAGTATGTGTAACAATGAATAACATCATACAAATCATTAATATAAGAATGTAAAAACATGAACATTAATATTGAATATCAAAATTGTGTGTCATGAAATAAATCTTGGCAGTTTGTAAGGCATAAATCCTGAATGGACATGAACCATGATAAAATAACATTGACATAAAACCTGGAATTTTGGAAATCAAATAAGCACATAATATGATTTCCATAGTATCCAAGTAATTACTTCCAAGATCATTATAGTGGAAAAGTCCATTATTGAACCAGGTTTACCTACCATTCCATCCATGTATTACTGAACCAGATTTCTTTGCAATTCCAACAATGTATTACTGAACCAGATTTAATTCTCATTCTTGCACTATATTACTAAACCATATTTACTTTACATTCCATTCATGTCTATCTCATCAGATATAAATATTTTTCCAATGAATTCGAGGGAGATATAGGTTCCACTCATCTCATAGTGAAATCATTTATACATGTTAAAAAAACATAAAACAATCATTGTAGCATAACCCATGAAAAAATGGGTTTCATAAACATCATTACATCACAATCCATATAAAATAAATAGATTTCATAAAAATTGTTCAATAATAAAAAAATAAAATCAATTTAACAATATGGATATAAACATCACCCCATGTCATTGTAGATGGAAAATAATGTTGATAAAATAGATGAACATAATTCTTGATGAAAACATCGTTTCTTCTTTAATAATGACTTCTTTTCTCAAAATGCCACGAAATTTTAAAGGAAAAGTATTTAGTTTAAAATAAACTGTAAATAGTTTAGAGGAAGCTTGATGTATACAAGGTATTATGAAGATGTAAAAATTAGTGCATGCCATATAAATTATAAATTTTTTTTTTCTTGTACTCTTTGCTGGAAATGTGAAAATGTACCTCCTATGAAAAACAAAAGAAAGATTCCTTCCATAACATTGAATAAAACATCATAAATGGGTAAAATTTAAATTAAAAAAGTAGTATAAGTATAGGAATAGTTTTAAACATTTATGGAACATGTACGTGGATGATAAATATACCACATTAAATACTTACGAATAAACAATCTCGGATAATAATAAGATTGAAAAATAATCCCTTTATTTATACTTTAAGTTAGTAGAAGGTGTGTTAAACTCATGTATAATTGGTTTAAACAAAATATTAATTTGTAATATAACCTTAATAATATTTATGATATCATATATGGTTCACTTATGACTTTATATTACCCAATTATTTATCAATTCCATTTTAAAGCAATGTTTTGGTGTAATAATAGTTTTATTTACCGTACGTGTTTTGACTTGTTATTCTGGATATAATTACCGAGATCAAAATTTAATTACATTAAGAATAAAAAAAATTATTTATATATCATAAATAATCATTATATAAATATATATAATACCTAGATAAATGTAATAGAATACACCGTTCATAGAGACGGTAGGCTGTACGTACTCATGAACGTTGTTTCTGTTTCCTTATTGATTTGAATGGAAGCAAGTAAATAATATATATATATACATAAATCCAGTAGAATTATTTTTTAATATATTTAATTCCTATTTATTATATATACTTTATAATCATTCTTGAATTGTTAACGTAGAGAAAGAATCACATCACGTCTTGGAGACAGTAGGCCATTTGTATGCATGAGCGATGATATCATTCAATTAACGGTTAAATGGCATTGAATTAGATGGTATATTAAATATAAAGAATAATTATCATTTTATATTCCTTATTTACATCCATTATAATCATAATTATTCCCATCCACATTAATTATAGTTGAATAACAAATTACACCACAACTTGGAGACAGTAAGTCATACGTACACACACATGGTGTTATTGTTATTCGTATGATGGATATAAGGAGTTATAAGAATGTCACATAATTATAATAAAATATTATAATTTATAATATAGTATATTTATTACTTTTTTATAGTAAAAAAAATAATAAGATAAAGTTGAAGAAGAAAAGAATTTTGATATAGGTGATAAAAATTACCTCTTTTTCGAGTATCTCCTTTTGATTTGCACAAAAGGTCTCCCTAGGATGTCTTTCTACAGAAAGTGTGGAATCTATGAGGAAGGGAGGATTGTTTAATGATTATTTAAGAATATATTGGATTAGAGAAAGTGATTTTATGGTGCGATTAAGTGGGTAGATATGGTGCCCTTTTAAAAGAGGGAGGAGGGGGCACTTTTGGAATGTCTCGAAATATTAATTTTTAATAAATTGATTTTTGGTTTATAATGGTACCAAACTCATTTATTTAGAAGATAATATGATTATGGTTTTCAATAATCTCAACTAATAAAATTTATCCATGTTTTGAATTTATTTTAAACCTTATCATTTTGATTTATCAATATTTATTCTATTTAATTTTATTTATGGTAATAATATTATAAATATTAAATGGTAATAAATATTTACTTATGTGTTATAAATTTTCCATAATTGGATACATTAGGATATTTTATACAATATAATGGTAACTATTTAATTTTTAAATTATTTTGTGATTTTACGTAATTTAATTATATGTTATTTTTATAAAATATAAATATTGTAAATTTTGAAACTATTTATTTATTTCACTTTGAATAAAATCCACACAGAAGATAAATTCGAACCAAAATATTTAATAAACTAATAACATGTCATAAATTCCAATACATTTTTTTATAATATTAATTAGTTCATATGATATTTATTTTCATACTTTTAAAACCATTTATTTGATATTTATATCAATAAAATAATTTATTCATCAATATTATATCATGATTAATTTTAATGATTTAATATAAAAAAATTATAAATAAATTCATATTATGTATATAAGATAATCATATTTCTGGTGACCTTTTATGTTTGATGTTTTCTCGTTTTTATCACTATGTTAAAATTATTATACTTATAAGATATAAAAGAGTTACATATTGTAACTTTCTTTTATTTTAATTATAATTACACCACTTTGATGGGAAAAGTCCATTAAATGAATAAATTCCAACCCTTAGGTGATATTGGTCAACTTAAATTCATCCAATAGTATTTTGGAAGGTGTTTGAGTAATTTTATTATCTTTATCATATTGTTTGTTACCCTAATTTACCAGATTTACCTTTAACTGTGGTAAATTGTAATTATCGAAGTTACTATTCATAATACCCAAAAAATATGAGTAACCTATTAACATATTTGGATGCACCAATTCCAAATATGGAATCCATTTTTCAAAATTAAAACACCATAAGTTTCATTAATTAATCTGAAATTTATTTCCATTGTCAAAACCAGAAAGTGGGTTTTTAAGAACTAAAAAACCATTAAAAGATTTACTTGTATTTATATCCATTTAAAATGTGAAATTAAATCCAATGAAAAAATTCGATTAAATGATAAGAAATTAATCCAATTAAACATTAAAAAAAATTAAAATATAATCGAACTATATAAATAAATGAAATGAAAAGACAACTTTAAATTAAAATGCAGTATTTTTCACTATTAATTAAAATATTAATTTTATCAGAAAAATATAAAAAATTCGACCAAAGTAAATTTTGATCCCCTATTCCAAAGAAGATTTTTATTTTTAAAATATAATATATAAAATTGATAAAATATATATTCAAAATTGGTGCACCATCAAAAAGGATCAAAACTATATTTTTTGAAAAATACATCAATTATCTGAAAAACTTAATTTTTTCTTATATCATGTTCTCGAAAATACATAAGATGAATGTTAATGTTATATAAAATTTAAATTGTTATTAATAATATTCAAAATATCTATTTTATATACCATTAAATAACAATATTTTAATATTATATCGTTGTTTAGTGGAACTCGATATTGCTTACAACACAACTAATTGAGGAAGGTCGCTTTTCCGTGTAAGGCAGGCTAATTCAGTGTTGTGTTTGGTGAAAGATTTATTTGGTGTTTCTCCTAATAGAATACAAACATTATTATTTTATACATTGAAAAAAATCTACCCTTAGTGTTGCGTGAAATGAAATCTATCAAAAGAACTTTAAATTGTGTATATCACAAGCCAAGTATAGTGTTGGGTATACTGCAATATAATACTTTATTTCATAAACTGCAAGCTAAAATTTGTGTTGCATACAATACAAGACATCAACGAAATTAAAAATAATCCATCACATAAAATATTTTGGTGTTACATTATACCCCATTAGATTTTTTTTCTCTCTCAAAATTCATAGGGGTTATAAAAGTTTTACTACTTGAAAGTTTATTTCATAGAAACCCACATCGTAAAAAGGAATACTAAAACTAAATTTTAAAAATAAAAGTTAGAAACATAATGGATACCCAAAGTATCTCATCACTAGATTTCCACATAGGATAACCTAGGGGTTAAATGAAAACATAGATATGGAAGAAAAATCTATCCATCATGTTTTGATGGAGAGTGATAGAGAATAAGGTTTGGGGAAATTTAACAACCAGAAAGCCATAAATAGGTGATGATTTAAGGGAACATATGATTCTTTGAATAAAAAGGTACTGGGTTAATATTTTTTATTTTCAAGATACTTCTCCTAATGTTGAATAAAATGAGAATAAATACATACTTTATTTCAGTACAATCTCATCATTTTTTGTACCTTGAAGAATTTACAGTTCACATCTTATTCCATGAAATGAATTTGAATTTGTCATTCTTGAAGTGTGTGCAGATCATGCGATCCATAGATTTAATTACAGGTTATTCAATATATCTTTATTACTAAAAATTTAGTATAAGTTCTCAATCATTCATAAGTCTATATATGGTAAGATAATAATTTATTCTAACAAACATCATCTGATGTTTAACTTGAACTTTAAAAATATTTTATAACCATAAAATCATTTAGAATGATGAAAATATATAAATATAGAAAAAGGTTCACAAAATAAACAGAACCATTATCCCCCAAAATCATAAAATATATCTTGTTGGTCACATTCCAAAAATTTGAACACATTCGTCATGTATTCTATTGAGTTTCAGTAACAACCATAATTATTAGATATCCTTATTGAAAACCTACATGTTTCTTTATTCAAAAAATTATCGGATATATTACTTAAGTATCAAAAATTTATATAGTTTATCCATGACAGGATAACCCTCTTGTTAATAACTCCATAATTAGTTCCCAAAAAACTAACACCATCCAATTTACTTATTTAAATCCAACATATCTTTATCAAAACATCATTATCTTAACATAAGGGAAATATTTCCATTAATCATGGGTTATCCAAGTATATCACCTTACCCTTAAATCACTTTTTGAATCCTTAGAACTATTCAGAATTTTCTTTACAATCCTTAATTAAAATATTATACTAAAAATAGTTATATATTTCATTATTCATATAAAAAAATATTTATATTCAGAAACATATACACCTGACTCATCAAACAATATTCTTAAACCATAACTCTCGATCCATCATCTTCATCTTTACTAAAATATGGATCATTATTCAAGGTTTCTCAACCTCAATATTATTATGATTAATGTAAAAAATACTGGAAGAACATAACATACCTTTCACATGTCATTTACAATCTCTTTATCCTTAGTAGTATGACCAATACTCGTACCATCATCATGATTCTATTCATGATGTTTCCAAATAGGAAATCGATCTTTATAATTCCCATACATTTTACATATAAAACATTCAATGTTTAACTATGTTCATTGTAGTTCTATGTAATGACAAAGACTATAAATTAAGGTGTGAGAAATATATGTCAGAGATTAGAAACACACAAGTAAGGGAAATTAATTATAATTTATCAATCTATGATATATTTGGTTTAACCCAAGGTCAATCATTATTATCCCAAATACCATAGTATTGTATCCTATACTTGATTTATCCTTAGGTAATCCCTAGAAATATCCTTAGAAATATCTATAGGGATATTAATAATGTTTTTCGCATCCCAGTTTCAAATGGTGGACTAAATCTTCACTCTTCTACCAACTATAAGTACCCAAGCTTTACGTAAATGGAAATTGAATTTATTTTTTAGAATAATTAATACATTAAACAAATATATTCCCAAATACCATATTATTTTAGTGTACTTGGAACCTCGAAACCCATTCTTCTCTCTTGGTGAAAGATCATTAGCATCTCCCATAGAAATATTCCCCACTAGTTTTCCTACCTAAAACCTTTCTGTATATCTTGGGGAAATGATAACATAAAAACAAGAGCTCAAATGATTAGTAAGGGTAAACATGAAGAATAAAAAAATTAAACATAATAATGTAAAAACATGAACATAAATATTGAATAGAAAAATTTTGAGTCATGAATCAAATCTTGGTAGTTCATAAGGCATAAATCATGAATAAACACAAACCACGATAAAATAACATTGACATAAAACAGGGAGTTGTGGAAAGAAAATAAACACATAATATGATTTCTATAGTAGCCAAGGAATTAATTACAAGACCCAAATAGTGGAAAATCCCATTACTAATATGGGTTTACCTTCCATTCTACCCATTTATTTCTAAACCAAATTTACTTTACGTTCAAGCCATGTATTACAGAACAACATTTACTTATCCTTCCATCCTAGTATTACTTAACCTTATTTAATTTACATTCCAATATTGTATATCTCATGAGATATAAATATTTACCCAATTCATTAGAGTGATATATAAGTCCCAGCCATATATTAATGAAATCATTCTTATATGTT
This sequence comes from Viscum album, assembly GCA_963277665.1. NCBI lineage: Eukaryota > Viridiplantae > Streptophyta > Magnoliopsida > Santalales > Viscaceae > Viscum > Viscum album. The sequence continues at coordinate 1,760,191,870 of OY728150.1, forward strand.
CCACAAAAGCATAAATCATTCATCATAGAATAACCCATGAAATAAAATGGGTTTTTAAAAATCATACCATCATAATACATATAAAATAAATATATTTAGAAACAAAATTCCATAATAAACACAATAAAATCAAATTAATAATAGGGATATAAACATAACCCAATGTTATCTTAGATTCAAATAATTTTTGATAAAAAACATGAATTTAATTCTTGATGGAAATATCCTTTCTTCTTTAAAAGTGTTTTCTTTTATCAAAGTGAAGCGAAATTTTAAAAGAAAATAATTTAGTTTAAAAAAATGAAATAGTGTAGAGGAAAATTCCTAGAAAAATGAATTATTAATATGTAAAAATCTATTCGTTCTGTATAACATATAAAATTATTTTTCTTGTACTCTTGCAAAAAAAGTCCAAAAGTACCTCGTAAGAAAAATGAAAGAAAGACTCCTTCTATACCGTTTAATAAATCTTCACCAATTGGAAAAATTTACTTTTAAAAATATTTTACAAATAAAAATTAATTATATATTTATGAAACATGGACTTGGATGATAAATATACCCCAGGAAATACTTATGAATAAAAAATCTTGGATAATAATGAGATTGCAAAATTATCCATTACCTTGTACTTTCTGTTAGTTGAGGGGGGTGTTAACCAACTTTATAATGGGATTAAAAATATTACTAAATTGTCATATAACTGTAATAATATTTATTATAACATATATGGTTCATTTATGACTTTATCTTACCTGTTTTGTTTTCAATTTTATGTTGAATCAACGTTTTGGGGTAATAATTATTTTATTTTTCATAGCTGTTTTGAGTTTTTATTCTTGATCATATTACATAGATCATAATTTAAATACCTATTTAATGTAAAAATTATTTATATATCATAAATATTCAGTATATAAATATATATGATGGATTGATAAATGAAATGGAATACACCGTTCATGGAGATGGTAGGCCGTACGTATGCATGAACACTATTTCTATTTTCTTATTGAATTGAATGGAATCAAGTAAATGATATATATATGTATATAAATACAGAAAAAATATTATTTCATATATTTCATTATTATTTATTATATATACTTTATAATCATTCTTGAATTATTAACGTGGAGAAATAATCTGATCGTGTCGTGGAGACGGTTGGATGTACGTACGCACGAGCCACGATATCATTCACTTAATGGTTAAATGGTATGGAATTGGATGGTATATTAATTGTAAAACATAATTATCTTTTTATATTAATTATTTAGTTCCATTATACTCATAATTATACCCATACACATCATTTATTATTGAATAAGAAATTAAACCACGACGTAGAGACGGTAAGTCGTACATACACACGCATAGTGATATTTTTATTCATAGGATGGATAAAAGGATATATAAGGTTGTCCGATAATGATAATAACATCTCAACATGTATAAGATACTTAATTTTTTTACATTAGTATAATAAAAATATAATAAGAGGAAGTATAAAAAGAAAATAATTTTGAAATAGTTGATAAAACAATCAACACATTTTTGAGTATCTCATTTTTATTTTCACAAAAGGTGTCTGAGAATGGATTTACTAACAATTTTTGGCCTCTAAGAGGAAGTTAGGGATGTTTGGAGATTATTTATGTAGATTTTGGATGAGTTAAATGGCTTTAATGGTGTGAGTTAGTGGTTAGAGGTGGTGGCCTTTTATAAGAGGTAGGAGGGAGACCTTAGGAATGTCTCGAAAGATTAATTTACTGTAAATTGATTTTCGGTTTTTTATGGTAGACAGAGACCTTCCCTAGAAAATCAGGACCCCTTTATTATGAAAAAAGCTTACGAAATTTTGAAAATGGGAGATTTACATTGATCCCTCTTGAGGAGTGGAAGAAGATCATCCAGTACATGATCATACCATTGAAAACCAATGCCATTTACAACTTTGTTGGAAAGTCCATCTGCTAAAAATTATCTTCACGATAAGTGTGGGGGGAGATATAGTCCATGGAGTCAATAAAATAAAAGCACCTAATTCATCTGTTGGTATGCTTCCATGAAAGATGCGTAGATCGAGTATGAAGAGCCAGAACAAACGTGGTAGAATCACATTTAAGCCAAATATTCTTTCATTATATCCAAAAAATATAAATAACCAATTAACATATTTTGGACCCACAAGTTACAAATATAGAAAATTTTTTTCAATATTTAAAAAACATAAGTTGCATTAATTAATTTCAAATTAGTTCTCATTATCAAAACTAGAAAGAGTGTTTTTAAGAAGTAAAAAATATCAAAATATTGACATGTGTTTATGTCAAATTTAAATTTGAAATTTTTCCAATGAAATAAATTGGATTAAATTTTAAAAACATTCTACAATAAAAATTTAAAACCAATTAAAAAGATAATATAAGTATATAAATAAATCGAATTAAAATGCATTTTGGAAATGAAATGCAGTATTTTTCACAACACATTGAAATGTGAATTTTATGAAACAAATACAAAAAACATCAACCAAAGGAAATATTGATGTTACAAGTTTAAATAATATGTTTATTTTGTCAAATAGAATTTATAAAATTTTTAAAAACTAGATTTAAAATTTTTGTTCCATCAAAAGGCATCAAAACTACATTTTTTTAAAAATACTTTATATTTTCTGAAAAATTGAATTAGTTCTTTATCATGCTGGAGAAAATACACAAGATGAATGTTAATGTTATATAATGTTAAAAATGTTGTTAATAATATATATAAAGGATATTTTATATCCCATTGAATAATAATATTTTAATACTATATCATTGTTTAGTGAAACTCAGTATTATGTACAACACATTATATAGTGGAAGGTTTCTCTTGCTTGTAATGTAAGCCAAGTCAGTGTTACATTTATTGAAAGAATCCTTTGGTGTTTTTTATAACACAACCCTAACAAAGTTATTTTATACATTGAAAAAAATCTATAATCAATGTTGTGTTAAATGGATTCAATCAAAAGAACATGAAATTGTGTGTAACACAATCCTAGTATAGTGTTGTGTATACTGCAAGATAATACGGTGTTTTTAATAGTGAAAGATAATCTTGGTGTAGTCTATAACAAAATACATCAATGAAATTAAAAAATATCTATCTTATAAAATCTTAGGTTGTTATAATGTTTTTTACTCCTAAATTAGTTTATATATGAAAAATTTCCATGTTGAAGTTATTACATATATACTTTAAAATATCGAGGGACAAAATGGGAAAATATCATAGATGAAATCATAACTTGACAAATAAGTGAAAGACGTATTAAATATTCTCTGAGAATACACATCTCTTCCTAAACTCACCAAAGGAAAGGAAGAAAATGTGTCACGTGATGAAGAAAAATCACACCTTGTGGAAGTAGGTTATTAGTGATGTTTTTGTGAGAATATTGTTATAACGAAACTTATTATAGAAAAATTTCATGTATTAGATAATGTTTTTGAAGATATGGACACTTAGATAGAAGATAAATCTATAAGTTTAAGAGATCTAGGAGATTCATTATCAAAGGAGTGTAAAATGTAACATGGAAAATTTGAGATGAATCACATCCACACCAAAATTAGTAACCTGAAGGAAAAATTTGTAACTTACTATGAAGAAAAGTTCACTCTTATGGAAGAAGCATTACTAAAGAGTTTTTTTGAAGATTCACTAAAAAAATTTGTTAAGGAAGATCTCCATGCTCTAGAATATACTCACCAAGAAATTATTAGGGTTAATAATGATCAATTGGAGATCAAGGAATGTCAAGTGAGTGACTTTATATTTCGTTAAAATAGGTGGGTAAGCTTCATGAAGAGTGGATTAAAAAGTTAGTAGTTTCATATAAATATTAAGTGACATGTCATGAAAATCACAAGGAACCATTAAACACAAAGTACCTTGAAAATTTACTGATATAGAGACACATGGAAGTCACTAAAGATGAATATGAACAAAAATAAGAAATACGAATATTTTCTAAAGTATCCAAGGAAATTATTATTTTAGGAAAGACTCTATCCAACAATAGTTAGAATGTGAATGAATCAGAAGCATACTTTTTGGATATGATAAGGAAAAAGCTAAGCCCTGATTCCAATAAATTTTTTATCACTAACTTCTATATTAGTAGCACAAGTTACAATTTTGGACAACAATGGGTGAAGAAATGTAAAAATACCACATCCACTCAGAAGGTGGAAGTTAGAAAATAAAAAAATTATAGAGTTCCCCCATTTTTAAAAAAATAACAAAGTATGTATCCAAAATAAACATGTTTTAAAAGAAGATCTTACCATCAATATTATAATAAAACATTGGAATACTAGATTTATTTCTTACTGTGGGTGTTGTATAATGTTTGGACACATGGATATATATTTTTAGAGCAATATTCCATGTAATGAATAGAAAAAATGTCCAGTATTGAGGGGTAGAAAATATAAAAGGAAAGGAAATTGATCAACATATATTCAACCTTCACAAAATAATAAATAGTTTCTAGAATTGTTTTTGGGATATGTGTAAAATGTTATCATGCTAACTAAATATGGTGGTTTACTTCGACCAATAAAATCATAGGTACTAATAATGTAAATATATCATTAAAGAAGCATTAAAATATTAGGAAGATAGAATGTAGGTCTAAATTGGTGGAAAAAACAGAACAAGTAAATAAAAATCTTACACCTAATAAGAATGTTTTGAAAAATGGCATATCCATGAAATGATTCTAGTTTTATAGAAGAAAATTTTACTTTATAGATAATGGTAATCTGGCCATGAATGTTCAAAATAGATAAAAGAAAATCAAGAAAAAAATTCTATCAATCTGATAAAAACATAATAAAATTAGAATGGAGGAAGGTATCTTCAATGAAGAAGTATAATACAATTGAATGTTTCCTATGAAGAAAAACATATAAGAAGATATGAAGCTATGTAAATGTTTTAAGTTGGAATACCACACTCCTGAAAATTAAATAAAAATGTTACCTGAATAGTTAAAGATTGTAAATAAAATTAACCAGGACTTGGATGGAAATAACGGTTCTATAAATAAATATCATCATAAGAAGAAGGTGAATCATAATCCAAATTATTTCAGGATTTTTTCCTAAATATTTGTAGGAAGTATGAAAATTAGAAATGGGGTAAATGAACAAATTTTCATCTTCTTCGATAGCTTTAGTAATGAAAAATTAACCATACAATGTTGAAAGAAAAGTCGTATAGAAGAAATTCATATAGCATGTGAAGATAAATGTATGGAATGAAAAGGGTGAAAGAATGATGAAAAATAATGTTACAAATAAACAATATTAATGGGTAAGAAATATTTATCATCCTTATCACCATATTTGATGATACTAGGAAAGATCTACCTAATTTCCTCACATGTTCCAATTAACTTAATATTAAAAGGGAAATCAAGAGATCTTAAATTTAATGGGTGATCTAATATAAATATGAAGATGGTTACTCCTAAATATTTATAATGTTAAGTATAATTTTATTCTAACCAAACATTATTTTACAACAATGTATACTAAAAATAAAATTAATTAATGGCTGATATCATCCTGATGTGCCTTTTCTATAATATTTTTTTTAAATAATAAAAACCACGGTAAAAATGAAAAATGGAAAATGTATTATTTATGAAAATTTATGAATTATATTGAAAATTGGGGGGAAATATTTCATTTTAATGCTTTATTTTATTATATGATTGTTAATATGAATGTAGTAAAGTAAGTTGAATGTAAATTTGATGAATATTTTATTGATTGAAGATTTTGTAATATTTTGTATCGCCTGGTAACTTTCATAAAAAAAATTAATGTATGATTTAATCACTCTTGTTTCGACACCCATCATAGATCATATAGAATAATATTTTCTTGATTTAGAAGTTATTTTTATATTAAAAATGATTCTTTTTATCTATTAATAAGTTCAAAGTATATATTCAGCACAATGAAACAAAATAATGGGAGAAGAAAAAGGGTGAAAAATATCATCTATCACAACAAGATGTCACAAGAGGGGGATTAAAATTTGTATCATTAAGGAAGAGATAAAATTTTCGATTAATTAATGTTCTTTTAAGAAATATACTTTTGATTTATCGTTAATAAGTGGTAGAGAAACACAATTGAATTAAATAGAATTTGGTATTAATAAAAATCAAAAGGGGGGGATTGATATCCCTATTGGATGATGATATTGTTATAATTTATATAATATCAATATTTTATTATAAAACTCAATTAGGATGTAAAATATAAAGGTTTCTAAGAAATGATTATAAGATATTTCTACTTCCATATAAAATATATTGTTTTTATGATGTCAAATCATTATCCATGGTATTTGGAGTTGAATAACTAAGTAACAATAGATAAGTAGATGGAAAAGTTTTTTGAATGAAGTAAACCAAAAGGTATAGAAAGAGAAATTAAAATAATGAATTATTATTTTCAAGAGAATCTTATGAATCTTTACTAATGAATATTAAGAATATTTACTTATTAAGGATTAGAAGGATTCATTATGAGTTCCATATAATGGTTAGGAAGCATCCATAATTGGGTAGTGAAGAAGGATACGAAAGATTATATACTAAGTTAGATGATTATATTTTTATCTTCATGTTCCTAAAATAATGAATAAAATCATGATTCATGCTATGTTTTTATAAATGTTTAGGTTGTACAATGTTATCAGATGAACTAGTACTGATGATTCCAAACACGAATCATTAAAATGATGTGATCGGATAAAAATGTAGCTATATGATGTTAATCTTACAACTATATAAAAACTAAACTATAATGTTTGAGGAAAAATTCATAAAACTTTCATGCTATGGTTTGAAAAATATTACATGATGGAATATTGATGATGTTACTAGAGGAAGAGTTGAAATAAGTTGTATTTCAATTTTTTTTGAGTTTTTATGAAGTGGAAAAACTCAAAGTTTGATATATAAATTTTTAGTTACCGTTATAAAAATTTAATAATATGATGTTCTAAATATTGAAAAAGTTATTAGACAGATATGGTTGAAGGACAACAACTTGAGTCTATAAAATAGAGAATATTCCTGATGTTTCTAAGTTTATGATGATTTTGTTACTAGATCTAAAAAGTTTAACATCTATATAAAGTTACAATACACAATGTGTGTAACAACAATACAGATAATGAATACTAAGTTGATGTTTCATGTAGTAAAAAGATAAATGTAATTAATACATAAAGGATGCTTTTGTATGAATGCCATCATTTTGAGTTTTATAAGACCAAGTGTTCTTCTGAGAGAGATGTTGTCCATCTAAGGGATCATGAAAATTTTATTAAAATTATTTTATAAGACCATGTGTTTAATTTCTATAGTACAAAGTGTTTTTATGATGGATATGCCATCATTTTTTGTTTTATAACAGCAAGTGTTTTTCTGATAGAGTTGTTGTCCTTCCAAGGGATCTTGGAAATTTTATTTTATTAACATCATTTTATTTTCATAATGGAAAAATAATACATAAAATATATAAAAAGTATCTTGAAAATGATATCTTTATCCCATTAACATCAATTCTACTGAATTTATGGTCTATTTTCTCTTTAAGAGAATTCCATTTTAAATTCGATGATTTATCCACTATGAACCATTTTCTATTAAAAGTGTAGAATTGTTGAGAATACTTCTCATCCATTTTAGTGAATATTTTTCCTCCATGTCTATGTTTTCACATACTTATAATTTTTTCATTATTTTGGATGATTATTTTTCTTCTATGTAACCATCATATTTCCCATCTGTAGATCTCAAATTAATGTTTTATTATTCCGTTTTTATGATGTTGGATTTCAAAAAAATTATTTTTCATTTCATGATCATATATTTTATATTTCAATCCAAATTTAATTTGGATAAACATTATGAATTTTTAAAGGTTCACTTTTTAGGTTTGATTTTGGAAATTATAATGTCCAATGCCATTTTTCACCTATTAAAATTGATTTCAGAAATGACCTAACACTTTTTTTTCAAAGACAAGATAAAATTGTGAGGATAAAATTTACATAAGTGGGGGTGAATGTACCATACCAATATTTTTATATGAATATATTATTCAATAAAAATTGGATTTTAGTATTTTTTTAATTGGTTTGTTTATAGGAATGGGGAGCCCACTAAATAAGGATATAACTTACTGCAACCGACAATGTCGTTGAGCTTGAACTCAACACTAAAGGGTGACAAGGGAGAAATTCCTTCCATTAGACTTTGGTTTGTCCCAAATCATACATCCACACACACACACACACACACACACACATATATATATATATATGTATTTCATGAAATAAAGTATATAATATAATAAATTTATATACTCATTGTTATTTTATAATTATTATGTTTACTTCATCACATTAAGTAAGTTCAATTTAAAGGATAGATATATTCCCATACAATTATTTTTATATTTACATATTTAATGAATCAAAAAATTATTTCATATCATATGAAGATAAATTTATGTTTCATAAATAATTTAGACAAGGTAAAGAACAAAATAATGTTATTAATTAAAAAACAAAATGATTGTTATGTAAACTAAATTGTTTAACCATGAATTACATGGTTTTATTTAAAATTTAAATTTATAAATTATATAATTTTAATTTTATAAAAAGTAATTATTTTGTAAAATGATCATGTTGAATATATCCTAGGGTTATTTTTTTGATATTATTCTAAAATATTTAAATTTTTCTTATGAATAGTAAAAAATACAATTTGAATAAAAACAATACCTTTTATGAAATAGTCATGATATAAAAATTTATGATCCATATGTAATGAATCATATAAGATAATATAATACAAATATCCTAAAACAATTATTCAATTTGTAGAGATTATAATTTTTCTAAAGATAAATTTTAAAATATTTCTCAATGCAAACATAGTGGTTGCACCACACTAGAAAAGTAAATGTGATGTCTTAAAATAATCCTTGATAAGAGAAAAGTATTTCGTATAATTTATTAATAAATATGAATTATTATTGATTATTTTAATATATGTATATAAATTATGGAGTTATATAAAATTGTATTTATCCAACTTCTTGTGAAACACATGTGAAAGGATAGAAAACTCAAAATAACATATTAAAAAATCTCTCATGATATGGATGAGATTGGATATAAATTATAAATTAATATATATGATATAAATTATTTATAATAATTTTCTATTAAAATAATATTTTTTTTAATTTTAAAAATTAGTATAATTGTTTAAAACATTTACACCCTAATGGCATAATGTTTATAAAAACAAAAGAAATATTATGAAAAGATTATTAAAAATGATAATAATAATAATTTGATTTTTTGGGGTTATTTTAATTTTATAGATATTTTATAATTTATACATGTTGGTTTATGAGGTTATAATTTATCTTGGTAGTTATGTTGATATCTTAAATTTCAAATTAAATTCGAAAATGAATTTAAGTGTTTTTATTAGTAAAAATTATTTATTAATTGCTTTAAAATCATCAAAATCGTTTATTTTGATAATATGGATTTAAATGGTCAAAAATTTCATTCTATTACCATTTTGATCCACTTGTTATTTTATAATTACATTTTTAACACTTAAAAACTAAATATTTATTAAAAAACTATTTATTTTTTTGAATACAAACAGTCTAATTTTAACAATTTCTAGAACAACTCAAGATTGGATTTTCCCTCAAAATTATTCTCAAATACCACCCTAAATATCAATTCCTACATTTCCAATCCAGTGGTGTGATCAAAAACCTCTCTTTCAAATTCCATAAACTCAATTCAAAGGAGTTGAATCAAATATAAATGTAAGAGTTCCCAAACCTCTTTCTTTTTTATTATCAATTATTAATTGAAATAAAAAAACTTAATAATTATATTATTAATTTTTTAAATTATTATATTAACATGATATTTAATTATATTTCATCCATTTGTGATGATTAATCACTAATAACATCTCATTGAATTCTTTTTCATAAGTAGTTATTATATGAAAATACATGTTTTCCAAAATTGTGTCTTTTCATTTCTATTTTTATCTTACTCTTTCAATGAATCAAGAAATTTTAAAAATTTAAACTAAATTATTATTTTATTATTTTTATTTTTTAAATTAAATCATTTACTTTTATTTCTTTTATTCTTTTACACTTGAAAAAAATCATTCACCCAGGTGATTTTATGCAACCTAAGTGAACATTAATGTTTTCATAAACTCACATATTTCTTGTGTATTCTAATTTTTTTTTCTGATTGAATATAAAACTAATATTAAAATATTTTATTGATTTCTATTTTTTAATAATGTAATATCTATATTAAAAAATTAAATTTAAAATAATTGAATATTGTTATTTTAACTGTAAAAAATAACCTTATTAAGGATCATTGAAATAGAAGTATATATTTCATGACTTATTAAAGAAATTTGATCCTAGAATGAGATGGATATAGTACCTTGACAATTATTAATCTTATTTGACAATTTAATAAATTCTTTTATACTTTATAATAATACCCTAGTGGTTTTTAGAATCCATGAACCGAACGACTTTAATAAAATAATCATGAAATTAATTGATTTATAAACTATAAAATCCATGTTTTTAAATGAGAAAAAAGGAACAAAATTGTAAATAAACCTGAAAATGTTTCTTAAGAAAGAAAATAATAAATATATGTTTATTATATAGGAGTTAAGTAACATACATGGATGGTTGGAATTCAGGTAAGGGGGTTTCCTTTAAAACATTAGTTTAAATGTTTTCATTTTTTCTTCTTCAATGTTAATTTTATTTTAATAGTTTTCATGAATATTATTATTTATGATTCAGTAGATTCTAAATATTATTATGACTATATTTTATTTTCTTTACAATGTTTTAAAATGGGTTCATTTTAACATTTTTTATATAGGACAATTTTATCATTTTGTTCCAAAAGTGAAAATTGAATGTTTTTAACACATACACCTAGAATAACTTTTACCACTATCATATCCAATATTTATTATATAGAATCCTATATTATAATCAATATCTATTTTAAAAAAAATTATTTTCTTAATATTCTATTATTTCTTTTATATTTTTTTCTATTGAAAGAAATAATTTTTCTAATATTTATTTTATAAATAAAAGAGTTTTTGATTATGTGATTGCATGAAAATTATAAATTGTTTTATAATTAAAGTGAATTATATATGTTTTTATTTATTCTACAGTTCTTGAAAATTTTATTTGAATAACCTATTAACCCTATATAGCTCTGATGACATGCTCTAACGACATATCACTCCAATTCATTTGGTAAAGTGATACAGTTTATCGATTGTTGTTCACTCAAAAGTGATATGGGAATTATCCAGTTAAGTGATTTGATTATAAGGGTTCTTATAAGAGTAAATTTATGGATAATTTCCCAATTTACCTATATGATATTCTTGTAGTGTTTTATAAAGAAAATATTTATATTTCAAAAGATAATAAAATGAGTTTTTTATGGAAATTTTATATCATTTTTTAATAAAGGTGAATGGGTTGTTTTTTATAGAATTTTATTCATGAGAATTCTATTTTACAAGAAACCCTTATTATTATGATTTTTCCATTATGGTTTCATATGAAATTCTTAAAGAATTTTATTAATAAAAATAAGTTTTTTTTCATGGAATAGTGAATATATATTTTAGTTCAAATGATTATTATTAAAATAGAAAACATTCATAATGATTTTTAAAGATAAAAATAAGGATAATTGGTTTCTTCTCTTTAATTTACATTACTATGATTTTTTCTCATCCCATATTTTTAAATGATTATTCATAGGGATCAAGGATTGTTAGAAACATTAATAATTTTTTTATTCTAGATATGTTAGTGACCTTGAATGAAGTAAGTGTGTCTTTAAAAAGAACTTTTTTGCAGAGAAAATACATATTTTCTGTAAAATGTCAACTTTTTTATGAAATTATTCAACTAATTATCTAAAACAATATACAAAAAATATCCTAAAAATGTAAGAATTTGAAACCATTATTATATATCACCTAATTATGAGTTGTATAAGTTGTATTGTGTTATATTATTATAATTTATTCTAACTAAATTGAGATCCCAAATGTCATTATATGAGAGGATAAATCCCTTGTCAAATAAACTCATTAGATGAAATGATCATCAATATACCCTAATAACACCTGATTATCTATACAGAAATTTTAACATAAGAAATTTATCATATCAAGATAGTTTTCATGCTAGTTATCTTGTCTAACCTCATATAATAGGGGAATATAAATATAAAAATACAAACCTATTATTCCAGAAACCTATTGTATTATTCTTAGTGTAGTATACTTTATAGGACATTTAATATATATGAAACAATTTTTCTTTTGATAAGTATATTATATATGTTGATATTAAATCCAATCCATGATAACCTAAAAATTTTAGAAAAAATTATAGCACTTACAGTAGAAAATAAGTTAGGGAAAACGTAAAGTCATATTTTGAGATGTTAATAACTATTCACTCCAAATTTTAGATGAAAACAACTTGAATGAATGATAATGAAGAGTATACCATATATAAAACATTATTCATTTTCTTATATTCTTGAACACTATTAATTACATTATAAAAAAACCATATATAATCTCTAGTCTTATATATCATATAAAATATATCTATAATTTCTTATCTTTAATGAATTTTTTGTTGTTTTAATCTCATTAAATATTTTTGTAATTCATGGAAGATCTTTATATGAAAATCTTATAAAACCCTCACACTAAAATATTTAATTAAAAATATCGGCTATGAAAGAAAATATGAATAATACTATGTTTATAAGCCATACTCTAAATGATTAACTCTTTAAAAAGTATTCAAAATTCATTAATTAAAAAAATACAACTTTTTGATGTTAATAAATTTTTTTCTATATTCATCATCATCATATTTCAAACCTTTCTATATGATATTTTGACACCATCTTGGTATCAAAATGAAACACATTATTTTATCATCTTTACCAACATTCTATAAAGTCTTTAATGATATAAAATGACATTAAATTTAAATTTAAACTAGTAAAATATTTGTTTATACTTTAAACTTTTATAATTGTTAAACTACTCCAACCAGAATCTTATAATCAATATATTATTTAAAATATCATGATAAAACAAAAAAATGTATTTATTTCCATGAAACAATTCTTATTTATTTTGGTTTCAATATTTGAAAACTAACTATTCACAAACACATATCCTATGGTTTGAAATGTGTTTGGAGTAGTATTCTAAAATGAATATTTATTCACTAAAACATGCCATTGATGGTTGTGGGATCTATTACCTTCACTTTTTAATAACTATCTTGGATAAATATTTTTTTCTCCTTTTTTCATTTTCGAACCATTTTATAAAATCTAAAAAATCATAAATCATGTGAATTAAAAACATTATCCATGTTTATCATAAAAACTCTTTCTTAATAAAAAAACTCCTATTTATATATAAGTTAAATAAAATGAAAATACATAGCCTTTATTTAAATACATCTAATATTTTAATATACAATTAAAATTTAAATATTCAGAATAATGTTTTACAAATTTATTTGAATACAATGTTAAAGATCTATAAATTCATACCATGATTTAGATTAATGTTTTCAAAACATCAATACTCAATGTTTAATTTATATGGATTTTCAATAACAACTTTAGGTATCCTATAAAATTACATCACATTGAAACATTTATATCACTCCATGGCACTTAATTAGGTTTAAATGACTTTGTATTATAATTATACTATCTATTTAGTCCATTATATATGTATATATTGAATGAAACCACTTTTATGGGTTAGGTGGGAACCCATTAAATTATACCTTCCAATCTACCTTTCCTATCTCAATGTTTTAATCATTTATATTTTCAATACATCAGAAAACCCTTTATATTTTATTATATTATCACCAATCCTCAACAAGAAGAAATAAAGTCAACATTTATTGAACTCATTCACATTTTCAAAATATTTCCAATAATGAGTAAATAATTCATTCCATAACCATATCAATCCATAAATGAAACCCCAGTATCTCTAAGTCATTGGAAGAGCCAATAATATTGAGTTCATTAGTGATATCTAAAGTTCCTTTTTCCATATTTCATTTATATACTTTGAAACACAAAACTTCTCATCCCTATATATGACTGATTGATATTTTATTGGATATTTATTACCCCGAACATGTCTATATTACCATTTTTTAACGTAAGTTTCTCAAGAACCATCATGAGAGTGGATATATCCAACATATCCATTAGATTCTTATTATAAGTATATAAGTCCATTTTTCAAATGAATTCACCTTTAGGATGTTCATGAAGTGGTGACTTTAAAAAAAATATTTTTTATTCTTACATAAAAAAATTCTTAGGTTTCCACAATATTCAAAAAAAATTCCTTGACCAAGATTATCATTCTTAAGGAATAAAATATAATTCATTCTTAAAGAGGATGATTCCATTTATCTAAAAAATAATCATTTGTAAAACATGTATCAAATTTTACATTTATTTAACAAGGAATGTTATTTAATGTGATCCTATTAAAATAATAACCCAATTTAAATTACATCATATCCATTATTGGTCCAAGATATATTTTTCCGAAAGTAATGACTCTACTTTAGTGTTCCTTATTAAAGTTGGTTCCCTAGAACCAAAAAATTGGAAACATTTTATTACTAGACTTTCTACATATATTATTACATAATTACTATTCTTTTGTGAAATATTATTGTGATGATTTTTATCAAATATTTGTCTCATGAAAGGGTTTAAAAAGATCACTATTATAATAGAAACCTAGAGGTTTAATGAAAATATTCTAAATAAATATGTTTTATAGTATATATACATCAGTATAATGGGGAACATATAATGCATATCTATCAAGTGATGGGAGATCATATTCACTGATAATTATTCTCATGAATCTGACACTTGGTTGTCTATAAGGAGGAAGGTTATAATGGAAAACCATGTAAAAGTAATTCTATATATTTTATGAGTAACTATATTTTACTATATGTGAATGTGTATCTTAGTCTTTATAAATGAGGTTATTATGAATATGTACCATGAATAATTTAGTTACATGTATGGATGAAAATTGAGTTGATATATGCTTACTTTAAGGAAGACTACATTAGTTTCATAATAAGTTATGTGACATCAATTGAATGCTCAATAAGGGATTTTTACCTTTAAAATTAACATATGATGTTATCCTTGGATCATTTGATTTAAATAAAACTATCTGAAAGAAATCCATGGACATGGTTTTTTAGAAATCTTAGTTTCATAAATCCAAATCAAGATAAATTTATTATATAAGGTGATGAAATAATTATGAATCCTTATTAATTTGATATCAGTTAAAAATGGATTATATTACATAGTAGCAATTGTAATAAGGTTTTAGTAGTTTATACACTAACCAATTTTGTTATGGGTGCTCTGACCCATTATTAAATGTAGATCATATAATTTAGGTAATTTTCAATTATCACCATTTAGAAAGTGGACTAAAAATTTACACACTATGTGTATCATGAAACACATTAAATTTTATTGAATTTTAGTTTGAGAATAAATTTATTCCCATAAATTGGAATAAAATTTATTAAAGATGAATTGACCATAAAATTTCAATAACGTGATATTCATGTCTAGAATATGTGAGTTGAATTTGATTCATTTTTTATTTATTTACAAGTTAAAAATATAACATTTATTTATTCATACATTTATAAAACATAGCAAAATAAATAAATATTTATGTTTATTTAATATTTAATTTGATATTTAATCAAAAGTAATGTGAATATAATATTTATTTTATCAAATAAATATTTTATTATTTAATATTTAATAATATTATAGGATAATTCATACTGATATAATGACACAATAAATATATATTAATATCATTTCAATAATTGTTTATTTAAGAAATGATATTTGATCATTAGTAGTCATATAAAATAATAAATATTATTATAAGTGTCGGGACATGTGTAATAAAATGTAATATTTTAAAAATTATATTTATATAAAAAATTACATTTAAATGTTATATATATCCTTAAAAGAAATATATTTATTTTATTATTTTCTGTGAAATATGACATGGGTTTTATTTTTTATGATAATAATAAAAATAATAATTATTATTATTTAAAAAACCTCATTGATTATTTTTATAAAAAACAATTATTATTATTTAAGAGAATGTTGACATGGAATATTAAATTATATTCAAATTAAAATAGTCAAATTTATTTTTATTTATCTTAATATTTACATGAAATTAAAAATATATAATGTGTCATGACATTAAAATAATATTATCTAATCTGAGAATTCTCTAGTGAATTATTCTCTTAAGTTATGGAAAGAAAAATATAGAGAACCCTTCATTTCATAGTATGATTTTAGAGATAGAGAAGAAAAGAGACCCTTCACTATGATCATGTAGAACATTGAAAAGAAATTATCTATCTCTTTTTAGCACTTGTAAGATAGTGAAAATCAGTTATACTATCATGGAGGATGTTTAAATACATTAAGATGGATCCTTGGTTGGATTTTCTAAAATAATGATAACACAAAAAGAGCGGAGATGAAATGAATTGATCATAATAGTTTCATGGTCATGGTAATTCTCAATTTAAATTAATTATAAACTAAATTTTATTGATCTATCTATGATAATTTAGGGAGAGGTGGTTTAGTTCTCTTAGTTTATCTATTGTTTTTTTAAAGAAAAAGTAAAATTAGGCTCCTGTAAAATAGTTCCACTATGCCTTAGGTACTTCATGTTTTATAATAGAATTCACATTATAATTTATAATTATGTTAATTTTTTTTAATTTATTGCAATTAATTTCTTATATTCGTATTTAGATTTTAATTTTTCAGTCTAACTGCTGAGATGTTAAGATACATCTATCATTATACGACCAAGAATGAGACAAAATTATGAGAACAATGATTGAAGAATTAAACTCAATGTTCCAAGGATTAGGAAATTCATTACACGATTACATGATGTGTAACTAGAAATTATACATAATGTGATGGGTTATTCTCTATATGAGACAGATTACATTTAATTCCCAAAGCATCATGCAGGTCAATATGTGGCATTATTACAAGCCTTTTTTTGACTACTAGCACGGTACATGGGTTGGAAGAAGCCGAAAGTCATGTAGAGTGTGAGTACACACCATGTAATTCATGACACACCATGTGGTTTAATACACAATGTTTTTACATGTTTTTAATTGATTGATAGCTCGACTCATGATATAACATGAACTACAAATCATGAAATTGACATTCACATAATGGGACACATGTTACATTATATAAGGTTCATAGTGAGCAGTTTTTGGTGCTTTAATATGTGGTATCAGTACATGTATTATATTGACTATTAGAACATAAAATGTAATGATTAGTTACCTAACATACACTATACATGTGTTTATATTGGTACACAATCTGTATATTAATGTAATTTTTTGTAGTACATAGTAAATGAAGTGGTTTTTATGTGATATATTAAATTTTCAGAAATTGGATTTAAAATTATGCTGGCAGTATACGTCGTGTGGTCGCAAAATTACATATAGTGTATTAAATTATTTTAATTTTTAATTTTATTATTAAATTTACATTATAACAATCAATGGCATCATACAAATATATCAAGAATAAGTAATTAGAAAAACTTTAAAGTAATTAATTTTTAAATTACATTATTACATTATAAATTTATGAAATTCATTTTCATAAAAGGAAATAGTGGGCTGAAAGGTAGAATAACTAAATTCAGTTGTAGTTGCATGTGGTGAATAATAATGAGATTTGACCAACCTATGTATGTGTTGGTTTTATATATTTTTTATAATTATTTTAAAATTATTAGTTATGTATTAATTTATATTAAATTAAATATGATGATCCAGGAATCACCCTAAACTTATTATATATGGGAATACATGTCCAAGGAATATTTTATATACAAATAAACCCTATGTAACCCTCACTTAAATGTGATAATAAATTTGTAAAGGATGGAAACCCAATCCAAAGGTGATGGTTTACGATCTGATATGATATGGATCTAAACTAGGTGATAAATAAGATAATGGCATGTGATGTAATTCAAGCTAAGTTAAGGCTCAAGGATTAATTTCCCTAAGGGTTAAGTTTTGTTAATCATTAATTGATAATATAATAAGTAGATAAAATGTAATAACAATTTCATGTATTTATTTTATCTTATCATTTCATTATTATTTATTTATGTATTTGATTCATGGTTTATTAGGATGATTAAATGTTATCACATATTATAAAAAAATAAACAATCATGCTTAAATAAAAGAAAATAAATTTTATAAGATATATTTTATCAAATATACAAAATTAATTAAATAAGTTCCCACATAATTTAATTAAAAAATATATAAAGGATAAAATACGATATCTTTTACTAGTAAAATTAAAATTCTAAAATTATTTTATTAGATATAGTTAATTATTTATATAAGATTCAGAAAAATTAATAATCTCGAGAAGAACAAAATAAAGGGGATTTTCAGAAAAATAAAAAAATCACTCAACTAAAAATTCTATGTCACAGAAAATCATTTCATTAATTGAGTTATAATGAAAAAATATTACAAATTTTTAATATCATGATATTTTAAATTAAATAAAATGTTTTATAGAAAAAAATATGTACATCATTGAGCTTAGACGACCATGACATATTATAATTTAAATGATACCATTATAACATAATTATTTAATTAGATGGTACAAATTGGATTACATAGATTATGAAATATATATAAATTTTATAAATAATAAATTTTTTTTATTAATTATTAAGAAATGGTTACTCATTTTTTATTAATTTCATTTTATTCTTTAAATAATTTTGTTTCTTCAAAAACAATTTCTTTCTTTTTTATGAGTGAATGCTCTAAAAAATATATATAAAAGTGAACAATTTTATTTGATTAAATTTTTATCATTTTTATGTTACCATATCAAACTTATCTTATAGTTATGTTTTGGGATTTTTATGATAAATTTTATTTTTCAGTGAAAAGTGAAAAAAACTGATTTTTATTGGAAACTGTGTTTTTGTTTCAAGAATTTAAAATATTGAATTTTATCTTAAAATGGGTAAAATTTAAAATTAGTTATATTATATTATTAGACCTCCAATTAATATCAATTGGATCAATTTTGTGCTTTAATATGGTATAAATCATCTATATACTTAAAAATAAAACTTTCTAAAAAACTGTGTTTTTTTTATTTTTGTTTTTTAGTATTATATTAATTTTATTCACATATAGAAATTTAATCCTGAAAAATTAATTCCCTATTTTTAATCATGAGGTCCAAATTTGAAAAATAGTTATATTTTATTTTTCATTATTATGAATAGTAAATACGGTGAATAATTATAACTATAGTATGGGTAAATCTAGTAATTAAGTCCAAACATAACAAGATAAAGACTAGAAAACGAAACTATCACTGGAATTTATCAAATTGGAAGAGTTTTGATCAACCATTTCCATTCAATTTTCTAAAATATGGAAAATTGGTTCCATATTTCTTTGATTGTGACCTTTATAATATTTAAATAAAAGTTATTTTAAAAAAGTTACTTTATATTAACATATATACTATTTTTCTGTAGGGACGAAATAAAATATTTCATCCTATAAATTATTCTTTTAAATATAAATTATTTGTTTATAAAGGTAATTTATATTTAATTTCTAGTGAATAAATAATTACCTTAAAGTCTTACGCAACGCTAACATAATGGTGGTGAAGGTAGTAGAAAAATCAAGTAAATAATATTAAAATAACTTAAAGTAATATTTTTTGTGTGAGTTTTTATGCAATGATTTTTTTATAGATAACATAAAATTGTAGTAATGTGTAAATGGATAATATTTTAATTCCTTTTTTGTCTTGTTGTTTTTAAAGTCAAATTAAATGAGTAGTGTCAAAAAATGATATTAATTATATTTTTTGTTAAAAAATATTTTTTTGTAAAGATCATAAAAATAATTACATGGAAAATAAGGAATAAAAATGGTCAAATATTTTATTACGTTTCCATTTAGGAAGTAATTTGATGCTTATAAATAGTGATGGTTAAAATGGGTTAACCAAGTGGTTAAATAAAAAAGATAAGGTCTAAAATGATATCAAACCCAACAAAAATTTGATTATATAAGTATATTAAGACCATATACTCATTATATTTGAGTTAATGTATTTTATACCATTTTACATGAGTTATACACATGATATAATATAATATAATATAATACTTAATATATTTATCAAAATTTCAATAATGACATTTTATAGTAACAAATATTAAACCAAAAGATTAAAAATTAATAATAATACAATCTTCATTTATGTGATCTTGATATGGTAGAAAATACAAATTTTGGTCAATTTATAGACCAATATTCTTTTTATAGTAATTATAATTACCCCTAAAGCATAAAATACGTTTTTATCGCAATAATCATCAAAGGATTTAACATAGGTTTAAAATAAAATGATAAGGGTGAAAAGTTATCCTAAAATTGTTAATTTTTTTATTAAATGAGTTTATTTCAACTCTTACTCATATTATATCTAAATTATAACATTCTGGGATCTTTTTAATATGAAAATTAATTTATATTAATTTAATAGTTAAAGAAATTCCAAGAGTACCCTCCCCTCACATATAAAAGGAATCCTTTTATTATCCTTTCTTCAAAATTAAAGAAACATTTGGTTCTGAAAATTCCTAAAAAAATACCTCCCAAAACTCCTCCACAAATTTTATAGTTCCTATTTTTATAAGGACTCAATTTTTAGAGAACATAATATATAAAAAAAGATGCTTTCCAATGAAGAGTTATAAATTTTAACTGAATATTTTAGTTTTATTTCTCTATATAAATCTCTAAAATATTATTCAACCATAAAATAAAATTATTAAATATAATAAAATTATGTAATTTTAATTTAATAACCTATAACGATCTCATATTTCATGATGTTGGAAACAAAATTGTTGTTCGTTTGTACAACATACTACCACATCCCAAACATAGGTAATTATTTTTCCATTATTTCCTCTCAGAGGTGGTTGTAAGGTGGGATTAATGTATGTAAATGATATTTAATAAAAAAATTATCATTATAAAAAGATAATGTATCATCTAATTTCATATCTTTCCATACATTGAAAAATGATAACATTGTTCATGTGCATATGTGGACTTCCACCTTCACGATGTGATGTGATTCATTTACCAAGACAACATCACATGAATGATATGTGTAAGTGTATTTAAATAAATAATATAGTATGAATGATATAATTATCAATTTATAGTGAAAAAATAATACTAACCTTCCTTCCATTATGATAACTGAGAAACGGAAATATTACACATGCATACGTATGACTTACCATCTCCATGATTGTAACACAATTCATTTGTTATAACCATATTTTGTGGTTGGTTTTATATGAGTAATTGATTTAAAAAATGATATTTACTTATTTATTATTATTCTAGAGATGATAAAATAATTACATATTTGACCATAGTCAAACCATCAAGTTCACTTGGGACATATGATCAGAATGTCGTCAAAATGTTTAAAATGAACTTAAATGATCAAGTAAAATAAGGAAATAAATAAAATAAAAACGATTAATAAACTTAAAAAATGTTCTTACTAAAGTAAATTGTTAGCAAATGTTTATTATTTTGGAATATATGGAATGTATGTGATTATTGAGACTCATGTTAATGGGAAATTTATCTAAAAACAATTTTTCAAATGTTTTCAAGACATATCCTATAAATCATTTTCTTCCATTTCCATATTCTTAAAATTATTTCAGGGATATTTTTATAGAGAACATAATTAATAATAAAGGAAATTTTTTTCCTCCTTTTATTTTATATCCAGGTTTTTAAAATGGAATCTTTTTATGGAATGTTTTGAAAAATGGAAAAATGAATGTTCTATTTTAACATATATGGCATCAACAGTTTCTAAAACCACTATAAAAGTTATTTCATGTTTATATTCATATTAAATATTTCAAGTTTTATTCAATGGAAAATTTTCTTTTACATTGTTATGAGTATTTTTAAAATGGTTTATAAAAGAATTTTTTTTTTAATATCTAAAAATGTTTTCTTATGGGTGAAAACAATATTTTTATGAGTGTAATGTTGAAAATAGAAAGCTTTTAAGTTTATGATTATATCATAGTACTTTGTAATTTTATATATGGATGATTTGTTCCATTATAAAAAAGGATGGGTGATGCAGTTATATACCATGTGCATGTGGAACTCTCTCTTTTATGATCACAAGGTTTTAAAATAGAATATTGAGTTTCTCAGTTCTTTTTATATGTCCTTTACTGAGTATTTTTATGCTTATCCCATGTTTATAAATATTTTTCCCAAGGTTTAAGGATTAGTTGGAATAGGGAAAAAATTAAGTTGAAAATCATAAAGATTTTTCAAGAAATAAAATGTATTTTATTATAAAAATTTTATATTATGGAAAAATTGATATATAGTATATGTGTCTAATTGTTAAAAATTATGTTTTTAATGTAAGAGTTATGACCAAATTTTCTTGAACTGTTACTTTCAAAAGATCCTAAAAATAAAATAAAATAATTTTTTTTGAAATGATTAAATTTTTTAATATTCTAAGGATGATTCCTTACAAAAGTAATAGTTTGGATTTTTTTGGAAAATTTAAATAATTAAGGAGTTTTAGTAAATGTTTTGAGTAAAATTAGCCAATTTATAATCATGGGGATTTTCCTTATAATAACTTATTTTACTTGGATTTATGTGTTAAGGAACCCGATTTATAGGATTTCAGGATTGGGGATTCCACTCAAAAAATGAATGTGATACATGTTAATTTATTTGTAGATAATAAGGCCTACCTAAACACATTATATTAATTTTATAAAGCTTTCATTTGGGTTATAATTTGTGAATCTATCTTTAGAAATCACCATGGACAGATCCTTGGATGTTTTCTTGGATCATTCGGCTTTGCCTCTTCTCTGGAGGTTGAAATGATGGGAATGATAAATGATGTTGCTTTTGCAAGGAGCCATGGTTGGAAAAATATTTGGATTGAATGTGATTCTACCACCATTGTGCAAGTAATTTGGAATGGTGTGACACACCTTGCGTGGCCGATTAAAACTCGTTGGATGGACTTCACCGACTCACGTTGAGACATAAATTACATCATTACTCATACTTATCATGAAGAGAATACAGTGGTGGATGGCCTTGATAATAAGGGAGTATATCAAGATAATACCTAGCTTGATGATCTCCCGGCTGACATGCACTCTCTTCTTGAGAATAACAGTAATATTATTCTATATTTCAGACTCATGTAATCCTTTCTATGTTTCAATAAAATTTTGTGATATTTAAAAAAAAGTAAATGGATATTTTGAATCCAATGATTATGGATATTTTGATTTGAAAAATTAGTGGGAAACATAATTAAATCATAAAAAATTATATTATAAGAAATAAATAAAATGTAATAAAACTAACATTATTTATTGTAGAAAAAGTTATTGCAAAACCAAAAAATAATTGTGAACCATTTTGTATAAATATAATTTTCTCACTAGAAAAAATTAAAAAGTGTTGTATAAGTCATTTTTCATAGTACTACTACAAGAAAATATTTTTTATGTGCTAGAGTACCCAATACTTGATTAACCACCAAAATAAGTGTGTGAGGGTGAAGATAATTCCTGTATCTGAATCATAAAAATGCATCAAATGATTGATACATTATGTTATCAACTATATCTAGAAAAATTAATCCCCTACTTCAGGATATCGATGTGCACCCCGTGTTGAATCATCTATAATAAATTAATAAGGACATATAGAGGAAAATGTTAAATGAGATTATCAAAACACACAATTTATTTAATTAGAATATATATACCTAGATATTTATCATGAACTCAAGATGATAAAGTACAAAGATCAATTAGGAAAGCAAGGGATCCATATAGATAATAAATTATCCATAAATATCATTATTTCATTCTTACTACCAATATTATCCAAGTACGTTAAAAATTGTAAAATTAATAGTAAGAAGAACATTCTTAAGAACCTTTTAATCATAGACATATATGTTAATATGAATATCTGATAATTAGGTCCTTAAATACCCATTGTTAATAATTTAAATCTCAAGGTTGAAGGACTAATGAAAATATCAATTCAATTAGTTTTATTAAAAAATTTATTAAATTTGAAAAAGATAAATAGAGATTGAAATGAACCTGAGGTTTTTTTCTTCACATGTGGAAAGATAGGCCACTGGAAGAGTAATTTTAATGAATTGAGGGCACAACATGTAATATATTCAACTTCATGTATATTCTCCATTTCATGTAATATTTCACTTTCTGTTATTTAGTATTAAATTAAATATTTGAATAAAAATATGCATATTAATATTGGAACCAAATAAGACTAAATGGATTATAAAAATAAAATATACCACCATGTTATTGACGAAAAATTACTCATACCTAAACTAATGAATTAAAAACTTCACATTACAAAGTGAAAATATTATTATACTTTAAAAATATTGTTTTTTATTGTGTGTTACCCAAAAAATTATTCAAATGTTGTGTTCGAAAACCATGTGACTTTATTTAATGTTTTAAATGAATGTTATTATGAAATAATATAATTAATTAATAATATATTTAAAAATGAATCCTCGATGTATAATATCGATAATAAATAAGGAATTTACCATATTAGAAATAAATTATACCAAATTTTGTAAAGATAATTCATGGTAAACTAAAAATTGATTTAAATTACAAATATATACCCATAAGGGTGTTTAGTATATTTTGAGCTAAAACTCTTAGGTATCAGACATTATTATTTACTTATTAGGTTTGAAGTTAAAATAAATATTATGGAATTAACATGTGATAATTTCAAAATTATTTTATAATTGGTTTAGTATGTTACATGTTAATTATTCTATGTATAATCTTGAGGTAAATTCATTTAAATAAAATGTTTTTTTTAAGACATTTATGGAATCTGAGACTAAATTTCATAATATTATTGGAAAAAGATAAGATATTCTTTATGTATGTGATCTAAATAATTCATTCACTATGTATTAATTGGTTATTTAAATATAGGGTAGATTCATTCTTAAACTCACAATATCTTATACACATTAGAGTGATTATGTTAGTGAAAAGAGGATTAATGATGAGTGTTATATGGTTTAAAAATTATCAATTGTTTCTTTAGAAACATGAATCATAAATAGTGTTATTAACACTTAATAATATGAAAAAATAATTGATTGGGTATCTTATAATTCTTAATATTAAATAAACCAACTATGTAAAAAAACCATGCTTTTTAAGAAAAATGATTGTTAAGGATAATTATAAAACATGAAACAAGAAAAATAGAATGTACATCATTTTTAATTATCAAGTACCTAAGGATAATAAAATTATGTGTTTCTTATGATCCTATAATAACAATTTATATTATTAGACAACCCAAAACACATGAAATCTACCTTTAAGAATCAATGTGTAAATAATTCATTAATACATAGTACCTAGAATTCATGAACAATTTCTATTTCTCTTTCCCTTTTTTGAATAGTGTTTGACGAGGATCACAAGGAATAATTAATAAAAGAACCATTCCTTCAAGGTGATAAATGGATTAATGGACCCACGATCTTATCATGGGGATACTAGAAAGATGAAGGTGTAATAGTGGCTTCTCAAATGACATAAATGATTTTTTAGGAGGAAGATAGTTTATCAGAGGCACATACACATCACACACCCAATAAGAGAGGATCTCATCCTCTTATATAGAAGAAGCCCGAGGCATATCCTAATCATAATTCATCATCTGCCTTTTTGACTATTAGTGTACGATTCATTAATAATTTTTAATGAATTTAATGAAATTCCTTCAATCCATTAATAATGGATTTTAATTGATGAATAAATGACCGAGGAGAAATAAATATTATATATATCATGTATATATATATATATATATTATATTCACGCATCACATTCATTAAAAATACCTACATCATATGCATATATTTAATATAAACATAATATAATATCAAATATTATATATATGTATATACATATATCAAGTATCATATGATTGCGTACATGCATATCATGCATGTACATTTTTAGTTCACAAACCGTAATGTCATACATGAACTAAAATCCAATAAGGACTTTATGTAAAACGTCACAACTAATTATGAGTCCATATAAACACTTTTGGTTATGGGTTTAAACCAAAATATTTATATTTTTGATGAAGACTTTCCCAAAACATTTATCTGTTTATAATGGAAAAACTATTTGACCATGTACACATTAGTAGTGTTGAAAACATATATGAAATCCATATTTCGTAGATATAAGAAAATACTGGCATTTAGTAATGCGCCAGTGCTACGTAAGTTATAAAAGGGTTTGGTGTGATATCCATAAAACATACTCATATCTCAATATGAAAATGTCCACCATAATATGTATCATATAAAAAAATTTATACTAAATAATACTTTACCTATGATGTCAAGTGCCCATTAGACATGAAAAAGTTAATCTAGTATAGTCATCTCATTTATTCATGTTTCTCTAAAATAATGTAACCATGTTGATGAATATATCACATTTTATTCATTTAATAGAAGATAATGTTACATTAAACTAATAATATTAGTTAAACACATCATACGTAACTCAACAAATTATGTCCATGTATTTCCTCAGTCCTTTTCAGTCAACGGAAAAATATTTTTACTTATCATACATGTAGAAAAATCCTATCTCAGCGGCACTCCAACTATAGAAAAGTTCATAAAAATACCCAACCATCCCTATATTAGAAAACTCTATATATTTTCATAAGTTATTATGGTATAAAAGTATGAAGTTTCTCATTTAAGGTATCTCACTAACCTCAGGTAGGAATTATTGATAATAATCATAGACCCCAAAGTATATCTATGACTATATTAATTTCCATGAGATATAATATCATTAATTAGTCAAAGTAATAAGTATATACTTATTAACCCAATAATATGTTCTTCATATCTCATATACATCTCTTTGTAATGAGTAAAAGAATCTATTGAAGTTAATCTTAACCTATCATCACAACCAAATATACTCAATGATGATCATGAATTACTGACAACTCACGGTATTTAAATCGGGGGGATATTTATTATTCAAACATTATTGCCATTAATATAATTAGATGATATGATTATGAGAATTACAACAAATATCTTATGTGTTTAACATCTACATAATCTACATGGATCTCATGTTGTTGATGTAGTAATGGGTTTTAAACATTACATCCATATTTAATTTCAATCACATCCCTATGTGACGATCTAATAAAATACACCCACTATCCTCTTAGTGAGTAACATTTATGAAGACATAATGATTGTAAAATAATGAAACTTAGTAATATTATTAGAGATGTTGAATTATTTGAAAACATATAAAATTCTTATCTTTAAAACAGAAGATGCTACTATGTTAATTTTTTTTGATTACTTAGAACTTCGTCAAATTACATCATCATCATCCTTGAAACCCTTCAGTCCAAATTTTACAAGAAATATTTTGTAAATAATGAATTTTTTACCTTATTATGTTATAATAACATCCTAAACTATTTTAGGAAAAATTGATATCCACTTCATTTTGGTATCTAAAGAAACTCTTTATATTTCTATTTTCTGTTATACCCTAAACACTTTTATTTTACAATGTGATATAAATTGTGCATTGGATAGCATAAACCGTTAGGAAATAGTTATGTCCAATTTTATGGTAACCAAATGTAAGTCTTTACATATTTATTTTCCATAACATATCCTAATATTTTTTATGATATTATGCTAAGAATGACTATAATATTAGACTTGTATAATCCTTTATTTAATTGTGATATTCACTTTGTCAAAGTATCAAATTTTAGTTATTTACATTTTTTTACTATCACATATCATGAATATTTAAAATTTAATGTAAATAATCACTTAAAATAAATGTTTTATAATATTTTATTTGTTTATATTTATATTTTATAAGATAAAAAATAATCTCATTAGCCTCTTGGAAACTCTATTCGCTTGAAAAAATCTTCTTAAAACACAAAAACCTACTTTACAATTTAATAAATAACATTTATTTCTTTTTGGTTTTAATATTTTACCAATAAATATCTTTCTCCATATATCATATATAATTATATGTGTTTATATTATTTTATTAAAAAAGAATATTTTTTTCATTAAAATAAACAACCATTGGGTGGGAACTAAATTTTTACCACAATTTATAAACTGGTTAGATAAATACATTATCATAGATAATAAAATTTTATCCATATATTATTCAAATTTTATTTACAGAATATAATGAATAATAAACCCAATATATAAAATTAATCATCTCCTTTTTCTCATAAAAACTCTTTTTTAAGAACTATTATCATATCAGATATGTGTAATGAATATACACATACTTTACTTAGATTTATCTTAGCTTGAAAAATATATTTAAATTCAAATTTATGAAGTATAAATTATTTATTTCATCACATTAATTAATACTATATGAATTTTCAATTAATCATATGAATTTTAACTACATTATATTAAAAACACATGAAAAATATATAGTTGATAGCATATACCCTAAAAAATTGAAGAATCAATTTCTATAACATTAAAACTTGACAAGTTTATTTCATTATGATCTGAAATCGCTTTATGAATTCTAGATAATCCAATCATATGTAACCATTAATCCTTATAGATAGTACTAAAAAAATTTCAAATAACCATAACAAGATTCTTGAATAAATATTATTGGATAGTAAAACATTTTCTCTTTTGGTTGTGAACTTTCACATCATTATACAATCTATACAGTTCCAAAACATAGACTAAATATTCCTAGTTAATATATTCTAAACAAATTTAGACCACTGGTAAAAATTTAATTTAATTCGTATAACTTTCTGAAACATTCTTATAGATGATAATAAAATGAATTTCTTAACCACAATATACCATATAATAATTCTTCATTTTCTACCAACATATTCAATAATATTGAATATCATTGACATACCCAATAATATTGAGTATATGAGTCTATAATTCCTTATATTAGTAAGAATATAGTACCTTTTATTCCATAAATTATTTATTCCATGCTTCCGTAAGTGTCTTTATTTTCTTGTGGAAGAATTTCAACTATTTGTTACTTAAGAAGGGATTATTCTAACTCATAGAAATTTTCTCTTTCTTATGATATTTTTATAAGATACATGTATTAAGAGTTACATAAATTCTTTTTCACATTTAAACGATTAATTTAATGTTTAGTTAGATGGTGGTGATTCTTTTATCCATAATTTTTTTTCAGATTAATATCATGTATTATATCTTGTTATTGTGGTCCTTTAATGAAAGTGCTCCCTAAAAAATTAATTACACTATATATCATAGCCATTTTTTTTCTAGGATCCATATTTTACTAATAAATGAGTTTATTATGGAGTTTCTATACACATTTAAATTTTTTAGGTAGGGAATGATCCATATTACAATTGTTTCAACTCTTGGATAGTTGAGAAGATAACTCTATATCCAAATCTGTCATATAGATTCACTCAACACTATACCTCTAGTATCCTCACGAGGGGTTTCTTAGCTAAGTGTAACCCAAAGAAGGCACCAAGAATATACTAATAAAATAAAATCCTAGCCACCCTACTAGGGAATAATCCACCCAATGATGATCCAATATTATCTATCACTTTATTTCATCGCACAAGATAATTTATTAGAACCCATTTAAGGATGACACTAACTGATTGAATGATTGAGGTCTTGAAATCTCACACTTAGTATTTTAGGGCGTTTATTTTAACTTCTCTTCCATTTATAATAAATGATATTAAATTTAAATTTATAACTATTACATCCAATGTACCAATTATATTCTCATGTTCAATTCCCTTTTTGTTTATGCACTATTCTATTGATTTAGTTGTGAATCCCCATACTGAAAACCAAATTAATTTCATCTAACCCCATTAATGTGTAACTTTTACATAAGCCACAAATATGTGTTAATTACTAAAAAACAGAAACCAATTATATTCATATAGATCCAAATATATCATATTAATAGGATACATGAATGCTTCATGTAAATATATGGAGTTATATGTGATTGAAAAACACTATAAGAATAATCCCAGAGTGACATATATCCAACTCCATTAACATTTATATTCAAGGAAAAATTGTAGGAAAGTATGTGGTCTAACACCATGTTCCTTTACCCAGGTATAGTTTACTAAATAGATATTTTATATTAGGAAAACTGTAACACATAATATGAAATAACATTGACCAAAAAATATTCTCTTGATCATAACTAAAAAATTAGATAAATATAAGTGATTTTTTTGATATCAACCCAATAATAAAATGAAAGCCTCAATACTAGAAGCAATATATCATACATATGGGAATACACAATATTCTTACATTATAAAAAATACATTAAACCTAAATATCTAGAAAATTTGAAATATAAATAAATAAAAAATCTAGTACCATTATATAACATGAGACATTTATGAACTATTCAAAATTAAATGCTAATTTTTAACATTTTATATTTTAGATAGAATATAAAAAATTTATATTCATTTCAATATGAATCCATTAATATTGTATATTAAATGGAACTTATATGATATTTAATGAATTATTAAAATTTTATAATTCAATATAAATTTCATAGAAATTTTATATAATATAAATAACATATATTTTTAAATTTATAAACACATATTAAACCACCCATTATAATTTTTAAATAATAATATTATTTCTAGATAATAATACATTCCATTAAATTTATAAAAAGATATTTTAAAAATTTTCCCTTTAATATTTGTGAATATTTTTTCCTAAAAATTTAATTAATTAATTTTAAAAGTTTTATAAGTAATTAATTTATTTAAAATTTTTTGTAATGTGACACCTCAAGATTTTAAAAGAACACTAGTACAAGAGCATAAATAATATATAACAATGAGCTTAATCGGACACTGTTGTATTATTATTTTATAACCACCATAACCATGAAATTAGATTGGTGGGTATGAATATGATTAACCAAAATATGGAATATTTTTTAAAGAATATGATATCTTTCTGAGAAGGGAAATACTTTATATTATCCTAAAATTATTTATTACATTAATCTGAAGAGATGATCTTTACACTTATCCTTATGAAGAAGTGGAAAAAGATCTTCAAGAACCTGATTAGAGCACAACATCTCATCCCTGCTAGCACCCTTATTGGAAATACCATCTGAAAGTGAGTTATCCAATTTATTAACCAGAGTAACAATATAATAAATTGATGGGAGATAATCCACAAATGTAACCCATCGAGAATTTAACTTTCATAAGGTATGCATAGATCCTTCTCTAATGGCTAGAACAATGATAGAAGAATCAAATTCAAGAAAAACATTGTTCCAACCAAAGCAT
Organism: Viscum album; assembly: GCA_963277665.1. NCBI lineage: Eukaryota > Viridiplantae > Streptophyta > Magnoliopsida > Santalales > Viscaceae > Viscum > Viscum album. The sequence goes on from OY728150.1 coordinate 1,760,223,891, forward strand.
ATAGTGTGATCAATGGCATAGATAAAACCCAAAATTTCATCCCCAAGAGAAGTGGAAAAGTTTTAGAAGCCATAAAGACAACCCAATTCATCAACATGATGATCTCGAAAGACCATAACATAGATCGAAGGACACAAATTAAATATTGAAGATCCATCAGTGTTGCCATTAACCCACCCAAAAAAAGGAGAATTCCAAAAAAACATCAAACATACCACAAAGAGGATGGATGTTACCAAAAATTACATGTCGCCTAAAGAATGAATGGTCATGAACTGAATTCAGACAAACCCCCTTTGGAAGATTGTTCACTTCTCTAATTATAACAAGCACACGAGTCTATGAATCCAGGCGTAAAAACATGACATGTTCCTGAATCCACTTGTTATTTGAAAACAAAATAATTAAAATACATTCCTATATTGGAAAATGTAAAATATTAAGAAGATGGGAGGAGAGAGACAAACATGAACAACCCTCTATGAATTCTCTAATAGAGGAAATACGTGGCATAAAAATTTCAAAGAAATCAAACAAAGCGCTCCACATTGAAGAAATTTGTGGCGCATCTCAGAAAAAGATGTCAGGTATTGTACCTATGATGATGAGATAATGAACATAAGGGTAAAAGAGTGATCCTATAGTTCTATAAATAATGATCTATTGGTAATTTTCAATGCGATATATGCCAAACCAGTACGGAGTGGGATAACAGATGAAATTTTGGTGCAATTTTTCAGGCCATTGCATATCAGGGTTCACTCCAGCAAGATATGAGTAATACTGTTTTCAATTCAGAACACCACTAACTGTATGCTACCATGCCCAAGGATCCAAATGGTGGAACATGTAGTTATTGTTCAGAGAGGCTCTGAAATTTACAGGTAATGTATCCATGTTGTTTTGCTGCCTAAAAATCAAGATTGATAAATATTTATTGAAATATTCATCCAAGTGGGAGTCCACAAAAGGAGGGCTAGTCTAATTAATAGTCCAAAAGATGATAGATGTTTCTTTAGAGATCATCTATCTTAAGTTGATACAAATAGAGGAGTATATATATTTAAAAGTATTCCAAACTAAAGAATTCGTATGCATCATATTACAGTTTTTGATTATGAGTAGAAATCTTTCCTAAAGAAAGTAAATGGATTCTGACATGCCTTTAAAAAGTCTTCACACAAAGTGTTCTTGCAAGGATTGATTAAAAATCTATTTATTTTAGTGATGATACCTATAAAATCATAAGGTGCAAAATAAGTAGACCAAGAAACAGTTTCAAACTTTCTTTCCAGAATACTCCCACTCAAAATAAAATTCATGATGGAGATAATAATATTTTGGATGAGAGTAATGGTAAAATCATAGACCATAAATTAAGAAAAAAACATGGAGGTAATAAAAGATTTCACTAAAAAAATATAAACAGCCAAAAAGAGAGATTTACCCTTCCATGAAGAAATCTTCCATGTAATCTGACTAAGAATTCCAAAAAAAAACATGATTTTGGTCTTCCCCAAAACATAAGAACAACAATGTAGATTAAAGGAATAGTACCCTCCCTAATTCTCAATTCTCTACTAATATCAATCTTGCTGATAGCTAAAACACCCCTTCCAATGTAAAAAAAAGATTTTTTCCAACTAACAACTTGTCCAGAGACCTCTTCATAATGCCATGGGATTTCATGACACTTCAAATATTTTCCTTATACCCATGAGTAAAAAAGATAATGTCATCTGCCTAAAAGAGATGAGACGAAGCAGAAAGATGCCAACCAACATTGATGGATTTTAATTTCTCATTTCTAGCCATAATAGGAAGCAGCCTACTTAGATAATCCTCAACAATGGAAAAAAGATGAAAATAGAGGGGATCACCCTTTCTGACACCTATAGAAGAAGAAAAATAACCTTTAGGGGATCCATTTATTTCAACAAAAATACGAGCATAACCTAAAATGAATTTAACCTAGTTGATGAAAACACCATTGAAGCCAAAACAAGAATGAATCTTACAGATAAATAATTCTTTTTAAATAAGAACTAAATTTTATTTAATGAATTTTTATTCGTAAAAAATGATATATATTTCTTTTTATGAGTGAATATTATAACTAAGTTAGGAAAATTTTATTTGTTTTTTGATATAAATAGAAAATAATTTTTGAAATTAGAATATCAATATTATCCTTGGGTGATTTGTTTTTTTATTTTTTTGAAATAATTAATTTTTCATTAAATAATGTATATATCAATTTTTCAAATACTATCATTTATTTTAATTAAATAAAGTATTTATAAATTCAAATTATATATTGAATTTGGAGTTGAAGTAAAATATGATATATTATATTTTTAATAATCTAATTTGAATCAGAAATTCTCATCATTTTGATATTAGTTAATTTTTATTATTATAAAAACATTTGTCTAAAAACCAATTTTTAATTCGTTTTACGCATTTATATTAAAATTAATTTCTATCACTTCTATAAAATTATTCTTGAAAAATGGATACCATATTTTTAATCAAATTTTTTAAATTTTATAAATAGGTCCCTTTAATTTTTAAGCATTATGAATTGTAACCATAGTGAAATTTTTCAAGTCATAAAATGGAATATCATTTAATTAAGGTTAAAAATAATGAGATAATGTATCCAAATCTTCAAAAAACAAGCTTTTTACCTATTTTATGGGTTATGTTTGGTAATTTACATCCAATCCTCGAGTTTATGTCTATTTGGTGTAGCATTTCATTGATTATGACCTTTATATTAATTTTACAAAAGTAATAATTAAAAAATGTTAGTATCTTGACTTTAATAACTCTAAATAATTATTATAAGGATAAAAATATGATATTTGTATTTATAAATGTTTATATAAAGTATAAAATAATTTTCTATATCCTGGAAATTTATTTATAATTTTTTTTACCTGAATAATTAATTTAAATAATTACACATTACCGATATAGTATTTATTCGATTTATATAAAAATTAAATAAATTATTTTAAAGATGATAAAATAAAAATTTTTTGAGTGAATTATAGTTAACCATGAGTTTTATTGAAAAATATTACATATTATAGACTTTTTAAAAGTATATAACCTAATTAAATATTTATATTTATTTTATTAAAGTCCAAATTAAATGAATGGTTTCAAAAATAATTTTAATGATATTTTATGAAAATAATATTTTATTAAATTATTTAAAAATCCTAAACTTCACAGTTCAAAATTTTAAAATAGGAACATCCTATTCAATATCATGTAACACCATACAAATAAAAGGAATATGACATCCTAATACCTTACAATATATTTACTATATTAAATAAATTCCCACCATTCTATATATTGAAATATATACAAAATGGAGTTTATCTTTTGTTACACACAACCACATGTTTCTTTGAAAGCTTACATCACATAAAAGAATGAGTTTTACCGAACAATAATATACTATTAATATTATTATTTGATATGATAGTTATCGCATAATACTTGGAATGATGACTATGAGAAATGATTAACAAAAAAATCCAAATATATAGTTTACAGACATTTATTGGTTATCTATTTATTATAAATAATAATAAGAAACATTTAAAATAAACATATTTTTTTTTTGAAAAGTTGTATTTTCTTAAAAGACAGTTTAGTCTCTCTTGGGAAAAATATATTAAAATTAGATTTCAACAATTTTTTAAAAATTATTTGAAAAAATAAACTTCATTTTTGAAATAATAATACAAAAATAATGATAGGGTTAATTTTTTAGATTTTTATGAGATGTTTCATTTTTTGATTAATAGTGTATAATAATGGATTTTAATTGAAAAATTACTTTTCTATAAATAATCTATGTTGTTAAATTATAATTTTAGTTGGTTTTAAAGTCACAATAGTTCAATTATAAAAATAATAATCTAGTTTCAGTTATTAGAATCATTTTCATATTGAATTTTTATATAAATAGTTTATAAATATTGAACAGTTTCACTTTAACATTTAGCTTTCTCGTCACACATGTGAGATTAATTTTAAACAATAATTTTTCCAATTCCATGAAGTAAATTTAGAAAAATTCGTTAAAAATTTGAAATCAGAATAAATTATAATTTCAAATAATTTCACCTTAAATTTTTACCAAAATGAATTATGAATGCAGCAAAAATTAATTACTAGTATTAAGGTAAAAATTGATTTACCTGTGGGTCAAAATAGAATTATAAGAGTGAAAATGACCTAAAATATTGAATTAATTTTATTGAATGAGTTTATATTAAACATTTCCAATAAGGTCTCTAAAATATAATAATTCTTTACCACATTAATTCGAATATGATCAATATAATAAGTTAAGTAATGAAACAGAAAATAAGATACCTTTTTATAATTTTAATTTCTATAATGATTTGGAATGGGGATAAAAAATAACATAGGTTTAGTTATAGTTATTATTTTTAAATATAAATTATTATTTTTATCATATTAATTTATCATTAATTTTTAGAGATGAAATGATTACATAAAATGATGAAAAAATGGAAATGCAGTAATTATTTAGTTAACAAATTAATTGAAATAAATGATACTAAAAATATTAAGATCTATGTAAATTGAGTGAATTATTGTGTTATATTAAATTTTTATTTGAATATATCATGTTACACGTGTGTCAGCATAATATATTCTAATGCCATTATTGTGTTGATATTTTTTTAAATTCAAATTAAATGTATAATGTCGAAATTGACATTAATGTTATTTTATAATAAATTATATATTATTAAATGATTGAAAATTACTAAAAAACTATTTTATAACCAAAAGATTTTATATTATTTATTTTTTTAAATTTAGTATTTTCTAAAGCTTACATTTCACACAACTCCCACCTTAAACAAATAATGAAATATTATTTTAAAATAGCCCTTAAATTTGTGTGAATGAATATTATTAAACAAAATTTGAAAATCATATTTTATATAGTTAATAAAGTGTTTTTAAATTCATCCAAATGATTTTATAAGTACAATACAAGAAAAAATCTCATTTTATACATTAAGAGGCTCGATTCCTATAAATGCAGATTTACCTCCTTTCAATGAAGAATATGTTTTAAATAAAGTTTTTGACACTTTTATAAATTTTATTTTACCAAATTAACTTATTATATTAATTTGGAATATCAAAATTCACTTTGATTTAATTTTTGGTATTTTTTTCATAAGTTTCATGTTTTGATGAATAATAAAAAATAAAACATTTTAATTAAAAAACATTTTCTTCCAAATAATGTATAGTGTAATATATTATTTTAAATTGGTTCTAAATTATAAAAAGAAATTTTTTATCATTTAATCTAGTCTAGTTACTTGGAATCAATTTAACATTGAATTTGGATATAAAAAAAATCAATATTTTGAATATTTTTACTCAAAAAACTCATTTTATCATTTCGTCAATGAGAATAATTTTTAATTAACGTTCAAAATTTTTGTGATTAGAATTTTGGAAATTTTATTAAATATTTTAAATCATAATTTTAAAATTTAATAAATATTTCCATTTAATTTTTGGGTAATCTGGTAAAAATCATTAGTTTTCTTAATTACAATGGTTAAGGGGAAATCAGGTAATTAAGTGTAAAATTAAAATTAAAAGTACTGTAAAATTACCCTAATAGTAGTGAAAATTTTATTTTATGATTTATTTTCAACCAAAATCATCCCTATGATAATTTTATATCCTCTTATATTGACTTAATTTAATTTAATCATTTTTAGCAATTTATTATAAGGGAAGTCCAATATGTCACAAGCATGTTATGGATAAGTATTACATTTTTTGATATGGTCATTTGAAGATATATTGAATTATAAATAGTAATTACAAAGATAAAATTTGTATCTTCATCATGATAATATATTTCTAATTTTTAGAGAATAAATAATTAAATTTAATCAATGTAAAATAATGATGTAACAATTGTTGAAATAATGGACATATCAAATAAATGTTATTAAAAATATAAAAATAAAATTAATTTGTTATAATTAATGACACAAGCGAATTTATATATGAAATATAATTATTAATGATATATTGAAGGTTTTTTTAATGTTATCTTGAGTGTTGATATTTTTTTAAAATTCAAAAATTGAATAGTGTAACAATTGACATTAATGATATTTTAAAATAAATAACATTTCATTAAATGATATTAAATTCATAAAAATATAAAATAAATCCTAATGATTGGAATAAAGATCAAAATACCATCCATGACTTATTTTGGGTTGTTTTGGTATTTTAATAGTAAATATATTAACCCTTGAAGAGTAAAAAGTACATGTTTTCACAGTAAGAGTTACAAGGACTAAATAAGGGTTAAATCCAAAAGATAAGGATAATAATTGGACATAAACATATATTAAAAATATTTTATGAAGTTTATTATACCCTTATCTCCTTAATATCGAATTTTAGATGTTTAATGGATACTTTTCCATGAAAATAACATATATATTATTTTAATCAATGATAGTTACAAAATATTTCACTATCTTTGTATTCAATATCATTTCTATCTCCACATAGGCCAGAAAATAATGATATGAACAAAACTAGATGTATATTTTGATATTAATTAAATTATTTCAATTATATATTTTTTGAATTTTTAAAAATTAAATAATTAATTTAATGCTAATTCAATGATGAAGAAATATTTTTTTACTTAACAGAAAAAAATAATTTATTTTAAATGTATTGCTTTACATATATTTGGGATAAATTAATGTGTAATTTTTTTTCTATATCTATTAGATACATTAAAGATTTTTTAAGACATTATACTCTAATTTCTACTTTGTCTTGATGTATTGAAATTCAAATTAAATGAATAATATCAAATTTTACATTAATGATACTTTATTGAATAAATATTTTATTAAATTATTTAAAAATAATAGGCAGTTAAATATCTACCAGGTAATAATATATGGTAAAAAATTCCTTTCTATATTCAGTAATATTATATTGGGATGTCTTTGGATCTATAATATCCATATTATATTTTAATATTTTGAGGAATTCCGAAAGTGCCACCTCCTCCCTCACATACTCACATCAATTTGAGCCACCTATCTCAACAAAGACCTTCCAATTTCACTAACCAAAATCATTATAAATCTTTTGGATACTTTTTTCCTTCCAAAATAACTACCCCATATCACATAAGCAGATATTGAAGGAAGTCTGTCGATGAAGAGGTAATGGTCTTTATCGACTCTTTCATGTTTGTTTCATCTTCCACTTATTTTTCATGTGTTATTTAAAGTATAAAGTATTAAATAAAATAAAATATATATTATTATATATTATTATGATTATGTAGAAACTATATTACATCTTTTATCAAACCTACGTAAAATGAAAGCATCATGCGTGCGTACTTACTACTTATCGTCTCCACACCGTTGTTTAATTTGCTTTTATTAAAAAAATATCATGTATGGGTATAATGATGTAAATAATTGATAAATATAATAATCATTACATGAAATTTATTCTAAAAATTAATATACAATCCAATTCCTTACACTTTAACTATTAAAAGAATGATACCATCACTCGTGAATATGCACGACCTACCTTCTCCACGACATGATGTGATTCATTTTCCATGTTCACCAATTATGAATGATTATAAAAAATTTTACAATGAATTAATATGAAATTTATGACTATAATATAATTATTGGAATTATGGAAATATATCCTATCTACAAGAACCAAGTCTTACACAACATAAAATGCAATGAAAAATGAAGTTGTTACCACCTGAAACAAGGGTAATAAAAAAATATTATTAAAAAACGTGTGATAATATGGTATAAGAATATTTTATATGATATAATAAATATTAATATGTTTCTATTATAAATTAATAGCATGATTGAAAACATTATACATGAGGTTAATGTATGTTTAACTAATGTAAATCATGAGGTAATGTCTTTTCATCTAACATTTATTTCAATGAGATATGTCTTATTCACCAATTATTTATTTTTTGTGATGTACTATCCCATTGATATATCATATCATGAATATCTTTAAAATAATGGTATTAAATGTTTTATTTGATAATTATTTAATTTTATGGGGTTATGATTTAAATATTTCAAAGTGGTATTGGAAACATTGATTTAAAAATATATTTTTAAATAAATTATTTGATATATGCGGAATGATTTGGATTGGTATGTCATGAGTTAAGGATATTTTAATACAAGATCTAATGTTTTGGGACTGATTAATTAAATCCATTTGATATATTAGTGGTATCATGAGATGAAATTGGTTGGTGAAAATTTCTTTGTGTTTGTTTCCAAGTTGTATCAGATAATCTTATACCCACATACATAAATTTGAAAGATGATCTATCATGAAACTAACTATCTAGATGATATATCTTGATATTTCAGACATCTAAAATAATGTATTTAATTCATTTTAGTTATTACTATCTAGAGTATTTTCACTATGGAAAAATATTTGGATGTGTTTTCAGTATCATATTATTTATTACATGTCATGTGTGTATAGTTATTTACCATTCTATTTTGAATATTCTCATTGGTTCACATAATCTTCTACTATAATCAACCCTTATAGAGAATTTGAGATCACCCCTTTTCTTATGATAAACTTTCCTCTATTTTCCAAGATTTTTAATATTATTAATATTTATGGTTACTAAAAGGGTGAATAACGGAAGACTCAATGAAATTGGTTTTTATTGAATGCTTTAAATAAAATTTTAATTTAAAATATGTATCAAGTTACCAAGTCTGATAATCTACTCTATCCATTGAGATGTTATTTATTTTATCATTTCTAAATATAATAAAGAAAGGCACCGGCTCATGGATTCTAGTGGTGGGGTTGTAATAGTTGGTATTAGATCATGTTTAGTAGAAACCTTGTGAACTAGATTTTGGAAATCATGGATTAGAAAACATAACCCTATGAATTATTTTGAGGATAAGTCTATCTATATGATATGATCCTATATGTTTGTTAGTACAAGGGATAACCATTTTTAAACCTATGGACACATAGATTTAGAATAATATTTCATGATTTAGATATCCTGTAAATGATTCTTCATGACTGTATAACTATGATTAGTGTTTATCACATTCTTCTTTGGGTTTCATTAAATGGTTAGAATTTGAAATGTTATTCAAGCTATGATCATACAGCTGATGATTAAGAGACTAAAAAATAAAAATGAAAAGAATAAGTTATTAAGTAATAATATGATGAAGTGAACTTAATGGTTTAATAATTAAGTAGAATGATTAATGTTCATGTGTTTTTGGATTCAAGAATTATTTCATCAATGGTTCTTTGGATATAATAATCATGAGATATGTAAGGGTTTTACTACAGTACTTCTTCTTTATGGATTTAGACTCATATGGGTTTCATTACGTTTTTGAAGGTGATTAAATATTTTGTATGTGAAAATAAGAGATAAATTATATTGTTAGTGGAATTTAATGTTAAGACTGATTTTTGAAATTTAGAGAGCATTTTTGAACTGTGAATTTAGAAAGAAGTATTTTGGATGACTCTTAAGGTTGGAATTGATTATGTTGATCATTGAATATTATTAATTTAGGTTAATGTATGACTTATTGTATACTATGAGCTATGAATTTTGGTTTTAGTATATATTTTATGGCGAAAGGAATGACTGATGGTTGTTATGATTCTTTAATTTTCTTCAGGTATGAAAAATTCACCTTGAAAATCCATTTCATCATATAATAGATGAAGTTAAAATAGACAAAATCACAATAATAGGATAAAATCATACTTATAACATGTAATTAAATCAAGTAAGTTTATTTTATCAAATGATTATATGAGCATTAAAATAATGTCTCAACTCTATGAAATTTTTTTTGAATGAAAAATGTTATCTATTTATTTTTCTTTCAATGAAATAAATAATCTTTTACTCGATCACGCATTTATGGTTTTTCAAAGGTTTACATTATAATGACCATGTTCTATATCACTCTTTATCAGAACATGATAGTTACATTTATTTTCCATTTCCATGTTTACACTTTCCACTAATCTTCCCTTAATTGAAGTCCTAATTTTGTGGTAAACATCATGTTTCCCATTTCCAATTATTAACCAGATGTTTAATTAATCCTATTTCCGATGTGGGTTTTCCATAGGGGGAATTTTAAGTATCACCCTATGATTTTCGAAGTGAAAATTTTAATTTCCAGGATATAATTTGATGAATTAGGGGAGATTGTTACACCAAAAAATTTTAAGGTATGTATCTTTTTAAATATAATCCTTTCTAAAGCTTATATTACACTCAACGCCCAACTTAAATAACAATGAAATATTACATTAAACTAGGGGTTAAACTTGGGGAAAGAAATAGTATTAACCAAATTCTTACATTTCTATTTTATATATTTAATAAAATGTTTTCACATTAATAAAAATTGTTTTATAATAATTATATTAGAAGAAATCCAATTTTATGTATTAAAGGGATATATTTTTCATAAGGAAGTTTCATCACATTTTGGTGGAAAACTTATTTTAAATATAGATTTTGAAAATTTTTTAATTTAATTTTTAAAAAATAAACTTATTTTTTTAAGATCATAATATCAAAATTTAAATGTACTAATTTTTTGTTATATTTGTGATAAGTTTTACGTTTTAATGAATAGTGAAAAAATAATGCATTTTATTTAAAAACAACTTTTTTATCTAAATAATTTATAATGTTAAATTATATTTTTAATTGGTTTTAAACTATAATAAGATAAATATTTAATAATTTAATCCAATTATTTTCATTAGAATCAGTTTCACATGGAATTTTGATATATAACATTTCAATCTTATGAAGGGTTTTATATTAAGAAATCATTTTCTCTTTCCGTTAATGAGACTAATTTTTAAATAATTTCTTTAATTTTTGTGTTCTAAATATTGAATAATTTATTCCATATTCCGAATCAAAACATCCAAATTTATTAAAAATGATCCTTATATTTTTTTGTAATATGAATAGAACATTATTATTTTTTTAATTACCACAGTGAAGAGTAAATCAGATAATTAATGTTAAATATAATATTATAAGTATTATAAAACTACCCTAAGACTAGTCCTAAATTTTTTGGATGATTTAGTGTCAAAAAAAATCTTCTTTGGGAAAATCTTATCACACCTTGAATCTACTAGATTGGCTTCAAGAATTTTTTAATATTTTTTTCTATGGGAAAACCAATATGTTACAGTTATGTTTTTAATAAGCATTACATTTTTTATATATGGTTATTAAGAAGCCATTTTTGAAAATAAATTGTAATTGGAAATCTAAACATTTTAAATCATCAAGGTTATTTATTTTTTTATTTTTTAGGGAATAAATAATTAAATTAGATACTTTTATAATGATGTCGTAGTAACCGTTTAATTAAAGAAAAAATAAAATACATTTTATTAAAAAAATTAAAATAAATTTAATTTGATATAATTACTGACATAAACAATTTTTTTAGATTTCTTTGACATATTATAGATGTATTAAAGGGTAATAATGATAAATTGTGTACTGATATTTTTTAATATGTAAAGAAATGAATTGTAACACCACGAGATTTTGAGAATTGTTTCTTGGAAATAATTTATATTTTAAAAAATTTTCATTTCATAGGACACTCGAATTAGTTATATATATATATATATATATATATATAAATATATATTAAAACAATTGTTAAAACATTCCTTTCACAGACAATACAAAATTGCCCTGCGCTACACGCAATACCAACTTAGCTTGCGCTAGAAGCAACACCGACTTAACGTACGATGCACACAACACTGAGATTCTACAAAACATTTCTTTTTATTTTCTAAGTTATATAAATAATTTAATTATAACCTATCTATTAAAATTATTAATATCTAACTTTCAAATAATTTTGTTGTATATAAATTAAACATATTGATAATGAGAGATAATATTTTCGGTAATGTCATTTTTTGTTAAAAATTTTATTTTCTTCATTGAATCTCATTAAATAATAAAATTAATTTTAAAAAATTTTAGAAATTTAATTTGATAAATTAAAAATAATTTTTTAATTTATAGTGTTTATATTATCCTAGGGTTAATTTTTTGGAATTTTTTGAGAAACGACATTTTTTGATGAATAGTGAAAAATACTGCTTTTTAGTTAAAAACTGACTTTTTTTCTAATTAACTATTTATTATAAATGATATTATAAATATTTTTTAATGTCAAATTATATTAATATTACATATAAAAATAATATTTAATTCATTATGATCAAATCAACTTTGAAACTGAATAAAAAATATTAACAAACATTTGATCTTTTTCCTACATTAAAACCCTATTATTTGGTCCTGTCTGCGGGATTAGAAATAATCTTAATTTTTCCATTTCAGTGATTTAAATTTTAAAACAAAAACATAGTCCATTTTATTCAGTTTTATATTTAGTTTCTAATAATACCATGTTAATTTTTGACCAAAATGATTAGTAAAAGTGATTGAAGTTAATAACAACAGTTAAGGAGAAATTAAGATTAATTATGGACTAAAATTTATAATTAATAGCCCAAATGACCCAGAAACATTTATAACACCAATTTTATATCCTTATATTGGAAATAAACCTTAAATATTGAGTTTTATTGGTTTGTTAATTCTTTTTGAAGGTATGAACCGGTGCACACCTAATTTGTTTCTAAAAATTCCATGTGAGTCTTTTCCTTCCCTATAAAAGGCCACCACCTCTACCCATTACTCACACCTCTCAAGACAATTACATTCATAAAAGACTGAAAAATATTACTCTAAAAAATACTCCCTTATAACTTAGAGCAACCCTTTGGGATGAAACCCTCTCAAGGACTCCTTTTCGCACAAACCAAAAAGAGTTACGTGGTTAAAGAAAACATCCTCTCTCAAGCTCCTTTCCTTTATTTTTCTTCTCCACACCCTACACTCTCTTTATTAACTTATTGTATGAAAAAAATAGTATAATAAATATACTAGGATCATTTTATGGAAGGTTTATGACCTAAACTTACACACACCTACATCAAATGGAGGTTGGACATATTGTTTCTGTGTACAACAAACTACTACCTCATGAAATAATGATTGTTCGTTTCTTATTTAAAAACAATAATGGTGTCCATTATGATAGAAAATATATTTTTATATGTAATATATTATATTTAAAATTTATCTAATTTTATTTATTCATTTTAAAACGCATATATAATTACCTTTCATTTGGTGCTAATATGATAATCTTGTTTGAGGAAGTGTGGACTACCACCCCCTCAAAGTGATATGATTCATTCACACATCACATAGAATTTGTTAAGGACGAGTTTAATTAAATTATATGATATATATGATATATTTAATGCTAATGGGATTATGATATATGTATTTATTCCATTTACATACTTTCTTTCAATACGAAAATAAAAATGGAAACATCGTTCATGCGTACGAACAACTTACCATTTCCATGAACAGTGTATTCCATTTCCTACATCATTATTAAATAAATTTATATAATAGAAATATACTGTATATAAATTATATTGATATAATTTTATATTTTCTTTAATAATTACATAACTATATGGATCAACAATATAACAAATTAAGACACACATGAAGAACAAACCGAATATTACTCGAAGTGAAACATTGACATAGGATTATTAACAATTGGGAAATATAAAGTCATAAGAAAAGAATATATGGTAATAATATAAGAATATTATTCTATAAAATATTAATAATAAACTTATATTTATTATATAGTAATCCATTATGAGTACATAGAGAGTCAAGACACAAGGTAAGAGGATTTCATCTCACTTTTAATTTATATGAGATACAAGCTATGTTCGCCACTCTTTCCATTTGTGTGGAAAATGTAAAACCTTGGATTGTATTCTACGAATGTTATAATTAAATTAATGGGTATTAAAATTACCATTTTATAATCCTTATTTCAAGGGGGTTATGTTTCAAATTTTACCAAATCTTAAAAAATGTTTTGTCTCAATATGCCATCATTCATACTTATTTTTTGTTATGAACCTAAAAACTTTTTTAAGGTGAATATAATACAGTATTACATTACATATCATGATTATTAATCTTGTAATGATATTAAATTATTATTTTTATTTCCGTTCCTTACATGGAGAGTATGATCACAAGATACCAAGTTATAAGAGTTTATTGGGACAATCTCATTGTTTTTCAAGAATTTTTATGTTTATTCTTAATTTGATAAAATCTTATGATAAATATCTCAAGAATATTAAAGAGTTTAATTATCCTTTGTGATTTAATGATATACATAGTTATTGGTAATATTTTCTACACTTTAGTACATAAGTCAGTTAAGAAAGTGCTTTTTAGAAAAGACCGCCTTTACCGTCTCATTAGTCAGAAATATATATTTCCTAGAAAGAGTTTCCAAGAATATTATACTATTACCCGATAATATATACACCTAATTTTTATCCCTTTTTAACTTTACCAATAAATTCAAGGGAATATTCTTATTTCTTTACGAACAAAGATTTTTTTTTATCATTTTTACTGTGAAAAGGGAATGTTCTATTGACCTCGTAAGAAGTGTATGAATTTTCACACCGTCATTTCTTATAAGCTCCTTCAAATATTTTTAGAGGTTAATATTTAGGAAAATGTTTTTTAATGTTTATTTCAAGAAAAACTATTTTAAAAATATTTTTATACTTATTTTACATGTTTCCAAGGAAAATTGTTTTCAAAATTCTTTCAATACTTCTTTAAAAGTTTTCAATGTGTTTTCAATAAAATGGTTTTCAAAACATTTTCATGTTATCAAGGAAAATGATTTTCAAAATGTTTTCAATATTTATTTATATGTTTTCAAAATATTTTCAATGAAATGGTTTTTAAAATATTTTTAGGCTTCTTTTATATGTTTTCAAGGAAAATTATTTTCCAAATGTTTTTCATGATTTCTTTATATGTTTGGAAAGTATTTTCAAAGAAATGATTTTCAAAACTTTTTCAAGATTTCTTTAAAAGTTTTCAAGTATTCTAAAATAAAATGATTTTTATATTTTTTTGAATATAATTTTAAAATATTTCAAGGAATAGGTTTTTAAAATGATTTCATGCCTTCTTTATACTTTGTCAATGTATTTTATAGGAAAAGTATTTTCAAATGTTTTTATGTATTAATTTTTTTTTAAACAAGAATGTATATTTTCCCACAAGATATATTTTTAGTGTATGTTTTGAAATTATTTTCTATGTAATATGAAATATAATGATGTTAATTATTTCTTTTCTAGGAAATGATCTAATGTATCTATTCATATACTTTCTATGAATTAGTTGTTCTTAATTACATGATCTTTATGAAACCCATTTCTTCTTCAGGGAAATATGTTTATAAAACTAGTTTCTCTTTTATGGCTTATATGATTTTGTAACTAGCTTCTTTTCATGGGATATGTTTATGATGAAATGATTCTAAAACCTATACCCCTCCACAGTTTTTGATATGCTTACATGATTAGGATACCTATTTAGTTTCATGGGTTACGGTATGTTATTTATGATCTTGTGGAATATGTATGTATGCTTTCATTATGTGACATGTGAGAACTATATCACCTTCCAAAGAATTGGGTAAAAATTTATATCTCAAGAGATAGACAAGGATGGAACAAGGCTGTACTCGGTTCAATAATACGGGGCAAGAATAAGGTATTACATTTTTCAGTAATATAGGTCTTGAAATGGAGTTTACTCGATTTAATAATACAGGGCTGGAATGGGGGTTTACTTAGTTAAGTAAAAAAAGACTATAATGAGTGGTCACTCAGTTCAGTAATACAAGGATAGAATGGGGGTTTACCTGGTTCAGTAAATGAATTTTTCCACTAATATGGTCTTCATAGTGATGCCTTAGTTACTACAAAAATCATGTTATATGCTAATGTGTTTTCCACAATTCCATGTCTTATTCCGATGTAATGCTTTCATAGATTATGTCATTTACATATTTTTTATTGATGCCTTATAAAATAAAAAGTTTTATGAAATGATTCATGTATAGGATCTTTGATATGTAGTGTATTCTATTCCAATTTTAGAACCATGTTATTATACACATATGCTCATTTTTAGGCTTACATGCCTCCCTTGTTTACTCATACTAATCATTTAAGATCACCCCTTTTATGTTTCCTTCCCCAGATTATGAAGTTATGTATTATGCCTAATGTGTATAAGATGGATGATAGTTATAAAGAACCTAGTGGGAGATATTGTTCCTCACGTATGTACTAGTTTTATGTTTCCATGTTTCCAAAGGCAGTATAACAACTATGGTATTTCAGAATCTTTTTTTAAAATGTATAAGTATTTTAACTATGTAATGAAATGTTAATGTTTAAAAAATGCGGGTCACTATAGATGGTATTAGAGAAAAGGTATAGCTAACCATTAGAAATTAGGATGAGAAAACATTATTGAGATCCCTAGTCTTATTTCTAAGGATATATCTAGGTATGTCTCAATGGATAAGTATAAAGATGACTTAATGATTAGGAAAATGTCCTTGAATTTTTATAAAGGATAGAGTGAGTGTTTTCCTATCAATATATCTTTATTTGGATACTATATGTGGTTGTGGATCTTTCACCGATGTACCTAGGGGTAAAAACTCTGACAAGATGTTCGAGGATTGACTTGTGGTATTCTGGTATATGATAATGGGCCTAACTACACAACTAGTTTTAAAATCCTGGGGGATATGCTCTGGGAATTGACAAACTTTTCATGATCCATTATGAAGAATTTTTATATATGTTAGCTATGAATAACTTTGGATAAACCCAAGGTGTCATTGATTATATAAGGTATTAAGATTCAGACATTCTATAAGTAATTATTTTCATTACTATGTGGTTTTAAACTATGATAAAATGGTCACACTTTCTTCTGGTTTTAGTCAATGGCGGGAACTAGAAGGAATTGGATTATTGTTGAAAGTGATGGAAACATTTTTTATTGAGAAGTAATGTGGGATGATCACCAGACTGAAATATTTCATGATCATGTGTAACAATTTTTCATGGAACATGATTAACAATGTTTACCTTAACCATCTATTGGACTCACCAAGGAAGAGAAAGAAAGAGTTTGCTAAGAGTTTGGGTAATGGAGACCATGGAGGAATAAAGATTCAGTTTTAATTATGCCATGAATGTGGAAATAATCACCTATGTGTATGTATTAGAGTAACAAGAAGGTGTTTTGAATTTATAAAAGAAAGACATAAAGCAACTGACTGCATGGAAAAAATGAAGAGTTCAGTTAATGAAATGAATGGGAATTTTGGTGTCCCTATGTTTTCATCGAACGTTAAGTGTTTTGTGTGTGGAGAAAATGGTCATTATAAAACTCAATGCCCAAGAGGAATGTTCTATAATAGAATCGACAATGTGGTGAAATTAATTATTACATTGATGATGATGAAGAGACTACAGATGAAATGTGAAGAAAAAAGTTATTAATTTTAATTGATTAATGATAAAGTAATCAAAGTATGTATATATTTTGATTCTAGAATTAAGAATGGTGAATTATATGGGGGTTGTTTAGTCTATGTTTTTCTAAGGATTTACAAGAATATGTTGAATGGTCACGATGTACTAGAAAGGTTATCTCATGAAAGATAACATTTTTTCTAAGGGAAGGTAACCCTTAACATGTTCTTTATGTTAAGATAATATATCATGGATAAAGATACATATGATAGGAATATGTAAATCAGATAGTACTGATTACCTTGGAACTAAGTAGGGATCTATTTATAGGTTGTTCATGCTACCACTAACAAATGTTTACAAATTTTTTGGATTTAAGGAGTGAATCAAATATACTTTGGAGTGGGGAAGCATTCATGTTTTACAATATGATGTATGTTAATTCTAGATATTACCATGTTTCAAGAGAATATATGATGAGGTTATTCACATCTTGGAATATGAAAACCAAGATACAATTTTTGTTGTTTAGGGGAATCAATGTTAATCTTATTTTTTGACTCTATTTATAAGGTTTTGGATTTTCATCTTTTGGAAGGGTTATAAGGTTAACTATTCTAGAAAAGCTAAAGATAATATTCGGAGGACGTATTTTTTCACTGAGTTTGTGTTAAAAGCATTAGTGAAAAGGTTAATTAGTGACTAACCTTATTTAAAGGAAGTATATATTATATATTTTATTAGAACGGTTTAAAAAAATACATCATGTATGTTGGGTGAAAACTAATCAAGTCCAGCAAGGCTGCGAGTCTTTAACCCATGACGATAGGACGATAAGGGTTTCACACCAACCATTGGCCTAGGTGTTGTTCTGGTTAATGTGTATTTTTTGCAATAAATACATACTTAGGTTGAAATATTAGTGTTAATTTTTATTTTTATATATTAATGCATGTTGTTTTTAAAGACAAATAGTTTACATTTTTTTTCATTACGAGCCTTAGGATCTGTTAAAAGCATATATTAGTTCATTATTAATGAAATTTAATTTCTGGGTTTTAATTCCATGAGGTAATATATGTATTAGAAATTTTGTATAGAAAAACACAATAATTAAAAAAATTTATAGAAATTTATAAACAATTTTTGTTGAGCTGAGGACCATTTAAATAATCTCATATTTATGACACTGAGGCCCTAAAAATTCATATGATAATTTCCTTTTTTTGTGATTTATGAACTCAATCAATCACTATAAATATTTCGGCCTTTCCTCCATGTGTAATCTTTACTCCCAACCTACGTTCTCCTCTGTGGAAACCCAGTTATATGTAACATGGGGTAACCATTATGGTTCGAAATTTCAATTTTTAAGGGAAGTTTTAGTATAAATTTTTAGGATGTGGGTTTCTATTAATGAAACTTTTAAATATTAATCTTTTGTTAACCCATATGAATTTCTAGGGCGAAATTCATTTTACAGGGATTAGATTGTATCACCCCGAGATTTATAGAATTTATTAATTTAATTAATTAATATTTTCAATATTTTTCGGTTAACATGAAATTATATATAGTTATATAAATGTATATATATTAAAACACCAATTAAAACATTCCTTTTACACACAATACGAAATTATCTTGCACTACATGAAATAACAACATGGCTTGTGCTACAAGCAACATCAACTTGGCGTATGATGCACACAACATCGAGTTTCTTCAAAACTTATCTTTTTATTATTTTTAAATATTTAAATAATTTAATTATAACCTAGACATTAAACTTAGTAATAAATTCTTTTCATAATTTTTTTTTGTTTTATATAAATAAAACATATCGATAATGATGGATAATATTTTTGGTAAAGTCTATTTATATTAAAAATATTTGTCTTCTTGAATGAATTTCTTTTAAAAATAAAATTAATTTTAAACACATTTAGAAATTTAATTGAATAAAATAAACATAATTTTTGAATTTATTACTTCATAATTATCCTAGAGTGAAATTTTGGGAATATTTGGAGAAACTTCGTTTTTTGATGAATAGTGAAAATAATATTTTTTTGATAAAAATTCATTTTTTATAATTAAATATTATTGATAAATTATATTATAAATATATTTTAAGGTCAAATTATATTATTATTACATCTAATAATAAAATCAAATTCATTATGATCAACTTCAAATTAAAACTAAATAAAAAATTTTAATAAATGTTTGAACATTTTCCTGCATTAAAACCCCATTATTTCATCTCACCTGCGGAATTATCACTAATCATAATTTTTCATCTTCTGTGAATGGAATTTAATAAATAAAATATATAACATTATATTTAGTCAAATATTTAGTGTCTAATAAATCCATGTTTATTTTTATCCAAAATTATTAGTAAAAGTGATTAAAATTAATCTCAGTGATTAAGGCTAAATTAAGCTTAATTAGGGACTAAACAAAAACATTAAGGGCCCAAAATACCTATAAACATGTATGAAAACAATTTTATATCTATAGTTCACCAATAAAACTTATATAAGTTATTTTTGTTGTTTTTTAAGAATTTTATTAGGGAATGTAATTTGAACACCTATTTTGTTTCTAAAAATTCCATGTGAGTCCTTTTGGTTCCCTATTAAAGGCCACCACCACTACCCATTCATAAAACCTCTCAATCCTATTATGATAAGCCAAGACAAGAAATAATTTACTCCCAAAAATCCTACCTTAGACCTTGAAGCCTCCCTTTAAGCAGAAACCCTCCCAAAGAAGCCCTTTGGCACAAACCAAAAAGAGTTACCCGATTAAGAGGTAACGTCTTCTCTCAAACACCTTTCCTTTATATTCCTCCTCCACCCATCCACTACCATTATGAAATTATTTCCTGAAAACAAAATTATAATACTTATACAGGGATGTTTTTATGTACAGTTTATGACCTACACATACACACACATCCATCTAATGGATGTTGAACACACAGTTTCTGTGTACGATGAAGTCCTGCCTCACGAAACGATGATTTTTCACTTCTCCTTTACCACCAATAACGGTGGACATTATGATGGAAAATATATTTATATATTTATATATTATATGTATTGTGTATTTATGTTTATGTATTTATTTTACAAAAACATCTTTTTACCTTCAATTAGGTGTAAATACGATAATCTTGTTTGAGGAAGTGTGGAATACCGCCCCCTCAAACCAATGGGATTCGTTAACACACCACATAGAATGTATTAAGGATTGGTTTAATAAAATTATATGATATATATTATATATAAATTTTAATATAATAATTATATTTATATATATATACATACATACATATATAGATGTCATTTACATACTTTCTTCCAGTACGACAATAAAAACGAAAACAACATTCATGTGTACGAACGACTTACCATATCCATGAACGGTGTATTACATTTCATTCTTCATTATGAAATAAATTATTATAATTTGAATATAATTTATATAACTGATATTTATATAATTTTATAAATTCTTTAATCATGATATAAGTATATGGATCAACTATATTATAAATTAAGACACATGGGATGAATAAATCGAATATTAACCGAAGTAAATCCTTGACATAGGATCATTTAATAGAGGGTAATATAATGTCACAATCAGAGAATATATGGTTATAATATAAGAATATTATTCAATAAATTATGTTTAATAAATTTATATTTATCATACATGATGCTTATACGAGTACGGAGAGAGTCAGGACACTAGGTAAGGGGATTTCATCGCACATTTAATTTTTGTGAGATACAAGTTATGTTCTCCACTCTTTCATAGTGTGTGGTGTATGTACTAGTTGTGATTGTATTATAGGTATAATTTACATATATTTATGGGTATTCAAATTCCCATTTTATTATCTTTATTTCATGGGGTTAATGTTTCAAAATTTACTAAATCTGTAAAAAAAAATTCTCTCAATTTTCCTTCTTTGAGACTTATGTTTTATTATGCACCTAAACTCTTTTTAAACATGCACATAATCCCATATTACATTACATATCATGAATCTTAATCTTTTGAAGATATTATATGCTACATGTAATTTTATTTTCTTATATGGAGATCATGATCCCAATATACCAAGTTATAAGAGTTTGTTGAGACAATCACATTATTTTTCGAGATTGTTTATGTTTATGCTTTCATTGATAAAATATTATGATATATATCTCAATAATAATCATGATTTTGCATATCCTCTTTTATTTCATGATATAATAATGTATTGGTACCATTTTTAACTTATTGGTACATACCAAGAATTTGGGGTCAAGACCTTTTATTAAAAAAAGAGATAACAACAACTACTTATGAATTGGGTAAGAGCGAACCCGTTAAAAACCTATAAGACCAAAATCCCATAAACATAGTATCTAATGACCCGAAAGATCAGATATAAAAAACCAATACAAGATCAAAGCCCAACCAATGAACACAAAGTTCCCAATACATAGCACTCAATACTGGAGAACCCAAGGCAACATACCCTAAAAATCATTGACCAAAAAAATGCATTAATTCCTTCACATCCCTGTTTCTGCAGGAAGAATTCGGACTCCCTACCCCATTAAATTATTGCATCATCCTCGTCGAAGCTCCCAGTGATGCCAGCACCTCCGTGAACCCGACTAGATCTGGACTGTAACACCCCAGGTAAATAAAGAATATGACATTTTCATATTTATCCATATTTGTGAATAAAGTATTAATATTACTTTAAAGGGATGCTATGCTCGATGGCATACCCAACACGCAACAACGAGTTTCTTGGGAATCTTACGTTGCACTCTAATAATAAAATAATATTATTTTAAATGGTAGTTAACATGTAGCCGTTGTAATGGCGGGAATGGATATAAATAAATAAAATATGATTATATTTGTTTTTAAATGTTTTTAAATTTATCCAATAAAGGATAGAGGCTTAAAATACGGAAAGAATTCAATTTTAGGCGTATATGCCCTAGTTTTCACTAAAGGTTCACTTATCACCTTTTGATGTTGAACCATCATTAAATATAGTTTTGTTCACTATTAAACATTCTTTTGGACCAAATAAAAATCTTATTAAGATTCGGGTCATCAAAATTTACTTTTTGTAAATTTTTGGTATATTTCCGATAAAGTTCATTTTTTTAATGAATAGTGTAAAATGTTGTATTTTAATTCAAAACCTCTTTTTAATCTAATTTATTTATATGATTAGATTATATTTTGAATTGGTTTTAAAGTTAAATTAGAATTTATTTTTACCATTAAATCCAATAGTGGTCGTTTGAATTAATTTCACTTTGAAATCAGACTTAAACTAGTGTCAATCTTTTGATACTTATTGTTTCATAAAAACACGCTATTTGCTCTGACAGCGGGAATTAATTATTAAATTAATTAATGTGACTAATATTTTTTGAATTTTGTAAAATGGAATTCATTTTTGAATTCGGAATATCAAATATAGCTTAGGGTGAAGTTTTGGTATTTTTCTGAAAAACTCCAATTTTTGATGAATAGTGAAACCACTAAGTGGTAATCAAGCAAAATGATTTTTCAGTTAAATGAAAGTTTACCACTAATGTGTATTGAATTTTAAAAATCCGACATACATGGTTGTAATTAGTATGTAAAATTTGGTTCAATGGGATGAAAATTTTATTTTGTGAATAGTAACTTTTTTTCATTAATCGCGATTAGAGGTAATTAGTGTAGTTTAAGGTAAAAATGATATTATAAGAATGTGAAAAAACCATGAAACTTGTCCTAAACCTATTGGGTGAGTCATGGCCGACCAAGAAAAGCCATGGGCCAACTTGGGGACCCCATGGAGCCACTTTAGTTGGAAAATGAGAATAATATATTTTTATTTAATGTTAAAATTAAATTGACACAAACATGAGTTGTTTTACTAAAACAATTTTTAAGTAGGGTTACACAAGTACAAATTTTGATTATAAAAAATCATTGTAAAGATAAAAAGATTTCCTACATCATAGTATTTTTTAATAATTTTTAGACATTAAATAAATTAAATTCATTATTACATAATAATGATGCAGCGATGACATCATTATTTGACGATTTAAATAAAATGGAATGATAATGTAAAATATATGAACTAAACATGACCAAAACATATTTTATGGGTGGATTTCGAACCCTTATCACCTTATACACGAATTATATCAATGTGGGACCTTTTAAAACCGAAATACATTTTCAAATAAAGTAATATTTCTTTACATTCCAAAGGTGCCCCTCCTCTCCTCTTATAAAAGGCCCCCACCTCTACCACCTTACACACACTCCTCAAGCCTTTGGCTCGGCCAAACCCTGCCCAATTACTCTCTCCACATCCCTATCCTCATCCTAGTGGATTCCCTTTGGGAATAATCCTTTCAAAGGAAGCCTTTAGGCTCAAATCAAAAGGAGTCACACTTTTAAAGGTAATTCATTCTCTCATGTTCATTTGTTTTATTTTATTTCTCCAACCCCCTAAAATCTTTTTATTTAATTCTTTTGTAACAAAACCAGTATCTTAAATATACTAGGATGTTGTTATAATATTTATTTGAGCTAAAATCTCACACAACTACATCAAATGGTTAAAGAACATACGGTTTCCGTGGATGGTGAAATTCTGCCTCCCGAAACGATGATTGTTCAATACTCATTTAACACCTTCAAAGGTGGCCATTATGATGTCACTATTTTTATATATGATATATTATATGTTTATTTTTTCTTTAAGCTTTTGTATTTTTCATTTTTGGCATACCTTTATGGTTTCCATTATGGGTAAACACGATATCTTCATTTAAGGAGGTGCAGACTACCGCCCCCTCAAAGTGATGTGATTCGTTAATGCCATATGTGGGACGTGTAAAGGATGGATTTAAAGTTATTATATATGGTGTTATACTGGAATTATAATATACCTCTATATTATTATTATTTCTTTCCATTAAAGTATGAGA
This sequence comes from Viscum album, assembly GCA_963277665.1. Classification (NCBI taxonomy): domain Eukaryota; kingdom Viridiplantae; phylum Streptophyta; class Magnoliopsida; order Santalales; family Viscaceae; genus Viscum; species Viscum album. Next base: position 1,760,248,622 of record OY728150.1, read on the forward strand.
TAGAAATGAAAGTAGCGTTCATGCGTACGTACGGCTTATCGTCTCCATGAACGATGCATTTCATTTTTTATCCCCAAATGTAATGTACTATTAAAAGTACATGTATATAATGGATATATATAATTAATGATATATCTAAATGATTAATATAATTCTGGAATTAAAATATACATACCTCTCATTTAGTTTTAATTCCATTAATATTACAATGAAATGAAAGTAGCGTTCATCCATACGTACGGCTTACCGTCTCCATGAACGATGCATTTCATTTATTAACTCTAAATGATTATGTAATATTATAAATACATGTATATTCTGGATATATATGATACATATTATATCCAAATCGGGAATTTCATTCAGGATATAAAGAACCTTTGACCACACGAACAACATGTAATTGTAAGAAGTCCACTTTCGACTTAAGAACCAAATATTGACAAAACAAAAATTATTAACTTAAATGGTTACATAATGTTTATAACATGGAAATAAGTGATATAAAAGGAATAATGAAATCTAAAAAGGTTCTTAATCAAGTATAAATTAACTCAAGTTTATTATTTAGGCCGTTAAACAATGATCGAGTCAAGTCGGACCTGAGGTAAGGGACTTCGTCTCAATCTCCTTTCATTGAGGCATATTTTGTTTTATACATAACTTTATTTTATACGGTGTATAAACCCCTTTGAATTTTACTTTTATACAAAAGGAATCTTTTTCTACGAAGCGTTTTACAAAACGACAAAAAGGAATGTTTCTTTTAACGTACGCGGCGACAACGACCTTTTCCACCGCCGCGAGTATTATTTGGTCTTTGGCTTTCTCAACAAGCCATAATGTTTTTAGAATAAAATAAATACCATATACTCTTTTATGTATTTTGGTATTGAAAATGGTTTTGAAAAAGGATTCTATTATGTCAATATATTTATGATATATTGTGGTTGAAATGTGGAAATGTTATCATTCCTTTATATTGGTTTTATGTTTTATGATTTTATACTGGTACTTGGACATTTTAACGGGTGGTTATGTTATAAACCATATGACGGGTGGTTCCGTGAATACCAGGACGGGTGGTTACGTTATAACCTCCAATGCACTGGGTATGGATGTCGACCGTATGGCTATTCCATTAAGTATGTATGGAAATTGGCCGTATGGCTATTCCATTAAGTGATATGTGTGGGAGTCGACCGTATGGTTATTCCACTTAAGTATGTTTATGTCCCAAGTTACCTTTATATATGTTATGTGTTCCTTATATGGGTTTTATGGTAATCCTTTGGTTACAAAAAGGTAAGTAATGATATTTTATTCAGTGAAGAGTTTTTACTACTTCATAAAGGTGAAAAGTATTACCTTGATAAAGTATACATGGTTTACTTTTTGTTTTGATAAACTAACAGTTTTTATTCTTTGTGTATCCCTTACTGAGTTTTTATGATCATCCCATGTTTTTGAAATGTTTTTCACAGGACTTAGCATGGAATAGGGTCAAGGATGGGATCAAGGGAAAGTCATGCTACCTAAAAGATGAAACTAGACATGTTTCTTTTTATGAGTTTTCATTTTATGAAAATTTAGTAGAAGAGACTACTTTGAAATCTTTTGATATGTAATAGTTATGTCCTAATTCTCTAAAACTCTAAACCTGAATAGATCCTCAATGTGAATTATTCATTTAATTCAATTTTAAGTAAGGTTTAAGGCTGGGGCCTTATAGTTGGTATCAGAGGTCAGTTTAGATAACTTTAGAGGTTAGGATATTCTTTAAGCATATGTGACATTACCATAATGGTTAGGATTTCAGACAGAGTCCTAGTTTTAGATAAATTGAATGAGTAAGAATATCTTAGTGTTTATCTTCCTCATTAGTACATGATGGTTTTGTTGTTATACTCACACTGACCCTTTTTGGTTTTAGTAAATGGCTGGATCTAGCAGGCACCAAGGTAACGGTGGATGTGAAGGAAACTGTGATAGTTTTCTGAGCGAGCAACTGAATGATATGGGAGCATTAATGAGAACTCTTGTGTTTATCCACAACCAACTATCTGGAGTTATGATTGACCACCTAAACCTTGGTGATTTCTATAAGGCATCATGTATGCGAGAAACAAATCCCTACGGAACTACAGGTAATAATCATAAAGGTAAGTGTGTTCAAAAACCTATGTGTCAAATATGTGGAAAGAAACACCTAGGAAAATGTTTCAAAGGGACAGAAATATGCTATAGATGTGGAAATGAAGGTCATAAAGCAAGAACCTACCATGGAAAAAGGAAGCATCCAGTTGACACGAGGAAAGGGAAAGAAGTTCTTTTTGAGGGATCAATTGAATGTTTTAAATGTGGTGTGCATGGTCATTATGAAAACAAATATCCTATGAAGAAGTTTCGTGAATGGGTCACCAAGAGCGTACAAATTTTCGTTTACCACTACCTAATGCCATTCCGATTAAGGATGAAGAAACTGACAATGACCAATCAAAGGTATGTATTATTTAAATGAATATTGTTTTCCTATTTTGGAATCTTAGGATATGATTCATGATTTTGTTTGTAGGAAAGAGGTATTTCGGAATAAGTTGGAAAAAAATGGTTAATGGATCATGAAGAATGTTGAATGAGTAAGATGTCAACATATAAGGGCTTCAAGAGTTATGGTGAAATTCTTAAGAGTATTAAGTCTCTTTTGATGATGGGGTTACATTAGAAGACTTTTTATATTATGTGTAACCCTGATGTTTAATATATGAAATTTTATTCAAGGAATAGTTATCTCTTCTTTTGTGGACATAGTTATAAAGAACCATTTGGGTTTATATGATCCTTACTTTTGAGGTAATTATGGGTTAGTATATGTTATGATTGAAGTGAAAGGCATGAGATAAAATTGAGGTTAAATTATGTTATGGTTATTTTTGATGATTTTATCCCTTTTTGGGGAATGATTTAAGAATTATATAGTTTTGGAAAAAGGACAACACGTAGACCATGTGACAACCCGTCGCGTCGGACAAAGCTGCGGGAATCGAACCCACAACCAAAGTGCGACTGGTATTTATCGCCTACCACTGGACTACGTGAAGTCCCTGGTTATTTTGACTGATTCTTTTTAGTTATATGATTTTATGAATTAAGAGTAAGTTGATTTTGGGTTATTTATGAAAATGATTAACTTATCATGGAGGATATGTGATTAGGATAATTACTTTTTAATGCGAGACTTTAAGAGAAACTGATTTTGTTTGGAGATAAATGATACGATTTAACTTGGAAGACTATGTGACTAAATCCTTCAAATGTTTGGGTTTCAATCTTAGATTGGTTTACTTTGAGGAATTTTTATGGACAAATTTTTTTATCGGATGGTCCTTGTTGAACTTTGGATTTTGTTGGACAAATTTTGGAGATTAAGAATAGATTTTCATTCTAATGGGTTATCCTTTTCTGGGTTATCTGATCTTGTACTAATCTTTGGGGTTTTGGTTTTGGTTAAAGTCTAAATACATGGGAAGTATATAGTTCTCTTTTTTTGGGGATAGATAATTCTATTGAAGTTGATTATTGTACTCTTAATTTGAACAAGTTTTCCTAAATACTCACCTTTTGGAGAAAATATGAGTTTGTGTAAGGAATCTAATAAAAGTTGAGAGTCAACATGATAAGTGATTATGTTTCCTTATGAATAAATTCCTCAATAAAAAGTAACTTAAAACAAAAAATTTGTCTATTAACTTTTTTTACTGGGGAATCGAAAACCGTTTAACCCATCACAAGTTTGTGATTCTCTAATGGTTAACTTTCTCCTAAACATGTTTTCTATCACTCTCCATCAAAACATGACCCTATGTTTTCTACTCCATGTCTATGCTTTCATACTTGGAATCCTAGTATGGGTTAACTCGGGTGACCTTTGTACTTATCATTCTTTATTTTAAAGTGATTGTTTTACCGACTCTTGTTCCGATGTGGGACGTTCAAGGATATTTCCAAGCTCAATTTTAAAAATTGTGAGGACGCAATTTCCAAAAGGGGGGAAGGATGTAACACCCCAGGTAAATAAAGAATATGACATTTTCATATTTATCCATATTTATGAATAAAGTATTAATATTACTTTAAAGGGTTTCTATGCTCGATGGCGTACCCAACACGCAACAACGAGTTTCTTGGGAATCTTACGTTGCACTCTAATAATAAAATAATATTATTCTAAATGGTAGTTAACATGTAGTCGTTGTAACGGCGGGAATGGATAGAAATAACTAAAATATGATTATATATGTTTTTAAATGTTTTTACATTTATCCAATAAAGGATAGAGGCATAAAATACGGAAAGAATTCAATTTTAGGCGTATATGCCCTAGTTTTCACTAAAAGTTCACTTATCAACATTTGATGTTGAACCATCATTAAATATAGTTTTGTTCACTCTTAAACATTATTTTGGACCAAATAAAACTCTTATTAAGAATCGCGACATCAAAATTTACTTTGTGTAAATTTTTGGTATCTTTCCGATAAAGTTCATTTTGTTAAATGAATAGTGTAAAATGTTGTATTTTAATTCAAAACCTCTTTTTAATATAATTTATTTATATGATTAGATTATCTTTTGAATTGGTTTTAAAGTTAAATTAGAATATATTTTTACCATTAAATCCAATAGTGGTCGTTGAAATTCATTTCACTTTGAAATCAGACTTAAACTAGTGTCAATATTTTGATACTTATTGTTTCATAAAACCATGCTATTTGCTCTGACAGTGGGAATTAATTATTAAATTAATTAATGTGACTAATTTGTTTTTAATTTTTTAAAATTTACTTCATTTTTGAATTCGGAATATCAAATATAGCTTAGGGTGAAGTTTTGGTATTTTTCTGAAAAAACTCCAATTTTTGATGAATAGTGAAACCTCTATGTGGTAATCAAGCAAACTGATTTTTCAGTTAAATGAAAGTTTACCACTAATGTGTATTGAATTTTGAAAATCCGACATACATGGTTGTCATTAGTATGTAAAATGTGGTTCAATGGGATGAAAATAATTTTTTTGGTGAATAGTAACTTTTTTTCATTAATCGCGATTAGAGGTAATTAGTGTAGTTTAAGGTAAAAATGATATTATAAGAATGTGAAAACACCATGAAACTTGTCCTACACCTATTGGGTGATTCATGGCCGACCAAGACAAGCCATGGGCCAACTTGGGGACCCCATGGAGCCACTTTAGTTGGAAAATGACAATAATATATTTTTATTTAATGTTAAAACTAAATTGACACAAACATGAGTTGTTTTACTAAAACAATTTTTAAGTAGGGTTACACAAGTCCACATTTTGATTATAAATAGTCATTGGAAAGATAAAAAGATTTCATACATCATAGTATTTTTTTATAATTTTTATACATTAAATAAATTAAATTATTTATGACATAATTATGATGCAGCGATGACATCATTATTTGACGATTTAAATAAAATGGTAAGATAATGTAAAATCTATAAACTAAACATGTCCAAACCTTATTGGATGGGTGGATTTAGAACACTTATCACCTTATCCACGTATTATATCAATGTGGGACCTTTTAAAACCGAAAATCATTTTCAAATAAATTAATATTTCTTTACTTTCCAAAAGTGCCCCTCCTCTCCTCTTATAAAAGGCCCCCACCTCTACCACCTTACACACACTCCTCAAGCCTTTGGCTCGGACAACCCCTACCCAATTACTCTCTCCACATCCCTCTCCTCATCCTAGTGGATTCCCTTTGGGCAGAATCCATTCAAAGGAAGCCTTTAGGCTCAAATCAAAAGGAGTCACACTTTTAAAGGTAATTCATTCTCTCATGTTCATTTGTTTTATTTTGTTTCTCCAACCCCCTAAACTCTTTTTATTTACTTATTTTGTAACAACAACAGTATCTTCAATATACTAGGATATTTTTATAAGATTTATTTTAGCTACAATCTCACACAACTACATCAAATGGTTAAAGAACATACGGTTTCCGTGGATGGTGAAATTCTGCCTCCCGAAATGATGATTGTTCAATACTCATTTAACACCTTCAAAGGTGGCCATTATGATGTCACTATTTTTATATATGATATATAATATGTTTATTTTATCTTTAATCATCTGTATTTATCATTTTGGGCATACCTTTATGGTTTCCATTATGGGTAAACACGATATCTTCATTTAAGGAAATGCGGACTACCGCCCCCTCAAAGTGATGTGATTCGTTAATTCCATATGTGGGACGTGTAATGGATGGATTTAAAGTTATTATATATGATGTTATACCGGAATTATAATATAACTCTATATCATTATTATTTCTTTCCATTAAAGTATGAGATAGAAATGAAAGTAGCGTTCATGCGTACGTACGGCTTACCGTCTCCATGAACGGTGCATTTCATTTCTTATCCCCAAATGTAATGTACTATTAAAAGTACATGTATATAATGGATATATATAATTAATGATATATCTAAATGATGAATATAATTCTGGAATTAAAATATACATACCTCTCATTTAGTTTTAATTCCATTAATATGACAAAGAAATGAAAGTAGCATTCATGCGTACGTACGGCTTATCATCTCCATGAACGGTGCATTTCATTTCTTACTTATAACTTATTATGTAATATTATAAATACATGTATATGATGGATATATATGATACATATTATATCCAAATCGGGAATTTCATTCTGGATATAAAGAACCTTTGACCACACGAACAACATGTAATTGTAAGAAGTCCACTTTCGACTTAAGAAACAAATATTGACAAAATAAACATTATTAACTTAAATGGTTAAATAATGTTTATAACATGTAAATAAGTGATATAAAAGGAATAATTAACATTAAAAAGGTTCTTAATCAAGTATAAATTAACTCCAGTCTATTATTCAGGACGTTAAAGAACGATCGAGTCAAGTCGGACCCGAGGTAAGGGACATCGTCTCAATCTCCTTTCATTGAGGCATATTTGGTTTTATACATAAATTTATTTTATACAGTGTATAAACCCCTTTGACTTTTACTTTTATACAAAATGAATATTTTTCTACTAAGCGTTTGACAAAACGACAAAAAGGAATGTTTCTTTTAACGTACGCAGTGACAACGACCTTTTCCGCCGCCGTGAGTATTATTGGTCTTTGGCTTTCTCAACAAGACGTAATGTTTTTAGAATAAAATAAATACCATATACTCTTTTATGTATTTTGTATTTGAAAATGGTTTTGAAAAAGGATTTTATTATGTCAATATATTTATGATATATTGTGGTTGAAATGTGGAAATGTTATCATTCCTTTATATTGGTTTTATGTTTTATGATTTCATACTGGTACTTGGACATTTTTACGGGTGGTTACGTTATAAACCATATGACGGGTGTTTCCGTGAATAGAAGGACGGGTGGTTACGTTATAACCTCCAATGCATTGGGTATGGAAGTCGGCCGTATGGCTATTCCATTAAGTATGTATGGAAATTGGCCGTATGGCTATTCCATTAAGTGATATGTGTGGTAGTCAACCATATGGTTCTTCCACTTAAGTATGTTTATGTCCCAAGTTACCTTTATATATGTTATGTGTTCTTTATATGGGTTTTATGGTAATCCTTTGGTTACAAAAAGGTAAGTAATGATATTTTATTCAGTGAAGAGTTTTTACTACTTCATAAATGTGAAAATTATTACCTTGATAAAGTATACATGGTTTACTTTTTGTTTTGATAAACGAGAAGTTTTTATTCTTTCTGTATCCCTTACTGAGTTTTTATGCTCATCCCAAGTTTTTGAAATGTTTTTCACAGGACTTAGCGTGGAATAGGGTCAAGGATGGGATCAAGGGAAAGTCATGCTACCTAAAACATGAAACTAGACATGTTTCTTTTTATGAGTTTTCATTTTATGGAAATTTAGTAGAAGAGACTACTTTTTAATCTTTTGAGATGTAATAGTTATGTCCTAATTCTCTAAAACTATAAACCTGAAAAGATCCTCAATGTGAATTATTCATTTAATTCAATTTTAAGTAAGGTTTAAGGCAGGGGCCTTATATGGACATTGTTGATCTGGACCGCACGACCGAGTGTCCCCGTCCGTCGTCCCTGCTCTGCTGCCGCCTGCACCATCTACCACCGAAGACCAAACCTACAAATCTGGAATAGGCATATAAGGCCAACCTAAAACTACCCAAAACACCATAAATCTATGATATGCTGCATCCCGCTGATAATTGTTGTCTGTGCTATCCACCCGGAGCAGTTTCCCCACACCCACTCGTCAAAACCGGGCAGTGAAAGCCCACTGCCTATCACTGAGGCTATCATCGTGACCATCCCATAGGATATCCTCTTCATCCCCAAGACCACCGAAGGAAGCCTCCCCACTAAAATATCTACACCTGAACTGATCCATCAAGAATTTCTCACTGCCTCCAAAAGGAATATTGACCACCAGAGACCACCAATCCAACTGGATCTATTGCCAGATCAACCCCGTACAACAAATCTGAGAGATTCAAGAAAATAAATTTAAAAAGAGAGAAAAAACACTTCTAAGAGAAGTCCTAGAGAGAAGGGATCCATCCCACTTATTGGTGCATATGTTAGTTAAGAATATGTTTGTAGGAAATCCTGACATTACCCTCTCTTCGGTTAGGAATCTATGTTTTCTAAAAATGGATTCCTAGAATATTATACCATTCCCCAGTAATATCTAAATGAATATCTAAATGAATATTTTACAGTGAAATAGAAATTTTCTTTTGAATTATTATGACATATACAAATTTACCTTCCGTCATTTCTTGGAAGCTCTATTAAATTTTTTCAAAATAGTAAATATTTATTAAATTTTTTTCGTAATATTATATTTACAGAATTATTTTTTTCTAAATATTTTTAAACTTCTTTCAAACTTTTCCAAAGAAAAATATTTTCAAAAGGTCCTCATGCCTTATTTAATATTATTCAAAGAGTATTCAATGAAATTATTTTCAAAACGTTTTTACGTTGTCATGGAAATTTATTTTTAAAACGTTTTCGAGCATTATTTATATGTTTTCAAAATATTTTCAGAAAAATGGTTTTTTAAACATTCTCAAGACTATTTTATAATTATTCAATGAAAATTATTTTCAAAACATTTTAAAGAATTATTTATATGTGTTAAAATCATTTTAAATGAAATTGTTTTCCAAATATTTTCAAGATTTCATTAAAATTATTCAAGGGTTTTCACATAAACTGATATTTAAAAAGTTTTGAAAAAATATTTTCAAAATGTTTTCAAGTATTCTTTATATGTTTTAATGTTATTTTCTATGAAAATTATTTTCAAATGGTTTTATATACTAAAAATAATATTTCAAACAAGAAAAGATATTCTTCCTCAGGAAATATTTTTGGATTATATTTCAAAATTATTTTCCATCTAAGATGGCATCTGTAGAAGTTATGCATGCCTTTCTAGGAAGTGATCTAAAGGTTCCATTCATATCCTTTCCATGAATACTTTTTTTTCTCAATTACATGGTCTTTATGAAAGCTATTTCCTATTCATGTGTAATATGTTTATGAAACCTGTTTCTCTTTCAAGGGATATATTATTTTGAAACCCGCTTATTTTCACGGGTTATATTTATTAAGAAATGATTATGAAACCTATATCTTCCCACAAGTAATGATATGTTTACATGTTTATGATACCCATTTCATTTATTGTTTGTGATATGTTATTTATGATCTTGTGGAACTTGTATGTATGATTTAAGTATGTGGCGGGGGAGGCTTATATCTCCCTCCAATGAATTGGGTAAATATTTATATCTTATGAGATAGAAAGGGCTAGAATGAGGGTCTACTCAGTTCAGTAATATAGGGATGGAAAAAGGGTTTATTCAGTTTAGTAATACAGGGCTAGAATGAGGGTTTACTCAGTTTAGTTATACAAGGCTAGAATGAAGGTTTACTTGGTTTTGTAATACATGACTAAAATGAGGGTCCAATCGGTTAAATAATATATGGATGAAACGAGGCGTCACCTAGTTCAGTAATGGACGTTTTACACTAAGATGGTCTTGTAAGTGATATCTTTTGTAGTTTGCAAGTCATATTAAATGTTGATCTATTTTCAAAATTCCATTTCTTACCCCTATGTTATGCTTTCATGAATTATGTCATTTACTTCCTTTTGATTCAGGTCTTATGATCCTCCATAATTTCTGCCATGATTCATGTATATGATCATTGATATATATGGTATGATTTTCAATTTTCAGGATCATGTTCTCATACCCTTATACTCATATTTATGCTTTAATCTCTCCCTTTTTTACCCTTATTGAGCATTTGAGCTTACCCCTTTTTATGTTTCCTTCCCCAGATTATGATGATATGTATTATGTTTGATGTGTCTATGAAGGTTGTTAATCATGATGAATCTAATGGGAGATAATGTAGCTCATATATGTACTAATTTTATTCTTCCATGTTTTCAAAGGAACAATACTAACTACGGTCTTTGGGTGTATTTTTTTCTAATTTTTATGTATTCCACAAATGTAATGAAATATTAATGTTTGAAAGGAAAGGTTTGTTATATGAATAGTGTCAAAATTGACCTCAATGGTATTTTAAAATAAATAATATTTTATTAAGTGATATAAAATTCATAAAGATAAAAAATTCATAAAAATAAAAAATTCCACCAACTAATTGGGATAAAGTTTCAATTGTCATCCGTGATTAATAATTTTTAATTGTGGAATTTTATAGTAACTAAATTGACCCTTAAACAGTAAGAAACACATATTGTCACTATAAGTGTTAAAAGGATTAAGTAAGCGTTAAATGAAAAAGACAAGTGTAATAATGTGTTAAAATGTATAAAAACCCTACGATTAAGATTATTCGACCTTTAAAACCTTATGATTAAATTTTATTTTTTTAATGGAAACTTTTCCATGAAAAAAACTTATATATTATTTAAATCAATGATAGTTACAAAATGTCAGTCTCTTTGTATTTAATATCATTTATGTTTCAAAATTGTAATAGAATCAATATAAGAACTAAGAGAAATGTCTATATTGACATTAATGAAAAATTATTAATTATTGAAAATTATTTAATTATCTTAAATTCCACTTCAATGATAAAAAATATTTATTAAATTAACATAAAAATAAAATAACTTATTATAAAAGTATTACTTTTCATATAATTGGGATTAATTAATGTTTATAATTAATTTTATAGATCTATTGGTTATATTATATATTTTTGAAAGCATTATATTTAAATTTCCACTTTTTATTGAGGTATTGGAAGTCGAATTAAATGAATAGTATCAAATTTGGAAATAATGATACTATATGGAATTATTATTTAATTAAATTTTTTCAAAATCACAAAATTGTTAACTAACCTCCTATGGGATAATATATTGTAAAACATTTATTCCCATATTTAGTAAAAACCCATTTACATGTCATTTGATCTAGAATATCCCTATTGTATTATAATATTTTGAGGATTTTCAGAAGTGACCCTTACCTCCATTACAAAAGGGAACCTCCTCTATCCCTTCCTCATGAAAATTTGAGACATATATATAGAAAAAAATCTAAACATTTCTCTTAAAAACATAGTTATCAGAGTTTTTGATATTTTGGTCCTTCCAAACGATGTACCCTAGATCACAAAATTATATTTTAATGGATGTCTACCAAAGAAGAGGTAATCGTCTTTATCGACTCTTTCAAGTTTGTTTCTTCTCCCGATTCCACTTCATATGTTATTTATATTTTAAATTAATAACTAAAGTATCATATATATGTTGATATAATATTATGATTATCTTATAATGATTTTCCACATTTTATCCGTCCTATAAAAAATGAAAGTATTACGCGTGCATACGTACAACTTAAAGTCTCCACACCATGGAAATATGTTATTCATCACCAATTTACATGGATGGGTATAATGAAGAAAATAATATATATATATAATAAATATTACATGATATAGATTCTATAAAATTTAATACGCCATCCACTTTCTTACCCTTTCACTATTAATGGAATGACACTATCTCTTGTGGGTACGTATGGCCCACCATCTACACAACATGATATGATTCATTTTATATGTTTACCATTCATGAAATATTTTAATAAATGTATATAATTAATTAAAATGATATATAATACTTTAATATGATTCTATTTTAGATGTAACTATATCCAATGCACAAGGACAATGACTTACATGACATAACATGCATAGTAAAATAAAGGAGTTGACACTCAAAACAAGGGTAATAACGAAATATTATCAACAAATGGGTTATAATATGATATAAGAGGATCATATTTGATATCATAAATATGTATATAGTTTTGGTATAAATTAATAACATGCTTGAAATGATTATATATAATATTTAATCATGTTCAACTAATGTAAAGTAAAAGGTATGAAAATTTCATCTCAATTTTATTTCGGTGTGATATGCTATATTCACTACATATTAATTTTTTTTTGGTGTACTAGTCTTTGGATATACCATATCTAGAATATATTTACCTTCATTGTATTCAATGTTTTATTTGATAATTATTTAATTTAATGGGGATTATTATCTAAATATTTCATCTTGGTTTGGGACACATTGATTTAATAATATCTTTTTAAATAAATTATTTGATATATGAATGATGAATTGGATTGTTATGAAATAGGTTGGGGCCATTTAATGCAAGCCACTCATTGCAAAGATAGTCACTTGAGACAAAATCAGTTGGTGACAAACCCTTCGGGTTTGTTTCGAAGAATAATCTAAAGGAATCCTACCAAATACTTAACTTTAAAGAGGATTGATCTTGAAAGTAACTTTCGAGAGGATATATATTTATTGTTAAAATGTTATACACTAATCATTTAATACATTTCATTTATTACTATCCAAAATATTTTCACTATTACAATATAATTGCATGAATTTTCATTCTTATTTTATATATTACATGACTTGGGTGTTTAGTTATTTACCATTAACGTTGATTATACTCATTTATTTTTGTTAGCTTACTCTATACTTCACTATTACTAATAATTTGTGATCACCCCTTTTATTATGTTTAATTTCCCAAGGTTTCCAAAACATCTATTACGACTGATATGAAAGGGTAAAAAAAGATGGAAGAATGGAAGAATAAATGGTACTATTTTTTTATTTTATGATTAAAATATAATTTTAATTTCAAATTTGTATATATTTTACCAATAATACTATAATATTGAATCCATTGGGATTCAATTTATTATTTATTATGATAATGTAATAAATAAATGAAACCAGACAAGGTTACTAGAGTCAGGGTTGTTACACATATACTATTCCAATTGATTTGTATATGTTAATAAATTTCAACTATATCCCATTCATAGACAATTTTTTCGTTTATAGTGTATATATTCAAACCTAAATAGAAAAACCTATGTTATTAGAATTATAGTTAAAGTAGTGTTTTTTGGACGTTAGATGTGCTTTTGTAAAAGCTACATTACCACACACATAATATTTATATTTTATAAATTATTTATATTATTTTAAATTAGTGTGTCAAAACTATATAACATTTAACACTTTAATTTATTCTTAGTGGATAAATTACCCAGGTTAGAAATGTATTGACCATAGTGAAAAATAAGAATGGAAAAAATAAGGGAATTCAAACGTTAAAGAACAAAATGTTTAAAATATGTGATTTATTTTGTGTTGGAGGTGTTTATAGATAATATCATCCTTACAACCAATTAAATATCATTATTTTATCCACTTGAAGTAATATTGATCACCCGAAAGTGAATTCTTTTAGGTATTTACAAAAGTGACACTCCTTAACTGTAAAAGGAAACTCACTCCCCTCACTTATTCACACTTTAAAACTGATTTTTTTCATCTAATACCTACCAATTAAACATTCCAAAATTACTCCCCTTTTCAGATAATAATTTTTTGTTCATAAATCCAACCTTTCAAGGATTTACTGAAATCATACGGAGGATACCCGAAGAAGAGGTAATGCTCCTCAATGAGCATCTTTATTTTACTTCTTTCTTTACTTCCAAAATTTTTTATTCAAACATGATGATATAATAAACACAGTATATTACATATACTGAGATGTTTTATTAATATTTTAATGACCTAAATCCATATCTACTTCCATCAAATTGGTAAAAAAATCATCAATCGCATGTACGGAGGACTACCTCTTCATGAACCAATGTCATTTGTCCCTCCATTACCAACTTTCACGGTTAGGTGTGATGATGAATATAAAGTATATATATAATATATAACATATTTATACATATATATTCACTATATCATATATAAATTTTTGAATTCTATTACGTATGAGATAAGATGAGGTCTCTTGTGTGTACGATGGACTACTACCCCGTGAAGCGGTGTGATTTACCTTTCACTAATGCTTCACATGGAAGGTGATAAAGATAATTTATTGATTATATGTCATATACATGACATAATAATTATATTTATGAAATAAATAAAAATTTTCTAAATTAATATATATATATATATATATATGTAATTTTTTTCATTCCTTTTTGCACATGTAAAGTTGATGACATCATTCATGTACGCGTGGGCTACCGCCTTCATGAAGAAATATGCCCCTTTTTTCATCAAATAACCACATGGATGATATATATAAGTTTATAATATTGTAAATATGATAATATGATCATTTTTAAATGTATAATATTATTTAACGCCTTTCTATAGAGATCACTGGAAAATGGAAATGCTACTAATGCGTACGTATGACCTACCGTCTCTATGAATATAATGTACTTAATTCATCTTAACCATCAACAATGACTAGTTTTAAAAGTTAAATATATGTAAAAATATTACAATTATTTCATGAATATTATTATTTAGATTATAGAAATATATAATATACACATGAACTGGATCATACATAAGGAAACCCAAATGATAAATAAGACAATTAACACCCAAAACAATGAAAATAACGAAATATTATTATTTAAAGGGTAATAAAATGTTATACAGGATAATATATGACATTTGAAATAATAATATAGTTATTTAATAAGTTAATAAAATGTTTAAAACCACTATACATGTGTTTATGGAAATTGCAACCAAAAAGAAGTGTGATGTAAGATATTTCATCTCAATTTACATTCTATTAAGACTTATTTGTTGTTAAGAACCAATTCACTTTTATGTGTTTCATATATGAACTATATGATATGTAATGTTATGATTAATTAATACTTTATGTTATTTTATGTTTAAATTTTAATAATTTCATTTTGGGGATTTGACATGACAATTACCATATAATGAACATTATTAAACAATATCACTTTTTTTTGTGATTATTAACATTCTATTGAAATAATAAATTTCCAATAATAAATTTATACTATAAAATAAACATATCTTATAAATCATTTTTAATGTGTTATGTATATGATTATTTGAAAAACCATATAGCATTTTCCATACTATGTTTAATTTGAATTTTATTTTATTAATAGGGGAAATATTGATAAATCTATAACCTGTACTCAATATGAATATTTAATGATCATAAATATTTATTATTGAATTAAATTGTTTAATAGATATATGAGGAATGGTTTATTCCTGAAGTTATGGGTGGGGCTCAAAATTATATATCCCCTCAATGCATCGTTAGGTCTCATGAGACCAACCAGGTGGACAAATTTAATGGGGTTTTCCAATAATTTATACCTTCTTATGAAAATTCTTTACAGAAGAAGATTCATGTTCATGAGACCTGAAATAAAATAATGGATCATTTATTTATTAATAATGCAGTTACTATAACGCCCCGACCCTAGTTACCCAGAGTCGGTGCATTATTACATAACATTAGCATGATCACAAGAAAGATCAAATCTCTAAAGACCGATTGGTTTAGAAGCCTTGGAATCACTAGATATATTCATAAGTTTTACATTACATAATAAAATGAAAAACTACTACAAAAACATAAAGTCTCCACAGTCCACACTATTATCCCCTCATAATATCCCTGCATGTCATTCATAACTTACTTCTTCACATCCTAGGAAAAATAAAACATAGAAAAGGGGTGAGCTCAAATTTCGAGTAAGGATAACAATATAGCGGAACATTCCAAATAAGCATAAAAATTTAAGGCAATGCATTACTAAAACAAAATCCTTTTAAACTTGAACTTCAACATAGTATAGCTAAATTAAAATGATATAATGCCATTTACTTGTTCACATGGATATTCTACTAATCGAATAACCACATGCAATATCAATAACCACTTTCATAATGTTGGAATGCATAATGCCAGACTATCATAACCCCATAGCCAAGGCCTCGTGCTAAGACTAAAAATACGATTTTGCCAAATCCTTGTGCCAAGAAATTAGCTTGTCTCATGAGACCTACCGATGCATCGAGGAGCTATAGCGGGCTCCACCCGTCACATATTACGTCCAATGCATTCCCATATGAAAAGGTTTAAACATAACATAAACATTCGTATTAAAACTAGCATACGAAATGTCAATAATTTCACCATAAACTATGAATGGTATAAAAATAGCACATCCACAGTCAAACATATCACAAAACCTTCAATACAATATAGAAGTTTTGTATCATAATAAATCAAATTCAAATAAGCGTAAAATCCATCAAAGGATGTTGACATAGATGAAATCAAAACTCTTTTTAGAGAAATATCTCTTTCTATTTTTGAAATCATTTAAGTTGCATATAAAATAAAACATTTTCTTTGAAAATATTCTTATAAGATTTTAAGGAAAGCTTTGAAAATTCTATAATGGCGGAAAATAACCGCACCCGCCGTATAAGTTAAAAATTACATTCTTACCTTAATTCTGTCGAAAAGGTTAAAAAGGACCTTGTTTTGAATACGACAGAAATATTCCTCTTATAAAAAGTCAAACAAGGGTATAAATGACTTTAACCCATATTTTTGTAAATAATAAAAATGTTTTGAAATACATTTTTAAGAAAACATGGATGTGGATGATAAAGAGATCCAATTAGATTATTACATATAAACAACCTCGGATAATGAAGAGATTGTGAAATAACCCTTACTAATTTGGTAACTTATGAAACATACAACCCATGAAAGAGTTATAATACAATGAATATGTAAATACACATAAATTAGAGTGTATTACACAAAGAATATAATTATGCGCTATACATACACAACACAAAAGGTGATGGTGGCAATATGGCATGAATCTCACGGGAATAAGGAGTGAGATGAAAACCCCTTACCTTGTACTTTTCCTTGGTTGGGGTAGGTTAAACCCCTATATAATGGTGAAATAATTTTTATTAAATTATAAAAGAATCGTATACATTAATATGATATCATATATGATCTTTTAATATTGATTTGATAATAATATCTTAGTATTATCGTTGTTTTGTGTGTTAAATTACTTGTTTTCTTTTATATGTTTTGTTACGTAAGACATGCTTGTAAAGGATTGGTTGTGTATTATTCATATCCATAATGATATCAAGTCCTTAAACATCATTATTTAAATCATGAAATGATAATTATACTTGAATGGATACGATGGAGAATGAATCTCATCACGTTCATGGAGACGGTAGTCCGTACGTACGCACGAGCGACAATATCATTATTTTGATATTAAAATAATATATAAATGGATGGTATATCATATATAAATAATCATTAACATGTTATATTTATTATTTACATGAGTTACACATCATTATTATACCCATCCAAATAATATTATATTGAATAACAATTACACCACGACGTGGAGACGGTAAGCCGTATGTACGCACGTATTGTGACTTGTTATTCAAACGGTGGATAGAATACTGAATATGGTTGTACAATATTTATAATAACATCACAGTATATATATGATACTGGAGTTATTATTTTATAATGGTAACAACAAAGGAAGAATAAGTGGAAGAAGAAAGGAACTTGGAAAAGGGGTGGTGAAAACATTACCTCTTCTTCGGGTTCTTCCTTTTGATTTGATCAAAAGGGCTCCTTAGGTTGTCTTTATGATCCAACTAAGGCCTCTAGGTTGTAGTGAGGGAAGTTGGGAGAGTATTTGGGTAGATTTTGGCCGAAACAAAAGGTTTTTAAGGTGTAATGAAAAGAGAAGGAGGAGTGCCCTTTTATAAGAGGGGTGAGGGGCTCCTTTGGGAAAGCTAGAGATATTAGTTTATAATAAATTCATATTCTGTTTCCAATGGCTCCAAAGTTTATTATTCAAAGTTTATGGTGGGTATGGGTAGAAAACAACTCAACCAATAGAATTTAGAAAGGTTTGGGTACTTATATTAACCTTATCTTTAAGTATTAACTCTATGTTAATTAGTTTCACTTTTACAATGTCTCTTTGTATTTTTATATAATATGGTTAATAAACTTACTATATACATCAAATCGACCCCCAAGTGGTCCATTAATGATGAAACTATCATGATATTATTTTCTTGGCCTAACCTTATATTTTTAGAATTGAATATCAATTAAAAATATAATATTTGTTTTAAGAACTCTTTTATGTCAATTTTGACACTATTCAATAGTTGATTTTTTTGAAACTCATAACAGATTGATTACTTCGAAAAAACTCAATTAAATAAATCCTATTATTACATATTATCTTATGAAAGTAGTTTAATTCATTAAAAGTTTCATATTATATTTATTTTGGTATTTATAATATCAATTATTTTAATTTTTCACTATTATAGTAATTAATTCATCATCATTGTGTCATAAATAAATTAAATTATTTAATCTCTAAAAATTATAAATAAAATATAATTATGTAGGAAATATTTTTATCTTTCTAATGAATATTTATAATCTAAAATCCAACATATATAACCCTATGTAAAAATTGTTTTTCTAAAAGATATATGCTTGTGTCATTTTTGTAATCATTTTATCTTAATTAAAAAAAGTGTCCCTATCACCTACAAGTGACACCATGGGGTCCCAAAATCGACCCAAAGATGCCTATGGTCGAACCTGTATCAACTAATAAGGATAGGACACGTTTTAGGGTAATTTAGTATTATTATAATATTATTTTTTAACCCTTATTTACCGGATTTACCCTTAACCATGGTAAATAAAATATTTACCGCAGTAATTATTCAAAATGTCTAAAAATAAAAGTTACCTATTTACACAATTTGGACATACTGATTCCAAATATGGAATCCATTTTTCTAAATTCAAAACACAGAAGTGGCAGAAATTAATTTAAAATTAATTCCCACTGTCAAAACAAAAAGCGTGTTTTTAAGAGATAATAACTATCAAAAGATTGACACTTGTTTATGTTCGGTTTAATTGTAAAATTATGTCCAATGACCAAAATTATATTAAATGTTAAAAATATATTCTAAATATACTTTAAAACCACTAAAATTCATAATTTATCAGTATTAATTATTTTGATTAAAAAAGTAGTTTTTAATTAAAATTTAGTAATTTTCACTATTCATCAAAATATTAAAGTTATCCGAAAAGTACCAAAATTTCATCTTAGGCTAAATTCGATATTCCGAATCCAAAAATGAAGTCCATTTTGAAATATAAAATATATATAATTTCAAAAAATAGGTATTACAATTCATAACGGCTAGTTTGATTGGTTATGGTGTGTTAGAACTCGGTGTTGCGTACAACACACGCTATCACATTATTCAATGTGAAGCGTACTGTAGAAGCTTGGGGTGTTACATTCTCCCCTACTTCAAATAATTTCGTCCTCAAAATTTCTAGAATACTTATCACATGAAAAGACTTCGGTGGTTCTTCATCATAAGTTCCTCGGGTTCCCACGTTGCCTCTTCCATCTTATGGTTTCTCCACAAGACTTTTACCAAACGCGTCGTACGGTTTCTTAGTACTTGTTCTCTTGTATCAAGAATCCTGACGGGCTCTTCGCAATAATACAGATCGGGTTCCAGTTCTAATTTTTCATAGGTGAGTACATGCGTTGGTTCAGGCATGTATTTCCTCAAGAGAGATACGTGGAACACATCGTGAACTTTGGAGAGACTTGGCGGCATTGCCAATCGGTAAGACATAGCCACAATTCGTTCTAGAATTTCGAAAGGTCTGATGTACCTGGGACTCAATTTACCTTTCTTACCAAAACGTATGACTCCCTTCCATGGAGATACCTTCTGGAAAACATGTTCACCGACTTGAAATTCCAAATCCTTCCTTCGATTATCGGCATAGCTCTTCTGCCTACTTTGAGCTGCTTCGATGTGATTTTGGATTACCTTCACCTTTTACATCGTTTCCTTCACCAGTTCTGGACCTAAAAGTTTTCTTTCACCAACGTCATCCCAACAGGTTGGTGTACGACATCTCGTTCAATATAACTCTTTATATGGTGCCATCTGAATACTCGAATGGAAGCTATTGTTATAAGAAAATTCTACCAGAGGTAAATATTGATCCCACATACCCTGAAAGTCAAGTGAGCAAGATCTCAACATGTCTTCTAAGGTCTGAATAGTCCGTTCTGATTGTCCATATGTCTGAGGGTGGTAAGCAGTGCTCAAATGAAGTTCAGTATCCAGTGATTTCTGAAAACTTTTCCAAAATCTTGAAGTAAAACGGGGATCACGATCAGAAACAATCAATAGGGATACTCCATGAAGTCTCACAACTTCATTAATATATAGTCTTTCTAGACGTTCCAGGGGTAGATCTTCTCTTATAGCAAGAAAATGTGCTGACTTGGTAAGACGATCAACAATAACCCATATTGCATCATTCCTTCTAGGAGTCTTTGGTAGCCCCATGACAAAGTCCATCGTAATATTGTCCCATTTCCACTCCGGTATGGGAAGAGGTTGCATGACTCCTCCAGGCTGTTGCCTTCCAGCTTTCAATTGTTGACAAACCATACATCTTGACACAAAATCAGCAATCTCCCTCTTCATGTTGTCCCACCAAAAATGTTCCTTCAAATATCTATACATTTTGGTGCTCCCAGGGTGTATAGAGAAATTGGAACTATGAGCATCATCCAGCAAATCCCTTTTTAGATCAGGTATATCGGGAACACAAAGTCTTCTCCCGAATTTCAAAATTCCATCTTCATATACAAAGTCTCTCAATCTCCAATCATTAACAGCTTTAATCTTCTTTTTTAAATTCTTCATCATCGGTCTGAGAACTCTTAATCCTTTCTAGTAAAGATGGTTTGGCAACCATTTGAAAAAGAATTGATGTTTCGCCTTCCCTGGTTATTGCCATGTCAATCTTCACTAGATCCATGAAAATTGGATCCCTTTCAATTCTCATATTGTTCAAAACTCCATTTTCTTTTCTGCTCAAAGCATATTCCACCTTGTTTTCTTTCCCCGGGTGGTAGTGTATCGCACAATCATAATACTTGAGTAATTCAATCCATCTCTTTTGCCTCATGTTGAGTTCTTTTTGTGAGAAAATATACTTCAAACTCTTGTGGTCAGTATAAATCTCACATTTTTCACCATAGAGGTAGTGCCTCCATATCTTCAAAGAAAAGATCACAGCTGCTAACTCGAGATCCTGAGTAGGATAGTTTTGTTTATGAATTTTCAACTATCGTGATGCATAGGCAATAACTATATCATTCTGCATAAGGACACAACCAAGTCCTTTCTTTGATGCATCAGTATAAATAACAAACCCATAATTCCCCGATGGTAGAGTCAATATAGGAGCATTGACTAATATTCTCTTTAGGTCATCGAAACATTCTTCACACTCTTTTGTCCAAAAAAATTTAACCCCTTTACGTGTGAGCTTCGTTAATGGGTTAGCCAATCAGGCAAAATT
The DNA here is from genome assembly GCA_963277665.1 of Viscum album. Lineage (NCBI taxonomy): Eukaryota > Viridiplantae > Streptophyta > Magnoliopsida > Santalales > Viscaceae > Viscum > Viscum album. Next base: position 1,760,270,668 of record OY728150.1, read on the forward strand.
CTGGACGAAACGTCGATAATAACCCGCCAAACCAATAAAACTACGTACCTCAGTTATACTCGTAGGTGCTGGCCATTCTTGGATTGCCTTGGTCTTAGAAGGATCAACATAGATTCCATCTTTAGAAACAATATGGCCAAGAAAAGAAATCTCATGAAGCCAGAATTCACACTTGCTAAACTTTCCATATAATTCATGCCTCCTCAGAGTCTTCAAGATAATGCGCAAGTGATTTTCATGATCTTCGTAGGTTTTGGAGTATACCATGATATCATCAATAAATACCACCAAAAATTCATCGAGATACTCCTTGAAAACTCTATTCATCAGATCCATGAATACAGAGGGTGCATTAGTCAATCCAAACGACATTACAGTAAACTCGTAATGCCCGTACCTAGTTCGAAATGCTGTCTTCGGAATGTCTTCCTTTTTCACACACAACTGATGGTATCTAGATCGAAGGTCAATATTTGAAATGTATTTAGCTCCATGAAGTTGGTCAAATAAATAATCAATGCGAGGTAGGGGATACTTGTTCTTTATCGTTATAACATTGATCTCCCTGTAGTCGATACATAACCTCATAGATCCATCTTTCTTTTTAACAAAAATAAAAGGGGCTCCCCATGGGGAAACACTAGGGAGAATAAATCCTTTATTACTCAATTCCTCTAGTTGTTTCTTTAGTTTGACTAACTCTACAGTGGCCATTCTGTAAGGGGTCTTCGATATAGGCCTTGATCCAGGAATTAAATCAATGGAAAACTCAACTTCTCGTTCTGGAGGATGTCCAGGTAAATCTTCCGGAAATACATCTACAAATTCATTCACAACAGGTACATCCTCTATTTGAACATTCCTTTCCTCACCAACAGTTATTTCATTCTCTTCCTCCCCAATAATTGAATTTAGTTGAGCTACTGGGGGTGGATCTAAATAAGAATTAGGTGGTGACGATTCTGCTCTAAAGATACGGTGTTCCTTATCATTATCATCAAGAATCGTAACCTCTTTCTTCTTACAATAAATATTCACATCATAGTCCAAAAGACAGTCCATACTGAGGATTATATCAAACTCAATCATAGGTATGACGATGAGATCAGCAGATAAAGAACATTTATGTGCTCTAATGGGGACTGATTCACAAAACTTTGTTGCAATGATACTTCCCTTAGGAGTTTTAACTGACAACTCCCTTATTAAATCAAATTGGAAATATCTAATTTTATTAGAAAACTGGGAAGATATGAAACAATGCGATGATCCAGAATCAAATAATGCATTTTCTAAACTTGAGGAAACCATTAAATTACCTGCCACCACGTCTTTCGGAGCTTCTACCTCAGCAGTAGTGATAGCATAAGCCTGGCCTTGATCCCTTGACCTTTTCTGAGGTAAGTTCTCCTTACTCTTAGGACATTCATTTGCATAATGCCCCATCTCCCTGCAATTATAGCACTAAACGTTTGTAGCTTCCTTCTTCCCCTTGCAATCACAAGATTGGTGGCCTTTTTCACCACCCTTGTAACAGACTCCCATTCCCTTCAAGCAAGTAGCAGGATGTTTCTTCCCGCATTTACCACAAGATGGATATTCAACCTTTCCCTTCTTCCCCTTATTTCTATTCCCAGATTGATCAGTAGGCCTATTCTTCTCTTGCTTTTCTTTAAAGTCATAAGACTTAGAGAATTCCTTTTCGGTCTTGATAGCACATGAGATAATGTCTTCATACGACGAAAAGGATTGTGAGACTAATGCTCGACGAAGAAATGGTTTTAACCCATCAAAGAAACGATCAATCTTACTTCTTGGGTTACGTATATAATCTCCAGCATACCTTTCTAACCTTGTAAAGTTAGCCTCATACTTTGTGACATTCTCATACTCCTTTTGTCTTAGACTCAGAAATTGCCTTTCCATATCTGCTTGATGGTCGCGAGGAAAGTATTTTTCTAAAAACAGATCTTTGAACTCCCTCCATTCCATATTTGATATTTCATCACATTCCTTCATGTTTTGAATCAATGACCACCATTGATCAGCATCTCCAGTGAGGCGGTAAACTGCCATGATAACTTTTTCCCTTTCACTGCTCCCCAAGGCCTGAAATATTTTCTCTAGGGAATTTATCCATTTCTCAGCTACTAAGGTATTTGTACTCCCATTTAACATTGGTGGTTGTTTCCTCATGAATCGATCTAACATTGATCCTCCACACTGTGGATCAGGCCGCTCCATACGGGTAAGGTTATTATTCATAACCTGAGTAAGTTGTACCAGTATGGTGATTAGCTAATCGGCACCATTTGCATCACCAGCTCCACTATAATTATCTTGAGCAGGAGGGAAATCCCTACATGGAGTGCGTGCATTGATACAGTTTCCATTTCTTACACTAGGAGCCATTTCTAAACAATTTCATAAACTAGATCAGTTTATGAATCAAAATACATAATCCCATACTTATAATACACTTAACATAAATTGAACTATTTATGGATATAATCCATAATCATAAAAATGTTTTCTTTGAGGAAGTATATACTCATAAACCCTTTATAATTATTTTTAAAGAGAATGATAGTTATCCTAAGCATATCCCCCGGGAGTGTCGTAACCAAGAGTGCAGCAAGGCCCGTTGTCGTGCACCAGTTCCCGTTCGAGTCTAGCTCAAAGCGGTGTTTTCGGGTTTTACCCCTAGGTACATCTCTTCCAGAGCCGCCTCTACCTGCTCGTATCCAGACATGGATGTATTGCTCGGAAAACTCACAAAATATCTACAATACCAAAATTCTAGGAAGTTCTTCTATACTAATCCTCAATGTTCATCTTAGGTCTACGTGCTCTAATCAGAGTTTATCTAAATCTATCTTCCAAGGTTTGTACTAAAATTCCTCTGATACCAACTATAACGCCCCAACCCTAGTTACCCAGAGTCGGTGCATTATTACATAACATTGGCATGATCACAAGAAAGATCAAATCTCAAAAGACCAATTGGTTTAGTAGCCTTGGAATCACTAGATATATTCATAAGTTTTACATTACATCATAAAATGAAAAACTACTACAACAACATAAATTCTCCACAGTCCACACTATTATCCCCTCATAATATCTTTGTAGGTCATTCATAACTTACTTCTTCACATCCTGGGAAAAATAAAACATAGAAAAGGGGTGAGCTCAAATGCCCAGTAAGGATAACAATATAGTGGAACATTCAAAATAAGTATAAACATTTAAGGCAATGCATTACTAAAACAAAAGACTTTTAAACTTGAACTTCAACATAGTATGGAAAAAGTATGATGAAATAATTCCATTTACTTGTTCACATGGATATTCTACTAATCGAATAATCACATGCAATATCAATAACCACTTTCATAATGTTGGAATGCATAATGCCAGACTATCACACCCACATAGCCAAGGCCTCGTGCCAAGACTACAAATAAGATTTTTCCAAGGCCTTGTGCCAAGACACTAGTTTGTCTCATGAGACCTACCGATGCATCGAGGAGCTATAGCGGGCTCCACCCGTCACATATTAAATCCAATGCATTCCCATATGAAAAGGTTTAAACATAACATAAACATTTGTATTAAAACTAGCATACGAAATGTTAATAATTTCACCATAAACTATGAATGGTATAAAAATAGCACATCCACAGTCAAACATATCACAAAACCTTCAATAATATATAGAAGTTCTGTATTATAATAAATCAAAATCAAATAAGCGTAAAATCCATCAAAGGATTTTGACATAGATGAAATCAAAAATCTTTTTAGAGAAATATCTCTTCCTATTTTTGAAATCATTTATGAGCCATATAAAATAAAACATTTTCTTTGAAAATATTCTTATAAGATTGTAAGGAATGCTTTGAAAATTTTATAACGGTGGAAAATAACCGCACCCACCGTATAAGTTAAAAATAACATTCTTACCTTAATTCTGTCGAAAAGGTTAAAAAATGACCTTGTTTTGAAAATGATGGAAAGATTCCTCTTATAAAAATTCAGACAAGGGTATAAATGACTTTAACCCATATTTTTGAAAATAATAAAAATGTTTTGAAATACATTTTTAAGAAAACATGGATGTGGATGATAAAGAGATCCCAGTAGATTATTACATATAAACAACCTCGGATAATGAAGAGATTGTGAAATAACCCTTACCAATTTGGTAACTTATGAAACATACAACCCATGAAAGAGGTATCATACAATGAATATGTAAATACACATAAATTAGAGTGTATTACACAAAGAATATAATTATGGGTAGTACATACACCACACAAAAGGTGATGGTGGCAATATGGCATGAATCTCACGGGAATAAGGAGTGAGATGAAAACCCCTTACCTTGTACTTTTCCATGGTTGGGGTAGGTTAACCTCCTGTATAATGGTGAAATAATTGTTATTAAATTATACAAGAATCATATACATTAATATGATATCATATAATATCTTTTAATATTGATTTGATAATAATATCTTAGTATTATCGTTGTTTCGGGTGTTAACTTACTTGTTTTATTTTATATGTTTTGTTACGTAAGACATGTTTGTAAATGATAGGTTGTATATTATTCATATCCAGAATGATATCAAGTCCTTAAAAATCATTTTTTAAATCATCAAATGAGAATTATACTTTAATGGATACGATGGAGAATGAATCTCATCGCGTTCGTGGAGACGGTAGTCCGTACGTACGCACGAGCGACAATATCATTCTATTGATATTAAAATAATATATATATGGATGGTATATAATATATAAATAATCATTAACATTTTATATTTATTATTTACATTAGTTACACATCATTATTATACCCATCCAAATAATATTATGTTGAATAACAATTACACCACGACGTGGAGACGGTAAGCCGTACGTACGCACGTATGGTGACATGTTATTCAAAGGGTGGATAGAATAATGAATACGATTGTACCATATTTATAATAACATCACAATATATATATGATACTGGAGTTATTATTTTATAATGGTAACAACAAAGCAAGAAGAAGTGGAAGACGAAAGGAACTTGGAAAAGGGGTGGTGAAAACATTACCTCTTCTTCGGGTTATTCCTTTTGATTTGATCAAAAGGGCTCCTTAGGATGGATTTATGATCAAACTAAGTCCTCTAGGTTGTAGTGATGGAAGTGGGGAGAGTCTTTTGGCAGAGTTTTTCCGAACAAAATGGTTTTGAAGGTGTGAAGAAAAGAGAAGGAGGAGTGCCCTTTTATAAGAGGGGTGAGGGGCACCTTTGGAAAAGCTAGAGATATTAGTTTATAATAAATTCAAATTCGGTTTCCAATGGCTCCTAAGTTGATTATTCAAAGGTTAATGTGGGGATGGGTCGAAAACAACTCAACCAATATAATTTAGATAGGTTGGGGTACTTATATTAACCATATCTTTAAGTATTAACTCTAAGTTAATTAGTTTCACTTTTACAATGTCTCTTTGTATTTTTATATAATATGGTTAATAAACATAATATATACATAAAAGAGACCCCCAAGTGGTCCATTAATGATGAACCTATCATGATATAACTCTCTTGGACTAACCATAGATTTTTAGGAATTTAATATCAATTAATAATATAATATTTGTTTTAAGAACTCTTTTATGTCAATTTTGACACTATTCAATAGTTGATTTTTGTGAAACTCATAAAAGATTTATTAATTCGAAAAAAGTCAATTAAATCAATCCTAATATATCATATTATCCTATAAAATTAGTTTAATTCATTAAAAGTGTCATATTATATTTATTTTGGTATTTATAATATCAATTATTTTAATTTTTCACTATTATAGTAATTAATTCATCATCATTGTGTCATAAATAAATTAAATTATATAATGTCTAAAAATTATAAATAAAATATCATTATATAGGAAATCTTTTTTTTTTCTAATTAATATTTATAATCTAAAATCAAACATATATAACCCTATGTAAAAATTGTTTTTCTAAAAGATATATGCTTGTGTCATTTTTGTATTCATTTTAACTTAATTAAAAAAAAGTGTCCCTATCACCTACAAGTGGCACCATGGGGTCCCAAAATTGACCCAAAGATGCCTATGGTAGAACCTGTATCATCCAATAAGGCTAGGACACGATTTAGGGTAATTTAGTATTATTATAATATTATTTTTTAACCCTTATTTACCGGATTTACCCTTAACCATGGTAAATAAAATATTTACAGCAGTAATTATTCAAAATGTCTAAAAATAAAAGTTACCTATTTACAAAATATGGACATCCTGATTCCAAATATGGAATCCATTTTTCTCAATTCAAAACACAGAAGTGGAAGAAATTAATTTAAAATTAATTCCCGCGGTCAAAACAAAAAGCCTGTTTTTAAGAGATAATAACTATCAAAAGATTGACACTTGTTTATGTTCAGTTTAATTGTAAAATTATGTACAATAACCAAAATTATATTAAATATTAAAAATATATTCTAAATATACTTTAAAACCACTCAAATTCATAATTTATCACTATTAATTATTTTGATTAAAAAAGCTGTTTTTAATTAAAATTTAGTAATTTTCACTATTCATCAAAATATTAAAGTTATCCGAAAAGTACCAAAATTTCATCTTAGGCTAAATTTGATATTCCGAATCAAAAAATGAAGTCCATTTTGAAATATAAAATATATATAATTTCAAAAATTAGGTATTACTATTCATAACGGCTAGTTTGATTGGTTATGGTGTGTTAGAACTCGGTGTTGCGTACAACACACGCTATCACATTATTCAAAGAGAAGTGTACCGTAGAAGCATGGGGTGTTACAGTTAATATTATCTAAAATATATTAACTATGATATTATATCTATATAAATGTTGTTTTAATTTCATTTATTAATTGGAATGCATTTTCAGTTATTTAATTTACCGTATTTATAATTCATTATATAGGTATATAAATGGATTGTATTATTTGTTATTCACATTGAAATATTTATTATTATTATTGATTCATGATATATTATGTTTTACTTAACTCTTACTGATAATTTGATCTCACCCTCATTTTTTTTAATTTCTCTAGGATTCCATGAAGTTTAATATGATTGATGTGTAGGGATATACTAGATGGAATAAAATTATTCTAAAAAAGTTTATGTTTTAATTTTGGTATTCAAATGTAATGTAACAGTCATGTATGTATCTAGTTTAACAATAACACAAAACTATTGTTTCTTCCAGGATGTGATTCCTTCTATCTTATTCAAATATAATAAAGCAGACACTAATCCCGAGCTACTAGGATTAGGGCAGCTATTGTTGATATCAGAGGATGTTTAGTAGAAACCATAAGAACTAGATTCAAGAAAATTTAGATTTGGGAACTCAAGACTATGATAGAATATGAATATATCTATTGAATAATATACTAAATTTCTGGTATGGTAGATATTATATAATTTTTCATGGAAATACATCTCTATTTAGATACAAAAAGTGGACATGGTATAGGAATAGATTTACAAAGTGGTAATTAATCTGAAAAGGGTGAATTAGGATTGACCCGATCAACACCTGAAACACAACAATGAGCCTTACTACATACTAGGTTTGTCACTCTCTGAGGATATTCTTAGGATAATTCACATTTTATTTAAAAATTATTATAAAGTATTTGAATAGATAATGATAATAAATGACCAAGGTTAAACCCTAGACTATGAAAGTACCAATGTTTAACTTAAAATGATGAAGTTTTTGTGTATTGCGATTCTAAAATTGAATCATAGAAGTATTATTAACAATGGTATTTTGTTATAATAACCATGAAACATATAAGTAATATGTTAAATTCTATAAGAACATGGGTATTAATTAACTTAAGAGTTACAAATACCATAATGGGTAATTATTTTATGATTAACCATATGATCAGAGTCTTAAAATCCACTTTTGTAGGTTTTATGTGATGAGGGTCTATCATGATTAAAGAAAATTTAGAGAAAGTTATGAAAAGAATATTTTTTAGTGGAAAATATAGTTGAGGAATAATGAATTTAAATTTTATAAACATAATTTTAAAGGTATTGATAAAATTAAGGGTTTAAATGATCATTAATGACATTATAATAATTGTAAAATAAGATTTTTAGAATTTGATAAACATTAGAAGTATTTAAATCAATAGTAAAAATATTATTTAATGATTAAATATATTTAAAGGTTATGCATCATATTTTTGGGGATGATATAAGAATTATACCAATACATATTTAGAAAAATGGACAACCTGCATGTCAGTTGACAATCATGTTTGGAAAGGATTCGGGGATTGAATCTATGACTGAAGGATGATAAGGGATTAAAACCTACTACCAGAATGCATAATGTCTTTGTTATTATTTCATTAGTAATTTTTTTAAAACATTAATGATGAACCAATTGTGCTACTTTTGAGGTTTAGAGATTGATTTTTCATATTCGATAAATTATGCTAACCATATTAGTTTTGGTAAATATTTTGAGATATAAATAAATAATTTTCACATTTTAGGGATCTAATGATATATAAAAAATAAATTTCAGTAGTTCAAATATAAAATAAATTCATTTATTATATTAAAGAATGAATTGGAAGTTAATAGAAGCTCAAAAAATGATGAATTTTTTATAATGAAATAGAATTATATCATGTAATTATATTTCCTTATATCCTGATATCATAAAATAATTACTCAATATTATGAAAATGATTATGTATAAAAAATTTCATCTTAATACATTTTCCTATGTTGAACTGATGGTATTTTTAATCATCATTGATTTATGGCTTTACAGCCATAAAATTTCAATTTATCATTCAATTTGTAGTGATAAATAACCATAATTTCTCTCTATAAATATTTATAATTTTCCTCCATGTCTATATCACCAGTTTTCAATGATGTTCTCCAACATAGAATCATAGTTATGTGTTATTACATAAAAATTTGTACTTCCTTCTCTCTATTATTAAGGGTATATTTTATTAACTCTCTTTGGATTTGGATTTTTTTAACAATGGTACTTCCAAATTATGAACCATTGATTTTTGAGATTTAGATTTAAATGCGAAGACAAAATTTATTTATTGTGGGGAAAAAGTAACAACCAGAAATTTTAAAATATAAACATCATAATTTATAGCACACAACAACAATAGTTAAAAGGAATATAACATCTTGAGAAATTATGCTATTTTTACTATTTTAAATAAATTCAATATCTATAGCATCAAATTCATAAAATATTGAGTTTATCTTTAATTACACACAATTATAATTTTCTTTGACATATTTCATTACACGCAAGACTGAATTTTACTCAACAATAATAAACTATTAATATTATTATTTAATATAATAGTTATTGCCTATCCATTGGAGTTGTAGGCATGAATATGATTAAAAAAATTATGAAAATTTATATTTTACAAAAATTTATTGGATATATATTGATTATAAATAATAATAATAATGGTTTAAAAGAAGAAGAATATTTTTTATAAAAATTGAATTTGTATATAAGATGGTTTAGTCCCTCTTGGAACACATAATTTATAATTAATTTTTAACACTTATAAAAATTTCATTAAAAAAATAAAATTAATTTTTTAAATAGTAATTAACAAATTACCTGATGGGGAATGTATTAGGGTTTTTCCTAGAAAATTCATTTTATAATGAATAGTTAAAGATAATGAATTTTAATTAAAAATTTTCTTTTTTAAATAATTTATAATGTTATTTTTTTTTAATTGGTTTTATTGTAAAAATAGTTCAATTATATATCTACTAATCTAATTTAGGTCACTGGAATCACATTCCTATTGAATTTAGATGTGAAAATTTTGTAAACTATTGAACATTTTCACTTTAAAAACACTGTTTCTTGCCACATTTGTGGGTTAATTTAAAATTAAAATTTTCCACTTATATGAATTGCATTTGAAAAATGGATTTATTTTTTGGAGTCATAATAATTTATAAATTCTAATAAGTTCAACTTAAATTTTTACCAAACTAAATATTTAATTTAGTAAAATCTAATTACATGTTTAATGTAAAAATTGATTTACCGTGGGGTTAAGCTAGAATGATAAAAGCAAAAATGACCTAAAATATTATCTGAATTTTATTTATTGAGTTTATTTAAACCTTGTACATCCAATTATATTATATTTGAAAATTACATTCCACCTGAATTTTAATATGACCCATATAATATGTTATGTAAGAAAAAAGACAAAAAAATACCATTCTTCATTATAATTTCTATAAGGCCTTGGGATAGGAAAAAAATAGGTTTTTTTATTGATATTATTTTGAAAAATAAATTATTATTTTTATCATAATAATCTATCTTTAATTTTTTTAAATGAAACATATAGATTAATGTTTTATGAAATAATAATAGGGTGATTATTTTGTTAACAAATTATATGAAATAAATGATACTAAAAAAATTAAAAGTGAAGTAAATTGGGTGAATTAATGGGTTACATTAATTTTATAAATTAATATTTCATGTTACAAAGGTTTAATAATAATATCTTATAATTCCATTATTGTATTGAAATTTTTTAAATTTAAAATAAATGAATAATGTCAAAATTTACATTAGTATTATTTTTTTGATAAATTATATGTTATTAAATGAAAGAAAATTAATGGTAAAGAGGTGTTTTTGTATGTTACATTAACTTAGGTTAAAGTTAATTTAAAACATACATAGGATTTATATTTTATAAATTAAGTATAATATATATAATTAGTGTTCCAAAATTATATAATAATTATCACTTTAATTTAGTCTTAATAGATAAATTATCATTGTTAGAAAACTAGTTACCGTAGTGAAAGCCCAAAATGGTTAAAAAAAGGAATAATAGAAGTTAAAGAACAAAATGTTTAAACCACGTGTTTTTTTGAGTGTGGGGGAGGTTAGGATAGACCAAATAATCATTACACCCCAGAATATACTATTATTGGACACACTTTAGGAAATATTGACCACCCAATAGTTAACACCTTTGTGTATTTACAAAAGTGCCACTCCTCATATATAAAAGGGAACCGACTCACCATTATTATTAAAAGTATAAAACCAAATTTTTTAATAAAAAAAATAAGCAAATAACGTTTTAGCATTCCTCCACTAATCATGGAATCCCTAGTTTTGGATTAAATCCAACCCTTCATATATTTAGTTAAAAACTAAGGAGGACACCAAAAGTAGTGGTAATGTTCTTCAACGAGCATCTATATATTACTTCATTACTAACTCACATAAATTGTTATTAAAAAATTTTGATATAATAAAAATAGTATGTTCCATATAATGGGATGATGATATAATATTTTCATGACCAAAGACCATATCTACTTTCATAAAATTGTTTATGAAATCGCCATTTGTGTGTATGGAGGACTACTGCTTCACGAACTGATGTCATTAATCATCCCATTTCCACATTTAACGGTAGCATATAATGATGAATTTAATTTATAGATACAATATTTATAAAATATTTATACATGTTGAGTCTATCTATCATATATATATTTTTTCTTTCCATTTTTTAGGAGATACAATAACATTTCTTGTGTGTACAACAGAGTATCGCCCCGTGAAGCGATGTGATTTATATTTCACTAATGCTTTACATGGAAGGTTATAAAGATAATGTTAATGATTATCTATGATATTAGTTAAATAATTATTATATTCATTATACACTTATCCATTTTGAGATATAATATACAGATATATATATATATATATATCATTTTCTTTCTTCCCTTTCAACTCATGTAAAGATGATAACATCATTGATGTATGTTTTAACTACCTCCTTTAAGAAGCGAGATGACTCCCTTTTAATAACCACAACACGTGGATGATATATATATGTTTATATGATGGTATATATATTATATTATAATCATTTTTAAAGGTAAAATATTACTCACCTTCTTTCTATAATTATTATTGGAAAATGGAAATGTTACTCATGCATACGTACGACCTACCGTCTCAAAGATCGTAATATACATAACATTTTATAACCATCATAAATAAAGGTTTTTAGAAGTATAATTGATATAAAAATATGATAAATATGTCATGAATATTATTCTTGATATGATAGATCTATTTGATATACACATGAACTGGATCATTGATGATGAAACACACATGAGAAAACAATAAAATTAACACCTAAAATAATTAAAGTAACAAAATATTATTAAGGTAATAATATATTATATAATAATAATATATGATATTATAAATATTAATATGGATTTTCTATAATTCAATAACATGTTCAAAACCACTATACACGAGTTTAAGTCAATGTTAACCAAAATAAAGCTTGAGGTAAGAGATTTCATCTCAATTTACATTTCATTGAGACTTATTGGTTGTTATGAAACAATTAAATTTTAGGTGGTGTATATATTAAAAATTTGACAATTTATATCGTGATTAAATATTAATTTATGGAATTTTATGTTTTAATTTTAATTTTTTCATCTAAGGGTATTTGAATTGAAAATTTTCAAGAGGTAATAGTTATTGAACAATATCATTTTTTTTGTGATTGATAACCTTATATTGAAACAATCAATTTCCTGTAATCATTTGTCATTGGAAATTAAAATTATCTTTAATATCCATATTATTATATAATATATACGATTATTTCTAAAAAATATAACATTTTTATATATGGTGTTTATTTTAAATTTTATTTGATTAATTGGGTAAATATTTATAAATTTGTATCCTTCAATCAATACATATATTTAATGATAAATAATATTTATTAATTAATTAATTTTATAATTCAATATAGGTGGAATGATTTATAATTAATGGGGTGGTTTGAGCCCAAAATTATATAGACCCTTAATTTATCAGTAGGTCTCATGAGAAAAAGCAGTTAGCCGAATTAAATGGGGTTTTACCTGTAGTTTAAACCATATTGTGAATGATATTGATGGAAAAGGTATCATATTCCTAAGAAATAACACCCAATAATTAAAAAAATTTCATTATGAGATTAGATATTTTTATCCCAGATATTTTCACTATTATATTATCTTTGGATTCTATTTATTTCCACTTTAATTATTAAATGGCATGCGTTTTCAGTTATTTACCATGTTATATTTATTATTCGATATACATTTCTGTACATGAAGTGTGTACATAGTTATTTACCTTTACATATTGAATACTATATTTATTAATTATTTATTCTGGTGTATGTAACCATTTCTGATAATTTGATCTCACCCTTATTTTGTTTCCTATCATTAGGATTCCATAATGTTTACTATGATTGATGTGCATAGAAATTGTAGATATAATATTGTTATTTTATAAAAAACTTTTTTTTTAAAATTTTGTTTTAAAATTTAATGCAATACTCAGGTATGGTTCTAGTTTACCAAGACAACTAAACAAGCATGTCCTTTGTAACACAATTCCTTATATCTTATGCTAATGTAACAAAGCAGACATTGGATCTAGGTTACTAGGGATGTGATATATACTCTAAAAATATTTAAATATGATATATAGGATATGATATGGTAAATAATTTCATCCTATGACCAATTATATACTAAAATTTACCTTATAAGTAAAAAATATAACTCTATAAGAGTCAAAAAGGTGATACCACCGTTAAGGTTAAAATCGGTTATCTCAAGGATTAAAACAATTGATATGTTTTAAAATACCACTTAAACCTATAAATTTTTTATTGATTGATTATATTTAAAACTTATCATATATAAGCTTCTAAATTATCCTCACATTGTTCCACATTCACATGAATAAAAATTTATTATATTTGAATATCTCTAATAATTCTAAGCACATCGTTAAATTTAGTATGAAAAGTAACCACATATTCTCTCTCCTATACACATCCTAGAGGTGCATAGCTCCACCCAAACCATATGAAAGATATTTTAAAAATACTTATCCATGTTCTATAGGTTATTTTATTTCCAAAATACCAACCCTATACCCATTAAGAGAATATATAAAAGAGATTTTACAAAGAAGACGTAATTATCGTTAGCAACTCTTCCAAGTTTATTTCTTCATATAATTACACTTAATGTGTTGTAAACATATTAAATTACATGTTTATTATAATAAATATACTATGAAATTATTATGATTATGGTACAAAAATGTTGTATCTATTTTCAATTCAATAAAAAAACATATCAAATACGTACGTACGACATACTATCTCTACATAGTGGTGTATTTCATTTTTCATCACCACTTTACATGGATGCTTGCTAATATGGAATTAATGAAATTATAAGATATTTATGAAACAAATATTCTTATGGAATTATAATATCATATATACCTTGAAATACACCTCCCCTTATGAATGGATTGAGAAGGTAGAAGTACATTACTAGGACTTAGCAACATCCCCAAGGTGCCAAAGCCTGTGAATAAATTCCAAGGGCTTCAATACAAGTGGGGGATCGTTTTCCATTTGAAAATAAAATGAACCAACCCAAAAAAACCATACAAAAATTAACTACTAAATGATGTTTGATAAACATGTAAAAAACTCAAATAAATACCACTCATAAAAAATCAAAATTTAATAATACCACATCAGAAGACTACAATATCAATGTACATAGAGATGGATAAAACCAACAAGTCCCCAATACTACATGGACAAAAATCCATAACTTAAAACATGCTCAAACATCTAACTCCACAAAAAAACCTAGTATCATGCTGTACTATTAGGGATGTGAGATGATTTACCTTTTTCTATTTCCCAATATATGATATATTCCAAATAACCAAAGTTATAAGTGTGAGTAATGGAAAAAATAGGTTTTACCCTAATGAAATATCTGCTCACGCCACTAGGAATGACAATTTTAGAACATTTATATAAAAATATTTACATAAAATAGTTGAAAATAGTTTATATCAAATCCAATTAGTTTAACAATAAAACAGTTTTCTCAAAACCAAAAAAGTTCTACGGAAACAACCAACCCATACTTTAAAACCATTTCAGATGTTCTATTTGGGAATAAAAAATTCCATTCCACATATACACACATACAACCATGCATTCAACCTATATATCCCTATACTCATGTGTGGTGGGTCATCCTTTTCCTAAGCTATCACTTAATGAAACATTTTTTTAGGGGAAATCTTTTACCCTTATCAATATCACTAATGATGGGGGATAATTCATACCCTTATCTATCACAAATGGACATGAACACACAAAACCATTATATAAAAAAACAATTCCAAAACAACAATGTCAACCATTTCAATAAAACCAAACTTTTATTGGAAACTATTAAAACAACAATTTAAATAAAAAAACTATTTTATTGAGTATAATTTTACATCTATTAATACCAAAATTTCATTTTATATTCATTATTTTAAAATCATGTTACCAATTTTACTTTCCACAAAAAAAGCTAATTTCCATAATTCTATAATATGTCACCAATTAGGGGTTCTAACAATAAATTCACCACAATTTCACAACCAATTTCTTTCAAAAAATTTAATTTGAAACTATTCATTCAAGTTATATTAATTAGATTAGAGGTTGAAGACACATACCTTAGAAAAGAATGATGAAAATGAATAATGTCACAAAAACACCACAAAACCAGGCTGAAACTCCACAACCCCACCTTAGATATCTCCCCGTATGATCACAACAGAAAAATATAAACCTAAATGTCCTTAAAAAATATATATATCCACATAAAAAGTATATTTAAGAAACCACGTGAAGGAGGTAAGTATATCTAAGAAGTCCATTGAATAATAGCATAAACAATAACATACCACGAGAATCCAACGTCATCGTTCTAGGAGAAGCCTTTAAGTACCTCTAGACAGATGAGAGAAGCCTCTATTGCCTTAGGGATGATAAAATATTGACTTAGTGCTATTTTGGGGAAATTAATTGTTGTTAAAACAAAATTTCTACTTACACCCACATTTTGGGGATTTTTTTTCAAAACCGTGCATGGTTAGTTTCACACTTAGGTAAATTGTGCAATAACTATGAACTGGGATCTGTCTCAAGGAGCACCTCACATAGATTTTACACACAGTTAGAAAAAGCATAATACAACCATGAAAATGGCTATTGTCCCACTATGCATGATTTCTACTAGGTGTCCGCACAGTTTTTCAAATGGTGCTCCTCAACCATGCGCTTACCCAGAGCCCTCTATCTCACTATGCATAGTTTCTTGTAGGATTTGCACGGTTTTCCCAAACCATGCATGAACAAAAAACCATTATAAAATACCCAAAACATTCCAAATGAAATACTAACCCTCCCAATATTCACCCTTATAATTTACATACATAAAATGAATAAATAAAGGGTTATCTACTTGAAACTAAGAGTGCTACACTCTTCCCACCGTTAGCCTTCTCATCAATGGAATGTAAAAAACCAATGCAATTCTGAAAGAGTTCAGGCCATTGATTGACCATTTTTTTCTACCACTCCTAAGTCATTTCCTAGATCTGACCATGTTTTCACAAAACCCGCACTAGAATGATCCCCTTTCCTTGCAATACTTTCTCTTGCATATCCACAATATGCACTAGCATATGAACCAATGAGGTATTCAGATCTAGGTAAATGTTATACCATTAAATCACATGGTCAATATCATGATTACACATTTTATACTAAGATAGATGAAACCTATTTTTCACTGAACTGAGTTATGGTGGTAATGCAAACCGATATGCCACCACACCCACCCGTTCAAGTATCTCAATGGGGACTATGTATCTAGTTGATAACTGTCCTTGATTTATAGAACAAGGATACCAAATCCATGGAGAAATCCTTAAGATCACATGATTACTCACCTTGAATGACAATGGACATCGATGATGATTCACATATGATTTATTATGACTCTATGTCATCTCCATCTGTTTCCTGATCACCTATATCTTCTCCATATACTCTTAGACTAGACATTTCCAAAAAAAGTTAATTCTCACCTATTTTCACTTAACAAAGCAGACAATGGAAAGGATGAAAATAAAATTCATCAAAATGAGCCATATGTATCAAGGTATAATAATAATTTTTATATGATAAATCCACTGATGGTATGTGCTCTTCCCATGAGCCACCAAAATACATTACCCAATCCCACAACATGTCTTCTAATTATTGTATCATCCTTTTAGATTATCCATTCCTTTAAGGGTGATACATTGTACTCATGGTCAATTGAGTTCCAATGTAATTTTTAGGGATTTCCAGAAACAAGATGCTGACCTCATATCTCTATATGATACTATCAAAATTGGTATACCATGATGCTTTATCACTTATCATATATAAATCATTAACATGTTCTCCACCATATAAGACTCACAAATTGGGATGAAATGAGATGAATTTGTGAGAAATCCACTATCACCCATATGAAATATTGTTTCTGAACCATTCTTGGGAGACCGGTTACAAAAATCCATGTAAATCTGTTCCCATTTCCAAATTGGAATGGGTAAATATTGAAACATACCTTTTGGAAATTGATGTTCTTCCATAACATGCTAGAAAGTTAAGCATCTGGAAACAAACTCAACGTCCTTCATTTTTATTCTGAACTACCAAAAATATGTTTTAAACAACTTATACACCTTCTATATTCTAGGATGAAAACCCCACATTGAATAGAGGTAAGCAATAAGAATCTCTTCTTGACAATCTGTTGGTATGACCATCCAGTTTATAAACCACAACAATAAACTCATATCCAACATCCAGCCCTCAATGGTCTCCAACCATTGAGCTTTTTCAACATCACCACACATTATGAATAAGATTCATCTACCTCTTTAACCATCCCCACAAAATTAAGAACAATTGAAATTGGAATGAAAACTATAGCATCACCTCGATGTTCACATTCTAAGAGCATGACAGCTATGACCAATATCAACTTCCATTCATCTGAAGCTTATTTTTTTTAAAATGGGCATATAAATTTTTTTATGAATGAATATTCTACAAAATTGACTTTACATGGTTAATAAATCATGTCAAAGTCAAAAAATTGGAGATAATATATCCATATTTTTTCACATGTCTAAATCCTATTGTGATAAAATATGTTTCAAGTTCTTATAATCTGTTAGGACTGTAATTTTCTCATTGAATAGACAATAATTCCATGTATTCAAAGTGTGGAATATAGAAGCTAACTGAAAATCATCTGTAGGTAAGTTATTTTCATGCAACCATAACCACATTGATCCATAAGAAACAACATGATCTTCCTTTCAGATTACACATTCCAACCTAGATCCTAATGCATCATAATACACAATATACCCTTGTCATGATTCTGAAAAAATAAAAATTTGTGTGGATGTATGGTTAAATTTGTGATCCTAAAAGGAATTATGAAATATCTTATACTATTGGAATGGAAAATTCTACCTTTTCAATGATTTCATAGGCAAATATTGTCATGAAAAATCATTAATAATGTAATGGTAATAACCATATTGACCAAGGAAACTTTGTATCTCGATGAAATTCTTTAGTGGTTTCTATGAGATAACAACATATATCTTTTTTGGATCCAAAAAGCACCTCTCACAAAAATTAAATTTCCAAGGAAACATACCTTTATATCCAAAAATCACACATTGATTGTTTGGTATAGAACCAATGATCTCTAATGATTCCCAACAATATCACAAAGTGTTTCTCATACTCAACTCTTTTCCGTGAATACACCAATATTTCAACCATAAACACCACCAAAAGAGAATCAATATATCTATAAAATATCCTATTCATCAATGACATATACACTATAGGTTAATCAATAAGTCTGAAAGAAATTAACACATATTCATAATGGCTAAATATTCTTTCAAAATCTATCATCGGGATATCCTCTTTCTAATCTCACAATTGGTGATATCTGGATCACATGTCTTATATAACCACTGAGATCCCCTCAATTGATTGAACATATCATCAATGTATGGAAGTGGA
Organism: Viscum album; assembly: GCA_963277665.1. NCBI lineage: Eukaryota > Viridiplantae > Streptophyta > Magnoliopsida > Santalales > Viscaceae > Viscum > Viscum album. The sequence continues at coordinate 1,760,289,850 of OY728150.1, forward strand.
TACTGATTATTTATCATAACTTGTTTGAGAATAAGATAATTGACACAAATCCGAAGAGTTCCATCCATATTTTTGAAAAACATGATCGATGATGCCCATAGAGACCTATTCGACCAAATGAACCCTTTTTTATTTATAGCTCTTCCAATTTCATTTCAAATACATTAATTCTATTGGTTCCATCCGATAAGATAAAAGGGAAATATTATTGGTCCCCGGAAAGAGATTAACAATAATATACACTTCTGTTTTGGGTGGAACCCCTAAGAATGTTTGAGGAAAAACATCCGAAAAACTGATAAATGATTGCTAGAAAACCTCATTTCTCAATCTCGTTCATAAATTCCAAATTCATCGCTGCCAAGAGATACATGATCATTCCAAGTGCTGGTGCCAAAAAGACCATTACACTTACCTTTACATTCTTTTCTCCTATTAAGAGACGCTCAACACCATCTCTAATCATAAAAATAAATCTATGTGTATAACTGCCGATGTGGTACTTAAACATTGTCAGAAAATCCATACCCATGAATATATAACAAACGTCCATCTCTACCACCAAGAAATCCCATATCATATGAACACCATAAAAAATTATAGAACACGATCTACACATATAGGATAAATAATATCTTTGTCCTAGAGGAGTTTATAGTTTTAACACAAAAGGCATCATCTAAACTTTTAAACTTAGTAAATCAATAAGAGAAGAAGAAATAAATCAATGGGAAGCACCCGTGTAACGACCCAAAATTCAATAAATGTAATTTACCTTATTATTATTATTTAATATAGTAAATATCACATATAATAACTTATAGAACACATTAAAAATATTATAAATGAATAATGAGTTAAATAAGTGGAGTTTCTAGATGTTAAGAAACTTATACCGATGAAATAGTAAATTGACCATAGGAATAGTAATATGAGCATTATGAATACTAAAACTACCAAATGAAATGTAATATCACCAATGAATGTATAAATATAATTTATTAATATTATAAATTAATGTATGATATAATTACATCATTGTATAGGTAAATAAATATTTTAGAAATAATAAATTTAGGGTTAGAATTCTTATAAAGAATAAATATTTATTTACAATTTGGTATTAAATATAATGAAATAAAATAAAATTTAATTTCATAAAATACAGTAACAAAATAATATTTTGTTATCTTATTATTATAAGATAGTTTTATGAGACCTTAGTAAATTTTTTAATGTGTTATAAAATCGGTAGTAATTTTAAAAAATATAGTTTTCAAGTAAATGATAATTTAAATTGAAAATTAAATTTCTCGTATACTAAAAATTATTTTAAAAAAATGGTTTTCATTTTTTAATTATAGACATCAAAAAATGGTTAGGGTGATTTTTTTTTCCAGAAATGCATGATTTTTTGGTGAATAGTGATTTACAATAATTTATGATATGCATACATTATAATATAAATAAAGAATTCTTTGACTCATAAATTATTTTAGAATAATAATCTCTAAAATGACTTAATTAAAATAATATATTTCATGTTAATTATCAAAATAATCATACTGTTGAGATAAAATAAAAAATAAATGGATGAAATATTAAAAAAAAAACCCTTTCTCTACCAATATAAATACCACCCCTCACCACCTATTCTCCACACACATTACAAGATTTGATATTTTTTTAAATTCTATAAAACACTATTCCAAATCCCCTACACCATGTCTAGGAACTCATGGTCTATTTAAATACGAAAATAGATCCTATTAAGGAGGTTCTCAAGGGGTAGAATTTAAGAAGAAAAAATCCCCTTTTTTTATTATTTTCTTTCAAATTTATTTTATTTTCTTATCCTTCCCTATCACGACCCAACCCCCGGGGCCTCTGCTCTGACTACCCCATGCCCGCCTTCCATAGGCCAGGGGCTAGCGATTAGCACCCAAGGAGTATTCCCTAAAACTAGGATGACATTGCCTTTAGAACCTGTAACACACACAACTAAGCACACAAGATGATACGAACTCAAGTCAACTGTGTAGAAAAAAGAGTGCTAAAAGTAAAAAGGGTCCAGAATACAAGCACAACAGTAATAGTACAAGTATAACTACAATACAATACAACTAAAGAAAAAGAAAGGCAGCTATTGGGTCATCCTCTCGGTTCCTACCTGATGGGTAGGTATAGATCACCTCCATAGCACTCCACATCCTCCCATCTCCTCTGCGTACCGACACACCATATGGTCCACCTCTGATCACCGTCAAGTCCTGGTACTATCAACCTCGATCATCACTGTCCAACACCTGCATCCAACACAATGAGGTGTGGGCATAGCCTGTGGAGGGGTGAGTATAACGATACTCAGTAGGGACCCTGAGACCCTCAAGGTCTCACAAAAATCCAAAAAGGGTAAACCAAAAAGCATGAAAACAAAAGAAAGCCCTACTTAGGTATATGCCCACACATATACCTAAGTTATCAATTAATCTATCTCAATCATGAAGGAACATAGATGTTCTAACTTAGATCACACTAGGTATATCTTTAGGTTCAATAGTAGAGATGATTAGATGTAACTACTAAATCATATTACTTTATTAAGTGGCTCTGCTGCTAACCCCCATAGAATCTCTTGGTGGTGACCCACAAAAGATCACTGGCGCTGACCCACACAAGATCTATAGGAGCTGACCCGCACAGGATCACTGGATTTTACCCCCACAGGATCACTAAGAGCTGACCCACACATGATCTCTAGGAGCTTACGCACACAGGATCACTAGGAACTGACCCCCACAAGATCGCTGGAGCTGACCCACACAAGATCTCTAGGAGCTGACCCACACAGGATCACTAGAAGCTGACCCACATAGGATCGTGGAGATGACCCACACAGGATCGCTAGGATCTGACCCACAATGGATTTCTGGAGGTGACCCACACAGGATGGGTAGGAGCAGTCCCGCACAGGATCACTAGGAGATTAACCGTAGAGAATCGCTAGGAGCTGACCCCCACAAGATCGCTAGGAGATAACCCCCACATGATCGCTGGAGCTGACCCCCACAGGATCGCGAGGAGCTATCCCATATAGGATTGCTAGGAGCTCTCTTCTTATCACAAGAAGCTACTGGGTTTCCCTACCTGGATTTCTTGTCTCTGGGAGAGTCCACTCCCCAATCCATGGGTCAATTCTCCAACTTCCACGATGTCCAATGAAGAAGTATTGCAACAGACTTCCAGGTCTTAGGGGAGTCAACACAATAGATGGCGCGTCATTCGGACACCCAGTATGTGAGGTATTAGCCTTTTAGTCCAGAGTTACCAGTTGGATTCGTGATCAATCTAACCCGATTGTTCCTTATATTTATCCAAAACTCTATTGGGGTTTACTAAATGGACCGTCTTGCTTCAAGACCTCCAGATCTGCTGATGGTTCGTCAAAATGTCTCCTAATGCCAATGTTATGGCCAAAAGAATGTAAATGGGTCATAGTGGGCCCGAGTCCAGTCCGACCCGGTCAGACTGACCCGGCCTAAACTACTGGGTCCAGCTCAGTCTGCTAGGCAGCCTGGTACCTTGGGATCGACACATCCCGCTATGTGGCCCGGATGGCTTGGTATGGCCTGTTAGGCCTTAAGGGGCCGTGGAGGGCTACCTGCGGCCGTGAGGCCGCAGAGGGACGTAGAGGGCATGAGGACGCGGGTGGGCTCGGCTGAAAGGGCGGCAGCGGCTCGATCTAGATAGCAGTGGGGCCTCGGGCTGTGGGTCGGCCTGGAGGACAATGGTGGCTTGGATGGTAGTGACATCTCGGGTGGCAGCTCAGCTCAGTATGGCAGTGACTTCTCGGCTCGGTGGCTCGGCTCGGCATGGCAGCGACTGCTCGTCTTGGCATGGTGGTGGAGGCTCAGCTCGGCATGGTGGCAGCAACTCAGCTCGGAACAGGACTACGTGGCGAGGCAGCGGCGGTAGTGAGGCTATGGTGGCGTGACGAGGCTGTGACAGCTGTTCGGCCATGGCGGCAAGACATGGCCATAGCGGTAGTTCAGCCGTGGTGGCAGGCCGATGTCGTGGTTGTGGTTTAGCCAGTGCGGCGCGACGAGGCTGTAGAGGCGGTGGTTACAGAATGGCGTCATTGTCCCATTGTCTTCATCTCAGCCAGTGGTGGTGATGACCTCCGTTCTCATGCCCCTTCGTGGTTGGTCGTTGTCCTCCTCCATCACGAAGAACACCACAATTCATCACAAGAATTATGAAGAGGACGGGCCATGTTAGTTTGGCCCGCACTCTACGCATTAGAGCGGTAGCATGTGGCTCAACAATAACGAGAGTATCAAGAACAGGTAGAGGAAACAATAATCAAACTCCCTACCTACAATCCTTGCCAATCACTATTCCCAAATCCAAAAAAAGTATTAGAATGGGAGAACATGAAAAGTGATAATCATATTTTAGAAAACCCATACCCCATTTGATTCATCGACGGAGGTCGCGAGAAAGAAGTCAAAGATGACAGAGGTGGGTGCCAACGAACTTTTCTTCTAAAACTGCACTTCTATGACTTGCTCGTATGTCTTCATCTTCCTTGATTTTCGTAGAATGTTTTTCAATGGCATTCTTCGTTGGCGTTCTTTGAAGGAATTCTTTGTTGGAGAGATTTCTCTCAAGGCTCCAAGTATCTCCCTTTTTCCAAGAGTTTCTCCCAATTCCACCGAAAATGTGTTTGCCAACATTATAGAATATTTTAGAATAATTTTAAATTGGGATAATTAATTACATAGGTTGGCATAAATAATTATTTGTTTGGTTGGCACAATTAATTTTGGAGGGATTCCAAGAGGTTTCTCAAACTTATGAGGGGAGATCAAGAGATTTCAAGTCTCAGATGGTCCCCACCATCATAACAACTCATGAGAGGTTAGTTCGGGTGGTCCCTACCACCATAACCTCTCATGGTAGGTTTAGGTCTAGTGGTCCCCACTTATCTACATCCAAATCGGTGTTTCAAATAAAAATAAAATGATTCACAATTTTATTTTTATTTTAGACTTTCACAAATAACCCAAATACTAACATTCACCCTAGACCTTCTACAGTCGAGGTGAAGTTCTTTTTAAGAAAAGATTGGTGCTGCAAGTTCAATGGTTCCCTAGGATTTCAATTATGAGCACCAGTTCAAATGTTAGAAAATGTTGCCCACGCGTTTGCAGAACGTACCTGAAAAAAAGTACGGAAAAATATTATCATTCACCCTCGACCTGCGTCGGTCTAGGTTAGGATCTTCCAAGGTGAAAATTCCCAAATGAACTCAAATTTACTCTAGGATTTATAATCTGAGTTATCTTTTAAAAGTTGGGGATTTTACAATAAAATAATTGTCATTTATTTATTTTATTTAAGGCAAAAAACTAACTTTCACTGGTGGCCTGCACTAACCAAAGTTAGTATCTGCTTAAATAAAGCATTCCTTCACGAGTTCAGTGGTGGTCTCAGATTTTCAATCGGAGCTACCGTTAGTGTGTTATAAGCATTTAAAAAATAATATAATTTATTTAATTATATTATTTACGGTTATGGCATTTTGGGTTTTCTCATAGGAGGCCCATGCTGACTAAACTTAAGTCGCGCCAAGGGTAAACCCGCCATCTTGAATGCAACGATGCCCACCTATCTCTGAGCCGAGTTACAGTTTAAGAGTTATTCTACCTTTTCAGGAAAACTACTTATGAGCACTAATTAAAACTCAACCAAACTTCGACGGATCATTCTTGGTACTTCGGGCATCAGAATCGTGCGCCGTCAGATTTTACAGTCTCGAAATAATTCCATTAATTAAAAAACATTTACTAAAATTCTGGGACATTACATTCTCCCCACAGTAGGTATTTATGTCCCCAAAAACCACAAAAAAGTGAAAACAACCAAAATAGGGTACTAAGCATGAATCTGAACCTCCCAATCCCATGTTCTCTCCTGGGGGTTCATTTGTTTCCAACGTACATGTACCAAAGGTATCAATCACCCAAAAAGGACTATCTCCTGTTGATCCTCAATCTCCACTAAAACTTCCGTAAATGATGCCCAATCGTCTAAGTCCAACTCGACGTGGTCGATGATGTGAGATGGGTTGTGCACGTATCCACTCAGATGGGATACGTGGAAGACGTCTCCCACCCTCTCTAACTATGGTGGAAGTGCCAAGTGGTATTCCACCTCACCTACCCTCTGAAGAATCTGAAGAGGATCAATATACCTCGGTGATAACTTGACCCCTCGACCAAATATCCGCAAACCTCGTCGAGGTGAGACCTGTAGGAAGACATGATCTCTCTCATCATATCAGCATAAGACATCTTCCTCCTCTGAGAAGTTTTCATTTGCTATTAATTTAGGCATTGTTATACAAAATATGCCACTGCTTTCTTCATCCCTAGCCACTAGTGCTGTCGTCGGAGGTCCTGGTACATATTCTCCACTCATGGTTGTTCCGCTAGAGGGGATGTGTAGAACTCCCTCATAACTTCCCCCCAAAGCAACGGTGGTACCATGTTATGTCTTCTGAAGTGTATCACATGCTCCCCACCTTTAGAAAATCCATCAGGTGCCTGTCCTGTGGATATTTGAGCACGCCGAGCCTCGTTGCCAGTATCCGCACGTTGTACCTCCCTGAATCGCTGAAGAAGTGGGGGGGTGTTACTATAAGAGACTGAAGAAAAGATACTCCATCCTGATACACAAAGGATATCTGCAAGGTAGTCAGCAGATCCATCGCCTCATCTAGAAAACGTATACTAGATCTCTGGCTGAGTGCATCTGCTAGAACTTTCCCCATCTAAGGGGTATAGACCATCTCAAAGTCACAGTCCTAGAGGAACTTGAGAAAACATTGCTGTCCCAGATTCAGGTTCTTCTGAGAGAAGTTATACCTGAGACTCTTGTCATCCAAGTAGTCTGTAAAGAATTCTCCCATTAGATATTTTTGCCACATCGTCATGGAAAAGACAACTGCTGCTATCTCCAGGTCATGGGAAGCGTAGTTCTTCTCATGTTGTCTCAGCTATTGAGAACCATATTCCATCAATGCTCGCTCCCGTGAAAGGACATATCTGTGCCTGGTCCTTGATGTGTCACAGTAGACTACATACCCTACGCCCTCCTCCGGTATCCTCAAGATGGGTGCACTAGTCAGCCTCTGCCTCAGCTCCAAAAAAAGTTAGCTGACATCTCTCTGACCAAATGAAGGGTTTCCCCTTCTTCATCAGTGCTGAAAGTTTTGCTGAAACTTTGGAGAAATATGGCACAAACCTCCTGTAGTACGTAGCTAAAGCATACATCCCTCTCTTATTGGGGAGGTAATCTTGGAAACATCTTTTACAAAGATGTCCCCATACTCTATCACTCCTATTTAGAACTGAAAACTCAAAACCTTTGCTGCTAAGAGGGTAAGTCTAGCAGACTGAAGAGTGATTGGTTGTACTCTCCTATTCAAGAGTTTATCCTATGCTTCCTGGGATTCCTTTTTCTCTGATCAAGGAAAAATCTATTCCAATGTTGTAGAGAAACCACAACCTTTATTCCTAATACAGTCAATCTGAGTATGAATTGTGGATGTCCAGTCCATACCCACACTAACGTCATTAGGCTTCATCATTTCCACCAAAGGTTTCCAACTAAAACTCTCACCTCAAGGGCCAGATCACACTGTCGGCGTATGTGTTATTATTGAGTCTCCTCCCAAAGGTATATCTAGATGTGAGGGTCAAGTCAACCGTTTCACCGAAAACACTAGTTTTTGGACAAGATTCTTGGAAGGAAGGATTTATTGGTTCCTTTGTCTATTGATACAGTAGCTATTAGTAGACACAGACCGTACCTTGAATCATTCATGGATCCCTTTGGTCTTACTCCTTGACCGCATGTAGCTACACTCATCCCCTGTCCTCTAGCTCCCTGAGCCTGGTGGGGTCCACAAAAGGGTGGGGGGTGGTTATGACATGTTGAAACGTACACCACCTCATGTTGATCTCCTAGCTCTGCTTCCATGTCTGATACCCTGAACATTCATCTGTACCTAACACTTCTTCTTCTGGAAACATTTTACATGCCCATGTCTCTAAGACTGGCACTAGTTTCATACTTTCTCACTACTAACATTCACTGGATGTATCCACTCAACCAAAGAATATCAACCACAAGGGTACTCTCCTTCACCCCAACATAAGTAGGAATTCATAAAGGAATAGTATTGGCTCAGACATCCTTAAAGACACTGCGCTCGAAAGTCCGAGCCCCAAAGAACTGATCGTATCGTATTCATCGAGTACCAGGAATGATCAGTACACCTCAAGGAATACTCAGCTACCGACATGTCATCCTAATGATACTATAGAAGCTCTAGTGAACTCTCAGCCACCTCTTCAATACAGTCCTCTGCTGCCTGTGATTCGAGCTTGACTTGGAACCTAAGGGGTATCTGATGCTGAATCACTCATATGGAACTAAGACTGTATGTGTCCTTTATAGGTTTTGCCGATTGTAACTGTTGTCCAACATGTAGTGATATAGCTGACACACTACCCGAAGGTACTATCTCATGTAATGGTCCACGTACCAAAGCATCATCACTATGCAGACCATCCTCATGGACAATCACTGAAAACGACTAGTAGCTAAGATCACCATATACTCTACTGGTGTCTCAACTAGGCAGAAAACTCTAGCAACTGCCTTCATCCAGCCCTCAGCTGCACAATAAACTCTCTCTCCTCGAAACCTCATAGGCCTCTACTACTAGAACCCATGCAACACGCTCAGTCAACGTTCACTGTCCGCCAGTGCGGCTGGTGGTAACTGTTTCCCAATGGGTGGTGGTGTTGTTGGTACACCACACGAAGGTGCTAACATAGTAAGAGGGCCCTGCACTAGAGCCTCATTGCTCGGTGGGTTGTCATCATGTACTATCTCTGGAATCCTAGCTAGTTATCTATGCAACGACATCCTGATAAGGAATAGGTGTTCCACGGTCATTAAGTTATACTTTGTGAGCTCACTCAAGAAAACACAGAAAACTTTTCAAAACACACACGCAACTAGTGTTTTCGTACCATGAGTCAGAAATTAGAAGTCAGGGTCCTAGTGTTTGGATACGTCGGCCGCCGCACAAACAATGGATTCCCTAAATTGATAACCACACTCACTATAATTAACACTACTTCTGTTAAAAGAAATACCAGAGTCCTATTTTCTACGGTAGAACCGACTCCTCTGATACCAATTTATCACAACCCATCCCCTAGGGCCCGTGTCTTGACTACCCCAAGCCCACCTTCCATAGGACAGAGGATGAAGACTAGCGCCGAAGGAGTATTCCATAAAACTAGGAAGGAATTAACATTAGAACCTATAACACACACAACCGAGCACACAACAAGATACAAACTCAAGTAAACAGTATAGAAAAAAAGGGTTCTGAAAGTAAAAAGGGGACGGAATAAAAGCCCAACAGTAATAGTACAAGTACAACTGAAATACAATACAACTGAAGAAAAATAAAGGCAACTACTGAGTCATCCTCCGGGTTCCTACCTAAACGGTAGGTACATATCACCCACACAACAATACACATCCTCCCGTCCCCTTTTCATACTGAAATGTTGTATGGTCCACCTCCGAGCACCGTCAATCCCTAGTACTCTCAACCTCGATCAGCGTTGTCCATCGTCTGCATCCAACACAACGAGGTGTGGGAGTATCCCGTGCAGTGTGAGTATAACGATACTCAATGGGGACCCCGAGACCCTGAAGGTATCATAAAAATACACAAAGGATAAACCACAAAGCATAGAAACAATAGATAACCCTACATAGGAATATGACCATACGTATTTCTAAGTTATCACGTAATCTATCTCAATCATGAAGGAACACAGAGGTTATGACTCAGCTCACACTAGGTATATCTTTAGGTAAAATAGTAGAGATGATTATATATAACTACTAAATCATCTTACTCTATTAATAGGCTCTACTGCTAACCCGTAAAGAATCTCTAGGAGCTGACCCACACAAGATCGCTGGAGCTGACCCACAAAGGATCGCTTGGAGCTTACCCACACAACATCGCTAGAGATGACCAACACCAGATTTCTAGGAGCTGACCCACATAGGATTGCTAGTTTCTGACCCACACAGGATTGCGAGGAGCTGACCCCCATAGGATCACTGAAGCTGACCCACACATGATCGCTAAGTGCTGTTCCACACAGGATCACTAGGAGTTGACCCCCACAGGATCGCTGGAGATGACCCCCACAGGATCCCTGGAGCTGACCCACATAGGATCACTAGGAGCTGACCCACACAGCATCACTGGAGCTAACCCCCACATGATCGTTAGGAGCTGACCCACATAGGATCACTGGAGCTAACCCACACATTATCGCGAGAAGCTGACCAGCACAGGATCGCTTGGAGTTGAACACCCCCCAAGGATCTCTAGGAGATGACCCCCAAAGGATCACTAGGATCTGACCCACATAGGATCACTGGAGTTGACCAACACAGGATCATTAAGAGCTGACCCACACTAGATCTCTAGTAGGTCTCTTCTCATCAAAACTAGCTATTGGGTTTCCGCACTTGGCTTGCTCATCTCTAGAAGAGTCCGATCTCCAAGACACGGGTTGATTTTCCATGTTCCACGATGTCCCATGAAAAAGCATCTCAAAGGACCACCACATCATAGGGGTCTCAATGCAATAGACGACATGTCATTCGGACACCTAGTCTGTGAGTTATTAGACTTTTAGTCCCGAGGGCCAGGCGGGATTTGTGATCGATCCAGCCCGATCATTCCCCATCTTTATCTAAAACATCAGTGGGGGATAACAAAGGGACCAAATCACTCCATTATTTCCAGCTCTGCTGACGGTTCATCAAATGGTCATCCGGTGCCAAAGTTATATCCAAAAGAATGTAAATATGTCGTTGTTGGCTCGGGTCCGGTTTGACCTGGCCTGGGCTGACCCAGTTCGGATCGACCCAGCCTGACCCACTAAGTCCAGCTCAGTCTGCTAGGCAGCCTAGCCTGTTGGGTTCGGCCTAGCCTTTTGGGCGGCTCAGCCCGCTGGGTCCATCCTGACAAGCTGCGAGGGGTTGCGGAGGGCCGTGGGTGGCTGCGAGGTCGGGGAGTGCTGTAGAGGGAATGAGGTCGTGGGGAGGCTCGACAGGGGTGGTTTCGTCGGAAGGGCAGCGGCGACTTGACTCGAATGGCATCGAAAGCTTGGGTGGCAACTCGACTCGGCATGGCAGTGACTTCTTGGCTCAGCGGCTCGATCCAGCTTGGCGGCTACTGCTCTACTAGGCCGCTCGACACATCATGGTGGCGGTGGCTTGTCATGGCGGCACGAATCAGCATGGCGGGGGTGGATTGGCTCAGAGTGGGGAATGACGGCAATGCCATTGAGGCACATCGATGCCATGGTGGTGGGTCATCATGAGCGGTGCGACGAGGCCAAGACGGCGGTTCAGTCGTGGTGGCATGGCAAGGTCGTGGCGGTGGGTGTCACGGAACGGCGTTGTTGCACAGTCACCTTCGTCATGGATGACGGTGGTGCTGACTGCCATTCTCGTGCCCCATTATGGTTTGTCGCCATACTACTCCATCGCACATAATAACACAATTCATCACAAGAATTATAGAGAAGATAGTACATGTTAGTTTGGCCCACACTCTCCTCACTAGAGTGGTAGCAATTGGCTCAACAGGAACAAGAGTATCAAGAACAGGTAAAGGAAACAATAATCAAACACCCTCCCTACAATCCTCATCAATCACTATTCCCAAATCCCGCAAAATAATTATAAGGGGACAACATGGATAGTGATAATTATATTGTAGAAAACTTCTTCCCTGTTTGATTCGTAGACGAAGGTCACGAGAAATATGTCTAAGAAGATGAAGTGGGTGCCAACAATTGTTGCTTCTGAAACCACGATTCGATGACAGGCTCTTACGTCGTCCTCTTCCTTGATTTCCAAATAATGTTCTTTGATGGCGCTCTTCGTTGGTGTTCTTCGTTGGCGTTTTTCATTGGAGAGCTTTCTCCCAAGGTTCCACGTTTCTCCCTTATTCCAACAGTTTCCCCCAATTCCACCAAATATTAATTAGGAAACATTATAGAATGTGTTGGAATAATTTCAAATTGGGATAATTAATTACATAGGTTGGCATAATTAATTATTTTTTGGGTTGTCACAATTAAAGTTGGAGGGAGTCCAAGAGTTTTCTCACACTTATGAGGGGAGTTCAAGATGTTTCAAGCCTTGAGTCGTCTCCACCATCATAACCTCTCGTGGGAGGTTAGTGTAGGTTGTCCCTACCACCATAACCTCTAATTGGAGGTTTAGGTCTAGTGGTGCCCATTTCTCTACATCCAAATTAGTGTTTCAAATAAAAATAAATTGTTGCATAATTTTATTTTTATTATATTTTTTCACAAAAAAACCCAAATACTAACTTTAATCCTCGACCTACTACGGTTGAGTTGATGGTCTCTTTAAGAGAATATAGGTGTTGCGAGTTCAATGGTTCCCTCAGATTTCAATTCCTAACACTGGTCGAAAGTTGGAAAACGCTGCTCATGCGTTTAGGGAACATACCTGAAGAAATGTTTGAAAAGATATTATCAGTCCCCTCGACCTGCGCCGGTCGAGGTTAGGGTATGCCTAGTTCAAAAACACCCCAATGAACCCAACAGTACTATCGGATTTTCTGTATGAGTTACCATTTAAATATTATAGATCTTACAATTAATTAATAGTAACTTAATTATTTTAATTAAGTCCAAAAACTAACTTTCACTGGTGGCCCGTGCCGGCCAATGTTAGTATCTACTTAAATAAAGCATTCCCTCACGAGTTCAGTGGTGGTATTAGATTTTATGTCCGAGATATCATTTGCGAGTTATAATCAATTGAAAAATAAAATAATTTATTTAATTATTTTATTTACAGTTATGTCGTTTTTGGGTTTTCTCACAGGAGGCCCGCACTGACTAAACTTAAGTTTCGCTGAGGGTAAACCTGCCATCATGAACGCAACGAAGCCCTCTGATTTCTGATATGAGTTACCGTTTAAGAGTTATTACACTTTTTCCGGGAAAATACTTACAAGGGCTAATTAAGACTCAACCAGACATCGACGGATCATTCCGAGCACTATGGGCCTCAGAATCGAGTGCCATTAGATTTCACAGTCTTGAAATAATTCCATTAATTAAAAAAATATACATAAATTCCGGGACATTTCATTCCCTCACCTCTCATATCCAAAGAGACATGATAAATCTTGTTATATTTAGAAACTATAATTATATCATGTTAATTTATGACCCATCATCAGAATCTTTTATATATCTCTCTTTCTCTTATTATATAAATGAAAACATCGCCCGTGAGAAGTCAATTTACCAATATCATGGGCTATGCATTTTCATTGACCATTAATGCCTTCAATACTAATTATAAAATCAAAAATATAGTTAAAAAATATTTTATTATACATATTATAAGTTATATTATATTCTTGAACCATTATATATATAAATTATGTTAATTAACAAGAGAAAACTATTCTGTGACGATCAGAAACTACCAAAATGATCTAAACGACTATCATTAAAGATATTTGTAATGAATCATCCTCATATCTGGAAATAAAAATATATATAAGTCCATTATATCTTATATATGTCCATTAATTACATTTAATTCCAAACATGTATAATTTTATCAATTTTATAAGAACTTCATTAATTAAAATCAAGCCAACTGTTCAAGAAAACCATGAAAACAAATGCTCCCAAATGATGAAATTAAACACCATAACTCATCAAAATGTCTGTAAATGAAAAAAATAAAACTATAATGAATAAAATTCATGTAGAAATATATTATTGTTTTTAATTAATTAATTTAATTTTATTATCACAGACATTAAGTACATGTACAGAACACTTTCAGATAAGTGGTAAGGGTTTTCTCATGTTACTTATATTTCTGGGAGATATTATTTATTCACTACTATTTCTTGTGTGTGGTGAATATATACATTCCATTGATATATAATATCATGAATATATTTATTTTATTTTTATTAAATGTATTATTTGATGGTCATTAAATTTTATGTGGAATGTGGTTTGACAGTTTTCAAAGTGGTAGGGGTTTCTTCCTCAACCTCTATTTTCATTCTGGATAGGCTTTCTCCCTCTTACAATAATATAATTATTCATAATTTTTATATAATTGTTCTAAATTATGTATATCCCTTCCTAAGTCATTTATCCATTTTAGTTCATCTTTTTTAATGGATAAATAGATGTTTTACATGGTTCCCTTCTACATTTTTTTCAATACACAAGACCAATTAAAGGGAACGTCTCGATTTATTACACATTTTCAGGTATCATCAATAATATATTTTAAGAAACCATTATATTTCTAAACTTACTTGTTTTTTTCATGACAAAATATATTTTTTCATTTCTAGTTTTATACAAATAATTATAACAAATAAAAATAATCTTTCCAATAGACATCCTCTTTGTAAAGTAAAAAAGGTATTTCTATTAAGAAATCCTCATGATTTTATTAGTTTATTTTAATATATTTCAACACACATGTTTAATTTTATCTTTATTGATATTGGTATCTTATGATTATCATATAAAATGTTTTATTAAATGTTTTATGATAAATTTGAATATGGATGTTCTATCTTGATACCATTCACTATACTACTTAGAATGGATAGTGATTATGTTTATAGATTTGGGAATGTTATTTATATTTTATATGTATATGTTGTTTATGTTTAGCTCGATTCATATGAGGAATGAATTGGACATATTATGTGATGGGTGGGTTATTATATAAACCCTTGATCCATTAGAATGTATAATGAGACAATACATATATGGACTTGGCCAGGGAATTTCCCATTTTCATATATGGTTTTGGCCGAGGCGTTGAAAATATGTTTCAGAAAACCGACATTTTTCATTGTTTAATTATTAATTTGGTAAGTGATTAATAATGAAATTATTCACAGTGAGAAAATACATGGTTAAGTTTCATGTTATTATTATATGGAATTATTTATTCGGCTTTTATTCATTCCATATTTTTCTCAGGATAATGTTCTAATGGATTTTTTTTAGTTATTCACCATGAATTATTTTTTATGTTATGTTTTACAGTATTAAGTACCCTAATATATATATTATGATAATCATAGAAAATATCCTATAATTATGGTAATTTAGAGATTATGTGGGTATTCCTCGAAATACATACCTGTATAGATACTAAATATTAATGTGGTTTTGGAATAGATGTATCTGGGGGTAACAACTCTTACAAGCTATCCGGGTCCTAATTTGGGGAAAACTGGTTCAAGACAATGTGCATTACTGATAACATAACTTGAATCTCTTGGGG
This sequence comes from Viscum album, assembly GCA_963277665.1. Classification (NCBI taxonomy): domain Eukaryota; kingdom Viridiplantae; phylum Streptophyta; class Magnoliopsida; order Santalales; family Viscaceae; genus Viscum; species Viscum album. The sequence goes on from OY728150.1 coordinate 1,760,305,354, forward strand.
GGATATTCTTATGTTAATTCCAATTTTTTTACAAACATGTTGAAGGATTTAAAAGTAAATGTGTCTCCAACAAAACCATGTTTATGATTACGAGAATAGTTATGCATAAACCTTAAATTTATGTTGAGATTTTTTCATGTTTTATATTATGCATTATAGGTCATAACCTAAGTTCCTATTTTCTATTTTATAAAAATGGAACATAGTGGAAGGAATGGAAACCATGTCAATTCATGTATCCCATATAGTTGATAAGTTCCTTACAGAAGATATTTCTTTCTTTGGGAATTAATGAAATAGAGAAGGTTATCATGATAGTTTATCATATACAGAGAGATAAAAATAAATGGTTGTCATTAATTCAAAAAAAAGGATGAAAAAAATTAAAAAACTATAATTGAGGGATTCTATAGAAATTTTTATAGAAAAATATTTTTCTAAATAAAAGTTTGAAAATATGTAGAGGTAAATCCTAATTCTAAAAGAAAAAGAGGATAAAAACATTTAAAAATATGAATACAACATTATAAGGTTATCAAGGAATACTGAATACTACATATATATTTCAAGTAGAAAGATTGAACAAATCTTTGATGGTTTAAAAACATTCATTCAAAGGGAACCGGTCTCCCAAAATTTCTCATCATACGATGAAATAGTCTCAGGTTTTATCAAGATAGAGAAATAATTCACTATGTATTATGATATTAAGGAAAAAATGTGAAGATGAGAATGGTGGAATAATTAATGGGTAAAGGGAAGAATAAAAAATTTAATTTTTCAACGTGCGATACTTTTGGAAGGAAACACTATGGTGCCTCCTTAAAAGGAAAAAGAGTGTTCAACAAGTGTGGTCTGAAAGTCCAACATGCTGGAGATTGAAAAGGGATGAAATAATAAAACAATATTGAATGCTACCATTTTAGGTAGATGGGACACTCAATAAATTATTTTCCTAAGTTTCAAGGAAACTTTCCCCAAAAAAGGACAAGGGAGAAAGGCCAAGCTTATGTGACCACACCTACAGAGGTTGATGTTCATAATGATGTGGTGGTCGGTACATTAATTATTTCCTCAAACCTATCCAATTATTTAATTGATTTTAGATAATCATATTCTTTTATATCTTACTAGTCTTCCATGAAAAATATACATTTACCTTTTTATTCAATAATGGAGTTGTCAGCCAAAACACACAAGGGATGTATCATTGAAAAAAATATGTCTTGGTCGGTCTCCTTTACGACACATTAATGTTATTTGGTTTATTTCCTACTGATGATTGAATTTGATATAATACTTTGTATGGATTGGAATTTTAAAATCATTCTAAAATATATTTAAAATAAGGAAATTATTATTTGTGGGAAAGATGTAGATTCCATTATCTTGAGAGAAGAAACTACATCATATGAGTCATATCTGGATCGACCTCTAGTAGCTCTTATAAATGAAATTATTAGGGAGGAAGAGAAAACATCATTTATGGATTAAGACAAAAATCTTCAAATTCAATATGTACATATTGTTTAAGAATATATTGATGTATTTATAGACGATTTACATTGACATTCTATAGAGTGTGAAGTTGAGTTCTCTATTGATATAATTAAAGGTGAAAGACCTATATTAAAGAATCCCTATAGAATGGATACTATGGAATTAGTGGATCTAAATAAAAAACATGAGGAATTGAGTGATAATGGATCTATTCTCCCTAGTGTTTCTACATGGGGATCCCCTATTTTCTTTTCCAAGAGGAATGACAGATCCATGAGGCTGTGAATTGACTGTAGAAAAATAAATGCCATCACAATAAAGTATATGTATCCACTACCTCACATTGATAATTTATTTGATCAACTCCACGAGGATCAATATTTTTTTATGATTGAACTTTGATATGGATATCATCAATTGTGTATAAAAAGGAAGATATTACAAAGAAATCATTTCAAACTAGGTATGGCCATCATGAATTTACATTAAGGCCATTTGTACTAACTAATGAACCCTACTTTTTAATGGATCTAATGAAAAGAGTTTTTAAGGAATATCTAGATGAATTATTTGTGGTATTTATTGATGATATCTTGGTATTATCCAAATGATATTAATACCTTGAGAATCACTGGAATATTTTTCTAAAGTCTCTCAAAAGAAATTAATTATATGGGATGTTTTAAAAGTGTGAATTTTTCCTTCAATCACTTTCTATTCTTGGCCATATTGTCTCTAAGTTTGGAATCTAAGTTGATCCGGTAAATACAAATACCATATATGAATGGCCTACATCAATGAACATAACTAAGGAACATAGTTTCAATTGTTTTGGAGGTTAATGTCAATGTTTGTTCTTAATTTTTATTAGTTAGATAATCCTTTAACCAATCATACTCCTAAAGGGGTTATGTTACAATGGAGAAACGAATGGGAATAATTTTTTGAGGAATTAAAGAGTATATTAGTGAATACCATAATATTTAATATACTATTATGAAATGGTGTATTTGTGATTTATTATGATTCATCAAAGAAAGGACTCTATTGTTTCCTTATAAAGAATGATAGAGTTATTGCCTATGCATCAAGGCAGTTACAAACTTAGGAAAAGAACTATCCAACTCATGATCTAGAGTTAGAAGCTTTAATCTTTTCTCTAAAGATATGGAGAAACAATATCTATCGTCAAATATGTGAGATATATATAGATCAAAAGATCATCAAATATATATTAGAAAAGAAAGAAATCAACATGAGGAAAAGGAAAAGGCTCGAGGTACTCAAATATTATCATTGTTCAATACACTACCACCCAAAGAAGGTGAATAAGGTATTCAATGCTTTGAGAAGGAAAGATCGTGGAATTATTAAAAAAATGTAGATTGAAAATTATCATATGTACATAGATCTAGTAGATATGGATATTGGAATTATCATGAAATGTGAAGCATCACTACATTTTTTATTGGTTTCCCTACGATATTTATTGGAAATAATTTAATGTTCTTAGAATGATGATGATACTTTTTAATAGAAAATTAATGATGTGAATGCTGGGATGTTGGAAAAAATCATGTATGAGGATTTAAAATTTCATGTAGGACATGATGATTTAGGGAAATTATCTTCATAGAAGGGGGTTATAAGATTTTAGGAAGAAATAACAACTATGACCAAGGGGCATTGGAACTTTTTAAATCCTACAAAGAGATGGAGTTGTGGATTATCATTTAGAGATGTCACCTAGGCTTTACAACGTACACAATGTGTTCTACATCTCTTCGTTAAGAAAGTACATGATATATCCAACACATGGACCCAATTCTGAAAGGATAGAATTGGAACCTGAATTATCTTATTATGAATAGCTTATCCAGATTCTGGACACAAAATAACATGGTTTGAGGAATCAGATGAGTAGGATAGAAAAGGAAATTTGGAAAAAATCATTACATTGTAGAGGTGACGTGGTAATGAGAGGAAGTTATGAATAATAACTATCCAAATAATTTCAAGAGGTGATATTATTGAAAATTTGAGGTTATTATTTTTGTAGGAGGGGAGAATGTAACCACCCAAAATTCTATCAATGATATTTCCCTTATTATTAATATTTCATAGAAAATAAATCACATATATTCACTTATAAAACAAAATAAACTCTTCATTAATGAATAATGTCTTGAATAATAGGTATTTCTAGAATTTTAGAAACCTATACCGAGGAAATAATAATTTCACCTTAGGAATAATAATATAAATAGTATAAATAGTAAACTAGCCAAGTGAATAGTAATATCACCCATGAATGTATAAATAAAATTTAGGCCTCTTAGAAATTAATGTCTCATATAATTAAAACATAGTATAAGTAAATAAATATTTTAAAAAATTATAAATTAAGTGTTGGTAGTTTTATAATGCATAAATATTTATTTAAATGTTTTTAATTTATATAATGACTTAAAGTAATATTTAATTTCAATAAATAAATTCATAAATTAATATTTTGTTATCATATTATTATAATATAATTTTATTTATATTTTCAAAGTATTATAAAATCGGCTATAATTTTAAAATCTGTATTTTTCAAGTAAATGATGACAGAAATTAAAAATTAAATTTTTTATATTTAGAGAAATATTTTAAAAAAAGTGTTCTATTAATAATTTCACATGTTGAAAAATGGTTAGGGTGAATTTTTGATATTTTTTTAACATACAAGAATATTTGATGATTAATGAATATAGTAATTTACAGTATATATACATTCTTAGATAAATAAACTATTTATTAAGTCATAAATGATGTAAGAACAATAATCCCAAAATTCCATTCATTATTTTAATATATTTGGTGATAATTCTCAAACTATTAATAGCATTGAGACAAAATAGTAAACAATTGAAAAAAATATACATAAAACACCCCTCTCCTTCACTATAAATATCATCCTTTACCTCCACTTCTCCCCCACATAATCAAATCATTGAGCCTTGTATAATGTTTTACCAATACGCGACCCAATCCCCCTATGTCCAAGAGCTCTTGGTCTCATGAAAAGACTAAAACCAATCATCTTAAGGAGGTTCTCAAGTAGGATAATTCAATAGGTAAATATCATATTTTTTTTATTTACTTTCTTCAATTTCATTTATTTTCTTATCCTTCCCTCACGTGCCCTATAAAAATAGACATGATAACTCTAGTATCATTTATATAATGGAATTATATCATTTTAATAAAATATACATCATCAAAATATTCTCTATCTCTCTCTCTCTTTTATTCTATAAATGAAAACATCTCCCGTGATGTGTCAATTTACTGAAATCATGGATGATGCATTTTCATTTTCCATTAACGCCTTCAAGAATGGTCATAAAACCATAATTATGGTAAAAAATTAATTTAGTTTACATGTAATAATTTATTTATTATTACAGAACCAGAATATATATAGACACATGATATTAATTAACAATACAAAAATATTTTGTGACGATTGAAAAACTGCCAAAATGATCTAAAAGAATATCATTAATGTGATATCTATTTAATTGTACTCATATATGTGAAAATAATTTATTAAAACCCTTAAATATTATGTATTTTAATTAATAACATATAATTCAGATTCTGGATAATTATACCCATTTTACGTGAACTTCATTACTTATAAACTAGCTAACTGATAATGAAAACCATGAAAAAACGCTCCCGAATGATGAAATAAAAAAATATGACTCCGAATAAATGACATAAATGAACATAATAAACAAAAAAATGAATAAAAAAAATGTATAAATTTTTATGGATTTGTTAAATAATGAGTTTAATTTGATTATATAGGATGTTATGTATATTTTTAGAACATTTTTGGACAAATGGTATGGTTTACACATGTCACTTTTATTTATGTAAGATATGCCTTATCCACAACTATTTCTTATGTGTGGAGTATATATTCTTCTGATTGAGGTATCATATCATGAATACTTTTTTAATGTTATTCAATGTCTTATTTTAGGATCATTATATTTTATGGGTTAAATGGATTGACTATTTGAAAAGTGGTAACAGTTTCTTCCTGAACCAGTATTTTTATTCTGGTTATGTTTTCTCCATATATACACCAATTTAATTCTTCTTTGTTTTAATATAATTGTTATAAATTCTATGTATAAAATAAAAAATAAATTATCCATATTAGTTCATCTTTCATTAAAGTGGTATTATATTTTTACAAGGTTCCCTTCTCAATATTTCCTAATATGCAATCTCGATTAAAGAGAATGTCTCAATTTTTTACCTATTTGTTTTTACCATCTATAATCTCTTTGAAGAAAAAATTATTTTTCAAAAAACATTAATTTTTTTATGAGAAACTATAATTTTTTATTTTTGGTTTTATATAAACAATTACGATAATTACAAATGATTTTAACAAAAGAAGTCTTCTCTATAATGTATAAAGCGTATTTCTCTCAAGAATTCCTCGATGAGTTTGATAGTGTATTTTAATATATTTAAACACCTCTATTAAATTTTACTATTTATTAATATTGATATCATATTGTTATCCTATACTATATTATATTAAATGGGTTATTATAAGGTTATCTATGGATGTGCTATCTAGATACCATTCACCATAACACTCAGAATGGATAGTGATTATGTTTATATATTGGGGAATGTTATATACATTTCATATGTATATGTTATTTCTGTTTAACCCCATTCACATGTGGTATTTATTGGACTTAGTATGTGATGGGTGGGGCATGCTATATCCCATATATGCAACAATAGGTCTCATGAGATAAAACAGATATGGAATTGGCCGAGGCCTTTCCCATTTTCAAATATTGTTTTTGATGAGGCCTTAACCAATTGTTGTTAGATGTCTTGTATGAGGCCTTGAAAATATTTTCTAGATGTCCATAATTATGAATTCTCTAATTATGATTTTGGTAATTGATTAATCATTAGATTTTTCAACTAGTATCATATCCATGATTAAGTATCATGTGATTATTTATATGGAATGAATTATTCAGCTTCTATTCCTTCCATACAATGATCAAGATTAAGTTCTAATACCACGTGTTTTTAGTCATTCACCATACCTTATTTTTTATGATATATTTCACTGTATTTTATTCCCTTATTTCATATCTGAGATCACCCATTTATTCTCTTCTATTTCCTTGTTATGTGAAGACATATATTATGAATGACTTACATTGTTAATATAAGAGTTTTTGGGTGTTACCAATGGACTTTCTATGTTGTTATTTCCTATCATGTTTTAATTTAAATTTAATTTATGTAATCTAGTTTTCCAATACTACTAAACTGATTGGTCCATTGTTATTCGAGTCTTGTGTCTATGCCAATGTATTAATATAAGGTACTGACTCTGGGAAACTGTATTCGAGGTATTTACAACATGTATCAAACAATTATTGCATAAGTGTAGAATTCAATAGAATCATACCTATCACCATCAATTTCCCAGAATGATCATCCACAATAACTTTCTCAACATCACATAATTTTTTCTCATGAAACATTGTTCCGTGTTTCCCTATTGCGACTTCCATTAATGGGGAGACATGTTATTTCTTGAATCACCATGTAATTATTTGTTCTACTACCCTCGTCATCTCAAAGTTTACAATGTCGGCTACTTGTATGAAGTGTCATGAACACCTGAACTCAGATAACAACAACAATAGAGCTAAATATTCTTCACTTGGTTTCAATTTTGGAATTCCTGTGGTGGTTATGTACATTTTTGCTTCATGTTGATTAATGAACGAACTTAAAAATATCCAAACTATCTCCTTGGTGTTTGAAAAAGATTCACCAATCCAACCGTTTGATTTTGATCCATTCTCCCATTAACAAAGGTGTCCCTAGTCCAATTTTTCACAAAATTAGTGATCCCATAGTTTCACATATGTTTTAACATTCCCCCTCCTCCAGTATCTTCTAAGATGTCTATTTAACCCACTATCACTCTATATAACATCTTGGTATAATCTACTATATAGAGTACAGAAATATTTAAGAGAATCTCCTGCCTCTTGCATGATTCACGAATGTGTTCCTTTAAGGATGCACTAGCAGCCACTTCTAGTGAAAAGAGACCTAAATTCATGAATTTTTTAAAATACTTTGTAAATGTGATGATATCCTATTTCAAGCTGCAGAATTATATTATTCTTATAATTCTGAACGTATGTAAATAGAATTGATTGTTTAATTATTCTTAAGAATCATTCCATAAAAGGCCTTGGTCTAGTTTTTCCTGAATAGCTAAATCCCACCATTGTTGTGAAAGATATTCTGATATATACATATCTATCCTGACATTCAGCTATTCCAGTGTTCCAATGTAATCAAAGATGTAATTCATCCTATTCAGTGACCCCTATAATTTCTATGGTTCTGAATCATCCCAAATGATGGGAGTATTCTACTTGTAAAAGTGGATGGAGTGATCCACTTTCCATGTTTAATTTCTAATGTCACCTCTATCCATAGTCTGAAAGGATTGGACTATACTTTGAACCAGCTATTGGTTTACCTATGGCTCAGGTGAAACCATATTTTTAATAGCTTCTTCCAGTTTATTTTTATGATGCCTACTAGGTTATATTGTTTAGACACACAACAAATGTCATAAGTCTCACTCTCTAGCATCTGATTTTTTAAAAATTTCATCTTTTACCACATCACAACTATTATAAAAAGGATATCTAAAATTCAACACTTTCCATGTTCAACCATTTTTTAAAAATTTCAGTTATCATTAGAAAATCAACCCCTTTTCAAAATACCAAAATAATTCCCTTTTAAAAATGACACATTTGAATGTTTTTTAAAAAAATTCAATAATCAATATTTTTTCCCCAAATCACAAATCCTTACTCAAAATGAATTTTTATACCTAATGGGAAGTCATTTGTACAACGCATTCCATGATCTTCTTATTAGGTAGACCCATGATAATGAGATTCCAAATCCAAATGTGTGTCTCTAAAACACTTATGTACCCATCGACCTGTTAAAGTCATGTTCAATATAAAAAGGATAGCCAGATATTTTTATGATCTACATTTCATGTCCAGACAATAATCCCCCTTTCAGAAATCCAAAATCCAAAATTAGACTAGAATGAATGTCAACTCCAAGACTAAATGTAATGAAAAAATATGTTTCACAACAATTTTTGGAAAGACAAATAATGATACCACATGAAACATCATATCCATCCTCATTGGTTTGAGAATGCGTAAGGACAATACATGGCCTTAACTAACATCCATTTGGTGCCAAAGGCTAGAATTACATGCCAAGGGATTCAATTCAAGTGGGGAATGATTTTCCATTTAAAAATAAAATGACCCAACCAAACACACCTTAACAAAATAACTAATAAATAATGCATGGTAATAATGTAAAAAAACTCATGGAATTGATATAAAATTTAGACTATACCAATACCACAATGGTGGAATACAATATCTATGTACACCATGGAAGAAAAAACTGAAAAATACCTAATACTCCAAATAAAAAACTCCATAGTTCCATACATGTTCTGAGCTCAAAACCTACAAAACAGCTCATGTATCATGATGCACCACTATAGAAGTATGATACATTACATTTTCTGAGGCCCCAATAGACGATATCTATAAAAGCACCAATGTTCCAAAATAAGGGTGAGTAATGATACTAAATAGGTTTTCCCTAAACGACATCCCTTCTCACACCACTAGGATAGAACATGTTATCATATTTATATAAAAATTCCTTTAAAAAAATTAAAAATAGTTTATTTCAAATCCAAGCAGTTTAACACAAAAACAAATTTTTTCAAAACAAACAAATTTAAAAGGAATGTAACCAAGAAATAAATTTAAAAGATTTTAGATGTTCCATTTTTTCAAAAAAAAATCCGTTATACATATCCACACATCCAAAAATGTATGAAACCTTGACCACCATATGCTCACAAGTGGTGATTCCACCTTTCACTAAGCTACCCGTTTAAGAACCATTCTGACGGGGGGAAATCATTTTCCCTTATAAATCCCACTAATGATGAGGGATACATTATACCATTTTCCATCAAGAATTCATATGAACTCACAAAACCGTTATGACAAAAACTGAAGCCAAAACAACAATTTCAACCGTTTCAAAAAACCACACTTTAATTAAAAGATATTCAAACTAACATATCAATAAAACAGAACTTTTATTGAGAAAAAATTTCCTGGAATCAAAACTAAACAATCATTTTAAAATCATATTTTAAATTAAAGTTAGTAATTTCACTTTCCACAAAAATGACCAATTTCCACAATTCTATAAACCCTCTCTTAAGAGGGTTTCTGATAAAACATTCACCACTATTTCACAACAAATTTAAATAAAAAATTTTATTTGGAATTAAGACTTATTGTTTTTGCAAGGGGAGTGATGACTCAAGCCATCTACCTTAGAAAATTATTAAAACAATGAATAATGACACGAAAACACCACAAAATAAGGTTGAATATCTACAACCCCACCTTAGATATATTCCCCTGTGATCAAAAAAGTCAAATCTAATCATTTATAGTATTTACACCCTTAGATATATCCAAAATGAAAGTTGATTTAAGAAATAGAGATATTGAGGTAAGTAGATCTAATAAAACCACTAAAAAATAGCATATGTAATGACATACCATGAGAAATCAGCTTTAATGCACCAAGAAAAGCCTTCATATTGCCTCTGAATCGAAAGGGGAAACCTCTACTACCATTGAAAGGAGAAAATATTTTCTTAGGTCCATTTCAGGATAAAATGATGCATTAAAACATTATTTGGATTAGATTCACCTTTTTTGAATCTTTTTTTTAAACATTGCACAATTATTTGAAAAATTATAAAAAACATGTGTTAACCATGCTCTAACCATGTTCGAGGCTCTACCTTAATGAACACACCAACAGTTGGCTTGCACAGTTAGACAAACCATGATTCATCCATGAAAGAGGACACAATCCCACTTTTTATGATTTCTACTAGGTGCTTATATGCTTTGGAAAATCTATGAGCCTTAATCGTGCACCTAAAAAGATCCATGTGTCCCACTATGAACAGTTTCATATAGTAGTTTCATGGTTTTCACATATAGAGAACCTTTAGAAACACACTAAAAGAATTCTAAAAGGCCTCTGTACCATCAAAATATTCACCTAAATTCTTTAAATACATGAAAATAATAAATAAATGGTTACTTAATTTAAACCTAGGGTGCTACGTAACTTCTTTACACTCAATCTATTTTTAAAATGATAAATTTTCACATGTATACATGTGAACTACTTCCTCCACAATGTGATGTGATCAGATATTCATCTACTCTTTACATGGATAGTAGTAAGGATATATTTAATAATATATAGGTTATTTTTATCTTGATTAAAATTATTGATGTGATGGAAACATGATCAATGTAAAAAGATTTGAAATACCAAACTAAAACATAATTAAAATCCGTTTAATGTTTCATAAGAAATAAATATTTAAATAAAGAATTGTTAATAAATGCGTGATTAAAGTATAAAAGGAAATAAAATATGTTATTATATATATATATATATATATATTATGGTTTTGAAATAGATTTATAATATAAATATATTTATTTATTATACATGAGGATCAAGCACATATGAAGGAATCCTTCCATGTAGTAAGGGTTTCTCATCTCGAATTTACCCCTATAATACATATCCCATATTAACTTCTTGTTTCATTTATGTGGTGTAAAAACTGATCAATGAATATGTTATAACATGAATCTATTTTATATTATTGGTATTTAATGTTTAATTAAATGTTATTACTTTCATTGATTTAGGATTTCAAAAGTTACAACAATGATAAGGGTTTATTTTAGAGTCTCATCATTATTCGGGATTTTTTATGTTTAAGTACCCACTGGGGGAATAATTTTAAATTTACACATTAAAATAAATATATTTTATTATACTATCTTTATTTATATAAATTACATGTTATACTATAATTTTATACTCATTAAGTACTTAGTATACTAAAATAATATTTTTAAGTAAAACTGACTTTGTTTTCCAACTCAACATAGAATAGTTTTCTTCCATGTCTATATATTCCATAAAATGTTTTATAGAATATTTTCAATATTTTTGAAGGATTTTTAAAATAATTTTTATCCATATTTTAGTTTTATAATTTTTTTAAAAGAAATCTTCTTATTGTTTTCCGAATGAGCTACCTTTTTACATTTCTAAAAAAAGTGTGAATTGAATGTTTCTTAATTTACAAGAGAAGAATAATATATACCTCTATCGTGGACACTAAATGTTTGGAATATTAATTTAAAATTTTATAAGTTTCTATTAAAATAATATATTTTCTTAAATATTAATAAATTTTTAGATTTTAAATAAGTGATTTCAAAATGAAAAGTTGTATTTTCTTCAAGAAAACCTATAGAGATATTTTTAAAGTATTTTCATCAATTTATACAACCTCAATTGAATATTATGAATTTACGAGGATATAATCAAATATATTATCCACTATATTATTTTATATGGTTTATTTTCAGTTTTTATAGGGAAAGTAGTGACATTTCATATTTTAGTTTTTTTAATTCAGATAATTAATTATTTTTAAGTGATATTTATCAATATATTGTTTATTCATACAATGAGATCATTGGGATTATTAAGTGATGGATGCATCCTATAATTACACAACTCGTAGATTTATCATAGTTATCAAGAGGTAATATAGATAAAGTATTTATCTGAGGCTCTAACCATTTATATAGATTTTCTGGCATGATTCCTTGATGGTATTTTCAGATGTCTTGGAATATTAGATTGAAGTTATGTTTTATATGTCTAAAATTAAGCACTAAATAATTATAAAATCCATTATTTATGTACATGTGATTAATTTAAAAGTTATGATATCCATGGTAATGTTTAATGATCGTTTGATATAATTTTATGGAATGATTTAATCATTATAGATTCATTACATATTATTCTTCATGCTCTTTTTATTGATAAAATTGAATGAATTTACCATTATTTACCTTTATATACTGATTATGCCTTATTTAATCATGATATATTCTGTTTGATGAAAACCTTATCGATCATATGATTTCATTCATATTTTTTTTCCTTTCCCCATGATATAAAGATGGAATTTTTGAATGAGTTTCAGGATACATAATATTTTCATTCATTGTGTTTTGAATTTATGTTTTATAATATAATGTGAGATTAATTCATTTTTCTAGTTTACCAAGAATAATAAATTATTTACTCATTTGGGATGTAATTACTTGTGTCTAGTTTCAATATAATAAAGTAACCACCAGATATGGGTTACTATATTCAAAGGTGTTCACACTTGGTATCAGTGGAAGTTTAGTAGTACATGGGGAACTAGATTTTAAAAAATATAGATTATAGAATATAACATCATTAATGAATTTTAGGATAAGTAAATGTATATGATAACATCCTAATATTTTTTTAAGAAATAAATTATATGGGTTTCCTATCATTTAATCACTATTTAGATGAAAAAAGTTTATGTGGTTTTGGAATTGATGAATCTTGGGGTAATAACCTAAAAAAAAGTTAGTCGAGTATATTTTGACCATCATTATTGTCCATTATGAGTGTTAGTTTAATTAAAATCTTGTTTGAATCCCCAAAGGGATATTTTTAGGTTAATTCACATTTTATTTTTAAAACATTGTGAAGGATTTGAATAAATTATAACAAGGGATATCTTTTGTTAAATCCATGGTGTCTTAGAGTGAAAAGAAAAGTCATAATTTAGATATCCTATGAATGATATTTCATGATTTCCAACTATGATTATTGTTTCTCATACTATGATTTTTGGTTTCCCGTAATGAATAGAACTAAAAGGAACCACGTTAACATTGATTATGATGGATGATGTGGTGATCATGAGAAATGAAAGGGGTTAATGAATAGAGTGAAAGATGTTTTGACTATACCTTTTTAGGTACAAAGATATATGAATAAAAAATTAAACCATAACCCCTTCTAATACTCCCTAAATTAGATAGTGATGGACTTTTCTAGAAGATAAGATAGTGGATACCATGGAGGAAGGAAGTATTAATTTACTTCCTATCAGAAATGTTGAAAGAGATTCCCCAATTAATATATCAAAAGAAGGGAATCTTATTACCAGTGTACAAATAAATCACATTGAGAAATGAATTTTAAATTAGTTCAATGTTTTATGTGTAGATAATATGTGAATTATTTGAGTTGATTCCCTAATAAAAATGGTTAACTCCTAGACGAAGGATGGAATTATGATTTGACAATCATTGAAGTGGATAGATTGAAGTGTTTATGTATTGGTATTTGAGAAATATGTTTTATAAGTGTTATGTAAATGATATGTTGGTTATAAAAATCTCAAAACATCTAAGTATTGTTCAAAAAAAGTTAATATTTATGTATTTGAAAGAATATGTTGAATGGTATTGATGACCAAGAAATCTGATTAAATGGTAAGGTGATATTATATAGAAAAAACATTATTGAGGGAATTATTACCCATAATATGTCCCTAATGTTGAATTAATAATGTCTAGTTTGAGAAAATAGGTGATTTAAATTATTTAAGTAAACTAGATAGTATGGTTGACCTTGAAAACGATTTTTAATTTAATGACAAAGTAATATATGAACGAGTTTACTAATTTTTTTGGTTCATAAAATAAATTTGATAATATGTGATTTTATTTAAGGAATAAGGATATGGTTTATTTTTTAAAATTAGTTATCTTTTCAGGGTGATTCGTGTTTTAAAATATTTTTTATGTGCCATTAATAGTTATTTTATGTTGTTTTGGGGATTAATGTTATGTTTATTTCGGATATTTAGTGCCCTTATATGTAAATTGTTGGATTTTGTTAGATATATTTTTGAAGGATTTTAAGAATAAATACTTCTATAATGGATCAATTAATTATTGAGTCTTGCGATATTAATATATTATATAGGATAAATGTTTCAAAACATTTGGGTTTTTTAAATACTTGAATAATAACTTGTTATTAGTTAATCGATTAAATGATTTGTTAAAAGTTAATTTTAGTGTTTCAAGTATGAGAATTTCATCATGAATACTCATCATTCTGGGTTAAGGATGATAATTTTGTGTAAATTGATTATATAATGAAATTATATTTTTCAACTAACTATATTAACTTATGTTTTTAGTATATATGGTAAATAAATTACTCAACTCTAAAAAATAGATCTTAAAATAAAATATTTAATCATTTAAGATCATTTCTGATGAATTGATGGACTTTTCACCCATTACATATTTAGGGTTTGTTTTGTGATAATATTTATCCTAACCATGTTCTATATCACATTATATTAGTCCTCAACTGTTATTTTTCTCCTACATGTCAATTTTTTCACATCCCACTAATTTTGTTTTACATTAAAATAACGTTTTGTTTTATTCTATGTGACTTTGATATTTCCATTTCCCTCATTTTAATAGGATTTTTTAATAGTTTTTACAATATTGGTTTTTCACAAAATAAATTTAAAATATAAAATTGTTGATCACCTTGTAACTGTTCAAATTGAGAGGGAACAATTTATTAAAGGGGCCTGCATGAGAATATGAAACCCTGGGCATTTAAAAAAACACTTTGTTTAAGATTTTATACAAAAACGTAACCCCGAGCATAAACAAACCATGAAATATTAAAATTTTATAACCATTATAACCTAACCATTGAATTAGATGGTATGAGTAAGATTATAATAATTACGAAAAATATATATAATGGACCAATAAAATACATATTTATTGATTAATTCTTGGGAAATGAGAACTCAATTTTTAGTAAATACATTTTATTTTTGAAACAATTTTTTTTTGCGAAAATTTTTTAGTTCTTCTTATGAGTTGATATTATAATTTATTTATATACCTTTTAAAAATTTTATTTTATATGAACATTGTTTTTTAAATTATAATATCAGAATTACATTTGGGGGAAATATTTTTAATTTTCTTAATTGATTTAATTTTCAATGAATTGTAAAAAATACCGATATTAAAAATAATGACATTTGTTTTAATTAAACAAATTAATTTTAAGGGAAAATTATATTTTGAATTTTTAATTAAACTAATATATGATTCATTTTATTTATAATAATATAATTTTATTCCAATATACCCTTTACTTTGATATAATAAAATTATTATGAATAAATATTGATTTTTTTCTAAAAATTGTTTTAATTACGTTATACATATTAATATTAAAATTAACCTCTTCCGCTTATAGAAAATATATAATAAAAAATGGATACCAAATATATAATTATTAGGTTCAAAATTTTCAAATATGTTCCTTTTTATTTTTAGGCATTATAAATAGTTACCATGGTAAAATTTATCACATCTATAATGGGTAAATTGGTAAATTAAGGTAAACAATAATGAGATAAGGTCTCAAAATCAACAAAAAAATTAATTTATTCTATTCGTGGGGTGTAGTTGAGACATTTCCATCCATATCTAAAATATAGTTCCACTTTGTTCCATATTTCATTTATTATAACTTTCATATTAATTTAATAAAAGAATAAATACAAAATGCATCACCCTTGACTTTAATATCTATACTTATTTATTATAAGGAAGTTTTTTTTGAATTAAAGTTATAAATGTTTCTCTAAATAATAAAATAATTTTATTTATCATGTTAATTTATTTATAATTTTTAGTGAAAAAATAATCACCTTAAATGAATACACAACGACTATATAGTATTTACTAAATTAATTGAAAAAATAAATAAGTTATTTTAAAAACTCCAAAATTAATATTTTTTAGTGAGTTACAGTTAACTATGAATATTTTCTAAATATATTACATATTATATATGTGCTAGAATTATATTATTTAATTCTATATTGCACTTGATGTTTATAAATTCAAATTAAAAGAATAGTGTAAAGAAGGAAAATAATTCTTCTTTGTGAAAAACATATTTTTTTTATTATTTAAAAATCATAAAAAATGTAAAATAAGAAAAGGGGGATAATAATATATTTAAAATTTCTTCCAATTCCCATTTTGGTCTAATGTGTACCTTATAAGTAAAATTATATCCCTTTAAGTGTGAAAAAGGTGTTACCATGGTTAAGGATAAAATAGGTTAACAAAGGGGTCAAACCAAAATAAATGTTATAAAATATCCCATATAAATGTAAATTTTTTATTATTTGAAGATATTTAATCCATATCATATTCTTTATTCTAAATAAATTAAAAAATGATTCACTTTTACTTAAAAATCATTGTACTATACTAAAATCTTTTGAAAATTCCATATATGTGAATTAATTCACTTTAAAAACGCACCACCTACCATCTCTTTTATACAACACCTAGATACTATAATCTCACCCAAACCCTAAAAAACTAATCTCAATATCATTACCTAATTTCTATAGGTTCTTTTATTTATAAAAAACAACCTAGGCCTTTTAAGAGAATATCTAAAGGAGCTCTTTCGAAGAAGTGGTAATTATAATTACCACCCTTTCAAGTTTATTTATCCTTACAATTAATATTAATTTGTAGTATCTATACTAAAATAATATACAATGTATTATAAATATACTATGAAATTATTCAGATAATGGAACAACAATTTTTCATCTCTTTTCCATCTTAGGATAAGTGACAATCACTCGTGCATACCTACAACTTACCATCCCCATGTAGTGTTGTAATTCATTTTTCATCACCACATTCCATTGATAGTTATAAATAAAGAACTGAATAATTAATGTTTTATTTATGAAATAATTTTTCTTCTTAAATCGTAATATCATATATACCATCCTATATCCCAATCCATTGGAAAACAATAATGTTGCCGGTGCATACTTGGGGACTACCGCCTCCATGAAATGATGCGATTTTTTTTTCATTTATTCTGTATGTAAATGATAATAATGATATATTTAATGAATATATAAATGTTATATATATCATAAATAACATTATTGATATGAAGGAATCCTCATTAAATTACAAATAAAAAAACTAACAAACCAAAACATACATGAAAAACAAAGTAGTTATTACAGGGAACACTTATTATAATGAAGAATTTTAAATAAATTGGAGATGAAAGATTTAAAGTAAATCATATATGTGATGATACATATGATAATTATTCTTGAATATATTTATAATAAATTTATATTTAGTATATAGGACATTTTAACAAATACAAAGGAAGGGACACCTAAGGTAAGAGTTTCTCGTCTCACTTTTACTCATGTGAGACATATAGTATATTCACCAATTATTTCATTTTGGAGTTATATATACAAAAAAATTGATAGTATATTTCATTATTCACCTAATATTCATTTTATTTAATGTTTCATTCAATGTTATTTATTTCATAGGTGTTATGATTTCAAAATTTACCACATCGGCAAGAGTTTATTTAAAAATATCAAAATTATTTGGGGTTGTTTATGTTTATGTATCAACTAGGGGGATTATTTAATATTTCTATCTTAAAAAAATATATTTTATTATACTCTATTTATTTCTTTAAATCACTATATTTTTGGTTTATTTTATATTTTTTAAGTACTCAAGATACTAAAAAAATGTTTTTAAGGAAAAATGAATATGTTTTTTCTACTCGACCATGAATATTTTTCTTCTTTAACGATATTTTCCTTAAAATGATTCAAAAAATATTTTTATTATCCTCCAATTATTTATTAAAATAATTTTTACCCATATTTAAATTTTTAAAAATGTTTTAAAAGGAACCTTCTTATAGTTTTCTGAACTAGATACTTTTTTAAATTCTTATAAAAGAGTGAAATGATTATTTTTTAACATATATAACATGAACTGAATTTATTTACACTATGACTGTTCAATTTTTTAAACACTAATCTAAATGATTACATAGTTCTTTTCAAAAAAAATCTAAATATTTTTTGAAAATTTATGATTTTTAATAAGTTATATCAAATTGAAAAGAGGTATATTACTCGAGAAATTTTTTGTTTATCATTTTAAATTATATTAATATTTTTAAACATACTTTATTAAATGTTATTATTTACTAAGTATATAGTCCAAATATACTATCCAGAATATTATTACAGATGGTTTATGTTTTGTTTTTCTAGGGGAATTATTGACATTCTGTATGATAGTTCTTCCAACAATGACAATTATTTATTTTTATGGAATACTGATTATGTTTTATTGTTTATTTATATGATGAATTAATTGGAATTTTTAAGTGATGAGTTGGGAATAGAATTACACACCCCCTTGATTCATTGGTAGGTCTTATCGGGAAAATTACATTGGGTATTTGGAAAATTCCTTACCGATTTATACAGATATCTTCGCTTGAGGCCTTGGTGGTTTTTTTAGATATCATGGAACTAGATCTCAATGGTATGTTTATTTGTAAACAATTATGAATTCAGTCATTATGGAATCAATTATTAATACCATGTTAATATTTCAGTAGTTATTATATCCATGGTAAATTTTCTAGCTCACTTGATTATTTATTTGACATTATTTATTAATTATTTATTCATGCCATATTTTACTTCATGATCAAGTTATTATGTAATTGTAATGTGTTTTCAGTTATTTACCTTAACATATTGATTATACCTTATTTATTTCTGATATATTAGAGTTTACGTAACATCTATTTAAGATCTAATCCCACCCTTTTTTCTAATCCATAGGATATGAAGAAGGAATAATTTAATGTGTTCAAGGATGCTAAATATTTACCTTTACCAAGTTTTGTATTTTATGTTTTCAAATGTAATGTCAGATTCAGGTATGTATCATGTTTACCAAGACTACAATAATATTTGGTCCTTTTGGATGTGATAATTTATATCTAGTGTTAACATAATAATGTAACCAATGGATCTAGTTTACCGAACTAAAATTATTTAAATATAAATTTAAAAAATCCAAAATACAATTTATTATGATTTGTTAACATTTTAGAAACCATAATACCATTTAATATTTTGAAAATTTGAAATATTTTATCTGAACATGCTTATAAAGAACCACTATTATCAATAAAGGTATCCTCCCTTTTATGCTTATATAAACACTCTATGTAAGGGTAACTGATCTTTTTACAATACCACATGAAGGTATTATGAATGATTCATTTACAATCATCAATTTGAAAAATAGTTGTGCCAAGGTAAAATGAATATTATTTAATAAAACTCCCTCCCACAAATCTATTAAATTTATTCAAATCATTTAATATTGTTACACTGAATATTTCATATATTTTGTAGAGGTAAACAAAAGGGACCTTTAGACAACAACTATAATACCTTTATGCATAGGTAATGTGATAAATGAATTTATATAGAACCATTTTAATAAGGGTACAACCTTTACACAATTCATATATGTAATTGTATTAAAGAGGATACACATACACCAACCTTTTGTGTATGGGGATTACTTAAGGATATTATGTAAGGGTAAACTATATTTACCTTTACACGTAGCACATTTTTTAACAAAACATTGTTCTTATTTTTAGTTATATTTTCTTTTAAAAAAATACTTATCTAATAACATTAAATAACTTTAAGAACCCACATATGATATTAGTGATGGGTTTCATATAATGATCTAATGACCATTTACATAGGATGAAAACCCAAAACTCATATATTCAAGCTTCAAGAATCAACGTGGAAACTACATTACAAAATAGAGAACCTGAATTTTATGAATACATATAGTTTATATATTTTTTCCACATTGATTTTTTGAGGAAAATCATAGTATTAGTGAATTAAAGAACCATAAATCTAAGGTGATACACTGACCAATGGATCAATGATTGTATCATGAGGATACAACAAATTAGAAGGGGTGGCAGTTCCTTCTCAAATGAGATAAATAATATTTTTGGAGGAATAAAGTTTAGCTGGGGTCATACACATCACACATCTAATAAGAGATAATCTTATATTTGTATATAACCAAAATTCTACTACATATCCTATTTATAAAGCATCATTTTAATTTCTAACTATTCGGTTATAATTAATTAAACATTTTAAATGAATTTAATGTGATGCCTTTAATAAATTAATAATGGTCTGTAATAGATGATTAAACCATTTAGGAGAAATAAATAATATATATACATTTATATTTTTTCATGCATAAAATTCATGAAAAAACATTCATTATATGAATGTATTAAATATATACTATATATAATATAATATTATAAGTTGATGCCTCAGGGATCATATGCATGTGTATATGAATATCATTAATGTACATGTTTAGTGAACATCCAACATAAAATCCAGAAGACATAAAACATATTAGACAACTGAATGTCTTTATTCTATTTGAGGGAAGCAGATTTCTATTTTATATAGTTGGGGAAATATATAATTCAATGACTTCAAGACTCAACATGCACATGGGTTGGCATAAAAACATAAAATCTATAATAAATAGTGGGAGATGTTTTTCGAGATACATAAAATATAAGAAAGATAAAACCAAAGGGATATGATTTTTATTACAATTGAATTATGTGATATAATATTCATTGAGAATAATAAAAAAAATAACATAGAAGGAATCTTTAAACAATAAAAATCTATAGTTGGAATGTTTATATACATTTATAACATAAATTCTTAGTATCAAAAGAATGTCTTCATTTTTCTATAATCACCAGCTTATGTAAATATCACTAAGTTAAAAAGGATATTAAAGAGATAAATTGATATTGATAATAAAAGTCAATTCTTATAATGAAGTATTAGTTTTTTAAAGTATACAACTTTTAATGAAATTGATAAGGCATAAATCATTTCCCTAATATAGATATTTAAATTTACTTTAATTCTAGTTTTCATGGTAGCTTCTATTTTTATTTTATAAACATTTATAGGCTCAATTTATGGATCATATCTTGTGTAAATTAATGGGATAATTATAGTTATAAGTTGAAATATGTGGTTTGTGAGAGAACCGTAAATTTTCATGATAAATTTTTTATGAAATATATAATATTGATATCATTATTATGAATAATTAAGAATAAGTTGAAAAATTATTTCTATAATGAATGAATTAATTTAATAAACCTTGTTCTATGGATAAAAATCTCAATATCTTAACCCAGGAGACACAAAGAATGGTTCCCATTTCCAGTTGGCCAGTGGGCCTCAAGCATGCCACCCCAAAACACTAGAGGCCGCTAACTTGCAGTAAATGTATAATGTTTTTAAAATGGGGAGACTATACCCTCATGATTAGAGTATCACATCAGTAAAACAATATAAATCAACAGATAATGAAAGTAGTAAAAATAAAAGGAAGTGTAGTAGATTATTAACAATGATTAACTTATAAAGTGTATGAAATCAATTATACAACCACGCATGAATATCCCAATGGGATACCTAATCTATGTAATGATCATACAACATGTGATTTTATGAAATCCAAAAATAAAAGAAAAAATACCCAATGGATAACCACATTTGAATCATAAGCTCTAGCTCACTTTTTTTCTTCTTTGACCCCATGTACAATACGATAATACATGAATAATCCACAAACCTAATCCTACAAACATGATGTCATTTTGGGTTCCCATGTGAAATTGAGTCCTGAAAAAAGCTGTGATATATACTCATTAGTCTACCACAATTAGTGTATAGGAAAAATAAATATTATTAACAGATGATACACAAGTGTACTAGTATAACTAAAAAAGTATTTAATAAATCAAAATAAACAAGTAAGACTCAGGTTCCTTAAGGACACCTGACCGACGAAACATACTTCAGCCTAATCCTAAATATATCTACTAACATACCATCTTATATATATATATATATATGAATGCACCAGATAATAAATTTCATCGATATATATACATCAGTGTGTACCTGTAGATTAGTGCTCATGCATACACATAAGGGGATTATAAAACAATAGGGGTGCCATACCTAGGTTCCATAATTATCAGTATAATATGAGAGACCCCATTTGAAAAGGTATAAATGAAATTTAGGTCAAATTTAGTCTATTACTAAAATATAACTACAAAGAAAGTATGGAATTAGATACAACATATTCCAGACACATCATGTGTCATGTATTAGACCTATCAGGTCTAGGTCCAAAGAAGATAACCAGGGAGACCTCAATGAGAATAATGAAATCATTTAATGGTAATCTTGGAATAACATTATACCTACATGGTCCAGGTATCAATACAATAAGATGGGATACCAATATTTGTAGATACAAATGTATATGAAGACCTTTAGTTCCATACCTTGACCCCCTCATCATTGGGTCCATACCGTAAGTGAATATACATAGTGGTTCTAGGTGACATAACTCAATCCCCTAGTCAGTTCCATATTGAAATTTATCATAACCAGGGGTCATAGCTTCCATTCCTCGATCTTTAATTTAGTGCTATAACGTAATAAAGGAGGTGCCATACCGTCATAAAAATTCAGTTCAATAATGACATTTCAAACATCAAGAAAATAATGTAAACAGAAATGGTCTATGTTATTTTCCATACCCAATTAATATTATATAAGTCATAATGAATTCATTAAACAACTCACTTATAAGTGACACAAAAGGAAGGTCATGTTAGTGTCTATTACCTTACAATCAATTCAATATATATCTTTCAATGTTGAAATAGATTCATTCTATTATCATTAATATGTGGGCCATGGGAATGTCCCAACCATTATCAATCCACATTATAAGAGAGTCCAAGTATACACTGAAATTATTAAGGACTAGGTGAACTATCCATAAATAGATAATATCATACATGTAAAAGGTCTAATATGGACTATACTAACATGTATTCCACACACAAGTCTTTGAGTTATTCCAATAAAGAGTAGTAAAAAAACACTTAGGAGATTATTTGGTTACTAGGTAATGATAATGTGCAGTGTCACACCCTTCCACAATCCAATTAATTCCATTTGATAATATAGTTTCATTTTATATTGCATCTCACATCTATAGGTGGCTAAATTTGAAAAAAACATAATTAAATAGAAAATTTGAGGACACACCCTAAGTGGTGGTCTACATTGAGGTGATCAAACTACTATGGTTCAATAAAATGTTAACATCTGTTTCATTCAAGGAATAAGGACTAGCATCATAAATATAACAATTTATAGGCATCACATGGAAATACCAGTGCATCGAATGATGAGATATAATATAAAAAAAGAGACTTTGAGGGAAAATTTGAAGAATAATTACATCATGATTAGGAAATTCCACTCATCCCATATTGATATTTTATTTTTCTCGGTTAAAGATAAATCCTTGAAATGGAAAAAATCCCTAAACATATGGTGAATTATATCACATGAAGATAACTTCAACAACAATGAGATAAATATAAAAATTATGTAAGAGTAGTGAAGCACTTTCTGAGAGGATTCCATTGTGACATATAGAACTCGAATTAGATTTTGGACAGAGGAGTTATCTCAATGACTATCATTGATGGAGGATGAGATTGGGAGGGATAAGTAGAGGTGATACACATGTGGGGGGTAGAAAAATAGGGGAGAGGGTTAAAAAGAAACCAGGGGAAAATTGTAAAATTACTCCTTTAAAGAGTCTAATGGTTTTCTTGTACGGTTTGGAAGACTGGGCACCAACTGTGTGGGCTCGACTTATGCAATACATTCCTTTTAAAAAGGATTACACAACTAAGCTAAATGTTTAGGAAAACTATGTTACTTACAGTGCATAACTACTGGTTAAGTAGAACTAAGGGTACAATGTTTATCACACAGTTTACGAATACTATACGTAGACCATGCAGGTCACACCTGCACACCTTCACCAAGCCACATTAACTCTTGGGCCCCTCACATAGTTTAGAAAAAAATGCTCTATATGAAAAGGGGATGTACGGTAGACCCAATCTATTAAACTAACGATGGACCGATCGTATTCCACATTATGTATCTTTAAAAACTAGTGACTCCGAAGACAAACACTTTCGGCACTCAACCGATCTCCCAGGAAACCTATCAGAAATTAATCATTTACTAAAAAACACATTTAAGTTCTCTAAGGTTTAGATTTAGGTTCTGACACTTGTTTTAGAGAACAAACCATCCACCAAACAGAATAATAAAATTACCATGGAATTTCAACCCGGTCCAAAAACATGATATCCTATAGCTGGCCCACATTAGAACATTTCATCCAATAAAATCATTCGGGGAATAAAAAATCAGTTGACCTACTCAAGTCATGAAGTTTCAGTCAAATGGGTGTGTTTCATTTTTAACAACATAATGAACCCCCAAAATCCCTTTAGGCATACAATATATAAGTTTTAGAAAGATAACCTCGTAATCAATTTGAATTTATTGGAATTCTATAAGAATTTTCGCATTTTACATTTCCATATTAAAATGTTTTATGTATTAGATTACACAATTCCCACTAAGCCCTCTAAAGAGTCACCTGGGGAGGTAAACAAACATTCTAAAAACACATGGATGGTATATTAGATGTCCAATTGCACATGTTTCATCAATGACAAGTGGGATCTAGTGGCCTAATGAATACATGGATGAATATATGATATTTTTTCATCTCTACATTAATTACTAGGATAGATCAAGATATGAAAGGTATGAAGTAACCAAATCACTATTTACATTCAAGATAGGGGAATAAGTTCTAGTCAGACCACTTGTTATTAAGACAATTAGATATAATGAGTGTTTATGAATTTTATGTTTTAAGATACGTAAGAAATTATGCACATACCTCATTCCAACCTCTCTTAATATGAGTTCTTCAATATTTAATACAAATTTCAACCGGAAACATATTGAGAATATTATCCCAAATATCATTATAATGATTCTCTAAGATGATAAACACATGAATAATAAACAATATTTTTTCCTCTTGGTGAACAAGTAAAAAATGAAAGGAAAAATGTTTTAAGACAAGCTGTAAGACTAAGGAACCTTTGTACCCGACTTACAAAATAAGAATAATCTAGAGATTGGAGAAATATCATGATTTAGTGTGTTTTTCTTATAGTCTGGATGGAAACTGAAAGAAGAAGTGTACCTTTTTGAAGAATAAATGTGATGATTTTGGAAATTTTGTTATTAAGTTCAATCATTCCGTTTCTAAAAATTGAGTATTAGAAATATCTTGTGTGTCTTAAATGTATATCCAATTATGGAAACCAAGTAGATTATAGAATATTACATGAGGTGGGGTGGATATTATAGTTTTAAATGTTGAGAAACTAACTATATGGCCTATTGTAGAATACTATCTCACATTTTAATCTTCATTGGTTCTATTTTTAATGAATTATTATTATTTTACTAGTGTAACCCAGAACATAATATATGTGTCCAATTTATCCATAGATGGATTCATTTTCATTTTTTGAAATAAAAGTTTCTACTTTATAAAGGTAACATATTATATGGGATGGAACATTTGAATAATGTTCTCTATGTACTATAATATGAAACTCAAATCCTGGAAATAAATAATGAATCATGTTTTCATCATTTATATAACACCCAATTTATAAATCACTAGAATGTTTATGTAAATGATAATCTTTTGATAAAATTACATGAAGAAGTATATTTATATTATTTTGAGCTAAAATCCTTGAATATATTTCATGCATGTTTTCAAGGAGAAATCAGAAAATATCCATTTAATGTAAAATGTGAAATAGTCATAGAGATTTTAAAATTAGTTCATGAAGATGTGTAGGACCATTTCTAGTATAAGAGAGAGTTGGATACTATTACATAATAACTTTTACTGATTAATTTAGTAGATATTGATATATCTACATAATGAGGAATAGGGATGATTACATAGATAGAATTAAGGAAAACTAGAATGAATAGGAGAATAAGCTTGGTAGGAAGATAAAGAAACTATACTCAAATAGAGGTGGGGAGTACAGTAACCCATTATTCATTGACTATCTAAAAGAGTATCAGATTCTATCTCAAAATCAATGGTCCTTGTATAGTTGAGTGGAATGGTATCACTAAAAGGAGGAACCTCACCTTGTTGGATATAATGATATTGAAGTAGATTCATTGATGCGAACTCACATTTTTTAAATTTTAATATACTTTTAATGACAAATAGCTAACTAATTAGTCTAAAATCTGAGTAATTTATTAGATATTGTTTTTTCAAATTAGTGAATTGAAAAATGATTTGATAAATGGTTCAAATATTTAATATTTACATGTTTCATTCATCTTTTTTAATTTAATTGAAATTTTTGAATTGGTTCATTGATTTTTTTTTGTAATTTAATTTTTTCTAGGGTAATTTTTCATATTTTATTGATTTTGTTATTTTGGAAAAAAAATTCTGCTATAAATATTGGGAATTTATTTTATGATTAATAAATTAAAGTTGAATCAAAATTTTGGATTTTAAATTATCAAATAAAATCTACAATTAAATTTCACAAGTCCTGATTTTTTTGGAATTTTATTAAATCCATTTCTGAATTTTATGATTTTTTGGGTGTAATATTTAAGAGATTAATATTTTGTTTTCAAATTTTATTTATATATTATTAATTTTAATATGGTAATATAAATCATTTTGTTTCTATTTTCAATTATATAGGTTGAATATAGAAGATATTGAAAATATTGGATCAAACGTGAGATGAAGTGGTCGTGCAACAAGTTTATTGACCGTAGAAATATATTGCACATCGATAAATCATGTTACCACATGTAATGGGAAATAAACTATTATAACAAACTCTATAATTATTTAACAAAAAATACATGGGAAAATATGAATAGGGATGATTTTGAGGCATGTTGAAATCCTAACAACTATGAGGAAATCCAACCTACCATAATGGGAAACCAAGCTACCACAAGTACTCATACAGATCAACCATGCCTTCCAATGTATGTAACCACACTACATACTATCATGTTACTACAAGAAAAAAAACATTTGACCAAAAAACATCATTAAATATTCTATTATCCTTCTAAGAAATCGACTTTTCCCTCTCACTAAATGATTAAATCCAGATCCCCAATTGTATATCACGTTTCTCCAGCCTACGAATCTATCTAGTGAATATTGACACAACACATGGGAGCTACCATCCAATCTCTTCTTAGGACCTCGTGCATCACTAATAAATCTCCAATATTGATGCTCACATAACAAATTTTATAAATTATCTCAATTATACTACTAAATTCATGCTCCAAGAAGAATATCAAATTTTTATTAAATCTAAAAACACACTAAAACTTTCATTTTCTTAGATGAAGAAAATTCAAGCTAATATTCAAGAAAAGTGATTCTTGTTGAATTGAATTGATGAAGATCTCAGTGTGAATTTTTTTTACTTATTAAATTGTTTATTCCCCTTGTAAAGTAGTAGTTGAAACTAAATGAATCCTAATGAAAAATATAGATCTTTGAAGAAAACTTGATTCTAGGTGATTGACATAATACCTAAATGTCTAAAATAGCCCAATTGAGCCATGAACCTACATATGCTCACATAGAATGTGGAAAAATATTTATAACCATCATTCATGACTTTTAATGTAATCATTATCTCATTATCTACTTTTTAGATTCGGATCATCAACTCATTGCAACTACTAATTAATCTTGAGCTCCTTTGCACCACAAAAAAGATGTTCTAACTGCTGGTGCTCTATCCCACCACTATAACTTGTACAACAATTAAACAGAACCCAACTATCTTGCAGACCTAAGATCTCAGTTGGTTGATTTGATAAAGATATATCCACATGATTCAATCTCCTTAGTTACTCTGATCAAGAAGGTTTTAACTCTAAATATTTCTCACCACAACATAAATCATTATCATAATATCAAGAAAGGTAGCACTGATTGAAGACTAGGTCTGAGTATAGGCATGAAACATATTGGACTAACCAAGTCTGTAAATACCATGATCTAGGAATGGACCATTCAAACCAAAATATTTCCAGGAATTGATCAACATGTATTTTTAATAATGTAAAATGAAATAATTATTATTTAAATGAGATTTATTAGAATTAGAAGAGAATGAATCACACAAAATAATATCTCCCTCATTTGTTTAAACTTTTATATCTTCTTCAAATTGGAGATACAACGAGAAGTTGTGTTCATGAGTAAATAATGGTATTTTTTACTCTTTTTCGATATCTTTAATATCTTTATTCACCTTAGTTTTTATAATAATCAAGAACATCAATTCAGGTTCATCTTGTAATGGATCTATCTTTGAATCTTTCAGTTTTTGACAATTACCTATGATTTGGTTATATATGTTCATCAGTTCATCTATGATGGGTTATTTTTTGATATTCTCACCCAACTCAAGAGATATAATATGATGAATAGGGTATTTATTATATAGTATTCAGTTCATCAAAACATTAATTCTAATTATCCATTTCTACATGAACTTATTTTATTTTTTTTTATTTTAGATTGTAATTTGATAAAAGTAAATTATTTACAAAGTTATGTAGAAAGATTATTTTTTCACTTAATTAATCAATAATTGTTCCAATGAAGTAAATTTTTGTCATAGGTCTTGTATACAAGATTTTAGTTAACCAAGAGTACAATACAATTGGATAGATCAGGGGAATTTTCAAGGATTCTTGTGGATGGTTATTAAATATCTCCACCACTTAATAATTATTTTTTAATTTAATTTTTTAAAACATACGGATGTGGGAGTGTGATATTGTTTGGGTGTGTGTTCATGAAAATTAAAATAATGTAGAACAAAATAATAAAAAAGAGTTATCAGGGAAAGATCTTAGATCAAATTTAGGCACATGCATGTCCTTCACTATCCAAATAAATTACACATGGCCTTTAATAAATTTCAATTAATACCATTATTGAATTACCATTCTCAATTTGATTTATGTGGCTTAGTGTACCTTGAAAAATCTTGTAGGTAAACGAAGTCTGACATCATCAACAATGTCTTGTGGTGAAAATTCCATAATCACAGAGTACTCACCACCTTTTACTTGATTCCAAAATAAAATTTTCATCCATTGATTTACACGAATCCACTCATATGAACTAGTGATTGATAGAATAGATTGGAAGTGATTTGGTTGAGTTTTGAATGTGGTTAAGAAAATTACCTAGGTTAAATTCCAATAAATGAAAATAGGATATATCTTTATGATATAGTGAGAATTATTGGGAGCTAGATTGTGATATGTTAGAGAAACTAAGGTGCTGGAATCATATGGACAGAGCTCAATCAAATATACCAACTGAGAAATTCATGAACTCAAATTTGATAAAATATTAGAATGATCACTATTCCCCCTTCCATATGATATGAATTCAATGGGGCTTTGCACTTGAAGGATAAACTACATATTTAGTTTAATGATAGAGACAAATATAAAATGTACACATTATAGTTAAACCTTATCCACACCACATTACAATCAGACCTACCTTATTATAGCATGAAATATTTATCTAGTTCAAAAAAATTTGGTATGATGATATAGAATGATTAGAGATACTCTATTTTTATAGGAGAATAGAAAAACTCCAACTTATTTCCATGAATATTAAAGAGGGAGTTATTATAAAAATCCACCATTATACTAAGTAATAATTTCATTATAAACTATAAGGAAAACCAATCCCAGTATCATTTTTCACACACTTAGTTGACTATCAAATGATGAAAGCAGTTGATTAATAGATGGATGAGGGGAATTTTGATGATATTATGAATTAATTTTAAGAATAAGACACATGATATGTGTAAAATTTAAAGAAATAAATGGAAATACTAGAATCACCATACGTATAACATAGATATGAATAATCCCCCTTAAGAACATCATTAAGAACATATAGAGTGAGGAAAGAAATAAGAGGAGCTCACTGAGGACTATTTTGATAATATATTTTAATTATATTGTAATATCCCAGATTTTTCCAGGTATTATTTTAATATTATATGGGAATTATTTCGAGACCAGGCTCTGAGACGTCATGCAGTTCCGAGGCCCAGTGAGCCCGGAACAAATTTTTGAATTTAATTTAATAATTAAATTATGTGCGCGTGCGTTTTTCCGGAAAAAGTTGAATAACTCCCGAATGGGTGCTCGGATCAGAAATCCGAGTGCACCATTGCATTCAGAAAAGAGATTTTACCTAAGGTGAGGCCTAACATTGGCCGACAGAGGTCGGTGGTGAAATATGGTTTTTGGACGCAACAGTAATAAAATATTTAATTAAAATATTTTATTTAAACCTTGTTATGTCAAATATCTCTTATCTTTTAAATAGAGATTATGCAGGGGATCAGGGTTACAATCCCCATAACCCTGATTTTTCCCTGGAGGCTCTGGGAAAGCATTGGAAGAAAACCAAAACCTGACGTCGACATTCTTGACGGATTTCGTCGGCGACGACGATGCGGTGACCAGATCTTCACCAACAAACGCCGGGATCCAGGTAGGATGTTTTTGTGATTTTATTCTTCCCCGTTTTTTATTTCCACGATGAACGCGGAATAATCCATGAACAGATTATCCCACGGATCGATCATTCTTGCGGGATTGGATATTTTCGGAAATCGTGGTATTTGATTCTAGAGATTGTTTTGGTTTTCAATCTAACGAAGGAAAACCCGGATCGTCACGAACAACGATCGTGGTTCTCCCCTCTTGTTTGATTCTTATTTTCCCCCTCACGTTCTTCATTGCGTTCTACGCGTTCTTGGAGGAAATTGATCGTTTCACATTCGTTTATTGATGCAACGAACTGAAATAAAATATCCAAAATCGAGGCGACCTAGTGAAGGTGCAACGACGATGACGACAGATGAATCAATGC
Organism: Viscum album; assembly: GCA_963277665.1. Classification (NCBI taxonomy): domain Eukaryota; kingdom Viridiplantae; phylum Streptophyta; class Magnoliopsida; order Santalales; family Viscaceae; genus Viscum; species Viscum album. The sequence goes on from OY728150.1 coordinate 1,760,337,033, forward strand.
GGTTCGAAAATTCCAGTTCTTCAAGATTTTTCGTGCGGACGGATCGAGATGCGTTTTCAAGATCGATCGGAAGCCCGAAACTGGATGAATCGGTTTTGTAGGTGCGGGACGACCCCAAATCCGGAGTTTCGTGATGATCGGACGGTTGGATCAAGATCCGGAGCAACAATCGAGGCATGCGGAGGAATACGATGTTGTGGTAAATTTCCCGACTACACACCGTGTAGTATGGGCTACACGGCGTGTGTTCGTCGGAAGGGTTACCCGGCGTGTACTCTGAGAGTACACGGGCACAGGAAGGGTACACAGCCATGGACATGCCGTGTATGCCCCTCCCCGGCCAGACCCGACCAGATACACGGGAAACCTCGTGTACTGGTACACATGCAGGCGACACGGACCCGGGTAGAGACCGTGTACGGGCACATGGCCAGCGTACACGGAGCCATCCCAGGTGCTCGAACACGGTGTGCGAATTTCTTCTACACGTCGTGTAGTTTCTTTTCATCCATCAAGATGAAGGACACGGGCCATTTACACGGGCAGTACCCAGTGTCAAGGAACACGGCGTGTACTTTACTACACGCCGTGTAGTTTGGTTTTGCATGGATTGAACGAAGGACACGGTCCGTTTACACTAGAAGTACCTAGGGTCTAGGAACACAGCGTGTAACCATACTACACATCGTGTAACCTTTTCTTCATGAGTTGAGCCACTTATCTTCTATGACTTGGACTAGCCTTCTTAAGGTTCGTACCCTTGGTCTTTTTCCCTGAAGGTTGTAGTATCATTTCCTTTACACAGGAGTATGATCCCTTCAGTATAACTCCCCGAATAGAGTTGTTGGAATCCCCTCTGTGAGACTTAGAGCTAGATCCTCTTTTCATTCCTGGAACCCTAGGTAGAGTTCTTGGTATCGACGTGACCTACCTTACCCAGGCGCCGATCCTCTTTCTAGCAGATTTGATCAGACCGAGTTGTCGGAATCACCCCATGACTTGGTTGTGATACTCATCTGAGCATCATGTTCTCAAGGTACTTGTGGAGTGTGTTCTCCCAGAATGAGTACTTCGTATCTCTCTCTTCCGACCTAGGAGTGTGTTATCCCAATGGTATACTTAGTAGAATCTTCAAGATGGATCCTAGTGGAAGTATCTTGAAGGTCGTTTTAGTAATGAGTATATCTGGATATTCTTGTTATATGTTCTGTAGACATATACTGTGTAGAGATGACTGTACCTTTCTTCATGGTATTTTACTTTGTTGTATTTTTTTTGTGGTTTTCTGGGTGTCCTACTGGGTATTGTTATACTCACCCATGCACGGGCTTTGCCCGAACGTGTCGTGTCTTGTGTAGACAAGTGAGCCCTTAACAGGATTTGAGGCGGACCAGGACCAGATGGTGCTCAGGGAGATCAGACAGGCTGAGGTGTGTTCTTTCAGTGACAAGTGGCAGTCCCAATACCTTTTTCTACAGGTTGGACTTGTTATAGACTTTCTTTTGGTGGGATTGTACTTTTGGCCCAGGGTTTTACTTTACTGTACATTACTTCCTTGTCGTACTATGTTGGTTGGGTTTTTAATGTATGGATGCCTTTTCCATCTTTAGTAGTTATTACTTTTCATCTTTGTGGGCATGGAGATGTGTGTGCGTGTATATAGGTTTATAGGCATTGCCTCCCATGTTAGTAGCATGCCTACTCGGTGCTAGTCACCAGACCCTGGCCTATTAGAGGCGGGCGTGGGGAGTTGTGGCTCGGGCCCCACATGGACGGGTCATGACAGAGTGGTATCAGAGCTAGTCGGTTCTACCTTAGGACCGAGAGTCTGTGAGTTGGTTTGGGGAAACCGTGTTAAGTGTTTCGAGTTCGGCTCTCAGGCCAGGGACCCCAGTGTTGGTGCGGCGGCCGACTTATCCATACACCAGAACTCTGATAACTTTCTATTCGACTCGGAACATGAAAACACTAGTTTCATGGGGGAAAATAATGGTACATGCGTCATATAAGAATGGGTTTTGGTTTCCATGTCCTTCTTGAGTCATCTCTCCAGATATACTCACTGACTGTGATACATCTTGTTTCTTAAATAGGATGCCTTTGTGACACGCACCCACTAGGATCCAGCAGCTCGATCACGAGGATGACCCACTTAGTGATGAAGCTTCGATACGGGGACCAGATCCTCCAGTTCTTCCACCAGGTGGCGTTCCAGTTATTCCACCACCTATGGGGAAGTGTTTAGCGCCCGCTGTACCAGTGGAAAAGGATCGCAGGCTGAGCGCACTTCACGAGTTTTAGAGACCCAATTTCCTCAGGTTTCGAGGTGATCCTAACCCTCATAAAGTATAGGACTGGCTTGAGGCGGTGTCCAGAGTCTTCCATTTGGTCAGGACACCAACATACCGGATGGTAATCCTGGCAGCGAGCCTTCTGCAAGGCTCGGCATGGAGATGGTGGAGTTTGGTCATCCAGACTCATGATGAGGCGACTCTTGCATGGTTGGAGTACGAGCATCTCTTCAGAGAGGAGTTTTCACCTGTTACCCTGAGAGTAGTATGCATACAAAAGCTTTTTCAGCTCCAGCAGGGAACCATGTCAGTGGCCGACTATTCATCGAGGTTTACCAACCTCTCGCGGTACTCGATGGATATGGTCAGAGATCAGTACTTTAGAGCTCAAACATTTGAGCAGGGATTGCGCAGAGATATCCGAGATAACATCATCCCTATGAGCATTCCTACTAATGATGGGGTGATCGAGTGGGCTTTGGTGGTCGAGAGCTTCCTAGTGGAGCAGGGACAACCGACAGTTGTCAGTACTGGGTGAGACGGAGCAGAGACATCAGCGGCAGGGAGCCAACGTCAGGGACCCAGGCATGGGAGATGTTTCCAGAGGAGATCCCGGGATTGGGGATCGTCTATACAGTGTTCACAGGGTGCATCTAGCTAGCCTCGGGAGAGGCGATGTTACTCATGTGATGGTAGGGGACATCTCGCTCAAGATTTTCTGACCCACCGTACTAATGACACGAGAGTAGTGGATGGACGACCGAGGTAGAGGCAATGTGTGGAGCATGAAGATCTGTGAGGCGGAAGACGTGACAGGGGAGATGGGATAGCAGCTGGAGGTGTTTGTCGTTTCAACCCTTTACCACCACCACCCCCAAGAGGTCCATCCTAGGCTCAGGGAGCTGGTGGACAGAGGCAGGGGCAGCTGCTGGTGGTAGAGGCTTATGACCCAGGTACTCCGGGAATGATTAGAGGTACTATCTATGTCTTTTCTACTTTGGATGCCGTATTGATAGACATAGGTGCTAGTCATTCCATTATGGCTTCTTATCTTGTTCGAGACCTTGAGAATCCAATTGAGCTGATGACTCGACCCTTACGCTTAGAAACACCAACTGGAGAAGATTCAAGGATCACACACCTTTGCAGGCAGTGTGACCTGACCCTTGGAGGCAAGAGTTTCAGTTAGAACCTCATGGTTGTAGCATAGAGGCCTTACGATGTCATTCTTGGTATGGAATGGCTATCCACAGTTCATGCCCAGATTGATTTTTTAGGAGAAGGGTGCAGTGTGTCTGCAGTGATGGGACACGGTTCTCTTTTTTCAGTGAAAGAGAGTCCCAGGAAGCACAGGATTGACTTGTGCATAGGAGGGCACAACCGATTTCACATCAGTTGGCTAGAATAGACCTTGGCGCGACAGATGTTACAAGTTTCTAGTTTCCAATAGTGGTGGCTGAGTACAAGTACATCTTTCCGGAGTATGTCCCCAGGCTACCTCCCCATCGGAAGATACACTACTGGAATTTGGTCTTTTCCCAACGGTAGTATACCAACGGTTTACTTAAACTGTTGGTATAGTGAGCCTTTTCCAACGGTTTAATAAAACCGTTGGAAAAGGGAATTTCGGTGGACCCTTTCCCAATGGTTCACTGGAACCGTTGGGAAAGGGGTGCTAAACTCACACATTTCCCAACGATTCACTGGAACCGTTGGGAAATGTGTACCTTTGCCAACGGTTTTTATAAACTGTTGGAAAAGGTTAATTTTGGTAGACCCTTTCCCAACGGTTCACTGGAACCGTTGGGAAAGGGGTGCTAAACTCACACATTTCCCAACGGTTCACTGGAACCGTTGGGAAATGTGTGCCTTTGCCAACTGTTTTTATAAACCGTTGGCAATGGTTTCCCCCAAATTCCAGATCGCAATCTCCTCTCCCCATTCGGACAGAGCCCTAATCTATTCGCTCCGCTGCTCTAGCGAACCCCATCCGACTCCACTGCTCTCGCGAATCCGAACACCAACACACCCCATCCCAACAGGTACACCCCCATACGAATAGGTAAAATTTGATCTCAACCATATTGTTGTAGTTGTTTTAATGAATAGATTTTCTCCAGGTGTTGGTGGTTTAATTGATTATTGAAATTAATACCTAAATAGGATATTGTTTGTGTTTGTGAAGAATTATTTAATGTTTTTGTATTCTATGTTTGGAAGGAGAGTGTTCAAAACATGTAAATCAGAGTTGGGGGAGGCTATCGTGAACGTTTACATGTTTTGGATAATGGATTGTGGGAATTATGGATTGTGTTCAAACCAATTTGATATGTTTTGGATAATGGATTGTGGGGGTAGGGGGTGTCCACGGGGGTGGGAAAGGCTGTCCACGGGGGTGTACGAGGATGTCTAGGGGGTGTGGGCTATCCTAGGGGTCTGGGTGGGGTGTCCTGGTGGGGGAGGGGTGTGTGGGGTGTCCAGGGGGGTGGTATGTCTAGGTGGTGGTGGTGGGGTTGCAGGGGAGGGGGTGTGGGATGTTTGGGAGGGTGGGAGGGGCTATACAGGGGGGTACGGGGTGTCCAGGGGGGTACGGGGGTGGGCGGGTTGTCCACAAGGGTGGACGGGCTGTCCACGGGGGTGGCCGAGCTGTCAAGGAGGGGTGGGCGGGCTGTCCAGGGGGGTGGGTGGGCTGGCCACGGGGGGTAGGGGTGTCCAGGGGGTGGGATGGCTATCCAAGGGGGTGGGGGTTGTCCATAGGGAGAAGGGGTGTCGAGGGGGGTGGGTGGGCTGTCCACGGGGGTGGTTGGGCTGTCTAGGGGGTAGGGGGTGTCCATGGGGGTGGGCGGTGCTGTCCAGGGGGTGTGGGCTATCCTGGGGGTCTGGGTGGGTTGTCCTGGTGGGGGAGGGGTGTGTGGGGTGTCCAAGTGGGGTGGTATGTCTAGGTGGTGGTGGTGGGGTAGCAGGGAAGGGGTGTGTGGGCTATTTGGGAGGGTGGGCGGGGCTATCCAGGGGGGTACGGGGTGTCCAGGGGGGTACGAGGGTGGGAGGGCTGTCCACAAGGGTGGACGGGCTGTCCACGGGGGTGGTCGGGCTGTCAAGGATGGGTGGGAGGGCTGTCCAGGGGGGTGGGTGGGCTGGCCATATGGGGTAGGGGTGTCCAGGGGGGTGGGCAGGCTATCCAAGGGGGTGGGGGCTGTCCATAGGGAGAAGGGGTGTCGAGGGGGGTGGGTGGGCTGTCCACGGGGGTGGTTGGGCTGTCTAGGGGGTAGGGGGCATCCACGGGGGTGGGTGGGTTGTCCACGGGGGTGGGCGGGGCTATCCACGGGGGTGGGAAAGGCTGTCCACGGGGGTGGGCAAGGCTGTCCAGGGGGTGTGGGCTGTCCTGGGGGTCTGGGTGGGGTGTCCTGGTGGGGGAGGAGTGTGTGGGGTGTCTAGGGGGGTTGGTATGTCTAGGTGGTGGTGGTGGGGTTGCAGGGGAGGGGGTGTGGGCTATTTGGGAGGGTGGGCGGGGCTATCCCCGGGGGGGTACGGGGTGTCCAGGGGGGTACGGAGGTGGGCGGGCTGTCCACAAGGGTGGACGGGCTGTCCACAGGGGTGGTCGGGCTGTCAAAGAGGGGTGGGCGGGCTGTCCAGGGGGGGTGGGTGGGTTGGCCACAGGGGGTAGGGGTGTTCAGGGGGTGGGTGGGCTATCCAAGGGGGTGGGGGGCTGTCCATAGGGAGAAGGGGTGTCGAGGGGGGTGGGTGGGCTGTCCACGGGGGTGGTTGGGCTGTCTAGGGGGTAGCGGGTGTCCACAGGGGTGGGTGGGTTGTCCACGGGGGTGGGCGGGGCTGTCCACGAGGGTACCCTACTAATATGGTTATGGTATGAGGAATGCTCTGATGTGATAACACATTAAGTTCTTGTTGGTTTTACAATTTTTCAATAACACATTAGTATGTTTTTTTCACATGTGTAGTTGATACCATGATTATTTTCTTCCTTTATCATTTACATAAATGTATTTTCTATTAAATTTCAATCCTATTGAATTGTTTATGACAAAATGACTTATATGAATTCTTTTTACAGAATGGAAAGAAGTTGTATGTATGAAACCGATCGTATCTCAAGTGATTTTCAAAACAATTTGGAGAGCTTTATAGATTTTTCATTTCACAATGCTTCAGATAGTGGTCACATACACTGCCCATGTTCCAATTGTGTTGGTAGACCCTAGTTGAGTCGTGAAGAAGTCAGCTACCACATAACCAAAAATGGTTTTCAAGCAAACTACTTTGTGTGGTATCACAATGGGGAAAAAATGAAATCTCAAATTGGTGATGATCAAAATGAAAGGACTGGAATGGAGAATTTGTTAGATGATCGGTTTCCGTTTATTCGTCATCATGAAAAAGAAAACATTTTGACTCAAGAAGACGTCGATATGAGGAAAACTGATTCATCTAGTAAAAATGATGATATTGATAGGGTGAAAAAATTGAATGATGCTACCACGACTTCAGTATATCGACAATGCGATAAAATGAAAAAGCTGGAATTTTTAATCCGATTGTTTCATGGAAAAACTTTGTATGGGATTTCTAATACAGCAATCGATTACATTCATACCCTCTTAAAGTATTTACTTCCAGATGATGCAGATACTCCATCAAACCACTATATGGCATGGAAGTTAGTTGAAGAACTTGGATTTTCCAGAAACAAAATTCATGCTTGCCCGAAAGATTGCAGTTTATTCTGGGAAGAAACCGCTGAACGAAATGAATGTATAAAATGTGGCACATCCCACTGGAAGTCAAAATCTGATGGAAAACCATCCCGCGTTCCACAGAAAGTAATGTGGCACTTTCCATTGATCCACAGACTCCAGAATCTTTTTATGTCTGATGACATATCAATAAAAATGAGATGACATGATACTGAGAGAAAGAAGACTAGTGATGAGGTGGTTCATCCTGCAGATGGATTTTCATGGCAGAGATTTGATGCTCGACATCCTGATTTTGCAGCTGACGTGCGTAATGTGAGGCTGGGTCTTTCATGCGACGGTTTTAATCCATTTGGGCAGATGGTTACTTCGCACAGCACATTGCCAGTTTTTATACACATTTATAATCTTCCCCCATGGTTGTGTATGAAAAAATCTTTCACTTTCATGAGTATACTCATATCTAGTCATTCTGATCCTGGAATTGATATTGATGTATACATGCAATCTTTAATAAAAGAGTTGAAATTTCTTTGGGATGTGGGTGTGCGCACATACGATGCATGTTCGAAAGACATATTTCAGATGCGTGCTGCGCTTATGTGGACGATCAATGATTTTCCGGCTTATGCAATGATGTCTGGATGGAGCACGAAGGGAAAACTGTCATGTCCAGTTTGTATGAAGAATACACGATCCAGAAGACTGAAACATCGTTGTAGTTTCAGTTTTATGGGACATCAATGATTTTTGCCAAAGGATCATCCATATAGAATGAATCGTCGAATATTTGATAATACTATAGAGACCGATGATCCACCTCAGCGTATGTATGGAACTGATGTGCTTAATGAATTGAAAGATTTCAGTTTTTCGTTCGGGAAGGGTCAAATGAAATCTGGAAAGAGAAAGAATGTTTTGACAAAAACCTGTAACAATTGGAGGAAGAGGAGTATCTTTTTTGATTTTCCTTATTGGTCAACCAATTTTCTACGTCATTGCTTAGACGTAATGCATATTGAAAAGAATATATGTGAAATGTTTCTTTCAGTTCTTCTAAATGTCAAGGGGAAGACAAAAGATGATTTACGATCTCGACGTGACTTGGTGGATTGGGGCATCAGACCAGAATTGCATCCTGTGCGTATCAGTGAAAATAAATGGCAACTTCCATGTGCTTCTTATGTGATGACACCTACTGAAAAAAAAAACAATTTTTGGAAGCATTAGAGACTATTAGAGTTCCTGATGGCTATTCAAGAAACATATCTAAATGGGTCAACAGAAGAGAGTTGAAGCTAAAATCTTTGAAGACTCATGATTATCACATTCTACTCATGAGTTGCTTCCAATAGAAATCCATCATATTTTGTCCAATAATATAAGGGTGGGTGTTATTCAGTTGTGCCATTTTTTTAGAGATCTTTGTGCTAAGAAGTTGTCCATGTCTTTCTTGCAAAAAATGTTGACAGATGCCCCATTAATTGTGTGTGAGTCGGAGAAAATATTTCCCCCATCATTTTTCACATGCATGCTGCATCTGGCTGTCCATATTCCAACTGAAATACTTCTCGGAGGACCTGTTTCTTTTCGTTGGATGTATCCAACTGAAAGAAATATGTTCACATTAAAGTCTTATGTTCGAAACAAGAATCATCTCGAAGGTTCTATCGTGAACGGTTACTTAGCTCAAGAATGTATGGATTTCTGTTCGATGTATTTTTCTTATCTTACTACAAGAATGAACAGACCAATGAGAAATGAAGAAGAACAATATGAGCAAATTGAACCCAGTTTTCCATCACTTCCTCAAACATGATGAATTCCTGGATGATATACATTGAAGACATTAAGCCATGAAGAGTGGGAGATGACACATCGCACAGTTTTGTTCAACTGTGATTTGTTCGATGACTATATCAGGTAACAAAATTGAATATGTATATCTTACATATATATCTGTTAAACTATTCATATTTTTTTATCTACAGGTAAAATAAAACAATAATAAATAGGAAGCATCATTCTTTATCTTTGAGAAGGATAGAGACTTTGCATAGAAAAGATTTTTCTGCTTGGTTAAAATTTAAGGTAAAAATATTACTGTTTAAATTAATTATTTCAATATTTACTTAAATTTAACTATCATTTATATTACAGGTATTGAGTTTGTCTGCTGACTCTGTCTCTGAGTAAATAAGAGCTTTGGCTTTTGGTCCTAATACCGTGGTTCGTGGCTGTAAATCAATTGTTATCAATGGGTACAGATTTATTGTCACTGAACGAGCCAAAAACATGAGAACACAACATGATGATATTATGGTTACTGCCACAACAGATTGTTATTCTAGTGCATCAGATAGTAGACCGCGACTTGAAAATGTGGGTTATTATGGAGTCGTTGATGAAATAATAATATTGGATTATTACTCTCATGGACGAGTCACAATGATGAAATGCCATTGGTTTAATTCGATGACGAGACATGGCACATTTATTGATGATTGTGTATTTCGAATAATTAATAAGAACCGCACTCTTGCTACCGATGAACCATATGTGTTGGCATCAATGGCTAAACAATATTTTTATGTCAAAGATCAACTTCAACCTGAATTTGGTTTCATAGTTGAAGTAATTCCAAGACATATTTTTGATGATGCTAATGATGGAATTGACACTGTCCCTATTGCCATTGGAACCAATCCATTTATTTCTTTTGATGACTCCAATAGCTCAATTGTCAGAGTTGATTGTGAACCTGAAGTTGTGGTTGGAAATATATAGAATCATTCATCCATGTTCTCAATTCATTTGGTTTACCTCGAGTTGGGTTGTTAAGGTTGGTAATATTCATATTTATTTAGTATTGATCACAAATATGTTTTAGCTGACTTGACCGTTATGTGAATTTTCAATGATTATTGGTTGCTGTTTTATTTGAATTGCATTTTCTAATTTGGAATTGAACTGTATTCAAACCAAATCATACAATATTTCTAACTTGGTGAACATTACAACTTGTATGTTTTATTAAATTCATTCAAGCTCTTCTAAAACAATTGATAGCTAAATTACCAATGAATCCCCTCATTACCTCATATATTTAGTTTTTTGGTTTACACATTAATTTTCTTTTTCTAATTAATTACATATTTGTTTTCAAATGCAGGAAATGTAGCCAATTGAAGAGAGATGAAGAAAAAAAATGGCAGAGAACAATCATCGGATGGAGGAGATGGGCATTCCACCATTAGTGCCTACAGTGAGTACTTTATTTCAAATATATATATATATATATTTACAGAATATATAATGTCATGTGATTAATTTTTTTGTAAACTTTTTTGTAGGATCCACCGTTACGTCGACAGTTATTCGACGAGGAGCCTAGTACTGGTCCTAGTACTCAGGCCGGTGGTACGAGGAGGGTTCGTACCAGAGGTGGACGTAGAGCTGCGCGTGCCCGACTAGACCCTTCCCCTCCCACTGACATTTCAGCCTTCCCACATTTTGATCCTGGTGTGTCCTTAGGGACACACGGGGTATTTAGGCCTCCCATGTTTTCGCTACCTTCTGCATCTTCTGCCCCATAATTTTCACATCCCATGATGATTCCCACTCCCGAGTCAGCATCAGGTCATACAGCTGTTCCATCTTCTTTTCCTTCTACTTCTGTCTCTCCGAGCTTTTATATTCCATCGTCTTCAACTCCTGTTCCACCAGAGGGTGTTCCATCAGGTTTTGTGGATCCGGCGGCACTCATTGATCAGACTAGCGCATGTATATTTATAAAACCCTAACAAATTTTTATAGAAATATTTATTTTCATTATAACATGTTTTGATAAAATATTTGTTTTTCTTTCATGACAGATACATCTACTGACAGGAGGCGGGGGCGGGGCCGTACACGCATGCGTTCGGTGTGGAACCATCGCACACAGGTTATGGTGGAATATAATGAAGACAATCAGATGGTTGAGAAAACAGGGCAGCAATGTGGGAGTTTTCTGGCGACGCTTGCCAAATACACCAACATCATTCCCGTCAGCCCGCTGTCATGGAGACATTTTCCACATGAGGTCAAAGATAGAGCTTGGGAAGAGATATGGGTAAAAAAATCTGTTGTATTTAATGCCATGAATTATTTTTGTATTTATATGAATTAATATTTTGATTTCAGATTCGATTTAATTTTCCTGATGTTGAGGGTGCACGACTGGAATTTCTAAAGGATTTAGGTGAGCTTTGGAGAGCCTTAAAGCATGAGCTGTATATTGGATGGCGTTCTAGAGTTGGCACTGAGTTAGAGGCGGTACCAGTCGTGGATGATTGTCCTATAGAGCAGTATCGTTCGATGATTACTCATTGGACGAGTACCCAGTTTAAGGTATGACTTACATTTGAGGTATTTAAATAATAACTTTCAAGTTTTTCATTAATATTATCCTTTGAATTATCGAATTTTATTTAGGAATAATCTGGAAAAAAGAAAAAAAACAATGATGCAAAAAAATACCTCCATACACTAGGACGCACGATGATGCCGGATCATGAGAGGCAGCAGGTATGACAATTGTTTATAAGTTTTATTTAGTACTTACATTTTCTTTTGTTTCCTAAATTATTTAATCATTTGCTAAATTTTTTATATAAATTTTGTTTTCAATGTCATTGTAGAGGCAAGTACAAAATATTGAAGGACGTGTGCCTCGAGCAAAACTGTTTTGCTCGAGTAGACGAAAAAAGGATGGAAGTGCTGTCAACGAAGTGACTCAGCAGCAGATTGTAAGTTTTAATTTGTTGATTTTATATTTTAATATCTATTTTGTAACTTAATAAAATATTTATATTTGTAATAGGATGCTTTAGAGGCCCTCGATGCCCAAGAAGCAGACAATTTTGGGCCATCTGATCACTTACATCGGGTGTTGGGAGAGGATCATTCTGGCAGAGTATGCTGCCGACCTAGGACAGCCCCGGCGAGGTATTGGCCTGCCTTAGGCACGAGTTGTAGTGCCACCGAGCTGCAGCAAGTTAGGGCACATGCCGAACAGGCTGAGAAAAGGGCCCCAGAGACGGCAGAACAGTCTTCTAGGGCAAATAGTGCATTTATGAAATTTATTGAAGTTCTACGTCCAACACTTCCAGCAGAGGCCATCCCAGCGATTGATGAATACATGTCGTCGATACATTCTATATATGGTGCACCAGGTGGCAGTTCTAGTGGTGGTTAGTCTGATGTCTAGCTTGAAGATGATGATGGCGAGGAGTCTGATGCGGAAGAGGAGGGAGATGAGGGGGCGAGGAGGAGGGCGAAGGCGAGGAGGAGGGCGCTGTGGAGGGTGAGGACAATGAGGAGGACTATGACGAGGGTGATGATGATGATGATGATGGTGATGGTGATGGTGATGTGGGACATATTGATCTGTTACATTTTTGACTTATATTACTAAGATTTGATGTTTAATCTATTCTAGTTGTTGGTTTTATCTAGACTCGTAGTATAGTATTGGAGTTGAGTTATTTTTATATATTGTCTGTTTTTATGGATGTTGTTGTCTTTTAGTGGTTGTGTGTTTGAGAACTCCCTGGACAACCCCCCTCATTCTTGGACCCTGGACAACCCCCCTCCCCCTTGGACCCCGAACACCCCCCAAACACCCCCTGGACAGCCCCGCAGACAGCCCCCTGGACAGCCCCCCGTACAGCCCCCACCCTCCACCCTGGACCCCAGATAGCCCCCCGGACAGCCCCCGGACAACCCCCCCACCCTCCCCCATGGACCCCGAACAACCCCCCAAACACCCCCCAGACAGCCCCCTGAACAACCCCGAACAACCCCCTGAACAACCCCTGAACAACCCCTGAACAACCCATGAACAACCCATGAACAACCCCCTGAACAACCCCCAGACAACCCCCTGAACAACCCCGGACAAACCCCTGAACAACCCCCAAACACCCCCCGGACAGACCCTGTACAGCCCCCCACCCTCCTCATTGGTCCTCGGACAGCCCCCCGAACACCCACCGGACAGCCCCCCCGGACAGCCCCCCGGAAAACCCCTCCACCTTCCTTAATTTCATTAGCTCTGAAATGTTTCATAGCACGATAAACTAAAATCTAATCCATACTAAATATGATATAAAAATATTCTCTATGAATTTCCATAAGATTTTAAGTGAAAACAAAAAGTGACATATGAAAAACTGACCAAACGCATTCGAAATGTGTTGATGCTTTAGGAAAATGATCCATGGGTCATATGTGACATGTACGAATCAACCCCGCCTCAATCCAAGGAACGGTGTGGTCGGAACAACTCAAAGTGTATGTCTTTTGTTTCAAAAGGACATCATTTTAAGTGAAAAACATCCACTGGCATACAAAAAACTGGCCAAACGCATTTGGATTGTGTTGATACTTTAAGACAATGATCCATGGGTCATTTGAGACGTGTACGAGTCAACCCCGCCTAAATCTGAGATGTGGTGTGGTCGGGACCACTCTAAGTGACTTTCTTTTGTTTAAAACGGACAGTATTTTAAGTACATACGGAAAACCAACCAAACGCATTCGGTTTCTATTTAAACTTTAGGATAATGATACATGGGTCATATGTGACGTGTAAGAGTCAACGCCACCGAAATCCGAGGTACGGTGTGACCGACACCACTCAAAGTGTCTCTATTTTGTTTAAAATGGACTTCATTTTTAGTGAAAACAACAAATGACATACGGAAAACTGACCAAACAGATTCTGATTGTGTTGATACTTTAGCACAATGATCCATGGGTCATATGTGACGTGTACTAGTCAACCCCGCCTCAATCCGAGGCACAGTGTGGCCGAAACAACTCAAAGTGTATGTCTTTTGTTTCAAAAGGACATCATTTTAAGTGAAAAACATCAACTGGCATACGGAAAACTGACCAAACGCATTCGGTTTCTGTTGAAACTTTAGGAGAACGATCCATGGGTCATATGTGACGTGTACGAGTCAGTTCCACCTCAATCCGAGGCGTGGTGTGGCCGAAACCACTCAAAGTGTCTCTATTTTGTTTAAAATGGACTTCATTTTTAGTGAAAACAACAAATGACATACGGAAAACCGACCGAACGAATTCTGATTGTGTTGATACATTAGAACAATTATCCATGGATCATATGTGACGTGTACGAGTCAACCCCGCCTCAATCCGAGGCGCGGTGTGGCCGAAACAACTCAAAGTGTATGTCTTTTGTTTCAAAAGACGTCATTTTAAGTGAAAAACATCAACTGGCATACGGAAAACCGGCCAAACACATTCGGATTGTGTTGATACTTTAGGACAACGATCCATGGTTCATTTGAGACGTGTATGAGTCAACCCCGCCTAAATCCGAGACGCGGTGTGGCCAGTACCACTCTAATTGTGTCTCTTTTGTTTCAAACAGACAAGATTATAAGTGAAATAAACAACTGGCAGACGAAAAACCGACCAAACGCATTCGGAATCTGTTGAAATTTTAGGAAAACGATCTATGGGTCATATTTGACGTGTACGAGCCAACCCGGGCTCAATCTGAATCACGGTGTGGTCGGGACCACTCTAAGTGACTTTCTTTTGTTTAAAATGGACAGTATTTTAAGTACATACGGAAAACCGACCAAACACATTCGGTTTCTGTTGAAACTTTAAAAGAACGATCCATGGGTCATATGTGACGTGTACGAGTCAACTCCACCTCAATCCGAGGCGCGGTGTGGCCGACACCACTCAAAGTGTCTCTATTTTGTTTAAAATGGACTTCATTTTTAGTGAAAACAAAAAATCACATACGGAAAACCGACCGAACGGATTCTTATTGTGTTGATACTTTAGCACAATGATCCATGGGTCATATGTGACGTGTACGAGTCAACCCCCCCTCCTCCTTGGACCCCGGACATCCCCCCGAACACCCCCCCGAACACCCCCCCGGACACTCCCTGGACAGCCCCCCGAACAGCCCCCTACCCTCCTCCTTGGACCCCGGACAACCCCCCGAACACCCCCCGGACAGCCCCCCGAACAGCCCCCGAATATCCCCCAGACAGCCCCTAGACAGCCCCCCGAACAACCCCCCCCTCCCTGGACCCCGGACAGCCCCCCGGACAGCCCCCCGAACAACCCCCCCACCCTCCTCCCTGGACCCCGGACAGCCCCCCGAACACTCCTCGGACAGCCACCCGAACAGCCCCCCTGCTCCTTGGACCCCGGACACTCCGCGGACCCCCCTCACGCGCATTTACGTAGCGCGCGCTTCACTTAAAACACGAATATTGAGCCGTACCGCGCACACCGCACGTCCGATTGACGTTCCGTCTGCGCGTACATGTCACGAATAATAATTATAATGTTTCACGGTGGTTTCAGCTCAATCTGAGGTCGTCCGCTATGAATTTGACCGTTGGACGCCCGTTTTGGCCGTTTATGACACCAGAACTGCATTTTCGGTCACCGCGGGCACACGACAAGTCCGATTGACGTGCCGTCTACTCGACCACTTCATAAATCAGTCACCCGTATTTTTTGTCTGATTTCAGGCCATTCCGACTTCGTTCGGCCCGTTTGCGCCCCCCTCACGCGCGTTTACGAAGCGCGTGCATCACTTAAAACACGAATATTGAGCCGTACCGCGCAAACCGCACGTCCGATTGACGTGACGTCTGCGCATACACATCACGAATAATACTTAGAATGTTGCATGGTGGTTTCAGCTCAATCTGAGGTCGTCTGCTATGAATTTGACCGTTTGACGCCCGTTTTGGCCGTTTAGGACACCAGAACTGTGTTGTCGGTCACCGCGGGCACACGGCACGTCCGATTGACGTTCTCTCTGCTTGAACACTTCATAAATCACTCACCCGTATTTGTCGTCTGATTTCAGGCCATTCCGAAATCGTTCGGCCCATTTGGACCACCCTCACGCGTGTTTACGAAGCGCGCAAATCACTTAAAACACGAATATTGAGCCATACCGCGCAGACTGCACGTCCGATTGACTTGACGTCTGCGCGTACACGTCACAAATAATAATTAGAATGTTTCACGGTGGTTTCAGCTCAATCCGAGGTTGTTCGCTATGAATTTGACAGTTTGACGCCCGTTTTGGCCGTTTATGACACCAGAACTGCGTTGTCGGTCACCGCGGGCACATGGAACGTCCAATTGATGTGTCGTCTGCTCAACCACTTCAGAAATCACTCACCCGTATTTTTCGTTTGATTTCAGGTCATTCCGACTTCGTTCGGCCTGTTTGGACCCCCCTCACGCGCGTTTACGAAGCGCGTGCATCACTTAAAATACGAATATTGAGCCGTACTGCACAAACCGAACGTCCGATTGACGTTCTGTCTGCGCGTACACGTCACGAATAATAATTAGAATGTTTCACGGTGGTTTCAACTCAATCTGAGGTTGTCCGCTATGAATTTGACCGTTGGACGCCCGTTTTGGCCGTTTATGACACCAGAACTGCGTTGTCGGTCACCGCGGGCACAAGACACGTCCGATTGATGTGCTGTCTGCTCGACCACTGCAGAAATCACACTCCCGTATTTGTCGTCTGATTTCAGGCCATTACGACTTCGTTCAGCCCATTTGGACCCCCCTCACATGCGTTTACGTAGCGCACGCATCACTTAAAACATGAATATTGAGCCGTACCGCGCAAACCGCACGTCCGATTGACGTGACGCCTACGCGTACATGACACGAATAATAATTAGAATGTTGCACGGTGGTTTCAGGTCAATCCTAGGTTGTCCGCTATGAATTTGACCGTTTGACGCCCGTTTTGTCCGTTTATGACACCAGAACTGCGTTGTCGGTCACCGCGGGCACACGGCACGTCCGATTGACGTGCCGTCTACTCGACCACTTCATAAATCACTCACCCTTATTTTTCTTCTGATTTCAGGCCATTCCAAAATCGTTCGGCCCATTTGGACCACCCTCACGCACGTTTACGAAGCGCGCACATCACTTAAAACATGAATATTGAGCCGTACCGCGCAAACCGCACGTCCAATTGATGTGCCGTCTGCGCGTAAACGTCACGAATAATAATTAGAATGTTTCACGGTGGTTTCAGCTCAATCCGATGTGGTCTGCTATGAATTTGACAATTTGACGCCCGTTTTGGCCGTTTATGACACCAGAACTGCGTTGTCGGTCACTGCGGGCACATGGCACGTCCAATTGACGTGCCGTCTGCTCGACCACTTCAAAAATCACTCACCCAGATTTTTCGTCTGATTTCAGGCCATTCCGACTTCGTTCGATCTGTTTGAACCCCCCTCACGCGCGTTTACGAAGCGCGTGCATCACTTAAAATACGAATATTGAGCCGTACCGCGAAAACCGCACGTCCGATTGACGTTCCGTCTGCGCATACACATCACGAATAATAATTAGAATGTTGAACGGTGGTTTCAGCTCAATATGAGGTTGTCCGCTATGAATTTGACCGTTGGATGCCCGTTTTGGCCGTTTATGACACCAGAACTGCGTTGTCGGTCACCGCGGGCACACGGCACATCCGATTGACGTGCCGTCTGCTCGAACACTTCAGAAATAACTCTCCCGTATTTTTCTTCGGATTTCAGGCCATTAAGACTTCGTTCGGCCCTTTTGGACCCCCCTCACGCGCGTTTACGAAGAGCGTGCATCACTTAAAACATGAATATTGAGCCGTACCGCGCAAAACGCACATCCGATTGATGTGACATCTGCGCGTACACGTCACGAATAATAATTAGAATGTTTCACGGTGGTTTCAGGTCAATCTGAGGTCTTCCGCTATGAATTTGACCGTTTGACGCCCGTTTTGGCCGTTTATGACACCAGAACTGCGTTGTCGGTCATCGTGGGCACACGGCACGTCCGATTGATGTGCCGTCTGCTCGAACACTTCATAAATCACTCACCCGTATTTGTCGTCTGATTTCAGGCAATTCCGAAATCGTTCGGCCCATTTGGACCACCCTCACGCGCATTTACGAAGCGCACACATCACTTAAAACATGAATATTGAGTCATACCGCGCAAACCGCATGTCCGATTGACATTCGGTCTGCGCGTACATGTCACGAATAATAATTAGAATGTTTCACGGTGGTTTCAGCTCAATCCGAGGTCGTCCTCTATGAATTTGACCGTTTGACGCCCGTTTTGGCCGTTTATGACACCAGAACTGCGTTGTCAGTCACCGCGGGAACAAGTCACGTCCAATTGACGTTCCGTATGCTCGACCACTTCAGAAATCACTCGCCCGTATTTTTCGTCTGATTTAAGGCCATTCCGACTTCGTTCGGCCCATTTGGACCCCCCTCACGCGCGTTTACGAAGCGCGCACATTAATTAAAATACAAATATTGAGCCGTACCGTGCAAACCGCACGTCCGATTGACGTGCTGTCTGCGCTTACACATCACGAATAATAATTAGAATGTTTCACGGTGGTTTCAGCTCAATCTGAGGTCGTCTGCTATGATTTTGACCGTTGGACGCCCGTTTTGGCCGTTTATGACACCAGAACTGCGTTGTCGGTCACCACGGGCACATGGCACGTCTGATTGACGTGTCGTCTACTCGACCACTTCATAAATCACTCTCCCATATTTGTCGTCTGATTTTAGGCCATTCCGACTTCGTTCGGCAAGTTTGGACCCCCCTCACGCGCTTTTACGAAGCGCGCGCATCACTTAAAACACGAATATTGAGTCGTACCGTGCAAACCGCACGTCCAATTGATGTGCCGTCTGCGCGTACACATCAAAAATAATAATTAGAATGTTTCACGGTGGTTTCAGCTCAATCCGGAGATGTGGTGTGGCCGACACCACTCAATGTGTCCGTCTTTTTTTTCAAAAGGACGTCATTTTAAGTGAAAAGCATCAACTCACATACGGAAAACTGACCAAACGCCTTCCGAATCTGTTCATAATTTATACCAACAATCCATGGGTCATATGTGATGTGTAAGAGCCAACCCGGGATGAATCCGAGTCGCGGTGTGGCCAGGATAATTCTAAGTGTCTCTCTTTTGTTTAAAATGGACACCATTTTAAGTACATACGGAAAAACGACCAAATGGATTCGGTTTCCGTTGAAACTTTAGGAGAACGATCCATAGGTAATATGTGACGTGTACGAATCATCCCCGCCTCAATCTGACATGAAGTGCGGCTGACACCACTCAAAGTGTCCGTCTTTTGTTTCAAAAGGACGTCATTTTAAGTGAAAGGCATCAACTGACATACGGAAGAACGACCAAACGCATTCGGATTCTTTCGATACTTTAGAACAACGATCCATGAGTCATATGTGACGTGTAAAAGTCAACCCCGTCTTAATCCGAGACGCGGTGTGGCCGACACCGCTCTAACTCTGTCTCTTTTGTTTAAAATGGACATGATTATAAATGAAAAGAACAACTGGCATACGCAAAACCGACCAAACGCATTAGGAATCTTTTGATAATTTATCACAACGATCCATGGGTTATATGTGACATGTAAGAGCCAACCCGAGATGAATCTGAGTCGCGGTGTGGTCAGGATTAGTCTAAGTGTCACTCTTTGGTTTAAAATGGACAACATTTTAAGTACATACAGAAAACCGACCAAACGGATTCAGTTTCCATTTAAACATTAGGAGAACGATCCATGGGTCATATGTGACGTGTAAGAATCAACCCCGCCTCAATTGGAGATGCGGTGTGGTCGGCACCACTCATAGTGTCCGTCTTTTGTTTCAAAAGGACGTCATTTTAAGTGAAAAACATCAACTGGCATATGGAAAACCGACCAAACGCATTCGAATTGTGTCGATACTTTAGCACAACGATCCATGGGTCAAATGTGATGTGTACGAGTCAACCCCTCCTCAATATGAGGTGCGGTGTGGCTGGTATCACTTCAGGTGTATGTATTTTGTTTAAAATGGACATCATTTGATGTAAAAATATATGGTATAGAAAAAACAGATCAAATTATGAATTAAATTTCGGATTCCACATATAATTGTCATCTAAATTTTAAATTGAATTATATATGAATTATGTATGTTTATAATTACGTTATGAATTCTAATTTAATTATGGATGTGTATAGTTTCAGGATCCATTATATGTTAAATGTGTATGAATTTGTTCGTAATTGTATATGTATGTTTTATTTTATTGAAGGTACAATAATTGGATTGAAAATGAGGTCAAAATGAGGCCTGATAGAGAGGGGCCTGATGGACAGGGGCTGTGCAAATTGCAGGCTGCTGCAATTTGTAGCATAGGATATGCCAACGGTTTAAAACCGTTGGCATATAATCCTAAAGAAGTTTTTACCAACAGTTCATTGAACCGTTGGTAAATATCTCTTTTCCCAACGGTTCTAAACCATTGGGAAAGAGTTAATCCATAGGTATATCCCAACGGTTTGGGGAGAACCATTGGGAAAACTATCCCAAAACTGATATTTCCCAACAGTTATCCCAAACCGTTGGGAAAAACTATCCCAACGGTTTGGCAGAACCGTTGGGATAGGGTGGCTTTTGTGAGCCTATACCAACAGTTTCCAGTAAATCGTTGGGAAAAAATTTTCCCAACGGCTTACTTCCCCATGGTTATCAGAACCGTTGGTATATCATATACCAACGGTTAGAAGGGATTTCCCAATGGTTGTGAACCATTGGGAAATATTATATTTCCAGTAGTGATAGATTTCTACATTGAGTTGCAACCCGGGACAACCTCGATAGCAGCATCAGCTTATCGGATGGCTCCTGTAGAGCTTCGTGAGCAGAGGATACAGCTGGACGACTTGCAGAATAAGGGCTTTGTGAGACCTAGTGTTTCACCCTGGGCATCCCCAGTGCTGTTTTCCAAGAAGGCGAATGGGAGCTTGAGGCTGTGTGTGGATTACCGGTGCTTAAATCAGGTGATCATGAAGAACCGATATCCACTAACGAGGATCGATGACATCTTTGACCATTTGAGAGGGGAACGATGGTTCTGAAAGGTTGATCTACGACCAGGCTATCACCAGTTGCAAGTACGGGAGGAGGATATACCGAAGACGGCTTTCATATGTCTCTACAATCACTATGAGTACATGGTGATTCCCTTCGGCATGAAAAACGCCCTTGAAGTGTTCATGGGACTCATGAACTGGATCTTTCAGCCTATCTAGACTGGTTTGTAGTGGTCTTCGTCGATGATATCCTTGTGTAATCTACGTCTGAGGAGAAGCACGCGAGACACCTAAGGATGGTTCTGAACACACTATGAGAGCACCGGTTGTATGGGAAACTCTCGAGGTGTCAGTTCTGGTTACAGGAGGTCCACTTTATATGGCATGTTATCTCAGCAGATGTGGTAGCAGTGGACCTAGTAAAGGTGGAGGTAGTGCTACCATGAGAGACACCCCAGAGCGTGACAGAGGTGCGGAGTTTCCTTGGGTTGGTAGGCTACTATCAGAGATTCATCCATGATTTCTCAAGGATTGCATCATCCTTGACATCTTTGACCGGAAAGGGACAGCCTTTCATGTGGACCGAGAGATTCCAGCAGGCTTTCCAACAGTTGAGATAGAGTCTGACGAGCCCCCCAATCTTGAGATTACTGGAGGAGGGTGTCAAGTACATAGTGTTTTGCGACGCATCAGGAACCGGGCTTGGTTGTGTCCTAATGCAGTGACAAGAGGTGATTGCTGATGTCTCACATCAGTTGAGACCACAAGAGCAGAACTATGCGACCCATGATCTTGATTTGGAAGCGGTAGTCTTCCCATTGAAGATGTGGCATCACTACCTAATGGGCGAGAGGTTTACTATCTACTCTGATCACAAGAGTCTCAGATATATCTTTTCTTAGAAGGATCTGAATTTGAGACAGAGGCGATGGCTTGAGTTCCTCCAGGACTAAGACTTGGAGATCATTTATACTCCTAGGAAGGGGAATTTGGTGGTAGATGCCCTAAGTAGGAAATCCAGTTCGTAGTTGCTGGATGAGGCGACAAGGAAGTTGGCCTCTTTGTAGTTTTCCTTCGTGGATGGTGATGAGGGAGCTTACCTTCAGTCGATGGTTGTTATCCCTCCACTATTACAGTGAGTTAGGGAAGCACAACGCGAGGATGCTATATGTGAGACTCTACGTGCTCAGATATCCACAGGTGATGCTGATGATGGATATTCAAAAGGTGGAGAGCAAGTTGTCCTTTTTGGAGGGTGCACGGTAGTACCAGTGACGTTACAGGAGGAGGTTCTGAGGGAGTTTCATACATCCCCTTTGGAAGTACATCCAGGCATGGAAAAGATGTATCAGGACCTCCGACGTCAGTTTTGGTGGCCAAAAATCAAGAAGAGTGTGGTAGAGTTTGTTTCTTGGTGCCTTACTTGTCAGCAAGTAAAGGCTGAGCACCCGGTTCCAGCAGGTTTGGCTCATCCCCTTGAGGTGCCAGATTGGAAGTGGGATGGAATATCCATGGACTTCGTGATGGGTTTACCACATACGTCCAGGGGACACGATGCCATCTGGGTGATCGTTGATCGACTCACCATGTCTGCCCACTTCCTAGCCATACGGGAGATGAGTTTAGTAGAGATCTTGGGATGCCTCTATGTGCAGGAGATAGTTCGACTTCATAGAGTACCATCCACGATCATCTCAGATCGTGATTCTCATTTCACATCCCGGTTGTGGAAGGGATTGCAGGAAGCTTTTGGGACTCATTTACACTTGAGCACAGTGTTTCATCCCCAGACTGATGGTAAGACAGAGTGGACCATCCAGGTCCTGGAGGATATGCTACAAGCTTGCGTACTTGAAATCATTTGTAGCTGGGAGGATCACCTACCACTGGTGGAATTTTCTTATAACAAAAATTATAATTCCACTATTGGTATGGCACCATTCGAGGCTCTATACGTGCGACCTTGCAAGTCACCACTTTGCTGGACTGACCCGGGAGAGTCAGTACTCATGGGACCAGAGATGGTGATAGCTACTACAGAGAAGGTGCAAGGCATCCATGAACAGATGAATACTGCACAGAGTCAGAAGAAGTCTTATGCCGACCAGAGATGGAGGCCCTTGGTGTTCGAGGAAGGAGACTATGTTTTCCTTCTGGTCTCACCTCGACAGGGATTGCGGAGATTTCACCGAGGAGGCAAGAAATCTTCGAGGTTCGTTGTCCCTTTTCAAATTCTAAGTAGAGTTGGTGAGGTGAAGTATCTCTTGGCTCTACCTCCTCAGATAGACTGGGTAAAAACGTCTTCCATGTGTCGTAGCTACGGAGGTACGTGCATGATCCATCGCACGTCATCGACTGGGGCGAGTTGGACATCGACGATGGAGCGACCTTTGCTGAGTACCCAGTGGAGATCAAGGATCGGTAGGAGAAGATCCTTTGTGGATGAGCTATTCCCTTGGTGCATGTCTGGTGGTAGCACGGGGATCTCCAAGAGAGCCCGTGCGAGCGGGAGGCTTAGATTCGCGTTTAATACCCACATCTTTTTGAGTAGCCGTTATTTTGGCTTTTCGGTGACGTAAAAGCCCTATGGTGGGTGTGGTGTAATGTCCCGGATTTTTTCATGTATTATTTTAATATTATATGGGAATTATTTCAAGACTAGGCTCTGAGACGGCGTGCAGTTTCGAGGCCCAGTGTTCCGGGAACAAATGTTTGAATTTAATTTAATAATTAAATTACGTGCACGTGCGGTTTTCCTGAAAAAGGTGAATAAATATCTAACGGGTGCTCATATCAGGAATCAAAGGGCACCATTGTGTTCAGAACATCAATTTTACATAAGGAGAGGCCTAACATCGGCCAGCGTAGGTCGGTGGTGAAATCTGGTTTTTGGATGCAATAGTAATAAAATATTTAATTAAAATAATTTATTTAAACCTTGTTAAACAAAATATATCCTATCTTTTAAATAGAGATTACACAAGGGATCAGGGTTACAATCCCTATAACCCTAATTTTCCCCTATAGGCTCTAGGAATGATCTGAAAGAAAACCCCAATGCGGAGGCGACATTCTTGACAGATTTCATCGGTGACGACGATGCGACGACCAGATCTTCGCCAACGAACGCTGGGATCCTGGTAGGATGTTGTTGTGATTTTATTCTTCCCCATTTTTGATTTCAACGATGAACGCAGACTAATCCACGAACATATTAGCCCGCAGATCGATCATTATTACGGGATGGTATATTTTCGGGAATCGTGGGATTTGATTCTAGAGATTGTTTTGGTTTTCAATCTAACGGAAGAAAACCCGGATCTTCACGAACAATGATTAAGGTTCACCCCTCTTGTTTGATTATTGTTTTCCCCCCTTGCATTATTCATTGTGTTCTATGTGTTCTTGGAGTAAATCAATCATTTCACATTCATTTTTTTGACACAATGATCCAAAATCAAAGATCCAATGTCGAGGTGACCTAGCAGAGGTGCGATGGCGACGACGTCGTATGAATCAATGCGGTTCGGAAGTTCCCGTTCTTCGGGCGTTTTCATGTGGACGGATTGGGATACATTTTCAAGACCGATCAGAATACTGAAATTGGAAGAATTAGTTTGGTAGGGGCGGGATGACCCCAAATCCGGAGTTTCGTGATGATCGGACGGTTGGATCAAGATTTGGAGCAACAGTCGAGGCGTGCGGAGGAAGACAACGCTGCTGTAAAATTTTCGACTACACGACGTGTAGTATAGGCTACACGGCGTGTGTTCATCAGTAGGGTTACCCGACATGTACTTTGAGAGTACACGGTTACGAGCAGGGTACACAGCCATGGACACGCCGTGTATGCCCCTCCCTGGCCAGACCCGGCCAAATACATGGGATACCCCGTGTACTGGTACACGAGCAAGAGACATGGACACGGGCAGAGACCGTGTACGGGCACATGGACAGCGTACATGGAGTGAGCCCAGGTGCTCGAACACGGTGTGTGTTTTTCTTCTACACGCCATGTAGTTGCTTTCTATCCGACAAGCTGAAGGACACGGGCCGTTTACACGGGCCGTTTACACATGCAGTACCCGGTGTCAAGGAACACAACGTGTACTT
Organism: Viscum album; assembly: GCA_963277665.1. Taxonomy (NCBI): domain Eukaryota; kingdom Viridiplantae; phylum Streptophyta; class Magnoliopsida; order Santalales; family Viscaceae; genus Viscum; species Viscum album. The sequence continues at coordinate 1,760,362,149 of OY728150.1, forward strand.
TACTACGCGCCGTGTAGTTTGGTATTGCACGGCTTGAACAAAGGACACGGGCCGTTTACACGGGCATTACCCAGGGTCAAGGAACACGATGTGTAACCATACTACACATCATTTAACCTTTTCTTCATGACTTGAGCCACTTGTCTTCTGTGACTTGGACTAGCCTTCTTAGGGTTCGTACCCTTAGTCTTTTTCCCTGATGGTTCTAGTATCATTTCCTTTACACAGGAGTATGATCTCTTCACCAAAACTCCCTGAATAGAGTTGTTGGAATCCCCTCTATGATACTTAGATCTGGATCCTCTATTCATTCCTCGAACCCTAGGTAGAGTTCTTGGTATCGACGTGAACTACCTTACCCGGGCGCCGATCCTCTGCCTAGCGGATTAGCTCAGAATGAGTTGTTGGAATCACCCCATGACTTGGTTGTGATCCTCATCTAAGCATCATGTTACCAAGGTAATTGTGGAGTGTTTTCTCCTGCAACGAGTACTTTGTATCTCTCTCTTCATAACTAGGAGTGTGTTCTCCCGATGGTATGCTTAGTGGAATCTTCGAGATGGATCCTAGTGGCAGTATCGTGAAGGTCGTTTTAGTAATGAGTATATCTGGATATTCTTGTTATATGTTCCGTAGACATATACTTTGTAGAGCTGACTGTACCTTTCTTCATGGTATTTTCCTTTTTTCTATTATCTTTGTGGTTTTCGGGGTGTCCTGCTGGGTATTGTTATAATCAGCCCTGCACGGGCTTTGCCCGCACGTGTCGTGTCTTGTGCAGACGAGTGAGCCTTTGACAGGATTCTAAGTGGACCAAGACCGGATGGTGCTCAGTGAGATCAGACATGCAGAGGCGTGTTCCTTCGACGACATGTTGCAGTCCCAGTACCTTTCTTTATAGGTTGGACTTCTTGCAGACTTTCTTTTGGTGGGCTTGTACTTTTGGCCCAGGGTTCTACGTTACTATACTTTACTTCTCGGTCGTACTCTATTGGTTGTATTTTTAGTGTATTCATTCTTTTTCCATCTTTATTAGTTCTTACTTTTCAGCTTTGTGGGATTGGAGATGTGTGTGCGTGTGTACAGGTTTGTAGGCAATGCCTCCCATGTTAGTAGCATGCCTACTCGGTGCTAGTCACCAGCCCCTGGCCTATTGGAGGCGGGCTTGGGGAGTTGCGGCTTGGGCCCCACTGGGACGGGTCATGACATATATAATGGATGGAATTCCATGTAGATCCCTATAAAGAAAAATAAGTTATAATTACTGCATATTGGGGGGTATATTGACTTGAACTCAACTTCTTCTATTTTTTTCAGTTAGAATTGATCGATGAAACCCATTTTTAACACATCGTAGTAGTATCATTGGAGAAAATACTCAAACAAAGAGCCATAAGAACGATAGATGAAGAAACCCCATACATCATCCTTCCATACCCATATAATGAGATACACCACATATATTAGGGGGTGGACATGAAGAACTCTATCGAAGGGATCCTCCTAGAAGAATAGAAGCTGAAAAAATAGAAGTAATATGATTTAGTGTTTTGAATCACATATACCAAATTCTATGAATGATTTTGGATAATACATATGTTTTCCAGTAGTATATATTATATATTTTATCACCTCTTGGGGGTTTCATAGCCAATACCTCTCTTACCTCTACTACAGATTCCCATTATTCTCAATTTTGAATTTTAATTCTGAATAAACTTTTAATTTATTCTTCTTTTTATGTTCTAGACAAAAGAAAAAAAAAACAAATTTAACACATTATTGAATACCATTATAATCCATTAAATTAGGTAATCACCTCTTCCCAATGTATTCAGCATGTAATAAAATAATTACAGTGAGGTTGTATCCTTCTATAGTCGTTTCCCATGTTTCTATCTTTATATTATTCTTGAAAACTATATTATCTATGATAAAATTAATTATCGATGAAGTGAGAATGAAATATGGGGGAGGGAAAACTATTGAATATCTAGTTTTCTTGACCTTTATTTTGTATTTTTTTCTATTTTAGTGAGAATATTTTAGAAAATAAATAACAAAATAAAAATATAAAAAATATAATAAATTTAAAAAATTATTATATTTTAAAAATATACAAAACTATTACTGTATATATATTATTGTGTTTTTAAACATTTCATGATTAAAATGCTGGAATGCCTAGGAAAAATACCATTCCATAATGGAAGAATATCATTGGTTCTGAAATTGTAATAGTTGAGTGATTTCATTTTTATTTTTTCACTATTTTCATGGGGGATCACCTTTAGAAATAGGAAAAAGAGTTTGAGTGAAAACATATTTATAGAATAGAAATTATAATATGAGGACACTATAATTTGTGACATAAATTGAGGAAACTTTTTATGGAAAAGATGCCTAGATATCCAACATAAATAAAATTAACCTATGTCCTTTTAAATAGGAGTGAAATTGAAAATTGATACCCCACAAGGAATATTTCACACATTGGGAACCGACTGTGTGAGTAAATTCTATTCATTTTTATTAAATTATTGATTTTCAAAATGAATTTCATATATATGGATGAGAAAATTTTTATAATTTCTAATTTTTCAAAAATGAATTCATTCATGTAGGGATATTTATATACCCATACGATGAAGGAGAAAATTGAATTATAATAATTTTATTTGAGTTGTATCAATAAAGTAAAAATTGGAACTCTAGTTTAAGAAACATTAGAAAAATTGATAAGGGGAAGTTCCACTTTTTTAATCCCTAATTTTACATAAATATATCTATTAAAATTTTGGTACTAGAACTTGTAATTAAATTTAAAGGAAAATGTGAATTCAAATCATAATTATGGAAACATGGATGAAATAATGGATGAATATATGGTTTAATTTTTAGGGGTATTGAGTACTTAATTCCAAAAGCAATATTGTTTAGTAATTATATGACATTTTGTTTCTCGAGAGTGAAATAGTTCATGTTTGTGGGTGTGATGTGAGTTGACTGTTTAAACAAAATTCATATTTTAAATGAAAAATAAAACCTATTCAATCTAAAACATTAGTAATTTATTATTTTATTTGAATTCAATATATCTAGAACAATTTTGATAAATGGTTCAAATAATTATTCTTTTACATTTTCCATTCATTTTTTATGTTAAATGATTTCCATTAATTGGTTCAATTAATTTCTTAAATATAATTACTTTTAACTCTATGTTTCATTGATTTTATCATTTTGAATAAAATTCATTTTTTTAATTTAGGATAATGAGTTTTTGATAAGTAAATTTATGTTGAATTAAAAAGTTGATTTTAAATTTTTAAGTAATATAAAATATTAAATGGTTTAATTCATAAATTTATTTTTTTAGAATTTTTGGAAATCCATTTATTGATTCATTTATTTTTTGGTGTAAAATTTTAAATGGTAATATTAAAATTTTAAATTGTCTTTATACATCATCTATTAAATACAAATAAGATTTAACTAAGTTTTAGTTTTTAATTTTATAGGTATAAGTTTAATAAAATTATAATGTCCAAATCAATCATGGGATGGATACTATCATCATTAATTATTATACTTATAATTATCATTCAAATTCTATTCATATTATATTTTTGCGAAATCACCTTCCATCATTATTCTTCACTGTTGTGATATTATACAATGTTCTTACATGATTTTTTAAAAATACGTTATATTGGAGTATTGACCTAAATAAAATGCACAAGGAATATTTCATGATGCTCCAATGTTCTGGAAATTTTATTTACATACAATTTTTATTCTATTGTGATAGAGCTATGAAATTTCCAAGGATTTATAGAGAGATTTCTCACATTAGAAAGGTAATTTCTATATCACCATCTCAAACTCAACAAAATAACTTCCCCTAACTTTTATTAGTCCACACATCCTATGAGTAAACATATTTGGATCAATTTATGAACATTGTATTATGTGAATGGGAGAAGGGTTTTAGATTTCCAATGATTGTTGAATTTCAATCTCATAAAATTATGGAAGAGGTGATAATTCGTTTTCCTAAAAGAATTTAAAAAGTGAACTATGCGAAAAAAAGTAAATCTAGAATATATATTAATGAATGATTGTCAATGAATTATTAACAAGTACTAATAAATTCATTGCGATTATGAAGGATCCACACATGACTAACCATATACCAACCCATTTCTGCGATAACAATTGTGTTGTATTTTCTACTACTATATTTTTATTTTCTTCTACGCACACCTAAAAGACAATTACACTACCATATAAATATTTTTTAAATTTTAGAAGAACAAAAATAAACATTAGTAAGTTATGGAGACAGTGAACAACAGACTCCATGACTCCTTCAGAACATCCCTAATTAGTCTCCCTATATGACATTCTAGTTTAATATAAATTATGTACGAAATGACCATGAAAGGACTTCATAATATTCATTAAATTAGTTCATTATCCTTTTAGTAATATGTCTTATATCCAATAGTACACAAAAAAACTGAGTTCCAACAAAATGGGAAATAAAAAACCCGTATCAGTTATGGGTTGGGAAGAAATCTATTCTATCAAAATTTTATGTGTGAGGATGTGAATCTTTTGTTGATGATAATTCTAGAAGAAAACATACATGATGTCTAACAACTTAATATTTTAAAATATATTTCCCTTTAAATATATTTATTGTATTATATCTTATGTTACATGCAACCCCAAATTTAAATGAAGTGTGATATACTATTTAAATATTATTATTTAGAATAACTGTTATAACCAATTTGATAAAATTATTGGTATGAATTGGAAAAAAATTTATAAACAAAATGTATAATGGTATTATAAAATATATATGAATTGTTAAATAATTAATAAATCTTTAGTAAAATAATTTTATGCTTAGAAAGATATTTTTCTCAAACATGGGTTTTATTTGTTTTTGTGTAAAAAGTATATATTTAATATTTCATACTTTTAGAAATTTTATGGTTAAAAATGAACCTCATTGTTTAACTATAAATTTCATAATTATCTTAGAGAGGATTTTTGATATTTTTTACGAAATATATTTTTAATTAATAATGGTAAATGAGAATTTTTATTAAAAATTATATCATAATTTAATGAATTTATTAAAATAATTTTTATTTTAAATTGTTTTATTAGTAATATTAGTACACTTATGTTGGTAATAATATAATTATGGTTATTGGAATTAATTTTAAGATCTAATTTTATACAATCTTTTTATACATAATAAGATAATTCTATGGAATTCATTTTTTAGTTGTGTGTTGTGGGTTTAATTTGAAATTAAATTTTTTGAATTGAATTTAATCTTGAAAATTGATTCTATATTTGGAATTAGGAGGTTCATAATTTTTCAATAGGATAATTTTATATTTGGTCATTATTAATAGTTAACTTGGTAAATATTTGTCACCCTAGTAAGGGTAAAACATGTAAAATGAGGTTAAAACTTTTTTTAAGGAATTAAAATTTATATAAAACCTACTATTATCCTATTGGATGAGTGTAGTTCATAAATTTCCATACAAGTATTTAATATATGTCATTTTGGTTCCATTTTCCATGATAATGAGAATTATATTATTTTATGTAAATAAAATTCCAAAATGTCACTCTCTTGACATTAATATCTCTAAAATATTTATATAAGGTTAAATAGAGTATATGATTAGTGAGAAATTTATATTTGATATATGAAATAAATTTTTATAATGTTAATTTAATTTTAATATTTTGTGATTGAATAATTACATTAAATTATTAGGAAAAACTGATATAGTATTTATTTAATTAATAGATAAACAAAATAAATGAATTTTTTTAAATTAATAAAATTTGGATGAATTATTGTGTTCCATGGATTTTAAAGATACATGTGATATATTAGGAATGTTTTGTAGGATTTCATTTGAATTACAGAATTTTCTTGATGCATATAAAGTCAAATTAAATTAATAGTGTAAAAAATAAATATTAATGATATTTTATAAACAAAATATTTTATTAAATTATTTAAAGATAATAAAAACAATAAAATAGGATTTGTGGGATAATATACTATCTAAAATTTCATAACATGAAAATTTTTGAGTAAAACTTCAACTTATAAGTAAAATTCTCACCCTTTAATATTTAAAAATTCATTACCATGGTTAAGGTTAAAAATGGTTAAGCAATGAATTAGTCTAAAGGTTAATGTTTGAAATGATATATAATCCTGTACAAATTCTATTGTATGATTATATTTGCACCATAACCTCATTATTTTATAATGTATTCCATTTTCGATCCATTTTACATGATTTATACAAATATTATATTATAAAATATCATAAATTTTTTATTATACCCCTCCCCTCACTTATTAACGGACACCCATTCTCTCTTTCATTAAACTAGTTTGATCTATATAGATTAACCAAGCAATGAAAACATATCTTATAAAAATCCCTATAAAAGTTGTGTATGTATAGTCATTCACAAGAGTTTAACATTAGGACCCTTAAAAGTATGTCAAAAGGATGACTTTCAAAGAAGAGGTAATTATCATCATAAAGATTTTTTATTTTTATTTTTCTTTTACCATATTCAATTATGTTTGAAAAATTAAAATAAAAAAAACATAGTATATTTCATATACTAATATATAATTATATTTATGGAATAATATCTATCAATATCATTCTCCATAAAATGGGAAACATAACCATTTCTCCTTAGTATGGCAGTATACCCCTCCATGGACCAATGTAATTTATTTTTCATTAATACCTCACATATATTATTATAATGATAGGAGAAATGAATTTATATGATATTTATGGAAAAATTAATCTTATGGAATTTTAATATAATATCACTAGTTAAAAAAGGATTTTAATGCCATTTTTTTGTTTTTAATGTCTATTACCCCAATAATTTTTTTTAGTGATATTGTAAATATGTATTTCATACTAGTTAATAATAAATGACATTATAAATAATAATAATGAGGATTTTTATCATGCTAGTTACTAAAAACTGGTATAATAAAGTATTCATAATTTCCATTTATTGAATAAATAAAATATATAAATAGTTTAACACATTTGGTTTTTTATAACCGATGTGATAAAAAATATTATATATGTATTTTGGCATCTGCTTTTGAAAAAACCGATGATTATAATAAGACTAAAAATCTTATTTTGGAGATAATATTTCACATGAGCTACCAAATAATCAATTTGTACAAAACCATATAATTTTAGTTTTTATAAAATCTTATTTTCACAAATGTTTTTTCCATGTAATTTATTTTTATAGGTGATGTGAAAAAATACTAAAAATTAAAAAAATTAGGTGGTTTTCCACATTGGTTTTATAATAACCAATGTGCAAAACCATTTATCATGTCATTTTTATTAAAATCAATGCGAAAATTCTTATTTTTATGTTTTTATGTTAGTTTTTTCAAAATCTATGTAAGAAATCAGACAAAAATAAATAAATTCATTCGTGGTTTTCACATCGGTTATATTAAAACAGAGATGAAAGACAATTTATATCGTATGTTTCTTTTTGGAAAACCAAATATCATATATCTTATTTCTAGATTTTGGTCATTTGTAATGAAATAATCATTGTGAAAAATATTTTTTCATATAAACATAAATAAATAACATCCCTCAACAGTAAAACATCATACCATAAATTAGAAAAGATTAGTAGAAACAAAAAAAATCATTATCATTTTAAAGTATAAAATTTATTTAGTATATTTCAATAAAAAACCCAATCTAAAACGTGAAATTATTTACCCATTAAATTTTAAAGGGTCTTATATCTATTCTAGTATAAGTCCCGGTGTTATAAAAAAGATACAAATTTAAATTAAATTCATTAACATGCATTCCAAATAAAACAAATGAAAAATTAAAGGAAGTGTTTAAAAGAGAATCAAACCTTATGGAACTTTATAACTATACCAATAAAAATTATTTCAAACATAAATAATAAAACATATTATCTATATTATTTTATACTTTCTTGTTTATGAATCTTCTGTTTAAAAATATTTTTTCAATTTAAAATAAAATTTTATTTAATTCAAGACAAACCGTAGTAGTTATACATGAAATGTCACATTTATTTTATATATTTGATCTTTTCACTCTGATTTTTTATTATGTCTATAAAGTAATCAAAATCCAAATTTTAAAATAATATATATCAAATTAATTTAAATTTCCTTATAATATAAATAAGAATTCAAACATTAAAACTAAAATGTTCAGTACATTCGTATCACCATCTCACACATCACCAAGATAGAGTCTTTCCATTCAAGCATCTTTTATCATGGAAATATAAAATACCACAACCAATGAAAACTAATATAAAATAATATAATGTAATTTCTTATTTTTTAAAGATATATAACACTTTATAAGATATATGTTTCATACTCTTGATGGAAAGGTATTATCGAACACTAAATAATTGCCTTATTTTAATTTCATTCAAAGAAATAAATTATTCTTCCTATATCATTAATTTTCATCAAAATTGGTGAAATAAATTTTGGGTTCTTAAATAAATATACGGAGTTTGCATCATGTTATGTAGATACCTAATAAAAAACAATCATTTCTATAAAGTTAAAATAAATTTAAGTAACTAAAAGATATACGATAATTGACTTATGGTGAAGACTTAAATCATGTTGATGACAAAGCTATATCCGGTTACAAGTTCCATGATATCTTTATTTTATTTAATCATAGTCATTTTACACCCACAAATCTAAGATTCCTTTTTGATGTCATAAACATGAAACGAAAAATTTTAATATGTTGATAATCAATCAAGACCAGAAAAAGTTGTATCAGAATTCATAAAGACTTTTATTTTTTTTATCTTTAGAATATTCCATTACCATAAACATATTCCTAAATATATATATATATACACCATAAAGTATAGAAAATTTAACACCAATTTCAAATAAAGTATGGAGTCTACATTTACATCAAGGATAATTTATCTGTCACGACCCGTCCTCGGGGCCCGTGCCGTGACTACCCCAAGCCCGCCTTCCATAGGCCAGGGGCTGGCGACTAGCACCAAGGCGTAAAATCCCAGTAAACAGGGAAGGCATTGCCTTTATAAGTAACAACCACACAGAGTCAGCAAGCGGAAAGTAAAGTGCAGAAAAGTAAAGGGGGCCGGAAATACAAGCCCAACTGTAAAGTACAACTGAAAAGTAAAGTACAACAACTGAAGAAAAGACGGCGGCCTCGTGTCGTCCACTGGCAATCCCACCTGAAGGGTGGGTACAGATAGCCTCCAGGCTCCTCGGGTCCCACGTCCGCTCCGAGCATGTCCCGCCCAGTGGTCCACCTCCAGGTACCGTCCTGCTCCACGCCCCAACCGTGATCAGCGCTGTCCGTCGTCTGCAACCAACACAACAAGGTGCGGGCATAGCCCGTGTAGGGGTGAGTACAAGCTACTCAGTAAGGACCCCGAGACCCCCGAAGGTCTCCCGAAATCCACAAAGGATATAGCACAAAAGAAAGATGCAATCACGAAGTAACATCTGACTCGACTTAGGTATATGCCCATACATATACCTAAGTCCCCAATTCCAGCTCTGCTAATGAGCTCATGAACAACTCAATCCACAAAGGAAAGCAAGACTCAAATCCACAAGGAGAGTAAACAGTAAAATCCACATAGGATAGTTCAACACAATCCACAAAGGAGAGTAACATAAGATTCAGCTCAACCAGGTATACTTTTTCAGATGACGTCAAAGATGATCACTGATCCATCTAAGTCGTCGGACCCACGAAGGATCGATAGGTACTAACCCTCGCAAAAGACCCACGTAGGATCGGGCTCACACAGAACCTGTAGGCAGTGGCTCACACAGAACCGGTAGTAAGGACCCACATAGGATCGGGCTCACACAGAACCTGTAGCACTGATCCACGTGGGATCGCTGAGTGCAGTAGTCGACGCAGTCCACTGAGGATCTCTGCACAGTCGTCGCCGCAGTCCACGAAGGATCTCTGCTCTGCCGTCGTCGCAGTCCACGGAGGATCTCTGCTCTGTCGTCGTCGCAGTCCACGGAGGATCTCTGCTCTGTCTTCGTCGCAGTCCACGGAGGATCTCTGCTCTGTCGTCGAAGTCACAGCCAGCGCTAGGGTTCCCGCACGCAGCGAGCTCGTTTAGGAGGGTCCGCTCCACGAGCCGAGAGGCTGATACATCAACTGACACGTAGTCCGAAGTTGATGTATCCAAAAGTTCCGTATCGACAACAGGATCTCAACGCAACAGACGGCGCGTCAATCGGACGCCCGGTCTGAGAGTTATTGGCATTTTCGTCCCAGGGGCCCGGTTGGTTTTTAGGGAAAAACCAACCCGACCGTACTCCGCCTGTGTCCGATCCTCGGGCGTAGTATGCCAAAAGTTCCGTCTCACTTAGAGGAAACTACCACAGCTGACGGTACATCGTTCGGACGTCCGCAGCTCAAGTTATGAACGTTTCCGCTCCGAGTGCCCGGTTGGTTTCGTGTATGAACCAACCCGGCCGAACCCAAAGTCTTCCGAAACCTTGAGTGTAATATACCGAAATGACCGTATCGATCCAAGGATCGCGTAGCCGCTGACAGTTCGTCAATCGGAGGTCCCAGGCCCAGGATATGGGCAAAAGACCGAAGAAGGCCCGAAAACGGGGGTTCTGGGCCCGGGGTGACCCGGCCCGAACCACCCCTGGGTCGGCCGAACCGGGGCGGCCCGACCCGGCCCGACCCGGCTAGGCCGGGTCCGGTCCGGCCTGGGCGCGGCCCGGCCGACCGGACCGGCCGGCTCGGCTTCGGCCGAGCGGCCGAAGCAACCGCCGCGGGTTTGACCCGCGGCTTGGAGGAAAACGCGGCCCCGCGGGGGGCCGCCTGTCACGCGGACGCGGCCGGGCCGCCGCGTCCCTCCCTGGTTCCGCGCGGCCGCGGAACCGGCCGCCGCCGCCGCGGCTTCAGCCGCGGCGGAACTCCTCCACGGCGGCGCACCGGGCGCCGCCGCCTCCGGCCGCCGGCGCCGCCGCCGTCTTCCGCGGGCCGCCGGAGTTGCTCCGGTGGCCCGTTTTGCCTCCCGTCTGCGCCGTTGCTCCTCCCGGGGGCCGATCTTCACTGCGGGATCAACGGATCGCCCTTGCCGCACGGTTCGTCGTCGTCCGCCAACTCCGCACAACAAAAGATCGGCGGAGGGTTGCCGGGTCTTGTTCGTTAGACCCGCACCCTCCGCGTTAGTCATAAACAACGGGAGGAATAGAAACAACCAATCAACAATTTTAAATAAATTTAAAATTGTTCCAAGATCGGGTTCTTTATTTTAAAAGAATAAACACGGGAAATAAAATATTCCAATCAACCCTTACCTTGTCGTCGTCGTCGGACGAGAGGTCGTCGCGGAATTGCTCGTCGCGGAAGAAGGGGGATCGTCGCGTCGTCGCGGTATCCGGCGTCGCGTCGCCAATCTCCGGATCAAGATCAAACGGATTTAATTAATTAAATCCGTTGTCATTGAAAATTAAAAAGGGAGAATTTAGAAGATTCGATTCTCACCTTTAACCACCGATCGTAGGTTTCGCCGCGGAAGAAGAGGTGCCGAAGAAGAAGAAAGTCGCGGAAAAGCTTTTCGACGTCGCGGATCACGGCGTGCGTCGTTGAATTCCGGTCGCCGGCGTTCTTCGCATTCTTCGCGTTCTTCGCGTTCTTCGCGTTCTTCGCGAGGAGGGGAGATGAAGAAACAAAGGTCCTCTCAAATCCTTTCAAAGAATTTTTAGGTTGGTCTTATTTTATAAACATGCCAACAAACGCAAAAGCGTAAGTAACGACCCATCAGTTCGTTGAATTAATTCAACGAGCGAAACAGCCCATTTAATTCACGAAATAAACCGCTCAATTAAATGGTCTGTTAAGAATTTAAGAAAACGCGTCGGTTGACTTTTCAGTTACTTTGACGGGTTTTCGCGGGTGCGTTACTTAGCGAAAGAAACGGCGGGGCTCGTGCGGGCCCCACCGCACAAATATCCTAACAAGGGGTAGGATATTTCCGGATAGCACCCTATCTGCTTTAACTCAGTTCAAGTGGCTTCCAAGCGGCTTCCAAGCAGCTTAAGTGAAATAAAATAAAGTTGTCGCACAAATTTTATTTTATTTCTGACTTAAAGCCCCAAAATTTTAAAACCACGTCTGAGAAAACGCAACTCCGGAAGAGGCGTTTCTAAGCAAATACCGGCGCTGCGATTTCATCGGTGCCCTCAGAATTCGATTCCGGGCACCGGTTCAAAATATAGAAAAACCCGCTCGTCCGTTCACTGAACGTACCCGAGCCAAACTTCGGAAATTGATTCCGGGCACACCGGGCCTCGGAATCAGGTGTCGTCTGAAGCTGCGCTCTTGTAAAATTCCAAAGAAAATTAAGAAAAAAATTTCCTTGAAATTTGCGGGTCTTTACATTACTCCCACCTCAGGGCTTTACGTCCCCGTAAAGATACATCAAAAACTAGGGGAACAAATGGGGGTACTGAGCACGCATCTGAGCCTCCCGCTCCCAAGTGCTCTCCTGGAGGTTCCCGTGCTGCCATCTGACGCGCACAAGAGGAATCGACCGCCCACGTAGGACCCGCTCCTGTCGATCCTCGATCTCCACTGGGACCTCCGCAAAAGTCGCCCCATCGTCCACGTCCAGCTCCCCAAAGTCGATGATGTGCGTCAGGTCGTGCACGTATCTCCTCAGCTGAGACACGTGGAAGATGTCGTGCACCCGGTGCAACTGAGGTGGTAGAGCCAGGCGATAAGCCACCTCTCCTATCCTGCTGAGGACCTGGAAAGGCCTGATGAAGCGGGGAGACAACTTTCCGCCTCGGCCAAATCTCCGTAAACCACGTCGAGGTGAGACACGCAAAAAGACGTGGTCGCCATCCTCGAACTCCAGTGGCCTCCGCCTCCTGTCAGCATATGACTTCTGCCAGCTCTGAGCTGTCCTCATCCTCTCCTGGATGATCTGGACCTTCTCTGTTGTGGCTCGGACCATCTCTGGTCCCACGAGTGCTGACTCCCCAGGGTCTGTCCAGCACAACGGTGATCTGCAGGGTCTGCCGTACAACGCCTCGTAAGGTGCCATCCCGATGGTGGAGTGGTAGCTGTTGTTGTACGCGAACTCCACCAAGGGTAGGTGGTCCTCCCAACTGCGACCAAAGTCGAGAACACATGCACGGAGCATGTCCTCGAGTGTCTGTATGGTCCTCTCAGTCTGACCATCCGTCTGAGGGTGGAAGGCTGTGCTCAGATGGAGCCTCGTCCCGAACGCCTCCTGCAACCCCTTCCAAAGCCGGGAAGTGAAACGAGCATCTCGATCGGAGACGATAGACGATGGCACACCGTGAAGCCGTACGATCTCCTGGACGTAAAGACGTCCCAAGCTCTCTACTGAGCCCTGCTATCTGATGGGTAAGAAGTGTGCCGACTTGGTGAGTCGGTCGACAATCACCCAAATGGAGTCGTGACCTCTGGAAGTGCGTGGAAGTCCAGTCACGAAGTCCATAGATATGCCGTCCCACTTCCACTCCGGGACCTCCAAGGGCTGTACCAAGCCTGCTGGTACCTGATGCTCTGCCTTCACCTGCTGGCAGGTGAGGCATCGTGAAACGAACTCTGCCACAGCTTTCTTCATGCCCGGCCACCAGTGCTGTCTCCTGAGATCCTGGTACATCTTCGCCACTCCGGGATGCACCTCCAAGGGAGAAGTGTGAAACTCTCTCAGCACCTCCTCTCGTAAAGCGACTGGTACGAAGGTACGTCCTCTGAAAAGGATGTCGTGCTCTGCTCCAAGGGAGAAACCATCAGGCGCCTGACCTGAGGATATCAGTGCACGCCGGGTCTCACAGTCAGCGTCCCCACGCTGAGCCTCTCTGACCCGCTGTAGAAGCGGAGGAGAGACTGTGAGAGACTGAAGAAAGGCTGCTCCGTCTCTATCCACGAAGGATATCTGTAAGGAGGCTAGCTGCTCCGTCGCCTCCTCAAGTATCTGAATGCCCGTCCTCCTGCTGAGGGCATCGGCTACCACGTTCCCCTTCCCAGGAGTATAGACTATCTCAAAGTCATAGTCCTGGAGGAACTCAAGCCATCTCCGCTGTCTCAGGTTCAGGTCCTTCTGAGAGAAGATATACCTGAGACTCTGGTGGTCAGAAAAGACTGTGAAGTGCTCTCCCATCAGATAGTGCCGCCAAGTCTTCAGAGCGAAGACCACTGCTGCTAACTCCAGGTCATGAGTGGCATAGTTCTGCTCATGCGGCCTCAACTGACGTGATCCGTAGGCGATCACGGCCCTCTCCTGCATCAGGGCGCACCCGAGTCCAGTCCCTGATGCATCGCAGTAAACTAGGTACCCAACTCCCTCCTCAGGCAACCTCAAGATAGGTGCGCTGGTCAATCTCTGTCTCAGCACCTGGAAGCCCTGCTGACATCTGTCTGACCACAAAAAGGGTTTCCCCTTCTTTGTCAAGGCTGAGAGTGGTTCCGCAACTCTGGAGAAGTCCGGCACAAATCTCCGATAGTATCCGGCTAAGCCCAAGAAACTCCGCACCTCTGTCACGCTCTTGGGTGGCTCCCAAGCTAACACTGCATCGATCTTCGCGGGATCCACTGCAACTCCCGCCTCAGAGATGACGTGCCCCAAGAAATGGACCTCACGTAACCAGAACTGGCATTTTGAGAGCTTGCCATAAAGCTGGTGCTCTCGGAGTGTGTCTAGCACAACTCGCAGGTGGTAGGCATGCTCCTCCTCAGTCGTCGAGTATACCAAAATGTCGTCAATGAAGACCACGACAAATCGGTCGAGGTATGGCTGGAAGATCCTGTTCATGAGGCTCATGAACACTGTTGGAGCATTGGTTACGCCGAACGGCATAACCAAGAACTCATAATGGCCATACCGACACCTGAAGGCCGTCTTCTGCACGTCCTCGTCTCGAACTCTGAGATGATGATAGCCTGACCGGAGGTCTATCTTCGAGAACCACCGCGCTCCCTTGAGCTGATCGAAGAGGTCATCAATCCGTGGCAGCGGATACTTGTTCCTCACTGTCACCTGGTTCAGGCGACGATAGTCGACACATAGTCGCAAGCTCCCGTCCGCCTTCTTGGCGAACAAAATCGGGGAAGCCCAGGGTGAAACACTGGGTCGGATAAACCCCTTGCTCTGCAAGTCCTCCAACTGTACCCGCAGCTCCCAAAGCTCGGCGGGGGCCATCCGATATGCTGGAGTAGATATCGGGGCTGTCCCGGGGTACAAGTCGATGTAAAAGTCTACCTCTCTACGAGGAGGTAGCCCTGGAACGTCGTCGGGAAAGACGTCCACGTACTGGTCCACCACTGTAGGAAAAGCCGGACTCCGCACGTCCACTGCTCCTAGGATGAGGCTAGCCAACTGATGAGAGATGGGCTGCACTCTCCTCCGCGGAAGTCCATCCTGTGCCGCAAAGGTTCCCTTCTCGCCGGTGAAGGTAAACCTGCTCCCGTCGGTGCGAACACATCGCACCTTGCGCCTAAAACAGTCGATCTGGGCATGAACCGTGGATAGCCAATCCATGCCCAAGATGACGTCGTAAGGCCTCGACGCCGCTACAAGGAGATCCCAGCCGAAGCTCTCGCCTCCTAGAGTAAGCTCACACTGCCGGCACCAGTGCGTAATCGTCGAGTCTGCTCTCGTAGGAGTCTCTAGCCGTAAGGATCGAGCCAACGGCTCAGTCGGAATCTCCGAGCTCCGAACAAGGGCAGAGGCTATGAAAGAGTGACTCGCTCCTGTGTCTATAAGTACTGCAGCAAGGGTGGAATAGACACAGATCGTACCTCGAATCATCTCTGGCAAGTCGGGGTCGTAGGCCTCCACTGCCTGGAGCTGGGCCTGCCCCTGCCCGCCAGCTCCATGTGGTCGAGGTGGCCCTCCTGGTGGTGGTGGGGGTAGAGCCTGGAAGCGTCGCCCACCACCCGCTGCTCGGCCAGCTCCTCTGCCTCGTCCGCCTCCTCCCTGCGGACCGCCACGGTCGACCCTCTGCCTCTGCCTGGGTGGCCCCTCCACCGTCTGCTGCTCCTCTGGTCGGCGAGTCGGGCAGTCACGAGCCATGTGACCCTGCCCGCCGCAGGAGTGGCACAGCCTGCCTCTCGGAAGGCTGGAAATCCGCTGTGTGCCCTGCACTGCTGAGCCGGTGTCCTGAGGCCGTCTGCGTGGGGGTCTGGTCTGCCTGGACCCGAGAGTCATCCGTCGGCTACCTGCTGCCGAAGACTCAGCTACCTGCCGCCCTGCGCTAGGTCTTGCCGCTGAAGAAGGCTCTGCCAGGAAGCTCTCGATCAGGAGGGCTCGCTCCAGCACTCCCGCCTGGGTCGGAATGCTGAGGGAGATCAGCGACGCCCAAATCTCCTGTCGCAAGCCCTGCTCGAAGGTCCGGGCCCGGAAGAAGGGGTCCCGTACCATGTCGGTCGAGTAGCGAGATAGGTCAGTGAACCTCGCCGCGTACTGAGCGACCGTCATGCTGCCCTGGCGCAGCTGGAGAAGCTCCTGGATGCGCACCGCTCGGAGGGTGGCCGGGACGAACTCAGAGCGGAAGAGGCTCTCGAAGTCCGCCCAGAGCAAGGATGTCTCATCGTGAACCTGGAGCATCAGGATCCACCATCGTCCTGCCGCCGCCTGCAGGAGGCTCGCCGCGAGGATCACCATGAGATCCGCTGGTGTCCTCACTAGCCTAAAGATCCGTACCACCGCCTCTAGCCAGTCCTCGGCGGCCTGGGGGTCCGCCTCACCGCGAAACCTGGGCGGTCGCTGGCTCTGAAACTCATGCAGTGCCCTGAGGCGACGTGCATCGTCAGCGTCTGGTAGTGGTAGCATTGGTGGCTCGGCGGGTAAAACTACCGCCGGTGCCACTGCTGGCAAAGGGCCCTGCACCGAGGCCTCGTCGCTCGGTGGGCTGCCGTCGCGCCCTACACTCGGAACCCTAGCTGGCTGTCGTCGCGGGGTCATCCTGAAAAGGAGAACAAGAGCACCACAGTCAGAACAGTATACCTGGTGAGCTGGCACAAGTAATCACAAGGAAAACTTGAGACTTTCATAAAGCAGATCAGTATACCCGGTGAGCTGACACAAGTAATCACAAAGAAAACTTGGAACACACACGCAATCAATGTTTTCATGCATTAAGTCGGAAATCAGGAGTCAGGGTCCTGGTGTACGGATACGTCGGCCGCAGCACCAACACTGGGCTCCCTGAACTGATAACCACACTCAATACACTAAACACTATTGCTTCACATAGAAAGAAAAGACGATCAGAGTCTGCGGTAGGACCGACCACCTCTGATACCAATTTGTCATGACCCGTCCTCGGGGCCCGTGCCGTGACTACCCCAAGCCCGTCTTCCATAGGCCAGGGGCTGGCGTCTAGCACCAAGGCGTAAAATCCCAGTAAACAGGGAAGGCATTGCCTTTATAAGTAACAACCACACAGAGTCAGCAAGCGGAAAGTAAAGTGCAGAAAAGTAAAGGGGGCCGGAAATACAAGCCCAACTGTAAAGTACAACTGAAAAGTAAAGTACAGCAACTGAAGATAAGACGGCGGCCTCGTGTCGTCCACTGGCAATCCCACCTGAAGGGTGGGTACAGATAGCCTCCAGGCTCCTCGGGTCCCACGTCCGCTCCGAGCACGTCCCGCCCAGTGGTCCACCTCCAGGTACCGTCCTGCTCCACGCCCCAACCGTGATCAGCGCTGTCCGTCGTCTGCAACCAACACAACAAGGTGCGGGCATAGCCCGTGCAGGGGTGAGTACAAGCTACTCAGTAAGGACCCCGAGACCCCCGAAGGTCTCCCGAAATCCACAAAGGATATAGCACAAAAGAAAGATGCAATCACGAAGTAACATCTGACTCGACTTAGGTATATGCCCATACATATACCTAAGTCCCCAATTCCAGCTCTGCCTACGAGCTCATGAACAACTCAATCCACAAAGGAAAGCAAGACTCAAATCCACAAGGAGAGTAAACAGTAAAATCCACATAGGATAGTTCAAAACAATCCACAAAGGAGAGTAACATAAGATTCAGCTCAACCAGGTATACTTTTTCAGATGACGTCAAAGATGATCACTGATCCATCTAAGTCGTCGGAACCACGAAGGATCGATAGGTACTAACCCCCGCAAAAGACCCACGTAGGATCGGGCTCACACAGAACCTGTAGGCAGTGGCTCACACAGAACCGGTAGTAAGGACCCACATAGGATCGGGCTCACACAGAACCTGTAGCACTGATCCACGTGGGATCGCTGAGTGCAGTAGTCGACGCAGTCCACTGAGGATCTATGCACTGTCGTCGCCGCAGTCCACGAAGGATCTCTGCTCTGCCGTCGTCGCAGTCCACGGAGGATCTCTGCTCTGTCGTCGTCGCAGTCCACGGAGGATCTCTGCTCTGTCGTCGTCGCAGTCCACGGAGGATCTCTGCTCTGTCGTCGAGGTCACAGCCAGCGCTAGGGTTCCCGCACGCAGCGAGCTCGTTTAGGAGGGTCCGCTCCATGAGACGAGAGGCTGATACATCAACTGACACGTAGTCCGAAGTTGATGTATCCAAAAGTTCCGTATCGACAACAGGATCTCAACGCAACAGACGGCGCGTCAATCGGACGCCCGGTCTGAGAGTTATTGGCATTTTCGTCCCAGGGGCCCGGTTGGTTTTTAGGGAAAAACCAACCCGACCGTACTCCGCCTGTGTCCGATCCTCGGGCGTAGTATGCCAAAATTTCCGTCTCACTTAGAGGAAACTACCACAGCTGACGGTACGTCGTTCGGACGTCCGCAGCTCAAGTTATGAACGTTTCCGCTCCGAGTGCCCGGTTGGTTTCGTGTATGAACCAACCCGGTCGAACCCAAAGTCTTCCGAAACCTTGAGTGTAATATACCGAAACGACCGTATCGATCCAAGGATCGCGTAGCCGCTGACAGTTCGTCAATCGGAGGTCCCAGGCCCAGGATATGGGCAAAAGACCAAAGAAGGCCTGAAAACGGGGGTTCTGGGCCCGGGGCGACCCGGCCCGAACCACCCATGGGTCGGCCGTACCGGGTCGGACCGAACCGGCTCGGCTTCGGCCGAGCGGCCGATGCAACCGCCGCGGGTTTGACCCGCGGCTTGGAGGAAAACGCGGCCCCGCGGGGGGCCGCCTGTCACGCGGACGCGGCCGGGCCGCCGCGTCCCTCCCCGGTTCCGCGCGGCCGCGGAACCGGCCGCCGCCGCCGCAGCTTCAGCCGCGGCGGAACTCCTCCACGGCGGCGCGCCGGGCGCCGCCGCCTCCGGCCGCCGGCGCCGCCGCCGTCTTCCGCGGGCCGCCGGAGTTGCTCCGGTGGCCCGTTTTGCCTCCCGTCTGCGCCGTTGCTCCTCCCGGGGGCCGATCTTCACTGCGGGATCAACGGATCGCCCTTGCCGCACGGTTCGTCGTCGTCCGCCAAATCCGCACAACAAAAGATCGGCGGAGGGTTGCCGGGTCTTGTTCGTTAGACCCGCACCCTCCGCGTTAGTCATAAACAACGGGAGGAATAGAAACAACCAATCAACAATTTTAAATAAATTTAAAATTATTCCGAGATCGGGTTCTTTATTTTAAAAGAATAAACACGGGAAATAAAATATTCCAATCAACCCTTACCTTGTCGTCGTCGTCGAACGAGAGGTCGTCGCGGAATTTCTCGTCGCGGAAGAAGGGGGATCGTCGCGTCGTTGCGGTATCCGGCGTCGCGTCGCCAATCTCCGGATCAAGATCAAACGGATTTAATTAATTAAATCCGTTGTCATTGAAAATTAAAAAGGGAGAATTTAGAAGATTCGATTCTCACCTTTAACCGCCGATCGTAGGTTTCGCCGCGGAAGAAGAGGTGCCGAAGAAGAAGAAAGTCGCGGAAAAGCTTTTCGACGTCGCGGATCACGGCGTGCGTCGTTGAATTCCGGTCGCCGGCGTTCTTCGCATTCTTCGCGTTCTTCGCGTTCTTCGCGTTCTTCGCGAGGAGGGGAGATGAAGAAACAAAGGTCCTCTCAAATCCTTTCAAAGAATTTTTAGGTTGGTCTTATTTTATAAACATGACAACAAACGCAAAAGCGTAAGTAACGACCCATCAGTTCGTTGAATTAATTCAACGAGCGAAACAGCCCATTTAATTCACGAAATAAACCGCTCAATTAAATGGTCTGTTAAGAATTTAAGAAAACGCGTCGGTTGACTTTTCAGTTACTTTGACGGGTTTTCGCGGGTGCGTTACTTAGCGAAAGAAACGGCGGGGCTCGTGCGGGCCCCACCGCACAAATATCCTAACAAGGGGTAGGATATTTCCGGATAGCACCCTATCTGCTTTAACTCAGTTCAAGTGGCTTCCAAGCGGCTTCCAAGCAGCTTAAGTGAAATAAAATAAAGTTGTCGCACAAATTTTATTTTATTTCTGACTTAAATCCCCAAAATTTTAAAACCACGTCTGAGCAAACGCAACTCCGGAAGAGGCGTTTCTAAGCAAATACCGGCGCTGCAATTTCATCGGTGCCCTCAGAATTCGATTCCGGGCACCGGTTCAAAAGATAGAAAAACCCGCTCGTCCGTTCACTGAACGTACCCGAGCCAAACTTCGGAAATTGATTCCGGGCACACCGGGCCTCGGAATCAGGTGTCGTCTGAAGCTGCGCTCTTGTAAAATTCCAAAGAAAATTAAGAAAAAAATTTCCTTGAAATTTGCGGGTCTTTACATTATCAAACATGTCTAGATAGACCAACTAAAAAATGGATAATAAGTTTTCGTATTATAATAACCTCATTTACAAGAAATGGTATTCTTGTAATCTATCTATAATATCTTATGTATTTACCATAATATTATATATCTCTATCTGATGATGATAAATGGTATCCCAAATATAGTATATAATCCTATATGAAATAATAAGATAATGGGGATCCTAATTATATAAATCACATTAAATGTGTAGCTATGGAGGAGGATGTGTAAGAGTTGGATAAGTAAGAGGAGGTATATAAGTGGGATCTATAGGGTGTCTTTTGGGATATATAGGAAAATGTGGATGAGTGGGATCAATATCCTAAAACTATCTTTTCATCTCTATAAACATCAATTATACCAAAGATTCAATACTATCCTCCATCATCTTAGTCACACTCATAAATTTTTCTTCCAAAGATTATGTTTTTTATATACATTCTTTATTGAAGAAACTTTATAATGAACGAACACATTTTTTATCAATACACCTACCAGGTATCTGTGTACACGACATAGGTGATTAAGCTTTTCCAATGCCAAAACTAAAATATCTACATGAATCTTATACATTAAGGTCACCTATGTGATATTCTCCTTAGGTGAATCCTATATATATTATTTAAGAAATTCAATAGTGAATTATATTATATAAATATTTTATTTAACTTAATGAACATAAATAAATTAAATAAATTCTTAAAAACCTCTTATTTACAACCCTTCAATCTTTTATAGGTTATTTCCCTTTTTTGTCTTTTGGTCCTTCTCCCATTTTTAATGTCTTGCTGGGTGGGTGGGCGTGTCAACCTCTACAGATCCTATAGGATCATCTCTCAGATTCTGAAAAGTTTTAGCCATGAATTATTCATCCAATAATGTATATTATACACACGATAAAGTTAAGGGTAAACATTTTTTTATTTGATCTCCTTATGAGGTCTAATCATTTTCTAAATATTAAGAATAATCAAATCCTTAATATGGTCATTATTATAAAATAAACCTAAAAATATAACGTTGCACTTACCAAAAACAGTTTTATCATCTAATTGAAACAAAAATTTTCTATATACCTTCATTATGAATATATATATATATATAATTTAATTTGATGTTATCTATCCACGAAAATGAATTCTATTAAGAGGGATTATTTAAAATCCCTCTATCTCATAGTATCCGGAGCTAAAAATTACTTCCAAATTCCTCTAGTGTCAGTTTCATCATATTAGACCTAATAAGAATGGGAAAACAAATATTAGTAAAAAAAATTAATGATAAATAAAAAAATAACAAACAACGTCAAAAAAATTATTTCCCATAAATAAGAAATAGTAACTATTCTAACACTTATCCAATCATTAATTAAAATAATAACATT
The DNA here is from genome assembly GCA_963277665.1 of Viscum album. Classification (NCBI taxonomy): domain Eukaryota; kingdom Viridiplantae; phylum Streptophyta; class Magnoliopsida; order Santalales; family Viscaceae; genus Viscum; species Viscum album. Next base: position 1,760,384,422 of record OY728150.1, read on the forward strand.
TCATCGAGCTTTCAATACAATAAGAGTAACATTTTTTTTATATTTGGACACATAGGAATATCATTATAATCAAAATCAACTTGTATCCTCTTGTCCCAACTATGGGAAACTACTAATTTTGGTATACATGTACCACCTAGTTTACCAATTCTAAAAATATTTTTCATAGATAAAAGTTGATGAGTGTGCTGAAGGAGGAAGAGGTTCCTCATCTGTATTATGATTATGGTCCTCCTTAAAAGTATGTGTATGATCCTCCCCAAAAGTATGTGGTGTATGGGATGTTTGATCTACCATAATCCTAAAAATAAAATTAACATACAATTAGTGCCAAAAATATAAAAATCCAACATTTTCATATAAAAGTAAATAAAAAATAAAAAATGATAAAAAAATTAAGATAAACTAAATAAAGTTTTAGTCACATTTGTTAAAATAGTAAAAAAAAATTTAAAACATTAACAAGAGATGAAATGACATAAAAAATAAAAACAAATAAAAAAACTAATGCATTAAAAATAAAAAATTATTAAAAAAATATACAAATCAAACTATTATATATACAAGTCAATAACAAATAAGAAATGATCCCACAAAAAAGAAAATAAACATAACACATTTTAATTCATAATTGCTAAAATATATATCTAAAATCCTAACAACAATAATTAGAGATAAAATGACATAAAAAATGAAAAAAATTTATAAAACGACATGTGAATCGTAAAAATGATACTACATACTACCCCATTTTTACCCCAAAATGTATATTTTTATAATATAATATTTTGTAAATTTTTAAATTTTTTAAACATATTAGATTAAAATTAATTTTTATTCTATAAAATCGACAAATACATAAGTTACGTAAGGGTAAATATGGTACTAAAGAAAAACTAAACTAATTTAAATATATATTTTAACTTATTAATTACAATATGTTTTTAAATAAATAAAATAAAACAAATATATCTAAAATTTTATGAAACATTAAAATGTAAAAAAGATACTAATATATATTAACTATAATATTATTAAATTATTAAAGAACCATTTTCCTAGATTCCTTCCTCATAATGATTCTAGGTGGAAAAAACCATGTCTATGAAATTCTCATCAATATTATCACATAATATTTCAAAAGAAGAATAAATCGAAAATAAATCGGAATATTCATCAATTTTTTCATCACCAGCGTATTATTTTTTTACTTAATAGTGATAGAACAATATATATCGGATGGATTAGGAATAAAATAAATTTTTTAGTTGTGTTATAAATAAAAGGACCAGTTGTGTTTTTAAATATATTATGATTAACTATTGTCATGTAGAACTCATCAAGTTTGGCACTATTTTTACTAATAACCTATTTATAGTTATATACTAGACATGAAATCTAACATAATAAACCTCTTATATTTGTTCAATTACTCCATAATATTAACATGATGATGATATTGGGCATTTTATATTTAGATCTCGAAAAAAGGATTGCTTCTATGAAGACCAATACACTGCAATTTAGAGCCATAATTTTATTTTTCTTATCGTTCATATAAAAATATTTTTCCATAAATTTCATAAGTGGAAATTTTTTTCAAATTAAATCATAGACCACCCAATAACCATATCAATGTTTCTGATTCATCGGATATACCATGAATGGTCTCTTTAAACCACATGAAAATTATTATTATTATTATCATTGAATATCCACTTATATTTATTCATTGGAAAAAATTATTTGAACACATTAATATGAAATGATATATATTTATGAGAATAAAATATATTATTAATGAGATATAAATGTCTTTATTTATTTTTTTAGACATCGATGATTTCAATTTAAATCCTTGATTCCCCTCCCCTATAATTTACTTGTTAATGGAAAGATGTTGGAATTCTAATATTTCTTACTGTAGAAACATTTATTGTATAAAACTTTTCAACCTCCTAAGAAATGTATTTTTCAACAATGAAGGCTTTAATTCGATATATATTCATAATATACCCCTTACAAAATTCATATATAAATTTCAAAATGACACATAAAACAAATAAATATATGTCTATGAAGATTAATTTATCACACCGAATGATTAATTAGATGCACCATTATATCAAATAAGTATGGGAGAAGATACATTTCCACTAATCAAAGTATAGAAAAGGCATCAATCAATAAAATTTTCAATGAATTAAAATAAATTACATTTTTAAAAATTGAATTGATAAAATAACACACCATTATGATATTAATTCAGACACAGATGGGAAATATTCTACACAATGAAACTAGTAGGATTTTTTTCATCATGACATGATAATTGGGTGATTTCATGCCTGCCAACATGAAATATTTTAGCAACACAATTTTCTTACATTTGATGAATAACCCCATAAAAAATTTATACGATGGAGACATTGAAATAACCATTTTTCTAAATCTCGAATAATGTTTGAGAATACAGGGGAAGTTATGTTCACCTTCCATCATGAATGGGAGTTAACTCCAAATATATTCCTATTGAGAGTAATTATAATATTACATTCAAACCATAATTAGTTTTTTCCTTTTATATCCAACAATGTTCACATAAAAATATTTTATATATTCTTATCTAAATTTGTGAAAAAGATTTTATATTCAACCTCATGTTATCTCAAATATTGTAGCTCAAAAAATATTTTTGTTTTCTTCCAAATATTTCAATCATTTTTAGATTTCCATGTCATTCCAAATGTAACATAAATTTTTTCACCCTCTCAAAATACTAATCTGAAGATTTTTTTTGGAGAAATATCAAATTATTTTGAGCCATTTAATTCCTTTAATAATAAAAAATAAGAGTTATACATAAAAAAATATCAATGGACCCATTTATACCTTTTTTCTCTCATGTTGAAGTTGATAATATGAATTTTTTTATCCACAAATTCAACAAGATTTATGGCTCTTAGAACTGTTTCCAGAAAAATTTCTATATGTTGGGAAGTCAATTATAGTGAATATAATCATTACATATAGTTGGAAATGTTCCATTTTACAAGAATCATAAAACCTAATACATTATTCCGGTAAATGCTTCAAATCATCAATTTAAAGTGATAAGAAAAAATCAATATCATTTTTGAACTGTTTTCATCCAGAGATCATTAAACCCAACATGACATATTTTTGAATAAAAAAAATTTATTTAAATAATTTTTTAAATTACTAATAAAATATGACATGGACTATGTCTACAACTAAGTCTTTATAATGGATTCATTCCATCTATGAACATTCCTTGTAAGAGATTTCTAACTTCATTTCTGAATGTTGGAAAATATTGATCAATGTTCTTCCACTATGGGAAATCAGCAAGATGACTTAATTTTCCATTACATTTACATTCATCTACAAGCCCTATTAACATTTTTAAATAATTATAATTATGAAATAAGCTTTTTAGATTAGTAACTATAAGATGATACCAAATATGTTTTCTAAGATTATCTGTAACAGCTAAATCACATTGTTAGTTTTCTTTAATCATATACTTTGACATCCCACATTTCAGAAACTGTGAGGGACATTCTTATTCCATCCAATATAGAGCACAATAATTAGGTAAGACAAGTATTTTCTTGTACCACAAACACATTTTCAGGATATTATTTTTCTTTACAGTGTGAATATATAAGAACATGTCCTTTTGGAATTATGTCTTTCTAAAGCTACGAAAGCATTGTAAAAATATTGTCTGTCCATCCATTTTCACCTTCAATTTAATGAATCTTAACAAAATTGATAAAACCATATATTCTATATAACAGAAATATAATGTTTATTTATCATCGATATATAAATGTTAAATTTTTAATTCATTATTAATTTCATATACTTCAATATCTTTAATTATTTGATCAATTTCCACATCCTTTTAATATTTCAAATCATTATCATTAGTAGATCTTGAATTGTGTATTGTTTAACCATTCCAAATATAAGGGTTATATTTCATATAAAAATTTAGAAAATTTAAATGATTATTGATCTCTAAACTTTTCAACTTCTTCATATTTAAACATTTTATTCATGAAAAGAAAAGAATGTCATTTTTTAGAACATTTCATTTAGAAAATTACAAAAAACCCTTGAAACCATCCATATAGTCATCACTTGTTCACAGTATAATAATATAACATTGAATCATCATTATTTATACCAAATATCAAAAATTGAATGTAATTTTTTATATTTTCAAATTTAATTTCGAATTTACTTATATAAATAAAAATAAACAAATTTTAAAAAAAATTCACAAAAAATAACAAATTAAATTATAAAATGTTAATAAAAAAGAAATAACCTTAAACTAAAAATAATCTTTTATAAATTAAAATACATAATATGTGGTAATAACTATAACTTTTTATATAAATATCAAAAATAAAGCGACATCAATTAAACATTTGAATAATAAATATAAAAAAAAATAAGAATACCATTGATGAAGAGAAAATAAAAAATATAAATATAAACCGTAAATTAATATCAAAATTGGGATGTGATGATTGAGAAGAAGAAACCAAGGGGAAGAATGTGAAAGAAGCAGATGATAACTGGTAATGGTGGATGGTTATAGTGGATAACAACAGAAAGAAAATGTGACATCGATGGAATATTAGGAGAAAAAATATAAATAAAAATACCTTGGATTCATTTAAAATGGAATAGTAAACACAAATCATAACTGAAATTAGAACCTGGGAGATTGAGAAGGCATCACAAATTAGAAGAACGCATACGTGGTTTGTGACAATAGGTGATAGTGGACAATGTGTGATAGTGGATGCCAACTCAAGGATAAAGAAATATCAATAGAAAATTGGAAAATAAAATAAAATAAAAAATACATTTAATTAATGTAAAATGGAAGAAATAAAAAACATAAATGGAAATAGAAACCTAAAAAACTAAGAAAGATACATGGAAGAGAATAAAATGAATGAAGAGGATAATGATAGGTGAAGGTGGATGGTGTGCATTATTGGATTACAAATTAAAGATATTGGCGTCCCCAGATCAAAGGACAAATAGATTTGAGGTAATGAATAGAAGTGTGAAGATACTTGAGGGCACTGATTGAAAATTGGAAGGTCTAGGTTTCACCATGTGAGGGATAACCGAAGTCAGTAATGTCATAGAATGAAAAAATAATTAAAAATCCAGATAGCGTAATAAAATTATAATTCTTTTACTTTTCATTTAATATATTAAAAATGGGGAAGATATTGTTTTTTCATGTTATTTATTGAAGAGATGATGTGAAAATCCATTCTTTTCATAATGACTATTTAGGAACCTGAAAGAAAATATTATTTTCAACATCAATTATTGTAGAAATGGCATGAGAAAATAGATTGTTTCATTTTCCACATCATTTATTAGATAAATAATGTGAATGAAAACACTTTTCACATTGGATATTGAATAATTTATGTGGAAAATTACTATCTTTTACTTTTCCTTCCAATTCTTTGATAATCAACATGAAAATATAATATTTCCGGTCTGTTATTCAATAATTGATGTGAAATAATATCAAAATTTTGTTTACCACATTAGTTATGGATAAATAAAATGAAAAAATTTCTATAAAAATAATTTTTTCACCTGTGTATATACCTTCTTACCATATAATACATTGGAAAATGATTTCATCCCTCATCCATATGTGAGGAATACCACCTCTATAAAGCAATGCAACCCATTTTTCTTATTTGATTTATATGGATGGTAATAAAGATATATTTAATTAATATATTTGATATATATGATATAATATTGATTCTAGGAAGGTGAATTATTATTTAACATTATTTGTTTTCATCTGTCGAAATGTGAAAATATCATTCATGTATATGTTTTCTTTACTGTCTCCATGAACGATGTAATCCATTTTTCTATTATTACATTTTATTTATGACTATCTATCTAAATATAATTAATATATATTATATTTTATTATCATTAATAACATTATAGGGATGATGGAACAATAATTTAATTCTAAGGACTAGAACTACCGAACCAAATAATTCAGGAAAAATAATGCAATTAACACCCAAAACAATGATAATAATAAAGTATTATTAACAAATGGGTGATAAGATATTATAAATGCATCATATATGATTTTATTGGTATGTATATGGTTCTAGTATCTAGTTATAATAAATCCAAATTAATTTTAATGGATGATAAAATAACTTCCAAGGAAAATTGAACTTTAGGTAAGGTGTTTCATAACTCGATTTCCATTCATTAGGTTATATCACTTCTTCATTGAATATATTATTCCAATATGATTCATGAAAATAAATTTGATTGTTTTATATTGTATTTACACTTGTTTATTTTTTACTAAATTCATAACACATAATCAATTCATTGATTAATTCCCACATCAATGATACGATCTCTATAAGGGGGTTCATATCAATTTCCACTCCATTGAGACATATATAGAACATTGAAAATTTATACTTTTATGTAGTGTATATACTAATCCTTTTAATAATTTAAATTTAATATCTATTTATTCATTATTATTAATGATTTAATTAATTTTTACACATTCAGGGGGTTACAATTAAATAGTTACCAATGAGGTAAGAATTTGGTTTATAATTTCATTTTCTTTTCTGATTTCATATATTTTTATTGAAGTAATCTTATAATTTACCCTTCATAAGATCTAATAATTTTCTTATCCTCGTGATATTTCAGTATTTTCCATATATTTCTCTAGGTTTTCCTCTGTCTAGTACTAGAATTATAATAATAAATGTTTAAAAGAAAACATGATTGTATTTCTCTTTTTGATAAAGCATTCTTTTCGTCCATGTACATATTTTCCAATATTATTTTACAAAGGTATTTTTTTACTAAAATGATTTATTGAGGGAATTTTATTCCTTCATTAATTTTCTATACGGACTTGAAGGAATATTTATATTTTTTCTTAAATGTTCATTTTTAACTATCTTTAAAAATAGTCAAAATGAAGGTTACCTTTTAACATATATGGAGTTAAATTTTTTTTAGCATCATCACTATTTTATGCTCATATCTCTTATCATATAATTTTTCAATATTTTTACAAATAAATATATTTAATGAAAACTTATTTTAATATTTCTCTTCCATTTTTTATCTAAAAGACATCAATTTATTACAAAACCACTATTTATAATTAATTGATGGTCATATTTTATCTGTTATTAATGTTATGATCATTAAATTTTTCTTGAAAACATAATTTTCATATGATTTTTATTCATTATGAATTTTAATTTTCTTATATATCAATATTATTTTTATCATTGATATGCTTATAGCCTAAACCGTATAAAACATCAACACATAGTGTTTTATAATGAAAGTTGTCTATTGAATAGTGAAATATTTATATTACATATACCTAAATAAATATAGATATTATCTTGATAATACATACTGTTTAGGAAATCAAAATATCATATAATATATGAGGAATGCATTGGAAATGAAATTAAGGCTGTTGACCTATTATTGGTATCCCCTTGATGCGTCGATTTGTCTCATTATACAAATCTATTGGATAACCTTACTAAATTGGGTCCTTGGTATAAAACTAACAATCAATTATTTTTTCATAGTGAAAATAATTGATAGTATATATATCATGATATCTAAGATCACAATAACCAATATTATTCATTTCCATCAAAAAAATTCAATCATTATTGTCCATGAGATTACACTATTGATATTATCCATCGATGCATTTCATTCTAAAGTTATTGGTTAAATTGTATGAATGTTTTGTTATTTACCTTTATATATTTATTATGAATCATTTAATCATGATATCATCAATTTTAGGTAACCTTTACTAGACATTTAATTTAACCTTTTATTTGTTTTATTTTCATAGGATATGAAGAAGGTATCTCTGAATGCGTTAAAAGATGCATAATATTTACTTTCACAATGTTTTATAGTTTATCTCCATTATAAAATGGAAATCATGAATGAATATGGTTATACCAGACAACTAAACTAATCACTTCTTTAGGAATATAACCCTTGTATCATATATCCAATCTAATAAATTAGTCATAGACTATGGGTAGATACAGTTGGGGATTCTCGAGTAGATATCATAAAAAGTTCAGTAGAAACATTTGGAGCTAGAAAGATTAGTGAACTAAAATTATAGCTGACATTGATGATATGAATAATTGTTGGATAATATATTAAAAGTATTTAAGGTATATATTATGTGGTTTTCCTAGCAATAAATCTAGATCAGGAAACTATAGGTGGATTTAGTATGGACACAGATTCATCTAGGGGTAATAACAAAGAAAAGAGTTGGCCGAATATATCTAAGCCATCAATCAGGTGCACGGTTAGTGTGCCCTTATTGTTAACTTGGTTTGACACTCCAAAATGATATTATTTGGTTGAACTAAACATTTATTATGAACTATTATAAAGGATTGGAATATATGATGACCTATAATGACATAGGTTAAACCTAAGGAATCTCAGTTTGTCAACAAGGTGTAATGATTTAGACATCCTATTTTATTTTCATGATTATGTGGTTTCTCACTACATTAATTGTTTCTCACACTACTATTTTTTGTATCTTATCAATTGATGGAACCATGAGGATTCATGTTAATTCTGAATATGATGCTTAATTGAATGAATTTCCTCAAGATAACCTAAAAAATGTGATCAGGAAGGAGAAACCAGGGGGTTATGCCAAATAATCTATCTCATTATATAAATAACAATACCAAATATGTTGACATTCGTAAGAATCCTAAAATGTAAAAATATTAATTTCCTGACGAATATGGAATAAAGAAAATTTATTTTCCTATAAGTCAACTTTGTAAGAAGAATCACTTAGGGGAATGTATTAGAGAAACGAGAAAATATTTTTTTGTGTGGAAAATAAAAACATAACAAGAAATTTCCAAGGTAAAATACTAATTTTTTAGTGTATTTTGAAATTCATCCTAAGTTACCATTTATAGTTCATTGTATCATGTGTTGGAAGTAAGGGAATAATATTAGTAAATTTCTTAATCCAATGGTTATCTACTAGACTAAAGAAGTGCATATTCTATTCAGATTGTTGAAGTAAAATGATTGAACTGTTTCTATACTGGGATTAGAGAATTATTTTTTAAAAGCGTTATGTCAATAATATTATGATAAGAAGATTCATTAATTATCTAATTATTATTCCATATTATTTTATCTTTATGGATTTAAAATCATATGTTGAATGGTATAGACAACCTACAAAAATAATTTAACTATAATGTGATATTTTTAGAGAACACTTGATTAAAGGAAAGGTAACCTTTAATATGTGACTTGTTTTGAGTAAATATTTTTTATTTTGTATAAAGATATGTTTTATATTAATAAATTAAATTGGATAGTATTGATAACCTAGGAATCTATTAGTGATTTTATAAAAAATTGGTTTGTTCAATTTTTTATTCACGAAATATATTCAATGGTATATGATTTTGTTTGAGAAATAAAGATTATGTTAATTATTTAATAATATATGTTTCCATTGGGGTTTTACTGTGATTTGGGTTAATAGTATTTTTATGGTATTGATATGTTAGGTATGTAACATTATGAGATACTTCATTTTGTTTTTGGATATATAAATTTGAAAATTGATAAAAATATATAGTCAAATATGTAATATTTTTTGGGTTTTAAATTTATTCGTAAATATTTTAGAGTATTGATAACGTTAAATATTTATGTAATGTATTATGTTGAACTATGGGAGAATTTTTTGAGGTTTTATAGAAAAATGTATCATATTTATCTATGTTGTATAACATAAAAATAATATTTTGGCTTTAGTAAATATTTAGATAAATAAGGAATGGTTTTTCATTCTTTTATATATATTATGATATGTTAAATGTAAATTTTAGTGATTCAAGCATGGAAAATTCATCTTACATATTCGTTTATTAGAGTAAAAGATGAATTATAATTGATTGAAGAATAACCAATGAATGATATTATACTTATGAAATGGAAATAAATCAAGTAAGTATATTTTACTATTCTATATACCTTAATACTAAAAAATCATCAACCATTGGAAGAATATCATGAAATAAAAATTATATCTATTTAACTATATTTACAATGAATGGATGTCCTTTTTCCCCTCATTGATTTATGGGTTTTTGTTGTTGAATTTCCCATGATCATTTTCTCTATCACCCAATATTAGTTGTTGAACTTTATTATTCTCCCCCATGTCTGTAATTTATTTTCCACCAATTTTCTAATTATCTTGGAACCCTGATATGTGATACTTTAGGTAAAAATTATTTTTGCATTTCCCCATTTTCTATAGGATGTTTTATTAACCCATTTTTTTCACGACCCTCCTTCACTATGATGAGGGAAGGGATAACAGATTGCCAGACCATTCCTTTTTCAAGTTGAAGGAGAGATAATGACCCCTGAGAACCGCCTTCAATAGGTCCCAGTGTGGCAACTAGCACCAAGGGTATAAAATCACACACTAAATGGAAGGCATTATCCTTTTTCTTTTAATAGGATCAGGAGATAAGATAGAAAATTCTACAACACCAAAATTGAAAATGAAAGTATGGATGAAAGTAAACCATTCCCATATGCATGTTCAAAGGTAAAAGATACAAGCCAAAAAACTCCAAAAGTAAAAAAGATACCAAGAAAAGGAAATCAACAACAGAAACTACCCCAAAGGACCAAGATGGTACGGTCCTGCACGATCCCACAAGTCCTCCTAGAAGCCTAAAAGCAATTTTATATATGTAGGGTGACAATACAAGTATAATCAGTAGGGAAAACTAAAGACTCTCATGTACAAGTGAGGAGACATTCTAATGTCCAGTGGAAAAAGAGATAACCAAAAACCCAACAAGGAAAATCTATCCACCCAAACCCCACCAAGGCATGCTCCCCAAATAATGCAAGTCAAGTAATGTATAGTAATAGTATATCTATGTTTGGGTACCCCGTGCCACATTCCCACTGGTTGTTGAAGACATCCTATGCATAGAACAAATCCCGCCATTCTTACCGCAGTCCCACTTCCAAAACCCGCCCGCACACTCCTGGAATATAACCTCTATCCCGCCCATAGGCACCTGGGCCACAACCACCATGCGTAACCACACCCGCAAACACCTGGGTCAGAACAACTACTGCCATGCCCGAAGACACCTAGGCCTCATCCCGAAGACACTTGGGAAACAACCTGCACGCAAACACCTAGGACAACCACCACAACTACCATGCCCGAAGGTTCATGGGCTAATAATGGACTTAAGGCCGTCAAATCCTGACTGAATGGTCTTGGGATATTCAGGAGAGGGAGCAGAAAATGCATTAATAACAAGAAACTAATAGAAGCGTTGGGAAAAACAACCTCCCCCATAGAATGGGGGTGTTCGGCACTAAGTGCTCAACTTGGGTGGGACACGAATAAGAATCACAAAATATATAATATAAGTATAAGTAGCAAGCACTAAACCCAACCTAGGGATTCCAAATCCAATGTAAGAACAAATAACCTAGTCACTATTCATTCTAAAGGGAAACGAATAATGTCCCCAGCTAAAACACAACTTAGTCGCAGAACCAATTTTCCATTTGTCCTATCCTTGTTTTCATGTTCAATAATTCCGTTAAATAATTTATGCATCTACTGGGCAACTAGAAAGCCTATGAACAGGCTAAAGGAAAGAGTTACAGCCAACAAAAATGTAAACATTCACACCCGATTCTCTTTTAAAGTCACAAAAACAAAGGGATAAGTGAGATCCCTCAAAGTACTGGAACCAAAGAAACCCCCGAGACACAACCCCATGTCCCCAAAATCCAGGAACCAATGGTTTCTCAACAACATGGGATTCCACCCCAATTCGTGATATAATAAGAGTAACCACACTTCCTCAGATTCACAACCAGCGAATGTATAACAACAGGGGATCCCATCCCCACGCATATCACCCCAGCAATCTAATCCCCCATCCATGAAAGCCATAAAGTCACCCGCAATCGGCCCGTGAAAGAGAACAACCAAACCACTAGCACCAACACGAGGCAGGCCCATGCAGGTATTTTCATATTTAAAAGATTTAACATACTCCATGGTTTTAATTCCACTATGCTTTAACCGGGGTTATCACAAAAAAGGGTTGATCCCGGTGCTTTCAATTTACTTAACCGAATATAAATAATTAACCAATTTCCTTCATATAACAAGGTCGACAACCAAAATACAATCCATTTAAACATCACATGTTGTAGGATTTCATTAGTGCACTGAGAAAGACCACCAACGGCCATGATTTTCAATGAAAATAGGCCCATACAATTCACAACACATATCAATATAAAACATTACAACAGAACATCGATCACACCCCCTTTCATCCTTTAGAGGTTTGTTCATTATCTTCATTAAATTTGGTTTCATCAATTTCCACAGATACAAAAGCATGACCACCCCTCATGATACACATAAAAAAGAGACGAAGGATAAAATCCCTACTTGATTGATCAAGGATCGACCTTTTCCTTTATGCTCCAAGAACATGGCATGCATGATTTGGAGGAGAGGGACGTCGGGAACTCCAAGGAGGAGTAGACGACTCGAGTGTAGGCGAACCACAAGTCTCATGAAGGGGGGAGGGGGAAACTCCAGGCACACCAGGGAGAAGGAGAGGAGTTGGCCAAAAGGAAGAAGAGAAAGAGGAACTTCCTCTTCGATATATAGATAAAATCCCATTGTTATGGTATATGGGGATTTTGAATGCCTAGAAAAACGGATCGAGGTTTCCTACGTGGGTGGACAGTTACACACGATGGTACTAAAGAGTTATTTAATATCCCCCATCAGGGATGTTTCCCGAGATTTAAACGACTTTAAAAAAAGTATTAAGATTAATCCACGTCAAAAGATACGCTACAGTAGAGGAGAAGTCGGGTCCACACAGTGCGACGGTGTCACCCTCACGGTGCCCCCATTATTGTGTCACCAAAACGGTGTGACCGTCAGGGAGCCACCGTCACGATGACGCCGTGACCGGAGCCACCTTCCCAGTGCAACCGTGACCGGCGCCACCGTCACGGTGCCACCGTGACTGGCGCCACTATCATGGTGGAGCCGTGTTTTTTGTAATGTAATGGCCAAGGGGGGGGGGGGGGGTCCGGGCCATTACATTAGATACCTATACAACTATTTGTTCCCCCGACAATTAAAACCATATCCGAAGGAAGGAGGGGGTCTGAAAAAACACCCCGGAAGATACCTCTCAGGAGCGAACCACTCTGGCACAGGAATCACCGCATCTCCTAAACAATCATAGACGTCCTACCGCTCCTTCCCCAAATGCAACCATGTAAAACAAAAAGGCTAAACCATATGGTCAAGTGGGTGAGGGATTTCCCTTCCTTCAAGTTAAGATACTATCCGCTTTGGGCGGCACTGCCTCGCCCGCACGGTTTTAGGTGCATCTTTTTTAATGCGTCTGAAGTAGGAATAAGGTCCTCCCCTCACCATCCATTAGGAAACTTCACACACTTCCATAGAAAAGGAACTGCACATCTCATTGTCATCAAGGTAAAGCATTACATAGTGTAAAAGTACTGACAAAACAGGATAAAAACTCAAAACAACTCTGGGTACTGGGCATGCATCTGCGCTTCCCACTCCCAGGTACTCTCCTCAAGCCCCCATGCTTCTATAACACACGAACAACTATGATGGTTTGTCCATGAAGAACCATCTCCTCACGACCCTCGATCATCACCGTTCTCTCCACGAAGGTTGCATCGTCTTCGATATCTAGCTCCCCCAGTCGAGGACGTTTGAATCGTCATGCAGATACCGATGAAGCTGGAAGACATGGAAGATGTCGTGCACCCTTTGTAGTTATGGTGGAAATGCCAGCTGATAAGCCACCTCACCGACCCGCTGCAACACCTCCAAGGGTCCAACGAACCTTGGAGAGAGCTTAATTCCCTGGACAAACCTCTGCCGCCCACGCCGAGGGGAGAGCTTCAGGAACACGTGGTCCCCGACCTAGAACTCCAAGGGCCTCCTCCTATCATCTGCATATGACTTCTGTCGGTCTTGATCCACCGTCATCCTTTATCGTATAAGATGAACCTTCTCTATTTTGTTATGTACCACCTCCGGGCCAAGAACACTTGCTTCCCCATCCTCAGTCCAGCACACAGGTGAGCGAAACGACCTTCAATATAGGGCTTCGAATGGAGCCATGCCAATGGTTGAGTGATAGCTATTATTGTAGGTGAACTCTACCAGAGGAAAGTACCACACCCTTGATCCCCCGAAGTCTAGAACGCATGATCGGAGCATATATTCCATGTTTTGGATGGTGCGCTCTGTCAACCCATCTGTCTGGGGGTGGAAGGCAGTGCTAAGGCGCAGCTGGGTGCCAAAAGCACGCTACAAACCCCTCCAGACTCGTGAGGTAAATTTTGCATCCCTATCTGAGACTATGGACCTCATAAATCCATGCAACCATACTACCTCATCTACATACATCCGTGCTAGAGCGGCCACTGCACTTGACTCTTTGATCGCCAGAAAGTGAGCCAATTTCGTTAACCGGTCCACTACTACCCAGATGGAGTCGCACCGTCCTTGAACCTTGGGTAGCCCCGTGATGAAATCCATAAAGATTTTGTCCCACTTCCACTCAGGAACATATAAAGGTTGCAAAAAATCACCTAGAACACGGTGTTCATCCTTCACCTGCTGACATACTATACACTTGGGCATAAACTCTGCCACCGCCCGCTTTGCCCCGGGCCACCAAAACAGTCTCCTGAGACCCTGGTACATCTTGGAAACTCTTGGGTTCACCTCCAGGGGTGAGATATGGACTCACCAAGGACTCTATCACACATAAACTATGGAACGAACAACTTTCCTCATAATATCATTCGATTCTGACCATCTTATTTCCACCATTCCGGAGCACTTCATTGGATAACCCGGTCACACATCACTTCACTCTCTGGCTCTCCCCACTGAGACTCCTCCACCTAAAATAATAAGGAAGACTTTACTGTCATCTGAAATAAGAAACCTCTCCCACTATCCATCCTCACATCCAGGTGTAGGGAAGACAATTCTTTCATCGCCCTACATGTGTCTACCAACTCTCGGACCGCATCCCTTTGTGACTTTATGCTAAATGAATTTGCCACCACGTTTCCTTTCCCCAAGGTCTAGGAAATATTGAAATCGTAATCTTGGAGGAATTCCATCCACCTTCACTACCGTAATTTTAGGTCCCGCTGGGAGAAGATATACCTCAAGATTTTGTGATCCATGAAGACCACAATGTGCTCTCCGATGAGATAGTTCCGCCACAACTTTAGTGAAAAAACGACAACTGCGAGCTCCAGATCATGGGTGGCATAATTACGCTCATGGGGACGTAGCTGTCTAGACCCATAAGAGATCAACCCTTGTCATTTCATCAGCAGACACCCAAGGCCTTGTCCTGAAGCATCACAATTCACCTCATACGCCGCCCCTTCTTCTAGAAATATCAGCACTAGGGAACTTGCCAACATCTCCTTCAGATAGTTGAAGGCTACCTCGAACTGCTCATCCCACACAAAAGCTTGGACCTTCTTGGTGAAGGCTATCAAAGGGGATGCAACTCAGGAGAATTTGGGTACGAACCTCTAATAGTAACCTGCCAACCTGAGGATACTACGAACCTTTTCAACATTATTGGGTGCTACCCAAGAAACAAACACCTCAAACATTGATGGGTCCACCACTACCCCCTTCTTAGACACTACGTTCCCAAGGAAGTGCACTTATCGCACCCAGAACATTCACTTTGACAATTTCCCATTGAGATGGTGCTGTCGAAGAACCTACAAAACTGTCCTCAGGTGCTCCGCATGATCCTCCTCTGATCTTGAATAGATCAGGATTCCATCGACGAACACGACTACGAACTGATCTAGGTATTCCCGGAAAACAGAGTTCATGAGTCCCATGAACACGGATGGAGCATTTGTAACGAAAAACAGCAAGACCACGAACTCAAAGCTCCCATATTTTCACCTAAAGGCCATAATCAAGATGTCACCCTCCCTCACCCTCAACTGGTGATACCCAGACCGCAGGGCGATCTTCGAGAACCATCCTGCCCCTTTCAGCTGGTCTAAAAGATCATCTATCCTTGTAAGAGGGTAGATATTCTTGATTGTTACCTGATTCAGCCTCCTATAGTCTATACACAACCTGAGACAACCATTTGCCTTCTTTGCAAACAAGACTGGAGCACCCCACGGTGATGAACTTGGTGGAACATGACCCCTCTTCATCAGATCGTCAATCTGAATCCTCAACTCCCGTAGCTCCGATGGTGCCATACGGTAGGGATCCATTGAAATCAGACAAGCATCGGGCTGCAAGTCTATCCCAAACTCGATATCACATAAAGGGGGTAGAGTCGTCACCTCCTCAGGGAAGATGTCCATAAACCCACTGAAGATCCCTGGTACCTCCACCATCTCTGCATCTACTGACTCTATTGATAGCTCAGCTAATAAGGAGAGGAGGGGCTCATCTCACCTGTTTCCCTTCTGGCCACCCCGCTCGTCGGTGAAAGTAACATGTTGTCCGCCCATGTCTGAGAACACAACCCTTCCTTGGAAGAAGTCGATGATGGAACACAAAGAGAACAACCATTCGAGGCATAGGATGACATCATATGGTTGTATTCGTACCATTAGTAGATCCCTGACCGAATGATGTGGCCCTATCATCAGTTTTCATCCTCGACAAACATATAATAGGTCGATCTGACCTCTAGCTGGTGTGCTCGGCACTAGGGGCACTGGAAGTCTCTCAGAATCTAGACCCAGAGCATGGTCCAGAACAGGTGCATCAAAGGAGTGCGAAGCTTTGGTATCGAACATGGAATATGCAAGGGTACTAAACAAATTTATTGTACCTCGAACGGCCTCCTGCCCCGCCGGTACTGCTGCCTCCGCGGTGTGCAACTGCCCACGCCCAGCTCTTCTGACCCTTGGATGTCGGACACTTCCCGACCACGCCTTGGTCGAGGTACCTTAAGAGCGCCTGTGGTTGGACTCCCCCTGCAATGTCTGCACTTAGAGGAGCAGGAGCTCGCTACCCCTGTTGTTGCTGCTGGAAGGGCCTACCTAGAAGCTACTGCTGGAAGGGCCTAGCTAAAAGCTTCTGCTGGGGCAGGTGTTGGGTCTGTCCGCCACTGTCATATTGTACTCGGTCCGAGCGCTGATTCCGGAGGTGCCCATGGCTTCCATAGATGAATCATCTCTGTCCTGGTCCTTAAGGAAAGGGGTGAGGGCCCGGAGATCGGAACTAGAACTGCTGGGGCGTGCTCCCTACCGGTCAAAACCTAGAGGGCCCTGATGCTGGAGGCCTGGTCCTGACGGCCTTCCCCTTCGATGATCCTAGCTAGATCCCCTCTCATGATACACCTCCTAGCGTGTGCATCCTCTTCACCACTTCAGCCTTCTTATGGATCTCTAAGTATGTCAGCAAGGTGTAGGGGGTAACATCGTACTGGAGGGAGGGTCGGAGCGCCTCCTCTAAACGTCTCGCCCGAGACTCCTCATCTGGAAAGAGGTCTGGAGAAAAGCAGAGGAGATCCTTGAACTTGATCCCCAACTCCCTTACTGACATACTCCCCTGTTAGAGGGAGAGTAGCTCCTGCCTCTTCTCTACCTTCAACATAGAAGAGATGAATTCCGCATGGAACTCCTTCTCGAAATCAGCCCATGCCACCTCATCCTCTCTCCTATCCCCCAGGTAGAGTGTCCACCACTGACGCGCTGCTCCCCGCATCTGGCTCACGGCCAGAGGAACCCAGTACTCCACCGGAGCCCAGATCACGCCGAAAGCTATCACCAGCTCCTCTAGCCAGCTCTCCATCTTCATGTCAGAGGTTCTTCCCTCATACTTTTTGAGGTTCTATCACTGGAGGCTTAAAGAATCTTCTACCACTGGTCATCCTCCTCCTCCCAATCGGCCCTCTGCCGATCGGCCATGTCAACCTCCTCGGCCTCGATCGGCCGCACCATTTGTGGTCATCTCCAAGGTTCCATAGCTTCAAGGTAAACAAGGAATGTCTAAGCCCAAGTAGTGTAGAATATTGGTCTTAAAATTTCTTAAACTTATTATTTATTTCAATCCCTAAAACACCCATGAAACATGAGAACACAAGTCATTATGATGCATGTAACTTTCCTAGGGTCTATATCCTACAATCAGCGTGGCCTCACTTGGTCGTTCAGTAGGTCCAGAGTCCTTGCATCGGATCACGAGGGGGGGGGGCTAAAATCTAGTGTCCTAGCCAGTCTTCCCTGGCCTAATTCATGCACCAAGGTCACCCAACAATGTTTCCATACTGTACCATACAATCCTCACTGTGCCTAACTCTAGACTACATCCTATCTCTCAAACCCTACCCTCTGATACCATTCTGTCACAACCCGCCTTGACCAAGATGAGGGAAGAGACAACAGATTGCCAGACCCTTCCTTCTTCATGTTGAAGGAGAGATAATGAACCCCAGAGACCCACCTTCAATAGGTCCCAGAGTGGAGACTAGTACCAAAGGTATAAAATCACACACTAAATAGAAGAAATTACCCTTTTTCATTTAATAAGACTGGGATATAAGATAGAAAATCCCACAACACCAAAACTGAAAGTGCAAGTATGGTTGAAAGTAAACCATTCCCATATGCATGTTCAAAGGTATAAGATAAAAGCCAAAAAACTCCAAAAGTAAAAAGATACCAATAAAAGGAAATCAACAACAGAAACTACCCCAAAGGTCTGAGCTAGTACGGTCCGGCACGATCCCGCAAGTCCTCCTGGAAACCTGAAAGTAGTTTTATATACGTAGGGTGAGAATACAAGTATACTCAGTAGGGAAAACCAAAGGCTCTCATGTACAAGTGATGAGACATTATAATGTCCCATAGAAAAAGAGATAACCAAACACCTAACAAGGAAAATATATCCACCCAAACCTCACCAAGGCACGCTCCTCAAATAATTCAAGTAATGTAATGTATAGTAGTAGCACATCAATGTTTGGGTACCCCATGCCACTTTCTCACTGGTTATCGAAGACATCCTATGCATCGAACAAATCCCACCATTCTTACCACAGTCCCACTTCCAAACCCCACCCCCACACACATGGGCCATAACCGATATCCTGCCCGCAGACACCTAAGTCAAAACCACCACGCGTAACCACACACGCTGACACCTAGGTCAGAACAACTACAGCCACACCCGAAGACACCTGGGCCTCATCCCGAAGACACTTGGGAAACAACCTTCTTGAAAACACCTAGGACAACCACCACAACTACCCTACCCGAAGGTTCATTGGCTAATAATGGACTTCAGGCCATCACAGCCTGCCCGAAGGGTCTTGGGCTTTTTGGGAAAGGAAGCATAAAAGGATATAATAACTAGCCATTAATAGAAGTGTTTGAAAAAACACCCTCCCCCATGGAATGAGGTTGTTCGGAACTAAGTGGTCAACATAGGTGGGGAAAAAATAAGAAACACAAAAACTATAATATAAGTATAAGTATCATGAACTCAACCCAAACTAGGGATTCCAAAGCCAATCTAAGCACAAACAACCTGATCACTATTCATTCGGAAGGGAAAGGAATAATGTCCACGGCTAAAACAAAACTCATTAACAGAACCAATTTCCCATTTGTCCCATCCTTGTTTTCATGTTCAATAATTCTGTTAAATAATTTCTGAAGCTACTGGGAAACTAAAAAGCATAAGAACATCCCAAAGGAAAGAGTTATAGCCAACAACAATTTAAACATTCACACCCGATTCTCTTGTAAAGTCACAACAACAAAGGGATAAGTGAGATCCCTCAAAGTATTGGAAACAAAGAAACCCCTGAGACACATCCCCATGTCTCCAAATTCCAGGAGCCAATGGTTTCTCAACAACAGAGGATTCCACCCCAATTCGTGATATAAGCAGAGTAACCACATAGCCTCAGATTCACAACCAGTGAAAGTATAACAACGGGGGATCCCATCCCTACCCATATCACCCCATAAATCTAAGCCCCCGTCCAAGAAAACCATAAAGTCATCCACAATCGGCCTGTGAAAGAGAACCACCAAACCACTACTACCAACACGAGGCAGTCCCATGTAGGTATTTTGAGATTTAAAAGATTTAACACATTACGTGGTTTCAATTACACTGTGCTTTAACTGGGGTTATCGCAAAAAAAGTGTTGACCCTAGTGCTATCAATTTACATAACCAAATATACGTAATTTACTAATTTACTTTATAGAACAAGGTCGAAAACCAAAATACAATCCATTTAAACTTCACAGGTTGTAGGAGTTCATTAGTGCAAAAAGAAAGACCACAGAAGCCATGATTTTTAGTGAGCATAGACCCATACAATTCACAACACATATCAACATAAAAGAGTATAACAGAAAATCGATCACACCCCCTTTCATCCTCTAAAGGTCCGTTAATTATCTTTATTACGTTCAGTTTCTTCAATTTCCATAGTGACAAAAGCATTCCCACCCTGCATGATACAAAGAAAGGAGAGATGAAGGAGAAAATTAACAGTTTATTGATCAAGGATCAACGTTTTTCTCCACATTCCAAGAACAGGGGATGCGTGATTTGTAGGGGAGGGACGTCGGGAAGTCCAAGGATGAGTAGACAACTCGAGCGTAGGTGCACTACAAGTCTCGGGAAGGGGGGGGGGGAGGGGAAACTCCCGGCGCACAAGGGAGAAGGAGAGGAGTCGGCTAAAAGGAAGAATAGAAAGAAGAACTTACTCTGTGATATATATAAAAAATTTTGCTGTTACGAGATATGGGGATTTTGAACGCATGGAAAAATGGATCGAGGTTTCCTACGTGGGTGGGCAGTTACACATGATGGTATCAAGGAGTTATTTAATATCCCCCATCAGGGATTTTTCTCAGGATTTAAATGAATTTAAAAAAAATATTAAGATTAATCCACATCAAAAGATACGCTACGGGAGGTGAGAAGTTGGTTCCACACAGTGCGACGATGTCCCCTCACGGTCCCACCATCACGGTGTCACCCTCACGGTGCCCCCGTCATGGTGTCACTGTCACGGTGTGACCATCATGGTTCCACCTTCATGGTGCCACCGTGACTGATGCCACCGTCATGGTGCCACCCTGACCGGTGCCACTATCATGGTCCCACCTTGACCGACGCCACCGTCACGGTGCCACCGTGACCGACGCCACCGTCACGGTGCGTCCATCACGGTGTGTCCGTCTTGGTGGAGCCGGGTTTTTGGTAAAGTAATGGCCAGGGGGTCTGAGCCATTACAATTTTATCATGAATATGTGATATTTCAGGTAACCCTTATGTTTTCCTTTCTTTATTTTCTAGATGAAGTTTTACTAACCCCATTTATGATATGGGTTTTCGAAAATGGTATTTTTAAATATTAAACCTTTAATATCCAATATAAAAGTTCTTTGTTGAATTTTTTTTAATGGGGGTAGCATGTAACACCCTAAAATTGTATAGTTAAATTATCTTCAAATAAATATTATATCTCTGATAGCTTGTGTTTCATGTAAAATTGAGTTTAAACAAACCATGGTATTGTATTGAAATATTATTATTTAAATGTTACTAGTATAACATACATGTTAAAATATTCTGTATAAATATGAATAACTATTTTCTAAAAAAATTAAAAGGTTGTTATATATGGTAAATTTGTTGATAGATAAGTTCTTAATTTTGATTAAATTCATTTTATGCTTTAAAAAACATTTTCATCAAAAATGGGTTTTATCAATTTTTGTGAGAAAATTATATAATTAATTTCCTCCACTTTTAGAACATGTATTTGAAAAAATAAAATTATGTTTTTTCATAATCATGTAATAAATATCTTATTGTGAATTTTCAAAAATTTTATGAAAACAATTATTTTTCAATTAAAATTGATAAATAATGATTTTATTTGAAAACTTTCTCTTCATTCAAAAGATTTAAAAATTTAAATGTTGTTTTAAATGGTTTTGAAATTAGAATTACTTTATTTATATTATTAATTATATAATTATATTCATTTAAATGAATTTTATATTTTAATTTGGTATGAAACTTTTTATACTTCAAAAAATATGTTTATCAAAAACTACTTTTCATCATTTTTTGTGGATTTATATTTATATTTAATTCAGGATCTTATATGAAGTTAATCGTGAAAAAAGATTCCATTTTTGAAAATATTAGTTTCAAATTATAAAAATAAGAACCTTTTATTTTGGTTTATTCTGAATATTAACCTTGGTAAATATTTATCATACTGGTAAGTGTAAAACACGTAAAATAGGGTTAATTTTTTTAAGTCTTATAAATTTTTCTATAACATGAATTTATCCTATCAGATAAGTGGATTTCAGAAATTTCTATCCATTAATTGAATATATGGGGGTTCTTTCTACTTTTCACAAAATATTGAAAATTATATTTTTTAATTAATGAAAATTCCAAAATTTCACTCTCTTTTCTTTAATATCTATAAAATATTTACATAATGATAAAAAGTTGACATGTTTGGTTATAAATGTTTAGTTGAAATATATATTAAATTTTTTTATCGTTGATTTATTTTTTAAATTGTAATTATTAAATAATTATCTTAAATTATTACTGAACATAGACATAATATTTATTCAATTAATAAATAAAATAAACTAAATGAATTTAATAATATTAAAATTAATACTATTTAAAAGAATTATTTTTCAAAAACTTTTATAAGTACCTATGAAATATACGGTTTTTGTGAAAGTATTATATTTGAGTTCTATTTTTTATTGATGAATTTAATGTTAAATCAATTTAGTTGTATTTAAATTTGTTTTGTGTTTATTTAAAATTATTAAATGCAATCACTTCATTCACTGATTCTCATTTCAATTAGAAAATATTTGTAAGGTATTTTGTCTAAATTTACACTACATTGAGACATATTTTTTATTATTCACCTTTTTAATATTATGTGGTGTATATAATACCAATATGATGTATTGAATATGAATATAAATTTTTTCTTTGTGATAAATTTCTAAATTTATGTTTAAACATTCAAGGGGTTATAATTAGAAAGCTACCAAATAGGTAAGAATTTATTTTACGATCTCATTTTGTTTATGGATTTCTTATATTTTAATTGATGAAATTTTATAATTTATCCTTTATAAGATCCATTAACATCCTTATACATGGTATATTTATGTATTTTTAATTTTTTTTTCCAAATTTTCCATGATTTCTCACTTGAATCAAGAAAATAATTATTTAAAAAAATCAAATATTATTTCACTTTTTGATCCAGTATATTTCTCTTCCTTGTCCATATTTATCAAATTGTTTTTTACCAAAATATTTTTTTAGTAAAAATATTTTTTAAGTATATATTATGTTGTCCTTTAATTTTGAATATATTTTAAAGGAATTTTTCTAATTTTTGTCTTAAAATTTCATATTCATCTTCCTTTATAAAACTCAAAAGTAATGCTTTTAACATAAACGGTGTTAATGGATTTTCTAGAAACCATTACCATTTTAAAATATTTTATATTATTTTATAAGTTTTAAATGGTTTTAAAATAAAACTATTTAATGAAAATTTATTTTAATGTTTCTCTTCATTTTTATTTTACTATAAAAAAGACTTTAATTTATTACTAAAGCTATATTTATGATAAATTTATGGCCATCTTTTATATATTATTAATTTTTGGTCATTTACATTCTCTTTAAAAATAAACTTTCTTATGATCATATTTCATTGTACATTTTATTTCTATTAAATATACATATTCATTGTATCATGGATATTATTATAGACTAAACCATAAACCATTTATACATATAGTGTTTTATTATGAAAGTTAATATATTGACTGAGGAAATATATTTATATTCTATATATTTAAAAAATATTTTTTTGATAAGACATGTTGTTTATGAGTTACATTGATCAATCAATATTCAATGAATATATTAGCCAAGGAGTTATAGGTGGACCTCAACTTTAAATAGTTTTTCAATGGATCGATAGGTCTCATGAGATTAATAAATTATCTATCATTATTAAATGAGGTTTTTAATGTATAACTACCCATAATATTATAAATTTGGTGAAATAATTTGATAGTTAAGATATCCTGATTTCTAAGATCATGAAATCTAATATACAGTGTTTCTTTCATGGATAATTCAGTAATTATTGTCCTTGAGATTACCATAATGATATTATAGATGGATGAATTTAATGCTCAATTAATTTATTAAATAAAATTTTGTTTTATTATTCAACATTCACTATTGATTTTAAATTCATTAATCATGATATATTTCCATATAAATAACCCCTAATAAGTGTTAAAGTTCAAATTTTTTTGTTTCCTTTCCCTAGGTTTTGAAGAAGGGATATTTGAATGAGTTCAATGATTTATAATATTTACTTTTAGTATGTTTTATATTTTTTTCCAATGTAAAATGGGAATAATTAATACATTATGTTCTAAATGGATAATAAACTCATCGATCATTCTAAATGAGATCCCTTATATCATATAGCAATAGAATTATGTATACATCGACTCTGGGTTACTGGAGCCGTGGTGTATACATGTTGATCCATGATGTGTATCTTTATAGGTTATCCTAAAGAAATATGGGGATATTATTTGTATGATGAATTAGAAAAAGGCACCCATGGAATAAAATTACATGTTAATATAAATATATCACATCTTTAAAGAAGATTGTTGGAGAAAGGCATACTTCTATGAAGTTTAAGATCAAGATACACAAGACTTGTCATAGGATTAAATTCTACAAGGCCTAGGGGAAAAGTTATTACAGTGACCAAATCATTTTTTAAGAGTACCATATATGTTAGAGGACCATATATATATATATATTATTTTTAGTCATAGGGTATTTTGGAACATTTTGAATTGAAAATAATGAGCCTCAATCCTATAAGGATGCAATAAAAAGTGTAGTGATTTTGAAGTAGAAGGAATCTATGAAATTTTACACGGATTCTATGCATCAAAACCAAGTATTGGTTTGGGTAGATACTCATGTTTATGTTAATAATATAGTGTGAAAATGGGTATTAAATAAGAAGCTATACATGTAAAGAATATTCAGAACCTATAATTAATGATTGGTTGATAATGGGTGTATTAAATGCTTAGGAATTTACTATAATGAAATATTTTGACCAGTATCTATAATGGAATCCCTTAGAATTATAATTACTATTGTATCTTACCATGATTATGATATTTGGAAAAAGTATTTCAATAGTGGATTCCATAATGGAATCCTTGTTGAATATGTCCATATGAAAAAACTAGAAGGTTACATTATTCCAAAGCTTTATAGTAAGGTTGGAATGATTTAGAGATCTATTTATGGGTTGAACACAAAATTATGATCATGGAATGTTCATTTGGATGAATCCATAAGGGAATTTTGTATCATATAAAATCGATGTGATCCATGTGTTAACTATAAGTTTAGTGGAAGTGCTATAATTTTCCTAGCTGTTTATGTTGAGGATATATTACTGATGGGAAATGAGATATCAGTCTTATAGTCAGTTAAGACATGGTAAAATAAATTATTATCCATGTAAGAAATAATAAAAGTGTCCTAAATCTTATGGATCATGATCCATTGAGATATATATAAGATACTTATTGGAAAATTTCAACATATATAAAATTATATAGAATTAAAGAGATTCAATATAGATCAATCCAATAGAGTGTTATTATTAACATCACATGGCATACATCTCTATAAGAAAATATGTCCTCATACACGTGAGAAGAGATGAATAAATATTATAATACCTCATGTTTTTTTATTGGATCATTCAAATATACCATTATTTTTTTTTCAGGTATGATATTTCATGTGCCATGAGAATTGTACGAATATAAAAAAGGCTTAGGAGAGACACATTGTTTGGAAGTTAAGAATATCTTAATATATCTGAGGTGTGAAAAGGATATGTTAATAGATTTTAGAAGAGACGAGGAACTAGTTTTGATGGGATATAGAAACTAAAGTTTCCAAATAGATAAAAATGATCTGGATCATAATCACGATATATATTTTAACTTAATAGAGGTGTTGTGTGTGAGAAGAGTTCCAAGAAACCAGTGGATGAAAATTCTATAGTAGAGTCTGAGTATATTTTATTTATTGATTCATAAAAATAAAAAGTGTTGATAAATAAATTTATCTACTTTAATACTTTTACAATAATTAGTAAACAAGAAATCACTATTTATTTACATAATAATGTAACAGTCGTTCTATATAGGGATCCCATGTCACATCAACAGATAAAGCGTATACTTAGGAATTATCACATCTTAAGGGATTTTCTAAAAAAAAGTAAACTCACAGTATATAGAGTAGCCATACATGTTAATGTGGTTGGAATATTGACTAAATCCATATATCAGTAAATGTATGAATATCATTTGAGAGGTAAAAAATTAAAAGTTATTAGAAAATGGATTTAGTACATGTGGGAGTCTATTTGAGTTGGTTCTCTTGAACCAACTAGATTTTTATTGATTCAATTACTGGAATATTGATATATATTTCGACACACAATGATTACTCTTTTATATAACGTTAATGTGATAATATCATTAGATTATTTTTCACATCAATATTATA
The DNA here is from genome assembly GCA_963277665.1 of Viscum album. Lineage (NCBI taxonomy): Eukaryota > Viridiplantae > Streptophyta > Magnoliopsida > Santalales > Viscaceae > Viscum > Viscum album. Next base: position 1,760,411,377 of record OY728150.1, read on the forward strand.
TAATATTTCCCCAATATAATGGGAGAATATAGATTTTTAAAAATATTTTTAAACTTGTGTCCTATGTATAAGAAATCATATATCATATGGGAAACACATAATTATTTACTATCAGGTGTTGTAATATTATAAGATATTGATACTTCTTTCCATGATTTTCACACTTTGTGATTTCTAAATGGGGAGATCATGATGATGGTCTTACCAATAAAAATTCCATATGTTAACGTGTCATTTGATATTCTTATCTAAAAATATGTGTATTGATCATTATACATTTTACTATTATTATTTATATCCCGAATCATTTTTTAATTCATGGATGAAATAAATTATGTTATTTTCTAATGGAGAGGTAAAATATGTGTGGTGTTTCATAAGTGATATATAATTAATTGAATATATCAAGAATTTTATTTACCTTCATTGTTAATAGAAGATGATACATTTACCCCTTTTATTAAAATGAATCTAAATAAATTCATTTATATGGAAGTTCATTGATGATTTAATTTTTGAAAATTAAATAAATATAAATCATGAATATTAGATAAAAACACATGTTTTCATCATTTTTTATGTATATATATCTATAAAGGGATTATATAATAGAGTAACATTTGTAAGAAGGTTTTTATCATTGTGAAATTAACTTATTTATTTTTTTGGTTCGTTGATATATCAATAGACAATGATCTTGGATTTTATGTTAGTTTACCTAATTCCATTAAGAAAGTGGCCTAGTGGGATACACAGTACGTGTAACCATAATTTCATTGAATTATTTTGAATTTAATATTAATAATAAGTAATATTGTCAACTTGTGGAATAATAATTATTCAAGTATTATTGATTACATAAAATTCTATATTGAGATACACAATCATAGAATTTGTACCTTGAATTTTATCTATTATTTATTATACACATGTTTATAAATAAATATTAATTTAATCACCAGTTTTTTTAGTTGATTAACAAAAATATTTATTTAGTTACATTAATATAAAAAAATATTTATTCAAAAATTTATTGAATATATTGGTTATTTACATATTGAATTAATATTATTTATTTGATTACAAATTTTATTATTCAAGGATTTATTAATTCAAAGAGAAGATTCATGGGTCGAGTAACTGGCTTGAAAAAAATGATATATTTTCACTAGAGGAAAAGGAGACTATACAAATTTACATATACCAACACTTTATAGAAACCATTGGTATAAGTGCCTCTACAAAAATGTTTTGTAATTACCATTGGTATATGTTCATATACTGAATGACATACCAATGGTTTCATAAAACCATTAGTGTAATGCATGAATATTCCATGGCATACAACTGTTTTAAAAAACATTTGGTAAAGATTCTCTATACCAATAATTTTTTTAAATCTCTTGGTATAGAGTTCTGCAAAATTAACCTCAGACATTACCTCATCATATCCCAAAACCAATCAACTATTTCCCCTATTAACATTTTCCCCAATGAGTAGTTCCATATTCATCCCCAGACATAGTGATCCATCTTGAGTTTCACTTTTCTTTTAGTTTATTCAACAAAAAATTATTGAGTTCCAAATGGGACATATATTCTTCAAAAATCATTTTTCTTTTTATATATATTTAAAACACTAATGTAAAAAATCTAGTTTTTTCCCTGTGACACAATCTCTAAAATCTTAATGATTTTATTCGATTCTTCTGGAATATAAAAATTTTATGTTCCAAATAATTCATCTCTTTTGTCAACCATTATTTTAAATTTTTTTTCTAGGTTTTAAAAATGAACAATATTTTGTTGTAATATTCTAGATTCTTCGGAAAAACATTAGTTTTAATTATATTTTTATTTAATTTAATAATAAATTTGATAATTAAATGGGTGTATAGAATATACACTATTTGGGACTTTGAGAGTGTGAGGACAATTTTTATGGAAAACAATTTTTTTGGAATTCCTTCCACTGCATCACATCAATATTTTTCTAAGGTTTCATATTCTTGATCAATGACTATAACTGATTAGATTCTCTCTCCATACGATAAAAAACCAATAGAACCTTCTTTTATTCAAAACATTTAATTATGGAGAATATCATCTCAATGGAGTTAATCTATTGATGCATGATTAAGGGATATAATGATCCATTGAAATTTACTGTCCTTTATCGATTAAAGGACTCAATTGAAGCTTTTTATTTCTTAGGGGAATTTGGGACCTCATTCTAATCCATATTTATTTTCATAACCCAGGTTAGATGAGAGAGTATTGTCACAATGTTTTCAATTCCCACTAATATCGGGTTGGAAATCTCATTAGTGAAGTCATCACATTGCTCGATACACTGATTATTTACCTAATTTCTCATATTAATAAGAATTTTCTAGAATAATAGAAAAATTAGGGATGAGTTTTTTTCATGAATTAAACACATTAAAAGGAAATAAAATCTCATTAAATAGATAACATATAAATTCCATGTATTTCATTAATATATTAATATATAGTCTTCAATATTTATTATACATAATATATTTCCTAACATATATTCTTATTGAAATTTCTATTCCCTTAAGAATGGATCAAAATTATCTTATGAATTTTAGAAATAATATACATTGGGAGTGTCAAACCATGTGCATTGTAAGACCTATTTTTATGTACCAGGTTATATTAAGTCAGGAACTAGTGCAGAAAACTATTTTTTATGGCGGTTATTTTTTATTTTAAACATTGTATTTTGGCCAATGTTATTACAAGAGATGTTATAAGTAGAGTTTTTTACGTAGGTTATTTTACCATCGACGTAAAAAACACAAATCCGAAGTGTTTTTCATGTCGATTGATAAAAACCTGATGTGGAAAATGCTCTAGATTATTTTTTTATTATGTTAGTGATTTAATAAATGGTGTTATGTATACCCTTTCACGCTGGTTATTATATAACCGACATCATAACGCACTCTTCCGAAGCATTTATCACATCAGTTATTTTTATTACCGATGTGATAAACCAGTCTGCCAATTGGTTTTCAATGTCGGGTTTATAATAACCGACGTAAAAACATATATACGACGTCGATTATTTTATAACCGACGTAGAAGACTATCCATTTCAATTTATTATGTTGGTTATGAAATAAACGACGTAAAAACCATTTCCCATGTAGTTATTACGTCAGTTTCCAAATAAAAGAAGTTATAAAAAAACCAATACATTTTTTACATCGGTTATGAAATAACTGACGTAAAAAAACTGTTTTAAAATAAAACCGAACCACTACTATGCCCATCTAAATCACCTGAAACATAGTAAAAGATTACCAAAAAAATAGACCAGAACTGACCAAAACCACCCCACCAACCCCTGGACACCCCCACACCCATAGACAGCCCCCACCCCCTGGACAGCCCCCACACCCTTGGAAAATCCCACCCTCCTGTATACCCCCACCCCTTAGACAGCACCCCCAAACCCCTGGACATCACTCCCACACCCCTAAAATAGACAAAAAAGTTACCAAAAATAGACCAGAACCCCCTCACCCCACTGGATAGCCCCCACCACACCCCTGGACACCCCCACACTCCTGGACTGCCCCCACCTCCTGGATAGATCCCAACACCCCTGAAAACCCCCACCCTCTTGGAAACCCCCCCCCCCCCCACACACCCTCGGACTGCCCCACCACCCCCTAGACAGCCCCCACACCCCTGGACATCCCCCACCCTCTTAGACACCCCCCCAAACCCCTAGACTGCCCCCACCTCGGGACTTCCCCCACCCTCCTGGACACCACCCACACCCTAGGACTACCACCACACCCTCGACATCCCCCCACACCCCTGGAATACCCCCCACCCACCTGGACACCCCCACACAACTAGACTGCCCCCACCCCTAGGACTTCCCCACCCTCATGGACACCACCCACACCCCTGGACTGCCCCCACCCCTTGGACATCCCCCACTCCACCGGACAACCCCCCACCCCCTAGACACCCCCCACCCCTGGACTACCCCCACCCCCGGGACTGCCTCCAACCCTCCTTGACACCCCCTAGATATTCCCCCACACCCCTAGACTTCCCCCCTGGACAACCCCCACACCCATGGACAACCCCCACTCTCATAGACACCCGCCCACACCCTTGGAAATCCCCCCACCCCAGGGACTTCCCCCAACCTCCTGAACACCCCCCACACCCCTAGACTTCCCCCACCCCCTGGACAGCCTCCCACACCCCTGAAAAAATCCCCCACCCTCTTGGACACCCCTACACCCCTGTACTGCCCCCGGGACTGCCCCCACCCTCTTGGACCACCCACCCCATACCCCTAGACTTCCCCACCTCCTAGACATCCCCCCACACCCCTGGACAACCCCCACCCTCCTGGACACCCCCCACGCCCTTGGAATTCCCCCACCCCAGGGATTTCCCCCCACCTTCATAGACACCCCCGGGACACCCCCCTCTCTATACCCATATACTTCTTCCACCCCCTAGACAACCCCCCAAACCCCTGAATAACCCCACCCTCATGGACACCCCACCACACCCCTGGACTTCCCCCACACCCTTTGGACACCCCTGGGACATCTTCCACTCACTTAGACATCACTCCCACCCACCTGGACACCCTCCCACCTCACTGGAGAACCCCCACCACACCCCTGGACTCCCCCCACATCACTGGACACCCCCAGACCAAAACATGACCAGACCAGACCAGAACCCTCTACCCCACTAGACAGCCCCCACCACACCCCTGGACACCGCCCACACCCCTGGACTGCCCCCACCCCATGGACATCCCCTGGTCAGCTAGTGTTGGGAGAGGAGGCGCCGCCATCCCTCGGGGGGAACACATCTATAAGGTACTCATAACTCCCACATGCGAAGCTTGATCTCTCAAAATGTTTCACATGAGGGAGTGATGAGTACCTTCCAGTGGCGTTCAGCCCCCCGAGGGATGGTGGAAACTCCTCTCCCACACCCCTGGACTGCCCCCACCCTTAGGACTGCACCCACCCTCATGGACACACCCCACACCTCTGGACTGCCCCCCCCCCACACCCTGGATAGCCCCCCACACCCCTCGACAACCCCCACCCTTCTGGACACCCCCACACCCCTGGACTGCCCCCACCCCTAGGACTACCCCCACACATCTGGATACCCCCACACCCCTCGACAACCCCCACCCTCATGGACACCCCCACACCCCTGGACTACCCCCACCCTCAGGATGGAACACACCCTCCTCGACCCCCCCCCCCACACCCCTAGACTGCCCCACCCCCTGGACAGCCCCCACCCCTGGAAAACCCCCACCCTCTTAGGCACCCCCGCAAACCTTGTCTGCGTACCACCCCCGGGACTTCCCCTTACCCCTAGACACCCCTGGACATCCCCACACACGCCTAGACATCCCTCCAACCCTCTTGGACACCATCCCACCTCACTGGATAGCCTCCACCACACCCTTGGACACCCCCACCTCAATGGACACCCCCAGACCAAAACCCGACCAAAACCAAACCCACCCCCACCCCCCACCCCACTAGACAGCCCCCACCACACCCCTAGACATCCCCCCCCCCCCCGCAACAACCCTGGACTGCCCCCACCCCCTGTACATCCCCAGGACAACTAGTGTTGGTAGAGGAGGTTCCACCATCCCTAGGGGGGAACATCACTAGAAGGTACTCATCATTCCCACATGCGGAGCTTGAGCTCTCAAAATTTTTCACATGTGGGAGTGATTAGTACCTTCCAGCAGCATTCAGCCCCCCGAGGGATGGCGATGCCTCCTCTCCCACCCCCCTGGACTACCCCCCATCCCCATGGCTAGCCCCCCACCCCCACCCACCCCACTGGACAGCCCTCCCACACCCCTGGAAACCCCCCTCACCCCACAGAACACCCCCACACCCTTGCACACCCCCTAGATACCCCCACTCCCCTGGACAACCCTTCCACCCTCCCATAAATTCTCCCATCCCCCTGGATTCCCCCCCACTCTCATAGACACCCATGATACCCCCCCCACCCCACCAGATAGCCCTCCCACACCCCTGTATACCCCACCCAATTGAACACCCCCCACACACTAGGAACCCATTCCCCCCATACCAGAATCCATACCAGAAAATCCATCATAAGTATACGAAAACATGAAGTAGAGAAAAATTAAACATTCACATATATAACATTCAAAACGTAAATCCAACCTAAATGACTACCAAATACACAAATACAATGAAAATATTCAAAATTACATTTTACACTACAAACAATTAAAATTCAATCAAAACTGTAAAATAATTTGACCATTCCACTTGTAAGTGTTTGGCGTCTTTGAGCACTATGGGGTTGAGGGTCATCAAATAGCTACAAATTAAAAGTATAGTAGTCAATGTGTATAATGAATAAATCAAATGAAATATTATTGCAATGTGTAAAGGGAAATCTTACCAGGTCAAAGTTATCAATTGTCCCAGTTTTTTTTATTTCATATATAAATCTTAACATATAATATTTTCATTCGATGACGCCTTGTTGTTCATGAATATTCTGTTTGAATGAGTGTAAATTAAATATTTTATTTTTATGTAATAAATGAAAAAGTACAAATTATAAATGGATATTTACCTTTACATTTACATATTTGATCTTCGAACTTTTTTTCATTGTGTTTTTTTGAAAGTAGAACCATCTTATATTAGAAAATAATACGAATTGGATAAATTTAAAATTCATTATAATATATAAAACTATTAATAAATTGAAACTTATTTTCCCAACAATTTCTTAAACTTTCCAGCACATCCCCATGGACAGAGCATATCCAATAAAGTGTCTTCTCCCATTGGAAAAAACCCCCTAACAACCAATTATCACTGATAAAAGAATATTTAAGGTTAGTGGTTTTTTATGTTAAAAGATAATGAACTATTTGAGAGAGATGTGTTTCATACCTCTCACAAAAAGGAATCATCCGACATTGTGTGACTATATTCTATTTAAGTCTTTCAGCAATATAAAGCATTATTTGTTCATCATGCAATGCTCATGCTTCAGGGGAAATAAAATGTGGGTCCATGAACCCATATACATCTGTCTTCTCATTCTTCTCACAAATGTTATAGAGATATCTAATACAAAACAAACATAACTATACAGTTTTAATAAATATAACGCAGTGAAAAGAAGTTAAGACTTACTTGGAAAAAATTTGTACCACGTTGATGCCCAAAATATCTCCAGTAACAAGCTCCATGATATCAGATTTAATAATCCCCATAGTTATTGAAAATCCACAAACATGAGATTCCATTAGGAACTCATAATGATCCACCAAAAAATTTGAATATCTTGAAAATCTGTCAAAACTACTAGAATCTGTATTTGATGTCATATCCATTTGCCTTTGTGGTTGTCTATACAGTATTTCATTACCATTAAAGTATTCATATAAATATAAATAGAAAAATATATTAGTTTTCGAATGATAAAACAACTTTAATTAAAAAAATAAAATATAATATATAACATACATACCTCTATGGTAATGAGTCGAAGAAGTCTGGATGGCCAAATTAAAAAATGGTTGATACTATGTCCAACTATCATCACCTCATCTGTAGGTAATGGTACTCAAGATAAACTATATATAATATCCTATACAGTGACCCTCTAATTCTCTAACTCTAATTGTTGATGATGAACTGTATCTACTATAAAATATACCAACCCATATGAAACTATATGATGTTGAGGATCATCAACATATAACTCACAATAAGTAGGAAGCTCCGGCGGAGGAGTAGGATAATAAATGGGGTCTGTGGGCTGAGGTGGGGGAGTGGGAGCTACTGGCAGAGGTGGAGGATTAATAATGGGGTTTGCAGGGGGAGGTGGTGTAGTAGTATCTACTGGTGGATGTGGAGGATAAATAATGGGTTCTGTATGGGGAGGTGGAGGAGTGGGAGATGCAGTTTGAAATTATCTTCACATGTCTGTAAACAAAGACTATACTGATGCTCTAATATTTTCCTCCATAGTGGCATTAATATTATGAACTTCAGCCTCCAAGGATTCTATTTTTTATAAGCACCCTCGATATAAGTAGTTGAAGAACGTGGAAACACTTTTCTTACCGATACACATGCCGGATATCCTCATACACGACCAGGATGTTCGGGCTTTCCCAATGCTGCAGATAAAATATCATGCCTCCCAGCAGTTTTAAATACCCTATGTGAGCTTTTCTCCTCAATAGAATCCTATATTAATTAATTGAAAATTTCTGTAATGATTGAAATTATTGGAAGAAAATAGTTAACTTAAATAAATAAAATAGATATCTTACAATCCTCTCTGCTATGATTTTTGATTCATCTGAAAGATATTGACCTTTTTTTGCCATCCGAGCTCTCATCCATTTTTCATGTCTAGTTGGAGGGGATGGAGGGGCCACCTATCTAGAGCTTGAAGACTCAGCTCTTCATTTTTGTAATTTTTCCGCCATTATTTTTTCTTCTAATAATGTATACCCTTCCTGAGATAAACTATGAGGGTATATATTTTTAGATTTGATCTCCTGATGATATTTCCTTGTGTGCTATAAATTAAGAATAAGAAATCATTAGAAAAACTGTAATTAGATCATTTATATAATAAATCTTATAAAATTTTACATCTCCCTTACCAAAAATGAATCTTTTCTTCTACTTTAAACAAAAATGTCTCCATGTGTGTTAATCTATGAAAGGATATATACGACATGGGTTTTTATAACTCTTATGACCAAAAATGAAACCTGATGTGAGGGTTGATTTGAAATCACACCATCTCCTGGCAGCCACCGATAAGAATTTCTTCCTGACTCCTCCAGTGTTAGGAATATCAAAGGTCATCTGATAAAGAAGAGGTTAAATATATAATATATACTAGAAAAATTTAAAGAATAGGAACACAGTAGAAAAAAATCTTACCAAAATTTTCTCCCAGAACTGAGATATTATCGCTTTGTCCACACTTCTCCAGTCACCTTACAAATTTCTCACTTTGCTCTTACCCTGATTTGATACAAAACTCTTAAAATATTTTGCATTTGGACCTCTAGGAATATCATCCTCATCAAATTCAATGAGCGTCCTCTGATCTTTCATACAGGCAAGTGATAATTTTGATAAACGTATGCACCCACGTTTACCAACTCTTGAACTCTTTGTAGTAATGGGAGCAGATGAGGAAGATTGGGGAACATCAAGAGGAGCATGTGAATGTTCCTCCCCAGAGGTATGACCAATATGCTCATCTCCAGAATCATGTGGTTTATCAATTGATTGATCATTCATTATCCTTATAATCAAAAAAACAAACATTAGTTCACAAATATAAAAATTCAAATATTTTAATATTACTGTAATCATAAAATAGAAACTTGTACTAAGTTACGTAATAGAAAACATGGTTAATATGGTACGCATGTTAAACAATGGTAAAGATGGTAAAGATGATCAATATGGTAAACATGGTAAACATGGTAAACCTGGTAAACCTGGTAAATATGGTAAACATGGTAATTTTATTTTACCAGAACAAAAATAATAGATATATAATTTATGTAATGGTAAACATGATAAAGTAAACTAAACAAAATAAATTCTTGGTAAACCTGGTAAACATGGTAAAAATGGTAAAGTAATTTTCACTGAACAAAAACAATAGATAAATAATTAATGTAATGGTAAACAAGATAAAGTAAACTAAAAAAATTAAAACTAACAAAAAAATATACTTATTTTGTTTTAATACATGTTTTAATAAAGAAAAAACATACAATATCTACCATTTTATGAAAATAATAAATGTAAACAAGAAGTAAAAAAATGTTACCTGTAATTTTAGAAATGTACAAATGGATTATTTTCCCAAATTCCTTCATCGTGATCATTCCTTATAGCACAAACCATGTATTCAACATGCTCATCATTATGTTCTATTAATCTTTCCATGGAAATAGGGATCTCATATAAATTAGCATCTTCATCATGTTCATCCTCACCAACATATTGTGTTTTTTCTTTTAAAACAACAACCCACTGCATATCTTATTGATCAACTACATAGAAAATTTATTTTCAGGTGTTTCCATTATAAAAGAATCAGTTGTGTCTTCCAATCTATTCAGATTAACAACTGTCATTCCAAATTCATCGTGTCTGGAAATATTGTTACCGATAAACAATTTATAGTTAAAAATTGGAACTTGAATTTTAAGTTAATCCACCACCAATATGTCCTCAATCACTCCATAATATGAACTTGATGAAAAAATTGGGTTTTTGTTTTTAGCACTCAAAAAATGCATTGCTTCTGCAAAAACCAATACACCACTATTTTGAACTGCACTTCTGTTGTCCTGAGCTTTCGCATGAAATGTATAGCCATTAATTTCATAACCAGACCATGTTATCATATTTAATCAAGGACCACCCACTATCCATTTTAATGTCTCTGATACCTTTGATCTACCAAGAAATTTATTTTTAATCCATGACAAAAATGTTTTGTTGTGCTCATTCAAAGTCCATATTTCTTTCTTCTTTAGATGAAATTTTTTCAACTCATTAATATGCAATGTGATATATGGTTGAGCATCAGCTATGTTATTCAAGATGTATGATTCTAACTACATCATCTGTTTAGCTGACAACAATTTTACTTTCAATCCACGAATCCCCTTTCTGTCACCATTAACTCGTTCATGGCGAGATGGAGGCAAACCTATGTGCTGCGACACAACCAAGTAGCTCATACAAAACAAAACAACCTCCTCAGAAATATACTTTTCAATAATGGAGGCTCCAGGTCAATATGGATTCTTAACATACCCCTTCAATATTTTCATATACCTTTTAAAAGGATACATCCAACGAATATATACAGGTCCACAAAGCCTTATTTCTCGAACCAAATGAATCATTAAATGCAGCATTATATCAAATTTTTTTTGATGAAAATTCATTTTAAATTGAAAAAGTATAAAAATTTCATCCTTTTACAAAATGTTAAAAGAATTCACATCAATCAACTTATTACAAATTGAATTGAAAAAATAACACAACTTTATTACAGTCTTTCTGACACTGATGGGAAATATTACATGCAATGCGACTGGTAGAATTTGTAGCATCATGACCTGACAATCATGATATTTCATAACTATCAACTTCAAGTCCTTCAATGAGACAAAATATTTTATATTTGAAGAAAAACATTGAGGCACTTTGATATAATGAAGACACTGAAAAAAGCTAATTTTCTCCCACTTCAATAACGTATGACATGCCGGGGAAGAAATGTTCATCTTCCATTAAGAGTGGGAGATAACTCCAGTCATCTCCCCACTGATAGTAAGTCTAATCTTTCATTCAACCCATATTTTGTCTTTCCTTTAATATCTAACAATGTTCCAATCAAACTATCGCAGATATTCTTCTCAATGTGCATGAAATCATTATTATGTTTAATGTCATGATATCCCCAATACGGTAGCTCAAAAACATATTGACCTTTTCTTATAAATATGTCTATCATTACCAGATTTCTGTGTCTTTCCCAATGTCACATCAAGGTTTTTCACCATCTCAAAATACAGATCAGGGGATAAAGGTTTTGGAGCAATATCAAATTCTTGTGAGCCATTGAATTCCTTTTTTAGTCTTCTATTAGAGTGATCCATAGGCAAAATATTTCGATGACCCATGTACACGGTTTTCCTCCCATGAGGCAATTGACAATATGACGTATTTTGTTTGCAAAATAGACATGCTTTGTGCCCTTTAACACTGTATCTAGACAAATTTCCATAAGCTGGAAATGAATTTATAGTGAACAAAAGCACTTCATGCAGTTGAAAATATTCCATTTTATAAGAATCATACACCCTAATACCATCCTCCCATAAAATTTTCAAATCATCAATCAACAGTGACAAGAAAACATCAATATCATTTCCAGGTTAATTCAGACTAGAGATCATTCTACTCAACATGGCATATTTGCACTTCATACAAACTTCAAGAGATAGGTTGTAAATTACTAATAAAACAGGCCATGAACTATGTGTGCTACTGAGGGTTCAGTATGGATTCATTCCATCTGTTCCCAACCATAGTTTGAGATTTCTAATTTCATTTCCAAATGTAGGATATTACTTATAAATTTTATTCCATTATAGACAATCAACTGGATGACATATTTTTATATCACATAACTGCTCATTAGTATGCCATCTTAACCTTTTTGCATCATTTGAATTAGAAAATAAACGTTTGAAACGATGAATTAATGGAAGATACCAAAATACCTTTGAAGGGATCTTTGTAATCTCTACACCAGCCTGTGATTTTTCTTTCACCTTATACCGTGATGTCCCACATTTAGGACACTCTGACAGAAATTCATATTCCTTCCTATATATCATACAGTCATTCAGACAAGCATGTATTTTCTTGTATCCCAATCCCATCGGGCATAATGTTTTTTTGGCCTTATAATGTGAATATAGAAGATTGTTATCTTTTGGAAGAATGTATTTCATCAATTGTTGTAGCTCTGTAAAACTTCTCTCACTCCATCCATGTTTCACCTTCAAGATAATCAATCTTAATGCTTCTGAAAGAACCGTAAAATCTTTACAACCAGGATATAATGGTTTTTCAACATCACCATATAGACGTGAAACTATCGGTTCTATCTCAATTTGTTCTACTGCAATATTACGAATCATTTCTTCAATTCCATCTGAGCCACCATCTTGGGAATCGTCATCATCAGTGACATTCCTTCTAGTTTCCCCATGCCAAATCCAAGGGCTGTAACTCGGATTAAAACCATGAAAAATCAGATGATCTTTTATCTCTCTTCTTTTCAACTTCTTCACAATAAAACATTTAAGGCATGGACAGAGTAAAATTTCACTACTTGGAACATTTCGTTTAGAAAATTCCAAAAAGGCATCAAAACCTTCCTCATATTCATTTCTCATTCGATGTGCCGTAATCCAACTTCGACTCATTATTACCTATAACAAATATCAAAATTATACATCTTTTTAAGATAATAAAAATATATGTTTATAGGAAAAAAATCATAATTTTAATGTAAAAAAATTTTAAAATATAAAAATCATCTATGAGTATTTAAAAAATATTCTTGAATATGATTAAAATGAAATATAGTTTGATATTACTGTTTTTAATTCATCTTGGATATTTTCTTCTTAAGGTTCACAAAGAATACATCCTGGTGCAACTAGATACCAAATTCACCCTTCCGTAAAAAAGAAATATGAAGTATAAATATTAAAATGTGTATTAATTCACTAATAAAAATTACACAGATCCTAACGATTTGAATCCTATGGACATCCCCCCTCTAGACAGCCCCCCTAGACACCCCCCCCCCCCCCCCGCCGACACCACCCCCACCCCATTAGACACCACCCTACCCCCTGGACACCCCTACCCCCTTGGACAACACCCCCACCCTCTTGGACAACAACCCACACCCCCTTGGACACCCCCTGGTCACCACCACCACCTTGGAAAACCCCCCACCCACTGGACACCACCCCCACCCCCTTGGACACCCCCTAGACACCACCACCCCCTTGGATAGCCCCCACCCCTTCGGACAGCCCCCACCCCCTGGACAGCCCCCACCCCTCTAGATAGCCCCCACCCCCTTGGACACCCCCACCACTCCTAATAACCCTATAACAAATCGATTACTATTAAACCGTCAATTTACAAACTACCAAACATCCCTAATAATAAAAGGAATGAAGAAGAATAAGATGTTGACTAAGAAGAAACAAAGAAAAAAATAATAAAGGAAGAAGAACATGGAATAAGTAACTTATTTAAGGAAATTCCATGGAATCCTAGAAAACCATGGGGCCTCCAATGGTCGATAGATAATTGGAGAAATTGGAGTAAATCTTAAAATCAAATCAAATTTCAAATAAAAACTCGAATAGAGAAAATCACAGTGTAAAGCCTATCATCACGGCACAATGGGTTCAGGATAACAATGCATCTTTGAAAACCACGACATAATCTCCCCCATAACCCATAATTTTCTCATAGTCAATGACTGTTCAATATATATATAACCAAAGAGATTCATATTGCAACACCCATAAACTTTTCATAATGCTGGAATCCCTAAAAATCATAGTGGAAACCTCAAACATAGACTGTACCAACCCCCTTGGACACCACCCCCATCGCCTTGTACACCACCCCCATTCCCTTAAACAACACTAATGAATTATAGCCTAATATCCATGAATCAGTACAATCATCATGACATAATCTCACAAACCATGATGCAATAGTCAATCTCAACTAATACTTATCCCCCACCCCCTTGGACACCACCCCAACCCCCTTGGACACAACCTAGACACCCCCAACTCCTTGGACAACCCCCACCCCCTAGACACCACCCCCACCCCCTTGGAAAACCAATGGACACCACCACCCCCTTGGATATCCCCCCACCCCTCTGGACACCCCCACCCCCTTGACGGCCCCCCAGACATCTAGACAGCCCCCCACCTCATACCCCATTGGACACCCCCATGGACACACCCCAACCCTCTAGAAAACCGCCCCGGACAACCCCCCAAACCCTCTATATAGGCCCCACCCCCTTGGACACCCCCCACCCACCCCCTTGGAAAGCTCCCACCCCTTTAGACACCCCCACCCCCTTGGACCCCCCCCCCCCCCCCCCCACACACACACCCTTGGACTTCCCCCCCCCCAACCACCATGGACACCTTGGACACCCCCAACCCTCTGGATAGCCACCAACCCCCCGAACCCTCTGAACACCACCCCCACCCCCTTGGACACCCCCTGGACACCACCACCCCCTTGGACATCCCCCCAACCCTCTGGATAGCGCCCCCACCCCTGGACATCCCCCACAACTCTAGACACCCCGACCCCCTTGGACACCCACACCCCTCCTGGACACCACCCCCACCCCCTACCCCCTTGGACACCCCCTGGAAACCCCCCAACCCTCTGGGAATCCCACCCAGACAACCCCCCAACCCCTCTAGACAGGCCCCCACTCCCTTGGACAGCCCCCTCCCCCCCCCACACACACACCCCTGGACATCCCCCCCCCCCATGAACCCTCTGGAAAACCCCTGAACCCTCTAGAAAGCCCCCACCCCCACCCCCTTTAACATTCCCTGCACCCCCTTTGGACACCCCAACCCCGTTTAACAGCCCCTGAACCCCCCTGGACACCACCCCCATCCCCTTTGAAACCTCCTGGACACCCCCACCCAATTGGACAACCCAACTTACCCCCTGGACACTCCAACCCACTTGCACAGCCCCCACCCCCTTTGAAACCCCCTTTACGCGCACACACACATTATAGAACACACAAAAATAGTAAACTTATATGATATCACTTACATAGGATTATTTTAACGGAAATGAATTTAGCATGGTATATATGAACACTATGAAACGAACCATGATTTCCTGAACAAAGAAAAATAACATCTCAAAAAATTCGTGAGGCTTACTTGAGTATTGTGAGTCAACCTAATGGATCTGATAATAATAAATATGAATATTGATGTTGGAAAAGTGAGGCTAGAGGGCACAACTTTGAATAATCTATTCTAGGTTTTCCGCATGAGAGAGATGAGTCGCAGGTCGCCCGATTGAAGAAAAGAGAATGACTTAATATGGGGTGCGGTAAATCATTTAAAAGATTTATCACGTCAGTTATTTAATAAATGTCGTGATAAACTATTTTTTTAATTTTTTTAAAGTCGGTTATTTAGAAACCGACGTAGAAAATAATTTATCATGTTGGTTATTTTATTACTGACGTGATATATGTCGCTTCATATTAACATGATAAATTGATGATATTGGATTTATCATGTCAGTTTTTTTATAACTGACATGGTAAAGAGTTGAGATTTTATTTATCATGTCGGTTATTTAATAACTAACGTGATAAAGTGCCGAGATTTCCTATATTAGGTCGGTAATTTTATAACCAAAGTGATAACGCGCGCCAGATTCGATTTGTACATCGGTTATACAATAACCGACGTAAAAATGCTAATCTCCACATATTTTACATCAGTTATAAAATAATAGATTCAAAATATGGATACTGGTCGATATATCACATCGGTTATAGAATAACCGACGTGATATATCGATCATTATAGCTTTATACGCCAGTTATATAGAACTGCCGTGAAAAAAGCCGAAGTGTAAAACATTTTTTCCGCTAGTGAGGTCGGACTCACCTAATCGGAGTTGCTACCCCAAAGTACATCTATTCCAGAACCACGTCCACTTTAGTATCTAGAAAAAGATGAATGTTTCTTGATAAACCAATTAATCTATAACTAAAATAAACTAGAGATGTTTTCTTATATATAGTATTTTCACTAAGGCTTTATCTAGAGTTTTATAATCATAATCACAAAATTACTTAACTTTTCCTTTGATACCAACTATAACAACCCTGCACTTTATGACACATTAGTACATGATTTATTACATATTATTACAATTAGTGAAACCCAAAATATTTTAAATCTTGGTTTCTTTGGGAATTTTGTAGATTACATAATAACTTCAAATAAATAATAAATCATATATATTCAAATACTCCTTAACATGATCATAATATTCCTTCGTACATAAAAATGCATGGGATAACTTGGGGATATACATAAGAAATAGGTGAGCTATAAATTCCAGTATAGGAATACATGTGTAATAATTTAATAAATTATATACAATTGTATTATCATTGGGGGATAAAAGTAACATAAATAGTTCTTCATGATATATCATAATAATCATAACATGGGATATGTTGCCAAAAATTCAAACACTACATCATAAATATTGGTTATGGATAACTGCCAAGATATCATGATGAAAAAATTCCCATAAAGGTATCAGGTTCACTTTCAATCACATCATGACATCCCATAAGACTAAAAATTACCCAATGCATTTGTGCACTATATAATTATGGGGACACCCATCGCCTTCATTTAATAGTCATACTTATGTGTTCCACAATGATTATACAACATGGATTCATTGATCATTATATTTTATTAAATAATAAATGAGTGTAGAATAAATACATACTAGTCCTAATTCAGTAAATTATAAGTGTATATTGGTGAATACCCTTGATAGGAAATGGTTATGGTAATCACTACACAATTGTTTTTGAATGGAAAATCGCAGTGCAGTTTCGGTAGCATGATGACGTTGATTAAAAACACATAAAATGGGTTAATGATAATGAAATGGGTCTATCATATTTTTAAAATAAATTGGAAATAATTGGGGATATGAAATAATATTTCTCATAATAGTGAAATGATGATAAAATACAAGAGGTAAAGAAAATACTTGAATAAAGATGATAAATGAAAAGATCTTTAATTGAGAGCGTGATCAAAATTCTTTTTAGGGGATTCTTTAGACCTTGGGGGTCCTTGGGATGAATCTAGATAGGTTAGGGATGAGTAAATATGTTCTCCAAGTATTTTGAGTGAAGATAAATGGGATAATGAGTGGGATTATATAGGATATGAGTGGCAAATTTTTTTTATTTCTCATACTTAGGTGTTGGATTGTATATATAAAAATAACTAAAACCACAAAGCAAACCATGGTTTTTCCTATTGTTTATAGAATATGTGAGTGGTTTTAAATTTTTTATAATTCCAAGGTCTGAAGATAATAACATATTACACTTTATTATGTGGATGTGAGTCCCACTCTTAAAGAAATAATTTAAAAAATGTAAATTATAATAATCGTTTTGGAGTATTCCCAAAGGCTTTATAAAATTTATCAAATAAAAATAAAATATAATTATTTTAATTGGAAAACATGTATTTGGTCATGTATACACTTTATTTCTTTTATTACATTGCTTTTTAGTCTTTATTATGTCATGTTACAATAACTATATTTATTTAGTTTTTAATTTTTACCTAAAAATTCGACCATCACAGAAATTTATGAAATATTAACCATTGGATAATATAGATGTTATGATTCCAAAAATAATATTTAATTTGTATAAATTACTTTCTAAACATCTTAATTTACACATTTAAAATAAAATATACATTTATTAAAAAATGTTGGGGTTTTGACAATAACTGTTTTCGAACCCTTATAAAAATTACATTTGACCTCATGAATATGATACGATTATTTAAATTTAATAAAAACATTTATTAAAAAAATTAATAATAAAAATTCATTAAAATATAATTTATATCAAAACTCCATTATTTTACAAAAAATTAATTCCGTAGTAGAATTTTATCATTACCCAAGAATATAATTTTTTTTATTATATTAAAAGAAAAATCATTTATAAATTGACAATAATAGGATGAAAATATATTCATTATTCTATAATAAGTAATGTAAATACTAATATTTCTATGTTCTTGATTCATATCCCTTTAGTAAACCCACAAACAACCTAAGGGTATAGTCCATGATGGTGGGACTTTCATGGGGTGGTTCTGTAGTCATGGTTTGGGCCATGATATTGATAATCTTGAACATATCCCATAAATGGATTCTCTCATTCGTATGTTGTTGGATATTGTCTTGGGATTGGTCAGGGGAATAATCCAGTGATGTTATCTTGCAAATAATATAAAATAAATAAGATTCATATGGTTCGATCTTACTGGTTGAGGATAGAACATCCTTTGTTTGTGTCAATTTGAATTGCTAAAACCCTATATTTATACATACCATGTAATCACTGTTCTAAAAATATATAATCAATGGGAAAGATACCTAAGGAACTTTTAAACCTGATGGGATTTAATAAAACTAAAAGAGTGATTGTGTTTTCTATAACCATGTAAAATAAATATACTTTAAATTAAATCACAAGGTAAATTTTATTTATAAGAGTTTGTGTTGTTACCAGATACCTTCTTTCCAGTCGTCACTCCACCCAGTCTTCTGAGGTTCTTTTAGAGCCACATCATTCTTCTTCTGAGGGAGTCTTTCTAGTGATCTCCTTTCATACCTCTTCCTTTGAGGATGAATTGGATCCTCACAAATAGACTCTTGTTAAGATGTTTGGCATGGAACATCATCTGTGATATCCCTTATAGAGATTCATGGGATCCTGAACATAGAGTTCACTGATATGGTTATGGTGTTGAACTATAAATACTTTTTTATGGTTCTTACCTCTGTTGATGACTTCATTAAGGGTGGGTCTTAGAGTCTCAGATCATTTGTTGAGAGGAACTTCAATCTTTTCTATTAGACTATGGAGGTCAATCATATATGAGATTCTCCACATGTGGTGATGCGAATCAATATTCTTATAGTTTCTATCCCATTCAACAATAATTCATTATTTTATAGGATTAATGAATTATGAGGTTTTTTATTTATTTATATGATAACACATTAAGAATTTAGGAAGCCTCGGTCTCTTGGATTAAGGTATATATAGATATTTCTTAGTACCTCCCACCATTCTTTCTTCATCGGATCGATCATTCACTCGACTTATGGCATGACCTATTTTACACACTGCCCCATGTTTTATGCATTATGTCACATCCATGGTCATTTTGAGGACCTTTATAGAAAACTCCATCATGGAATCCGGGTCTCTAGTTATTCACCACCAAATTGTTGAGTGGTCACTCCTACAGTGAAAGATAGTTCCCTAGCGGTTTTAGCATCATCATAAGGGTTTTGTGCTGAACCTTTTAATTCATGCCATCCTATTTTTCTAGCTTTGGGTCAAGTGTAGTCCTATCAAGATAGTGATCTAATGGATAGTGATGGTAAACCAATCCATTCCCTAGTTCTTTATATTCGGTGTGTATCCCCCATAATTTAGAATGATAGATAGTTCATACACTAACCTAGTCCCAAAAATGAGAACGATCAAGGGATAGAAGGCACCATAATTCTTCCAGCTCTGGCTACCTATTTTTAGGACCCTGGACCCTATGAAGGTTTTCTTGTGCATATTTGGAACATGAACAATGTTTTATTGTAGCTTTAAGATGATTTGACCTTGTATAACCCCAAGAGTGCATTATCACATGATCAAGATAACACTTCCTAACCAAATCTCATTCTAACTTCTCCCCTTGTGTTATGTATACCTGATCATTATCAAAAAAGTTTTTATATACCCATATACTCACGTTTTTTTCCATATTATTACTTGGTTCAAGACATGGGAAATTAATTTTTTATGATCTCTTGATTAATCTAGAATACTCATGGGCATGTAGCCAAGTTAAAAATAGATTTCATACAAACTAATTATGATGTAACAATGTTTCTCTTATTTTGGTTTTATTTCCCTAAAAAATAATCCATAATTGTTTACTTTTCTCACATTAAGGGATTGTAAAACATTTTCCATGGTGATCCTCTTATCCATCATATCTAGGTCTTGTGGTTACAAAATATAATATTATAGAGTTTTTTCATCTAGTTTAAATTTATTACCATCAAGGTTATTTTAGATATTTTTTTGTTACTTATCATTTGTTTACACCAAGTGTGATGCTCACATTTGAGGGAATGTGTGTAGTGACCTTGATTCCATCTATTTTAGGGAAATAGAATGGTATGATGGGGTTTAATTCAATGATATTATTTATTTATCCAAGATAAAAGGAGGATGTCCACACCACATGGAGGATTGAATGAATTTCCCTTCCTTTTCAACTTGATTTGTACTTATGGACATGTCATTTTATAGTGAAAAAATGTATAGTGGAATAATTAAAAGGGTAAAAGATGTGCTTTGTGTATCCCAGATCAATATCTATGTAATCTTATGGATATCTAATACATTATAAATACTAAATTACCCCCCCTAGTTTGGTCCCTCTCAGATAATTCCCCATTACCTATTAATATAATGTCTCATACAGAGAACATAGGAGGATGTTTCTTCTCAATTTGGTGGAATTTTGATCCTTTATACAGTTTTTCGTGTAGGAGTCCTAGAAAAAACCCATGCATGGATGATCATGGATAAATATTCAAAAAATTAGAAATTTTAAAGGGTGATCTCCTAGTTTGGAATAATATAAAAAATTATTAGGTTCTCATGATAGATAACATCAATAGAGGCATCAAATAAGTGAAGATATGTCTCGAAGAGGTAAGGTATGAGGAGTACTTGTATTATCATCTCACCAAGAAGAACCTATTTTCATTCATGTTATTTAAAATAGATATTTTTCGTCATCAGAAATCAAAACAATTGTGGCCAATTGATGGAGACTAAAATTTGTAATTCCTTAAGATTGTTTAAATTAAAATAAATGGATAGTCATTCCAAATATTCTCATGGAGTATGGAGACATTACTAGAGATCATGATGTTATAGGGAGGATAGTAGAGAAAAATTTAAAATCACCTCTCACTAGTGTTAATACAATAATGCTGGAAGGAAACCCAAGAGTCCACTCCACATTGTTTGATTATATCCCTCAATTTTTTTCATACATTACTAACTCATTTTTAAATCATTTCAAATGAAATGGAAGTATGGGAGGTGATTAATTTCTTTGAACTGTAGAGATCCCCAGAACCAGAAATCATCCTGAGAAAATTCTATACGGATCATGAGACCTTATCAAGGAAGAAATGGTTGATTATATTAATAAAAATTTATGGAGGAGGATTACTTAGTGTATCCTATGATTCTACACTAATTCTCATTAAAAAGATAATATATCTCTTATACACTATGCTATATAGACCCATTATTATTATTTACTTCTAGAAAAGTTTTCTACATGCATGATTAATATGAGAATTGAAAACCATCTCCAAAACCTTGTCTCTAATGAGAAACATTGCCATTTTAGAGTTAGGTCCATGCAGGTATCCATTTCCATTACTCATGAAATGATTAGGGTTATTAAAAAAAATTATGGATCAAATATGGGGGTTAAAGTAAACTTTAAAAATGATTACAATAGATTATATTAGGGGTTCATTATCAAGGTGATGTCTTACATGGGTTTTTTCTATCTAGTATACAAGCCTATTGATTAAATGTTTTTCCTCCCCATATTTATCATTTAAATTTATGAGAATGATTTTTGGTTTCTTTATGGCATTCAGAGGGATTAGAAAGGGATATCCATTGTCACCCATTGTTTTTTATCATCGTCTAGAACTCCTTAAGTAGGTGGGTGAATAGTTCTATGCATAGAGGGTTCATCCTATCATTTTGATTCAGGAAGCATTATAATGGAATATATCATCTATTATTCATGGATGAAATTTCACTCTTCACTAACAAGGTAAAAATAAGAATCCATGGAATAAAAAAGATCATGAAATAATATTACAAGTGGAGTCGTCAGTTTTTTATCCATGAGAAAAGAAATATGTTCATAGAACGTTCGTGTCTTGATGGACAAGTTAAAAAAAGTAAATACCTCATGGGTATTAGTATAAAATAAAATTCTATGAAATATTTATAGGAACCCATTTCCACTGGTAGACTTCATATATTTTGTTACAATGTTCCCATTTGAATGATTGGTTTCCACAAATCGACAACTTGAAGAATACATTTTTATTTTTAGGGGCCAAATCACTCTCGTTAATGGTGTTCTGACATCCATTCCCATTATTTTTTTGTATGTTCTTAGGTTAGAAATGACTATGATTAATAATATTAGAATGACATTCAAATCCTTCATATTGGATACACATATAGAGGTAATGTATCATTGTGACTCTTGGAGATGGATGGCCAAGCCTGTGGATGTGGGTGTTATTTACCTCTAGAGTGTCATGGGATTCATGAAATTCCTCCAATCCAAACAACATTAGGTGTTTTTTAAAAGGTGATATCTTTGGGGAATATTTGTTGTGTGGAAATATGTGGATGACTTGGATTATTAAAACATAATGATATCCATTTTATGAATGATGCTCAGGGGTCATTAACAAAATCTGAAAAGGTTGGATTGGTGGATTTTGGGATATGAAGAGTTATATTTCTAAAGCCGTAACTACATGGGGGTCAAAATTGGATTCCCAATGTGTCTTAAATCAGATATATAATTTTCATAGGTCTCATTTCATCCCACCATAGTTAAGTCCATACCAGATCAAAATCAGCATGAAATATTGATGAAGCGTTATCGTACGTGCTCTCAAAAATATTTATACTAAGTGCAGCACAGTAGCTGACCTAGGTCGATCTCTTGAGGAGCTTTTTCCAGTCAGTCACTCACTACATATAATTAAATTTATATTTATATATGAAATAAATTAACCAGAAATGAAATTTTAGAAAATATGAATGAAAAACTAAAATTAAACATTCAATGAAATGCAAACGGAATGAATGCAAACAGAATGATATTAGAAGAAAAGAGTCATTTCCGAGAGCATCAACTAGAGTGAACCTTCATCATCTCATTATTAGTTTCTAATTTAAATAATGAACACACTCCATCATATGTGTGAGCATCCTCCTCTGAATATGTTTGTGAATATATGGTACTATCAATGATCACTGATAGACCACACATCCACCTCCTTGATCGAGGGAAAATATTGCAGAAGTGAAAGCTAAATCTCGGGTGGAAAGTAGAGACACAAAGGCGCCTTACCTACTAAGATCTCCCTCGGTATAACTATAAGAAAATAAGAAAAATTAATACATGAATGTTAAAGGACTTGGGTTCATCACTGGATTACTCCCCCAGGAACATCCTTTGGTTAGCTACTCATGATCACGAGCATAAGAGTTTACAGTGATGGAGAAAACGGGGGAAGAAAACAAAAGAGAGAACGAAAAGAGAGAAAGGAGAACACCTGAATTAAAATATGGAATGAAATTACAAAGTGAAAAGAAAATTAAATACAAAACCAAACAACATAAAATGGCCAACAAAGGATACCCCTAAGTTTCCAACCCTTTGAAATGAAAAGGAAACACTCTTTTATAGAGAGAGGGGATGACATTTTGGATCAAAAAATCTTTCTACTAAAGTAAGCGCGTTAATGGACTCTGTAATGATAAAATTTGGGAAGTGTTCCTTCTTGAAAGTTGTTTCATTTCTTCTTCCGCGTCCCTCCAAAAAATATCATCCTTATTGGTCCATATATGAAGGTGTTATGACTATTTTAGTGAATAAAATTAAATATGTCCATGTGACTCTTCGTATTCGATAAAACCCACTTCACATGACATTAAGACCTTAAATAAAGCGGGTTAAGACATGGCCTCCTTAATAAAATATGTCAACTAGTTTTTTTTCCATATCCCTGTAGAAGATCATCACCATTGGACCGATATAATTCCATATAAAACCTCCCATTTAAAACATTCTCGATCTGTGCATAGTCTTTGAGGCGTGGATTGTGAGCTGAATTTGAGATTTCAATTGATGGATTGAGCATTGGGTACAGAAGGATAAAATGAATACCATCGAACTTAGAAACCTAAAAAAATGAAATTTTCAATTTTGATCACGATAGAGTATGTTTTGGCCGAATCATTATGATAAATTAAAACTGTTTAAATTCCAAAATTAGCCTTTTCCTATTAAGCTCAAAATTACTCTTAAAACATAAAGTGTGACAATTTCACTTTAAATAACACATTGGTGGGATAAAAAAAAATTTGAAATCAGAATAAAATAATTAGAAAATATTTGTTCTATCAATTCCCCCACACTTAAACATTTCACTATTGGGAAATCATCTTATACTAAGGTCAAAACAAATATCTCAAAGCATAAATGACAACATAACTTAATTAGAATATCAATGAAAATATCATTCCTCCTACATGGATAAAAATTTATGAACTCGTCAAAAATCATATGAATCTATTCAATTTAATGTTAATCCTCACATGCATGTCCTACTTACTTACCCGGAAAAAAAATTTCTCTCTTCACTCAAGGATATTTTAATGAGGTGTTTTTCTCATTCCCAAAACATGTGTGATTTCCATATACTTATTATTCTCCTAATATCTCTACTTAACATATTCAAAAATGTTTCAATCATGAGTTATTTTTCATGTGTTATTCTAAGGATGAGGGTTGGCATGTTTTAAATGTAAAAACATCTGAGGCAGAATGAGAAGGGTTAGGCTATAAATTGAAGTAAATGCATGAATACAGTTTTGCTCAAGAATGGTGTGCTCCTTAATTTGATCAAAAATTAATCATCACAAGACACCTCTTCGTTTGGGAAGTTCACACTTAGAATTTCAGAATCAAGGATTTTCATCCATCTTTTCCCAATTTGTAGCATTGTTTCAGCTTGAATTCAGATCTGGATTTCTCTTCAAAATCATGTTTTGGAGGAAAATAGAGGCATCTTTTGATCATCAAAAATTGGTGAACACCCAACCCATCTTTTAAAGGATATTATGTTCCACCCATCCATCTTCCCATCATGACATTTATTACACAAAAGCAACAGTAAATATGGAAACACTTTCAATTCAGTTCAAAAAGCTTTTTCAGGAATGGAAAACAAAGCACATATTCTCCATCCCCCACACTTGAGTTCACTAATAATAATGAAATTAACCTCTAGATAATGTTGGAAAGGGATAAATGGATTTTAATTTAGCTTAATGACAAAGTATTTCATGGATACTAGGGGCTTAATGAAGGTCAGACATAAAGGTAGGCCAAAATAAGAGTTGAATGCAAAAGAGGCTTTCAAAGTGATGCCTCAATCATACTTAACACATTCCATAAAATCTAACAGCTTGAAAAAAATAGCATGTTCTGGATAAAACAACATGTCTTAAGACTCTCAAGAAAAAGAAAAATGTAATAGGGTGTCAATATGGTTTAGAAAACTTTCGTGTTGGGGAAGCTTTTCAATTTAGACAGCACTAGTACACATGAGTTTTACAATCAACCAAACTTCATCAAATGAAAATATTAGAAACCAGAAACAAAATCCATTAAACAATCATTTAAATCCTTAAATACTAGAATCAGGCAATGGGAAAAAAATACAAAGATGGTTTTAATTTTCCCAAGTATTTGATTCAACTCAAGATTCCTAAAAACTCACAAAAAAAAAACAAAATAGAATCACACTCAAAATTATTAAAACAGGTTGAAATACCTCCCCCAAACTAATTCCATTTACTAACCTTATTTTACTTCAAATAAGATCAAGAATTATGTTCACACATAATTTAAATTGGGTAGAAAACAAAATAAAGAAAAGGAAAGACACAACCTGAATTATTTTTTAGTGGCAGCCTTGAGTTAAGCTCCTAACTGCTACCACATTAAATCTACAAGAAAGAAATGACAAGACATGAGAAAAATAAATAAAATAAAATAGGAAGGTGTAGAAAATTGATAATGCTTTGTTTGACCACTAAGGAGATTCTAGGTTTATACTTCCCCTAGTCAGGCAGTTGTAGCAGATTATCCCCAATCAGATGGTGGGTGTGGTTTCTTTGAGATAAACCACCACATGTGATTTTTCCCCATGTCGATGAGTAAACACCAAGAATGGAGAAAACCGAAGAATATAGGAATGTTCCAAACCCCCAATAAAGAATACAAAGAGAATTTATGGTCCAGAGTGGGAGGGAATAGAATATATGGGTGCTCCCTGTGAACTTCTGTGGTGTCCTCCATATGATATGTTAGTTGTTGTGGAGGAGGCAGTCGCACAATCACCATCTTCTCTGGCTCTTATTCCTCGATCACCACCACATGGGTGGTCTCATAATTAGCATATAAGGCCTGATCCATTTTTGATGTATCAGAAATTTTAGTAAAGGAGAAGTCAGAAATCAATTCAGTTCAAATAAGATTAATACATGATGAATCTATCAAGAAATCTTGAAATTCAAGTAAGGAAGCTTCAAAATTGATCTCTTCTAGAAAAAACATTGACAACTCCATATTAGCAGGTTCATTTTCTTCATTATCTTCCAATGAAATAGAGAGGTCAAAAGGTATTTATTGTTCATTATCAAGCATGTTAAGATCATGTTTCAGGTTATCTTCAACAAAGTGATTCCAAGATTCTTCCACAAATTGTTGATCTCCCATAAGTGCATCAGCAGGAATGTGTACATCAAGGACCTTCCCGAGCAATGTTTGAGTACGATATGATATGATTAAATCCTTTATTATATCATTCTCACCGTCCTCACGTTCTTTGACATAGAAATGATTGGTGAAAGATATTCCACCACACGTTTTGGTTCAGGTTCCAGCTCAGGATCAGGTTCAGGTTGTTGCACCATTGAACGAATATATTCATCAACTATTTCAGCATTTCCCTTAAGTTTTTTTATTTCTACATTAATTTCATGAATTTGGGATTCCGGATCATATTGAACTTCTTCATGCACCTGTGATTGGTCAGTCCAAGCATAATAATTTGAATTGAAATTCATCATGAACAATGATATTTTTTTAGTTTTTGAAATTTATGATTTTTTGTGTTTTGTAAATGAAAGGAAGAAAAATAATTTACAATATGTTAAAAAATAGTCATTAATGACCTCTTGGATCCCTGAAAATGGAGCCAATTTGATGAAATGTTGTCCTTCGTGCTCTCAAAAATATTTGTACTAAGTGCAACACAGCAGCTGACTTCGGTCGATCTCTTGAGGAGCCTTTTCCAGTCAATCACTCAATAATTATAATTCAATATATATATATATATGAAATATATTAAAAATAAATGATATTTTATAAAATGGGAATGAAAAACTAAAATCAAACATGAAATGAAATGAAAATAGAATGAATGCGAACAGAATGATGTTAGAAGAAAGGAGACATTCCTGATAGAATCACCCAGAGTTAACCTTCATCGTCTCATTATTAGTTTCTAATTTACATAATGAAAACAATACATCATATGTGTGAGCATCCTCCTCTGCATATGGTTGTAAATATATGGCACTCTCCACAATCACCGAGAGACCACACATCCACCTCCTCAATCAAGGTAAAATATTGTAGAAGTGAAAGCTAAACCTCGGGTGGCAAGTGGAGACAGAAAGGTTCCTTACGCACTAAGATCCCCCTCGGTATAACTCCAAGAAAATAAGAAAAATTAAAGCATGAATGTTCAAGGACTTGGGATCATCACTAGATTACTCCCCTGAGAACTTCCTTGGGCTATCTTGTCACGACCCGCCTTCACCAAAAGGAGGGAAGGGTCAGCAGATTTCCAGACCCTTCCTTATTTAAGTTGAAGGAGAGATAATGACCCCCGAAACCCGCCTTTAATAGGTCCCGGAGTGGCGACTAGCACCAAGGGTATAGAAATTACACACAAATGGAAGGCATTACCCTTTTTGTTTTATAGGATCGAGATATAAGAAGATGAAACCCAACAACACTAAGGTAAAAGAAAAGTAAAGACAAAAGTAAACCATTCCCACATGCATGTTCCAAAATTAAGAGCCACAAAGTACAAAAGGTGACTACAAGGTAAGTACCAAAGAAAGAAAAAAAAATAGCAACTGCACCTGCCCCAAAGGTCCGAGCTAGTATGGTCCCGCGTGATCCCTGAAGTCCTCCTGGAAACCTGGATGCAGTTTTATACACGTAGGGTGAGCATACAAGTAAACTCAGTAGGGGAGACTAAAGGCTCTCGTGCACAAGTGGGGGAATTTACTAAAGTACCGTGAGAAAAGGAGTAAACCAAACACCTATCAAGGTAAACTATCCACCCAAGCCTCACCAAGGCACACTCCCCAAATAACGAAAGTCATGTAATATATATAATAAGAGCACATCGATGTTTGGGTACCCCGCACCACTTTTCCACTGGTTATTGAGACATCCTATGCATCGAACCAATCCCACCATTTTGTCACCACAGTCCCACTGCATCACCCACCCGCACACACCTGGGCCACAACCACACGTTTTCCCACTGCCGAATCCCGCCCGCAAACACCTGGGCCACAACTGTCACACGTAACCATGCCTGCAAACACCTAGGCCAGAACAACTACCACCACGCCCGAAGACCCCTGGGCTAGAAGATTCACTTCCACGCCCAAAGACACCTAGGCCTCATCCCGAAGATACTGGGGAAACTACCTGCAGCACAAACCTGTCCAACCATCACACTACCTCGGCCGAAGGTTCTTGGGCTAAAAAATGGACCTCAGGCCATCACAGCCTGCCCGAAGATACTTGGGCTATCTGGGAAAGGGAGCATAAAAGAAGATAATAACCAGCCACTAAGAATAATGTTGGAAAAAAACACCCTCCCCCATGAAATGGGGGTGTTTGGCACTAATTTATCAACTTGGGTGGGGCGTGAATAAGAAACACAAAGATACATGTATATATATAGGTAACAAGCACTCACCCAAAGCTCGGTTTTTCTTCAGACAACCTACAGATCACAACAGAACTCAAGTCCGAGTCATGACTCTTACCAACAAAACCCATTTGTCCCATTCTTGTTTCATGTTTAGTGATAATGTTCAAATAAGTTCATGCACTACTGGGAAAGTAACACCATAAGCATAACCAAGGAAAAGAATCCAGTTAATCGTCAATTTAAAGATTCACACTCGGTTCTATTGTAATGTTACAACAACAAGGAATAAGTGAGATCCCCCAAAGTACTGGAACCAAAGATAACCCCAAGACACTGCCCCGTGTCCCCTCCCCAAAAAGGTTTTTCATCAACAAGGGATCCCACCCCAATTCGTGATATAAAAAAGTAACCCCCGAGTCTTAAAACTCACAACCACCAAATCCATAACAATAGGGGATCCCATCCCCAATTCCACAACCATCGAGAGTATAAAAACAGGGGATCTCATCCCCTCCCACATCTCCAGCAATCGGCCCGTGAAAGAAAACAACCAAACCATTTCCACCAACACTAAGAAGGGTCATGCCTGTATTTTCAGATTTAAAAGATTTTACACGCTCCATGATTTCAATTCTGTGTTTTGACCGGGGTTAGCACAGAACGGATTGATCCTTGTGCTTTCAATTTATTCAGCCGGGTATACGTGATTAACCAATTTACTTTTCACAGTAGGAGTTTAAAATTACAAAACAAGTCATTTAAAACACTGTTCATTAATGCATAGACAACGACCACCAATGACCTCGATTTTCAGTAGGCGCAATCCAACACAACTCAGAAAGATGATCATAATATAAACAACATCAACGATCAAAGACCCCCTTAATTGTTTATAGAATCCGTTCATTAACTTTATTTAGGTCTGGTTTATCTAATTCTACAGAATCAATGGGACTCCCACCCCGCATAATACACAAAGGGGAGAGACGAAGGAGAAACTCCCTAGCTGTTGGATCAACGATCTACGCTGAGGTTGGGGAGGAAGTTCACGGATAGCAATGCTGCTCTCCTGAACGAGAATATCTTCGTCTATCAATGCTTAGGCCGGGCGCGGAACTCTATGCATAACGATGCGGCTCGCCCAATGCACCAGATGCTATTCGTGAAAAGCCGCGATCGAGGAAAGAAGAAACCACGACTATCCCTTAGTTTATAAGAGCCGTGGACGGTTGAGAAAAGAATACCAAACCGTGTAAGGAGCGGGGGACGTGGGTTGACCACGCGGTTGGGCTGTTATACATAAAGGTCTCTCAGGATTTTAAGGAATTAATTATGGGCATTAAATGGTTTTAAAGGGAGTAAAAGAATTAATTTACGTCGAAACTTACGTTGGGGGAGCGGAAAAGTCAGGTACTGGAAAAAGAATGAAAGGATCAGCGAGGGGACACAGTGCCACCGCCACGGTGGAACCCTCACAGTGCCACCCTCACGGTGCCACCCTCACAGTGTCACCCTCATGGTGTCACCGTCACGGTGCCACCGTGACCGGTGTCACCCTCACTGTGCCATCGTCATGGTGCCACCCTCATGGTGCCACCGTCACGGTTCCACCCTCACGGTGTCACCCCCATGGTGCCACCGTCACGGTGCCACTGTGACCGGTGTCACCTTCACGGTACCACTATTTTGGTGGAACCTCACTTTTTCAATGTAATGGGTCAGGAGGGTCTAGGCCATTACATTAGATACCTCTTAAATGATTCTCGCCCTCGAGAATCAAAACAACCCAAGAAGGAAAGAGAGGGTCCAAACAACCACCTCAAAAGATTCCTCTTATAAGTGAACCCATGCTAACTAAAAACACTTCCCTATTAAGAACCAAGAAACATAACATGCCAAACTGCCTGGGCATGTGGGTTGGGGAGTCTCCTCCCCCATGTCAAGATATTATCCGCTTTGGGCGGCACTGACTCACCTGCACGGGTTTAATCGTATCCACCTTAATGCATCTTGATTAGGGTTCGGGTTCTCTCCTCCCCCATAGCAAGTGCTTTTCACAGACATTCAGAGGACAGAAAACCAGTACATTTCATAGTCAAAAGACAAAACATTCTACCACAACAGGTACAAAAAGGAACAAAACATAAAACAACATTGGGTACTGGGTACGCATCTGTACTTCCCTCTCCCACGTACTCTCCTCATGCCCACCATGTCTCCACAACACACGAACCAAGCGAATGGTTCGCCCACGAAGCACCTTCTCCTTGCGATCCTTGATCATCTCTTGTCTCTCCACAAAAGTCACGTCGTCCTCGATGTACAGCTCACTCCAATCAAGGATGTGTGAATCGTCGTGTAGATACCGAAGAAGCTGGGACACAAGGAAGACGTCATGTATCGTCAGTTGCGGCGGGGGTAACGCTAGCTGATAAGACACTTCGCCGACCCGCTGCAACACTTCGAAGGGTCCAATGATCCTAGGAGAAATCTTACTCCCCTTGCCGAACCTCTGCTGCCCACGCTGAGGGGAGACCTTCAAGAACACGTGGTCTCCAACCTCAAACTCCAAGGGCCTCCTCCTGGTATCATCATATGACTTTTTTTGGTCCTGGCCTGCCTTCATCCTTTCCCATATGAGTTGAACCTTCTCTATCGTGCTCTGCACCACTTCCGGGCCAAGGATGCCTGTCTCTCCTACTTCATCCCAACACACAGGTGAACGGCATGGCCTCTCGTACAAAGCTTAAAACAGGTCCATGACAATGGTAGATTGGTAGCTATTATTGTAAGAAAAATCTACCAGAGGAATGGATTGCACCCATGATCCACCTAAGTCTAGAACACATGCCCGCAGCAGATCCTCCAAGGTCTGGATGGTGCGCTCGGTTTGTCCATCTGTCTGGGGATAGAAAGCAGTGCTAAGGCGTAGCTAGGTGCCAAAAGCATGCTGCAATCCTCTCCAGACTCGCGAGGGAAACTGTTCATCCCTATCCAAGACTATAGACCTCAGAACTCCATGCAACTGCACCACCTCATCCACATACCTTCATACCAGAGTATCCACTGCACTTGACTCCCTGATCACCAGAAAGTGAGCCAATTTCGTCAACCTATCCACTACCACCCAGATGGTGTCGTATCCCCCTTGGACCTTCGGTAGTCCCGTGACGAAATCCATTGAGATGTCATCCCACTTCCACTCGGAGACATCTAGAGGCTGCAGTTGGCCACCTGGAACTCGGTGTTCAGCCTTCACTTGCTGACACACTAAGCACTTGGCCACAAACTCTGCCACTTCTCGCTTAACTCCGGGCCACCAATGCTGCCTCTTCAGTCCCTGGTACATCTTGGAAACTCCTAGGTGTTCTTCCAGGGGTGAGTTGTGGAACTCACTGAGAACCATTCCATGCACCACCTCTGGAACAAACAACCTTACCTGGAAAAGAATCTGGTTCTGACCATCCTATGTCCATCCTTCCAGAGCATTTCCCTGGTCAACTTGGTCACACATCACCTCGCACTCCGGGTCTCCCCACTGAGACTCCTCCACTTGCTGAAACAGAGAAGACTACACTGTCATCTGATATAGGCAGCCTCTACTGCTATCCATCCTCGCGTCCATGTGTAAGGCAACCAACTCCTCCATCTCCTTCCAGGCATCCGCCAAATCTCTGACTGCATCCTTCTGCATCCTCCTTCTCAAGACATCAGCCACTACATTACCCTTTCCCTCAGTATAAGATATCTCGAAGTCGTAATCCTAGAGGAACTCCACCCATCTCCGCTGTCACAGGTTTAGGTCCCGCTAGGAGATGATATACCTCAAGATTTTGTGATCCGTGAAGACCACAAAGAGTTCTATGATGAGGTAGTGCCACCATAACTTTCGCGCAAAAACGACCACTACAAGATCTAGGTCGTGGGTGGCGTAATTACGCTCATGAGGGCGTAGTTTCCTGGACCCATAAGAGATCACACCTTGTTGCTACATCAACAGACATCCCAGGCCCTGTCCTGAAGCATCACGGAACACCTCATACGCTGCCCCTTCTTCTAGCAATCTCAGCACTAGGGCACTAACCAACTTCTCCTTCAGATAGCTGAAGGCTGACTCACACTGCTCACTCCACACGAAAACCTGGTCTTTCTTGGCCAGGGATGTCAAAGGGGCTGCAACTCGGGAGAAGTTGGGTACGAACCTCTGATAGTAACATGCCAGTCCGAGGAAACTACGAACCTCTTCCACATTCTTGGGTTCTTCCCAAGAAACAACTTTCTCAACCATTGATGGGTTCACCGCTACCCCCTTCTCGGACACCACGTGCCTGAGGAAGTGCACTTATCGTTTCCCAAACTTTCATTTTGACAACTTACCATAGAGATGATGATGTCAGAGGACCTCCAGAACCATCCTCAGGTGCTCTGCATGGTCCTCCTCTGATCTTGAGTAGACCAGGATGTCATCGATGAACACAACTACGAACCGATCTAGGTACTCCCGGAATATGGAGTTCATAAGCCCCATGAACACAGAAGGGGAGTTCGTAACAATGAATGGCATGACTACGAACTCAAAGTGTCCATATCTTCACCTGAACGCCCTATTCGGGATGTCTTCCTCCTTCACTCTCAACTGGTGGTACCTAGACCGTAGGTCGATCTTCGAGAACCATCCTACCCCTTTCAGCTGGTCAAAAAGATCGTCTATCCTCGAAAAAGGGTAGTGATTCTTGATCGTCACTTGATTCAGCCTCCTTTAGTATATGCACAAACTGAGACCACCATCTACCTTCTTTGCGAACAAGACTGGAGCACACCACTGTGACACACTTGGCCGAACATAACCCCTCTTCATCAGATCGTCAATCAGGATCCGCAACTCCCATAGCTTTGAATGTGCCATCTAGTAAGGATCCATTGAGATCAGACGAGTGTCGGGCTGCCGGTCTATCCCGAAATCGATACCACGTTGAGGGGGTAGAGTCATCACCTCCTCAGGAAAGATTTCCATAAACTCACGGACAACCTCTGGCACCTCCACCATCTCAGCATCTACTGACTCTACTGACAGCTCGGATATCAAGGAGAGGAGGGGTTCCTCTCGCCTACTGCCCTTCTGACCGCCCAACTCATTGGTGAAGGTAACACGCCGGCCGCCCAAGTCTGAGAACACGACCCTACATCGGAAACAGTCGATGATGGAACACGTAGAGAATATCCAGTCGATGCCAAGGATGACATTGTATGGATGTATCTGTAGCCGGAGAAGATCCCTAACTGACTAATGTGGCCCAATCATCAGTCTACATCCTCGACAAACAAACAACAAGTCGGTCTGGCCTCTGACTGGTGTGCTCAACACCAGGGGCACTGGAAGTCTCTCGGAATCTAGACCCAAGGCACGGGCTAGACTGGGTGCAACAAAGGAGTGCAAAGATTCGGTATCGAACAAGTCATAAGCAAGAGTTATAAACAAACTGATCGTACCTCAAACAACCTACGGCCCTGCTGGAACTGCTGCCTCCACGGCGTGTAGCTGTCCACGGCCAGCTCCTCTGCCCCTCATCTATTGACCACCTCCCCGACCACTCCCTGGTCGAGGTCCCTGAGGAGCACCCTGAGGTCGGCACCCTCCTCCCATGTCTGTCCTCGGAGGAGCGGGAGCTCGCTGTCCCTGCTGCTGTTGCTGGAAAGGTCTGGCTGGAAGCGGCTGCTGGGGTGGTGCTGGGGATGTCCGCCACCACCGTACTGCACCTGGTCTAGGAACTGACTCCGAAGATTTCCAGGGCTCCCACAGACGAAGCACCGCGGTCCCGGGCCTGAAGGAAAAGGGAGAGGACCGGGGGATAGAAACTGAAACTGCTGTGGTCTTCTCCCTACTGGTCGGAACCTGGAGGGTCCTGACTCTGGAGGTCTAGTGTTGACGGCATTCCCCTTCGATGGTCCCAGCTGGATCCCCTCTCGTGACACTCCTCCTAGAGCATGCATCCTCTCCACCACTTCGTCCTTCTTCTGGACCTCCAAGTACGTCGGCAGTGTAAAGGGGGTAACAACATACTAGAGGGAGGGTCAGAGCGCCTCCTCCAAATGTCTTTCCCAAGACTCCTCGTCGGGAAAGAGGTCTGGAAAAAAATATAGGAGGTCCTTGAACTTGATCCCTAGCTCCCTCGCGGACATACTCCCCTGTTGGAGGGAGAATAGCTCCTGTCTCTTTTCTACCTTCATCGCCGAGGAGAGGAATTCTGCCCGGAACTCCCTCTCGAAATCAGCCCATGCCACGTCACCATCTCTCCTCTCCCTCAGGTAAAGCGTCCACCACTGATGTGCTGCTCCCCGCATCTGGCTGACGGCCAGAGGAACCCAGTACTCGGTCGGGGACCGAATCAGGCCGAAGGCTATCACTAGCTCCTCTATCCAGCCTTTCGTCTTCATGATAGAGGTGTTGCCCTCATACTTCTCAAGGGTTTGTCACTGGAAGGCCCGGAGAGTATTCTGCCACTGGGAATCCTCTTCCTCTCGATCATCTCTCTCCCGATCGGCCAAAGTAGTCTCCTGGGCCTCAATCTCCTGTACCACACGTGGTCTCCTTCCAGGTGCTATAACTTCAAGGTAAACAAGCAATGCCTTAGACCAAGTAGTGCAGAATATCATTCTTAAAACTTCTTAAAATTTTAATTTACTCTTAATTCCCAATACATCCCAGAAACACAATAACACAAGTCACTATGATGCATGTACCTTTCCTAGGGTATCTAACCTGCAATCAGTGAGGCCTCACTTGGTCGTTCGGTAGGTCGAGGGTCCTTTCATCGGATCACGGGGGGCCCTAAAATCCCGTGTCTTAGCCGATCTTCCTTGTCCTAATTCATGCACCAAGGACACCCAACACTGTTTCCTTACCATCCGATGCAATACTCACTGTGCCTAACTCCAGACACCATCCTATCTCTAAACCATCACCTCTGATACCATTCTGTCACGAACCACCTTCACCAAAAGGAGGTAAGGGTCAGCAGATTGCCAGGCCCTTCCTTCTTTATGTTGAAGGAGAGATAATGACCCCTGAAACCTGCCTTCAATAGGTCCCTGAGTGGTGACTAGCACCAAGGGTATAGAAATTACACACAAATGGAAGGCATTAACCTTTTTGTTTTATAGGATCGGGAGATAAGAAGATGAAACCCAACAACACCAAGGTAAAAGAAAATTAATGCCAAAAGTAAACCATTCCCACATGCATGTTCCAAATGTAAGATCCACAAAGTACAAAAGGTGACTAAAAGGGAAGTACCAAAGAAAGAAAAAAATAGAAAATGCAACTGCCCCAAAGGTCGGAGATAGTATGGTCTCGCATGATCCCCGAAGTCCTCCTAAAAACCTGAAATCAGTTTTATACACGTAGGGTGAGCATACAA
The DNA here is from genome assembly GCA_963277665.1 of Viscum album. NCBI lineage: Eukaryota > Viridiplantae > Streptophyta > Magnoliopsida > Santalales > Viscaceae > Viscum > Viscum album. The sequence goes on from OY728150.1 coordinate 1,760,448,254, forward strand.
GTACACTCAGTAGGGAAAACCAAAGACTCTCGTGCACATGTGGGGGAACGTACTAAATTACCGTGAGAAAATGAGTAAACCAAACACCTATCAAGGTAAACTATCCACCCAAGCCTCACCAAATCACACTTCCCAAATAACGCAAGTCAAGTAATATATATAATAAGAGCACATCGACGTTTTGGTACCCCGCGCCAATTTCCCACTAGTTATTGAGACATCCTACGCATTGAAGCAATCCCGCCATTCTATCACCGCAGTCTCATTGCCTCACCCACCCGAACACACCTGGGCCACAACCACACGCAGTCCCACTGCCGAATCCCACCCGCAAACACCTGGGACACAACTGTCACACGTAACCACGCCTACAAACACCTAGGCCAGAACAACTACCACCACGCCCGAAGACACTTGGGCTAGAAGATCCACTTCCACGCCCGAGGACACCTGGGCCTCATCTTGAAGATACTTGGGAAACTACCTGCTGCACACACCTGGCCAACCATCACACTACCCCGCCCGAAGGTTCTTGGGCTAATAATGGACCTCAGGCCATCACATCCTACCCGAAGATACTTGGGCTATCCGGGAAAGGGAGAAGAAAAAGAGCTAATAACCAACCACTAAGAATAGTGTTGGAAAGAAACACCATCCCCCATGAAATGGGGGTGTTCGGAACTAAGTGCTCAACTTGGGTGGGACGCGAATAAGAAACACAAAGCTACAAGTATATATACAGGTAACAAGCACTCACCCAAAGCTAGGTTTTTCTTCAGACAGCCTACAGATCACAACAGCACTCAAGTCTGAGTCATGACTCTCGCTAACAAAACCCATTAGTCCCATTCGTGTTTCATGTTTAGTGATAATGTTCAAATAAGTTCATGCACTACTGCGCAAATAACACCATAAGCATAACTAAGGAAAATAATCCAGTCAATCGTCAATTTAAACATTCACACTCGGTTGTTTTGTAATGTTACAACAACATGGAATAAGTGAGATCCCCCGAAGTACTGGAACCAAAGACAACCCCGAGACACAGCCCCGTGTCCCCTCCCCAAAAAGGTTTTTCATCAACAGAGGATCCCACCCTAATTCGTTATATAAACAAGTAACCACCGGGTCTTAAAACTCAAAACCACCAAATCCATAACAATAGGGGATCCCATCCCCGATTCCACAACCATCGAGAGTATAAAAATAGGGGATATCATCCCCTCCCACATCTCCAGAAATCGGCCCATGAAAGAAAACAACCAAACCACTGACACCAACACTAAGCAGGGCCATGCCTGTATTTTCAGATTTAAATGATTTTACACGCTCCATGATTTCAATTCCATGTTTTGACCATGATTATCATAGAAGGGATTGATCCTGGTGATTTCAATTTATTCAGCTGGGTATACATGATTAACCAATTTACTTTTCACAGAAGGAGTCTACAATTAAAAAAAAAGTCATTTAAACATTGTTCATTAATGCATAGACAACGACCACCAACGACCTCAATTTTTAGTAGGTGCAAGCCAGCATAACTCATAAATATGATCATAATATAAACAACATCAACGATCACATCCCCCCCTCCATTCTTTATAGAATCCGTTCATTATATTTATTTAGGTCTGGTTTATCCAATTCTACAGAATCAAAAGGATTCCCACCCCGCATGATCCACAAAGGAGAGAGACGAAGGAGAAATTCCCTACTTGTTGGATCAACGATCTACGCTGAGGCTGGGGAGGAAGTTCACGGATAACGATGTGGATCTCCTGAATGAAAATTGCTTCATATATTAATGCTTAGGCTGGGTGCGGAACTCTACGCATAATTATGCGGCTCACCCGATGCACCAGAAGCTATTCGTGAAAAGCCGTGATCAAGGAAAGAAGAAACCACGACTAACCCTTAGTTTATAAGAGTCACGGATAGTTTAGATGAGAATGTCAAACCGCGTAAGGAGCGGGGGTCGTGGGTTGATCACGCGGTTGGGCAGTTAGGCACGGAGGTCTCTTGGTATTTTTAGGAATTAATTATGGGATTTAAATGGGTTTAAAAGGAGTAAAAGAATTAATTTACGTCGAAACTTACATTCCGGGAGCGGAAAAGTCAGGTACTGGAAAAATAACGAAAGGCTCGACGAGGGGAAACAGTCCAACCGTCACGGTGTCACCCTCAGGGTGCCACCCTCACGGTGTCACCCTCACAGTGTCACCCTCCCGATGTCACCCTCACGGTGTCACCGTCACGGTACCATCGTGACCGGTGTCACCCTCACAGTGCCACCGTCACGGTGCCACCCTCACGGTGCCACCATCACGGTTCCACAGTCACGGTGACACCCTCACGGTGCCACTGTCACGGTGTCACCCTCACAGTGCCACTGTTTTGGTGGAACCTCACATTGGAAAAGTAATGGACCAGGAGGGTCTGGTCCATTACATATCTACTCATTATCACGGGCATAAGAGTTCATAGTGATGGAGAAAACGGGGGAAGAAAAGAAAAGAGAGAATGAAAAGAGAGAAAGGAGAACACATGAATTAAAATATGGAATGTAATTACAGAATGAAAATAAAATAAAATAAAAAACTAAACTACATAAAATGGCCAAAAAAGGCTACACCTAAGTTTCCAACCCTTTGAAATGAAGAGGAAACACTCTTTTATAGGGAGAGGGGATGACATTTTTGCTCTAAAACTCTTCCTACGAAGGTAGGCACATGAATGGCCTCCGTAATGACAGAATATGGATATTGGTCCTTCTTGAAAGTTGTTTCCTTACATCGTACTCATTCCTCCACAAACTTTTAGCCTTATTGGTCCACTTATGAAGGCGTTATAACTCTTTCAGTGAGGCACATTTAATCTGTCTAGGTGACTCTTCATATTCCATAACTCCAACTTCCCATGCCATTAAGTCCTTGAATAAAGAAGATTAAGAGGTGGCCTCCTTAATGAAATATGTCCACTAATCCACTTTACATCTCCCTGTAGAATTTCATCTCCATTGGACCGATATAATTATATATACCAGCTCCCCTTTAAAACATTCCCAATTTGTGCATAGTTTTTGAGGCCTAGCTTGTGAGCTGAATTTGCGCTTCCAAATGATGGATTGAGCATTGGATCCAGAAGGAAAAAATGAATAACATCGAACATAGAAACCTAAAAAAGAATAATTTTCCAATTTACATATGTTTATATAATGTTTTTTCCTAGACATTAAGATAAATTTAAATAGTTTAAATTCAAAAATAAGCCTTTTCCAATTAGGCTAAAAAATACTCCTAAAACATAAAGTGTGATGATTTCCCTTTAAATAACACATTGGTGGGATTAAAAACATTTAAAATCAGAATAAAATAATTGAAAGTATTTTTTCTATCAAATATTCAATAACATTCACTTATATAAGTATAATGATAGGGTTTTCCTCATTGGGGCCTCATTTGGTTCCTTCGAAGACAAAGAGTAATAGAACAATCATCATATGAACCATGGGTACAGTGGATGGGGAAAAACACTCTAGGGAAAAATGTACGAGGTAAATTCAACTATTTTGTTTGGAATTTGATGAATGATTCGATCTTGATGAATGATTCACTGAAAACAGGGGTCATCCTTGCATCAAAGTTCCTATATTGTCATATCTCAAAGGAGGAGATGTTTGATCATATATATTTTTATATGGAGTGTGTTTTTGTTTTCTAGAGTGGTATGGGTGTCTGTTTTGTAAATGAATCCCATGTGAGAAATGATCTCATTTATTTCTAGTCCTAGTTCAGTGGCATGAGAAAAATATCTCTCTAGAAAAGGTGAGGTACATCCTTCTATCAATAGGTTTCTAGTGCATATGTAATTCCATAAACTGAGATAATAATAAACATGTCAACAATCCTTAGATATCCATGTAGATTCTATCTCACTATCTTCTGGCTGATCTGGAAAACCTCCTGATGCATTGGGAGAAATATGCAATCTTGGGGACGGTCTTGATGGGTTGGAGCTACATTCGGTCCAGAAAAAGGACGCCTATCAAAAATAGATGGGTCAGGTGGAATTCTCCAAGAAGTGGGTTCAATATTAACACAGAAGGATCCATCCATCCTTGTCTCATTTGAGTTAGTGATGTTGTTTCCAACTCAAATGGTTTGGATATCATCGACTTCACTAATTATTATGGATGAGGTGATTCTCCTCTTTCCAAAGATAAGGCTCTTATTAAAGGGATTTATGTTTTCAGTTATTTTGACATCCCACTAAATTTCATTTAAATGGGTTCTTCAGTTCTTTTTATATATATTGACAATAAGTTTACAACACCCTGGTCGATTATTTACTACATTCGTAAGGGTAATGGGTACCGTAATCGAGACCACACAACCCACACATAGATTGAAGGAAACAGATTTGGGAATCAATTAGATTCAAAATGTAATAGGGAAATCATTGAATGTTTTTTTAGATTGGACCCCCCTGTATTTTAAAATCTTGTTTGGGATGATTCTCTTGGACTACAATACTTTTGACATCCCTGACCCTATTTTTCATTAGGTTCATTAAATAATTTCTTACTTCAGATGGATGGATATTTTGTTTCTCTAATATGTATTTTGTTATGTTTTATATGTTTTAAAATACTTTTGGGGCATTAAATATATTGTATTTAAAAAAATTCCAAATCAGTTTTTCTAAAAAAAATGTGGAATAGAAAACATTATACATTCAACATCAATTTTTAGAAAAAAATGACACTTAATGTCTTTTGAAATTTTCTTCTAGGTGAATTAAAATGATTCTTTTCTATAAAATGATGTTGAAAGTAGTAATACAATTTTTCCACATTAAAATAATATGATATTCAATGTTGGTTTTAAAAATAAATATCATAAAAATTCCATTATTTATTTTTCATATCGGTTTTATAGTAAAACATTCATAGAAATATATGTTCAACAACAGTTTATAAAAAACATCTGTTAAAAGACCCCATAAATTTAGATTTAGTTAAATTTTATACATCATATTTGTTATAAATAACATCTAAAATATTTTTTATATTTTCTCCTACAGAAACATTATTTTAATAAAATGTTAAAAGGTAAAAAACTACCAGGAAAATATATTTTTCACTAGTGTTTAGTAAAAAAGTGTGTTTTCCCTTTGGACATGAATTATTTTATATTCAGAAATAATAACATGGAAATGTAAAATATTTAATGGGATTTTATGTTTTTCACTGGAGTAAGGAATTTCTTTTTTTATATCGCTTACTGAGTTTTTTGGTTAACATACCACATTTCAGAAAAAATTCATAGAGTTCAATGATCAGTAGAAACAAAGAATAAGACAAGCTAAAATTAAATGATAGATTTTAGGAAATTAAATTTTATTTCATTTTAAAATTATTATATTGTGGAAAAAATGGATACTTAGTGGAAGTGTCCACTTTGTATTGTAAGGATTTGTTATATATGATTCATAACGCAATTTTCTAAAACTATAAACCTAAATTGTATTTTGGAATGAAATAAAGTGAATTTTATTATAAATAAACTTGATTATGTATTCTTTTAATGATTGGTACAAATAGAGACATTACCATCAAGATGAATAAAAAAATTCATAATTAAAAAAAGCATAATATAATAAATAAATAATGATATAAAAATTTCAAGGTAAATATATCGAATCATATAAAGTAATAAACAAAAACCCAAAAGTGATAGGTTAACCAGAGCATGAGCAAGACAAGTAAGTATATAAACCCTGTGGAATCAATAAGAATTCTATCTCGGTACCACCTGCAATCAACATACTGAATATCATAGCTCCCTATATTAGGGGCCTTCATCTTTTCTATATCCTTGATCCTAAAGTTTGGATGCACCTCATTATTTTCATGTAGTCTGTGAGTATAAACCTAGTAGGACACCCCCCCATGAATTCTTAACATGTGTGCAAATGTATAAAGATGTATTCCAATACATAATGTAAATGTTCAAGCAAACATGTGGTCACAGAAGTTCCAAGTCATTGTGTACTAACAAAGATACCAGAAACTCTATCCCCACCTACTTTGGCAAAATATAGATAAGAATTTCAATGTATATTAGTGCATGACACTAGATGTACAAAAATTCATTACGTTAGTTAGAACCCTATTCGTATTAGAGCCCTGAGTCTAAGTTTCACCTTTATGGAATGCTAGATTACCCACCCTAACAGTGTTCATCAATAGGAATACCGCATGCCCCACCAATATAAACATCATAATCCTTATATATTGGTATGCCCCACCTGAAATGTTCTCTATATATGTATGTGTACATCACCTCTACATGGAAACTACCATATTGGCTTCCAGCTGAAGGATTCTCAACCCCATGCATGGTATAATCCCATGTCAGCTAACATGTCTTTCATATGATTCATACCATCAAATGAGACATAAATCATATCATTATCAAATCATTATGCTTCCCCTACAACCAATTGTCTAACAAAAATTGACCAACCAATACATCCTGATATCTAGAGCACGGTTCTACATGCCATGAAATAAAATAAAAAATAAAAATCATAGAATGGAACTATAAGGTGTAACATGATTATTACTATATAGGCTACACATACTCACCAAGATGAAAACATAACTGATCTGGGTTACATAAGATATATACAAAATCATGAGAACATTTATCTGGGATGGTTCTCAATGGACACTCACACACCTGTATGAAACATATATCCAACAAGAGTTTCATGTGTAAATTATGAAATCATGGAAACATTATATATATTATAATCATTTTCCAACCTCAAGATTATAGATTTGATATCATGGTTGTCTAAGAAGGTAGTCACCTGAATCAAGCATATACACAAATATTTAAGGAAGAGTCGTCAGGAGAAACACCATTGATACACTGTGGAACACCAAGGATCCTCAGGACATGATATTATTAATCTAGTCATAGGAAAAAAAAATCTTGAATACACAAATCACCATAGTATAAGCCATAATAACCTTATTACATGTTCATTCAAGAAAATAGAGGAACATAGTTTGAATAATGAATACTCACTGATAGAATCCCACCAAAACATCCCAAAACAGAAGCGCAAACAATGGTGGATGAAATGAGACCTTAGATCAGCCAAGGGGAAAGAAATATCAGACTAAAAAAGAAATAAATCAGTGATAATATGAAGATTGATGTTCTATAAAATACTCTAACATGATTTCTATCAAAATAACCAATCAATGAGAAGGGAGTAGGGCCGAGAAATTTAATAAATGGAAAATGAGTGAGAAAGGAATTATGCATACCCTCATTATAAATAAAATGGGTTTGGAGACCAAAAAATTCTTATTTGTGGATATATAATGAAAAAGGTGAGAATTTCCACCATTTAAAATGAAATACATTATCTTCATGCCCTCCACCGTGACATGACCATGGCCATGGTGTTCATAAATACTACAATCTAAAATGTCCAGCCCTACGGTGTGTTTCCAAAGGGTATGTTTTTCTCCCACACCACGGCCTCCAAAAAAGGCATGGTGAGGTTTCTCAACCCATTGTCTAACAAAATATTCCCTTAGCACTACAAAAAAACAACACCCATTTTCATCTATTTCTATTTTACATAGAATCAAAATAGAGACAAAAATATTTAACAAGTAAATGGTGTTGGATAATATTGAACAAAAAACCTCCAAATACCCTTTTATGATTCTGAAAACAGTAATTAAGTCAAATTAAACCCCTTATTTGACCATCAAAAGGCACAAAAACATCAATTATGACATGCCCGATTTTACATTGACATACCCATGGGAAATGAGGGTGTTTCAAGTATATTAAGTATTAATTTCATTAGAGTAATCTAAAAATATTATGTAAAATTTCAAAAAATATTATCCTTTATAATGGAATGTTAATTTCCATAATGTAATGATTTTTGACATGGGATTCATGTTTTACATTACTAGTATTATAATAAAAATATACTATTAATAATAACAAATAATTAATAATACATGTTTAATAATAATACATTTATTAATAGATATTATTAGTAGAAAGTGGGGTTATAATAAAAACAAACACAAAAGCACCCAATCGAATTTTCTTAGATACGAAGTCATCCCCCCTATGGATAGACTCATAGCCAAGCTATCCCATTACAATTTTATTGCCCAAATTCCCAATGGTTTAAAGGCCCATTTCTTGGTCCAAAGGTCCCTTTTATGAATAATACTACTATTATAATCCTTTTATAGTAATTATTACTTTATCCACACATCTGTAGAGGTTGGAACAGTACCTATTACTACTATGCTACAATGACTTTGAGAAATCCACCCAATCAGGGGCCATCTTAGGTAAACCCTCAACATACATGATTTGAAGAAGTAGCTTATACCACTTAGGTATAAGTTACCCCATAAATATTATTTAAATTGATAATAATAGGAAATAAGAATCTAAAAATAATAAATTAATTAATAATCAGAAACAACCAAATCCATGTGTTTGGAGTAACAAATCTATATTCCATTTATTAAAAAAATGAAAAGGTAATAATAAGTAATAATAAATAATAACTATTAATAAAAATATTCAAATTAATAATTATTTTTTAGGATGTGGGATTCATAGATTCATGTATGCACACACCTGGTTACACAAGTACGGCATGCCCCATCCCGCCCAACCAGGATGGGTCGACACCCACTTAGTCTATAAGATCCCGTGTTTTCCAAAGTTATAAATATCTTTTGAGTTTCAATATAATTAATTTATTTTGACCAAAGTTTAATTCATTATGAAGTCATATGAGTTATAGGTGTGTCAAGGGAATGTTCCGAGCCTGGAGACCAGGTTTTTTGAAGAGGTAGTTGGGACTCATTGTTAGTATAAACCGTGTGACCAAGGACACATAGTCTGATTTAATGGTGTGGGGAATTTTTTATTCTAGTGTAGGGATTCATAGTTTAAGGAATCTTTGAAACCAGGTATGAATTACAGTGTGTGGGCTTTATAGTTTTTATAATAGGGAAAAATCATGGGTTTCACTTAGTTTCCCAATCCATTTGGATAAACGTGCGGGGTCCTCCTTTAGAGGGTGAAGGTTGCATGGTAGGTTCATTTTTTGGGAAACTGTGCGGCCAAACCATGAGTCCCAGTAATTAGAGGTGAAATTTCTGTTTCCCCTAAATTTTATTAAAACATATTTTCTATCTCCCCTTATTCTTTCAATTAGACATGGTTTTTCTTTTTCCCTTTTGAAACTCATCCTCTAAGGCTTGGGTGTCTTTTCATGACTGAGACTCTGATTAAAACATTTTTTATCACATTGGATTCATGAAAGAATTTTATCCAATACTTATACTCCATTATTCATTTGAATTTATATCTAAAATTATATTTTTGTGAAATGTAGTATTCTCTATTTCCATGGTAAACGTAGATTCTTCTGATTTCTTCCAATCCTGCTTGAGTTTGGAGCTAATACTGGATGAGTGTTCCGGAAGAGGTATATGGTAGGTGGTCTATACCTTTGTATTAATGTTATGAATTTTATATATGTTGTTTCCAAAATTCCACATGTCATACCATCTAGTGTTGCTCCAAATAGTAATAAAAAATATTGATTTTTTTTAAATGTTTAGGTTTCCCATATAGTTCCATTTTATGGTCAAAGGTTGTTAGTCCCATCCCAGACCATCCATGATGTGTATTATTGTATTTAACCCTTTTTATATCACCCTGTTGGGTGTGTGCTAGCTTACCATTTCTATGGACCCTTGTTGAAGTTAGTGATAATTAATTAAATAGATAGGATAACATTTATGTCCCATTTCCTAAGTGATTATATTTTGTAAAATGGGGTAATCTCGAATGAATTGACTAAATTTTTTTATATGGAAAACATGAAATGGGAAGGATGAAATCATTGTACATGACTTGATATTGGTATTATGAATTTATTATGGTAATATATAATTTATACATATCTTATCCTTGGATCCTAATTCTGAGGTATTCTATAAACATATCTACTCAATGTATCCAGTTAACTTGGGATGCCTGGGACATTTCTACTCCTAGTATTCATCATGCTCTGACTACATTGGGAATGAACTATGGATATACTCCTTGGGATCTAAAAATGTATTTACATATTCTTCTATAGATATTATCCATAAAATTGATGAGGATTACCTAGTCATATATTCCTTGGATCCATCCTTTTAGGTGTGACATTGGATTACACAGAACATGCTGATGTGAGTGTTTTATCATGATTTATGGGTAGCCCATAATTATGGTGGGATGATTAAATATGAAACTTTTTTAAGGTTAATTTAATATTATTTATCATCTGGTCAGTATCACCCCTTCTTTACCTTTTACATTAATATTATTTATTTCACAGTACATCTTCTTATATACAAAAACTATGCATATTATAGAAACTTTTTGGTGGTGTCCTACAGAATGTTTTCTCACACCTTATTTGGCTCACTATTGGATACCTGGACATACTTCATATATAAAGGTAGGGACTGTGGGAAGTTCCCACATTATGATTCATGATATGATCATTTATTAGGAGTAGGTGAGCACATGACAGATCTATGCTTCTGATGTAATTGGAGAAATTTCTTTTTTTGTATTTTTGTTCATTTGATACATATACTATATGGGATAACTATTTCCTTGTATTTCCTACATTTTTATAGAGAAATTAATTAATAAACCTATTTCATATGAAAATTCTCTTGGACTGAGTATTATTATAATGTTAGGATTTAAATTTTATGTCATTAATGTATATATCTCTTCTGCATATCTATTAATCTGTTGCACCATTGTGTTACTATAATCATGAGGGTGTAGTATCCCCACTATATCGTCTTATACCCTAGTTTTTAGTCTTCAGCCTATGGAATATAGGGAGATGAACATGAGGCCATGTGACCTAGAGTATTAGGGATCCTTTTAGTGTATTTTAGGTTGGGTCATTACAATGTGGCATCAAAAGATTTTCTTTCTTAGTTGTCATACTATTTATGATTGGTCAAGATGAGATTAGAAGGAATTTGGATTTTGTAACGAGTTTTTACTGGGAGTAGAAAACTTAAATAAGAGAAAAATAAAAATTGTATGGAATGGGATTGATGTCATGTATTCTTCTTGTTACTGTTTAGTTGAATTCATTGTTGGGTGAAACTCTTTATGTATGATGTTTCAGATGATTATGGAATTTACTTTGGTAAAATTGGATGATGTTTTTGTATCTCTTGAATCATTTTAAGAACCAAATAGGAATAATATTCCATGAATTATGAAATTCCATGTATGATGGACTACTTGAATGAAGGAAATTTATTATGTGTTCCTTGAATGATATAATTGATACTTGGCTAATATTTTGTAATGATAATTGAGAAACATAATTAGTACTTAGAGTGATTGTCATAACCTAAAATATGTTTTCTTTCATAGGCTACATCAGAAACCCTATGTAGTAAATTATGGAAGATTGATTCATGGACCATTGTTCACAATGACTAGAATAAGTTATTTTTGGGATTAAATACACTCTACACTTCAATTTATAAGGTGTATGGGACCATATGGGTTAGGAGTTGTGATCCATTAGGTTCAACTATTTAAATATAATTGCAGTATAAATATGATTTTAAATGAAATTGAATTAATGGAATAGAAATTTTTCTGATAAATAGATATTCAATCACACTTGAAAATCCATATATTAGGACCCATGATATGAAATAAAAAACTTGAGCTTGAACCGACTTTAGGAGAGGGAAGTAGGTAGTGACTTCGGAGTTCTTTACGATCATTCATTTTACATAGTCTTATATTTAGGAGCAAGCAGAGGGGTGTGATTTTTTTATAGAAAGGATTTCACCGGTCCTATGTTTATATATATGATTGGGATATTATTAAATATTTTCTTGAGGCATGTGTTTGGAATTTTAGAGATATTCTACCACAACATCCTCCAATCTTGCACCATAAGGGTTGCAATGAGAATACTCTAGAGGTGGTGGAACGCGAGCTACAAGTAGAACCTCTAGTAGTTCTATATACATCAACACATATCATTCTTAATACTTGTATTTATTCATTGTTCTGGTAGGGTTCTATACAGTTTATGCAGACCATTTAGGGATCCCATGGTCTGCATCATCTATGAATGATCTTACGTTTTTTAGCTGTAGAATCCAACCCCATCTTTAGAATATGGTGGTACACATTCTACTGAGATGTGACCCAAGACAACTTTATCATTTTTCAAGAATCTGGAGACATTTCTTGAGAGAAGAGTTTTTCTTACGGAATATATGCTTTGTGGAGAAGCTAATCACTGGTGGGATGTTTTGAACTAGGATGATGAGATTGGAGATATGGTTTGAAAGGGATTTCCAATCTAGGATTTATGAATAATTGTTTCCCAAGACATTGAGGGCTGAGGGGACTAGTGAGTTTATGCATCTAGAGTAGGGTGAAATTACTATAATGGAGTATTTGACAAACTTTACATTTCTTCAGCACTTTTTACTAATTTATCATACTGATGAGATGTTGAGGGAGAGATACATTGTAGAGGATATCGAGCATGTCATTTGATCACAGGTCAATATTTTTTAGTTCACTAATATAATTCAGATAGTGAATTTGGATCTTATTACTAAACCAAACCTAAGTGAAGATTTGGGTGTATTGTATGTATGTATTGCCTCTAAACCTAGTGGAACGATGTTTAGTGGTGGAAAATGATTTTTTAGGATACTCGTGAGGAGAATACCAATCAGAGTGTGAGTGTTGGTAGTTATGTATTCTATCATCAGTGTGGGGGACATAGAAATACGAGGAGTCGGTGTGATGGAGACCCAGTTGAGTTTCAAGCTTGTAGCAATATGGGCCATGTATAGGGATTTTGTATATCCTTCCCTCTAATACTCAGTTTAAGGGGATCTAATTCGACAAAATGTTCAGGTGTGAGATCCATAGTTCTGCATCAGGATGGTATATAGAGTAGTGTCGGTCCTTCAGGGTGAGGTGGTGGTCACTACCAAGGTAGAGAAATACATTTTGTACCACTACTGCAGGGTGGACCTAATCTGTGTTGTGTGGTTTTTTTTTTGATAGGGTGGAAGTTGAGGATAGATATATTCTATATATCATTTACATGTGGGGAATTGTATTATACCATATATGGAGAATGGTATGACTTTAATAGGCTCCAATCTAGTGTCTACTATTTTCAATACAAGTGCTTATCATTCATTCATTGTTTTTCCATTTGTGGAGATTTTTGGACATGATGTTTAGTTCTCTGAAAGTGTTATGATTCATGATACATTATTTGCAATTAGATCAAATATTTTAAACTAGTGAAGAATATTCACCTTGAGATCGGTGGGTTTCTTTCTTATGGGATCTCTTCATCCTTGAGATGATAGGGTTTGACATTATTCTCAGTATGGACCAACTTATTTCTTATCGTACTTATGTTTATTTATATCATTTTAGGGAGAAATACCTATTAAAAAATGATGGTGTTTTTATTCATAATGGTATATGGGATGTCTAGGCATGCAGTGTTGGACAAGAAGATCTTGGGCTTGATGAGATGAAAACTGAGATTTCTAGTTTATATCTAGAAGATCAAGGAATGTGACTGAACAAATTTATTATTAAAGAATATCATTTTAGAGATGTTTTCCTAAATGAATTTTCTATATTACCTCCTATTAGAGAGGAGGAATTCTCTATTGATCTGTTTATTGTAGATGTACATGTATCTATTTCTCCACACAAGATGGATACTTATGATTTAGTGGAGTACAATAGATTGGTAAAGGACATGGAGGCATAGGGGTTTATATAACCCAGTACTACTCTAAGGGATTTACCATTCATTTTTTGGAAAAAGGTGGATGGACCCCTCAGGTTATGAGTAGATTACTAAAAATTGAACCAGTTGGTGGTGAATATCTAGTACCCTTTCCGTTAAGTTGATGATCTCTTCGACCAACATAGCGGAGCACATCTTTTCTAAAATATTGATATATGATTGGGTTATCATCAGGTGAATTTTCATATAGTATGCATAGATCATATAGATTTACATAGTATGTATAGTCTATATGATTATCTGGTTATGTTGTTCAATGTCATGAATACACCATCAGTTTTCATGGAATATATGAACCGAGTTTCCCATCATTTTCTAGACACTATTGTGTCGGGTTTTTTGATGATATCTTAGTGTATTATCAGACTCTCTAGGATCATTCAATGAACCTTGATATATTTCTCAATATAGTGAAAGAGCATAGGTACTATTATATGATCACAAAATGTTAGTTCTGGATGGATAAGATTCACTTATTGTGTAATATTATATCATATATGGGAGTATCAGTTGACCTAGAGAAGGGAGAGTGTTTTAGTTTGTTGGGAGAATCCAAAGAACATATTTAATATTAAGAGTTTATTGGATATATCTGGTTATTATGAGTGTTTCATACATGAATTATAACAATTAGAATCACCTCTTATGGTCTTCAATAAGAAGTTTGTGGAGTTTTTATGTTTAGATACCTGTGTGATAGACCTTCAAAAGATGAAAGGGAGACTGAATTTAGTTCTAATCCCCATTCTTCCATTGCTAGGACGAATATATACTATATATTATGATATATCTGGAATTGGACTAGGATATATCCTAATGGAGTGGGATATATTCATGGTATACATGTGTCATTAGTTGATTCCAAAAAAGAGGAATTACCAAACACATGATCTCAAGTTAGATTTTTTTTATACATTCATTGTGTTGTTGGATGAATTATTTACAGGAATAGAACTTTTTTGTGTAAATGGACCAAAAAATCACAAAATTCCTATTAAAAGAGTGTGATCATAATTTGAGGAAATGAAGGTGTATTTCATACCATTAGTTCTTTGACATTGAATTTGGATATGCACCTGGAAAGGGAAATGATGTTGTTGATGGACTTATAAGGACTCTGATACATGAATTTCAGGAGTCTAGTAGTTAGTGGAATATTGTGGTCTTGTTTTTAGAGAGTCACTTCGAAGTGAGGGTCAGTCATGGGAAGAATTTTCTCTCATCTATGGTAGTTATTACCACACTTCTCGGAAGGGTGAGGATTATATTGTTATCATATTTTAAGGGCTTAGTCCTATGAGAGAGTCTTGAAAGAGAGGCCCCAACTCCTTGTTGGCCCGTTGGCGAGGATATAATATTCTGCAGACATGGAAACATTTGTGATCTAGAAAATATACATTCGGAGTTGATGAAGGTAATTTCATGCCTTGTCATGGTCAGTACATCCAGGAATTACCAAGATGTACTGGTACCTGCATTTCTAGTATTGGTGGATGAGAATGAAATGAGATGTAACTGGTTTTTTCATGAGGTGATCCACCTGTACGTGGGTGAAGGTAGAAAATCAATACACCACTATAATTTTAATATATCTTCCCATTTATGTATGGAAATGATATTTTAATATGACATATTTCCTGACTGATTTTTCGAGGTCTTCTCGAGGTAGTTATTATTTATAGGTCGTTGTGGATAGGCCCACAAAGGTCTGATACATATTATAGGTAAAAGATACCATATCATTATGTGATCTTGGGATATATTATATCATTGAAATTAGGCACCTTCACAAGTTTCCTCATACCATTGTGTTATATAGGGACTCTTGGTTTACATCTCGGTTTTGGAAAGGGTTTTAGAGAGAATTGGGTTCATTATTGATTTTAGAGAATGAAACACCACCCTCAGATAGATGGCCAGTTAAATCTCACTATATAGGTTCTATAGGACATAAATTGAGCATGTGTCATTAAATTTGGGGGTTCTTGGGAGAGGAATATACCCCTATCTAACACCACCTACAACAATAGCTATTAGGATACTATTCAAATGGAACCTTATAAGGATTTGTATGGTTACTCATGCCGATCACCACTTTTCTGATTAGAAGTAGGAATGGAAGCACTTATAAGACAATTCCTCATGCTAGTGAATTTTGATTATGACTGGTTGACTTGGATGTGTATCCCTACTTCATAGTCTAGAAACAAAAATAATGTTGATCGACATTGAAAACCTTTAGAGTTTGAGGTCATAGATTGAGTCTTTTTGTTTATCTCATCGATGTTGGGTCATAAATAGATTTAGGGAGAAGGTATTCTTTCACATGAATATATTGGACCGTATAGTATTCTAGAGAGATTCCATCCGATATCCTATCAGTTGTAGTTACCTCAATGGTACTGAGCCAAGAACAACGTCTTCCATGAATCGTAGCTATTTTATTATCACATACACCCATCCCATACTCTTCAGCTAGATGAGACTGATATATAGGTAGATTCCTTCATCTAGGAGATTCCAATTTAAGTCATTGGCATAAGGAAGAGGTTCCCCATGTCTTATCTATCCCCATAGTATTGGTTCTATGACTACATGACTGTGTATAGGGTGTGACATAGGAGTGGGAGGCTGATGTATATGCATAGTGGTCATATATTTTTTAGATAGTGTTTTATCAACCTTATAAAGGAAAATCAGGGATTATTTGTCTAAAGAGGGGGATATTGTACGATACTATGGTTTCATGAGGTACAAATCTATTTTGAGTTTCAATTTTATTATTGGGTTTGACCAAATACGAATTCATAATGAGGTCATGGGAGTTTTCTTGGTGTTTGGTGCTTTTTCAAGGCTCAAAGCTCGGGATTTTGGAAGAGGCTACTGGGATGTAGTTATTAGAAATTATGCGGCCCGGGGGTATACTTTGAGTAAACTATGCAGGGAGTTACAAAGGACATATCATAGAGAAATGGTTTGAGGAGACTATGCAATTAGGGCTACATTCCCTTGTGCGAGATCCACTATTTTTAACAGATGTCAAAATATTTATTTTCACCCTATTTCCAAAATCACATGAATGAACTATTTGGATTCCTTCTTTGGACATTGACGAGTGCACAATTAAACATGGTTTTTTCAACCATGTTTCCAAACACTATGACCCATTAATTAGATGGAAAATTACTATTTTACCTTAAATTTTATTTAATCATAATCTAATTCTCTATTTCATCAGTCCAGTAGATAGGGTGGTCATCTTTCTCCCATTGAAGATTCGATCATTAGGATTGGGTTTCATTTTTTTATTCATACTCTTATTCAAAAACCATTTGTCTTATTGGATCCAAACTGATGACATTCTATTCATAATGCTTTGTTCTCCGTTTGTCTTTATATTGACAGTGTTATTTTGGAGTAGGCTAATATTCCCAAATTTTAGTGTAATCAACTATTATTTTGATTCCTTCCTATATAACATGAGTTTGGATATGATATTGGATGTGTGTTCTACAACGAGTATATGGTATGTGGTATATAAATTTCCATTCATAATTGTAGTTTAATATACCTTGATTAATTTTTTCCCCATGTCATACCATCCAATATTTCCCCAAAAATTTAATTAAACATCTGGAATAAATTTTTTGAACCTATATAGGTTTCCCAAATTCTAATATTTTATCGTTGGAGGTTGTTATCTCTAACCTGTACCACCCATGAGGTGTTTTATTATATATTATAGTTGTTATAACACCCCATTGGGTGTGTTTGGGCCCAACATTTCCGTGGGAGCCTTGTTGAATTAATTGAGTATCAAATGACTAAATAGGATAAGTTTTATGCCTTATTTTCTATGTGTTTACATTTTTTATATTGTGAAATGTAGAATGAATTTGTTAAATGGGATTATATGAAAAATGTGAAATGGTTGGTTGGAGTCATGGCTTGTGAATTTATAGTGATATTATGTATTGATTCTGATATAATATGCCTTGTACATTTCTACTCCTTGGATCTTGGTAACATATGATTCCATAGACATTTATACTCCATGGATATAGTTATATTTGGATGTCTGGGACATTTATAATCATAGGATTTGGCTTGCTTGGACTATCATGGACATGCTCTTGGGCTCCAAACAAGTCCTTACCAAGTTTTCTATGGAGATTCTATATGGACTCTATGATGATTACTTTGTCATATATACCATGGATCTAGCATTTTAGGTCTAACACTGGATTACATGTCTTAGGTTGATGTGAATGTTTTATTATGCATTATGTTAACCCAAGGATTACGATGTCCATATTTTAGATAAACATTGTTTAAGGATGCTTGATTATTGTTGATATGCTATATAGTATCAATTATTCTTTACCTTTTACATTATTATTATATATTTCACATGTCTTCTATTTATATAAACAGATTGGACATGTTGTAGACATCGTTGGTTGTGGCCTACCGATTGTTATCTCACACCCTGTTTGGGCCTCTATTAGTTACATAGATAGACTTCATGGATTCATTTAGGAACTGAGGAATGATCCTTCTATATGATGCATGATTAGAACTGTCCTTAGAAGAATGGAAGAACATGAATGGTCTATACCCTTGATTCTAGCTGTGGATTATTCCTTTTGGTTCTTTTTGTCTTCTTTATACATGTATTGTATGGTATGAACGTTTCCATTTATTGTCTCTAATATTTTTATAAAGACATGACTTGATCATCTTATTGTATTTGAAAATTCACATGAATTGAGTATTATTATAATGTTTGGATGTTTATTTTATTTTGTTGATTCATATTTTTCTTCCTCTTATTTAATTATTAGTTGTACCATTGTGTTACTTTGATTATGAGGGTATATTCTCCCCACTATATCACCTTAAACCCTCACTAATAGTTGGTAGCCTCTATCGTACAAGGAGGCTTGATTAAGGCCATTTGACCCACAATCTTATAGTATTGGTTAGTGGATTCTTGGCCAGGATGTTGCGTGGACTCAATTATTACAATTTGAAATAGCATGAAGACCTAGATGTTGATGGTTTAAGGCCCTTGAAGGAGATGAATTGAAGGCCCATCGGAAAAAAGGCCATTGAATGTCTCTTTCTTATCTAAAAAAGTAGTGGTGTCATGTGTTGCTACCATTTCATTAAAAATAAGGGCCATTCGAGTGACCCTATTGTACAATTGGTCGGTGACCATGTTTCAAGCCTGCACTTCCCTCACAAATACCCTACTCTTGCACACTATACACACCTTTCCTCTTTATGCATTCATTGTGCCATCATTCACTACTCTTGTCTTCACCATCATGCATCGGTTTCCCTCATCTTTTCCAACCACTACCCCCAAATAAAAATATAAAAAAAATCAGAAACAATTAGGGGCCTAAATTGGATGCAGTTAGGATTCAAACACTGAATCATTAGGAGTATGGGTTGCAGCTGTGTACTACACGACTACAACACTTATTGCAATAATCTAATAAATAAGGTAATTAGAAGTAATTAATAATTTAATTGATAATAAGTAATAGTGTAATTAATAATAAGTAACAACGTACCTAATAATATTTATTAATAATAAATAATAATAAACATAATAAAGTAATTAATCAACTATATTAAAATATTAAATAATAAGAGTAAATAATGAAACTAATAAATATTACACTAATAACTATTAATAAAAGTAATTTAATTAATAATAATACATTGATTATTTTTATTCATTAATGTTAATATTATTGTAATTATTAATAGTTAATAATTCTATTAATAAATAATGTGACAATTATTAATTAATCAAAGTATATTAGTTATTAATTTAATTAATAATATTATAATTAATTAATTTATAAATAATATATTATAATCAATCATAAAATTATAATGTTAATTAATAAAAAATTATTACTAATGAAATAATCACGTATTTGAAAATAATTAATAATTTAATTATTTAGTATTATAATTTATTAATTTAAAATTAATAAATTTTAATAATGCAATTGATAATAAATAATATTTTAATGGTTTAATAATAATTTATTATTAAATAATTATATTTTTAATTTTTATTTATTTCAACACTAATTATTATTAATTTCATTATTAATTTATAATTATTAATAGATATTATATTATTAATTATTAACATCACTTATTATTTTTTAAAGATATAAATTATTACTAATTACATTATTAATTAATTTCAATTACATTTTTAAATTATTTGTAATTACATTAATTATAATTATAATAGATTTTTGTTAATATAATAATTATTACTAATTAATATTAATGACATTATTTATTATCATTGTCATTAATTAATAATATACTTTTACTCATTTTTAAAGTTTTTTATCATTAAAAATATATTATAACTAATAATGTATTATTGTAATTAATATATTATTAATCATGGGTATGTTTTGATAGTATATTATTATTTTGATATTTAAAAGTGGAACTTGAATTTCACGTGCAGAAAAAATAATGGATGCAAAGATCATTCTTTTATAAAAGGGAATCTCAAGTGACATTTTAATTAATATATGATTTAATTTAATTAAGAGAACATAAAATATAATAAAAATTAATCTAGTACGTATATATATATATATAAATTAACTGATGGTGTAATTTGAATAATTGTTTTTCATGGATTTTTATGCTGATTTAATTTATTAATAATACTACGTATTAATTAATCTTATATATTTCAATTCTAGAAGAGTTAAAATGACAATTAAATAATATGAATTAAAAAATTTAGGTTACATATTTTGTTTAACGTGATATCCTGATTGTTTTCAATTTTAATGGTATTATAGAAAAACAAAATTTGTAAGGTCACATGACCATGTATGGTTACAAAAATAGAATAAAGTTAATAGTTAGTTTTTTCACGCACATTCTACTCACATACAAATTTTTATTTTTTATAATGGAGAAAATTTTATTTTTGATAGAAACACATTGAGAAAAAACATCATAAGGTGTAGAAAAAGATAAAATGAAGTTGGGTGTAAATTGTATAGACATGGGCTGGGGAGCCACATTTTTTATTCAACCCTACACTAACATAGAAATACTAATATAAAATGATTATTCTGAAAGTGGCCTTGACAAGAATATATTATTTAAGTCATATATTTTTATGTGTATATTGGATTGACATGGTTAAAATTAAATTTTAAATAAATATTTGGTGCCAAGTTTTATCTATTAACCTGAAAGAAAAATTCTCACATTTAAAAGTAGAAAATATTAAAGAAATTTAGACTTATAAAATTTACACATTCTAGAACGATTTTTTATATGAATTATAATGACTCAAATTTTTTCAATGGTGGATTGGTTGGAAAATTCAAAATATGAAAAAATAAAATTCAAGATACATTAAGATAATTAATTATGTCTTTATCAAATTCATTACTAATACATATTGAAACCCATAGATTTTGTGTTATTAATTGGTTAGGTCATAGGTTTACAAGTTTTATATGTTGTTAGATAGTAATCCTGATAATAATTAACTACTTTTGAAGATATATGATGATTATAATGTTATGAAAAAAGACAATCATATATTGATGATAAATTATTATTATAAAATGAATATATTTATGTGGAATTATTATAATAAATATGTTAATGTTTTGTTACATATATAATACTGTTTGAACATATATGGATAATTCAAACAGACCTGAGGAAGGTTGGTTGACTGTTTGTGGATCATTCAGGATGCTCATGAAGATTCAAATAGTGATGTGTTGTATTTTTGTTGACACATAAAAACATATTCAATGTATATCCAATATGAATAATAATAAGAAGATGATATTTGGAGTAGAAGTATGATGTTTTACACAAACCCCCAGCTTACATCAGGAATTTAATATGTTACCATAGAAGGTAATAGTTATGAGAATGTGTATCCCGAGATTTCCTGAGATATAGGCTAAGCCCTTTCATATGTCAGAAGCCTATAAATACCCTTCAACTCTGCATTTTAATGATATTTCTAGGTTATTTTGGAAGCTGAGGCCTCTCAAATCACACAACCCTAATTTTTTTCCTTGCACAACTTCTATTATAATAACTTCCATGGAATCCTTCATGGGATAAATTTTAAAAAAATTACATCATGTATTCCTTTCAATTCATTAGAGAATTCATTATTTTTTTGAAACAACTATTCCATGATTAACATGTTTCCAAAAAAGAAATATTTATTTATATAATAATAATTATTTTTTGACTTATTAATTATAAGCCTATTTGTATCCCATTAATAGAGATAAATATCCAAGAGGAGTGATAGAATTTGGGGATATCATTTTTCTTATACAGATTTACTTGTGTAAACCCCACTCTAATGAAAAGAATTTTTTTCCGTAACATATTGGATATTTTGGTAAAATAAAAGTTGGGTAGAATTTGGGTAATCCCCACATAAATCCTTTATTCTTTCAATAATGTTGTTTGAAAACTCTAACATATCATTAATATTCCTAGATATCCTAATGAAAAATCTCCCCTCAATCCCTTTTTTATTCTATTAATGATTCAAGAATCATTTCTAATGGAAATTAAACAGCATGGACTGGTCCTATCAAATGACCATTAATTTTTAGGTCAATCTACATTATTTTTGATTCCATACTTCGGGATACAAAGGATTCAACCTTGATGATCAGTCCCAAAATTAATACCATACCCTCTTTTTAGAGGCAAATATGACCCATAACTTGATCTTCTTTCTAGAGATAACTAACACCCCCCAAATTCTTACGAACAAGGCTTCATTCAATAGAGTTTCACTGTTGGGATATAAAACAAGAGTATCCTAAATAGACTAAAAAATGTGACTATCCTAACTAGTGTCTAAACAATGAGTACATTCTTATTTGTATTCAAAAATATTGATTGTTATTACCTACATGTAATTAAACCATATATCGATCCTTCATTTTATGATGAGCATAATATGAACTCATTTACTAACATAATGATGATATTATAGAATTTGATGTACCCAAATACATTATCCTATTTTCCATAAGTACATCACCAAGTTAAGGAATACGGTGATTTAATTAGGTGGTGTACACAACATGGCATCAATTTATTTTTGGTAGTCATGAATTAGACCAATGGTAGTGTAATGGAATATGAAATAATCTCCCTTATCGGATGATTTAACCACCCATCCTCTCATTCCGTGGAATTTTCCCCATTGTCTCTCCTATTGTGAGAGGCAACACACAATTGGAATGTGGGAACATAAGAAAAAATAAAAAAACTACGAATCCCACATCCTGGTAGAAGGAGTTGGAAACAAAAGTGAGGAATCCTATGGGAATCCATTATTTTTTATTAGAGTACATTTGAATAACATTATATATCATTTTAATTACATATATATTCTTGTTTAGCCTCAATTTTACTACTGCTATATAATGATTACTATTGGGAATTTCTGGAATGAATCCCCTGCCACATCTAATCGATGAAGAGGTGAGAGTGATTCCCTAAAAACTGCTAATTCATTGAGATTCCTACATGTTTTGATCACATATATGGATTTCTTGGGGGTAATTTTTTTTCTCTAATGATTATTAGCCACACTATCCCACTTTTTCAAATAGAAGTGGTACAACATAAGAAGATCATCACCCTTATTCACCTGTATAAGTGTAAAAAACATTACAACCAGAAATATATGTCTAGAATACCTTGATTATAGGTAAATACACTAGAGACACCCAAAAATAGAGGTCCTGTTGGGTGTAATCACACCATATTAATAACAAAAACCATTTAAAAAGTGTTTCCTCAAATCACTTCAACACTACCTTCCCTTATTATGAGAAAGTGGTGGAGGACTATGATACATCATTTCTATTCACTACATGGAATTTTCCAAGGATGGATATCACTAATAAGTGTTACCGTTAATTAGGAACAACCTGATAACATAGAAATAGGTTGAGTGTACTCCTTTCTATAATTCCCCAGTCTAGGATACAAAATGATAATACTAGGGAAATACCCCAATTCCTATTCCAAAGGTGGATTATCCCCAAACTATAATTAAACATATTCTATCCCTACAATTGTGTAGGGGAAATTATCCATTACATGAAAATTGATTCCCTAGTTTCCCTCCAAGCATTCTATATTGGATCTAATAGCCATTGGTGATATAAATAACCATCACAAATTTCATCCCTATGATTAAGTATTTTATCTCCCAAGAGGTCCTCTAAAGGGTAAATAATTTTCTGTTCACTCTTATATTTCTCTACATGGTTCCCACAACGATTCTCATAAAAAGGATCCCCATTAAATATAAAATTATATTTCTATGGAACTCCTTTTATTATTTTAAAATTCTAAAATGGGGAATCAATCGTATAATAGAATTGATATTTTTGGATCCCATGTTACATAAGGTCAAGAGGAGATAGTTGTATCTCTACCATCATAACTCTTATAAGGAGGTTGTCAATGGTTTAGGAAATCCATTCTCTAAATCAAAGTGTATATCTTCCCAATGAACCTCCGCATGCACATTTTCTTAGATGATAAGTTCATATCATTTATATTTTTTCCAAAATTCCATCCTTAATTCCAATAACATGATTTCCATATACCACAATATTGGAGGCTGAGTAGACATAATAATCCTAGACAACAATTTTAGGTGATGAATTGTACCATGTTGGGATATAGGTACTCAATATGGTTCCTTAAGAAGTAGGCATGGGGTCCCATACCTCTAATGTTATGTTATTGATGACTAAAAAAACTCAAAAATTAATCCCCCTAATAAAAGGAAGAGAATCACATATGATTACACTCCTACCATGAGATCATCAATAGGGGGGGTCCTCATTTACCCCTCCATTATCTTCCCACTAACCTACTACAGAATCCCAGATGGATGAGTACTCTATAGTAATGTTGGTTGAAAATATAACCACTTCCTTAAAGAAATAGAATACTTTCAAGGAGGATAGGGGTATTAAGAGAAAGAGTTGGAAGTCCTAGACACAGTCCTTATTCTGATCATGTTTTGTCTATAAGAAACACTGTATTTATACATCCCGAATATGATTTAGGAATACTAAAAAATACACATATGAATAAACTTTTAGGCGATTTTTATCCACATTAATATTATGCAGTTGGTGTATACAATAGGTTACAATAACTTTATGGTCCATGAGTTGTGGTTCTGAATTATAGAACAATCTATATTTCCAATGACACAACACCATGACTCTAATGGATGTAAATATATATTGTAGTGTGTAGGTGTTTAATGTTTTTTAGCACAACACCTAATCATCAATGTGGAAACTTCTAATATGGATTAATGGAATAGGGTCAGTTTTCTGACATAATATTTACTCCCATCAATCATTTAAAATGGGTCACCAAGTACCGTCATTGGGTTGTTTCCTATTGGATACAATTATAGATCCCTAAGATACTTTCTTGATAAAACATGTCATCTAAAATCATGAATTATATTCTCATATTATGCAATATGGTCACATTGTTTCTCACACATGAAATAAATGAATTTTAGAATCGGTATGTAGATATTATGGGACTCCAATGAGATTTGTATCCTATGAGGGTTGAGAAATTTTTATAATTTCCTACTAATAGAAATACCTATTAATATTTGTTAGTCATATCCCCTTAGAATTAGTACATTGGGTTGGGGTGTTTTTTGGTTGAAAAACCCTCCTTTAACAACCTCATGGCTAGTAGTCACTCCCATTACTATTTATGTTACACTATGAAATTCGTGTTCCATTGATTGGGATTAGTTCCTCCCATGGTTATTAGACAATATTTAACTTTCTATTGGATGGATAACCTTAATGATTCACTCAGAGTCATGTTCTATGATAGACCAAATTCTGTACCAAGAATGAGTTTGAGGTGAAAAAGGGAGTGTCTTGAGATCCTATACGAGATCCTTTTTAGATGATGTTCTTATAATGTTTATAGGTAAAACTAGTATCAGGATGGGAAATGAAAAAAAAATTCTCCCTAAGAATGCCAATGAATTTTACCACTAGCCACTATAATTGTAACTATATTCAAAGTAAATCCCACTAACAACTAAGAGAATGGAATGTAAAATTATGTGGGTGGGGATTAATTTCACCCAAAGGACTCACATAAATTGGGAATCTATTTATAGGTGTTCACAACTAAAAAAGGATAGGCCCAGGGTCTAGCATTCAACTAATTATAACACCCCTCTCACTTTTCCAAACCTAAAAAAATGTTAAGGTGTGAACAAGCCATAAGGTATTCACATAGATAATGATAGAATGTTTGAGGATTCTCGAAATAATACTTTTCACAATGATTTTTATAGATAAACACATATTAATTAAAATATCCTTAAGGTATGAACTATTATTGAATACAATGTTCAAGTCGACCGCATTTCACCTCCCAGGGAGTGGTTTCAATTGAAAACCCTCAGAAGATAAACTAGGATTGAGATGTGATACTCTCCAAACCCGAGGAATGACCCATCACAATATGTGCCCCTCAGTAGATTAGTGTGATTTCCAACCTCTGGACCATGACCGGTATACTTCACAAGTGAGACGAATAGTAATGGGAAAAAGCGACATTAAAATCTTCTGGAATGATGTAATTAGTTCCTTTATTACTAACATGAAGGACATTAAAAACTAATGAGTTTCAAATTAGTCTGAAAATAAGTACTAACAAAAATGGTTGGACCATGTTATCCCACATCTAAATTACATGAATTAAAAAATTTTATTCTTTAATGAAACAAGTGACCCAGAGAAGCAGCACACACACTTTGTTTTAGTGTGGCCTAATAATTGGAACCCTACAACAGGAATATGAGACAAATATTTGTTTCTAAATTCAGATATTTGAAGTATTTTCTATTGTATCGTACAAAAATATAGCCACAAGGTCCATTTGAAGGTTGGGAGTATCTCTTACATAATTTTCTTTACGAGTTTTTCAATATAGTATATATGAAAAGAATAAATTAACTTTTGAAATGAAATCATTCAGAGAATGAACGTGAAATTTAATTTCCCAGGGGAATAGATTGATTTAATCCCCTTACATTCAATTTCACTATATAAATTGTTAGGAATGTCTGTGGAGAACATTCAGGATGTGATTTTTTTTCAAATTTAGTCTCCTGGATGTATCCAAGTGGATTACCAGAGTTTGGAAAGAGTGAATAACTTCTAGATTATGTTATGTGGTGGACTAAGAAAAATTATTATTTTCCACCACTATCAAGACCTAGAGGTATAAGGATTTTATTTATATAAAATTGTTGAAATCATTTGATAGGATTCTATTTGATTGATTCTTTATAATCCATAAATCGTGATCAAACTCACATTTAGTGTTAGATGAAGATGTTTGGAGACAAATTTTTATGATGCACAAACTAGTTTAAAGTGTTTATATATTAAGATAAGGGTCCATGAAATTATCATATTTAAAAGAGATATAGTGGGAGTTTTAAGTCATAAATAATGGTATTGGGTTGTATAATTCGATTGGTGAAGATGTTTTAATCCATAATTGTTATCCACACTGCATCTGGTTGGCATCATGTTGGACAACACTGCATTAGGGGTGCCAACACCGAGTTTCTCAATTTTGGTGAATTGGTGGCCTTATAAATTTCAGAACCATTATGTCATTGATTACTTGTTTAATTTTAACAAAATGAGAGAGGGTTTTCTTTCATCTTATAAGAGGATACCACTCCTCGCGGATCTGTTTGAGGATTTTTGGAGCACTTTTTAAATTTCGGACCTCCAAATAACAGTGAAAGTCCATGATAATATACTAGATAAGATGTAATTTAGTTTCTCAAGAGATTTTGGGACCTCCATTACATGTATCATATTTGACACCACCCTCTAAAGAAAACATGAAGGACCATACCATAATGCATGGATCACGATGAAAGGGATATCGATCGTGTTTTGGTGCCACATGACTTTGGAAGACCTCCATGCCATAACATATTCTCAAATCGTATAGTGTTATAAAAATAAATTGTTTAAACTACCACCTCTTGATTCAATAGAGGAGGCAACAATATGAATGTTTTTTTGGGGAAATCTTGTTAGTTTGACTAGGAGTCATAACTTGGGGTTTTATTTTAAATTTAGTTGTCATTTCAAACAATTATTACTTCCAATTCGATTTTAATGGTCAATATTGAAATGGTAGATGATCGAATGGTCGTTATTGAAGAATGTGATTTCAAATTGAAAATCAAATTCAAATATAATTTTTTTTGAAGAAGTGGTCTTCTATGCATGTTCTATAATGTGGAAAATAGTGTGAATAGATAAAAATAAAGGGAGAAATAGGTAGATTGAATAATAGGGCGTTATGGATATAGGTCATGTAGTAATGATTATTCCGATTATACATATACGAAAAAAGGATGTAGAAGAAGATAATAGTTTTTGTGTCCTTGTGTTGAGTCTAAAAAGTGAATAATAAACTTTTTCCTATGCACATTTGAGGAATATTTATACATGTTTGATGTACATCAAGTAGAGTGGATGTGGAAGATTTTATCACACTCAATGATTTGGAGAATGTATATTTGGTTGAAGTCACTTCAGTTATTTTTCATATTTTTTTCATCATAATGTATTGAATAAATTGTGTGTGGTATGAGAACAAGAATAATCAGAAGGCCTAAAAACTTGAATCTGATTGTCATATAATTCTCATTGTGCACATGATAATTCTTGTGGGTAGTGTGATCTGGGGGAATTTTTATGAAACCAAGTACTATCTCTATATTATTGAGAGTAAAAACATATACTTATATTATCTTCCATTGTAATATTTTGTGATTGGGTGGTTACCGAAATCATCAATACATTATAATAACTAGATAATGTTATTTTAATATAAATTTTAAAATAGTATTGTTGGACAAAGTGAGTATCTCAAGAGAGGGGTGAATTGAGTAACCGATAACATTTCTGTTAAAATAATTATTTTGAAATTCTACAAATGTTTAAATATAGTACAGTTCTCAGAAATATATATTATGATATATATCATATTCTTTTTAAATATTTATCTATATATTAACTAGTTCATGGATTTATAAAATACGATATTGTTGAATCCATTGAAATCAATTTACCAGATAAAAATACTATATGAAAATGAATAAAGATAAACTATCAATGTATAAATTTATTTTTGGGGAAAAAGATAGTTTTATGTTTTAAGGTATAAAGAAGTAAAACAAAAATAAAACACAAAAAAGAAAGATTGAATAAAAGTGGTTTAGTCTTATGTTGAGACGTACTCTCCTTTACTTGGTGATCACCCACCACTAAGAAGTTTATTCAACAAAAACTCAATGATACACAACCTGGTTTGGGCTTTAAAATAGTTAACACTGTCTAGGTCATAGACAAACACTTCCACAGTTTTTTGTCGGAGTAAAAATAAATAGGTCACACATCGACCTCAACCACTTTTATCATTGGGACAAAAAAATTGAAATGAGTTTGAGAAGTTATCAAGTATCTTCTTATTTAGCACAAGATATCATGTGTATATAAAAACATAGTATAGAACACCCTACTTAAATTAATAAATATTAAAATAAATAAGAAATATATCATTTTAAAGTTTATAGATGATTGATCTCTTGAAAGTAAGCTTGAGAATCATGATTTGAAATAGAAATGATGATTGAGTTGAGTTCTCTCGAAATTTTCAAGAATATAGAGTGCCACAACTCCTATTTGTTGACTAGAGAGAAGCACTGGATGAGTTGGTATTTTTTTCCTCTTTCAGAAGAACACAATATGCGATCTCTTTTTTTTTTCTATCAGGTTCAAATATTTAACTATCAGATGTTTAGTGAATCCAGATATCCTTCTATCTATGTTTATCTTCTATCTATACAATATTAACTATGTGACTCTATGATTCTATTTATATATATTAAATGAGGGAGTGTGGTCCAGTTTTTTGAGAAGTTGGAACACCAGAAACACCATCCTTGTACTGCATGATCTGATATGGTTTCTATCAATCATTAAAGAAACAAACATTAAAATATAAAATAACATTAAATTCAATAAATATACCTTTTAGATAAATAAAATTCAAAATATGTAAATTAATATAACAATTATGGTGTATAAGGATATGGTGGTGTCATGCTTTGGAATTATCTCTAGCATGGGAAATCTCTAGAGTTATGTTACTCTGATGACATAACATTGTTGGAATGACACTGGTAATGTGATGTTATAGTGGAACATTGCTGGAGGTGTCTCAACTAACAGTGTTTGGTTTTGAAGTGAATTCTCTAACAATGTGAAATTGACATTGCCTCTTCTGGAGGTATCTCATAGTTTTCCACATTTTCATTCTGACGGCATAACATCCTAACGGTATATTGTTCAATGATGTCTCATACTATTTCTACTATTTAGTAATACTGTATGATAGTCCGGTGCTATGATGTCCAGATGTTATCTCAGAATTAGAGATTTTAGGTCAACGATGTGTCATGGGAAACAGTGTTTATCTCAACAGTGTCTTATACATACCAGAATTTATCATCTATTATTAGAAAATAGATTTCTTATAGGAAAATATAAAATTTATCAGTATTATTAAAAATAAGTAATTTTTAATGTTAAAACTAGGAGTTCAATAATCTCCCCCTTTTTGATGACAAAATATCACGACATTGAGAAAATATTATAATTGTAAATATTAGTTTTCATAGTTATTAAAAAAAATTAACCACGATATCCAATATATGATCAAAATATAAATTAGGACTTCTCATTAATAATATTTGAGGATGGTTTAAGGTAAATAAAAATAAAATAGGAAGTATCAATGGTATGTATCATAAAGAAAAATATCAAAGAAGATAAGTCTAGAAAATAGATGGACATAATTACATAAAATACATAAAAAATTTCTTAGAAAAACATATTCCAAAAAACATTATCCTCCTTTTGAGATTATGATGTGGCTTTATTTTTACATAGTTTTTCCATAACTTTTTACTTAATTTTTAATGAATTAATTATACTAAATAATTTTACTTTTGTATTTTTATAATTAAGTTTGTTCATTAATCATTTTTTAGAATTAATTAGGTATTTTTATTCTTCATATTAATAATCTAAGTCTTACTTTTCTTATCTAATTTAGTTATTTGTTTATTAGTTGTGTTAATTCTAATATGCTCGTATTTTAATAATTACACTTTAATAATAAATAATCATTCAATAATCTTATTTGCGTTCTAATTAACTTAGACATTATTTTAATAATTTATCCTTTATCTTAGTTTCCTTAATATATTTTAACATTATAATAATAATAAGTTTAACCATTTTTCTAAAAAATTATATAAAGAATTTTAGTTTAAATTAAATAAAATAGTTCTCTTTTAATTTTATGTAATTAAATAGTTGTTTAATTAATTAATTAGTAGTTTTAAAACATTAATTGTTTAATATTATGTGTGAAATTAGATTATTTATTCATTATCTTTTTATTTTTAGTCAATTGGTGAAATAGACAACAGCCATCAGTGACTTATTGGGTCACTGATGATTCCTTTTCACTCACTATCTACCCTGTGATTAATTATACAATAATTTCAATTTAAGTATTATATCATTTTAGTTTATCAATTTTCTGGTTCTTAATTTAATTGATATAAATTAATAATTTTAATTTTAATTTTAAAAATCTAATGTTTAAAAAAAATTGTTTTAAAATTATGGTGTTTAGTTTTCTTTTAATTAATTATTTTCAATACTTTTATTTTGTTAAATTTACTTTAAATTTTAATTTCAATTTATGTGTTTCTAATTTTTGAAGGTCACCATTAGTTATTTATTTTTATTATAAAAGTGACCCTTTCCTTAATGGAAAAAATTGACTATTATGTCTACCTGTGATCGTTTTTCATCGGTGACCCTTCTATTTAATCTTTACCGGTAAACTATTTCCATCGGTAAACTTAGCTTTATTTATTTTCTACCTGTGACTTTTAAATGCATCAATGATCCTTTTTCCATTGGTGACCTTTTTTACGCCACTACACCTATTTTGTTTTTTTATATAGTAATGGTGACCCACAACTACCCATTCTACTATCAATGACCTTTTCCCTTTGTTTTTTTCAACTAATAGTGACCTTTTCCCATTGTTTTTTAACTAACTATGACCTTATATTTTATGTCTAATGGTGACCTGGCACCCCTGCACCTCACCATTATTCCCCTGCACCTCACCATTTCACCCCTACACCTCACCGTTGTGCCCCTCCATCTCAATATTACTCCCTTTAATCTCACCATTCTCCTTTTCCACTGATCCTCCTCCATCCTTTCACAACTGGAACACAAACTAGTGACTAACTCAAACCATAAAATTCAATTTCTACTCAAGGGGTTTCAATGTAGTACATTACATCATAGAAAGGTTTCGTGAGGAGGAAAAATCCCGATCTCATGTGAAAGATAGTTCGTGTTGACCTGAGCCACGATGCTTGAGAACGGAGTCTGCTATTTGAGCTCTCCACAGCTCGAGACCCGCTGTTCTATGCCGCTAGAGTAGGGAGGATATAACCAGCTGGATTTGGAGGGTCAGAACTACACTTCTCCACTACTATGGATATGAACCATTGGACCGAGTTACATGGTGGAGCTTGTCCGTTGTTGGTAATAAGGAGCTGGAATCAGGAACCCACTACACGGAATAACTTCACACTGCTATCATGGAGAAGGAGGATTGAGTGATGTTCAGATCTGGTATGTAACCAATGATCATCACCTGCGTTTGTTGCTGCTTTGAGATGTGGTCAAGAGGGCAAACTGAGCTGCTGTGTGAGGAGTTCACTTTGCCTCTATGGAGTTAGCCCATCACTGGGAGGATGAGGCTTCGCCTGTGATAGTGGAAGACAGAGCAGCGGCTGATCTCAGTCATAGAGAATGAACCCTACCCCTCCCCTATTGTGGACCGAATTCGGGGGTGGGGGAGAAGGAATGTAAATAAATGTTAAAAAATTAATTAATTAATTTAACATAAACTAAAACTAAAATTTAGAAAAAAATTAATTAAAATGATATATTAATATAATTTAAGTACTAAATAGTAATAATTATTAATTCAAAATGTTAATAAAATATATCATTTTCTAGTTAAATAATTATAATTTATAAGAACTAAAATAATTAATAACAAGTAATAAATTATGATTTTTACTTAAATATAATTATAACAATTAAAATAAATTTATTTAAGTAACTAAAGTTAACCTTAATAATATTAATTAATCAGTAACTCAATTAATTATTAAAATTAATGATAAAAATAATCCAATAAATTATTAAAGAAATAATAACAATCAATATAATTTATTAAACTAATATGTTTAACTAATTGATACACTAATATCTAATACAAATCTTTTATTGTAAAATAATAGTAATTATATTTATAATCAAAATTATTTAATTCAATAATATCTTTTTATTAATAATGTTAATTAAAAACTTATTAGTTAAATTATAATTTATAAACCTTATAATTTGTTTTAAGATTAATTTATTAGCTAATGAATATATTTATATTCATCTTTTTTATGGTTTTTAATTATTCTGTTTTACTCTTTCTTGTGTAGGTTCATACCAAAGTCAAAAACATGTCCAATTGTTTCCAACTAACTCATCCAGAGTTAGTTACGTGAAAAAAATAGCGCAACATTCTAGTCGCAAAAAAATGCATGTGTGTGGTGCTTATGTGAATGACGTTATGAAGTTGGTGGAAGCGAGCAGTGACTTCCAGCAGATGAAGGTGGGATTAAAATAAGACCAGTAGTAGAATTTATGGGGACTCATATTCAAAAGATTCTGATTCCACAATCAAAACCATCTGAGAGAAGATCAAGACTCTCATTCATTCCATTGACACAAAATTTTTGAGAGTAAAGACTCCAGGGAGATGATAGAGCAGATATGTATGTAAAGGAGTCCGATGCAGAGTAGTGATAGGGGAGCCTCTCTTCCCTCTGTCCGTAAATCTCTTACTCTGTTTTTGGTTTTTTCACTACCTTAATCAAAATAATCAAAGGATTAATTGACTTAGCTCAAGAATTCAATTCTGTTGGTTAATCATTAAAACTTCTTAATTCACTTAACATTTTTTAGAGTCATGATCAATCATCGAGATTGATTAATGTTTATCTGTTCAGTTGCTTCACACATCAATTGTTTTCTAAAATTAATAAATTCAAAATATACCGGTGAGGTTTTTCTTGAATACATTTCTTTGAAGCATTAACATCTTTAACATTTTTAATTTACAGAGAGTTTATTTCCAAATGTTATCAGTTTATAACTGTCAAGTAGTTTGATAGATTTTGGAGTGGTGAAATCCTTATGGCAATCTTCTGTGTGTTGAGTTTCCTGGCGAGGGAGACTTTTTCACCATTTTCTTAAGGTATGATCCAATTGAGTAGAGTGGGGAAGATATCTTTTAAACCAGTAGTCAAGAATTCTCGAGTATTACATATGATATGCTCGTTTGATCTTGCAGCCTTATTTTAGTATTTTTGTCCTCTAATGTTTGTTTTACTGTAGTTCTTATTTCATCATTATACTAGTAAATGATTTAGTTTCTTTTCATCATTTTTATAATTACTTCCTGATTAAATATAATTACAAAGAATATTTTATTGTAAGAACAACAAAAAACATGCACACTCTCTTCACTTATGACAATAGTAGAGTTTAATAAAATTAAACCTTTAGAAAACTCACCTTCTTTTGTTGGGTTCCACCCTGCACCACTATGCTGGTTTAGGAGTTATAAATGATATTTTGAGTAATATGAAGACCTCCGTCCACATCCAAATTTGGAACCGTTTCTGGGGAAGGGACATGCTGAGTGTTCTTAAGGTAAAAAAACAGAATAGAGAAAAAATACAAAAAAAAACAAAAAAAACCTGTTTGAAAAAAACAATGAACTGGAACCTACTGCTTTTGTTGGACATTAATAATCTGCATCAATTGTGAAACATTGTGTACTTAAACTCAACTATTTTTAGTTTCAAAAAAGGACCATTTTGAGGACTGGAATCATCGATTAAAATTATAATGTGTATATTGTAGCTGTTATGGGAACACTGCTTGGCATTGTGTTTATAACCAGCCACAATGGGCTGCTTCCATTGAAGTGGATGAAAACATTGAACCTAGTCCTAGAACCCTAGCTATTATTGACCTTATTGATTCTAAATTAGATGGTGGGTTGTAACTATTAAACACATAGTTAACTAAAGTCCATGAAATTCAACTAAGAGATTCCCAAGAGCAAGATCAAAGGATGAAATGATTATAAAACATGCTCATGGAATTACAAAAAAGGGTTAAAGAAAAAGAATAATTTCAAGAAAATGAAAAATAATTTTTTTTCAAAAGATTTGAAAATCAAGTGGAAAAAGATAGTGATATTGAAACTAGACAAGAAACTATTCTCTTTGAAAAATATTATTCAGTTGAACTAAATCTGGAAATAACCAACTCACTGAGTCAGGACAGTATCATTGAAAATCCCAAAAAGATCTCTAACGGTGTTGAGTTGGACAATTCGAAAGATGAATTACAATAGATTGAAAAAGATTTCCCAGTTCCTTTCATCATCTATTCTTTAGTGAAAAATCACTTATTTTGAAATTTTTAGAATGAAATCGCTCAGGTTGAAGTCAAACATAAAACTGAAAACTTGAAAGTAAAAAACTCTACACCCAATTTTTCTAACTTTGTGATGAATGACGTTGGAAATGATATTGGGTATAATCTGTACGAGAACATTAAACTAGATAACATGGAATCTGAAATATTTTAACTTCAAATGAAAACATCCCTTCTATTTTTTGAACCTCTGAACTGAATAAATTCTCAAATGTTGTTATATAAAGAAGATAAGGGAATGATATTTGAAGAAAGGCTAACTGATGAGTTTTCATTTCCCTATTCTCATAGTAATTTCATTTCTAAAACTATGCACTTTTAAATTGAAAACAATGTTATTATATCTGGGGGTAAATGATTAAATTTGAAGAATATTGAATCTTAATTTGATGATGCTGAATTGAACATTACTCCTCCTGATTTAAACTTTTTTCAACACTCAAATAACATAGTTTTAGGAAGTGAGAATTTTTAACATGAAATTGAGGTAGAGGTTTAACACACAATTAAATTAGGAATAAATTATGTGATAGAAGTAGTAGATGTTGAGTGTTTATTCACTGATGAGGAACTTTTGGATGTGATTTACAACATTGTTAAACTGGAATCTACTACTAGTCAAATAGATTCTATTCCTTGTCTATCACTACCATCCTCAACAACTAGGGATGTTAATCCTTCTTGTGATACTGTTAATAGTTGAGAGGGGGAATTTAACATTAGTTTCAATGTTCATAAATATTTTCAACACTCTATTGAATCTCCTTTTGAACATACTAATCATAATTTACCCATTAGCACCCTTGAATATGAATATAATTATGTTGATGTTGATAAGGTTATCATAATGGACAATGCCACACCCTTTGAAGAACCTACTTTTCAATCCCTTCTTAATAATGTTAATGTGTCAAATCTAAAACCTATCTGGATGTGGAAAACATTATGCTTACAACTGTTAAAGGGTGCTACATAGGATTTATTTTAGCTTTTTAGAGTTTGGTTTTAGTTTACGTTAGTCATAGAGCCCACATAATTCATATTTTTGTTAATAAAAATTGGGCCATGAACATGTGGTGGTTCCTACTAAGGAAACCACATCCACTTAGTGACTACGGTTAGTTGCATGGAGAGTCAGGCTGGGGTCTATAAACCTAGCATTTCATGGGAGGCAACCCATAATTTTTATTTTGTTTTCTATGAAAATATTATAATTAAATAAATTCTAATTAAAGACTATAAATTCAG
Organism: Viscum album; assembly: GCA_963277665.1. Lineage (NCBI taxonomy): Eukaryota > Viridiplantae > Streptophyta > Magnoliopsida > Santalales > Viscaceae > Viscum > Viscum album. The sequence continues at coordinate 1,760,485,333 of OY728150.1, forward strand.
TTCTTCATATGAGTCAATCCATTCTCTTTAATTGTTTTTAATTTTGTTTTTGTTCTTGTTTTACTTTCATTAATGTGCTGCTTTTCTGCCTTATGTTTGTTATCTCTCTGCTAGAATTTTATGTCTCTTTCTTCTTTCCCTGTGATTTTAAAAATGTGTTTTTTGCTGTGCTCTATGGAGAGTAATTCCCATGATGAAGGAATATTGGAGAATCTAGTTAGGGAAGTATCTTTCTATTAATTTTAATTTCATTATTATGCTCATTAACGCTTTAAGAAAAAATCTAATGTATGTATTGCCTGCCTGGAAAATTCTGCTTGTAGAAAAGTCTACTACATGTGTACTGAAATTTTTGTTGCATGGATTGAACTGTATAAAATTCAGCTTCATGCCTTGCTACTGAAATATAAAAAATTCTGCTTATGTTTTAAATTCTTCTTGTATTGGAATGAAAGTCTGCTTGTATAAAAACTTGTTTTTTCCTTTTTCTTTGAACTAAAATTCGTTGTTCATTAAATTATTACTGTTGAAAACTAAGTGTGGTGGGGTACATGCTTGTTGGTTGTTCTTTTTTTCATTAATATTGTTTTACTAAGGGGTGTTATAATGCATTTTTCTATTATATTGAACATTCATTTGAACCAAAAATTTCATATTTCTACACCCTATCCACTCTGTACCCATAAGATGCATGCCATGTTTGGACATTAATGGAAAATCTGTGACATTGGACTTATATGATAATGCATGTACTTTCTTATGAACCTCCTATAAGTTAATATTTGTGGAAAACAATATTCTTGAACTTCATTGAGACCCTTTATACATGTTATAAATCTACTTAATTGAAAATATGATTTGAACTGAAATGTTTAATTGTTCTTCTCCATATTTGGATGTCAAGTTTAGGGACAAAGTTGGGTTTTAAGTGTGGGGGAGGGGGTCAATTATTGACTATGCTAAACTATGATTTAATGTGAGCCCCTTAATTTCCACTAAAAATTAATTCTTTTTGTTAAAAAAAATTGTAAATTTTTTTCAAAATTCTGTAATAATTTTAGGTTTACTCAATTCTTCAATTGGGTCTTGCTTAAGGATAGTATTTATTTGGTAGTAAATATTTTCATTGAGTATGAAATTAATTAGTATGGATGATTGTTGAATGATATTACATAGTGATTTAATGGAAACTTGGTTTAGGAACTACTTTTGAGATTGATTTGGGTGATCTGTTTGTAGAGTTATGATCATAAACCTTGGAACTGGAAGTTTGATCTTGATTCTAGGGAACTTATTATCTTTTAATTATTAAATTAATTTCCTTAATGAGACATTGTAAATGATTTTTGATATAAATCTTTGGGAATTGGAGTAATTTGGGCCTTTGGGATCCCATGGTGAGTCTCTAAGACCCTAGATGCTGGATGGGTTTCTATTTACTATAAGCCCTCTGTTCGCCTTAAATAAGTTCTCATGCATAGTGCTTAGCAGAATGATACATGGCTTGGAAAAAATATAATAATGTGTCTAGGATAAAAAATGAGTTCATTAGGGTGAGGGGAATGATGAATGCCCAATGAAGAAGGGGATAATTGGTTTATATGGAAATCATTTAGGATGTCTAAATAAGGTGATTAAAAAAATTAATTATTTTTGGAACCAATGTTTCGTTCAAAGTAAAAAGTTCCTTGGTTAAGGTATTAATTACATTAATATTTTACCTTATGTCATTTTAGAATTTAGAATATGAAACTGGATTAGAATAAATCATTAAGTAGGTTCACATATGAGGCATGGCATCTTCTTTGATAGATGAATCATTATTTTCTTGATCACCATTGAATGGTTGTTTTAGGCAAGATTTGATCTGAAAATTTATTTTCTAAAGCCTAAATCAATTTTTAGTCCTCTATTTTCAAATGGATGGACGTGTTACAGTTGAAGCTAAATAATAAAAATGTTACTGTTTTTCAAAGAAAATAAAACATGGGATTGTTTGAGGACAATCAATGCTTAAGTGTGGGGGAATTTAATGTGGCTCTATTTTTATATAGTTTTGCCACAACTTTTTACTCAATTTTTAATGATTAAATTAATTATTTAAGCACTTTATACTAAATAATTGTACATTTTTTTATAATTAAATTTTTTAATTAATAATTTTTTATAATTAATTAAGTATTCATAGTCTTCAGATTAACAATTTATGTCTTACTTTTCTTATCTAATTTAGTTATTTGTTTATTTGTGGTATTAATTCTAATATGATCATCATTTAATAATTACACTTTAATAATAAATAATCTTTCGATAATCTTATTTGTGTTCTAATTAACTTAGACACTATTTTAATAATTTATCCTTTAGCATAGTTTCATTAAAATATTTTAACATTATTAAAATAATATGTTTAACAATTCTGCTAATTAATTAAGTAAAAAAAATTAGTTTAAATTAAATAAAATATTTTGATTTTAATTTTATGTATTTAAATATTTGTTTAATTAATTAATTATGAGTTTTAAAACATTAATTGTTTAATCTTATGTATTAATTTATATTATTTATTCATTATCTTTAATTTTTAGTCTACAGGTGAGATAGAAAAGTGCCATCGGTGACTTATTAGGTCACAAATGGTAACCTTTTCACTCACTACCTACCCTGTAATTAATTATAAAATAATTTAATTTATGTCTTATATCATTTTAGTTTGTCAATTATCCAGTTCTTAATTTTAGTTTTATTAATTAATAATTTTAATTTTAATTTTAGAAGTCTAAAGTCTAATTTTTTTTAATTATGGTATTTAGTTTTCTTTTAATGAAGTACTTTAAATCATTTTATTTAGTTAAATTTAGTTTTAATTTTAACTTCAATTTATATATTTTAATTTTTGAAGGTCACCATTAGTTATTTATTTTTATTCTAACAGTGACACTTTCTTTAATGGGAAATAGTGACTATTAAGTCTACCAGTGATCTTTTTTCATCGTTGACCCTTCTACTAAATCTTATCTGGTAACCAATTCCCATCGATAACCTTTTATTTATTTATTTTCTACCTATGACTTTTAACTACATTGGTGATCTTTTTGTCACTGGTGAACTTTTTTACGCCGCTGCTCCTCTTTTTTTTATATACTAACGGTGACCCGCAGGTATCCATTCTACTAATAGTGACCTTTTCCATTTTTTTCACCTAACAGTGACCTTTGCCCTGTGTTTTTTCTAACTAACTGTGACCTTTTATTTTAAGTCTAATAGTGACCTTGCACCCCTGCATCACACCGTTATTCTCCTGCACCTCACCCTTGCGCCCATTCACCTCACCGTTGTGCCCCTCCATCTCACTGTTACTCCCCTACATCTCACCGTTCTCCTTTTCCACTGATCCACCTCCATCCTTTCACTACTGATGCACACACTACTGACCAACTAAAACCATAAAATTCAATTTCAACTCATGGGGTTTCAATATAGTACATGCCATCGTAGCCAGGCTTCCTGAGGAGGACAGATCACAAGCTCATTAGAAGAAGAGTTGGTGTGGACTCGAGCCATGATGCTCAGGATCCGGGACTACTGTCTGAGCTCGCCACACCTCGAGACACGATGTTACGTGTTACTGAAGTAGGGATGAGATGAATCGATAGATTAGAAGGTTTAGAACTACACTTCACCACTGCTATGGATCTGAACCATTGGTCTGAGTTGCACATAGGATCTTGTCAGTTGTCGGTACTAAGGAGCTGGAATCAGGAACCCGCTGCTTAGAATCACTTCGCACTACCATCGTGTAGAAGATGAATGATTGAGCGCTATTCAGATCTGGTCCACAACCAATGGCCACTACCTCGGTTCGTTGCCTCAAGGAGATGTGGTCAGGAGGGCGAACCAAGATACTACGTGAGGAGTTCACTTCACTAATATGGAGTCAGCCCTTCGCCAGGAGGATGAGGCTTTGCTGGGGATGGTGGAATATGGAGTAGCGGAAGATCTCCTACTTGGAGAATGGACCCTAACCCTCCCCTGTTCTGCACCAAAATTGGGGGAGGGGAGAAGGAATGTAAATAAAAGTTTAAAAAAATTAATTAATTTAACTTAAACTACAACTAAAATTTAAAAATATAATTAAAATGAAATATTAATATAACTAAATTATTAAATAGTAATAATTATTAATTCAAAATGTTAATAAATTATAGGATTTTATAATTAACTAATTATAATTTATAAGAACTAAAATAATAAATAAAAATTTGTAAATTAAGATTTTTACTTAAATATAATTATAACAATTAATATAAATTTATTTAAGAAACTACAGATAAAATTAATAATATTAATTAATCATTTACTCAATTAATTAATAAAATCAGTGTAAACAATAATCAAATAAGTTATTAAAGTAATAATAACAATCTACATAATTTATTAAACTATTCTGTTTACCTAATTGATATATTAATATTTAATACACAACTTTTATAATAAAATAATAGTAATTATATTTATAATCAAAAACATTTAATTCAATAATAATTTTTTATTAATAATGTTAATTAAATAACTTATTAATTAAAATCTAAATTAGAAACCATATAATTAATTTTAATATTTCTTTATTTTCTAATGACTATATTTATATTTAACATTTTTATGGTTTTTAATTTATCTATTTTACTCTTTCTTGTGTAGTTTCATACCAAAGTCAAAATCATTTCCAAGTTTTTATAACTAACTCACATGGACTTAGTTATGTGAGAAGAACTAGCTCGGAGTGCTAGTCATGAAAAAACTCATGTGTGTGGTGCTTAAGTGAAGGACATTTTGGAGTCGGTGGAAGTGAGTAGTGACTTACAACAGAAGATGGTGGGATTAAAAGAAGAGTAGTAGTAGAATTTAGGGACACTAGCATTTGGAATATTTTGATTCCATGACCACATCCATCCGAGAGCAGATTAGGACTCTCATTCATTCCACCGATACACCATTTTTGAGAGAGAAGACTCCCGGGAGATGATATAGAAGGCATGGATGCGAAGGAGTCCGATGCAGAGCAGTGCTAGGGGAACTTCTCTTCCCTCTATCCATAAATATTTTACTCTGTTTTTGGTTGTTTTCACTACTTTTAATCAAAATGATAAAATCATGAATTTAATTAGCTCATGAATTCAATTCTACTGGTTAAACATTTATACATCTTCATTAACTTATAATTTTTTTTAGAATCATGATCAATCGGTGAGGTTGATTAATGATTCTCTATTCAGTTGCTTAACACCTCAATTGTTTTCTAAAATTCATAAATTCAAGATCAACTAGCAAGGTTATTATTGAATACATTTTTTGAAGCGTTAAAATCTTTAACATGGGTAATTTATGGAATGTTTATTTCCAAATGTTATCATTTTATAACTATCAAGTAGTTTGACTGATTTTGGAGTGGCAAACTCCTTAATTTAGTCTTTTGTGTTTTGAGTTTCCTGGAGAGGGATAATTTTTCACCATTTTGTTAGGGTTTTATCCAATAAAGTGGAGTAGGGAAGATATCTTTTAAACCATTTGTATGGAATTCTCAAGTATTACATTTGATCTTCTCCTTCGATCTTGCTACCTTATTTTAGTATTTTTGTTCTCTCATGTTAGTTTTACTGTAGTTATTAGTTCATCAGTGTACTAGAAAATGATTTAGTTTCTTTTCAAAAAATTTATCTTTACTTCTCATTTAACAAAAATTACAAAAAAAAATTGTAAAGTAAAAATAACTAAAAAGGCGCACACTCACTTCATAGCTGACAACAATGGAGTTTAATAAAAATAAACCCCTAGAAAACTAACCTACCTTCCCTTGGGTTTGACCATGCACCACTATGCTAGTTGTGGAGTTATAAATGATATTTTGAGGGTCGTGATGACTCCAGCCACATCAGATTATCAAATAAGAAAAAAAAACATAAGGAATGATACAAAAATTATTAGATATTTATTGATAATATTGTCCAGGTACATCCCCATTATAGGGAAAATACAAAATAACATTGATTATGGATTTAAAATTGTAGGATCAAGATGTTGATTCCTTTTACCATATGTGTTAGTAGAAGATGCTGAAGGCTAAGGGATAACTATTGGTACTATAGGAAGAGCTGAGGTAGAGGAGGAAGGTAATTATTTGTAAATAATTGGTATAAAATGTCTAAGTGAAACAATATGAGTCATTAAAAAAGGATGATTTCTATGAGGTAAAGGTAAAAAAGGATTATTTAAAAATTATGAACGGTATTGTGGGTGGAGATAATTACACACAGGTCTAAAAGTAAGTACATACGTAGTTTTAGGAATGGGAAATACATTTGTATTTATAATGGAAGAGATATAAACATGTAGATAATGATTCAAAAGATTAATAAAATCCTTAGTGATCTGACCACCACTTTCCATGGAACTAAACAAGTTTCCCTACTCTTCTTTAAACCTATTCGACACTAGGGTCATTTCCTTAAGTTGATTAAATTACTCTTTGAATTCTCGAGACAGAAGAGGCATTCGAAGAATATCAACCCAAAATTTTAAATTCACTTCCATATCACACTTAGGATAGAGTTGAGAGAGATTATGCTTAATGGATTTAGTAATAGTTCTATGTCATCATGAATATCTTTTTCATAGATGGATGAAAACATGAGAACATGATTAAGATTATACCTAACTCTACTAAATGTTTCTTGGGGATACTCTGTGACACTAATTGAAGTTTAGAAAGATGAAGCTCTAAGATCATTGCTTAAAACTAATCTCAACTGATCAATATCATGCACTGGAAGAGAAAAAATACAGTTAGAAGAATATGGAGAAGTATCCCCATGAATTAAAAAAATATCATCCAAGTAATCTATAAATTCAGATTTCATTTCATCAATCAAATACATGGGAGTTAATAGTTCTCCACTTATCCTCTTATTCTCAAATTTCACTGCTTGTATGTGATGCATCATTTTCGGTTGGATATGTAGAATATATTACTCAAATAAATACCTAACATATGTTTCATAGAGATTTTTCAAAAGAGTGGTTTTATTTCTTAGAACTTTTGAAATTCAAACATTATCCTTTCCCTAACAAAATTTAAGTCATCTGGAGTAATTGTATCCATCAGAACAAAATAATGATATGGAATAAGTTCAAGTATAAGAGGTCTCAAAGAACTGAACTTTTCGAGAATACCTTCATGATAAACATGAGAAATTAAATATCACTTAGTATTACCTTTAATAATATCTTCAGTTTTATCATTCTTTACAGAAATTCTTTCAATAAAGTTAAACTATGTCCATTCCACTTCAATAAGGCCCATCTATTAGTATGAGGAAAATAATGAGAAATGTGGCACCACAATTGAAAAATCAATAGAAACATCAATATTTCTCTGAAATTTTGAACATGGATAACCACTGGGTGATCAACACTGGCAGGCTCGACTTCCAATAGTGTACCTATAGTTGGTGTATCTTTCATCTCAAAATTTATTTGAGAAACAATATAAGTGGATTTAATCACCTCATTTTTATCGATATGAGACTGATGAACATCTAGATCAACTATCTATTCACTTACAAATTATTCCTCACTAAGCTCATTTTTCTCTATCTCGACAACATGCAATTCCACATAAACTACAATTATCAACAGTTTAGCTACAATAGAATCTAAAACATCTTTTCTAGTGGATAATAAACAATACTCAACATCATCAACAACTAGAGATATTTGAAAAATATCTACTAATGGGGAAAGTTTCCCCTCAACAAATGTGTCATTAAGATCTGGAGGCATTTCCACATCCTGCTTTTTGAGTAGGACATTTTTAACATCAGGATCCGAGTAACATCCATCATCTACAACACCTTCTTAATCATTTTTTGTTCCTCATAATCATTATCTTTAGCAGATTAGGAAAATTAATATTGATCATCTCTAGAGACCTCAGTCTCTTATTCATCACTTTTATCCAAATTTTATCTTTCTAGAAACCTCTTAGGTGCACTAGGAGCTCCAAATGTAATGGGAGAGGGTTTTGGAGAGGTGAGGTTCACTCCCTTCATCAAATGATTTTCCATTTTCCATTTTACATCAATATATTTTTCATCATATGATTATTCCACAAAATCATCAAGAAAAAAATGTCGATCAACATCATCCGTAGGTCTGTTTGGATGATCAACCATATTATACTCATCATATAACATCTCACCATCACAAAACCATTATTTCATCAATGGGTTCCATCTATCTTCATCCTTGAACATGTGTCACTGGTTATATAAAACCCATCAAAGTCAATAAAAAACTCTTCATCGTCACAAACTAGGATCATAGCCTTCAAGATGGTAGAAATGATTTTGGGTAGATCAACAGATTTGATAAGGAGGAAGGTTTGATCATCTCGAACATATGTACCAATACATATATACAAATATAAATCATATTAGATATCATAAGAAATAGTTGATAAAAATTTTGATACATTAGTTTTAAAATTTTTTATTTTCATGGATGTAACATATGCATTAAGAACATAAATAGTAACCTATATTCATCATTAAAATCTGAGGCAATAGGCATTCTAATAGAACTATATCCTATTAGTTTGACAAGGGAATCGTAATAAATGAACATATCACTAGCTTATGGAATAATTCCTTGATAATCATCAAAGAATCCATCATTATGTAAATTTAAACACATATCCCATTTTCTTAAAGAAAACAAAAATCTTTTCCTTTGACATGACTTCTAATAAAGTCTTCAATATCTCTATTAAATGAAAAATATATGTTCTATCAAAACTATCATACCAAATTAAAATATAAATGACTTTTATTCGACCAAAAACATTCCAAAAATCCTTGTTTTTGGAGAAACTTATGTAACAAATACTTAATTGACAATAATCACTTTGAGTCAACTTCCTCTTCTAAAAAAACAACTAAGATAAAAAGATCCGAATTAACTGAGGAAACTGGAGGAGGAACACTTGATTCCATCATACCATTCCATGAAGATCTAGACCTAAATAGATAAGACACTAAAGGTTGTTTCATTATTTTCATTTATAATATCTTGAAAACATCAATCAATGATAAAGAGTAGGTTTGAAAATAAGTAGGAAAATGGATTCTATGTGATCAAGAGAGATACACGAGTATCACACATGACTCAAGGTATGTAAAGAAAAGCCATATTCCAGTTTACTATCATTTGGGATATTATGTATCATAAAATCGAAATTATACTTGAAATTGAAGTCAAAATATAGAAAAAAACACGCATCAGGTTTATTTAAATAAAATAAACAAAGAAATAAACCAGCTATTCAAAAATTGAAAAATAGAGTTATTTTAAAAATTCATAGAATCAACAGTGTGATAATTCAATAACATAAAATTTTGAATGGTATTACAAACCAACGGTATAGGAAACAAAAAAATAATAAACCAATGTTATAACAAACCAATGGTATGGTAAACCAATAGTATGAGAAAGGGAATTAAACAAAACAAAAACTTATCATTACTAACTCATGTTTGATATAATTTATACACTTATAATTGAAGGGCATGGTGAATAAATCAGCTTACAATTTCGATTTTATAATAAATTCCATAGTGAAATATCCCTTTTGAAAATGATCTATCAAAAAGTGATTTTTGTTATATGAATTTTCTTTATCCTTGAATGAGAAATAGTTTTCATATAAATGTTAATTTCAATTTTTGTTACATTTCATGGGGGATATGTCAGAATTGATAAATATATTCTATTAGAGTGTGTTTCATCCACAAGATTTGTGCACAATAACTACCTGAAACTATTTTTTAAGCCTCATACGTAAGAAATGAATCATAATTTTTCTTTTTACTACACCATGAATCTAAAGACATTCCTAAAAATTTACATGTTCTGGGGGATCTGTTTTAATAAAATTTTCATCCACCGAAAGTAGAATCTGAATAACTTACTAAATAAAATTCTGGTTCTCTAGGGTAATAAAATCCTAAATTAGTTTTATATTTGAGATATTTGAAAATTATTATAACAGAAAGATTGTGTGACTTATATTGGTTTTCTTGAAAAAGATAACACATACACACACTAGAAAATAATATATAGTTTACTGTTAGTTAATAAGAGAAGACATCCAAACTTACCTCGGTAACTGGTATGATCTATTGTCTTCCTTATTTCATCTTGAAACAATTTATAGGTGGTACTCATAGAAGTATAGTTAATTTTAATCCATTATAGATTAAAATGCATAAAATATATTTTTTATATTTATTTTGATTCAAAATAATTCCATATTTAATTTGCTTCAAAATAATTCCTCATTTATTTTAAAAAATATGATGTCTAAGAATGAATTTGAGTTCACCAGTTAAATTAATTTCAATTTTTTTTTCATTTTGAAAATATTAGTACAATGAGAATTTATTGATAATCTGAATATAATATAATCAACATAGATTTGTACTACTAATACATATTTTACAAAAAATATGAAAAGGTTAGGATAAAATATTCCTTTAGAAAATCCTTTTGAAATAAGAAAATTGGTGAGCTTATCATAACAAGTTCTAGGAGCTAGTTTTAAACCATATAATGTTTTGGTTAATTTAATAACATTACATGGAAAATAGAGATTTTTATAACGAGTTGTTGTTCCACAAAAACATCATCAATTATAAAACCATTTAAGAATTCACTATTGACATCCATTTGGTAAAGCTTGAAATATATAAGATCTACATAATCAAGAAGGATTCCTATGGACTCAAGTTTATCTATAGGTGAAAAGGTTTCCCCATAGTCAATCCCATCTTCATATCTATAACATTGTGCAACAAGTTTATCCCTATCTCTAACTATAATTTCTGACTCATAAACATTATTCATAAACACCCATTTAGTTCCAATAGTCATGATTTCATTGGGTTTATCTATAAGTTCCCATGCATTGTTCCTTCCAAAATTATTGAAATTTTATTTCATAGATATTATGAAGAATTCAACATTAATGGTTTAATTGAGGCTCTTAGCTTCAAGATGAGATAAAAAACCATGATGTTCAACCTAATTTCTAATATAAGCTCTAGTTTCAGTTATACTATTTAGGTCACCTACAACAGTATCTAAATGACGGTACTTAATTTTTCTAATATCTATAGTAAATGAGGGATTGGTTAATTCTTTATTTTCCTATTCAGGTTCTATATGTTCTGAAAATTCTTATGAACTAGATGAATTTTCTAATTATTTTATAGTAGAAAACAAATTTTTGAAATTAATGTTCAGAGAAGATAAATCATCCTAAAAGTTCACCATATAGGTCTTAGGCTAATGTTGGTCACATTCGTCAAATTTCACAAGAAATGATTCTTCAATAATTTTGGTTTTATTAGTGAAACTTAGGATTTACTAGAAATTGAATAACCATGGAAAATTTCTTCATCACTCTTGGAATAAAATTTATACCAATTATAATTAGTGTTATGAATAAATACTTTTCAACCAAAAACAATATAGTAATTAAAGTAGGGTTCATATTACTCCACAAATCATAAGGGGTCATCTAAAGGATAATTCTAACCAAAACTCTGTTGATAATATAGTAGGCTGTATTAACAGCTTCTGCCAAAAAATAGATTGGAAGCTTATACTCATTCAACATGGTATGGGCTGTCTATTGTATGGTTTAATTTATTCTTTCAACAACTCTTTTTATTTGGATGTCTTAGGAGAAAAAAGTTTTGTGTGTAGATATTTATGGATAAACATGATACAAAATCATAATTTTTGAACTCACAACCATGGTTAGTCCTTATGGTATTGATCCTATGGTCACTAATATTTTCTACAAACATATCCTACATGGTAAAAGAAGATCATTCTTTACATTTTTGAGTGGAAAAATATACCAAAATATACCTAGAAAAATCATCTACAGGAACATAAACATTTTTATTCCCATTAATACATGAAACTCTTGATGTTTGAAACAGATCCATGTGAACTAACTCAAGAGGTTGACAAATTGAACGTTATTTATTTAGTTTAAATGGAACATTATATTGTTTCCATTATTGATAGGGGTGACATACATTATTAGTTGGAAACTCAATATTAGGTAGACCCCTAACTAACCCTTTCCTAGTTAGTTTTTTTAGTGAGTGAATGTTATAATGTCCTTGTCTTCTATTCCAACTACATGAATCTATATGAAATACCCTTAACCATGAAATATTTTGAGAAATCATGGAATTTATATCATCAACATAAAAATTTCTATGTTGAAAATAAGTAAAAATTAATTTGTTTTTTAATCAAAAAAATTAAAGCAACACTCTGAAAAATGACATAAAATCCATCATCATGCAATTGAGAAATTAAAAATTGGTTATACTTTAAAAACATAACCTACAAAACATTATAAATTGAAAATAAATTATTGTTACCAATCAGACCTAGGCTCTTGATTTTTTCTTTTTGATTATCACAAAAGGTAACATGACCACCATCAAGATTTATCACGATGTTAATGAATTAATAATATTTATTAATATCTTATGAACATCCACTATCCAATTACCATATATTTCTACTGGAATTCTTCAAACAATTTTACTACAGCACAAATTTTAAAAAATAAATGGTTTTTCAAGAAAATATGTTTGGATCCTGAAATGTTTGTGATCAATGATTTGGGAACCCACATTCTCATTATGGGTTTCCTATAAGAAGACTGAAACTCATATTTTTTTTGTCATTTTGAATAATATTTATCAGTATTGGTTTCAGATATAGATTTAGGAAAAAAGTATTATAAGTTATTCTCATCTATGTTGGATCATATCATAATCTATTGATATATTCTGGAGAAACACTCTTTCTAAAGATTTGTATGAGTTTCTATCTACCATATGTAAATTCCGAAAGATCTCTGTTCAATTTAATATTAGGAATTATGAGTTCCTAGTTCTCTTCAAGATGTTTAATATTATTCTCCTTTTATATAGAAAATTTAAACATTGTATTTAAAGTTTGAGAATTATATCTTCATAGTCTATAATATTTATCATTTAATTCATTTATGGTTTCCTCCTGCATGTTTTAATGTTTGAATAATTCATAATTTTACATATTATCATCTTTTTGTTCACTGTTAGAATATTCAGACATATGCAATGAAAAAATATCAAAAACAGTGGGTGAAAAAGATACCTCACTGACTTTAGTCATAAAGAACATATTTTTAATGTCTGGATTTTCTTCATGTGAAGAATTTGAGTGACTTGAACAATCATTATATGCACTCTCAATGGATTTTATAGCCTTCTTGAATCTTTAATCCTTGTATTCAAATATCTTTTTTTATTTTATCATAGAATAGTTAGATTTTTTGTGACCTTTTCTTTTTTATTCATAGCAAAAAATATCTTTTGAATGATCATCCTTTTTATTCCAATATTTATTCTAGTTTCCTCTATTTTAATAGTTTCCTTTAATGATTGATTTTTTTAAAATAAATTTCTTTCTATAAAATATCTTAAATCTTCAAGCTAGATGATCCATTTCATCATCACTTTCAGAAGCAGTTTCATTATCACTGAAAACTACATATTATACCTTCTATTTATCTTTTCATTATTTTGTCTAGAGGAAGTAATCTTGAAATATACTAACATTGTATTAGTATCATCATCATCATCCTCATGGTTTACATTTAGTTGTTCTTCATACATAATAATCTATATTATTAAATCCTTGACTAGTAAGTTATTTATATAGAAATATTCTTTGATTGACACTAAAGTGCCTCTCCATATTTCAGGAAGACATCTCAGATATATCATTATTTGATCCTGGTGAGATACATGATTTCCAAGCAAGATCATGGTATTGAAAATCTCATTAAACTAGAGGAAATTATCAGTAATGGGTTCATTAGGATTCATATTGAAATTATCATATTTAATATAATAATTATAAATCCTTATATATATAACATTTTATGTTCCATCATGAGAAAAATAAAAAGTATCCCAAATTTCAAAAGCAGTTTACAAGCAGAAATAATATTAATTTATTCATCGCTAAGAGAAAAATAAATGTAATTTATAGCATTACAATTTATATTATTAGATGATTTTTTAGCATCTTCCCACGTGTATCTATAGGTATCAGGAATTGCATATTCATCTTCTATAGCAGACCAAATATAAAAAACCCATTGTATCTAAGATAATTTTACTCTTTATTTTCCATTGGTTATAATTTGTTACTTTGACGAAAGGTGGTCTGTTGGTTGCAAAACCTTATTGATGATTATCCACGCAAAATAACTAAATTTAGAACAAAGCAATATTTACAATCTCTATAGTATAACTAAAATCAACGTTAAAGTAAATTTAAATACATAAATACGAAATAAATAACAACATTTGATAAAAAATTTTGGTCAGAGTGAGGAACTAATGTGGTGTGGTGAATGAGTACCCAATAAAATTTCTGTTAAAAATTGATTATTTTAAAATCCCCTTGAAGCTTAAATATGATAAATTTTACCAAAATTAGTAGTATGATACAGATCTAAATATTTCTAAAGACTCATCTAATGATTGATTATTTCTTCGATAAATAATATATAATATTATTGAATCCTTTAAAATAAATATACATAATCAAAATACTATATTAACATGAATTAAGATAAACTATCAATGTATGATTTTTTTACAAGTAAAAATAGTTTCTAGATTTAAGGAATAAAATATGTAACTTAAAAATTAAATCACACAACAGAAAGATTGAAAATAAGAGGTTCAGATGTATATTGAGATATAGTCCTATCCATGTGGTGATAACCCACCACAAAATAATTTATATAAAAAAACATAATTATAAAAAATGATGAATGGATTTTAAAAAACTTAACACTTTCAAGGTCACACACAACCTCTTACACAGTTCTTTATGGGAGTAAAAAAGAAACAGACCACACAAGGACCTCTACTAATCTTATATATAGGAGAAACTAATATGAAATGCATTTGAGAGGGTATCAAGTATCATCCATTTTAGTGAGAGATATTGTGTGCATACATAAAATAGAGTATAGCACACACTTCTCAAAAAGTAATAAATGTAAACATAAATATGTAATATCAGAATATGTAGTTTAGAGATTCTCGGTCTGTTGAAATGAACTTGTGACACTTGATTTGAAACAAAAATGAAACTTCAGTATGCTTATTTAGAAATATTTAGGAAAACAAATTTCACAACTCTTGTTTTCTGATAGGAGAAAAGCACCAAAAAAGTTAAGATTTTTTTCCTCAGCCAAATGAACACTGACGGTGAGATCTTCATGTTTTCTATAAGGTTCATCTTTTCAGATTTCAGATATTCATTATATCATGAGATTCGTATGTCATGTTGATTACTTTGTTTATACACATTATCTATGTGTCTTTGTGTATATATTTAATGTGGGAGTGTGCTCCACTTTTATCACAAGTAGTAACATCCGATGTAGCATCAACGTATTTCACGTTCTGACATGTATTCCATTGAAATTTTTTAATATAATCATTAAAATAGGAAATGACATTAAATTTTATAAATATATCCTTTATATTGACATAATTAAAAATATGTAAAGTAATAAAACATGGATGATGTCTTAGGATCATGAGGTTTTATACTCTGGATTTTTTAAGCTCTGGCAGTGTCAAACTCTGGTAGTATGATTTTCTAACGATGTGACTTTGGCAGTGTGACACCGGTAGTGTGAAGCTAAAGTGGTACATTTATGGTCATATCTTAGCTAATATTGTATGGTTCTATGGTGTATGCTCTGACAATGTGATATTGATGGCGCCTCTTCTAGTGGTATCTTATACTCATGATGATGACCTGACATACTAGTGGTTTATCAATCAATGATGTCTCATACTTTTTCAAATCTTTATTTCAGTGGTATAACAGTCTGACGGTGTGATGTCTTGATGGTATCTCAAACTTAGATATTTTTATGCTGATGGTGGGTCCAGGACAATGGTGTCTATCTAAATGATGGATAATTCAAAGAATAATTTACCTTATATTGATTCAAAACATATTTCTTACATGAAAATATGAAATGAATCAGTATTGTTCGAATTAGAAATTTGTTATCATTTTCACTAGGAGGTCATCAAGTATAGATCATCAATTCTCCCCTCTCAATGATATTTCATTGTCTCTTAAGAGGTTTTATAGGTTTTTCTGGAGGAAGTATTTACGTGTTAGTTATTGGATATTTTTTGTTATTGAAATTTTATATTTTTCTCTCTTATTGTGAAGAAGATGACACAAATTTGTATGTTCAACAATGGATAATTTAAATTCATTTAATAATAGGCGGAATAAGAAATTTGATGGGAAAGTACATTATATATGTAATGATAGGATGATGAATTTTATTTATCTATCAGTTATGCTAGTTTGGAAGTTTCAATTGATGTGTAGTTCCCCATAGGGATTTTGTTTCTATGACAACAACATATAAGAGGAATTCAAAAAATGACGATGTTGAAGAATTAGATTTTCTCATAATTCTTATTATGTTACTTTTTGAAAATCAAAGGCATAAAAACAACTAATTAGATCTTAGATAAACATTAGAATATCTATTAAGTAAAGACAAAAGTGAAGCGATGAAAATTTTATTTTTTTGAGACATATTCATTAAGATATCTATATTCATGATGATTAGACTATTGATAGTTTATTAATATGTTTGAAACAAATTTTGATCATAATCGAAGGATATACTAAGATGTTTAAAGATTATTCTATTATTCAATTTTTTTTACATATCTTACATAAAAAAATTATTCTAAGGACTCTACATTGGAATAAATGTATACAAGTGAAATTTATCATTATTATTTTCATATTTATTTAATATATTTTGAAATAAGGAAAGGAAATTATTTTAATAATAAGGTGAAGAATAAAAAATAAATACCTTTTAAATCCACAAGGAATGATATGTAGATAGAGTAATTTTCTATTGAAGATGAATATTTTTTCATATTTAGAAGAGGATCTAGATGATACGTTTAGTGAATTTATGTATCTCATTTTAGAAAAACATTAGACGAGGGAATTGAAAGTATAAGGTAAATATTCCCTGGAATTGTTTGAATTGTGGAGATAATAGGCACCATACTAAAAATTTTCCATAATAAAAAACTTATGAAGATAATGAAGAGGAAGATTATTAGTCTAGAAAATTATTAAAGAATAAATAAAACAAGCTACTGGTTTTTTACAATGATAAGGGTTGTAATGTATATAATAAGAGAAACCTCATGCCTACTATAGTTATAGGCTGTAAGAATGAACATAAAGATGAGTTTCTATCTAGTTGTAATGATTACAAAAATGGTAATACCATATATTATTATGAAAGTAGTTTTTTATGGGGAATAATAATGAGATAATAAGTTATAATTTTAAAAAATTTAATAAAAATAACATATCAAAAAAATTTATAAATAGGATAAAGAGATTAAAAATTTAAAGAAAGAAAACAAGTCCTTTAAAAAAAGAATTTATATTTTTAGAATAAAAATAAATGATGATTAAAGAATTTAAAGGGATATGTATGTATATTAATGATGATAATAATCTTAACATAAAGTTACATGAAATTTAAATTGTCAATGAAAATGAGTTTGATCATTTATAATACCACATTATCAAAATAGAAGAGAATTTAATGGAGTGTAGACCGGTGTTTATAATTCTATTTTAGAAGTTAGAGAAAACATTGACAAGTGTGATGTTCAAGAATCCAATAGAAATAATTGAAAAAGGTTCAGAATAATTCTAATATTATTGGTGAAAAATCATTGAAGATTAATAAATCCACTAAGAAAATGTTTAGGGATAATTTATGTGATCTACCAAAATCTAGAAATTCTTGGAGCACAAACTTGTGTAAAATATTTACCTAAAAATGGGACATTATAAAGAGTTGAAAAAATATTTATATGATGAGAAATGATTAAGTAGTTCAAAAAAATTATAATTTAAAGTAGATATGTAAAATTTTTGACTCTAAGAAGAGTGGAATATAGGTGACATAATATAGGAAACATGTATCATTCATTTAAAATTAGTATTTATATGGTATTTTCTAGAATTTTTAGAGATTTGGGTATATGAGATAGATGTTTAACATAAATTACCTACATAATAACCACATTATATGGTGTGATATACAATGGTTGGTAAGAATTAAATAATCTAAAAACACGAATGTTTATAAATCAGTTAAAAAATCTGGAAATAAATATCAAATCAAGTGTAACACACTTGAATTGGTTTGTGGAAGATTTGATCAACCTGGTAATCATGGTGATGATTTCATTATCATCTTACCATCCAAAAAAAATTTTATTTCTATTATCCAAAATAAAAAATAATAATTATAAATAAAATGATAAGGAAATATTTTTGATAGTAGTACTTAATGAATTAAAAGGTTAATTTCTAGGGATCTTGCATAAGTTACTCATATAACATGTTCCGATATATAAAATTCTTGAATACTCCCAAAAATTTAACATAATGATTAGTGAATTTTAAAAATTATGATTCAAACAATATAAAATGATTTTTTTCAAAGGTCATTGGATAACAAAATATCAAATCCAAAAAAACTATATATATTGATGGATTGAAACATGATTTGAAATGTGTTTCAAAGATTTCTAATGAAGGAAATTAATTCTTGTTTATGAAATATGGGTTCTTTATCAAGAACCATGAATATGGAAATGTGTTTATGAGGGGACATGAAATGAGAGGAAATTTTCTTCATGTGGGTGATTCTTGAAATTCATACTATCTATGTATGAAATATTAAATTGTATTGTGACTTCAAAGACATGCCCATATTGGGAAAATAAGATGAATATTATTACTTAAGAAGAAAACCTTTGTGATTTTCCATTTCCAATAAAATTAAAATATTGGATGTACTCAAAAATACCAAAGGAAGGATTTTTAACTCTTCATATAAGAAATTGTCAATTAAATATAATCATCCTTCATATCCCATTCATTCAGATGTGTGTGAGACTGTGCAGAAGAAATATAACAATATAGATAAGTAAATTATTACTTTTATTTATGAATTAACTCATTTTATTTGTGTCACATTTATGTATCACAATTATAGGGTATTAATATTTTTTAAATGTTTCTATATAATTGAAGAAAAATATTTTTGTATCTATCAAATGAATATTTGAACAAATAATGGATCTATGATTAAAAGTAAGATATTTAAAACTTATCTAGAGAATCATGGTATCCAACAAAAAATCATTTAACTATAAATTCTTCACTATAATGGATTAAATTAACTAAAAACATATGTTTACTGGGGATGTCTCATAAAATTTTGGTTGAGCATGATAATTATCATTATATTTAGAGACAATGAATTGGTAAAAATATTGAAGTCTAAAAGTGGTGTTTAAACAGACCCAATTTAGATATATCACCTTATGAGATGTATTATAATAACTGTCACTATTTGAAGTTCCGTCTTTTAAGAATACCTTCTGTTATCAATGTTATATATGATAATCTAGGAAATTTTTAACATCAAGGTGATTTTGTGATCTTTCTTGGATATCCTCCAAATGGAAGAGTTTACCATTATTTCAATAAATTGGAAGGTTCATTGATTTAGATAATGTGAATGTTTAAGGGTAATCAGATAAATAAAAAGAAAAACAAAAAGAAACATATAGTAATGAAGATTTTAATTTGTTAGATATCTAGAATAAATAAATAATAATGTGATGAATATTTATTGGTTCTTGAAGAATATTCATCCATTTCAAGTGATGAGGAGAAGTACAACGTATCCCATCCATGGATGAGATGTAAAATTCAGGATTAAAACATAACTAGGGATCATTGAATGTATGTTAAAACTAGGAGAACATTGTTGAATGAAACTCATATATAATTTTTCTCTCATTTTTAACAGAGAGATATTGAAGAATCAAATAATCATAAAGAATGGGTTGGTTCTATGAATGAATAATTCGATAATACAGAGAAAAATTATACTTGTAAGTTGATACTCAAGCCTAAATAAAAACATTTCACCATGATAAGGTGGATGTTTAGAAAAACATTGAATGAAAAGTGGGTAGTAGTGAAAAAGAAATCAAGATTTGTTTGAAAAGGTTATACGTAGTTTGAAGGAGCATATTTTTATGAGACAATTTTTCCAGTTTTAAGGCTTGAAACAATTATAAATTTTCTTATTATTATTTCATAAAAGTTTTAGAAGATATTCCTAATTTATTTCATTTTTTGTTTCCTAAATAAGTATTTGGAAGAATAGGAATATTTTGAAAAACCATTGGGTTTTTTTCTTGAAACAAATGATAATTTCATATACAGGTTGGAGAACACGTTATTTATTCAGAAAAAATCATTAAATCACAGAATTCAAAGATGAATACCTATTGAAAAATTATAATCTTAAGAAAGTAATAGTGAAAAAATTCATTACAACGAAGAGGCAAAAATATATGTATTCCTATTATTGTTTATGAAGATGCCATCAAATTTTATGGAATGAATAAAGAAGTGTGTGTGTGTGTAGTTTTCTTAGGATATGAAGGAGTTTTTTGAAATATTTATTCTTCTATAGATGAAATTAATTCATTATATAAAAAAATCAGAAAATAAAATATAAATTGACATTTCTCATAAAAATTATGATACCTAACTCTATAAAATGTCTTGTATTGTGGATTTAAATCTTATTTCCAGAAAACTTTTATTAGGAAAAGTTTTTCAAAAGATGAGTATAAAATGGTATTCATCCCAGGGAATTTAGAAGGTTGATTGGAAATATGTTATATATCATAACATCAAGGAAAAACATAATGTATATTGTTAATGTTTGTTTGAGGTTCCATAGTGAACCAAAAATATCCCTTTTGGTTTCTATAAAAATTATTTTGAGATATATTAATTGTAAAATTGAGTTTTGGTGAAATATGAAAAAATGAGGGAAGAGTGATCAACCTGTTTACCTTAACATATATCAGGTAGTTTATGATAATTATAGATGGTCAATATATAGTGTATATTTCTATCATATAGATTACTCTGTTTGTTATCAGTCTGAGAATAAAAGTTCTATGAGTTTATGAATGGATGAAGAATAATGTGTGGATTCGAATTATGATACAATTCATTTGATATATATAATGAACCATTTAGAAGATATAAAGTTTAAAGTGATTTTTTAACTTCTCTTGGGATGTCAGAAAAATGTTCTATAAATTTATAAAATAATTTATTATAGTATTCTATAAGAAAGAACATAAATATAAAATATACATTCATCACATTAGTTGTGAAAATAAATAAATTTTAATTTTAATTTATTCCTATAATGGAGATAATACTAAGGTGATCACTAAGAAATTTACAAATTAAGAATTTTAGAATCTAATATTGATGATGGGAATTAAAATTCATCATTCTCAAGTCTATGTTATGGTTTTCCACTCCCTAATATTTTATTTTTATGTTTTTGTCAAAGTGGGAAGAAATTAACCACATAAACCTTTCTTTATATTTATATCCATTTAGTTTCTAAAATTTGGAAAATATATATATGAGGATAATCTATTTCTATGTGTTTTTATTAGGGGGTATATATTTTGAGATAGTTATTAAAAGTTCAATGTGGTGAGATTAAATTTTATACATGGGTTTGAATTATTCAAATAGTATATTGATGAACAACATAGGTTTTAAATGAAAAAATTATCATCTTGAAATATTAATATGGTTAGGATTGAAAGATTGAGATCACTACTATGTAATGGAAAATATTCTATTATTTATTCAATTTTATTTTCTAATACATTGAGTTTTCAATCATAGTTTTAGAATTATTAAGTTGTGATCTATAGTTATGTATTTAGAGTTTTCAATGATTATTTTTCCCTAGTCGATAATAAAATCTAAAGGGATAAATTTTCGAGACCCTGAGGTTTTGCTATTTTTATGTGAGGTTGGAGAATGAGGTGTGAGTGGATATAACTGATTGCGTTATATTCCTTTTCAATGAATAAATCATGTTCAAACCCACAATCTAATGAGCTGATGGTGTTCTATGACTAATTCAAATGATTCATAAGTTTTTTTGATGTGTTTATATATCATGAGAAGAGTTCATGATGATATAAGGTTGAAAGGATAATCAAAAGGACTTCCAAGCCAAAAAGAATGGTGTCACACAATATATATTGGTTAGAGAAGTATTTATGTTACATAATTTATGTCCATTCTATTGTTTCCTAAAACGAGTTTTTACAACACCACAAGCTATATTTCCACTCTTAGGTTTTCAATTTTTAGTAATTTTGTGGTCCTTGAAATGTAATGTTCTTTATTCCATGGATTATTGGTATCAATGCATGAAGAAGATAAAGAATGTTCTTATGATGTAGAAGATAATATCACAATTCAAGGCACTAGTTTTTTATTTTTAGAGTTCTTTAAAAATTTGGGACCTCCATGGTAAAGTGAAATTCCACACCACAATTCATGTGAAATTATAATTTAGTGGATATAGAGGGTTTATGACCAACACACCACAACTAATATTACTTTAGATAATAATGGAAAATAAATAGGACCATTTTTTAGTGCATGGATCATATTGAAAGGGAGTTTGATGGAGTTTTGGTGATAATGGACTTTTAAATACCCCCACACAACATAATAAGTTCACGCTATAGGATATTGTGGAAGTAAAAAAAACAACAAGTTTAAAAATCCAGTTTATACTGCAATAGAGGAGGTCGTGCCGTAAAATTGGAATTAGGGTAAAATGTATCTAATGAACTAGGAGTTCTTAATTGGACTCATGATCATAATATGGTGGTTATTTTGGACTAATATAACTACCAAATTGATTTAAATGGTAAATATTAAAATGGTATATGATCTTATGGTTGTGATTTAAGAAGATTATTTGAATTTTAAATTCAAGGTAAAATATGAATTATTTATTGAAGAGGTGGTAAATTAAGTTGATTAAAAGATTTGGAAAATAGTGTGAAGAGATAATTCTAAAGGGAGAAATATAGAAATATAAGAAGAGGATGTTAAATATATTTTCTATATAGTGATGATTAAATTTTTATCCAATGATAAATTATGGAATAAAAAGAAGAATATTAGAATGCTTGTGTTCATGTTTTGTTCATAAAAAGTGATCAATTAACTTGTTCCAATGTATGTTTGAAGGAAAATTTATACTCTTTTCATGCATTTCTAATATAGTAGAAGTGGATTATTTTATCACCCTCAATCACTTGGAGGATGCCTGTTTGGATGAATAATCCGCAATTGTTTTTCAAATTGTTATTATAGTAATGTGTGGGATAATGCTGTGTGAGGGATGCAATAATAAATAATCTAGATACATGAAAACAAATGTTTCATGTTTATACACTAATATTTTTACTCACATCATTATTTTATTTGTTAAATATATTCCAAAGGAATCCATATCACATAAATAAAATAATTCCCACATTGAGATGCGAACCTTGTAAATCTGACATGTTCCCTTGTGTTGGTGTGTGTCTGGGTGTATATTAGTAATCATCACTATATCCTAATAGGTGGCGAAAGTTATTTTAAAATAATTTTAAAAATAATATATATCACTTATTCACCGCCTCTTAGTGATATTTCATTGATTTTGAAGTGGTTTTGTAACACCCCTCACCTAGAAGAAAATATGGCAGAGAATAAACAAAAATTATGATACTTCCTACCCATTGACCTATCTGAGTCAAGATTCCCCAACAGAAAAACCCCCAAAAATTTCAATATCATTTCAATAATTATTAACATGGATCCTTTAATGTGAAAATGTTTATCTTATTTGAATATTAAAATATCATGGTCTATTTTGACAAGAATGAGGATGCTCCAACCATCTTTGCATTTTCTATATAAAATAATATGTTTAATATTTTAGAAAGCATAAATACTTATTATGTTGAGATGAATAAAAACCAATACTATTTCTATTACCATATTTCCCGTGGACAGCCCAACAATGATTTCTTTTACTTTATATATTAGCTTTTGTAGATGGTTGATCATGGAATAATAGAATTAGGCAATCCCTGGGTGTAAGTCACATAAGATTCTATTACTCTAGTAGAAGAAGTTGAAGGTACATGTGATTTTTAATGGAATTAATGTAATAATATACAATACCTCAATAAATATCTATCTCAAAATTCGAATAATCAATCGTAGGGGATAATTCATGCATGTCTAAATTAGTCTTCATTAATCCTATCCAATTCATCCTTTCTAGAAACACCATTAGCATCATATCCACATGGTACTCAATGGAGTCAATAATGGTTTTAGAATGATCCCCTATTGGTTCCAAAGAATTTTAACATTCTGATGGATTTCTTAACCCTCACATTGGGAGTAAAT
This sequence comes from Viscum album, assembly GCA_963277665.1. NCBI lineage: Eukaryota > Viridiplantae > Streptophyta > Magnoliopsida > Santalales > Viscaceae > Viscum > Viscum album. The sequence goes on from OY728150.1 coordinate 1,760,509,966, forward strand.
TATAGGTATAGTTATGAACTATAGGAGTTATATGATGTGCAATAACAAAATTAATTTTATTAGATTAATATATTTTTTTTCTAATACTGTAGATAATGCATTCCCACCAAAACCCCTATATCCTCTATCCAACACTCTTCATCTAGGGGATGTTGTGTATTGCGAATCAATAGTGACCATGAAGTTATCCTTGCAAACATTGTCTATATTTATTATAAAAGAAGGTAGTAAATTAGATTGTATTATAGGGATCATCAATCAATAACATTGGCCTCCAATGTAGATACACATTATAAATACAACGTTGACCGTATGGATTATCCAGAAAAAAATTAATTTCAATAGAGCATTGTTTGTGTAGAATAAAACAATTCTCCCCCCTATTCAGTTTCATTGAATTTTTGGTTAGGTAATTACCCAAATTTTGTAAATGTATGATATTAGAATGTAATTATGATGTTCTCAGTCGATATCATGGATTGAATCTCAATCCTTGATGCACTTATCTTGAAATGGTCACTTCAAAAATCCCTGAATAAGGCCATTTAGGTCCCTCTGGAATTGGAGAACAATGTGGTATCTATTTAATCATATCATGCAAAAGAGGATAATGAACATTGTAAAATAATCATCTCATTCTTGGGTGCACATGGGTGTGGTTATACTAGGATATATAAAGCTATTCTATGTTTCAAGAATGCTCAATTGAATTATTGTACACTGATTCTTGGTGCATAATGACTCTGGGATCAATATTATCTTGACCCATATGCTCCACCATCTAGGATATAAAAAGAATAATCTCTCCCCTTGTAATTGTAAAATTCATTGATATGATAAGATTGAGAAAAAACTGCTAAAAAAGTTTATGTTAAAGACCCAATATAGTGATTGGTATCTATTATCTTTTTAATTTTAGTCTCATAATAAGCAAATTTCAATTCCATATTATGGAGGTTCTGGTTATACATGCATGGATTCTTTCCTTTATTATACAATTAGTGCAAGAATTACTCCCACAATTGTCATGTATGGGATATGTATGGATATTATTCCCCCTTTACATCAAATGAGGGTTGAAATTTGATCCTAGGTAATGAATAAGGAGAGTAAAGAAACCCTAGTTCTACAATGATATGTGAATTAATAAGAATGTTTTAATAGCCACCATAGTGAGTCATTGTCCTAACTTGAAGAGAAAATTTCATCATCTTATTTTTCATCTTGAAGTAATGAATCCCGATTAAGGGACAGATTATTATATAAACTATGGAGTGATTTAAAATATTCTACTTCTCATATGAGGGATTCAAAAATCCTAATCTAGACAATATATCTCTTATTTTTTAAAAATGTTATCCTTAAAGATTTGATGGAATCTTCATGGAGGTGTTTTTAGTTCCTCCAGTGTGAATCCAATTTGAATTAATATTTTGTCCAAAATGTCTACCAACAACTAAGACATAGTGTAGTGGGAGTATGAGGATTAATGCATAGGGATACTACTATTAATTTAGAGAGGATCCAGATTATAAACTTATAAGGGATTCATTTATAGAAGTCTTTTGTTTGGGAGTTTGATCTAAGATCCATTTTGGGATGAGTTTAAATTGATAAAAAAGGGTCAATATCAAGTCGACTATCTGGGTGAAGGATGTCTTATAATTATAACCTTTGAAAGATCCTATGTCTTAGTCTGTGAAGTAAATAGGGGTCACTAGTTGAATTTGGCCATAGCCTTCTAATCCTACCTAAGATGTATCTATTCTATAGTTATGAGGTAGCGACGACCTAGGTGCATTAAGTTTTAATTTTTGAGCTGAAAGTATCCTATGATAGTTGGTATAGCTTAGTCTACTCCAATTAGTATAGGGTCATTTGTTTTATAGTGTCGTGGCCAGAGACGTTCACACAAATGGGATATACCAGGGGTTCACATCCTCGTTACCAATTCAATTAGCACTTCCATGTTTATATTAATTGTTATATTTAATTATGCAGATACATCAAACATAATCCCTACCCCTAATAAATATAGCAACTCATTAAGGATAGTGGAACAAAAAAATAAACTAGGTAAATCATGCTTAATAGATATATAAAAAAAATATTCTAGGATGATGAAGAGAAGACATGAAAAAGTTAAATTTGAATTAAACTAAATTACTAACATGATACCGATATCAAAATTGAAATTTATGCATGGAATGGGGAAAAAAGGCATTGAAGAATGTAATATCCAAAAATCTTGAATTGAATTAAATGTGAAAATAACTGTGATGAAATTGAGTTCAAAAGGGAAAAGAGTAAGAATTAATCCTCAGGAATCAAGAGGGGAGAATCAAGATCTCTCTCTATCTATTTTAATGTTTTGCCACTCCATTCCTTATATAGGTGTATTTCATCATGACGCATTCCTATAGTACACGATGTGTACCCTTGATCAATATCATTTTCATTCAAATATCAAGAATGGAGCATGGTTCTCTTGGATATGATGTTTGACAAAGTACACGACGTGTAGATGAGGTTAATGATGTGTAGTCTAGCATGGTAGCTTTTGACTGGAATCCCCACAGCTTTCTCGCTATCCACTTTGACTGGGTGACACGATGTGACCAGTGTGGTCACAATGTGTAGTAGATTTTTCCTTCAGGCTTCGTGGTAATGACTAGGCTTTATGGCATGGGTTAGGCTGTGATCCTCATTGGTACACTATGTGAATGGCATCATCATAATGTGTACTTGGAGGATTTTTCACTTTTAATTCCCTTTATTTCTTGAAAACCTATGAAGACTTTTCCTACAAAATTAGACACTGACCATTTGAACTATCAAATAATTAAATGAAAAAATATGAATAAATAACAAAAAGTATATATACAAATGAGGTTTATCAAATCCCATCATACATGAACAATTGTTTGTCCTAAAAAAATATGTCTGAATAATGATTTCATAAAGGATAAGGAATTTTTAATGCATTAAATATTAATTATGTCCATGCAATTCAATTAGGTGTAATTAGATAAGGCTCAATTCCTATAATTAAACTTTCATAGATAGTAAGTCATGCCTCATTGTCTAGTTATCGAAAAAAATTCTAGTCTTTTAATCATATCATCTTAACTATTCATTAAGATATATTCCCAATTCTAATCTACCTCACCATTAATTTATCTTAACACTCACGGTAGAAAACGTGATTAGAGGTCTCCTCATACGCATAGTACCTGTTCCGAACCATATGCTTACAATGGTTCTGTCATCTCTAGTGTGTAAATACAAGATAAGGATTAATCATTAGGGAATTAAGAAATCAGGTTTTGGTGAATCTGTGGATGTAGAGAGGTTGGTAGAATGTGAAAACTCAGGCTCAAAAAATGACGGTATGCTCTGTAGTACAATGAAGAAAGTGAAAGAACAAGTGTGGCGAAGTTCCTCTTATGGCTGGTCAAGTCTGTACTCCATCATCTCAGGTTGGATCCAAATGAATGTAATGTATGAATACAATGAATTGATTCTGTTCCTTTCCTTTTTATTTTTCATTTGCATTTTTATTTTTTGAAAGTCACTCATAGGATAGATCTCACATCTATCACCTAACCACATATGATCCTTCAATGGATTCATTGGTCATGAAAATGGTGATTTTTGAGCTTCCTAGTACACAAACCATGTCAAATTTTCTTTAAATTTAATTTTTTCAAGGGAAAAAATGTGAATGTGTTAAAATAAATGGGATATGGATCACATCCTTGGAGTGGGGTGAGCACACTATGCATCTCTGAAAGTGGAAACATCCCATGCTGTCAGAATGTCTCCCCCACACTTGTTAAACGTTATCTATGGGCATTGTACCACATGAAGGTAGGAAGGGAAATATGATTGGAATAGCTTCATTATGAAAAGTCATTCATGGAAACTATGGGCTAAATGAATGATTGATGTCAGGTGGGTCTTAGAGAATGTGGCTATCAAAGAATGTCTCAATAAATTTTAATCCATACTTGTTCGGTTATCATTTTGAAAAGATCAAAATGTAGGTTCCAGCTGTTTTATTGGATCTAGGTATCTCTAAAGAAATATTCATTGATAAGAGTATGAATTAAAGGCATAGAGTCCTCTTGGGTAGTGAGAATCAATAAAAAAATGGAAATCATAAATGGAATAAATCCAATGTAATAAGTTAATTTGTCATTATTTCAAAGATTATGAATGTGAAATAATTCCTAAAACTCAGTAATCATCTTAAATCAACCTAAGGAGTGAAATAGACTCCTTAAACTTTTCCACTTAATGTTTTCTTTAATTACATTGGAATAATGATTATCGGTTTTAAATCATGCTTATAATTCTGAAAAATGTCTCATAGATAGGGGATAATAATAAAAATTCAAGTTTATCATCTGTAAAACTATGATAATACCCCCACATAAATTGAGATAGTGTCCATACTATCAATGAAAAATATGTGAGAGTGGTAAAAAAGTGATTTATAATTTTTTTTTGAAATCACATAGTAAACAAAATGAAAATAAGAGGGAATTGAGGGCTCCTTGGGAAAAGTGGTATTCCATGGGAGTGTTCGTGTTGTCGTAACATGAATATCCAGTGTACATAGAAAAGTTTTAGAGAAGGAGATTCATAACCTAATAATAAATATTAGTCCATAGGTATAAAGAGTTAGAGTAGTTGATAAAATGACAGGAACACAAAGTTGAAAACTGAGAGAGTCATTTTATTGAAATGTTGATAGGTTTACAATGTAGCTGCATGTAATACTAAAATGAAAAATAAAAAGGGAATGAACAACACATTGAAATGGAATTGTGACAAAACAGTGATAAACTATTGGTTTCCTCCCAAAAAGAGCTAATCTAAATGTCATCATCTTGATGGGAGGATGGATATTGTTGTCATATGGTCCACTGAATTAGTTTCTCTTGTTCCTCTTATAGCTTCTAGAGGTGGTGTCCCCAAGCTCATGTGGTCTTTTTGGTGGGTTCATTACTTCGGGCGTAGCCAAATTAGTATGGATGGGGTGTGGTAAGAATGGAATCATTGTTTTTGGAGGCTGTTGCTATTGGTGAATGGTGAAAGAAATCTCGTGAAGCTATAAAGAAATGACTAGGACGTGCTCAAGCACCTGTTTTTCTAAGAATACTGGCGGGATTGGACCACCATGGATGGAAAATGATTCTGAGGAGCCTGACATGATAAATAAAAGACATGAAAATCGATGCAAAATAGAACATAAAAATGAAGGCCCAGTTATATATAGATATCAGTATGTCCATACAAGGGTGGGAACCAAAATGATGAAAATAAGACCAGACCAAGTACTTGAAAAGGGACAAAAAATCCCAAACTATAGATAAAATGCATATAAGAAATCTAGACCAAAAAAATCCTCGAGTTTCATCCCACCACCTAGTGTCTCAATAAACTGGCTGGGAGTTGTCACATAAGTATCACTAGTAATCATGGATGGTGGTGTAGTGGCGATGGGTGGTGTGGTATTAGAGGATTAAAGATCGGCTAGGGTGGCGGGTGGTGAAGTCTTTATCTTGACTGGGTTTGTGGATCTAGTAGCTGGATCCATGAATGTGAGATGGAGGTGGGATAATATTTGGCACGGATTTTCCAAAACACACTGGATATCATCATGTACCTCAGTGACGACGTGAAAGGATTGTGGTTTTACGGTCCATGGGGTGGCGGAGGAGGTGGTGGCGGGTATGGTTGTATTAGGTGTGGCTATTTGAGGAGGTTGGTGTGGCTCTTCTACTGGTGCTTCAGCTGGCTACTCCTGAGGTGCGGGATCCTTGAGACCTAGTGCCTAGAAATATAACTATCCCTCCTTCACCATCGTCCTCATAGTGTGTATAAGCACAAGATCATTCATCTCCAGTGTTCCAATGAAGGTGAGTGGATGCAATGAATCAAAAACCTCTAGGAACATGGCCCAAGAGGTGATGAAATATCCAACCATGAGTATGATGTGCATCCAATGTTCTGGGGTCCTATAGTACTGAGCTAACTCGGAGGACATGTTGAAGGCTGGGCCACCCATGAATTCTAAAAGAACCAACACATCCACTTAGCTGACACTGCCGTGAATCTTAGGCTGGGAAAACTAGCCATGTGCCATGGATCTACGTAAGATGAACAATTATGGACTCTGTAGCTGGGTAGACTTAGTGATGTGTGGGTAATGATGTGAGTAAGGGTCTTGGGATATCATAGGTCATTACAACATGGAGATATCTCGAGGAGAATAACGTTAGAGCTTCAGATAAATGTCATAAATGAGAAACTCCTTGGTATAAATGCCAATCCCAACCCCAAACTCACTAAAATTCAACCCATGTGGGTGGCCACCTATGAGGAAAAAGAGACTATCGACGCCCATATAAAAGGTGGCCAAAACTCCAAAAAACAACTACCTGTATGTCTCTTCCCGGACCTTGAGAATGGTGGGAATGTGAAGAGCCTTGAGGAGAATGGTGATAGCATCTACAATATCAATCTGGGTGAGGATCCTCACGTCTAGTGTATTATTTTTACATGGCATTCTCTTGTAACCTGATAATATTAACACTATGCATTGGGTTATAGAAACATAAGATGGGGTGCAGGTGAAGGTCCTCATCACTGGATGTTTTGGTTGTGGTCGACCTTGTCTGTGGGGCTTTATCCATGTGGGGTATTTCTGGTGTGGAATGTTCGTCACCGGATGTCTGGGAACACTTGGATGTGGGCCTTTCAATGGATGGTGAGGATGAGGAGGAGGACGATGCGGGGGAGGTGGGTTGTGGCCGTTTTTTGTGTGCTATTAGTGTTAGAGGGGTGGTGTGCCATGCCAGTGAGGTAGAGGGAGTGGCGTCGCAGGAGGAGGGAGGGGAGTGGGTAGTGAGGGATGAGGGAGGGGTGTTGGTAGCACGACAGGGAGGGAGAGGTTAGGGCGTAAGAGTGAGGGAGAGGGATGGGTTCGATTTTTTCATAATTACCATTAGGGAGAGGGAGAGGGGAAGGTTGGTTTCATGTTTCACAACCATGAGGGAGAGGGAGAGGGAAGGGTGCATGCACACGAGGTGAGGGAGAGGGATGATGATGCTTCAGAGTGAGGGAGTTGGAGGTCGTGATGTGGATGTTCACAACCAGAATTTTTTAAAAAAACTATACCGAAAGAGTACATGATGTGTAATTTTCCTTCACATCATGAATTGGAGCAATGTTTAATTTTCTAGTGTAAAATAAATACACATCGTGATGGTGATTTTCGCTATAGGTAATTTGCTATTGTTTTCCCATTTTCCTCGTTTCTTCCATATTTAATGTTCCGTTAAAAGGAAGAGTTGTCATCAATGATCATAATCTATCTTATATAAAGAGCTCATAACCTAGTTTTCTTCCCAGTCAGTGCTCCAGATCATTACTCCTTTTAAGATTAGTTTAACATGAGGATGAGGACACAATCTTTATAAAACGGTTCCGGAAAGATCTTAAACATGTGATCATTTACTTTGAATGGTGGTTCTCTGTCACGCTGATTTTTGATTGTTCTAAAAGGAAAAACTTGGACAACCTCAAAAGGACTGGCCCATAATTTCTTCAAATTCACTATGATTAGTCTTAATCCACTATTGAATATTAAAAACTTATTCCATATAATGAAGGTAAGTCTTGTAATTTGTCGGGCCTGCCATTTTTTCATTTTTTTCATTTTAAATCCTTCTGTATTCATATGCAACTCTCTAGATTTCATCCAATGTGGTTAATTTTAATAAATGTTCCTCTCCATCCTTCTCTAAATCAAGATTCGTCTTTTTAATTTCCTATAATGAAAGATGTTTCAATTCAATAGGAAGATGACATGGTTTACCGTAAACCAGTCTAAATATGGAGGTGCCTATGTGTGTTTTGTATGCAATTCGGTACGCCTATAATGCATCGTCCAATTTTAGGCTCCAATCACTTTCACTGGTGTTGATTGTATTTTCTATGATTTGTTTCACCTCCGTATTTGAAAATTATACTTTCCCCCTTGTTTGTGGATGATATTCGGTTCCAGTGTTGTTGCGAATGGCATATTTTTGAAGCATTTTTTTACCAGATGATATGAGAAATGTGTTCTGCAATCAATAATGAGTAGATGTGGAAATAGAAAATGGAAACAAATTATTTTGAAGAAAACCCTTGACTACCTTTGATGTGTCATTTGTTATGTCTTCAGCTTCATCCTAAATGGAAAGATAGTCTACAGTAACTAGAATGTAATTCATGCCATGTGATGAGGGGAATGGTCCCATAAGGTCAATATCGAGATGTCAAAAACATCAACTTCCAGAATGAATATTTTTTGCATTTCATTTATTTAACTAATGTTTCATGTTCTTTGATATCTATCACATTGATTATAGAATACCCTAAGATGATGATGTATTGAGGTCTTGAAAAATCCTATTTGTGGTATCTTTTCCACTATGTGTTCTAGTCCATGATAGCCACTAGTTGACGATGCGTATAACATTTTGACCACATTTTATTATCTATTCCTCTTTGATTCAGTGTCATAAAAGGCCATCGGCAAAACACTTGAATAGAAACAGTTCATCTAAAAATCAGTGCTTGGAATTAGAGAGAAACTTCTTGCATTGCTAGTATGTGAGACCAGGATGGAGATATCCTATGGAAAAATAGTTGGCCATGTCTGAGAACCAATGTTGGGGCTTGGAACTAAAAAAGGACTCATCTAGAAAATCTAATTTAATATCAGTCATGCTATATTTTTTAATAATGGCCAGGGGTAATCATGAATGGTGGCCAGAAATGAAAATTTCTAACCATTTTGATTACTTTATTACAATGTCGAATTATTTCAGAAAAATAATCTAACATATCTATTTGGGATTCATGTCATTCTTGTTCATCAGGTATCAAAGGGTGGCATGGTCTGTATGGATGATGGATTTGGATAGAATGAGGTATGAAAAGAATTTTCAAAGGAATATACGATGTATAAGGGCCCCTTCTCCATAGTCTTATAATTGATCTCATCATCATTCAATTTGTGGATGGAATAATATATTGGGTATAACACGTTGTCAATACATTGTCTAAGAACATATCCTACAGAAAGGTTGTTGGCATCACACATAAGCTCAAACTTTTTTTCCCAATCTGTTTAAATGATAACCAGAGATGCAAAAAGATTATTTTTCAGTTTTATAAAATCTTTTCATTAGTCCTCATCGAATTCAAAAGAAGTCTCCTTTGACAACAAGTGTGTTAATGGACGCGAGACTATAGAAAAATATTTTACGAAGCATCTGTAGAATCCAAAAATCCCAGGATAACTTTTGATCCCATTAATGGTTGATGGATCCAGTAGATCCTTGATGACCTTGACATGTGTAGGACGAACCTTAATGCCTTCATTAGAGATATTGGGTCCAAGAACAATTCCTCCATACACCATGATATGACATTTTTCCCAATTCCACTCTAATAGTTTCTCCTCACATCATTGGAGAACCAATTCTAGATTGCATATACATATATCAAATGTTCTTCCATATACAGAGAAATTTTCATTGAATATTTCAAGAATTTCTTCATCCTTATCCTGAAAGTTGTGTTTCATGAATCTTTGAAATGTCGATGTTGTGTTGCACATTACGAAGTACATGCATCTATTTTAAAAAATAGTGAATTGTAAGGTGAAGGTGGTTTTGGGGTAGTTAGTTGGGTATACTACTATTTGATTGTATCCAAAATATCCATCTATTAAATAGTTTAAATCCCGTCTTACTATCCTCTCACAAATTTGAACCATAAAAGCTAATGGAAAAGTATATTTCCTTGTTGATGCATTCAAACATCTATAATCTATGAAAAGTCTTCGTCCAGTGATAGTGCATGTTGAAATGAGTTCATTATGACCTATCTTTTCTATAGAGATTCCTCCCTTTTTGGGAATGACTTAGAGGGGACTCACCCATTAACTATCTAAGATAGGAATTATTATTATAGAATCCATAAGATTCAAAACATACTTCTTAAAAATATCCTTCATTTTTTTTGCAAGCTGCCTCTATGTTCTTTATTTGGTTTTGTATCTTCTTCGACTAAAATATTGTGGGTGCACCCTAAAATATTGATTCCTTTAATATCTTCCACCTAGTCAATTGATTGATTTTGTCTTTTTAGGACATAAAAACGTTATTCTTCCAGATCCTGAGATAATTCAGTGTAGATAATGGTGGGTAAATATAATGAACCTCCTATGTATGAGTACTTCAACATACTGGGGAAAGGTTTCAAGTCCAACTTGGGTGGATGAATGCTGGATAGAATAAACGATGGTACAATGTCTCTCATAAGTGATTCAGTAAAGCTTACATCCTCTAAGCCGTAGTATTCTTCCTGTTCTGAACTAGATTCATCAGTATCTTCCTCAATGGCCATGCACTCCTCTCCTTTCTGAGTGAGAGAGATGGTGTTGAATCCCACCCTATAATCTGAATAATGTGTAGAATAATTCAGGTTGAACAATACTTGTTCTTCTCCAAAAATAAAGATGATACATTATTGATTAACATCAATCATGTATTTTCCAATTTCCATGAAAGGTATTCTGAGAATGATCAAGACTTCTCCTTCCTCTTCCATGTCTAAAACTATAATGTATACTGGAAAAATTAATTTTCTGACATTAACAAGAATATATTCCAGAATACCATGTGGGAATATAACTGACCCATCACCTAACTCAAATGATAATATTTTTTACTTGATCTCTTAGAGTGTGAGTTTGTGGAATAAAACCACTAACATCAGTTTAATTCTTTCTCCAAGATCAACGAGTGCTCTTCCCAATTTGTACCCTCCTATTGAACACAAAATTGATAATATTCTTAGATCTCTCATGATTGGTTGGAATTTTTGTTGTACAATATCAGAGAAGTCTTCATTTAAGGAGATGAATCCTAGATCTTGTATCATTATTTTTTTTGATATCAATTCTTTGAAAAATTTCTCATAAACATGTATTTGAGCGGTTCCCTTAGTATAAGTAATGTTGATATGCAGTAGTTTTAACATTTCGTGGAAATTTTGTGTTGAGCCACCTAATTACCTTACCATTCTATTTCTAGAAAGGGAAGATTTGGTTTTTATGGATGTGCAACTATATAAATGGGTTCCATTGGATTTTCTAGTGCTTTCCCTTTCTCGACTGGTATTGCTCATACTTTTTACAGTTATTAATTGTTCTCTTATTATGGATTATTTACATTGATTGAGGGAAATATAATACTTTTCCACTCTTCATTACTATATTATTTACTTCTTCTCATGGGTATTCCTCAGTGTTACCTGCTAGAGTACCTGGTAATCTTTAAGATATGGTTTTTGAGATCTTCCCCATTTTCACCTCAATGTATCTTAAAGTTTCTCTCTGAATTTTCATTCATGTTTCCTGTGTGGTCATTCTTTAATCTCAATTTTGAAAAAAGGATGTCAGGAGGTTCTCCATGTTACTTTTCATTGGTGGAGGTGGATATTTTAGTCTTGGATGGGTGGGTGGAAATTATTTTTGTCATTATTGGGGCCTCAGAATGGGTTTCTGTGGATATGTCAGCTGTTTTGGTCTTGGAATAGGGTTCATTTGTGAATACCATTGTGGTCCCTGGTAGTGGAATTGAGTGTGACCACTATTCTACTGAAAATATCTTTGATTGTATTGAGGCTACTACTAAGCATGCCTATACTAAAAACATGGCTATTGTTGTTTCGGATAAAATGGTTGACTTTTTGGATTGTAATTAACATTATTACAACCATGTAATTCCTTTTATCCTTAATTTCAGTAATGATATGGGTGAGGTCTACCACAGATCTTGCCTGACTAGATTTTAATGACTTGGGTAGGAGGGGTTTGTGTGGTTTTTATTTGAAACGACTCAAGATTCTAGGTTAGGGCTTCGAGTTTCAATGATAAATGGGTGGTTTCATAAAATTAGTGGATTCCATGTAGGGGTGGTCCATAGTCACTTTTCCATAGACTGGAATTAGGGGATACATCATCCAAATTAGCTCTTCCAATGTTAGGTGTTTGGAACACGAGACATCCATCAATGAAAACATTGAAAAATGTTCGCATCACAGGCTAGAGTCCATGATAAATTTTTTTAATTTGAATTTATGTGTCGTGTCCGTGATGAGGAAATTTTCTCATGATTTCTTTGAATCAATCACATGCTTCCCATTTGGACTCTCTTTCTGCTTTTTCAATGCTCTGAATTTCATTCTAGAGTTTCCAGGTTCGGATTGGTTTATCGAGGAAATTTTTTGTGAGTTCATCCAATGTGATGATTGACTCGGGAGTTTGGATTTTTCAGAATATCCAAAGATCTATATATTAATGAAAATGTAAAGACACAAAGTCGTATCACGCCAGAAGAAACTCCCTGGTTGTGAAAGGAATCATATAACTATAAGAAATTGGACATATGATCATGTGGGTTTTCACTCCGAAGACCATAGAATTTCCCCATGTTCTAGATCTTATAGATGTGTCTAGTATTAATTTCATTATTATGGTCTTGAATTTAAGGGGGAACAATTCTTGACATTCCACCATGGATTTATGGAAATCCATTGTCTATAATGGCATTTTAAGGGTGTATCTGGTGTTCTCCTATCATGATTTGATGATTTGGAGGGTTGGGTCCCACATTGTGATGTTTCTCGACCATTGTTGACTGGAAGAGTGAAAGTAGATGCCTTTCGATCTCAGGATTAAAGGATAATTATTATTGTGCTTCAAGGTTACATGATTCGCCCAAGTGTTCTTGGTACATGGAAAAAAGATGATAGAGAATATGCATGAGTACATAGAAATGAAAGACAGAAAATGGAGAGGGAAATGTAATCCGAAGTATTACAAAACAGAGAGTTATCATACGAAATGATGTTGTCTCCCCCAAAATGGAACCAAATATTTTATGGCCTCTACGCGGTGCTGTCATTGATTCCACTTGCGTGAATCCAGTTTCATTTTATAATTTTTCCCAAATGTTCACCAACCACTAAGACGTAGAGTAGTGCGAGTACTGGGTCAAATCCAAAGAGCTATTAATATTAAATTTCAATATGATCTAGTTTCTAAATATACAACTAAGTCCTTTATAGAAGTATTATGTTTGGAAGTTTAGTCAAATATCAATTTTGGAATCATATTAAATTGATAAACATATGGTCATGATCAAGTTGAGTATATGGGTGAAGGGTGTATTTTAGTTATATGCTTGGAAAGATCCTATGTCTTAGTCTATGAAGAAAACATGGGTCACTAGTTGACTTTGGTCCTAGCCTCCTAGTCATTCCTAGGAAGTAGCTATTCTATGCTTTGGTTGCAACGACAACCTAGGTGCATTATGTTTGGATTTCTAAGCAGAAAGTATGCCAATCTAGTTGGAATATCTTTGTATTCCCCAATTGGGATAGGGTCATTTGTTTGATCATCCCGTGGTATGGGAAGTTCACTCAAATAGGATAGACTAGGGGTTTATATCCTAGTTACCTATTCAATTAGGCCTTCCATGTTTAAAATAAAAGGTTTATTTAATTGTGAAGGTATGTTGAGCTTAATCCCTACACCATAAAAAATTTAGATACTCAATAGGGATAGTGGAAAATCGAAATAAACTAGACAAAGAATACTTAACAGATTTACAACAAGTATATTCTAGAAAGAATAAGATAAAACATGCATAATGGAAATTTTAAATACACTATATTTATTACTTGCGGCAGAAATCGGAATTGAAATTTAGGCATGGAATGGGGAAAAGAAGGTGTTGAAGAAACTAAGATCCACATATCATGAATTGAAATAAATTTGAAAAAACATTGATAAAATTGAGTTCAAAAGGTAAATTGTTAAGAATGGATAATAGGGAATTGAGAGGGGAGAAGGAAGAGATCTCTCTATATCATTTAATGCTCTACCGCTCCATTCCTTATATAGGCATTTTTTTGTCATGACGTATACCCTAGATCAGTGTCATTTTCCATTATACCTCCAGCATGGAACACAGTTCTCATAGATAGGATGTCTGAATAGGTACACGAAGGGTATACATGGTTCATGATGTGTACTCTAGTGTAGTTTATTTTGTGTTGAATCCTCGTGGCTTTTTCTCTAACCACCTTGACATGGATGTCACAACGTGGCCGATCTGGTCACGATGTGTAGTATCTTTTTTCCTTCTGGCATCGTGGTTAAAACGTGGCTTCAGACTTGGGATAGGTTGTGATCCTCATAGGTACACGATGTGATTATAACCGTCACATCATGTACTTGACTGATATTCCATTTTTTCAGCCTTTTCATTCATGAAAACCTGTGAAGAATTTTCCTGAAAAATTTGACACATACCAGATGCATTATTGAATAATTAAATGAAAAAATATTAATAAATGACAGAAATGTATATATTCAAATGAGGCTTATCAACATATAAATTAAAGAATTATCTGTGTATATCAAACAACATGATTGACTAACTGGATGTTGACTAAGCCAAAATTATTCAATAAATTTGATAGTTAATGTCGAAATATATTGAAAATACTAGGAACCATGGAACTCTATAACTTGGTTTATATAGATTGAAATAATTGGAAACTGCCTCTAAATATTCAACGTCTATGTGGAATATTAATACCACTTAGCAATTTACTATTCCTAAGGTATTTAATTCACCCTAAAACCATCCCACTTCTGACTAGGAGGAGTTTAATTAATCTTATCCCACCTTTTAAGAGGGACTTTCTACCACCATAAATGAAATGACATAGGCGATCATTAGTACCATTGAATACACGAGGCTCAAATTAATTAGTGAATTTATTCCTCTCGATGAATATTGGTGGTAATTTTAATTATTGAGGTAACATCATGATGTCATCAAATATAATTACAAGGATATTCTAAAGATAGATTCTTAGGTCATAATCCACCATATAATTATTCATTTTAGACACCATATATTTAAGTAAGAAGCCATGAGGGTTCACCCTTCCCATTATTCGACAGATAAGTCTAATTTATATCATTTGATCAAAGGAAACTTATTTAGGTGGTCTAATACTACATGTTGTTAAAAAAATATTCTGGATAAGAAAAATAATTGGAATATCTAGGTCTATATTTACATTTCATATATTAACCACAATTACCTTAAATATGTCATTCCTTTTCTAGATACATAGATATTTATTTGTGTGACTATCAACATCAAGGACCTATCCACCAAGGATGGATACTCTAGAATCCCCAAAATATAGATGACCCCTGAATATGAATAGAATAATATATTCATGAAACCTTATGTAATATACTATTACGTTGTGATTCCATTTCATTTAATGTATTCTAGAGCATCTTATGATGATTAACTCATTGAAATCCATATTTAGAGCCACCACTTGAAACATCAATAAATTCAATATCTAATGTCAATTAATCTAGATTCGTTTGGGGAAAATCAATTATGTAATTTAAATTCAAATTTTTTCAATTTATGAGAGATGAGTGGGTTTCAAGGGAATCTAGATTATTTGTAATGTTTTTTCTAATCGGTAAGTCAATTTCAAGTCTCTCTCAATGTTAAAAATGAAACGTGATTCCTAAATATTTTAAGAATCCAAATTTTATATGTGTTATGAATCATTTAAACTATGGTCTAATTTTTTATTTTGAACTTCATTTGGATGCTTATTGAGGTCACAGGTGTTTTGTGGGTGTATCAGGATTATTTGGATTATGGATCCCTTCTTTTTTGGAGAATATGTTGGGCTGAACAGTTCATAGAAACCATACAGGATATGATTCATGGTTACTACAAATTATATGAGACTAAACCTAGGGGAGCAAGAGGCATCATTGTTTATGTGAACCATGCAGGTAGGGGCACACACACACAAAGGTGGTATAAAATTTTAACATAGCCACATTGCACGATTAACACAAATTTTCTCATATAATGTGTCCCAAACATATGGGGGCCCTCCTTAGGTAGTGATAGTTGCATTTTTAGTAGAAGTATTGTCCAAAACTGTGGCCAAACCATGAAACCCTTTAATTTTTGTCTCAAATTAGAATGTTTCCATTAAGCTCTAATATAACTCACCCTCTTCTATTTTTTCTCCTCCAGTGGACATGAGGCATCCGTTTCTTCACGTTGGTATATCTCAAGATCATTTATATATATTATGATCATGTTTCATCACCCAATCACAAATTTTATATCTATCAGTCTTGTTGGATTCCTGTAGGTAATCTCTTCAATCCTTAGGCTTAGTTCATCATTTTTTCCCTCCCGATAGTGATATTTTGAAGCAGGTGTTTATGTATTATTTTTAGGTAAATGATATGGTCTTCCATTTTCTTCGAAACTATGAAACAATAATGTCTAATATCAGATGGGGAATGTTATATAGATTTTATGTATTTGGTCTATGAATCATTCATAAAATTTTCATAATTTCACAAACTGTTTTAATTGGGCAGATGCTGGGTTTACCATGCATTTATTATTAAAATCACATATCATTATTATAACCATTTTTTATTTTTTTCTATATCTCCATTTATATATTTTCATTACATAATTAGAAGTTATGACCTCAATGTTGGACACCCCATGTAGGGTTTGACCTCTTTTATTCTTTTATAACCCTTGATGGGTCTACCTACAACATCATTCAGGTGAGATTGAATTTTTCTTAACAAAGTTAAGTGTTTCAATCAAATAAAATAATTTTAAATGGATAAATTATATGTAGTATAAATTTATCTTCAAAGGTATGTGATCTTATTAATTAATTAAATTTTAAATTGTTTAATGGAATATATATTTATATATATGTCCCATGGCCTAGTTAGTTGTAATTGAACGATAAATGGTTTCATGTAAATAGCCAACATTGTTATGATTATTAAAGGTAAATCAATGATCCTAATAATTGAATATGAAATGAATCTAATAAATGGTTGAATATCCAATTTAGCCTAGTCACCTAGTATGAAAGGAGATGGAATAAACCTCATGAATTATCATATAGAATTAGTACTACAAGGCCAGAATTAAATAATGAATTATGTATAAGGTGCCTATTGAATATAGACATTTTTATCCTTATAGTAGTGGTAAAAAATGATCTAGCCTTGGATTCATGATGGAATGCATTGAGAAATCAAAGGATGTCATTCTGATTCAATGAGTCAGTTCCAAAAGAAAATTCCCACCTTGGAACATGGTCCTTATGTACTAGAGGACGCCCTGTATAACAACATAAAATCCCTTAAATATAATATGGATATCTAGATGCCTCAAATACTTTATATGGATCATGATTTATGTATTCAGATACATGGAACAATGGATTCACACCCCTAGGCCCTAACATTCTTAGCTCGTTCATAACTCAGATGAGATCCTTAGACTTTATTAGAGTCAGTTACAATTTAATTCCTTTGGTAAAACACCTAGTATTACAGTCAGACCTCTTATATCAGGATTTCGTGTTGATAATGAGTTCTCTAGACCTTTGTGTTTAATGATTCCTTGGTTATTTACTTGTATCCTCTTTCAATATTATCATTATTATAATATTCTATAGTTACACCTTGTATCCTTAATATTATCTCAATTATAAATAGTATGGTTGTCACTTATTATAATCTAGAAATTAATTAATTAATTGAAACTTATTCATACATCAGCTCATGGTGAATTTGGTATTGATTTATCTATATTAGAATTACTTTACATTAATATATGTCTTCAAAATGTTTCAGTTTGTATTCACTTACTAGATTTTATAGAAACAGTTGGTGGTTGAATTCTAGGATTTATCTCAAACCCTACCCATTCCATCATTGGTAATATAGAGGATTAAATATATTCAAGTGTTAATAAGGGGAAGCATTCTACTTTGGATACTATAATGATTTTATTTCATTTGGAGAGAGCTTGGTAGAAAATGACTGAGTTGATGCTCTGGTTATTGGATAATGTTTGGATTATTTTTCATTAATTTGTATAGCATGTATTTCCTATTTCGATGAATACATATTCTCTAGTTTTGTTGAGACATGACATTATATCATCAATTTTTAAATGATTCAGTATCCATCTTTTAATGTTCATTCATGTCTTGGATATTTATGCATGCTTCCACTTTATTTTTTATTATTATACTTCATCATCTATTTAGCTTTTTTATACCCATTATTCTTCACATTGACACGAGGCCATTGTATATCCATGGAAACACCCTATTCCATCACTATTAGTCGATAGCCATTGGTGAACTGGGAAGCACTATTGAGGACTTGCGACCCATCGGCTTAGGGAACCTATGAGTGGAACCTGGGTCAGGACACTACAAAGTGGTATCCAATCCAGTTTTTCATTTATTTTATATTTTTATTTGGGAAATATGGATAGGATATTAGAAACATGTTGGTACTTGGTTATAATCCTTTCATGGGATCATCTAATTGACTTTTACGGTAAATACAATGTTTCCTAGGAATGGGAAGTTATTTTTCAACATTTTTATTACAATTGATATACATCCACCATTGGGTCATACACATGAATTTTGATATTTGATATTCTTTATGAATATTTTACCCTTTCCAGGTATGGTAAAAAGAATTTTCACATGCCTAATTATAGTCAAGTAGGATTCACAAGCCATGAATATGACTTTCTATATAGGTGAATTGTAGTTATTTCATTTCTTGTGATTCTGTTGATTATTTAGTGATCCATGGTTGTTATACATTCCTGTGCTGCTTAAATCTTCTACAGGGTTGGGGAATTGGTTGTTGAATGCATCAAAATAAATCTAAATAATTTTATCTTATATTGGGTGATGGTGGAAAATTAAATAGCTAATTTCTACCCATTCATAATATGTACCTCTGGTTACATGAGTTACTCTCTTTCTATGAATTAGTGACTAACCGTTTCAATTCATGAGGTCTGTGGGACCTCGTGAATTTGGAGGGTTAATTAATTAAGTCAAGACATCAAATATTACCTTTTAACCGATGATTCTATGTGTATAGGGGTAGAATAGAAATAAATGGGTTTCTCATTCACTTATAAAGTGTATGAGTCATTATTATCTAGTAATAGAGATCCATTTAATTGTTTATTTATATATATATATGTAATAAAATACAAAATATTAATGTAAATCATGGATTATGTAATGAATTGTTTCTAGTAAATGAAGTGGAAAATTTTAATTCATCTTTATCGTATTGGAAAACATGGAAATTAAATCTGAACACTTTCTAATACCCTTTCCGTATAAGTGGGTTATTGGGGTAGTACATTTGGTTGTAAGAAATTTTCTTATGTTCTTCTTCCACTAGTGCCATTATCTTCTATCAATATTGTTATGTTGCATGTTCTGGGAATTATGTAGATTTATTCCACCACGGAGTACTCAATTTGTGGACCAGGAGGATAGTGACAAGCATGATCCAAATATAGTGGACCATGAGCCACCAATATTACCCCCATAAGTGCTACTTGAGGCCCACTTATTATAGATATACTAGGCACTTCCACTCAAATTTGGGAGTGTTTTATTCATATTATGTAGTCTATACAGGATTCATTATGACCTGCGCATATAATGGATTATCTAACTCAAGAGTTCTACGAGCAACATCCTCTCATCTTATTGGGGGTTGAAAGTCCCTAGGAATCTAAGTCATAGCTGAATGATACTATATTTATTTTAGTATCCCAATAGGAGGGTAAATATTTCCCCTACATGAATCGTGATTCCTCCACAGACTTGTGCGATTTGATTACCTATGATGGATATCATAATGTCATTTTCTTAGTTGAATTCTAGGACAACTACTATGATTACACTTTCCCTTGTATTTTGAGAGATAGTTGAGCTAGAGTGATCATTATCCTAGAGTAATGTTTTATGTTTTTGGATGGACTATTAAGAACATTTTACTGAGTTGTAACACTTTGAACCACTTATATCTGGTGATGACCTATGATGAGAAATAAATTTTGACTTTGGGTTCATGTATGTTATCTTCTCACTACTGGATGAATTTTTCAAACCATCTTTTTTTAATACCATCAAATAGGTTCTTATCAATGACCACGACATGAGGTAATTTTATAATTATGATCATAGAGATTTAGTACATAGGTAGGTCAGTGGTTCATCCTGCATTAGGAAGCATAGATTTATGGTTTCTCATCATAGAAGTGGTGGCTATAGTATCCTCGATATAAGACTTATTATATGATATTGGTTTTGATGATGGGTTAATTTGAACCCTCAGAATGATAGAGACCCTCTCGAGTGTCTTTCTTATAGACATATAGGGAATCATAAGAGTTTTAGTCATAGATTTCAATCTACTACTAGTAGAAGAGTATCTGCACTTGATCCACCATCAGGAGTAGGATTAGTTATGCAGTTTAATGTGAGGATTTAGAGTAGTACCAGTAGGACAATACAAGGAGGTGGTTGTGGTCATATTGAGTAGACTTCTGATTTTTTATCACCAGTATAGAACATATAATTGGGGTATTCTAGCTATTTTACATGCATATGGATTTGGCCAGATTCATGATTTTCAATCCTGACATGAGGATCATAGTGAATTATTTTCTACTTATGAGGTTCTATTATAGTCGCATATAGTATTGTATCTTGATAATTGAATACTGGTACCCCTCAGTCCTTTATCTCTTTTTCAATAGTGGAGAGTCTTAGGCTAGAAATTTAGCACTTCTATCGTGTGGGGACATTGGAAACACCATTGGGTTTGTAATTAGTAGGCTTCCACTAATGTTGGGGCATACCCTTGTGGTAGGATATACTTTCTTATTGTACCTCTTCATAATTGAGACAATGGGATTCAATGTCATTATTGAAATGAATTTGTTGGTTCAATATCACATCTATATGGATTTCTATCATAAAATGGTGTTGTTTACTTCACTAATGGTTAAAATTTATCTCCACAAGGTAGAGTGGGGTGTTAAGAAAACTAGACAAGGATAAAAGCATCATGGTCTAGGAGGTTTGACAATCCATATTTCTAGGATCTTCATGGAGGAGTAGGGGCTGCATATGAAAACTATTCATCCCATAGTGGATCATTTTTAGGATTTATTTCATGATTATTTTCCTAGATTAACACATAAGTGGGAGGTAGAGTTTACATAAGATTTCATTCAAAGAGAATCCATAATTTCTATTATCCATATAGGATGGATCCAACTAAGATCTAGGAGAACAAAATATAATTTGAGGATTTAGAGACAAAGGGTTTTATCTGACCCAACACTTCTTTATAGTGTTCACCTATTATTCTCAACAGTAAGGAGGATGTTACCTTTTTTTATTCATCAATTATCAATGGTTTTAAAAAATTATGGTTAAGAACAGGTAACCATTTTCTCAGATAGATGATCTCTTTGACCAACTCCAAGGATATTGGGTATTCTTTAAGATCCACCTGATATCTGGCTATCATCAGGTGTGAGTTAGGCCTTTAGATATACCATGTATGACTTCTGAAATTTAGTATGATTAATATGATTATCTTTTTTATGTAATTCATTCTTCTTAACATGCCTTACATTTTTATGGACTTTATTAATAGTGCATTTCACCCCTATCTGGATTATTTTTGTGTGTGTTATTTGTGGAAAAACTTTTTATGTATTTATGAACTCACATAAACCATTGTAAACTTCTTATAATAATTTTTAATAAACTAACAAAAAGTCTTATATATGATATGATTGATAATATCCACTTCTAGATAAAAAACTCACTTTTTAGTTTATATAATATCAAAATAATGAGTATATATTGACCTAGAGAATGTGAGGGTTGTGGTTTCCTGGGAGTTTCCCAAGAAAGTGTATGAGATATAGTGTTTCAGGGGAAGGGTGGGATATTACATGTGTTTCACATAAGAACCATCCAACATGAATTCACTTATTAATTGACTTAAAAATAATGGTTTGAAGATTTTTGTTCTAAAGTATCTGAGAAAGCATTTCTAAAAGTGAAATGAAGTCTTAGATAGGAACCAATTTTGACTCCGCCAGAGCCAAGAAGAGGATATATGATGTTCTGTGATGCATCAGGCATTGATATAGGTTAATTACTGATGGATGAGGATAGTGAAGTTTAATTAATATATCGAATGTTGTGGAATGATAAGAGAAATTACCCTATGAATAATCGCGGGCTATAACTATTGTTCATTCCTTATGTTTTTGGAGAAACTAACTTATGGGTGAGTGATTTATGGGGGAATACAAACAAGAGGAGTCTCAAATATATCATTAATTAGCATAACATGAATATTAGATAGAGAATATGGTTTTATAAACATTAGTATTTTAATTTTGTGTTGTATATATGCTGCTAGAGGGAATTGTGGTGGTTGATGCGCTGAATTAGAATACATAAGAACATTTCATATAGGAAGATAGTGATGAATTGAAATTGATGACACTATTTGATGAGTATAATTTGAAGTTTCATGAGATTCGTGATCAGCCTTATCATATATCTTATGTAGTTACATATTCCCTTCTTGATGGGGTTAGTAGTAGGAAGTCATAATATCCTGAAGGCTTGGCTCTCTGAGAGATTATTTCTAGAGAGTAGCTACCTCAATATTGTTTTAGAGATAGATACGACATTCAATATATACACGAGATGTTTTGCGTTCCTACATAAATGAGGTAAGAATTGAAATGAGAGTACCATGATTCTCAGTGGGTAGTACAACTATGAATCTCCAAGATGTATTGATATATGCAATGACATTATTGGCGGCCTAAGATAAAACATCAGATAACAGATTTTATCACTAGGTGTTCCACCTATCAACTGCTAAATGTAGAGAAATAGTAGCCTACAATCTTGTTTCATACATTATTTTTCCTGTAATAGAAATGGGATGATTCTACAATGGATTTTTTAGTCAGCTTACTATGGTTTTCATAGGGTAACAATGTGAATTGGGTAGTCATAGACCGACTAATCAATGTAATCAACTTCCTTCCCATTTAGGATACATTAGTAGTACATGAGTTAAGAATACTTTATGTTCATGAGATCATACTGCTACATGGGTCCCCTTATATTATCACCTCAGAAAATAATTCTCGTTTTATGTCATTGTTTTGGATGGGGATATAGAATCATATGAGTACATTGGTGCTTCTGAGCACATCCTTTCACACTCAAAATGATGGAAAGTCAGAACAGAAAATACATGTGTTAGGGGACATTCCCCATGAATGAGTCCTTTATTTCAGCTATTCATGGGAGAATCATAACCCCTTCATCGATTTCACCTATAATAATATATTTTAGAAAATTATTAAGATGTATCCTTATGAGGACTTTTATGGTAGGAAATATTTCACCCCTTCCAAAAAAATAATGAAGCATATACATTGGAGCATGTTTATTTGATCAAGAAACATATACTTACAAATAATTTTAGAAAAACATAATATGTGGATCATCATTGATGGCCTCTAGATTTCTTGGGTGAGGATCATGTTTTTTATAGGTATCACCCAGACTTACGAATAGACAGATAAAAAGGAAATGAAAGAATTTTCCTTGTTATGTCTGACCGTATTAGATATTGGATAGAGTAAGGCTAGTAGAATATCATTTTTTAATACCTTATAGGTACCATTCCATGAATGAAATATTCCAAATTTCTTAACTTTACAAATATAATGCTGAATCATCTCATTATATTTACCCTAAGGAGGTTGAGTTATATGATGATTCTCTGTTTGTGGGTTATCATATACACATCATTGACCAGAGCACAAAGGCTATCCGAGGATGGTATATCAATTCAGTATGGGTTCTATGGTTTCATGACCATGTATAGGATGATGCATATGAGTAGGATACCGATGTATGTGCCATGTGGATAGAGTTATTCTTAGATATTGTTTCACCACCATTGTAAGGTGAACATGAGGATGAGTTCCTTTAATGTGGGAAGACTAGAAGAACATGATTTTTCTAGGAAGTATTGACCATTTAAATTATGGTCAGACTCTTTATTTTTGACATATTATAGATTCATAATGTGATCATGTGTGTTTTAGGGGTGTTCGAGGCTTTTTCAGAGTCATATTCAATTCTTATATTATAAATATTATGGGATATAGGGTTAGGAAAAACCGTCTGAGACAGGATTCATGGTTATTAACAACCATGAAGGCTGGAAAAATGAATGTAGCAGGCCAAAACGTTTTTTTGAAATATTTTAACCAGGGGAACATGCCAATGTTAGAGATCTAGAAATTTATACAGATCCGTATAGCATGTTTTTTACATTGTTTCTCAAATGGTGCAGGGTCCCTCATTAAGTGGTGAGAGGCTCTAGGTTGGAATAGTGTTTGATGATCCTTTTGTCCAGACCATGCAACCTTGTAATGTTTATAAAAAATCACCATTTGTACTTAAATCAATAATTTAACTAAAACCACTTCTAGATTTTATCCTCCAACGGATTAGCGGCCTCCATTTCTGCATTTCGTAATCACTCAAGATTTTTTCACTACCTTTTGATCCCTTTTTTCATTTGAGTTTGAATTACAGATTTGTTAGTCACATCAGATTCCTCTAGGTAAATTCATTATTCATTTGGCATAGTTTTTTACTCCTCTTCCTCTCAAATATGAGATATTGATACAACCACATATGCCCTATATTCATGGGATTTATCATTATTCCATTTTCTTATAAATCGGGCCAAATAAAAGGCCAATGTGGGAGAAAGAGGGTGATATAGGTTCAAAGAAGGTGTTCTTTGACACATCCATAAATGTCTGTATATTTCAAAAACTATTGTTTTTTTACAGGTCATTTTCATTGAGTATTTCTTATTAAATTCAAATTTCATACATACAATCATTGTTATCTTATTAAAAATCACAATTTATATATGACCATCACATTTTTAGAGGTTATGAACTCTATATAGACTATCTCATTTGTGGGGTGACCTTTTTTAAGATTTTTTAACACATGATGGGTCTACATGTTCCACCATTATGGTGATCTAAAATTGTCCACAATAAAGCTAAGTGTTTTTATAAAATAACTATATTTTCAATGGCTATATTATATAAAGTATCATATCAAACTTTTATGGTATGTTTTCTAATTAATTAACTATTCTTTAAAATATTTCATGGAATGTTTATATATAAATATATCACTTGTCCTATTTAATTGAAATTGAATGGTAATTGGTTTCATGTAATTATTCCACCTTGTTAGGATTATGAGAGATAAAGTAATGAAGCAAATAATTGAATATGGAATGAATTTAATAAATGGTTTCACTTCCTTTTTATTCTTTACACAGTGTATGAAAGGTAATAGAATAAACCTCCAAAATTATCATATGAAATGCGTTCTACCTGGACTTAATTAAATAATGAATTAATTATAATATTCCAGTTTCATATGGACCTTTTTATCTTTATAAGAGTGGATAGACATGATCTAACCTTGGATTATTAAGGGAATGCCTTATGAAATTAGAGGACACCACTTTGATTCAAGGATCTAGTTTCCAAGGGAGATACCCACCTTGGAACAATTCAATTGTCTACTAGTGGATACTCAAAATGATTATATATGATACATTCACTATATTCAAGATATTATAATTCCTTGGATACACTCTTTGGATCCAACATTATGTATTCATAGAAATGGAAAAAATGGATTCACCCCATTGGGAAAAGTCATTCTTAGCCTATTATTACCTTGCATGAGATCACTGTAATCAGTTGGAATAATATACAGGATAATTACTGGGGTGTTATACCATGGATTGAACTCATAACCCTTTTCCATACATAATTCTAGTAATGAGTTGGTTTGACCCCTTATGTCATGTATGCCTTGGTTATTAGCTTTCACCATATTTCATTATTATCATTATTATAGGATATCCATGTTACAACTGAGATACATTCAACATATCTCAATTTTTTACATTATGGTTGAAACTTATTATAAACTAAAACCTATTTTATTAAATAAAACATGTTCATGATAGTAGTAGAGGATGAATAATGTATTGAGTTATTTATTTTTTTCATTGATTTACCATTATATATACCTTCACACTTTTTCAATTAATAATCATAGATTATATTGTGCTGGTACCATTGTTGGTGTCCCACTAGAATTTATCTCACCGCCAATCTAGGACACCATAGGTACGATTGAAGATTATATTCATGCAAGTGTTGATAATGAGAAGAATCTTTCTTTGGAAAACAAAATGTCTTGCTTACTTTAGGATAGAGTTTGGTTGAATATGACTGAGCTAGAACTCAGGATGCTAGATAATTTTTGGATAATTTTTTATTATTTTGTATCGAATTTGTTTTGTATTTCCATGAATACTTGTTTTCCTATATTTTAGAGACATTAAATGTAATCAACACAAATTAAATGATTTAGATTGAATCTGTTAATGTTTATTCCTATCATGGATATTTATACATACATCAACTTTATATTTTATTATAATAATGCTTTAACTATTTATCTTTTATTATATCCAACATTATCTATTCTGAAATGATATAATAGTCTCCCTATAGAAAAACCCCATGCCCTTTCATCTAGTTAGAAGCCTCTGTCATATGGGGAGGTGCGCTTGAGGCTATTTGGCCCACTAGCTCCGGGCACCTCTGAGTGGTACCCAAGTAGGGACATCACATAGTGGTATTTGAGACAATTTTCTTTTCTTTTGTCTTATTGTTTGGGAATTTTATAAATGATATTAGGAACATATTTGAACTTAGTTATATGACATTCCTAATAGTATCTAACCCACATTTGGGGGTTAATACTATGTTTTTTGGGAATGGGAAATTGATGTTCGATTTTCTACTTATTACAATTCATATACATAAACTGTTGGGTGATACACATCTATGAGAATATTTTATATACTTTATGGATATTTCACATTATCTTGGAATGGAAAGGATAATTTTAACCTACATCATTACATGTGTCTTGGATTCACATGCCATGCATATTCCATGCCATATATGTGAATTTCACTTCTTTAATTTCTTGTTTTTCTTGACATTGTTGTTTGATCCATCGTTGTTATATATACCTAACCATATAAATTATACTATAGTATATGGTAATTAGTTTTTTGTAGTTTCTAAATCAATATAATTATATTTTTCCTATACAGGTTGATAGTGGAATATTAAATAGCTAGTTTCTACCGATGGAAGGTATATACCTTAGCCTACAAGAAATTTTCATTGGATAAGAATGAGTGACTACCAGTTTCAATTAATATGTTGTATAGGACCTCATGAATTAGAAAAGGGTTTTTTTCTGAGTATATCCATCATATATTACCCCTTACATCCTTAGACCGGGTATAGTGGGGGTAGAATGTAATTAAATGGGTGTCTCCTTCATTTTTTAACATTATGCTCCAATATTATCTAGGAATGACAATCTATTTACTCTAACCTTTATATATTTATATTATAAAATGATAAATATAAATGTAAATATTGTCTTATTGAATGAAATGGTTTCCAGTAAATGAATAGGAAAAGTGTAATTTACCCTTCACTTAAATTAATGCCTATAAATTAAATTTGAACACTTTCTAAAACCCTGGCCTCCTAAGGGTGTAGTTGGGGTAGTTTCGTTGGTAGTCAGTCCTTTTTCTTCAATTATACTTCTTTTAGTGATTATATATTCTCCAAATATTATTCTGAGGTGCATTATTAGAATTTTTAGATCTATTACACCACAACGCCTTTGAGTCCTGATACAAGAAGGTGGAAGTGACCACACTATAGAGATGGTAGGCCCTAAGCTTCCAGTCTTTACTCCAGGAGGTTCTCTTGAGGCACAACCTATTATACATGAACTATGAACTAATTCCCAGATCCACGAGAGTTTTATTCATCTTATTAAATCCATGCATGGTTGTCTATGGCTTGCACCTAATATGGATATCCTGACTCACAATTTCCATCATAATCATCCCCTAATATATTTTGCAGATGGAAGTTCTCCGGATGTTGAGTCTTGGATGGATACCACTATATCTATCCTCGAGTATCTAGAGATTCCCCCAGAGAGGAAGGACAATATTACGACCTATATGATTTGTGATTCTCACAAGTATTAGATGGATGTGATTACTCATGTTGGTCTTTAACATGGCGTGGTCTGTGAAGACATTCATGCTACCATCCATTTTTACGTTTTCCCCATAGATAATGGGATCAGATTACGCCAGATAGTCCATGTACCTAGAGAATATTTATCTATCTCTCATGGAATAATCAGTGAATTTTATTGAGTTGAATCTCTTTACTCCACCTCTAGATGGTGATGATCTATCACGAGTAATATATTTTGGGGATATGATAATGTATTCCATAATATCATTGGTGAATGAATTTCAAATACCTACATTTTTTGAAGTCTTAAATAATTATTTCATCACTATGTGAATCTCATGGGAAAGTTAGATATTTGGGAATAGAATTGTAGTGATGAGTTTGAGAAGTAGTTTTTTTGATAGTGGTAAGCATAGCGTTGAGGTTTCTCATTAGGGAAATGGCTTCTAAAGTATCCAAAATGGAAGATAAATTATATGAAACCAATTTAGATAGTAGGGGAATTTGAAGACTCACTATGATAGAGACCCTATTGAGTTCCATTCTAACAACATTATGGGGAATTGTAAAATATTTTTTTAGAAAATTACATCCACTTCCAGTGGAAGGGGATCTATGCAAACTCCACCTTCAAGTGTAATATTTTGTTTAAAAATTTTAATCTAGTAGTTAGATTAGTATCAGAAGGATGATCAAGGAGGAGGTCATGGCCATAGTATCTACACATTTGTTTTTGAGCACCAACAAAGTGGGATTTTAAGCGTATTTTGGCCATAGAATTGGGTCCTGGATTAGGTTAGATGTAGGATCTACAACCTATACCTATGACTAAAATCATAGGAATGTATACAGTATATGTTAATTTTCTATTAGAAACCACTAATGAGTATTCCATATTCAATAAAGTTCTATCTCCCAGCTCAACCTCTTTTTCAACCATGGAAATTATTGGGATTGAAATTTAGTACTTCTGTGGTGTGATGAAGCTGGAGAAACCATTGGGTGTGTGGTCAAAAGGAATATTCCAATTTAGTGACTTACCAATTATAGTAGGTAGTTTTCCCTTCTTTTGGTACATCATCATACTCAAAATGACAGGTTCTATATCATTCTCAGTATCAATTGGTTGGTTCTATATCATGCTTATGTGGACTGCTATAACCACATGGTTTTGTTAAAATCCCCACAGGGAAGAAGTTATGTCGACGAGGGTGAGTGGGATGTCTGGGTAAATTTATATGGACCATAGATTCATGGGCAAGATAATGTGACCAACCAGATTTCTAGTTTCCTAATTGAGGAGCATGAAATACAACAAATTGATTTTCCTCTCATAGTAGATCGTTTTAGGGATTTGTTTCCTCCTAATTATTCTATCCTACATACAAAAAGTGATGTATATTTTATTATCTATCTTATTCTAGGAGCCTATCTAGTGTATATTCTCCTATATAGGATGGAACCTACTAAGCTCTAGATTCTCAATAGATGGATGGATGATTTATACGGTAAGGTTTTAATCTGACACAACACTTCTTCCAAGGGTTTACCCATTATTTTTTCTAAGAAGGTGGATCATACCCTTATTTTATATGTGGATTCTGAATATTTAAAAAACTTATGGTGAAGAACATGTGTCTACTTCCTTGGATAGATTCTATCTTTGAACAACTTTAATGATCTATGGTGTTCTCAATGATAAACATTAGGACGATCTATCATCATTCATGATTATCGACTTCAGATATACCATGTATGAAATTGGGAATTCGGTTAACTTTATATGAGTTTTTCATTATTTTTTTCATTATTTTTTTCATTATTATGAATACACTCGATTTTTTCATCGCCATGGTGAATAGGGTGTTCCACCTCTCCCAGGATTTTTTTATCATTTTCATTATGGACGACATCTTGGTGTATTCTCATACTCATAGTGTGAATGATAATAATTTTGTGATCATTTTGAGCACACTAAGAGAGCATCAGCTATATGTTATTATGTATAAGGTCCACTAATATATCAAAAAACATCATTTCTTGGGTCATATTAAATCGCATCAGGAGGATCTATTGACCAAGAGAAGGTGGGTTTTGTGGTATCCTAGGAAAATCTCAAGAAATTGTTTGACATTTATATTTTCGTGGGGATGGATGGATATTGAAGACATTTAATATAACACTTCCCACACTATTATTAACCTCTTTATGATCTTATAAAGAAGGGTGTGAATTTCTTGTGGTATGAAACATGCGATAAATACTTTAATGAGATGAATTAAAGGCTTACTTTGGCGTTTATTCGGATTCAGAAAAATCCTAGAAGAAGATATAGAGTGTTTTGTGATGCATCAAGAATCATGATGGTTATAGAAGTAATATAAGAGGATATAATTCTTGTGTATAGATATAAATATTTGAGAACTAATGAGAGATATTTCTTGATGTCTGATCATGATCAAGAAGCTGTTTCTCATGCCTGACACTGATGGAGACACTTTCTGATGGGTGTGTGCTTTGGGCTCTATACAGACCCAAAGAGTCTGAAATTTATCATTATATAGCATAAATTAAATACCATATTTAAAATATTGGTCAGATATGTTTATTCTTTTAATTTTTATATTTTCTATATGACATGATAGAGATATATAGTGGCTGATGCATTGTGCCAGAAGAATCAGACATGTGCTCTATAGGTAGCCAATGATGAAGCGAAATTTATGGCCTTATTTTTTGAGATTTATATGATGTTTCATGACAAAAAGATCATTGTTATATTAAATCTTTAACATTTACCTCCTCGCATTTGGATAGGGTAAGTAGTAGAAAATTTTTAGATACAAAAGGCTGGGTCCTCCGGTAGAGTATTTCTGGTGAAGAACAACCTTTAGATTTGTCTGTTGATAATGTTGAAATCTGGTATACACATGGGTGTGTCTAGGATTGTATGGATTGGAACCTTCCATACTCAATGGAATCATTCCACTACCTTTAACTACATATTATCTTATACAATGATTTATCTCTTTTAATGTGATGTTAGATTATTGAATGCATGATCATAAATAAGGGTAGATCTCCGAATAGAAGAACATTGTAAATTTAATCATGATAAATGGTAGATCACCAAATGGTAGACCACAGAACAATATATCACTAAATAGTAGATCACTAAATATTAAATCATTAAACCATAAATCATACTGAATGGTAGATCAATGAATATTACATCACCGATGGTTAGGTCATAACGAATGGTAGATCATCAAACATTAGATCAAAGAATTGTATGTATTTTAGAATTATTGATATTTATCAATGAAATATTTATTATCAACCATATCTTGTGAATATAGAAACACTATTCCACCATTTGATACATTCCATCTACCGGTAGTTATAAAATATTTGTTTCTTAAAAATTATAATTCTTTTTTATTTTATATAATGGATTTCTAATGAATATTCCTAATTATTTTCTATTAATAAATTTTTTTAAAACTATAAGTAAAATTTCTTTGAAATATTTTTTTGAATATTTAAAAACATAAATCTTTTCAGTATGAAACCCTTATTTATGAATATTCAGTTACGTTAATAAATTAGAATATTATCATTACAATTTTAACTATTTTATAAATATGTAATATATTTTTTATTCTATCTATCAAACTGAATGTTCTTTGACATTATTCTATATTGGAATGAATATGTGAAGACTCTATAAGTATAATAGTGTTAATTAAGATTATTGTAATAGATATATCTTACATGTCTACTATTTTTGAAACATGTCTTTATAAGATTAGTCAAAGAGTCTAAAAAAATATTTAGATTTGTTGACATGATAATCCATGAAAAAGAAAATAAATAAAATGTGATAAAATATTATATTCAAGAATTATTAGAAAAGTATGGAATATAAAAATTAATAAAATTATAGTGAATGAAGAGAAAAAAATTCATAAGAATCCTTGAGATATACTAAGATTCAATTCTTTCATTCATAAACAATATAATAATTTTCACCATCAACTCCTGATGTGATCTATGATCTTGAGATGCATCAAATTTTAACATCATCTAGTCCTCTTATATTCAAATTTCTTTTTGGATTTCTTTTTTTAATCCTTCTTATCCTCTATTTATACTATATATTTTGGTTTATGATTTTATCATCTAAATGATATCACGATGGGTAACTCCACCCATATAGAAGGAAGTTAGGTTAATTCCTCCCTAATAAAATGAAGGTGGATTGTGACACTTTCAAAGGTTATGGGTTATAATTCCATGTGACAAAAAGGTGTGTTTGTATATAATCTTGTAATCACTACCTAACAAAAATTAATAACTAAGAAAAAACAGTCTCCTCACCAAGTAAAGGACACTGAAGGGTATATTAGGATGTTGTTCATCTTAAATACTATAAAAAACGTCACGTGTTATTTTTTCCTTTTCAATTAAAAATTTAACACTATTTAACCACTATGATAATCAAATTCTACTGAGTAATTTTAAAAAGAACTAATCATAGACACCTCTAGTCACTATTTCCATATACTGGGATCTAAAAATTGGAGTCAAATGGTGGTTCCTTTAATGAAATTATTTTCTAAAAGATTTATTAGCATTTATAACTAATCATTATCATGTAGTTAATAGTCTATGAAAACCATCCATTAAAATGTTATGAAATGTTATGCCTTCAAGATATTAAATCATGTTATTCCCCCACAATTTAATGGATGTGACTATCCTTACTAGAAGGGTATTATGAATTTTATTCTTAAAAATATTTTTCTTCATTATTTAGATATTATTTAAATACATTATAAATTTCATTATGCAGATTTAAAAACTCTTCCTTGTAATAATGTCACAAAATGAATTCTAAATTACAACATTATGAAATAATTATATTATTAATTAAGTAGAAATAAGTGGAACTATATTTATTAATGTAAAATTGAATTTTAAATTTATAATAAAGTACAATTCACTCATCAAATAACTGATAAGTTTCAAAGAACCAAGATAGGTATTAAATTTTTGGAATTATTAGAATTTAGAATGACTGATCATGGAGATGTGAAACAAATTCACCAAAATTGTAATAATCATGGTTTCACTATGGGAGATAGTATATAATCAAGATTCCAATCAGAATTATTACTTTGAAGTCTATCAGAAATGTAGAATTCAAAAATTGTAACAATTGAAGATATTTATGATTTCATTGAGTATTCAGTGGATGAGCTGATAAGATCACTTCTTCATTACTATATAGAAAATAATAATGAAAATGTTTATGATCTTGAAATATTTATAATATTATAACTAAAATCTAATATAAATGTTTTTGATAATTTCAGTAATTCGGGTTTATAACAAAAAGAGAATTATAAAACCGAAAATTTTACCAAATGAGTCTATAAGTACATGAAAGTAAAGAGGAGCTTCAAGAATCATACTAGAGGAAATCTTCAAAATGATGAAATAAAGGAATTAAAAAGGGTAAAATTAGTAAATATGAGATTTTCAAATTAATATTCATTGAGCATAGGAACAAGGGCCATATAAAATCTAATTTTATGAAATTAAAACAAGAATGAAAATATAAGAATTATAAGATAGAGCTAAAATAAATATATCATGGTGGATAGAGCTATAGAGAGGAGTCATAAACAAATAGTGATGGTTATAAGAGTGAAATTTAATTAACCAATAATTTTTTATAGAACCAACAAAAATATGAGTTAAAACTGGATTATAATTATAGTTATGGTTAAGAGTATAATATTGAAAATAACTTTGAAGAATTAATTTTAGAAAATTAATTTTTTTGAATAGATGTCTTGATAATTGATAAACTTTATAGAGAACATCAAATAGTAAATATGATTGTTATAGAATATAAAATTTTTACAGATTATCAACTAATTATGTTAAAAATGAGAAACAATTAATGATATGTTTCAACTCAAAAACCAATGAAAGTAATGATATTATATTTAAATTGATTTTTTAGAATTTTTATATAATTTAAAAGGAGTGGTAAAATAATATAAATGGAAATATGAATCTAAAAAAAAATACTATATCAAGTTCTACAGTGAAAATATGTGATGATCTAGAAGTTTTTCAAAAATAGAGTGAATATATTAAAAGGTATATGAAAGGAATAAAATAAACCCTATGTAATTTTATTCTAGAAAATGATAAAATTGATAATATGATGGCTTTAAATAAAAATAATATATATAGGAACAATTTTTTCTATAATAGAAAAATTCCAAATATGTACATAACTAAATTTTCTATAATAAGTAAAGGAAAATTTACAAATGTGACAAAATTTATATGTAATCTGAAAGGGAGTTATAAAAATTAATGTTCTTTAATATTTACTCAATCACTAGGCCCCATATGAAATTTTATTTCTAAGAGTCTATCCTCTAGGACACCAAATAATAAATGTCTTAAATCAATATGGGTTCCTAAGAGTTTTGTTACTAATCTAGTTGGACCCAAATGAGTTTGAGTGCCAAAAAATATAATTTATCTATTTTATAGGGAACATAAATAAATAGTTGTAAATATACATAGTACATGGATAGTGGGTTCCCTAGGCCCATTACTAGTTACATATCTATGTTTTGTCTTTTATTGCTTGTGATCAAGGCCCTGTCACTTTTCATGAAGTCTCTAAAGGTGTTGGTAGTGGTTTTGGAGATGTAGGAATATGAAAATCAATTATAATTTCTAATTTACTATATATATAAGGATTAAACCATAATTTCATTATCATATTTGAACAATGTAAAAAAATTTAGTGTAATGTTTGAATATAATGAATAACATGTTTATAAAGACAATACTATTTTATTTTATGTAAATAGAAAATAAAATATATATACTATAGATTTTTCATAATTCACCTAGAAATATTTAATGTGATTAAATTCTATAAAAATAGATCACATTCTATAGAATGGAATTTTGGGTGATTTTTATCATTGATAATCGTACACAATGGAACACATGGATATGTTCATGAACTTCCAATGCTTAAACATGGTAAGTATTTTTGTGTGATTTTTTTAAATGTTAAGCTAAAAAAGAGTCATTTAGATATATTAATATTGTTAACACTGTTAGATGATTAAAACTGATTAATCGTGATTTATTTGGACCCATAAGGAATGTTAGTTTAGGAAATAAGAAATAAGTGTTTCTAATTGTATATGATATTATTAGATTCACATGGACTATGTTTTATCCCATAAAAGTGAAACAAAAAACATGATTATTGAATTCAATAAAAAAATTCTAAATAAAAATCGTTATTTAATAAAAAAATTATAAATTCTTAAAGATTAGAATTCGTTAATTATATTTTTTAATTTTATGAAGAAAATATATATTTCAATAATTTTACACCCTAGAATAGACTAATTAAAAGGGGGTTCAGAGTGAAAAAAATACTAGTTTTCATGAAATAGAAAGTATAATTCTAAATGAATTCATCATGAAAATTTTTTAGGCTAAATATTTTACTAATTCCTATTGTATATTAAATATAATTTACAATATACCTGTTATAATAAAACCTTATTATCTAATTAATCAAATAAAACCTACCATTGGTTAATTTAATACATTTGTCTGTAGAGTTTACATTCTAAATAATAATGATCGTCAGGATAAATTTGATGCTAAAAGTAATGAAGGAATTTTTAAAGGATATTAAAACTATAAAAGATATTATAGAGTATATAAAAATATAACTTTTAAATAGTGAAATATATAGAAGTCAAATTGAAATAAACTAACGAAAAATAGATTATAGATTCTATTAATTCTCATAATGAATTTAATGAATTAACTATTATTGATGATAATAATGAAAATGGTAATGAATTAGTTGAGGGGGAGAATATATCATTTCTATAACATCCTATTAAATTGAATACTCATAGAGATCACTTGTTAGAAATTGTTATTGTAAATTTTTAATCTAGAATAAAAACTACAAAAAACATTTTTGAGTTTTAATGATAATTCCGTCTTTGTAGAATATTTTGAACCTATTTATATTAAAGAATCCTGGAATGTTTTGATATTATTAAATCTCATGAATGATGAAACTAAAATGATTAATAGGAATATAGTATATAATTTAGTTGAGTTACTTAAATATAAACTATCTATTGGATCCAAATAAATTTTTCAAAGTAAAATGGACGAGTCTAGAAATATACATTCAAATAGGGATAGATTAGTTTACCAATGTTATTTATAAGTTGAAGGAAATGAATTTTTATATTCATTTTAACCTTTTCTATATTATAAGATATTCATATTAAACTATCGTTTTAATTTTTTCAAAATTTTAAACTGTTTCTAATGGATTTATATTTTTTACTTTTTATATTGTTTAATAATATATGGGGAATATGTTAATCATCAACCAGGTTTCCAAAATGACGAATTGTGTAATCATGTTTTCAAAAATTATAAATCTCTTTATGGAATAAATCATAATCCAATATCATGGTATGACATACTAATAATAATATTTTAATTTAAAAATATTTTAATAATGGAAAGGATGATCAAACTTTATTTATAAAGATTATTGATCAAATATTTAAATTCTAAAAATATATTTAGATGATATTTTATCTATATAAAAGAGTTATATACTATTTAACGAGTCATAAAAATTAGGTACTAATGAATTATATATTATTTTTATGTGATAATTATTATAGTTTCTTGTTCGTCAAATTTTACAATGAAAATTTTGAATTGTACTAAATAAATAAAAATAAGAAACAAATTCGTTAAAAATTGAAACCTTGATTCAAGTAGTACTAAAACAACTAAAATGAATACTAATTATAAAATATATTTGGATAAATATATAAATTATATAAATCATAAAATATACATAGGAATGATAGGAAGTCTACAATATAAATATGTATCATGGCCTAACATTATGTTTTCTATCTGTGTGTGATAGAAATCAATCCTGTACCAAAAAATGTCAATTAAAGGCTATGAAAAAAATTATTACATACATTGAAGGAAAATTCATCACTAACATATTTTACACCATTCCTAGTGGTTTTAATTTGTTATTATTTTCTTATTCAGACATTGGATGCTGTAGAAATGAAAGGAAGATCACATCAAGTTTGTGTCACTTATTATGTAAGTTCTTAATTTCATGGAGTTACAAAAATAAAATCATCTATTTATTTTAAAAATGTTGTGGTTGAGTATGTTTCTTCTATTAATTTTTGTTCCAAAAGTCTCTAGGTAATACAAAATCAATGTGTTTTTAATGTTTACTAAGATAAATTAATGTATTATATTATAATTATTCAATCATTTGTATTTCAAAATATCATTTACAAGATTATAGGACTAAGAAAATTGATTCTAGATTTTACTTTGTAAGAGATCATGTAAGTAAATGAGTTTTTTTAAATACATTCTAATAGAGAAACAATTTCACGAAATCTTTACTAAATTAATATATTCTTTGAGGTTCACAAAATAAAAGATTTAACATCGAATGATGGAAATTTTATTTTTGAGATCATGTTAAAAAATGTTTTAATAAGTTCCATCTCTATTAATGGAATTTAATGAATTGGGTGTGGGGGGGGGTATTCCCTACTTTATTGTTCTACTATTTATAATAACCAAATTATTAAAATTGCACAATTCTTCTAATATTTTCTTATATGTATTCTATAATTAATTTCTAATTTATGAAATAATTACACTTTCTTAATTATAATAATTTGATAATATATAAAAAATAGAATATATTTAATGGTATAATATCAATATACTTCTTTATTAATTAACAAAATTGGGAGAATAATTTTGTAATTTTAAATAAATACAGAAATCTAAATTAATGTTTTCTTTTATAATTTTAGAAAAGGGGGTGATTTTTTGAACATGCGTTTTTATAATTTAATATTTTGTTGATAAATTCAGATTCCCACACATATTATTTAAATTCTCAATATAATACACATTTCATATATTATTTTTAAAAATATATATCAATACTTGATTAAAATTTTAATTATATATCTCATTATGAATCATGAAGGATTAATAATACATTATTAAATGTTTTTCATGAGTTTTTTTATAATTGTTTTACTAAGAATTTAGTAAAAAATGGCCAACCATAAAAGCATAAGTGAAATCCAACTCAACCACATATTGGATACTAGGTTAACTCGATGGAATAACCAACACAAAGTCATACTCAGCTACATGAGATAAAGGGTGAGATATTTTTAGGCTGAATGATGGTAGAAAAATAGTGCACTAATAGGAGGCCTAGTGGGCCAACATAAGTCACTACCTGCATGTAATGCCCAAGAATGTTGGTTGTGTAATGGTTTCTGATCCCATATGGCTATCTCAACAGGTTGTAGCACTGATATAATGACACAAAGGAGGATTATATATGATGAGAAGTGATGTGGTATGTGGAACATGCTACAAAGTAACACCTTTATTTAAAAGATACATACATAAACAAAGATGTATGATCCACTTCACAAGAATCTTTTGATCACTCAAGTAAAATAATTTTGTTCCTCCATTATTTCTCAAGATTCCTTAAAACAATTTTAAATTTTTTTCTATCAATCCACCTTTATTCAAAATGGTGCTCACCATAGGAGATCTGTGTTTGAGTTTTTAAGGTTATTATTATACGATTTCATGTATAAAAATACACCTACATGCATGTGATAATTTCAAAACATATCAACACCATGTATCTCATTCACTAAACATGACCATTTCCACTTCAAGAAGTTCAGTTCATCCAGTGAAGTATCCAAGTATATATACCATTCAAATGGTAGATCCCTCAACAATAGCTCTTTTCCAATCAATAGTAGCTCATGTATCAAGACAATGATATAAGAAAAAAAAATACAATATAAACTCCACCATGCCTTTCTTCACAAATGGTCGACCATTCACTAAAAATGATAGTAGTAGGACCTTTCTTTAGTGGTGACTCAATCCAACTATAATATTATTACATCAATTACTATTCATCATATAATGAAATTATTATTTTACATACTCGATAGTATTTTTCCACTATAGTCATCTATAGAATCCATTATGTAATGTTATACATATTATAATGTTATGGTAGATCATATAATTGTAGAACATACAAAATTTTAGATCACCGAATAGTAGATCACTGAACAATGGATCAAACTAAACTATGTATCACTGAATCATAGATAATAGGATGATTGATTACCAGATAGAAGATCATACCAAATGGTATATTACTAAATGGTAGATCATATAATGGTAGATCAAAAAAATATTAGATCTCTAAATGGTGGATCATAGAATGTTATATCATACTGAATGTTATATCTTTATCAATGATATATTAGTGATAAATGATAGTTTGTGATGGAAAAAACACCTTTCAAACTCCAGGTACATTCTATATACCCATAGTTATAAAATATATTTCCCTATAAAATTATTATTCATTTTTATTTTATTTAAAATATATGATATAAATATATTTAATTACTTTTATATTGGATATAAATTTATTAAAATATAATTTCATGTTTTAAAGGATATTTTGAAAATATTCACACATGCGTTTCATTTCATTAAGAAAAACTTTTTTATGAATATTATGATATGTTAATAATCTTGAAGTTATTTCTTATAATTTTTACTTTTTAAAAATATTAAATAAATTATCATGATCCATCTTGGGTCGTCCATGAACCGGTCACCCAAGCCAGTCTGCGACATGGCACCAAGGGTATTCCCAATCCCCACAGGCATGAAACTAGTGCTGAGAATCCAAAAAAACCCATGGGAATGATTTATTCCCCAAAAAAATAACTAGGACCAGATAGAAAATAATAAACAAGTAGAAATAAACCACAACTAATTCTTAAATAAATTAACAAACCTTTCAGTTACAAAATACAGCAAAGTAGAATAAAACCAAATATAAAATAAATCAAATGGGACAAAATTTCTACCAACACAATATTTATATGACCACATGGTCAAATTCAAATATAAGATCATATATTCCCTAATAGGACAAAAAGTATGAGGGTATCCAGAGAAAAAATAAATCTAAAACTGGAGACATACAATAGGCTTGGGCTTCAAGATGCTTAGTGGGAAAATGAAAGTGAACCACTGAATCCAATGTATCCTTTCCAAAAAATATCCAATAACACTAGTTTTAAAAACAAATATAAAAGTATAGTTTTCACATTTTATAATAATAAATGTACTTTACTCATTTGAAAATCCAACACACGCTACAAATGATTTCGAAAACCATTTTCCATTATACAAACATAACCCATGACAACATATTCCAAAGCTGCGCTAAAATGAAACACATAAATCGTGCAAGTTGGAAATAAAATAGTAGGAAAAAAAGTAAACAAGAACTAAAAATAATTAAGTAACCATGGGTGATCCTAATCATCTTTAGAATACCATTGAATGTACTCAGTTCAGAACAACCTTCTAGGTTACAGTGAAGCCCCTAAGTAAATAACCAACTAGCTTCCCTTACATGGCCTCATTAGTGGAACACCCCTCTTCGCCTATCTAAAACTATAGGTGGGTACTATCCCATCTAATCTGGGATAGAAGGAAACCATCAATCGATAAACTAAAATATTCCTAGTAACCCATGGTGGTAGTAATACTATGTAAGAAAGAGTCCCTCACACGCATGAGTAACCTTATAGGCCTCCACCACACTAGCCTACCCCAAATAAAAACACTCTATATGATAACAGATAAATGGATATCCACCAATAGAGGTGAGTAATAAATATATGAAAACATAATTATAAAAATTATTCACATTATATCATTAATGGTTCCAACTGGGCCGTTACAATATATAACCATTGAAAAAATTGCACAAAAACCAAATGGATGCCAAATGGACACACAATTTTCAAAAAAACAATCTATTCAATGTGTCGAAAAAAATATTACACTAGGGTTTGATGTTCTAGTCGATCCATTAACCTTCACACCTCCCTAACAAATTTACCAAAAACAATTTCAATTCCCATTTTTTTGAAAAACAAGAAACTGTTAAAACCCAAAAAACAAGCCTTT
Source organism: Viscum album (assembly GCA_963277665.1). Taxonomy (NCBI): domain Eukaryota; kingdom Viridiplantae; phylum Streptophyta; class Magnoliopsida; order Santalales; family Viscaceae; genus Viscum; species Viscum album. The sequence continues at coordinate 1,760,551,503 of OY728150.1, forward strand.
ACTCTTTACAACATTCCAGAATTTTCAAAAAAACATTGAAACCATTCTCAAATAAAAAACAAATAACACTTTTATATAAATAAGTCCAAACAAGGATTGTCTACAATTATTTTCCAAAAAGTTCTATAGTTCCTTTTTAAGACATGTTAAAACACAAAAAGCATATGAAAGTTCTAAAAGGGCCATAATACTACATTTAAACTAATTCTATTTAATAAAATCCAAAATGAATTAGCTTCCAATCACACACCAAAGTATTTTTCCAAGCCAACCAGGAAAAACAATGAGGATCACCTTTTGAAAGATGATTTTAAAAACTCATGAAACACCAGCTCTTTTAAAATCACAACTGACATTCTTTATACAAAGCACAACAAATATTCCAAAAAGATACACACCTAAAATCCCCTTTTGAAATGAAACTCACACTTAGGCACATACAAAATATGTTTCACAACTCCCACAAAATTTAATAATCCTCTTTCAAAATTTATGAAATCCTATCAAATTAATCAACCTACATACCATAATTTTTCCAAGAGAAAGTACCATACAAACCATACAATTTATACCTTTTAAATCATAAAATAAAAATTAATCAAAAAATATAAAAATACCACAACACAAGCATGATATAAACACTAATTATATCAAATTTCACCAACAATAATATACTACCAAAACACTAGTCATAATAATAATTAGGGTAATATTCATATTGAGAAATTAAACAAAATAAAGAAAGTACAAATTGAATACTCGAGAATGAAAAAAAAACGCAAATTCACCTACCTAAACATGTGAAAATGAGACCGAACCTGAATGTATGGATGGAAATTGCTCCATGGACCATTTAAATACCTAGACATAGAGTAAAATGTATGAACACAACTTGAATCATTAGGGTTTGGTTAAATTAAAGAAAACAAAAAAAAAATAAATGGAAAACAAAAAATGGAATAAGGGGGTTGTGAATAGGGGTTTGTGCTATAAAGAGAGGCCGCTAGGGTTGTGCCATCCCGGGAAGGGGAGGTCTACTGAACCAGACCTAAATGGAGGTGCGCCGCTGGACGACGGTGGGATATTGGCCGGAGTGCCAGAACAAGGAGGGGTGGTGAGGGGTTAGGCACAGGTCAACACAAAGGGTAGAAGAAGGAGGTGGATGCATGATGGAATGAAAATAAGTGATTGTGGTCCAGGGGCTAGTGTGATGCTTAGGAGGAGAGGGTGTCACTAGGAACATTAGGAATAGGGAATTCAGATGGGATCTGGGCTACTGGTTCAGTGCCAGGGGAAACACGAAGGGGGAGAAGGCCTAAGTGGAGCGCTGGGAGCGTATAGGGTCTCTAGGCTGGTCAGACATGCATGGGAAGAACCAAGGGGAGACTTTGTGCACAACGCATTGGGGAGGGTGGCACAATGATGAGGGTTTAAGGAAAACAAACAATTATAATAATAATTACAATTTTAAAAATAATATTGTTAATATTAATAATAGCACAATTTTAATAATAAAAAACAATAAATAGAATAAAAATGAATATTTTTTTCATTTCAATTTTTTCAAATATTACCAAAATTAATTATAATATAATAAAACTAATAAATTTCTTAGTAGTAATAATAATAACTCAATTTAAATAATAACAATAATAAAAATAATTTAATCATAAAAAAATTAATAACACTTTTAACAACCATTTAATATTAAAAATAGTAATGATAATAATAACACATCAATTAATAATAATAATAATAATATCTAAATAATAATAATTTAATTATTATTATAGAACAATGGTTTAACCCAATATATTTTTATAAAATTTTATTTATTTAAAAAATTAGATTACTGAAAGTGAACATGGCTCAACCGTATGGTCACCGCCAACTCTGAGGTGCCCATGCACCAGTACAAACCCATCAAAATTATTAAATGTCAAAAATATAGACTAGTGCTCAACCCACACCATGGAGAGTGTAAAAAAAGCATGAATTAATAAAATAAATAATTTTAAAATATTAGGGTGTGAAATAAATTTTATTATAAATATCATACTAGATTTTTTTTTTATTATTAAATAATGGAATAAAAGAGAACAAATTATTTAAGTATAAGATAATTATTTAAAATTATGTAATAGATATATTTTACATATCTAATTTTTTTCTAATCTATACTTATGTGATTATCCAAATAAAAACTCCAACATATTTATTTTTAATGACATGATTAGCCTTTTAAAAATTGAATTTACAATCCACAATGTAATAATATTTATAAATATTAATAAAATAATATTGACAATGATGGTTGAGAAAATTAAAGTTAATAAGAGAAATATTTTAGATAAATCCTTGAAATTTAATATTGTTTAATTATTTTAATCATGAAGGACTTCAATTTTTTCATCATCCACTCCTGATGTAATTTAATTTCTTGAGATGCATCAAATTTATACATCATATTTCCCCTAACTATTCTATTTTCTTTGCCGATTTTATTATTTTATTCCTTTCTATCCCATGTTTGTACTCTAGAGTTTGGTATAAGATTTCCTCAACCAAAAGCTATTATATCGGGTTATTACCCTCTTCTAAATAAAATGTTGGGTTATAAATCTGGAAAAAAGAAGAATGGGTTATGAATCCTATAAAAGTTAGTGTTAATACTTATAGGTGAGAAAACTATGCATTTATATGTAATCAGGCTGTTACTCCCTAATGAATGTGAGGTACTAATAAAAACCATTATCCGTTATAAAGAGAGTCTACTGAAGAGTATATTTGGAACATGATTATCCAAAATACTATAAATATTTTCTTTTTTATTTGTTTCTTTTTTGTTATAGATTAACCACTATTTAATCACTTTGATAATCATATTCAATTGAATAATTTTAATAATGTGTTATTCACCCCCTCTAGTCATTATTTCCTGATACCAGGACCCCATGAAGAATTTTATTGCCTTAATATGTGTAGTCCAGAAGTTGAAAAATTATTAGAGGTATCACGTTGTTTAAATAATCATTCATGTTATCCCATTGAATTTTATCATCAGGTATTAGATGATTTATCAATTATTTGAATAATGGACTGTGATCCTCAATAATTTTGTTATTCGATTCACTTTTCAGAATGAAGGCAATCAGAAGGAATTAGTATATTTATTATCTTTGAACCCAACCTTGGGGGTGTTTTCCATTTCTTTTAAGTTCCTTGATGAGTCCATTCTCTCCATTAATGATGTACTTCAACATTAATAAATACCCTTTCATGCTTCCTCTTCAATCCCATTTTGGTTGGGGATAGAAAACCCTAATATCAATAATTCCACATTATGAGTTTTCCTTCTACGTCACTTTATCTTCAAGGGCATCATTACATATTCATTCCTCTATTTATAGGTGTTCACTAATAATGAGGATGGATAAAAACCCGTCATTAATATACTTAAATTGATTATCAAGATCCAAGTACCCCATATAGATGTAAAGGGTGACTCTGAGATGGTTATCAAGAAAATTAATGGTGACTATGATATCAAAAAAGAGGAAATAATTCCATTCATTTAATGAAAAATACAAGAATTTAGACATATACTGATAGAACTATACAAATAGTTCTAGTTAACAATTGGCACAACATGATTTTTGGTGGGATATTCAAATGGTTTTTATTAACTTTTGGTAAACCCTAACCTATTCCAAGAGGTTTTTAAATTTATTTATATGGGTTGAAAACTATAAAATCATCACAAGCCCCTTTACCTTATATAAAATCACCCAGTGACAATATTATCTTCATTTATGTTTCTATTTATCCCCACCCACCTTGATTACAGTCAGATTCATCACTTTTGAAATTATCTTTGGTATACCCATTAAGGAATGTCTATTTCATTCACTATTCCATATATTTTACCCTATTATTTATATATTTTTATACTATATTTTATAAATAGATTAACCATATTATATATCCCAACTATTTATATTTGATTTCATAATATAAAATTTGATGAAGTTCCACCGTAGAGAATTTTGGTTAGTATGTTAGATTAGATATATTGTTTTTTGAAGAAATTATTAAATATATGATAATTTCTTGTTAGATATTTTTAAATGATTTTAGGGTGCTCTAAAAATACCTATTTACCTTGGTCCATCTCAGTTGATATTCACTGGTCATTCACACACCCAAAAAACATAGAATTTATGTCTCCCCTATCCAATAATGTTTTAGATTTGTATAAAAATGATAATTTTTAATCAATTTTAAGAATAAAAAGTTTAATAAATAATATTTATTTTATTAATGTATTTACTAAGATTGGAACAGGTTTCGATAAAATTTCAATTAATATTTTTGTTTTGATATATTTCTTTTATGTTGAATTCTCATTTCATTAATATCTATATGAGATTTAAAATCCCATTTGATCCCCCAATAAGTGATTGTTTCTATAAAAAAAATATATTATATGATATTAAATGGTCACTATTAGATAATAAATGTGTTTTTTTATAAATATATACCTTGTTTTTATACTGTATTATGTATTGTTATTACTTACTAATATACATGATCTTAATATTATAGTGTTATATATATATATATGATATTGTGATACCTTATGAGATTGAAATATGAAATGAGGGATGTAGGTGTTAAATAAAATGTTTTAATTATTATCAAAGGGCTTCCCCTTCTAAAATTGCAGTTTTGATGATAAAATATGATTCTTTTCATAATTACGAATTCATGTATGTAAAATTTGTATTGTTATACAAAGAAAAAAGATTTATTTAAAATCAAATTGAAATCAAAATTATTTCAATGATTTTTGAAGTGAATACAATGCGACAGACATATCTCATTTCATTAAATATATTTTTGATTTGGTAATCAAATTTTTATTTTAAACTAAATTATTTTCAATTTATTTATTCATTTTATTTTTTTATAATTGTGACACGATATTATACAAAGAAATTGAATAATTCAACATTTCTATTTGAATTATTTAATAATTATTAGTATTAAATATCTTCCAATTGGTTTTATTCCAATGGAGTCAATAAAGATATTATGTTATGGTTCTTTTTTCACTATATAAGATAATTTTTATGGTAAGGATGCATATGAATGGTCTATATTTTATATCCATAAAATCATTTAGCATGATTTTATAGGTTTTCGTACAATTATGTCACATATATCACTCTAAACTATAATGAATTTTGTATTTATAACATACTAGATTCATAAAAATATAACATTCTTGTTTTCAAATAGAATGTATAAAAGTAGAATGTATGATATTGATCAGATGTGTTCAATCTTTTAAAATAAGACAAATTGTTTTTAAAAATTTTCATTCAACAATTATTCAAATTTTGGTTTTATAAATTTCACTTTCCATAATTTTGTTGGAAGACCATGGTTAATTCTTGATGAATATAGTTACAATATAAAAGTATGTTTTGAAACAAACTATTATGACACATATCATTTTTGAGAGAAAATGAAATCTCATATTGTTCATAAAAGAAATTAAATGATTTGAATGGAAAATTATATATTCAATTGGTTTCTAATTATTCATCAAAATTAGAAAAATATAATTTTTTTGAATGGAGATATTTATATGAGCACACATGATCCATCTAATAAAAGGATACTATTTTAGGGGTGAAGAAATTGAAGGATGATTTCAGGACTCCTAGTATGTTGAAAATGTTGTTAAATAAAGAAAGTCTAACTTTTAATGGGTATATGATAATGGAAATCCATTTATAAAATTTCTAACAAATAAACCAATTATATTTTTACATTTTTTAAGGAATGACTTCTTGATGATATTAATATTCAATAAATTCATTATATGGAATAGATGTTAATTTAAAAACATTGATTTTCGATAAATAAAATTCATTCTTGCATAAAATATTGTAATTTTTTTTGGGAGGAACCCATGGACCTAAATTATTGTAAATAATGTGTTATATGTTAATAAAAACCAAATACATACATAATAACCAATTTTATTCTATAGAAAATATTATTTCACTTTCTATTTATTCCTATGGTCAAAAATATTTTCATGTTCAATAAAATCTCAAAACATAGGTGGTGGTATAATGTTCAGATAATTAAAGATAATGATGAGTTGGTTCATCCAATAAATTTATTAGAATGGAAGATATTTTCTATATGGTATCTAGATTTTTCATCTAAGGTTCATAATGTTATTTTGGGTCTATCATATCATGATTGAAATCTGTTTTATTAGATGCTAAATTATAAAATAACGTAGCCAATTTTCATTCAAATTTATAACCTTTCTCTATGGATTTGTGCTAAAAAAATATATATCTTAAGAATACTCATATATGGACCTGTTAATCCAAGAAACTACATATATTTATTCAGGAACCTATAATAAAATATTTTAAATACCTTTGGAATAATGGTGTGTTTATATACAATGCTTCTTTATAAGGCCTATTTACAATGTGTGTTGTTCTTATGAGGATGATAAATGATATTTATTTATAAGAAATGATTCCCATGTTCATAAATAAGGGAATAATATCATGTCTTTTCATATAAAGGACTCATGATCTTGAAGGATCAAATAACATTATAGTTCCAGTTTGATGTGACATCACCGATTCTTTTTAATGGATCACCCATATAGTAATAAGAAGTGAAGGTTTGATAAAAATATTTGGACAGAGAAGCCACCTTAGTGTATGTATGAAAACATTTTCTTAAATAATTGTACGTAATCAACATTTCATTAAGGAAAATACAGAAAAAATTAAAAAAATGAAGAATCTTCCACTTAATTCAAAAAATTTGGAAGAAAAATTTTATCCTCTTTGATTTTCCATATTTACTAACCAATGTGTTACATAATTTTTTGTATGTAATAAAAACTAGGAAAAATATATTTGAACTTTTTCATTCAATTAATATAAATTTCATGGGGGGTACTAAAGATGATATATTATCTTCATAAAACATGGTGGATTGGGGCATCAAACTAGAACTACATCTTGTGTCTTATTGGTGAAAATAAATAGAAAGTTTTTTTTGTGATGATAACTATAGAAGAAAATAATTTTATTGAATTAATAGAGACTATCAATTTTCTTGATGTTAATTTAATAATATATATAAAAGAGTTAATTGAAGAGACTCAAAAATAAAATTTCCCAATACTCATGACTACTAGGTCCTTTTTATGAGTCGATTTCAATAGAAATACTTTATTTACTATCCAATAACACATGGTTAAATTTTATTCAATTGTTCCATATGTATGTAAATATATTTTCTCAAATGTTTTACATGTCTTTATTGAAAAAAATACTGGAAGAGAAACTATTAATTCTGCGTGTGTTAGAGAAATTATTTCTCCATTTTTTCAATTCCATGATACCAAGAATTTTCAATCATCCAATAGAAATATATCTTGGGGAACTTGCTTCTTTTCAATTTATATATAAAATAGATATAAATATTTTCACAGTGAATTCTTACTTCCAGAAAAGTAATATTCTTAAAGTATTCTTTTTTAAAGGTTACTAAAATCAGAAATGTATGGACTTATATTAAATGTAATTGGGTGATGTGAGTGTGTTATATAGTCGACTAGTGAGTAATTAGGAAGATAATTATGAGAAAATTGATCCTGCTTTTCCAACAATTCCCTAAATAGGGTGAATTATTGGATAGATAATATAGGAAATATTTATACCTCAATAATAGAATATTTCACATCACACAATCTAGTTTAACTATGATTTTTTAGATAACTAAATCAAGTATGTTATGTGAACAATTTTCTATCATATCATACAAGTAGTTTTATATAAATCCCAATCTTTTATTATCTTTTTTATATATGGAAAATAAATAAATTATAAGTATAAATCATAGTTCATTACAATCGAAATGAAGATATAATTTTCATAACAAATAGTTTTTTGATTGGTAGAAAATAATGTTACAAAATTAAATTTAATAAAATTGGAAAATTAAGTAATCATATATGTTTAAAATTCATTTATTTTTCAATTATTGACATTACATGTTGAGTCTATCTTTGAATAAAATAGAGAGTTATATTTTGGTCTCAATTATTTGGTTTATGAATGTAACTCATTGGTAATAAATAAGTATAATTTTTTTAAAAACTGATTGAGTAGGGAACATGAGAACTCATATTAATGGAATTATATAAATTATAATTACATATTTTTTTCTAGTGCATCAGATAGTAGGTCTCAATATGAAAATTAGTCTTACTATGGAGTTAGTTACATAATACTAATATTGGATCATTACTCCCATGTTCTATTCAATATGATGAAATGAAAGGGGTTTGATTTAGTTTTTTGGAATGGAACATTTATTTGTAACTATAGATTTAATGATATTGACAAGAATCACTTCCTACCATCGATGATCCATAAATTTTGTAAATAATTAAAATAAAAGTATTTAATATGAAGGATAATTTTGTCATAAATTTTGTGTCATTAGTTATCTATTCCCAAGATATATTTTTTATGATTGTTGGGATGAAGTTGAAACCATTGCTTCTCCCATTTCTTACATCCATATATTGTGTATGGTAACTCATGTAGTCTAATAGTAAGATTTCATTGTTAATCTAAAGTAGTGTTGTGTAATATATAAAAGAAACTGTATGCATTCTTAGTTTACTTACATTATCTCGACCTGTGGTTTTCATGTTTAGTCTAGTTATGTTGATTTTTTAGGTTTCATTCTATAAACATTAAATTAATTAAGCTAGGGAATTTTATTCATAGTGTTTATAAACATAAACAAATATACAATCATTGAATATATATATGAAATAACAATAGAAACTATTTTATACACATTTATTTTAATAATGATGAATCTTTTATTTATTATACTATTTTTATAGAGATTAAATATTGTTGTCCATGTTCTTATTATTTATGAATTATAATTTCATAATGTCTAATCAGATCAACCCAACAAAAATTTAATGGAAAAAATGCAAACTATAGTTTTAATTTAATTTTATTTTGGTTAAAAAATAGCCCTAAATAAAAATACACTTATAAAATATCTAAACATAAATAAAAATGATTTAAAATAATCTTAAATAAACTCAAATATTCTTAAAATATAATGAATGTGGAAAAAAACTCAATTTAATTACCTATTTATCCTCCCCAAAAAGGAACAAGGATTATATTATCCCAAATATTTTACATTATCCCAAAGATAAATGGAAAAAAATAGGATATGTGGAGTGAATGAAATGAGGGAGAAATCGATTACAATTAAAGCATAAAAAATTTCTTAAGTGGACTCATGATAGTATGATCTTCTGTCCAAGCCTTTTTAGAGGTGTATTTGTATCTATAAAAAGTCTATCAATGTAATCGGAGAAGTTTAGAGTGTAATAGAGCCTTTGGGATGTGAAATATGCTAAAGGGTAAAAGAAAAACAGACAATTTAGACAACCTAGCGGATTACCAGTGAGCTATTTAGCCCTTACCTATTAGCCAGTGAGTGAGGAAGTGTGTATGTTATCTTATAGTTCTCACTGGCTGGCCATTGGATAACTTTGGCTAACTGATGTAATAACCCAGGAATTCCCTTAAAAATTTCCTTCAAAAATCCTGTTTAACCCATTAATTGATAGGTCAAATTTCTATGTTGAAATCCAAATATAAAACGTAAAATAATATCAAATTAAGGGTTTATAATAATAAGTTTTGATTGTAATCATTGAAACATATAATATAGTTAGGGATATATAAAAATGAACATAATTACCTAATGAAAAACTGTATGATTGACCTAACCAAAATAAAAAAATAACTAAATAAAAAATAACCAAACCAAAAAATGGACTAGATGACCAAATGAATAAATGAACAAATAACCTCACCCATATTTAGATTTCCCAAATCGAATATACTAGAAGAAAACCATATCATATCTAATTCAATAATTCTAGTTAGTATGTGTTGATTATGTTATTCTAGTGTAACTAAATTTACAAAAAAAAAATTATTTTATTTTTCAACATAGGAAATTGAAAATATTGAAGAGATAAGATGTAATTTTTATTGATAATAATCATTTTGTGAGACAGTTGGTTGTTCCTCCTTTAGTGAAACATTTGAGTATACTATTTAATATATATATATATATATATATCAATTTAAAACATATAATTTCACATAATTAATAATTTATAAATTTTATTCAAGTCCCAATATCTAGAAGACTACTGTTATCAAGTTGTTACCAATGTATTAATTAGATTGTGGGGGGATACAAGAGATACTCATAAGAGTTTTTGTAGTTGATAATAACCAGAACCTTCACCAAATACAACATCTACAATAGCTTTCTATCCATTGGTTCCCACAAAGTCATCAATGACATTCCGATCTCCCATACTATCTCAACAGTTTTCATTTGATCTTCCTCTTTATATATCATTTCCATATTAGATGTTGGATCCATCCCCTAATCCCCATTATTATTTTCCAAAAAAATCCCATACAATAACCTATATTTACAATTTCTATATTATATCTAGGATTTCAGGTTCATGGTCCTTCATTTTTTACTCTATTTACTTCAGAACATCTCTAGCATATATTGCACCCCTGGAACTACATAGTTTACAAATATTTTATAGCCCATGGGCCAATCAAAGCCCACTGATAATCTTGTATTAGGTATATGTAAACAAACCACTTAAATTGTGTATCTATAATTTCTTTCCATACATATATATCAATTTAGTTTTTTTAATTCAAAATGTTGGATCTACCGCTATTATGTAGCACGTGTACAATACCTTTCAAGAATTGTGTATCTGCTAAACACAAATAATGATTGATTATAATTAAGACAAGGAAATGATTGGTAAAATATAATGATAATGTAATAGTTTTATAGAGGCAATATCTAAATTCGATGACATAATTACCATGAATCACATTTTCTAGAGAAACAATTTTAATAAAATGAGCAATTATTCATTGGATCCAATATGGGTAATGAAATTTATTTGATAAAATTTTACATTAATATTTTATTAAAATGAATTAATATTTTTTAGAGTAGCGTCACAATAATTTTCCTGATGGTGAAGCTATGAGGGCTGTATGACTGATAGAATTATGTGATTTTTGGAGAGTATATAATAATGATAGATATAGTGTCATGAATACAAGAGTTAATAATGATTTAGTGTGTATACCAACATGTGATGATTGCCTAGTGACATTATAATAAGAAACTGTTAGTTTTTGGAAGACATATGAGTTCAAGGTATTATTCGAATTTAAGGATTATTGATTGAACTAATTATGATTTTTTATTAGTATTCCATTTATTATAATTTCATTATATTTTATGTAATTTTCATAACAAAATAATTAGAAGGATTTTTTGAAGGATGTTCACACATTTAGGTGAACTATTTTGTCAGAGAATGAGAAAAAACATGCATTTTTCACGTACAGTTGAGTTTAATTAGGTTATAATAGAAAAAACAAAAATAAATCAAAATTCACACACCTAAAAATACTTGACATGGATAAATCAAAATTAAATTAATGAAAATTAAAATTAAATGTAAAAAAACAAAAAATTGGATTGAACTAGACATATCATGAAAGAACTATACCATGCTGAATCAAATTGATATGACTCATTTCAAATAAAAAAATGACATGATGTGATCCAAATTGACATAAAATGATAAAACCCTCTATAAAATGACTAAAAAATGAAATGAATCAATATAAACAACATTTAACTAGATTGAGTCAAATTAATATGAACTCGATCGATCCATGCCTAATTAAATTAAATATAATTAAACTAAAATGGTTAAAATTAATATTAGTCCACCTAAACAAACTCAGACCGAAATAAATCAAATAATGTCATACTAAAGAGTAAAATATTTAATATTAATGTGTATATTATAAATATAATATATTTTTTTAAAAGTTTTTATATACATTAAATAGTTTGTAAACTACTTGTAAATTTTTTTAAAACAGTTTACAAAAATTGATTTTAAATAGTTTTATGTGTGTGTGAAAAAAGGATTACTAAGAATAAGACCCCCAAAATTATCCTCTAAAATCACTACATAAATTAATATAAATATTCAAATTATGAGTTTCAATCATCAAAACATAAAATTAATGATATTTTAAAGATTTATCTTCAAAAAAATCACCATACCTTATAATTCCAATCATACTTGATAGCCACATTACCCAAAAACCACAATTCTCATATCATGAGAATCGAAAAACATAAAAATCATATATTTTAGATCAAATTCATATTATCCATCCCAATTTTTTATTATTCAATACGTATAACCATAAAAATGGTCATTCATCAATGTAGCTACTCCTGTTTTACATTTATACATCAATCATCCATAAAAGGGGATAAAGTATAAAATAACCATCCAAAATGAAGATCACCTTTAAAATTAGATCCAACAAAACCAAATATAATGGTATCATCCTCAATATAAACTTCCAATTGTAATATTCAAAATAAAAACTATCCTTCTCTTTTACATAAAATTTGGAAATTATATATTTAAACCAAATGGAACCTCTCAACCTAATCACTCATTAAATCAAGAAAAAACAAAACAATCAAAATAAAAAAACAAGAGAAGAAAAAACAATTTATTCAAATAATCCCAATAATGTACCCTAAGAACAAGGTTCTAAAAAAAATAAAAATATAATAATATATGTATTAATTTGAGATAAACATGTTATATCCTATCATATGAAATAATTTATATATTAAAATTCTGATGAACATATTTCATTTACATTAAAATAAATTTTATGTTCAAAAATCATTTAAAATTCCAAATTTAGAAAATTAATCTATTTAAAATTAGAAATAAAACAATCTCAAGTATAGAGAAACATTTTATTTTTCTTTAATTGGTCCCATAAATCTACCCTTATATACCTTAATCAGATAACATTAAATCCAAAACTCATTTTAAACCATTATAATCCAGAAATAGTACTTTTTATCACCAAATTCCCAAAACGGTATACTATTTTCATTTAGTAAATTAATAAATTAAATCATGAAAACAACAATACTGAAGAAATTTTTTAGAGAATCAATGTCATTTACACCAGATGGAATTGAACAAAGGGAATATTCCTTAGTTAAAGATGTTTTCATCAATCCAAAAGATGAATGGAAAGAGTGTTGATGTAATATCCCAACCTAGGTGCCACAAAACAGTTCCCCAAGTCGGTCCATCACATGACCTCAGTCACGTCTCCCTATATGCCAATGGCTGCCGACAAGAAGCAAGGGTCTATTAAGTCATTCATGGGGATAATATTCCCTATTTTATTAGAGTAAAACACCATAGAAAATAGATAAACAATAGGGGACACATATGTAAATAATAAATTGTACCAATGCCATAATATAACTAAAACAACAAGTACAATACTCCAATGAAAAAGAAATATTCTATGCCAATAAAAGTGTCCAAGTTCCTAAAAAAAACTAAAAAATTAAGACATTAACAAATCCAATGTGGGTCTTGAACCATGTATGGTTCCCTTATTAATGATCTAACCCCAGTCATTAATCTAATCTAGGGTCGTTTCCGGTAACCAGTCCAGCAATGGTAATGGTTATTCAGGTACCAACTAGGTAGACCTTGTAGGATTTGATAAAAACTCAATCGGACACCACTAATAGTGTCTATAAAATCATTTAAAAAGGTACATTACACAAGTATATATAGAAAAGAAGAAAATAAAAAAAATAAATAGTTATCACATTATCATTTATGCTCTATTTAGTCATATTAACTATAGGGTTCTAGGGGATCCCCGTACCTCCATAATAACTTAATCTCATACTAGAGCCAAAAAAATTCCCTTAGTAATATCAAAAATTAATAGTTTATTCAAATTTTTTTAGGGCTCGAAGTATTCATAGGTGATATGACATCTCATTACCAGATTCAACTCGTGCTACTGTTTGAAGAATTATCAAGTGAGGCCATATCTCAAAGTTCCTTTAATACCATTCATTAAATTCACACATAAATTCCATAGGTACCAATCATAAATTCATTAGAAAGATGAAAATTTTACCAATCCTACTTCTCAATAGAATAAATATGGTCCCGTTATTTTTGTGCTATGTTTAATGACCATGTAACCATTTATACTACTCATTGGAATGTCCATGTTCACATTCCTTTAATCAAAAGTTAAATGACCGGGTTACTGTTAATACTTCTGAATTGAATGACCATGTTCTCATTACTTAACTCACATAATTAATTCATAATTAATTATCCACATCAATCCCATTACTTTCTCAAAAATTAGATAAATACATCAATATCCGTAATTAACCCCCCAATGAATTACCTATTCTAATCACATTAATTAATTCATCAATTAATTATGAAATATCAGAGTTCTTATCTCTTAATTAACATTCTAGAATTAATTATATCATTATAAATTTTATTTTTTCCCAATCTGTCCCAAAATTAATTATCAAGATCATAGTATTAAGGAACATTATTAATTCAAAATTAATTATCTTAATCTAGCCAATTTAATATATCATAATTAATACACTGATTAGTTACATAGATGATAAACCCCATCTAACATAATTAAATTCCACCAATTTAACGGTACAATATGTTTTCCCCTTAGTCTCATGATTAATTCCTTAATAAACCATTTAAGTCAACAAATATTCAACTGATTAATTGGTCAACCTAATCAACCCAATTAGTAATTAAATATCTAAATAATTCTATAAATTATATAACCATTAATACATTCATCAAATCCATGACTATAGGAATTGGGTCCTTAGACCATCTACCTAAATTCTTTGATGGATGTCCATTCAATGGAAATACCCAAAATCTAAGCAGCGCAACGACATAGATCTGAGTACCAGATCTAAATACATTAATAAAGATCAAATATATCATGATATAATCAATTTAGATCTAGATCAAAAATACTAGATCTAGATCTCACTAAAAAAGATTAGATCTAAAGAAACAGAGGATAAATTCCACCAAAATATCAAGGGAAGAGAGAAGAATCATCGGGATTGGCATCTAAATGAGATCAACATACTGGGAGAAGTTAGGATATTCAATTTGGCCCTTAAATCTTGAAGAAATGACATTTGGTGACCTTGGAACCCATCCAGAAAGATCTAGATTTGCCCAAAACTATTTAGTCCTGAGATAAGGTTAAAATGTTGGTGTTTCAGGGGATCAAGGGATTTTAAAGTAAATTTTCATGTAATTAAAAACCATTCACACAATTTTATGGATAGGGGAACATGATTAGGCCAACCATGAGCCTATCATGTGGACCTCACTTTCTAGGGTCACATGTTTACTTGAGTTATGGCGAACTGATTCTCAAATCGTGCACCACTCATCCAGATCCCCTATTCTTGGGTACCCAAAATTAGGTGGGAAGGATGTATGGTTTACTGTAACCATGCACAATCCCCCTTTTCTCAAAATTGTCTTAAAAATCCACCCAAACACACTCCATGTCATTAATCCAATCAAATGTACATAAAAACAAAAACAAATGTACATGAAATTGTGCATGAGATAAGTCCAAAAAAGGTTGCATTCTTACAATCCTTCCACCTTATAACAGATCATCCTTGAGATGTACATCCATGTTTTTCAAAGATTCTGAGAAAAAAAGAACAATCCCATGAGCCCTCATGTCTTCTTCTCTTTCCCATGTTTCCTCTTTCACACGTCCATACTTACATAGCACAGGAACTATTGGCACTGCATTTCCTCATAACACTTTCTCACTATGATCTAGAACATGTATCAGATGTTCCTAGAATGAGGAATTTATCTCAGGGTCGACCACATCAACATTGATCACATATGTAGGGTCGGGGTGATAACACTGTATGTTTGACACATGAAAGACATCCTTAATGACCCTATATTTTGGTGGAATATCTAATCATTATGCCATCAGATCGACTCTCTCCAATACCTCAAATGGTCCAAAAGACCTGGTTTCCAACTTCCCATGTCTTTGTATCCTACAGTGACCAACCCTAGGTGAAACCCAAAAGAACACATGATCACCCTATGTAAACTCCATAGGTCTTCTTCGTCTATAAGCATATGACTTATTTCATCTTTGAGCAGTATAAATACATTTTTGAATCAACTGTAGCTGCTCAGATGTCTCTAGCATGAGACTCTGTCCCAACAACTTTGACAAATCTACTTCCATCCATCATAGTAGTGATATGCATGGCGTACCATAAATAGCCTCATATGGTTCCATTGGCATAGTTTTATTATAACTATTATTATAGGTGAAATATACAAAAACCATGTGTTTCTCCCAAGAACCCTTTAAGACATGAACACATACCTATATAATATCCTGAAGGACCTATATGGTAAGTTTAGATTACCCATCTAACTATGTTTGGAAATCTGTACTCAATAAGACCTGTATAGAAATAGATTTCTATGAGCCCGACCAGAAGTGTGATGTAAATTTTGAATCACAGTATGAAACTATAGTTTTTGGCCACCATGTTGACAGACTATCCCCTAAACAAAATGTTCTACCCACATATCTACAGTAGAGGTTCCCCTTAGTGGCAAGAAATGCGCTCCCTTTGACAGTGGATCCACAATGTCCCAAATTGCATCATTCTTCCTAAGCATATTTGGAAGGCCTACCACAAAGTCCATTTTAACGTCATCGCACTTCCATTCAATAATAGGCAATTACTGTAGTAAACCTCCATATATTTAATGACATGCATTTACCTATTGATAGGTGAAGCATCTTTTCATGATTCCAATAATCTATTTTTTCAATCTTGACCAAAAATAATACTATGGTATGTCATGGTTCATTTTGGTGAAACCTAGAAAAAAATCCCACTTCATGTAATGAAATAATAACATGAACTCCTATTTTTTACTTATAGGTACAACAAATCAATTCTTCACATAGATGTTCTCATCCTCATCCATCAAACAGTCTGAAGGTGTCCTCCCACCCTCAATTCTTTCACTTAAGGATATGAACTCCAGATCCCCATATTTTCTATCCCTCATCCATCTCAAAAGTGTAGACTCCTTGCAACTGAAACCACAGTCATTTTCTCCTAAATCTCATAAACCACCACATGAATTTCAGCCAGCATAGTCATTATCTTCCACTCATCACTCTACTCCTGAACCATCTGAGTTTATGCTTTCCTACATAAGGAATCAGCCGCACAATTTCCATTCCCAGTTATATATGATAGTTTAAAATAAAATTATTTCATAAAATCTATCCATATACACCAACAAAAATTCACATTATGATGTGAAAATTTATACTTCAAGCTATTGTGATCTGTATAAACTAGAAACTTTTGTCCCATAAGGTAGTGACAACAACACTTAAGAGCATAAACCACTACTACCAACATGAGGATGTGCATATGATAGTTCCATTCATGGGGCCTCAACTACCAACACCCATATTCAATAACTCGGCCTCCTTTCATTAGTGCAGCTCTAGTTCTGATCCCATAAGAATCACAATAAACCATGTACTCCTCACTCGACTCAGGTAGGATCAAAATTGTTGTTGTAATCAAAAACATCTTCAACTTATCTAAAATAATTCTTGTAGGATCTGTCTAGTCATTCTTTATCCCATTCTTAGCCAAGCCTGGAATAGACACTTCTAAATTGGAATAATTCTTCGATGAATCTCCAATAATATCCAGAAAACATGTGGAAGCTCTTGATATCCAAAAACATTCATTGGATAATATCAAGAAACCACTACCTAAAAATTATCTTAGTCCACTATCATACCTTCCTCTAAGATGATGCTCCCCAAGAGGTTTACCTAATCAATCCAGAACTGACACTTAGAAAACATGTCTTTTAAGTGATTCTCTCTTAGTGTACTCAAGAGAATGTTATGATGTAGGGAATTATCTTAATGAGTCTTAGTGTACACCAATAAATCATCAATGAATACTAAAACAAATTGATCTCAGTATGGGTGAATGATCATATTAATCAAATAAATAAACCCTAATAGAGAATGTTTCGACCCAAAAGGCTATAAGAAAAACTCATAATGACTGTACCTTCTTCTAAAATTTGTCCTTGATATACCAGAAGTCGATACATTAAACTAATGATACCTTGATTTCAAAATGATCATTGGGAACACACAAGCCCCATTAAACTGATCAAAACGATAACTGATATGTAGAAGAGTATATCAGTCCTTAATAGTCATATTATTAAACTTATGGTAATCGAAGAAGAAATGTAAACTCCTGACAGAATTCATTCCAAACAAAATAGGTGACCCCAAGGCGACGTACTTGGAAGAATAAATCCTTTATCCTTTAACTCTTAAAACTGAGTCTTGAGCTCTTAATTCTCATTTAGTTACATTATTTATGTTAGAATAGATACTTTCTCACCCCTTGACATGTGGACAATACTGAATTCCACATCTCTCTCAGGTTGTAGCCCTGAGAAGTCTTTAGGAAAGACATTCTAAAATAGTTTTACTTCTGGGGGAAGAAAATATTTCCTAACACCCCCATCATCATGAAATATACATGAAACATGGGCTGTGATATCTTCTGATTGCGTATTAATTGTCCCTCCTCATCCCTCCTAGATATCCTTCTCTCCACGGAGAATATACGGGTTACCCCGAGGAGATGTAATAAAAACATTCCTACAATAACATTGGATGTGGGATCAGTATGCAACTAGCCATTCCAAACCCATAATTAGGTTTAAGCTTGACATATCAATAATATAGATATGCCGTATAAAATGAAACTTCCAAATATCAAGAGAACGTAATATGCACAAAATGATGTCTCTAGACTGTACTCCCAATGGTGTATCTATTATCATTTTTCCACATACAAACTCCACCTGGAGGCTCAAAACATTAACATGTTTTACAGATACGAAGGTATGAGATTTACCAGTATCAAATAAGGAACTAGATAAAGTTGATCCTACTAGAATTGTACCTGTCACTATTGAGGGACTATCCTTGTTCTCCACAAGTGTAGGTTGCACTGCATGCCACTGTCCTTCCCCACTTCAATGTGATGTTATCAAACACAAATGAGTAGCACCACTCTACAAATAAGGGTGATCAGGACCTATTGCATCACTTCTAATACAACTTACTCCATGTCCAGTTGAACGATAGTTCCCAGAACAATATAGTATAGAAGAATCCTTCCCACACACTGACTCGGCCCAACTGTTCCCTTAGCACCGACTTGTCGTTGAGACCTGCAGATCTTCTTGTAGGTGTCCCATCATGACTGAATATTGACACTATAATGGTGTTCAAGGAAAGTGTCGATGATAGTGTCTCGACCTATCACACTGATGATTGATCAACCCAATACGGTCTTGTCTAATAGAACCCCATTTATGAGTACTCTTCTTCCCACTACCATAGATAATGTTATCATAACAGTGTTTCCTGCTCTCAGATGTTGCACATCATGATCATCCAATAACAATACCAATACATTACTCAAATACTCCATTAGGTTCCCTTTATCTATGTGATCCTTATTAAAAAACAATAGAAAAATTCATTAATTGAAAAATAATTACTTGGGACTTAATCTTTCACTTAAGTACATCCTAAAAGCGTATCACCGTAGCTGCCTCATCTCATGCTTACACTAGAGAAAAGATATGCAGATCTATATAGAATCCAGCATAATCCATCACATACATGATCTCGTGGGTTTGATGCATAAAATTTTCTTCTTCTCTTATCTCAGTGTCTTAGGATAGAAGTTCTCCTAGAACCTCTCATAGAATTTGTTCCATAAAATACTGTTATTCTTCCCAGTTCCCACCTAATTGTCCTAATAGTGCTTCACTGATCCCTGTAGCATATAAGCATCCAAAATTACCCTCCTCTCAGACAAAGTCTCTAAATGGTCAAGTAAATTCTCAAAGGAATGAACATAGAATTCATCTCTCTCAGGCCGACCCACTCTAGTAAAATTCTGAGGGTGATGTAATTGAAACTCCCTTGTCAAATCAGACAAGATTTTCACAAACCACCATTGGTATCTTTCAATTAATTTCACTAACTAATAGATTTTATCATGGTAATGCTCCCATTTATCTTTATATGAAACCATCAGTTTTTCAAGCTCCTTGATTGGAATACCATTCTAATCTATGCCCCTCATTCATCCCATCGACAGGTATTGTAGATGCATAATCTCTAAAATGAGAACAAACATTTTAGGTATCATAACACAACCTTATAAAATTTATTAAAGTGAAATAATAAAAATATGCTACTACATTTATTTTCCCCACCTCTCTCCACAGAGTCAAACTAAGGCACTATAACTACCCTTATTCATCATACTCTTAGGTTTTGGTTAACAAGGGTAAAAATACTATCATTATGATGTTACACATTTAGAAACCCAATTGTTCCCATTTCAAATAATTTTAAAGTAATTCTATATTCATGTTTGGAAAAAAAGTATTATAATCTCACAGAAAAGTAAAAAAGTTCAAGTTCATAACTTACTCATAACCCACTTTCCCATGCATTCCTAAAATGATACATGTCCCAATAACCCAAAGTACCAAGAATAATGCATAAAGACACAACTCTTGTGCTATTTCAGGTCGTGAATCAACACTAAAAAATAATCAGAAACAATAATCACATAACACCAAAATTGAGACACTCAAGGTGAAATAATTTTCAACTATAACAGTAAATAAAAATAAAAACAATCACCTCCAATGTACTTGGGTTTTCCCTCATACATGAGTTTGAAACTTCCAAACATGAGCTCATTACCAAGACCTCACACATCCTAGTATCATATCTGCCTTTCATAAATAGTAAGACAAAAGAAGAAGAAAGAAAACTATAACTCATATACAACATTATAATTTCTTAACCTAGGTGCCACATAACTGTTCCCCTAGACGGTCAGTCACATGATCATAGGCATGTCTCCCCATATTCCAGAGGCTACCGACTAGATGTTAGGGTTTGGTAAATCATTCATAAGAAGACTATACCCTCATTTATCATAACAAAACGCAATTAGAAATATATACAAAATAGTTGAATCCTATGTAAATCATAAACGATATCAATGTCATAAGAAAACCAAATTATAAATTCCAACATTCAACTGAATGGGAAAACAATCTATGCCAATGAATGTGTCAAAGTGATGAAAAAAATGAAAAATAAAGACACTAACATATCCCAAGAATGTACCAAACCACATCTGGTTCATTCATCTATGCTCCAGCGCCAATAAAAAATATATTCCATCGACCATTCCCTTAACCTATCCTACAATAGTAAATTCTATTCGGACACTGAACAGGCATCCCGAGTAGGGTGTGAGTACAAATAAGTCTTCCACCACCAACGGTGTCTAAAAATATTCAATTCAAAATTTAGTGTATGATTTTCTATAAAGAAAAGAATACATTGCATAAATAAAAATTTATCACATTATAATTTATTCTTCATTTAGCCATATTAACTCCAGGTTTTCTAGGTATACTAGTACCTCAATAATAACTTCATATCATACCGTATATTGAAGCATTCCCAAGGTAATAGAATATCCTAAAACTATCTAAGACTCATTCTGGAGCACAAAGTATTCAAAGATGATATGATATCTTCATACCTAATTCGAATTGTGCAAATGTTCGAAGTATTATCACATGAGTCCATATCTGAGAGTGCCTTTATTACCATTCTCTATAATTTAACCCGAAATATAAAACTTTCTAATAAAAAATTCATAATTAATATGAACTTTTTTCCATTATTAATTCTTAATAGAATGACCATGTTCCCATTGTTTTACTCATATGTACAATGACCATGATACCATTTATACTTGTAATTTGAATAACCATCTTCACATTAATTTACCCATAATTATACTAACCATGTTACAATTAATATTTCTATATTGAATGACCATGTTCCCATTCCAAAACTAAAAAAATAAATTCATAATTAATTATCCACATCAATCCCATTACTAATTGATAAATTATCTAAATACATAAATATCCTTAATTAACCTCCAATGAATTAAGTATGAAAATATCATTATTTAATTAATAAATTAATTAATTAATATCCCAATTCATATATCATAATTAATTTTCTAGAATTAATTATCTCATTATGACTAAAGATTAAATTTTTATTATTGAAACACATTTATAAAAATTGTGTGAAACCTCATAGGTTATCAAAAAGTTAGATGATATCAAAACAAGTCACTAAATAATTAAAAGAATGTTTTAGTTTTCCAGATGTTCAATCCATATATAAACACCATTGGAAAGTAGAGACATTCATTATAGGATCATCCATGAGGTGATCTTCAAAATGGAAGGCTATTTTGTACCAAATATAATGGTACTTAAAAATCATTTTTTTTTTGTGGAAACATCCTATCAAGATAAGATCTTTCTTTTCGATCCACCCACATTATTATTGATTTGTAGAAACATGAATCATTCTGCTATACATTCTGTCATCATCCTCTTGTGATGCATTACAATGGAGTGATTCCTGTAGCATTTCTTCCTCAGAGTGTTTGATACGTTCCCATGTCATGTAAATTTTTTTCCTTCTTACCTGCATCATGATTCAAGATATCACGGTCCTCCTTAGTGGGAACCACCAAATAAATGTTGGGAGTAGTCAAATAGACATCCAAAACCTCAATACTACAATAAATTTGGGTTTTTTCCTCCCTAACTTCATCAGTTTAGTCACTATCGGTGTGACCGTCATACCTGCCTTTTGTCCTTACATTCTTGGATAATCTAGTCCCTATTAGTTTGGGTTGGTGCGAGTAATCTTTACGTACCTTTAATTTCATCACCTTAAAAACAACGAAATTCCCTGAGTCATTATTTCACTTTTCCTCCTCTTTCTCATTGGGATGTGGAGTCCTCTTTCATGTGTTCCCTCGACACTATCAAATAAGTCAAAGGTATAACTCTCATATCCCGACCCAGACACCCATGGTCATTTCCCTTCAAAATGATTATCTATAGGTTGTGGACATTGGAAACCCAAAAAATAACAGAATTGAACCTTGATGCTCCTAGACTAGATATTTCACTTCCAATCATTCAAAATGATTGATAATGATAATAGCTGGGTTGGAACTTGTGGAAGTAAACATGTTCTTCACCTTCAAACATTATCTGTCCTCAGCTAGAATGCACTTCTCTAACTCTCTGTGTACAATATAGCTAGTTAGAATATCTTCCCTTGATTTCTATACCTGGACCATACCCTCACCTGCTCGAACTGCCTCAGTATAGGATGAGGGCATTGGAGAATTTGTACAAGGGTTTGAGGGCATACTAGATTCCCCTTCCATATCCCCTAGTATAGACCTGACATAGTTTTCCAAAATGGTTCCAACCAAATAAAATCTCAATATTTCACATATGTCTATAACCTATGGGCCTAGATTCGAGGTTATTAGAGCTTTCAAGGAGTGATCAGTGTAGGGTACATCCTTGTGGCCAAGTTGATCAACTCTAGTTGTACCCAAATGTTCTGGTTGGTATGACTGACAATCAAACGCCTCTTTATGGCTACACTAGCATGCTAAAGCAAGATGAACCAGTCTCATGATTAATTCTTAAATCAATCATTTAATTCAAAAAATCTACAATAGATCAATTGGTAAAATTAATTAACCCAATTTAGGAATTAAATAACCAAACAATTCTATAAATTATATAACCATGAATACACACATCAAATACATGATTATGAGAATTAATTCATAGACCATATACCTCATTTCATTGATAGAAGTTCATTCAATGGAAATCCACAAAATCCAAGTAATGCAATGATATATATCTGTGTTTCGAATCTAAATCCCAAAATTAAGATCAAGTTTATCAAGATCTAATAAATGTTGATATAGATAAAAATACTAGATCTACAAATCACCAAAAAGATTTAAATCTAAAGAAATTGAAGATAAATAACACCAAAATAATATGGAAATAAAGAAGAATGATCGAGATTCACAATAGGATGAGATCCACTTATACGGATAAGAGCGGATCTTTGATTCTAGACGTGATTCTTGATGAATGAAGGTCTGAAGGCCCTGGAATCCCTCTAGAATGATCTAAATGCTCCCAAAAACATTTATTCATGAACTATGTTTGAAATAGAGGTGATTCAAAGGTTTAGGGTATTTTTAAATAATTTTTCAGTTAATTAAAAACCGTATGCATGTTTTTCTGGGAATGGGAATATGGTTAGGAAAACCATGAGCCAACTATGGAGAACTAACTATTTAGGGTCTCATGGTTTGTTAAACTGTGCACCAACCAGGTTGATCTCATATTCTTATGTCTACTCGGTTAGCTGGGCAAGACACATGGTTTACTTTAACCATTCACCAACCGTGCACAGTCCACTTTTTCTCAAATGTTTCTTAAATATCCACAAAAATTCACCCCACCCAATAATGGTACATAAAAAAATAATGTACCTAAAATTGTTCTTGAGATAACTCTTGAAATGGTTGGGATATTACAGTTATAAGGGCATAACCATATGAAAAAATGTATATTTTATTGTACTTATTAAAAAATTTTATATATATTTTATAATTAAATATCTCATTTAAAATTATTAAAAACATTATTTGGGGGATGTTTATGAGAAGGGGGTGGGGATGAAAACTTCATACCAAAACAATATTTTTAATAGATATTGGGTTATCAGTACTATGTTCTATTCCATTTTCGACCCAAGAAGAGTATCATAGCCACTAATTATTATAAAACTTTATATCCCTCTAGTAGATCTTCTACATCAATTTTTATTAGGCCAATTCATTGGAATAAGGGGATCATACAGAGGCATCATAAACAAATCATTATCAAATCAAGTGCATGAAAGAAGTAAAAAAAGAATGATAAATTTTGAAAATCTACGGAAGATTCCTTTCCATCATTTCCATTATTTACTGCTTTATTTTTTTTATTCATATTTCTTATGTGTTACTTATATGATACACCTATAAAGGGAAATGAATATAATAGTGTTAGGTGATGTGAAAATTTATCTGTTGGTTATGATGACGATGCTGTGGGATATTATGATTAGGGGGGACACTCATGATGATAGTGATTATTGTGATAGTACTGGTTTTCATGAATGAGATATTGATCCCTTATAATTATAACATCATATATATAAATCAAGTAGGTAAATGGTATATGTCGAGGAAAACTGATTTTATATGCATTTTTTATTATTTTTTAATGATGAATTAATTACAATTGAATCATTAAATATATAATTTTTGTTAAATAAAAATTATTTCTAGTTGAAATTATTAATATATTTTTATTTCATGAATATTTATTTTTGTCTTAAGGCATACCGGTTGAGGCATGGGTGTACTTATGTATTTTAAAAATGGTTTCCAAATAATTAGTATAGCATTTATTCGAATTGTTTATAGAAAATATTGGCTAACAAAAATATGAATTACATACCAATAGTTCTATAAAAACCATTGGTGTAGGGTTATCTATTTGGCCAATATAATTTTTTTTTGGAATTATTAGTTTAGATTGATTTTATAGTCATAGAGCCTATGAGTTATCAGAGAAATTTATATTAGAAACAAATATTCCTCATATACTACAGTTACAAATTATATGGAATATTTTATTGAAAAATTGGTGGTGTCAGTTCTTAACTCAGACTTGGATGGAATGGTCATCCATGTGGGGCATCAGAGAGTGATATTCCCCAAAATTCACGATGGGGAATACTAATAGGTAAACCAATATAACACCAAAAATCATATTTGTGGATCTAAAATTCTCTTACGATAGAGGATGTTTCTGATTGAATGATCCCATTTATTTTTTACATCTAACATGTTATGTTTGTGTCAATATGGCATGATAATGAATAAATCCATAGGCCTTCATTGAATTTTATCCGGTTTTGTTTTCACAAACACAATGGAAGTAATATATAAGTACATCTTTGAAAAAATAAATCACCATACTATCAATGGAAAACAAAATCATAATCAATTATATAAAATTCTAGACAAAGAATATAGGGGCCATATTATATGATTGAATCTATATAAAGGTTTTCATACGATAAAGTGCATTTGTCTTGTGAGGACTCAAGATCTCATGAAGTTTTATAATATGTGTATTTAATTTCATGTCTATGAAAACATCATAGAACTACATTTAGAGATTCTACACACTACCATATACTCTTAGAACATTTATGTATGGGTAATTGATGTTTGAATCCACTCAAAAATGATATCAAGATCATTCACATTCAATCTTATTAGAAAGTATTTCTTCTAAAAATTCACCAATTTCATTCAGATAATGGAGTTAAAGAATGGATATGTGTTCATGTTCATTATATACATAATCATTCATTATTCTGGGATCCCTCACACAATTCTCAAGGATAATATAACCAATTTTTTAGCCTCCGGTTGAATAATGTGTATCACAAGTGAGACAATAAATATAATGATACTTCCCGATCTTATGAATTGTTGATGTAACAAATTAGGAAATGCAATAATGTTCTATCTAACATTATATAAAATATGGTAGACCGGAAAAAAAAATAATTTCTCCTAAAATCATTATAATTAATTTTGTTTTTATTAAACCATGAATCATTATTCTACATATGAAATACTTTACTCCATTTTATGCAAAATAATTTTATTTAAATAAGGATGATTTGTTAACATCACTTTATATATCTGTCAATTGGAAATTTACATAGAATGAGTTATCATGAGTTTTCGTAGTTGATTTGGAATCCCTTGATAAAAATAGACTACAATAATTTCATAATATCCAGGTTCATTAGAATTGAGTATCTTGATAATTCAACAAGAAGGTTTTTTAATTCTCATTCCTCTAGGGGGAATTAGTACTAGAATTTAGAATGATAATAATACTTGTAAGATGGTATCCAAAGTTGGATACCATGTAGAAATGAACAGTCTATTTCCCTAAGGTTTACTGTAATAATACATACTCTGTGAAAATCATGGATTAAGAGAACATCATTCCTCCCAAAAATTATAGGTTAAAAAATAAATAAAATGTTTAGGATTCACTAGCCAAACATATTTAATATAAAATGATAAATTATTTGGAATATGTCATTTCCACCTAATTTTAAACTTTTACAAATAAATTCTTCACTAAATATGTTAAAATGCTCAAAATATATCCTTTCTTCATAATGTAAAATGATATTGAATTCATCTATGTAACATTATTTTAACCAAATATTAACAAATCCATGATATATGATTTTTAAATATATGAGATTCATCTTTACCACATGATCCATGAGGCTAAAAGAAAAATAATTCTTCATTAGTGTGTGTTTCTAAACCTCATGAAATCATCCTTTGGAAATGATTTGAAAATGCATTGAAAAAAACCATTCCTTTAAAGTAAAACATCTTAGAATTATCCCTATCTCATTAATTTGAACCCTGTGATACCTTGGTCCTTGATGCATGAACTTAAAACATATGTATTATATATTTATATATGATTATTAAACTATAGATTTATGATATATTATTGTCATGAACAGATTCCCCCATAAGGGTGGAGTTTCTCACAAACCACACCTTCACCTCATTTTAGTATTGGACACCTAATTAACCACCCCTAGAAGAAATATTTTTGTCTTGATAAAATTCAATAAGATATATTGTGATTCATGTACCACTTACCACATGCCTAGCCTCAGGTTCCAATCCAATTTTCCCTAGTGTTAGACTACCTTTTTTGCTTCATGTTGAATTCAATTTAACTTCAACACTCTAGAATGAATCCCTATTCAACTTTCTCTTATATATAAGATATATTTAAAAAATATTATTAAAATAATAAAACTATATATTGATTGATTAATTTATAAAAGTATATGTAGTGATTCTCATATCCATTATCTCAGTAAAATATGCAATATTTGCTCCCAAACCCCTCTCTCAGTGTATAACAAAACCAATTCTTTTCCAGACTACTTACATTTGATCAAATAATGTGATAAGATTTAATTGATAATATATTTGTGTTCCCTGATTCTTATTATACATGATATGTTGTGACTCCCATATCTCATATCACATGGAATAATAAAAATATCTTGTTTTTTAATCTCTTCATGATGTTAAATGCTCTTATTTGTGGTTTACATTTACCACCTGACATCAAGAAAACTTTTTTTTCTTAGGATATCGTCATATTTATATGAAGTTAAACTAATAACAAGACATTTTTTACAAGTAATATAAAATTATACTTTAGTCCCATTTTGTACAAGAAATATAACCATAAACTATAGAACAATGTTCTTGTACCAGTCCCTTTGGGAATGACCAAACCACCTTATCATGTTTCATGTGGGGTTTGAAGTTGTGTCCACCCAGAAATCACAGTAGAAAATATTAACATTATCTATTTTTATATACCCAATTGATATTACTCACACATGAATATTATTGATCATTTTCACTCCCTACACAAACAATATTTTTTTACTTCATGTTTGGACTATCACCTCATTCTTCTATTTCCAAACATGCTCCACTAGATATACAGTGATGAAACATATGATACGTCATCAACACACAGACACTCATATAGGGAACACATATATGTGGAAATTTCCTTAGTGAGTCTGTGGAGGAATATATATTTTTAAATTATTCAACAATAATTATAAATAATAATTACACCCATTTTATAAAAAAATTTAGCAGAACACACCATTGGAATATGAGTTTTGAAGTAATAAATTTTTTTTTATCACCTCATCATATGGTTTAGAATAATTGTGTCAAAAATCCTCATTCCCACAATTACATTTTTAAGTGATTTTTTACCACACATTGTGTCTCACCCCATGTGATACAATATTTTATAGGAATTTTTCTTAATCACATGATGAGCGGTTCCTTCTTCATTGTATATATTACATTCGTTGATGTGGAATCCTTACCCTAAAACGTCTACCATTATTATGAACTATAACCTAAAATGAATTATATTTTATTACCTGCCATTTATTACACCAAGAATGACTAACATGTGCACATTTTTTTTAGTTTTATTATTTCATAGTCAAAATTAAGATTAATTAATATTGGAAGCAAGGAATTAAAATAGGCGTAATTTCATTAATTAGAATAAAGGGAATCATTCAAACATTGTATGTAGATCCCCCAGACTCATGATATCAGATCTTGTGATAAACAAGCATACAATAATGGTTTTGATACAGATCTATGATTGTAAGATCTTTCAAAATTTTTAAAAAAATTTGGTTTACAATTTTTTAAAAATATAAAAAATTATAGACTAATAAATCTCATGTATACTATTTAAATAGAAATATTGTTCACTATAGAAAAATATAGTAAATCCATAATGAGTCATGATAATCTTCCATATATTTTCTACACAAGATTCTCTTTTAGGATTATGATACTTACTAATTTATTTCATAAACCTATGGAAATGGAAACATAAGAAAGTGGTGAGATCAAATTCTCATTAATGGTAAACAAAATAATAATGAATAATATTAGATATGCGAGGAAAAACATTATTACGTACTAAGGATGATCATAATAATGGAATCCTAAAATAATGATATGATAACATATGTAAATGTATTAAACAATTATCCTAAACTAACCACATGGAATCATTTTAATATAGAATCAACATAAAAATGACATCATAAGAATAAATCAAGGCTCTCTTCCTTTTTTATATAATATAGTTCTCTAGGATGAGAAATCACACACAATAGTTGGTTAGGATCACCAACCACACACTATGATATCCAATGATATGGAAACATTAATAAATTAGTTGTAGGGATATATAATTTTCGGCCCACCAACCATATAAAGAAAACAATAAATATTTTTTATACATGGTGTAATTAAAAATTTCATAAAATCTAAGATAATAAAATGGGGTTTTATCATTATAAAGTGATTCCCTATGTAATACATTAGGATTTCATAAATAGACATGAAATGATAAACCCTTGTAAAGTTAATGGGAAAATAATGGCATTAATAATTAGTATATTTAACTACATCTCAATTATGATTAGTAAAAATATGGGATTTACACTGTATTGAAAATGGATATAGGATTTGGAAAACAATATCCACATTAAATCTATGTACTGGGAATCTTGGTGAACACCCCTAAATCATATAATGGAACTCAAGGAATTCACCGAGGAATAACATTGGACTTAAATCATGCCTATATAAGTTGATAATTAGGAATGAAATAATTAGTTAAGGTCCATACCATATATGTAAATAAGAATATCATAACTCATATAGATAAAGAAAGGGGATGGTATAATTTAAAAAATACCCTTGATCATGCATAAAATATAGATGAAGAACAATCCAAAATTTTTTAGGAATATATCTATTAAAATAACAATATTTATTTTCTATTGGATGTTTTTTAAATTGATTATTTTATTAAACAATGGGAATTATAATTTATTTATTTAACATGAATGTGTGGAGAGTAAGTCTTATAAAAAACGAAAAAGACTATGGAATGATAAGTTAACATAGGAATATATAAAGGAGATTCATTTTGGTTAAAAATTATAGGTATAGAAAATTTAAAATATTTCATTTAAAAAAACTTTAATAAATTCAATGTAGTTTAATGTTCTATTTATCAATCAATTCACAAATAATTCATTTAAAACATTTAATTAGCAGAAATTTATTTAACCCTAATCATGAAAAATTTTAATGTCTATCAAAACCATTTTGTAAACCCACATTATAAAAAGGTTGAAAACCG
The DNA here is from genome assembly GCA_963277665.1 of Viscum album. Classification (NCBI taxonomy): domain Eukaryota; kingdom Viridiplantae; phylum Streptophyta; class Magnoliopsida; order Santalales; family Viscaceae; genus Viscum; species Viscum album. The sequence goes on from OY728150.1 coordinate 1,760,582,635, forward strand.
CATTAAATGATATGAGGTGTAGATAATTATGAAGGTCTCTTGAAACATTATAGAAAATACATTAAATAGTTAAAACATGTATATTAATGAATATTGGTCATGTTCTTAGGTAGGGTGTCATTCCTTTTGGTGGCTAATTTTGAAAGAGAACATGACTCGATAAATAGAAACCCTTTAATAAAAGGGAACAATTAAACAAATATAATTGAAATAAATAATATTTAAACTGAACATTAAGGACAAATCGTAATTTTTATGTAAACATCAAGAAGATAATACATGAGTCATGGAAAAAGATCTTGAGTCGAGAAAATATTTGAATCTTTGGTGACAATGTAATAAAAATAAAATATGAATAGATAGATTAAAAATAAATAGAAAATATCATTAATAGAATATATTTCAGTTTAAATAATGTTGGCCATCATGGACACCATATAAATTTAAATTGGTGGATAATGTAAACATGTCTCAATAGGGGGAATAAACAAAATCCATTACGTTATTCCCCACATTATTTGATCACATTCTATATTCATGTAAAACCAACATAACAATATTAATCATCCTTTAAGAATCATATTTATCTTTCTACAATTTATATATACTTCATTTTCAATTGTCTACTATGATTATGGTGATTCAATATAGCTTATTTTTCAATTCAATTGTCAACACTTTTAGTTTTCGTGCCCAAGATTTTTAAGGATAACATTGACTCCTGATGATTTATAACATGATTTTTATTCCATTATCTATATTTCTTCAATAATATATATATATATATACCACAAATAATTATAATTTCCCTCTTCAATCCCACGAGAGTTTTAATTATGAATCTTGGAGATGATTATGAAGACAAACATGTTGTGGTTTTATAATAATCAAATATGAAATATTGTTAACCTGTTTAGATACTAATATTATAACTCAAAAACCATAAATACATATTATATAACTTATTGTTAAAGTTAATTAATATTTTATAACATTATTTAATCATTCTCTAAATAAACATTACAACATCTCTCAAGTAGGTGATAAACATACCAAAGAACGCCAATCGTAATGATATAATGAGTAAGAAAGTGAAAATAAATTATTTTAATAAAAATTTTATAGAATATTATACTTGTAATGCATATCATATATATTCACGAAATTAGATCTTATGACCACTAATTATGTGTGCTATTAACAATTGAAATCCCTCATTCATGGTGGCGGTCTTCCCCCTGTATGCATGGTTATTGAACCCATTTCCCAGTGAATGGACATAGTGAATGAATATGAGAATTTATTCCCTATGAATTATAATAAATTATTATAAAAAATTTTATATTAATAATATTAATTTTTGTTCTATCTATGTTACTTTTTCAATATAAATAAAACAGGTTGTTCATGAAGGTGGTTGTCTGCACAGACACATGATTAATAGTCTCATTCCATAATGAATGGACAATATAAGAGTAAATGTAAACATTTATCATTTAAAATATTTATTAGTGACAATAAAAAAATTATTCATCATACCTATACATTTTTATAACCTTAAGATCCTGATTTGAAAAATGAACCTCAGCATGTCGTGAAGACGGTAGTCCACACATATGCATGATCCATGCATTTATTTTTCTTAGAGGACGATAAATGATGAATGAATAATTGATGTGAAATTATTATAATGTGATTTATGTATATGGATTATATTGAATTAATTATCATAAAAAGTTATGAAATAATTGGTATAGGAAAATAATAATTAAATTTTAAGAGGAGAGTAATACTCTAATCGGAAACATTGATTTTCCATGGAATTAAAATGGAAAATAAGTGTCTTATACTAACTAAATAAAGAAAAAGGTCTAGCTTAATGGGAGAGGGTTTTATGGGGATTAATTAAGATGATTTTCTTATAAGAAACTTAATGAAATAATGTACCTTTAATGAGCAAGAGTGTTCACTTTTTCCATGTTAAACAATGTTAAATAAGGGGAAAATAGAATAAAATGATGTTGAGATAATGTATTTGAGGGGAGGATTTAATTTAATTTAAGAAATAATTTAATTCCAAAAAACGTACATCTAGAATGTCTAATTTCATGTAAACAATAGAAAATTTATTCTGCATTGGATTACTCTCTTAAACACAATTTAGCCTCAATGAAAAAATTATCATGCTAGTTAATTTATTAAAAACTATTTGTGGACCTATACCAATAAAATTAAACATTAGGAATCCAAATTTAACATTCATTTAATATAATTAAATCTTTAAAAAAGACAGAATTTACTTTTAAATTAATCTATATAATACATTAAAAAATAACCATAATAATAAAAAACATCTTATATTTGAAATTGTTAATAATGGGTTTGTATACATGATATGGAAAACACATTTAATATAAAATTCTTAATATAAAAAGAGTTTCACTTATATTTATGTCATTATTATGTAATGATAATATCGTAATTAGTGATAAAATTTGTCCAAGCCAGTATTTTTCAATATTCACCTAAACATTAGACATATCATGAAAATTGGAAAAATTTATACTAAGATAATTTAAGGGATTATAAATTAAATATGAATTTTATTCTATATAATTATACATCTGAAAAATATATATTTAACATTAAACATATAATATAAAATATAAGGAAATGTTATTTTATTTTAAGAAAATACTTTCTTAATCCTTATGTGATTTTAATACTATTTCATAACAATTTATTAATTTAAATAATATTAATACTTTATATCCTATATATATATAATATGCACATAATTATCATTTAATGAGGTTAATTTTAATCAACTAATGTATCATGAACATCATGTTAGGGAATGCAATGAATGATATTGAACTAAATACTACATAATGGAAGACATATATTTAAATATTAGGATGTTACAGTCATCAATCCATAAATAAATTATGTCCAAATATTTTTTAAAACCATTAAAAAAGGATATCAAAAATACTAACATGAATTAAGTTAAAATTGAAAAAAAATCCCTATAATAATATCTTATGTAAAACTAGATGAAAAATCTTCTTTCTCTATTAAGTTTATTGAATGATTTATTTTTCAGTGGTGGATATATTATTTAGGTCCACCTTTTCCACACAAAAAAAATATTGTTCCATTAAGACATTCTATATTGTGTTTCTTCCCACATTTTTGACAGATAATAAATTGATAAATATTTTCCTTAATTATCTTCATCACTTTATCTTTTGTAATACTCCATCCAACTTTTAATTATTGAATTTTGGTCTTCAACTGCGTTCAAATTGTTAATCATATTTTGTGATAGTTGATTTGGAATAATAAAAATACTTCCAACCCCAATTCTTGTCCCATTATATTAATGTGTGGGACAATCATCACATTTTTTATTTCATCTATTGTTTTCATGGTTCCTTGTTTCTTAATCCATTTGTTTAAAAAAATGTTTAGGGATGATAATAATTAAATTATTAAATTTAAAATAGGAATATTATAACCATAGAGAAAATAATTCATAAAGGTTGCGCATACCCAATCATGTGTTTCATTAGATTCAATAAGGTTTATCCATGGAAATTTTTCTATTAGTTTCTCTAATCTATTTAACTTTTATAAAATCGAATGTTCAAATACATAATAATGGTTTTGGAAGATAACTTTAATTAACCCATGAATACCCCCAGGAGTGTCTAGATAGGCATAATGTTAGGGCCCAGTCTTCATATAACAATATAATGACCGAGATATACATGACCAACTATTTTAGAGGTTGTTACCAATATATTTATCGGTGTTAAAACCACATCCACATTCTAGTATCTTTAAATTGATTTAATTTCTTGTAAAACCACCTAATATCGATTTTAAAAAAAAAATTATGAGGTTCTACAATACTTAATGTTTTCAAAAGTGTTTTCACTCAATGTCACTTATGATAAACGCTAATCAACATAATATATTAAGCACTAAAGACCTAAAGGTACATAGATATCATTGAAAAAAAAGAATACCCATGACAAATAAACTATTATTATCATTCCTATATCTTAAATTATTTATAACTGATATCATCCTAACCTCAAATTTTATTTAAATCCAACTCAGATATCAACTGTACAGCCCCCAAACCCACAGCCTTGGATCCAGTGCTGAGAACATCGAACATACAATACATCCAGTGATACTTATCTATGATTACAATATTTTTCAATCAGTTAAAATAAAAGGAACATTTAATTTACGGTTTTATAGAATTATAAAAAATGAATAAAAAATAAATATCAATTATAATAATCAAATAAATATTTTTCTGCTATATAATAAGATAATAAACAAATAAAGAGTCTTTAATGTCACCCATAACTTCTACTCACATGATACTCTTTTGGGATTTGTATAATTAATTAATTCATTAAAATCATAGGTAAATTAAAACATAATATAGGGGTGAGATCCAATTCTCTATATTGGTAAACAAAAAAATATAACATAAAATATGAGACATGAGGCATAATATGATTTCATAATGAATTGGATTATAAGCTTGGAAGAATTTAAAAAGAGATGATATCTTATATACATAGTTTAAAAAATTATTCTAACACGGGATAATGGAGTCATTGGAATGTGGTGACAACATAAACATGACTTCATTAATAGAATTAATGTACCCCTTCATTATTAAAAAAAATAGTTAGCTAAGATAACTACCGAGGAACCATTGTCGGCTAGGCTCACTACCCACACACTATGATTTCTATTGAGATCGAAGCATTAACCAATGAATTAGATGTATATATAATTCTAGGCCCACCCATCACCAAATGAAAATCATACATATGTGTATCACATGGTTTCAATCAACATATTATAAAAACACAATGAAATAAAATGGGTTGTATATCATTTTCTAGTGGTTTCCTATAGAAGCATATATGATTTCTTCAATAAACAGGACATGATAAACCCATGGAAAATATATGAGTATAAAATGATTTTAACAGTCATTATAGGTATAAAACACTCAAAAAAGATGATTATGTATATGATATTTGACCAAAATAGGAAATGGATACACTGTTTAGACAACAATTTCCCTAATCAATCAATATATTGGGCATCTTGGTGAACACCCTTTTGAAAAGTAATGGAAGATAGGGAATTCATAGAGGAATAAAATTGAAATTTAATCAGGCCTATAAAAATTAATGATTATGATAAATTAATATTTTATTAAACAATTTTTTATATTAAATTTAATTTATTTTATAACCTATAATATTCAAAACCCCGAGCATAAATGAAAAAAATATTATGATTTAATTATTATAGTTATAACATATCCATTGAATTGGAAGAAATAAATAGTTTTAAAAAATTATGTATTATATAATAAGGACATACTAAATAAAAATTAAATGATTAATTAATAGGACATATGTTCTCAATTTTTAGTAATGTCATTTTATTCTTGAGAAATACGTTTATTTCAAAAAAAATATTGATTTTTGGGACAGAATAAAATTATTAATATTTAGAAATTTTTGAAATATTATTTAATAAATATAAAAAGATTTTTTAAAATCATCATATCAAAATTATCTTGAAAGGAATTTTTGGGATAGTTTTTCAGAAGTAAAATTTGTAATGAATAGTAAAAATAAATTACAACTGTTATGAAATACATTATCTTTTATGACACCACCAAGACATAAATATAATATATTAATTTTTGAAACTTTTGTAAAAAATTTAGTAAGATAATATAATAAAATTATTGTTCTAAATAATTAAAAACCTATAAATTAGAATTTATTCCCTAAGAGAAATTAAAATCATTTTCAATTTCAATGCAAAGCATACACATCACTTCGAATGTTATATTTGTTATACTAAAGACATTATTTGAGATAGAATAACTAATTTATTGAATTATACATTAAATATTATGTATTATATTTGATATTTATAGTCAGAAATAAATTTTCGTGTTATGTAACAATGGATTATCCAAATTCTTGTTAAATGCTTTCACACGGCTGGGAAAGTCAAAATAATAATTTAAATAATTTTTTTTGGAAAACATAGTTGTTAAAACATATATATATAATGAATATATTTTAATAATATGGGAAAAATTAACTTATTTTCTTGATGGTAAAAAAATTATAATTTTTAGGTATTAAAAATATCCCTTAAATAATTATACAACACTGACATAATAATTATTAAACAAATTGGAAAATCAAATAAATGGTATTAAAAATATTAAAAGTATAATAATTTGATATGATTAATTTGGACGAAGAATATTATGGATGGGAATGAAATATAAGGGATTTATAAAAATATATTCGTACAATTTTATGTGTTTTTTGATTATATTGAAGTCTATGTAATGAATAGTTCCAAACATTGACATTAATGATTTTTTAAAATACAAAATATTTTATTATGTGATATAATATTTCTAGATTTTTTTTATTTGTCAATGTGAATATTATATATTTTAAAATATAAACATAGTCAATTTCTATCCAATATTATCTTTTGCCCTCTCTAAGAAACTCGTTTGTCGCATCATGTATAACTCTAGATGGTTGGTCAGCCAATACTCCACCATTCGTTTTTTGCTGGATAACTGGACTGGATCCCCACTAATCTCTATGCTTCCTTCTAATGCTTCCTATGATAGCCTTAACCACACTATAAAAGAAGTGATGAATTCCAGAACCATAGAGATAACTGACTCCATCATGAAGGTGGTTGATGGCTACCCTCTCTCTAGCGATGATGACCTTCTTGTCTGGGAACCGACTCACAATGGTATGTTTGATTCTAAAAATTTTTACAATCATTTTCTCTCTAAATCTGATTCTGATTTTTCCTGGTTAATTTTTTTTGAAAAACCTTGGATTAATCCTTCCCAACATAATCTTATTTGGTGCTTGTTTCACAAGAATATCCCTATTGAGACCTATCTCCAATCTATTGGCATTCATCTCTGTTCTAAATTCTCTCTCTATCATCAACACTAAGAATATAACAACCAGCTCTTTTTATCATGTGCTAAAGTGTTTGTGATGTGGAATTTTATTGCTGACATATTTTATTGCATATGGTCTTCTTTTAACAATATCCTCTATCAACTAAAGGATTGTGTGGAGTTTAAATTATCACCACAAATCCAAAACCTCTTCCTATCTGCCGTGGAAGAGCTTCTACAAATTATATGGTATGATTGAAATTCCATTATTCACAATAATTACATGCCCAATATCATTTCAGTTCACTCTAGAATCCTGACTGCTATTAAAGATGCTACCTCGATCCAGAAATCCAATTGTGAGAACACGATCAGTGACTTTGTGATCCTGTGGGATATGCAGATTGAAGGCATATATCCTCAGCCAAAATTTTTTCTTGAAGTCTTCTGGAAAGCCCCACTTTCTGGATGGCTCATGATCAATGTGGATGGGGCTTCCAAATGAAATCCAAGCCCTGCGGGTTGTGTGAAATCATCAGAGACTCCACAGGTCACTTCCATGGTTGTTTCTATCGAAGTTGCGAGGTCACTTCCTCCCTTGAAGCTGAGATGCTGGCTCTCATCCATGACATCCAATTTGTTAAATATAAATTCTAGAACAATATCTATAAGGCCCCAGACTTAAAACTTACTTAATATTGAATTAAATGAATAATTCACATTGAGAATATTTTCAGGTTTAGAGTTTTAGAGAATTAGGACATAACTATTACATCTCAAAAGATTACAAAGTAGACACTTCTACTATGTTTCCATAAAATAAAATAAAAACTCTTAAAGAGAGAAATTTTTAGTTCCATGTTTTATATAGCATGACTTTCCCTTGATCCCATCCATGACCCTATTCCACATTAAGTCCTGTGAAAAACATTTCAAAAAAACATGGGGTGAGAATAAAAAGCTCAGTAATGGATACACAAAGAATGAAAACTGTTAGTTTTTCAAACATCACGTAAACCATGTATACTTTATCAAAGTAATACCTTCACCTTCATGAAGCAGTAAAAACTCTTCATTGAATAAAATATCATTACTTACCCTTTTGTAACCAAAGGATTACCATAAAACCCATATAAAGAACACATAACATATAAAGGTAACTTGGGACATAAACATACTTAAGTGGAATAACCATATGGTCGACTTCCACACATATCACTTAATGTAATAGCAATACGGCCAACTTCCATACATACTTAATGGAATAGCCATACGACTGACATCCATACCCAATGAATTGGAGGTTATAACATAACCACCCGTCTTGGTATTCACGGCACCACCCGTCATATGGTTTATCACGTAACCACCCGTCAAATGTCCAAGTACCAATATAAAATCATAAAACATAAAACCAATATAAATTAATGATAACATTTCCACATTTCAATCTCAATAAATAATTTAAATATATTGAAATAATAGAATCCTTTATCAAAACCATTTTCAATACCAAAATACATAAAATATTATATGGTATTTATTTTATTTTAAAAACATTACGGCTTGTTGAGGAAGCCAAAGACCAAATAATACTCACGACGGCGGAAAAGGTCGTTGTCACCGCGTACGTTAAAAAAACATTCATTTTTGTTGTTTAGTAAAATGATTCGTAGAAAAATATTCCTTTTGTATAAAAGTAAAAATTAAAAGGGGTTTATACACCGTATAAAAGAAAGTTCTGTATAAAACGGAATATGCCTCAATGAAAGGAGATTGAGACGAAGTCCCTTACCTCGGGTCCGACTTGACTCGATCATTCTTTAACGTCCTGAATAATAAACTTGAGTTAACTTCTATTTTATTAAGAACCTTTTTTAAGTTCATTATTACTTTTATATAACTTATTTCCATGTTATAAACATTATGTAACCATTTAAGTTAATAATGATTGTTTTGTCGATATTTGGTTCTTAAGTCGAAAGTGGACTTCTTACAATTACATGTTGTTCGTGTGGTCAAAGGTTCTTTATATACAGAATGACATTCATGATTTGGATATCATATATATCATATATATCCAGCATATACATGTATTTATAATATTACATAATCATTTAGAGGTAAGAAATTAAATGCACCGTTCATGGAGACGGTAAGCCGTACGTACGCATGAACGCTACTTTCATTTCTTTGTCATATTAATGGAATTAAAAATAAATGAGAGGTATGTATATTTTAATTCCAAAATTATATTAATCATTTAGATGTATCATTCATCATATATATCCATTATATACATGTACTTATAATAGTACATTACATTTGGGGATAACAAATGAAATGCACCGTTCATGGAGACGGTAAGCCGTACGTACGCATGAACGCTACTTTTATTTCTATCTCATATTTTAATGGAAAAAAATAATAATGATATAGAGGTATATTATAATTCCAGTATAACATAATATATAATAACTTTAAATCCATCCTTTATACGTCCCACATATGGCATTAACGAATCAAATCACATTGAGGGGGCGGTAGTCCGCACTTCCTTAAATGAAGATATCGCGTTTATCCACAATGGGAATCATAAAGGTATGTCCAAAATGAAAAATACAGAAGATTAAGAAAATCATAAACATATTATATATCATATATAAATATAGTTTCATCTTAATGGACACCTTTGAAGGTGTTAAAAGAATGTTGAACAATCATTGTTTTGGGAGGCAGAAATTCGCCATCCACGGAAACAATATGTTCATTAACCATTAGATGTAGGTGTGTGTAAGTGTAGATCTAATCCTTATTATAACAACATCCTAGTATATTTAGGATACTGTATTTGTTACAAAATAAAAGAATAAAAAGAGTTTAGGGGGTTGGAGAATCAAAATAAAACAAAAGGACTCAAAAGAAGACATTACCTTAAAATCGGGCAACTCCCTTTGGTTTGAGCTCAAAGACTTCATTGGGAAGCCTTTTTCCCAAATTGAGGCTTCAAGGAGTAAGAGAGGGAAGTGGAGAGACAAAATGGGAAGATGTTGGCCGAGCCAAAGGCTTTGGGAGTGTGGGTAAGGTGGTAGAGGTGGGGGCCTTTTATAAGAGGAGAGGAGGGGAACTCTTGTAAAGTTACAAAATGTTACTTTATTTTCAAAAGAGTTTTGGATTTTAAAGGTCCCACATTGATTTATTTCTAGGATAAGGTTATTAGGGTTCTAAATACACTCATCCAATAGGTATTGGACATTTTAAGTCTTATAATTTACATTATCATTCCATTTTATTTAAATCGTTAAATAATGAGGCCATCACTGCATCATCATGATGTCATAAATAATTTAATTTATTTAATGTCTAAAAATTAGAAGAAAATTACTATGATGTAGGAAATAGTTTTATCTTTACAATGATTATTTATAGTCAAAAATATTACTTGTATAACCCCATGTAAAAATTGTTTTAGTAAAACATTTCATGTTTGTGTCATTTTTTACTTTAACATTAAATAAAAGGTATTTATGTCATTTTTCAACCAAAGTGGCTCCATGGGGTCCCCATGTTGACCCATGGATTTTCTTGGTCGGCCATGACACATACAAAGAGGGTAAGACATGTTTCTAGGTCATTTCATTTTATTAAAACATTATTCTTACCTTAAACTACACTAATTACCTCTAATCGCGATTAAGAACTTAAGAGTTATTATTCACCAAAAAAAATTCATCTCATTGAACCACATTTTACTTCTTAATGACAACCATGTATGTCAGATTTTTGAAATTCAAAACACAGAAGTGGTAAAATTTCATTTAAACGAAAAAATCAGTTTTTATAAGTACCACTTAGTGGTTTCACTATTCATCAAAAATTGAAGTTTTCCAGAAAAATACCAAAAATTCACCCTAAGATATATTTGATATCCCAAATTCAAAAATGAAGTCCATTTTACAAAATTCAAAACATATAGGTTGAATTAATTAATTTAATAATTAATTCCCACTGTCATGACAAATAGCGTGTTTTTATGAAACAATAAGTATCAAAAGATTGACACTAGTTTAAGTCCGATTTCAAAGTGAAATTAATTCCAAAGACCACTATTTTATTTAATGGTAAAAATATTTTCTAATTTCACATTAAAACCAATTCAAATGATAATCTAATCATATAAATAAATTAGATTAAAAAGATGTTTTGAATTAAAATACAAAATTTTACACTATTCATTAAAAAATGAACTTTATCGGAAAGATTCCAAAAATTTACACAAAGTAAATTTTGATGTCCCGATTCTAAAGAATAGTTATATTTGGTCCAATAGAATTTATAAGATTGATCAAAACTATATTTAATGACGGTTCACCATCAAAAGGTTATAAGTGAACCTTTAGTGAAAATTAGTGTATAAATGCCTAAAATTGAATTCTTTCCATATTTTAAGTCTTTATCTTTTATTGGATAAATGTAAAAACATTTAAAAAACATATATATCATATTTTAGTTATTTATATCCATTCTCGCCAATACAATGGCTACATCTTAACTACCATTTCAAAAAATATTATTATATTGCTAGTGTGCAACGTAAGTTTTCAAAGGAACTCATCGTTGCGTATCGGGTACGCTATCGAACATAGAAACCCCTTTAAAGTAAAATTAATATTTAATTCGTAAATATTAATAAATAAAAAAATGTTTTATTCATTATTTACCTGGGATGATACATCCTTCCCCCCTTTTGGGAATTGCGTCCTCGCAATTTTATTCACTTATCAAAATAAGTGGGGGTATATCCCTCATAGAATTTTCAGATTCCCACGTTGCATCTTCAACCATATGGTTTTTCCACAAAACCTTTACCTAGTGGATTACCTTATTTCGCAACACTTGCTCTCTTCGGTCATGAATCTGGACTAGTTGTTCTTCATAAGAGAGATTCTCTTCCAACTGAACTACCTCTGGGCTCAAAACATGAGATGAGTCTGGCATATACTTCCTCAACATCGAAACATGAAAAACATTGTGTACCTGATATAAACTCAAAGGTAATGCCACACTGTATGCAACTGATCCAACTCTCTCCAGAATTTCATATGGTCCATTGAACCTTGGACTTAGCTTCCCTTTCGTACCAAATCACATCAAACTTTTCCATGGAGAAACCTTGAGAAAAACATGATCACCTACCTCGAAAGATAGATCCTTCCTCTGGTTATCCGCATATCTCTTCTGCCTGCTCTGAGCTGTTCTCATGTGTTTCTGAATCAACTGAACTTTTTCTGCCATCTCTTCCACCAATTATAGTCCCATCATCTTCCTTTCACCCACTCCATCCCAAAATGCTGGAGTTCGACACCGCTTCCCATATAATGCCTCAAATGATGCCATCTGTATACTGGAATGAAAACTATTATTATAAGAAAACTCAACCAAAGAAAGATGTTGGTCCCAACTTCCCTGATAATCCATCGAACAAGCTCGTAGCATATCCTCCAAGGTCTGAATTGTTCGTTCTGACTGCCCATCTGACTGAGGATGAAAAGCTATACTAAAATTTAATTCAGTACCCAACAACTTCTGAAGGCCTTTCAAAAAGTTAGAAATAAACCTAGGATCACGGTCAGATACAATGGAGAGATGAAATCCATGTAACCTGACTATCTCCTTAAGATACAAACGGGAAAGTTGATCTAGGGAAAAATTATCTCGTATAGGAAGGAAATGAGCAGATTTAGTCAAGCGATCAACAATAACCCAGATTGCATTATTACCACGAGATGTCTTCGGTAATCCCACAACAAAGTCCATGGATATATTCTCCCATTTCCACTCTGGAACTAGTAGAGGCTGAAGCATCCGTTTCGGTAACTGTCGCTCTGCTTTAACCGGCTGACAAGTCAAACACTTCACAGTAAAATCAGCAATATCTCTTTTCATTCCATCCCACCAGTAATACTCCTGCAGATCTCTGTACATCTTAGTACTGCCTGGATGAACTGAAAACGGAGAACTATGAGCTTCACATAACAACTCTCACTTCAACTGTGAATCACAAGGCACACACAATCTCTTCCCAAATCTCAAAACACAATCACTATCAATGTTGAATTCATGCAACTTACCTTTCTGTACCAGCTCTACCTTTTTCTGCAACTCACTGTCTTGCTTCTGTGCTTACTTGATTCTGTCTGATAGAGAAGATCTCACTGATACCTGAAACAAAACAGAAGGACATCCTGCACCAACAACTTTTATGCCAAATTTCATCAAATCAAAAACCAAAGGATCTCGTTCCAAACGTAGCATGGTTAATGAAGCATTACTTTTTCGACTCAAAGCATCGGCCAATTTATTTGCTTTTCCAGGATGGTAATGAATTGTACAATCATAACCCTCGATTAATTCTAGCCATCTCCTCTGTATCATGTTCAATTATTTCTGAGTGAATATATACTATAAAACATTATGATCGGTATATATTTCACACTTTACTCCATACAAATGATGCCTCCAAATTTTTAGAGCAAAAAAAATAGCAGCTAATTCCAAATCATGTGTAGGGTAATTTACCTCATGAGTTTACAACTGACGTGAAGCATAAGCAATTACCTGATCATTTTGCATAAGGACACAACCAAGTCCCTTCAACGAAGCATCACTGTATATAACAAACTCACCATTCCTGGAAGGAAGTGCCAAAACTGGAGCATTCACCAATCTTCTCTTCAACCCCTGAAAACAATCAGCACATTCTTTTGTCTAGATGAACATAACACCCTTCCGAGTTAGCTTAGTCATTGGACTATATAACCGTGAAAAATTTCTAACAAACCGTCGGTAATAGCCTTCCAAACCAAGGAAGCTACGAATCTCACTTACATTTGTGGGTCTTGGAAATTCTTCAACAAACTTTTTTTTGAAGGATCAACAATTATCCCATCTTTAGAAACAACATGACCAAGGAAAGAAATTTGTTGCAATAAAAACTCACACTTTCTGAATTTTCCATATATTTTCTTTTCTTTTAAGGTTTGCAAGATAACCCTTAAATTACATTCATGCTCCTCTTTACCTTTATAAAACACCATAATATCATCAATAAACACAACCACCATTTATCACCTGATTCAACTGAGCCATCATTGCAAAAACCTGTTTAGTTCTGATTCTAACCATCTCAGGATACTGATTTGAAAGTTCATTTCCCTCTATATGCCTTCCCAGAAAATCTGTTATGTTTCCTCTATGAAAAACAATTCTTAACATAGAAATATCTTAGGTGAAGCAACATGGTAATATGTAAATGCAATATCATTAACATAAATTAATTTATGGATGTCAATTTAACAATACCCTAACTCTTAAAGTTGTCTAAACCAACATCTGAAACCAACTATAAGGCCCCGGCCTTAAACCATACTTAATATTGAATTAAATGAATAATTCACATTGAGGATCTTTTCAGGTTTAGAGTTTTCGATAATTAGGAAATAACTATTACATCTCAAAATATTACAAAGTAGACACTTCTACTATGTTTCCATAAAATAAAAAAACTCTTAAAAAGAGACATGTCTGGGTCCATGTTTTATATATCATGACTTTCCCTTAATCTCGTCCTTGACCCTATTCCACATTAATTCCTGTGAAAACAATTTCAAAAAAACTTGTGGTGAGCATAAAAAGCTCAGTAAAGGATATACAAAGAATGAAAACTGTTAGTTTTTCAAACATCATTTAAACCATGTATACTTTATCAAAGTAATACCTTCACCTTCATGAAGAAGTAAAAAATCTTCACTGAATAAAATATCATTACTTAACCTTTTGTAACCAAATGATTACCATAAAACCCATATAAAGAACACATAACATATAAAGGTAACTTGGGACATAAACATATTTAAGTGGAATAACCATACGGTCGACTTCCACACATATCACTTAATGGAATAGCCATACGGCCAACTTCCATACATACTTAATGGAATAGCCATATGACCGACTTCCATACCCAATGCATTAGAGGTTATAACGTAACCACCCGTCCTGGTATTCACGACACCACCCGTCATATGGTTTATCACGTAACCACCCGTCAAATGTCCAAGTACAAATATAAAATCATAAAACATAAAACCAATATAAAGGAATGATAACATTTCCATATTTCAATCACAATATATAATTTAAATATATTGACATAATAGAATCCTTTATCAAAACCATTTTCAATACCAAAATACATAAAAGTGTATATGGTATTTATTTTATTTTAAAAACATTACGGCTTGTTGAGGAAGTAAAAGACCAAATAATACTCGCGGCAGCGGAAAAGGTCGTTGTCACCGCGTACGTTAAAAAAACATTCCTTTTTTTCATTTATTAAAACACTTTGTAGAAAAATATTCCTTTCATATAAAAGTAAAAAATTCAAATGGGTTTATACACCATATAAACAAAAGTTGTGTATAAAACGGAATATGCCTCAATAAAAGGAGATTGAGATGAAGTCCCTTACCTTGGGTCCGACTTGACTCGATCGTTCTTTAACGTCCTGAATAATAAACTTGAGTTAATTTCTATTTTCTTAAGAACCTTTTTCAAGTTCATTATTTCTTTTATATCACTTATTTCCATGTTATAAACATTATGTAACCATTTAAGTTAATAATGTTTGTTTTGTTGATATTTGGTTCTTAAGTCGAAAGTGGACTTCTTACTATTACATGTTGTTCGTGTGGTCAAAGTTT
The DNA here is from genome assembly GCA_963277665.1 of Viscum album. Taxonomy (NCBI): domain Eukaryota; kingdom Viridiplantae; phylum Streptophyta; class Magnoliopsida; order Santalales; family Viscaceae; genus Viscum; species Viscum album. The sequence goes on from OY728150.1 coordinate 1,760,598,406, forward strand.
CATTATATCCAGAATGACATTCCTGATTTGGATATCATATATATCTTATATATCCATCATATAAATGTATTTATAATATTACATAATCATTTAGAGGTAAGAAATGAAATGCACCGTTCATGGAGACGGTAAGCCGTACGTACGCATGAACGCTACTTTCATTTCTTTGTCATATTAATGGAATTAAAACTAAATGAGAGGTATGTATATTTTAATTCCAGAATTATATTCATCATTTAGATGTATCTTTCATCATATATATCCATTATATACATGTACTTATAATAGTACATTACATTTGGGGATAAGAAATGAAATGCACCGTTCATGGAGACGGTAAGTCGTACGTACGCATAAACGCTACTTTCATTTCTATATCATAATTTAATTGAAAGAAATAATAATGATATAGAGGTTTCTTATAATTCTAGTATAAAATCATATATAATAACTTTAAATCCATCCTTTATACGTCCCACATATGGCATTAACGAATCAAATCACTTTGAGGGGGCAGTAGTCCGCACTTCCTTAAATGAAGATATCGCGTTTATCCGTAATGGGAACCATAAAGGTATTCCCAAAATAAAAAATACTGAAGCTTAAGGAAAACATAAACATATTATATATCATATATAAATATATTTTTGTCTTAATGGCCACCTTTTAAGGTGTTAAATGAATGTTGAACAATCATCGTTTCGGGAGGCAGAAATTCACCATCCACGGAAACAGTATGTTCTTTAACCATTAGATGTAGGTCTGTGTAAGTGTAGCTCGAATCCTTCTTATAACAACTTCCTAGTATATTGATGATACTGGAGTTGTTACAAAAGAAAAGAATAAAAAGAGTTTAGGGGGTTGTAGAAGAAAAATCAAACAAAAGGACTCAAAAGAAGACATTACTTTAATATCGGGTAACTCCCTTTGGTTTGAGCTCAAAGGCTTCCTTGGGAATACTTCTTCCCAACGTGATGCTTCAAGGTGTAATATAGGGAAGTGGAGAGACAAAATGGGCAGAGTTTGGCTGAGCCAAAGGCTTTGGGAGTGTGGGTAAGGTGGTAGAGGTGGGGGCCTTTTATAAGAGGAGAGGAGGGGTACTCTTGTAAAGTTACAAAAGGTTACATTATTTTCAAAAGAGTTTCTGATTTTAAAGGTCCCAAATTGATGTATTTAGAGTAAAAGGTGATGAGGGTTCTATATGCACTCATCCAATAGGTTTTGGACATGTCTAGGTCTTAGATCTTACATTATCTTTCCATTTTTTTTAAATCGTTAAATAATGAGGTCATCGCTGCATCATCATGATGTCATAAATAATTTAATTTATTTAATGTCTAAAAATTATAAAACAATTACTATGATGTAGTAAATCTTCTTATATTTCCAATGACTATTTATATTAAAACATATGACTTGTATAACCCCATGTAAATATTGTTTTTGTAAAAAATTTCATGTTTGTGTCATTTTTTACTTTAACATTAAATAAAAGGTATTTATGTCATTTTCCATCCAAAGTGGCACCATGGGGTCCCCAAGATGACCAATGTATTTTATTCGTCGGCCATGACACATCCAATAATGATAGAACTTGTTTCTAGGTCATTTCATTTTATTAAAACATTATTCTTACCTTAAACTACACTAATTACCTTTAATCGCGATTAAGAACTTAAGAGTTACTATTCACCAAAAAATTATTTTAATCTCATTGAACAACATTTTACGTCTTAATGACTACCATGTATGTCGGATTTTTGAAATTCAAAACACAGAAGTGGTAAAATTTCATTTAAATGAAAAATCAGTTTTTATAAGTACCACTTAGTGGTTTCACTATTCATCAAAAATTGATGTTTTCCAAAAAAATACCAAAAATTCACCCTAAGATATATTTGATATTATGAATTTAAAAATGAAGTACATTTTACAAAAATCAAAACATATAAGTTGCATTAATTAATTTAATAATTAATTCCCGATGTCATGAAAAATAGCGTGTTTTTATGGAACAATAAGTATCAAAAGATTGACACTAGTTTAAGTCTGATTTCAAAGTGAAATTAATTCCAACGACCACTATTGGATTTAATGGTAAAAATATTTTCTAATTTCACTTTAAAACCAATTCAAATGATAATCTAATCATATAAATAAATTAGATTAAAAAGAGGTTTTGAATTAAAATACAACATTTTACACTATTCATTAAAAAATGAACTTTATCGGAAAGATACCAAAAATTTACACAAAGTAAATTTTGATGTCCCGATTATAAAGAAGTGTTATATTTGGTACAATAGAATTCATAAGATTGATCAAAACTATATTTAATGGCGGTTCTCCATCATAAGGTGATAAGTGAACCTTTAGTGAAAATTAGGGTATAAATGCCTAAAATTGAATTCTTTCCATATTTTAAGCCTTTATATTTTATTGGATAAATGTAAAAATATTTAAAAAACATATATAATCATATTTTAGTTTTTTTGATCCATTCCCGCCAATACAACAGCTACATGTTAACTACTATTTAAAATAATATTATTATATTACTAGTGTGCAACATAAGTTTTCAAAGGAACTCATCGTTGCGTATCAGGTACGCTATCGAACATAGAAACCCCTTTAAAGTAAAATTAATATTTAATTTGTAAATATTAATAAATACGAAAATGTTTTATTCATTATTTACATGGGATGTTACAATATCTGGATCGAAAGAGACTCCACTAGCATTTTTCATGCTATTTGGAAAGGGGATGTCCACCTCTCTTGGCATCTTACTGCGAGTTGGAAGATCTTCCTGAACTCTCTTTTAGAGATCAAATATATTTCCACTCATGCCTAACGTGAAGCTAAAATGGTGGCTGATGCTCTTGCCGGCAAGGGGATCAACCAGGCCATTACGTGGTTGGATGAGTTGCCAGATGACTTCTTCCTCTCCTTACTAAGGATTGTAATAAAATTCCCTCTTTCCGAAATCTGTAATATCTCCCTTAATAATATTATTTTTCATCCTGGTCATTGACCAGGACATTGACTTTTAAAAAAAATCATGAAAATGACTTATATATTATTTATATGAATTAATGTTACCAAAATATCACACTTTTTATTCAATATATCTTTCATGTCCACATAGAGACAAGTTTCTAGTAATGAATGTATATAAGTATATATTTTTATCATAATAATAATATTTTTATAATATAAAGTTATTTATTGATTATAGTAATTATATATTGAAATTAATATTCTAACAACTACCGATGCAATATTTCTCCAATTAATAAAAAATATAATAAATTATTTTTAAAATATTAAATGATATTGAATTTTAATAATTTAATGTGTACCATTAATTTTATATATCCATATGACTTAATTTGGAAGATTAAAATCATTTTATTTTAATTCCACATATTTATAGATTTTTATTACTTTTTAATTAAATGAATATTTTCCAAATTGATAGTAATGACATTTTATCAAATTATTATTTTATCAAATTATTTATAAGTTCTAGAAATATTTATATAATTCACGTTTTATATTAGTTTTCCTTACATTTCATAAATTGGCCATTTATAGTCCAATTTTCACATCATATGTAAAAATTATAGCCTTTTAATATTGAAAAAGATGTTACTATTGTTAGAGTAAAAATAGGTTAACTAAGCGTTAATCAAAATTATATGGTTTAAAAAAAGTAAAAAAACATCTATAAATTATATTGGTTGAGGAGATTAAAATCATATACCACATTCTGTTTCAATCCCTTTCCATTTGGAGGTATATTTCTTAAAAATGGATTTTATATAGTTTAATATTTACAGAAATTTCTAAAGTGCCCCGTACATCATTCATAAGAGGGTAAATACTCCCTTATGTATTTAGACCTCATTGAGCTCTATTTGAAGATATTATTCTTCCAAATTATTTTTTAAAATTTATTGGACACATTCTAGAAGTTTTAGTATTCCTAGGAGTCCAACCCTAGTGCACTTTTGCGGTGATCTAAAGGATTCATTTCAAAGAAGAGGTAATTACCCCAACTTATCACTTTATTATCATACTATTATTTAAATCTTATAAATAACATTTATTTATTTTAAAATAGAAAATTAATCATATTTTTTTATAATTTTACTATGATTATCAAAAAACCATTATACACCATCTTTCCCGAAAAATGAAAAATGAAGGTATCACTCCTACAGACGTATGGCTTACCCTCTCCACGTAGCGTCACAAAGAAATTTTCGTCAACAAATTTGATAGATGTGTACTATTATGGGTTCAATGTTTTTTATGATATTAATTAAAAATTATAATTATGCAATAATAATATAATGTCTACCTTCTTACCATCAAATCCTTTGGAAAATGAGAACCTCATTAGTATATACATGTGGAATACCACTTCCATGATGTGAAGTGATTCATTTTATACTTTATATTTTATTTGGATATTAATAATAATGAATTTGTTGAATATATATGAAAAAGAAAAGATTATTTAAATGTTAATTAATATTTAAACATCTTTCATTCCATCAACAAAAAATGGAAACATCATTCATGCATTAGTACGTCCTTCCATATATGTTAATAATGTAATTCAATTTTCTGTGTCAAATTTTCATGAATGATTATAAATATATATGTATATATAATGAATATATATTATTTTAATGTCATTAAAATAATAATTTAAATAATGGATCCCTGATATATTATATGAACTGGGACTGCAGAATCGAATCATGTTGGGAAAATGAAGTAATTATCACCATGAATAATGATTTTAATAAATTTTTTATTAATAGACTTTTAATAAGATGAAATAAATATATTATAAATTTTATGAAACAAATGAATATGGTTAAAAAATAAATTTATAATAAATAAATAATTTTTACATAGGATTGTTAATGTGAATGAGGAATGGAGAGACTTGAGGTATCGAATTTTTGTCTCAGTTTTATTTTTGTGGGATACACGGCTTATACTCAACTTTTGTATTTTATGTGTTGTACATACTACCCATGAATGTATTTTAATAATATTTTTATGAAAATTATGTGTAATTACATATCCATATAATTATATTTTATTTCAAGGAACTTAAGATTCAAAATATACAAAAGTTCTATGGATTTAATTTCCCAATCTCATCAATATTTGGGATTGTTTTTGTTAATGTCTATACTAGGGAATATTTTTCTTCCATATTCACATTTTCTCAAAAAAATACTGTAAAGAACTTGAAATTCCATGGAATATTTTTTCATAAATACATGAAAATTTTACGAGTCCGTGAAATCTGACGGCGCGCGATTCTGAGGCCCAGAGTGCCCGAAATGATCCGTTGAAGTTTGGTTAAGCATAAATTTACGAGTGTAAGAAGTTTTTATGAAAAAGTGGAAGAACTCTTAAACAGTTAGTCGGATATGAAATCCAAGGCCACTTTTGTGCTCAGGATGACGGTTTTACCCTAGGTGTGACTTAAGTTTAGTCGGCGCATGCCTCCTGTGAGAAAACCCGAAAATGGAATAACCGTAAATAAAATAATAAAATAATGTTGTTTTATTTTTCAAAGGCTTATAACTCACAAATGGTAACTTGGAATAAAAATCTGAGACCACTGCTGAACTCATGAGGGTAGGATTTCAAATAACAGATACTAACTTGGGTTAGCGAGGTCCACCAGAGAAAGATAGTTTTTGGCAGCAAATAATATAATTAAGAGACAATTATTTTATTGTAAAATTAATAACATTAAAATAGTCACTTGGATTGGAAATCCGAGGTTATCTTTGAATTCGTTGGTGAATTATTCACCTAGGTAGAACCTAACCTCGACCGGCGTAGGTCTAGGGTTATTGATAATAATTTTCCGATGTTTTGTTTGGGTATGTTCAGCAATCGTACGAGTGGGTTTTTGTTTCTTTTTAACCAGTGCTCGGAATTGAAATATGAGGTCACCATTAAACTCGCACCGTCAGTGATTTCATTGTGGGACCTTCATCGCAGTTTCTCTCTAACGAGAAAGGATGTTAGTTTTGGGGGGGTTTTAAATAAATTAATTAAAAATAAGAGTAAAAATTATTTTTATTATGGTGGTTAAAACCTCCAAGTGGAGGTTTGGGGTGGTGTCCACCACACCCTAACCTACCATGTGAGGTTATGGTGGTGGGGTCCACCCGATCATAACCTTCCTTGGGAGGATACTTAAGGTGGGGTCCACCCGGGCTTTAAACACCCTTTAAGCCACCATTTATGTGGGATGTAAACTCTTCACCTTCCACCATTTTTTTAATGTTCCAGCCCCCTTACAATTAATTAATTAATCCCTTTTAATTAATTAATTGAATCCAATTGAATTCATGACAACCATTATAATAGATGATATTCTATTATTTTATTTTTGTTGGCATAATCTTTTGGGGTGGAGCTTGGGGAAGGAGGATAACTCTCCAATGAAGAACGAAAGACATATCTCTCCCCCTCTTCAACCGGGGAAAGAAGAGTAAACACCACCATCCATAAAGAATGTCGACGATGTCAACTTTTTCATCTTCTTCTGACGTCAACAGAATGATGTCTTCCTTTCCGCAACATCGTCAATGATATATCGAGGGAAATTTCTACTGAACTCGAGCGCACTAGGTGTGAGGAATCTAGTGGATGATAGTGAGGCAGAGGTTGGAGACATATCATACAGAGGTCACAGAGTGCAAGACTGTCCGACTCTCCTGTTGTGCCCCCATATCATCTGCCTACTGCGTACTACAGATGACTCGGCTACAGTCGGACTTCCCGATGGAAATTTCAACAACACCTAAGAACACACATAGTGTAGAGTCACTGGTACAAACTCTACACTGAAAAGACCCTCAAATTTCCCCTAGGCAAGGGTCGCCTCATTATAAAACTGGAGCATCAGGCTCCACCCCCGCTTAGCTGCTCCCTCAAAGAGACTAAAAACAAGGTGCCCCATCAAGTCAGTGGGTGTCCCAGCTGTGTGGAAAACTCGTGCTAAAAACTCCAGCCAGCACCCAATCATCTGAAAATTTGTCCCGCCTCAAAACCTTGGTAGTCTATGTCGCAATAAATCATGAAACACGCTCAAGCATCGCACACCCTCTACTGCTAGGGATGGTGGAAACGGTAGCCCAGCCGGTAGTGGTACCTCTGGTGCCTCAATTGGGATGGGGCCCTACACTGAGGCCTCATCGCTTGGTGTGATGTCAGAGCATACGAATCTCGGGGATATAACTGGTCATCCATAGGGAGGCATCCTGAATGAAACAGATGTGACATGGTCCAAAGTTTATACCTGGTGAGCTGACCTGGTTGAGATGACTTAAGAAAAATTTTGAAAACACACACGCAATCAGTGTTTTCATGCACTAAGTTGGAAATCAGTAGTCAGGGTCCTGGTGTATGGATACGTCGACTGCCATAGCAACACTAGATTCCCTGATCTAGAAACCACATTTGGTACACTTAACACTATTGATTCACATGAAATAAATATCAATGTCCTATGTTCTGCGGTAGAACTGACTCCTCTGATACCAATTTGTCCCTTCCCATCCCAAGGGGCCCGTATCATGACTACCCCAAGCCCGACTTCCATAGGCCAGGGGCTGGAAACTAGCAGAAAAGGCATAAATACCTAAACATGGAAGGTATTTACTTTATAACAATAAACAAACACAACAGAGTGCACAACTGGAAGCAAAAAACTAAGTAAATTTATATACAAAAGAGTGTGCTGAAAGTAAAGGGGCCAGAAATAGAATCCCAATAGTAAAGTATAATACAAATGAAAAGCTAGTACAACCGAAGAAAAGAATTTAAGTAACTACTAGACCATCCTCCGGATTTACCTCCTAAAGGGTGAGTAAAGATGGCCTCCTCAGCACCCCATGTCCGTCTGTCCACTCCGTGTATGTCTCGCCAGGTGGTCCACCTCTGGGTACCATCCAGTTCTGCTACTCTCTGTCTTGATCAGCATTTTCCATCATCTGCAACCAACACAATGAGGTTTGGGCATAGCCTGTGTAGGGGTGAGTATAACGATACTCAGTAGGGACCCCGAGACCCTGAAGGTCTCACAAAATCAAACAATGATACCAAAAAGTACAGAAATAATGGATAACCCTTACATAGGTATATGCCCATACATATAACTATGTTCTTTATTAACCCATCTCAATCATGAGGAAAACACGAAAGTCATTGACTCAGCTCAATCCCAGATTTTCATTGTCAAAACCATGGCTGTTGGAGGAATTATCCAGTCGTGATTTTCCACGAAGAATTATAGAAGTACAAAGGATTAGTTGCGAAGCTAGATCATCTTATTCTGTCAAGAAGCACTACTTCTGACCATAAGTAGTCTGACCCACATAGGATCGATAGGTACTAACCCCCGTAATGACCAACACATGATCTAACCCACATTGGATCGGTATGCACTGAACCACATAGGATCGCTAAGGGCTAACCCACACAGGATATTACCCACACATGATTGGTATGTGCTGACCCACACAAGATTACTGAGCACTGACCTCCGTATGATCTATCTCCAACCTCCACATCACTATTAGACACTGGATTCCTCGCACCCAGTGCACTCTAGAGTCGTAGAAAAATCCCTCAGGATATAGGTCATACCTGGACCGCCACTAAACTTCACAAAGGATTAACCCAAAGGTCTACCATGTTTTGAGGGTTCCAAGATGTGGAATCGGGGGTGTGGGGCACCTGAGGCTGAGGGAGGTTTGAATGAATAATGGTCTGTTTTTTCTGTAGGGAATGGGGTCACAGAGTGTGAGACTGTCCAACAATCCACACAGTTGATCAACATGCATTAGATGATCCACCGAGACAGAGGTAGTGGTAGGAGATTGAGCATCAGATGAGCGGTGGACGAGGAAGTGGAGTAGGCCATTCAGCGGATGATGGTCAGAGTCATCGAGAACTACTACCACGACCCCTAGACCATTCAAATCAAGCTCTGGGAGTAGGTGGGAAGGAGCGGGACTAGATCGAGGCATAGATGCCTTTGTTCATGATGCTTCTAGCTTCATTGATGTCGCTATTTGTGGTTTCTTTGTGTCTTTGTACTTTGAGCTGCAGTAATAAAAGACACTTTCCCTTGTGACGTTTTCTTTCCTTCCTTTTTGAGTGGTTGTTAATGAGAGGTTTCGGTTAAAACCATTGACATGACCCTCACTTTTGAGATTTCTACTAGAGGAGACCCAGTGACCACACACTGATTCTGACAGTGTTACTCAACCCTTGGAGGTGAGAGTAATGGTTGGATCTCTTGGTTGTAGCACCGAGGCCTTACGACATCGTCCATGGAATGAATTAGTACCATTCATTACAGGATTGACTGTATTAGGCAAAGGAAGTGGTTCATCCCGGGGATGAAAATAGATTTCTCTTTTGGGAAAAGGAGAAAGTTTAGCAGCTCTTGTAGGACATAGGTGATGAAGGGTGTAGTCGAGTTCTTTACAATTGGCTAGTCTCGCACATAATTCATTGAGCAAACGGTTTACCATGTAGTTTGATCACAAGAGTATCGGGTATATCTTCTCACAGAAGGACCTAAAACTGAGACATCGACATTGGCTTGAGTTCCTCCAGGACTAAGACTTAGAGATAGTCTATACTCTTAGGAAGGGAAACATTTTAGAATATTATCTCAGTAAGAGATTTGGTATTCAGCTACTAGGAGAGGCAACATATCAGCTAGCTACTTTGCAGATATCATTCGTGGATAGGGATGGAGCTGCCCATCTACAGTCTCTTACAGTCACTCCTCCACTTCATCAGTGATTCATAGAGGCACAACATGGGGATGCTGACTGTGAGACACGAAGTGATCAAATATCAACAGGGCAGGCACCTGATGGATTTTTTGAAGGTGGGGAGCTCTTCATCCTCTTTAGAGGACATACCATGGTACAAGTATCACTTCAGGAGGAAGTGATGAGGAAGTTCTACACTTCTCATCTAGTGGTACATCCAGGTGTGGTGAAGATGTACCAAGACCACAGATGACATCACTGGTGGCCAGGTATAAAGAAGGAAGTAGCAGAGTTTGTCTCATGATGCCTCACTTCTCAGCAAGTAAAGGTGGAGCACCAAGTAACAGCAGGCGTAGTTCATCCCTTAGGGGTCCCAAAGTGGAAGTGGGATGGGATATCCATGGACATCGTGACAGGACTTCCACACACATCCAGGAATCACGATTAGATATAGGTTATTGCTGACCGTATCACCAAGTCGGCCCACTTCCTACCGATCAGAGAGCAAGGCTCAGTAGAGAGCTTGGGATGCCACTATGTGTAGTAGATTGTGTGTTTTCATGTAGTACCATCTTCTATTGTCTTCGACCGGGATGCACGGTTTACTTACCAGCTATAGAAGGGGTTGTAGGAGGCGTATGGGATGCAGCTTCGCTTGAGCACCGCCTTCCATCCTCAGACGGATGGTCAGACCGAGCGGACCATTCAGACCCTCGAGAACATGCTCCGTGCTTGTGTCCTTGAATTTGGTCGTAGGTGGGATGATCATTTACCATTGGTAGAGTTTTCCTACAACAACAAATATCACTCCACCATCGGTATGGAACCTTTTGAGGCCTTGTATGGCTGACCTTGTAGATCGCCACTGTGCTGGACAGACCCAGGGGAGTCAGCACTAGTGGGACCAGAGATGGTACGTGCTACCACAAAGAAGGTGCAGATCATGCCAGAGCGGATGAAGACTACACAAAGTAGGAAGAAGTTGTATTATGATAGAAGACAGAGACCTGTGGAGTTTGAGGATGGTGATCAAGTCTATCTTCAGGTCTCACCTCGACAATGTCTACGGAGATTTGGTCGAGGCGGCAAGTTATCTCCCTGATTCATCTGAACGTTCCAGGTCCTCAGCAGAGTAGGCAATATGGCTTACCACCTGGCTCTTCTACCTCATTTTCACCAAGTTCATGATGTCTTATATGTATCTCAGCTGATGAGATACGTGCATGACCCTTCTCACATCATCGTCAATGGGGAGCTGGACATAAATGACATGGACACTTTTACAGTGGTTCTAGTAGAGATAGAGGATCTACAGGAGTAGTTCCTACGTGGACGGTCGATACCTCTGGTGCGTGTATGATGGAATCCTGGCAACCTCCAAGAGAACACATGGGAGTGGGAGGCTTAGATACCTGCTCAGTACCCCCTTTTTGTTCACATAGTTCGAGTTGTAGCTTATAGGGATGTAAAGTCCTGAGGTGGGGAAAAAGTAAAGTCTCAGAAATTCCATGGAATTTTTTTTCATAAATACATGGGAATTTTACGAGTCTGTGAAATCTAACGGCACGCGATTCAGAGGCCCGGAGTTCCCAGAATGATATGTCGATGTTTTGTTAATCTTAAATTAATGCGCGTAAGCAGTTTTCCAGAAAATGTGGATTAACACTTAAACAGTTACTTGGTTCTGAAATCTGAGCCCACCGTTGAACTAAATATGGATGCTTTACCATAGGCGTGACTTAAGTATAGTCATCGCAGGCCTCCTATGAGAAAACCTAAAAATAGTATAACTGTAAATAAAATAATTACATAAAGTTATTTTATTTTTCAAATGCTTATAACTCACAAATGGTAACTCAAATTAAAAATCTGAGACCACTGTTAAACTCATGAGGGTAGGATTTCTTTAAGCAGATTCTAACTTGGGTTGGCGAGGGCCACCGGAAAAAGTTATTTTTTGGCTGTAAATAAAATAATTAAGTCAAAATTATTTTATTGTAAAATTTATAATATTTAAACAGTAACTCATATTGGAAATATGAGGTTACCGTTGGGTTTTTTATGGTGTGATTAACATAGGAATATCCTAACCTCGACTGGTGTAGGTCAAGGGTGACTGATAATAATTTTATGATCTTTTGTTTGGGTACGTTCAGTAATGGTACGAGCAGGTTTTTATATCTTTTGAACCAGTGGTCAGAATTGAAATCTGAGGGCACCGTTGAACTCGCAACATCAGTGATTGCTTAGTGATACCTTCACCATAGTTGCGTTCTAACGAGAATGGAAGTTAGTTTTTATGGATTTTAAATAAATTAAATAAAAATAAGAGTGAAATTTATTTTTATTGTGGCAGTTAAAACCTCTAAGTGGTGGTTGGGGGTGGGGGCCACCACACCCTAACCTCCCATGAGAGGTTATGGTGGTGGGTCCCACACTGCTATAACCTCCCTTGGGAAGATAATTAAGCTGGGGGATACCCAAGACTTAAATCCCTTTTAACCCCCCATTTATGTGGGATGTTAACTCTTCACCTTCCCCCATTATTCTAATGTGCCAACTCCCTCACAATTAATTAATTAAAACCTTGTAATTAATTAATTGAATCCATTTGAATTCATTCCAACCATTATAATAATTAATATGATATTATTTTATTTTGGTTGGAATAATCTTTTTGGTGGAGCATGGGGAAGGAGGAGAACTCTCCAATGGAGAACGACAGACATCTATCTCTCCCACATCTACCGGGGCAAGAAGACGAATCACCGTCGTTCTTGAAGAATGCCGACGACATCAACTTCTTCAACTTCTTCCGACGTCAACGGAATGACGTCCGCCTTTCCGTGACTTCTTCAATGATCATTGGAAAACAAGTTAGGTGGATTTAAGTTATTTTATATATGAGTATAAACCTCCGTTCTTCGTCGTTCGAATTTCTGGATTATGGTATACTAAATGTTATCGCCATGAAAAGGAGGGATCAGATTGTACGAACACTGCCCGACCCTCCGCCCATTGGTTGTACTCTTTTGTTGATGACGGAGTCGGACCGTGAAGAAAACGACGGCTCAAGGAAGACGGAAAGGCGTGGCATTTTCATGCCTCATGGAGGATCCAAGGGACACTGTCAAACCGGGCCGCGACATAGTTGGCGTAGCGCCGTCGCACAGTGCGTTGGAGGTGGGTCGTAGCCAGGGCGAGCCGTGATGGAGGAGGTGGAAGGAAGTGCCATCGCGCCGCGACAGTGGTGTGGAACCGGCTGGCTGCTCGGCCAGCCGGACAATACAGGACCCCTCGGGTCCCATAGGGGAAACCGAATCAGCACCTAGTGCCGGTTCCGATCGGGGGGAACACGGGGGGTGTAACCCCCCACCCCAACACGTGGACCGCCGAGCCCCATGGCCAGCCGGATGGGCCTCAAGGACAGCAGGTCGGGCCTCGAGGCCAGCTAGCCGGGCCCCACGTCCAACCAATCGGGCCTTGCAGCTAGCTAGCCAGGCCCCATGGCCAGCCAGCCGGGCCGCCCACAGGCCGGGCACCCCTCGGGTCGGGCCGCCCTTGGGCCGGGCCGCACCTTCGGGCGGGGCCGACCAAACGGGATGGGATGACCCCTCGCGCCATGCCACTTCTTTAAATGGGTTTGGACCCGCAGACCGGGTCGGTCCGACTGGGTCGGACAGGACTCGGACCCGTTTGGAATGTTTACACCTTTTCACCCATATCCTGGGCTACGGGTGTCCGATCAACGAACCGTTTGCGGAAACGGAGAGCTCAAAGCGAGAAAATTCAATTGGAATAACCTAATTGAGGTTTTGACATAGTAGGAGTATGGTCGGGATGGTTTGAACCTATAAATCAACCGGGCCTTGGGAACAGAAATGCCAATAACTAACAGACCGGGCGTCCAATTGACGAACTGTCAATCACATTGGAACCCTTACGACATGGCAGTTCTTTGTGTTACTCCTTTGTGGAGTTTAGTGGAAGTCGAGGTATGAATGATGTCTCAAGGCCATTTTCTACAGAACATGAGTGCACCGGGTGTAAGGAATCTAGTGGATGATAGTGAGGCGGAGGTTGGAGACAGATCATACGTCGTTCAGCGTTCAATGATCCTTTATGGGTCAGCGCATACCGATCCTTTGTGGGTCAGATCCTGTGTGGATCATCACTCAAAGATCATGTGTGGGTTAGTGCATACTGATCCTATGTGGGTCAGATCCTGTGTGGGTCATTATGGGGGTTAGTACCTATCGTTCTTATGTAGGTCAGACTCTGTATGGTCAGAAGTAGTGCCTCTTGACAGAATAATATGATCTAGCTTCGCAACTAATCATATACACTTCAATAATTATTCGTAGCACTTTGTGACAGGATGTGTCCTCCAGCAGCTGTTATTAAGATAATGAAAATTGTTTTTTGAGCTGAGTCAATTACTTTCGTGTTTTTATCATGATTGATATGGGTTACTAAATAACTTAGGTATATGTATGGGCATATACCTAATTAAGGGTTATCCATTTTTTCCATACATTGTGGTATCCTTGTTGGAATATATGAGACCTTGGGGGTCTTGGGGTGCCTACTGAGTATCGTTATACTCACCCTTGTATGGGATTTTCCCGCACCTCGTTGTGTTGGTTCCAGTTGACGGAGAACGCTGATCGGGACCGAGAGTAGCAGAACTGGATGGTACCCGGAGGTGGACCACTCGACGAGACATACACAGAGCAGAAGGACAGACTTGGGGTGCGGAGGAGGCCATATGTACTCACCCTTCAGGTGGGAATTCCGGTGGACATCCCATTAGCTGCTTTACTTATTTTCTTCAGTTGTACTAGCTTTTTAGTTGTATTGTACTTTACTGTTGGGCTTGTATTTCAGGCCCCTTTACATTTATCACACTCTTTCGTATACAGGTTTACATAGTGTTTTACTTCTAGTTGCATAATATGTTTTGTTTGTTTACTGTTATAAAGTCAATTCCTTCCCATTTTAGGGATTTACGCCTTTGGTGCTAGTTGCCAGCCCTTGGCCTATGGAAGGTGGGCTTGGGGTAGTCATGATACAGGCCCCAGGGGAAGGGTTTTGAAAATGTGATAATGGTTGTTCTATTATTCAATGATTTTTCAATGTATTTTTTATCTATGTTTTAATTTTAAAAAAATGTTTTGAAAGTAATATTCTTCTTGTTTTCCAAATATGGTTCCTTGTAACTTTTCTGAAAAAAATATTGAAGGAATATTTTTTTTAACTTATATAGAATTAATGAATTCCCACATATTCATGGATAATTATTTATTTTATGATTATTTTAAAATATATCCTTGTTATTTTCAAAGAATGATTTTCCTTTTTCATTTTTAATCTTTTTAAAAAGAAGTAATTTCAAATCGAAAAGTTTATTTTCCTCAATAATTATTTCATGTGGTCATTCAAATACATTTTACATAAATTATAATATCCATTGATGTTAATGAATCTGTACTGGGATATCATCGAAACATACAATATTCATTATTTCATTGGATGGTTTATGTTTATGATAAAAAGATGAACTTTATATTAAACCTATCTATATTCCATGGGTTATTCTATAATGAAATGTTTATAAAGAACATTTATTTTCATAGGTTTTCATATAATGATTGTTTTATGGTATTGTAAAACGCATATGTATGGGTTTCATTATGTTATGGGTGGAAATTATATCTCCAATCAATTAATTTGGAAAAGTATTATGTATCATCAAATAGTTATGGGAAACTAGTTGATGTGCTTGATATGTCATGGGAATAATATCAATTATTTTTTATCCAGTAATGGATTCAAGTCCTGATGCATGATCAGATGGTCTGGGTAAATAACCTTGAAAATATGGAATGATTTTTAAACCAATTTTTATGCCACCCATTTATTACATGATCATAGGATTCATGATTTATTCTTGATTAATTTTCACTCTTAGGATCCATTTATTTTGGAATGATGATGATTTATTTCATGACTCAGGTTTATGACCTATGATAAATTGACTATGAATAATATAAATTATTCATATGATATCATACTATTATTAATATCATATTCATACATATGATCAGTGAATGATATGTCCCACGTTTAAACTTACTGAGCTTCTTATCTCACCCTTTTTTTTATTTTTCCATTCCTCGGGCTATGAATAAAGGTATAACGTATAATAAGTCTAATAAGGGTGATAATTATAAATAACTTGATGGGAGATAATTATGAACCTATTTTTTATGTGTATAAGTTTTGGAAGATACTTAACCAATATGAGCCTTAGATGGATCAATATATTATGTAATTAAAATTCATATATTTAGATGTGATATTAGTCTATGAATTGTAAGGGTAATAATAATTGATAATAGAGAAAGCGTTATCAAACATTTTGAAATTAAGATGATATAATTTTAGTGAGAACCCTATGAATAAGTCTAATTATAGGATAAAATCATTGTGTTTTGGTAGTGATCTTAGATAACTGTCATTAAAAAAATTCATATATTTAAAGGAGGTTTCATGATTTATAATTCTTATAAATATTTTTTCATGATTCCATAGTATAAATAGTGTTTTTCACACAATGATTTTTAGTTTTCTTTAATGGATAAAAGCTAGATGATTCATGTTAACGTTGATGGAAAATGAAATGATTATACTTATGAGAAAAAAAATTAAACATGAGTTAGAATGTGAATGTTTTTGATTATAACTGTTAAGAAATCACATTGTATAATAAAATAAAAGGTTTAACTAGAAGCCATATTTTCTGACCATTTATTAATGATGATAGAAAAACATAACAAACAAGAAAGAAAATTGAATATTTCATACAAAGAGAAATTCCTTCATCAAGCTAAGAAAACTATATATCACGGAAATATAGATCATTCCCATAATCATAATTAGAATCATCATCATCATCATTTTCCAAATTTGATTGTGAATATCTTTGATTGTGGACCCCAATGATCCTCTCATTGGAAATTATAAACTCTTGAGTTAGCTAGATCTTCAATTCATTGGAATATGACCTAGAAGAAACATTCCTAGGAAGAATAGAGTGACCATTCAGTGGCCTTATTTCTTGAGGGACCCATGTAACACCATCACTTCTAATCATCTAGCCATTTCTATTTAAAACAAAATACTCAAAGGAATCAAATTCCATGCTACCCCAAGATCATAGGTTAGAGGTGTCGAGTAGAACCATAATTTTTTATTTTCCATCATTATAAACATTACCCTATTTACTGGACATTACTGAAGAACTGAAGACATTCTATATCTCATGAAGATTATCCACACTCTAGTGACAATAATATTTACTATTCTTATCATCCTATAAAAGATGCCCTAAAAATGATACATCTAACGGAAGCATAATATATTATTGATCATTATTTGGTGAAGGATAAAACCCAAACACAACACCAAAAACCTCATTTGTATTCTGAAAAACCTCACTAATATGAATTCCTTCCTTACCAGTGGATTCCATGAAAATTATTCAAGAGTTACCAACATACAGAATAAAATTATATAAAAGACCACCACACCTGCAAACTAGTTCCTGATTTATAATAGTAGGCTCATGAATAAAATTTACACACTTCAGTTTAGGAATAGATAATGAAAAATTATATTCCAATTAAATTTTTTACTAAACACAATTCACCACCAATGATTTGTTATTTAACATTTTATCGCCTGATTTCAATGTTATTTATCTAAACAAAACCACCACCTATTACCTAGGAATCCTTGTTTCTGACTGCCCATGCGGTATAGATGAATTACTCTTATTATTACCAACAAATTATACTGAAGGATTCCCATTTAAAACAAAAAATCTAAAAAAATTCCTCATATATTTCTCACAAAGAAGACCAACATAATTATCTTTTTCACAGAAAATAGTACAATTTTCATACTCTACCATGATTTTTATAACATCAGTTGGAGTAGTAAGATTTAAATATCTAATAACAGTGGATCTAGATTCAATTTAAACTATAATTCTAAAATTGAGGACAAAACTAATGTGTTATTTCTCTTTTTCTGGGAGAATCATAATGAAAATGGTGGAATCATTGTCATTAATGATTTTTGGATATCATAAAATCTAGTTGAGATAATGCAACTAGATATAAACATGTGAAAATAATTATTGTACCTTAATACATTAAAATCCATCATCCATGAAATTATATGGATAATATTTTCTTAAAAAATAATAAATTAGAAAGAACCACATGGATTTGGGCTTCATCAGTTTGAAACAAGCATAGAAAAAAACTCTACCTGACAAAATGCACTTCCAATTAGAAAACTCCAACATGAATGAGTTCCTAAAAACATGATCTTAAAGTCGACATGTATTTTCTCCATTGGGAATAACAACCCTAAAATTATTGAATTATTACACAAAGTTATACCTTTCTAAAAAGATTCATGATTTTCTTCAACATGGGCCGATTACTATTTCTTGGGGATCCTTACAATAGAGGAATCCCTAAATACTACCAGCAGACACCAAGTCGAATCATCTCTTAAATTGTTTCCAACATCTAAGATCCCTCAGTACCCATATTTAGCAATATTAATTGTAGGAAACAGCTAGTTAATAAAAGGTTTATTCTCCACATATCCAACCACCACATGAATAGAATCAGACATCACAAAATCTGGAAGAGAATCTATCACACCTCCCAAACCAGTCAGAATCACTCTCTCTCTATAATATCATAGAAGATCCTAGGGAGATCAGAAATAATATGAATCAACCACCCTAGTCTCCTTAGGATCAACCCATTGGTCACTAGTAACCACCATACCCTAGAAAACATTCATGTCGTCAGCCAGACGATAAAATCCAAGATAATATATTGTCTTTGAAACAATAGGTTTTAAATACATCAAAGATTATAAACACCAAAAATCTAGGTATGGTCATATTCACCACCATGAAATTTCTAGATAAAAATTCTACCAAACCCATATGCAATAATATTTTATCATAACTATTATTGACTTTGGTGAGTTTCCTAAAACACATAAAAAGAGAAATATGGAATTTAATAAATAATTTATATAAAAAAATATTTAGCTTCCAAAATTTCAAAAATTGGGGAAGGACCATTAAAAAGAATGTCTTAGGAATGGAGGGAAGTTTTTATATGGAAAAAATGAAAAAAATAAAGTAATTAGAGGGGAAAATAAAATGCTCAATTAACACAATGTATGATAAAAAGTACCCTCATGGTGTCTTAGATATTTCAACGTTTTAAATTTGGAAGGTATAGGATCTATGAAAATAAAATTTATAAGGGGAAATATCAGGAAAATAAACAAAAAGGATGTATAAATAATATTTTTACTTATGATAAAGAGGCGATTTATATGAAGTATGAAAAGTATGGGATGTTTTAACAGAATTTGTTGTGTTAAATGTAAGAAGTATGCTTAAATTTAGGTTGATGGATCTTAAGACATGATTTATATTTAATATCATAAAAAATATGAATTATAGAATATGGTGAGAAAGAAAGTAATGGTTTAGGAATGATATGGAATTAATGATGTGTTTTTGTATTTGGATTAATGAATTATGTTATATGATATACTAGTTATAAAAAAATCATGAAACATCAATGGATTTTCAATGGAAGTTTTTTCTTAAGGATTTGAAACCATATGTTGAAAGGTGCTAATTACAAAGAAAATTTATAATTATTATATTGGTATAAATAGATGATTATAAATTATGGGATAGTTTTTGAGACTATACAATTGGTTAGTTATTTGATTAAAAAGTCATTTAGTTCATCTATCATTGATGATGTCTATTGAATTTTGGGATTTATAGAATATATTTAAAAATATGTTAATTAAATTTTGGAATTAGGAATATATTAATTTTTTCAAGAATGTATTTTTTAATGTTTGGTTTAATTAAGAGTTATAAATACCATAATGGGATTATATGTTTGAGCTTGATCATATTTTCAAGATATTAAACGCCCCTTTTCGGAATATGTAATAGAATTCTTGACGTGATTAATGATATTTTTGGAAATGTTTTAGTAGGTCTAGGTATATATAAAAATTAGGTTTAGGTGAAGTTTTATTTTATAAGAATTTTATTAGAATTTTGGGATAAATGGTATTAGATAAAATTTTATTTTAAATCAATCATTAAAATTATTTTTATTGATATTTTGTGGGATATTGGGTTATTTATTTAAGGAAATTATTATTATATCTTAGAAAAACTATGATTTTCGAACATACATTTTTTAATATGAATTTATGAGTGACTAATTGTGATTAGAGAAAAATGTTAAATTAATCATGGAAGAACATGTGATCAAATCCTTCTGATTCTAGGTTTTAAATATGGTTACTATATGATAAATAATTTTTTAGATAGTTATGTATCGAATGATTTAATTTGAACATTGAGTATTATTATATAATATTGAATAATGTTGTATTTATTTTTATAATGATTTATTATTTTAATAATTATATAACCTTATACTAAAATTTTTGGTTTTGGTTAATTTCTATATATAAGATGAATATATCTTAATCATTTTATGGAATTATTTGATCCATAGAAGTTTATTTCTATGTTTCAAGCATAAAAAACTACTTTAATACTTATTTTGAGAGAAAATAATGAAATTATTGTTGAAATTTATCAAAGGATGAAATTATTCATTAACGTAAGTATATTTCCTTAATCTCTCAGTATACGTAGTAAATAAATTCATAGGATTTTTGAAATATCTTTTGAAAAAATGTTATCCTATTCATTTTCTTATTGAGAAATCATTATTCTTTTAACCCCTCACAAAATTATAGTTTTGGGATGGTTAGCTTTCTCATGACTATGTTATCTATCACACTCTATCAGTCCTTAAGAGTTAGGTTTTTATTCCAGGCACATGTTTTCAATCCCCACTAAAATTATCATATATTATATCCCAGATTTTTGTATTTCTGGATGGACAACATATTTTACATTGTCACTTTTCATGAAGAAGTTTTTTTACCTTTTATTTTTATGTGTTTTGCCTCAAAAAATATAAAATATCAATCCTTTAATTTTTGAGAACATGTATATGTTGTGTGTATGAAATTTATAATTGGGATTATAGAGAATTTAACACCATATGATTTTATGAAATATTTATTATATTTAAATTTAACTTCATCAATAACTTGTGTTACACGCAACACTATGCTTAAACAAACAATGAAATATTATTATTTAAATATGAACATTATATCTTATCCACTAAATTAGAATGTCCAAATTGTATTAATCCTGTTAGGAAATATATAATAAATTACTACTCATTAAATTATCATTTATTTATTCATAAGAAAAATGTACTAAATTTTTAGGGAAGTTATTGTCTACTTGGGAAATAAGATTTCTTCAAAAAGGATTTTTATTTCGTTTTGTTAGAAAAATGTAAAAAAAAATTGGATCATTTATAATTTTTTTCATAAAAATAATATAATTTTTGAAGTTATAATATCAAAATTATCTTAAGGTAAATTTTTTTGGATCTTTTTAATGAAGTGAAATTTTTAGTGAAATCTAAAAAATTATAGATTTAATAAATATATTGTATTTTATTACCAAATAATGAAATAAAAAACAAATATAATATTATAAATCTTATGTAATGAATTATTAACTATTAAATAATATAACAATAATTAAAAAAATTACAAAGTTATAATTTATAATTTATTACATTTCAAAAATAAAAATCATTTTCAATGCCGATGTAAAGCCTGCGCAGTGATGTAAAATTAAAATTTGGTAGTCAAAATATAATAGTTTAGCTGGAAGAAGTCATTGATTATTTTTTTGTTAAATATTTATTAATATATATGTTTTTTTGGTAATGTAGTTGTTGTGGATTTATATAATATGTGACTTATCCAAATATTTTTGAAATGCATACGCATGGATAGAAAAGTAAAAAACTATTTATTAAGAAATCAGGAAATATATATGTGTTAAAAAACATTTAAGGAATATAAATAGGTATTTTGGGGATAATAAAATTATTTTCTTGATGTTAATATTTTTTTAAAATTGTAGGAATTAAATATTCAACATAAATAATTATACAATGCAGGAAGAGTAACTATTAAAATAAAATAAAAATAATAAAATAGAATTAAAAATATGAAATGTTCTATAATTTAAGTTGATTAATGAAATGAAGAATATTTATAGATGAATATGACATTTTTTGATGTATTAAAATATTTGGTATTATTGTTAATTGTTTTATTGATGTTAATAAAGTCAATGTAATGAATAGTTCAGAAAATCGACATTAATGTTATTTTAAATGAAATATTATTTTATTAAATGACATAAAATTACTAGAAACATAGATTCAACAAAGATACTATTATATATTTTCTAATATCCACTGTCATCAACTTATGGTCCATTTTTTCCATTTATAATTTATATATTAACCCTAATGAGTGAACACATTGTAGTCATGATAAGTTTGAAAATAGAAATGAATGGTTTAACCCAATAGGTATGGGTAAAAAACATAGTAGAAAATTGTATATTTTTTAAATCAAGAATTTAATATGACCCTAGCTAAATTATAATTGAATTTTTTACTGGAATTTTTTCATGATAATGACATATATATATATTACATAAATCAAAGAATGTTAAAAATGTCAGTTATATATATATATATATTATTTCTCTATATAGGAAAAAATATTGGTATGAATGTATATAAAATTATATTTTTATATTAATAATATTATTTCCATCATATAATTTTAGTTATAATTTTTAGTAATAATATAATTTCCAAAATTGTTTTGTAACACTGATGTAATATATCATCAATTAATAAAATAATATAATAAATTAACTTAAAAATATAAGATGATTTATAATTTTTATTATTGAATTTCTCCCAAAAAGTATCTAGATATATATGAAAAATTTCAGAGGTTTAATGCACTATATTATAATTACCCATTTTTCATGATGTATTTAATGTTAAATTAAATGATTAGTGTCATAATTCATAATATGGATATTTTATAGAAATTTTATTTTACGATATTATTTTAAAAAATAAAAATAATTAAATAATACATGGTGGTTATGATATGGTCTAATATTCATTAATTGGAAATATATGGTATAATTTTCACCTTATATGTAAAAACTACAAGCTTTTAATATTGAAAAAGTTGTTACCATAGTAAAACATAAATTATGTTAAATTAGGGTAAATGAAAATGTAAATATTCCAATTACACAGAAACTTGAATAATGTTTTTATAATAAGATGACAATGTCCCACCTTAGGTTTGAATCACATCCAATTTTTTGGTATTTGTCTTGAGAATTTTTTTATAATTTATACTTTTCCAATATTTAAAAACCACCTATCACCTAAATTATATAAGTGTATCTCCTCCCTGTCTTATTTACAACACTTCAAGACTTATATATTGAAAAAAATATGAAAATATATCTTATACAATTCAAAAGAAACATTATAGAGGTGTTTTCCATCAAATAATACCAACCATATAGAACATTAGGGAAGGTCAAAAAGTGTAATTTTAAAGAAGGGGTAATCTTCCTAACTTATCTTTTTATATTTATAATCTTATTTACCCCCAATAATTTTTTTAATTACAATATATTAATATATTTATAATACTAAATATTTTCTAATGTTATTATTATTCTAAAAAAACCATTATACACTGTCTTTCCTAACAAATTATTTGTGAATGTATCACTCGTGCGTACGTATGGCTTACCATCTCCACGTAGTGATACAATTCAATTTTTGTCGCCAACTTTTATGGTTTTATATTATGAAGGATTTAATATTTTTATATTAAATTAATAAAAAATTTAAAATTACAAAATAATTAGATCATTTTTTCTTGATTACCATCCAATCCATTGGAAAATGATATCGTTTTCTGTGTGTTTGTGTGGACTACCACCTTCACAATGTGGTGTAAATTGTTTTTAATTTAAATGTTACTTGAATTATATTAATGATTAATTAAGGAATTTATATGATATATTTTATATAATATTTATTCCCGAAAGTTGAATTATTATTTACCTATCTTTCATTTCATCTTTAAAAAAATGGAAAAATCGTTCATGCGTATTTACAACCTAATATCACCATGAACGATGTAATTCATATTTCTATGTAAATTTTTTCAGAATAATTATAAATATGTATATAATGAATATATATTTTGTTTATACACTGAATAAAATCCTAAAATTTATTAAACCATAAACAAATTATATTGATCAAGATATCCAAAGTGAATTAACCTTGGAAAAAAAGAAATAATCTACCAAAATAATGATTTTAATAAAAATATATTAATAAAAAGGTGATATGACGTCATAAATAATTTATAAATTGTTTTATTGAAATTTATATACTTATTTAATTCGTGTTTAGTAAATCAAAATTTATTATGCCGGTGGTTAGAACAGGAATGAGGAAAAATTGGACTTGAGGTAAGGGGTTTTCATCTAACATTTATTTCAATGGGACACATGCCTTAGACAAAAATTCTTTTTTTGACTGGGGTAAATAAAACCCATGAATTTATTCTATGTTTCTTATTTAAAAATTACTGGGAATTACAAATCCATATAATTCTATTTCATTCTTGGGACTTATGATTCAAAAGATACCAATGCGTTTAGGGTTTTATTTCACAATCTCCTCAATATTTATGATTATTTATATTTATATCCTTGGTAAAGAATATTTTTCTCCGTGGTCCTTGTTTTCTTAAAATAATTTATATATAGTTTTTAACCATTATTCTATGATTTTCAAATTTAATTTTTACCAATATTTATTTTTTTAGAAAATGTTTTGAAAGGTATATTTTTATCACTTTCCAAATGAGGAACTTTGAGACTTTTATGAAAAATAATTGGAATGGTTTGATTAACTTATATAGAATGAAAATATTTTCAAACTCTCATGCTTATTTATTTTGAATCATCCTATAAAATTTTCAAAGTTATTTTCAAATAATTTATTATCTGTTAAAATTGAATAGCTGTTTAAAAAGAATTGAATTCAATAAAGAAAGGTTAATTTTCTGTTGAATTATTAAAAGTGATGTTTCAAAATAATTTTCCATATATGATGAAATCAATTAATGTTAAATAATATTTATGGGGATATTATCGATGTATACCATCTTTATTCATTATCAAGATGGTTTATATTTATGATGAAAATATGAAATATTTATTAAACCTGTTTCATTTCGATGGATTATGAAATGATAAAATGTTATTGAAATGAAATTATTATTTTGATAACTAATATGATAAATGTTTAATTATCTAAGAGCACAAATATTTATGGTTTTTAAAATGAGAAAGGTGGTACACATATTTACATCCAATTTATTTGGTAATGTATTATATCTTTAGAGATTGTTATGGAAACATGTTGATATGTCATATCCATTATGGGAAACAAGTCGATTGTTCTTGATCCACTAAGGGAAAGAGTTTATTATGAATGATATTATGGTATTTGAATTTAACCATTACATTATTAAATGGTTTTTAAACCTATGTTGGAACTATAATTTAATGAATTGATTGTATAATACATGATTGATTTATTATTATTTTTCTTTCATATGATCTCTATTTTTTGAAATGATAAATTTTTATTTCATTTAAAATCATTATGATCTATGATATGATGGGTATGAAATTTATATGTTATGATAATGAAATTAGGCTCTTATTCTTTTCATATTCGTCTATATGATTATATATTGATATCTCACAAGATTTCCCTTAACAAACCTTTGAGATCACCCTTTCCTTATTATTTATTTATCTTGGATTAGAAGAAACTCATTAATTATGATATGTAGAAGAGGGCTTATATTAATGATGATATTAATGGGTAAAAATTATGAACAAGATAGTAATGAGTTCATGCATACAATGATATTAGACCTATATGATTAAGGTGTGGATAAAAATGTGATGTATTGAAAATTCATCTTTTTGAAAGTGATATCAATGTATTAAAATGTTGGGTATCAATACCAATTAAGAAAGAAAAATTATTTCAGGATCAAACCATAGATGTAAAACTGAATTTTGTAAGCCACCATGATAAATTTGGTGTATGGTATAATTTTAAGAATAGTGTTGATCATGAAAAAAACATAGAAAAAACACCTCTAAGAATCATTTAGAATATTACTTCAAAAATAATAACTTCCACTCTCCTTGGAAAATATCTGAAAATTAATATTTTATTAACCCATGATAATTGGAATTTCAATTTTTTTGATTTTTGGAATTTATAGAGAAGTAGTCTCTTAGAAAAAAAAAGTGGTAGAATGATATGTTCAATAAGAAACATGTAAAAGAGATTATTTCTAGTCAATATATATATATATATATATAGACATTTAGAATATTTCATTCAATTTTTTTTAAATTAAAATTAGTTTAAAATCCCAATTTATTTTTTTGAATGAATTACTTCTAGAACATTACAATATCAGAAATATTTTTTGAAGAATAATCTTGTTGAAAATGTTTAAAGTACATTAAAAATATTTGTTGAAACAAACATACTAAATGTAATGTTAAAAACATTAATTTATAACAGTTTAAGATAATTATGAAGGTCACTTTCAATATTATAAAAACTATGTTCAATATCCAAAACAAGGATATGGGAGAAAAGATTTGTGTTCTTATGTAGGGAATAATTTCGTTGACTGACACATTTTGAATGATAATTTTAGTCACTAAATAGAAAAATTATATTGGAAGGTTTTAATTTAAACAAATAAAATGGAAATAAATAATATATAAAATGAAATGGTTGGATAATGGATAATTGTATGATCAAATTCAACAATAGAATTAATGACTACTGAAAAAGAACTTGAGTTGGGAAAACATTTCTCACTTATGTGACCTCATAACAAAAAAAAATTAATAAGAAAGAGATTTAAAATGGGCCTAAAATAACATTAATATAATTTATTTCATGATAACATTAAAATTTCATTGAATTTTCACTATATAAAAGTAAATTGGTTCTTAAAGTAAAACATGCCTCAACGGAGGGAGTTTGAGAAAAAATTACTTTTATTATTTCCAAACCTAGTTTCTCACACTATAAATACCTATAAATATACCATAACTATGTTAATAATATATTTCATAAACTTATTTATCATTATATCCCATTTATATACTTAATTTAGAATTACGTACAATGAATATTGTTGTTTATTATAAAATATTTTTTCACATCGGGTGTTAACACTTTTAATTGTCTTGCATATGTTTTTTAATGATTATATTGATCCCTAATATTTGATACTAATTTAATTATTCAAATATTACCTATGGTAATATAATATATATCAAATTATTATTTACAAAGTTATACTTTAATTAATTGAGTGTTTTAATTTTCACACTTGAAGATGATGTCGAAGACAAACTTGCTTTGAAAATTTTAAATAAAAACATGATATATTATAAAAATGTTTAGATTTTAATATTCTAACTAAATATGAATTAATAATATTTAATACCATTTTAATTCATTTTATCAATAATATAATATATTCCCTAGTCATTCAATACATAAAAATAAAAAAATCGCTCCAATAGGTTGTAAATTGAAAAAATGCATGTCAAAATGATCAAATGAAAAACAAATTATATTATATGTAATTTATATAATATTTAAATAATCATGGGAATTTAATTTATATCATTTGTGTTATTAAAATAAATTATTTTAACTTCTATGGATGGGTGGTGTAGATAAATAAAAATCATCATTTATGGAGGTGGTAGTCTGCACTTGGGAAAAAGTACTACACCAATTTCTCAATGAATAGATAATGTTATATTATATAAAAACATACCACTTAATAATTATAATAATTTTATGAAAATCTTATTAGTTCACTAATTTTACCCATCCATGCTCAGTTGTTAATAAAAAAATATGTGTTGTTCATGGTGGCGGTAGTCCACACATACACTTGATAAACAATCTCATTCATCAATGAATGGATATAATTATAGTAAATGTAAAATATAATTTTGTAATAACTTTATAATTTAAATAAAAAATTTAATTTTCAAAAAAACAATCATTGATACCATCCCTAATAGTTTTTGATGAAAATTAACCACATCGTGTCATGAGGCTCTTATTCTGCATATATAAACAATCGATGATTTTGTTTTTCTTATAGGATAATAAAATATGAATGAATAATTGATGTTACATTAATATAATTAAATATAAAAATATAGAAGATAATGAATTAATTATATTATCAAATTTTGGAAATACTATAAAGAATTTTATTAAAAATAAAAACTATTAGGATGGTTATACACACTTCATAAACATTGATTTTTCTAAGTAATGGTCCTTGTAAATGATAGAGTTAAGATAAATAAGGAGTTAATAGTATTAGGTTCATAGAAGAGGGTTCTAGGAGGAGTAACTGTGTAGATATTTGATTAGGAAACTGAAGTATATTGTGTACCTTGAAGGAGTGGTATTTCTCACATTTATAACTGAATAAATATGCACCTTCCCATGGAAATAAAGTTATGTAAGAGGAAATAATGGAATAACATGAACGTTAGGTCATGTAATTGAGTTAACATTGGTAATAAATGTATGTTACACTTTAAAACCTAACAAATTTATTCTATAAGTGCTAATGTTTATGCAAATTTTGGAAAATTTGTGTCGCGTTAGATTATTCTCATAAAGAACAATTTTTCTTAATTAAATATTAGTCATTTAAATTAATTTATTACTAATAATAGAAGAGAAAACCTACGACCAAAAAAATATGTGATAAATAATTATTTATACTCTATTTAATTAGATTAAATTTCTAAATAATATAATATTTACTATTTAATTAAAACATAAATTATATCAAACTAAAAATTTGATAATAAAACATCACTTACATTCCAAAATTATAATCATGGGTTTATAAAAAACAATATTAAATATGTTAAATATATATAATTTTAGACAAAAGGGTTTTATAAAAATTTATTTCATTATTGTGATATTATAATGTCATAACTCTCTGTAAAATTACCAAAAATAGTATTTCTCAATATGCACCTAAGAATTAAATATTTTAAAAAAATATCATAAATTTATATTAATAAGATTTTGTTATTATAAATTAAGATATTAATTTAATTTTATCTAATCATATTTTCAAAATTATATATTTATCTTCTAATATATAATACAAATTATAAAGGTAATGTATTTTTATTTAAAAATGGTTAAATACAGTAAGTGTCTCTAATATTATTTAATAAACATTTAATAATTTAAATGATTTTATAATTTTATATAAAATATAGATATATTATATTTTACCATAATGATATTTTAAATATTACTATTTCTATTAACTAATTTATCATTAATGTAATGTTAGTGTCTATTAAGGAAGACAAAAAACTAAATATTAATGAAATAAAATATTCATATACTAAAATCTATGGACGATAAATTATCTCATAATTAAGTAAAATTCATCACAGGACTTTCAAATTAATTAATGAAAGATTTTAAAAATTTATATATGATATAAGATAATGTTTCAAATGAAATGTGTTCATTAATATCTTATGTAAAATGAGAAGAAATATCTTTTTCCTCTATCGAGTTAATTGAATGATTTATTTTACCTTGAAACCTAGATTCTCTGTGTCCACATTTTCCACACATAAAACATGTTTTAGATTCTTTGAGACATTCCCTTGTGTGTTTTTATTACATTTGGAAATATTTAAAATTGAACATTTTTTCCTTCATCATCTTCCCTACATGATCATTCATGAGACTCCGTCCTCCATTTATTCTTTGTGTTTTATAATTAAAATATTTTCATATTATTATTCATATTTTTTTATAGTATATTTAGAATAATAACAGTATTTCTAACCCCAGTTCTTATCTTAATAGATTATAGGTTGGGGAAATCACTACATTATTCATTGTACCCATTGTTATCTATGTTCCTTCTTTCCCTAACGATTACATTAAAAGAAATTTTAGGGAGGATAATACCTAAATTAGTAATTTTATAATGGGAAAAAAGATCATATAAGAAATAATGAAAAATGAATTTAAATATCCTAAATTATTATTCTTTATCTATAATATAGGTCATTCATGTTCATTTTAAAATTGGGATCTCTAATATAGTTAACTTTCATAAAATCATTTGTTAAAATACATCATGATTATTTTCAAAGAGAATATTAATTATGTTATGAAAATACAATGGTGGTATATTTCTAGGTGTTCGTTTAGTTCCCATTCACAATGCACATGAATATTGACCGAGATATAGTTTTCCAACTATTTTTGTGGTTGTTAATTTAGTTACATATGTGACAAAACTGCTTCCACTATCAAATACCTAGATTATAGAGATTTAATTGAGAGGAAATCGAGACAATAAATACCTCACCAAAATTTCCTGAGGTTCTCATATATTTTGACTTATTAATAGGTTTTTCATTAATGTTCTCTTATCATAATCTCTAATCAATATAATATATACCATTACAAAAACATAAATGTTTATAGTTATTTTTTTAAAAAAATAACATACATAAAATATCAAATCATGATGTAATTCCTAAATATTAAATTATCCTTAACTGATAACACATTAGCCCCTAATGTTATCTAAACAATTTTTTGATACCTATAATAGATCCCCCATACCCACACTCCAATATCTATTCCCAAAAACACATAATGTAAAACACAGGATTTGATACACATACATGATTACAATATTTCCACATATTTAAAATAGAAGGATATTATAGTTTATGCTTATAGATAATTAGGAAAATTAACTATCTAATAAATCTCAATTATACTCATCAAAAAAAATTATTCCCACTATATAATACAATAAAAAAATGTATATTGGGTCATCAATATTACCCAAAAATTATTCACAAAAGATACTCTTCTATGATTATAATTCTTATGGATTTTATTCCTAAATTGGGCGATATATATGAATATGAAACAGTGATATCTAATGATTAGTAAGAAAAAAATTTAATAATAAAAAATAACATTAGTGGCATGAGGAAAAACATGATATCAAAAATATGATAATCATTATCATGGAATAATGGAATAAATATAAGATATCATATATACATATATTAAAAAATAATAATAAAATAAGATCATGGATTCATTGAAATGTGGTGAAAAAATAATTATGATATCAAAATAATAATTCAAGGATCCCTAACTTTTTAAAATATCATTGTTTTCTAGGCTAACTACCCACACACCATTATTGGACAGGGTTAGTACCCACACAACATGAAATCTGTTTGGATGGAAACACTAAAAAATGTATTAGAGGGACATATAAATCTGGTCTCCCAATCACGTAATGAAAACAATACATATGTGTGACACATGGTTTAAATCAAAATATCATAATAACTAAATGAAATAAAATGGGTTTTATAACCATCTAAAGTGGTTCCATAATGAATAATTCATGATTTAATCAGTAAACAAAACAAGATAAACCCAATGAAAATAAATATTAATACAATGACTTTAAGAATCATTCTAGATGAATTCCACATAATAAATAAATTATGCTTATATTAATGACACTTTATATAAAATGGTTATAGATTTCAGAAAATAAAATATATAATCAATAGATGTATATGGAATCAAGGTAAATGAACTTCAAAAAAGTAGAAGAACATAGGGAATTCAAATGGTATGATAATTGGAAGTGAATCATTCTTATACAAGCTGGTTATTAGGAAATAAAAAAGACTATGTGGATCATAACATAGATGTAAAAGATATTTTCAAAATCTACCGATCTAATGAAGTTAGATGGTATCATTTAATGAATCCCCCTTATTAAAAAAATTACATATATGAATAAAACACTCAAAAGCATAAGTAAATTTTACTTCAGAATTCCAATTTCCATTTCCCTTTGAAAAAAATTAATAATTAGGATGTAATTAAACCATGAGAATAATAATTTTACTTTTTCAAAACAAGAAATCATATAGAGGAAGTCTATTCAAAAATGAAAAAGGTATCATAATGATATGTTCCCAAAGAAATGTGAAAAAGAGAATAATTTTGGTCAAATAGGTCCCATATAAAACATTTAAAATATATATTTGTTCTTTATGATATAATTAATGTAGTTGAAAATTCTATTTTTAAAATAATTTGGAAAGAACGAATTTTGTAACATTATATTATAAGATTGTTTTGAAAACTAATCTCGAGGAAAATGTTTATAGTCCATTAAATCCATTTAATAAAACCGATATCATAAAGATTATGATAAAACTAGTCATTAATAAGAGGTCATAGGAAATATTATGATCACTAGGAGAATTATAAAAAATAATTTTGATAGGTAAAACATATGTAATGCAGAAGAATAGTTTTATGCTTTAGTTGGGGATCGTTCGTTTTAGTGACTCATTCTGAATGAGAATATGAAACCTCAAAGAGATAAATTGATAAAGTTGATTAATATAATACAATATAATTTCAATAAAACATATTTAAAATGAAATTTTACTATAATAGAGACTTGTAAGATCCAATTCAATGAGAGAATTCCCCAGTCTGGGAAAAAATAACTCGAGTCAACAAAAATTTTGTGAATTGAGTAAAATATTAATCATTAACCTAAAAGGAAAAATATATTTTAAAGTTACAAAAAATAACAAAAATTAAGTATATTCCATTATATCACAAAAATTCAAAATAATATACACCATATAAAATTTATTTGGAAAATAAATTAAAATGTGTCTCAATGAAGGGAGATATAGATAAAAATTAATTACATTATTAACTTGATTTGTTGGTCACACTCAATGTTATTGTAAAAACCATAAATATATTAATAATATATTTTAGACCATTATTTTTCTAGACAATCCTTTTACATACAACATTAATAATTATTTACTTTGAATATGGTGGTCAATATAGCATATTTTTATCCATAAGAGTTAACACTTTTAATTATCGTTCACAAAATTCATAAGATTTTTATTGACTCCTATTATTTGATACTAAGTTCATATTTAATGATTACATATGGTTATTTAATATATAACTCCTGATTATTTATAATATTCCAGTTTTATACCATGAGTATTTTAAATACAACTATTGAAGTTGTTGTTGAAGAAACAATTTAGTCAACAATCTTTAATGACCAAAGATGATTTATTATTAACATATTATGATATTAATATTTTAGATATAAAACCATTATTAAATATTTAATACCTCATTATTACATGTAATTAATAGTATACAATGTTTCTTAGCCATTCACTAGATAAAAATTATAACATCATTCAAGTAGGTGGTAAACCAACCAAAAGAAATTTGTGTCGTAATGATTGAATGAGTAAGAAAGTGTTATTAAAAATGATGATATGACAATTATATAAGCATGTAAATGTAATATATATCATATATATTCATATAAAATATTATTATAAAAGCTAAAAATGGGTGGTGTTGACAAATAAAATTCATCAATCATAGAGGTGGTTGTCTGCACGTAAACATGATTACCAAACCCATTTAGAAATGAATGGAAGGAGTAATGCAATATAAAAATTTATCACTTCATATTTATAAAAAAAGTTGAAAGATAATAATTTTTTTCAATTAAACTTTTAGGTGGAAACATGTTACTTGGTTATGATAAATATGAAAACCAACTCGTACCCAAGTGGTAAAGGCTCCTGCTTGGCATCCAAAAGACTTAAGATCAAATCCAGACAGGGATGAATTTATGTGTACTATTACAGCATTGTAGCATCTCACTGTAGTAGTAATATAGCAGCAGCGAAACTATTGAAATGGTAGCACTATAGTGGCAGGTGCACTGTAGCAGGACTATAGTGGAGGCACTGTAGCAGCCTAGGTAATGTAGTAGTACTATTCACCAAAGATCCTTTGGGCCAAAAGATTGTATTTCCTGCCTTGTATTCAGACCACTCAGAATTGAGCCTTCTGGCTAAGTAATGTGTTTCCCTCAACCTAGTTAGATAGAGAAATTTTCATTATATTTTAAATGAGGCTTCATTCCCAACCTTTAAAAAGGATATGATAAATAAGATGTGTCATTTATAGAGGCAATAGCCTACACATTCACATGAATAATGATATCATTAATTAAATAATGGATGAAATGGTGGTGAATGTAAAATTTGATCATTTATGAATTATATATTTTTAATTATTAAAATTATTCCTCAGTCCCATAATTTATAACCTATATTAGAGGATGCGATGAAGAACAAACAACATTGTGTATTTAATGTGATACTTCACACATACACATGATCTATGTGTTTCCTTTTCTTAAATGATGATACATATTTAATGAATAATTAATGTCACACAAATATTATGACATTTCAATTCATATATGATAACAAATTCATTATAGGAATAATTTTTGGAAATATTATGAATATGAATACTAAAAAGTAAGGATAATAGGAGAGTAATAATCATGCCCAGAACATTGATCTTCCTTTAAATTATCCTTAGGAAAGAACAGAATTTTCTAAATAAATAAAGAAAAAGGATTCATTTCATGGGAGAGGGATATTGGAGGAGTATTTTGGTATATATTATACTATAAAAAATATGTAAATTCTATACCATGATGGTGTCTAAGTGATCCCTTTTGTAAGTGAATGAAAGGGAACTTTCCCTTGAAAAGAATGGGAAGTATGGGGAATTAATGGAAAGATATAAATTTATGGTGAGGTAGGTAAGGGGAGGTTTAAAGACAAATAGTTAAGACATAAAAAATTTTTTATCTATGGTTTAAAGGTCATGTAAACTACAAAAAATATAAGCCACTTTTGATTACTCTCTTAAACACTAATACTCAAATTAAATATTAATTATTGTAATTAATTTTCAAATAAAAAAATAGTGAAATTTACACCAAAATTCAAATTTATAAATAGTAATTTATACTCTATTTAAATATATTAAATTTCTAAATATGTTTAAATTTACTCTTAAAATCAATACATATAATATATGGAAAAAATAATTTATAATAAAATACCTCTTATGTTCAATCAGGTAATCATGTGTGTATAAATATGATATATTAAATATAAAATATAAAATATATATATTATAAAATTTATTTCCTAAATTTTTATTCCTTTATTATGTTATTTTAATACCATAATTAGGGATACAGTTAATATAAACTTTTAGTATTCACTATTCACCTAAATGTTATGTATTTCATAATATTGCTAAAAATTTGTACGATCATTATTTTAGAATTAAAATGTAGAATATTAAGTTATTTTTAATTAA
Source organism: Viscum album (assembly GCA_963277665.1). Taxonomy (NCBI): domain Eukaryota; kingdom Viridiplantae; phylum Streptophyta; class Magnoliopsida; order Santalales; family Viscaceae; genus Viscum; species Viscum album. The sequence continues at coordinate 1,760,633,831 of OY728150.1, forward strand.
TTATATTTCAAAAAATTATGTGTCTAACATTTAATATAACATGTAAAATATAAGGATAAATTTTTTTTAATAAAAAAGACCTTGTTAGACATTATTCATAACTAATATTATTGTATACCTATTTTTTAATTTAAATAATTTAAATATTTTGAATAATATATAGATATTTCATTGTTATAATAATTATATTTTAAATATTATTATTTTCATTAAATAATGTATTATGACCTTCATCTTAGTGCATGTGAAAAAGGCATCAAGCTCAAAATTTCAAAATGTAAAAAAATATATACTTAAATCAGAAGATGTTTCATTATAAGTTCTCATAATGTATAGAATAGGCTATGGTAGGGCTTGAGACAATGAATACTCAAGACCATTCATTCTTTGTAGATATGACTCATAATCCTTTCATATAATTAATACCTTTTCCAACTTGATTATTTCCTGTGTGTAAGACCCCATGATATGTATGAAATATTTCACTTAAATAATTTACTTTCTTTGATGGTTTTAACTAAAAGAAACAATATATTTAGATGAAATATATAAAATTATTAAAATATTATCTCTTGGAAATTACATTTATGTATTTTAATAATAATACATAAATTACAAAATATATATAGTTCAAAAATATATAAAATTAATTAATTATTAATCAAATTGTTAAAATTTAAAATTAAAAATATTTGAAAATAAAAGTGATGTTTATTTTGAAAATTTTTTATTCATGTAATGTGTGTTATTTCACTAAATTAAACTAATACCTATTTTTAAATTGTTTTAATTAAGTTTATTTATTTTTTAAAATGATCAACTTTTTTAAAAATTGAACACATATTTTTTAAATCGCAGTATAAGAATAAATCACTTTTTATGCTTCAAAATGTTTTTAAAGCAGTTTTCCCCCATTTTCCACACATTGAAATTAATTTAAACCATTTATTTGTATTTAATTATAAAAAATGATAAAAAAAATTAATTATGAGGTTCATATTTGGTAAATATTCCCCTTTTATTTTTGTTTTATAGGAATTGTATACATGATAACCTTTTTCTCCTTGGTAAAGGGTAAATCAAGTTAATATCAATTAAAAATAAGTGGTAAGGACATAAATTTTCAACTTATTTATTATTTCAAAACACCTATTCTACCATTATCCCCTTAGTGTTGAATTTAATTTTTTTAATGTATATGATTCAATGGAAATTAAATATATATATTTTAAATAAATTTAAGATACAAAATTTAACCGTCTTATTTCAATATATATCATGCATCCAAATAGGGAAAAAATAAGTTATCAATGAATTTATGTGTCTATTTTGATATTATAAAAATTATTTTAATGATATATTTTTTTAATTTTTATTATTTATACAATGACCCCATTACCTTATGAAACACTAATGAAATATTTCTCCAATTAATTAAAAATATAATAAATGATTTTAAAAATATTAAATTAATATAATATGAGTGATTTAATTTTTTCCTTCTATTTTATTGTTGAATATAAATTTTTTATGATTATATTTTAATTACAACTCTTAATATATGTCTTTTATGTCCAATTATGTGAATAATGTCTAAATTAATGATAATGATATTATTTAAGATAATATTAATTCCTATAAAGAAATTTATAAATGGGATAATATATGGTTAAAAATGATTTATAGTTTAAAATTTTTGGTTATTTCAAACCATTTGTATTTATATTCAATTAATTTTATTTTAATCATTTAAGAAATTGAAGGAGTGCCCCTCCCCTCTTTTATTAATGGGAACCAACCCTTTGTATTCTCTACAACAATTTGAGCCTTATATATCAACTAAACCCTATAAAATTATCTTACTCTATTCTATAAACATATAATATATGTGTTGGTGTTCTCCAAATAAAAACTCTAGATCACAAAAGATGAGATATAATTGAGTTCATTGCAAGAAGAGTTAATCACATTAACTGATCGCATTCTCTTATACCGTTATTTAACTTCTCTAAATATATTGTATTTATCATAAAATAATACTTCATTATTATAAATATTCTAAACAATAATTTTGATTATTATAACAACCTTATATACCCTTTTTCCAATAAAATTAGAAGTGAACTTATCACTTGTGTGTACATATGACTTGCCATCACTATATAGAGATAAAATTCATTTATCATCAGCCACTATTATGGAATTTTATTATTATGGTTTTAATATATATTTATTTATTATATTTATGATATAATTTTACATATATAATTATAATATTAGATATTCCTACTAACCATCCAATACTTTGGGAAATAATAATGTCATTCATTGGTACGTTTGGACTACCACCTCCCTGAAGGGATGTGATTCATTTTTTTTCCTTTACATTTTAAAAGGATGGTAATCAAGATAGATTTAATATATATATATATATATATATATTATATATAAAAAATATACTGATTCATTACTGGTGAATTATTATTTACCTTTATTTCATCCCATCCATTGAAAATTGAAAACAATGTTCATGCATACGTACGACCTACCATCTCCTTGAACGTTGTAATTCATTTTTATATTTCTAAATTTTATGGATGACTCTAAATATATATATATATACCGAATATATATTATATTAGTATCATGATTAATATTATGGAGGTTATGTAACCATGGTAAATGAACATGCACTGAAACAAATAAACTGAAATACTCATGATAAATGAAATAATCAACACATGAAAATAATGTTTTTTGTACGTAATTATTGATAGAAGGCGTTTTGAAATGATATAAAGGGATCATATATGATGTTATAAATTTGATAAAGACTCTAATAATAAATTATAATAAATTTAAGTTTATTATTTATGATTTTAGAGTTCGTTTTAGGTAAAAAAAACTTGAGATAATGGTTTTATTTCATAATCTCAACATTTTTCATGATTTTCGGTGTTTATCTCTCCATATAAATAATTATTTGATATATATCTTCCATATAATTTTTTTTTCAAAAATTTTTTCAATAGATTTTTTTACAATTCTCTAATGAATTGTAAATTAATTTTTAACCATGTTTTAATTTTTGAAAAATGTTTTAAAATTATTTTTTTTTCATTTTATGAACGAGTTACATTTTTACTTTGAAAAAGAAAATTTTTTGTTATGAAAAAAATGAATGGATTTTCCATTATTATGACACCTTATTTCATTGGATAATCCTATAAACTTTTACAAGTTTCTTTTAAAATAGGATGGTTTAATTATTAATTTCACAATTCTAAATCATGAATAGTGATTTTAAATTTGAAAGTTTGTTTTCCTCAAGATGGATTTCATAAAATTTTAAGGGTATCTCTATTCATCAACAAAAACTGCACATCTTTATACTTATTATTTAATGAGATTATGATCCATGGATAGAATCATAATGGTTTCTCCATATCTATTATGATCATTATGAAAAAATATTACAAGACATGTTTCTATAGGTTATGCAATAATGAAATTATTAGAAAACGCTTTTTTAATTGGTTCTGATATGATAAAAGATTCATGATCTTGTAGAATAGTTAAGCATTGTATTAATTTTGTAATGGGTTTGACCTATATCTCCCTGTGATGTGTTGGATAATTTATTACATCCCATGATATTGTTACATGAACCATGTTGATGTGATTTATCCTTAGGGGAAATGAATTAAATGTGCTTTATAAACTATGGGAAACTAGTGTTAATTTCATATATGACGGTATTGGAAGTTAACCTTTACATATGAAATGGATTCTATACTTATTATTATGACACAAAAATTTATGACATAGGATCATGGTTGATTATTGAGTTATGATTAGTTATTATTATTATGATTGATGACTTTTGAAATGTTAATTATGTATTTTATATCTCATGTTTCAGATATTTTTCAAATTGTATTTGAACGTTATATTTTATTGTCATGATCTAATACCCTTTCACATTTCCTATTGTTTCATATGTTGAATGATTGATATCTTATATTCATACCCTTATTGAGCATTTAAATTACCATTTTTGTATTTTTAATTTCTACAGGTTATAAAGAGTGACTTTAGTAGGGTAATCCTATAAAGAGTACTTTTATGGAAGATCATTATGTGAGTAATTGAATATATTTCATATAATAAGAATATTTTATATCAATTCAAAAAAATACACAAAACTATTATAGTTTGGGATTTTAATATATTGTTATATACTGAAAATTATACTAAATAGTGGTAACATTTATGTATTAAAATATCTAGCCTCTATACATTGAGTGAACATGATATTGTTAAACATATAGTTTCTCTTATCATTCCTTGAAATCTACCACCCCTTCCATTTTTAGGTATGATAATATTCAGTGGATTCTAACTAAGCACATAGGATTATGAGTACCACTTCCCTAAAAAAAGTGAGTAACAGAAGCTGGGGATCCACATCCTCCACCAAATTATTCTCATGAAGAAACACTCATATGGACTCCAAATAATGAGCCTCAAACTCAGACCTTATAATGTCAACATTTCATGACTCTATTCACCTATGATAAAAAAATCATAGCTTATGGAATTAAGAGAACTATAGTAAACTTATATTGTCCCTAGGTTCAGCATACAATAGCTTATAATTCCCATTTGACCACCCATATGATTCAGTGGAGTTTTGGTGATAGTACACACATGTTCTTAAAATATTTTCATTAGACCACCTGGTATACCATAGAAACTTCCAATCCAATGTTATATTCACTTTTTAGTATAGGATTTTACTCATGGAATTTCTCATGAAATGAATAAATTTACAAGACTACAAGCCATGTATGTCTTGTTTTCACTTTAGAGGGAAGTCTTGGATCAATAGGAACATAAAATTTAGGTGATAAAATAATTATAAAATAGGTGTGTGTTATTAGAATGAATGATTAAATACTCTTAGAATATTACCTCATATATTAAAAAATAGATCCATGTTTTAGGATTATTTTCCCTATTAACCCCCAATGTGATGGAATGCTCTTAATGGGTGATAAGAACATTATGTTCTTATTCCACTACCAATGTTCTTCAAGGTCCCACATATGATCGGTGGATACATCAAGTTCCTAATATACCCCATCACCAACTAGTTCTATGTGAGGTTCACCCAATCCCATTGTAAACCAAGACCCGTTCTACTATGTGGTTCTTAAAAGTACCAAAATAACATATATTTTAGTTTAGGATTTTTTTTAATAAAAATTTTAAATTATTAATTGAAATCTAATTATCTGTAAAAGAAGATATATAGTTATATTTATACTCTTCTGATAAGACATAGTTTTAGGATACATAGGTCGATTGAGTTATCACACAATACAGTAATTTATCATCTAAATAACTGGAGGTATAATACACTAGTAGAGGCCCCTCAACATTGGTAGGAATACATAATACCACCATCTAAGTCTCCTTTACCTGGTATTATAGATTCTTTAGGAGAATGTCAGATGAGTATTTACAGAGTTCCCAAGGAACATTTTTATATAAATATTATTTTTATTTACCTTCCAAACCAAAATTTATACAAATAATCTACACCCTTGTGTAATTTAATAATTGTATATCACTAGTGGTTTTTTTAAGAAAAATTCTTTGGAAGTTATCACCATAAGAACCACTGAGAAAAACATGGCTTCATGATATACACCCACACTTCTTATCCATTAATGTTCAATAAACTACCCTTTTCTATGCATGATTAAGGGGATGTTATATAGTTTCTTCAATATATTATTCCAATATAAAGAACTTGAAAAACATTCTATGATATCTCGCAGTACAACAATGAAATTTAATAAAATTTTAATTTCCTAGTATGGAGAGATCTCTCAAATATTTTTGATAGATACAATATCATCACCCCCTTCTAGAGTCTTCTCATTATTCAAAAACCTTCCCCAAGAATCTTTATTTCCAATATTACTTTTCTTTATATCTCTAGGTATCCGAACACACACTAGGACATTATATAAAATCATGATAATTATTTTCAGCACAAAATCTATGAATACACCCTCTTGGATATGGGAGTACACTAGAACATCATAATAATTTTTTATGCCCATGGATTTAATTAGAACCAAGGGGAAAAGAATTGTATATTAATATTGTTTTATGAATTTTTTCTATACATTTCCAATATGATCTCATAGTTTTGATGTCTGACATTTATTTGGAATAATTAGAATATTGATTTTGGTATAAAAGAAATTAGTTTGTGCTAGTGAAGGAAGTTTCACACTAGTTAGTTCACCACTGATCAAGGTGTATTTTTACTTGTCTAAAGTCCGGATAATAATTATATATTTACTAGTATATAATTTTTCCGATAAAGTAATACATTATGGAAAAGAACCATATAAATTGAGTTAATTATATAAAAATTCATTACACTTCTAGTCATGATGTGCTAAGAGAATATTCTTGATTTTCCTATTAATAATATAGAATACTTCCATTTTAGTAGAGTATGAATTTTTTGACAAGGGATATTATATTAGTATTAATATAAGGAATATGCATGAAGAATGTTTAATGAACTATAAATGATCAAGAAAACTAGGGATACGAGATTTTTGTGAGTAGTTTAGAAAACAAGTTAGAGTCGAGGATATATCCGAAAGATATTTATTTGAATTGGATTAAGCAAAGGAAGCTGTCAAATGATGTTTATATGGGTGATAATTGTGTGAATATTTTTAAGAAAAGTATTTTTCTTGAGTAATTTTAGTTCAAGAAAATTTCATTGAAGAAATATATGTAAATATTAATAAGAGAACACAAATGATTTAAACATACCATGATGAATCTATATGACATCATTTTTCTCATGGAACTTACCTGGTAAAAGGTACATAGTCTCAGGCCACATTTGAGTTGTGAGAGAGGAATTATTTTTCAAAAAAAAATTAGTAATGGTTATTTTAGACATTCAAAATTTCATTATAAAATAATATTCAAACATTCATATGTCAAAGAAACTAATACCTTATTGATTATATGGATGTATCCATCATATAAATAATCTTATGAGGAATCTATCTAATTCACATCGCAAAGGTGGATTCTATTGATGTTTTCAAAGGGAGGAAGTGTTTTACTCAATAAAAAATTTATAAAGGTAGTGATCTAGTCAAATAATGACCATGGGTGAAACATTGTATCCACAAAACTAGTGAAACATTGTGGACTCTGGTACATCTACACAACACTATATTTATGGTCATTTTATTAATGTTTATTAATGAAAAACTGAAATATTATACCCTATTTTTGTTTTTTCTCTTTCTAATTATGGTATATGTTGGATTAAATCTTCAAAGTTTTTTTTTACAACCATTGTGGGAATAATTTCTAACATAATAAATGTAAAAGTATAAAACTTGTTTTAAATATACTTTTAATGTATCATATGTTGTAATAAGCGGTATCAATTCCAATGATACATGCGTTGAATTTTCAATTTTAGGATCATTAATATAGAGACACTAGTGATTGAAAAAAGAATTATTTTATTTAATAGAATCAATTATCAGACTGGGAGAACAGAACAAGACCACACTTATGATATCCTATGAAATATGTTTTCACTCCTAATATAAAAGGGATATATTAATAATATTACAATGTTATCCATGAATCATGTGGATTTGAAACTACTAAATGTTGATTCCAATGATAAAAATACATTATTTTAAGGCTTGTAAATTTAAATAAAAAAACTGATGAGATGAATTATATTCAAATATAAGTGGGTTAAAATATATTATATATATAATGGTTACTACATGTTGTGATAATCTAATCTTCACATTCTTCATAATATGTTTGTTGATTTGAAAATGTCCTCATATGAAAATATTGATGGATTCATCACCTGAATCATCAAGGATATTGAATCTATTAATATACATGGTGAAAAGACCATAGATATTGATTTTATGAGAAATATTTGAGGAGTGGAACCTCTTTTTAATATAAATGTATCATCTCTTGAAGAGTGAAACGTGGAAGAAAATTCATTGGATAATATACCGAGATGTATGGTTCTATGTGAAAAGAAATTTAATCTAGTGTGAACCTAATTCCTCTCGAATAATGGGAATTCATTGAATTTTATATGAAATTTTATATATCCATATAGGATGATGAGGAATAATATTCGTGTGTAGAATTCCAATATTTGGTTGTAATGAAATTCAATAGAGGAAAGGCTACATTCTTTTGGAAATATGCACTCATATATTTTTTATGTGGTAATTTTGGGAATATTATATGATGTTATACAAGGAAATTTGATGATTATGGTGGTGATAAAGAAATTATATAGAATCTATAAAGGATATTTTCTCCTAGAAGATACCTAATTTTGGTAAATTATTACAGAAAGAATCTTAAGAAGATGTTCTTTGAGAGAAAATCAGAATATGATTAATAATATTTCCTAAAATAATTCTAAATTTTTTTACTCAAATAAAGGAGATAATATGATGACTAAAATTGAAATATAAAAAACAAAATGAGAGGAGGATAATCTTCTATAACGTGTCATCAATGTTAAGCTAAAACATGAGGGGGATCTTTATGAGACTCATGCACAAATGAATAAAAATAAAAATATTGATGGTGCGATAAATCAATATGATTAATATATGGAGAAAATTATAACTGATATTGACCAAATGGAAAAGGATTTAGAATATAAATCATTTATTCATGTGAATATATGATAAGTATAAAATCTCATGAAAAATTTTAAGGGACAAGATTTGGTGATTGATGATATTAATGACTGTGTAAAGGAGTAAAAAAATAATGCACAATCTCTAGTTGAGGGGGTTAATATGTTGATAAATAATTTGGATTCATATTTAAGAACAATATATTTTAAGAAAAAGCGACACTTTTGGATTTTATTAGATGATAATTTATTTGAAATAAATACGGTGTTAAGGAAATTATGAATGAAAAAAGTGAATGGTTATAAGATAAATGTGGAGGAGGATATGATGATGAGACATCAAAATCATGAATTTCAACATACCAAAACATAGATAATTTTAAGTTTGGTATTTATGGAATCACCACTAATTCCCAAAAAATATAGGCTATGATTACTCATAATAGTGGAATGTAGAGGGATGGAATTTATACCCAACATGATTCTAATGTGATGAAATGGGCTCAAAAATCATATCAAAATGATTAATCCTGGAACGAGTAGCATAATAGATCCTAGTGATAAGGGTATGATTCATATTCCTTGTGTTGGCAGAAATGATTATATTCTAATTGGTGAATTTTTTACTGGGTCAGGGTGTATTAGAGGGTGTGTGAATTAGATTATTTGGACCTAAACAACATCATCCCAAATCCCTCATCATATTAAGAGGCCATGTGTATATGATGTATTTCAATACTAGAGAGGTCAATGAAGGAAAAAAGTGAGGAAGGTCCTTATAGATAAATGCCTCATGTAAGCCCTTTGAAGGACATCTTGAATAAATATGAGGGTTCGTATAATGTAATGAATAGTATGAGTCCCCATTGAAAAACCCTGACACTAAATCTAGGAAACCACATTAAAACATAGGATGTTTTGGATACTAATCCAGAATAATGGGATTGGAAGATGATGGAATAAATATGTTCTTCTTATTTAGAATCTATTATCCAAGACCCTCCTCTAGAGTGGTATGATATTGAACGTAAAGACCCCTATGAGGTAGAATACAGTGGTCACATCTTCATTTAATAATCAATAGAAAATTTCGAGTGAATTAATGGTAGAGGTCTTCAAAGCCCAAGGAGGGATAAGGGGAATATGGGAACTCAAAACTCGTGGTGTTGAATTGTGACTAATTGGGTGGAATATAAAGGGTTTAAGGAATATTGTTACTTTCTTAAACCTATGGAAATAGGTTCAACAAAAAAGGGTAGGGCAAACAAGGTCCCAAAATGAAAATCCAATGTGCATGACAATTGTTATAAGAATATAATTAAGATTAATAGTTAAAAGGAAATGGGGGAGTGTAGAGGAATTCAAGAAAAAGAGTAGGATTATGATAATATTGAAGTTACACTTTAGGATTCATGGCCTAATGATAAGAGAACTTAAGGAAGTTTTGATGTTGAAAAATGATAATGCATGAAGCTCATTCAATACTCTAAAGATGAATTACTAGAATAAAATTTATTGATCAATGCTAAATTGGAGTTGGTGAATAGAAATTATGTGATAATAATTCAATTTGACCTTAAAGGGGACCAAATAAATTTTATTAATAAAATGTACCTCATTTTGGAATATGGATTCCACAAATAGAAGATAAAATTGAAGTAATATATCTATACATGGGAGTAGATGGATAATCATTTTTAAGATCTTATCAAGGATGATGTAGATACATGAGAAACTACAAATTGATGGTGGGTTATAAATAGTAATTTATTCCACTAATCATAACCTCATCATAAATGATTTTGGGACTTACTTCTAAATTTAATAAACATTTTCTTTGAACTTTTGTGTATTCCCACTTTTCCCACTAAAGTTATTTTTAAAATTAAAATATAATTTTTAGTCTCTATCCATCATTTCATAGAATTAATTATTTCTATCAATACTATTTTTTTATTTTTTTTATTTTAGGCCTAATTTTGATGATCTTATAAAAAAAGGAAATCAAAATAACCACTAGGGAAGTGAAATGAAGATGAAAACAAGGCAACCCAACCTGATCTCATTGAGAAATTTGTACACACCTTGTAATAAGAAGTAGATTCTAATTACACTACAAGTGTAAAAGATAAATATGAGAGTTCATAGTATACCTTAATGTTATTGATAATCTTGTTCAAAAAGGAGAATAAAATAGAAAAGGATTAAATTTATGAAATTTCCCACAACACAACTATTACAAATGGAATATAGATACTTGATAGTTTGTGTTTATCAAAAAGGACTTGAAATTTGAGCCTATTGAATAACATGAAAGGATGATTTTATGGAACCCTGAATTATAGAAATGAATTATATTTGAATATCAATGGATGTGGTAATACCTTATTATAAGGCGATGAGTTAATTAAAAAAGAGTACTCTATATTAATGGATTGTAGCCCATCCTATTCAGTATGAGAAAACACTCTGACTATGTTCATATGGTTACATTTAATCAATATGGATAATTAATCCACTGAAAAATTGGGAACTAAACCATGAATGGTTGGGGGAAAAATGATCACTTTTACAAGGTGAATTGTAAAAAAGAATTATATCCTTACGATTGAATATGAGAATGACCTAGGGAACCGAATGCTTGAAAAAGTTCTCTAAAAAATCCTATAGAAGTAATAAATTTTAAAGAGGTTATGTAAATTCTAAATATTAATAGAGACTATGATAATACATGTGATATACGTATACTAGTAAAAAATGGTTAGAAAAACATATCAACCAAAGAAGGAATGTGAATACAATCAAATTAATCTAGTTTAAATAGGTGTTTTTTCGCTAGTGAACCATCTGGGAACACATGTAGAGAGTTATTACATCATATTCACGAATTATTATATAATTATAGGACATTTTATGTTTATCTGGAGCATAGTAGAAGTCATAGAGTGCATGTTGAGTTGTAAAATGGGATTGAAATGTGAATCTAGATACACAATCAAAATCATGCGTTCATGAATGGAAATAGAGTACACGTCTATTGAAGTGAGAACTACCTCTATAATCATAGAACTAAGAATGATAAATCATTATTAATTACTCTGAAACACAATGGAGTTTTTCAATTATTTTTTGGGGAAAATATGATGAATAAATTTCTCACCTATAGTTTCATCTCTCACTACTATTGGAGGAAGGTAGTACATGTTATGGTGTATACACAAAATTGGGTAGTTTTGAATTTATGGTAATGGTGAAGACCCACTTAAATTTTTAATGGAAGAAAATCCTATATTAATATTTTTTTCATAGATGTAGATGTTAAATCGAAAATAAAGATCACTATCATGGAAAGTATGACAATGCAGTGGATGAAGGGTTATATTTAGGTAAGTCAACAAGGAGTAAGTCTTATATATTGTCAAATAAAAGGATTTATAAAATTTAGAAAACAATTATGTGAACATAAATTAAGAGAAATATATAAAGAATCCTATAAACTTATATTTTGATTATTTGAATGGTGAATATGATGAAATTGATACAAATACTTTGTTTGTACAATATCTACTGAGGATAAATATTTTCAGGAAGAATAATTTAATGTGAGTGTTATAGAAGAAACAAAATATGCACATGAATAGAATCTTACAAGAGTATAAGTTATTCATAATCATATGATTAGATATATAACTCATCTAACTAATACATTAATGATATAAAATATTTAGCATGTCTCCCTATTATCAATGATTAAGCCAACATCATTTTAATACGTAGTAAAAACATTTCATGGGTTAGATACCTGAATATGGAATTTGATAGTATTGTACAGAATCAAACTCAGGAAATTGTGAAAAATATTGAACATAAAAATGTGACTAGAAAAAATAGTATCTTCAAGAATAAATTGGATGAGCCATGAAATGTGGTCATAAATAATGTATTTTTATTATATAATTCATTCCAAAAAATGATGGTGTTAATTTTGATGAAAACATAACACTAGTGAGTTTACTTTAGTCGACAAGGTTTTAATAACCTATTATGATTCATTAAGGATTTATTATTTATTAAATGGATGTAAAAAGGTTATTATTCATCGATATAATCATGGAGGATGTTTCTATTGAGAAATCATGGGTATTTGTAATTAATAATTTATAATTATGTTTTTTGGTTGAATAATAAATTGTGTAGTTTAAAATTGGCACAATGACAAAAGTGTGAAAGAATAGAATCTGAATTAATGAAGTTTGAATATAAAAGTCGTTTTGCTGATAATAATTTTTAATGTATAGTATACAAGGATGAATAATTCATGGAAATGGTTTATATTGATGATATAATATTTTTTGGATATAAGAATATATATTTAATGGAGATTTCTATTATAATGAGTGGATAATTTGAAACATCCATGTATGGGGAACTTATTTAATTTATTAGGTTTAATGATGTTAAAATGTAGATATATGAATTATATGTAAGACCGAGTATAAAATACTATTTCAGAATAAATTTATAATGAATTATTCCACACCAATGTCATCATTAACTATGGATTGAGCCATTATTAGAAATAATGAGGATAGTAAATCTATATATTTTAACTTATAGTGTAATATAATTGGTCACTTGTTATTTTATACTATAAAATTCCTGGTTGTTGATTTTTAGAAATTTTTATTGTACTTTTTCATGACTAACCAAATAAAGGAACATCTCATAATAGTAAAACAAATCAGAAGGTATAGCCAAGGTATTCTCAGTTCTATCTTGCAATTTTTTTTGTAAGAAAAGACCACGAGTTATAATCATATTTTAATTCCTAATGGGTCAGTGATGTGATTGATCACAATTATACAAGTGATGGGGTACCGTAAATTAAATGTAAATGTGTGGAAAGATTGATTAAAAACAAGAAATCACTTTATATAGAATGGAATAATCTAAAAAAATTTATTCCAGGAAATGCTCTACAATTATTTGGACGATGTTAAAATTGGAAGATATTGGTGGATAAGTAAAACAACCAATGATGATATTTAGTGATAATAAAATTTCTATTTACTATAAAAAAAGTCATATAAAACACTCTCATACAGAAAATATTGGGATCGTTTACCACTTTTTGAAAGAAGAGTTGGAGTAAGAAATGATCAAAGTGGAGCATGTTGGAACAAATTAGTATGTGGTGTACATTAGGAATAAAAACATTATCCACTCTAATATTTGAGAAACATTTATTTAAACATCATTGTTTAAACACATCCATAAATCCGGGGGTGGGGGTGTTTAATAACTTCTATATCCCTATTTGAATCTACTGCTTTATATAGTTTTTTTTAATTTTTGAATTTTATTTTTATTTTGGTTTATTTTCAAAGGGGAAGAATGTCGATGGTTATGGTAAAATTATCAATAGGTTTTATTGTTGAAATTATCTTATGAAGGTGGAGTGAATTTTATGAAAATATGTAAGATATACGATCCTTTTGGAGTGGGAAATTTGAATGATACTGAATATAGTGGGAGTTATGGAATGTGTAAGAAGATTATGCATGATATGATATCTTAAAAAAAAGTTTTCTACAACGATAATTTCTAAAATAGACATATAGTGATAGATTATATATTTATTGTTCATCTATAATGAGAAAATATGAATGTGTTATTTAATATCTCTTTGGACCATCAATAAACCAAAAGGGGAGTGAATATTGTAACCATGGTGACTCATACAAATATTGATATTGTGTTTTGATTAATTTGAATAAAAATAGTCTTTTATCAAGGAGTTTTCATGTGTGAAAAATAAATCAAAGATATTCAATGTTTATTTCGGTGAAAAGGAAAGAGTTATGTTCTTGTATAAGTGGTTTTTACATCTCAGTACTATGTTGGTTTATGTGGATTTATTCATGTATAGATTCACACTTTTCCAGACATTCATGGAAATCAGATATCATACAAGTTAGGTGATTTATTCTAGTGAGGAATGGTCTAATTTGAGCCATATGGAAAAAGTGATGTGAATTCTAGAAGTATAATGTGTGGAGTAAATTATCATTGTTTTTCTATAAATATCAATTATTTTGTTTATTAAATAAGAGAAAAAAATTGGAGAAGGGGTAATCAGTTAATATTAATGTAAAAAAATTTCATTAATGGATTTTTATTAATAATATTTTTAAGAGAAAACTTATGGTAATGGAGGAACATGATGTAGAGTTACAAGTTATGGAAACTGAATTGTAGTAGAGATAGTTCTATGAAATTGGATGGGTTGAAGAAGATTCACAAAAATTATTCCATGAGTGATACATGAGAAAACATATGTGAGTGAATGAATTTTTTCATGTAGTACATGAATGAGAAAATATAATTGAAGGAAGCTACATGAAGTATCTTGAGTTAATACACTATTTAAAACTATATCCTTGAGAATGAACCAATGTCAAATTTTCCCAATGAATTTACCTATATGAAGAAACTACATAAAAACCACTGAGGTGGAGTTAAGGGAATGCTATTATTTAGGAAAATATTTATGCGGTTCATTTTGGTGTTCCAAAACTGCAATGTAGGACTTTATTTTTTCATTCATTATTTAAATCACATAATAAATTCTTGATGATATGGAATTGAAAATCATGTAAATAAACTAAAGAAATATCTAACTGAAGTTATATTGAAAAGAGTGTTCAACTAAAGTGTTCTAATGTATCCAATGTGTTATTCTTTTAACTCATTAGTATTAGTGGTGATATTAACATAGATTTACCACGATCTAACGATTATATCTATAAAACATGTGAATCATTGTTTATTTGTATACACTGACACAACAACATGTGTATAATCCTTGGAGTAGACCTTAATGGGGATCTATGTCAAATTGTTGTTACATATTTTTAATTTTTTATTTGTAATTGTTATTGATGTGGGATTGATTGTGATAGGGTCAACAGGTTCCTACCATTGTGGAAACAAGGTCCAATGTAATGGAAATAAAATTTCATGCCTTGATTCACCACTCCTCTTAGGGTGTCTTGGTTTGAAATAGATTTTTTTGAGTAAATCATGAATAAAACTCTGATTAAAATGCTTTCTAATAAGTAAAACCTGATAGATTTGAGGTCCCTCATTTCCTCTTATTTTTTAAAAATAAGAACCTCTCATCCCACTCATTCTAGACTATATGAAAGGTAGTGTGTCTCGGGATCATGATACTCTTCCTTATGTTCTTTCCCAATTCCATAATAATAATATCTATATTGATCCTTACAACTTCTTCCTACTTATAGATATTATTAATGAGGTAATTTTATTCTATATGTTATTTAAACTTTATGAAATTATCTTGATATTGTATTAGAGGCATTAGATGTTCTGCACTGTCCACATTCTCCATAAAATCAATCAACTTTGACTAGAAATTTCTAGAGTAAATATATTTCCTACAATTTTTCTATCATTGGGATTATGTTTACTATTCCACTGATAACATAGACTAACCTATTATTGACCAAGCCTAAATGAATTTACATCCCTATTTAAATTCAAAGAGCAGTCTATTTTGGGAATCTTCCATGGATAATGTGAACTCTACATTCATTTTCTCATCTACGAGCATCTGCTAGAGCTAATAGATGATATCCATATAGTGATTTTGATAAAATCTTATGTAAAACCATAGAGTGATATACTTGAGGTAGGAAAAGTATACACAAATTTAAATATTTCATATGAATCATAGATCGTGAAACCATAGATTTAGGGTGACAGCTCTTTTCCCTTGAAGGCTACTCATTTGGACCATTCGCTATTGAAGCCAACAAAATTATCGATGGTGATCATAATTAGAGAATTGAATGTGGAGATGTTAAACATTTTCTGGGACCCTATAATAGAAATAAAATATTTTATATATACCTTGTGGCTTTACCCCAACAATATTAAGTGGGGATTGTTGGAAATCTATGTTCTGAGGGTTGATAGTGTTTAGAC
The DNA here is from genome assembly GCA_963277665.1 of Viscum album. NCBI lineage: Eukaryota > Viridiplantae > Streptophyta > Magnoliopsida > Santalales > Viscaceae > Viscum > Viscum album. The sequence goes on from OY728150.1 coordinate 1,760,650,590, forward strand.
AGTTTACCCCCACCGAAAATGTTCTATAGACCACCAATAAATTAATGGAAGGGACTAAATATTCACAATGATATGTTATTTTAGCTCATAATACCTAGAAATATAAGCACACTATCTATGTTTCCACATCATAATGGGAATCCCTGATCGGAAGAAACAACCCACTAAATAATGATGTATGAAATGACACCATCATCAGGTTAAATGTCACCATATCATTCATATAGAGTCAAAATTATGTGTGATTTTCCTACTCTAGGAAGATATAAAATGATTTTAACATTACCTAGGAGTGGTTTCTGAGGAAAATATTTATCGATAAACTATTCTACCTTTAATAAGCTCCAATATAATTTTTATTATGTATTGAAGTGAACATATGGGTGTAGACGGGGCTCCCTATGCTACTCTTAACTAAATTCTAGAATTTTTTTATAGAATAAGGGTCTGCTACATATCACCCTATGAATTATCTATTAAAAGTAATGAATCCTACCTCTAACATAAGATGTAGACCTCAGTGAACTTGTGGAGGACCCATAAATATTTCCCAACCACTCCATGGTGTAGATGGGATGTATTGGTATATAGATACCTTAATCATAGGAGATCTGAAATTAGTTTTCAGTTGATAAATTAATGAAATTGAGTCATCCAAACCACCTCATATAAATTCAATACACAAATTAATTCCTTAAATATATTTTATTATGATATCAATAAATATTCAAGCAACCAATCAACCCTAATGTTTACTCCCAAATATAGGTCATATTTCTTCATCGAAACTGATTATGAATACATAATGTCATCTTGGTATATGTTCTATGTACTAAACTAGTCTCTAAAATTCTATATGTAAAGGCCCGGGGTTTTGGGGTCCATTACATGGTGAAAATATGATGTTTGGGGTGTTTTGGGTAGTCTGGAAAGCCATCCCAACTTCTTGGGGAAGCTTAAGACTCCTAACGGTGGCCTCAGCCTACCGGTGGCCTATCGGTGGCTCGAACTACCGGTAGATCGACCTGTCGATGGCACATCCCACCGGTGGCTTGGCCTACCAGTGGATCGGCCTACCGGTGGCTCGGCCTATCGGTGGCTCGGCCAACCGGTGGCTTGACCTACCTATTGATCTGCCCACCGGTGGCTCATCCTACGGGTGGCTTGGATTACCGGTCGCTCGGCCTACCGGTAGCCTCGGCCTACAGGTAGCATGGGCCTACCGGTAGCTCGCCCTACAGGTAGCTCGGCCTACCGGTGGCTCGGCCTACCGGTGGCTCGGCATACCGGTGGCACAGCGTACCGGTGGACTCGGCCTACTGGTAGCCTCGGCCTACCGGTGGCCTCGGCCTACTGGTGACTTGGCCTACCGGTGGATCGGCCTACCGGTAGCCCCAGCCTACCTGTAGCCTCAGCCAACCGGTAGCTTGGTCTACTGGTAGACCTAGCCTAACGGTGACCTCCACGAGTTTTTTAGTGTCACCTCCTGTTTGCGCGATTGGGGTAGTAAACCATGTTTTGACCCCTTTAAGCCTGTGTTTTAGCCCATTAATGGTTTTTAATTAAATTATTGCATAGGTACCTCCTTAAATGGAAAACCATGCATTTTGGTCATGCCTTTAACCGCATTTTTAGAAACGCCTCTACTGAGTCCTTGATTAAGGATGTGTGTGTCCGTTGTAACCACCCAGAAGGGCGGGGTCCTTTTAAGTTGGACGTGTGGGGTGGCCCAGCCATGTGGTCAACCCATGATCCCTCTTCATCCAAGTTTCTAGTTTTTCTCCATATCTTAACCGTCCCGAGGACTCTATATCTCAACCTTTATAACCTAAAGGCTTCTCATTTCCCTACGTTTCTTTTTCTCTATCACCCTGTGCTCGGAATACCCTTCCTCCGGACGAGTTGTAACCCCTTGAAGTTTTCCTTAATCACGTTCCGTCGAGTTCATGCTACCCCTATTTTCCAGTTTCCACACGTGGACTTAACGTCAATCCTTGATCAATCAAGTAGAGATTTTCTCCTTCGTCTCTCTTTTATGTGTATCATGCGGGACAAGCATGGTTTTTTCTCTATGGAAATTGATGAAACCGAACTTAATGAAGATAATGAATGGACATCTAAAGAAAAAATGGGGGTATGATCGATGTTCTACTGTACCCATTTATGATAGAGATGTGTTGTGAATTTTACCGTCCTATTCTCACTGAAAATCATGGATTTTGGTAGTATTTCTCGGTGCACTAATGAACCTCGGTGCTCCTGGATGTTTTAATAATCGTAACATGGAATTGGTTAATTACATATATTCGGTGAAATAAACTGAAAGCACCAGGATAAACCTTTTTCTGTGATAACCCCAGTTAAAGCATAGTGGAATTGAAACTATGGAGTGTGTTAAATCTTTTAAATCTAAAAATACCTACATGGGCCTGCCTTGTCTTGGTGGGAGTGGTTTGGTTGTTCTCTTTCATGGTCTGATTTCAGGTGACTTTATGGTTTTCTTAGACGGGGGATTAGATTGCTGGGGCGATATGGGTGGGGGATGGAATCCCCTATTGTTATACTCTCGCTGGTTGTGAATCTGAGGCTGTGTGGTTACTCTGCGTATATCACGAATCGGGGTGGAATCCTCTGTTGTAGATAAACAGTTGGCTCCTGGATTTTGGGGACTCGGGGTTGTGTCCCGGGGTTTGTTTTGTTTCCAGTACTTCGAGGAATATCACTTGATCCCTATTTATTGTGAATTCAAAAGAGAACGGCGTGTGAATGATTAAATTACCCAATGGTTTTCCTCTCTTCCTTATGGTTGTTTCGTCTGTGAATGTGCTTGTTAGTTGTTGAGTAGTGAAGAGATTAACTCATACTGAACTGTTATGAAATGATAACTTGAATAGGGGAAACTGGGAACTATTTGTTGTGTGCCTGTTTTTTGAGGGAACGGTGGTTGGGCACTTTCTTGTATCGGATGGGGAGCCATAGGTTGGGTTGTGTGTTGGAATATATGTGTAACTATATATTTTGTGTTTATTCGCACACCACCCGAGTTCTACACTTAGTGTCAGACACCCCATTTCATGGGGAAGGGTGTTTCCCCCTTAGTTACTCTCCATCCTGCTCCCTATTCCATCGGCTTTGATGGCTGGATGTGACCTTACACCCATGATTCTTTGGGTAGACTTTGATTGGTGTGTTGTTAGACTAGGACTCTTCGGGAAGTTTGTTTTCTAAAGAATCTTCGGGATGAGGCCTAGGTGTTTTCGGGCAGGGGTTCTGGTTATGGTTTGTTTTCCCAGTTGTCTTCGGGATGGGGACCAGGTGTTTATGGGATGGGATAGATGGTTGTGAGGCCCAGGTGTGTGCGGGAAGGGATGTGTGGTTGTGAGGCCCAGGTGTGTGCGGGCAGGAAGACTGTGGTAGCGTCAGGACGTTTGACGTTTGGGATGAGAAGCTAGCTACTGGGGGAAATGGTGGTGTGGGGTACCCAAATGTTTTGTTCTTTACTATTACCTTACTTCTTGTGTTATTTGGTGAGCGTGTCCAGTGGGGTGGGATGGATAGATTCGATGATAGATGTTGGTTCTTCTTCTTCTCACAGGACTTTAGGACGTCTCCCCACTTGTGCACGAGAGCTTTAGGATTTTCCTACTGAGTATACTTTATATTCTCACCCTATGTTTACTTGCAGGTTTCTAGAAGGACTTCGTAGGCCATGTGGGAACTTACTAGTCTGGATGTTGGAGTTATTGTTGGTCATTGTTGTTTTCTGCTTAGCCTTTTATTTACCAGTTGGTTTGTACTTTGAAGTTCTTGTACCTTGTTTAGTTTTATTATTAAAACATGTATGTAGTTGGTTTTTACATTGAGTTTCCTATACTTGGTGGTGTTTGGTGTTGAATAATTCTTTCTCCCAATCTTGGTTAACAAAAAAAGGGTAATGCCTCCCATATTGTGAAAATGTTATACCATTGGTGTTAGTCACCACTTCGGGGCCTACTAGAGGTGGGGCTCGGGGGTCATTATCTCTCCTTAAACTTAAAGAAGGAAGGGATCGGAAATGTTCCATCCCTTCCCTCTTTTAGGTGAAGGAAGGTCGTGACAGAATGGTATCAAAGGTGAGGTTGAGGGATATGATAGATTCTGGAGTATGGCATAGTAAGGATTGCATGGGATGGTAGGCAAAAAATGTTAGGAGATCTTAGTTCGTGAAATAGGTCAGGGAGGACCTTCCAAGACACAGGATTTTAGGGCCCCCTGTGATTCGATGCAAGGACTCTGAGTCTATCAAACGACCAAGTGAGACAACATTTATTGCAGGTTAGAGACCATAGGGAAGGTACATGCATCATAATGATTGTGTTCTTAATTTATTTGGGGAACCTTGGGGAGAAAAAATTAATAATAATAATAATAATTCCCTTGCTACTCGGGCTTAAGAATTCTTTGTTTATCTTGCAGCTATGGCACCCAGACGTTATCCATGAGTTACTCAGGCGGTTGAGGCCCAGTTGATCAAGGCAGTTGACCAGCAGAGGGTTGATCGAGATGAGGAGGATGACTTGTGGCAGAGGACTCTGTGCTCCTTCCAGCGACAAACCCTTGAGAAATATGAGGGAATCCTTTCAGAATCAGTAATGTAGGGATGGTTAATCCGTGCTCCGAGGGAGTACTGGGTTATGTTGGCCATCAGTCAGATGAGAGGAGCAACACTTCTGTGGTGGATGCTTTTCCTGGGAGAGAAGAAAAAGGGAGTGGTTTCACGGGCTAGTCTCGAGAAGGAATTTCGTGAGGAGTTCCTCTCCTCTATAGTGAAGTCCGAGAAGAGACAGGAGTTGATCTCCCTTCAACAGGGAATCATGTCAGTGAGGGAGCTGGGGATCATGTTCAATGACCTCTAATGCTTTTCCTCGAATCACTTTCCAGATGAGGAGTCTCGGGCAGGATGGTTAAGGGAGGCACTCCATCCTTCTCTTCAGTACAATGTGACTCCCTTCACTCTTCTGACGTACCTATTAGTACAGAAGAAGGCCAAGATAGTAGAGAGGATGCACTCGAAGGGAGGCACACCATGAGAAGGAAACCAGATGAGTTCATCAAAGGGGAAGGCAGTCAGTAGTAGTTCTCCAGTGATAGGGCCTTCTAGGTTTCGACAACTAGGGATTAGGCCTCATCAGTTCCAGTCCTATGCTTCTGGCCCTCTCCCCTTTTCCACAGGTCTAGGACCGAAGTGTTTCTCTTGTGGAGTTTTCGGGCATGTTGAGAGTAGGTGTCCGACTCGAGCTCCACATGGTGGAGGTGGGAAGTTTCAGCACTGACCTCAGCAACATTCGTTGCCGGAAATACCTTTCCATAAGCAGTAGCATGCCCCTGGCCCTCCGAGGGATGAACTTCCGAGAGGAGACTGACACTAGGGTGCTCCTCAGGGACCTTGACCAGGGCATGGTCAGGGAGATGGTCGACAACAGTGAGGCAGAGGAGTTGGGCGTGGATAGTTTTACATCGTCGAGTTAATATCTCCAGTGGGACCAGAGATTGTTTGAGGTACGATCAGTTTATTCAGCACTCTTATTTATGCCTTGTTTAATTCGGGAGCTTCGCACTCCTTCGTTATGCCCGAATTATCCCATGCTATGGGTCTAGATGCTGAGAGATTATTTGTGCCCCTAGTGTTGAGAACACCAGTTGGGGGTCAGACCAGTGTATCTAACTTTTTCCAGGGATTTAGACTGATGTTGGGACCACATCAGTCCAGTGGAGACCTTATTTCCTTATAGATGTAGCAATACGATGTCCTTCTAGGCATTGACTAGTTATTCTCTGTGCATGCCATCATCGACTGCTATCAAATAAGGATTGAATTCTCCAACGAGGATGGATGGCGTGTGGCTTTTGTTGGGAAGCAGAGTTATCATGAGGGGATTCGACACGTGGAGACACACTTTTCTATGATGGAAGGGGTGTCAATAGAGTCGGTGGATGTAGGAATGATGGATGTACCCGAGGTCGTAAGAGAATTCCCTGATGTCTTTATTGATGAGGTTGTGACTCTACCCCCTCAACGTGACGTTGAGTTTGGGAAAGACTATAGCCTGGTGCCCACCTGATCTCGGTGGATCCTTATCGGATGGAACCTTCTGAGTTGCAGGAGTTGCGGATTCAGATTGACGATCTAATGGAGAAGGGATTTGTTCGACCCAGCGTGTCACCATGGGGTGGTCCAGTTTTGTTCGTAAAGAAGGCAGATGGTAGTCTACGACTGTGCATAGACTACCGGAGGTTGAATCAGGTGACGATCAAGAATCTTTTCCCCCTCCCGAGGATAGATGATCTTTTCGACTAGGTGAGGGAGCAGGCTGGTTCTCTTAGATCGATCTGCGGTCTGGATACCACCAATTGAGAGTGAAGTAAGGTGATATCTCGAAGACGGCTTTCAGGTTCAGATATGGCCACTTTGAGCTCGTGGTCATGCCGTTTGGCATAACAAACGCACCAGCTATGTTCATGAACCTCATGAACTCTATCTTTCGAGAGTTTCTGGAGAATTTCGTTGTGGTGTTCATCAATGACATCCTTATCTACTCAAGATCATAGGAAGAGTATGTTCAATATATTAGGGTAGTTTTGGGAGTCCTTCGACACCACCATCTTTGTGGGAAACTTTTTAAGTGAAAGTTCATAATGCGAGAGGTACATTTCCTTGGATACGTAGTGTCTCCAAAGGGAATAATAGTAGACCCGTCGATGGTCGAGGCAGTTGTTTCATGGGCAGCACCCAAGAATGTGGCAGAAGATCATAGTTTCCTGGGATTGGCAGGTTGTTACTGAAGGTTTGTGCTCGAATTCTCTCGAGTTGCATCTCCGTTGACAGCTTTTACTAGGAAGGACTGGGCCTTCGTGTGGAGTGAGTAGTGCCGACAGTTTTTGGCTACCCAATGGAGAAGCTGGTTAGTGCTCCAGTTCTCAGATTACTAGAGGAAGGGGTGTTGTTTGAGGTGTTCTATGATGATTCTGGCCATTTTTTGGGATGTGTGCTGATGCAGCAGTGAAGAGTGATCTCTTATGGGTCTAGGAAGTTACGTCCACATGAAAGTAACTATGCCACCCACGATCAAGAGCTTGTGGTTGTGGTATTTACATTAAAGTTTTGGCGGCATTAGCTCATCAGAGAGCAATTTGTGGTCTTCCTAGATCACAAGATCTTGCGTTATGTCTTTTCCCAGAGAGATCTGAACTTGTAGTAGCGGAGATGGGTTGAGTTCCTCCAAGATTACGACATTGAGATCTCTAATACAGAGGGAAAGGGAAATGGTTTTGGCTGATGCCCTGAGCAGTAAATCGCAGAAAGAAGTAGTTCGGGAATCTGCAGATTCTTGGAGAGCGATGGAAGAGTTAGCGGCCTTGAATTTAGATGCAACAGTGGAATGTGGAAGAGGCTGCTTGTTTCATATGACTGTATTTTCCTCTTTAGTTGTGTAGATGGAAGAGTCGCAGTGGGGGGGACTCTGAGGTAGAAGTGATGCGAGATCGTGTTTATCAGGGAAATTCTCTTGAGGGATGGTTGGAGGATGGTCAACATCAGATGCTTTTCCATGGAAGGATTTTTGTTCTAGAGATGATGCGTAAATGTGTAATTTTTGAGTTCCATGGCTTAGCTTTAGTGGTACATCATGGGGTCTCAAAGATGTACCAAGGCCTGAGGGGACAGTTTTGGTGGCCTGGGGTAAAGCGGGCGGTGGCAGAGTTGGTGGCTAAGTGCCTGGTGTGTCAGCAAGTGAAGGATGAACACCGTTTTCTTGGAGGGTTGTTGCCGCCTTTAGATGTTCCCGAGTGGAAGTGGGATGAAATCTCGATGGACTTTGTCACAGGGCTACCTAGGACTCAGGGAGGCTATGATGCCATCTGGTTAGTGATGGATCGGTTAAAAAATCAGCTCACTTCTTGGAGATTAAGGAATCGAGCCCGATGAGCACCTTAGCTCAGAGGTACATCGATGAGGTGGTGCAGTTTCATAGGATTCAGAGATCTATTGTCTCCGACCGAGACACACTGTTTACCTCATGAGTCTAGAAGGGATTACAGCATGCCTTTGGCACCCAGCTATGCCTTATCACTGCTTTCCACCCTCATACAGATGTGCGAACAGAACGAACGATCCAGACATTGGAAGACATGCTGCAGGCATGTGTTTTGGATTTTGGGGGATCATGGGTATGACAATTGTATATGGTGGAGTTTTCTAATAAAAATATCTTCCACTCCACTATTGGTATGACACCATTCGAGGCCTTGTATGGAAGGCCATTTCATTTACTTGTTTTCTGGACAGAGATTGGGGAAGCAGCTGTTCTTGGTCCAGAAGTGGTGCAGGGCACCACTGAGAGGGTTCAACTCGTGCGTGAGAGGATGAAGGCATCCCAGGACCAGCAGAAGTCTTATCCCGATCAAAGGAGGAGGACTTTGGAGTCCGAGGTTGAGAATCATGTGTTCTTGAAGGTTTCTCCTCGAAGTGGGAAGCGAATGTTTGGGAAGGAGAGTAAACTCTCCCCTAGGTTCATCAGACCTTTTGAGGTGTTGGGACGAGTTGGTGAGGTGGCGTATCAGCTGGCGTTGCCACCTTAGTTGGAGAAAGTTCACAATGTCTTTCACATCTCCCAGATTCATCGATATCTACAAGACGACTCCCACGTCATCGATCAGGGAGAGTTAGATGTCGAAGACGATGCGACTTTCAAAGAACGACCGATCAAGATCGAGGATCGTAAAGAGAAAGTGCTTCATGGAGGAACCGTCCCCTTGGTTCTTGTGTTTTGGAGACATGGTGTCCTGGAGGAGAGAACTTTAGAGAGAGAGGCCCAGTTACGCATTCAGTACCAAGAGCTGTATTGACTTCCTTGTTTTTGTTGTTGTTATATGTTTTGTTGATATGTTTCACCTTGTGATTTAATATATGAAATGCTTGTTCTGCTTGTTTTGACAATGAATGTGTGATGATTGAAAAACCTGACAGCTAATCAAGGCGCATTAATGTGGATGTGATTAAACCCATGCAGGCGAGTCAGTGTCGCCCAAAGCGGATAATACCCTGACATGTTGGATGGGGCTCCCTGAATCAGGTGTTGGACATTGTGATCCTTGTGCTTGTTGTGAATGTTTGTGTTTTATAACTCTTGGTGGAGTATTTCTGGATGTAGGGGGTGTTCTTTTCCATCTTTCGAATAACTGAGGGGTTTTCCCCTGAGAAGTATCATTAGAGGGTGGTTGTTTGGACCCCACTTTTCACCTTTCTTGTTTGTTCTTATTATATTGGGGATGATAATAGTTTGATAAGTATTTGATGTAATGGCCTGAGGATTTGGGGTCCATTACATGGTGAAAATATGATGTTTGGGGTGTTCTGGGTAGTCCGGAAAGCCATCCCAGCTTCTCGGTGAAGCATAAGACTCCTAACGGTAGCCTCGGCCTACGGGTAGCCTCAGCCTACGGGTAGCCTCGGCCTACCTGTAGCTCGGACTACAGGTAGCCTCGGCCTACCTGTAGCTCGGCCTACTGGTGGCTCAGTCTACTAGTGTCGCAGCCTACCGGTGGCTTGGCCTACCAGTGGCTCGGCCTACCGGTCGCTCTCACTACCAGTTTCTCGGCCTACCGGTGGTTCGGCCTACCAGTGGCACAGCCTACCGGTAGCTGGGCCTACATGTAGTGCGGACTACCGGTGGCGCGACCTAACGATAGCTCAGCCTACCGGTAGCTTGGCCTACAGGTGGCCTCGACCTACCAGTGGCCTTGGCATACCGGTAGCTCACCCTACCAGTCGCTTGACCTACCCGTAGGTTGACCTACCGGTAGCTCGGCCTACTGGTAGCTCGACCTGTCGGTAGCACAGCCTACCGGTCGTCTCAGCCTACCGGTGGCTCGGCCAACCAGTATCTCTACCTACCGGTAGCTCTGCCTACCTGTAGCCCCAGCCTACCGGTGGCCTTGGCCAACCGGTAGCTTGGTCTACCGGTAGACCTAGCCTACTAGTGACCTCCACGAGTTTTTCAGTGGCACCTCCTGTTTGCGCGATTTGGGTAGTAAACCATGTTTTGACACCTTTAACCCTGGTTTTAAGCCCATTAATGGTTTTTAATCAAATGATTGGTAAGGTACCTCTTTAAATGGAAAACCAGGCATTTTGGTCATGCCTTTAACCGCGTTTTCCAAAGCGCCTCAACTGAGTCCTTGGATAAGGAGGTGTACGTCCGTTGTAACCGCCCCGAAGGGCGGGGACCCTTTAAGTTGGACATGTGGGGTGGCCCAGCCATGTGGTCAACCCACGAACCTTATTCTTCTGGGGTTTCTAGTTTTTCACCATTTCTTAACCATCCCAGGAACACTGTATCTCAGCCTTTATAACCCAAAGGCTTCTATTTTCCCTATGTTTCTTTTTCTCTATCACCCTGCGCTCAGAATACCCTTCCTTCGGACGAGTTGCACCCCCGAAATGTTTTCATTGATCGTGTTCCATGGATTTCCTGCTAGCCCTACTTTCTAGTTTCCGTGCGAGGACTTAAAGTCGATCCTTGATCAATCAGGTAGGGATTTTCCCCTTCGTCTCTGCTTTCTGTGTATCATGCGGGCATGCATGCTGTTTTCTCTGTGGAAATTCATGAAACTGAACTTAATGAAGATAATGAATGGAACATTAAAGAAAAAAATGGGGGTGAGATCGATGTTTTTCTGTACTCATTTATGTCAGAGATGTGTTGTGAAATGTACGGGTCTATGATCACTAAAAATTATGGCAGTTGGTGGTCTTTCTCTGCACACTAATGAACCTCGGTGCTCTTGGATTTTTAAATAACCGTAATGCAGAATTGGTTAATTATGTATACTCGGTGAAATAAACTGAAAGCACCAGAATCAACCCTTTTCTGTGATAACCCTGGTTAAAGAACAGTGGAATTGAGTCCATGGAGTGTGTTAAATATTTTAAATCTGAGAACACCTGCATGGGAATGCCTTGTCTTAGTGATAGTGGTTTGGTTGTTCACTTTCACGATCCAATTTTGGGTGACTTTATGGTTTTCTTGGATGGGGGATTAGATTTCTGGGGTGATATGGGTGGGGGATGGGATCCCCTGTTGTTATACTCTCACTGGTTTTGAATCTGAGGCTCTGTGGTTACTCTGCTTATATCACGAATTGGGGTGGTCTCCTCTATTGTTGAGAAACCGTTGGCTCCTGGATTTTGGGGATATGGGGCTATGTCCCGAGGATTGTTTTGTTTACAGTAATTCGAGGGATTTCACTTGATCCCTAGTTATTGTTAATTCACAAGAGAACCGGGTGTGAATGATTAAATCACCCAATGGTTCTCCTATCTTCTTTATGGATGATTCATCTGTGAATGTGCCTGTTAGTTTCCGAGTAGTGAAGGGATTAACTCATACAGAACTGTTATGAAATGATAACTTGAATAGGGGAAACTGGGAACTATTTTTTGTGTGTCTGTTTTCTGAGGCAGCAGTTCTTGGGAACCTTCTTGTATCAGTTGGGGAGCTGTTGGTTGGGTTGTGTGTTGGCATATATGCGTAACAGTATATTTTGTGTTTAGTCGCACCCCACCCGCGTTGGGAACTTAGTGTCGGACACCCCATTTCATGAGGAAGGGTGTTACCCCCTACTTAATCTCCTTCCTAATCCCTCTTCCCTCGGCAATGATGACTGGAGGCGACCTGACACCCATGATTCTTCAGGTAGGTTTATATTGGTGTGTTGTTAGCCCAGGACTCTTCGGGCAGGTTGTTTTCCCACGAATCTTCGGGATGAGGACCAGGTGTTTTCGGGCAGGGGTTCTGGTTATGGTTTGTTTTCCCAAGTGTCTTCGGGATGTGGCCTAGGTGTGTATGGAAGGGATGGATGGTTGTGAGTCCTAGGTGTGTGCGGGAAGGGATGTGTGGTTGTGAGGCCCAGGTGTGTGTAGGCAAGAAGAGCATGGTAGCGTCAGGACGTTTTCTGTTAGGGATGAGCAGCTAGCTAGTGGGGGAAATGGTGATGTGGGTTACCCAAATGTTATGTTCTTTACTATTACCTTACTACTTTTGTTATTTGGTGAGCATGGCCAGTGAGGGGGGATAGATAGATTCCTTGATAGATGTTGGTTATTCTTCTTCTTATAGGACTTTAGGAAGTCTCCCCACTTGTGCACGAGAGCTTTAGGTTTTTTCTATTGAGTATACTTTGTATTCTCTCCCTACATTTACTTTCAGGTTTCCATGAGGACTTTGGAGGCCGTGTGGGACCTTACTAGTCTGGACGTTCGAGTTGCTGTTGGTTGCTGTTGTTTTCTGCTTAGCCTTTTCTTTTATATTTGGTTTGTACTTTTGAGTTCGTTTACCTTGTTTAGTTTTAGTACTAAAACATACATATAGTTGGTTTTTACCTTAAGTTTTCTATACGTGGTCGTGTTTGGTGTGGAATCATTCTTTCTCCCAATCTTGGTTCACAAAAAAGGGTAATGCCTCCCATATTGTAAAAATGTTATACCCTTGGTGAAAGTCTCCACTCTGGGGCCTACTGAAGGTGTGAATCAGGCGTCATTATCTCCCCTTCAACATAATGAAGGAAGGGCTTGGTAACCTGCTGTCCCTTCCCTCTTTTCGGTGAAGGCGGGTCGTGACACTATACCTTCATGATATTTGAACTTATTGGTAAAAAAATAAACAACATATAGGATGATCCAATAGAATAGTATTTTTGGAAGAATATATACTTAAAAATATTTCAAATTAAACCTAATAGCATATAATATATCATAAAAACTCAATTCGATCATTATTATCTATTCTAGAAAATCTATGAAAATTATAAATAATAATATTTTTATATTTCGAGGGAAATGAACAAAATAATGGTGATATTAGATACTTAATAAAGAACACAATATAGTGAAATATATCATAGCATAAGTATGGAATAGATAGTATAAAAGAAATAAATTATCCAAATAATTTGATAAAAAATAAAACTGAGGGTATAAAATGTATGTGAAAAAAATAAAAACAAGTATTATAATTACAAATCTCATACATATGTAATTAATTATACCAAATATAATAAACTTTTTGCTAGATCCTTCACAAAAGATATAATATGTAAATTAGTAAGATATATTATTGTGAGCCAACATTTTTTTACATTACTATTACATCATTATAAATATAAACAACATAATAGTATTACACCATAAGGATCCAGAGGTTTATAGTCTTGTGAAATCATGGACCATCCATAACATTTACAACATCATGCAGAAACATTTATTTAATTTCTTCTTCTTTATCATCCTATTGGCACTTGACATCTCCTTAGTACATGTAGTCACCTGAGGATATATATCAAAAATGGGTGAGATAAAATACCTGGGAGTGGATAAATAAAAACATGAAACAAGATAACATGGGATGAGAATAATAATTATCATCATAACATAGGTATATGATCATAATCATGATTGGAAACATTAATATAAGTCATTGAATGTGGAAATTCATAAACAATAAAACATCATGTCTAAGTAGTCAACTACCAAAAATAGTTTGGAACATTGATAGAATCATATTCACACATCATTTCAATTTATCTCATGAGTTTCATCACTTTACCAAATTCATGAGATCAATTTTTAATTCCAGGTGCACCCATCACATCATAAAATTCATATTGTGCTATATAATTCTAGGTGCACCCATCACATCATAACATTTACATTATCATGCATGCCACATAGAACTTATGTAAAACTTGAACATAAAATAACCCATGTAAAGGAATGGGTTTCACATCATAAAAAATACATTCATAATCATTTGGCTCCCAAAATAATGAGGGAATAAAATTCATGAAATAGAACAATCAATGATGAGTGAAGAAGAATCAATCATTGAGGGTCGGGCCACACCCTCCATGTGGGTCGGGCCACACCTTTTTGCATGTCAGGACACGCCTTTTTGTGGGTCAGGCCACACCCTCCATGCGAGTTGGGCCGCACCATTCTGTGGGCCGGGCCTTGCCCCCAACTGCCTGAGCCCACCGTGGCCTAGCCCAAACGGGCCGACCCAAGCTGGTTCAGGCCGGGATGAGCCATACCCATGCCAGGTCGGGCCGTGTCAGCCCATACCTGGACCCATCCAGGCCTTGAATCTCTTAAAATTCCATAACTTGAAATCCAGATGTCTGTTTGATGAACCATATGTGGTGCTTGGATTCATGGAGCGAGGTAGTCCTTTTGGTATAATCCACTTAAATTTTATAGAAAGGTGGAGTACAGCATGGTTGAATCCAACTTGTATCCAACCGGGCCCTTAGTACTAATACACATATAACTCATAGACTAGGCTTCTGATGGATGCACCATCTATTTCATTGGAACCCTTACGACATGTTAGTCCTTTGGGTCACTAATTTGTGGATATTAGTGATGGTCAAGGTATGACCGATATCTCTAGAAGAAGATTCTATGAAACTCAAGTGCACCATGTGTGGGGAACCCTATGGATGGCTGTCTTGGAAGTTGCAACCCTGTGTGGATCTACATTATAGATACCATGTGTGGAACAGAATTCTAGCTACCTAACGAGGACCAATTTTAGAGAGGCCTATCAATGATCCTCATCTAGAAACCCTGTGTGGATCATCATCGAGTGACCCTGTGTGGCTCAATATTCCAGTGACCCTGTGTGGATCAGCATTCCAGCGACCCTGTGTGGATCAACATTATATCGACCCTGTCTTGATCAGCATTCCAGCGACCTTTTGTGGATTATCAGTAGCATGACCCAATGAGGACCATCCTAATAGTTTCCCATCAGGGAACACCATCTTATGTCCAAGAGTGGGTCGATAACAGAAAAAATTCTTTGTAGATCATTTGTGGAACATCTAAATGGAATAATATAATATATATTAAGACTAATCATCTATATTTTTTGTACCATAGTTGTATACGTAGTGTGATATGACTATTGCTTTGTTCTTTATGATTGAGGTCTTTCTTTGTGGTTTTTTCTTTATGGAACTCTGGGATACCTTCAGGGGTCTCGGGGTCCCTACTGAGTATTTTTATACTCACCCCTACATGGGCTTCGCCCTAACCATGATGTGTCTTGTGCACATGATAGACAACATTGACTGTTGTTTGGGAGCTATGAGTAAATGGTGCTCGGAGGTGGACCATTCAACATGACATGCCACAGAGACGAACAACTGTGAGATGTACCTACCCTTCAAGTAGGAACCTTGGAGGAAGATTCCAAGAGCTCTTTTCAAATTTTTGTTGCACTTTTCATTTGGTATTGTATTCCAGTCCTATTTACATACCGTACTCACCCTTTTTTACTTTCTGTACACAAATTTTTACTACTGTAGTTTACTACGTGGGTTTTTCTCATTGTATTCTTGGAAAATGTGTTTTCAGGTTTATTGGAAATGCCTTCCCATTTTTTAGTGATATGCCTTTCAGTTCTTGTCGCCAACCCCTGGCCAATGGAAGGCGGGCTTGGGGTAGTCATGACATGACCCCCAGAGGACGGGTCATGACCAAACTAAATTTATAATATCTTTTATTTCTATATCCATGTATCTCAAAAAACACATTTTATTCAGGTTATTGAGTAAAAAAATTATCACTAACTTCTTCATATACATTGGGATGCTCAAAGATATTCCTACTTATTTATGTTAATCGAATCTCTCAGATGAATTTTTTTTCAAAAAAATGTGATCTCTCAAATATAAATGTAAATAGAGCAACAAACTCATTCATGGTTCCATGGTATTTGTGGGATATATATCCATTTCCTTTTATTTTGAAATCCTAATCCATCATGGATGTTTAATATCTTTCAAAACATAACCCTTGTTTTTCATATTTAATAATGGAAAATATCTCATTGTTTCTAAAATAATACTACCTTAAAAAATAAAGCATATTTGTAATGGCATCCCTCTTTCATGAATAATTATGCATGTTTCAAAGAAAATAAAGGGACTCATCATTTCAAAAAATCAAACTCATCCATATAAAAAAATTGTCATCTTAAATTTTTTTTTCATTCATATGATGCTTAACCTTCATAATATTCATGTATGGATTCTGTTTGTTGAACGTGTCTCATTTTCTCAGCTTGATAGCTTAAAACGGTTCTTAAAGAATGGCATGATCTATATAGATGAATGATGTTAGCTATCTTACAATTGATTCATGCTTCATGGTGAGATTATTATAATGAAAACATATAGGTTGGTGCAGCAATAGATTGATGAATATTAGATGGAACATGTTATGTGTTATTTTTTTTAATATATGAAGTGTGTATCTCTCCCACTATATGACATAATATATTAGATTTTTATGGTACCAGTAAATACATTTTTCCATTCTATCTGAATTCTTATGAATGAACTGGGGTAACGATCCTAAAAAACCTCAAACACACCTTGCCTCACCAGTGCAGTCTACATGGGAAGGCTTATGAAGGCCATGCACATTCCACTATATGCGCTATGCAACCACTGAGCTGTGATTACTTTATGAACTCCATGTGGGTGGTATACACCCCCTCTATGACTCTATGGATAACCATGAATGGTACCACGCCCATGCTATTGATCTCATCCCCCATATGTGATTTGATATTTCCTTTCTTGGGTGGATATAGTTGGAAATATTTATTTATAAAATCATACCATCAAAAGATACAAAGAATTATTATAAGTATAAAATTTGATATCATGTCACTAAGAATTTTTCATAAATTTTTTTCTCCTCATTTAACTCCCCAAGTAATGATATTTATATTTCATGTACTTCTTCTATAATTAATTTTATTTTATGTTCTTCACTTATTATCAGCTCAAATTCTAACCCACAACTCTCAATTTCTCCCTTAAATATCTTCATGGATTTTTTTTCATTTCCTTATTTAATTTAATTTTTTTAATTTATTTATGGAATATAAATTTTAAATAGATATTAAATATTAAATCATAATAATTCTCCACATCTTCTTAAATTTTGTAAAAAAATATCCATGTCAATGAACATACTGGAACATGTTTCATACATTAAAAATAGTGAAACTTTCATCAGTGTTGAAACTAAGTATTTAAATATAATTATTAAGATAATAATACTAAATCACTTCCATTATTCAATTATATTCCATATAAATTATAAAGGTTTTTTCACCGGTCATGGAAAATTAAATCAAACATTCCAACATATATTTCATTATAATTTCTTCAACATACTGACATCGATGAAATATTTTTATTTAATTGGAAAATATTTTCATACATTAATATCCATTGAAATAAAATATAACTCACACAAATAGTGGACCCAATAATATCCCATGCATTATTTTTTTTGAAATACCATGAAAGTGCTTTGTAAAGAATATGTCAATATATGAATCTATCTCTCCCTTTAATTTTACAATCTTTCATTCTAATGTATCTCCCCCTTATTGAAAATAAATCAAAATCTCATGGGAAATGGGTATCAATTCATTATTAATAAGTGTTCCATAAATCATTTCCCTCAATGTATTCATGAGTCATAGTCAGTGTATAAAATAATAGGATTTAATTTACAATAAAATGTTCTCATTTACTAATAGATCTAGATACCTCATTAAATGAGAACATATAAACTTGTCTTTAATAGATATCTACTTTTATTCTAGTTTGATGATAAATAAATGATATATAAAACCATTAGAATAAATATCCACCAAAAACACATGAAATCAATTAAATAAACAAATCAAAAAAAAACATTCACGTGCAACTAGAATGATAAGCTGCATGGGGGCACATTTCATACTCCAACATTTCTTATAAAAATTATTAATTAAATATCCCCCCTTTGTGTTAAATTTATTATTTTTTATAACCAAGGATGAGTGATTAATAAATGAGTACCTTTTCCAATGGCATGATCATCGAGATCATTCCAGTATTATAATATTTGTAGGAAATAATTATTTTTGAATAATCCTAAACATTCATCCAATGTTTCCCCCTTAAATAAACATTAATTAAAATTCTACATAATGGTTAACCTCATAAAAATATATAAATTAGGTAAATTTTGGGAAATGAACAGAAAGGATCTTTTTGTGTGAATATTCCCATATTTACACATCAACTCCTTGGATCTTCCTTTCATGATTTTTTTGGTGAACAATATAGGAACCATTAGATGTAGAAAATTTAATCAATTTAGATAATAGATATTTAATGTCATTCCTCAAACCAAAGTTACACACCTAAATACACGTCTGACCTTTAATTCCATTTTTTAAATTAATAACTACAATTAACAAATATTAATGGAATAAGGGGATTATTTATTATATTCTTAATGTGAACAGAAAGGATGAGATGATTTTCTATACTATGTTAATAAATTTAATCCACACTTCACCCTTTCACATATGAACATCAAAGCTGATGTGGTCTACCCGGATCTTATATTTTAATCTATTTTTTATCATGAGATCCATCTTTCTTCCAGATTTTATATATAAATTGTATAACATAATTCATATTTAATATTCATAAATAATTAAAAATTTCTTATTTTATAGAAGAAGAATATTTATGATTATGTCCATATATGTTTCAGCTCACGCAAAAAATGTCATCACTATAATATGGAATTTTAATCTTTTTTTCACTATCCTTATTTTTTTCATCTTCAATTTTCATGAATTATTCTCAGTATTCAGACGAGATAACTAACATATCATTAAGAACATTGGTGGAATATTTTGATTTTCTATAGGACTTAATCTGAGTGACATCATTTTCATCTTTTATTTTGGATGATTCACCATTCTTTACATTCTTGGAATTTGAAACAAATATATTACTACCTTTTAGTTATAAAAAAAATTAGGAGTATTTATTATTACAATATTTTTATTCATAGTTCCGAAGTATTCTTATTCCTTATTCTTATAATTTATGGTTTTATATTCCTAAAAATTTTAGATACATGTTGATAGAATCATAAACCATCATTGTAATCATAAAATTTTGTAATATCATAAGTATTTAAAATCATTTAAAAACCATTGGATATTTACATATTACTCTTACATTATGAGTGTTTCTTATAAAGGTATAGATTTATCCCCTTTAAATGGGATTACGGTATGTTATTTTATATTAAGGATTATAACAAAAATCTAATACACAGTTATAAAATTTGTGGCAGCACCAACATTGACCTAGAAACCATGATCTTCTTATTTTCTATGATTGATGTTTCTGGTTATTTTTCATAATTTTTTTTGGATCATCAGGGTGAACCAGCCTCATGAACATGTTTCCTACCCACTTTAGTCATGGTGGTCAAATTCTTATATCCTTTATCCATACATAATTTCATTGATTGTTTCCAACATATACTATTCTGGAAAATAAATTTAGAAAAATTATTAAAAGATGGTATTGGTGACACCTCATTTTTTTAGTTTCGTTAGATTTATAACTAATAAAATTCAATTTATTATTATCAAATGTATGATGTATTTTAAACTCAGAATCATCGAATAAAAATTCAAAATAAACAACTACTTTATAATTACTCTTTAATGTCACAATATTTGTCTTCAGAAAATTGGTCAAACATATAATTCTAGACATTTCATACTGAGGGTGTTTCTTACATCATCAATCATAACATAATTTTCAACAAAACCATTTATAACATTTTTAATTTCGTATTCATGTATCTTAAAATTGATTTGTAGGAAACAGTAAAATTCCTCAATCATGTTTTATTTATATTCTAATTGAAAATCCTTGAACATAAAGTCAATTTTTACTTTTATTCAATTTTATAGACCAATTATTCTTAATTATTCTCGAATAAATCTTTCTATTCAACTTATTTGAGACATTTCTTTTAAAACTCTAAGGAAATTATTTCATACATTAAATTTTTTTTCTATAAAGTATAAATGTTATTTTGAGATAATTGTACGTTCTAGAAATTGTTCTAGTAAATACATCACCATTACATATAACTTCTCTTCAAGATGAGTGATCTCTTAATTTATGTTCCCTAATATTCCATAGAAAATAGAGACTAATTCTTATGAAAAACCATGAATTATACCTTTTAACCTATCAACTAAAAAAAACCATTTTTAATTTCTCATTACTATTAGAACATAGATCATATTTTGGATAATTTGGAAGAAAATAACATAAATCTTTAGATTAATTTATGTAACACTATTTTCATTTTCCTTTTAGGAAATGTGAATCACATGTTCTTTATTTTCGAAGCTAGATATAACTTGATTGTTTGTAAGGAATGGATAATCTGATATTTACTATTCTTAAGATAACATCTGTCCCATATTATGTTTACTTTTTTTTCTTTCTTTCTCCTATTAATTATAATCTTTGTAGAAGTAGAAATATACACAGATATAATAGATTCTTCATAAAAACTGCACTCAATTGTTAATAAAGGATAAAATAATGAAATATTTAGAAATATAATAACTTCAACATTGATATTTCAATATTGGTGAATCTTGGATCTAATACAAATTGAGTGGAACAAATCAAGACCTGATAAATATTGAGAGGGGGATGAATCAGCGTTGCTAAATTATTAACCATTTAAAACATTTATCCATTTTACATATTAGACCTATTTTGATCTTGATAATCTTATTAGATTTAAATTGTCTCATGTAAGTATATAAAAGACTGTTAAATATGGAACTTTTTATTTTTACAAGGCCCACCATTAAATAAGAGTTTAATTTCAATGTTCTATATAGTTATGATTTGTACATATATCCTCCACTATATTTTAATACTAAATATAGAAGTGTATCTAAAAATAAATCATTTTCCTATGTGAACTTCCCTATACTTTAGGAGTGTATAGAAATAATCATAAATCCCATCATAGGGGATGGACTTGCCTAATTGTTTCTCCTCAATTTTTTTATAATAACTCTGTAGAAAACCTCTTACATATTCAAGAAACGTTTTATTACACCAATAATGTATTTTTACCATTGATACATTTTCTAGATGTCAAAGTGTTACTTTATTCTTATATTCCTTCTTCTATACTTATTACTTTCACAGCATCGAGAAAGTATCTTTTCATCATCCATAAATAGTATAAAACTTATATTGTAATCCTTCTTCTTATTATAATGTATATAAATAGAAAAATAGATATTATCTTTTCTCTTATTGTTTATCATCTTCTTCCTCTGAAAATAGTTATTCACTAAAATTTCTTCTCTTCTTCTCTCTTTCATCATATGTTACCTGTTCTTACGGTGTTATAGATATGTCTCATATCTTCTATCCAGTCATGCAATTCTTCATTAAAAAATCCTTAAATAACAATAAAATCATAAAATTTTCTTTTGATTACCAAATGATTAATATTATATTCAACATCAACACAGTTGTTATACTTATGAAGAAAATTTTACAACCTTTAAACATTCCATCCAATATAACTACCATGAACATCATGTGTATTATCAAACCACAAAACATATTATTTTTTATTTTTATTTTGTATCACCAATATATGTATTTTTCATTATATTATTTCATTAAAAGTGTTTCATGAATTTTTATATTCATAAAATTTTTCATGGGTTCTTATTCATGTTAATGTGGTCATGAAAAAAAAGCATTGTGTGTCTTGTTCTCTTCACATGAATCAGCTATATGATGATGGTGTCTCATAGGTTATATTGTCATTGACTAAAAAATATTACCATCATGAAGAAATTATATTACATGAAATATATTTATTGAAATAATTTAGTCATAAAAATGAATCATAAATCCTCAATATTATTTTCATACTCTTTTCATACACATGAACATGTATGTGGAACATCTTATTCTTCATGCAAAAAATAACAGTTATATGAACCTTCTTCTTCACGAATGTGACTAACTTAAGTGTGAACATTATTATTCTTTGTGAATGATTGTGTGATTCCTGAAATACATCAAACACTATCATGTAAGACTAAATCTGATGATCACTTGTAATGTATACATGATATTTGAATCAGTATATTATTGTCTCAAGCATGAATCTCATCTTCACAGAGCTATTTTTCAAAAAGCTTTTCTTCATGTCTCCATGTGTATCATGTTATTATTCTTCTTCATATAAGAGAGTTCATGTATTATCAATTCATTATACAAATGTCCAATGAGGATCAAAGATATTCCTACTTCATAATATAAATATAATCTTATAGATACTATTTTTTCTAAAAAAAGATCACTCAAAGTTAATGGTGAAAAATAGTAGCACTATCAACCATGATGAATTAATATTTATAAGTGAGGTAACTAAATAATTCCCTCCAAATGTCATGTCACATCATGGTTGCTTAATATTTCCCATTAAATATATCATGACCCACCCCCTGGGGCCCATGTCATGACTACCCCTAGCACGCATACTATAGGCCAAGGGTTGGATAATACCACCAAAAAATAATTTCCCTAAAACATGAAGGAATTTCCTTTGAACCTAAAAACACACAGAACAAGAATAGGATAAGATGAAAACCCTATAGTAAAACTGTAGAAGTATTTGTGTGTACTTAAAGTAAAGGGTCTAGAATACAAACCCAACTGAAAAGGTTCAACTAAAATAGAAAATAGCTCTTGAGATCGTTCATCATGTGTCATACCTGATGGGTAGGAACAACTCATAACCGTAGCTCACCACATCAACTATTATCCTCCGTGTATTTCCTAGTACTGGCACCCTATTGTCCCATACAAGCTGCTTGTCATCTATAGAAGACACAACAAGGTGTGGGTGAACCCTCTACAGGTGTGAGTATAAGAATACCTAGTAGGGACCATGAGACCCTCAAATGTCTCTCAGAATTTCACAAAGGAAAACCACAAATCATGATCTCAATCACAATGCATAAAGAAAAATAATCAGCTCAAAACATGTATAAAACATAGAGTTCATGAATAAAGATGATAAGTCTTATGATATATCATTTTATTTTATTTGGAAGTTTCAACAACTAAACCATGAAATCATGTTCCATTTTTGATCTACATAGGGTCGTATGTCTCAGATTCATGATGGGTATCTCTAAGGCATGTTCTCATCTGGTCGTGCACTGTTGATCCACCTAGGGTTGCTATGATGTTGATCCAAAAAGGGTCTCAATGATGATAATACACAGAAGGTCTCCATAATGCTGATTGAAAAAGGGTCACAATGATGCTAATGCACATAGGGTTACTATGATGATGTTTCTCCACACATGGCCTCTATGATGCAGATCCACACAAGGCATCTCTTTAATTGAAAGCCAGCCACAAGATTCCCCGCACTTAGTTCACTTGGGTTCCATAGACTATTATCGTCAATATATCGGTCATACCTCAACTACCACAATGTTCTAAAATGGAGTAACGAAAGTTATCTCCTTGTTGTATGGGATCCAATGTAATAGATTCCATGTCAATCAGACGTCAGGTCTATGATTTATAAGTATTTTTGTACCGAGGGCCCGATTGGTTTCGGGTTCGATCCAAACCATCCATACTCCAACATTATCATAAACTCATGTGGGTATCTCAAAAGAACCGTCTTGTCCTACAGATTCTAGTTCCGTAGAGTGTTCTTCAAACAAAAGTTTGTTTTGTGAGATATAGTCTTTTAAACGTATCATAGCGTAAAAGGGTTCGGGTGAGGGCCAACCCAGTCAAACTACACCGACCTGGCCAAGCCCAACCCACCTTGTCTGGGCACATCCCATAAAGCAACCTAGCCCACCTTGGGTTTGTGTGGCCCATCTTGGCTGGGCGTGCCCCCAGGCGACCCGGCCCACCATGGTTTGGAGCGGCCCTCTGGGCGACCCGACCCGGTGACTGGTGCAGTCCACCAACTGGGTTGCCCGACCCCGCTTCCTGAATGACTGAGCCATTTGAGATTCCTAAACTTATGGTAGAATGTGGCATTGAACCCTGTCAGCAGGACCAGTGGGTCACGGGTCCCCTCCACCATAGCTCGATACCGCGGCTTCCCTCCGAAGTGTGCAATGGCGCGCTGCCCGTTTGTCCGTCACATCGCATCCAAGTGCTACTTCCCCACTGAGGCTGGTGCCTACCGGCTGCCATTTCCCACAAGCAGGGCTTCTGTGGTTCACCGAGTGAGCTTATGTGGTCTTTTTCCCCTTTTCTATAGACCTAGGGGCCTCCCAGGATGCTTCCATCACTGTGTGGCTCCCGAATTCAGGATTCCTTCGGGTTGAAATTCCACCCCCCAAATAATGTGACAAAAACCAAAGAGGTGGAGGGTTCGGGCCTAGTTTGTTTGGCCCATACCCTCCACATTAACATCATATCATTTGGGTAGTAATTAAATCATTACATTGATAAAAATTACCCCCATTCAATATTTTCCCACTACAACCACCCAATATTTCATACAAATCATAGATCAACTCGTTTTGGTTGATCTGTGTTCATCATGCCTTTCAAGAACAAGGAAAAGAAACAAATTCTCTTGAATATAAACATAAATAACCACTACCTTAGATTTAGAGGAGATTTCTTGGTTGTGGATAGAGAATCTATGTTCGTTGAAGCTGCCGACGTTCGTCGATCTCGGATCTATTCCTCCAATGACGTCGTTCAAGCATGTGTTTTTCATTTGATGAATGTTTTTTATTCATTTATTTATCAAGGATTCCCCCATGATACACCAATCATTATTTTTACAAAGTTTGAACTATTAAAAGGAGCAGTTAGGAGTTTAACTCTCCTTTAAATTAATGGTTTATTAATTGGTGACTTTAATGAAACTTAGTAATTATACAAAGGGTGGTTACACAACCTATGAGTAACCAGACATTTAATATCCCTCATTAAATTCTTGTCAACCACTATAGTCCCCACCATAATCGCACAAGATTTGTTAGAAAAATGAAATAACATTTTTATGTTATTTTATTATTCTTCAAAATGTCCATAAAACTATCTTTTCCACATAACCTACTCTGTTCGAAATTAATATTCCCTTAAGTGTATATCAGCGCTGCGAGTTCAATGGTGCTCTTATATTTCAATTATGAACACCGATTCTAAATAAAGAAATTTCAGTGTAGAGGTTTATTGAATGTACCTTTTAAAATGGTAAAAATTTCATTCTGGGCACACTGGGCATTAGAATCATGCACCATCAATTTTTAATGAATCGTAATAATCCTAAATAATATTTAAAATAATAATAAATTTTTTTAGGTATTTATATTCTATCCATCATAGGGATTTTCATCCCCAAAATCTATAGAAAAACTAGAGAAAAAATGTGGGTACTGAGCACGCATCTAAGCCTCCCTCTCCCATGTGCTCTCCTGGAGATTCATGTACTTCCAAAAAACTCACACCTGAGGAATGGAACACCCACGAAGGAACCACTTTATTCAATCCTATATCTCTACCAGGAACTATGAAAACATCACCCCATCATCGATGTCCTTCTCTCCCTAGTCGATAACATGTGATGGTTTAGGTACATACCTCCTCGGCTGTGACACATGAAAAACATCAGGCACCCGATTCATCTGTGGGTGAAGAGAAAGGAGGTACACCACCTCATCTACTCTTCTAAGGATCTATAATGGTCCGATGAACCTCAGAGATAGGTTGTCATCCTAGCCAGACCCTAGTAATCCTTGTCGGGGTGAAACACATAGGAAGACATGGTCTCTATACACAAAAAATGAGTTTCTTTTTCTCTTGTTGGAATAAAACTTTTTCTAGTTCTGTGCAGTCTTCATCCACTCGAGGATGATCTGCACCTTCTCTATTGTAGAATGCACCATCTCTGGACTAATAAGTGCTAACTCCCATGAGTCTGTCGAATATTAAAGAGATCTACATGGTTTCCTGTACATGGCCTCAAACAGAGCCATACCGATGGTGGAGTGACAGATTTTGTTTTAAGAGAACTCCAACTTTTGTAGCTAGTCCTCCCAACCACGACAAAAAATCAAGGACACAATCATGACGCATGTCTTTGATTGTCTATATAGTCTTCTCCATCAAACCATCTTTCTGAGGATGGAAGGCGGTGATAAAAAGTAGCTGAGTCCCAAATTCCTCTTGTAATACCTTACACAAATATGATGTAAAATGAGCATCGTGATCTGAGATGATCATCGATGGCTCCCCGTGAAGTCATATAATCTGCTATACATATAGACGTCCTAAATTTTATACTGATCCTTCGTCTCAGATGGGTAGAAAGTGGGCAGACTTGATGAGTTAGTCAAGAATCACCCAGATAAAATCAAATCCCCTGGATGTATGTGGTAGCCCTGTAATGAAGTCCATGGATATACCATCACACTTCCCCTTTGGTACCTCAAGAGGCTATGCTAAGCCTTTTGGAACCTGATGCTTAGACCTCACTTGCTGAAATGTGAGGCATCGTTAAACGAACTCTTCCATCGCTTTCTTCTTCACTGGCCACCAGTACTTTTATTGGAGGTCCTGGTACATCATCTCCACACCAGGATGTACCACCAAAGGGTATGTATGGAACTCCCTCAACACCTCCTCCTGTAGCATCCCTGGTACCATAGTGCATCCTCTAAAGAGGATGACATGCTTCCCACCCTCGATAAATCCAATATGATCTTGTCCTGAGTATATCTGAGCATGTCAGGCCTCTCAGTCTATGTCTCCAAGTTGTGCCTCCCCGAATCATTTAAGGAGTAGGGGAGTAACTTTCATATACTGGTGGTAGGCTGATCAATCTCTATCCATGAAGGATATATGTAATGCGGCTAGCAGATTTGTCACCTCACTCAGAAATTGTAGACCCGTCCTCCTGCTGAGTGCATCTGCTACTACATTCCCCTTCTCAAGAGTGTAGACTATCTCAATGTTTTAGTCCTGGAGGAACGATAGACGTCTTTATTGTCTTAGGGTATTTTTTTTCTTGTGAGAAGATATTCCTAAGACTCTTGTGATCAAAGTAAACAGAAAAATGTTCACCCATCAAGAAGGGCTACCACATCATCAGCACAAGGACCACTAATTATAGCTAGAGGTCACGTGTAGCATAGTTCTACTCATGTTGTCTCATCTAATGTGAGATGTAGGTGATCACCACTCGATACTGCATCAGGAAACATCATATTCCATCCCCTGATGCATCGTAGTAGAATACATACCCATATCCCGCTTCTGGTAGCCTTAAGATGGGGGCACTCATCAGTCTCTGCCTCAGCTCCTGCAAACTCTACTAGAACTTCTCCATCCACAATAAAGGCCGCCCCTACTTTTTCAAAGCTAAAAAGGGTGTCAAAACTCTAGAAAAGTCAGGTACGAATCTCTGGTAGTACCCAACCAATCCCAGAAACTCCGTACCTCGATCACACTCCTGGGTGGTTCCCAAGAATTAACCACCTCTATCTTCATCGGATCCACTCCAACTCCAGCCTATGAGATAACATGGCCAAAGAAGTGGACTTCATGTATCCAGAAATAGCACTTCGAGATATTTCTGTATAGCTGGTACTCTCATAGTGCATCAAGAACTATCTGCAAGTGCGTCATGTTCTCCTCCTTCGATGTCGAGTATATCAAGACATCATCAAAGAAGACCACCACAGTGTGATTGAGTTAAGGCTGGAATATCTTGTTTATGAGTCCCATTAACACTTCTGGGGCGTTGGTCACATCATAAGAAATCAACACGAACTCATAGCGGCTATAAAAGAATCTAATGGCCCTCTTTAGTAAGTCCTCATCTGATACTTAGAGCTGATGATAGCTTGATCTAAGGTCTATCTTTGAAATCCATCAAGCTCGCTTAAACAGTTAGAATGGATCCTCAATACCTGGAAAAGGATTCTTGTTCTTCACAGTCACCTGGTTCATGCACCGATAGTTTACACAAAGCCTCCATCTCCCATCTACCTTCTTGGAGAACAAAATACAGGATGCCTATGAAGAAACACTTGGCTTTATGAACCCCTTCTTCTACAGGTCCTCCAACTATACCCACAACCCACGAAGCACAGTGGTAGACATCCAATATTTGGGTTTAGATATTAGTGTCATCCTGAGGTACAATTCAATGTAGAAGTCTACCTCTCTCCAAGGAGGTAGTCCTGAAGCATCATCATGAAATACATCATCATACTTGTCCACTGCTATTGGATAACTCTGACTCCTCACATTAACAGATCTGAGTGTAATACTAGACAATTGACGAGTGATCGGTTGCACCATCCTCTATGAAATTTCATCCTATGTTGTGAAGGTTCCTTTGTCATAGGTGAAGGAAAAACTGATCCCATCCTCATTGACCCAATGCACTTTGCACCTAATTCAGACAATTTGGGAATGGACCAAGGATAACTAGTCCATACCCATGATGAAATCATAAGGCATCAACGCTGCTACTAGGAGATCCTAGACAAAGCTCTGTCCTCCTAGTGTAAGCTCTCACTAACAAAACTATTGTGTAATCAAAGAATACTTTCTCCTAGGAGTCTATAATCGTAAGGATCAAAACAAATGATCAACCAGAATCTCCGAGCTCCGAATGAGATCCATTTAAATGAATGAGTTTCTGGAACATATCATTATAAGTACTCTAACTAGGGTGGATTAGACACAAATTGTATCTCGAATAATCTCTAGATCACTATTGTCGTAGGCCTAAGCTTTTTGAAGCTGTGTTCGTCCATGTCCGCCTACTACCTAAGCTCGGGATGGACCTATTGAAGATAGTGGCAGTAGATACACAAATCACCTCCCATTTCTTGATGCACAACCTGCTCCTCTACCATGTCAGCTTCCCCTGCAAACCTCCTCACTCAAATCCATGCCTCTGCCTCGGCGGTCCCTCGACCTTCTTCTAATTTTCGATATGATGGGACGGGAAGTCTCGAGCCATGTAGCCCTTCCTGCCACATGTGAAACACATTATGCTTCATTACTGAACTGATCTCCCTCATGAGTTATGCACCTCCAACCCTACATCCGGGGGTTGTCCTATGGAAGGTCTGGCCTAGTAGGACCTCTGCGTCATCTGCCTACTACCTGCTGTAGATGATTCGACTACCTGTTGTCTGATGGTTGCTCTCACCGCTGCTGCCTACTCAGCTAATATTCTCTCCACCAATATTGAATGCTTGGGTACTCCAAACTGCGTCAGAATATTTACCAATATCATCGACGCTCTAATCTCCCACCAAATTCCTTGCTCAAAGGTTCAGGCCTTGAAGAAAGGATCTCGTACCAAGTTGGTGGAGTAGTGCGAGAGGTCAGTGAATCTCATTGAGTACTGGGCTATGGTTAGGCTGACCTACTGCAAGTGTAGGAGCTCATAAATATGCACAGAGAGTAGAGTCCTTGGGAGTAATCCACACTAAATAGGACCTATAATTCCATTCATTTAAGGGTTGCCTCATCTTGTAACTTGAGAATTAGTCTCTAGCATCTCCATGTTGTTCCCTAGAAGAGGCTAGCAGCTAGGATCACCATATGATCTTATGGTGTCTCAAATTAGAAGAAAACTTGTTCCAAAACCTCCAGCCAGACCACAGCTTCCTAGGGATATATATCTCCTCAAAAACATAGTGTCCTCTTCCCCAGGAACATGTGAAGCTACCTCAATCAGCGTGCACCATCCGCAAGTGGGGTTGGTAGAAACTGCTTCCCAACGGGTGGTGGTTCTACTGGTGCACCACCCGAAGGTTCTATCTCTGTAAGAGGGCCCTGCACCAAAGCCTCATCGATCCATGGTCCATCATCATAAACTCTCTCTGGAACCTTGAATGACTATCTACGTTGAGGAATACTGAAATAAACAGGTGCAGTATGGTCAATAAGATATACTTGGCGAGTTGACTCAAATTAGAGAAAAAGTAGAACATTTCCAAAACACACACAATAATTTTTTTGTACACTGAGTTGGAAATAAAAATTTAGGGTCTTAGAGTATGGATATATTAGCCACCACACCAACACTAGAATCCTTAATCTAATAACCACTCTCAAAACACTTAACACTATTATTCCATTGGAAAGATCAGATTCATAGTTCTCTAGTAGAACTGACTCCTCTGATACCACTTTATCACGACCCATCCCACAGGGCCCATGTCATGACCATCCAAATCCAACCTTCCATAGAATAGGGGTTAGAGAGTATAACTAGAAATTCATTCCCCTAAAATGGGAATTCATTTCCTTTGAACCTTCAAACACACATAATAATAACATGACAATATGCAAACTCAGTAGTAAAAATGCACTAGTAAAAGTGCGTACTGATAATAAAGGGGATGAAATACAAGATCAACTGAAAAGGTACAACTAAAATAGAAAAATGATTCTAAGATCATCCACCAAGTATCTTAACAAAAGGGTAAGTACAACTCAACTATGCATCTATCCATGTCAACCAGTCACCCCCGTGTACCACATGGTCCTGGCTCCC
Organism: Viscum album; assembly: GCA_963277665.1. NCBI lineage: Eukaryota > Viridiplantae > Streptophyta > Magnoliopsida > Santalales > Viscaceae > Viscum > Viscum album. Next base: position 1,760,681,146 of record OY728150.1, read on the forward strand.
TAAAGTCTCAAACAAACTGATTGTCGTCTGCACAAGACACAACAAGGTGCGAGCGAAGCCCGTGCAGGGGTGAGTATAACAATACCCAATAGGGAACTTGAGAACCCAGAAGTTATCTCAGAAATACACAATGGAAAACCAAGAAAACATGATCTCAATCACCAAGCACAAAGAAAAATACTCTCCTAAAACTAGGTGTACAACTCAGATTTCATGAATAAAGATAATTAGTCTTATGATGAATTACTTTATTCTATTATAATGTTTCCAATACTAAACCACAAAGAAGTAGTTCAATTTTAGATCCACATAGGGTCATATTTCAGTGATCCACAATGGCCCCCTCTAAGGATAGTGCTCGTCGGGACATGCATTGCAGATCCACACAGGGTCACTGTGATGCAGATCCACAGAGGGTAGATATAATACTGATACACACAAAGGTCGATATTATGCTAATCCACACAGGGTCTCTATGATAATGAACCACATAGGGTTGATATAATTTTTATCCACACAACATTTCTTTGATTCTGATCTACATAGGGTCACTATGATGCTGATCCACGCAGGGTCGCTCTTCAATTGACAGCCAGTGACATGATTCCCTGCACTCGTTGTGCTTGAGTTCAGTAGAATCTTCTCCTCAGGTTATTAGTTGTTACCCAACATCCAGGATGTTCCAAAAAATGAGTCACCCCAAATACCACTAGGTCGTAAGGGTTCCAACGCGACTGATAGCGCATCAATCATATGCTCAGTATGTGAGTTATAAGTGTAATAGTGCTGAGGGCCATGTTGGATTCAGGTTTGATCCAACCTGTCCATACTCCAAATTTCCCCAATCCTCGGGTGGGTTATCTAAAAAAGAACGTATTTTCCAACGGATTCTATCCCCACAGACAGTTTTTATAATAAACATCTGGTTTGTGATATACGTTCTTTTAAGCATATCTAGGCCGCAAAGTGTCTGGTTCGGTTTGACACGGCCTGCCCCAACCTGGGATGACCCAACCCGGTTAGGATCAGAACTGTGTCCTACCCAGTCTGACCTCAACCAGTGAGGCTGATCCAAGTGGGCAGGGCCGTGGTGGGTCCGACCTGATGGGTCATAGATCGACCCGACCCGCCTTGGCTGTGCTTGGTCTGATGGGCGACCTGTCTTGGTGTCTAGCATGGTCTGCCAGCTGGGTGGCTCGGCCCCCCTTTTTGGAAGGGTAAGCTGTTCGAGATTCTTCAACTGGCAGTGCCATGTCACACCGCCCCTATTAGTGGGACCTATGGGGTGTGGGTCCCATCTACCACAGCTCGTTGACATGACTTCCCTTCGCGGCATGCTGCCCGCTGCCACCGTGGGTGACTGATGTCGGTCGCCCCGTATGTCTACCACATCATCTATAGGTGCTGCCTCTCCTTCGCTGTAGTTGCCCACCTTCACCAGTCATTTGTAATGTCACAACGGTGATGCTCTTTCGGGGCTTTCTTCGGCCACCAGGTGAGATCTGGTGGTCCGTTTTCCATTAGTTGGCACCTATGGGCTTCCTAAGATGCTTTCGTCACTAACCGGATCTAGGATTGAGGATTCCACCAAGTTAAAAATCCTCCCCCAAAGAATGAGACCAAACTTGAAGAGGAGGAGAGTTCTAGCCTTTCTCTTTTGACCTACAACCTCCGCATTAGTGTCATATCAAGTGGTTAGTAATTAAACCATCACATTGATAATGATTAACCCCATTAAATCTTTTCTGACAACAACCACCCATAGATTCATACGAATCATAGATCAACTCATTTTAGTGGATCCAAATTCGTCATTCTTTTCCAAAAAGGGGAAAAGAAAGAAATTTCTTTCAATTTAATCATAAACTACCCCAACCACAGATTTAGAGGAGATGTCAAGGTTGTGGAAGGAGAATCAATGTTCTTTCAAGCTTCTGGGGTTCTTCAATCCCATATCAATTCCTCCAACAACATCGTTCAAGCCTCCATTCTTCATTAGAGGGAATTTCATTCTTTGGTTCTTCACCAAGGATTCTCCCACGATCCACCAATCCTCTATTTTCCATTGTTCTAATAATTAAAAGGAGAAGTTAAGTGTCTAACTCTGATTTAAATTAATGGTTCATTAATTGATGTATTTAATGAATCTTATTAATTATACGAATGGTGGATACACAACCTATGTGTAACCATGAATTTTATATCCCTCATTAAATGACCGCAAACCACCTTGGTCCCAACTATCATCGCTCAAGATGTGATAGAAAAATAAAACATCATGTTTAAGTTATTTTTTTATTATTCAAAAGTTCACAAAACTATCTTTTTCTCCCAACTTACTGTGATTGATGTTAATATTTCCATTAGCAAATTTTGGCACTACGATTTCAAAGGTGCCCTCAGATTTCAATTTCGAACAATGGTTCAAAAGATAGATTTTCCTTCTCTCATGATTACTGAATGTACCTTAAAAAAGTTCAAAATTATATTATGGGCACACTGGTCCTTGGAATAAAGGGCCGTTAATTTTTACAGACTCGTAATAATCCAAAATAATTTAAAACCATTATAATGAATTTCTAGGGATTTACAAAATAATCCATTTCAATCATAATTATCATTCCCTAACATCATAGTGTTATAAATATACACTTCTACTGAAAAAATGTTTCTTCACAATGAAAACCTAATTTCATAAATAAATACATACGAATGGAATTAAAAACATCAATTTCCTTTCAGACGAAGCTCAAACTTTATTACATTTATCCATGGATTCTATTTTTCAATCATGTATCGTTCACATAGGTTGAGGATTTAAGATGATTATCAGAGCAGTGATTGATCACCAGATATGGAGGGTGCCAAATTATTTACTATAATTCCATGATTCACAATGAGAGGTAGATAATGACTATGTAATGGTCTGATTGGTGTTGGATAAGTGAATATCTGATGGTACACATTATGTATGAATATTTTTAATGAATGAACTATGCAGAACATTCTTGATCCCACATTATATATTTTATTGATATGGAACCACTTAATAAATCATTCAGTTTCCGCTATATTATTTAGTTTAATCTATGGTTAGGAACCTAGATCTCCTCAAAAATCCCTCTACGAGTCATTTGACTCCATTTCTATCCACTCTATCACCCACTTATATACCATGTTCACACCTCGATTGGATTTATGCATCCACCCACATGTGATTCCTCCACATGATCCCTATGGGCGATATTCTCCCCCTATATTCCACCATTCCTTCCCATGAATGGGATATCTCCCACATGGGGGAACCTTGCACCCCTAGGTGGTTTGAACTAGCCCTACATAGGTTGTTATGGTTGGATATATTTTTTATAATGTCCCACAATCAAAAGATACATATAATTATTATAAGTATATAATTTAATATCAATACAACCAATCTTCCTCTTCATAAATTTTTTCAGATTCTTCAAATAATTCCTCTGGAAATAATATTTTTATTTGATGCAATTCTTATTATATTTTTTGTCTTGAATTGTATTCAATTATTCTCAACTCAAATACCAACCGACACATATCAATTTATCACATAAATATTCATTATGAAAAATAATATTTTTCATGATATATTCAATTACATTTCCTCTTTTATTTTTGGATAATAAATTCCAATGGTCTATTCAACATCAAATATTCTTAATTATTCACATCTTATTTACTTTTCCATAGAGTGTATGACATCAATGAATATATTAAAACATGTTCTATAAATCAATAATAGTTCAAAAATAATCAAAGATGGAAATCAAAGTCCTCAAATATCTTTCTTATGAGAATAAGGCTTCACTACTACCTTTCTTAATTGATATTCCAATCAAAAAATATCAACATTATTACCAGGAATGTATAATTTAACAGAACCATACAACAATTGTTTCATTATAAAAACTTCATCACATTGACATAAATAGAATATCTCTATTTTGTTGAAAATAATTTTGATACATTAACATCCATTAATAATAAATAAAAATCACACAGAAGGTGGGTTCAATAAATTCCTCCCTTCCTTTTAGTCCAATTGAAATTATTTTCATTCCATTGTTCTCAGTATAAATATACTCTTCTAGATTTTCATTGAATTCATATATCTGGTATAATGCCTTTTATTTATTAATTTAACATGGGACTATATCCTAATATGATGAAAATTTACAAGAAACCAAATACCATTGAAGGTTATACTTATCCCATCAAAGAATAGAAAAATATTTCATTCCAGTATATATACATAGTCTGTAAGAGGTATAGCTAACCTTATAAGGTTATCACCATACTTAGAAAAATATTCCTCTACGTTATATCTAATATGAATGAATTTAATTACTATTTCATAAATTCTCATAAGGAATGTATTTTTCAAATAATGTCTCCTTAAAAAAATCACTATTTCATGCATAGAATCTCTACTTCCTCTTTACTTTTCTGAATTAGTGAACACTATTGATCCACTTATACCTTCAGATGATATAAATCCATGATGAAATTTTACCTTTCAATATACTCCAACGAGAGAAGTATCTTTTCATAGGAATTGATCCAATGATAAATGTGAAATACATTATTATTTCTATGTAATAGTGGAGGTTCCTTCCTCATTAAGTTCTCCAACATAGTTACACCACATTTTGGATTAGTATGTTTCTCTCTATGGGTGACGTTAATTTCCAAAACATTGTTCCAAATCCCTTTTATGTATATCATATGATCATATAAAACTCTATCCATATTAATTCTCTAATGTGGAACATCACAAAATTGGGTACAAGGGTTCATATTATTCCTATTACATCTATAATTCTCGATCTATAAATAATATAATACACATAATTATCACATGTTTATGAGATGAAAAATAAAATTCAAATTCAAATTTGAAGAAAAAGGATCATTAATATCTTAAGGGTTCTCTATAATATTTGTGATCTCTAATGAGGTTTCTCTAAATATAGTCACCAAGGATTCTACTAATGATACTTTGAAACTAAAAAAACCCAATCCCCATATAAATAATAAATGTATTTAAATAACATTATTGATATAAAATACAAGAGTTTCAAAAGGACTAAATAACTTATTAGTATTTGAAGATTGAATACTTATATATTTTTCACATTGCACGTGAGAACATAAAATGAAACATAAAAATTCAATAAGAATAATATTATATTTTCTAGAAGATCATTGAAAATTATATATATTTTTATTCTATGTTTTTAGGAAAGGAAAAAAAATTTAAGGGTGGTCTTAGATTCCAATTAAGGACAAGCATACATCAGAATATATTAGGTATGAATTAGAGAATAAATAGTATGTCATGAATAAATGTTCAAAATAATTCTATAATCAAATAAAGCTGAGGAGATACTATACCCATTTCAATATATAAAAAATTTATAATAATTGTCGGTTTCATATATATGGAATGCCTAAATTAGGTCCACATATACATTTTATTATGACCTAGTTCCAAGACATCATTTTTAAACAGGTAAGGCCTATATCAATACCATATATAGTTTGTCTCATCAGGCTGACCAATTTATTGAGGGAATATTGATACCAGTGACAACCATCACTAATTTAGTCAAACAAACTCATCTTATAAATTAATTAATAATCAATAAAATACCCAAAAAACATGAAATAATAATCTATAAAAATATATTATGAAATTACAAGTACATGAATTAAAAATAATTACAAAATAAGTAAATGCAATAATGTTGATTTTTAAAGATAACATCTCATTATAAGTATAGAAACTATAATGTATTATCAATGTTTTATAATGTAACATTATAATATAAATAAGGATAAGGTGGTTTAGAGGGTGATTTCAAAGTGTTAGGATAAAAATAAAAAATATTTGTTGAGTTATATAGTTTTAAATTGTTGTAGATGAAATAATTTTTCATACAATTCTTCATTAAGGTTCATATGGATCTTGTGAATTAAAATAGTATATCCCTTAGGAGTTCCTAGCTAGGTTTTTAGTTATAGGCACACTCATAATGGACCAAGTGAATATTTGAGCTAATATATAACATCAATTTTTATGTTGATTAAACCATGTTATATCTATGCCATTTTTTCGTCCACATTTCAATATGAAAATTAGTATGTGATTTCTAGGAAGACCAAATAGATAGATTATGTTCCCGAATATAGGATATTTGGGAATTAAATTGTCTTTATGTAACATTTCATTGCAAATTCCATAATATATATTATTTAAAATACAACATTATATAGAATGAATATTGATATAATAATGATATAAAATATTTTATAGGATGTAAGTACTATATATAATAGAAATCGTGGTGTGTAACATAATCATGTATCATGGAATTGCAATATGAGATAACAAAATCGTAGATTTAATTCAAATTATTTGAATGGGTTATATTCTCCTGTATAAAAATATAAATATCATAAAAACATAATTAAAAACATTATTCATTACTAGAATAATTATTATAAATTATTTATATTTATTATCAACAGATATATTAATTATTTATTATAAATTTTTGAAAATCAAGTGTTTGTAATCCTGATCATTATAAACTAGTTTCATAATAGTAATGTAATTATTAATTATTGTACTAAATATAATAATTTAAATAAATTATAATGTTCCATAATTGATGATTTATAATTACTTAAAAATTTGGTGTTTAATTTTACGGGAGATTTGGTTATGATCACTAAAGATGACATCAGTGATGAAAATATTTTAGTAATTTTTTAACTAATAAACATTAGTATATTAACTAATGGGTTGAAAAATACCATAACCATTAAAAACTAAACTAAAATTATTATATAAAAATTTATATCATATATTACCATAAATTAAATTATCATATCCATACATGATATAAATTTGTAGCATTGTTTATGTAGGTGGTTAAACCGACCCAACAAAAAACAAATAATAATTAATTGATGATAATATAGTGATTTGTTGTAATATCATTGTACCAAAAGAATAATGAACTGATTTGTTGTTTATTATGGTTATATATCATAATAATATATAATTGGATGATGAATATAAAATATATTGTGTTATAATATAGTATAACATTTTCCTTTTTTATAGAATTTTATTTTTGATAGTTGTATTTAACATGGTAATTTATACCTGATTTTTCAAATAGTTTTTCCAATTTGTAATTTAATAATGTTAACAAAGTTATAAACACAATATTTTCCATTAAAACAGCTCTCCTGACAAACCATGAAAGTAAATTATTAAACAAATAAAAATCAACCATTAAATGTGACGGTAGTCTTCACGTATGCATGGTTAATGATTAAATTTACATATAACAGGAGAATATTAGAATCTACTTTATATTTTTAGAAACAAAAATATGTCATAAATTTTATATTTATTTAAAGAAACAATATTTTTACAATCTATGTAAGGTATTTAAAAAATATGAAACATGATTCTTCTCAGATATAGTAGTACTCACACACGCAAAAAGTCATTTGTGGTTGTCGATAAGGGAAAATGGGAAACATGGTTAATAGTTATTACCTTATAATAATAATATTGAGATTATAAGAAATTTTGATGTAAAGACACGTAAAATTGAAGGGAAATTTTTTCTTAATTTTCTTTGGAATTTTACAAGAGCGCGGTTTTTGACGGCACCTGATTCCGAGGCCCGGAGTGCCCAGAATCAATTTCCGAAGTTTGGCTTGGGTACGTTCAGTGAACGAACGAGCGAGAATTTCTAACTTTTGATCTGGTGCTCGGAATTGAAATCCGAGGACACCGATGAACTCGTAGCGCTGATATTCGCTTAAGGAGACCTTTTCCGAAGTTGCGTTTAATGCGGGATGAAAGTTAGTTTTTGGGAGAGTTATAAAAAGTTAAAAAAAATGTGGAACACTTTTTATTTTCTTACTTGTTGGTTAACTCCTCTCAAAGGAAGTTAAATGTGGGACCCACATTCACTTAACCTCCCTTGGGAGGATTAAGTGTGGTGGGGCCCACACGAAACCCAACCTTCCATCTCCTCTCAAAACTCCTTTAACCCCTCTTTAAATGACATGACAACTTGTTATTTAATTTGGAGTTATTTTATTTGAAATTCAATTTGTTAAGTTTGTGAATAAAATAAGACTCTATCTTATTTTGTTGTGTTAGAACTCTCTAGCCTTCTTGAGAGGATTTTGGGAGCTCCTTCTTCTTCTTCAACCTTGACGAAGAACGCGAAGAACCTTCGAGCTCCGACGAAGAACGCCGCTCCTCTCTTCTTCATAGCCGATTGTATCCGAAGATCGACGACGCCTTCCGTGTCAACGAAAAGGGAACACCGCTTCCTCCTCGGACTTTCTTCGTCGGCATACGAAGATTCTCCAACGACGTACCTCTTCGGACGTACCTCTTCGTCATCGGATTTGACGAACGAATACCGCGACGCCCGACCTCCGCGACGTTGTCTTCCGCAGGTCGTTGACGATCTTAGAACTTGAACCCAAGGTAGGGGTTGATGTTGATTATTTATTTATTTATTTATTCTCGTTCGTGGCTCTAGCATGAAAAACGTGAGGATATTTAAATATGTGTTATCGTTTAACGTGAGGGGGACGGACCGCAAGAACACGGCCGAACCCCCTCCTTTGTTCTTGTTGATTTATCTTGCGGATGAAACAAGATGGCGTGGTGTCGTCGCACCACGTGGAAATTCGCACCGTGGAAGAATCATCACGAACGCGACGCTGTCGCACCGCGTCGAAGGGAATCGAAGGCGCCGCGGCTGGAGCGGGGCCGCGGCGGAGGGGCGCGGTGCCGTCGCACCCCGCCGGACGATGAACACCGCGGCCGGTTCCGGGCCGCGGAGAGACGGGAAGACCGGCGGCTCGCCGGGCCGCTGATGTCGGAAGCCGAAAGGGGACCGGCTTTGCTGGTCCCGTTGAAGAAAAACCGGCCGACCAGGTGGGCCGGCCGGAAGGTCAACGACCGAGGGAATTTAATTCCCCCGGTCAACCCAAAATCCCCGCCATTTATTTGGGGGGGGGGGGCGGTTTCATTGAGGGGGGCAGGGGGCCCCCCAGTTTCCCTCAAAGCAGGCCCCCACAAGGGGGGCCGGTTCTCCAAAGGCGCAGCTAAAAGCCGCGCCACCTTTTTGAAGAATCGGGGGGCCTTGCCCCCCCGCGCGCTGCACCCGTGCGGCGCCCGGCCGCCGCACCGCTGCGCCGCCGCGCCGGACCGCCGCTGGCCAGGCCGGGTCGGACTCGGATCGGGTCGACCCGGTTCGGGTCCACCCGGTTCGGGCCGACCCAGGGGGGGGGGGTCGGGCCGGGTCGGCCCGGACCCGGACCTCCCGTTTTCGAGACGGTTTCGGTCTTTTGGCCATAACTTAAGCCACGGACCTCCGATTGACGAACCGTCTATGGAAACGCGATTCATGGATCGAGACAGTTGTTTCAGTGTATTGAACTCAAAGTTTCGGAATATTTTGAGTTCGGCCGGGTTGGTTCGTTCACGAAACCAACCGGACCTTCGGAGCGGAAACACTCATATCTTGAGCTACGGACGTCCGATTGACGTGTCTTCAGCTTGGTTGTGATCCTCTTAGTGAGACGGATCTTTTGGCATACTCCGCCCGAGGTTTGGACGCAGGTGGAGTACGGTTGGGTTGGTTTTTCCTTAAAAACCAACCGGGCCCCTGGGACGAAAAAGCCAATAACTCTCAGACCTGGCGTCCGATCGACGCGCCGTCTGTTGCGTTGAGTTCCTGTTGACGATACGGAACTATTGGATACATCAACTCGGGACTTTGTGACAGTTGATGTATCAGCCTCTCGGCTTGTGGAGCGGACCCTCCTGTACGAGCTTGCTGTGTGCGGGAACCCTAGTGATGGCTGCGACTGTTACTGTTACTGCTACTACTGCTACTACTACTGTGACTGCGACGACGACAGTACTGAGATCCTGTGTGGATTCAACAACGACTACAACACTCAACGATCCTACGTGGATCAGTGCTACAGGTCCTGTGTGGGCCCGATCCTGTGTGGGTCCGATCATGTGTGGGTCCTTGCGCTTAGCGGTCCTGTGTGAACCAGCGCCTACAGGTCCTGTGTGGGCCCGATCCTGTGTGGGTCTTTTGCGGGGGTTAGTTATCTATAGATCCTTCGTGGGTCCGACGACTTAGATGGATCAGAGATCATCTTTATCATCTTTCGAAGAAGTTTACCTATGTGAGCTGAATCCTGTTGCTTTTCTGTGTGGATTGTGTTGTGCTATCCTATGTGGATTTCGTTTTGCTTTCCTGTGTGGAATACGTTTACTTTCCTGTGTGGACTGAGTTGTACTTGGGCTCGGTGGATGGAGCGTGTTGTGAATTGATGACTTAGGTATATGTATGGGCATATACCTAAGTAGTGTCAGTTGTTACTTTGTCTTTGTATCTTCTTTTGTGGATTATCCTTTGTGGATTTTGTGAGACCTTCGGGGGTCACGGGGTCCATACTGAGTAGCTTATACTCACCCCTGCACGGGCTATGCCCGCACTACGTTGTGTTGGTTGCAGACGATGGACATCGTTGATCTTGGCTGAGGATTGCAGAGCAGGACGGTACCTGGAGGTGGACCACTGGGCGGGACGTGTTCGGAGCGGACGACGAGACCCGTGGAGCAGTGGAGCTATCTGTACCCACCCTTCAGGTGGGATCTCTAGTGGACAGCTCAGTGTAGCGGCTTTTACTTACAGTTGTTGTTTTCCCTTTCGAGTTGTACTTTACTTTCAGTTTGGGTTTGTATACTGGCCCATTTACTTTTCCGCACTTTCAGTTGTACTCTGTTTTTACATAGTGTTTACTTTCCGCTTTCTTACTCTGTGGTGTTTGTTTAATTTCCAAAGGCAATGCCTTCCCTTTTAACCGGGATTTATGACTTGGTGCTAGTCGCCAGCCCCTGGCCTATGGAAGGCGGGCTTGGGGAAGTCACGGCACGGACCCCGAGAGCAGGTCGTGACAAATTGGTATCAGAGGAGTTCGGTTCTACCACGAACTCTAATCTTTTCTATGTGAATCAATAATTTTTAGCGTATTGAGTGTGGTTCTCAGTCCATGGAGTCCAGTGTTGGTGCGGCGGCCGACGTATCCGTACACCAGGACCCTGACTACTGATATCTGACTTAATGCACAAAAACTTTGATTGTGTGTGTATTTCAAAGTTTTCTTTGTGATTACTTTATATCAGCTCACCAGGTATACTGTTTGACCGTGGCACATCTGATTCCTTTTCAGGATGGCCCCACGACGGCAGCCAGCTAGGGTTCCGAGAGTCGAGTGTGACGACAGCCCACCGAGCGACGAGGCCTCGGTGCATGGCCCTTTGTCAGCAGTGGCACCGGCGGTAGCTCTACCCGCCGAGCCCCCAATGCTTCCAGCACCAGCCGCTGACGATGCACGTCGCCTCAGTGCACTGCATGAGTTTCAGCGCCAGCGACCACCCAGGTTTCGTGGGGAGACGGATCCCCAGGCAGCCGAGGACTGGCTGGAGGCAGTGGTACGTGTGTTTAGGCTAGTGAGGACACCAGCAGACCTCATGGTGATCCTCGCTGCGAGCCTACTACACGCAGCAGCAGGATGATGGTGGAGCTTGATCCTCCAGGTGCACGATGAGGCATCTCTACTTTGGACGGACTTTGAGAGCCTCTTCCGCTCGGAGTTCGTCCCAGCCACCCTTCGTGCGGTGCGTATCCAGGAGCTTCTTCAGCTGCGGCAGGGCAGCATGACGGTCGCTCAGTACTCGGTGAGATTTACTGATCTTTCACGCTACTTGACTGACATAGTACGAGACCCATTCTTCCGGGCCCGGACCTTCGAGCAGGGTTTGAGACACGAGATCAGGGCATCGCTGATCTCCCTCAGCATACTGACTCAGACAGGAGTACTGGAGCGGGCCCTTTTTATCGAGAGCTTCCTTGCTGAGTCTACACCAGCACCGAGACCCACCGCAGGGCGGCACGTGGCAGAGTCATCTGCAGCAGGCAGTCGACAGATGACTCAGGGGTCCAGGCAGACCAGACCCTCAGGCAGACGACCTCAGGACACTGGCTCAGCAGTGCGGGGCACACAGCGCGGGGCCAGTCTTTCGAGTGGAAGACAGTGCTATGCATGCGAAGGGAAAGGCCACATGGCTCGTGACTACTCGACCCGCCATGAAGAGGAGCAGCAGACGGTTGATGAACCACCTAGGCAGAGGCAGAGGTTCGACCGTGGCGGTCCGCAGGGAGTAGGCGGACGAGGCAGAGGAGCTGGCCGAGCAGCAGGTGGTGGGCGACGCTTTGAGGCTCTACCACCACCACCACCAGGAGGTCCACCCCGACCTCAGGGAAGAGCACAGCTTCATGCAGCTGAAGCTTACAATCATCGAGCTCTAGAAGCGGGTGGACTAGTTCGGGACTAGCTCCAGGCATAGAGGCCTTTTCCCATAATGCCTCTAGCTTCGTAGATTGTGGTGCCTTGTGTCCTTGTACTTTTAGTTGAAGTAATAAAAGATACTTGCCTGGGTGACTTTTTTGTTCTTGTCTTTTGTTTGTTTTTACTAAGAGGTGACGGTTAAAAACTGTTGACTTGACCCTCACTTGAGAGATTCTTACTGGAGGAAACCTAGTGACCACACACTGATGCCGACAGTGTGACTCAACCCTTGGAGGCGAGAGTAACGGTTGGATCTCTTAGTAGCAGCGTCGAGGCCTTACGACGTCATCCACGCCATGAATTAACTAATCATGACAGGATTGACTGTATTAGGCAAGGAACGTGGTTCATCCAGGGGATGAGACCGGATTTCACTTTTCGGCAAAGGAGAAAGCTTTGCAGCTTTTCCGTACATTAAGGAGGAAGGGGAAACCCTTCGTGTGGTCAGACAGATGTCTGTAGAGCTTCCAAGAGCTGAGACAGAGATTGAACATCGCACCTATCTTGAGGTTGCCTGAGGAGGGAGTAGGGTACGTAGTCTACTGCGATGCATCAGGGACCGGACTCGGATGTGTTCTGATGCAGGAGCGGGCAGTGATCGCCTATGGATCACGTCAGTTGAGACCGCATGAGCAGAACTACGCTACCCATGACCTGGAGTTAGCAGCAGTGGTCTTCGCTCTGAAGACATGGCGACACTATCTGATGGGCGAGCGCTTTACAGTCTTTTCCGATCATCAGAGTCTCAGGTATATCTTCTCACAGAAGGACCTGAACCTGAGACAGCGGAGATGGCTCGAGTTCCTCCAGGACTATGACTTTGAGATAGACTATACTCCTGGGAAGGGCAACGTAGTAGCCGATGCCCTCAGCAGGAGGACGGGCATTCAGCTACTTGAGGAGGCGACGGAGCAGCTAGCCTCTTTACAGATATCCTTCGTGGATAGAGATGGAGCAGCCTTCCTCCAGTCTCTCACAGTCACCCCTCCACTACTGCAGCGGTTCAGAGAGGCACATCGTGAGGACGCTGACTGTGAGACACGGCGTGTACTAATATCCTCGGGACAAGCACCTGATGGTTTCTCCCTTGGAGCAGAGCACGACATCCTTTTCAGAGGACGTGCCATGGTACCAGTCGCTTTGCGAGAGGAAGTGCTGAGAGAGTTTCACACTTCTCCTTTGGCGGTACATCCTGGAGTGGCGAAGATGTACCAGGATCTCAGACGACAGCACTGGTGGCCGGGCATGAAGAAGGTAGTAACAGAGTTCGTTTATCGATGCCTCACCTGCCAACAGGTGAAGGCAGATCATCAGGTACCAGCAGGCTTGGTACAACCCTTGGAGGTCCCGGAGTGGAAGTTGGACGGCATATCTATGGACTTCGTGACTGGACTTCCATGCACTTTCAGAGGTCACGACTCCATCTGGGTGATTGTTGACCGACTCACCAAGTCGGCACACTTCTTACCCATCAGAGAGCAGGGCTCAGTGGAGAGCTTGGGACGTCTCTACGTTCAGGAGATTGTGCGGCTCCACGGCGTGCCATCATCTATCGTCTCCGATCGAGATGATCACTTTACTTCCCGGCTTTGGAAGGGGTTGCAGGAGGCGTTCGGGACGCATCTACGTCTAAGCACAACCTTTCACCCTCAGACGGATGGTCAGACGGAGAGGACCATTCAGAATCTCGAGGACATGCTCCATGCATGTGTCCTCGACTTTGGTCGTAGCTGGGAGGACCACCTACCCTTGGTGGAGTTTGCGTACAATAACAGCTACCACTCCACCATCGGGATGGCACCGTATGAGGCGTTGTACGGCCGACCTTGTAGATCTCCTTTGTGCTGGACAGACCCTGGGGAGTCAGCTCTGGTGGGAACGGAGATGGTCCAGGCCACGACAGAGAAGGTCCAGGTCATCCAAGAGTGGATGAGGACAGCTCAGAGCCGGCAGAAGTCATACGCTGATAGGAGGCGGAGGCCACTAGAGTTCGAGGATGGTGACCACATCTTCTTGCGGGTCTCACCTTGACGTGGAATTCAGAGATTTGGCCGAGGAGGCAAGTTATCTCCGCGCTTCATCGGACCCTTCCAGGTCCTCAGCAGGGTTGGCGAGGTGGCTTATCGCCTTGCTCTGCCACCTCAGTTGCACCGGGTGCACGACGTCTTCCACGTGTCTCAGCTGAGGAGATACGTGCATGACCCGACACACATCATTGACCATGGGGAGCTTGACGTGGACGATGGGGAGAATTTTACGGAGGTCCCGGTGGAGATAGAGGATCGACAGGAGCGGTTCCTACGTGGGCGATCGATTCCTCTTGTGCGCATCAGATGGCAGCACGGGAACCTCCAGGAGAGCACATGGGAGAGGGAGGCTCAGATGCGTGCTCAGTACCCTCATTTGTTTCCCTAGTTTTTAATGTATCTTTATGGGGATGTAAATCCCTGAGGTGGGAGTAATGTAATGACCCGTAAAATTCAAGGTAAATTTTCTCTTAATTTTCTTTGGAATTTTACAAGAGCACGGTTTCTGACGGCACCTGATTCCGAGGCCCGGAGTGCCCAGAATCAATTTCCGAAGTTTGGCTCGGGTACGTTCAGTGAACGAACGAGCGGGAATTTCTAACTTTTGATCCGGTGCTCGGAATTGAAATCTGAGGACACTGATGAACTCGCAGCGCCGATATTCGCTTAAGGAGACCTTTTCCAAAGTTCCGTTTAATGCGGGATGAAAGTTAGTTTTTGGGAGAGTTATAGAAAGTTATATAAAAATGTGGAACAATTTTTATTTTCTTACTTGTTGGTTAACTCCTCTCAAAGGAAGTTAAAGGTGGGACCCACATTCACTTAACCTCCCTTGGGAGGATTAAGTGTGGTGGGGCCCACACGAAACCCAACCTTCCATCTCCTCTCAAAACTCTTTTAACCCTTCTTTAAATGACATGACAACTTGTTATTTAATTTGGAGTTATTTTATTTGAATTTCAAACCTTTGAAATTCAATTTGTTAAGTTTGTGAATAAAATAAGACTCTATCTTATTTTGTTGGGTTAGAAATCTCTAGCCTTCTTGAGAGGATTTTGGGAGCTCCTTCTTCTTCTTCAACCTTGACGAAGAACGTGAAGAACCTTCGAGCTCCGATGAAGAACGCCGCTCCTCTCTTCTTCGTAGCCGATTGTATCCGAAGATCGACGACGCCTTCCGTGTCAACGAAAAGGGAACACCACTTCCTCCTCGGACTTTCTTCGTCGGCATACGAAGATTCTCCAAAGACGTACCTCTTCGGACGTACCTCTTTGTCATCGGATTTGACGAACGATTACCGCGACGCCCGACCTCCGCGACGTTGTCTTCCGCAGGTCGTTGACGATCTTCGAATATGAACCCAAGGTAGGGGTTGATGTTGATTATTTATTTATTTATTTATTCTCGTTCCTGGTTCTAGCATGAAAAACGTGAGGATATTTAAATATGTGTTATCGTTTAACGTGAGGGGGCCGGACCGCATGATCACGGCCGAACCCCCTTTTTTGTTCTTGTTGATTTATCTTGCGGATGAAACAAGATGGCATGGTGTCGTCGCACCACGCGGAAATTCGCACCGTGGAAGAATCATCATGAACGCGACGCCGTTGCGCCACGTCGAAGGGAATCGAAGACACCGCGGCCGGAGCGGGGCCGCGGCGGAGGGGCGCGGTGCCGTCGCACCGCGCCGGACGATGAACACCGCGGCGGGTTCCGGGCCGCCGGTGTCGGAAGCCGAAAGGGGACCGGCTTTGCCGGTCCCGTTGAAGAAAAACTGGCCGGCAAGGTGGGCCGGCCGGAAGGTCAAAGACCGGGGGAATTTGATTCCCCCGGTCAACCCAAAAGCCCCCCCATTTATTTGGGGGGGGGTTTCATTGAGGGGGGCAGGCGGCCCCCCGGTTTCCCTCAAAGCAGGCCCCCATGAGGGGGGCCGGTTCTCCAAAGGCGCGGCTAAAAGCCACGCCGCCTTTTTGAAGAAGCGGGGGGCCTTGCCCGCCCGCGTGCTGCACCCGTGCGGCGCCCGGCCGCCGCACCGCCGCGCCGGATCGCCCCTGGCCGGGCCGGGTCGGACCCGGTTCGGGTCGACCCGGTTCGGGCCGACCCGAGGGGGGGGGGGGGGGGGTCGGGCCGGGTCGGCCCGGACCCGGACCTCCCGTTTTCGAGACGGTTTCGGTCTTTTGGCCATAACATGAGCCACGGACCTCCGATTGACGAACCGTCTGTGGCAACACGATCCTTGGATCGAGAAGTTCGTTTCGGTATATCGCACTCAAAGTTTCGGAATATTTTGAGTTCGGCCGGGTTGGTTCGTTCATGAAACCAATCGGGCCTTCGGAGCAGAAACGCTAATATCTTGAGCTACAGACGTCCGATTGACGTGCCGTCAGCTTGGTTGTGTTCCTCTTAGTGAGACAGATCTTTTGGCATACTCCGCCTGAGGTTTGGACGTGGGTGGAGTATGGTCGGGTTGGTTTTGCCTTAAAAACCAACCGGGCCCCTGGGACGAAAAAGCCAATAACTCTCAGACCGGGCGTCCGATCGACGCGCCGTCTGTTGCGTTGAGTTCCTGTTGACGATACGGAACTTTTGGATACATCAACTCCGGACTTTGTGACAGTTGATCTATCAGCCTCTCGGCTCGTGGAGCGGACCCTCCTGTACGAACATGCTGTGTGCGGGAACCCTAGTGCTGGCTGCGACTGTTACTGTTACTGCTACTACTGCTACTGCTACTGTGACTGCGACGACGACAGTACTGAGATCCTGTGTGGATTCGACAACGACTACAGCACTCAGTGATCCTACTTGGATCAGTGCTACAGGTCCTGTGTGGGCCCGATCCTGTGTGGGTCCGATCTTGTGTGGGTCCTTGCGCTCAGCGGTCCTGTGTGAACCAGCGCCTACAGGTCCTGTGTGGGCCCGATCCTGTGTTGGTCTTTTGCGGGGGTTAGTTACCTATCGATCCTTCATGGGTCCGACGACTTAGATGGATCAGAGATCATCTTTATCGTCTTTCGAAGAAGTTTACCTGTGTGAGCTGAATCCTGTTGCTTTCCTGTGTGGAATGTGTTGTGCTATCCTATGTGGATTTCGTTTTGCTTTCCTGTGTGGAATGCGTTTACTTTCCTGTGTGGACTGAGTTGTACTTGGGCTCGGAGGATGGATCGTGTTGGAATTGATGACTTAGGTATATGTATGGGCGTATACCTAAGCAATGTCAGTTGTTACTTTGTGTTTGTATCTTCCTTTGTGGATTATCCTTTGTGGATTTTGTGAGACCTTCGGGGGTCTCGGGGTCCCTACTGAGTAGCTTATACTCACCCCTGCACGGGCTATGCCCGCACTACGTTGTGTTGGTTGCAGACGACGGAAAGCGTTGATCTCGGCTGAGGCTTGCAGAGCCGGACGGTACCTGGAGGTGGACCACTGGGTGGGACGTGTTTGGAGTGGACGACGGGACCCGTGGAGCAGTGGAGCTATCTGTACCCACCCTTCAGTTGGGATCCCCAGTGGACAGCTCGGTGTAGCGGCTTTTACTTACAGTTTCTATTTTCCCTTTCGAGTTGTACTTTACTTTCAGTTTGGGTTTGTATACTGGCCCATTTACTTTTCCGCACTTTCAGTTGTACTCTGTTTTTACTTAGTGTTTACTTTCCGCTTTCTTACTCTGTGGTGTTTGTTTACTTTACAAAGGCAATGCCTTCCCTTTTAACCGGGATTTACGCCTTGGTGCTAGTCGCCAGCCCCTGGCCTATGGAAGGCGGGCTTGGGGTAGTCACGACACGGACCCCGAGGGCGGGTCGTGACATTGGATATCATTAAATAGTAATTAGAATAATTTTTTTAAAATTGATATATAAAAGAAAAAAAATTATGTAAAATCAATACTCTTGTTGAGGACATGGACTTTTCCATAGAGGACTTCTTTGAATGTGAGGTATTAGTGTCATATATTTCAACCATAAGATCAATTGGGAGAAATAATATTATAGTGGATATAATAAGGTAATATTTTCTATTAGAAAAATGATTTTGAGTTGTATTTAATGGGTTGTGAGAGGACCTATTATAATATGTGAGAAAGATATTTTTCTAAATATCTCATCTTAATATAAAGAGGGTACACAATTCACATGTCAAGCTAATTATCATGTTGAAGGTGATCCAGGAGGGCCAATTAAAAGATAAATATTTGGGATAGATTTCATCACCTAGAAATTCATACAACTATTTACAGTATTACATCCTCGGGGGATGTAAAATTGGGATGATATTTTGCTAGCATATATAATTAAAATCATGACACATTTAATATTTGAATTAAATTCACAAATTCATAAATATATCATGTATTTAAAGATAATTAATAAGATATTTAAATAGAATTTATGAAATCATGAGAATAATAAAATTTCTTATATCCACCAACTTTCCATCTCATATTGTCCTTACATAATTAATGAGTATAATTTCATAGTCAATTTTTGAAATAATGCATCTATAAATATATATTTAAAGATTATTTTAGGATAAAAACATAAGTATTTTGAATATTGTTCTTCTTGTAATGTTATTGTACCAATTTTTTCATAATATCATTCTTCACATTTATTTAGTCCAATACCACTCTAAAATATTTAAAAAAATTCATATTATTAAATATTAATCTAAAAATATTTAACTCTGTGATACCATTTTTAATGGGTTGTTAAACTCTACCCAAATTGGTGAAGTCTTGTTATATTATTTTTTATCTTCCACAAATACGGCTTCTATAATTTCATTTTCATAATCCATTGAGTGGTTTGCATCAATAAATGTAAAATTCTATTATGAGTTGATTTTAGAGAGTTTCATGGGATTTATTAGATGTTATTTTATTTGGTTAGCCTTCTTATTAGTTTCTTAATTTATGTTTTCTTTCAATGATGTATAATCCTTTCCATCATTAGTGAATTTAAAATTTTCATATTTAGAGTCCTAATAAAATCATACACCATTAAGTGACCATTAAAATTATGCTACATATTTGTAGTTGATTATCATTATAATTGTATTTGAATTAACATATTGAATGATGATGCAAGTTTTTATTTATTTTAATTGATATGTATTGAACTAATGAGATAATGTTCTATAAAAACTCTATCTAGTATATCTATATTAACAAATGAGAATTCAACCATCTTTATTAATCATGTTAATTAAAATATTAATCTGTTTCATTATTTAAAATATACTCAATATACTGATTATAAATTTATTTTACTTCGTATTATGGTATTGTTAATTCACTTTAGGCCGAAGTCTTGGCCATGCCCACAGGTCTTGGACTTTACAGACAAAAGGGTATTAACCCGGTTGAAGGGGAACTATTTCAATAATTATTTATGATTCTTCAAATGGAACTAGTAAAATCCCTTGGTCAATCTCTTATATTATTAAAAGGTTTAGGGGTCTCACCAGTAACCACATGAATTTCCTTTAAAAATGACATTAGGGCTACAAGGTTTCAGAATATCTTTCCTCCATAAAGGCATAAGGGGAAACTATCACTAACATCCCATGCATATAATCTCTTCCTTCTTAGGGGGGGAAATTTGAGAGAGGAGACTCTATTTATGTCTATTAATATAGACTCCCCTAATTCCCCAGTTCCATCATGTTTTATTCTATATTTGTTTCTTTTACATTTTTCAAAACAAATAATATTAGGATGATGCTAAAAAATGGAAAATGTAAAGTAATAAATATTATAGAACACAACAACACACATGAATATAATAATGTGTCGAACAATGAATTGTGATTAATCAGATCACTATTTTAAAACCATCATTGAGGGATATAAGTATAAAATATTCATTATTATTCTAGTTTGGATAAAAGTATGTGAATAGTCAGTAGAGATAGATGAAGAATGAATAAAGATTTGAGTCTTTCATTTTATGTGTGTAGTTTGTAATTTTGCATTAGAAATATAATAAAATGAATCTCATTAATCTTAATAAATTAAATATATGTCATAGAATACAACATAGTGTATTATTTTCCCTAATATGATAAGATTTAGTTCAATAACAAAATCAATGTCCAAACACATGTATATGTTAAATCATAAGAAATAATCAAAAATTTCAATGTCCATGACATAAGAGTTACCACATTCATGGATCGTTACTAAATAAAATTTAAGATACGATATCAAAAATGATTATATCATGAGTTGTAGTTGAAGTTACTGAAGGTTGCAACCAATGTATAAATAGATATTAGAATACATATTATAATATGATTAAATTCATCTTACAAAGAAGAATATAATTTATATTAAAACACAAAATATTAAATGGAATGATTCAGATACTGATTCCATTTTGAGAATCCACTCATCTGACTATACCTATCTCAAGAGAATAAAATTGTACTCTTATACATATATTAGTCCAGTGTGTTAGTTGAATATACAGGATATTGATTAATCAATGAAGACGTTGATATAGGTGTATCAGAAGCATGTTTAGAGAAAATAAAAAGTATGATGAAGAATATTTTATAAAAGTTAGTTTTTTATAAAAATGAATTAAATAATTTAATAAACTCAATATATTGGGTTTTGTAATAGTAAGATAAACAAAAAGAGACATATGTTAATGTTGCAGAACTTTTTGAGCCGGTACAATATTCAGAGGCAAATCAAGAGGGTTATGAAAGACTCATTACAAGTTAATGACCTGAAATGAAGATATAGTCTACTATTTTCAAATGGATTAATCCTTTATTTTTAATTGATTGAGATGATGTTTAGAAAACAAAAATATTAAAAATATGTTATTAAACTAATAAGACGACATAATAATATACAATATCCATATTGATGAGGAAGGTAAATGAAAAATTAATAATTAATAGGAGATCCTTTCTATATATCTAGATTTATAAACTATTTATGTGAGTCAATTATATGTATAAGGATCTATAATGACATCAAAAAATATATTAGAGGAAGATGATATTTGATCTAACATACTGTAGGAAGCATCTATGTGAAGTTATAATAAATCTTTATATGAGAGTGGACTCTAATTTATATTTTATCAATATTTTTTTCATAATGATAAAAATTGATTTATGCGTTGTATGTGGAACTTACCTAAAACTTATGTTATCTACACAAGAAATTTAATGAAATAATCCTAGAAGATGAATGGGATCTAATAATTTATATTGGATTATTGAGGTCTAATATTACTAGTATATAGTTGTAGTGAGCCTCTCACCTTCCTTGTATTTTACAATATTCAGTGTACCAGTGAAATTTACTGTTCAATTAAATATTTGTTTTTGTGGATTTGATGGGATGTGAAAGAGTGATATTAGGAGAATGTTGCAATTAGGCCACAAAGAATAAATATAATATTAACCTAACTAACACATGGATAATGATTGAAATCAATTATAATAATTTAATTTAATAATTTATTTAAAAAATTTGGTACCCTCATTAACCCTCTCTCAAGGATCCTCATAGTATACAGACTTCCCAAAAATTGGAATCATAGATAGAAGGATTTCATTATTTGATTATGAATATTTGGTTATCAAAATGGTTTATATATTCATAAGTGAATTTTTTAAAATTAAGGTTACTTTTAAAACATTATTGTAATGAAGTTGTATTATATACTTGATTAAAATCAATTCATAAATGGAATCTTGTGTGAACATGAATGTTTAATTTTTTATGGTTCAGGTTTTTGTAATTGGGTGGGAAATTTTTATGTTAAATTTTATATACTATGATGAATTAATTAATAATATTATTGTGAAATGATTTTTGATTTGGATATAGAAGATGTTTTGGTAGATTGATTAAATTTTAGGGCACTAAAATTTAATACCATATAAGAGAGTGTTTAAATTTTAAAGAAAATATAAAGACATTGTTCTATATTAGGAGAAGTAGGTAAGATCACGAAGTAATATTATTATCTCATTATGTCAAATGGAAAGTTAAATTTTTATGGAAAAGTTAAAAATGTTTTTATAAATAAATAAGGGAAAACAAGAATAAGAAAACAATTACATCACACCATTTAAGTAGTGAGAAATATACTACATGTTTTAATGATAATAAATTTTTACAGAATATTTGATATTCATAAATTTTTAGAATAATATCATATAAAAATTATTCCATTAGGATAACCACTATAACAAAATAAAAATATTGAATAGGGTAATGATTTTTCAGTAAAGGAAGGAAAAGACACTCTAGATTTTTATTTCAAAAATATCTCATCAGTTATTTAATTTAGTAATCAGTTATAAGATGATTTTATTAATGTTAATGACACTAATTGAATATGTAATGATATATATTATAATATCTATAATGATAATAGATAAATTTATTATCAAATTGATATAAATTAGTTTAGGACAATGATCTATTTTTTACATCATGAAATATTATAAATAATAAGCTTGAAAGAATATAAATATTTATTGATTCTCTAAGAAATGTAGAATGTTTTTAATATAAACATCACTAACATTGTAGCTTCACTAAAATATGAAAATAAGGTGAATAAAAAAATGATGTAAGAATGTCCTCATGGAATGAAGAATGATTTTTTTAATAATGTTTCCATTATTTTGGTTAAAAATATATCCAATATATAAAAACATTTACCTAATTAAAATAAATTGATATAAATAATAAATTACATATTGTTGATTATAAAAAGAAAATTCATGAAGAGAATGAAATTTTTATAAATATGGGGAACTAGGAGAAAGTATTGGATGGTGTTCTAAAATATTCCATGATAGTTAAGAATCCTCAACTAGAAATAAAATTCAAAAGGATTAAGGAGATATATTGTTAATTGGAATAATTGAACCAAAAATATAATTTTCATGATATTTATAGTATTTTACTCAAGAGAAAATATAATTATAAAATAAATATTATTAATAGTGAAAATAGTTTTTTAAATGTGAGGTGTCTCATGATTGAAATAAAATTGAAATAAATGTATGGAAATATATCCGTAAAGAAGAAAATATAGTTTAAATTTTATGATTCATCAAAAAAACTAGAGGAATTTTTAATAATTGAAAATAAACATTTCATTTTAGTACCAACTATTATTAAAATAGACCATCAATATAGATGATCATAAATACCAATGTCAAATTTATAAAGGAATAATGAATTACTGATTAATTTTTATTTTATGTTTTTTTTGATAATAAATGTATTTTATAGTTATGTGAGAAAAAGAGAAATTCTTAATAAATTTGAAGATTTTTTCAAAAAGAGATATGGGGAAATATTTACTATTAATGTGAGATATTTTGTTATAACATGGTCATTGATAAATTCATAAAATTTACCTCATACTATGTTAAAAAATTATCATCTTTACAATCCTATTAAACATAATAACAAAACTATTATGAATTATATATGAATGAATTTTATTGCAATAATTAGGGGTTTATAGATAAATATTACATAAATGTATCACGAATATAGATTATGTCTAGTTAAAAGAATGTTTTAGTGAAATATAATAGAATTAACAAAATATTTAATCCTGTTTGATAATAATGTGGAAAATTTTCACATTTAATGAAACATTTTAAAAATTAATTTGGAATGATAGAACCCAATGATTGAAAAATAGTTGAATATTATTTTTCAAAATATTTATTCATTCTTCGAATGTTTTTTTCAAAAGATATGTGGAAATATATTTTGATTTAAGAATATCAAAACGTATTCACATATGTTATAAATGATAAAATAAGAGGGATTGAATTCCAATGAGGGAAAAAATCAATGTATATGAATATGAAATTGAAAAATAAGTGATAAAAAATGATAATGCTAATAATGTATAATATGACTATTAAAGGAAAATAAAAATGAAAAGGCCTTGTAAGAATATATTTTAATGATAAAAGTAATTATATTTATGAGATATGTTTTATAGGTGGATTTTATCACATTTATATATAGAAGTTGATATACATGAAGTAATGTTTGACATGGCCTCGACATATTGGCAGTGAATCAAAATGTAGAGTAAATGAAATGAAATAATAAATCTATATTGTTGGATATGAGAAGAATAGTGTATCAAAAAATAGGAATATTTTTTATTTATAATGTCTAAAAATAGTGTACACATTGGTTAGATGATTTTTAATCCTAATGTGAAATGTTTTGGAGAACTAAAGACTCATGTTTAATGGATATTCTAGAGTGGTAAAAAATTTATATTTCATATTTAGAATCAACGAACTAAAGGGGAAGGAAAATAAATGATGTCAATTTAGCCAAATCCATATTCCTCTTATTTAAATATAGTACCTCTTGTTTACCCCATGGGTTTTTTGATCTCATAACTGAGGGGACAATGTTGGATTCTTTATCTTACATAATAAAAGGGGTGTATAAAATGAATAGAAACATGAATAATGATTTTAATATTTATATCATTTATTTTCCATTTGTGTAACTATTTTTAATAATATATTATGATACTTATATTTTTTTAATGTATTAAATATAATGATCTATAAATGACATAAGTCCACAAGTAGTTTTTTTAATATATTAGAAAACACAGGTTCATATAAAAATGGTGTTTTTTATTTTTTAGAAAATGTTAAATATTTTTTTTGTTTTTGATGTTTTATAAATTAATGGTTGTTAAATGTGGGAATAAGTTAACATAAAGAGTTTTTACATATATGGGTAGTTATTAGTTAAAAATATTTTTTTTGTAAAATAGAAGTGTATTACAATGCTTGTTTTCTGGTAAATAATGAGTAGTGCTATAGAAAACATAAGACTATTAATTGAATAATTAGTTAATAAATTTACTTTATCGAGACATGAAACATGTGTATTATTGGATAACTTAAAGGGATACTTTCAAAATTTTGAAATAAATCTCGGATTAAGAATATTGTTGTACAGTTTAATTTATTTGAAATTTCAATGAAAAATGAAAAAAATAATTCGAATTTTGATGTCAATTGGGAGAAGGAATAGTTCTAGTTGATAAATAAATATTAATGGGGTATATAGACCATTAGATTTAGTGTTCTTTATAAATTTAATTATAGGTAGATAAGTTATAATGTTTTACACTTTAATTTTGATAATGAGAAACGAGTAATAATGAAAAATGATGACTATAAAAATAATGTAAATAATGTTTGTACAATAACGATACTGTGGTGTATAATTTATTATAAATATAACGGAGACATGTTACACTCATAAAAATGATGGATACTATAGGAAGAAGTGACATAAACTATTGAATGATTGGTTGAGGGTATAAGGACGATTTAGGAAAAATATGAGGACTAAGATTGTATAATTCAGTGGAGTAAGGAATTGTATGTATGATAGTGGCATATAGATCATTAGATATATTGTAACGGTATATACACAAAAGGTGAGATATATAATTATGGAGAGTAAGTGTAACTTTTTTACACACTCTCTATGAATGCGTTGAAGTTGTATGAAGATGGTATTGGGAATCAGTTCATTTATACTGAAGTGTCTCTATGAAATATTCAATCTATTTCATGAGCTATTATAGATGATTTTAAAGGTTCATTGATAGATATTTTATTTTTTCACTATATAATTAATGTGTTTAAAGGATTCTAATCATGTTTTAATAAAATAATAAAAATTATAACGATTCAAATAAAGAAGTGGTATTCGGTCATTTCTAGTTGGATATGATAAAGGGGCTTTTGGGACATCTATATACCTATATACAGTCGAAGAAAATATATAATCCAAATAATAGGTTGAATAGGATAAAAATAAATATTATTAAAATAATAATCACAAAACATGTATATCTCATTTTCACACTGATACATCCCCAATAGAGAGTTTTATTGAGTTACCCTTGTAGAAACCAATGTGACATTACCTAAAAAGATGTCCATGTATAGCTAAAATCCCACATTCTTTCATATTATTCCATCTCCATATAGGTGTGTTAACACATCCCCCTTGATGTAAATGGAATATAATTGAATTGATGAGTGATTCACCTAGGGGGGAATGATCACTAGTGTATTTCAATAAGATTAAAATACCATAATTTATAGGAAACTATTTTTGAATAGGGAATCCTCTCGGAGTCATGAAATTATTAAATTTTTTAAATTTTCGAAATTTTTAAGTCAACATTGAAAATCATACATCATCAACTTAGTTGATGTTATCTAAGTGTTAAAACCCTTTAACAATATAAAAACATCATATGATCTTTAAATAATCCAATTCATACTGATAATAAATTTATTAAAGATGTTATAATGTTCTCTAATGTCATTCATTATATATACCATGATGCTGTTTTAAGAACTATGATGATGAATAAACCATGGAATTGTGACTCTCACCATATCTTGGTTTATGATTTTTTTATACATTAAAAACCCATCAATTACATTAAACCATTATAGAATATATTCAAAACATTATAACTCTTCATGAATCAATCCAAAATACATTAAACATTATTTTAATATATAATATGTTAAATTTTGGGAAAAACATTATACCAAAAAATTTCAACTTTCTAGATATTTATGGATTACCTTGAAAGACCTTGCAAGGTTGAAAAACTTAGGAATCCCCTAATTTATAATAATAATTAAACACATATCTCTAAGAAAATATTATTACAACAAAATATTTAATTGGTCTTGGAATGAAATTGATTCAAAACACTAATATATCCTTATGAACATGGCTGAAATAAAGTGTATTTCTATTATAATGTCCCCATATAGAATTGTCTATGTGACAACATGCAAACATCCCCATATTCTAGATTCTTTTGATTAATACTCTAGTATAAGGTGTTACCATGTGGAAACTATAATCATATATTAATTAGTATAGTTATAAATAAAAAATATTATTATGATCCATATCATAAAATAGATATATAAAATGTAATCATCATATCCATTGATATATAATAAATTAATGTGGATGTATATAGTTATATTTACATACGGTCATGCCGGTATATAACATTGAACACCAATATATATAAAAAAATGACATTATAAATGTACTAAAAGGATTTTATACCATAATTGTGACTCACCTAATCGCAATATCTGACCCCTTTGATGTTTTCCTACACTATTATGCAACATCGAGACTCTACCCAACCTAAAATAAAAAAGAATAGATGTTGTTCGGGTTCCAAAGAGACATGGATACCTAAAAAGGTGTGAGTAAAACACATTAGGGAACCACCAATGTGGTCTCATACACAACCTATAAATTTAGTGTAATTTATGTGATATTCTCAACCAAATAAAAAAACACAGTACATAAGTATAAATATTAAATATAGTTGATATATAGGTTCTACTATGATATAAAAGATCAGTTAAAACCTACGTTAGCCAAGTTTTTTGTGTCTCTAATAACATTCATTAATTTATTGAACCAATACCTTACCAACCACAATCTCAATGACATATCTTCAACCATATAGAAAAAAATCACCTAGAGCTAGGGTGAAACCTTCTTGGAAAAATACATTTAGAAACATAGGAGAGTCCACTTTTGGTAATCAATTACCTTGATATATGGCCAAAAATACTAGGAAAACTACTTCTCGGAACATAGATAATTTACCTAACTTGAATCCATCACTGAGAGAGTATGTGTCCCTTTTAGAAAAAATATATATAGTAACTCAAGGAAGTACCCAACCGATAATATATGTCATCTAAAAACACATTTATATTAAAAAAATTTCTATGAATCATGACAAATTGTAGTATAAATGGTTTCTGGATAAAAAGATATAATCTAAGCCAACCCATGTATCAAATTCAACTCTTCAATGCCTTTTCAAAGTCTCATATATTCTCTTAAAAACCTATCTCAACTCAAAACATACAAAAACTAATTTTAAATAATTTATAATTAATTAACTTATTCATTCACAATAATTTATAGAAAATTTAAATATTAAAGAAATTATAAATAATTCCTTAAATATCACTGACATACAATCTCTTATCCACGAATCATGAAACAATGAGTGTTGTACTATAAACATGCACTAAAACCCAACCCATAGAAAAATTATTTTTTATTTAACCAATTAAACTGTTAAATCTATCCAAATTCACCAAAAACCCATTGTAAATTCATATGGTGATGAACATTCGTCGAAATAATATTTGAAGGAATATAGATAGCATATTAGGCATCCTCATGGAATGAAAATAAGAAAACCCTTGGTTATTGGCTGATTCTACCATGATAGGTTGGAGTTAGAACCAAAACCCTAATACGGAGAAATGAATTTCAAGAGGAAACAAATAGAAACGAATAGTGTATAGAGAAATAGGGAGAGAATACCCAATAATCTCCATAAAATTAACCAAAAATTCTTCCTTGGAAATATAGATTTGTAAAGGATAAGTGAAAGAGAGTGATAACAAAATTGAAGTAACTCCTCCCCCAAAATTTTCCATTGATGTCCTGAATGAAACCCCATGAAACATCTTTCATAGAATGAAAACAAATCAAAAACAAGAAAGCTTATGGGTAGAATCCCCCATAGGATATTCAATACATGAATTTAAATAACTCAATGAAATTCATTCATCGAATCAGTGACCACTATAATGCAGTGAATGTAATATAACAATAATTTTTATTATTCCACACCACATATCCACTTCTCTAACATACAAAAACCCCAAGGCATCCATTGAGCCTCAAACAATATCCCTAAGAAATTTTTTGATATATAAGCCCACTAAGAATCTTGATTCCATTTCCAACTCCCAAAATATTCCTCCCAAAAACCATATAATTCAAATTCCCCTAGAATTCAAAACTCAAAAAATCATGGTGTTTTGAAACCTCTCTACTATTGAACTACTAATCCAAAAGTATCCTTTTTTGTATTTTAACCATTAACACTATAACAACCCAAGACATGAAAATATTTTTATTTTGTAATAAAATATTTTTTTCTATATTGATTTTTAGTAACAATCATGTTAATATTACACAACAAACAATATTATGTTATCTTGCGTCATATACATGGCCGAGCATTACAATATTCTAAGGGTGAATGGATATTAAATAAAATTCTGATAACATAATAAATTTTCTTTTTTCAAAATAGACACCATTTTTTAATTAATAATGTAAAAATTATCATGGGGTGAATTTTTAATATTTTTTGAGAAGTTTCATTTTTTTATGAATAGTGAAAAATAATGTATTGAGAAAAACTGAATGTTTGTTTAAATAATTATTAATGTTGATTTATTTTTTATATTGGTTCTTATTGTAAAAATATATCAATTATAAATATATTAATCCAATATAGGTCATTCTAAAATTTTTATATTGAAATTGGACATAATGACTTATTGAACTCTTGAACATTGTTACTTTAAAAATCTTCTTTCTCACAACATCTATGGGATTAGTGTTAAAATTAATTTTCACACTTCTATGATTTTAATTTTGAAAAATATACATACATAGTAGTTGTATGTATAATATTGTTTTCTAATAATATCAGCAAATTTCATGACTAATAATATTAGTGAAAGTGATTAAAATTAATTATGGAGATTGAGATAAAAATAAGCTTAAAATGGACTAAACCTTAATCATAAGGGACAACATGACGTAACAAATTTTGCAAAAGATATTTTATTTCAATACTTAGATCATACCCTATATTTTTTTTTCAATTATTCACTTTATTGGAAAAATATTTCATGAATATTTCCTATATGATATGCTATGTAAGGAAAAGATAGAAAAACAACATTCCATACATTTATTATTTATAAATCATTGATATATATAATAAACATCATATTTTAGGTTATAAATATATTTTTTATTGATAAATAGGTAATTTTATCATAATAATTTATAAATAATATTTATATATGTATTATTTTATGAAAATTCTTAAGAAACACCAATAAAATTATTATTTATTTACATACCAACTAAAAATGATACTATAAATATTAAAAGTGAAGATAATTGATTAAATTATAGTCTTTAATTGCTGTTTTAGAAAAATTTATAGCATTAAAAATATGTGAAATTAATCTATTTTAGTTCCAATATTGTTTTAATATTTTTAAATTATTATTAAATAAATAGTGTCAAAATTGACATTAATGTTATTTTATAATAAATAATGTTTTATTAAAAAATTAATATTAGTAAAAATTATATATTGTGGAAATTTATTTTTAACTGTTAATAAATATTAAATATTCTATATTAATGGACCAATTTATTGGTTGTAAATAACTCATTGAACCATAGTTAGTAAAAATATTGTTTGCACGGTCTATGTGAAAACGAAACTTTTGCATGCTTCATGCATTTGGTTTAAAATTAATTTTCAAAATACATGGTATTTTTTTCAATTTTTTATATTATTTACAATTAATAGGATCTATATTTTCCCAAAAATCACACTTTAATTAATTCTTAATGGTTAAATTACATAGGTTAGAAAACTAGTTTCTTTAATAAAAACCAAAATTATAAATTTTTGTGAAACATAGATGTTAAAGAACCAAATAAAAAAAATGAACTTATTTTTTTGGTATATGTTTGTCTCGACCATGATTTCCATTTAAAATATTTTATTCAATTTTATAGTCACATTTGGTAAAGGATACCTACCATTTATGTATAGTTTTTTATATTTATATGAGTCCAACTCCTCCTCTACTATAAAAGGCCGCTTCTCCTCCCACTTCATCACACCTATAAACCCAAAATAACTCAATAAATATCTACACAAATAGCTCTTAAAAATAATTCCCCTCAACCTAGTGTTATCACCTTTGGTATTAAGCCATCAAAGTAAGCTCATTGATCTAATCCAAAAGGAGTTACCCAATGAATATATTACATCATTCCTCAAGCTCTTCTGTTTTATTCCAAATATCCACCCCATCAAATATCATTATTCTAGGATTATAAAAAAAATATTTTCAAAAATATACAAAGATTTTTTTATGTTATATTTTATAACTACACTCACATAGACTTCTATCTAATGGGTAATGAACCGAAATTTTTTGTGTAAGGAGAAATACTACCTCATGAAGTGATGATTGTTAGTTTTTTTCATTGAAACCTTAAATAGAAAGGCATTGAGATATAAAATTTATTTATATATGTAATATATGATATTTATTATGTTTTTAAACTTAAATAATTCTTTTATAACTCATAACATTATGCATTTCATTTTGATTAAATAGGATATAATCGTTTATGACTATGTGGACAACTGCCTCCTCTAAGTGATGTAATTAATATGCACTATACAATAATTTTTCTATTATTTATTATAATTGATTTTAATAATGTTAACTAATATTTTTTTTGAAAAAATCATTGGAAAATATTACAAATTATAAATTATTTGGATTGGAAATATGGATTCTATTCTTGAAAATTTAAATCCCAGAAGTAACAGAAATTAATTTATATTTACTACCTTTGACGAGAAGGAACATAGGATTTTCAATGTAAAATATTTAAATGTTTGGCAATGTTTTATATCAGAATTCTAACTAAAACTGATTTAAATTTCCTAAATTGGATTTTTTTATGTATAATTGATCATATATAGCTTTTAAAAGATAAAATTATCACCAGTACATTAATTATGAAAATTAATCACTACTGAATGGTAAATAATAAATAAATAAGTAATGGTGTAATGTAAACAATATATATATCTATTTATATATTATGTACATGAATAATAATAATAAATTTATTATACAAGAGTGTAAATCATGTTTTAGTAAGAGGTAATCCAATGTAAGGGCAATTTTATATCAACTTCCCTTCATTAAAATATGTATTTTATTAACAAAATATTATTATTTAAATAATGATTATATATTTAAATTTATACAATTTTTTATTACCCAATTTTTTAATTTCATTTGTAAATTTGGGGAAATTGATTTTAAAAATAAATTTTGTATTCAATTATTGATTTATTTCTCATTAAAAATATTATCTTGTTATCATTAATTTGTATCCAATTTAATAGTAGTTTCTCCAAAATTTATATATTATTCAATTCCAAAAGTTTTTTATTTCGTTATATTAACATATTATTTAATTATATATTCTATAATTTTCATATTTTTCTTTACAACATTGCAAAATTAAATTTTATAAATTTTCTTCAAAGAATAATTTATTTAATCTATATAAAACTCATAAGATATGAATTCATTGTTTTTTCATTTTTCATATCATCCAAAACAGATTTTTATAATTAGATATTATTTCACTTTACGTAATCATTACTGGTTTATATTTTAAATTAGGTTTATAAAATATTATATTTTCCTTCTCAATTTTCAATTTGAATGTTGTTTTTGATATCCTATTTATGACAACATCTTAATGAGTTTAGAAATAATATTTTATTTTATTTTGATTACACAATCCATTATATATCCAACGGATAATTACATAATGATGTTAGGATTCATTAATAATACCTCTAAATTCCTTTATGATATACATAGTTTTGGATACCAAATTTTGGTATTAACTTAACTAAATGTTTATATAATTTTATGTGAAACCATTTGAAAAAGTTATGTTAATATTTTTTCCACGAGTTATTCTTGAAAAAATAATGATTGATTTTTTTTGGAAAATTAATCATCTTTTATCACTATATGTCATGTGGGGTCAAAATTATGTCCATGTGAATAATTAATAATGGTTTATATTTCAAGATATTATGATTTAATGGACCAACATGATGGGTTTGTTCATAAAAATATTGATGGGATTGTGTGATATATGACATTGTATTACATATTACAATGATTATAATTTATAAATTTTTTTTTGGTAATTATTATTCATTATCATAATTTTTATATTTTATACGATTATTATTGTTAAATATTTTTATATTATGTAACATATGACTCTTATACTCAATGTCTAAATTAATGTCTCTATCCATCGAATCCTTATTAAATGTATTGTGGATGATTCTTTGTGGTTATATGCTCATCCATTAGGCATTATAGACAACACATCGGAATCCATGATTTATTTAATCTAATATTTGTACCATGTTAATGTTTTATCCCATTCCCATGACAGAACCCTTTTTGTGTGTATTTATTATATTTATTCCTCACTTAGTTCTTAAGATCACTCCAAATGTTTCCTATTTACACAAATGAATTCAAATATTATTACATAATGAAGAAAATAAAATTTTTATATTTTTTTGAATATGTTTATCAAATAATTTATAATAAGAAAATTATATAACAAATCTCATTATACATTAATCCATTATGTTTTTCAGTATCATTTTGAATCGTGAAATTAAATTTTTAAATAATGGTATTGATGTAATATATTATTAGGTTATTCATTTATAATTATAGATTTTATTAAAGTAGGGTTTAGTATATTTTGGGGTTTTTAAAAAAAATTGGAAAATAGAACATAATGGAACCTACAATTGAAATTAATGTATCATAGTCCAAAGGTGTCCTAATTTAATTTAGCATGAGTAAGAATGTCTTATATGGATATTAACTCAGTATTGTATTTTTTTATTACTTATTATAAACTATTTTTGTCTTAGTCATCGATGGATCTAGGAGAAATGTAGTTAAATAAGGTTCAATTGGAAAATGATGTTATTATCTGTATGAGTAAAAAAACCGGATAGGAGTTAGACTGAAAAGTATTAGGCTGATTCTCACTCAAAATTATCAAGCATTGAATAATAAAAATAACCAAACAAAACACCCATAAATACCATTAATTGATTAAATATCCTTTTAATCCTTCATGTGATAGCATCCTCCCTCATATAATGGGACTACTAATCCAATAGTTACTTATAAATAGATCAACAGACACAAAAAATTTCATTATCATTTTCTCTAAATAGGAATTAGTTTGTTTAGACATTTATTATATGAATGTTAAAGTCGATAAATGGTATAATATCATTAAGAAAAAATGGAAAAGGAAGAATTTTCTCTATGGAATTGACAGAGTGTTTGAAAATATTCTTCACTCAATATTTCCCAAAGAATATTATGATTAAAATATTAGACAATTCATGGAGATAAAAAAAGTATGTTGAATCTATCCTTACCTACAAATAAAAATACACATGAATCAAATGGACCACCTTCAGTTTTTTATTTTCTATCAAATATGATTGTTCATTTCATTAATGGCCTCAAGACATTAAATTTTAATTTCATTAACTATAAAAGTATATGGTATCTATAAAAAAATTCTTTTCCCACTTAAGATGAAAATGTGTATTTTATATAATCATTATTGACATGGATGTATAGATAAGGAAATTAAAATGGAATTTGACTGAAACTCGAATTATTATTCACATAAATAATTAAAATTCACCTACATATCTGAAAAAAATATAAGTAAACTGATTTATAAATTTTTTCACATGATAAGATAAATTGGTATCGAATGAAACAATTTCCTTACAAGAACCTAAGTACTCATAAAATGTAAATTAAATAATTAAAATGATGTAAGATAACAAGATCCCAAGTCAGTAACCACTAAAACACCAATTATTTTAATGAAACTTGTTTTGTAATTATGAAAATGAATTACATAAATCATTGTCTTATGATTATAATGGGTCTCATAGAACTCCATGGCCAATGGAAAAATTGTATATGAAATACTCAACCCAAAGTTGAGCGTGATAATGATGTGGTGAAATTTTAAATCATTATACACTCCTAATCTATGAATTTTTTTATTTGATTTTATATTTTCTCAATCTCTCATATAATTATTTTTTCATAGAAAATTTGATCATCACCTTGAAAACTGGATATTGAATTATCACTGAAAATAACATGATTATTTATTATTACATCCAAGGAAGATGAATTATATGTCATTAAGGATGGTCCCAATTTTCATCCATCAAATTTAGTTCTTCGTTCATTTATATAATTTTATTTCATAGTATGCATGGATTGACTCTCTATATATAAAAGTCATATTAATCCCTAGAATAAATAAATGATAGTTAATTTAAAAAATCCACCCATAATAAAATGTAAATTCAATGGTAATTATGATCTCCCAAAGAAAATAAAATCATTATTATTTGTCTTTATAACAAGTTATGTAAAATAAGTTATCAAACAACTAGGGAAGAAATTAATAGTGAAGACACTCCAACTGGATGAGAATATATTGGTGTATTTCATAATGAATTTACTTGTTTTCCCCTCGAATGTGAGATTGATTTTCAAATATGAATAATACATTTTTCAATTCCAATATAATAGGTCCCATATAATAAATTCCTATTTTAAGTTAAATAATTGAATAATAAACGCTATTAAAAATTAGACAAAAATTATTATACCTATCTGTTTCACTATGGGGTGAAATTATCATGTTTTTCAATTTGAGGAATCGATAAATTCGTCATTAAATTTATTTTTCAGAATATAAAATGATTTGGATCTGGAATATTTACCCATAATACCCATATCGGTTATTTTTTTAATCAATATTAAGGGGATCCATGCTTCTTGAAGGTGGATAATTGGTTTGGAAAAATAAATTAATGGTAAAGAAAGAATATATACCTAAGATATCATTCTATAGATATTATGGGAACTATGATTAATAATAATCCATTTCCATATTACAGTATCCCTTTAAAAACTCATTAATATGATATAATGAAGTTATGAATTCATATGGGTTCTTTTAAAACATAAAATGTTCCCCCAAAATATTCATGTATTTTATTAATATATTAAATGGATTATACATTATCAAATTTGAGGATGTATTTATTTATGATATCAATATATATTCACTATCAACCCCAAACCTACTTTCCTGATGTGGATTCCAACATTATTACATGGGTAAAAGATTGAAGGATTTTCATCATGATGTTTCAAATATTTTAGTATTCTTGGTATACTAGATTTTTATTTTATTCATTTACTACATTTGAATACACAAGTTATAACATATTTATTTATATTATCATCATTCAATATAACTTATTCTTGTATACAATTCAAAGTAAATTTCATATATTACTATAAAAGGAAATAAAATAAGGGAGATCTCAAATGTTCATTAAGTATTAGGTACAATGGAATATATCGTGAAAAAATGATTTATAATAAACATGGAATAAAATATTTGGAAAGGTAAATATCTAAACCCATATTCTATATAAATATTTCATATGAATAATAAATGGAAAGGAAAAAAAGTAAAACACGTGCCATTTTTTTAATATGTTGACTAACATTATTGGATAGGGAATTAGAGATATTAGATGGTATGTAACTGACAACATATTCCATTTAATCAATAAACTAAGAATGAAAGGAATGATGGGACAGATGGAGATGGTGATGGCGGCCGGGATCGGGATGACCTAACCCTAACGCCATGGATGATGCAGTGGCCCCTCCTCCTTCGCGGGGGGGAGGGGTCTAAACCTCCGCTTGATGGGTCTTAGCGAGCTGGGCCGAGGGTGCTTCGTCCTCCAGGTACGGATCCTCCTCTCATCCCTAGCATAAATGTTGCTCCGAAGGTCCCTGGATGGATCGACAGATAGCTAGTGGTTCCAGTTTCTGTCCAGTTATTCAACGAAGCATCTGCAAGGTTTTCCACAACCTTGGTTGTGAGATTCGTGCGGCGAAGACCGTCGGTCGAAGTCTTTGCCAATCATATTAATGAGGTCTGGGGTTTGAAGCATCGTGTGATTGTTGGGATTTCAGGGCCGCGTCAAATTCTCCTGTGCTTTGCGGATGAAGAGGACTTGATTTCAGCATGGTCAGGTGTTAACAGATCTGTCTGTGGATTTTATTTCCATCTACTTCGCTGGTCATTTGATCTGCATATGAATCGTGACCCGTCCTCCTCAGCGATATGGCTTCAGCTACCTGGTTTACCAGTGTCGTTTCAGAACATTGGTCTGTTACGGTCAATTGGCAACTCCATTGGTCGTTTTCTCTACTGTGATCATCGAACATCCTCATTATCGCACCCAATGGTTGCAAGGATTTGTGTGGAGATGGATTTATCAAAGCCCCCATCAGAGACGGTGTGGATTTTGATTGAAGGCAAGTATTGGTATGCCCAATCCATCATTTATGATTCATGGATCAATTTTTTCTCTTTTTGTCAAAGTCAGGGACATTGGGTCTCGGAGTGCCGAAATTTTGTGAAGTTTGGAGGTCATACCAAACTGTCAGGTTCAATTGAGGATCCTACTGTGAGGATGATGGGTGAGGCTGGTTCTGGTATTAATGGGAATGAAGAGATCCACCATGGCTCTTCTGGAAACCAATCTGGTGATAAGTTGCCTCAAAATCTGCATGGAATAGCGATATACAACCGTGATGGACAAACTGATGTCTACTTTGGCCAGGAGAGGTATGATTCCTCAGTTGCTGAGAAGGGGGATAACATTCCTGCCTCAGGGCCGGGCATTTCAGAAGGTTTTCAGCGACTGCAGAAGGATCTTGGAGCTGGAAAGTCAACTGGTGAATCAGTTAAGTAGATGTGGCAGGGTGCTGAATGGATGAAGGTTCATCCAGTATTGCAATCTCAGAAGATAGGTTGGGAAACACCATGTAAAGGTGTTCAACACCTGGGAATAGGTCTTATAATGCCTGGGGGTCCTGAAACAATGGAGAAGATCTCGTCTTGTGACAATCTGGGTGTGATGGGTGACCCAGATCACTGTTTAAGGAATCGATTTTCTGCTCTTGATGTTCCTGATCACGTCCAAATGGAGAAGGCTGAAGGGATGGTTACATGTGAGCATGGAGGGGGGGTGGGGGGAAGCAGTTCGAGATAACACACAACAAGCAGGAAATGGGACAAGTGTGCTGGATGGAGAACTGGTGGAGGAGGAGCTCACTCACATTGCATCAGATAACCTAGTGTCTGTGGATGTGGCAGTGGATAAGGATGTAGAATTTCCAGGAAGCAATGTGTTAGCCCATATTGACATCAATCAGCCTTACTTGAGGGCTGCAACCTCGGAGGGGGGAGGAAAATATTGCTTCAAGGGTCTGAGACAGGCCCCCAGGGAGGGAGGAGATAGTTCCAATGGTGAGAAAGAGAATGAGAGGGAGGTGCTCAAGACCTTGTATAGTGACATGGTTCAGGGAGAATGGAAAGGAACATCTGATAATGGGAATGGAAATATGGGAACCAGAACTGATACGAAAAAGAAGAAACCTAGAAAAGACTACTCCAACATACCGAAGATGGTGTCTATGTGGTCCTCTACCAAAAATGGAAAAGGGAAGGAATTAAACACAAAGAAGGGACATAATAAGGCAGTGTCTAG
This sequence comes from Viscum album, assembly GCA_963277665.1. Taxonomy (NCBI): domain Eukaryota; kingdom Viridiplantae; phylum Streptophyta; class Magnoliopsida; order Santalales; family Viscaceae; genus Viscum; species Viscum album. Next base: position 1,760,720,192 of record OY728150.1, read on the forward strand.
GACATCTCTGTCTGAAAGGGAGTTATGTCGTAGGGATAAATACATCAATATTCTCAATCAGTATGCTCCATCTGAGTGGGAATCAGCAGATCCAGATGACTCGGATAGTGGTGATGATGGGGAATTTTATGTCTTTTGAGTGGCATTGTTGTTGGGGGTGCTTTATCTCTCTTTCCTATGTACTTTGTACTACTTTTTTCTTTTTTTAATAAAATTTGGACCGGGAATTCGGCCTGGGCCTACATCTTTCTGGTAAGAATGAAAGGAATTAATAGATAATATCATCTCAAAAATATCTCTGATAGTAATAAATGAAAGACGATTGAATTATATTCTTAGATATTAAATGTCATGTTTCCCAGACACATGATACTTGTACCTCCGAGGCCATTCAAAAGATTATATGAAAAAACAGGGTGGAAACCCGCATAACTAATTCGACCCAACCGATTCTTCCCATTAGACTATCGATGATTTGAGGGGATAACATTAACTAGTCCCTAACCATGTCATGTAGGACCGATCAATACCTGAATATTTAATAAAATATATAATTCATAAATAATGTTCCCTTTACTCGAATATAAATATTTAGTAAAGAATACTGATTTTTCAATATTTACCAAGAAAAAGAAATAAAATTTAATGTAAAAAACATATGATAAAATGTTATATAGTTTATATAATAATAATATCCATGATAAATAATAAGAAATTTTACAGTAAATTTAATCTCCACTTATCAATGGAAATTTAATATTCAAAGGGAATGATTATGAATGAAAAATGAAACAAAGATGTGATGGTCAAAACCATCCTTGGTCAAAATAATCAAAAACCATATAGTGGAATAAAAGGATAGTATAAACATATACACTTTGGAGTATGAGTATTTTTTTCAATGATGAATATATAAACGATACAATGATATTTAAAATAATTATAATTTAAAATGAAATTATTCACTTTGAAAACCATATTGAAAGTCTATTTCTTTTAAAATAACTATTACAAAAATATTCTATAAAAACATCATTATAACCATGAAATGGAAGAGCCAATGAAGTTTCAGTCATGATGGATGGTAATTATTAATTTAATGTAAAAGGTTAAAAGAAAATTATGTTTTCATTGTAAATAGGTTATGAAAGGGCCTTGATTTGAAAACTATTAGAGTATTCTTTTAACAGTATAGTAAAAGAAAAACATGAATATTCAGTCAAAAAAATAAGATTCCTTTAAAAAAATTATTTAAATAGTAAAATAGGGGTAAAATTCAATTTTTATATAATTCTTTAAATTATAACATTATTTCTAAAAACATTTTTATAAAACATGGTTTTGGATGAAAAAGGATATCCAAACGAAGAGAGAAATAAATTCAATTTTTAATAAATATTATATTGAATTAATTTAAGTACCAATGGGTGAAAAAATATTAATATTACTTGAATATATCAATAATAACCCAATTATAATAAAATTAATTATTTCATAAATAAATATCAAATAATTTCCTTCAATTGAAATTCAAGAAAAAATTATCTCAATTAAATTTTGATTAAGATGTAAACTGTTACAAAGATCGTTACACTAAAATGAAAATAAAAAAATGAATTAGTTATTTTTATCAAGTTTTAATACATATAAAAGAGTTTATATATAATATAATATAATATAATTTCTTTATAAATATAATTTTATCATATTAACGACAATGTGAAAGCAGTATAACCCAATGGAATGAAATTGAGTTGGGAAATTTCTTACCACTTGAAAACTCATAAGTAAAAATCCCCATTCATTTAATAATTCAAATTAGAATAGAAAAAAAAATTAATAAAAAATTAATCATTATATTACAATTTCATGGTCCATTGTTTACAAAAAATAAATAAATTAGGTTCAGAACCATACAATATGCCTCAAGGGAGTGATATTGTGATGAGGACCTGTACAATGTGGTTTATTTGGTTGAAAATTATTTAAAAGCTCTGTTATTGGATCTAAAAATATTATTAAATTTTATTAGAACCATATTAATATTTATATTATCACATATTTTATTTTTATAAAATTTTATCACTCATACATTCATATTTTGTTAATATTTTCTTTATTTCATGTGTGAATTTCCTTGTTTTCCCATTTAGATTTCATCATGAAAGATATAGTTCATGTGAATATTATATAGTTAAATAAACCGTACAATTTTAATAGTGACGTAATTAGTATATTTATATTAAAATTATTCTTTTAAAAACATTCTTGAATGATGGTTATTAAAAATGATGAATGTTACAATCATAGAGATGATAGGTCGTACATAGGCACAAGTAACATTTAAAATTTTAAATTTTCCCCATTTAAATGAGGTAACATTTATTTTATATTTATATAACAATAATAATATAATAAATACCTTATTATATACTTACATATACCATCCATGTGGTATGATTATTAAATGAGATTCAAATTGCATTGCGAAGGCGGTAGTCCACACGTACATGGATGATGTTGTCATCCTTACATGGGTGAAAAGGAATGAAAGAATATGATATAAATATTTTTTATACATTGAAAAATATTTCATGAATATCAAAATAAATCTAATTTATAAATGATATAATAATTTAATTTATTTTTATCACCTTCCATGGGATGTGTTAGTGGAAGACGAATCACAACGCTTCATCAGGTGGTAATTTCCCAAACACAAGATTGGCGTTAACATATCTACTACAAAGTTGAATGTAAAAATATATATTTAAAATATTAACTCTAGAGGTATAAATATTTTTTATATATATTATATATACTATTATCCATCATCATACCCAACATTACATGGTGGAAATAGAACAAACGAACAACATTGGTTTGGAAGGCAGCAATCCACCGTACACATGAACAATGAATCTAAAACCATTTAATGGAAGTTGATATGGTTTTACGACAATAACGTATTGTAAAAAAATAAAATTAGATTTCTTAAAATATTGTAACTATATCATAATTTATTAATAAAATTTTAAGGATGTGGATAAATATGTAAAATAATGTCACTCATTAAAGAAAAAGACATATTTTTCAGGTATCCTCCTTAGGTTTTCCAAAAAGAATTCCAAGTATGAATTAATTAGAAAATGATAGAATCTATTATTGGTTGATAGAGTATAGGATGTGATTTTGTTAGGTAATTATTTATAAAAAATTGTGGGACTCAGTGATGAATATTGGAGCCAGGGGTTTGATTTTATAGGTGGGGTAGAGGACACACTAGATATTTTTTTGACGAATTTTGTGGTCCCTTATTTTTCACAGGTTAAAAGAGTTGAATATGGGATAGTAAAGAATATATTAGGTTAAAATTTCAATATATGTCCATAAAATAGTTTTTAGATGATTATATATGTCATTTTTTCCCATATATTTTTAGTTTAACCCCATGGTAAAGCCATTTTTATTTTAACAGCAAAAATTAAGTTTTACTATATTCACTATTCATTCAGGGGAAAAATAATGTTTAAATTATATGAAGTTGTATATTTTTGGGATAAAAAATTTGGTATCCAATTTTTTTAATTCAATTAATTGAAGTAGACGATTTTAATTTATTATTAGTCCTACATTTATGATAATATTTATTGTTTTCAAAGATAAATATTTAAATGTTTACTAGGTTTTATATCTAAATACAACTGAAAAATAATTATAATGACATAAAATAGACTAATTTATGTATAATTGATCTAAATTTTCTTTAAAACATTAATAAATTTATTTTACATTACATACTAACTAAATGAAAAGTCCTTTTTGAGTAAAATTTTGATTTTTTCACCAATCATTGAAATATGAAACTCTTCAAAAAAATAAAAAAATATCACTAATAAAAAAATTGTATAGGTATTACAAAAATTATTTTTATTTTTGAAGATAAATTCATTAATAAATTTAAAAAATAAGTTTAAATTATATATGTGCTGCATAATAAAATAATCTGTTAGAAAAAATATTGTTTTTCGATAAAAAATTCTTTTTCTATTAAATTTATTTCATTTTATTTATGATAAATAGGTTGCTAATAAACCATATTTTATTACATACATTCATAATATAGTTATTCATATTCTTAACCTTCATTCCAATGGTAATAATATAATTTTCAAATTAACTTATTATATTATTATTATATTGTTCCGAAAATGTATCAAATTTTATTAAAGGACCATAAAGAGAACAATGAGAGGAAGTTATAAAATTGTTTCGGTCATGAAAATAAATTCATAGTAGATTTTAAAACATTGTATTGAAAAAACTAAAAACTAGAATAGATAATTCTATGATTAACTTTAATATTCTTTGAATCCAAAAATTATTCCACTTTATTCCCTTCATGCTATATATTTGTTTGGTTAGCTTGGTTTATCAGTCCCTTGCCTTAGTGGATGATGAACATTATCAACTAAGGAATGATAATCACTCACTGTAGAGAACTAATAAGAACATCAGAAAATGATTTGATGGCAGTTAGTGATATACCCATCGAATTTAAAACCTCAATCCGAAATAGTAGATCTTTGGATTCAGCAGGAAACGAGTCACCCCGACCATAGAAAATGTTGAAGGCAACAACCACTGAGAAATTGGTGTTTTGAAAAACACCAAATCCAAGTATGAGAATAATATGAAATGAGACTTCCATTTTAAGCTTCATCATGGAGGTAGGAGGGCTCCACCAAACCCTACGCATGTGAGAAGGCACTCTCTAGTCAGACCAAAAGTGACTCATTTAATAAAAATCATTATTCCATGTAATAAAAGATAAAATATGTAATTATTTTAAACCAAAAAATAGTTTTTCATTTAATACAAGAAAAACTCAATGTTTTTTCACATATAATGTTGAATAAAATCTTCTTATTTTAGAATTTTGGGTTGTTACATTCTCCCCACATTAAATAAATTATGTCCTAGAAATTTAAACTTGAACTTGTTAATAATGTTTTTTATTTGTAAATAAAACTTTTAAAGGATCCACATAGTGAAAATATTTAATAAAAAATCCACTTAATAATAGATAATGTGATGTAAAGGGTTCATATAAAATAACATAAACCAAGTTTTCAATGTATGAGAACATTGGTGGATATTGAAGATATTGATATGGAATAAAATTGAATATAGTTATAGAGGGTGATTGAGGTCATTGATCACAAGAAAATGAATAATCAATGAAATTTTTAAGGCCACAAAACCTTAAATATATGATTTTTTAGAATACCATCGGACTCACTAGAGATTAATGTAATAGGATAACATTTTTGTTATACAATCCTTTTGCTAAAGTTTGAATAAATATTTTACTGTGTATGAATATATGAAAATATATTCACATGAAAGATTTTTATTTGATGATGATAATTTTATCATTTTGTTTTGGATTCTAAAATATCCAAATCATCACTTACTATAAAAAATAATACTTAAAACTAATTTTTTTAGGATTATATCACCAAAATTTATGTTTTACATACCATATGATCCATAAATGAGTGACAAGGATTTCTTTTTGTCTCAAAATATTTTCCAAATCCAATATGGATGAAAAAAGTTTTCTAATTTAATAAATTAATAAATAAAACTTAAATGTGATACAAAATGTTCATCAATTATACATTTTCTTCAAATTTATTAACTAAAATTAATGGCATATTTACTAGAATTTCATAGAGGTTATTGGTTGGCACAATATAGTTATCATCATTCGGTCATGGAGTCAAACTACCCCAGCCTTTATAGACATGTTGGGATGTCACACATCATGCAGGTTTTCCTTTTTGTAAATTATATATATATAATATTATTTTATGAAAACAATTTTATGTAAATCCTTAAAAATATTTATCATTAAATAAACATTTTACTAATGTTTTTAGAAAAATTTTATTCCAATAATATGTGTTAATATTATATTTCTAAAATTTAATGTATTTATGATCATATTAACCCTAATGGTTATCAATACATAATAACTTATGTAGATAAAATTTAAGGGAATTATTACTCAAATATCGTTTCCAGTACAACATATACAATAAAAATGGGTTATACTATCATAGAATTTTCACAAAAAAAATCTGTAATCTTAGTAGACATTTTTTAAATGAAATCGAAAAAAGGGGTTTTGATGAATTTTTAATAATGGTCAATATGAAACTCATTAGCCCAAGAAGGCATCTATTACTCTTATGTTAATTAAAACATATATTGTTCTAAAATTTAACAAACCCCTTCAATGTTCCATGGTTTTTATTAGAAAAATACCATTGGAAAATTAATTATATAATTTAATTATTGAATCCAAAATAAATAATTCATTTTATTTCAGTTAAGGTTCTTCCTTGGTATTAGAGTAAACCTCTTGAAGAGTGAATAAAATCGAGTAGATCATAAGTTCCCCATATTTAATACAATGAACTATAAATGGATCCATAATGAGAGATATGTATTCCTTTAACTATAAAAATCATTTTCCATGAAAATTTGATGCATTATTCCATTACAATATACTTTTAATGAATTTATTCATTATATTGATAAAATTTATTGGGTGTATCTTTCCACATTTATACCATGATGAAATTCAATATTACCTCCCCCTATGGTCTCTATCATTCAAGATATAATAAACTTCCTTCATTATCCTCTTTAGTGTGTACAGAAGTTGGATAATGTTTAGATTTTTAATCATATTTTGGTATAACTTATTTGGAATAATCACATTAAAATTCACTCTTATAATCATTCATTTTTTTCATAGTCTCTAAATTTTTCATCATGTTAAATTTCAATATGATTACTTCTAACTCATCCACTGACTAAAACAAGATAAAATATTGTTACCAGTAATAATCGTAGTGGTAAAACCAAAGAATCATTTATAGGATGTCAACATAATTGAAATTTACATTCAATATATGATTCCTTATATTTATCATAGGACATTCGTTATAATCATAAATTCACACCCTTTATGTTTTTTTAAAAATAAAATGTGAAATATCCAAATCATATCCATTGGGAGTGTCAAACCAGGTGCAAAGGCTCATTATCATGTTCAATGTGATGATCTTGCCATGTGCATTCAACCCCTTTGAGAGTTATTACCCTAGAAACAAATAATCTAGAACCATGTACGTCTATAATATCCATTAAGGGATTTATTACATTGAAAAACCATGTAATATAAACATTAACATATCATTGAGATGTTCTTATTTAATTATCTTCAATGTCTATCACATGGTTATGTACCCCAATATATTTTTTCATAAATCTGTTTTCATATGTTTCTATTAAAATTTATATGAAAACATTTATTGTCCCTCAAACCTAATAGCCCAAAGAAAATTGCTAATTTATTATATTGAAAAAATATACACGAAATATCATCATGAATGACTTAGGATTTTAGTTTTCTTGATAAACTAGATATATACTTGAGTCTTGAATTATGCATGAATAAAAAAACTACACCATATTTTTTTGGAAAATATAATTATTCCATCTATAATACGTTTGTTAATATTTCAATATACACTTTATGTATTATAGGTAAAAGAAAAAGAATTTATGTGTGATAAACTTATGAGTATGGGGTAAGAATATCAGAAGCTATCATGAATTAATGAACCATAATAAAAAAAGGAATGAACTAAATAGAAAGTTATACATCTAAACACACAGTATATTTACATAATAGACTATAATATTAAATATAATGGAAAATAAATAATACTCAGTAATTTTAATAAAAAACTAACTATGACAACTAGAAAATTCATAATAAATTTGGAATGGTATATAACTGAAATAACATTTCATTTGATTAATAAAATAATGTTATATTTCATCCATATATAATTCAATTAACAAAATATCATAGATAAAAATAACCTAATTTATAATGAATTAATATATTAATTACTCAATGTCATTTCTTCCAAGAACATGACACCATTAGTGACTTGAGCTTTCAAAAGAGGGTCTAAAACATACCGATTTAAAACCCAATTAACAAAGGATATACAACTAATTTTTCCCATGATAATACCAAATAATTGATGGGATATCATTAATAAATGACACCCATTCCATTTAGGTCCAATGAATTAATCATACTTCAAATAAATGCTTTAATTCATAAAAAATGTTTCTTAACAAAAAATATCCCCATTGAGAAAAGAATAAAGATTAAATAGTATATCTAAGATAATAAAATTACATTAAATATATAAAAAATACGACTAAATGGCATTCAATTTATAAAATATTCAAATACATAATAAAAGATATTAATATATAGGAAAACATTAATGTATAATGATCATATTATCTTGAATATTTCCAGGTAAAGTAATTAATTAAAAAATGAAACAAGGAAATTAATTACAGTCCCATACTTAGTTAACTTAATCATAAACCATCAAGAGGAATAATAATAATACAATGAAAATAAACCAATTGGGGTAATAATAAATTTTTTCAATTTTGAATTGAAATAAAAAAAATATTATTACAAAAAATTATGAGAAAAATAAACTTTTCATTTTCAAAATCCTTTTGAAAATTAATTTCCTTAAATGTTACATTGAAATTATTTTATTTTCAAATATACTTATAAAAATTAAAATGACTTTTCAATGAAATTATGGTCATGATAGTGGGTAAATATATATGTGGAGTAAAATATTAAAACTATATTACTTTTTTAATTGTAAAAGGTTTAGGAATGTTCCTTATTTTTAAAATTATAAGTGGACTCCTCTCAAAATATTTGTAAAACCCAAGATGACATAGATTTGAAAAATAAATGATATTACATTGAAAATATTTTTAAAAGTGTAAAATTGGATAAAAATTATCTTGAGAAATCATTTTAAAATGGATTAAAAAATTATTTCGAACATCATTAGAAAACATGGTTTTGGATTAAAATAGATTTTCTACCGAAGAGAGAAATGAATTAATATTTTATTAAAAAATTTCTCAATTAATTTATATACATACGAGTATAAAAATGTTAAAATTAATTAAAAATATCAAAAATAACAAGAATATTTGAAGTAAAAAGTGTTTATTAAATAATGATGAAATAATTTCGTAAAATTAAAAATCTATAATAAAAAATATCCATTAAAATGAGATTTTGAAGTAAACCCTAGGAAATATCATCACATGTAAGGGGGAATAAATGAATGAATTGATTATGTTTATAAAATTTAAATTGACAAAAACATAATTTTTTTTTAAAATTTAAGATAATAAAAATTCTTCATACATATAATCTTAGAATATTAATTTTAACGAGGATATAATATATCCCAATGAATAGAAAGTGAGCTATGAGATTCTTTACCACTTGGTAAATCAAAATTCAAATCCACTTGCTTGTAAGAATTTAAATCGTGAATTTAAATACACTGAATTATTAATTAATCGAGAAAATAAAATTTAGTCATGTATAATATACACCTTACAAAAGACATTAGATGCATTTCATTACAATATACGTCAATAAAGAGAAACTGAGATAAAGTCCCTTACCTCGTCATTATTTTCATTGAACATGTTTTAATATATTTTATGATTGTTATAAAAATTTTAATAAATTATTATATTAATAATTTAATATTTATATTATTATAGATTATCATTTAATAACATATTATCAACCATTAGTTAATAAAATTTCATTATTTTCATTGTTTCGGGTTTTCATCGAGTTGTTTTCTCTTTCATATTTCATCTTGAAAGATCTAGTTCATATGAATATTATATACTTACATCATATATAGAATTTTAATTATGAAATAATTAGTGTAATTGTATATAAATTATAAGTTTTAAAAAAACAAGAATTGTGATAAAAAAATTAAGTATGTTACGATCATGGATATGGTAGGCAATACATTTGCCTGAGTAACGCTGAAATTTCTTAATGATAATTATTGAAAGGAGATAAGTAATATTATAAATTTAAATTACTATAATAATATAATTAAAATAATTTTATATACGTACATATATTATCCATGTGATGTGGGTATGAAAAGTTAGTCATGTCACCTTATAAAGGTAGTAGTTTAAATGTACATGAATGACATCATCATCATTACTTGAGTGAAATAGAAATAAAGAATACTATATTTAATATAATTAAATAATGATAAATATGTAATTAATATAATTATTATTTCATATATATCATATATAATCATCAGCATTATCGATATCAACTTCTATGTGAAGCATTATGGAATAAAAATCACATCTCTTCATAAGGAGGATGTCTTCCATATACACAATTGAGGTTATCATATCTCCAATGAAATGGAAGGTAAAATTTTATATATGATATAGTGGAATAATATGAATAAATATTTTTTAGGTATCATATATATACTTTATATACATCATTAAACCCATCCATGAGTCAGGTAAATTGAAAAATGAATGACATCGGTTCACGAGGCTATAGTCCTCTTTTTAAATGAATGATGATTTTCTAGCCCATTTGATTGAAGTGGAAATATTTACAGGTAACTAAATTATTATAAAAATATTCAAGTATATGGATTATACACAATATATTATATTATCATGATTTAATTAAAAAAATCATATATATTTAGATATATGAAAAATAAATATGATCATTGTAGAATATTACCTCTTCTTTGGATTTCAATATTAGGTTTACTCTAAAGTCTTAATATGTTTGGTTTATTCCAAAAATATGTCTTATATGATAGGATTATGGAATTTGGGACTATATTTGGGTAATTAATGTCTGATCCAAAAAGGTATGAACATGTAAAAAAAATAGAGGAGAGGGTTGACCTTTAATAAGTTGTAGAGAGGACACACTTGGTATTTTTTATAATAATGGAGTTCTACCACAATATTAATATATATAAAGAGTAAAAATGGGACATTATATAGCCTTATTGGTCACATCATCTAAATATTTCCATCCAATAGTTTTATAAAGATTTATTGGTAATTTTTACCCCTATCACATTAGTTTAACACCCCAATATACCCATTGTTACCTTAATAGTGGGATTTTATTTTAACAGCATTCAATAATCATTATTGTAATAATTTTATTTAACATTATTATAAATTATAAATTATTCTTATTAAAAAAAATTATCCATTATTAACATTTCAATTTAAAAATGTTGAACATTTCAATTTGAAATTAATCACACGGGCATGATAAGAAATGATGTATTCAAATTGAATACATTTTATACCAATATTTAAATGAATAAAATAAAAAAAATTAGATTAAATAAAATATAAATTAAATGTTTTTACATTATATTAAATTTTAATTTTAATTTTCTAGTACAAATTTTTTAAACAGAAATGGTCATTTTTATTAAAATAGATACCTTTTCACTAATCTTCAAAAAATGAATCTTATAAAAAAATAAGAAAAATTCAATCAAAAATTATATTTTTTCCAGTTTAAAAATTATAGTTTATTTTAAAAAATAAATTATTCTAAAATGAATGACAATAAATTTCACAATATTTGTTCAATGCAAGATCAATCAATCTTCTAGAAAAATAGTATTTTTTTAGAAAACATTTATATTTTTTTAAATAGTTTTTAATTTATTAATAATCAAAAAATAGATAATAAATTTGTCTATAATATATAATTTCATACGTTAGTTAATATTATTCTTACAAACCTTTCCAAATACTATTCAATAATTTTCATATTAATTAATAATATTAATATCATACTGTAGTTCGGTAAAACCCAACCTTGCATCTTACAAATGCTTTTGAAAAACCTCATTGTTGCATGTAATGATATATAAAATTAGCTTATCATTCAATAAAATATTCAAATAATGGTTCATGTAATGTAATAAAACCTAAATATTTCATGTCATATAAGCTATTGAATCCAGTGTTCTAATTTTAGAATTTTGTGGTGTTACACATCTAACAGAAAAGAATGGAATGATTGTTATTTTAAATTTTTTATAAAAGCCATTCTATAGGTCAAAATTTATTAAAATTTAAGAGATTGCGAATATTAGTAACAAATTTTATTCTTTGGAGGTCATGTAATATAATTTGTTGGTATATCTTAGATCCTTCAATGATCAAGGCGATTAATGAATTTCTTAGACCAACCACTATGATGGTGATTTTAACCATTCAGATATTTTATAAATAGTAGTAATGTTTTTTTGAGAAATTAATCGTGATTATAAAATCCATTAATGATATTTACATAGAATTGAGAAGATATCATCTAAATATGAGAATGTAATGAAATCAATTAAGAACTTCAGAAGAGGTCATTCACTGCACTTATACTGACACTATTCATTAGTCTAGTATGGTCTATGATTGACAAGGATGCATCAAATAAGGGATTGGGATGAGTCTACATTTAAAGATACAAGGTTATAACTTATGTATGTCATCAAATAAATATAAAGTAGAAATATTATTTGACTCATTATATTTATAAATTAGACATTATTTTTTCATTATTTATTTATATAAATTAATTTTTTATAGTAATGATTCATGTAAATAAAAATATATATTATTATAGATTAATGTAATTATTAAATAAAATCAGTTAAAAATAAACCAATGTATAAGATATGAGTTAATAAAATTCTATATGTTCCCTATATGTTACCTTCCATAGATAAATGAAATGGTGACTTAGAAATTGAGAATAATATACCATAGAGATTTTTCCAAATGTGTTTTTAATGAGATCTATTAATCATGGATTTTAACATGACGGATTGAATTCCTATCATTTAAAATTAATTACCTACTATTAAAAAATTGTTTCTTAACCATCCATCTATATAATGTTCAAGGAGGCCCAATATGATATTGGAATTATTAAAAGATGATAGTAAATATTATATAGTTGATCCTTAACATGGACTGTGTTATATGGTTTGGAACCAAGATATGTGCCACATCTATACTAAAAAAATAGGATATTTTTGATGATTCTCAAAATTCATTATTCTTTATTCACCCCTAATGTAAAATTATATATAGTATTCTTAAGAATAATTTTTTTTTAAAATATGATGAGTGATATTATATTTAATATATCATTATTATTTTATTTATCATATGTAAATATTTAACTTGATAAATATAATGGTATGATCCAATAATATGATTTAGTGTTATTGAAATGGAAAAATATCATAAGGGATTTCATTATCAATATTCTAAACGCATATATAGAAATAAATATATCTTGGTAGTAATGGATCATCATGAAAAGTCAAAACAGTTATTAATTATTTAAAAATATTTCTCATAGGTTCATAATAATATTTTATATCGAAAGGAATTGGTAATTCTGTATGGAATACCACTTTATGTTTTTTTCCATTGAGATCAAAGAAAGTCATAAAAATTCGAGAGGATTATTTTATACGTATCAAATACTATGATGAGATTTTTCACAACATATCATCATTAATCTAATGATTAATACAAAAGGATCATTCAATATATAAAATATATAAAAAAGAAAATTCTCATTGGAATTCAATTTAAGATTGGATCAACAATTTCCTATGGCTTAATTATCATATAAGTATAATAATCAATTTAGAATCACAATTCTTCTATATGAAGATTTATATTGGAATACTTGGGAAAAATATGGGTTAATTTTTTTGAGTGGAATATCGAAGGACATGAAACTTGTAAATAAATAATTTAAATTCATTATAAAATCATCATCATTACAACTATTAAAAAATCGATAGAATATGTGTGATGAAAATAGATTACATCATATAGAGTCAGAAATTGTTGACAATGTTCTCCTTCAAATATATCATTAGAAGAAGGTTTTTATATTATGGAAGGAGATTAAGATAGTTCTTAGATAAATCAATCCCTTTTATATTATTGATCATATAGAGACTATATGTAAAGAACCCAACCTGTGTAACATAGAGCTGGTTGTTTAATTCTGAAATTGGCCCCATATAATGATATTTTAATATTGAATCACCAAAAAGATTAGTTTTCTTGGTAAACATGAGAAAAAATATAATATGACATTACATTTTAAAAAATAAAATATAAAACATAATGAATTAAAATAACTCTCCACTGATTTACTCTTTAAAATATTTCTTTTTCTTATCTTAGTGAAAGAAATAAAATAAGAATGTCCTATGATTCTTAGTAATTGTTATGTACAAAAAATATCATTTTTAAATAGGTTATATCTATATGGAAAGGTAATTTAATAAAAGCACATTCCATTTTAGAATTAACTCAATCATGAAGAATAACATGACATGAGTAAATGAAAATCAAATCATTTCATTTAAATACTAACATAATACTGAAAATTTTCTATTTATATTATTCAAAATTACATCATTGATATTAAAAAAGAGTCATAGTTCTTGAATATATAATCATGGATTTAAAAAATATAGGATTGAGGTCTCTAGGCAAGACATCTTAAATATACCTATAAGGGATCATCCCAAGAAAACATATTTAACAAGGAAAATAATACAGTAGAAAAAAGCTAAATTGTCTGATGAGATCAACCAATGATTTGATTGGCTAGAGAGGGACCCACCCATCACATAATAAGTCTAATTAATTCTTTATAAGAATGAACAATAAAAAATAATCAAAATTACATTAAAATATATTATTTTATATAATGGTATAACAAAAATAAATAATGTCAATACACTCCAAACCAAACTTTTTATAAACCTACCATAGAATAAATTAGTATGATATAACTAAAACTCATCTATATTGGTTCATATTTCAAATAAATGATTATTTACCTTGATGAACATAAACACAATAAAAATTTCATTAAAATAATTCTTGAGGAAAATAAAATTTACCCATTTAACATTACACTAAAATCTAAAAAATTGACAAAGTAGAAGGAAAATTATTTTCATTGAAAAAAATTATGAAAAAATGAAAATTAAGCTTAATATAATTGGGTATTTATGATGGGGGGATGTCTCATTCATGTCATGTATATTAAAAAAATTGTTCCTTTCACATTGCTGGGAAAAAGAAAAAATTACATCATTAAAAAATTGAAAATAAGATTCCTTTAAAACCATTTATTAAAATTACATTCACATGTAAAAAATAAAATTAATAAATAATAGGATAAACTCTCAAAATTCATAAAAACAATTTTAGAATATATGGATATCGATAAACAAATTGTTTTGATCAAAAATAAAAAAAGTCAGCTTTTATTAAAAAAACATTTCCTCCATAATATTAATTACAAATTAGAGGACAATGTTACTAAAAAATTATAATATCTTGAACATGAAGAAGAGAATAAAATTAAAGTTTCTTATTATATAATGATCTTATAATTTACATCAACGGAAGTTAATGAATAAATAATCCTCATTCAAATGATATTTTGAAATAAACACTCAACACCACAAGCACGTTCTAATAATAACCCCATTTAAAGAGATAACTGAAAATGAAACATTAAATTTGATTAATATAAATAGAATCATGATGTATCATATCTATATGAGATTATTTACAAAAAATATATATACAAATGGTCAATGTGGAATATGTCTCACCAAAGTAAAAGTGAAATGAGAAACCCTTACAAAAGTGACATCATCGATATGAGAATCAACCAACGATGCATTTTTTGTGATAACTATAAATCCAAAATAACCTTGTAGAAATAAAAAATAATATAATTAGTGTTGATTTCACTCATAATCATTTGTGGGATATAGTTAATGAAGAAGTTATATAACCCAAATGAAGTAAATTGGGTTATGCATCCCCTTAACACTTGGTAATGTTCAACACAAATACCCTTGGATGAAGTAATTCAAATTAAAACTAAATATACCATGAATTATAAAAGATTTATTATATTTGATGTAATATAAGATGTATGAATAATATATAAATAAAATTTTGTTTGTAAATAAACAATATGTCTCACTGATGGAAAATTTTGATAAAATACCATAACTTTGGTCCGAATCATCATGTACATTTTTGATCTTCCTGAACAATAAAAATATATAAAATATTTAATATATTAGAAAAATAATAATGTTTATTATTCCAATTATTTTTTATTTTACAATTAGATATTAAATTACATAATCATGGATGTTTAGGGTATACATTTTGATGATATTCAGTTCATATAACCAAAAAAATTTTTGTAGGTTGAAAATTATAAACGATGTCATTATTAGATCATATCTATAATTAGAATCTCAAAATTGTTATTATTTTACACTAAAAATATGATTTTAAAACCATCCATTAATTATTTTTATAATATATTAAATATGTTACAATCATAGAGACAGATGGTCATAAGTATACTTGAGTTACATATCCATTTTATCAACGATCATGATAAAAATATGGTAAATGATATTTTATCTTTTAATAGTGTTCATTATATCATAAATTCTGTATTGTTTATTTAAATAACAAACATTTATCCCATTCATAATATGTCATTATCGAAAATGAATCACATCTATTATGGAGGTGGTAGTCCACACATATAAATTAATGTTGTTATCTTTTTTTCAATGGATAGAAATGTATGATGTTATACAAAACATTGCATCATCATAATAACAAATATTTCATTAATATAATATATAATCATAAAATAAATCATCATACATATCTATGTGTGGGGATTATGTAAAACGAATGACATTGATTCAGGAGGGGGTAGTTCGCAACACATATGAGCGAGGATTTTGTTTCACACTTGATGGAAGAGGAGATGGAAGTAGGTTATTTTATTAACATAATATAATATCAGTATATATAACATATAGATTTTATTATATTTCCATTGTTTTATATGATTTTATGGGTTTTGAATAAGAAATAAAACAAAAACAAATGGTTATGTATGATATGACTTCTACAGACTCCCTATTTATGTTATACAGTAAGCCTTCAGTTATGGGTTCTCGAATAAATAAGGCCTTTAGGTTATAGTATTAGAGGTAAGAAAGACTTTTGAGAATGTAATGGAAGAAATGTATTATTTATGTGTGAGTGAAATAGGGTAGCAGGTGACCATTTATAAGTGCGGGGATGGAAAAACATTGGTATTTGAAAAAATATTAGTATAATATAAATTAATTTTCATTATAAAATGATCTAAACTGAAATACATAGAATATTGGATGATTATTTTTCAAATTAACATAGTAAAAAAATATCATAGGATTGAAATTATGATGTAGATTCTAAATTAAATGATGGGGTGGATTAGAGATTTAAAATATTTTGTTTGTATCCTTATAAAAAAACTATTTTTAACAATGTTAAACAAGACATATTCAAATACCCTGTTTAGTTATTCAATAGGAAACTAACTTACTTAGGATCAAACAATATGGATACGATAATGAAACATAATAAATGTTTAAATAGGGAAAGATACTAATTAAAAGTGCATAGAATCTTATTTATCAATGTATATTAGTATAAGAAAGTATAATAAAGTTATACTTTCTATATTTAAATAAATAAAGTGGAATTAAAAAATTGTAACAAAAATGTCAAGTATATGAAATATTTCATCCCAAAGAGATGGGTATCCAACAACCTTGTATAATGGTGTCTTGATTTATATATTCATGAATTCTTGTATTACACAAACCTAGGTATGCCCTCAATACGAAGATCAGAGTCTATCAGTCAATTGCTACTATCCCTCGATCTCTAAGGTAATCAGCACCTCTATCTTCCTATCCCCAGAATCCCTCATATTATTATAAAAATTCAGAATCACACTAAGAAGTATGAACAAGTTTTTTATGGTTATACAAGTTGTTCACAAAATTTTCACAATAAATATTTGATCAGACCTTTATTAGAACAAATTCTCTCTCTACAATTCAGCACGATCATTGAAAAATATTCTCTCATTCATACTCAACTCATCCAAAAAGATGGGTATTTATATACATGGATTCCTATGTTCATCTTCCTCCTTAAATTTTTATATTTATCCTTAAATTTTGGTGGGACCTGTACACATGTCACCCAACAAATTGTTAGTTAAAAAAAGATTATATGACAACATTTCATGTATGAAATCATGGAAAAAATTATCCTATGAAACAAAAAATAATATGTAAGGACATCATTAAAAAATTAAGAAACATAAACATGGTAAAGAAACAATAAAATGTTTAGTACGTGATAAAATGAAACATTACATTATTGAAATGAGGTAACTTTAAGAAAAAAAATTAATTGTATTCTAAAGAAAGTGAAAATCGGAGATTTAATTTGGAATAAAATTTATGAAAAAACTAAATTATTATTTCTTATGAAATTAGAGTTTGAATTCAGATAAAATAAAATTATGAATTTAGAACAAATAGTTGTGTTATTTCAAAAGAAATAAATGTCTGATTGCCAATGAAATAAAATTCTGATTGCATAAGAAATTAGTGTCTGATTTCCGAAGAAATTAGAGGCTGATTTATGGAGAAATCAGAGTCTAATTTTAGGGGAAATCAGTGTCGGATTCCAGGAGAAATCGCAGTATGATTTCATGAGAAATTAGAGTTTGATTTCTTGAGAAATTACAATGTGATTTCAGGAGATATAAGAGTTTAATTTCGGTAAAAATTAGAGTCTGATTTCATGATAAATTAGTGCCTAATTTTAGGATAAATCAGACACTGATTTTCGAAGACATATATTTGTGATTTCAGTGGAAATTAGATTCACAATTCTGGAGAAATCAGATTTGAAGGAATATTAAGGGTCTGAGTGAGGTAAAAATCAAATATTGGTTTACGAAATATATGGTTAGACATACTTAAGTAAAATATTATATAAGTCCTTGAAAACCAATAATAAGAAAAAAAAATCGTAGAAATAGAAATTTTTCCTTAAGAAATTAATTTTTAGAGGAAGGAAAATTTCTTTAATAAAATTTGTTTTTGATTTTCAATATATTATGGATTGGAAATGTCATAAAGGAACATATTGACTCAACAATATCACTCATTTTGAAAAAAAAATCAAATTGAATATAAGAAATAATAAATTTCATTTATGAATAGAAATGAAATACTTATCTCATATTTACTTTGTTTAAGGCTCACGATGAATATGACTAACTCCCACTTAGGTTTTGAAATACATAAATATCTTATTCTTGACTTTCATAGAGAAATTATTTTTTCTTTCTTAAGAAATTCTACTTTATGTAATCTAACCCTTACATAAGCATTATATTCCCTAATATTATTGTTTATCCTTCTTTCGGTCCCCTTTGTAATTTTTAAACTGGAATGGAGGGAATGAAAAAATAAGTACCTGAGTAGTTAGGAATATAAAAAACAAAACAATGGAATGATAAAAAAATTCATTGAGATAAGAAAATTAGTAACCAATAAAAATACAAAAAAGATCAGATTTGAGAAGTCATTCAACATTATTTTCCTTTTTCATTAGCTTTTTGAGGGTTTCCTTAAACTTCTAATTCTCTATATGATTATCTTTATATTTCTTGATCAACTTATAATTATTTTGATTTTTCTTTTTGAGATCATTGATTCGGTATTCTTGAGACTTAATGATTTCTCCTTGAGACCTTATAACCACTTCTTGATCATTGAATTTTCCTGAATTTTCATGCATGAGTTCCCTTAACCATTTCAAATTTAAAGTAACAAAATTCATCTTTCCATTTAGGTCTTTATCATCTTGGATTCGGGGAGATTTCTCTTGATTCAGCTTCTCTAAAAGTTATTTTGAAAGGTTCTTGATAATTTCATCCAACTTATAAAACGAAACATTTAATGAATCATTTAAATAATCAAAAAATTTAAGATCCTCAATCACTGATTTAGACTACATGGTTATATATTTTCATTCTCTCATATAAGAATCATATCTGACTTCAAAAGTCATAAAATTGGATTAATGATTTATAAAATGTTCCATGATAATTATTGTTGAATACGACTTCTGATTTTTTGTTTTTTGAAGTATCTCACACTTGAAATCATTTCTTGAGAATAAGGGAATGATATTCACAATATTCTTCAAAGATTTAACAACAAAATCATGTCCTATAGAAGATGATGTTTCTGATGTAGATTCTTTTATTAGAGAGGGAAATTTATATTTCTCATATTATTTTCCATTAATTGTTCTAGAAACAAGTTTCATTTATTTTTCCACTACATATTTTTTAGGTGATTCAAAAACAACTTCTTTTCCTTTCTCTTTCTTGGAAAATTTCTTCTCGACTACATTGGTTTCATGTTCTCTATCTGAAACATGAATTATTTTATCATCATCATAAAATTCTTTATCACAAGATTTTACAACAATTTACTTATCATCATCTGGATGATTAAAATCATCTTTACTACTTTTATCATCTAATGGTTTTTCATCCTCATCCCGGACATCATCATTTTTTAGAATAGATTTTTCTTATAAAATAATCATGGTTGATTCAACATGGGAAGTTCTTATAGACATTTTTTTGATGAAATCTCCTTATCTTTTTATTCTTCCCCCCATCCTTTTATCTTCAGCAATTTTTTTCCTCTTCTCGTTCGTCTTCTTTCTAAACATCTTCTTTTAAAAAATATTTTCTAGAATCCAAATAACATTCTTTCTCTTATCTGCACTCCGAGTTTCAATTTCCATGGGTTATTAAAAGAATGATTCTGGTAACAAAACTTATTTATATTCATTCCTTGTATCTCTAAGAAAATATTGAAAAATATTGGCTTATAACATCTTGTTTTTTAAAATTTTCTATTTTAATTTCTTCTCATGCTCTTCAGCTGCACTAATTTTTTAGGTTATAGCTGTAGTAGGGTCTAACCCAAAAATTACATATCCTTTCTTATTTTTCATCATTTTATCTATCTGTTTTTCAACCACTTCATCAAAAAATGTCTTTTTATTTATTGGCTTGGGTGTAGTAGATATTGAATATAGAGATGGTACATTATATTTCGGTTCGGATTCTTTTTAGTTTCATTTCATTGGGATTTTCTCGGAATGTTCTCCTAGTTCGCCATTCGTGATGTCAGCTTGATAATACTTATCAGGAAGTTCAAATAACATTACTATCTATATATTAAAACAAATTTTCATTGTTTTTTGGTTATCATCACTAAACAACATTATCTGGAAAACTCTATATTTTTAGATGTAAGGGATTTTGAAGGATTCTAAACACAAGACAATAATCCTTGAAATTTTTTTTAGGTAAATAATGATTTGAGACTTGATAATTCTAAAATTAATGTTGATTATTGAAAAAATAATGTACTTCATGAGGTTTAATATATCTTAATATTTACTAATAAATCCATCACAATGATATCATATTTCTTAAGGGAATCTTTATCTGGCTTTCTAGGAATTAGAAAACCTTACATCCAACAAGCATGAAAACTATAATTGGATTAAAGATGAGAAATATTCATTGATGTTACTCCTTTAAGAAAAAAATAATCAATTACACTAACCTTGTTAAAAGTTCATTCCTTTTTTGGAAATTTATGATTGGAAAATATTGTGTCACCTTTGAAAGGTTTATCCAAAATACTAGCTGTTTTGAGGAAAGATAAAAAATAATTCTTCCTATAACTCTAAACATAAAACATTTATCATACTCCATGATCATAAAAATTAAGAGTAAAATAGATTTATATTAGAAGATCAGGATATACAAGACCCTAATTCATTTCTTTAGAAACACATTGATATTCCAAAAATATTTCTCTTAATGGTTTTTGAAATCAAGGAATCATACATGACAAAGAAATTTTGGCCCCCAACCTTTCATTATAAGTTCAAAAATCCTTGAGTTCTTTATTGGAGGACATCAGAGATTTTGAAGAAATATAATGATACACGCATAGTATAAGGAAATAGAGAAAACTGAATGGTAACTTTGAAGAGTGGTAGAGCATTGATGGAATGTTTTTGAGATAACAAATGTGGGACATGAATAGGGGGTTCATTATATAGGCATCACAGATACAATTAATATTCCCAAATCAATGTAATGGCTGAGATTAACATGATCTAATTAAATTTTTGATCAAAATTCTAAAGAAGGATTTATATTTTTCAATATTTTAGTTTATAAAGAAAAAATATATTTAAGGGAAGTGAATCTGATATTGTTTTCTTCAAACAAGATAGAAATACCAACAGAAAAAATACAACTACAAATATTTATATAAGAAAACTTACCTTTTGGATTGATCAGAACGAATTTTAAAAATTGATAAGATTATTCTTGAAGAACATAGGATCCAAATATTTTAATTAGTGAAAGGAAAACATTTATGTCCCTTCTTTTTCTAGAAAGGGAAATCTATATGAATAAACATATGTACCCCCTATGAAAAGTAGTAATGTTATGATTGACGATAGTTTTAAAAAAATGTTAACATGGATGACTACCATATAGTTATCATTCCTAACATTCATTTAAAGTATTAAAATATATCAGAGGGTAATGATTTTGTAAATATTTCTTAAATTTGGTCTTGTGTTCCAATAAATTATAAAATAATATCTCTTTTATGTGTGTGATCCCTAAGAATGTGAAGCTTAATATCTATTTTTCTATCACATGATTTATGTTTAGGTTTTTTTCTTGGGTAAATTGTTCTAATATTATCACAAAATATTTTTGTTTCAGAAAAACTCATTCCATACTCAATGAGTGTGTGTTGCATCTACGATACTTGAGCACAACAACTTCTAGATGCTACATATTCAGCTTCAGGAGTGGAAAGTTCTACGGAGTGTTTCTTCTTTCATGACCTAAAAACAAATAAATTTCAATGAAATGATATGTTCCATATGTACTTTTCCAATCCATTATACATCCACCAAAATTAGCATCCAAAAAACTTTTTAAAACTAAACCATTTCCAGAAGAATAGAAAAGTCTTAAATCAATGGTTCCCTTTAAATAATGAACAATATTTTACCTACTTTTAAACGGTATTATTTTAGATTATATTGATATATTGAAAATAATAATAGTGAAAAAATTAATTCTATATGACTAGCTGTTATGTATAATAAACTTCCTATGATACCTCTAAATGATGTTGGATCTACTAGTTTCTCAGCTTCATCAAGATCAATAGATGTTGAGGTACAAATTTTAGTACATATACATTTAGTGTTTTCATATATATACTTAATTAGAAGATAATTAATACACTTATGTTGAGAGGTATAAGTTCAATCTATATTTTGAGATATTTTAAAATCATGAAAAAATGTTAACACACACATCATACTCATTTAAAACTCTGATTTCATAAGATTTTCAAATGAATCAGTTAAGGATTACAGAGATGATCTAAATATAATTTCATCAACCTAATTTTGAATAAATAAATCATTTTTATTATATTTATTTATAATAATGGTTTGATCAGTAGTTTCTTAATCATAATTGTTTTGTAAAAGAATCCAGTGAGTCTGTCATACCAGGATCCAGGGGCTTGTTTAATTCTAGATAATTTTTTGTTATGTTTGTAAACATGTTCAGGATGTTTTTAGATTAAAAAAATATGAGGTTTTTCAACATAAAATTATACTTGAACATTTCCATTATGGAAATAATACTTCACATCCCTTTGAATAAGTTTAAAATTGAATAATGTTGCAAAGGCCAGTAGAATATAAATAGATTCATGTATGGATATTGGAGGGTATACTTCTTCATAGTTTTTTCCTTCTTATTGATTATAGTCTTTAATAGTTAAAATTTATTTATTTATTATTATGATTCCATTTTATTCGCATTTATTTCTAAATACCCCCATTAGTCTAATTACATAAGTTTTTTTAGGTCTTCCAACCAAGGTCCAGACTTTGTTCCTTTCAAATTCATTTTGTTCATCTTGCATAACATTAATCTAATCTTCGCCACCTAATTCTTCATCAACTGAATTTATGTTCTATTTCGGAAATAAATTATAGATTTTTTACATCATTTCATAAAGAACATCTTCTCCTTATAGGTGATTTACATCACCAATGATACAATCACTGGGATGATTCTTAAGATACAACTGATTTGGGTTTTGAAAAACGAGTTCATCAACATAATATAAAACAATTATGGGGTAAAAATTTCAGAAAATTTTATATATTATTTTCTTTATTATAAGATTCTTCCAACAAAGGTTTATAATTAGTTTTTGAAAACACATCTGGAGATGAAGGTTGGGGTTGTTTTAAAACAAATGGATTAGTTTTGTCAAATTTAAGATGTACTATTTCTTCAATAGTACAAGATTTTTTTATAAACAATATAAACCTTAGAAGTAATGGAATACCATAAGAAAATTCATTCATTGGATTTGGGAGCAAATTTATGTAAGTTATCTATAGTATTCAGGATGAATACTTTGCATCAAAATGTATTGAAGTTAGTAACATTTGGTTGCCAACTAGTACACAATTCATAAAATATTTTATAAAGAAAATGACTCATTAGAACCCCACATATAGTATATCAATAAGTACATATATCTTCATCCGAAAAGTATTTAGTAATAGAATATTATCTCAACATGGTTCTAGTTCTCTCTTAAAGAATAAAATTTCTTTATTCAACAACCCCATTTTGTTGAGGAGTTCATGGAGCTAAGAAGTTATGAGTAATTTCATTATTACTACAGATAGATTCAAAATATGAATCTTCAAATTCTCCACCATTATCACTATGAATAGTTATAAATGGTAGGTTTTTTATCATTTTTTTTCATTCGATGAAAAATATTTAAAATAATAAAAGGATGCAGATTTATTTTCTAGAAAATGGACTTACGTAAATATTTTATAATCATCAACTAAAAAAAATATATAGTATTTTCTACGAATACTCCAATATTTTAGTAGAACAAAAAGATCCATATGAACTAGCTATATAGCATCAAATGTTGAGACTTCACCGATTGATTTAAAGAATGAATAATGTTTCTTTCTAAATTGAAAAATATCACTAACTTTTCAAGAATCAAATATATAACCCAGTAGATCCTTTACAAGTCTTTTAATTGAGAGTTTTAATAGGATTCAAAGGTTACAGTGTCCTAGTCTTCTTTTCCAAAACCAAGATTAATCTTCCATTTAACTAAGGCAATGTATGTCTTGTCCCCTAATGTCTTCAAGGATCTGTTTGTATACATTCGCATGCCTATGGGAAGAGAGAATAAACCCTACTTTGGAATATTGTACTAGAAATTTTTCATTCTTAAAATTACCAAGGTGAACTTCATCACATAATTAAATTATGATTATAAGGTTGTTCTTAAGTCATTTAACAAATAAAACATTCGAGATTAAAGTTTTTTCAAGAAGAACAATGTCACATATACCAACAATTTCTCCTTTATCATCAACTATGGGAATTATTTTTTCACATTTCAACATAATAATCCTTTCAATGAATTTTTTTAACCATCCATGTTACATGAAAATCCAATATCCAAATACCAACGAACTTCCAATTTTTCCTAAAATTAATATATCTAGACTATCAGAATCCAAACATTCTAGGATCAATAATTTTTTGAAATTAAAATATTAGGTATCCTAATTTTATATGAAATTAATTCATTATGAAAACCTATGTATTTTGTTTTATTTAAAGATTTTTTTTTTCACATAATGTCCACAATATAGAAAAATAGTGAAAAATAAGAAATTTGGGGTACAAAATTGTTATGACTCAGAATTTTTTTTGAGCGAGTATAACCAAATCAAGAACCATTTCATAGAGGATGAAGATGTGAATAAATTTTATTAAATTCATTAATTATAGAAGAGAAATTTGACAACATTTTATTCAAGGAAAGTATTTCATATTTTATTCTGATGATTAAATTATTATCCTCATATTTATTAGTCTTAAAGATTGACTTATTATCCAAATCATTTTTCATAGAATTGTTTTTCAGGATCCTTAGAAATCTTATTCTTATAAGAATTTAATTCCTTAAGGTTTTTGGAAATATCTTAAAAATATAGAATTTTTTTATCAAGATATTTTGAAGGATATAAACTTCTTTTGATAAAATAGATATTCTATAATTTTCATTCTCTCATGTTATTTTTATCTTATAGATCTCAATCCTAACTAATTTAGAAAATCTAAATAATTCATCAAATTATGGTCAGGAATTATATTTTTATGAGAAGATTCATCATCTGAAGATTCAGAAATTTCTTTATCAGGATAATTTGTATTTAAATAAATACCAGTTAAAGATTCATCATTATGTACCTTAGCTACCAGACAATGATTTTTAATGGGTTATATAGTTATGAGTCCAATGTTCTTCGGACTAGAAGATTCATATTCTGAGCATTCATCTCATGAGTCACCACCATTGGCACTCCTGGTGTCATTAGTCTTCAAAACCTTCTTAGCCTTATATTTGTCATATGTTTTTTTGTTCCTTTTAGAATGATTATCATTTCTATATTTTCCCTTTATCATAGGAATACCAAGCCTGATATGTTCAGCCCTTTCCCATTTATATAAAGTTAATTATGAATCAATATTTTTCATTCTATATATCTTCTAATATTTTTACTTGAAATAATTCATTCACAAAAAAATCTTCACCCTTTGAGAGAGATTCTCTTGGTCATCCTTAGACTTTACTTTTTCACTTAATTTAGATACTAAAATGACTCTCTTAACATTAGATCTAGTTACTCTTTATATTGTCTAGGATTTAGATGCTGTAGTGAATGCTTAACATCCATTACCATTATTCTTCTTATTAATGTATGCATCTCTATTCAATCATGTTTCATGTGGATGAAGAGTTCCAAATTTATCATTAAGAGTGATTTTAGTTGCTTTCCTATTTTTCATCAACAGTTGTACCTTTAGATTCTCACTTATTGAACATGATATCAACAATCTTGTACCCAAGTATTTCATCATCAAGTCCTTTTTTCACCCATAGAATGAAGAATATTGATGAAAGCCATAAATTATTGTTTCAAATTTCAAAATGGTTCTCCATAATGAAATACAAATCCAAGATATTCATCTCTTAAAATAGATGTTCTTGTTTCTATCACTTTTGATCATCTAAAAAGTGTAAGATCAAGGTTATTCCAGATAATATTTGTATCTTCACAAGAGGATATTTTGTTGTAGATATTCTTGGTCATGGAACATAAACTAGTATTGCGTACCTTGTAGTTTTGTTGATATTTTTATTTTTCCCAATCTGTGAATGTTATAATTTATATGTCAGGAATCATGTATTCACTAGTGAACATTACAAATTTGTCTACTACAATTTTAATATCAAATGTATTCATCATATCTCTCTATTACATATAATAATTACCATAAAAAATTTGTGGTGTGGTAGGATTTAGATTGTCTATAGAACCTATGTTCATTCTTGCCATTCTATATGAAAATACAAAAGATATTTTACACAAAAAGAATTATTAATCAAAAGTTTATAATCAAATATTTTAAATATTAAATCTTCAAGAAAAAGAATAATAAGTAATGTTAATCAAGAAAAGATAAGAAATAAAACATATATGAAAATATTTGTTTATCTTATACCTTATATAGTACCAATGGTAGGATCAAAATTAAATTTTAGGTTCTCAACCATAAGAGGTGGGGGTGAATTTGAGGTTTAAAAACATTAATTTTTATCCTTTAGAAAAAGTATGTTTAACAATGTTAAACAATATGGATTCACAAACACTCTCTAGTTCATAACTAAGAAACTATCTTTCTTAGGATACTATACTATGTAACTGATAAAGAAACAAAAGAAAAGTTTAGTTAGGGAAATATTCTAACTTAATTCTTATATAATCTTTTTTATCAGTGTATACAATTACAATAAAGTATAAGAAAGTTATACATTTTTTCTTTATTATAATGTAGTTGAATTAAAAACATGTTAAAACTTTAAAAGTATAATAAATATTTTAACCCAAAGAGAAGGCTACCCATCAACCTTGGATAAAGGTTTCTTAATTTATACATTCAATAGTGTATGTCTTACCCACTCCTAGGTAAGCCCTTGATAAGAAGATCAAAGACTGTCTTATTATCCCTGCTAGCCCTCTATCTTTAAGGTGATCGATACCTTTGTCTTCCTATCCCCGAAAGCCTTCCATTTATCTACTACAATCAGAATCTCACTGTATAGTTCGAACAACTTGTTCACTGTTAAACACGTTGTTCACAACATTAAAATATGGTAGATTTGAACATATCTCTTCTACCACAAATTCTCTCTGTAGTATTCAAAACGATTTTTGAAAAGTCTTCCATCATATGTACTCTTATCATTCATAGTGTTGTGTATTTATAGGCATGGATTCTAGTAGTCACATTACTCCTTCAAAGGTCATATATAAATTTAAATTTTGGAGGGATATATTCATGTTTCACTCAACCAATGGTTACTTAAAAATAGATTGTATGACGTAGTTTCATGTAAGAAATCATGGGAAACATTATCATGTGTAACAAACAATAATATGTAAAGAAATATATTTTATGATTAAGAAACATAAATAATATTAACACACAATAACATATTTAGGATCCAATAAAATGAAAAGTGACTTTAAAGAATGAGGTACCTGTATGAAAATCATATAATAAGATTCTTTAGAAAGTGAAAATCAGAGTCTGAATTCTGATGAATTTGTAATCTAATTTCGGGAGAAACCGGAGTCTGATTTCAGAGGAAATCATAGTCAGATTTCCAAACAAATCGGACTAGGATTTCAGAAGAAATCAGAGTCTCATTTCAAAAGAAATTGGAGACTAATTACAGAAGAAATTAGAGACTTTTTTATGAATAAATATAAGTCTTATTTTAGAAGAAATTAGAGAATAATTTTAGAAGAAATATGAGTATGATTTTAGAAGAAATTGGAATTTAATTTCAGAAGAAATTTATGTCTCATTTCAGAAGAAATCAGAGTCTAGTTTTATGAGATTTCAGATACTAATTTTAAGATAAATCAAAGTATTATTTGATGTGAAATTAGATTCTGATTTGAGGACAAATAAAAGTCTGATTTCAGGAGAAATCAGAGTCTAATTTTTAGTGAAATAAAAGTCTAATTTAAAGAGAAATATATGTCTAATATTAGGATAAATCAGAGTCAGATTTCATAATAAATTAGAGTTTGATTTCAAGAGAAATCAAATTCATAATTTTGGGGAAATTGGATTTGAAGGAAATTTTGGTTTTTGAGTTATGTAAGGATCTAATTTTTGGTTTAAGAAAAATATTGTTAGACTTTATTTAGGAAAACATTAGAGATGGAATTAAAAATTAGTGATCAGGAAATAACATTTCATAGAGATATAATGATTTCCTTATGAAAATAATTGATAGGGAAATATATTTTTCCTTAAGAATACCCGGTTGTGATTTTAAAAATATAATGGAATTGAAAATTCATAAGGGAACTTATTTACTCTACAGATAGTACATGTTTTTATAATGTTCTTCAATTTAATCATTGTTTTAACCCACATTAATCCTTTTTTATAAAAAGAGTGACACAAATTTTTTTACAGTTTTGGAGTTTGTATAGTTATTATAAGAAAACAATTGTAAAATAAATGGACCATGGTATATATTTTTAGCCATATACCACTCACATGATCAACAAATTTTTTTTAGAAACATTATATAATGTAATAAAATATTTTTTAACATAATAAATCATTAAAGTCATCATTGGAGCTATTTATTTTATTTTAAAAAGAATGAATCATGAAAGAACATGAATTAAAATATTTTACATTCATAAATCAATAACATGTTATGTTTTGTTTATTTTTTTTTTGAACACATTAATCAATTATATTTATTATACAATAAATATTATTAATATCATTTAATTTTTTATCAATTGAGTAAATCATGTGCTAGAATTGCATAATAATTTAACGTTATTATATTACATCTAAAATGATAAATAAAATAACATGATATAAAATAATTTATATTGAAAATTGGTATTTGAAACCGATCATAGGTTATTTTTTCCATATCAACAAATATTATAGTTATTAAATGCATGAAAGAAATTTTTTTATCTTAATATTTTACTTATATATTATAATATAATATTCATAGAAATATAGTCCCATGAAGACATATATTTGAGACATAGTTGAAACTTGATTAATAAAACTCATAAATAATGGATAAATTCATTTTTTAGGGTCAATTTTTTAGTATGTATCATTTTATATTGAAATTTATTCATCTGATTTACATATAAAATAAGGATGAATATTGACTAAAGTTACAATTCGTAATGATTAAAATAAATGGGGATATTTACCAAATTTGGACCTGTTGATTAAAAATATTAAATCACTTTATTAATATTCAAATCACTTCATTGTACTAATTTAATTTAAATTTAGACATGAAATGTGTGGGGCGGTGTCATTTTAGAGGAAAATGATTTTTTCAAGAAATGATGAATTTATATTAAATATATGACTATTGGAATCTATTAAATGAATAAAAATTAATATAGATAGATATATAATATATAAATTTAATCTAAAAAATTCCTTAATATGGATTATTCTAATTAGTCGAAATTTATAAACATTATGAATTTAAATTTGTTTATTCATAAAAATTTTAATCGAAGAAAAAAAAAATTATTTTAGAGTCCTGAAAATTGATAATGAAATTAAATTTTATTAGATTCTGGTATATAATATCTATCCTAGGTCACTCAATTAAAAATTCAAAATATTATCAAATATTAAATTTCTTGGTTTAATAAAAAGATATTACTATTAAATAATCAATATTTAACTATTCACAAAAAAATAGTATGTTTTGGAAAATATCAAAATTTCACCTTGAAATAATCATGATATTTTGAGTTCAAAAAGGATATAATTTTAACTAATAAAATTTATAAATAAAAAAGTAATTAATTTATATATTTTATCTAAAAATTAAATAAAATCTATTTTTGAAGAGATCTTATTTTCGAATAATTAAATGGAACTACTAAAAGGTAAGTGATTATATAATTACAATTAATCAATCTATTTATATTGATTTGACCCATTATTTATATAATTAAATTTATTAAATACTATTCAACTCTTGTAGTCTAACAACCATGTTTTAATGGTCACATTTATATAATAATATTTTTGCTTCATATAAACTCAACATTGAGTGTTTTTATGGTATATATATTAGTATCCTTTTTAAATACTAGTGTCAGTAAATTATCCCACCTTTAAAAAAATTAATCAGTATAATTTATGTTTTTCTTGATAAATATTATTATGACCTATGGAAAAATTTTTTTTAAAATCATGCATCAAAGTAATTGTCAATATAACATCCCCTTGAAATGAGGGAAAGGGAGATTAGATGTTCATTTAAAATATCAAGTAACTAGGTTTCTAAATAGGCGAGCATTAGTGGATTAGAAATGTAAAAATGGATGGAAAAAATAACTCCCAAATACTAATAAATAATTTTAGAGAACATTCTAAGATGAAATATAACAACAAAAAAACCATAAATACAAGATGGGTGAAAATACCATAAATTTATCAAAAACTATAATACGAGGATAATTTTTTTTCTTCATGTCAGTTTTCATTGATTAGATGAATTAATTTACCATAGAAACTAAAAAATATGGTAATATACTTACTCGGAATGTTGAATTTTATAAATTATTCAATTTACACAATAATAATATTAAATTATACAAATGATTACTATTCATGATCAATTTTCCTTCTTGGTGAAATAAAATACACTTCCAATGAACCACATAATCCAAAAAATAATGACATTTTATTAATATTGTATTTATTAGCACAAAAATGGAGAGCGTAATTTAAGACAACACCCAAATTTCAAAATAAATTATCCCATAAATAAGTATCTTTTAATTTGATACAAATTTTTCATACTATGATTAAATCCAAAATATTGGAATGATTTGACCAAATCTTCTTCCAAAATAAACATATCATTTATCAAAAAATAAAATCTATCACAATCTATGTATCATAAAAATAATTTTAATTTAATTTCCATATATTCAGTAAAATATTAAAATCATGTACGCTTCCAATAAATAAATCATCTATTATTCATAAAATAAATAGTAATCTTACAAAATAGTAATTTTATTCACCTAAATTGTATATTTTTCTCCCAATAGTGATCATGTTACATAATAACATTAGTCAAATAGAGAAAATATCATTTCTCAATCACTTGGTTAGATATATGAAAAATCATATGTTCCCATATTTTTGTAACTATCATTTACCTCATCATCAAAGATAAGATAAAACCTAAAGGTTAAAAATACTATTATACATATATCTATATATGGTTAAAAAATTATTCCTCAAATAATATTTTCACTAAATCTCATTCTAATCCATTCTAATATGTTACCATAAATACCTCCCCATTAAATTTTATTACATAATACTTCCATTATATAAAACCTATAAGGGTAACTATACCTTTATAAAAAAATTTAGCTTTGGACATGCCAACCTAAGAAACCATAGGATTATACCAGATAACAATGGATTTTGATAAGTCTCCATAGGTTATATGATATAATTAATTACAGTCGGTCTGTGGGTTTCGTCTAGGGGATCAGCTGTCTCCAAACCTATTTGTTTTCGACCAGTTTGTAACCAACCATGGTTGATCTCTTTTTGTTCATCAAGGGAAGGTGGCTCAAAGAACCTTTCAGAGGATTCCTATTTTCATTCTATGACTATAGAGGAAATGGCCACTAACATTCCTAGTTAACAAATTCCTAGGGAGTCCAATATCAAATGTGTCTTCAAGCCCCTTTTTGGAGGTAGCTGTAGATTCTACCAAAGAATATTTCAAATCAAGGATCAATTTATCATATACCATTTTTTAATTTCTTTTATTCTGGGGATAATCAAATTTTATTTCTCCTTATTTTGTTAATATTTTAGTAATATATGTGGATATACTTTCAATTCCCTTGGTGTTATCTACACTATTTAGATGTTATTATTCCTGGGATGATGAATTTCGTGGATATAGAGTAGTGATAGAGTCGAACCAAAATGTGTGAGACTTTCTTTTATTTTATATACAACCATACAATGATATCATCTTAATATTTTGGATTTATTCCACATATGTAATAATCTAATTTTTTCAAAAGAGAGTTTATTTTTATGTTGTGGAGGGTCCATGAATGGTGTTCAATAGTAAGATAGGTTACAATATTTGTGGTAGAAAATAATATCATCTCTTTTTTCGTTGGTGGTGTTGTTTATAGAATATCAATTAGTGTGTTATCCCAATGTTTCAGTGGTATTCATAGATTATTTTTCAAAGGATATTACGAACCTTCCCTGGATGCAGTGTCAAGTTTCTGTTAGAGTTATTTTTCGGTGCATCTCTAATTTTGATATCTCCCTATAAATTGATAGATATAGAGTTATGTGTTTTGACTTTTTAGGTTGCTGATCAAATGTTATGGGGTCTCATTAGCCCCAATGCAGTTTTTACGGTGACCCAATTTAATTTTTCTAGATGGAGAACAATAGTATCAGGTTGGGTGTGGACTACCAGATCATTAAATAGGTAATATTCAGGTACTATTACCCACTTTCTATGATTAATTATTTTCTCTACTAGTTGGTAGAAACTATATTGTTCAATATGATCAACCTACATTATGGATATCACCTATTGAGTGTGATGGATGATAATAATATAGAGACTACATTCCGGTTACGATATAGTATCTTGGAGTTCATAGCAGTGTCATTGGGTGTTTTGATTGAAATATAATTCTTCATGTGGTTTATGAACTAAATTTTACTATAATTCATTAATAAGATTGACAATATATTCATCGATGATATATTGGTCTTTTAAAGGCATGCATTGGTGGTAATTATCTCAATTTTATTATTTCATCAACATTTTTTTGAAAGGGGGTAGCGACATGTCGCATTCTATGAGGAAAAGTATATTGGTTGAAAATATTAATTAACTTCATGAATGCTGAGTGCATATGGTTGTTTGAGAATCCCCTATCATGGGTTTCATATATTTATCATTCAAGATTAATAGAGATTGTTGGATTCTTTTTCATATTCTAGGTGATATATATGGGTTATTTTCCTTATTTGGAATTCATTATTGTTCTCTATAAACCTATGTAAATGGAGAAACTAGAGGAAAAATCTGTGATTCTATTACACTCTTGTATGAGGATGATATTTGGGAGTCCATATTATCTATTAAGACTTTTTTATATTCAAGGTCCAAACTTCTCTAGGGCAGGGAGGATACTGTGACCATTGTTTATCCATGCACAATATATATCTCATTTTGGAACATCAAATCCATGAGCCCTTGAGAATGATAAAATGAACATATCATTTAAAAATTACTAAATGAAATTTTTGGTGGGTTTCTTTTTTTCATTGGATATGATGTTTATTATTGATTTAAAATTTGGTGAAATTATGATTTATCTATATTTATCTTGATATAAAAATTTATTAATTAAATATTATTTATTTCTAAGTTCTTGAACATTATTATATCTTGTGTGATTTATCAAATAGAAATTTAAATCATTTAGATGGGTTCAGAATATAAAATCTTAGATAGCCAAGGTATAATCTCTATTAATGTTTAGGGTCTTCTCTGATTATTTTTATGGGACATTATTTTAATTTTTTTATTTATTTTTACAACCCTATACATATTAATTCACACAAATGGAATGAGATTTTATCCTATCATTGACATCATAGATTTGAGATAATAATGGTGAGGGATGAGGAGAGGCCCCTTCTCAATGTGTTGATTTCAACCCAAATGTGACATAGAAAAAATAGATTTTGGATCATTAGAATGAGACCTTGATGCTTATTTTATTCAAAATGAGGTACAAAGGATATTCAGATGTCTACTTAAAACAAAATTTTAGTTATTTTTCATTTATATTTTCGAATTTTATCTACTCCTAGATGGATTAAGGACCATGGAGGGGTGATTTGAAATGAAAATATAAAATGTAATATTCATAAAATTTATGTGTCTAAAATAAGGATCACATGTTGGGATGTAATAAAAAACAATTTTCCATTCTTCATTGGTCTTTAGGATTACTATGGAGGCTATATGAAATTATCTCCATAAGATAATTCCATGTAGGACCTTTAGATCCATGACATGGGGTGTGCGGAGGTACACATCGAGATACCCCATGTGATGTAAATAGTGTATATAAGTAAATTTGTATTCATGTTTTATGGAAGTTTTAATGTAGGGTACATGATATAGTACCCCATTTGGATTTCATTACATGTATGTATTTTGGAAGTAATCGCTAAGTGAGACTGATGTTCCCAATGTGGGGTGCTAGGTGAATAAATAATATACATCGTGTTATATGTAATATTACATAGTCTTAGAAGATCATTTTATGTATTTTCTACCTAAATCATGATTCTTGAATATTATATTATCCCAACATGAGAAACTTATAATGTATAAAACAATTTGGGGTTTATTTATTAAATTACATGATATTGGATAGATGATTCAGGTCATTTACAGATCAAATTTCTATGGCCAACAAAACAAGATCTTCGTGATTATTTATATTATTTTTGGTGATTATCATCACCTAGAGAATAATACTAATGATAAGGCATAAAAATAATTTGGTATTCGGATATTGATATGTCCAATGAGTTCACCAATATTTCTGCGATCAATAAATGATAATGAGATGGTCTAGATTTTATGGGTTCTGTGTACACTTTGTTGGTACTCAGTATGCAGTTGGGTAGTATTATGGGACATATGAATATTAGAAGAAGTTAATGGGACTTATCTCATTCCCATAAATACCATTGATTTATTGTTGGCATGTGTTTTTGTTTATTGGATTTGTATTTTTGTTTTTTGCAACCATTTTTTATTAACCTCTGTGGAAATCCTTCTGTTAAGATGGTAGATTTCACATTTACTCCATATTTCACATTATGTGGTGACCATGAGAGTCAAATAGTAGATACATTTATTTATTCTTTGAGGACCCATTTCATTAGACAATTTATATGGATCACTATATGTCTTGAGTAGTATATATTTAGTATTGGAGTACCCCCTTGTTCCATGAACTTCCAATGTGGGTTAGGGTATCTCTAATGTTGATAGATTTAGTACTCCGCTTGAGATGTAGGGTGAATATTTCATATATTAGTCTAATGATTCCTAGATATTAATAATTGTTAACTAAATTCAATCATATATGGAATGGAAATGGTTTCTGTGTGTTTAATATATTCCCTTTGTCTGTTGGGATGTACCCCTTTGAGTTCGAAGTTTCTCATCTAATTTATACAACCTAGTTATGGGGAGGATCTGCATCATTTTTTTGAGTTTGGATGTGATGGTTGTGGATTTGGATATGGGAGGTTGGTTTTGATGCTTGGGGTTTATAAATCCATAATCCAAAATACATACTCTGATGTGGTCTTGATCCCTGGATTAAAGAATCCTGTCAGTGGTATATTATTGGGGGTATTCACATAATGTAGATATGATAAATTATTTTCTGATATATGACACATGAAACAATCGTGAATACCCTTTGTTTATAACATTTGTGAAAAAGAGATGTGTGGATTAGGTACCAAATTATTCTTTTATGTTACTATCTTTTTAGAAAGGTTTTATTTTTTGAGACCCCATTTTTTACTTGAATTGATGAGGAGTTGGTTTCCATATGGAGTGATAGGGAATGTAACTCACCCAAGTAATAGAGTGTGGGTAATCCATCTATGAGGCCGCTAACAACCAAGAACCCAATTTCTTTATCTTGGCATGGTCATCCTCTTCAACTATACTAATTATTCTCGACTCGTTGTGTAGGATTTCCAGATTGGACTTCTGTGTCAAGAGGAATTATCCTGAAGAAAATACTCTTAAGACTATCTCAATTCCCTACATTTTTTTACTATGTTTTTGTCTGATAATTTATTTCACATTCTCTAATATTGATTCCTTTTATAATATATGATCATACTAACAAGACCATTGGTGTATAATGTGATGATTTCATTTTTGTTCTCCTCAAGAATACTAATGTGTTTGATCTCATATGTCATAGAAGGGTATACTTTTTTTTTATTTTATATAATGAGGTTAATCTATAATGTATGGGAATGAAGGTCTTCCCCATTGTGTTTTATGACTATTGGGGTGTGTTACAGTGTGGTGAAATATTTTTTTATATATCCAACATTTTTTAGAGTACATGGACAAATGGGGCCATCTGTGTAAGTTCAAATGAGATTAGGATGAGTTCAAATTTGGGAATGAATCTATAGCTTCTTCTCTGTCTTGGGATATCCCCTTATCTGATTTTGGATACTTTTTTACACATGGTTGTGTACTAAATGGCAGACTTATTTGCCTATATATTTTTAGGGAATCCTTGGTATTAGAAACACTATTCATTTTGGCCTTTATTAAAACAAATTTTGTATTTTTGAATAAAGCACATAGGTCAAAGGAAATATAATTAGAATGGATCTATGGAGCTATTTGTAAAGTTCTCATTTTGATATTTATAAGATTAATGGATAGTAGTTCTTGGAATGGAGGTGGCATGTCATGGTGATTCCCTTATCCCATGTCAATCTATGTTGATTTATGCATGAAAATTTTATTTTCCAGATATACAATTAATCATTTATGGTTGGGATTTTTTTTTGGATTAGGATGTATATATGTTTTAGGATGTATAGGCTTTATTATCCAATGGTGTATAACTTCTTCATAGTTATTTTCAACATCCCATTTCTCCATGTAGTTGGGATTGGGGTAGAACATGTTGTAGACAATATCCCCATTCACTTCCCTAGGAGATTGGGTCATTTCATCACCTCTATATTATTTTGTTTTCTTGATGAAGATTCATTTCCAACTATCCAATATTTTCGAAATTTTTTATTTTAAATATTTGACAAATTAGAAACTTTTAAAAGTAAATATTTTCCAAAGTCAAAAGACATTTATTTATAATTTTCATAAAGTTTATTTAATATTTCAAAAGATACTTTTCTTACTATGTCAAATAAATTTAATGTTTTCTATGATTCACAAGGTATATAATCTAATGATACCATCCAAATTATTATTTTTTGATTTATTTTAATCATTTCCAATAGAAATATTATTGGATTTAGTTTCTTTCTAATGTTTCATTTATTTTATCACGAAATTAGTATTTTTATTATATTCATGTCGCAGACATATTTATTGTTTTTTATTATAATGAAATTGTTACATAAGTTATATAACCCACAAATGCGTTGGGTGTTGACTTTTATCCCATGGTAAGATAAGGATTGGGGAGTAAAACCAGAACCTCAAGGTAAAGGTTGTAAAGACCAAAACCCTACTATACTATAGATGATGGTTACATTATTACAGTATTAGTAGATACGGGGGTTCATATCTAAAAAAACTAAACATTTTAATAGAAATTTTAATCTAGATACATACATAAATCTCACGTTACATTTTAAATCATATAGTAAAAACATCATGAATGTTAAAAAATTATGTAGCCTAAAACAGAATCCAATGTGGATTCTTATTAACCTTTGGAAATGAATTAAAATAAAGGTGATATCATAACCTTTGTAATAGTTTCGTATTGAAAAATGTAAAATGAGTAAATAATGAAAATTTGTATGGAAATGTAAATAACTAAATACACATTTAATTTAATAAATCACATGAGAATGATAAATAATATTGTAGGAATATATGTTTTTTATTTAATTCAATATAAATAATTACATGATCTAGAATCATAGCCATGGGTACCATAACTATTCAAATAGTCATATAGAAATTAATAACTAAAATAATTATAATGGAATGACTAATGATACACATAAAAAACATACAATTAAGGCCTAAAAAAATTCATCTTATATAAATGGTTATGGTCTCAAGAAAATACCAAAACTAGGTTGTCTCATGAGACATTCCAATTCATCGAGAGGCTATAACAGCCACTTCACATTAAATACTAAATCCAGTACATTCTTCATAAAGAGGTGTTGAATAACAATTAAATACATAAAAAAACATAATTATTGAAGATATTTCACTTTAAATGTTAATATATTGCTAGTAAATTTGATTATAAACACTATAGAGAAACAAAAGGATGGGAACATTACATCAAATACCCAATGGAGTATATTAAAAATATAGGATTATTTCATTGATTGATATATATACAATGAAAGGAT
Source organism: Viscum album (assembly GCA_963277665.1). Classification (NCBI taxonomy): domain Eukaryota; kingdom Viridiplantae; phylum Streptophyta; class Magnoliopsida; order Santalales; family Viscaceae; genus Viscum; species Viscum album. Next base: position 1,760,759,736 of record OY728150.1, read on the forward strand.
AATTATTTATTTGATGTAAATAATATTTTTAATTTGAAAATAAATATTAAAAACGGTTTCATGAATATTGTGAAAAAATATTCATTCAAAAGAACCATGAAAACATTTAAGGGAAGTATCAAATATTTTATTGGTTATGATAGTGTGAAATTATATACATGTCGTGTATATTAAATGATATACTCATTACAAATTTTTGGTCAAATGTCAAAAAGTACCTTATTATGAAAAATGCATGAAGATTCATATTACAAAATTTATTAAAAATATGATCATTGTTATAAATGAATTTAAAAAATCATTGGATAATATGAAACAATTTCATAAATTTTTTTATTGAAAGCATGGATAAATTTGTTTCCATCTAGAAATAGTAATAAAGTCATCCTTTCTTAAAAATATTCTTTTGGTATCTTTATTACCTAAATAAGAATATAAAATTATTACTTATTTTTTAAGAGTTTCCAGAGGAGAATAAAAAATATTTCATTTAATATATAGTGATAATGCAATCCCCCCAATAGTGTATTAAACATAAAAAATCCATAAGAATATTGAGATTTTGAAATAAACAATTATCATTATGGTAACTTTTGGATAATCAAACACATTAATGAAATAACATAAAATAAATTATTTAGTAATATTAATATGAAGAGATCCATGATATAACATCCCAAAGGGGTAGTATATACACCATAAAAAATAAATAATTGGTGACTTTGAAATATGTCTCATAGAAGTAAAAGTGAGATTAGAAACCCAATCAAAAGTCATATCATTAACATGAAAATTAATTAGAGAAGCATTTATGTTTGAAAAATCTAAATTTGAAAAAAATGGTAATATATAATATTAAAATCACATGTAATTTCATACATAATTAAGGAATAATATAATCAAATAAAATTGATACAATCAAATGAATAGTAATTTAGTTAATAAAACCCCTTGAAATTGGTAACATTCGTGTGAAATAACCTAGGATATGTTAATTGAAATTGGAAAAAAATTTACAATAAAGTGTAAAGGATTCATTATATGACGTGTTAAATGAGATTTATATACTCCATATAGAATAAATTTAACGTATAATAAGAAACCATGCCTCAATGAATGAAAAATAGTATAAAATCATATTCCGTAGTTATGACTACTCACGTACATTGTAAGTAATCTTGAATTATAAAATATTTAATTATTTTCTTTTATAATAAAATTTTTCTCCCTTATTATTCTTTTCATTTTATTTATTATATTATTTTTATTTATTTATTTCATTAATTATGTTCACATTAAGTGTTTTGATTATATACCTTTCACATGTCTATATTGAACTTAGTTGGATGACTATTGTAAAAGTGGTCCTTGTTCAATAATTTCTAGAGTAATTATCATGGAATAAATAATTTTTTTTTTAAATAAATTACATTTTAAAAATAAACCATGAAATATGGTTATGAAAGATGTACTATGTAATAATCATGGAGATGGTTGGCTGTATTTAGAGACGAGTAACCATTCCATTTTTTCAATGATCAAGATGGAAAGTAAGTAAATATAATTAAATATTATTAGATATAAAATTATAACGTAAATATATATTATTTATTTAAATACACTGATTTTTTTTTTATAAATATATATCATTCATGTGATTTGGTGATGGAAAACTAATCACATCACATAATGGGGGTGTTGTTCCACACTTACATTAGTCTAATGATATAGTTATTCAATGGATGAAAAGCTATGTAATTTGAAAATACATTTTATTTTCATATTAATAAATAATTCATTAATATCATATATAAAAATTAACTCCATCATCAATAATGAATTTTATATTCAATGATATAAAATGAGATACATTTGTTCATGTGGTGGTAGTCCACTATACACAAAAAGATGATTTCATTTCACATGTTATTGAATAAGATATGGATATAAGTTATCAATGTAAAATAATTAAATTCATTTATATTGGATATAATTATTTTATTTTATTTTAATCATTAAATTATTTTTAAAGAGGTGTAATATGAAATAAAATAATTTTTTTAAGTATGATTCCTCTTCTTCAAACTACCTAATTTGGTTTACAGAGAAAACTTCCCCAGGACAATTTTATAATCAAAATAAGGACTCTCGGATGTAGTAGGGGATGTATGTATTGAACATGGGTAGGTATTATATAATCCTAAAGGATTGTTGAGGTGTGAAAAAAGATAATATAATGCTCCCTTTTATAAGTTAGGGGTGGAGAACTTTAGGAATTTCATAAAATATTTAAAAATTAAAAAATTATTTTCATTGATAAAAGGCGCCAAAAATAATATAAATTGAATAAATTATGATGATCAGTTTATTGAATATAATAAAATAAAGTTTTAATATTTTTGTTTGTTTTTACCCTTAATACTTCGTTTATACACTTAGTATCCAATTTTGACAATTATCGTGATAGCAATGTTTTTACACTGTAGGGGTCATAAAAGTTACAATAAAAGTAGAATTATATAATTAAAAGATCATGGTTGATAATTTAATCTGTATATAATTCAATTCGCTACTAATATAATTTTTCGAAAATTTAAAAAATTTAATAAAATATTAATTTTTTTATAAAATATAACTATTGGATATTGAGACTACATATTTTAATTTTACTTTGAGAAAAACCTATCATTAATTTAATTCTATTATAATAAATTAAAATATAAATACAAATTTTTATTTTAATAAATAAATTATTTAATAAAGTTATTCATTCTGATTATATTTATTTTAATATATTTAAAATTAATTATTTTATTTTTCAATTAAATTTATAAATACTATTCTAGCATTTCGAAAGACATTAAATTAATTATTTAATTAAATAAAATAAAATAAATTAAATATAAAAACTAATTATAGTTATTTAATGTAATAATTTGAATTGCGTTGTCTTTATGTTTTACATAATTATTATATGGTACAAAATCAAAGGAATATTGAACCCTTTGGATATATATTTTAGAAATGAATTCAAAAGAAAAAATTAAACTAAAAAAAGATAATTAAATTGTTTAGTGTCAATTTTTATGCATTCTCCTATTATTTTTAACCTTAATTACCCAATTTACCCTTACCATTATGATAATTATCTTCTATAGTGATTGTTCACAGTGACTAAAAAACGTGGCCCAAATTACATATATTTGACTCATTATTCCAAATATTGAAACCATTTTAATTATTCAATCCATATTATTTGATGAATTTATTTTAATATTACACTAACGAGAAGCATCTAATTACTATTTTTCATAAAATTTTTTATTAAGTGTAAAATGTTTTGATACTATATCAAAGTGTAATCTTCTTTCAAAAGGATAAAATTACATTAATTTTAATAAAAAAAACTAAGGGAATTTTAAAACTAAAAAAGGAAAAATATAAGAAACTATAAATATCTAAAATAAATCACACTTTTTATTCAGAAGTAGTATTTTTTTTTACTATTCATGTAAAAAACAAACTTTACTACAAAATATTAAAAATATATCATATGATAATTATGATATTCTGATTTTATAAAATTTAACTACTATATCAATAAATATTTTTAACGTTTATGAATATTAAATAGAATATTTGTATATGAAATGAATTAAAATAAATTTTTAAGAAAAACATATTTTTGAAGAATAAAATCACGTTAAAAAAATTAATTTATTACATTCTAGGTATTTAACATCAATTTTATATTTTGTAAGACAATGGTATATATTTAATAGTTAATATGATCATATTCATACCTTCTAGTTCATTAGATGTGTTTTAATTTATATAATTTGATTATAATATTTTACAGTGAATTTTGGCAGGATGTTTTATGTTGTATACACTACAGAATATAGGTTTCTTTTTTAAAAACATGTGATATTATATTATTCCACCATTTAAAAAATTTTGAACATAAAATGTGTACTTTATCTCAACAAAAAAGTTTATGACATCATAAATTATAAATTTTCAAATCATAAAACACAAAATGGTTTAGTAAAATTCCACTTGAAAAGAGGGAAATTAAAATTCATGGACTATCAGATATTTTGATTTCCAAATTATAGAACATTATAAGGAAGTAAAAATATATTGATGGAAAAAAAATTTAATTCCAAAATTTTTATGCATACTGAAATTGATTATTGATTATAATAAAGTACATGATCTAAAGAAGGTTAATGACCATAAAACCATATGCTAATTAACGGTTAAAAGGATCATTGATTAATCATAAAATACGATAATAATATAATAGATTTTCAATATTATTTCCATGATTTATTAATTACAATAAAATTTAGATGAAGATAATATGTAATGTGATTAAATAGTCCACATGGTATGCTATTTATTTCTATAAGAACATTCATATCCATTATTCTACATAAAAATCATATGTTCATCCAATAAATCATTCATCCATTATTCCAAAAATAAAATATCATAATGATTTCTTCACTTTAATAATATAATGTTCCAAAAATAGTGAAATTAAACCAATATAGCATTATTTACCTAATCACAAAATCAATTTTAAATCCCATGGTTATCTCAATGATAAAACATATTCTAAAAAAATAATCGTAAACTTTATATGTCCCATTATATTAAAAATAAATGTCTTACTATCCAATAAATTGCATAGACTAGTGGTATGAATTGACAAAATGCCCCCCTTAAGATTTGAGTTTAATCCCCATGACATTTCTTGATTTGATAGGTTTTCCTATTTATAAAAAATCATATTAATATAATTATAATTATGTATCATGAAATATGATTAACCTCCCTCAAATAACATTAAAAATCAAATAACTATTTAACAACTATGGTTTTCAATAAAAATATTTCTTTAAAAAATAAAATAATCCTAATTGACTATTAGTATCTTAATATCCTTGATAATTTTTAATTTAATTGTTAACAATACCTTTAAACAAAAGTACCAAAAGATTAAAGAATCATTATTCAAATGATCTTTTCACTAAAACACATACCAATCCAAAGGGTTTTTGAAATAAATATTTCCCCAAATAAAAATAAGCATATAGAACTACCATATTAGAAAACAAATAAATGAGTAAAGATTTTTTAAAACATACAATTAATCATAGACATTTCATAAAAATAAACATTATGTTTATCCCATATTACTATAGATTATCATAATTTCACTAGGATAAACTCATTAATTCATCATAATTATTCATATATAAAATATGTATTATCCAAATAATAACCCCATGTTTTGTTAAACCAGTCGTACAATAAGGGAACACTAACCATGAACCGGAATGACGGAAATGAAATACCCAACCAACTATTGTAAGGGTTATTAACCTTTGGTTAATTTAGTGAAAACACATTTCCTCTTTTTACTAGGGTCTATGATTCTCCTCTACGAATTTTGAGTTAATAAACCGTAAATAGTTATTTTTTATGAAAATTTATCATGTGGTCCCTTTCATAAGTTATAGAGGGGTACATTTTGATGTCTTTAACATATTAAATAATATAGTGTATATTACTTCAATAAAATTAACCAAACTGATAAAATTCAATGAAATGATGATGATGGGTATACATACTTTCATAGATAATATTTTTAAAAGTTAATTTTTGTGTTTTAAACATATCAATTTTGTAATGAGCTTAAAATATTTTTGATAATTACTTGGTTAACAATTTTAATACTATTTTGTGGTCAGCATAGTAAATATAAAATCACAATAATTTTATAAATGGTCCGTACATGATATTTATAAACATAAATAAATCACTTGTGTGAATTTAGTATTTTTTGGTGAAATTTAAAAAATTAATAAAACATTATTTATTATCAAATATAATTAATGTTATTTTTGAATTTTTTTAAATTGACAATAAAACAAACATTAATGAAATTTAATAAAAAATAAATCAATTAACAAGACCCTAAAATTAAATTTTTATCTAAAAAATTCATGAAAAAAATAATTTATTAAATTAAGTTACTTATATTCTTTTTTAATTCCATCATTTAATATTTCAATTAATTGAATAAATATTGTGTGAGTGTTGCAAAATAATTTAATGTAATTATCATATATATATATATAAATATTAATATTTCTCCATGATAAACCTAAATCCACTTTATTTCAGAATTTAATTTATAAGAAAAATTCTTTTTTATCTCTTCCACGAAATAATATTTATTTTAGAAGTAATAGAGTTACATTTTTTTCATTATATATTATTTATTTGTTACAACAGAAAAAAATCAATATCATAAAATGTGGTTATATTTTGAAGAATGGTTGGACATTTCCAAACATCACTCAATTTATAGGATATATACAAGTGTTAGGGTAGAATTATTTTCTTTATAATTGTTTTTGAAATTAATTACATGATTTATCCTCACTATGGTGATAATTAATTACTATAGTTACTATTAGTAATGAAAATTAACAAGGTTAATATTTATGAAAATTTGAAAATTTGATTCAATAAATGCATTTCTATTTTTATGATTTGATTAATAGATGTGGAAAAATTAATTGAATACTAGACCATCAAGATGCATCGAATAATTGTTTTTCAAAAAAAAATTATGTGTAAATTGTTTTTATACTATATGAAAAAATATAATTATTTAAAAAGTGAATAATTAAATTATTTTTAAAAAAATGGAACAAAAATATTAAAACTAAATAAAAATATAATTTAGCATTGTAAATTCTTGAAAATTAAATACATTTTGCAATTTACACCTATATTTCTCACTATTCATTGAAAAATAAATCATTTAAGAATAATATCAAAATTTCATCATAAGAATTTTTTATTATTATTATTTAATAATTTATTTCATTCTTTATAAAATAAAATTTATAAAATATCTTTGAATTATTTTTAATAATTTCTCACAAAATCAAAATAAAACCAATTTAAGAAAACAATTTTTATTGAATAAAATGACTACCAAAAAAATTATTTACTATTTACTATGAATTTAGTAATATACTTATATTGATTAAGAAATATAAATATAAATATATATTTTAAATATTTCATTGTTATTCACCCATATATTTAATGTAATTTTTATCACAATCATATTTAAATAATAATACTTCATTGGTCATTTTGGCTAGGTGTTTCATGTCATATACTCTACCAAAAATAGTTTTTTTAAACAAGGGGTGTTACATCTGTGGTACCAAAATAATATATCCCTAAAAGTATAATTTATTGGTATGTATATCATGAGATACAATATATGATAATGGGGTATAAACCAAATCCTCCATATGATTATTTTCAACTATGTGATGATGGTCTTGGAAGCGAGATTCTACATAAGGGATGATTTTCTATGAATATATATATATATTCCACATTATTATTCCATAACTCGTTATATTACAAAAACTCTTTATTAAATTTTATAGTATTATTATTATTGAATTATTTTTTATCAGAAATCTGAGTAATGTTTTATGTTGTTTCAAAAGACTAATGCCACCACTCGTATATTATTATCAAGGTTTTGTTAGGATTCATTTAAATAGGTTTTTTTCACTTTGACTCTGATCCCATGCCCACATATTTACCATATAATCAATTGTTATATTGTAATTGTTGTCTGTTATGTTTACCCCTACCAATAACATGAGAACACCATTTTCATATGTTTCTAGCCCCTAGGAATAATAGAAGAGTGTTATTTTTGACATGTCTACAATCAAAAAATACATGTATATTCTTTTTGGAATTATTTAATTGTTTAATAAAAGATAATAATATTTATTAGTTAGTATCCAATGTAAATATTCAATAAAAATTTATATATTTTCAAAATTTAATGAAAATAGTCATTTACAAATTAGTGTTGACTAAATTAATGAATCTGAAGGGAATCACGAAGTAAAATGTACAAACAACCCACTAGTATGTAAACAATACATGATTAAAATAAATAAAAAGATCAATTTTTTCAAATATTGGGCCATACAAATCAATAAAAAAATTATCCTATAACCTTGTATTAGGAATACTGAATTCATGAGGAAGCAAGAATATGTATGCTATAATGAATGATGATATTCGCCAATGGTTGTGGTGAAGCCCAAAAATAATTGAACTATCATGTATGATTCTAATTAAAATATCGAGAGAATAATATGTTACATGTTTAGAGTAGATAAACTATTTAATAGCGAGTGAACTTATATAAGTAAGGAATAAGAATAACATTATAAATTTTTTTGGGAACAATATGTGCTTCAATAATCATGAACAATAGATAATCCATGAATTATGGCATGTATACATGATCCTTCCACTGTCATCGTGAGATCCTAATTTAAAGGATTCTTTCACAACTAGTTTCCATTTCAATCCCTCAGAGTAGTTATATGAGGATTAATTTCATATATAATCTAATACCTAATGGATTAGTAGAGAACAATTTTTTTCACAATGAACCGAGGTCCACTATATAAAAATGAGAGTATCTTTTAAAGTTATATTTATAAAGTCACATACTATAATATTATAGTACATTCCTTCACTCTCATTTGACCAAAAATATATCTAAAAAATCATTCAAATGAACTAATAACTAATTTAATATATATGTATTTTAATGTTGGGTAGTCTTAGTAATTATCAAAGTGGGGTGTTGATTAGAGTGGATACTCAAGAGGGGGTGAATTGAGTTCCAATTAAAAATTTCAGTTAAAAATATTCTTATTAAAAATCCCTGAAATTGAATAATAAGCTAAACTGTAGTGGATTTATAATGCATGAAAGGTTTCAATTAGTTTCTCAAAGATTGATTATTTCTCAGTTAACTTAATCTGATGATTAAGTAACTTTTGAAACTAACTTACTAGATAAAAAAAGTTATAATCACTTTCTAGTTTAAATATCAGATTTACTTTAAAATAGATTTATATTTCCAAGTACTTAGAAAAAGAATATTCAATATAGTTTAAAACCAAATCAATAAGCACAATGGTTTTAACCAAGAGGTTCAGTCTCAAGCTGAGACTTAGTCCTCTCAAACAATTTATATAAACTTTAATCCACACCCTGGATCGGGGTTAAGAACAGTGCAACGACTATCCAAGTACTGAGAGCTCTACCACTATTCTATAAGGGAAAACAAAACAATAGCACACAGGCTATCCAGGTCACAGTTGACCTCTACCACTATCCACAGTGGGAAATAAGAGTATAGGGAAAGAGTGAGTGAGGATTAAATCCTCTATTTCTACATAGGAGAGAGTGTGTGTCTAAAAATATAGAGCACACACACTGCTCAATATACAAATAAATGAAATAAAATAGAGCCAAACAGATATAGAGGAGTTTAGAATTCTCTATGAATTTTTAGTGAAGCTCTGGACTCCTAGGATTGATGCCGATGTGGCTTTGCGTCCTTCTATGGTTTTTGTTAATAAATGGAGTGTCACTTTTGTATTTGACTTTCAGTGTAGGTGTTCAGCTCAAGTAATAGAGAATTCATTGTAACACTTGAACTTCTTCTTTGGAACTTCTTCTTGATGTGTATGACTGTTCTTTGAGTTCTTCTCATGTTCTTCTTTTTGAATTTCAGTTCAGTTGTCACACACATGAACGTGTATTCTTCTCTTTTTCATCATTATCTTGATCTTCTTTTTATAGCATGAGTTCCGACAATGGGAATGAATACCATTTTATAGGTATGAGGTATGGTTCCTCATATGACAATAACTATCATTAATTAATAGTAGGTGCAATAAAAACATCAAATATGATCGTTGCTAAATAAACAAATAGAAATAGTGTTTAGAGAAATATTGACTGGTTTCCATCAGTAGCTGTTAGCATCAGTGAGCTTGTATCAGTAGCTCTTCTATCGGTAGCTCCTCTTATCGGTAGCTCCACTTATTGGTAGCTCCTTTTAATGGTGGGATTCTTGTATCAGTAGACTATATAGTGGTAGCCATCTGTCTGTATCAACAGACTTGTATCTGTAGCAGTTATTCTATATCAGCAGACTTGTATCGGTAACTGTCTGTCGGTATCTGTCTATATCGGTGGACTTCATAACAATAGTTGTGTATGTCGGTATCAGTGAAATTCATATAGGAAGCTATATGTCTGTCTATTTGTATCGTTAACTCTATACCAGTGACCTTTACTTATCATTAAACTATGTACCTGTAGGTCTGTATCAGTCGACCTGTGCATATTGGTAGACTTGTTCTATCAGTAGCTCTTCTCCTATCGGTAGCTGTTATGCATATCTGTTAAATTATCCATATCAGTATAATTATGTACCGGTGTACTTAGCCTTATCAATAGCTGTGTATCTGTCTGTCTGTATCAGTAGCTATGTGCATACCGGTGGACTTAACACTTATTTGTTTTATGAAAAACTTATCCAGATTAAGTTAGAATTATTTCAAAGTATTTATAAATATAGATAACTACTGATTAACATATTCCGATGATTATTTTGATATTTTTGACAAAATAATTATATATATATATAGGATTATAATAACATATTAATGCATGATTGAGATTATCAAAATAGATGAAAGCATAATTGGTATTATCAAAATAGGTGAGGTCAACGATCTCCCCCTTATTGATAATCACATCTTATGGTATTATAATCCAAAATAATCATTAATGTATCAGAGGATATAGTATTAAATGAAATTATATAAGAGGTAATAATAAAAAAAATTGCTAGAATTATAAAACATGTATCAGAGGTAAAATTTATTATGCTCATAAATATTAAGATTATATTTCTCATATTCCTCATATTTCTCCATATCAGTTCTACCCTTTGTATGAGTTCTCCCCCGTTATATTAGTTTCCTACATTTATGATTAGCAAAAATAAGGGATGAAAGGATGTGAGAAGTATTAGAAATGAAGAGAGAATGAAAACATTTATATATTACTTGATGGAAATATATATAGAAATACAGAAAGGAACAAAAAATATTACATGTTATTCCTCTCAAAGGGCCTTTACACTAATAAAACAACCTCTTGAATGACCACTTTGGATTTATCTTTATGTTCGAAAGTAGATTCAGGATGGGTAGCTTTTGAAGAAGGATTGGGAATTCCAGAAAGCACTACTGGAGGTTGAGAAACTGAAACTATTCTTGGCCTGTAGTGGGTTGCCCTCTGTGTGATCATAGGAGTGAGGCTCTGGATAGCTTTGACTGGATTCATCTGAGGAATGGAGGCATACTGAGAAGAGGCGGTCATAGATGGAGGCGTAATGATTGGAGTACTTTCCACATGAAAAAATGGCAGCAATAGATTCCTAAATCCCATAATAAATCATCCTCCTCTTTCCATAGCAGAAATGAAGTCATCCTTGTTCTCCATAAATCTGTCTAGATCAGGAGTCAACTCCCTGAGCTTGCTCACTTTTTCTTTGAAATCATGAGTGACTGGGGGTAGCTTCATGTTTTATAACATAATATTGGAATGGTTGTTGAGCTGATTCTTGGTATAGACCCTTTGGAAATAGTAATCCACTTTGTCTTTTACCTCTTTCTGAGAAGCAGTGGATTCTCTCATAAAATTATAAACAAATTTCCCTATATCCCTAGTGGTAGTCACCACTTGGGTCGAGGCGGTATAGTCTACCGAGCCACTGGTAGAAGACTGTCCAATCTCTTCTCTTATCACTTCTCGAATCTGAACCATATCCTAAGATGTCTTGGTATAACTCATAGGTGCAATAGTTAAGGGCACCGTTTCCTTAAATGATTTAGTCAGCCCACTTATGAGATTTTTCACAAGAGAATCCTGGGTGGTGACATGCTGCTCAAGTTATTTCTTAAATCCCTCATAAACATCCACAAATTGCCTTACTACACCTTTAATGTAATTGATATCACCACTCAATTGAGTCTGAGAAATACTCAAGGTAGTTAGAGTTGCAACAGACTACTTCAGGGCGACAACAGCTTCTGTGCAGCTCTCAATCTGAGAATGACATACTATTATCTCATTAATCATCTCTGTCATAGGGCATGACACCATACACTCAAGAGAGAGTTCAAATGAATTTTCCATTTTTCTCAGATCTTCAACAATATAGCTCTTTAGGTCTGCAACAGATGCAGTCCAGGTATCCTTCAACTATTCCCTTAAAGATTCTAGATCAACATTAGTAACTAGATTTTCAGGCACAGCTACAGGTGCTTGGTCTGACACAATACTAGCTACAGAGTCATTAATAACAGATTGAATGGATGATATTAAAGAGTTTTCCATTCTTCAAATCTCTTTCACAAAGGATGCCTTAAGATCAGACTTCAACTAGTCTAGATCAGCTATTCTTACTATATCCTTAGGAATAAACTCAGAAGAGATATTATAGTTAACTTGTGGTCTATTCATTAGTGTTTTATTTTTGAATCAGGGTAGTCAATCCCACAAACTACAAAACCTGGGTCGTCTCCCAAGTCTTCAATTCCATCAGATCCTGAAACATTGCCAAGTCGATTTGGATGCTCCCCCACAACTGGTGCATTTTCCAGTATATGTACAACAATAGCACCCTCAGCAGCTCGGTCTTCCTCATAAGAATCTTCCACAACCATCTACTTTTCTCCAATAGCTGGAGGCTCCTTAGGAATAGGTGCAGGTCTATCTACCTCAAAAATTTCATCAGTAGGAATTGAGGAGTACCCAATCACTGTACTAAGACTTAAGCATGCAGAAGATGATGCTTCAGTTTCATATTCTATTTCTTCTTCATTCTCTAGGAATTCTCCTCATGATCTAATTTAGCTTGGTCTTCCTCATCAATAGGTGTTTTTTCATTGCATTCTTTCAAGATTGTTTCCCTTCTAGATGACACAAATTCAGCAACAAGACATGGAGGCAAGTCCGGATCCATACCATTAGCTATATAGGTATCTTCTTCATCAGTATCATCACTATACTGAATTTCCTCTTCATCAGGCCCTAGAACATGATCCCTCACATCCTTAATACTAGAAGGGTGATCCACATGATTAAACTTATCATATATCTTCTCATCATCACTGACTCATTCTCTTCTCCATGGTTTTCAATTGATCTTCATGTACTTACAGAGAGATTTGGAAACACTAAAGTTGTCTTTCATAACCATTGTATCATCCTAAGACATAGCCACACCTTTTACCTTGATCATCATAGAGATCAGTTTTGCAAAGAATAAAGCAATCATTTTTTACTTTGGCCTTGTCATATCCTCAATTTGAATAATTAACAGTATACATAGATTCATCTTATCACCATTCCATAATAGATGCAACAAATTAATATCTTGGTATTTCTTATTTTCCAAGTCCCCTCTTCTTGGTCATAGCACATGTTGAATTAACTTGAACAACAACCGGTTATCTCCATCTATTTCTATAGAAACCTCTTGTACTACCATCTTCTGTTAGTTCTTACAAAGGAGCTTCATACTCAATGATGTTAATAGTAGGAGGTACTGATTTAAAGAAATATCCAAAAACTCCTTCATGTGGAACATTTAGGAACTCATCCCACTCAATAGATGAAAAAGATATTTAATTTCCATTCAAAATTGAAACCATTCTGTTATCAGATTCTGAATTTTGAAAATGAAAAAAATCAAAGAATTCTTTTACCAACATCAAATAATAGTGGAAATTGTTATTCGATAATAATTCTACCCATTTCTGGTCCCCCAGCATCTCTAGAACTAAAGAATTACTGGTTATCAACCATTCTGTGAAACACCCTTTCTCACCAACTATCTCCCTTTGGAAGATATGAGGATTGGTAGGTTTTTCACTTCACTTAAATCACTAGACTCTCATTTGAGTCTCTTTGCATTCGGCTCATCATCCTTTCCACTGACTGATGGTATCTTTTCTCATGATATTCTATGAATCGTGAGGCTTAGGGTTCGAAGATTTTGGAGTTATGGCTTGAAGGTAAAGGGTTTGAGGTGGATCTAGATGAGGTTAAGACTTATGCTTCATCATTTAGGAATCACAAAATAAGTAAATAAAACATAGTATGTATAGTATAAATGATACAGATTCCAGTGGCTAAAGATACAGAAGTTTAAAAACAGTTCAACCTAACGGTAACACATACTGTTGAGGATTCCTACCACTGAGGAATTCTTATCGGTGAGGTCCACCAACAGTTATGTAAAATAGCGAGGTTCACACCGTTGAGGTTTCTAATGGTGAGGTTTCTGATGGTGATGTTTCTAACGGTGATGTTTCAAATGTTGAGGTTTCTAATGGTGAGTTTTCTAACCAACAAAGTCTATCATTTATATCTCACATCTAATGTAACTTAACCTATCCGAACATAAAGTCTTGGTTAATATGTCAGCTAATTGATGTTCAGTACCTATAAATTCAGGAGTAATATCCCCCTTTTGGTATTGATCTCTCAAAAAGGGGTGCCTTTCATAAATGTGTTTGGTCCTAGAGTGAGATACAGGGTTCTATGAGATGTTAATTGCAGTACTGTTATCCCAATTTATTGAAACATGTTTAAAATCTTATCCATAGTCCAAAAAAGTGTGTTTCATCCACATAATTTGTGCACAACAACTACCAACAGCTATATACTCTACTTTAGCAGTAGACAATACAACTGAATTCTATTTCTTTCTACACCATGATATTACAGATTATCCCAATAAATGACATGTTCCAAATGTGATTTTTCTATCCAACTTACAACCAGAAAATCAGCATCTGAATAACTTATTAAATCAAAATATTGTCCTTTTGGATAAAAATATCCTAAATTTGTAGTATGTTTAAGTTATTTGGAAATTCTTTTAACATCATGAAAATGAGATTCTTTAGGATTAGCTTGAAATATTGCACACATACATACACTAAATAGAAGGTCTGGTCGACTAGCATTATGGTAAATTAGACTCCCTATCATACCTCTATAGTTTTCTTGATCAACAGGTTTCCCAGTTTCATCAGCATCTAACTTACAGTTAGTACTCATTGTTGTATCCCTTTCCTTAATACAATCTAAACCAAAAATTTTTAAATCATCTTTTTTATAATCAATTTGATTTGAAATAATACCATCCTTATTTTGAAAATTTTGAAAACCATGAAAGAAATTTAGTTCTCCCATTAAACTCATTTCAAAATAATTTTTCATAATTTTTGAAAAATAATTATATAAAGAATTTTTAGAAGATCCAAAAATAATATCATCAATATAGATTTTTACTATTAAAACATCTTGGAAATTCTTTTAAGAAAAATAGTTGGATCATAAATACCTTTAGAAAAACCTTTTGAAATACGAAAATTACTAAGTCTATCATACCAAGATCATGGAGCTTGATTTAAACCATACAAAACTTTAGAAAGTTTAAAAAATCGATTTGGAAAATCAGGATTACTAAATCCATATGGTTGTTCAACAAAAACATATTCAATTATAAAACCATTTAAAAAAGCACTTTTAACATCCATTTGATATAACTTGAAATTATGAAGAGTAGCATAAGAAAGTATAATCCCAATGGATTCTAATCTAGATACAGGTGAAAAGGAGTATTTATAATCTATTCCTTCCTCTTGACTATACCGATGTGCAACTAGCCTTGTTTTGTTTCTAATTATATTTCTTGATTCATCAACTCTGTTTCTAAAAACCCATTTAGTGCCTATGGTCAAAGTGTCCTTAGGGTTGTCAACTAATTCTCAGAAATAGTTTCTTTCAAATTGATTTAATTCTTCTTACATAGACATTACCCAAAATTCATCGTTGATTGCATCATTAATATTATTAGGTTCTAACATTGAAAGAATGGCTTGATGTTCAACCTGATTTCATAGAGAAGCTATAGTCTGTGTCCCTCTATCATGAATACCAACAACAACATCTAAAGGGAGATTCATTAGAATCCTAGTTGATATAGTAAATGAAAGACTATAAATTTGAGGTTCTTCTCTATGTTCGGGTTCACCAGAAGAAAATTCTGGAATATTTCCAGAACTGGTTGTCTTTACAACATATTCATTAATTTTATCATTAAGCTCCAGAATAGACAGATCTTCTTCAAGATTTTCAAGAGAAGACTTAGGTTCATGCAGATCAGTTTCATTAATTTTGTTGTGACCTGATTCTTCCACACATTTGGTTCTTTTATTAAAGGCTCTATAAGATTTACTAGTTATAGAGTAACCTTGAAAGATTCCCTCCACAATTTTAGAATCAAACTTCTCATGATTATCCTTAGTATTGATAATAACGACATTGCAACCAAAAAATCTGAAGTAACTAACTTTAGGCTTCCTATTATTCCATATTTCATAAGGGGTCTTCTAAAGAACAGGTCTAATAAAGACTCTATTTATAATATAACATGTTGTATTCATAGATTCAGCCCAAAAATAAATAGGTAGGACATACACATTAAACATAGTTCTTGAAATTTTTTGAAGGGTTCTATTCCTTCTTTCAACTACACCATTCTATTGAGGTGTCTTATGGGCATAGAAATTGTGATTATAGGCATTGTGTGAGCAGTATCATTCAAACTCATGATTTTTAAACCCATGGCCATGATCACTTCTCAGGGTCATAATTTTATGTTTACTAAGGTTCTCTACAGACTAAGAATATTTCATAAAATACGAACAAGCTTCGCTTTTGTGAGCGAGAAAGTATACCCCAGTGTATCTAGATAAGTCATCTACTATGACATAGACATAATGATTCCAATTTAGACTAGAAACTCTAGAAGGTCCAAATAAATACATGTGAACCAACTCGAGAGGTTGAGAAGTTGAAACTTCTTTTTCTGATTTGAAAGAAAATTTGTGTTGCTTTCCTTTTTGACAGGGATTACATACTTTGTCAGTTGGGAATTTTAGTTGAGGAAGGTCTCTAACTAAGTTCTTCCTATTCAGTTTTCTAAGTGAATTAATGTTGCAATATTTTAATCTTCTGTTCCACAACAAAGACTCTTTATGAAAATCATTTAATAAAGTAACCTTATGTTAGGATAAATAATTTAAATCTACAGCATAAAATTTTTCATTTCTTAAGTTGAGAAATACTAAATGATATTTAGAATTAAAAAAATTACAAGAATAATTTTCAAATTTAACATTGAAACCATCATAAAAAACTTGGAACTACATAAAAAATTATATTTAAGTCCATCACCAAGTAAAACAATAGAAATTAAAACTGAATCAGTGTTACCAATCTGGCCTAAGTAGATGATCTTTCCTTTTGAATTATCACCAAAGGTGACATAGACTCCATAAACCTTTATTAGACTCTTGAAACATGAGTAATATCCAGTCATATGCACTGAACATCTGTTGTCCAAGTACCATATATTCTTATGGGAACCCTTTAAGCAAGTCTCCTACAAAACAGGTTTAAACAGAAAATGATTTTGGTACCTAGATTTTCTTGGGTCCAGACAGGTTAGCGAGCCATACTATTGGTACCCAGATTTTCCTAATGGGTTTCATACAATCAATAGACTCAAAACATTTTAAAAGATAATATTTTTTTGATCTATAACCATGTGAATAAATAGTTGAAGATGTGGATGCCTCTGAGCGGCTGCTCTTCTCCACCCTCCGCGTAGCTAGGGTTTCTCTGCCAGTTTTTCCTTATTCCCCCTACGGCATGGTCTGGTCTCTCTGCATGATGTCCCACCTAGGCTCGGCGTTGGCTGGTGATAGACCTGCGTGGTCGGGCTTTGCTCGGCGGTGGATATGTTGCGCCACCCGTCTTCAGGGTTCTTCAGATTTGGTGTGCTCATGGTCGGATCTTCTGTGCTCGACGACAGGTTTGGAGTGCCTGGCATCGACATTGTCTGTAATAGAACTACATGGTCAGGTGTTTCCATGTGGAGGCTCTTTTGGAAATATTGGTTTTCGGTATTTCCAGACCTATTTTCTGTGGGTGGATCTAGGGCGCTCAGCTTCTGATTTGGAGTGCTCGGCTTCAGGGTCATGGATCGTCACAGGCGAATGTCCCGGGTGGTCTGGTTTCAGAATTCTCGGCTTCGAGTTCCATGTGCCTTCCAGCGCTGGCTCGATTTTCGGTGTTCTTGAGGTTACCTTCAGCCTCTTGAGACTTCTTGGAAATTGTATGGTGTGCGTGTCGATGGTCTCGGTTTGCTTATGTCTTCTTCGCAAATTGTCTTCCCGGTCCGATGTCTTCTTTTTTTGTGCTTTGGTGTGTAATGGGATGTTTCTACTGCCTTGGAGGAGGAGGCCTTGGATCTTTGTGAAGGTGACTCTTGGTTTCAATGGATGTTTGGTTTGTGCCCATACCTTCTGGCTCTGGTTGGAGGGTCACAGCATGGTGGTTCTTCCTTGATTGAATGGTTTGTTATTTGATGGTGGAATTTTTTTGATCCAGATGTGACTTCATGGACAGTCTTCAGAGATGGTTTAAGAGATGGTGATCCATCTTTGCATTGTTTTTTGGATTTGGTTGTTTTAGAGGGTATGGCGTAAGCCATCGTATCGGGACTGTGCTTTGACACAGGATACTTTTTTCCAATTAGCCTTGAAATGGTGGAGCAACTCTTCATGTTCAAATGTTGGGGAGGATCTGTTCAGTGTTGTCATTTGGGTTATTCTCTTTCTATCCTTCATGTGTGATTGTCCTATGTTAATGATGTCTTTGGGTTTCCACCCCCTTCATCCGTTAAAACTTGTTTTTATCTTATAATAAAAATTTTCAGGACTTCGGGCTGTTTGATGGATGGAAATAACTAGTTGAAGCATATGAATTTCCAAATCTGGAACTAACAGCATTCTGTCCATATTTAGGAATAAATCTATTTTTAGTAATCTGTTTCTGTCCAGGATAATAGCATATTCCAGTGGTATATTTTGGTGCCACTTTTTTCCAATCATTTGAGTAAGTGTATCTTTTCCATTTGTAAATTTCCCTAAATCTATTTTAATTTTCTCATTGGAAAATTTATATTCAATATTCTCCTTTAATAGATGAACATTATTTTCCTTTTCTACTTCTAAAGAAGATTGCATAGTGCTAGTTAATTCATGTTGTTTCTTTATGATTTTATACTTATCTTTCAGCTCATTGCAGGTATCCTCTAGCATATTGCAGTATTCAAATAACTCAGATTTAGACATATTATCATCCCCACATTCATTCCTAGAATAATAATCATTCATCATAGGGGAAACATGTACCTTAGATGTGTTAGTCATGAAACACATATTGGTATGATCCATTTCAGAATCAGAAACCTCAAACTCACTTGTGATGTCTTCTGAATCACTCCTTGTTGCTTTCATAGCTTTCTTATATTTTTAATTCTTATAATCAAATTTATTCTTGAACATTAACATCGGGCAGTCACCTTTCACATGTCCTTTCCTATTTCATTCGTAACACCGTATCTCATCACATTTATCATCTTTCATCCAATCTTTCCTCCAATTACATTATTGGTCATACATACCATTATAATTAGAATTTTTTAAAAACTTCTTCTTTCTATAAAACATCACAAATCAGCTGGCTATCTTAGATATCTTTTTATCACTATCAGAATATGATCCTTCACTTGTTGAGCTTTCAGTAGGTTTGTGAACATTCTCATTTTCCTTCCTCTTTGAGGCACTAGACATAAATTCCACTAACTTCCTATTTGGTCCATCATCTTCCTCCTTATTTACTTTCAACTCTTCTTCATACATTATTAACATACCAATCAACTCCTAAACAGGTAAAGCTCCAATACAAAAAGATTCTATAATTGAAACTGATGTTCCTCTCCATCTATTGGAAGACATCTTAGTATCCTCATGATTTTCACTTTTGTAGGAACAACTTTTCAAAGTGAGCTGATTGTATTTTCAATTTCATTGAACCTGAGATACATGTCAGAAATAGGTTCATCCGACTTCATTTTAAAATTATCATACTTAATAGTGTAGGTATTCATTCTCATTTCTTTAACATTTTTTGTTACCTCTTGGGAAACACACAAGGTATCCCAAATCTCATAAGCAGTTTCACATGTAGATATTCGATTAAATTTTTCATCTCCTAATGCGCAATACGTGGTATTCATTTATTTACAATTATTTTTGTAAGATCTTTTAGTAGGTTCATCCCATGTAATCCTTTCTATTTCTGGAATATTATATTGAGTATCTATAGTAGTTCAGATATCAAATCCCATACTTTCTAAGTGAATTTCAATTTTCAGTTTCCATTAGGAATAATTAACACCATTAAAGAATGGTGGCATGTTGGTAGCATCACCATCTAGTCTATTATCCATAATAAGATTTTAGAAAATATATTTAAAGACATGAAATTTAGAACTAACACAAATTTAAGATCTTTAAGATATAACTAATATAAAAATTGAAGAAACAGAGTGTTTGGAAATCCATTAGATATAAAAAACTAATCCTCTGATACCAAATGTTGGTCGGAGTGGATACTCAAGAGGGGGTGAATTGAGTTCCAATTAAAAATTTATTTTAAAAATATTCTTATTAAAAATCTCCCAAATTGAATAATAAGATAAACTGTAATTAATTTATAATGCTTAAAAGGTTTCAATTAGTACTCAAATATTGATTATATCTCAGTTCACTTAATCTGAATGTTATGTATCTTTTGAAACTAACTTACTGGATAACAAAAGTTATAAACAATTTCTAGTTTAACTATCAGAGTAAATTTGAAATAGATTTATATTTCAATGTACTTAGTGGAAAAATATTCAAGATAGTTTAAAACATAATAAATAAGAACGTCAGTTTTAACTAAGAGGTTCAGTCTCAAGCTTAGACATAGTCTTCCCAAAACATTTATATAAATTTTGATGCACACCCTGGATCGGGGTAAAAAACAGTGCAAAGACTATCCAGGTACTAATACCTCTACCACAATTCTATGTGGGAAAAAAAACAATATAACACAGGTTATCCAGCTCACACTTGACCTCTACCACTATCCACATTCAGAAATAAGAGTATAGGGAAAGAGTGAGTGAGGATTAAATCTTCCAGTTCAACACAAGACACATTGTGTGTCTTAAAATATATTGCAAACACACTACTCAATATGTAACGAAATGAAATAAAATAGAGCTAAACAGATATAGATGTGTTTAGAATGCTCTATGTATTTCGAGTGAAGCTCTGGACTCCTTGGATTGATGCAGATGAGGCTTTGAGTCCTTCTCTGGTTTTTGTCAAGAAAGAGAGTGTAATTTTTGTATTTGACTTCCAGTGTAAGTGTTCAGCTCGAGTGGGAGAGTATTCATTGTAACACTTGAGATTATTCTATGAAACATCTTCTTGATGTGTATGACTATTCATTGACTTCTTCTTATTTTCTTCTTTTTGAATTTTAGTTCAGTTGTCACTCACTTGCACGTGTATTCTTCTCTTTTTCTTCATTTTCTTGATCTTGGTTTTATACTTTGAGTTCCGAAAAAGGGAATGATTACCTTATTATAGGTATGAGGTGTTGTTTCTGATATGCCTACAAGGATCATTAATTAATACCTATTAAATTAAAAACATCAAATATGACCGAAGCTAAATAATCAAATATAAATAGAGTTTAGATAAACAATGACTATTTTCCATCAATAGTTGTTAGCATCAATGAACTTGTATCGGTAACTCTTCTATCGGTAGATGCTCTTATCGATAGCTCCTCTTATCGGTTGCTCCTTCTACTGGTGGAATTCTTGTATCGATAGACTATGTAGTGGTATCCATCTGTCTGTAATAGCAGACTTGTATTGGTAGCTATTATTCTGTATTAGCAGGCTTGTATCAGTAACTGTATGTCAGTATCATTCTATATCGGTGGACATCAAAATGGTAGCTGTGTATGTCTGTATCGGTTTACTTCATATAGGTAGCAATCTATCTGTCTGTTTGTATCGGTAACTCTGTACCAGTGACTTTTACTTATCAGTAGACTATGTACTGGTAGGTCTATATCAGTCGACTTGTGCATACTGGTAGACATGTTCTATCAGTAGCTATTATTATATTGGTAGATATTATGCATATCGGTGACCTTATCCATATCTGTAGACTTCTGTTCTGGTGTAGTTATCCTTATCAGTGGCTGTGTATCTATTTGTCTGTATCAGTAGCAATGTGCATACCGGTGGACATAACACTTATCTGTTCTATGCAAAACATATCCAGATTAGGTTACAATTATTTCAATGTATGTATAAACATAGATAACCATTTATTAACATATTCCAATGATTATTTTGATATTTTTGTCATCATAATTTAACATATATATGTAGGATTATAAACACATATTAATGCATGATTGAGATTATCAAAAATATATTAAAGCATAATTGTGATTATCAAAATAGTTGAGGTCAACATGGGGTATAATTATTTTTGAGGATTTGGATGTGAATAAAAAAAAAGATAAATTAGAAAAATAATCTTTATTGAATAAAATGTAATATAGGATGAACCATAAACTTTATATGTTAAAATAAAGGCATCCAAATTTAATACATTTAATTATTTATATACATTATCATATGATAATGTAATATCAATATCATAGCTTGATAATTGTAATAATATTTTTCAATTTAGTCAGTGATAAGAACCTTAAGGTATTGAGGTATGATTGTAAGGTCCCAGATTTTCTTATGTTATGATTTTGATTATGTTTTGGTCTGGTTTTTTCCTTTCGGGCTATGTATGTGTTTCCCAAGTTCATGTGAGGGCTCAGGGGTGTTCCAGGGGTTCAAGACATGAATGTGAAAGGAAATCGGAGTTCTGGGGCATGTCGCACAGTTTCTACACTATTAGGGAAAACTGTGTAGAGAACCCCAGGTAGCTGTGCATCCATGGACAGAGGGTCACGCAAGTTATATGAACGCTTTAGAATACCGTTCATAATTCTTAGGAAACCATGAGATGTTGGTGATTTTTGGGTAGTATCTTCTTCATGATTTGGCCACGGTTTTGCATATCGGGTGGGTAAACTGTGCGACCCAGTATTTTTGAGAAAATAAAAAAAAATCCAGGGATTTTAAACCCCAAATAGGGTTTCTCCATAATCTTACCCCTATAACCCTAGTGACAAGATTGGATGAACCAAGCACCCCAAGGGTGGTTCTCCATCGATTCATTTCATTTTGGAGCGATGTTGGTTGGGTATTGTCACTCTAGGTATGTACAATCTCCTCGTTGATTCACCTTTTTCAATAGTGTTCTCTTCTTTCTTCCATTTCCATAGAAATCTCTAAAACCATATTTTTCGGGTGAGGTTTTGGTTGAGGCTTCAAGGGGTTTTTGAATCCGGATTGAAGGCTATGAAAAATAGTGAGTTCATCTTCAGATTCGAGGTAGGTGGTCTACATGTTTTATCGCATAGTTTTAATTTGGATTTGTGCATGGAAGTTGGTGTTCTGGTTTTACCCTTTTTGTGTCCTTGGTCCTGTTGGAGTGTTTGATAAAAATGGGTGTCTAAGTTACCAATTAAAACCCTGACTATCCGTGTGATATGGGTTTTGGATGTTGTGAGCATTTTAGTGGCACTGATGGGGTGCGACAGAAATCTCGAATCTAGAGGATGGTAGGTGTAACACCCCGAGATTTTATGAAAAATATTCTTTTTAATTTTATTAATGTCTTGTGTTGTACGCTACTCCAAAAGGATCTTGCACTACACTCATCCCTGACTTGTCTTGCATTACACGCAATCTCAACCTTCCACGATAGCGTGTGCAGTAAGAAATACCGAGTTTCACTAAATGAGATATTATTATAATATTATTATGAACTAGCCGTTATGAATAGTAATAACCACTTTTTGAAATTTTTTAAATTTTATTTTTCAAAATGGACTTCATTTTTGGATTCGGAATATCGAAATTAGCTTAGGGTGAAATTTTGGTACTTTTCGAATAACTTTCATATTCTGATGAATAGTGAAAATTATTATATTTTTATTAAAAACAACTTTTTTAATCTAAATAATTAATAGTGATAAATTATTAATTTGAGTGGTTTTAAAGTATATTAAGAATATATTTTTTCAATTTAATACAATGTTGGTCATTGGATGTAATTTCACATTTAAACCAGACATAAACAAGTGTCAATCTTTTGATAGTTATTATCTCTTAAAAACACGTTATTTGTCTTGACGACGGGAATTAATTTTTAAATTAGTTAATGTAACTGATATGTTTTGAATTTGGTAAAATAAAAATCCTTTTTTAATTCATAATATAAAATATAGCTTAGGCCTAATTTTTGGTATTTTTCTGGAAACATTCATTTTTTGATGAATAGTGAAACCACTAAGTGGTAGTTAAAAAAACTGAATTTTTCATAAAACGTAATTTTTCTTCTTTTGTGAATCGAATTTCAAAAATCCGAGAGACATGGTTGATTTCAGTAAGTAAAATGTGGTTCAATGAGATGAAAATAATTTTTGGTGAATAGTAACTTTTTACTTTTTTACCACGGTTAAAAGTAAATAGGGTAGTTAAGGGTAAAAATGATATTATTATTACCCTAACACATGTCTTAATTCTATTGGATAAGTGTAATTCGACCAAAAATAACCTTAGGAATAAAATATGACCATTTAGGCCCACTTGGATTATATTAGGACATTTATTATTATTTTATTTAAAGAAGGGTTAAAATAGTTAAAATAAATGTTTAATAAGTAAATAATTTTTAATATAGGGATATACATAAGATAAATTCCACTATAAATATTCATTAGAAAGATAAACAATATTTCCTACATAATGATATTTAATATGTAATTTTTAGACTTTAAATAATTTAATTTATTTATGACACAATGATGATGCAGAAATTATCTTATTAATGAAATATTGACATAATTGATGTTATAAATACCCAAATAAATGTAATTTGAGACATTTTATGAATTCCAATTATTTTAAATGTTAATATTACATGTTAGTGTTGATTTAATTAACTTTTTTTGAACTAATCATTCTGTTATGATTTTTACAAAAATCAACTACCAAATAGTGTCAAAATTGACATAAAATAGTTTTTAAAACAAATATTATATTATTAATTGTTATATTATTCCTATAAATCTAAGGGTTGGAAAAATGACTTATATATGGTTATATATATTAATAATAAAAAACTTGGGGTTCGTTTCGCTTGTTATAGTAATTTTATTAACCTTATAGTTTAAGAACACAAAAAGACACGGTAAAAGTAAAATTATCTAACTTAAAGTTAAATATAAATGATAAGGTTAAAATAGGAACCTAAACTTGTCTAAATTATATTGGATTAGATTATTTCGACCCATCCCCACCTTAGCTTTGAAATAAATCAATTTGGAGCTATTTAAAACCGAATATGACTTTATAATAAAATAATATTTTTAGTTTTCCAAAGGAGCCCCTCTCCTCTCTTATAAAAGGGAACCTCCACCCTCTCTTCCTCACACCACTTTGAGCCTTAAATCTCGGCCAACCCATGCCAAATTCTCTTCTCCACATCCCTAGAAACATCCTAGAGGTCCTGGTCTTCTTCAAAGACCAATTTTAGTGCCCTAAGAGGAGGACTCAAAGAGGCGCTTCAAAGAAGAGGTAATGTCTGTTACCGATTCTTTCAACTTTATTT
Source organism: Viscum album (assembly GCA_963277665.1). Taxonomy (NCBI): domain Eukaryota; kingdom Viridiplantae; phylum Streptophyta; class Magnoliopsida; order Santalales; family Viscaceae; genus Viscum; species Viscum album. The sequence continues at coordinate 1,760,785,481 of OY728150.1, forward strand.
CTTCTTCCACTTCTTCTTATTAGGTTGTTTAATTATGAAGTTATAACGTCAGTATCACTAATATACTGATATGTTATTATAAGTATGAAACAACCCTATTTCACCATCTATACATGCTACGGAAAACGAAATCACTGCGCGTGCGTACGTACGGCATATCGTCTCAACGCCGTGTTGTAATCTATTTTCCACCACCACCTAGTTGAATGGGTATAATGGTGTAAATAATAACTATATATGATTATTGTAAAGTTATATTGATTCTGAAATAGTATACATACACTCCAATACAATTCCACGATCATGAGAACGATATCATCGCTCGTGCGTAAGTACGGACTACCGTCTCCACGACGCGATGAGAATAATTCTCCATGTTAAAAATTCATGAATGATTATAAAGTATATATAATATGTAATCATGAAATATATAACATAATAATGATACTGTATTTATGTGTATATATATGTATTTCATCTACTTAATTCCATTCAACTCAATAAGGAAACGAAAACAGCGTTCATGCGTACGTACGGCCTACCGTCTCCATGAACGGTGTATTTCTTTCCATTTAACGATCTATTATAAATATGTATATTCTAAATATATATTATATATAAATCATGTTTTATATTCTGGAATTATGTAATCATGATCTAAGTAATCATATGAATAATTACAAGTCAAAACACAGACGACAAATGAAACGATTTTACCCAAAACGCTCTGTAACATGGAATTTACAAAAGAATGGGTAATATAAAGTAATAAGTGAACCATATATGATATAATAACAATGAGTATGATTCTGTGATAAGTCAATGACATTATTTAAATCATTATACAGGAGGTTCGAAAACTTACTAAGAAAACCGGACCTAAGGTAAGGGAAAATATCACAATCTCATTTTTATCAGAGATTGTTTATACTTTGGTATTTACTGGGGTGTATTTTATCATCCACGTCCATGTTCCCTCAATATGTAATATCGTTTCCATCCACCTAAAATTGTTTAAATCCAATTTTACCCTTCGATGAGTTTTTAGTAAAGGATATGAAAGGAATCTTTTGTCGTTTTTCGTACGAGGTACTTTTTGAATTTTTCGACAAAAGTATGAGAAGAATGTTTTTTTAAATTATAGGGGATGAATACATTTTTAAAACATTATTTCCAAGAAGCTTCCTTTAAAAGGTTTCAAGTTTATTCTTAATCAACTTCTTTTAGATTAAAATTGTATGACATGTTAAGAAAGGAAAAATGTTTTTATAGTAAAAAGGTTATTTTCCTCAAGAATGGAGTTCAAGTGTTTTATAAAAATTATTTTCAATCTAAGATAATATAGGGTTCTGTTTATATCCCTATTATTACATTGATTTGATTTATGTTGTGATGGAATTATTTTTATGAAATCCTCTATCTGGTATGAATTGTTTTATGGTGTCGTGATGTTTAAGAATCCCATTTTTATTACATGGGTTATGCTATGATGTATGATGTATGATTTTTTGGAACACATAAGAATGGTATCATTATGAGATGGGTGGGAACTATATCTCCCTTTAGTTCATTGGGTAAAGATTTCATATCTCATGATATATACATGGCTGGGATGGCAAGTTAAACTAGTTTAGTGAAACAGGACTGAAACAAGGAGTAAACTTGGTTCAGAAATGGAATTTTTCCACTAAGATAGTCTTGGAAATGTGTCTTGACTAATAAGAAATGATTCTCTATGATTATGTGTGTATTCCACAAAGTTTCATGTTTTAAGTTATGATTATTGGGATTACATTTCACTACTATGATTTATCCCATGTTATGAAATTATGATCTCTTTTTCAGGGTAAGATTTCAAAAATGGTATGTTTTTATGAATATGATTTGATTGATATTTCTTTTGTTTACCCTTACTGAGCATTTGAGCTCACCCTTTTATGTTTTCTTTTCCTCAGGATATAAAAAAGGTTTTAGGTAAAAAAAAGGAAGATCTTTATGGGAGATGTTGAAGATCTTTCACCATGATTAGAAAATTATATTTCGAGTTTCCAAAGACACTAAACTATTATGATCCTTGTGTGTGTGTGTTTTTTTTATGTACTAATTATTCCAAAAAATTAATGTAATGTCCATGTACTTTAAGCTTCAGGTCACTACAGTTGGTATCAGAGGAAAGGTTTAGTCAACCTTTGGAAACTAGGATGCGAAAACTTTAGAGAGATCCCTATAGATATTTATATGGTATGTATAGGGATGTCCCTAAGGTTAAGTATATGTATAGGTTATAGTACTAGAATTATGGTAACCCAAGATGTTATATATTGAAGGTACTCCACCTTTATTATGTTGTTTTTCCTAGCATGATTTTTGCCTTTCACACTATTCTTTTTGCGTTTTAGACGATGGATGGAACCCGAAGGAACCGTGTTGATAAATTTATTGGACAATGAAATGATTGTCCTCCTGAACAAACAAATTTTATGGGAGATGGAGTGAAAAATCTAATTTCTATACTTACACAAGATATGAATCATTCTGGACTTCCAAATGAGCAGAGAAGGGAACAATATTCTATTGAGTCCTTCATGAGGCAACGTCTACCTTCTTTCAGTGGGTCTTCTGATCCACTTGTTACTGAACACGGGATCAGTACTACTAAAAAGATATTTTCATTTCTTCAATGTTCTGAACAAGATAAATTCATCTTAGCAGTGTATTATTTGGAAGTTGATGTTGATCAATGATGGAATCTTATCAAGAATATGAGGACAAGAGATGAAATTGAGTCCATGGAATGGGACGAGTTCAAGGACATAATTTTCAATAAGTACTTCCCTCGTATTCTTCGAAAAAAGATGGAGAAGGAGTTTCTTGAACTAAAGAAAAAGGATGATGAATCTGTTGGTATATACGAAGCGAATTTTACAAGGCTTGCAAGGTATGCATCTGGATTTATCATCCAACCTGAAAGTAAAGTTGATCGATTCTTCAGTGGCTTAAAACCAATTCTTCTAAGGGAATTAGCTATAAGAGACTTCAATAGTTATGAAGAAATTGTGCGTTGTACTATCAAGGTAGAAATGGAAGTTGGTGTTAATTATCCATCTCATAGTTTTGACAAGAAATAAAAGATGGAGTTCAAGGAGAAATCTCAGAATAATGGTGAAAAGAAGATGAATGTTTCATTATGCTCAAAGTGTGGAAAGAAGCATGGTGGAGATTGTATTAAAGGGACTAGAAAATGTTTTAAGTGTGGAAAAGAAGTTCATCGAGTAGCTGAGTGTTGAAGTAATGGAAAAAGGGTTTCTAATGATGTGAATAAAGAAAAGACTGCAGAGAACACACCACCAACACGTCAATGCTTCAAGTGCATGGAAATGGGGAATTATTCTAATAAATTCCCTAATCTAAGGGTTAGTGATGATCAACATGAGCAACCACTTAAGGCAAAGGACAAAGGGAAGTCACATGAAATCACTATTGGCGATGTTGAATATGACAACGATGTGGTGGAATGATTAAGTGTTTATGTAATGGCATTCCGAAAAAATGTTGTATATAGTATCGTGGAATATTGGAATATTTATGTATTGGTCTATAGTGGTTTTCAATAATTTTATGGTTCTGGTAACCATGGAAAGTGATTGAGATATTTTTGGAAAACAGATGATATGTGCATAATGAAGGGATAAGGAGAAAATGAAATGTTTGACAGTATTCATGAGCTCATAACTGATATAAGGAAATAGTTATATCATGGTTTAGGGTTTTGTTATGTGAAAAGAGTTAACATTTGACAACACTATTGTTTTCACTAAGGTTCAATGGGTATTCATTCTTCCAAGGAAAACATGATTAGGGTATTCACATGTTTTTAATTTGACCAACAAGATATATCTTATGATATATGGGGGATAAATGATGGCATTCACATGATTGTTATATGACATTTCAAGTAATCATTTTCTTTATACTATGAGCTTGGACCGGAGTATTTTAGATAAGCCTAAAGATTGGAATAGATTATGTTGGACATAATTTATTATTGTTTATGGATAGAAATTTTTCGATATTATTGATGGGATGTTATGGTAATGTAGTTTTAGAAAAAGGACATCCTGCAGGACGGGCGACAACCCATCGCGTCGGACAGGGCTATGGAAATCGAACCCACAACCGAAGTGCGACTGGCATTTATCACCTACCACTAGCCTACAGGAATTCCCTCTTTAGTAGAAACTAGTTTTATTATATTAAGCAGTATGATATATGAAGTATAAGTCCATTTTAGGAACCATATATGATTAATCTCACCATAGATAGACTTATGTATATTTGATAACTTTTCCTAACCTTTTGTTTGAAACAGATGAAATGACCAATAATTCTATCACATGATCTGTTAACACTTCACGAATAACAAATTCAACTTAATTTCATTAAGAGATGAAGTGGAAATTGTTCAAAGCACGAACAACAGTGAGATTTTACCAAAATCGAGCAATTATTTCTTCTAATTAAAAATTTTCAATTTTAGGGAAATGATATTGAAAACCAAAAATGTTTTCCTAGTGCTCTTATATCCGATGAATCAAATGGTACCTTAGATCATCACAAATTTATGGCTTTGTGATTGATGGCTTTTTCATAGCCATGTTCTCTACCACTCTCCATCAGAACGTGATGGTTAGATTTTTCTTCCATATCCATATTTTCACCTATGTTCTCCTACGTGGAAACCCAGTGATGAGTTAATTTGGGTAACCATTACATTTCATACTTTTGTTTTTAATGAAAAGTTTTGGTATTCCTTTTTACGATGTGAATATCTATTAAAGAAACTTTCAAGTAGTAAACCGTTTATAACTCCGACGAATTTCGAGGGAAAAATTCATTTTAAGGGGGGTAGAATGTAACACCCTGAGATTTTATGAAAAATATTCTTTTTAATTTTATTGATGTCTTGTGTTGTACGCTACACCAAAAGGAGCTTGCACTACACGTATCCCTGACTTGGGTTTCATTACACGCAATCGCGGCCTTCCACGATAGTGTGTGTAGTAAGCAATACCGAGTTTCACTAAACGAGATATTATTATAATATTATTATGAACTAGCTGTTATGAATAATAATAACCACTTTTTGAAATTTTTTAAATTTTATTTTTCAAAATGGACTTCATTTTTGGATTCGGAATATCGAAATTAGCTTAGGGTGAAATTTTTGTACTTTTCGGATAACTTTCATATTCTGATGAATAGTGAAAATTATTATATTTTTATTAAAAACAACTTTTTTAATCGAAATAATTAATAGTGATAAATTATTAGTTTTTGTGGATTTAAAGTATATTAATAATATATTTTTACAATTTAATACAATCTTGGTCATTGGATGTAATTTCACATTTAAACCAAACATAAACAAATGCCAATCTTTTGATATTTATTTTCTCTTAAAAACATGCTATTTGTCTTGACGACGGGAATTAATTTTTAAATTAGTTAATGTAACTGATATGTTTTGAATTTGGTAAAATAATCATCATTTTTTAAATCAAAATATCAAATATAGATTAGGCCTAATTTTTGGTATTTTTTTTTGAAACTTTCATTTTTTGATGAATAGTGAAACCACTAAGTGGTAGTTAAAAAAACTGAATTTTTCATAAAACATAATTTTACCACTTTTGTGATTGGAATTTCAAAAATCCGAGAGACACGGTTGATGTTAGTAAGTAAAATGTGGTTCAATTAGATGAAAATAATTTTTGGTGAATAGTAACTTTTTAATTTTTTACCACGGTTAAAAGTAAATAGGGTTGTTAAGTGTAAAAATGATATTATTATTACCCTAAAACATGTCCTAATTCTATTGGATAAGTTTAATTCGACCAAAAACAACCTTATGAATAAAATATGACCATTTAGCTCAACTTGGATTAGATTAGGACATTTATTATTAATTTATTTAAAGAAGGGTTAAAATAGTTAAAATCAATGTTTAATAAGTAAATCATTTTTAATATAGGGTAATACATAAGATAAATTCGACTATAAATACTCATTATAAAGATAAAAAGATTTCATACATAATGATATTTTATTTGTAATTTTTAGAATTTAAATAATTTAATTTATTTATGACACAACGATGATGTAGTAATTATCTTATTAATGAAATATTGACATAATTGATGTTATAAATACCCAAATAAATGTAATTTGAAACTTTTTATCAATTAGAATAATTTTCTATGTTAATAAGACATGTTAGTGTTGATTTAATTAACTTTTTTCTAACTATTCATTCTGTTATGATTTTTACAAAAATCAATTACCAAATTGTGTCAAAATTGACATAAAATAGTTTTTAAAACAAATATTATATTATTAATTGTTATGTTATTCCTAAAAATCTAAGGTTCGTCCAAATGACTTATATAAAGTTACAAATATTAATAATAAACAACTTGGGGTTCGTTTGGCTTGTTATAGTAAGTTTATTAACCTTATAGTGTAAGAAGAAAAAAAGACATTGTAAAAGTAAAATTATCTAACCTAAAGTTAAATATAAATGATAAGGTTAAAATAGGAACCTAAACTTGTCTAAATTGTATTGGATGCGAGGCGCTCGACCCATACCCACCTTAGCTTCGAAATAAAATAAATTTGGAGCTATTTGAAACCGAATATGACTTTATAATAAAATAATATTTTTAGTTTTCCAAAGGAGCCCCTCTCCTCCCTTATAAAAGGGAACCTCCTCCCTCTCTTCCTCACACAACTTTGAGCCTTAAAGGTTGGCCTAAACCTGCCAAATTCTCTTTTCCACTTCCCTAGAAACATCCTAGAGGTCATGGGCTTCTTCAAAGACCAATTTTAGTGCCCTAAGAGGAGGAATCAAAGAGGTGCTTCAAAGAAGAGGTAATGTCCGTTACCGATTCATTCAACATTATTTCTTCTTCCACTTCGTCTTATTAGGTTGTTTCATTATGAAGTAATAACATAAGTATCACTCATATACTTATATGTTATTATAAGTATGAAACAACCCTATTTCACCATCTATCCATCCTACGGAAAAAGAAATCACCGCGCGTGCATACGTACGAAATACCGTCTCCACGCCGTGGTGTAATCTATTTTCCACCACAACCTTAATTGAATGGGTATAATGGTGTACATAATAACTATATATGATTATTGTAAAGTGATATTGATTCTGAAATAGTATACATTCACTCTAATACAATTCGACGACCATGAGAACGATATCATCGCTCATGCGTACGTACGGACTACCGTCTCCATGACACGATGAGATTCATTATCCACGTTAACCATTCATGAATGATTATAAAGTATATATAATAATTAATCATGAAATATATGACATAATAATGATACTGGATTAATGTGTATATATATGTATTTCATCTACTTAATTCCATTTAACTCAATAAGGAAACGAAAACAGTGTTCATGTGTACGTACGGCCTACCGTCTCCATGAACCGTGTATTACCTTCCATTTACTGATCTATTATATATATGTATATTTTGAATATATATTATATATAAATAATTTTTTATATTTTGGAATTAAGTAATCATGATCTAAGTAATCATATGAATAATTACAAGTCAAAACACGGACGACAAATGAAACAATTTTACCCAAAACGCTCTTTAGCATGGAATTTACAAAAGAACGGGTAATATAAAGTCATAAGTGAACCATATATGATATCATAACAATGAGTATGATTCTTTAATAAGTAAATTACATTATTTAAATCATTATACAAGAGGTGCGGACACTTACGAAGCAAATCAGACCTAAGGTAAGGGAAAATATCACAATCTCATTTTTATCCGAGATTGTTTATACTTTGGTATTTACTGGGGTGTATTTTATCATCCACTTCCCTGTTACCTAAATATTTAATATTGATTCCATCCACTTACAATTGTTTAAATATAATTTTACCCTTTGGTGAGTTTTTAGTAAAGGATATGAAATGAATCTTTTGTCGTTTTTCGTACAAGGTACTTTTTGACTTTTCCGACAAAAGTACGAGATGAATGTTTTTTTAACTTATACGGCATGAATAGATTTTTAAAACATTATTTCCAAGAATATTCCTTTAAAAGTTTTCAAGTTTATTTTTAATCAACTTCTTTTAGATTAAAATTGTATGACATGTTTAGAAAGGAAAAAAAATTTGAAGTAGAAAGGATATTTTCCTCAAGAATGGAGTTCAAGTGTGTTATCAAAATTATTTTCCATCTACGATAATATGGGGTTCTGTTTCTATTCCTATTATTACATTGATTTGATTTATGTTGTGATGGAATTATTTTTATGAATTCCTTTATCTTGTATGAATTGTTTTATGGTGTCATGATGTTTAAGAATCCCATTTTTATTACATGGGTTATGCTATGATGTATGATTTATGATTTTGTGGCACACATAAGAATGGTATCAATATGAGATGGGTGGGACCTATATCTCCCTCCAATGCATTTGGTAAAGATTTTATATCTCATGAGATAGACATGGCTGGAACGGCAGGTTAAACCGGTTCAGTGAAACAGGACTGAAACGAGGAGTAAACTCGATTCAGAAATGGACTTTGTCCACTATGATAGTCTTGGAAATGTGTCTTGACTAATAAGAAATGATTCTCTATGATTATGTGTGTATTCCATAAGGTTTCATGTTTTAAGTTATGATTGTTGGGATTACATTTCACTACTATGATTTATCCCATGTTATGAAATTATGATCTCTTTTGTAGGGTAAGATTTCCAAAATGTTATGTTCTTATGAATATGATGTGATTGATATTTCTTTTGTTTACCCTTACTGAGAATTTTAGCTCACCCTTTTATTTTTTCTTTTCCCCAGGATATAAAGAAATAATTTAGTTAAAAAAGGAAGATCTTTATGGGAGATGTTGAAGATCTTTCACAATGATTAGAAGATTATATTCTGAGTTTCCAAAGACACTAAACTATTACGATCCTTGTGTGTGTGTTTTTGTTATGTACTAAGTATTCCACAAAAGTAATGTAATGTCCATGTACGTTATGTTTCGGTTCTCTACAGTAGGGTTAATGAATGATTGTCGAGTAATGTGTGAAGCCTATGTAGAACACATTTAATGGTTGATTAAGTTGTAAATGGAATGATGTTAAATATACCTAGGGTGATAGAGGGATATGGTGTTGTTGGAATTACCTAAAAATGGGTAATTGGGTCGAATGCGTTTTGTCGACTGTTTAATGAAATTTGGCTAGAATCTCCTAAGAGGATTTGTGTATGTTAAATAATGGGCATGTAATTCGTTAATGGAATGGTAACTGATGAATATTTTAATGATATGTAACAATGGAATGAGTGAATTTGTGTAATGGGTTAATACATGTGAATTTGGTTGTATAGATAAACAATTGAATGTAATAAAGGGATTATTTTATGTGGTATGAGCATTTTATATGAAATGAATAAGTGGATAAATGATTATGATATGATTAATGGTCTAAATGGATTAATGAATGGTCAATGATGAATTTGGATAACACGTAGCGTTTTTTGAATACACCAAATGTGTTAAGGCACAAAAATGGGAATTCGGATATATGGCTATGAATTGTAATTGTTAAATGGGTTAATGGGTTATGACATGATTTTAATTCTCATGTTGTTTTCATGTATTGTGAAATCTAATGGAATTGAATATGTTTGGTTTTGATATGGTTTGGTTGTGGTGACTTGGTAAATAAGCATGTGCACATGGCTTGGAAGAGTGGGGTAATGACTTGAGGTTCAATGCCCATGTGTCAAGTTAGAATGAGGATATAAACTCCACCACTTAATTCACGGGTTAGTAAAGGGGACCAATGAGCTATTACCCTAATAGTTTCATTCCATTTGGACTGATATTTCTAGGTGAGGATAATGAATTGATGTGATATGTGTGGCCCTACTAAGATAGGGACTTGTTTTGTTCCCCCTATGTATTGTGATTGAATTCTTTATAACATTGTGTTGAGGATAATTATACCTAACCCATAGAACATGTGATCAATATGTCCTGTGCAATTAATATGGTATGAGAGCTAGACTTGGGATAAATTCTAGTCATGAATTAAATGAACCTTGTTATCTAATAGAACCTGAACTGTCCCTTGCTTACCATTATTTTATACTTGCATGATCTATCTATTAGACTGGATATTTTGTAGACACGGTTCGTGGTAGCCTACTGAGTTATGTACTCACACCCTTCTTAGGACATCATTGGGTACCCAAGCAGATCTCTTGGTCGTAGTCTTGGACAATGAAAGAGGCCCTAAACTATGATGTTGAGTTATGCTCGATACATACATGGTTAAGGATCCCAACATAGAGTTGGGACCCATTGGGAGTTTTGGTCGTTTGTTTTATTTTGGGTTTCTTTCACTTCTCTACTACTACTGCCTGACATTGTGTTTTTGATTGTTGTTATTACCTTGTGGGGAAATGGTTGGTTATGCATGGTTATTTGTTGCCTCATACTATTTCTATTATTTTTATTGTGATATTCTGTGGAATACTCAATTAAAGAGGATATAGTCTCCCCATGTGGATTATTTGACCCTCGTCGCTAGTCGGAAATATCTGGCCTATGGGGATGCGTGCTTGAGGTCATGTGACAACCCAAAACGAAGCACTTTTTTAGCAACTTATTGGTCGGGGACGTAACAAATTGTTATCAGAGGATTTCATTTCAGTTTATTACTATTTGTGGATGGTAGACAGGAGATTAGGATGTATCAGGACTTAGTAATGAGCTCGTGCATGGGAATAGATATCCCATGTACAAAGGAAAACCCATGTCACCCTGGTTGGGAATTGTTGTTTTAATGTGTGTTGTTACAGTTGAATGATACTTCACCGGTGGGCGATTCACATGTTGTGTGATTTAACTACTTTATGATATTTTTTCATGGACTGAATGTAATGAGTTTGTGCTTTATTGCATCATTTTTGACACCTAATGGTATAGGTGGCAAGCATTATTATTAGCACACACACGGGATGGGTGTGTAGGCCATAGAGAGTAGAGTGAATTTTACTCCCTTGATAAATTTTAAGAAAATAATGCCTATTAATTGTAATGAAAGTGGTTGAATGAATATAATGAAAGTGAATAGTCAAATAATATTGGGTATAAAGAAATGTTATTACCGGTGTTAAAATTTTGGGTTCTGATAAAATTTAAAAGGCTAAATCAGTGTCTAAAAGAGTAATAATCTCACTATGATTGTAAAATTGTTAAAAACATTTGCCTAATGAAAGTATTAAATGAGTTAGAAGGATTATTTTTACAAGATATTAAATGGGAGATGTCCCTTAGGGGAAGTGATCATGTTGTAAAAGAAGAATGTGTTTGAAGAGGTGTTGATGAAATACTTTTGAATGAGTAAATTTGTTACCCCTATTGACCATGACTCACAGTAGGTATGGTAGAGGGTAGTGTTCAATGTGTGATGTTGACCATTGTTTTATAGTGTGTATAGTGGTTTGTTTAATGTTGGTAGCGTGAGATATTTTCCATGTGGGGTTAAATTATTTCAGTCATTCTTAGATGTCTCAGGTGAATGATAAGATTAAAATGAAAAATGTTTGTGTTTAAATGTGGGTATCCTTTTTGTTGTCCGTTTTACCCTTGTATGAGTGGGTTGGAGGTATTTAGAGTTCCCTAGATGAGACTTTGGGATTGGATTGTGAATCCCTTGCAGTTGTGAAATGTCCTAGGTGGTGTGTTTAGGGAACCCTTAGTGGGGTTTTGGCCTTGGGGTTGCGAGATGTTGTTAGATAATGTGGGTGAGGAATCTCTTGTTGTTCGTGATAGTACATAGTGCATACTAGACCCTAGGGTTAGTGCTTGGGTCATATTTACCTTGTGAGTAAAGACTTGGTGAGTTGTGTTTTGAATCTCAGAGAGGGTGTTTTTCTCATAGTGTCGATGAATGTGTACACCTTTGGAGCATAACCTAGAGGAAATGGTTGTCTCGTGTACTAGGAACAATGCACATTGGAACATGGGTGAGAGTTTCATCCACGAGCATTGATTTGTTCAGGTCATGATAAGTATGGTTTGGAGAGAGGACCAATGGTTTCCTCTGGTTGTGACATGAGTCCAAGGATTTGGAATCATTCAACCTTCAGGGTGACCTATTAGAGGGGTCGAACATGGATTCTAGAGATTTTGGGTGTGTGTCACGCATGTTAGTGTTTGGAAAATTGATAGTGGGATGCAGAGTGTTTCCTTGGGTAGTTTTGACCAATGGGGGAAGAGTGAAAAGAATTATGGTTGGTGGTGCCACTCGAGTGGTGGCCATATGTTGGTGGATTGAGAAATCATGGGTGTCTTCGTGGGAGGATAACAGAGGGAGTGCCTTAGAATATAAAGAATGAGATATGCTGCAAAGGTGGCATTAATGCATGTTTTGAGGATGGTAAAGTATGTACGGTTATTCTATAAGGGTATCCTAGTGCTGATGATGGTATTTAAGGTTGTCTTTAAAGGGTTGTATCGTCTATAATCCTAGATCTCCCTTTTTGGATGATGATAAATGGGGGCCTTGAGGTTGTCTCTGGGGAGAGAGGAAAGAGTTGCTAGAGTATGGATATATTCTATTACGTGATGGTGAAACCTGAGGTGAGGGTGGTCACGAGGATGAACTTGTTGTATGAGTTTTTTGGTTGATGGGAGAGATTTATAGGCCACATTAGGGCAGATGAGTCTGGCTAACAAAGAGATAGGGTAAGGTAAGTAAGTATGTGATGTGATAAACACATGATAAGGCTATTTTGTGAGAGACTGGTTGTATGGATAGTGTGGTAGACCTTGTACAATGGTTGTTGGAAGTCAGCGGCAAACCGAAATAATTTGACCTGTGAGGCAGAAGTAGTTCCACATGATACGTTGGTTTACGACAACTTAGTGGTTTTGTTGTGGAGACATTTTGGAGATTTGTTGGCAATCACAACTAAGTGGGGGTGATTATGTGTCGATGAAATGTGTTTGGTAGGGAGGCCTGATATCCTTGGTAGGTCATGGTGTCCCATAGATTGAAAATAGAAATGGATAAGTCTGTGGTACTGTTCCTCGAAAACTTCTTTGTGTACCATAGCTAGTGACGAGCATGCCCAATATCCTGACCCCGTCTCAGGTACATTGAGATGATCTAGCTCACACCAAGAGACAGTATTCTATTTGCATTTATGAGGGATATCATGGAGTTTACACTCATGTAAACAACATGTGTGGAGCTTGATGATGGGATTTACACCCTCTATGGCTTTGGGTGAGGTCCCCAGGATGGACAGAATGTCGACAAACATCATTGGTGCATTTAACGGAAGCCTGGAATGGGCACATGGTGACCTTTGTTGACTTGTTTTTTAAATATTTAGTTATCAGTGTCTATGTATTGGGGATCGTCTTGTGATCGAACATATGAAATTGTAGTTGGAATCCCAATTCAGATCAATGGTAAAAAAACTCCTAAGGTGGGGAGTGATTTTTCAATCCATGATGTGAATATAAGAGAAAATCGAGTCAATGTTGTAGCACTATGATGCCAATGAGTAACATTTAATGTGTATGTTAGGTTCCATGTAAAGGCATATGAGACATGGATGTTGTGACAAATGATCCATGTGTTGGAATGAGCTCAGAGAGGTTCCAAGTGAATCTTGTGAGGTCTATACTGAGTCTTAGGAGGGCGTGGTTGGATATGGAAACTAGTTTTGTCTATAGATGTTGGTGTCTTATAACTCTAGTGAAGTTTGTGGTTAGACTCGTGTAAATTTCCCTTGTGGTTTTTGGACCGTCGTGTTGTTGAGTGAAATTTGGCCATGTGAGCTGGTGACATGCCAAGGGTGAAGCCGATGACGGTCAGGAGGGAGGTAGTGTCGTGACTAAGGAATTATACTGGGATTCAATAAATGACCTCAACGAGTGTATGGGATGATAATGATATGATTCAAGTAAGTATGCAGTTTGGGAGGGTGAGAAAAGAGTATTGTATCATCAGGGTAAGGGGGTGTTCTGGGTCGAGCCAGTCAGGTGTGGTCTAACATGATATGGTAAACTTGAATGGGTGTGGTGAGGGTGAACCACTTATGGGTTCTTGTTGCGGCCACAATTGTTTTTTTGAAATGATGTTGTACCAATGTGAGGTTAATTTGATTTTAGTCCATGAATGGATAGTGCAGGAATGTCCTTCAAAATAGTCTTGGCAGTGTGTCTAGACGTAAATGTAGATAATTCCCAATAGATGCTTCAGCGTGGTGAGTTGGAAAATGTAAGGAGATGGGAATTATGGGTTTAGTACCGATGGTCCTTCATCGATGGAGGAGGTTACATGTAACTGAAAATGGTATAGAGAACCATACTAGATAAATGGGTTGTTAATGACCTGATCAGAGTTTCAGGTAAAAAGGACTCGAGTGGTCACAGTTCGGGTGAGTTGGCCCTGGTAGAAGAGTTTTTGCACAAGTTTTTTGGGTTGAGTAGCTGAGAGTTGGGTTGCATTTGGATGTATACTTCTGGAATGATATATTTAAGAAATGTGGTTGGAAGTATCATTGGTTTTTCATTGGGTGATATTGGGTTGGGTCATTGTTAGATTTTATAAAATATATGAAAAGGGGCTCCAGTGATTTGGGTCATGAGTTGTATAGATGATCAGGCCGATGGAGTGCCTGTTGGTTCATCCATGAAGATGTGTTGTTGTGTCAGAAGTCTCCAGGTGTTGTGAGTTGGGCGAGGTTGTCTGCATTTTCTCTCAAAAGTTCTACTAGTTGGGTATTGTTTAATTTGATGAATCCTTGAAGAGTTTTCAGCTTGTGTTGTGGTTGTAGTGAGGAAGGCATGCAGTGAATGTTTGTGCCCTTTTTTTGTGTTCTATGGTCTTAAAAATTCTTGGAAGAGTGGCTCGAGGGAGAGACTTTATAAGTTGGGGAGGTTCTATGGTCTGAAATTTTCTTAAGGTATGATTCTGTTTAGGTTTTAGTTTGGCCTCTTCTTTTCAGGCCGTGTAGGTGTTTCCCAAGTTCATGTGAAGGATCAGGGGAGTCCTGAGGGTTCTGAAAATGAAATTGGATGTAAACGGTAGTTGATGGGCATGTCGCATTGTTTGAGAATAGTAATTTATAACTGTGTAGTGAACCCCAGGTAACCATGTAGCCATGGACAGAGGTTTACGCACGGTTTGAGCATTGTTTGGAAAGCTATGATGAATTACCAAGAAACAGTGTGAATGGGGTGATTTTTGGGCAGTAGATTCCATACGGTTTGCGCATTATTTGGAAAACCATGTCGTTAAACCACGTGGCCTAGTATTTTTTTTAGAAAATTACAAAAATTCCATCATGGGATTTTAAACCCCAATTCGGTATTCTCCGAAATCTCAACCCAGCAACCCTAGTGATGATCATGGATGATCCATTCATTCCTAGGGAAGTTCTCCATTGATTTTTGGTCATTTGGAGTGCTTTTGGTTGTGGATTTAAGCTCACGGTATGTCTAATATCTTATTTGCTTCCTCTTTTTGATTAGGGTTCTCATCTTTCTTCTATCTCCTTCCGATGCTCTAAAAACATCTTTCTCGAGTGAGGATTAGGTTGAGGCTTCAAGGTGTTTTTGAATCCGGATCGAAGGCTACGCCTAAGAGTGTGTTCATCATCGGATTCGAGGTGGGTGGTCTACAAGTTTTAACCCATAGTTTTATTTTTGATTTGTACATAGATGTTGGTGTTCTTGTTTTCCCCTTTTGTGTCCTTGGTCCCATTTGTTAGTTTGATTAAAATTGGTGCGGAAGTGACCAATTTAAACCCTCACAGTCCACATGGGATGGATTGAGGATGACTTGACCATTTTAGGGCCACCCATGGGGTGCACCTAAAATCCCAAATCTCGAGAATGGTAGGGTTATGTGAAGGATTTATGAGTATAGTGTGAACCATGTGTGGAACACATTTAATTTTTTTATTAAATTTTAAATGGAATGATGATCAATACGCCTAGGGTGATAAACACATAAGGTGTCATTGGAATGACCTGAAAATGGGTAACTAGGATGAATGAGTTATGTCGACTGTCTAATGAAATTTTGTTAGAATTGCCTAAGAGGATTTGTGAATATTAAAAAATGAACTTTTAATTGGGTAATGTGATGTGAAATGAGGAATATATTAATGGGATGTAATAAGGGAACATGTGAATTTTGGGAATGGGTTAATACATGAGAATTTGGTGGTACACCAAAATGATTTAATGTTATAAAGGGATAATTTTATGTGGTATGAGACTCATACATAAAATGAATATGTGGGTACATGATTGAGAAATGATAAATGGAAAAATTGGTTAAGTAATGGTCAATGATGAATTTGGATAAGACATAGGGGTTTTTGAATTCACCTAATGGGTTAAGGCACGAAAATGGGAATTTGGATAGATGGCTATGAATTGAAATTGGTACATGTGTTAATGGGTTATGGAATGATATTAATTCCCATGTTGTTGTGATGTATTGTGAATTATAATGGAATTGAATTTTCTTGCATGTGTTGTGGTATGGTTTTGGTGACTTGATAAATAAGCATGTGCACATGGCTTGGTTGAGTGGGGTATTTAATTAAGGTTTTACGACCACAATTCCAGTAAGAATGAAGCTATAAAATCCACCCCAAAATGAATGGTTTAGGGAAGGGGATGATGGTTACATTCCTTTAATGGTTTCATTCCAACCAGACAGAGGCTTCGAGGGGAGGATAATGGATTGATGTGATATGTGTGGCCCTTGTGAGATAGGGAATTTTTTTGTTCCAACTATGCATTGTGATTGAATTAATTATAACTTTTCATTGATAATAATTAATCCTAAACCATGGAACAGGTGATCAATATGTCTTATGTAATGAATATGGTATGAGAGATGGAATTGGGATAAATGATAATCATTAATTACCTAAATCTTGTTAACTAATGGCACTTAGAAATTCCCTTTCTTACCATTATTTTGTTCTTTCATGCACTATCTGTTACAATGGATATATCATAGAAATTTTTGGTTGTGGACTACTGAGTATTGTACTCACACCATGCTCAGGACGCCATTGGGTAACTGAGCATATCTCTTGGATTCAGGTCTAGAAAATTGATGAGGCCCTACACTTAGATATTGTGTTGGGCTTGGGACGTACATGGAGAAGGATTCGTAGATAGAGTTAGAACACATTGAGTGTTTTTTAAATTTTTTTTAATTAGGTTTTATTTCACTAGCATTACTAGTATGACATGACATTAATGTTTTTGGTTGGTGTTTATACCCTATGGGGAAACATTTGTTTAGGCATGTTTTATTGGATGCCTCATATAGTTTCTATTATTTTTGTTGGGATCTATTGTTTCTTACTCTAGTAATGAGGTTATAGTCTCCCCATGTTCCTTTATACTATCACTCTTATTTAGAAACCTATGGCATATGTGGAGGTACACTCTAGGTATTGTGAAGACCAGATAAGAAGTAACAGTTTAGTGGATTTTGGGTCGTGGAAGTAACAAAGTGGTATCATAGGATGAGACACATGAAGCACCCCTTTATAAGGTGGTTTTGATACCTCTCCAATCATGATGCATTTTCCTTGGGAATTCCTGAGGGTCAAAGCCTAGGGAAAACAAAACTCAGCGCACTAGGCCCAAAGAAGGCAATATCATGATCAAAGGCTGGACCGAGCCATTACAAATGGTATCAGAGCCGGTGTCCATTTGATGTGCTCACTAGGACACTGGGCCCTTCTTGTGGGGGGGGGGGGGGGGGGGGGGGTTGAGAATCCCACATTGAAGGAGGAGGCGCATGAAGCAGACCTATAAAAGGTGGTGTCAATACCTCTCCCGTCATGAGGCCTTTTCATAGGGGATTCCTAAGGGTCAGATCCCAGGACAAAAAACCATGTGGTCTAGGCCCAAAGTAGCCAATATCATTATCGTGGGCTGGAATAGGCTATTACAATGAATGACTATAATGGACAATGAAATAATTGTCATGATGAGAAATAAATTGTATGTGAGTTGGTTTTTAAAATCATATGGTTATTCTCACATCAATATATTGAGATATTTTATAAAACCTGAATATTTCAGAACTCTAAAACAAACCAAATGAGTGGAAAATAATGGTCCATGTATAATTAAATAATAATTTCTTGAAAAAAGGATAATTAAACATTATATCTTTAACAAATATGGGAACAACCATCCAAGGAAATGTCTCAATTTTAATTAAAGATATATTATATGTTGTAACTGATTTCTTAGGGAAACATTACAAATAAAAAGGAAGTATTTAGTTGACATAATAGATGAGAATAATGTTCATACAAAGGTATATATAATAATATAATGTATTAAATTTGGGGAATTTATGATCTATATAGACCAATTGATCCATCCAAGGATAAATGATGGAAACTAACTTTTGAAAACTCATAAACTTGTAGAAAAATAAAATAATGTTAAATCACATATATTTATTTGGGTTATGATAATGATGTGTTGTTAGGTAAAACCATTTCCACTCATAAACTGAAAATGTTTTATTTAATTCTGGATGAAATGACTCTGTCATATTTGGAATATTTTCAAAGCTCATTATATCACGCAATTTATAGATATGTTTTAAATTAATATTGAAAACATCTAGTGGTATGATTATTTCTTCCCATTTTGTAAGCCATATTAATTATATGATTGTTAGAAGGAATATTAATTTAAGGTCATTATTTTCCATTTAGTGTAATGTGATTTGATTTTGGTTATGGACTGGTTTCCTAAAAGTAGTGCCTATATTAAACATTAAGATTCAAAAATTAGGTTTCTTATCCAAAATCAACATACAACCATCTAGCTATGAAATAGTGTCAATGAACACCCTCTATAAATTACATCTATTATATGGGTATTAATACCATCTCAAAATTGGAATTTTTCTCAAATGGTTAAAAATTATCTTAATATTGGGGATATTGTAATTTTAAATTAATATATTGCTAATTTTTCTGAACATTTTCATAGTTATTCCTTATATCCTAAGGTTCATAAATCTATATGACTAAATACTCATGCAATGCATGAATCAAAAAAATATTTTAGAATAGTTCTAATATAAATTTAGGATTAAAAGAGGTTATACCTATATAATATATTTTATTCTTTTATACATCTATGTGCTTCATTATTGGGCTGAATTTTATTTTTTATAATGAATACTTATTGATCAATTATTAATTATATTGATTATATTAAACATAAAGAAATATTGATTAGGAACATTTATCTAATTCTATGTATATATTATTTTTTTGATCACGTTATAGGAGAACAAAACATATCGGTGATTTATGTTTGATATTGATATACCTAACTAAAATGGTCTCACACTAGATAATATTTCATAGAGGATATGGACATAATTAATTCATCATGATTCCATGTAACATACCTATTGTTTAAATGGATACAATATGATTGATAGTGTACATTATATGCAACATCAAACATAATAATATTTATGTTACCATATAACCTATAAATTAAAATGGAGGTAATGATTACTATTGATTGATTTATGAAAATATTTCTAAGATATGAATTTAATTAATTCTTTCATGAAACTTTTTTAAATATTTAAATAAAACCCTTTTTATTTAAGAGGAAATTTTCTTCTGAAAAACTATTTAAACGCAAATAAGAAAGTTTATAAAATAATAAAATCACTCTTTATAAATATTATTAATGAAATGTATATGTATTATATTCAATTTAATGTTTAAAATTTATCAGATATGTTTTATATATATGATATAAGAACATATTTAATTTTATGTATACAATGAGAGTTTTTCAAAATATGTACTTTTACCACCTTGTAAGGGAAAAACCATTTTAAATGTAGTTTTTTACACTTTCATAATTTGTTTTCGTAAAATAATATGGTTACTATTTTATTTAATGATATAAAAATTTACTTTGGTTGATTTTTTGGTATTTTTCTAATAATATTCATTTTTAATGAATAATGAAAAATATTTCATTTTAATTCAAAACTAATTTTTCATATAATTTATATATATAGATATATTATCCACTAAATTTTTATTAGTGTTTATTTAATCTTATTTTTTATAATTTAATCCCATTTAGGTCATTGGAATCAATTTCATGTTGAAAATAGAAATGAAAAACATTTCTAACTTTTGAATGTTTCACTTTAAAAACCTGTTTTTTAGTTTTGTTTACAGAATTAATTTTAAATAAAATTTTCCGAATTATGTGAATATAATTTGATAAAATTAATTCAATATTTGGAATAATAAGGTCCAAATTTGGTATTATAGTCAATTTATTATTTAGATATAAATATTATTCCATGGTAAATAAAATATTTTCCATAGTAAAGTGAAAATTTGACAAGGGTTAAGGTTAAAGGTTAAAATCTTAGCATATCTAAACTCTACAAAATTCAATGGTTTTTTGAGGTGCGTATCAATCCTAACCATCTTATAAATCATTAATTACAATCCGAAGTCTTGGAAATTAATTTCACCTCATATCGTTGGCTTTTAATATAAAATAATTAATATACTAATCACTTGAACCCGCCCTCCTCAAATATGAATTCCCCCTCTCCGCCACCCCACTTCGTCCAAAAAAGCCTCTTAAATGAAAATATTTGTATCCAAAAATCTCATCCTTACACTCCCCATGTCCAGGTTCAATTTGACCTACCAAAAGAAAAAAAATGAAAGTCCTTTAGGGTCATTCATGAAGGGGATATTCAAGTGGTAATTTTCTCAATGTACCTCTCCTAATGTATTTATTTTTCTACTTTATCGTCACCTCCTTCATCCATAAATTCATGATTACTCCATAATAATTTATATACTAGTTTTATATATTTATAATTGAATATATCATATCCATTTCATTCATCACTTACTCTTATTCAAATAAAAAAATTGTCATCCAAGTTATGCCAGTTAATTGCCTATGTGAATAATGGGTTTGTTCTATTTCCATTACATCCTTCGTGGATGGTCTAAAAACCATTATTATGGTCAAACAATATTTTAATATGTATATTATAACCTATTTAAAATAATGGATATTTTATATTAACCATACCCTCATGCTCCCCATATTATTATTATACGACAATTTCTTTTGAGGAAGTGTGGATAACTTCCCCTCAAAGGGTTAAGACACATTCCCACTATACAAGGAACGTATAAAGGATGTTTTTATTAAAATATGAGACATATAAAAAATTAATATAACACTATAATTATAATTTAATTATTATTCATTTAATATAGAAATGAAATGAATGTAGCGTTCGGGCAAACGTATGACTTACCGTCTCCATGAATGATGCACTTTATTTATTATCTCCAATTATTATGAATTATTCTAAATAGATATATAATGCATATATATTAAATGTAAATAATGAATATATTTTTAGATTATGGAATTTGACTACATGGACTATTTACATCAAAAAGGTTCATTTTTTACACAGGTACCGAATATCGATAGAATATCCCTTATAAACAAAAATAATTATGTAATTTCTATAACATGGTAACAAGTGATATAAAAATAGTAATAAAATTGATAATAGTTCTCATGAAATAATAAATTAACCTATTTTTATTATTATGGAACATAAAAATTTTACGTGACGATTCAGACACAAGGTGTGGGGGCTTCTTAACCCAATTTTCATTCTTGGGGTTAATCTTCTGCTGCTTGATTATGTTGTGGTATGATTATGTGTGAAACGACATTTTATATCCTGTATTATTTAAAAACATTATTCATGTGTATTTATAGTTAATACACATTATAAATCTATTTTATTAATAAAATGATCTGTATAAGGGAAATCATAACTCATCATCCATTCATTGAGTTAAATATCCATGTCCTTAGTTTTGTTTTTCAAAGAATATGTGTGAATAAACTATGATAGTTTTACACTAAATGTCCACTTATATTGGGTCCTTATATTTATTTGTCCCAAATAATAATTTTCATTATTTATTTTGTACACATAATTATGGAATTGATTCTCCTTAATCTAATTATTTGATCTTTGTAAAGGAATTAATCTCAATATCCTTTCATTGAGGCATATTTTGATTTATGCATGACATTCTTTTATATGGTATATAATAAACCCATTTGACTTTTAATTTCAACCAATGTTTTTCAAAAGGAATATTTTTTCTAAAACTAATTTTGATTACCACTGAATGAGGGTAATATTCATTGTAAATATATATAATATTTATGTGATTTATTATTCATAAACACCATTTTAGTGAATTTTACACTTTGAACATCATTTCAGAATATGATTGTAATTCCCCCTTAAAATGCACTATTACATGGTAAATTTTTTAACACCACCAAAACTAACAAATGGCCTTGATTTCATTTTCATATTTTATTTTCAGGTATATTTTTATACATGGAACAATTCATACATTTTAAGTATTTTGAGATTCAAATTGGAAGACCCCCAAAATGGGCTTCAATAGAAACACATTTTGGGAAAAGTAAACTGGACGACAACCCAATAAAGAGACTATAGCGGCCACGATACAAGACAAATTATTCTCAAAATTTATCTTATGAGAGAGGAAATCTTGGGTAATATTTCATAAAATAGTTACAAGTGCTAATTTGGATGTTTTAATGGAGATCGAGGCTGCCCAAGTGGATGATGTAATTTTCGGCCAGATTCTGTGGCCCAGAAAAATAAACCACAACTTTAATTATATCTCTGAAACCAAAACTTATTTTGGGTTAAAATTATACAGATGTTTATGGGACATCTGGATTTTCATTTTATTCTTATATTGACCACTATAAATCACCATATAGAAGCTCATCGAGGCTCTTATTTTTAGTGGATGCAAGTTGCCTACCACCTCGGGTAAAGAGTGGAATATTCTATGTTCCACAAGATTTCTACCACTCTAATCCTACCATACTCAGGTGGGATGACATTCACTATTAGAGGATCGACCCAACACTCCTAAAATGCCTATTTAAAGAAGTGGTGATGTAATATTTATAGATATTTTATGATTTCTTTCAATGTATTGTTATGCTCTCACTTTTACATTGTAGTGTTCTTTATTTGTAAGTTGTTCGAATCACCTTAGTTTTCAATAAAAATATTAATCGTCTCTTATTAATTTCTTATTATTATCACATTGTCATTTTTGATTTATTTTGTGAATTTAATCCTACCAAACATGGTGAAATTATTCACAAAATGGTGGAGTGACTGTTTCCTTTTTATTTTTTTTACTTCTTCATTTTCCCCCTCATGAGTCTACATCCCACTTCCATTGAACCCATAGAATCAATGGAGGGCTAACCAAGTTATAGGTTGATAAAGGGAGTATAAAAGGGCTTGATAGGAAGTTATTTATCACCCCATTAATTTATAATCACTTCTTTTAATTGAGATTTTTATTTTATGGTTTTAAAACTTCTTCTTCCTTGTTGAATTTTAAGGCCACGTAATTTGAGTTCTAATATGAGCTTTAAACATGGAGTGATAATAAATTTTATCATCCAAGTGTATAGGTGATTAGTATTATGACGTTTTGGTATAAACCTAGTAAGTGATGATTTTATTTGATCTTCTTGAATAAACCCATCCCGAATATAAAAAATTGAAATAGTTAAAAAACAATTTACTCTAATCCACCACTTGTAATAACCTAGGATGATCCATTATCATAATTTAATTTCACTTAGGTAACACAATGTTTGCTTAAACATATCAAAACTCAACACAATTTTGGAAACAAAATAGCTAAAATCTTCCAGTGAATGTGCGTGTCTATAGGTTTCTTCTTCGGTCTCTCAGGAATAAACAACCCAAGCTGCTCTACATTTGAAAACATAACCCTAAAAAATGGGTAAATTTGAGCAAGACAAAATTTTGGCGTGATTTTTGGGGACCTAAGTAATTCATCTAAACACTCATTCAATTATCCACCATTTATTCTATTCTCATCCAAATTCTATTATCTTTTACCTTCTCATTGTTTGGTGCATGTCCACCTACACTCAGGAACAATCAAACCATCTAGTTAGGGTAGATAGTCTCGGGGTTGGGTAGTCAATTACACCAAGGGAACTCTTTACATTAGATCCTAGTATTCCTAATATTCCAGAGTCAAAATTTGAGACCATTTCAACGTATGTTCTTCAATGATACCAACTCATAATCCTATGTGGGAACCAAAATCGAAATCCAAATGAGGTAGCCTCGAACTTGTGGAATGTAGTCGATCAAACCCTAAATGACTACCTCAAACCTACCTGTACCAATGACCCCTCATGAATTAGACACAATTACCTATGATATTATAACTACATAATTAAACCCCATTTCATAAATCACCTTTTAACATTACAAGGAATGGAGTCCGAGATGCCCTACCTTTATGTTTAGGAGTTCAATGACATTTTAGGAACCATGTGTCCCCCACATCTACTAGAATCATCTAACATGATGTTACATGATTTTTGTTTAATTTATTGAGATATAAATTGGATAAAAAAATTGATACCATCCTCCATCAACTCTTAGGACCAATTACATAGATAATTCAACAAAAAATACATTCCCCACCACAAAACAATTTCACTTAAAAAGAGAATCCAAATTTTTTTTGAAAAAGAGAGAGTGTGAGTCTATGAAACATGAGAGATATTCAAAGACACCCTAAAACAGGTTCCACACCATGGTTTTTCTATTCTCGAACAAAGTGAGACTTTTATATGAAGGTTTGGATCCGAGAAACAAATAATTCAATGACATGACTTGCAATGGAACATTAAAAAATAAACCCACAAATGATTCTTATGAGTATCTAAAAATCCTTGATGAAAAAAAAATCAAACAGGGGAAACATTACCTTATTCTGAAACTCCACGATGAACTACTATAGTGAATACATATAGATAAGGGGAAATCCTTAGGATGAAAGTTGTTGCACTCACTTGGAAGGCTGAGGAGATCAATCTTTGGAAGGTTTATGAAATTCAATCCGTTGACCCTGTTGGCACATTTTGTGACAAACATGACCACAAAAAAAAACTGCCCAAACATCCATTCTATTAAAGATGTTATTCTAGGAGGACCTCATGATAATTTCAATTTCCTAAACATACAAAAGCCTCAATACAAAAAAAAAATCATCCCAAGGTATAATGACTTCCTTGGCTTCTGCTGGAATGATAACCAACAACCTATCCCACCAAAAG
Organism: Viscum album; assembly: GCA_963277665.1. Lineage (NCBI taxonomy): Eukaryota > Viridiplantae > Streptophyta > Magnoliopsida > Santalales > Viscaceae > Viscum > Viscum album. The sequence goes on from OY728150.1 coordinate 1,760,810,907, forward strand.
AACCAAACCCCTACCATAGGAAATATTTCCAAAAAACATAACCAGTTCCAACCACAACCAGAACAGTACCAATAGCCTTTTATCCTATAAAAATAGACCATCCAACAACCCATGCAATAACCAATACAATAACCAAAGTATCCTCCTTGGATAAACCAACCAACACAAGCCCCTACCCAATCATTCCCTCTACCAATCCTTGAACAGTTGTGTAAAAAAATAGAGAAAATAAAATCAGAATTCTCATCCCTTAAACATGAACTAGAAACCATAAAAACTCAGAAGGCACCCATGCCTACTTATGAAACACCATCCTTAACATTAAGGGGAGGGTTCAGTTTCACTCAAACAACTCATGATCACCTAAAGGTTGTGATAGTTTTATGAAGTGGGAAATCAATTGAGAAACCTAAAAAAAATATTACAAAACCATCTGTAGATTCAAAATATATTGAAAATTAAAATGAACCACATTATCAAAATGAAAAAACTGAAAATAATGTGAAGGAAACAACTCTTCAAAAAAACAATCCCATAACCTGCACCATTTCCTCAACGCATGAGGGGGAAAACCAAGACTAAATTGAGTGAAACATTGAGGGAAATATTATCACAAGTCATGTTAAAAATTACACTAATAGATTCCATTCAAACCATTCATGTATACTAAAAATATCTTAAGGACATCTGGACATTTAAAAGGAATTTATCACATAAGAACCAAGTCCTTATAGAAGAAAATGTTTGCAGAAAAATCTAAGTAACCCTTCCACCGAAGATGAAAGACCCGATATTTCCTTACATCAATGTTGAACTAGGAATGAACAATGTTTTCAATGCCTTGTGTTACCTAGGTGCCAATTTCAATCTCATTCCATATGTTGTGTACTTTCATTTAGGTCTAGAAGAGTGCCAACCCACATCCTTCAAACTTCTACATGAAGATTGTAGAATTAGGGTTCTAAAGGGGATTTTAAAGGATGTTCTCGTAAATATAGAAAACTTCATCTACGGTTTTGACTTTATTGTCATTGAAAACAATCCAAACATAGGAAACAAGGAACAAACCCCAGTTATCCTTAGTTGTCCCATCCTTGAAACAATAAACTCTTTTATCTGAGTCTGAAACGAGAACATGACCATCACCTTAGGAAACATGAGTCGAAACTTAAACATCTTTAATTTAAGCTCACAAATAGGGTTTTATGAGGAGATTCATAAAGTAAAAATTATAGGAAGCATTGATAATTAATTCATATAACCTCAAGGAATATTTGAGGAATTTATAAGTCCAGATAAGATTAATTTTCATTTTTCACATGAAGGAAGTTTGTCTCTATTCCTAGAATAACATTCAGATTGATCCAATGATGAAATCCTAAGATCAATAATCAGTTAAATATTTCTAGAAATCAAATTCATGAATACCACTCCCACTCTGTTACCTAACACTTATCGAACCAATTTAGTAGCTAAAAATTTTACATGTGGGGAATCAATCATATCTGAAACTCAAATAAAACAAATTGATCTTGATCCAATGTCCTAATATTCTGCTGAAATTTTGAGCTAATCTGATCATGAATTGAAAGAACATCCTTAATAACTTCTGTATTCCTTCCTAAGAGAAAATGGAACACATTCTATTGTCATTTATTCTTCCATTCAATATGATCATGAGAGAATTATTTTAGTAGTCCCCAAGAAAATTAAGAAAGCCATTGGATGGACCCTATCTGATATTCTTAGGCTTAGACCACTTATCAAGACTCATAAGATTGTTCTATAATCTAATTCAAATCCATATAGCTAACTTCAATAGTGACTCAATCATAATCTCATGGAATTAGTGAGAAAATAACTTCTAAAATTCTTGAAAGATGGTATCGTATATCCCTTAGCTAAGAGTGGGTGGGTCATCCCAATTTGAGTGGTTCCAAAGATGAAAGGAATCAGAGTGATAACCAAAGGGGATGGGGAGATTATTTCAACATGGGTGAGTAGTGGAGGGGGAGTTTTCATTGAATATAGGATTCTAAACTTGATTACCAAGAAGGACAACATACCATTACCATTCATTGACCAATTCATAGATAGAGTCGCAGGTCACGCCTTCTAATATTTCATAGATGGGTACTCAGGGCACAATCAAATTGAGGTCTCCCTAGAGGATCAAAGGAAGACTACATTCAACTATCCATTCAGAACCTTCGCTTTAAAATTCATGCCCGTCGGTTTATGAAATTCCCCGTGAACCTTCCAGTATCATATGATGGAATTATTCTCCAACATGGTTGGGGATTTTCTAGAGGTTTCCATGGATGACATCATTGTGTTTGGGGATAAATTTGAGGGATGTCTGAGGAATGTGGAGAGAGTCTTGTCATGATTTTATGAAAAGAATATCGTCCTAAACTGGGAAAATTCTATTTCATGATTAAATAGGGACTAGTCCTTGGCCATCTTGTCTCAAGTAGAGGGATTGAAGTTGATAAATTCAATGTTGACATCTTTATTCACCTTCCATCACCCAAAACTATCCAGGATGTGAGGTATTTCTTAAGACATAATGTTTTCTATAGATGGTTCATTAGGAATTTCAACTCTGTTTCTCTACCACTTGATGCTCTATTGGTGAAAGATGCTCTATTTTTATGGACAAAAATATATGAGGAATCATTCTCTACACTCTAGTCTGCTCTTGTCTCTCCACCTATAATGAAATATCCAAATTGAAATCTTCCTTTTGAACTCATGTGTGATGCTACTGACTTCGCTGTAAGATCAGGATTAGGATAACGGTGTGAGAAAACTCCAAGTGTCCTTGCATATGAAAGAAAATGTATAAATGATCCACAAATAATCCAAATCACCATTGAGAAGGAGTTATATGATGTTGTGTTTTCCTTATAAATGTTTATGTCCTACCTCTTAGGATCCCCTATCACTATGTTCAATAACCATTCTGCACTAAAATACCTCATCCCGAAATAAGATGCTAAGGCTATACTGATTAGGTGGGTCCTTACCTTACATGAATTTAACCTAAAAATCAAGGAAAAAAGGGTGTTAAAAATTTTGTAGCTGATCATCTCTCAATGATAGAATTTAATGACAAATTATCTCTCTGTTATGTGTCTTATTCATTCCCTGATGAACACCTATACTATGTGAGTGACTGCCCTTGGTATGCTAACATAGCCAACTTTTTATTTACAAGAGTCAATCCAAAATTCATAGGGACTCGAGCTCAAAGGAAATTCCTTTATGATGTTAGGAACTTTTTTTTCATGATCAATACATATATAAGTTCTCCTCTTACCAAGTCATTAGGAGGTGTATCCCAAAATTTGAAAAAGAGTCCATCCCTAAATTCTGTCATGGTGAGGCATGTGGAGGTCACTTTTTCTCTAATAAATCTTATTCTATGGTTATTAAGTGTGGTCTCTTCTAGGCCACCCTCTCAAGAGAATCCTACACATTTTCCCGAAGCTATCTTAGGTGTCAACAAGTAGGGCTCATCACAAAAAGGAATCAAATTCCACTCACTCTGATCAAAGTGATTGAAATCTTTAACAGCTAGGGAATCAATTTTATACCCCCTTCCCAAAATCTAGTGGATATATGTACATAATTTTAGCTATCAATTATGTATCCAAATAGGTTGATCCCATTCCTAAAAAATCCAATGACTATCAAACTGTGATTATATTTCTCAAGGAAAAAATCCTTTCAAGATTTGGAATTCCTAGGGCTATCATTAATTATTATGGAACTAAATTTTTCAATCATCCATTCAGAGCACTGATGGACTATTATGGAATTTCTCACAAATTGTCCATGGCTTACCACCCATAGACAAATAGTCTAGAAGAGTTAGGAAATTGAGAAATCAAACAAATTTTTGCGAAAACAGTTAATCCATCTAAGAAAGATTGGCCGAGAAAACTCTTTGATTCTCTTTGGGTATATATAACTATATATAAAACCTTTTTTGAAATGTCCCCATATAGGTTTCTTTATAGATAATCCTTCCATTTACCATTTGAAATTGAACATATGTCTTTTTGGGAAATTATGAAAATGAATTATGAAATCTTATTAGCCAAAAAAGAAAATTAGATCTCAATGAATATGATGAACATAGGATGGAGGCTTATGAAAATTCAAGGATAAAGAAAGATAGAGTTTAAACCAACCAATCGCGAAATCTTAAAACCAAACACATTTTACATGGTAAAAATATTATTTTGTATAGCTCTAAACATCATTTACACCTAGGAATATTGAGATCAAGATGATCAGGTCCACCCATAGGGCATAAGGTGTACCCCCATGGGGCTGTAGAAATTCACGATCCCAGCAGTGGTCAAATGTTTAATGTTAATGGTGATAGAGTCAAAAAACTAACTGAACCATTCCAAAAACATGATGTAGATGAAGACTTGTGCGATCCAACCTTAGAATAGGAAAATATTTAAATAATTAGGGTTCTATTTCAAGCTAGTGACGCTAAAAAAAAATCGATGCACGGAAGGCAACCCATGGTTTTCATGTTTTCAATTTTTTAGAATAATATTTATTTTCCCAATATAATTAATGAATCAATTTTATATTTTAAAAAATTATTTAACTCTGAATATGATAGCACCATAGAATTTTGACATGTTCATCTATTATGAGAATTGTAAGGGTATGAAAGGGGAGCACTATATTCATCTGTGTCGCATGGTGTGGTCCTTGAGTAATACATTACCCAGAAATTTTAAAAGAAAGATAATGTATCATCTATTTATTTTAATTTTTATGTGTCTGTAGGTTTAAATAAAAATATAATATATATATATATATATAATAATTTAAAAAATTATAAGGACGTGTCATTGGTCGTGAGGCTAACCCCGTTACAACCAGTGATGGCATGGGGACTCGAACCCAGGACCGAAGGGAGACATGGTCATGCACTTACCACTGACCTATGGATTATAGTGCTTCCTTATTCTATAATTTTTGTAAATATACATATAATTTACTTTTTTTATTATTATATAAATATATAAATATTTTGATTTTTCCTCATTTTGTTTGTTTTTTCCTTTTTTCACGAAGGAACTCTATGAGTGACATTGATATCAAAGGACTAAATTGGAGTAGAATGAACTTCAACTTTAACCACCAGGTGACTTCATTCCATGATCCTCATTTACAATTTCATTTTTGAAATCTCCTTCTCTACATTTACCCCCTTTTAAATTTTATTTTCATCAAACAATGGGTATGATGTTATTTTATGTTGGGGGGAGATGAAATAAAAATATTTCTTTTGTGCTAAAAAAATTTCTCTTGTGGAAAAAATGATTTGAAAATAATTAGTGTAAATAGAAGGAAAAAATCCTTTAACTTTGAACATGATAATAAAAATTTAAAACTTTTCAACAAAATATTAAATAAGTTAGCATTCCCTGATTCTGATTTAATCCATGTATAATTTTATGAGCATATATTTTGGGAAAGTGTGGTTGTCTAATGAGATAATAATCATTTATATTTTCATCAAAAAATAAATTCACATTGCAAAACCTTTGGATAGTGTGGTATTAGTTTTAGTTAATGGGGTCCCCCAAATAAATAGAATAGGTTTGGTGGTCATTTTAATTTTAATATGTGTAGTCGATAAAAAATCAAAATAAAATAAATAAATTTTTTCCTAGGGGAGTGAAATGACCTAATTTGTGGCTCTCAACACTTGGGGATCATGAATCTATAGTTTTCTGGTCCAAAGATAGTAATTTTATCTCTATTTGTGGTAATTTGACATTTTTCAGCTGATTTTACTCGAGATGATTCCTGAGTGTGTGGGATTCACTTGGTGCCCTATGGTCTTTGAACCTTAGAGTCATTGGCAATGTCTCACCACATGGGGTGACACTATTGAGTGCAATTTCAATTAACATGGAAATATTGAATATTAATTTTTTGAATACTCCTCTTTATATTGAAATGTGATTCTACCTAGCACATTCATCATTTCCCCCTTGAATAAAGTTGAACCCCCATACCTATTTCTATGCATAACCCATCAGCATGCTTAATTAATATTTGATGAAATATGGGGATAAAATTGAACAAAGGAATGGGCTTGGGATTGGTAATTTTTTATGAAACTATCTTTTATTAAAATATTTTGACAAGTTTCATGATTTTTTGGTATGAGGGTTCTTGGTGATCAATGTGTATCAAAATGTTTTAGGAAAAGGGAATTCAAATTTCATATCGTTGAGATATATTTTGCTCAGGACGAGCAAAACTCAGGCCGGTGGTGTGATTAGCTACTAAATGAGGCTAATATTCATTGTTAATATATATAATATTCATAAACACCATTTTAGAGAATTTTACCCTTTGAAAATCATTTCACATTGTCATTATCATTCCCCCTTTAAATTCACCTTTACATGGTACATTTATGAACTCCTCCTGAAATACAGAATGGCCTTGATTTTATTTTCATATTTTATTTTCAGGTCTCTAATGCTACAAGGAAAAATTCGTAAATTTTATGTATGTGAAGATTAACATTGGAAGACCAACAAAATGGGATTTCATGGAAACACATTCTGGGAAAAGTAAATTGGACAACAACCTAGTAAAGAGACTATATTGGACAAGATACAAGCCCAATGATTCACAAAATTTATCTGAAGATAGAGGAAATCATGGGGAACATTTCATAAATTAGTTACTGGAGAGAATTCTGATTTTTTAATGGTGTTCTAGGTAGACCAAGTGTAATAAGAAATTCTATGCTAGATATAGTGGCCCAGCCCAACAAGCCCACAAATATAATCATATCTCAGAATCCACAAATTATTTTGAGCTGAAATTTTACATATTGTTAGGGGACATCTAAAGATTAATTTTATTCTTCTTTGGACCTCTGTAAGACTACCATACTGAAGTGGTAGGACTTTAACTCATGGTGGATCGACCCAAGTCTCCAAAAATTCTTATTTAAAGATGTTTTGTTGGCGGATATATGGATCTTTGATTCTTTTTTTATTGTAGTGTAATGCTAACACATTTTCTTTATAATGTTCTTCTTCATTTTTAAGATGTTAGAATCACCATGGTTTCAAATAAAAATTATTCTTCTTCCCTTATTATATTCTTCTTATTACCACATTGATATTGCTTCTTTATGGTGTGAATTTATTCATACCTAACATTGTGAAATTATTCACACAATGGTAGAGTAATTTTTTTCATTTTATTATTTTTACTTCTTAAATTCTTCCCTCATGAGTCTACATCCCATCTCCATTGAAACCATTGCATCATAGAGGGCTAACTAACAAATGGGTTTGTCCAAGGTAGTATAAAGGTGATGTATTGTATGTTTTTATCACCCCATTAATGTATAATCACTTCTTTTAATTGATATTTTTATTTGATTATTTTAAAACATCGTCATCCTTGTTGAATTTTAAGGACACATACTTCAAGTGCTAATACGATCCTTTACCTTGGAGTTATCATAAATATGATCCCCCAAATGTATAGGTGATTATTATTATGGTGTGTTCGTATTAAACTAGTAATTGATGAATTTGTTTGTCCTTCTTGAATAAAATCATCTCAAACATAAGAAATTGAAATCTTTAAAAAATCATCCAATCCACCCCTTGTAATAAACTAGTGTCAAACCTTTTCATTATTTGATTTTTCTTATGTCTTGTAGCTTTTTCTTTAACCAATCAAAAATCAACCCAATGATGGAAAATTAAGAGCCAAAATAATTCCATAGAATGTGCGTGTCTATAGGGTTTTCCATAGGTCTCTAAGGAATCGAGTTCCCAAGATACTATACATTTGACCGCTTAACCTTAAAAACATGGGTACATTTGGGCTAGAACACATTTTTAATAAATGAAAAAGGGAATGTTTCTTTTTAATATATGTGGGAAAAAATAATTCTTTTCAGTGATAACCATTACATGATATTTTGATTCCTATAAATTCCATAATTATTTTTAAAAGGGAAGTAAATACATTATTTCCTTTTTTCAGTATTTTTGTATTCAAAATGGTTCTAAAAATGGATTGATTTTATCAATTTATTGAAATGATATATTATGATTTTCAATATTTAAATGTTATTTTTCAATTATATAAGGTTTATGTGATATGATTATGTTCTGGTTCTTGGGAATTTCTTATGTATACAGGTGGTTCTATGACAAACTGAGTTCAAGTGAGCCTGAGATATCTCTCCAATGCATTGGGTAACATGATGGAGGTAAAGGATAATGTTTCTCCTAAAAGATTTACGGAATATAATCTAATGTGAAATCCAAATATATACATGGAGGTTACTCCCTATATAGATATGATATCTAAAATGTAACTATGATATGGATGACACATGTTAAAGTTATGTTTTATTATTTCTGTGACGTTTTGTAGGAATCTTCTGATTACATGATGTGTTCTAAATAGTTTTGTTATATGGGTGAAACTTATGACATTGTGAAAATGGTTTCATTGGTTTATATGTATTTATTTTCTAACAGTATTATTCTTTATTTTATATTCCTTACTAAGAATTTTATGCTCGTCTCATGTATTTTAAATGTTTTCCATCGAGAATAAGGATGGGTAATATAATGGATGTAGTCAAGAATATTTTTATCAAGAAAAAAAATGATATTTACTTTTAAATTTTTTATATTTTTGAATGAAATGGATACCTATTTTGAGTTATAAATTTTGAATAAATTTTATTTTTAGTGTAATATCTATGGAATAATTATATTAAACATTAAATATGAAAAGATCCTCAAATTAAAACGAATTTAAATTAATAACTAAACTCAATATTATGTAATGTTTTTGGTCAGAGGCTTATAGTTAGTATCTGAGGTAGGTTTAGGAAAATTTTGGGATTAGGATTTTGGTTTAAATATATAGTAACATTATATATCTATTCGTTTGGTTATATCTGCATCTGATAAGTTTTTCAGATCAAGGTACGTCGTTTACAAATAGAAGTAGTATCAAAATCAATATTAATATCTCTTTCAGGTAACATTCTTACAATAAGTATTTCAAAGCCATGTTTGGATGATTCTAATGGATTTTCTAACATACAACTCACTTTTAAGAAATGTTTTTTGTGAAATCAAACTCTTCCACTATACCTCGACACCTCCATGGATCATGGGTCATTTTTAATAAAATATCTCTTTTCCACTAACATAATATTTTCAAAAAAGATAAAAAATTATCAAGGTATTTTTTCATATTTTATCCTATCACAAGACAGTGAATAATATTATTATTTTGAAAACGTGGTTGAAGAAGGAGACCCTTCTACAACCACTTCATAGTTTCTTTTGAAATATAGTCTTTTAGTCCTTAATTATGGTTTTTTAAAAGGATCGTTGATTGAAATTTTCAACTCAAACTCAATCAAACTTATTTATACAAAGAAATTATATCTAATGTATTTAAATTAAATGTCATCAAAGATTATTTTCCAAAACTATTTCTCTAAAAACACCCATAAAACCCATGTTGTACAAGGTATATTTAGACAAAAGAAGAAATTGATTTTCAAGAAACTATAAATCATTCTTCCAATGCATGAACCTTCTATTTATGTGAATAAAATGGTAATGAATCAGGGTGGATACTATTATAAATTTATGTTGTTCTTTATTTTGGGAATTGTTTTATTAAATCATTTTGAGGTGAAAAAATATGTCAATATATATAAGACTTCATGAATTAAAATGTTGAGGTCATTTTGATTTTGGATTCAAATGAGAGGTATAAGAAAACCAATAAGAATAAAACATGGTATGTTTATTTTTGATGATTTTATCTCATATTGGGAGTATTTTATAATAATGATTTAGTTTTAGAACAAGGAAAAAAATTAGATTGAGTGAAAATCCGTCAAGTCAGAAAATACTATGGGAATAAAACCCACAACCAGAGTGAAACATGCATTTATCACCTAACACTTTCCTACATGAATTCCCTAGTTGGTATAAAATTTTCATTTTAGTTAAACAAAGTTCATGAAATAAGAAAAAATTTATTTTTGGAACTGATGTTTTATCTAATGGATATCCTTGGTATAGGAAAATTATTTGGGGATTGAGTGATAAATTTTATTGTGAAATATGTTAAATAAATTGGGAGCCCTATATACCAACGTGAAATAGAATACTAAAGATTTTTATATGAGTAGTAATGGTTGAATTTTATTTTGGAAGAATCCAGATTTTTATTGTTGAATTATAGAGATTAAGGTAATTTATGGAATTCATTGACCTATATTTGAGAATATGTGATTAGAAATGACATTTAAGAACCAGTCCTTAAGAGTGGTCAACGTTATTTGGAGAAATATGGTACAATTTATCATGGAATACTCCGTGATCAAATCCTTCTAAATTTTGGGTTTCATTATTTTTTAATATTATCTTAAAGAATATCATGGATGTTTATTTGTTAAATGGTCTATGTTGAACTTTGGGTTTTATTATTGAATTATTGATATTAACATTAAATTTTCTTAATCCAAAGGTTTATTTTTTTGGAAATTTTTTTATCTCATCCTAACCAGATTTGTTTTGGTTAATGATTAAACATATGATGAATAGATAATTAATCTTTGGTGTATAACACGATTCTATAAAAGTTTATTCTAGTGCTTCAGCTAGGACCAAGTTATCTTGAATACTCATCGTTTGGGGAAAAGTGGAGGTTTTTGTAGAAATTTATTAAAGGATGAAACTCTAATAGAAAAGTAATTATGTTTCTTTAAGTTCACAGTTAGGATTGTAAAAAAATTCTTCAACTGAATGAAAAGGATCCTAAAACAATAAATATATTTCATTTACTTTTCCTACGGTGAAATCAATTAAAATTTATCCCATCACATATTTGTGGTTTTATGATTGGTAATTGTCTTATGATAATGTTTTCTATCACTATCCCTAAAAAATTGTTAGTTTTTCTTCCATATCCATGTTTCCCTCCATGAAATCCAAATATGTGAAATCATGGGTGACCTTTGTACTTCTCTTTCATTCTTTTACAGAGGTAGTTTTATTAATCTTTTTTCCATTGTGGGAATTAAATGAAGATATTTTTTATGAGTCAAACCTTAGTTACAATACCCAAATTTAAATTGCGAGGATGGAGTTTCAAATAGGGGGTATAATGTATCCTTCCATGTTTTTAAGGAGGCAATATGTTCGATATCATACATAATATGCCACAATGAACATATTCATTATTATGTTACTTTGTAACCTAACTTTTAAAATGGATGTAATGAACAATATGAATTGATTTTTGAAATTATATTTTACACATGTATTTAATTAATTATTTTCTAAATAGTTATATATAAATGAAAATTAAACACTTTTTAATTAAAAGGAAATGTTTTTCTTAAAAACTCTTTAAATACAAATAAAAAAGTTTATAAAATAATAAAATGACTATTTATTGATTTAATAAATGAAATTTATATATATAATATATTCAATTTTATGTTTAAAATTCATCAAATATTTTTTTTAAACATTATATAAGAACAAATTAAATTTTATGGATAAAATGAGTGTTTTTTCTGAAATTGTAGTTTTACACCCTTTTGATTGAGTACCCATTTAAATATAGTTTTTAAAATTTTATATGTTATTTTTGGAGCAATACACTTATTAATTGAATGAATGATATAAAAATTTACTTTTTTTGATTTTTTGGTAATTTTATGATAAAATTCATTTTTATTGAATAATGAAAAATACTGTATTTTACTTCAAAACTTGTTTCTTGACTAATTTATTTATATTGTTAAATTATCTATTTAATTGTTTTTATCATATAATTAATCTATTTTTTTATAATTTAATCCAATTTTGATCATTGTAATCAATTTCAATTTGAAAATAGTTATGAAAACATTTCAAAAGTAAAAACATTTCACTTTAAAAACCCATTTTTGTTTGGTCTACGGAATTAATTTTAAATCAACGTTTAGAAATTTTGTGAAATGAATTTGATGAAATGTATTACCTATTTGGAATAATAATTTTCAAATTAGGTTTTATGTTCAATTTATTTTTTATTTATATAAAATTTAACATGGTAAATAAATTATTTACCTTAGTGAAAGAGAAATTTTTACCAGGGTTATTGTTAAAAGTTCAAAGCATAACATACCTAAAAAACAATAAAATTTAATGGTTGTTTGAGTTTTTTATCAACCCTAATCCTTTTATACAACCTTAATATCAATCCAAAGTCGATAAAATTAATGAAACCTCTATATGGTTGGCTGTTAATATTAAATAATTAATAAATTAATCCCTTGAACCCCACACTCATCTAGTATAAATAGCACCACTCCACCACCCTATTTTGACCCAAAAGGCTTGTAGCTCCTAAAATATATTCAAAATTCTATACTCCTCACTCTCCCCACGTCCATGTGCTTCTAGTATCACCAAAAGACTAAATCTAAGGTCCTCAATGGCCTTTCAAGGAGGGGATATTCAAGAGGTAATTTTCTCTAAGTACCTCTCTTAATTTATTTATTTTTATACATTATCCTATCCTTTTTCATCCATCAATGTATGATTAATCAATAATCATGTATATAACTGAGTGTTATGTTTAAAATTAAATATCTCATATCCCTTTCATTTCTCACCACCTCTAATTAAAATATACGAAATTGTTGTCCAGGTTATGCCAGTTAATCGACTTTGTGAATAGTATTTTTGTTCTTTATCAATTAACACCTTCATGGAGAGTCTTAAAACCAATATTTTTGTCAAATAATATTTTTATATTTATATAATAACCTATTTCATAATCTTTATATTTTATATTAAACATATATTCTTTCTTTTCATATTGTTGTTATATGATAATTTCGTTTGATGAAGTGTCGACTATCACTCCCTCAAAATGATATGACTCATTCCCACTATACATGGAATGTATGAAGGATTCTTTCATTATTCCTAAGATACATATAAAAAATTATTATAATACTGTATTTTTAATTTAATCCTTATACTTTTAATATGATAATGTAATGACTGTAGCAGTCATGCACATGTATGACCCACCACCACAACGAATGGGGCATTTAATATCCTATCACCAAATATTATGGATTATTCTAAATACAAATATACTATATAAATATGAAACTTAAATCATGAATATAGTTGTGTATGGTAGAATATTGTAAAATGGACAATTTACATCAAAAGAAGTTAATTTTTGACTCAAGTATTAAATATCATGTAAACATCCAATATAAAATTAAATAAATATGTAATTTTAGTAACATGCTAAAGAGTTATAAAAAAGGAATTATAATCTTGAAAAAGGTTCTTAATCAAGAATAAATTAAAATATTCTTATTATTTAGGAACATACCGATGGTATGTGATGATCTAAACCCAATTTCTATTCATTGGGTTAATCTTCTACATCTTTATTATGGAATTCTATGATTTTGTGAAAAAATAACGTTTGATATTCTATCTTGTATTTTAAATTTATTTATGTGTATTTACAGTGAAAACACATAATTGATCTATTTTAGTAATGAAATGATCTATGTATGGGAATTCATAACTCCATCTATATTCATTTAAATATATATCTGTGTCATTGGTTTTGTTTTTCCAAGAATATATGTGAATGAAAAATTACTGTTTTACATTGAATATCCACTTATCTAGAGGCCTTATAGTTATTTGGTACACATAAATATGTCATTGCTTTATTTGGAACAAAACATTATGTCTTTTATATATCCTTAATATAATGATATGATATTTGTAAGGGACCTCGTCTGAATTGCCTTTAATTGGTGAATATTTTTATTTATACATTACATACTTTGATATGGTATATAATCAACCCATTTGAATACTAATTTAATTCAAAATCATTAAAAGGTAATATTTTTCTACAAATAATATGTGATAAACGACATAAGGAATGTTTCTTTTTAACGTATGAAACGACCACAAATTCTTTGGTAAAACAACCATTATTTTATATTTGGCTTCCTCTATAAGCCATAATGTTGTTAAAAATAATATTAAATACTATATTCTTTTTTTTTTGGTATTTTTATTTTGAAAACGGTTTTGAGAATGGTTTTATTATATCTATATCTTGAAAAGATATCTTATGATTGTAATGTGAAAATGTTATATTTCCTTTATTCATGGTTTATATGATATGATTATTTTATTGTTCTTTGAAATTTCTTTTATATACTGGTGTATCCATGATAAAATGAGGTCAGGGGATCCTCTGATAACTCTCCAATGCATTGGGTAACATGAAATATTTCAACATTAAGGTTTCTCCTAATAGATTTATGGAATATACTATGATGAGTATTCCAAAAGATACCATGAGGGTTACTACCTATATAGATATAAAATATAAAATGTATGTATGATATGGATTCCACAAGTTACCATTAGGTTTTCTAGGATTATTTGTATGAAATATTCTATTTTATGATGTGAGGTAAATAGGTTATTTTTTATGGGTGAAATGTTTGATTCTGTGAAAATGTTTTCATGGGTTTATATGTATTTATGGGATAACATTTTATTCATTATTTTATATTCCTTCTCATCTTATTTTGCTCAACTATTTTTCTGAAATGTTCTCCACACGGTATAAGGATGGGTAAGTGAATGGAAAAAAGTAAAGAATATTTTAATCAAGAAAAAGAAATCATGTTTACTTTTAAAAGACTTAAAATTGGGAATTTAATGTATAATATTGTATTTATATCCATTTTTTATAAATTTGAATATTTATGAAATTTCATTGGACTAATTCTCTAAAACATTGAACCTAAAATGCCATGACCCGTCCCCTGGTGCCCATGCCGCGACTATCCCAAGCTCGGCTTCCATAGGCCAGGGGCTGGTGACTAACACCGAAAAGGCATATCCCTAGAAGGGGAAGCCATTGTCGTTAAACCTATACAAACTAACATAGTTTATTGAAAAATGAGTCAACCACAGATACTAGAACGCAAAAAAAGAAACTGTGTATTAAAAAACTATGTGATAGAGTGCAGAAATTAATGGGGGGACAAAATAGTAGCTTAATTTTAAAAAGTACAAGTACAACTGAAAAAGTAAAAAATAACTGAAAAGTGAAAGGCAGCTCCTGGATCGTCTCCCACGGATCCTACCTGGAGGGTAGGTACAGTTCACGATATCTAGTCCCTACGTCGCATCACACAAAAAGGTCCAACTCTAAGCACCACATAGACTTAGATCCCTCAGCTCAATAAATGTTGTACGTCGTCTGAACCCATCTGAATAAGGTGTGGGCGAAGACCATATAGGGTTGATTATAACGATACTCAGTAGGGACCTCGAGACCCCTGCAGGTCTCCTAGAGTTCCATAGAGGAAAACCCACCAAGCGTGAAGAAAATGTACAAACACAAGTCATCTCACACTAGGTATATCTTTAGGTCAAGGATAGAAGGGTTATCACAACCATCGAACTCCTCAGCTACTGGAGAAATCATCCTATATCGAGTACAATGGGCCTTCGGGGTCACACAGAGCTACTTCCCACTAACTTAGAACTACTATGGTACCCATCCCTGATCGGTACCATGGGCATGCCAGGTAACTTAAAGTCGCTTCCCACCATGGGCATGCTAGGTCACAGATCCACTTCCCACCAGGTTCAAACTGAGGTACTCCTCCTGTCGAGTACCATGGGTCAGCTGGGACACACAAATATTCTCCCCACCAAGGGCCTACATGGTCACACAGAGGTGCTTCCCACTAGGCCAATTGTCGAAAAGTCTTCAGGTCTCAGCTAACTGTTCTATATGTAGTCTACATGGGATATCCTCTCCTCAAGACACTCATCACATCTTGACATCCCTGGAAGTCACCAAAAATTAATCCAAAATATCATTCTCCTCAAGAGTGTCCGAAATCCGCAAACAACTCATCAATCAGATGCACAATTTGCGAGATACATGCTTTATAATGCCGAGGGCCTAGTTGGATTCATATACGATCCCTCCCGGCCATGCATTAAATTTCTCCAAAACATAGGTGGAGGATCTCAAAAAGGACTAATATGTCCTAAGGATCATGATTCCACACACAGTTCATCAAATGGATGTTTGTTTTTGATGTTTGTGCCCATTTTGTTTAATAAGACGATACTAGTTACGGGCCAGGTCTGCCTCGGTCGGACCGACGTGACCCGGTTCGGCATGGGCCGACCTCAATCAACCTGGGACAATTCGAGTCGACCAGGTCAACCCAGCCTACAGGACCCATCCCACCATAACTGGGCCATGGGTTAAGCCGCTGGGTGGTGGGTCGGCCCACTGGGCAGCGGGCGGGCCCGCTAGGCTGACACAGCGAGGCCAACCACTTGGCTGCACGGGCTGCCAGAGAGACCTAGTCGCGGAGTGTCTGGGTAGGGCTAAAAGGGCATAGAGCTATGTCCACAGGTCAACATGTGGGGTTTGACCATACGCGGCACCACGGTGCGTCGTGGGTACTCCACACTGTAGCTGACGGGCCGCAGTCATGCCATCGGGTGCGCTGCTGGTGCTTGCCCCTTCCCCCGGCCGCTGGTCGGACTAGCGGAACCCCTACCCCTGTAACGACCATCATCGGCCATGGCCTTGAAGCCTCTTGGGGGCACCCCACCTCCGCTCCTCCAGCTCGGTCGGGGCCGGACGACATGCCGACAGGCCTCTCCTAAGGTCACCATGGATGACGAGCCACAACCCTCCTTGTTCATCAGTGGCGTGCAATGGCATGTCGCGCCCCCATCATGGCCTTCCAGTTTCAGCTACTCTGATGACCGCCACGGCTTTTTATGGCTGGATCTTCCTGTAGCGTGCGTCGACTTTCTATCCACCACGTATTCGGTCAGTGTTTTCGCACTATCAGTCTTCCATGGAGGCACAAGGATATAGCAATTATAGCTGAGGGTTTGGTCCAGGTTCATTAGGCCCACACCCATCACGTTATCTCGTAACATGAGGGGATTTAAGGGTTTAATAACAATTGAATTAAACAATAATTTAAACCCCACAAGATTCCCCGTAGCATCCTCCCACAAAGATGAATGAATCTCAGGTCCACCCATTTCCCAGTTGACCCATGCTCTTTGTATAATTTCACGAACGGGGAAGTGGGGACCAAAAATAAATGCACAAACGAAAAACACCTTCCTCAAAACGTTGGAGAGCACATGTGGTTGAGGGAGTCTTGTCTATCACCGCAACAAACTTTCATGTGTTGCTGCTCAAATGTTAGACTCCAGTTTGAGGTTTCGGTGCCACACATCACCTCCTGCTGGGATTGGCTCCGTCCTCTAAGGGATTAGCTTTACGTCACTCCTGTAGCACTTAGTTTATTCACAAATTTTGTCTGATACCCCTCCCCAAGCTCTTTATTTATAGGAGAGGGGGTGGGTAAGTAACGACATGTGTAATTAATGGGGGATCATAAATTATGAAATGTCCTAATTTCCCAGTGAAATTGTTACATAGGATTTCTAAAATAAAGTGATTCATTGGCATGAGTCACCGTGAGTCCCACACTCCACTTGTCCATTGGTGGAAAAGGAAAAATAAAAAAAGAAAATTATTTCATTTCTTTTCTTTTAAAATTCACAAAACATAACTTCTTCTCAAGACCTACTACAATCTATTTATAGTCTCCCCTAGGTGAATCCCAGTGATGCGGAATCAACGATGCCCTTGGATTTTTAATTAGAGCACTGGTCAAAAGTTATAAAAAGTTGGTTACACGTTTACTGAAAGTACCTTAAGAAGGTTCATAAATTAATCTCAGGCACATCGGACCTCGTATTCACATTCCATAAATTTTCGCGGACTCATAAAATTCCATATAATTAAAATAACTACATGGAAAATCTAGGACTTTACATTCTCCCAACCTTATGAATTTTCATCCCTAAAATCTACAATATAGACTAAGTAAAAAAATGGGGGTACTTGGAATGAATTTGAGCCACCTGCTCCCATGTGCTCTCCTATAGGTTCTCGTGCTTCTAGCGAACACATATCAGAGGTATCAACCACCCACGAAAGACTCACATTTATTGATCATAAATCTCTACCGGAACCTCTGTAAACTTCGCCCCTTCATCCAAGTCTATCTCATCATGGTAAATGAAGAGAGATGGGCTATGAAAGTATCCCCTCAAAAGGGATACTTGGAAGAAATTGGGAATACTCTCCAACTGGAGTGGAAGTGCCAAGAGGTATGCCACCTCAAATATCCTACAAACTATCAGAAACAATCCTATAAACCACGATGATAACTTGCTACCTCGGCCAAATCTTTGTAGTCCCTTTCGTGGAGAGACTCGCATGAATACGTGGTCCCCCTCCTAAAACTCTAATGGCCTTCACTAATGGACCCCGGAACACCCTGAGTAGGGAGGGGTGAATCAGGGTGTCCATATTTTCTTTTTAAAGTTTTGGATCTTGTTCCCACGTTGGTAGGAATTTGTTAAACCTATCTAACAAATGAATGTAGGATGTTGACACAACACTTTTACTTGGTTCGCCACAAAGGGCTACGCCTAAGGAGCATACACCGATAGGTTTTCGGTCGTACCTAATTCCACTATTTTTCATGATATGTGCATTACAATGGTTCGGGAACAATCACTCTCTCCAAGGCTCACTGCCTTTACAAATGTTAAGGGATAGACCATTGCGTCCCTTGGGTCACTCCCATTGACTCCCCCAGGCTCACTGCCTTTAGTGAAGTACCAGTCAGTTGATAGACATGAGGGTCTCTTAAATATATTTGCATTGAAGTCTTTGCCTCTACATAGCACGTGAAGTTTCTTGCATCGAAGACCAGTAAGGATGCACTTGAACGCACTAAAATACTGAACCGGATAATCAGAAACACACAAATAGGCAATACTGAAGAGTTCGTGCAACACTAACCCTTTGCGCAAAATATCTCACTTTTGCAAGAAATAGTAAATTTTCGCACGGAAATTATTTTGCGCAACAACCTCCTTTATGCACAGCTTTATGCACAACACCTATTTCGTGCAGCTTGGTATTTTCTGCAATGTTCGGTGTTTTTCGCGCAACTCGATATTTCTCCCACAATGCCAGCATTTTTCACGCAACTCCCTTTACGCCAACATTTTACGCAAATCAGACCTTGGATATTCCCTAAGTCTTGAACCATACAGAATGAGGGGGGTCACCTCTTATTTATAGTCATCTCAAACCCCCACGCGCAAAACCCCTCGTGGCGAGAAAACCCTCTCATTTTGCGCGTAATATTTCACGCAGGTACCATTTTTCACGCACATCACCACATTTTTTTGGGAGCCCATGCTTTTCCATTTTTCGATGTTCTGACTCCAAAACTCTATTTTGGTGAAAAAACTCGATCCACTATTTCAAGAACCACGTTTTTTTTCGTGCCCAACCAAAATATTTCACGCACATCCCTCCTTTTTCGCACACCACTTACTCTTTGTGCGTAGCTCGTTTTACCACCTTCAATATTGTTGTCTACTTTAACTGTATCATCACTTTACTGGCACACATTCTGAACATCCACTAAGGATTAACAACAAACACAAACCATAATCCAATTAATGCATAGAATAGCCATGGTTACAACATCCGCCTCATCTAAACCTATTACTTCTGTCTTCTCTACGTAGTCTTCATTAGCTATTGGATGATATGAACCTTCTTAGTGGTAGCCTATACAAACTTTTGGTCCAATAGTGATGACTCCCCTAGGCCTGTCCAGCCTAGAGGTTATCTACAAGGTCGACCATACAAGGCCTCGAATGTCACCATAACGATGGTGGAGTGGTAACTGTTTCTGTATGAAAACTCCAACAAGGGCATGTGATCCTCCCAACTATGTCCCAAATCTTGGATTCATGCAAAAAGCATGTCCTCCAGTGCCTGTATGGTCTTCTCTAGCTGACCATCCGTCTAGGGATGAAAGGATGATCTCAAACGTAGTTGATTTCTGAATGCCTCCTACAATCTCTTCCATAAATGTGATGTGAAACGTGTGACACAGTCAATGATGATCATCGATGGCACCCCATGGAGTCACACAATCTCCTCTATGTAGTGGCATCCCAGGCTCTCTACTGATCCTTGATCTCAGATAGGATAAAAGTGGGACATCATAGTGAGTCCGTCAATGATCAAGAAAATGGAATCATGTCTCCTGGACGTATATAGAATCCTTGTCACAAATTCCATGGAGAACCCATCCCACTTCCACTCTGGCTCCACTAGAGGCTATTCTAATCCCGGTAGAACGTGATTCCTGGCCATAACATGCTTACAAATAAGGCATCATGAAAAAAACTCTTCTATAACCTTCTTCATCAATGGAAACCAGTACTGACTCCGGAGGTCCTAGTACATCTTCACCACACCAGGATGTACTGCTAGAGGGGACGTATGGAATTCCTTCAACTCCTTTTCCCGTAGCACCACATGTACCAGGTTATGTCCCATGAAAAGGATGAAGTGCTCTCCACCTTCAGAAAATCCATTAGGTGCTTGTCCCGAGGATATCCGAGAACGTTGAGACTCACAATCAATGTCTCCAAGCTATGCCTCCGTGAATCACGGATGAGGTGGGGGAGTGATAGTCATTGACTAGAGGTAATCTATAATATCTCTATACACAAATGATATCTACAACGCGGCTAACTATTATGTCGCCTCACTCATCAAGTACAAGACAAACCTGCTACTTAGTGCATCTGCTACCACATTTCCCTTCCCATGAGTATAGAATATCTCAAATTCAGAGTCCTAGAAGAACTCTAGCCATTGCCGCTGTCTCAGCCTCAGGACATTCTGAGGGAAGATATACCCTAGACTCATGTGATCAGAGTAGACCATAAAATGTTCACCCATCAAATAATGCGACCTTATCTTCAGGGTGAAGACCACTCCTACTAATTCCAGGTCGTGGGAAGTGTAGTTCTACTCATGTGGTCATATATGTCATGAGCCATAGGTGATCACTACTTTCTCTTGCATCAGGAAACACCCAAGTATAGTCCCTGATGTGTCACAATAGACTTCATTCCTCACACCCTATTCTGGTATCCTCAAGGTGGGAGCACTCGTTAGTCTCTGAATAAACTACTGGAAACTCTGTTGGAATCTCATTATCTATATGAAGGGTTCCCCCTTCTTCGTCCATGCTGAAAAGTGTGCCACAACTCTTGAAAAGTCATGCACAAATTTTAGATAGTATCTGGAAAACCCTAGGAAACTTCACACCTCAGTCACACTCTTAGGTGGCTCTCAAGAGAGACAGCCTCTATCTTCACTACATCCACCGCAACCCTATCCTTATAGATAATGTGTCCCAAAATGTTGACCTAATGTATCTAGTACTGGAACATTGAGATTTACCATAATTATTGTGCTCTCAGAGTGTATCCTGGACTATCTACAGATGATAGGAATTCTCCTCCTCTGTTGTAGAGTATATTAGGATGTCGTCGATGAAGACTACTACAAAGTGATCTAGGTATGGATGGAAGATCATTTTCATGAGTCCCATAAACAATGTTGAGGAGTTGGTCACATAAAATGGAATAACCATGAACTCAAAGTGTCCATACCGATATATAAAGGCCATATTATGCACATCCTTATCTCGTACCATGGGATGATGATTGCCTGATATGAGGTCTATCTTTACAAACCAATGATCTCTCTTTAACTGATCAAAAATATCATCAACTCTTAGAAATGGATACATGTTCTTCATGGTCACTTGGTCCAGGCCCTGATTGTCCACACATAGTCTCAAACACTCATATGCCTTCTGGGCAAACAAAATCGGGGCTGCCATTGGAGAAACACTGGGTCTTATGAACCCCTTTCCCTGTAAGTCCTCCAACTGTACCAGTAACTCACGAAGCTCCATGAGAGCCATCCAATATTATGGTGTAGATATCCATGTCATTCCAGGGTACATGTTGATTAAAAATTCTACCTATCTACATAGTGGTAGTTCTGGGACATCATCAGGGAAGAGATCAGCATACTGGTCCACCACTACAGGATAGCTAAAACTCTCAAAATCAACTTCCCCGAGGGTAAGGCTAGGAAACTAACGAGTGATCAGTTTCACCCTCCTCTAGGTAAGTTCATCATGTGCTGTAAAGGTTCCCTTCTCACCAGTGAAGGTAAACCTAGTCCCATATGTGTGGATGCACCACACTTTGCGCCTAATACAGTCGATATGAGCTTGGATTGTGGATAACTAGTCCATACCCAAGATGATGTCATAAGGCCAAGATGCCTCTAATATGGGATCCTAGCTAAAGCTATCACCTCCTAGAGTAAGTTCACACTTGTGAAACTAGTGTGTAATCATCAAATACTCTTCCGAAGGAGAATCTAGAAGTAAGGATCGAGCCAACAGCTCTGTCAGAATCGTTGAGCTTCGAACGATGGACATTGTAATAAAAGAGTGACTAGAACCTATGTCAATAATAACTACATATAGGGTAGAGTAGACACATATCATACCTCTATTCATCATTGGAGCACTGTGGTCATAGTCTTCAATTGCCTGTAGTTGAGCTCTCCCCTGTCCACCTGCTCCCTGTGGTCGGGGTAGGCCTCATGGTGGTGGTGGCGGTATCACCTCGAATCATTTCCCACTGCCTGCTGCACGACCTGCTCTCCTGCCACATCCTCCACCTTGTATACCTCTAGAATCGAACATCTACCTATGTCTTGGTGGTCCCTCGACTGTCTATTGGTCATTCATACAGCGGGTTGTCCAATCACGAGCCATGTGGCCTTGTCAGCCGCACATAAAAAATTGTCTCGCTCCCTGATGATTCCCTCTAGACTAGGAGACTCGTACTACTAACCACAAGTCCTTGGGTCACCCTCTGAAAGACTTTCCCTTCTTGGTCCCACATTCTAGATTCCTTCTACCAATAAAGAATCTACTTCTTGGGGTTTGCTAGTGGCTCCAGTTGTCGATGCCTTCTCCATCTGGAATCTCTCTACAAGAAGGGCTTGCTCTAACACTCCAGCCTAGGTGGGAATGATGAGGGTCACCCCTAATGCCCTGATATCCCTCTTGATCCCCTCCTCGAATGCCAAAGCACTGATGAAAATCTCTTTCACCATATTCGTACAGCAGTGAGAAACCTTTGTAAACCTTGTCGAATTCTCAATCACTGACATGCTGCCCCGTTGAAGGTGAACCAGCTCCTGAATGCGCACAGAGCACAACATCGCGGGGAAAAAATACTCCCCCAAAGCCTCTCAAAGTCTATCCAAGTGAGGGTTGCCCCATCGTGAACCTGGATGGTCAAGATCCACCATCTCCCGCAGATCCCGATAGAAGGCTCGCCGCCAAGATCACCATCTAGTAGGGTTGTGTCCTCACTTTGAAGAATACCCACATCATGGCCCCAAGCCAGTCCTCAGTAACTCAAGGGTTTATCTCACACTTGATCCAAGAAGGTATCTTCATTTGTAATTCATGTTGGGTGTTGAGCCTATGAATGACATCTATTAGAACCACCAGTAGAAGGGGTTGATCATTGGGAAGTGGTAGCATTGGGGCACCACCCGGTGGGGCCATCTCAAACACTGGCCCTTGATCGATGGGTCATCACTGAGAGGGCTCTCCTCCCGCCTTTGGATCCTCGATGGTCATCCTTGTAGAGGCATCCTGAAATAAATCATGAAATGAAATAGTTTGAACATTATACCTGGTGAGATGAATTTTATTCAAAATCACAAAATGATAATGCAACCATTATTTTAATGTATAGAGCTAAAAAAGAGGACTCAAGGATTCAGTGTATGGATACCTCGGCCACCACACCAACCCTGGACTCCCCGAACCAGAAGTTCAGACTCGCAACACTCAACCCTGTTGCATTAAAACAGAAACACATACTCCTAGTCTCTATGATAGAACTGACCACCTCTAAAACCACTTTGTTAGAACCCGTACACCAGGGCCCATGCCACGACAAACCCATTCCCTCCATCTAGAGGAAAGGGGATTGAAAATATCATTGGAATGTCGTTTCCCATGAATGGGAAGGCATTTACTTTAAAACTATAAAACTCTCAGTGTATAATGCAACAAGAGGCAACCAAACAGACTGGAATGTAACAAAAGAAACTAAGAAGTAACTAGTAGTAGTAAAGAGTGATGAAAGTAAAGGGGGTGGAATACAAGCCCAAATATAAAAAGTAAAAGTACAATTGAAAAATTACAAAATAGTTGAATAGTTAAAGGATTCTCCTATATCGTCCCCCATAGATCCTACCTGGGGGTAGGTAAAACTCTTGATTTGTAGTCCCTACGTCACATCACGCCAAAAAGGTCTATCTCTAAGAACCGCTTAGTCCTAACTCTTTCCGCATCAATAAATTATGTACATCATATGCACAAGACACATAAAGGGGTGGGTGATGCCCATGCAGGGTTGAGTATAATGATATTAAGTAGGTACCCCGAGACCTTCATAGGTCTCCTAGAGTTCCAAAACGAAAAAACCACAAAGCATGAAGCAAAAGAACACAATACAAGTCATCATACACCAGGTATCACATTAGGTCAAGGATATAAGGGTTATCACGTCATTTTACTCCTCATCTGCTGGAGAGATCCTCCTCTATTGAGTATAGTGGGCTTGCTAGGTCACATATATCAACTTCCCAAAAACCTTGAACTATTATGGAACCCATCCCTGATGGGTAATGTGGGCATGCCGGGTCACACAATGTCACTTTCCACTGTGAGCATGCTGGGTCACACAGAGCCGCTTCCCACCTTGTCCAAACTGATGTTCTCCTCCTATCGAGTAACGTGGTTCTGATGGTTCACACAGATCTTTTACCTACCGTGGGTCTGCTGGGTCACATAGAGCTGCTTCCCACTGGGCCAATTGTCGAACAGTCATTAGGTCTCCACCAAATGTAGGGTTGTTTACGTAGTATACATGGGAGAGCCACTCCTCAAGCCACTCATTGAATATTGATATCCATGGAATCCACCATAAAGGAATCCAAAATAATTGTCTCCTTAAGAGAGTCCCAAACTAGGAAACGACATGTCAATCCGATGCACAGTTTGTGATATATTGGTGTTTTAGTGTCGAGGGCCCAGATGGATTCGTATATGATCCATCCCGAAATGGCCCAAATTTCTCTAAATCATAGGTAGAGTCCATAAAAAAGGACTTCCTTGTCACAAGGATCCTGACATTGCAGTTGGTTCATCAAAAGACATTCGGTTTAGAAGTTATGGCCTGTTTGGTATAACAAGACGGTATTGGGTCCGGGTCCGGTCTACCACGGTTGGACTGCCCCGATCCGGTTCGGCATGGGCTGACCTAGAAAGACTAGGGTCGATCCGGGCTGACTCAGGTCTGACTCGACCTGAGTAAACCTGGCCTGACCTGGCTAGGCTACGGGTCAGGCTGTTGGGTCGTTGTTCGACCCGCTGGTCTTTGAGTCGGCCCACTGGGAAGCAGGACGGCCTACAGGGCCTACCTAGTGGTTCTACCTGGCTAGAGACGTGGGCCTCCATAGACACCCATATGTGGATCGTCTGGGTAGGGAGTACGTGTCGTAGAGCCACATCCGAGGGTCAAACAGCGTGGGTTGAACCGACGCGGTGAAAAGTGGTGCCACGCGTCTTCCGCGCAGCGACCGTAGGGTCGTGGTCTTGCCTTCGGGTGTGCGCCCCATTCGCCGGCCGCCGGTTGGACCGTCGGCCCCCTTCTCCTGTCACGGTCTTCCTAGGATGTGGACCTGCTGCCACGTGGGCATGCTGCTGATGGCACGTACCACCTCCGCTCTGTCGGCTTCATCGTGGTCGGCTGGCGTGCCGACCGGCCTCTTCTTTGGTCACCGGGCTGACGAGCCGCGACCCGTCTTGTTTATTTGTGGCATGCAATGACGCATTGCACTCCCACCACGACCGGACGGTGCTGGCTACTACGATGACCACCGTGACTTTTTTTGTGGCTTCCTCTTTCCACGTGCGTCGACGCGCTATCCACCACGTATCAGGTAGGTGTCGTTGTGCTTTCGGCCTTCTATGGAGGCACAAGAATGTAACAAATTTATTGGAGGGTTTGGGCCTGGATCGTTAGGCCCGCACCCTCTATGTTAGCTCATAACACAATGATGTTAAGGGATTAATTACAATTGAATTAAACAACAATATAAACCCCACAAGATTCAATGCCACAAGCTCTAGTGAGGATGAATGAATCGCAGGTCAACACGTTAGTCGGTTGACCCATGTTTTTCATATAATCTCGTGAATGGGGAAGAGGGAAACAAAAAAAATATACAAATGAAATAACACCTACCTCGAAATGTTTGAAAGTGCTTGCGGTTGAGGGAGTCTCATTATTCACCACCCAACAACAAGCTGTCGTGTGTCGTCGGTCGAACATCAGTCTCCGGTTCTTGATTTTTGTTTCGCACGTCACTTCCTACTAGGATCGGCAATGTCCTCCAAGGGCTCAACATTATGGAACTCCTACATCACTTTGTTGCTTGGTGAAGCTTTCCTGATATCCCTCCCTAAGTTCTATATTTATACGAGAGGGGGAGGGTAAGTAAAAACATAGAGAATTAATGGGGGATCATAAATTATTAACCTTCCTAATTCTCCAACAACATCGTTAAATAGGATTTAGAATGTAAATAAATTCAATTACCTCACTCATTTAGGTCCCACAATGCACTTGTTCATTGGTGGAAAAGATGAAAAATAAAACAGTAAAATAATTATAATACATTTCATTTAAAAGTCACAAAAATTACCTTCTTCTTGGGACCTACTACGGTCAATGTAAGGTCTCATTTAAGTGAATCCCAGCACTGCAGATTCAACACTGCCCTCTGATTTTTAATTCGGGTACCGGGTCAAAAGTTAGAAAAGGCCTATTACGCATTTACTGAACGTACCTTAAGAAAATATCAAAAATTAATTCTTGGCACACGAGACATCAGATTCGTGTGCCGTAAAATTTTTCGGACTCTTAAAATTCCATATAATTAAATAACATACATAAAATATTCAAGTCTTTATATTAATAGCTATTGACAATGAAAAAATGTCAAATTATTGACTTATCTCATGTTTATGTAACGTTTATGGTCAGGACCTTATATTCCATGTTGGAAAAAACCCCATCTTCTTGAATCTCATAACTATATTATTTATAGATAACATAGATCAATATTTTTATTATTTTTTAATTATATGATCTTATATTCAATGATTAATGAATATCACAGTGATTAATTTGGGGCTACATAATATTCCATGAGAAATGGGAAGCTATATGAACAATTTACCAAGAGATAATTTTTACTACATAATGTATAATTCTTTGGTCATGTATTCGTAAGAAAGGTTATATATGTTGTCTTCCAAATCATAATATGATTGGAAAATGTACAAGGGAAAAAAATAAATTAGATTCATGATTTTCTATGATTGGAGGGATATGAATAGAGCATTGTGAAAAATTTATAGTGACTATCAAATCCACTAACCATGCTGACACATATCAAATTAATTTTTCATTAGATAGATTAATGTAATAAAATATTTATGGAGGTCATGTATTGTTTCATCACTACATCTATACTCACACTAACATGTTTTGCATAATAATTTTTGACATTGATAAATGTATAAATGAATTTATTAGGTTGTTTCTATTTGAAAAATTACATGGTGGTAGCTTATTCTAGGAAATAATTAATGGACGATAAATAAAATTACTAGAAACAAGATCTGGAACATGAAATGGAAATTATTTTTATGGTTATAGAGTTATTTTGGACAGTAATGGTTATGAAAAATGAAAATCAAATATTATTCCTATTTTGATGGATGTGATGATTTCATTAGTCTTACCCATGAAACCAATGTATATATATGATTAAAAATTACATCTAAAGTCAGTATTTGGATTATATTTCCATCATTATATCACATTGGTGGGATAAATTATAATTCCAAGGATTAAATTTATTTAAAGTGGGGAATGTAACAACAACAATTTTATAAATAATTTTACTTCCAAATGTTGCCTTTTTAATTCTCAATCATCAATATAAATGGGGATAAAACTAAATAAGACAAGATAAATACCAAAATAATGACATTTAATTGATTCATAATGTAATATTTCTTTAAATATACATGATATTAATTAAATCAAATGCTTAAATATCCCATATTTTTTTGAATATGTCACATGAAATTTCATATATTAAAATAGGGGAAAAATATAAAATAATAATATCATTAAAATTTAGAAATACTACCGACCATAATTTCCCATAAGAATAATTTTAAGAGAATAAAAAAATTAGAATGAATACAATGATAGGTGAAATAATGTCATAAAAATTAATAAATATTAAAGTGAAGTATGATTTATGATTTCTATAATGGAATAATTTTATAGGATGTAATTAGTGTAATGTACACATTATATGGATTTTGTTAAAAGGTACATAATGATATTACATAATACTAGGAAACATATTTGTTGTTTTAAATTATGTAAATATAGTTTGCATACATACTTTTTATTTATATGTAATAATTAAAAATATTCGTTATAAATAATAAATTTCAAATATAATAAAATATTTTATAATATAATTAAAATAATGTAAATCCTAAGGGAAATTATCATTGATTTGAATAAATTGTATTTATGACATATTTTGATTTATAAGTTTAAATTTTTTTAAAATGTTTATCAAAAAATATAATCACAATTTTCATGGAATAATTTCTAAACAAAATCAATTTCATAAAAATATTAACTTAGATACCATATAAAATACTTTGTTTATTATTGTTATATAAAAGAATGGTTTTCAAAAAAAAATTTAATTATGTATCATGTCTATTTATTTAAATATTTAGAATAAATTATTTATTTATGAAAAATTAATTAAATGTATTTTTATATATATAAATAGATTAATAAAAATCCATTCACAGATTTTTAATAGGATATTAATGATGACAAAAACATTTATTGTTAAAAAACACATTTTTAATATATTTTTTCCCATTTTTCTTATCATCATTATAGTAGATGAAAAGTTCATATATTAAAAACTATTTTCAACGAAATTATCATTATATATATATTAAATAAAATTAACAAACATTTAAGAATTTTTTATATGAACATAATAATAATAAATTCACCTTAATGCTTAAATTTTTTTAATCTTTTTATGCATTATCTGTTTTAAATCTATTTTTTATTAGTTTTAAATTGATCATAAGAAAATGAGTCTAATTTTTCGAATAAATAAATCTAAATTAGGTAGTAAGCAAAATTTTATTTTTAGGCTTAAAAATTTTGTTGCAAATTTAAACATTATGTTAACACGTTAAAGGTAAAATATGGTCTGTGGGTTTAAGTATGGGGAACCATATAAGATATCAAATATATTGGTCAGTAAATGGGTGGATGTGGGAATGAATTCAATATTCTTATCCAATCTCAATTATATTTCCACATTGAATCAACTTACCATGGTAAATTAATTACCTTTTTCATTAAAAAATTTTTATGTCTAAAAATTTTACCCAACAAAACCTATAAAAGGAACCGTAATATATTAACATTGAAACTATCCAATTGTGGCACACAATGATTTTGGTAATGAAATCCCATTAAATTAATAATATTTTGAATAACTTTTTTTATATAAAACTTAGAACAAAAATGAATTGTGGTACATTTTTTCTTAAGATAAGTATATATATATATATATGAAATAAAATAGTTAACATATAGTCGATTAGTATGATATTATGAATATAGATAACCAAACTGTCTAATACATGTAAATAGAAATATAAAATTCAATTTTTATTAATAATACCCTTTTAAGTTTTAATTAATATTTCTAAATAACTAAGAAATTAAATTTCTTCTTGCAAATATATTGTACTAATAATTTTCATTTAATAAACAATAAATTTTACTAAATTCCAATAAAATATTTAAATACATACACATAAAAATGTTAAAAACCATCAATGAGTTATTTTTCAACAACTAATATAATCATTCTATGATTAAACGATATATGTATCCAACAACATGTGTTTATTAAATATACATGGATATATTTAAAATATGTTCTGTCAATTTTAGATATCGTAAAAGATACAATTATTTACAAATATTAATTATAATTTTAAGACTATGTAATAAGGGTAATATCACATTTCTATGTAATATCACGATATAAAGTTTCATTATTAATTACCTAATAAAAGTAACATAGATTCTTTTAAAGAATCAGCATTGTTATTGTTTTTTAGTTTTAAAATGATAATTAAAACGATACATTTTAAATGATGGATATAATATGATTTTTAATATTATACCAAAATATACTAAAACTTAATTATTTAAAAATTGATATGAAATATGAAAATGAGTAATAAATATACAATTTCCACTTTCCCTATATAAAACGGTTTTTATTTCTTATGATTATATTTAAAATATACTTTTAACATATTTAAATAATTAATTGAATTAAACAGAATTACCATTAGAATTCATCACATGTAAATTTTGTTTTTGTCATCATATCATATTTTTAATAATCAAATAATTACAATTGATAAATTTAATTTGTGGTAAATGAGGGTAAATATTGGTAAGATATGTGGCTTGCGTATTTTTATGTTTACTTGAAACAAAATAAATCTAGATTGAATATTTAGGTAGTAATGTCATAACTGTGTGTCTCAAAAACACTTTTCACCAAAATCTATAGAAATTATAGTCTTACCCCTCACCTAAAATACAATTCTATATAAAAGACCCACATTTTCAACAATAAAAGATTCTTATATGCAAATAATTTAATCAATATATATCATTTCAATTCATATTGACACCCTAACCATTTTAATCCCATAGAATCATTCAAAACATTTTATATTCCTTGGCTACAATTTATTTTTCATTTTGATAATTTCTGAGATGTATTTTAAGAGAAGACTTAAACAATAATGCACAGTATATTCTACTGCCAAACATTCACTTCTCCACTTTTATCAACAGTAATATACATAATACCATTAAAATTATTATTATGATCAAATTAGTATCAATAATATATTTTTTAATTATTATATAAATTTAAAAGGAAATATCAATTTTCATCCAATCTATTCTAAAAATGAAAAAAACCTCATGGTATGAATGGTCTAACACCTCCGTGAATTGAATACATTATTTCTCCTCACCAAATTATATGTATAGTGTTTATAATTTATTTAATTAATAATTGTGATATATATAAAATATTTATGATTTTATAAATATAAATCATAATGTATATTTTATTTCATCTTTTTAAAAAACTAAAACATTTCCTATGCATATCTATGTATGTGTGGAATATCACCTCCAAGAATGAAATATTTATTTCTTCATCCAAATTTCACATGGATGGGAAAATTAATGTTTTTAATGATAAAATATTATATTAATGAAATTTTTAAGGATTGGTAATGATAAATCATCATCTACCTTTTTACCCTTGCAATAATTAAAATGTGATTACTTCATACTTGTGTACATGGGTCCTACTATCTATATTGATAACATTATTGTTTTTCATATCCCTCTTAAATAGATGGACATAAAAATATATTTTCATAACAAATATGATATTAATGATTAATGTTTTTCTATAATATGGATAAAAATGATGACCCAAAAATCAATGACCGTTATAATGTAGCCATTATATATTAAAAAATAAACGAAACAAAAATGTCACAGATTGCATCATCCTGAATCCTAACATAAAATTTCAAGGAATGATATTGGAAATTCATAAATAATTATTTAACATCTATTCTTATACATTTAATAATATAGTAATGATAAATTTTTAATAAATATTTGGGACTGATATCACCATT
The DNA here is from genome assembly GCA_963277665.1 of Viscum album. Lineage (NCBI taxonomy): Eukaryota > Viridiplantae > Streptophyta > Magnoliopsida > Santalales > Viscaceae > Viscum > Viscum album. Next base: position 1,760,843,032 of record OY728150.1, read on the forward strand.
ATGAAACCCATAAAAATTGAAAAAAAAATTATTATAATATAATGACATATCTACTAATCTTATCTAATTATGATGGAGGAGGAATGGCGATTTCTGATGGCTCCCGATGGCGATTTTTGATGGTGTTAACCTAGGTTGCGCCGATGGCGGCCACCATGTCCTCACCTCTCGTAGCGGGGGGGGGGGGGGGAGAGGGGTCCTCGCCTACTGCTCTGATCTCTGGAGTTGTGAAGTTATGGGACTGTGATTTCATCCATCCCTTGTCTGATGTGGGTTTCTTCATCCCTGGAATACATGTCACTGCGAAGGTCCCATGTTGCATCTCCGGTCAACCCGTCATTCCTGTGACGGTCCAAGAGTTTTCTGAAGCCTCTTCGATGCTCTCCACGGCCTTGATTACATGATTCATGCGGCGGTGACCCCTGGTGGAAGATTTTTATAGGATTGTTAATGAAGACTGGGGGTCTGAAGCGTCATGTGCAGGTAGGGATCTTAGGACCACGACAGCCCCTTATCCTCTTTGCTGATGAGGATGACCTAGGTAGGGTGTGGTCCATAATTAGAAAATCCTCCTCTGAGTCTCCTTTTCATCATCTTCGGTGGTCATTTGAGTACCATATGAATTGCGACTCTCCCAACTTGGAGATCTGGCTACAGGTTCCTAGTCTTCCGCTTACATTCCAAAACCATGGGTTGCTCAGGTTAATAGGTAACTTAATTGGTTGGTTTATTTTTAGTGATCAGCGGACGAGTTCCATGACAAACCCTTCAACATCAAAGATCTGTGTTGAGATGGATCTCTCAAGGATCCCACCTGCGATCATGTTGATTGTGGTTGAAGGTGAGTACAAGTATGCCCATGACATTATCTATGATTAATGGACCCCTTTTTTCTATGGTTGTCGCAACTAGGGACATGATTCTTCTTATTTTCGTAAGAAACCCATCAATGGCCGGTCGGGTCCTACCCCAAATGTGGTTTTCACGGAAGCAGCGTTGGGTGGTGCTGCCGCCGCAGATTGGAATCAATGTGGAGGATCCTATACGAAGGGGAATGGAAATCCTGCGGATGCTCAATCTCCATTAGCAGGGGACATGATAAATGGATCTCCCATGGATATTCGTCCTACCGGTCATGATGCAGTGGAGGAATTGAGGCATGCCACTGAATTTTCTGTGAGTGCTGCTACCATGGGAAGACAGGGAATATTGGATCAGTTTGGCAATAGGAATTCTACTTGTAAAACTAGTAATCATAATCAATTAGATGATTCTAATGTGCACATTACTGAGAATAAGCAATCTGAAAATCTGAAATTTGATGATGGTGTCTTAGGCATGGATACTTTATAATATGACTTTCAATTTATAGGCAGAAGACTTGAGAAGAAGAAATTTTCTAATGCTCTTATGGATACACATCAGAATACATCTTCTATTCTAGTGCAGGTAAGGTCTGATGATTTGATAAATTTCTCTACAAATCTTTATGCTGTTCTGGAAAGTGCAGAGTAGAAGGAGGATGAAGAGATAGTAGAGGAGGAAACAAGTGAGGGATGTGGTGGACCACAGAAGACTGAACTTCTGACCCTGGAGAAGGAGGTTCCAGAAACAGCAGGTGGAAAAAATTCTGAGGAAGTGGAAAGTGACATTGCTACTATGGAGCAGAAAGATGACAAGGAAATATCCTTGGATGGGCAGGACTGCTTAGAAGCAAGAGGCAAGAATCAGAATAATGGGGAGTATTCTCTGTGCTTGACACCCATGGATGGTAACAAGGAACCTTCTCGGGATACAACCTCCTTGGTGCATGAGGGCTCCCAAATGGTGTATGAGGGGAAGGAAACCCATGGATGTCGATCAAAGGGACATATGAAGGAATACTATAGTGATATTCTCATGAATGGGGTGAAACAGAACGAATGAAATGGAGCTTCCACCGCTCCGCAAAAGAGGAAACCCAGAAAAGATTACTCCAACATGCCGAGGACCATATGCACCATGTCATCTACAAAAATGGAAAATTGAATGAAATGGATCAAAAGAGTGGATGAAGTAGAATCACTGAACCCATGTATCTAGTGTAGTTACGTCTGAGGGATCAATACATCCAAATGCTAAGTCAATGCGCTCCGCAATCTGAATGGGGGTCGGCAGATCCGGATGAGTTCTCAGATGGTGGTGGTGGCGACGTCTCTGATGCTTTCTGGTATATGATGTTTTGAGGCCTGCTGTTTGATTTCATTCTCTACTTTGTACCTTGTACACTCTTTTTATTATTAGATTTCTGGTGGACTAGGCACTAGGCCTAGTCCTGCGCCTTCCATGTTTATTATAATCCAATTATGAAAGTAAAATATAACTAGCTAATTTATGTATAAATCATGATTATATATATTTGTTTATATAAGTTAATATATATTAAAATATTTCATAAATAAGTAATTAATGTAGATATTTTTGTTATAATTTATGTTAAAAAACATTCATAGAATTAAGGACTCATGGAAAGGGTGTTATTAACTCAATGTTCAATAATTGATTTTAATTACTTATTCTTGATATACGTTTTTATATGTTGGGTAAATTCATCACTATAATTTTATTAAGTTTTATTTCATGTTCATTTTCTAAAATTTATCATCTATCACAGAAACTAAATATAAACAGATTTTTACTTCTTAAAATATATTTTTCATGGGTTTTTCTAATATCAAATTTTCATTGAGAATTATTCCATATTATGAGGATATTTTATTTGATGTGGTTTATGTACAACCCTAGGGATTAATCTTATCTTACCCTTAAAGAAACTGAATATATTCAAAAATGCATATGATGATTTTTCAAGAAAATTTGATTCAAATGTTACCGGAGATGTAATATATTCAGGAAAACTCAAATCACTAATCATTAACTTATAATAATTATTGAAGAAGTTTTCTCATCAAAACATTATTTACACTACACTATGGTCTTTTATAGAATAGATTATCTTTTACTCGAGGAAAAGGGATTTATTATTCAATTGTTTTTCTATAATGAATTTCATTCAAATTAAATTAAAAAATTGTTTGTTAGGAATGTGTCTTGTAAAAGATACCCTATAAATCATATAGATTTTTATGTTCAAAATTACCCTTGTTTGTCTTACTGATGACATTAAATTATTTGTGTTTCCATTAATTAATATACATTGAAATATTTTGGATTTATATTCATGTTTTTAATTCACTAGAAATATTCATCAAAGTGTTCGAAAATCATCTTAGTGTTTCCGGAAACACTTTCCAAACCCAACATTGGTACATGTTTGGTATGTAATTACCCTACATTCAATTATTGTTCTTATATTTTATCATTTCTATATATAATAGTTCGAGTATGGATTGGAAACCCTATGTTTATGTATGGGTTGGAAACAATACATTTGGTTAAAATTATGGAATATCTAACAGATGTTGAAGTTAGGAACCAGTGTCAAAAAACTACCTTTGGAGAATGAACTTGTGTTTAATCAACATTACATTTGTAATCAATGGTTTGTTGGAAGGATGAATGTATTTATTGTTATCACAACATTAATTCTGATCCCTACATTCATAAAATATGAATTTATTATTAATTAAGAATACGTTGAAACTTACTCTACACAAAAGAACCATACGGTATATAGTTCAACACTACATTTTTTTATTCGACAATAAATTTTAAAATACACAATTCAATCTGATATTTCTACAATGCTCTGACATTAAATAAAATATTGAATGGAATATATTATATTAATGATTCAAAGTAAAATTATGATTGATTCAGATAACCATATTCAATTGATAAAAACACTCTTATTCTCAAGGGAAGTTACATATCCCCTAGAAAATTTTAATTTGAACACCCATGATATATCATGCTATTTTATATGAACTTCACATCAAAAAATAGAGTTATATATATGAACGAAGTATTCTTCAAAGATATAGTACTACAAGGTTCAATAAAAATACTTCTATATACATTTATATATCTTTGGTGTATAGATTTACAACAAAGAATGTTTAAATCTATTATTTTCTGAAAGAGGCTACACATTAGAGATATACTTTTTCCACATCAAACTATTATTTGTTGATATTAATTTCAAAGATAATTTGGAACCCGGATTAGCTGAGAGCTATTATTTCATATTTAAAATCATATCTAAAGAAGAATATCCATTTAATATTAGTTGATGCTACTAAAATTGTAAAGTACAACCATATCCATCATCAAATCAAACACCATTGTTTTATTAGAGTTTTAACTTCTTGTACTCAGTTGTATAGAAGTGTCAGTTTCTATTACAATTATTTGGGTAACTAGATCCTAATAAATGAACAATAAGGCTCTATTTATAATTAATGTGATGGTTTCAACATCCCACACTCAGTTTGTGATTTGAAGGGCTTGTGATAAGAGACATTTCAAGTTAAATTCACCAAGATCATAGAGAGAGCATTTGTGGAGTGGACTAGGGGATCTTTGTTTCCCTGACCCCTATAAAATTTATGTGTTCATTCAATTTTTATACACTTCTCATAGACATTTACGAAGATAAGGCTTCATATATTCATAATTAACAATGAAATCTATAAGGAATAATCAGTCATGATTATCAAAAAGGCACAATTCACTCCCCTTTTGTGTATAGATTTTGTTATTGTGACCTAAAAATTGGTATACAATTTTAGAATTTGTGGTAAATATATTTAGAAATCAATATTTTATGTTCTGTTAAAAGATTATATCAGTGGTAGATCAGAAAGAAGGTATGTCTACAATACGATCTATATATTTTAATTGTTGGATCTTTTGATACTGGAAATCATGAATTATTATGTACTTGATGAATATGGGATTTAGTATTTATTTAATGGTCATCACCCATTATAAAAATCTTGTGAATCTAGAGACATTGGATGCTATAATAGAACCTGAATATGAAATCAACTCAAATGGAATGATTACTATTATCTGTGGACTTAGTCCTGATCATTTCAATTGAGTCTCGCCATGCCCTATTTCCAGTAAGATGTGGAAAAATATTGTATGTTCTTATAAAGGAATAGATAACATCAGAGAAATGAGGTATGAAATTGAAAAACTAATTTTTGAAACCATTTTAATGTTTTATTTGGAATGAATCACACAAATTAATATATAGATAACATATATTTTCAACAATATTACAGCATTGGGGGATCCCATTAGTCATTATGATCAAGTACTAAAGGTGTAAAATGTAATACACTCAAAATAGTATGGGATATTTTTAACCATTAAAAAAATCATATCCTCTCAATAATTTAACTATATAGGAACTTATTGGAACAATGATTCTATACGAAGAGAAAAAGAATGATGAATATGAAGATCACAGTTTAGTAAAAATAAAAAATACATACCTTAAAGTGACATCTCTAAAGCATGAAAGAATGTAAAAAAATATGTCAGCCTATAAAAAAACTCAGACTCCTCTAATTATGAAATAGAACTGGAATAACTATCCAAAAAATTTAGAAAATTCAATATGAAGAAGAGAGGCATCAGAAAATCCTTTTAGAAGGATGAAAGAGAACCTAGAGATGTAAGATGATAAGAATAATTTTTATTTGATCACACCATACCTAAATGAACCCAATTGAATTATTAATGAAAAAGGATAGAGAATAAATATTAGAATATTATAGATTAGAATCACAAATGTGAATGATCTATGAAATCTATATAGAGTTTATCTGAAGAATCGTGCCTCTCTTTAAAAATCTGATTTAGAAAATGATATATAAAAACTAAAAGACTACATGTGATTTTTTTATAAGGAAGAAGAAGGGGTACAATAATATTACCTATTACTCAGACACTAGTAGTTTCTTAAAATTAAACTGGCTAGCAATTATACTATTCTAGAAGATAAATATGATTATCTGATAAGGAATCATTTATTATTAACAAATATTCACAATAATTTCTTTGGAGAAAGTGACACTATTCTAAAACAATCACATGATCTAATTGAAAAATTAATTTAATCTATATTAAATTGAAATGATATTATTAAAATGATAAAATAATTACATTATGATATAGAATTATAAAATAGTAATAATATTTAAAAAAATAATAATATTCTGGATGAGATTCTTAGAAATAATGTTATTAAAAAAAATCGGTATATAAATCAAGGGTGAAAATATAAATTTTACAAAAAATATTTTATACCCAATCAATATAATTATAACTATTATTACAATGGAATGTAGGTTAATTACACTACAGCAATATACATGTGAAATCCCTAAATTAGTGGGACTAGATATTATTTTATTTATAATAATATTTCTGATTGATGTGATCTGAATTATGAAATGTTATGAAATATCTGTATTCCCACATCATTTCTCGGTAGCACTGTTGTTCATATGAAAATATATATACCAAACCAAATAAACATTTAATTATATTTGATGAAATAAATTCCACAAGAGTTTAATATTCGTATGGAATATGAATAGTGGATTATCTAGACTTATGAGTCGAGACTTACCAAATTTACATTCATTAACTCATATAGATTTAGATATAGTCACATTTAGAAAAAATTCAAAAAGAAATATTATTAGATTTAGAACTGTTGGAGATCAAAATACAATCTCATTGAACAATGTACTATTCAAATAAGGGCTAAAACACAAACTGATATGTATCCCTCAATATAATGATAATTTCTATTATATTCATTATTCCTAATATGACAACATTATCTTCAATGAAAAACTGCTTGAATTTAGATAACCGAGAAATAATAATGTTTATATGTTCGATATTAGTTCCATGTGTAAACAGAAAGTAAATTATTTAACATCAATGAAAAATCAGTAATGGATTTGGAAGAGAAGACTTTGACATTAAAATATATATGAATTAGATAATTTATTCCAAAACCAATATGTTTATGATTTTCATAGACTTTATTTTGATAATTATAGATTCTTTGACGCATGAAAATTTAGAAACCAAAAAATCACTTTTCAAATCAAATAAAAAAATTTATATCTCTAAACTATTTGAAAATATCTATTAGATTTATTTAGACCATGGATGGTAGAAATTTGGGAGGTCAAATAAAATATTTACGTTTTCATTTATGATATTTCAAGATTTACATGGAATTTTTTCTAAAACTCAAACGTGATGTATTCACAATTATTGAAATATTTTTCATATATATTAAAAAATGAAAATGATTTCAAACTAATTTCACTGAGATGTGATCAAGGTGGAAAATATGAAAATCAATAATTTAATTATTATTTTTCAATTATATGTATTAAATAAACATTCGATTAAAAAATAACACCTCAAAAATGGAATTATAGAAAGGAGAAACAAAACAATTCATGAAATGGAAAGAAATATGTATAAATAATGTAGTATTATAACCTATTTCTGGATAGAATCAGTAATCACATCTTTCTATATCATGAATAGTGTTTTAATATGAGCAATTACTAAAAAAACACTATAAATATTGAAATCATAGAAAACCATATGAAATGTACATTAAAGTATTTGGTTTTAAGGTATATATCTTTAATACTATGGATAACATTGGAAAGTATGATCCAAAATCATATACAAGAATAATTTTAGGATATCATGCTACTACTAAATTCTATAGAGTTTTTAATAATGATTTATAGATTGTTAAAGAATCAGTTAGTGTGAATTTGATGACAATGACCCTTTTAATAAATAAAATGATAAAGAAGATGAATATAATGACTATTTTGGAAACATGATACTTGATTCACCTAAGTATTATTTTTTAAATAAAATTAATAATATTTTGTCTAGTTCAAATGAACTTAAAACTGAGGATCCTGGAATTGTCTTACCTAGAGAGTCTAGAACCTTAAAGTACCATCCTTTAGAAACTATTATATGAGGCAAAGACGCGGAAATAAGAAATAAAAGAAATATAGGAAACCTATTTGAGTTCTATTCCTTTATATCTCAGTTAGCACAAATTTTTTTTGATGAAACTCTAGAATATGAGAGTGGGATGTTTTCCATGAACGAGTAACTTATCCAATGTAGAAGAAATGATGTTTGGAATTTAGTGGAAACACTATAAGATTTTATTCTAATAGGAACTATGCTGATCATCAGAAATAAACATGATTATCAAGGGATCATAACTAGAAAGAATACTATATAATTAATTACTGGATATTTTATAATGATGGTATAAGTTATGATTAAACATTTTCCCACGTAGCTAAATTTGAATCCATTAGAATCATTTTATCTTCTCCTAATTATATGAATTTTAAATTTTATCAGATGGATGTTAAATCATCATTTTTGAATGGCTATTTAAGGGAGGAAGTTTATGTTGAACAATCATCATGTTTATAAACCCCGCATAAACCAATTTCTATTTTAAAATTTTTAATGCTCATAATGTCTTCAAACAAGGACCTAGAGCTTGTTATGAAAGATTAAGATATTTTTTTGGAAAATTTATTTCCTATTTGATTATTATATACTGATATTTTTATGAAAACAATTTGATATAATAATTTTTTAGTTCAAATAAATGTTGATTATGTTATTTTCGGTCCAAATAATAAAATTTTTTAATGATTTTTCAAATCTAATGAAAAATGAATTTGAAATTAGTATAATGTGAGAAATTATTTTATTTTTGAGATTTTATATTTATAAAAAAGATTATCGTAATGTTTTAACTGAATTTAAATATATTATTGATTTATTAAAAATGAGTGGTCTTGAAAATTGTAATACCTAAATAACTCCCTTGTGTAATAATATAAATCATGACATGGATGAAGCTAAAAACACGCCGGACAAAAATTTAAATAGAACTATGATTTGTATATTATTATATCTTACTTCTAGAAGACCAGACATAATTTTTTCTATATGTTTATGTTATATATTTCAATAAAATCTATTATAATCCCATATTACTCTTTTTAAAATCCATTTTAGATATTTAAATGAAAATTTCTTTCAATATAATGTTTTGAAAAGAACATATGATTTTATTTTAGTTACATATATAGATGATGATTGGGAGGTTGTTGAAAATTTGTAAAAAGAAGCTAATAAACCTTCCACTTATTATGAAAATCAATAGTATCATGGTAAAGTAAAAAACAACACTCAGTTCCCTATCAATGGCTAAGCCAAAATATCAGTCTTTTGGAAATAGTTATGCATGTGTGTTGTTGATGAAACACACTATACTAGATTTTGGAGTAAATTTTAGTAATATACCTATTTAATGTGATAATACTTATGTAATAAATATTTTAAAAATCATATAAATTATTCTTTTACTAACAATATTGATATAAGGCATCATTTTTTAAGTGATAATGTTCTTAAAAAGGATATATCTTTAGAATTTATAAACACTGATTATCTATTAGATGATATTTTTACTAAAACACAACCCATTGAATGTTTTTATTTTATTGAGGAGGAGTTAGTATTTTATAATAATAAATACATTTTTATCAATTTATTTCAATTAATTTTTACGAGATTTAATTCAGTAAAATTTATATTAAATATTAAATTCAAAATAAAATTATTATTTCATTTATTTTTTTAAATATTATTTTGGTAATATTTCGTATAACACTTCATTCTGAAACTAATATTTTAATAATTACCCCACATCATTGTCATACGAAACTAGATATTAAACCATCACAATACTCCAACTCTAATTCCAAAACCATCTTCCCTTTCGGATTATAGATCTTCTCTTCTTTGAGATCACTAAAACCCTATCCTTAAAATTGTAAATCTGTGAACCTTAAGAAATGGAAATATCATGAAGAGTTGAAGAATCTAGACCAAGATAGCTTGTTCAAGATCTAAAAATTCACAATTCGCTTTAAGGGAAGTTAATTGATTTTTTTTTTGGATGAATCAAATGAATCATTCATTAGATACTACAATACCATTTCAAGTCTGGGAAGCCATTTTTGGGTAAAATAATACAACATTTTTTATATAGATGTATAAGGGTTCAGTATAGATAACTCTTTTAGTTTTGGAAATTATTAAGATGTTGTTTTGTCTAACATTCATCACAAGTAGTTTTCTATCTCTTATGTGAAAATTTCTATGATAATTTATTATCCCCATGAGTAAATTTTTTTATTTTAATTGAGAAATATTTTAAATTAGGAATTGAAATCATATTATATAATGTTTTCTTTAATAGGAACTATAAAAGTCAAGAAAATGATGATAAGAGACCTTAGGGATGATCAATGAGTCTTGATGACGTTCATATTTTCTGGAACTATGCCAATGATGGATGAGAAAGAGAAGTTTATTTATCATGATATGTATGTTCGGTTATTTATTTTAAAAAATGTTAATATGAACATCAGTTGTTATATGTTAAGGTATGTGAATCACTTTAATCAAAAGGGAAAAAAGATAGACTTTTAACAAATATAAGAATTATATCCCTTTTTCTACTAAGGTGATGAAATGTAAGATAAATCGCTTTGGTAACATATTTCATCATATAAATAGTCTATATTCTGGAACTGACAAGAATTTATGATGTTTCTAGAGAGAATCCTGTATATATCTTTTACCTATTGGTTGAGTGGTACAAGAATGGATAATGACTAGTGCTCAGGAGGAGCAGAATTTATTACGTTCTATTATTTTAATGAGATGAGACCCGATAAAGAAGAAAAAATAGATATTTTATGAGACTAGTATTTTCCAAATAAGATTAATTCTTGTAAATAATTTTGAGTAAGTGGATGTTTCCCAAATAAGAGACAAAGAAGTTTCTGAGAAGGTGTATCTTGTAACTAAGAATGATTGGAATGTTTCTCAATGGGCCCATCAATATAGGGAATTTGTTCTTAATTCTGATAAATCATTCCCTGGATACGTTTCATTAGTTATTGAGGATTCAGTTGATAGGTGTGTATCTACATTAAGAGAGAGAAATGATTTTTTAGAAGAAGATCCATGTTTGGATTTTCTGGGAGTTTGTGATAGTGAAGAACAATCTATTTAGTATTTTAACTCATTGAAACATGATACATAAGATTTATTTTGCAGTAAACGTTTTTAATGAATAGAATTTTACAATAACCCATGAGTTAAAGATTGGGAGAAAGAATGTTGATGAGCTCAAAAGTTCAATAGTTTTGGGCACTATGATTAAGGCTCTTCCATACAAAATCAAGGGAATTTCTAGAAACTCTTGATATAGTGGGAGGCTATAAAGAGTTCATCTAAATGTTTTCTACTGAGTTTCGATCTTTGAAATAAGAATCTCTAATTAAATTAGATTTTCATGAGTGTAAGAAGATGTTGGAATGATATTTTAAATTTTTATGAATGAGTTAGTACACTTCATCCTCTTCCCTAGAGAATACTTCAAACTTGATAGGATAATTTTAGAAAGAAAATTACGTGTTATCTAATTTTAGTGTCAGATTTACACACATCTCTGTGATAGTACAACTCTTTATGTTCCTTTGAAAAATCATAAACATTTATAACGTAAACTAAACTCTAATGATTTTTGGTTGGGACTAGGGATTAATAAACGGAGAGATAATTATTCTACCGTCATTCAATCTAAAAAAACTATTGATGTGTATATTAAAGAGAATTTTGTTGGAAGCTTGCAGATCAATGAAAATTCTATGAAGATTCATAAATAGTGGACATTTGTATTTAACAATCATTCTCAGAGCCTGTTGGTTAAAATCCTTGATATTCATGGTGTTTTTTGAACCATTCCTCATACTACAGCACCTTCTTCTGATAAAAATTATGATAAAGATAACCAATATTAACCAATACAATCATTTTTAAGATTTATTAAGTTGATTTTTGGATGTAATAATTATTTTTAAAACATGTGAACTACATTTTAGTTTGATTTACTTATAAATTTATGAGTATGATATTATTTTTTACTGTAATGTTCATATTTACACTATTATATAACATGTATTATTTTTCAACTCAGTATACTATAACATGAATTTATTATTCTATGAAAACCCATATGTGTTTTAATCCTCATTCATATAATTTACTTTTAATATAACAAAATGGAGAGTAATTTGGAAAAGGAAATTATCATTTTTTTAGAATCTGTTTTTTATAATTGAAATAGTATGGGGAAATCAAAATACATAAGTAAAAAAAATTATTTTCAAAACAAAAAATTATTTTCTTATTATATATTTTTCCTCTAGTGTTTAGAATTTATACAATTTCTATAAATTTGGTTATGAGTTTTTGTTGTCAACAAAAGGGAGCAGATTTTTGGCCTTGTGTTGTCTCAACAATACTCTAAATATCATAATGATTTTGATGCTCACAAATACCCTCATTTGTTTTACTAATGATATTTTTTAAGTGTTTTTTAGAAAATTATTATTCTTTGCAATATTTTGGAATTATATTCTTGTATTTATTCAATATGGAATATTTTTAAAAGTGTTTGGAATGAATTTTAGTGTTTCTAGAAACATTGTTAATAATCTACATTGGTACATGTAACGTAAGGAATGAATGGTATGTTTGATTAATCCATTTTTGGATTATGAACAAAATTGTGAAAAGATTGTGTATGGATAAAAAAACTTATGTATGAATATTGATCATAAAAAATATGTTTGGATAAAAATATGGAATATAAAACAAATATTGATGTCTAGAATCATTATTCATACCCAATGTTTAGAGAATGAATGTTTGGTTAATCGACCTTGCATTTTTAATCAACAACACACTAGATGAATGAACTTATTGATTCTAATATGAAAATTAATTTTGATCCATACATTCTAAATATATGAAATTTGGATTAATAATATATATTATGAAACCTATTTCACATAAAGGAATAATACTCTATGAAGTTCAACTCTCTGTTTTATTATTCAATAATGGATATTTAAATTTCTGATTTTATCTGAGACTACTACCACAACCTTAAATAAAATCGACGATCTGTCGAAATAAATTATATAAAAGTTTCAAAGGTTTATTTTTATTTATTAATTGTACAATATTCACTAGATAAAATCACTTTTATAGCTAATTTATGTTATGACCCCCTATGATGACATGTATATGAATACCCATGATCGATGAGGCCATTTTTATGTATATGCTAAATGAAGAGATATATATATATATATATATATATATATATATGGAGTATTCAAAAAAGAGATAATGTTAATAGATTACATATAAATACATATTCACAATTTTTTATATTTTTCGAATACATATCATATTTATATAACATTTAACTCTATTATTTTATTAAAGAGGCTACACATTTGAATTATATTTTTGAAACCTCATACTATTGTTTGTTGATATTCAATTTGAATATCATTTGCAATTCATATCTCTTCAGTGTTATTTTATCAAAATTACATTAATTTTTAAATAATATGATCTATCTACTATCAGTTTATCATTTTTTAAAATTGTGATGTAAAACCCAAACCATCATCAAATCAAACTCATTCTATTTATTGCAGTCTCAACAGCTCATACTCAGATGGGGAGATGTTCCCTTTTCTTGTTCTAAGCTGTGGTTAAACATTTCTCTCTAAGAAAAATAGAAGTCTCTATTTATCCTTTTAGTAATGGTTTTAAAAATATTCAATCAATTTTGGATTTGATGGTCTATTTATAAGAGGACATCTCTAGCAAAGTTCACCAATCCCACAGAGACAATGCTGTTTGAGTGGGATAGGGGATCTTTTAACTCCGAACTATTATAATTATTTTTGTTTTCATTATATATATATATATATATATATATCTAATCCTCATACTAATTATAGAATATAATTATTCTTATATATATAAATTATAAATGGATTTTAAAAATATATTCTATCAATATTATCGAAAATACACATTTCACCCCCCTATTTAACATATTTTTATTATTCGAACAAAATATTGTTAAGAATAATTCACATCCAAATTAATGTTAATTTTTAATCCATTTACATAATGTTTAATAATATATATTTTTTAATTTATTATTTTGAAAAGCGAATATGTATTATCTCATTATTTATTTATTTTTCATTATATCAATTAAAAAATACTTTATTACTCTATTTTAGACATGTGTTTCAAAAAATGATATTTCAAATTATGAATTCTTTTCAATATATAATAAAATGTTTTATCATCCACTACAATTTTCAAAAACAAATATATGATTCCTTTTTCAGTTCATAATAATAGAGATTTCTTAATAAATAGGTTTTCAAATTAAAACATCCTTTCAATATATCGAATGAAAATTTGGAATGATACATATAAGATCATTTTTTCAAATTTTACAGATATTTGATGAAATCATATTTTATGACTTAACATATAATTTAATACATTACTCAAAATTATCTATATCTTAGTGTAATATATCTTCAATAACCGAAAGAATTATATGATGAAATTTTACATTTTGTCGACTAAATTCATTGGAATCAAGAGATCTAATTCTGGATGTAATTTTTTGTGACACCATAACAAAATGTAAATCAACATAGTATCATTTAAATAGAATCATTAAAATATGTATAAAAAATAATTTTTTATGTCAACTATATGTGTGGATTATTATTATTCGATGTATGGGATCCAATTTCACCACCTAATGCATTGGTTTTTTTCTATCTCATGATATGAAATAGATACACAGGTTGTAACCAAACCATGAGAGGGTAAAAAGGTTAAACCTTAATCCTAAGACGGTACACTTCTTTATATCCATAACACATCATGTAAGAGGGGTAGTTACCCCAATCCCATGATAGAATATTGGTTTTTATCTCATTCCAAAGAGCATTCATAGGTTTTCATCAGAAGCATAAGTGGGAGCAATGTTTCTTATACCCATACCAACTATTTAAAAATGTTTGTATCCAAATCTGAAAAGGGTATATATGTTGATATCCACATCCCTCTATGATGTATGTATTTGGATGATATGGTTTATCCTCTAGGTTATGATTTATAATTTTTATTCTTCACAACATTTAAATGTTATATTATAATGTTTTTTCTCAATGAATCATAGTAATTATATCCATGTTCAATTCAGTTATTCCCATGTAAATTCTAGAAAATTTAATGTTACATGTTCTTCTATAAGTAATGATTTAAAAATCATATTGTTTCATATTTCACTATTGCATGCTCATATTCCCTTGAGCATTAGTTTTATGCAATATTGATAAATATTTTCTTTCCTAGGGCTATGAGATCACCTTTTTTTATTGTATGGATTATTATTGTTTGTATTGCCTTTGAGATATGTATATGGTGATATAGTATTGTGTAATTATTGACTAATGTTAATAAAAAAAATTCATACTGATTCTCTCCAAAGACACTAAACACTTGGGTTACAGAATGTTGATATTATTGTGTTTTTTAATTGATGTGGAATATATTTATGTTTATCCTAGATCCTCAAAGATGGTATCAATGATTAAATAATGTATATTTTTTATTAATATATTTTTTATTGGGGTTCTTAGATTATATAGTTGGTATCATAATAGTGTTTATTTATTTTTGGTGATTAGTTAAAATATTTTTATGTATTTAGAGTATAAAAAATAATGACAACCCATGGTATAATCCTAAATATTAAAAAAAATCATCCAATATTGGTAATTTATTGATTTCCTGGTTTTTTCTAAGTGTAATCCCTATCGTGATATAATGAAAGAAGATATAGGATCATTCATGGATATAAATTTTGTTTATAACTATGAAAATGTATTGTTTTATACTAACTAAATCTTAAGATAGGGAAAAATAAGTGGAATTAGATACAGAACTAGTTAGACATAGTTAGGTGATATGCATCTCGGATTCAGATGGTCCTCAGAATCTAGTATGAGTTATATAAATTGAATTTGAGGATGTAGTTTATAATTAGTCTTATTTTATATCCTAATAGAAATATCACAAACCATAACATAGATCTATACCATGTCATTAATAAATTGTCATACATGTTTCCTTAGATATGGAATCATATGAATAGTTTTCATTTATTTTATTCAAGGTCCACAAATCCAAATTAATTTTATTATTTTGTTGGAAATAAGATGAGGGAAATGAATATGATAATTGTATAACTCCGGAACCCTGTGATATTTATATATATCTTTGCCTTGATATTTTGAAAAATGGTTGACAATTTAAATATATTTCTATTATAATTGATTATATGTATTTTAAATTCTTACCAATGATAATGGGATATAAATTATATCTTCATTCACACTGTTACCTATGATTCATATTTAATTTGTAATTAAAATTTATATTCTATAAATTATTTATAGGGAAATAATGAAACAACCTCATATATTCGTATTAAATTACCATTAAATAATATTGTTGTGAATAACATGTTGCGTACATAAAAGTGAGCCATAGAGAAAAGTGATACATTTTTTATGATAAAAACATAAGTAGTAAACAAACGTGTGAAAACGAATCTATTTATTTTTTTGGTATAAATAATTGTAACACAAGCATGATGTCTATTTTGAAATAAATACTAAATTCATTTTTCATACCAATTCATTAATAAAATTCAATTATTATCACTAAATAACTAAACAAATATTTATTTTCATGATGAAATACATTACTAAAAATTCACTTTTTATGCACTATTAATTTTATTATATGATTTATAAATATTTTATAATATATATTATATAAAAAAATAACAATAATCAAATATTTATTATCTTGTATGTAATAATATCAAATTATAATTAAAATTTATATTTTTATAAAAACAAAATTTACACGCTATATGTTATGATATTTAAATTAATAATCATAAATTTTATAAATTTAATAAGGGAATATGTTTTTTTAGATTTTATTTTCAATTTTTTTAAAATAACTAAGAATATATTTTTTATTTATTAGCATAAAATTATGATATCAAGTAAAATTATTAAATCACTTTTTTAAAAAATGGGTATTTAAAAAAACAATTCATTATATTTGTGTAATGTATTAACAAATAAATTAAATTTATCAGTTTTAAATAATTAATATAATATAATTTTTGACCAACAATATTAAATAGAAATCTTTGAAAATATTAATTGATAGAATTTAAAAATTCATAATCATTTATATTTAGAAACAAATGTTTATAAAAGAAATTTTATCCCCATATAAATATTATTATTTTTATTTAGAATCGTATTATACAATATTATGATAGTTAATTATATTAAATGGATTCAATATTCAAATTATATATTTCATAATTAAGTCGGAGATGAAAAACTATATTTTTAGTAAAAGTAAATTCTAATTTAATATATTAATAAAGGATAATATTGGAGAAAATAGGTCCACTAAGTACCTATACATTTTTTTCATTATTACTAATAAATTAAATTATATTGTTTTTAAAAAATATATATTCCCTCTCATCCCTTAAAATTATGTAAATTTATATTTTCTAATGTGGAAACTACTACCTCGAAAAACAAATTATATTACATAAATTACCCCCAAGAACTGGTGGAATTAGGAATTTAATTTCTGAATTAATATGATATATATTTGATAATTATGATTCTTTAATTTAATTTAATTTTTCACATTATTTTCTACCAGTTAGTGGGTTAAAATTAAAGACTCATATTTTTATACGTGTAGACCTCCGCCTCAATAAATACCATAGTTCATATTACATAACCACATCACACAAAGGGTTATAATAATATATTAATGAATAAATATTATTATTAATACATGGAAAAAATTATTTATTTGAAAATAACTCATTACCTTCACCCCTTTCCTTTCATTAAAAAATTGGAAACATCTCTCATGTGCTCGTATAGACTAATCCCTCCAATGTTGATGCATTTCATCATCAACACCTCATTTCATGTATGTTTATAAAATTGTATTTTGTTAAAATATATTTTATTTTTTGTAATACATTTCATTAATATTGTTCTTTATGGATATCTAAAAAGTAAATGTTCATTGTAAAAGGATTTGATTATATTGATGGATTAATTGAGAAAACATCATAAACAATGTATTATACATGATTCAAAAATAAAAAACTCATGGAATGATATTAATTTATTAAAAAAATTAATGAAATTATATTCAATTACTTTCATTAATCTATTTCTATTAAACATTTTATAATGGAATGTTGATCAATATCTATATTATGAAACAGTATAAATCAATCAAAATTATTAACATCTAACTATGTATATAAACTATAAATAACTATTATATGTCAAGGGATTTATTATAAATGATGTTTATAAAATTTAATGTAAATTTATACGGTTCTTGAATTTGAAATTTAAAATAATAATATTATTATATAGTTAGTTAATGTGCGTTCATGGATTGCAAGAGTAATGGTACGTGTGTTTCATAACTCAATTTCCTTACATTCTATTCTACTAAAAATTATGGAAATGCATTATTATAAGATAGTTAAATTCTATCAAATAGTTTTATTACATTTTATGTCAGCTATAATATCAGTTTCTTTAAATTTCTATTACATAAACAACTTTTTTATTTTTTCTTTTATCATGAATAATGAGGCTTATAAGTGTTTTGCCTTATCAATTTTCATTTTTGTGAGAGAAATACCATATTCACCACATGTTTCATTTGGTGATGTTTACGAACCACTATTGGTATACATTTTATCTTATAATTCATTAAATTTATGGGATTTCTAAATCAATCAAATATTATCCTTTTATGGGCTTTTGATTCAAATGTTTTGATTTTCTTATGGTATTTTTATAACTTAAAACTCTTATATTTGAGTAGTAATAATTACTCCATAACATCATTATATAATGAATTTTTTATTAAACATTGAGTTATTATTATAAGATTAATTATAATTATCTCTGTGAAAAATGAAAATTTTAATTCAAAGCCACTTCTATAATGAATTTATTTCACATCAATGTAAAATTTTGTTAATAATAATTGTAATTACATTTAATGAATAAATTTCATCCTTAAAAATATTTATTCCTTCCAAAAAAAATTATAATTATAATTATACAATTAAAATATTTATTATCTCTTTTGATATTCATATTTTTTCATTCTATATTTCTAAAAATAATAATTCTTACTCTTTTTATAATAACATTTTGGATAAAAGTATTTAAAAATTTTATAAGTATTTCAATTAAATATAATATATTTTGTTTTTCACACTAAATAACCAATGTAAAAATAATATTTTAATAATTCATAATTTGTATTTCTCAAGACATAATATTATAAAAATTCACCTCAACCTATCAAAATAATCCTTTGAAACTAACCCAAAATGTTGTGGTTTTTGATTTTGTTAAAAATATTTTATGAAAAATACATTTGTACATTCACTTAAATTCTCTTAAGTATCATAAAAATTTATTTAAAATAATTCTCCATGAATCACTATAAAATAATATATTTTTATTATTGGATTAATTATTATCAATTTATATAGATCATTATTTCAAAATTTGGAAAAAAAATTGAAATGTCAAAATACTTGTTTTCCATGGTTCCTCTATGATATGGCGATTGATTGATTTGATATGGAAGACAAATGGATGAGTGATGATGGGTGTGTTATTATATATACAATAAATAATTGGTTGAGTGTTTATATATAATGTAATATCCCGATACCATTTTATTAGGTATGCCCATAACTTAATCATGGTTTCCCCTCCTTTGAGATTAAAAGGATACCTATAATTGTGAAGTTAGAGTTTTGTCATAATTTCAACATTAACTGCCCTTTTTTGTTGGATTTAAAAGGATTTCACACCATGTAATTGCGTTATAGGCCATGTAATTATTACTGGTTATAATATATGAAATGGGAATAATGTTGTGGAATATTACATATTTAATGAGAGTTTAACCTCTTAAAACATCCCATGTCTAATTCAAAACATGTACTTGGATGTTTTCATAGCCTATTTTCTAGAATTATTTATCTTCGACCCATGGTCTCTCTTTGGAGTCTTTTGATGTCACCATTTCATCTAAACCAATATGTTCGACATCTGATCTATATAAGGAATATGGTGTATCTCTCTGGATAATTTTTATTCTGGCTTCCTGAAATCCACTAATCATGATATCACCATTGGGTGTTGTGTTCATATTAATTTGGTTGAGAAGGTGTTTTTTCTTGGTTCCATCTACATTCGTTGTGTGACCTCACTTTTGAGGCCTTTTCCTTTATCGGTAATAGTACAATGGGAATTATTTCCTGAGGTTTGTTGGTTAATTCCTTTCCTCTGATCCCATGTGTTCATAATTTGATCAAACATGTGATGTGGAGTGTATTATAGGGCCTTCATTTTTATCGTTGGGTTTTCATTGTTAGTTGATCCCAATGCGGGCTTGTTAGACTCGAGTATAATGTTAGGTGGTTCTATATCTAGCCTATTATGACGGATCTTGTATTTTTTCCATTACAAACTAGTTTATAATTACTGATTGGTATGATTATGTTTTCTGTGTGTTGAGTTGTTTTTTCAATGAAAAATGTAGTTTCCATGGTTATTGATAAATAGAAATGAAAATGGGGGTCTTCAAAGGATTGAAATGAATTTTGAAAAAGAGAAAACTGGTTTCCATGGGTACATCAGAGGAAGGATTAGAATTTGTTCATTATACATTGTTTTTTTGTAATATCAAGGATGTATTTCTTGGCTATTTACACTATTTTCTAGGATTCCTCCTTTATGGGATCGATATTGACATTTGTTGGGGGTTTTACTCATGGGGTATTCTTATACATCATAGGCCCATTGTTCTAGGAACAGGTTTTTGCACTTCATTATTGGTTTACTAATAGTCTACAATCTAGAACTATTGTATTCCTTGGAGTTGTGATAATTGCGCTTCTATACAGTATTGCATAGATTTCTGTGTTAACTTTTATGTTCTTGTTTTTTCTTGTGAAAAATTATATGGAACATATTCTTTGAAATTTACAAACCTGATTTTGTTTTTGACTTTGGAAATAGGGAAATGTTTAACATATTTCCAAATGAAAATATTTTTCCACTTATTATTATATGTTTTTACTTAAAATGAGCATACAAGAGTTTTTATACAAAGGCCTGTTATAGAACACTTAGGTGGGATCGTACTGATCCTGTTATTTCAAACCCTACAAACCTATTTGGTGGTGAATATCCCTTTGTTTGTGTTCTAGTATAGGGAAAGGTGAGGTGGCTTAGTGATGCGGTGAGGTTTTCCTTAGCTGGTAAGGTAGCTGGTATTGGGAAAGTGAGATATTGTTCATTCCATCAAATGGATTAGCTATTTGGATTGGGTCCTTTGTAGTTGGACTTATCCTTTGGAGATTTTATGGACATTATTTTGTCTATTTCCACTATTTTCGTACAGTCATGGAATATATATCTTTTTCAAATTCCATTTTTTATTTTATGTTTAGTACATATATTCCATTTAATTTATTAGATTGGGAAAAATAGTACCCTCTCTTGTGTTGATCGATGCTTGGGTGCTTGTTTCATGCACATATAGAACGAGAACACTATTAGGGTATGTAATGGATTGGGTCAGACAGTAGGTATGAGGGAAAACCAGGTCAAATCATTACAATTTGATATCACAAGAGGTTATTTTGTTCTCAAGATTCTTTATCTTGGGATTTCTGTTGGACTAGAAACAGTATTTTCAGGACATAAGATGTATGTTACCATAAGCGTCTGGCCTTCTCTTATCGTAACTAGGCATAAGTATCCATGGGATATTGGGATATCTATCTGAAAGGTTAGGTTTGGGATTAAATCTTAGTCTACTCTTACGGTTTTACAGTTTTAATTGTTATTTGTTCTATTGTTTAATCTTTCTCATGTCTTGGTTTGCAGCAGTATGCCTCTGAGATGTCTTCCATTAGTTCTTAAACATGGGGTAGCTAATTCTCCTCAAGGGAATCCACATATAGATTATAATATTATCTAGATTATGGTAAGGGAAGCTAGTGTTGTCTATCAGGATGTACCAACAGATCATAACATAATTTTTGTATTATTACTTGGTGATAGAGGTGAAAGAGATCGATCAGAATCAATCTTGTGTGAGAATACACCCTCAATTCAATAGTGCATAAAACCTTTTAATGTCACCATTATTTATGCTGGTTATATATAACCGATGTGATAAACTGTGATATGTGGTTTTTTACGTCGGTTATTTTATAACCGACGTAAAAAATAAGTAGAGTAAATTTTTAAAGTCGGTTATTTTAATAACCGAAGTTAAAAACCGCACACGTTCATTTTTTACATCGAATATAAATTAACTGATGTAAAAAACAAATGCGTGGTGTTTTTTACGTCGGTTATCAAATAACCAATGTAATAAACTAGGTATCTACAAATTTTTTACGTCGGTTATAAAATAACCAATGTAAAAAAATTGTATTTGAGGCCTTTTTGACGTCTGTTATTTGATAACCAACGTAACAACCCAACCCGCATAATTTTTTACGTCGGTTATATGATAACCAACATAAAAAACTATGATTTCTGATGTATTTTTTACGTCGGTTATTCTATTACCAATGTAAAAAACAAACACATTGATTTTTTTAAGTTAGTTATTTTATAACTGATGTAAAATAAACATTATATGATACATTTATAACATCGATTATTATAATAACCAACTTTATAAATGAAAAAAACAGTTTATAACATCGGTTATTAAATAACCGGCATTATAAAACATTTAAAAAATTAACACTCCCTATGGATTGTGATTTACGATTTTTCGATCGATAGTCCGACGACTCGTCTATCTTGCGCAGAAAACCCTAATCGACTCTTTGATCTCGCTGCGTTAAACTCATTTTTTCACCATCATTTATCATCTTCACTCTCCTCGAATCTATCATCTCAACTCGTAACACTAAGGTAATCCTCCCACAACTTTATTTCATTCGTTTTTTTTTTCGGGTAGTCTATATTTACATTTTGCGATTTTGTTTGTTTAAACTAGGGAACATTATTTGATTTCGAACCCTCTCACCTAGTTTTTCCATAATCATCTTATTTATTATCCCAATATCTATTATATTGCCTCACAGTATTCACATAAGCCTCACCTACTTCTACTTTGTTTGTTTTTGTTTCTCGAATGCCCGACATTGATGGTAATGTTGTTTGTCATTGACAACTAATGATCTCATTCACCTATATTACTACAATTTATATATAAACCATTGTGATACACCCATTCAGTTTACCAATGTGATTTATTTTATAATTATATATGTTTTTTCATGGTGGAATATTTATTTTGGATCCTTGGTTGTTTGTATTTTTGGTATCACTTTTTGTTGTTCCATAATCTATTTACGTCACTTGTTTTTGTGGACTATTATAAGCCTTCATATGATATGAAAACCTGATTCATTGCACAATATAGCATTTTAGACTAGTAGGAGATACTATTCATGGTTATCATTTTGAATAATGGCATGATACCAAAACTAATGGCTTGAGGTTAAAATCTCTTGATATTCCAAAACTAGTACCTTGAGGTTAAAATCCCATGGTTCTGGGGGACTGTCAAGAGGGTTGGTGGCTGTCCAGGGGGTTGGGGGTTGTCCAGGGTGTCCATGGAGGTGGGGGGGGGGGGGGGGCAGTCTAGGGGGTGTGTGTGTGTTGGGGTGGGGTCCAAGGGGGTGGTGGTGTCAAAGGGGTGGGGTGGGGGGGCTGTCCAAGAGGGTGGGGGCCTGTCTAGAGGGTTTGGGGGGTTTTCTGGGGGGTGGGGGACTGTCTCGAGGGTTGGGGGTGTCCAAGGGGGTAGGGGGTGGGGGTGGTGTCTAGGAGGGGTGGGGGTGCTGTCTAGAGGGGTGGGGGTTGTCCAGGGGGTGGGGTGGGGGGGGGGGGGGGCTGTCTAGAGGGTTGGGGGTGCCTAGGGGGTGTCCAAGGGGGTAGGGGGTGGGGGTGGTGTCCAGGAGGGGTGGGGGTGCTGTCCAGAGGGGTGGGGGCTGTCTAGGGGGTGGGGGTTTCAAGAGGGTTAGGGGTGTCCAGGGAGGTGTCCAATGGGGTGGGTGGGGGGGGGGGGCTGTTCAGAGGGTTTGGGTGGTTGTCCAGTGGTGGGGGTTTTCCAGATGGTTGGGGGTGTCCAGGGGGTGTCCAAGGGGGTAGGGGGTGGAGGTTGTGTCCAGGAGGGGTGGGGGTGTTTTCTAGAGGGGTGGGGGCTGTCCAGGGGGTGGGGGATGTCTTGACGGTTGGGGCGTGTTCAGGGGGTGTCCAAGAGGGTAGGTGGGTGGGTGGAGGCTGTCCAAGGCGGTGGGGGCCTGTCCAAAGGGTTTGGGGAGTTTTCCGGGAGGGTGGGGGGGGGGGGGGGGCTGTCCAAAGGGTTGGGGGTGTCCAGGGGGTGTCCAAGGGGGTAGGGGGTGGGGTGGTGTCTAGGAAGGGTGGGTGGTGCTGTCGAGAGGGGTGGGGGCTGTCCAAGGGGTTGGGATGTTCAGAGGGTTAGGGGGTGTCTAGGGGTGTGGGGTGGGGGTGGTGTCCAGGAGGGGTGGGGGTGCTGTCTAGAGGGGTGGGGGCTGTCTATGGGGTGTCCAAGGGGGTAGGGGTGGGCGGTGGTGTCCAAGAGGGGTGGGGGTGTGGTCTAGAGGGGTGGGGGCTGTCCAGGGGTGGGGGTGGGGAGGCTGTCCAAGGGTGTGGTGGTGTCCATGGGGTGTTCAAGGGGGTGGGGGTGGTGTTCAGGGGTGGGGGGGTGTCCAAGTGGGTGGTGGTGTCCAGGGGGTGTCCAAGGGGGTGGGGGATAAGTGTCAGTTGGGATTGACTATTGCATAGTTGTTTCTGAGATTATGACATGATGATTGTGCCGTGATGATTGTCTTTACATTGTGATTTTCTCCATCTGCGTTTTTATTTTAAATTTGATTTAATTCATAGGTTTACTCCATTTTCTCCAATTTTCTATTGACCATTGTTTCCCCCATGGTTTTCTTTGATTCAATGGAATTAAAAAATGTTATATCTAACTATATTTTGTTTTTAAAATAATATTCTAGAATATTTTTTTAAATACGCATAGATTTGTTTTATATTTCAAAAATCATTGACATTCAAATAATGATTTTTTTCATATAAAAATATATTTCTATTATCTTAGAAATATATATAATTTTGATATTTTTTATAGGTAGTATCATTTTGAAGTGGGATTACGGAAAATCGAATGAGAAATGAATATGAGGAAGGAATTGATGCCATTTTGGAATTTTCTAAACTAAATGTTCCAAGTAGTGACCTTTTTTTCTGTCCATTCTTGAAATGTTTGAATTTGACGAAGTTGAAAAGTATAGAGATAAAAGATCATCTGATTTGTCATGGTTTTAATCTGAGTTATAGCCCATGGATTTGGCATGGTGAAACAGGATGGAATTTCACTGACGATGATGATTCGCAAGATGGTAACTATTATGGAATTGAAGAAATGATTTGTGATATTGTAGCAGAACAAATTGAGATAGAACCGACAGTTTCACGTCTATATGGTGATGCTAAAAAACCATTATATCCGGGTTGTATAGATTTTACGGTTATGTCGGTGGTGTTAAGATTGATTAACCTGAAGGAAAAACATGGATGTAGTGACAGAAGTTTTATAGAGCTGCTATAATTGATGAAAGACATTATTACAAAAGATAACAATCTTCCAGATTCTCATTATAAGTCCAAGAAAATATTATGCCCGATGGGATTAGGATACAAGAAAATACATGCCTTTATGAATGACTACATTATATATAGGAAGGAATATGAATTTTTTTCATATTGTCCTAAATGTGGGGCATCACGGTATAAGGTGAAAGAAAAATCACAAGCTAATATAGAGATTACAAAGATCCCTTCAAATGTATTTTGGTATCTTCCTATAATTCATCATTTCAAATGTTTATTTTCCAACTCACATGATGCAAAAAGGTTAAGATGGCATACTGATGAGTGGGTATGTGATGCAAAAATACTTCATCCAGCTGATTGTCCACAATGGAAGAAAATTGATGCCCAATATTCTACATTTTGAAATGAAATTAGAAATCTCAGACTAGGGTTGTGCACAGATGGAATAAATCCATACTGAACCCTCAGTAGCACACATAGTTCATGGCCTATTTTATTTGTAATTTACATCCTCTCTCTTGAAGATTGTATGAAGTGAAAATATGTAATGTTGAGTATAATGATCTCAGGTACAAAGAAACCCGACAATGATATTGATGTTTACTTGTCACCTTTGATTGATGATTTGAAATGGTTATGGGATGATGGTATTAGGGTGTATGATTCTTATAAAATGGAATATTTTCAACTACATGTAGTGATTCTGTTCACTATAAATGATTTACCAGTGTATGGAAATTTGACTGGATACAGTGTTAAAGGGCATAAAGCACATCCAATTTGCGAACAAAAGACGTCATATTATCAATTGCATCATGGGAGGAAAACAATGTACACGAGACATCGAAAGTTTTTTCCTATGGATAACCCTTATTGAAGACTAAAAAATTCCTTCAATGGATCATAATAATTTTATACTGCTCCAAAACCTTTATCCCCGGATCTATATTTTGAGAGGGTGAAAAACCTTGATGTGAAATTGGGAAAGACACAAAAATCTGGTAATGATAATCATATCTGGAAGAAAAGGTCAATATTTTTTGAGCTACCATATTGGAGGTATCATGAATTTAAACATAATATTTATGTCTTGCACCTGGAGAAGAATATATCTGATTGTTTGATTGGAACATTGTTAGATTTTAAAGGAAAGACATCAGATGGGTTGAATTCAAGATTAGACTTGCTATCAATGGGAATACGTTTGAAGTTAATTCCCACTCCTAATGGAAGACGAAAATATCTTCCCACGACTTTTCATACATTATTGAAGAGGGAGAAAATTAGCTTTTGTCAGTGTCTTCATGATATCCTTGTGCCTCAAGGTTATTCTTAAAATGTAGAAAATTTTGTCTCATTAAGGGACTTGAAGTTGATAGGTATGAAGTCACATGATTGTCACGTCATGATGCAACAAATTCTACCAGTTGCATTGCATGGAATATTTCCCATTTGTGTCAGAAATAATATAATGAAGTTGGGTTATTTTTTCAATTCAATTTTTAACAAGGCGATTGATGTGAATGCTTTGAAAATTTTGGAAAAGGATGTAATTTTTATAATTTTTCAATTGGAAATGTATTTTCCTCCAACTTTTTTGATATAATGGTGAATTTATTGATTCATATGGTTCGATAAATAAATCTTTGTGGACCTGTATATCTTCATTCGATGTATCCTTTTGAATGGTATATGAAAATATTAAAGGGGTCTGTTACGAATCCATATCGACATGAAGCCTACATTATTGAAAAGTATATTTCTGAGGCGGTAGAAGATTTATGTATGAGCTTCTTGGCTGCGGTGCAACACATAGGTTTTCCTCCATCTCGCCTTGATCGAGTTAATAATGAGAGAAAGGGGATTCATGGCTTGAAAGTCAAATCATTGTCAGCTGAATAGATGAAGCAGTTATAATCATACATCTTGAATAACATAGGTGATGCTCAACTGTATATCACATTGTATATTAATGAGTTTAAACAATGTCATCCAATGAAGAATGAAATGTGGATTTTGAATGAGCACAACAAATTTTTTTTGTCACGGTTTAAAAATTCCTTTCCTGGTAGATCAGATGTATCAGAGACATTAAAATGGATATTGGGTGGTCCGTGTTTAAATGTGATAACTTGTTCTGGTTATGACATTAATGGCTACACATTTCATACAAATGCTCAGGACAACAGAAGTACAGTTCCGAATAGTGGTGTATTGGTGTGTGCAGAAGCAATGCATTTTTCGAGTGCTAAGGAAAAAAACCCAATTTTTGCATCAAGTGCATATTATGGAGTGATTGAAGACATATGGGAGTTTGGTTACATTAAAAGTAAAGTTCATGTTTTTAACTGTAAATGGTTTATCAGTAACAACAGTGTCAGACACGATGAATTTGGAATGAAACTTGTTAATCTGAATAGATTGGAAGATAGAGCTGATTCTTTTATAATGTAAACACATGAAAAACAAATTTTCTATATAGTAGATCAATCAGATATATAGTGGGTTGTTGTTTTATAAGGGAAAAAAATATGTTGGTGAGGATGAACTTGATGAAGATGTTGATTTTTGTGAGATACCTACTTCTATGGAATGATTAACAGAACATAATGATGATCATGTTGAAGACATGGTTTTTTCCATAAGTAACGATCACGAAAAATGAATTTGGGAAACAATCCATTTTTACATTCCTAAAATTATAGGTGACATTTGTTTATTTCTTGTTTAAATTTATTTTTTTCATAAAATGGTAGAGATTTTATGTTTTTTCTTTATTAAAACATGTATTAAAACAAAATAAGTATAAGTTTTTGTTTGTTTTAAGTTTTTTTAGTTTAATTTATCTTGTTTACCATTACATGAATTATATATATATTTTTTTGTTCTGTGACAATTACTTTACCATGTTTAAGAGGTTTACCATGTTTACCATATTGACAATCTTTACCATCTTTACCGTTGTTTAACATGATTAACATATTAACAATGTTTACAATTATGTAACTTCGTAAACTATTCTATATTCTGATTATAGTAGTATTAATATATTTGAGTTTGTATATTTGTAAACTAATGTTTGTTTTTTTTATTTGAAGGATAATGACAGATCATTCAGTTGACCAACCACAAGATTCTGGAGATGAGCATATTGGTCATACCTCTTGGGAGGAACATTCACATGCACCTCTTGATGTTCCCCAATCTTCCTCATGTGATCCTATTGCGACAAAAAGTTCAATGGTTAGTAAACGTGGGTGCACATGTTTACCAAAATTAGTAATTGACCGTACGCAGGATAAGAGGATACTCGCTGAGTTTGATGATGATGATATTACTAGAGGTCCAAATGCAAAAGATTTTAAGTGTTTTGTATCAACTCAGGCTAAAAGAAAAGTAAGAATTATGTATGATGACTGAAGAAGTGTGGATAAATCGATAGTCTCTTAGTTGTGGGAGAAGATTTTGGTAAGAGATTTTGCTATTGTTTGACTATTATTTAACTGTTTCTAGTATATATAATATGTTTGACCTGGTAAGATTTCCACTTAAACATTGCCATAATATGTCAATTAGAATTATTCATTATACATGTTAACTACCATCCTTTTCATTTGTAGCTTTTTGATGTTCCTAAACCCTATATTGCTGAAGACATCAAACACTTACAAGTAGAGTGGTCATGTTATTTTACAGGTTTGATTGAATTTTAGATGTTTGTAATGTAATATGTAATTTTGAATATTGTCATTGTGGTTGTGTATTTGGTATTCGTTTAGGATGGATTTAGTTTTTTTTGAAGTTGACAGTGTATGTTTTAAATGTTATACAGGTGATTGTTTAATTTTTCTATACTTCTTATTTTGGTCTACTTATGATGGTTTTTTTGGTATGGATTTTGGTCTTGTGGGGGAGGGGTTCCAAGGGTGTGGGGTGTTCAGTGGGGTGGGGGTCTCCAAGGGTCTGGGAGGGCAGTCCGATAGGGTGGGGGGTGGGGGGGTCCAGGGTGTCCAAGAATGTGTGGGTAAGTCCAGTGGGTGGGAGCATTTCTAGGAGGGTGGAAGGGCTATCCAGGGGAGTGGGAGGTTTTCCACGGGGTGTCTATGGGTGTGAGGGTGTCTTATGTGGTGAGGGGGTTTCTGGGATGGGGGGGGGGGGGTCCTGGGAGTCCATGAGGATTGGGGGGCTATCTAGGGGTGTGGCGGGGGCTATCTAGTCGGGTTGAGGGGGTTCTGGTCTATTTTTGGTAACTTTTTGGTCTGTTTCAAGGGTGTGGGAGGGCTTTCCAGGGGGTGGGGGGTCTACAGGAGGGTGGTGGGATGTCCAGGGGGTGGTGGTGATGTTTAGGGGTGTAGGGGGAGTGTCCAGGGGTGAGGTGGGGGCAGTTTAGGGGGGAGGGGGGGGTTATGGTTTTTTTGGTAACTGTTTAGTCTGTTTCAGGAGTGTTGGAGTGCTTTCCAGGGGGTGGTTGTATACATGAGGGTGGGGGGTTGTCTAGGGGTGTTTGGGGCTGTCCAAGGGGTCAAGGGGCAGTCTAGGGGTGTGGTGAGGGCTGTCCAGTGGGGTGGGGGAGGGCTGTCCAGGGTGTGGGGGGTATACATGAGGGTGGGGGTGTTGTCTCGGGGTGTTTGGGGCTGTCTAGGGGGTTGGCGGAAGTCCAGGGGTGTGGTGGGGGCTGCCAAGTGGGGTGAGGGGTGATGTTCAGGGGGTGGTGGGAGGGTTGTCCAGTGGGGTATGTTTTATATATTATCAATGTAAATGCTTAATTTTTCTTTTGTTCTTTTTTTGATCTACTTCTATTTTTGTGGTACGAATTCTAGATTTGGTTTCTTGTTGTTTTTGGGGAGAGCAGAGGACTGCAATCTATTTTTTTTAAAACCATTTTTCTTCCATGTCGTTCATTTTAACCGGCGTGATAAAGGAATTGGGAAGGGTTCATCACGTCGATTTTTTTGAATAAATGATGTGATAAACACATGTGGAATGGTTTATCACGTCAGTTATTTAATAAATGACGTGATAAAAGGACTGGGAAATGGTTTATCACTTCAGTTATTAAATAACCAACGTTATAAACCCCCCCCCCCCCGGACTAGTTTAGCACGTCAGTTATTATATAACCCACCTGATAAACCCCGCACGGGTTATCACGGTGGTTATATAATAACTGACTTTATAAACCCCCCTGGTTTTTTCAAATAAGTTATTAATTAACCAAAATGATAAACACCATGATGCTATTTTTTTTTACATCATTATTTAAATAACCAACATAAGAAACGTTATTTATAACGCCATCAGTATTAACGTCGGCTAAAAACCGACGTAAAAAATGAAAAAAACCGACGTAAATAACCTTTTCTGCACTAGTGATTAATGGGACAACTGAACCTTAGGAGGTAGAAGATTAGTTATATGAGATCAATCAAATATTAAAAATTCTTGAGACACCTATGATATTCATGGTTAAGAGAGTAGCATTTAGACTCAAATGGTTCTAAAAAGCGATGGTGGGATTGTATGGTCAATGAAGACAGACACATGGGCAAGGATTGTAATGTATTCAAAACCCTATTAATTTTGAATTTTTTCCTATAGTCAATGATGATGGAAAAGTCAATGGAGTTACTATCGTTATATTCAATATATTGTTCAGTGTCAGCATACACTAACCATTTTACTGAGCTTGTCCATTTTTCTCAAAATAAGGTAATGAATAACTAGCTGAAAGCACAAATGTACCTTTGGGTTTTGTGAATGGATATTAGTTTAGAAGTGTTAATATTAAAATTTTCAACATATGTGAAGATATTAGACATAGATATGATGTACGAAATGAATATGGAAAGAATGGATGGATTTACCACCTTTTGTCTTCCATATAGTGACTGCATCGGTGAATTGCATGGGAAGAAAAGGAAGTATCTGGATCTTCATAGAATTCATTGAGGTGGGTCTTAGATGTGTTCCTACTCTTCACTGTCCATTATAGCTAGAAATGTGCCTCTAACATGCTATCAATTTGACAAGTGAGGACATAGAAGACGTTATTTTACTATGACCACAAAAAAATTCTATACTTGTGGACGCATTGGTCATAAACAACACATCTGTAAGGATATGACTACGACTCATTATGGTTATAGTTATTCAGCTATAAAGGCTACTATGTTGTAGTTATAATCCAAAAATATAATAGTTATCTTGCCACAAGCCTCAAGAGTGAAAACGTTTCTTGTAGTATATGAGTTTCTTGTAGAAGATGATGTAGGTCCATCAATAGTGAGAGGTATTATCCATATTTAATCTTTAGTGGTAATTTCATTATTAGATATTGGTGCTTCCCACTACTTTATACCTGCATAGTTTTTTGATATTCTTAAACATCCAACAGAACCTATATACATTGAGATGGAGTTAGAGACACCTCTTGAAAAGAGTAAAGAGTAGGTGTTTTAGTGTCGTTGTTCATTAACAATAGCCAATATGATGTTGCCATGGGATTTTCTTGTTCTTAATCTGGATATATTTCACATCATCATCGGTATGGATTTTCTTTTCATTTATCGAGATGAGATAGTTTTTAATCATCAGTGTGTTTTGTTTAATTATTCTGATGAGATATGTCATGTGTTTCAGGGGGAGTGGGACCGATGGCCTTTTAAAGAAGGACTAGCTAGCCTATTGATAAATAGTTTGTTGATTGCTATTGTGTTTGAGCCCAATAATGTCTCTTCTATTCCTAATCTCCTTATTTTTGTTTGAGACATTCCAAATGTTTTCCCAGATGTCTTTTGTGGTCTTCCTCTGGAGAGAGAGTTAGAGTTTATTAATGATCTAGTTCTTGGTACATATCCTATATCAATATAATCTTTTTATATAGTAATCATAGAGCTGAAAGAGCTCATGATTCCCCTGGATGACCTGTTAGAAAAAATTTTCATTCATTATACCATATCACCTTGGAAAGTCTAGGTTCTATTTTACAATAAAGAATATGGTTCACATTAGATGTGTGTGGACTATATAAATTTTAACCATATAAAGGTAATGAAAAAAATTTCATTTTCCTTGTGTTGATGACATGTTTGATCTGGTAAAGGGGAAAAGTGGTTTTCCAAGATGGATCTATAGTTGGGTTATCGTAACCACAGAGTTCAGGGGTCTGATATGATGAAGGTAACTTGTAAGGTAGTAATGGAAATTGTGAATATCATCTAATTCATTTTTTTACTGACACTCCTACATTTTTTATGGAATTGATGAATACAATATTCCATCAATATCATTATTATTTTTTGGTAGTGTTTGAGTTTGATATATTGGTTTATTTGAAATCCCAGGATGATTCGGATATCTATATGTGTTTGGTTATAGAAATTTTTATAAGACTCCATATGTGTGGAACGCTTTTGAAATGTAGTTTATGGATTCAAGAAGTGAAGTTCATAGTGTAAAGAACATCTAAGAATGGAATATTAGTTGATGTAGAGAATGTAATGGATGTTTTTTCATTGATGGGACCCCAAAATGTTTTTGAGAAATGAATCTTCCATAGAATTGATGGATACTACTAATGGTTTGTTAAGGAATTCAAAAATTCATCATCACCATTGACAGAACATACCATAAAATAGGTGAAATTCACTTTTGATGAGAAGATTCAGTCTTCTTTCGTTGAACAGAAACAACTTTTGACACTAGATCCTATAATAATATTATATGATCATGGTAAGAGGTATAAATTTTTTAAATTATTAGGGTTCTAGTTTGGGATGTGTGCTTATACAGGATGACCAACTAGAGTCTTATGCCTCTCATTAGCTTCTACTGTAGGAAAATAACAACCCCACTAATGATTTATTGCTTTCCATAGGCATTCATGCGATCAAATGTTGGATACACAATATTTTTGGGGAGAAGTTCATGGTCTTATGAAATAATAAGTGACCGATTTATATATTTTTTGACAAAGAATTGAATATCTGGTAGAGATGATGGGTATAATACCTTCATGTGGTTGAATTCAATATTTCTTACACCCATGGGAAGGGAAATGTCTTTGCTGATACTCTTATATGTTATGTACCAGCATAACATGTTCTGGAATTGAAGGAAGAGTGGATCCTTATGATGGTTTTATCTTAGTTATCCCTAAATTCTTACAAGGATGTTTTAGGCATGGTTTTATCCAATGTTTAGTTATCATCATATCTTCTAGAGTCTGTTTTGTGGAGTCACCAGTAGGATGATTAGTTATAAAAGACATGAGAAATACTTTATGGTTGGGTGACCTTTTTGGGTGGTCACTTTCTATAGATTGTATTCTTCACTTTGGGAAAGGGGTTGTTTTCCCAATATCTATAAGATTTTTAGTCTTGTTCCACTATCACAACTCACCATGGTCTATTTTTTCAGGTACTAAGTAGATTTTTTAGCATGGGGCTAATATTCTGGTCACTAGTTATGAAACGAGAAATCACAGAGTTTGTGTCATGCTATTATACATGGAAATTGATAATGTTAGAGCACTTGATACATTTTGGTTTGACTCAGCCTCTTCTAGTGCCAATTTGGAAATGGGACGAGGTGTCCATGTATTTTTTTGGTTGATTTCCATTGATTATCCAAGGGATTAATGTAATATGGCTTGTTCTTTATCAGTTATCAATATCTTCTAATTCCATTCTGATCAAATTCAACACTAATGTTGATGATATGGTAAAACAATGCGTGCAAGTGATTGTGAGTCTACATGGGAGTCCTTCTACTTTTGTTTCATATAGGGATCATTGGTTTAAATCAATGTTATAGTGGAGTTCCCAAAATGCATTGGGAATTAACTTTATGTTAAGCACAATATTCCATCCATAGATAGATGATCAAAAAAAGTGAGTAATTTAGATCATGTATGAAATGATTCATGCCAATGTCATGGGTTATAATGAATCATGGGATAAACATCTGGAAATGGTTGAGTTTTTTTTTATGAAAATAGATATCAGTTTTCAATCAGAATGGAATCCTTTGAGTAATTTCATAGTCGTCTGTGAAGATCACCTCTTTTGGGATGAGGCAGTAAAAGTTATTTAGTTGGACCAATTTTGGTTCATGAAACATCAATGAATATTCAGGATGTGCATTAACATATGGCTACAACTAAGAGTTGAATTTAATCATTTATATATTAGAGGTTTCGACCTTTGGTATTTTCCATAGACGAAATTGTTTTCTTGAATGTTTTTCCTTGGTAGGGTCACTATCATATTAGAATGTAGTGATAGTTGGCTTTCAGATATGTTGGACCATTTGAGGTAGCTAAGTGGCTAAAAAAAATTTCATATCAATTTTCATTGATGGTTTAATTGAAAAGTATTCATGATGTTTTTTATATATCCCAGATCCAAAAGTATCACCCTCACCTTGCTAATGTTTTAAGTTGTTAAGAAATTAGGCTAGAACCATATGCTTATATTACAGATATACTGGTTGAGATTGATTACTCATAAGAGAAATTATTTCATATGAATTCGATTCAATGGGTTAGAGTTCTATGGAATAAAGTATCAATTTCTCATGAGACTTTGGAATGATAGTTTTTGATGATGGAGTAATGATATCATCTTTCTCAAGGTATTACATATTCCAAATGACCTCCAAGGTATGTAATTTAATTATGGTTGGAAGATTATAACATCTTGATATAGTTTTATCATGTAGGTCTCAAACCTCATATAAGGTTTCCCCTCATTTGAGATTGGGAGGATAACTATAATGGTGAAGTTGTAGGTTTTTTGGACATTCAACATTAACCAACCTTTTCTATCGGATGTAAAAGAATTCCATGGTGTGTAACTGGGTTGTACACCATGTAATTGTTTTGGGGTATAAGGCAGGAAAGGGGATTCATGATTTGAAAGATTACACGTTGTGAATGGGGGTTTCACATCATGAATGGTTTAAATGATGAATTTTTTATCATAGGATATTGGTTTTTTGAAATGCTTATCGATTGTGTACATTACGATGAGGATGGGAGTTTTACACCATGAATTGTCCCATGTCCAATTTTAAAACACGTTCCTTGTTGTTTTTCATGGCCATTTGTTTTAGGCTCCATCATCCTCAACCCATGGTCTCAACTATGAGTTTTTCAAAGAAAAATTTCCTTCCTGATTAATCTATTGGATTTCAGATCTTTGTTGTGATTTCAATAAACCTCATCGAGTAAGTCATCTTAAGCATTCTTCACTGCCTTTGACCATGATATCACCATTGGGTGTTGTGTTCATGTTTATTTTGTTAAGAGGGTTTTACTTCATGATTTTATCTAGATATGCTGGGATATCTTGCTCTGGAGGCCTTTTCCTTTGATGGCCATGGTGTGATGGGCATTTGTTCCTACCCTATGCAAGATTCTTCTATACAGATAACCCATTGTTTTAAGATTTGTATCAACCATGTGATGTGGAGTGGATTCTAGGGCCTTCCTTTTTTTTGTTTTGGTGTTCAATGTTGGTGGATCCCATTGTGAGATTTTGCGACTCAAACTAGGAGGTAGGTTTATCCGTCTCTGTCATATGATAATAGATCTTGTTGTTTTTTTATTACAAATTGAATCCTAATTAAATATTCATATGATTTTTGTTTGTGTGTTGAGTTGAGTGTTCTACTAAAAATGTTCTTTCACTGGTTATTG
Source organism: Viscum album (assembly GCA_963277665.1). Taxonomy (NCBI): domain Eukaryota; kingdom Viridiplantae; phylum Streptophyta; class Magnoliopsida; order Santalales; family Viscaceae; genus Viscum; species Viscum album. The sequence continues at coordinate 1,760,879,590 of OY728150.1, forward strand.
ATAAATAGTATGGAAATGGGTTATTTTAAATGTATTGAAATGAATTTTCAAAAAGAGAACATGGGTTTCCTTGGTTACTTAGGAGGATGGTTTAGAATGCAGAAATGATCAATTATATTGTGATTATCAAGGAGGTTTGTCTTGGTTAATTCCTCAATTTCCTAGTCCATTTTTTATGGTATTGATATTTGGATTTGATAGGGGTTTTACTCATGGGTTATTCCTCTTCATCATAGGATTGTTGTTTTAGGAATAGGATTGTGAAAATGATTATTATGGTAAGAGTAATCTACGTCATAGTCCTCTTATGTGACACTATGTTTTGATACACATGTTTTTATTTTTTATTTCTTATATTTCTATGTTATCCTTGATATTCATGTTTTTATCTTGTGAAAAATAATATGGAAAATGTGATTTGAAATTGACATACAATATTTTTTAGAACTATGGAAAAAGTTAAATGTTTACCATGTTTCCTATAAAAAAGTTTTATTGCTTATCATGCCAATTTATTTAATGAAAATGAGAATACATGAACTTTTATACAAATTCTTGTTATGGAACACTTGGGTGGGATCTGACTGGTAATGTTAGCTCACACCCTTGGATCCTCTTCGATAGTGTGTAGACCTATGTTTGTCTTCAAGTGCAAGGAATTCAAAGGTGATGTAGTGATGTAACAATATTCATGTTTACTAATTTGGTAATTTGTGGTGAGATAGTGGGAGTTTTACTATGCCACTATTTTGAGTAGAAATTCGGAAGGAGTCATTTGTAGTGGGATTTGACAATTGGATCTTTTAGTTTCAAAGTTGTTATCTGTTTTTGGAAGTTTTTTTATTTGTATAGAATATATTTCTTGTTTTTATTCTATCATTCCTTTTTTTAGAACATATATTCTATGTGTTTGAAGAGGTGGGGAAAATTGTTCCCTTTATTGTGTAGTTCGATGCCCAAGTGCTGTCACCAACAATAGTGATTGGGAATTCCCTTCGAGTATGTAACAAAATGGGTCGAGTGCTGGGTTTTCGGGCTACTCGGGTTGGTTCATTACATATCATGAGTCCAAGAGTGTACATGTACAATTAATGAATCATAATAATGTATACAATTTGATAGGCCATGACAAAGAGGGTATATTGGTATTTATCCCAATCCCAAGATGGATAATCAGTTTTTAGCACATGAATATGTGTGTTCATGGGTATATAGATCATATAACACAGAAAACATTTTTTAATTGAATAATATTTTAAATGAAATTCCTAACATGCAACATTGGATTGAATGCAAATATCTATATACTATAAAATATTAGTACTTTTACATGTTAAAATTATAACAAAGCAATTAAACTAATTACATGAATATGAAAAATAAAATAATGAAAAATATTTAAATATACTTATTTAATGTAAATATATATATTAATTCATAATTTATTAACCACACTATTTTTTGTATTGTCATTATACGCTTCAATAATACAATTTTGTAAAAAAATTATTTTATTGATATTTCGAATTGAATATATTAATTAATTTTATATGTAATCATCCTTATAAAAAAGTAATATTGAATTATATTCATTAATTCAATTCATTTTACCATTATTAAATTTTAAGTTATAATTATTTTTGGATGCAGGTCATATATCAAACATAAAAACTATATATTATATAGTGGACACTTCCAATCAGTATCCATTTTTCAATAATAAAAAAAATAAAAACAATTGAGTAATTTCATTAAAAATATTTATGAAATTTCTAATGACTTCATCCTTTCCCATTACCTATTCTAAAATAATTTGAAAATTTTTTTGAAACCACAAGATGATCAAAAAAACCATACTATGGGACATAAAAAAAACCGATTATTCAAATGAAGAACATGAAATGATTACCTTTAACATTAATGATTTTTGAAAAAATGGAATAAAAATAATTTCATATGAAAACACCCACTCTTTTTCTCAAAGAAAGTCATTAAAACAGACATAATGAAAATACAAAACCTATTAGGATACCCATAACATAATATTAAGAAGTAACATTGATAGCCCATTTTGTTGGAATAACCATAACTATCGACTCCCAAAAAATTATTTAAAGAATACAATAATTACCCAATTTATTGGATAGATATAATGTGGATCAGCCTTCATATTTTTTTTATTGAGGTCAAAAATGTTTTTGAGTTTTAATATTGATCAACCCATTGTATAAGATATATTAGGCTCACCCATGAGCTATAATAGGGTTCAACCCATTTTAATATATATCTAGCTAAACTATATTTTAGATAAGTATCTTGTACCATACCATGAATTATAACTTTTATTCTTATAACTTTTACTAATTAAACCCTTTGATAAACACATTTTTACTCACTTGAAAACCACTTTCATATATTGAAATAACAACTTCTCATAAAAAGGATTTTTAATGCAAAATACCCCATTAGTTTATGAAATAATATTTAATAAAAAATCATAAATGGAAAAAGAGAAATAGATTTTTTAATAAATAAATAATCTGTGGTTATAATTTAATCCAAACATCAAATAATTGTATGTGGGTGTGAACATTCATTATCACCATATATGTTAAATTATAACATGCACTTTTTTATTTTCAAATAATGTAAAAAATAAGGTACAAGGATTTATTTTTTTTGGATAAAAAATTAAAGGTTACACATATTTTTTATAAAAAAGTCATTTCCATAACAAGATCATTTTAATAATAAGGAAATATATTTAATAGGGATTTATAGGGAAACCATTAAATATGGTATTTACTAAAAAAATTAGTCCTTTATAAATTTGGAGTCATTAAAATCATAGTTCCCATTAAATAATAACATTAAAAAACATTAAATACCATTAATATATATATATATATATATATTCATGCTATAGATGTCGAAGGATATTTATATGAACCTCAGGAATGATTATTGGTGTATAAAATCATTATATGGCTCAATTATATGAAATTTAGATGAAGTAACTTTCTTTGAGTTTGAATCATCATGTATGTTCAGTGGATTCATGGATTAAAAAATAATGTTAATTATTATAAGGAAGATGAAACTTTTTCATGTTTTAATAATCCTTTTATTTCATAACCCATCATTATATACTAAATTTCTTGATAATTAATTTTAATTTGGTATGTTCTAATTGTAACAGTCTTACATATCAAAACCTAACTATGGTAGTTTCAATAATGTCAAAGAAGTCATAATGTAAAAATGTGAAGAGTAATTATCATGAAATAATTTTCATTTATAAAAAAAATATATTGTTAAATCAATGCATAAGGGAAAATTATGAATAATGAAGTGTGTTTTGATCATAGATATGGTAGGTCATATGTATATATGAGAAAAGTTTCCAATTTTAAATAATCAATATGAAAATAATGTAGGAATTGTTATATATTTATCGAGTGGTCATAAATTAAAAAATAAAATATTATTTATTTAAATATACATCTATACATAAATCATCTTACATGGCGATGAAACAAATAATCACATCACTTCGGAGAGGTGGTAGTCCACATATACGCAGAAACGACATTATCATTTTTCAGTGATAAGAATGTTATGAAATTTATGTTATATTATTTTCCCATAATTATAAATATCTCATTAATATTATATTTATTTCATGTACATAAAATATAATCATTAATCATATATTTATTATTCATCATTAAAGGTGTTACGAAAAAAATAGATTTTTTTTTCAAGGCAGTTGTCCGCTATACACACGAGGGACGTTATCATATCCCAAAAAATTAAAAATTAAGAATGAATTTGTGATATAATAATTGAAAAAGTAAAAATATGAAATCAATATCATATATTTACATTATATATGTAATTATAATATGTTGTTAAAGGTGATGTTGTAAAATTATTGACATAGTTTTTGAGGTGGTAGTTTGTCATATCTACGAATGAGGATTTTGTATAAAATTTATTGGATGAGTTGATGGATTCCGGGTATTGAATTAAATTAATAAAATAAAAATATATTTTATATACTTGATTTATTATATAGTAAATTTTGGAAAATATTTTATGTTGGTGGATAAAAAAATAAAATAATGTCACTCGTTTATGCAAGTTATCTCGTTTTCAGAAAACCTCCTAAGGTATGCACCAAAAATCATTCTATGAATTATATTTTGATCAATGTAACTACACTAGGTTTTGGGGAGGCACATAAGAAAGATATTTTTTTCAGTATTTGTTGATAATATGGTTTATGAATGTGAGAATAGATGAGGATAGTCAGTTGTATTTTATAACTAGGGTAAGTAGAACAATTACAATTGTTTTAGAAGAAATACGTGTACCAATGTTTTTCATTTTATAAAAGGATAAAAAATATATAATTAATGATAATAATATATCCTAAGGTAAAAATATAATGAATATATTTTTTAAATTTAGTTATATAATTTAAAGACTTATCATTTTAGTTTACCCCACAATAAATATATTTTACCTTTATAATGACAATTTCTTTTTTTTGGTCATCACTATTCATTATGGTCAAAATTTAAGTTGAACTTATTAGTTAAGATAAATTATTATGACTAAAAATATGTAATCCATTTTATAATATTAATTTTACATAAGTGTAATAATTTATTTAAAATTAAACCTGCAGAAGTGACTAGAAAGATGGTTTTTAAAAGTGTATTTTTCAAAAAATGATGATTTATATTAACCATATAACTAATTATAATAAAAAATTAAAGGTAAATTTAAATTTATAGATATATAATATTAAATTTTGATTTAAAAATATTTTTCATTATAAATTTTTTTAGTTATATAATTGGATAAAATATATGAAAAATAAACCAAATTTTAGAAACACTAATTTTTAAAGTGAGACATAAAATTATTCTAGAATCCATATAAATTTTATTAAAATAGAATGAAGTGCATAAAATATAACTAAATAATATGTATATTACATTATATCATATTTAATACATATTTTGGTGATTAAATTACTTAATGTAATAATGTGAAATGAATTTTTTTCAAAAATTATAATTTTCACTATTCATTGAAAAATCATTACATTTTGAAAAATTCCAAATTTCTACCCTAAGTTAATTTTTATACGACTATATAAAAATGATATTAATTTTTCAAAGTGATATTAAAAAATTAAAAAATTATTCTTTCTAATAATACCCATATAAATATGAGTTTAATTAAAACCATTTCATTTTTCTGTCAAAATTATTTAATATTTTTATTTTGAATATAACTGCATAACTCATCTTGCTAAAAAAAATTCTCTTAGTAACTCATTTTTAAATTAATTCCCCATTTAGGAATTGAATACTTTGTATTTTATTCACCTACAAAATAAAATGGGATATATATCCCTCATTTTATTTTTATTTCTATGTTTCATATTCAACAATATGGTTTTCCATAAAACCATCACATTGTCAACTAAATTATTAAGAAACACACGATTCCTATGGTAAATAATTTTAATAAAATATTACTCATAGTAATTTATCTCTTCATACTTAACTATATTAAAGATGAATATAAGATATGACTCTATAAAAATAGTTCTTAACATCATGACATAAAAAACTATGTGTACCAAGGATAAACATGGGGGGGAAGACACTCGATTTGAAATGGATCCCAAACTATCTTTTATTTATTATCATATAATAAAAAATTGAAGTATTTTTATATTTTTAAAAAATTAAATACCAATTTTACGTGGATATGATTTATGAAAAACATGATCATTTACCTCAAAAGCACGACCTCTCATCCAGTTATCTACATTAATTTTCTACCTACTTTGATCCATCAAAACATGTTACATAATAAACTACACCATTTCCGTCATTTCACCTACCAATTATGGTCCTATAAACACATTTTCTATTACTTCATCCCAAAAATATTGCATACGAAATCACTGTCTATACAATTATTCAAAAACATCCATCTCTATAATGGAATGAAAACCGTTATGGAAAGAAATGGAAACCATTTAATGATGTGGATATTAACATACATTATAATAAAATAAATTTCTTTTCTTATAATTACTTCAGTTTGAGGATGAAAATATCTACTATGATTTAATTCATTTCTCTATAACATCTCATGTCCTTTACAAAAATTATATGTGAATATCATATCTTGTTATGATAAAATAGAGATAGGAACTCCTTGTATCTTGAATATATACATTAAATATAGTCCAAAAATAAAATGAAAAACATTTTATCTCAAATGGAATAAAAATTTTAAAATTATTATAATCGATCTATAATAACCCAAATCATATTGTTACACCTGATGTCTTTTGAAAATCCCCCATTACATCCTTGGATATTACTTCCAATTTCCACTCTGGCAAAGGAAAATGTTGAAAGATTCTTTTTGGTCATTTTCATTATGATATAACCTAATTAAAATTGAATCACATCATTGTAAATCAATTAATTTCTATTATCATTCCATATTACTAACTGTTCTTCTAAATTACAAAAAATATCTGAGTTCATTCTAGATGGATAGAAAATAGAGAACCATGTCCTTCAATAAAAAACTCATTCCCCATCTATGAATCCCAAGGATCTCAAAATCATTTTTCAAATCATAAAAAACCTTCTCCATAAAAATTAAACTTATGAAATATACCATTCATAAAATATTATTACATTTCATAGAGAACATTATAATATTTTAGATATTATATAATTATTTATAACAATGATGAATTCACTAAAACCTAATACAAGACAGATATTATCCCATGATCTTCAACTTTTAGGATAAAATTACTCAAATAGAAAATAAAAGTCTAATTTTCCAAACACAATATGGTTAATATATAATTATTTTTTGAACTTTAATCAACAAAAACATTATTTTGTTTTTTTGGATAGTAAGTTATCATGAAATACTAATAATTCATTACTTCTAGCCATCTTTTATTTCTGTTTTTCACTTCATTCAGAGTAAATATATAGTAGAGAGTTTTTTGTCCAGTATATATTTCCTAAATTTTCCCATAAAAAAATATTCCTCTAAACATTCAATTTAAAAAAACCATATGATAATTCTGGATAATGTGTTGGGTAATTTAACTCATGGGGTTCCAAATAATGTGGATCATAGATAATTACTTAATAATTATGCATCAAGAAATAATCATGTATCTTCATTGAATCATCATTATAATTGGAAAATTCACCATTTTGGGAAAGTAGAGACTAAAACTGGAGCACTAACTAGTCATCATTTAGGTCAAAAAAATTATCATCCCATTGTTTATTGTGGATGAATTTAAATCATTTATGATTTAACATAGTTAAGTAACTAGAAAAATATATAATTTTTTAACATGATGATTCTAAGATACTAATAAAACAAGAAAACTAAAAATCTATTTCAATATTTTAGGTCTTGTAAAAATAATCTATAAATTTTATTTTATCATGGTCAAATTTTATTTCATCTTTAGGGAAAATATGTCCAAAAATTGAATTTTTTTACAACCAATATTAAAACATGCGAAATTTTCATCAATATATATTTTTGTACAATGTTTTCAAGACAATCATTACATACCTTTCAATTTTGTTTTTAATTTTATAATATAAAAAAATTCTCAATAAAAAAACAACAAACATGTACATAACCTCATAGAAAATACTATTCCTATTGTCAATAAATATATAAGGTTTATTAGAACCCCCAAATTGAATGAATACATACTCATACCTCAAATATCAATTTTGAAATGTTACCATAGGATTGTCTAATTCTATTACATTAAACTTATTGTTTCGCCATGTAAGATCAACCTTTTAAAAAATAAAATTCTTTGTGTAGATGATAAAAAAATAATTGATATAAGGAAAATGATAATAGTTCATAAATGTGATTATACTAAAATTTTTATAGTCAATTAAAATCACATTGATACATGTTTTATTTTTTTAAAAAAATAGGGGCACCCCATGCTGAGGTGATTTAATGAATGTAACCTATATCATGAACCTCCTGAAATTTCATTTCCAACTTAAATGTTCATATTTATCCATGTGATAATGGGATTTAGTAATATGTTTAGAATGAGGCACTAATTAAATATTTGAATCTACATTCCAATTACTAATAACACTAGGAGAATCTTTAGGAAGTACATCCAAGTGTTCATTCATTATAGATACATCACTAATTTGAGAAGTTTATTTCATTTCATAAATATTTTATATGAATCATTAACTTCTATCTGTAATAAAATTTACAGTATATTGGTATGTTATCGGTGACATGAAATCCATGAAAATAAACTTTTCTATATCGATAATATATTTTAACATGATAATGTGAAATATAATCCATTCTAAAAATGATATAAAACTCTATTACAGTTAGTTCAAAAAAATTTGTAGGGAAGACCATACCACTGATAACAATAAGAAGATTCTATTAGATCATAATTTCTATATTACTGACACATAGAGTTTTCACCGAAATATCAATATTATATTCATTAGGTGGTATTCCTAATATTCAAGATTATATATGAGATTAATGAACTAATGATCCAGATTCATACATGGTATTGGAATAATTTATATAATCACGTAACGTACCTCTCAGAACATTAAATGAAGACCCAACAACAATTGTAAAAGTAGAGAAATATATTTCAACACCTCACATAAATCAATAATAATGATTTTCCAACAAGTGAAATTTCTAGGATATGTTGGCATACTGTCCCATCACATTTTAGCAGTAAAGTATTACTTTTTACTAGCTTTCTATTATCTAATTCATTTATTTCTTCAGAATCCTTTTTTTTGAAATAAACCCTATGACCAGACATACCACACCGGTAGAATAGTCGAGATCCAAATAAGTGTTCTATAAAATGTATATTTTCATACATGAATGATTTCTAGGGTCTTATCTACAATCTTGTTAGTTGTTTTCTTACATTATTCATTCAATATCAACTGTTTCTTACTTCTCTAATCTTAAAGTTAATATATTTGGGATTTATTTATCTAAACATTCTCACAAACAACTATATAATCATAAATTTTAACTTACTGGTTATCCATATCAATTAATAGAATTAGTTTTAATCCTATCTAAAATATATTAATTTTATTATTAGTTTCTTCCATAAAATCTTCCACATACCAACCAATCTTTCGGTGTTTTCTTCACATACAACTATATAATTTTGATATTTCATTATCAATTCACATAATTTTCTATCCATCCAATGTTGAAAAAACATAAATAAATATTTCTCAAATAATTGTTTCTTTAATATGAACCATTCCATAGAATTATGACCATTTTCCCATATTTTCTTCCAAACAATATACCACTATCAATCAACTTCACCTTATATATGATAAATGAAAAGAGTTATATATTTATGTTATAAAATCCTCATGAATTAAAATATAATTTCGATGGAATTGATCCATATTTTGGATATAACTAGTTCAGATGACAAATTGATGGATTGGATATGTTGTCTCATGAAATTATCAACTATCACCATGATTCTTCTGTGGGTGAAATAGAATACTTCTAGCATATATAAAACAACCATTTATATATTATGTCATCTGAGCAATTAGAGACAAAAAAATACTTAGTTATAATTTCATCCATCTAGAGAAAATAATTTGAATGTTTATTTTACTCTTACTTCCTTCCAAATATAATTTCCCCTTTACACGTATGGAAGAAATCCTAAATAAATTTTTCTTAGATGAAGAATCATGGTAATATTAAAATTATATATCATCTAAACATAAGTGTAATGTTAAATATTCCTTGGGAAGGATATAAAAATTATCACAAACTCTTATATTGTCTCACATGAACATTGATACCAAAAATAAGGGCACAATATTAAACATAATATAATAATAAGTTTTAGATATGATATTTATTTATTTATTTTTGATGATGGTTTCATGTTTAATGTTCTATAGAATTATGAAATAACTCATACATAAAAAAATATATTACCATATGTATACCTTTAACCGGTGTCTATTATTACAATAAAATAATTCATTCAATATAAGAGATGATATATTTTAAGGACAAATCTTCATGACATTGAACATGACGTTTTCTTTTATATCACCAATACATAAACCCTGTGACATTTGTAAACCTGATATGAGTACAATAAATATAATTAAGGGACATAAATATTATTAAACAAATTATTCTTGTGAAAAATATGAAACCAATTTAATTCTTAACATTATCATTAATTTTCATTGAGAGTATGAAATAAAATTTTTTCTCAAAAAACACACACCTTTTTATAAATAAAATCTATTTAAAGACATATAAAAAACTAAAAACCAATTTAGAAATTCTATATAATCATATTCATAAAACCCTATGAAATCCATTTCAATTAGATTAAATATCTGAATGACATAAAATATAGTTTTCTAAAGTACATAATCAACACACAATGCATTATAGATATATAATAGGGATAATCCTTCACATAATCTATATCAAGTGCACCTATTTTTCATTATCTATAATTGGATTTTAGTCTTTATATACTCTATATATGCCTCACATATGGGAAATAATTATGATCAACCCATGTTATAAGATAATATAGGATCACATGATATTCATATAATAATAATTTACTATATCATGAATAAAAAGTATTATTTATTCTCATTTTCATCATAAAACCGTTTAAACAAATATTGATCACATATAAAAATATCTTTGAGCTTTAAAGTACCATTTTCTTTTGAAAACATGTTTTCAATAAAAATAACCCTATATATTGAAAAATATTCCAACACCAAATTACCAATAAAAGGTAAGGATGTGTTTTAGTTGATGAAAAAATATTTATTTTTAATGGAATAAAACATTAAATAATTTTAAAGTTATGAGAAATGTTGTTTCACAATATATGTTAAATAATAAAATTTATTTAGTTGTTTTTATAAAAAAATTTGTGTCTATTGAAAATGATTCCATGTTGAAAAATAAATTTTAAAAAGTAAAAAATCTCATATATTAATCTCTCAGTTGGATAATTAAATCAATTTAAAATCATGGACATGAAAGAAAATGATTGATAGAGGGAAAACATAAAAATAATTATTTTTAAAATAAATTTACCCTATCACTTTTGAAACATTTGAATGAAAATAATCATGAAATAATAATATTCAAATAACATAAGATACCTCATTAATAGATATATTATTGATATGACATGTCCAAGGAGGTATATATTCACCTCATAAAAAAATATAGGTTCATAATATAAAATTTCCCCAACTAAAACAAATTAATATGAAGTTTCTTAGCTTGATATTGACTCATCAGATATGTTATTTAACTTTTTCATTAACAAAATTATGTTAATTATTTACGTACATAAAATCCTTTTTCATTTTTTAATTCCATTTCTTTCGACTTCAACCATGATATACGATATTAGTAAACCATTTAATTTTATTTTAAGTGTTTCAATGGTATTCAAAATATTTTAAATAAATTAATATCATATATTGAATATGGTAAATAGGTCAACATTTAAATATATATATAATAATAATTATGGAATATGTATAATAATTATAAATAAATTAGTATATGAAGATCAAAAATTTGATATGTTTTGGGAAAACTAACTACATTATGATCCTGAAGGTGGTAGGTCCCACATATGCATGAGTAATGTTTCCATTTTTCAAATATCATTATAGAAGGTGTGTATGAATTATTCATTATTTAATGAATTATAATAAAAACCCATAATAGTTATTTGAATTTAAATATATAACTATATATATCATAATAATTATTAGGTGAAAAAAGAATGAATGATGTCACTTCTTGGAGGTGGATGCCCACACATACACACAAATGACATTACATGTTTTTCAGGGAGTTTAAATATAAGATAAAAAATGATATATAATGTTTAAATATATATATATATATATATTTAAAATAATAAATATTTATTTTATAACAAATATATTTATTAAAATTAGAAAAATTACTTTTCATGTAACGTGGTAGTGATAAAACAAATCACATCACTTCACGAGGCGGTAGTCTGCCTAAAAAATGAGTGACATTATCAAATCCTTTAAGGAATTATATTTCAGAAGGTATATGTGGTTATATATGATTATAAAAACTAATATTTTAAAAATATCCTATATATAAATTATATATATCATTATAAAATGTTATGATTGGTAATGATAGAAAACGAATGACATGTTTTCATGAGGTGGCATTTCATCGTAGTCATTAATTATGATTTATTAACCCATTTTATTGAATATGAGATTAATCAATGTCATGAAATTAAAATAATAACACCTATGTATATCAGATATAATGGTGTTATGATATAATCATAATTTATGATGATTTTATGGAGGAGTAAGTAGAATTAATATAATGGAGCTTGATTATGGACAATACAACTTCTTCGAAAAACCTCCATAGGTAAGCTGAAAAATCATATGAAGGATGTATTTATTATCAATTTATTGTCTCTATGTCATGTGATGGGGTCTCATAAATATATCCATGAATGTCTTGGTAAAAAATAATAGAACCAAATATGCGAAGTGGAAAGGATAGTGGGTGTCATTTTTTAATTTTGATGAGTTTTGGACTTATAATTTATGAAATGAAAAATGTGTACAAACATTTTTCATAGGAAAATGATAAATAATTGAACATTATAGATTCCTATATATGTTAATATCTAAATATGTACATAAAATTTATAATTTGAATGTTTTTGTGTCATTTTAATGCTTATTTATTTTAGTTTAACCCCTTTGTAAATTTATTTTTACTTTTTCCACATTAACTAATATTTTCATTTTTAACTATTAATTTCGGAAAAAAAATGTCATGAATATTTTTGATAATAATAAATTTGATAATTGAAAATATATAATACATTTAAAAAATAATAATTTCACAAATTTGGGAAATTTTTATTTATCAGTAAACTGGTAGATGCAACCAACAAGTGGGTTTTCATGAAGTTAATTTGTCCAAAAAGATGATTTTATAATAACATTGTGACTAATAACAATAAAAATTATTTTAAATAAATTTTTTTGATATATAATATTTAAATTTAATTTCAATATTTCTTCATTATGGATCATTTTAATGAATTTATTGAAGAAAAATTGTTCATTCTAAAAACAATTTTCAAATAAACCTATTTCTAACCCCAAAATAAACGTATAATAAATTCAATATAATGTATCCTCATAATTAATAAATTGAATTAAGTAAATCTAAACTATTAATAAGTTACTTTAAATCAAATTAAAAACACAATGGGACTTTTTAAATTAATTTATTTATTAATAAATTGGCTTTTTTAAAAAATGTATTTCTCACTATTTATCAAAATATAAATATTTTCGGAAAAATCTCAAAATGTCAACCTATAAAAATTTTGATATGATAATTTAAAAAAAGTTATTTATTTTTTAAAATTAAATTATTATATTTGGAAGTTATTATTTTATATTAAAAACTTATACTGAAATAATTTTGTAAAAACAATTTGTTTTATATTTAAAAATTACAAATTATTTTTAAAATTAATCTAACTATCAAGTTCATAATAATAATAATAATAAAATATTTATTCAATCATTAAATTGTTTTTTTATGATTTATTACTGTTTAAATTTTTTTCTAGAAAAGGATAAAAATTTTAATATCACAATATAAAATATATTATGGGTGTGATGTTTTGGGATTCTTCAGAAAAGATTGATTTTCAGATAATAATAAAAAACATACTTTTTTAAAATATTAATTTCATTCATTGAAATATCCCATATTAATTTAACATTAATATTAAATTAATATAGTTACCATTTATTAAGAAATATTTTTATTAATTACATGGGAATTTTCATTATACATCATTTTGGTATATGATATTTTTCTGCCATAAAAATACATTTTTTAAAATATTACTTTTGATTGTGTTTTAAATATTTAAATGAATTATTTAAAAGTTATATAAATTGAATATTCACAATGTTATTAAATTTTTATAACTTCGATGTTATAGGTTTTAAAATAGGACACTTTAATCATGGTCGTATTGAATTGTAATTGTGGTAGATATTTTTCACCATATTATGGGTAAATAAGGCTGTTAAGATTAAAAATAACATAATAGTACTATATAAATATATAAAACATGTGAATTATTTGGAGTGGATGATTTATTTATATAAATTTCTTTATATATTAAAAAATATTTCTATTTTCGGCCATTGTCGTTGATAAGAATTTTTTTTATGTAAAGGATAATTCCAAAATGTCACTCTATAACTTTTATTTCAATTATATGATAAAAAATAGATAAAAAGGTGATATATTTGATTTATAACAAAACATAATTAATTTATATTTATGATTCTAATTAAATTTTTAATATTTATAGATGTTATAATTACATTTAATACATATACAATGTTGATACAATGTTTCTAAAAGTAGTAGATACATTAAAGTTAATTATTTTGAGAACATAAATATAATAGATAATAATGATTTATAACAAGTGGTGAATGAATTTATATTCAATTTTATACCTTTATTATTGTATTTAATGTCAAAATGTGGTAATTTTTCATACAATAATTGTAATGGTATTTTATGTTAAATAATATATTATTTATTGATGTCTATATCATTAAATTATTAAAATCATAAAAGGTGGTTGGGATATTGTAAAAAACGTCAACACTTGACAATTAAATTTATAATTTATTAGATAAATCTTAATTTAAAACCCTTTAGTATTGACAAGATTTTTTCTTTGGTTAAGGATAATTATGGATAGGGGGTTAGTAACAATTATAGGTTTAAAATGCCACATAAACCTAAATAATTTTTATTATATAAAGGGATTTAAAATTTACCCTCCATTATCAGATAATGTCTTCCCCTTTTCCCAGTTTCATAAAGAATATTATGTATTCTGTTTAAATTTATTAATTAACTACATGTCTTTATATTCCTTTAATATAAATATCCACCTTATATTATTTATTCCTCACACCTCCTTGAGAAACATAGCTCGAAAATATCCAACCAAAAAACATTACCATCATCCTTATCCATGTTATAGAGTTTGTAGTATCCTAAAAATACCATCCTTAGGCTTATGTAGTGGATATCCAAGGAAGGTTTTTCAATGGTGTGGAAATAATCTTATGTAATTGCATTCATTATACATCATCAATTACATCCTTCAATGATATCATAAATTTTACACTAAAAAATAACATGTCCTCTAAATCAGTAAGTTTTAATATTAATATAATTACATTTTTTAATCTTCATTCCATCATGTGGGAAATGAAATTATCAATCATGTGTATGTGTGGAATACCACCACAACATAGAGATATGATTCATTTTCCATAATCATAATCCATGGTTGGTTATCCATATGTGTTTACCACTACTAATTTATATTTATGAGATATTTTTTATATATTAATTTTATGATCCAATGTTAATTCTTACCTTCCCATATGTATAAAAGTGATAATATTTCTCATGAATATGTGTGGTATACCACATAGACAATGTGATATGAATATTTTGTCGTTTAATTTTTAAATTAATTGAAATCATGTTAGATTTAATTAATATTTTTAATTTTTATGATATAATAATTTTTCAAGAACTATCAAGTATAATGTCCCTTTCATTAATTCCATCGATTTAAATGTTAGAATATCCAATGTTCATATTTATGTATTAACATCCACAAGAAGTTATGTAATCAATTTTTCATCACTATTACAAATGAATGGTTATAAAAGAGTATATAAGGAGTCAATATGATATTTATTTTATGATATTGATTCAATAGTTGATTAAACCAAGATCGTGGTCTATGTAACATAACGATGCATCAAAATGGAATATATGAAAATGAACAGCACTGAACCGAATTTCCATTGTAATGATGAATTATTAATAAAAGGATTTTTGGTAACATAGATGGAATTATATATAGATGTTTATGTATGAATATAGTTATGTATTAGATTAATATTAAATATATAATTATTATAAAGTATTTGTGAATTTGTATAAAGAATGAAGTAACATATGGTATTCGATTATCATCCCTATTTTATTTTTATTAGATATATTCAATATTAAACCTTAATTTTGTTCTGTGGTGGATATAGTTCCCATCAATTTATTTTAATTATTATTCTAATTAATGACTTTGGGGTTTTAAAATAGATATTTTTATATCAATCATGATTTGTTTCTTCAGATATTACCAAAATATAATGACATAATGTTACTATATCATTTCCTTTTAGGATTTTCTATACTAAATTTTGAGGAAAATTGTAACACCCGAGACTTTTATGTGAAATATTTTGTTTTTATCTTATATAAATCATCAAAGGAATCTTTCACTACACACAACAATAGCTTGGCTTGCTTTAAATGCAACCGCAACCTTCCTCGATAGCATGTGTCGTACGCAATACCGAGTTTCACTAAACAATGATATGCTATTAAAATATTATTAAAACTACCCGTTATGAATAGTAATAACCAATGTTTGAAATTTTATAAATTGTATTTTTCAAAATGGACTTCATTTTTGGATTTGAAATATCGAAATTAGCCTAGGCTAAAATTTTGGTATTTTTCTGAAAACATTCAATTTTTGATGAATAGTGAAACCACTAAGTGGTAGTTAAAAAACTGAATTTTTCATAAAAAATAATTTTACCGCTTCTGTGAGTGTAATTTCGAAAATCTGAGATACACGGTTGATGTCAATCAGTAAAATGTGGTTCAATGAGATGAAAATAATTTTTTGGTGAATAGTAACTTTTTAATTTTTTTTACCACGGTTATAAGTAAATAGGGTAATTAATGGTAAAAATGATATTATTATTACCCTAAAACATGTCCTAATTCTATTGGAAAAGTGTAATTAGACCAAAAACAACCTTAGGAATAAACTATGACCATTTAGGCCCACTTGGATTAGATTAGGACATTTATTATTAATTTATTTAAAGAAGGGTTAAAATTGTTAAAATCAAACTTTAATAACTATATCATTTTTAATATGGTGTTATACTTAAGATAAATTCGACTATAAACATTCATTAGAAATATAAAAAGATTTCCTATATAATGGTATTTTATTTTTAATTTTCAGACATTAAATCATTTAATTTATTTATGACACAACGATGATGCAGTAATTATCTTATTAATGAAATATTAACATAATTGATGTTATAAATACCCAAATAAATGTCATTTGAGACTTTTTATGAAATACACTAATTTTCTAGGTTAATATGACATGTTAGTATTGATTTAATTAACTTGGTTCGAACTAATCATTCTGTTATGATTTTCACAAAAAATCAATTACTAAATAGTGTCAAAATTTACATAAAACAGTTTTTAAAACAAATATTATATTATTAATTGTTATTTTATTTCTTAAAAATCTAAGGTTCGGCCAAATGTCTTAGATAGGGTTATATATATTAATAATAAACAACTTGGGGTTCTTTTGGCTTGATATAGTATGTTTATTAACCTTATAGTGTAAGAAAATAAGAAGACACGGTGAAAGTTAAATTATCTAACTTAAAGTTAAATCTAAATGATAAGGTTAAAATTGATACCTAAACTTGTCTAAATTCTATTGGATGAGAGGATTTCGAACCCTACCTGCCTTATCTTCTAAATATATCAATTTAGAGCTATTAAAAATTGAATATGACTTTATAATAAAATAATATTTTTTGTTATTCCAAAGGTGCCCCTCTCCTCCCTTATAAAAGGGCACCTCCTCCCCCTCTTCCTCACACCACTTTGAGCCTTCAAGCTCGGCCAAACCCTGAAAATTTCTCCTCTCCACTTACCTAGAAACATACTAGAGGTTCTGGGCTTCTTCAAAGTCCTATTTTAGTGCCCTAAAAGGAGGTCTCAAAGAAGCACTTCAAAGAAGAGGTAATGTCCGTTACCGATTCTTTCATCTTTATTTCTTCTTCCACTTCTTACTATTCTTTAGTTGTCTCATTATTAAGTAATAACATCAGTATCACTCATAAAATGATATGTTATTATAAGTATGAAACAATCCTATTTCACCATCTATCCATCCTACGGAAAAAGAAATCACCGCGCGTGCGTACGTACGGAATACCGTCTCCACGCCGTGGTGTATTCTATTTTCCACCACCACCTTACTTGGATGGGTATAATGGTGTAAATAATGACTATATATGACTATTATAATGTGATATTGATTCAAAAATTGTATACATACACTCCAATACAATTCCATGATCATAGAAACGATATCATCACTCGTGCGTACGTACGGAATACCGTCTCCACGATGTGATGCGACTCGTTCTACATGATCTTCATTGAATAATGATTATATAAATTAATTGAATGAATGAATATGATATATATTACAATAATACCATTCTGTAAATGAGATATCTATAACATAAAGAGAAGAATAAGAATTTATTCAACAAAACACGCATAAGAAATAACAAGTAATAATGAAATATTACTAATAAGAATCTAAGAATATGACCATATATTATATCATAAAAATAATTATGATTCTGGAATAAGTCAATAACATTATTTAAATCATTATACAGGAGGTTCGGACACTTACAAAGAAAATTGAACCTAAGGTAAGGGAAATATCACAATCTCATTTTTATCCGAGATTGTTTATACTTTGAAATTTATTGGGGTGTATTTCATCATCCACATCCATGTTTTATAAATATGTAATATTATTTCCATCCACCTACAATTTTTTAAATCCAATTTTAACCTTCGGTGAGTTTTTAGTAAAAAAATATGAAAGGAATCTTTTGTCGTTTTTCGTACGAGGTACTTTTTTGACTTTTCCGACAAAAGTACGAGAAGAATGTTTTTAACTTATACGGCATGAATGGATTTTTAAAGCATTATTTCCAAGAATATTCCTTTACAAGTTTTCAAGTTTATTTTTATTAAACTTCTTTTAGTTTAAAATTGTATGACATGTTAAGAAAGGAAAATGTTTTTGAATTTGAAAGGATATTTTCTTTAAGAATGGAGTTCAAGTGTTTTATCAAAATTATTTTCCATCTAAGATAATATAGGGTTCGGTTTATATCCCTATTATTGCATTGATTTGATTATTTTGTGATCGAATTATTTTTATGAATTCCTTTATCTTATATGAATTGTTTGATGATGTCACGATGTTTAAGATTCCCATTTTTATTACATGGGTTATGCAATGATGTATGATTTATGATTTTGTGGCACACATAAGAATGGTATCATTATGAGATGGGTGGGACCTATATCTCCCTCCAATGAATTGGGTAAATATTTTATATCTCATGAGATATACATGGCTGGAACGGTAGGTTATACCGGTTCAGTGAAACAGGACTCAAACGGGGAGTGAACTCGGTTCAGAAATGGACTTTGTCAACGAAGATAGTCTTGGAAATACATCTTGACTAATAATAAATGATTCTCTATGATTATGTGTGTATGACACAAAGTTTCATGTTTTATTTTATGATTATTGGGATTCCATTTCACTACTATGATTTATTCCATGTTATAAAATTACGCTCTCTTTTGCTGGTTACGATTTCCAAAAGTTATGTTCTTATGAATATGATGTGAGTGATATTTCTTTTGTTTACCCTTACTGAGCATTTGAGCTCACCCTTTTGAATGTTTTCTTTCCCCAGGTCAGTAAGAAGGTTATTAAGTAAGATATGCCAAAAGGGACTATAGATATGATGAAATAAATAGGAGATAGTGTAGACGCTTTATGAACCAGTTGTTTATGTTTCCCAGATTCTAAAGACATTATACCTATACTGTCCATTCGTGGTTTTGTTATATGTTGTAATATGTATGCAACAATTTTGAAGTATTAACAATGTATGTAAAGTATGGGTCGTTATAGTTGGTATCAGAGGAAAGGTATAGTCTACCTTTGGAAACTAGGACGTAAAAGCCTTAGTAAGAACCCTAAGTATAAGTCGAAGCATAGAACACAATCTTAGTGTTTTAGAAATGGCCATGAATAACCTAGGATAAGACCTTAAGTGTTAAATTTTATTCTTGATTATGTGGTTTTCCTATTATAATTAGTGTTTCTCACACTATTCTTCTTGGTTTTAGTCAATGGCTGGATCCCAAAGGAACTGTGTTAATGCGGAATGCGATGGGCAATGCAATGATTGTCCCCCTGAGCAACCAAACGTTATGGGAGTTGGAATACAAAATCTTGTAGCCATGCTCACACAACTTTCTCAAGCTATGAATCATGCAGGACTTCCAAACGAGCAAAGGAAGGATCATCATTCGGTTGAATCCTTCATGAGACAGCGTCCACCTTCATTCAGCAGGTCTACTGATCCATTAGTTTCTGAACAATGGATTAGTATTACTGAAAAGATATTTTCAGTTCTTCAATGTTCTGAGCATGATAATGTCATCTTAGCTGTGTATCATTTGGAAGGTGATGCTGATCAATGGTGGAATCTTATTAAGACTACGAGGAAATGGGATGAAATTGAGTCCATGGAATGGGACGAGTTCAAGAACTTATTTTTCAATAAGTACTTCCCTCGTAATCTCCGAACAAAGATGGAGAAAGAGTTTCTTGAACTGAAGCAAAAGGATGATGAATCTGTTGGTACCTATGAAGCAAATTTTACAAGACTTGAAAGGTACACTTCTGGTATTATTATCCAACCTGAGAGTAAGATCGATCGATTCATTAGTGGCTTAAAACCAAGTCTTCGAAGGGCCTTATCCATAAGGGACTTCAATATCTATGAGGAAATCATTCTATGTGCTCTCAAAGATGAGAAGGAGATTGGAGTAACCCATTAGTCATATGGGTTTGATAAAAAGAGGAAAATGGAATTAAAAGGAAAATCTAAAGAGCACACTGAAAAGAAGATGAGCTTTCCCTTATGCTCAAAGTGTGGAAAAAAACATGGAGGGAGTTGTCTTAAAGGGACAAGTAAATGTTTCAAATGTGGAAAGGAAGGTCATTGGGCATTCGAATGCCGCGATGATGGGAAGAAGATGTCTAACGATGCAAACAAAGGAAGGGATACACAGAATGAACCTACTACACTTCAATGTTTCAAGTTCATAGAGATGGGGCATTATGCCAATAAGTTCCCTAATCCAAGGGTTGATGATGATGGTCGACGTCAACAAACTCTTAAGGCTAAAGACAAAGGAAATTCACATGCAATTTCTATCAGCGATGTGGAGTACAATAATGATGTGGTGAAAGGTACACTTACCATCCACTATAAAGTAGAAAATGCTTAATTTGATTCTGGATCCACCCACTCTTTTATTTCTGAAGAATTTTCTAAGGGTATCATCGTATTACCTCAACAATTTGATGTTGAGTTAGCTTTGACAACACCTAATGGCACAACAGTCGCATTAAAAGTTTATAATTCTTCTCCGATCTAAGTTTGTGGGAATGTGCTTCCTACAAATCTTGTGATCCTTCCTATAGTGGAATTTGATATGATTCTTGGCATGGATCGGCTTTCTTTATATGGATCTCATATCAATTGCCAAATAAGGGAAGTCACATTTCATATTTCAGATCAATCTATGATCATCTATCAATGCAAGGATGAACATAACCTTCTAGTGGAAATTCCTTCTACCTTATGGGTCTTGATTCCACTAAATGAAGGTTATTTATCTCAAATGGTTGGTGAGAAACTCACGATTAAGAATATTTCCATTGTACGAGAGTTTGATGATGTCTTTCCAGAGGAATTAACGGGTCTTCTACCAAATTGTGAAGTTGAGTTTCCAATAGAACTCATACCGGGTGGTTTTCCTATTTCAAAGACACCTTATAGAATGGCCCCAATTGATTTGCAGGAATTGAAGAAGCAACTCCAAGAGAATTGTGATAAGGGATTCATACGCCCTAGTGCGTCACATTGGGGAGAACCTGTTCTATTTGTTAAGAAGAAAGATAGATCAATGAGACTTTGCATTGATTATCGAGAACATAACATGATCACTATCAAGAACAAATATCCTCTCCCACGCATCGATGACTTATTTGACCAACTACGTGGAGCTCAATACTTTTCCAAGATTTATCTTCATTCAGGGTATCATCAATTAAGGGTCAAAAGGGAGGATATACCAAAGACGACTTTCCATACATGGTATGGACACTATGAATTTATAGTGATGTCATTTGGTCTTACTAATGCCCTTGCTATCTTCATGGATCTGATGAATATAGTCTTTAGAGACTATCTTGATCAATTTGTGGTAGTCTTTATAGATGATATTCTTGTCTATTCATAGAACAAGGAGAAACATGAAGATCACTTGAGAATTATATTGAAGACCCTGAGAAAGGAGAATATTTATGCCAAATTTACCAAGTGTGAATTTTGGCTTCAAAAAGTTTCATTTTTGGGTCACATAATCTCAAAAGAGGGGATATATGTGGATCCAACAAAAACAGAGGTTATCGAAAGATGGTTGAGACCAACAACAGTAACTGAGATATGAAGTTTTCTTGGTTTGGATGGATATTATCGACATTTTGTGAAAGATTTTTCACTATTATCTAATCCACTCACCAAGTTGACTCGGAAAGGAGTTATGTTTGTTTGGACGAAAGAATGTGAAGAGAATTTCAAGGAGTTGAAAAGAAGGTTATCCAGTGCACTTGTGCTCACACTGCCTTGTAGTGGAGAAAGGTTTGTGATCTACAGTGATGCATCCAAGAAGGTTTTGGGGTGTTTTCTTATGCAAAATGACATGGTGATAGATTATCCCTCATGATAGTTGAAAGTACATGAGCAAAATTACCCAACTCATGATTTGGATTTAGCTGCAGTAATCTTTGCATTAAAGATTTGGAGGCATTATCTTTATGGAGAAAGGTGTGACATTTATACTGATCATAATAGTTTAAAGTATATTTTCACACAAAAGGAGCTGAATGTGCGTCAAAGAATATGGTTGGAGCTGATTAAGGATTATGAATGATCAATCCATTACCACCATGGGAATGCAAACAGGGTGGGAGATTCCTTAAGTCGACAAGACCATTCCAGTTTATCCATGATGAGGATCACAAAAGATCCAATATTTATGGATTTACAAAGGATGGATCTTGGAATTATAATGGAAGGGGAAAAATTTTATCTTTCTAAAATGAATGTTCAACCATATATACATGTGAAGATTAAAGAGGCACAGAAAGAAGATGTCGAGTTACAAAAGAAGGTGAGAAATGTTCCTGAATTCAACCTTGATTGTGATGGGATAATAAAGTTCAGGAATCGGGATTGTGTTCCTCCCATCCCGGAATTAAAGAAGGAGCTGCTAGATGAGGCTCATAGTTCTTCATTCTCTATTCATCCCGGAAGCACGATGATGTTTAGGGACATGAAAGAGTACTTCTGGTAGGATGGCATGAAAAGAGATGTTGCTGAATATGTCTCTCGATGCTTGGTTTGTCAGCAAGTTAAAGCCGAGGGATAGAAGTCTAAGGGGATGTTACAACCATTACCCATACCCGAATGGAAATGGGAAAACATAACTATGGACTTTGTCATAGGACTTCCTAAAACATCCAAAGGCAATAATGCTATCTAGGTCATAGTTGATCGTCTTACCAAGTCTGCACACATCATTGCTATTAGAGAGGATTTCACTCTGGATCAGCTTGCCAGGATATATGTAAAGGAAGTGGTAAGATTGAATGGTGTACCACTTTCTATTATATCTGATCGGGATCCGAGGTTTACCTCGAAGTTCTGGCAAAGTATTCAGCATACTCTGGATACAGAGTTGAGTTTCAACACTGCTTATCATCCTCAGACAGACGGTCAGTCTGAGAGAACAATTCAAACTATAGAAGATATGTTGCGAGCTTGCTCTATGGATTTCCAAGGTGGTTGGGATCAACACCTACCTTTGGTGTAATTTTCTTATAATAAAATCTTTCACTCCAGTATTCAGATGGCTCCTTATGAAGCTCTTTATGGAAAGAAATGCAGGACTCCAACTTGCTGGGATGAAGTTGGGGAAAGAAAGCTATTAGGACCTGATCTCGTTAATGAAATGAGAGAAAAGGTCAGATGTATTCAACAACACATAAGAGCAGCTCAGAGTCGACAAAAAAGTTATGACGACAACTGAAGATAAGACCTAGAGTTTGAAGATGGCGATAAAGTGTTCTTACGAATATCTCCCTGGAAGAGGGTCATGAGATTTGGAAAGAAGGGGAAGTTGAGCCCTGGATATATCGGTCCTTTCGAAATACTGGATCGTGTTGGGAAGGTAGCTTACCGATTGGCACTTCCACCGAATCTCTCTCAAGTTCATGATGTGTTCCATGTATCTTTCCTGAGAAAGTACATACCTGATCCTTCACATGTACTTAGCACAGAAGTTGTACCACTGGAGCAAGATCTTTCTTATGAAGTACAACCGAAGGAGATTCTGGATCATAGCGAAGAAGTCCTACGAAGCAAGACCACTCGATTGGTGAAAGTTTTATGGAGGAACCACCAATTATAAGAAGCTACATAGGAGCTTGAGGATATGATGAGGGAGAGGTATCCTCATCTGTTTGTTACAAAGTGACGAATTTCGAGGGCGAAATTCATTTTAAGGGGGGTAGAATGTAACACCCAAGACTTTTATGTTAAATATTTTGTTTTTATGTTATATAAATCATCAAAGGAATCTTTCACTACACACAACACTATCTTGGCTTGCTTTACACGCAACCACAGCCTTCCTCGATAGCTTGCGTCGTACGCAATACTGAGTTTCACTAAACAATGATATGCTATTAAAATATTATTAAAACTAGCCGTTATGAATAGTAATAACCAATTTTTTAAATTTTATTAATTTTATTTTTCAAAATGGACTTCATTTTTGGATTCGGAATATCAAAATTATCCTAGGGTGAAATTTTGGTATTTTTCTGAAAACACTAAATTTTTGATGAATAGTGAAACCACTAAGTGGTAGTTAAAAAACTGAATTTTTCATAAAACATAATTTTACCACTTCTGTGAGTGGAATTTCGAAAATCCGAGAGACATGGTTGAAGTTAGTAAGTAAAATGTGGTTCAATGAGATGAAAATAATTTTTTGGTGAATAGTAACAATTTACTTTTTTTTACCACGGTTAAAAGTAAATCGGGTAATTAAGGGTAAAAATGATATTATTATTATCCTAACACATGTTATAATTCTATTGGACAAGTTTAATTTGACCAAAAACAACCTTAGGAATAAAATATGACCATTTAGGCCCACTTGGATTAGATTAGGACATTTATTATTAATTTATTTAAAGAAGGGTTAAAATAGTTAAAATCAAAGTTTAATAAGTAAATAATTTTTAATATGGGGTTATAAATAAGATAAATTCGACTATAAATATTCATTAGAAAGCTAAAAAGAGTTTATACATAATTGTATTTTATTTGTAATTTTTAGACATTATATAATTTAATTTATTTATGAAACAACGATGATGTAGTAATTATCTTATTAATGAAATATTGACATAATTGATGTTATAAATACCCAAATAAATGTAATTTGAGGCTTTTAATGAATTAAACTAATTTTATAGGTTAATATGACATGTTATTATTGATTTAATTAACTTTTATTGAACTTATCATTCTGTTATGATTTTCACAAAAATCAATTACTAAATAGTGTCAAAATTGACATAATATAGTTTTTAAAATAAATATTATATTATTAATTGTTATTTTATTCCTAAAAAATCTAAGGTTTGGCACAATGACTTAGATAAGGTTATATATATTAATAATAAAAAACTTGGGGTTCGTTTGGCTTGATATAGTAAGTTTATAAACCTTATAGTGTAAGAAAACAAGAAGACACAGTGAAAGTTAAATTATCAAACTTAAAGTTAAATCTAAATGATAAGGTTAAAATTAATACCTAAACATGTCTAAATTCTATTGGATGAGAGTATTTCTACCCCTACCCACCTTATCTTCGAAATATATTAATTTTGAGCTATTAAAAACCGAATTTTACTTTATAATAAAATAATATTTTTTGTTATTCCAAAGGTGCCCCTCTCCTCCCTTATAAAAGGGCACCTCCTCCCCCTCTTCCCCACACCACATTGAGCCTTAAAGCTCGGAAAACCCCTACCAATTTATCCTATAAACTTCCATAGATACATCCTAGTGGTTATGTTATTCTTCAACGACCTATTTTAGTGCCCTAAAAGGAGGTCTCAAAAAAGCACTTTGAAGAAGAGGTAATGTCTGTTACCGATTCTTTCATCTTTATTTATTCTTCCACATCTTCTTCTTCTTTATTTGTATCATTATGAAGTAATAACATCAGTATCACTCATATAATGATATGTTATTATAATTATGAAACAACCCTATTTCACCATCTATCCATCGAATGGAAAAAGAAATCACCGCACGTGCTTACGTACGAAATACCGTCTCCACACCGTGGTGTAATCTATTTTCCACCACCACCTTACTTGGATGGGTATAATGGTGTAAATAATGACTATATATGACTATTATAAATTTATATTGATTCTGAAATATTATACATACACTCTAATACAATTCCACGATCATAGGAACGATATCATCACTCGTGCGTACGTACGGAATACCGTCTCCGCGATGTGATGCGACTCGTTCTACATGATCTTCATTGCATAATGATTATATAAATGAATTGAATGAATGAATATGATATATATTACAATAATAAAATTATGTAAATGAGGTGTCTATAACCTAAAGAGAAGAATAAGAATTTATTCGACAAAACATGCATAAGAACAAAAAGTAATAAACACCCGATTAACAAGTAGTAATGAAATAGTACTAATAAGAAGATAAGAATATGACCATATATGATATCATAATAATAAGTATGATTCTGGAATAATTCAATAACATTATTTAAATCATTATACAGGAGGTTCGGACACTTACGAAGAAAATTGGGCCTAAGGTAAGGGAAATATCACAATCTCATTTTTATCTGAGATTGTTTATACTTTGAAATTTACTGGGGTGTATTTTATCATCCACATCCATGTTTCATCAATATTTAATATTATTTCCATCCACCTACAATTTTTTTAAATCCAATTTTACCCTTCGGTGAGTTTTTAGTAAAAAATATGAAAGGAATCTTTTGTCTTTTTTCGTACGAGGTACTTTTTTACTTTTCCGACAAAAGTACGAGAAGAATGTTTTTTTAACTTATACGGAATGAATGGATTTTTAAAGCATTATTTCCAAGAATCTTCCTTTACAAGTTTTCAAGTTTATTTTTAATCAACTTATTTTAGTTTAAATTTGTATGACATATTAATAAAGGAAAATGTTTTTAAATTTGAAAGGATATTTTCCTCAAGAATGGAGTTCAAGTGTTTTATCAAAATTATTTTCTATCTAAGATAATATAGTGTTCTTTTTATATCCCTATTATTACATTGATTTGATTATGTTGGGATGGAATTATTTTTATGAATTCCTTTATCTTATATGAATTTTTTGATGATGTCACGATGTTTAAGATTCCCATTTTTATTACATGGGTTATGCAATGATGTATGATTTATGATTTTGTGGCACACATAAGAATGGTATCATTATGAGATGGGTGGGACCTATATCTATCTCCAATTAATTGGGTAAAGATTTTATATCTCATGAGATATACATGGCTGGAATGGTAGTTTATACCGGTTCAATGAAACAGGACTGAAACGGGGAGTGAACTCGGTTCAGAAATCGACTTTGTCCACTAAGATATTCATGGCAATGAGTCTTGACTAATAAGAAATGATTCTCTATGATTATGTGTGTATGCCACAAAGTGTCATCTTTTAAGTTATGATTATTGGGATTCAATTTCACTACTATGATTTATCCCATGTTATGAAATTATGCTCTCTTTTGTAGGTTACGATTTCCAAAAGTTATGTTCTTATGAATATGATGTGATTGATATTTCTTTTGTTTACCCTTACTGAGCATTTGAGCTCACCCTTTTGTATGTTTTCTTTCCCCAGGTCAGGAAGAAGGTTATTTAGTATGATATGCCAAAAGGGACTATAGATATTATGAAATAAATGGGAGACAGTTGTGATATTTTATGAACCAGTTGTTTATGTTTCCCAGTTTCTAAAGACACTATACCTATACGGTCCTTTTGTGGTTTTGTTATATGTTGTAATAAGTATGGTTCAATTTTGAAGTATTAACAATGTATGTAAAGTATGGGTCGTTATAAAAATTATTTGGATATATCAATTAAACCCAATATATATAATTCATCTAATGTTTTTTCTTTGTATTTTATGTATTAGACCCATTTTAAATTAATTTTATACTTATAATGATCTGGAAACGTTTTAAAATAAAATCCTTCTTTATTTTTTCTTTAAATGATTATATTTTTACTTAGTTTCATAACTCATTTAAATTTATCAATGAAAAATCAAATAAATACATTTAATATTTTTAAAAGGTAATTTAGAATACCATTATAATTATTTATAAGTGTCTAAAATGAAATATTTTTTAAGCAGTGTTTTCACAAACATATTATTTGTTTAATTTTTATAATTGTTTAAATTGAATATATTCATATAACATATACAATTTTAACAAGTCCTCCAAAAATATTACGCATTCATTTCATTGAATATTTATTTACATGTTTCCATGGTTATTGTAAATGAAAATTATTCTCTCAATTTTATAGTATTTTTAATTAAAATGGTATTAAATGATATTAATTTTTCTCATGTTTTTAAAAAAATCTAATGATATTTTAAATGTATTTTTCATTAATTTCCATATTTTTAAATGATTTTTTATCCCATTTATTTTTTTATAACCACAACACTACTAAACCATATTATATGTATACTTTATTATATTGGAATATATAAATTTTATCTAATCTCAAAGGACCAAGATGTTTTCTAGTCATGGAGAACCAGATATATACAACATAACCATTTTACACAGGGAATGAAAACATAAATATAGTAATAGAAAACATTCAAAATAAATTCTAACTAAAATAACAAATATTTATATGCTGGGGAATGAAAATAAATATGTTTGAGCTCAAATTATTAGTAATATTAACATGTAGTAAAATATATCGTTAGTAAAAAAGACATAATCAACATTGAAAACTAATTAACTAAAACACATTTCATTTAATTATTTAATTTATCAAAAAATTTATACGTGGATAAAATTAATGCATTAGTAACATGGATAACCATAACCAAATTATCAATGAAAAAAATTCATAATATCGAACATCATGATTTCATAAACCATTATATATATAATGATGATATATGGATTTTATATTTTAATTAATATGTTGGTATAAAATAAATCCCCAATACACATTTTCAGAAATATTTATCTCATGATACCTACCGATGCATCAATGGGTCATCTATAATTATGCCCCACTATAACTACATGTGAATATAATTTTATATATATTAATTGACCAATTTTATTTATAAACAATATTACTCGTCAATATATATCTATGTCGACTAAAAAATAAGGATTTATAAAGATTATATTTATTAATTAAGATAAATTTTACAAAAAAATACAATATATAAAAATTGTATATGGTATAGGAATTGAAAATTTCATTAATAAAAATAAATTAATATTTTTTATAAATATAATATATGGTGATCTTTTCAATGTGAAACTTTTAATATAATGATAAACAAATACTAATAAGAGATAAATATGACTATCGTTTCATCCAAAATATAAATATTTTAATAATATCTTGCCATATTTTAAAATACATTAAATTATTTTGATATATTAAATTATTATTTTATTAAAGTGTTATTTTAAAAAAAAATTGAAATTATATAGAGGCAATTAAATATCATTAACATTTTACAGAATTTCTGGTGTCCGTTAATACAAAATACATTTAAATCATTATTTCTGGCATTTTTTAAATAATGTTAAAAAGAAAAATTTAACAAAAAAAAGAATAATTTATTTCCTATAATATTAAAATACACAGAAAACTGTTTATTTCCTTAATAATTCATTTTTTTAATTAAAATGGTAATTTTTAAAACAATGTTGTAAAATATTAGAATGGATGAAAAATTTATCCCATTAAGAGAGAAATAAAATTGGGTTTTTATTTAATTAGTATATTGATTGATTGATAATAAAATAGTGGAAATGTTGGATGAAAATATATATAAACCATAAATGACTATTGGAAAAGAAAATAGAATTATTTTATGAAGGATGTACAACAAGATTACTTCAAGAAAATTTATTTCAATCCTAAAAAAATAAATTGTTAAATAAATTCTATCCACATTTGTAGGTGTTTAATTTTCACCCCTAGGAAGAGTAAAGATGAACTGAGTCACTAATGAACATGAATAAATATATTTTCATATTAAATAAATTAATGGTCAAATATATAAATCCAATATATAATATCCCAACCCAAACAACTAGGTCTGAGAGGATAGTTACATGACCTCATGCATGCCTCCCCGAATACAAGAGGCTTCTGACTAGAAGCGACTGTGTGATTATATTAGTTGGGTGACTACACCCTCTCTATTAGGTAATATAATCAATAAAAAAATTATTAGATAGAGGATAATAGTAATCATAGAGATCTAATAATATGGTATACATGACATTTGAATAATTTTTCTACTAACGTGGAAAGCCCGAATGATTTATTAAAAAATATTGAATATATAAAAAAATATAAATGTGGGGCTCCTCTACTATTCATTGTGCTCCACCACCTACTCCACGATCCTCTGTTTACCTATCCACCCCATGGACCTTTCTCTTTTTAGGTTCCCTAATGAAATATATAAAATCAATGAATAACCTGGGTATTTTTTATGTACAAGACTTGGTTGGAACCAACCAAGGGGTCCTCAACCCGGTGATATAAAGTTCAAAATGTGATCGAAATAAAAATAATAAATTCATAATGAGAATAAAAATATAATCCAAAATTTAGTGGTCATGCACTATCCCAACCACTAAACCCCATGGATGATCCAACGCTTGCTCCAAATTGGAAAAATAGCCGATGATGTGAGTAAAAACCAAATTATCAAGCCAGAAAGTGTATATATCACTAAAATATATCTTGGAATAATTCATGGTGTATTAAAAGTAACTATTAGGAGTTCATTAAATAATAATTTCTTCTCAGATGAGTGCTTGATATTTGGAATGCAACATTTAAGAGTTCCCAATATGTGGCCTAGAACTCATAGGGGTACCTATGGGCCAACATGTGACAAAAGGAGTACCCATCATATAGAATAATGTTGATGGGTTCCCAATATACATCATGAATATTATGGTAGTTTCCAATACATAAAATTCAATGACATAACCATTTCCCCCATATACATATGTCGACCATCATCATTCTAAGTTGTGTACACAACAACTCTATGTGATAATTATGTCCTGATGGACCACCTATTCCCTGAATCATGAATGGTATCTCCTTGAAATTTAACAGATATTCATACACGGTATACTATACCTTAATTTTATACCAACATGATAAATAATGTTGAAACACATTACACCAAGTTATGTAAAAGAAATACTTATATATGATACACAAAAATGAGTCATGGAACATCAGCCAAAAACCATCCCATGGGATTCACATAAAACCATATATTATAAAAATAATTGATGGTATCAAATACGAATAAAACAATCAAATCATTGATGTATGTTTAATAAAAACCAATAATTTAATGAAAAGGCTATGTTAGGTAAAATGATGATTATCGAAAAGGTTTGAGGTCTAAGAATAATTTCACCATAAAACCTACATTTTCTTCATAATATGAAAGAGGATTATGTTTTTGTTCATTGAGATGAACCCAAAGACACCAATAAACCTTCAATACAATCAGTATTGGTGATGAAATTGATGAGTTTTTTTGGGATAATAAAATATAATAAAAAAGAATATAATAGAGAGTGGGAGAGAAGGTGTGGGAGATCTGTGAGAGTGGCGAAAATACACTATACACAATACACACCCCTCCCAATTTATATTTTATGATCCATTTTTTTGTTTAACTATTATTTCCTTAATTATACTTTTTATTTAATATCCTATTAATTCCCAGGAATTTTTATCTAATTATTCATTCAAATAGATTTTTTATGTAATGCCCCAAACCCAAAAGCCCAGAGTCGGTGCCTTTTTTATGTATCATTGGCATGATCACAAAAGATCAAGTCTCAAAAGACCGATTAGTTTAGCAGCTTTGTATGTACTAGATAAATACATAAGGTTTACATTATATCATAAAATAGAAAACTACAACAACATTGTTTCCATAAACAACACTGAGATCTCATAGACTATCCCTGACAGTCAGTCATAATATATTTCTTCACATCCTGGGAAAAAATAAAACATAGAAATGGGTGAGCTCTGATGATCAGTAAGGATAAAAATATAGTGGAAACTTCCATAAATAAGCACAAACATTTAAGGAAATGTATAAGGCTAAACCAAAATCCTTTTAAACATGAACTTTAGCATAATATGGAAAATATAAAGACAAATAATTCGATTTACTTAATCACATGGATATTATACTAGTTGAATAATCACATTCAATATCAATATCCACTTTCATAATGATGGAATGCATAATTCCATACTTTCATAACCACATAGTGAAGGCCTTGTTCCAAGACAACAAATTATATTTTTTCAAGGCCTTATTCCAAGACACTAGATTGAATCATGAGACCTACTGATGCATCGAGGAGATATAGAGGGATCCATCCATCAATTACTATGTCCTACGAATTCATCATATGAAATGTTTGAAACATAACATAAACAATCATATTAAAACTAGCATACAAAATGTCAATACATTATCCACAAATCGTGAATGGTATAAAAATAGCACATCCACAGTCAAAATAACTCATTCAATACAATATAGAAGATTATATTGTAATAGATTTACCACAATCAAGAATAATGAAGGATATTGATATAGATGAAAATAATCATCAAAACTATTTGAGTGAAATATCCCCCTTTTTCTTGAAATCATTTAAAAGTGAAACAAGTTTTTCAAGAAACCATTTAAAACTAGACTTTTAATAAAAGTGTCCCATACCACTTTGAAACATTTAAAAGAAAATATAATTTTATAAAATTAATGTCCATATAAATAAATCCTTAAAATTATTTTTAAAACATGGACAATAATGACAATGATTTAGAAGAATAAATTTTTAAAACATTTAAAATTATATTTTAGTTAGAGTTCCTGACCAAATGAGAGATGCTTGAGCACAAATAATTGAGGTAATAAAAACATAATAATATCATGATAAAAAAAGTTACTCATGATATATTATGTTAAATTACAGTATATACACCAAATAAAAGTGAAATGGCGCATAATAATAAAGAAGTCTCAATGGAATGTAAGTTGAGATGAAATCCATTATAAAGGTCGTATACTTAGGATAAGGATAAATAAATCACATAATTATGTGTGGAAAATATAAATAGACTAAATATGATTTGATATTCAGTGTAAATCAATTAGAGGACATTCACACATATTCTTGTAAAAACAACACCAATGACTTGGATGTTTAACTCAATGAATGCAAATTGAGTTAAGATTACTCTTATCAAGTTAACATCAATGACTTGAGAAGTTATAAATGGAGGGATTATGTTTATCTAGAATATATCCACACAAAGGGGAGTGGAAATTACTAAATAAATAATAAATTGTGATTCCCCACATAATCATGGAGTAAAATAGTCTATGATGTATTCGTAAATCTGAATGAGTGGAAATTGAAATTTGAAATTCCCATACTGATTTGGTAACATACAAAACAAAAACCCCATAAAATAAGGATCATATAAATAGGATGTAAATAACCATAAATTAAATTATATTACACAATGAATACAATCATGGATAGTACATACGTCACACAAAAGAAAATATTGGCCAATATAGCATGAATCTCACATGAATAATAAGTTTGATGAAAAACCCTTACTTCATTGTGATCAATCGAACCCTATGACTAAAAGTTAATAACCACCAAATGAATCACAGAATATCATGAATATAAAGGTAATCATGATAATATATATCAAATGGAAGTACACAATACACAACATGCAATAAATAAGTGGCGAACAATGGAAATCTCATTGAATTAAAAGTGAGATAATAAACCTCTTACCTCGTACTTTTAATTTGTAAATGTTATGTTAAAATCTTGTATAATGGTGGAATAATTGTTATTATATTATATATAAATCATATACATTAATATTATATCGTATATTAATTTTAAATATTTCTATTGTTAATAATATTTTAGTATTATCGTCATTTCGTGTGTTAACTGATTCGTTTCCAATTATATGATTTGTTTCGTAAGATATGATTGTTATGGATAGGATTTATCTTATTAATATTCATAATGAAATTAAATCTTTAAAAATTATTTTTAATCATCTAATGAAAATTAGTCTTTAATGGATACGATGGGTAATGAATCTCACCGCGTTCGCGGAGACGGTAATCCTTACGTACGCACGAGTGAAAATATCATTCTTTTGATAGTAAAATAATATATAATTGGATATTATATCATATATACAGAATCATCATCATGTTATATTTATTATTTCAATCAATTATACAAAATTATTATACCCATCCATATAATAATGTATTGAATAACAATTACACCATGACGTGGAGACGGTAAGTCGTACGTACGCACGTATGGTGACATGTCATTCAAATGTCGGATAGACTATTGAATATGGCTGTAAGATATTTATAATAAAATAATAGTATATAAAAGATACTGGATTTATTATTTTAGAATGGAAATAACAAAGAAAGAGGATGTGGAAGATGAAATTAACTTGAAAGAGGTGATGAAATATTTATCTCTTCTTCAGGTTCTTCCTTTTGATTTGATCAAAAGGGATCCGTATGATGGATTTATGACTAAAGGAAGACCTCTAGGATTAAGAGAGGACAGTTCAGAGGGTATTTGGGTAGGGTTTGGCTGATCAAAATGGCTTTGATGGTGTGAATTATAGGGAAGGGGAAGTTCCCTTTTATAAGAGGGGTGAGAGCAGCCTTAGGAAAAGCTAGTAATATTATTTTATAATAAATTCATTTTCGGTTTCTAATGCCTCAAAAATGAATTATATAGAGGAAGAGGTAGGGATTGGTCTAAAACCACTCAAACAATAGGTTTTAGACAGGTTTTGTTTACTATATTAACTTTATATTTTAGATTTAACTCTTAGTTAAATAGATTGACAATTACCATGTCTCTTTGTATTTTTATATTACACGGTTAATAAACTTACAATAAACTTCCAAGAGAACCACAAGTGGTTCATTAATGAAATATATAATATTATTTAAGACCTTTGGACGAACCTTAAATTTTTAGGAATATAATATTAATTAATTATATAATATTTGTTTTAAAAACTCTTTTTTGTCAATTTTGACACTATTTTGAATTTTGTTTTTGAAAAATTAAAAAAAGCATTATTACTTCAAACATAATTAAATAAACAACCCTAATATGTAATATTAACATATAAAATTAGTGTAATTTGTAAAAGTCTCAAATTACATTTATTTGGTTATTTATAATATCAATTATTTTAATATTTCATTAATTAAATAATTACTGCATCCTCATCGTGTCATAAATAAATTAAATTATTTAAATCCTAAAAAATATATATAAAATACCATTATGCATGAAATCTTTTTATATTTCAAATGAATATTTATATTAGAATATATCTTATGTATAACCCAATATTAAAAATGTTTTAGTAATTAAACATTGATTTTATCTCTTTTAACTCTTCTTTAAATAAAATAATAATTAATGTACTAATCAAATACAAGTTGACCAAAAGGATCATATTTTATTACTAAGGCGGTTTTTGGTCTAATTAGACTTATACAATAGAATTATGGAATGATTTAGGGTAATAATAATATCATTTTTACACTTAATTACCCTATTTACTTTAAACCGTGGTAAATAAAATAAAGAGTTACTATTCAAAAAAAATAATTGTCATCTTATTGAACAACATTTTTAATTACTGATTTAAATCTTGTCTCTTGGATTTTTGAAATTCAACTCACAAAAGCTGTAAAATTATGTTTAATGTAAATTTTCAAATGCTCCTAGGAGGTGGGTAAATGACGTTAAAGAGTTCAATAAAACAATTTAATATAATTTTATTATAAAATGACACCAATGAATTAAATTGAACTTATATAGGTATTATGAATATATTTTGACATAAAATAAATTTAAATAAAATAAATAATTATTTAAATAAAAGCCGGTTTTAAACTATAACGCTGTGTTTTTCACTATAACAAAATTGTATGTTTTCAGAAAAATACCAAAAATTTACCCTAATATAATTTTTATATTCTAAATTCCAAAAATAATTCAATTTTAACAAATTATAGATATAGAAGTTGCATTAATTAATTTAAAATTAATTCCCATTGTCAATATCGAAGAGTGAGTATTTAAAAAGTAAAAACTATCAAAAGATTGACATGTGTTTATGTCGGATTTTAATGTGAATTTACTTACAATAACTTACATTGTATTAAATGATAAAAATATAATCTAATTGTACTCCAAATAAATCAAATACATAATTTAACACTAAAAATTATTTCTATTAAAAAAGTTGTTTTCAATTAAAATTTAGTATTTTTCTGTATTCGTCAAAATATAAATGTTATTAGAAAAGTATCAAAAATTTATCCAAAATAAATTTTTATGTCTCCATTCTAAAGAAGAATTTTATTTCATTAAATTGAATGTATAAAAGTGAAAATATTGTTTTTAATAAGGGTTTTCAATTAAACGTTGATAAAATTTCATTTTTTGAAAAATACTTCTTTTATATGAAAAGAATTAATTTGTCTTATATTATGTCTACAAAACACATAATATGGATTATAAAATTATATTGAGTATATAAAATTCAAAATTTAGTTAATATAATTTATAACCACTTTTGAACGGCTAGTTTGGTATGTCTTGGTGCGCTCTAACTCGGTGTTGCGTGTAGCGCAAGCTATTGAATTACTTTAAAGAAAATAACTTACTATGAAATCATGGGGTGTTACATTCTTACCCCCTTTTTGAAATTTCTTCCCCAAAATTTGAAAATTGGTCTTGGGAACTTCATTGAAAGTCCCACATCAGAAAAAGAGTCAATAAAACCATGTCTTTAAAAGAATGAAAGAGAAGTACAAAGGTCAACCGAGATAACCCAAATTAGGATTCCATGTAGGAAAAAATGGATATGGAAGATAATAAAAGTGTCATTTTCTGGTGGAGAGTGATAAAAAACATGATTAAGGGAAAGTTAAAAATAATAAAAACACAAATATGTGATGAAATAAACTTTCATTAGTTTCCTAGTAGCAAAAGTAAATGGATAACATTTTCTTTTGTTTTAAGTTCCATTTCAAATAGTTGAGGATTTATTTTATGAGACTGACTAAGAACATAGAGATATACTTACTTTTTACGTAGAGTTTTATCCTTTAATAAATTTCAACAACTAACTCATCTTTTTTTTAAACAATGAGTATTCATGATGACTTGGTCACACCTGAAGCGCTAGAATCAACTTCTAAAGAATCACATAATCCACAAAGGATAAACTATATATAGTTACCTTTTCTTTAGAGATTAACCAAAACCAAAATGGTAAGTACAAGATCAGATGATCCCCAATAAGGATAATAATTTAGAGAAATAAATACTTATCTTAATTTATAAAATTAAACCAACAATACCCAAAGTTTAATAAATACCATTCAATAAACAATTTTCCTAAAAATCCATCAATATAATCCAAAATAATTTTCAAACCCAAAACATATAAGAATTTGATTACGTAGGCTTCAACGTTAAATTATATTTCTAAATAACATCAACTACTCTTAAAGTAACATACATAAAAGTTATTAACCTATCAACAAATTATATATGATAGGATAATCATTTCCATAAATAACCCAAATCACTATAAATCCATAATAAAAAATAGATAAAAATCCACCATTACTCCTCAAATGAAATCCCAAAGTATTATATTTTACTTAGGCATATAGTGCTCCCAACATAGAAAACGTCTTCTAAAATAACATTTATCAATTAATCCCAAAATCATATTCCTATACTAAGGATATCCATTCGATAAGACATAAGATCAAAAATCAACTTATTATTGATCAATAAAATCATTTAACTAACAAGAATTAGTCACAATATCCAGGAACTTAATGTAGTCCAGTCCTAGGCGATAAATTCCAATCGCACTATCGTTGCGGGATTGATTCCATCAGCTTTTTCCGATGCGACGAGTTCTAAAATGGTCTGTATGTTTTCATTTTTCAAAAACTATATTTTATATTGTTCCCAAAATGAGATAAATTCCTCAAAATACCTATAACATAATTTCACTACATATTTTTTCTCATGCCTCACATTTTCATCCAAAAATATAATAACATGTAATTGCCTAAAATTCTAGGATCATATAAACCCAAATGGATATTTATAACTATATCATCAATAGAAAACACAGTTCTTCCTAAAATATCATTTTCACATAATAAACTACATGGTTACACAGAAT
The DNA here is from genome assembly GCA_963277665.1 of Viscum album. NCBI lineage: Eukaryota > Viridiplantae > Streptophyta > Magnoliopsida > Santalales > Viscaceae > Viscum > Viscum album. Next base: position 1,760,918,665 of record OY728150.1, read on the forward strand.
AGAAATGTCTTCCAAAGTAATCCCATCAGCAAAGAACACTAATACTTTTAAACTTTTCACCATCAATTTATTTCCACATAGGTTATTCCTTGACCAAGGGGTTATCATATAGATTAGTGAATTCACTCGGGTAATGCCCAGGTCCCCTACATTTTTGGAAAATGACTCTAAATGGATTCTTGGGATCATATTTATTTTCTTCTATAATACCCTTCATTTTTCCTCAAAAATTCTTTACTTTATGTTCTTCTTTCCCACACATAATGCATTTTTTTGTTCCATTGAGAAACTTACCTTAGTGTCTGTAACATCCCCGGTAAATAAATAATATTACATATTCATATTTATTAATATTTTTGAATAAAATATTAATATTACTTTAAAGGATATTCTATGTTCGATGGTGTACCCAATACGCCACAACCAGTTTCTTTGAAATCTTACAATGCACACTAATAAAATAATTATTTTAAATAGTAGTTAACACCTAGCCATTGTAATGACAAGAATTAATAGAACTATATACCAAATGATTATATATTCTTTTCTAATATTTTTACATTTATCCAAATAAATGATAGAGGCTTAACATGCAAATGAATCCAATTTTAAGCATTAATCTTCTAATATTTTTTAAAAAGTCGATTAACTGCCTTTTGATGGGGAAACCTTTTTAAATATAATTTTGAAGATTTTATATTTTATATTTGAAAAAATAAAATCCTTTTTTAGAATCTGGACATCAAAATTTACTTTGTGTAAATTTTTGTTATTTTTCCGATAAAGATCAGTTTTAGTGAAAATGTTGTATTTTAATTCGAAACCACCTTTTAATATAATTTATTTATATGGATATATTATCATTTTAATTGGGTTTAAAGTGTAGTTGAAATTTATTTTTACCATTTAATCCAATTTTGGTCATTGGAATTAATTTCACTTTGAAATCGAACATAAACAAGGGTTAATATTTTGATAAACATTGTTTCTTAAAAATAGGTTATTTGTTTTGACAGTGGGAATTAATTATAAAAATAATTAATGAAAGTTCTATGTTTTGAATATAGTAAAATGGAAATATTTTTTTAATTTCTAATATAAAATATATCTTAGGGTGAATTTTTGGTATTTTTCTGAAAAACTTCAATTTTGATGAATAGTGAAACCACTAATTGGTAGTTAAAAAAATGATTTTTCATTTAAATGAAACTTTACCACTTCTATGATTTGAAACTAAAAAATATGTCATACATGGTTGTAATTTTTATGTAAAATTTGGTTCAATGGGATTAAAATAATTATTTGTTGAATAGTAACTTTTATGTTTTATTAATCGCGATTAAAGGAAATTAGTGTAATTTAAGGTAAAGATAATGTTATAATAATATGAAATGAAATTGACACATGTCATACCCTTACTGGATGAGTAATGTCTGACCAATAAATTCCATGGGTCAACTTGAAGGCCCCATGGATCCACGTTGGTAGGAAAATGACATTAATAATATTTTATTAAATGTTAAAATAAAAATGTCACAAACATATATTGTTTTACTAAATAAAATCACATGGGGTTATACAAGTCATATTTTTGCCTATAATTATTAATTATAAAGCTAAAAATATTTCCTACATGATGATATTTTTTTTATAATTTTTATACATTAAATAAATAAATTTATTTATGACACCATGATGATGGAGTGATTACCTCATTAATGAACGATTTAAATAAAATGGGAAGATAAGGTAAAATCTAAGACATAGACTTGTCAAAAACATATTGTATGGGTGTATATTGAACCCTTATCACCTTATCCTTGAAATTTATAATTGTGGGACCTTTTATATTCGAAAATAATTTTATAATAAAGTAACTTTTCAAGACATTCCAAGAGTGCCCCTCCTCCCTCTTATAAAAGGCCCCCACCTCTACCCCCTTACCCACACCTCTTAAGCCTTTGGCTCGACCAAACTCGCTAATTTTATCTCTCCACATCCCTCTCTTCATCCAAGAAGCCTTACCTTAGGCATAAAACTCTTCAAGAAACCCTTTTGGTTCAAACCAAATAGAGTTACCTGATTTAAAGGTAATGTCCTCGGTTATCTTCTTTTGTTTTATTTTGCTTCCCCAACCCCATAAACTCTTTTTATTCCTTTATTTTGTAACAAAAAGAGTATCTTAAATATACCAGGATGTTTTTATGATAAGGATTTGAGCTAAACTTACACACAACTCCATCTAATGGTTAAAAAACATACTGTTTCCGTTGATGACGAATTACTGCCTCACGAAATGATGATTGTTCTATATTCTCCTACCACCTCTCATGGTGGCCATTATGATGGAACTATATTTATTTATGAAATATATTATATTTATTTCAACTCTATTCTCCTGTATTTTACATTTAAAACATACCTTTATGCTTTTCATGTTGTTCAAATGTGATAATTTCATTTGAGGAAGTGTGGACTATCGCCCCTCAAGTGATGTGACTCGTTAATGCAATACATGGAATGTATAATGAATGAAATTATTGAACTTAAGTGAAATAAAAAACATATATATTATACTGGAATTATAATATATATATATATATATATATATCTCATTTAGTTTTAATTCCATTAACTACGAAATAGAAATTAAAGTAGCATTCATGCTTACGTACGGCTTACCATCTCCATGAACGGTGTATTTCATTTCTTACCTATAAATGTTATGTAATATTATAAATGCAAGTATATAAATGATATATATGATATATATGATATTTATATCAGGAATATAATTCTGTATATAATTTATATTTTACCACATGAACAACTCGTAATTATATGATGTTTATTTTTGACTCAGGTACCAATGATCGACAAAACGACCGTTATTAACATAAATAATTACATAATTTTCATAAAATGGTAATAAGTGACATAAAAACGAATAATGAACTTGAAAAAGGTTCTTAAGCATGTATAAATTAACTCTACTTTATTATTCTAGAATATAAAGAAACGAACAAGACAAGTTGGACTTGAGGTAAGGGATCCTACCTCTCTCTTTTTAAGTACTATATTTTATGTAATTTATTTTAATTTCATCTTTATTATGTTTGGGGATGTTATTTTATATTACTCATACAATAATTTTTATGTTCATATTATGAGATACCCTATTTGATCTCATAAATCCATTTTTGGATGTTTAAAGTGGCGCAGTTAGGCTGCTGAGTTTTCGTAAGGGATTTTTTATCTCACTTTTATTCCTGTGAGTTTTATGCTACATTTTTTACCATTTCCTTTGAGTGATGTATTTAATTCCCATTATTCTACTCTTTTTTTAATATAATTTCATTTATGGTTATTTACATCAATGTTGTATAGTCCTTCTTTCATGGGGTGTATGTTTTGAATGTTATCCAAGTCGGTAAGGGAACCTTTCACCCTCATGTTATGAATATGTGTGGATGAAATCTGATTGTTTTACACTGAGTATCCACTTATATTTTTTGTATTTATATTTGTCACACAAAATTATGTCATTTCTTTATCCTTGATCTAATGTCATGATCCTTGATTGGGATTACATCTCAATTTCTTCTCATTGAGAAATTTGTTAATGATATGCTCTTTTATTATTTTATAATGTGTATATACATCCCCTTTGACATTACATATCCATATTATGTCTATCTTAAAGTCATTTAAATGTTTTGAATGTGGTCTAATTTCATGTGTCTTATAATTTAAATGTTCAAAATGGAAAAGGGCTCTTTTATTAAAACATTGTTTTAAATTGTTTTAAAGATTTATTAATTAAAAATTTATCATCCATGTCCATGTTTTAAAAATGTTTTTAAGGATTTATTTATATGTACATGAATTTTATAAAATGATTTCAAAAGTTCCAAATTGGTATAGGACACTTTGATTCTAAAATATCTTTTAAATGTCCTCTTTTAATCTTTTCAAAGTATAAAGGGATATTTCTCTCATAGAGTATTAATGATTTTCTTAGATGTTTTTATTTATGATAATATCCTGATGTGATATCTTTTGATTGAAATGTGGAAATTTTATGTTTCCTTTATGCATGTTTTATGTGATACGATTATGTTATGGTTCTTGGGCATTTTTTATTAAGACGGGTGGTTCTGTGATAAACTAAGGATGGGTGAGCCTGAGAATGCTCTCAAATGCATTGGGTAACGTGAAGGGGTTAAACTCTAAGGTTTCTCCAAAGAGATTTAGGGAATATACTCTGATGGGTATTCCAAACATAACCATGAGGGTTACTACCTATGTAAGAATGTTATGAATGCCTCAAGTTACATTTATGTCTTATGATTTCTATGAGTTATTCATTAATCTTATGATTTAATCAGGTATGTTAAAGTGCTTATGTTTTAATAGTAAAGTGTGATTTCATTGATTCTTATGTATACATGGACTAATGTTTTATTTCCATATTTGTTTATATTCTTTACTGAGCTTTTTATTCTCATCCCATGTTTTTTGAAATGTTTTCCATAGGACATAAAGATGAATAGGGTCAAGGATGGGATCAAGGAAAGTCAAGCTATCTAAAACATGGAACTAGACATGTTTCTTTTAACAGTTTTTGTTTTATGATGGAAACTGAGTAGAAGTGTCTACTTTATTATCTTGTGAGATGTAATAGTTATGTCCTAATTCTCTAAAACATTATACCTGAAAAGATCCTCAATGTGAATTATTCATTTAATTAAATATTAAGTAATGTTTTAAGACTGGGTCTTTATAGTTGGTTTCAAAGGTTGGTTTAGATAACTTTAGAGGTTAGGGTATTCATTAAGCATAAGTGACATTAACATAATGGCTAGGATTTCAGAAAAAAAGTCCTAGTTTTTAGATATAGTGAATGAGTATATATAGTGTTCATATTCCTCATTAGTACATGATGATTTTGTTGATATACTCACACTGAATTTTTTTGGTTTTAGAAAATGGATGGATCTAGCTGTCACCAAAGTGAAAATGGGTTTGAAATAAGCTGTGGGGGTTCTCTAATTAAGAGACTGGATGAAATGGGGGATTCAATGAGGAATCTCATGGTTATTCTAAACCAACTATAGAGGAGTCATGAGCAAACCACTTGAACCATGGTGAGTTCTTTAATGCATCATGTACGAGAGAACCAACTCGATGTGGATGTTCAGGTAATAATTATAAAGGTAACCATTAGGGTTTATATGATCCTTACTTTTGAGGTACTTATGGGTTACTATATGTTATGATAGAATGTGAATGACATGAGATAAACTTCAAGTTAAATTATTTTATGGTTTTTTTTTGAAGATTTTAACGCTTTTTATGGAATGTTATAAGAATTATGTAGTTTTGGAAAAAAGACAGCACATAGAACGTGTGACAAACTGTCGCGTTGGACGAAGCTGCAGGAATCGAACCCACAACCAAAGTGCGACAGGTATTTATCGCCTACCACGAGACTATATGAAGTCCCTAGTTAGTTTAACTAATTATTTTTAGTTAAATGATCTTATGAATCTATAATAAGTTGATTTTGGGTTATCTATGGAAATGATTAACCTATCATGGATAACATGGGATTAGGTTAATTACCTTTCAATACGAGACTGTATGTAGAACTGATGTTATTTGGAGATAAATGCTAAGATTTAACTTGGAAGACTATGTGATCTAATCCTTCAGAGATTTGGGTTTCAATCTTAGTTTTGATTACATTGAAGAATTTTATGGATAGATTTTTATTGAGTGGTCTTTGTTGAACTTTGGATTATGTTTAACAAATTTAGGAGATTAAGAGTAGTATTTCTTTTTATAAAGGTTTATCCTTTTGGGGGATTATCTGATCTGGTACTAGCCTTTTTGGTTTTTTTTTTGTGTTAAGGTCTAATGACATGGTAAATATATAGTTTATCTTTTTGGGTTAGGTGATCCTCTAGAAGTTGATTATAGCACTCTTAATATGAACAAGTTATCCTGAAATACTCATCGTTTGGAGAAAATATGAGTTTGTGTTAGAAATATAGTAAAAGATGAAAGTCTACATTACAAGTGAGTATGTTTCCTTATGAATTAGTTAAGCTGATAAATAAATTCCTCTTTAAAAAGTAACTTAAATAAAAAATGTTGTCTGTTAATTTTTCCTACAGGGGAATCACATACCGTTTAACCCATTATAAGTTTGTGATTTTCTTGGGGTTAACATTCTCATAATAATGTTTTCTATCACCCTCCATCAGAACATTAACCTTTTTTTTCTCCTACATATCCATGTTTTCCTGGAATCCTAGTATGGGTTAACTCGTGTGACCTTTGTACATCTCTTTATTTATTTTAATGTGATATTTTTACTGACTCTTGTTCTGATGAGGGGCTTTCAATGAAGTTTCTGAGCCCAATATATTTAAATTATGAGCGCGCAATTCCCAAAAGGGGGAAGGATGTAACATCCCAGGTAAATAAATAATATTAAAATTTCTTATTTATTAATATTTTTGAATAAAATATTAACATTACATTAAAGGATATTCTATGTTCGATGGCACACCCAATACGCGACAACGAGTTTCCTTGAAATCTTACATTGCACAATAATAATATAATTATTTTAAATGTTAGTTTACGCCTAGACATTGTAATGAAAGGAATGAATAGAACTAACTACCAAATGATTATATATTCTTGTCGAATATTTTTACATTTATGAAAATAAATGATAGAGGCTTAACATGCAAATGAATCCAATTTTAAGCATAAATCTTCTAATATTCTTTAAAAGGTCGATTAACCTCTTTTTAACGGCGAACCATTTTTAAATATAATTTTGAAGATTTAATATGTTATATTTTAAAAAATAAAATCATTCTTTAGAATCTGGACATCAAAATTTATTTTGTGTAAATTTTTGTTATTTTCCGATAAAGATCAGTTTTAGTGATAATGTTGTATTTTAATTCAAAACCACTTTTTAATCTAATTTATTTATATGTATAGATTATATTTTTAATTGTGTTTAAATTGTATTTAAAATATGTTTTTTACATTTAATCCAATGTTTCTCATTATAATTAATTTCACTTTGAAATCGGACAAAAACAAGTGTCAATATTTTGATAAATATTGTTTCTTAAAAACACGTTATTTGTTTTGATAGCAGAAATTAATTATAAAATAATTAATTCAAATTTTATGTTTTTAATTTGGTAAAATGGAAATCATTTTTGAATTTGTAATATCAAATATATCCTAGTGTTAATTTTTGGTATTTTTCTGAAAACCTTCAATTTTTGATGAATAGTGAAACCACTAAGTAGTAGTTAAAAAACTGATTTTTTGTTTAAATGAAAATATAGAACTTCTGTGATTTTAATTTCAAAACTCCAAAAAATGGCTTTAATTACGATGTAAAATGTGGTTCAATGGGATTAAAATAATTTTTTGGTGAATAGTAACTTTTAAGTTTTATTAATTGCGATTAAAGATAATTAGTGTAATTTAAGGTAAAGATAATGTTATAATAATATTAAATGACTTTGACACATTTCTTACCCTTATTGGATGAGTCATGGAAGACCATGAAAATCCATGGGTCATCTTGGGGACCCCATGGAGCCACTTTGGTAGGAAAATGACATTAATAAATTTTTATTTAAAGTTAAAATAAAAATGTCACAAACATGTATTATTTTACTAAAAAAATTTACATGGGGTTATGAAAGTCATAATTTGGCTATAAATATTCATTAGAAAGATAAAACGATTTCCTACATCATGATAGTTTTTTTATAATTTTTAGACTTTATATTATTAAATTTATTTATGACACCATGGTGATGCATTGATTACCTAATTAATGAACGATTTAAATAAAATGAGAAGATAAGGTAAAATATAAGACATAAACTTGTCAAAAACATATTGGATGGGTGGATTTAGAACCCTTATCACCATATCCTCTAAATATATAATTTTGGGACCTTTAATATTCAAAAATCATTTTATAATAAAGTAAATTTTCAAGACTTTCCAAGAGTGCCCCTCCTTCCATCTTATAAAAGGCCCCCACCTCTACCCCTTACCCACACCTCTCAAGCCTTTGGATCGACCTAACGCGGCTCATTTTATCTCTCTACATCCCTCTCTACATCCTAAAAGCCTTAAAATAGGCTGAAATCTCTTCAAGAAACCCGTTTTGTTCAATCCAAAGGGAGTTACCTGATTTAAAGTTAATGCCCTCTCTTAGGTTCTTTTGTTTTATTTTGCTTCTCCAACCCCCTAAACTCTTTTTATTACTTTATTTTGTAACAAAACCAGTATATTAAATATACTAGAATGTTTTTAAAGATATTTATTAGAGCTAAAATTACACACACCTCCATCTAATGGTTAAAGAACATACTGTTTTCGTTGATGGCAAATTACGGCCTCACGAAACGATGATTGTTCTATCTTCTCCTACCACCTCTCATGGTGGCCATTATGATGGAAATATATTTAATTATGAAATATATTATATTTATTTCTTCTCTATGCTTCTTTATTTTACATTTAAAACATTCCTTTATTCTTTTCATGTTTTGGAAATGCGATAATTTCATTTGAGGAAGTGTGGACTACCGCCCCCTCAAGTGATGTGACTCGTTCATGCAATACATGGAATGTATAATGAATAAAATTAATGAACATACGCGAAATATAAAACATAAATATTATACTGGACTTTTAATATATATATATATATCTCTCATTTAGTTTTAATTGTTTTAAATACGAAATAAAAATGAAAGTAGCGTTCATGCGTACGTAAGGCTTACCGTCTCCATGAAGGGTGCATTTCATTTCTTACCTCTAAATGTTATTTAATATTATAAATGATAGTATACAATGGATATATATGATATATATGATATCTACACCATGAATACTATTTTTAATATAATGTATATTTTACCACATGAACAACTTGTAATTATAAGAAGTTTATTTTTGACTCAAGTACCCATTATCGACAAAACGATTATTATTTACTTAAATAATTACATAGTGTTCATAACATGGTAATAAGTGATATAAAAAGTAATAATGAACTTGAAAAAGGTTATTAAGAAAGTATAAATTAACTCAAGTTTATTATTCAGGAATATAAATAAACGAACAAGACAAGTCTGACTTGAAGTAAGGGATCCTACCTCTCTCTTTTTAAGTACTATCTTTTATGTAATTTATTTTAATCTCTTATTTATTATGTTTAGGGATATTATTTTATATTCATCATACTTAAATTTTTATGTTCATATTATGAGAGGCCATGTTTGATCACATAAATCCATTTTTGGAAGTTTTAATTGGTGACGTTAGGCTGTCGAGTTTTTGTAAGGGATTTTTCATCTCACTTTTATTCCTATGAGATTTATGATACATTTTCCACCATTTCCTTTGATTATTGTATTTAATTCCCATTATTCTACTCTTCGTGTAATATAATTCTGTTTATGGGTATTTACATCGATGTTTTATAGTCCTTCTTTCATGGGGTGTATGTTTCGAAAGTTACCCAAGTCAGTAAGGGAACCTTTCACCCTCCTCTTTTTAAAAAGACTTCTTTTGTTATGCCTTTTAATTTTAATCTTATTATGTTGGGATATGTTATTATATATCCTTATTGATATAAATTTTATGTCCAAGTGATGAGATACCATTTTCTCTGTCATCAAATCATTTTCGGTATTTTAAAGTGACGTCGTTAGGCTGTCGAATTTTTGTAAGGGAACTTCTTAACCCAATTTCAATTATTTCAGTTAAACCTCTACATCTTGATTATGTCGTGCTATGAATATGTGTGGATGACATCTGATTTTTCTAAACTTATTATCCACTTATATTTGGTTTATTTATATTTTTCACACATAATTATGTCATATCATTTTCTTTTCTCTAATGGAATGATCCTTGATTGGGATTACATCTCCATTTCTTCTCATTGAGACATTTCTTAATGATATGCACTTTTATTCTTTTATAAAGTGTATATACAGCCCCTTTGACATTCCATATCCACATTTTGTCTATACTAAAGTCATTTAAATGTTTTGAAAATGGTCTCCTTTCATGTGGCTTATAATTTAAATGTTCAAAATGGAAAAGGGCTCTTTTATTAAAACATTGTTTTAAATGGTTTTAAAGATTATTCTTTTAAAAATTTATCATCAATGTCCATGTTTTAAAAATGGGTTTAAGGATTTCTTTATATGGACATGAATTTTATAAAACCCTTTCAAGAGTTTCGAAGTGGTATAAGACACTTTTATTATAAAATATCTTTTAAATGTCCTCTTTTAATATTTTCAAATTATAAAGTGATATTTCTCTCATAGAGTATTAATGATTTTGTAGATGTTTTTATTTATGATAATATCCTGATGTGATCTCTTGTGATTTAAATGTGGAAATGTGATGTTTCCTTTATGCATGTTTTATGTGATACAATTATGTTATGGTTCTTCGGCATTGTTTATGAAGTCGGGTGGTTCCGTGATAAAATAAGGGCAAGTGAGACCGAGATAGCTCTCCAATGGATTGGGTAACGTGAAGGGGTTAAATTCTAAGGTTTCTCCAAAGAGATTTAGGTAATAGACTGTGATTGGTATTCCAAACATAACCATGAGGGTTACTCCCTACATAAGAATGTAATGAATGCCTCATGTTACCTTTACATCTTATGATTTCTATGAGTTATTCATTAATCATATGCTTTCATGAGGTATGTTAAAGAACTTATGTTTTAAATGTAAATTATGATTTCATTTATTCTTATGTATACATGGACTAATGTTTTTGTTCCATATTTTTTTATATCCCTTACCGAGCTTTTTATACTCATCCAAAGTTTTTTTGAAATGTTTTCCACAGGACTTAAAGATGAATAGGCTCAAGGATGGGATGAATGAAAGACAAGATTTCTAAAACATATTACTAGACATGTTTCTTTTACGAGTTTTTGTTTTATGATGGAAACTGAGTAGAAGTGTCTACTTTGTTATCTTGTGAGATGTAATTGTTATGTCCTAATTCTCTAAAACTCTAAACCTGAAATGATGCTCAATGTGAATTATTGATTTAATTCAAGATTATGTAATGTTTTAAGGGTGGTTCCTTATAGTGTATCCTTCCACATTTCCTGCATGACAGAAATTGAGATTTCTTTTCTCCATGGTCTCCACTCCTAGAGCTCTTATCATTCACCGCTTTTCGCTTCCTTATTGAGTCTGAGAGTTGGTTAATATATATATTGTTGATCATATTTTTGGAAAAATGATTTGTTATGAACAAGATATATTTTACACCTATCAATATTCCATTCTGTTTCTCATTTCCTCCATCGTTCCCACCTTGTACATCATGTTCAATGATACTATGACTTACTTGGAATTCATCCATTGACTAATACAAAAAAGAATAGTGTGAGTCATAAAATCATTTAGAGAATATAATAACACCTTATTTTAAATCTAAAACAACTTAGGATTGATGAAAGTTATTTATTCTCATCTTATATTAAAATCCTTCAAATCATTTTGTAATGAAAATGTGAATTATCCTAAGCATGTCCCCTGGGAGTGTCGTAACAAAGAGTGCATCAAGGCCCATTTTCGTGCACCAATTCCAGTTCGAGACTATCTCAAAGTGGTGTTTTTGGGTTTTACCCCTAGGTATATTTGGGCCAGAGCCTCCTCTACCTGCTCGTATCCAGATAGAGATGTATTTCATTGAAAACTCACAAAATCTCTAAAATACCAAAATTCTAGGATGTTCTTCTATACTAATCCTCAATATCTATCTTAGGGATACGTTCTCTAATCACAGTTTATCTAAATCTAGTTTTCATGGTTTTTAAAAAATTTCCTTTGATACAACTATAACATCCCAACCCCAGAAGACCAGATTCAGTGCATTATTACCTATAATTGGCATGATCACAAAAGATCTTGTCTCAAAAGACAGATTAGTTTTTTAGCCTTAGAAGTACTAGATACATTCATAAGGTTTATATTACATCATAAAATGGAAATCTAAAACAACATTATTTCCATAAACTACACTAATATACCATAGACTATTCTTGTAGGTTAGTCATAATATACTTCTTTGCATCCTGGGAAAAATAAAACATAGAAAGGGGTGATCTCAGATGCCCATAAAGGATAACAATATAGAAGAAACATTCATAAATAAGAATAAACATTTAAGGCAATGTATAAGACTAAAACAAAAGCATTTAAAACTTGAACATCAGAATAATATGGAAAAGATAAAATATAATAACGTCGTTTACTTAATCACATGGATATTTTACTAGTCAAATAATCACATGCAATATCGATAGCCACTTTCATAATGATGGAATTCATAATGCCAGACTTTCATAACCACAGAGTCAAGGCCTTTTTCCAATACTACAAATAAGATTTTTTTAAGGCCTTGTTCCAAGACACACGATTGTCTCATGAGACCTACTGATGAATCATAGAGCTATTGTAGGCTTCAACCGTAACTTACTATGACCAATGCATTTCTCATATGAAAATTTTTAAACATATCATAAACATTCATATTAAAACTAGCATACGAAATGTCAATACTTTATCCACAAACCATGAATGATATAAAAATAGCACATCCACAGTCAAACATAACCCATTCAATAAAATATTAAATATTGTATTGTAACAGATTATCCGTAATCGATAATAATGAAGGATATTGACCAATATAAAAATAATCATAAAAACTATTTGAGAGAAATATCACCCTTTTTCTTGAAATCATTTAAAAGTCACACTATTATTGTTGAAGCTGTTTAAAAATATATTTTTAAATCAAAGTGTCCCATACAACTTTGAAACATTTAAAAGGAAGTTTAATTTTATAACATTAATGTCCACATGAATAAATCATTAAATCTATTTTTAAAACATGGACAACAATGAGAATTATTTAAAAGAATAAATTTTCAAAACATTTAAAATTATATTTAAGTTATAGTTCCTAACCAAATAAGAGATGCTTGAACACAAATAATAGAGGTAATAAAAACATTATAATATCAGGAGAAAATAAAAGCGATTCAGGATATATTATGTCAAATTACAGTATATACACAAAATAAAAGTTAATTGGCACATAACAATAAATAAGTCTCAATGGAATGTAAGTTGAGAGGAAATCCCTTATAAAGACTGTATCCTTAAGATAAGGACAAATCAATGAAATTATTATGGGTGAAAATATAAATACACTAAATATGATTGGATATTCAGTGTAAATAAATCATATTACATTCACACATATTCTTGTAAAGACAACACCAATGACTTGGATGTTTAGATCAATGAATGGAAATTGAGTGAAGATTACTCTCATCAATTTTATATCAATGACTTGAGAATTACCAATGGAGTTATTATGTGTATCTAGAGTATATCGACAGAAAGGGGAGTGGAAATTACAAAATAAATAATAAATTTTTATTCTACACAGAATCTTGGAGTAAAATAGTCAATGAATTTTTCGTCAATCCGAATGAGTGGAAATTGAAATTTGAAATTCCCTTACTGATTCGGTAACTTAAGAAACATACACCCCATGAAAGAAGGATAACAAAATGATGATATAAATACCCATAAATTAAATTATATTTCAAAATGAATACAATCATGGGCAATACATACGCCACTTAAAAGGAAATACTGGCCAATATAGCATGACTCTCACATGAATAAAAAGTGAGATGAAAAACCCGTACTTCATTGTGATCAATCGAGTCATGTGAACAAAGTTTAATAACCCCAAAATGAATCAAATAATACCATTAATACAAATAGAATCATGATAATATATATAAAATGGAATTACACAATACACAACACGCAATAAATAAGTGGCGAAATGGAAATCTCACGGAATTAAAAGTGAGATAAGAAACCCTTTACCTAATAATTTTCCTCTTTAGAGTGTAGGTTAAAATATTGTATAATGGTGAAATAATTTTTATTATATTATAAAATAATCTTATACATTAATATTATATCATATATTATCTTCCAATATTTCTTTGTTAACAATATTTTGGTATTATCCTCGTTTTGGGTGTTAACTGATTTGTTTTCTTTTAAATGCTTTGTTACATAAGTAATGTTTGTTATGGATATGATGTATCTTATTCATATTCAGAAGGATATTAAGTTTTTAAAAATTATTTTTAATCATCTAATGAAAATTAGTCTTTAATGGATACAATGGGGAATGAATCTCATCGTATTCGCGGAGACGGAAATCCGTATGTACGCACGAGTAACAATATCATTCTTTTGATATTAAAATAATATATAATTTGATGGTATATAATATATAAAGAATAATTATCATGTTATATTTATTATTTACATAAATTATTCATCATTATTATACCCATCCAAAAAATAATGTCTTCTAAGACGTGGAGACGGTAATCCGTACATACGCACGTTTCATGACATGTCATTCAATGGTTGCACAGAATAATGAATATGGTTGTACCATATTTATAATAAAATCACAGGATATAGAAGATACAAGATTTATTATTTTATAATGGTGAAAAAAAGTAAGAGGAAGTGGAAGAAAAATGGAACTTGAAAGAGGTGATGAAATATGTACCTCTTTTTTCAGGTTCTTCATTTTGATTTGATCAAGAGGGCTCTGTAGGTTGGATTTCTGACTAAAGGAAGGCCTCTAAGATGAAGGTAAGACAGTTGATAGGGTATTTGGGTAGGGTTTGGCTGATCCAAATGGCTTTTATAGTGTTAATTAGAGAGAAGGGGAAGTTCCCTTTTATAAGAGGGGTGAGGGGAACCTTAAGAAAAAGCTAGAAATATAATTTTATAATAAATTAATTTTCAGTTTCTAATGGCTTAAAATGAATTATATAAGGTATTAGGTGAGGATGGGTGTAAAATCAATAACCCAATAGGTTTTATATAGTTTTATGTTAATATATTAACTTTATATTTTAGATTTAACTCATAGTTAAATAGTTTGACATTTACCATGTCTCTTTGTAATTTTATATTGTATGGTTAATGAACTTACAATAAACATCCAAGAGAACCTAAAGTGGTTCATTAATGACATATATAAATTATTTCAAACCTTTGGATGAATCTTAGAATTTTATAGATATAATATTAATTAATAATATAATATTTGTTTTAAAAACATTTTTTTCTCAATTTTGACACTATTTTTGTATTTTGATTTTTATAAATTCATAACAGAATTATTACTTCGAAAAAAATTCATCTAAACAACCCTAAAATGTCATATTAACCAATAAAATTAATATAATTCATAAAAAGTCTCAAATTTCATTTATTTGGATATTTATAATATAAATTATTTTAATATTTAATTAATTAGGTAATTACTGCATCATCATTGTGTCATAAATAAATTAAACTATTTAAATTATAAAATATATATATAAAATACCATTCTGTAGGAAATATTTTTATCTTTCTAATAAATATTTATAGTCTAATTTATCTTATACATACCTCTATATTAAAAATTTTTTAGTTATTAAACATTGATTTTAACTCTTTTAACTCTTCTTTACATAAAATAATAATAAATGTCCTAATCTAATCCATGTGGACCTAAAGGATCATATTTTATTCCTGAAGTTGTTTTGGTCTAATTAAACTTATCCAATATAATTAGTACATGTGTTAAGGTAATAATAATACCAATTTTACACTTAATTACCCTATTTACTTTTAACATGGTAAATAAAAGTAAAAAGTCACTATTCACCAAAAATTATTTTCATCTTATGAAACAACATTTTTACTTAATGATATCAAACGTGTCTCTTGGATTTTTGAAATTCAACTCAGCAAAGCTGTAATATTAAGGTTTATATAAATTTGGAAATACTCATAGAAGATGGGTAAAAGACGGTAAAAAGTTCAATTTTTTTTATAAATCTAATTTTATTATAAAATGACACCAATGAATTAAATTGATCTTATATAGGTACTATAAATCTATTTTGACTTAAAATAAATTTAAATAAAATAAATAATTATATAAATAAAAATTCAGTTTTAAACTATAACGCAATGTTTTTCACTATTAATAAAAAATTGAATGTTTTCAGAAAAATACCAAAAATTTACCCTAAGATAATTTTGATATTCTGAATTCAAAAATTAATTCTATTTTAACACATTGAAAACTTATAAGTTGCATTAATTAATTTTAAATTAATTACCGTTGTCAAAATCGAAAAGCATGTTTAAAAAAATAAAAACTATCAAAAGATTGACTTGGTTTATGTCAAATTTAAATGTGAAATTACTTATAATCATCCAAATTTTATTAAATGATAAAAATATAATCTAATTATACTTATAAACCATTAAAATATATAATTTGACTCTAAAAATTATTTCTATTAAAACATTTGTTTTTAATTAAAATTTAGTATTTCTCAGTGTTCATCAAAATATAAAAGTTATTAGAAAAGTACCAACAAATTTATCCAGAATAAATTTTTATGTCTTGATTCTAAATAAGAATTTAGTTTCATGAAATTGAATATATAAAAGTGTCAAATATTGGTTTTAAAGAGTGTTCTCTATTAAATGATGGTAAAATTTCATTTTTTTGGAAAAATACTTCTTTTATCTGAAAAAAATGAATTTGTTTTATATTATGTCTAAGAAACACATAATATGGATTCTAAAATTATATAGAGTATATAAAATTCATAATTCTGTTAATACTATTCATAACCTCTTTTGAACGGCAATTTTGGTATGTCTTGGTGTGCTCGAACTCGGTGTTGCGTGTAGCGCAATCTATTGAATTACTTTAAAGAAATTAACTTACTATGAAATTAGGGGGTGTAACATTCTCCCAAAAATTTGAAATTCTATCCTCACAATTTTAAAATTCGGCTTGGGAACTTCATTGAAAGACCCACATCGGAAAAAGAGTCAATAAAACAATCTCTTTAAAAGAAAGAGAGATAAGTACAAAGGTAACCCAGGATGACCCACACTAGGATTCCATGTAAGAAAACATGGATATGGAAGATAAAATAAGTGTCATGCTCTGGTGGAGAGTGATAGAAAATGTGATTAGGATAATGTTAAAAACCAGAAAAACACTAACATGTGATAAGGTAAACGGTTATTATTTTCCTTGTTCCAAAAGTAAATGTATAATTTTTTTTTGTTTGAAGTTCCATTTCATAAATTTGAGGAATTTATTTATGATATTGAATAAGAACATAAATAGATATACTTACTTTTTATGTAGAGTTTCATCCTTTAATAAATTTCTACCACTAACTTATATTTTTTTAACGATGAGTATTCAAGATGACTTGGTCACACCTGAAGTGCTATAATCATATTCTAAGGAATCACATAATCCACAAAAGATAAACTATATATTTTACCTTTTCTTTAGAGAATAACCAAAACCAAAATGATACGTTCAAGATCAGATGATCCCCAAAAAGGATAATCCTTTAGATAAAGAAACAAAAATCTTAATTTCTAAAATTAAACCAACAATACCCAAAGTCTAATAAATACCATTCAATAAACAATTTTCCTTAATATCCATCTATATAATCCCAAATAATATTGAAACCCAAAACATAGAATAATTTTATTACATAGTCTTCCACATTAAATTGTATTTCCAAATAACATTGACTTATATTACAGTCAAAAACATAAAAGTAATTAACCTAATCACATATTCTCTATGATAGGTTAATCATTTCCATAAATAACCCAAATGTCTATATATCCACAATAAAAACATAGATAAAAATCCACCATTACTCCTTAAATGAAATCTCAGAGTATTCTATTTTCCATAGGCATATAGTATTCCCAACAGTGAAAACGTATTCCAAAATAACATTTATCACATAATCCAAAAATCATTTTCCTATACAAAGGATATCTATTTGATAAGACATAAGATCCCAAATCCACTTATTATTGATCATGAAAATAGTTTAACTAAAAATAATTAGTCACACAAAACCAGGTAATTCTCGTAGTCCAATGGTAGGCGATAAATCCCAATCGCACTATGGTTGTGGGATTGATTATGAAATCTTTGTCCGATGTGACGGGTTGTCACACGGTCTACGTGTTTTCCTTTTTCAAAAACTATATTTTATATCATTCCCAAAATGAGATAAATTCCTCAAAATAACTATAACATAATTTCACCACAAATGTTATCTCATGCCTCACATTTTCATCCAAAAATTTAATAACATGTAATTTCCTAAAATTAAAGTATCATATAAACCCAAATGGTTATTTATAACTATATCAACAATAGAAAACACAATTATTCTTAAAATAGCTTTTCCACATAATAAAATGGAGGGTTACAGATAAGCAAAAAGTCTTCCAAAGTAATCCCATCAACAAAGAGCACTAATACTTCTATACATTTCACAATCCATTTAATTCCACATAGGTTCTTCCTTGACCAAGGGGTTATCGTATAGAATTGGGCATTCACTCGGGTAATTCCCAGGTCCCCTATATTTACGACAAAAGACTGTAAATATATTCTTGGTATCATATTTATTTTCTTCCATAGTACTCTTCATATTTCCTAGGAAATTCTTCACATTATGACTTTTTTCCTATACATAAATCATTTCTTTGTTCCGTTGAGACACTTCCTTTAGTGTCTCCTTCCACATTTATAACATGATGGAAATTGAGCTTTATTTTCTCCATTGTCTCCACTACTGGTGCTCTTATTATTCACTTCCTTTCTCTTATTTATTGAGTCTAGGAGTTGGTTAATATATATGTTGTTGATCATATTTTTGGAAAACTGATTCTCCATGAACAAGATATATTTTACACCTATCCACATTACATTATGTTGCTTATTTACTCCGTCGTTCCCACCTTGTAAATCATGTTCAATGTTACTATGACTTCCTTGGAATCCAGCCATTGAATATCACAAAAAAAACATAGTGTGAGTCATAAAATCATTTAGAGAATATCATAACACCTTATTTTAAATATAAAAAACCTTAGGATTTATAAAAGTAATTTATTCTAATATTATATTAAAATCCTTCAAATTGTTTTGTAAATAAAATGTGAATTATCATAATCATATCTCCTATGAGTTTTGTAATCTAGAGTGCAGCAAGGCCCGTTGTCATGCACCAGTTCCCGTTCGAGACTTTCTCAAAGTGGTTTCTTCATGTTATACCCCGAGGTACATTTGTTCCAGAGCCGCCTCTACTTACTCGTATCCAGACAGGGATGTATTTCTTGGAAAACTCACAAAATCTCTACAATACCAAACTTGTAGGAAGTTTTTATATTCTAATCCTCAATGTCTATATTAGGGATATGTGTTATAATCGGAGTTTATCAAAATCTAGTTTTCAAGGTTTCTACTAAACTTCCTCTGATACCAAATATAACTCCTCGACCCCAAAAGCCCTGAGTCGGTGCATTATTACGTATCATTTCCATGATCACAAAATATCATGTCTCGAAAGACTGATTAGTTTAGTAGCATTGTAAGTACTAGATAAATTCATAAGGTTTACATTAAATCATAAAATGGAAAACTACAACAACATTGTTTCCATAAAAAACACTGAGATCCCATAGACTATCCATGCTGGTCAGTTATAATATAATTCTTCGCATCTTAGGAAAAGTTAAACATAGAAAGGGATGAGCTCAGATGCTTAGTAAGGATAAAAATATTGAGGAAACGTTCATAAATAAGCATAAATAGTTAAGGTAATGTATAAGACTAAAACAAAATCCTTTTAAACTTGAACTTCATCATAATATAGAAAAGATAAAATCGAATAATTCCATTTACATATGCACATGGATATTCTACTAGTCGAATAATCACATGCAATATCAATAGCCACTTTCATAATGATGGAATGCATAATGCCATACTTTTATAACAACATAGTCAATGCCTTCTTCCAAGACTACAAATAAGATTTTTTCACGGCCTTGTTCCAAGACAATAGTTTGTCTCATGAGACCTACCGATGCATCGAGCAGCTATAGGGGGCTCCACCCATCACTTACTAAGTTCAGTGAATTCCTCATATGTAATGTTTGAAACATATCATAAATATTCGTATTAAAACTAGAATATGAAATTTCAATACTTTATCCACAAACCATGAATAGTATAAAAATAGAACATCCATAGTCAAATATAACTTATTCAATAAAATATGGAAGATTTTATTTTAATAGATTAACCTCAATAGAGAATAATGAAATATATTTATATAGATGAAAATAATCTTTAAAACTATTTGAGAGAAATATCCACCATTTTATTGAAATCATTTAAAAGTCACACTATTATTCATGAAGCCATTTAAAAATTTATTTTTGAATCAAATTGTTCCATATCATTTTGAAACATTTAAAAGAAAATTTAATTTTATAACATTTATCGACATATAAATAAATCCTTAAAACTAGTTTTAAAACATGTACAATAATGAGAATCATTTAGAAGAATTTTTTTAAAACATTTAAAATTATATTTTAGTCAGAGTTCTTAACCAAATGAGAGAGGCTTGAAATAAAATAATTGAGGTAATAAAAACATAATAATATCATGATAAAAAAAATGGATTCATGATATATTATGTCAAATTATATTATATACACCAAATAAAAGTGAATTGGAGCATAATAATAAAGAAGTCTCAATGGAATGTAAGTTGAGATGAAATACCATATAAAGACCATCTCCTTATGTTAAGGATAAATCAATTACATAATTTTGTGTGAAAATATAATTACACTAAATATGATTGGATATTCAGTTTAAATCAATCATAGGACATTCACACACATTCTTGTAAAAGCAACACTAATGACTTGTATGTTTATCTCAATGAATGGAAATTGAGTAAAGATTTCTCTTATCAAGTTCATATCAGTGATGTGAGATGTTATAAATGGAGTGATTTTGTGTATCTAGAGGATATCCACACAAAGGGGAGTTTAAATTACTAAATAAATAATAAATTGTTATTCCCCACATAATCTGGGAGTAAAATAGTCCATGAAGTATGCGTAAATCCGAATGAGTGGAAATTGAAATTTTAAATTCCCATACCAATTTTGTAACTTATGAAACATACACCCCATGAAATAAGGATCATAAAATGATGATAAAAATACCCATAAATGAATTTATCTTGCACAGTTAATACAATCATAGACCGTACATAAGCCACACAAATGGAAATAGTGGCCAATATAGCATGAATCTCACATAAATAAAAAAGTGAAATAAAAACCCCTTACTTCGTTGTGATCAATCGAGTCGTATGAACAAAAGTTAATAACCACAAAATTAATCATATAATAAAAATAATATAAATAGAATCATGATAATACATATCAAATGGAAGTATAGAATACAAAACATGCAATAAATAAGTGGCGAATAATGGAAATCTCATGGAAGTAAAAGTGAGATAAGAAACCCCTTACCTTGTAATTTTCCTTTGCCGAGGATAGGTTAAACATATGTATAATGGTGAAATAATTGTTATTAAATTATAAAATAATCATATACATCAATATTATATCATAAATGGTCTTTCAATATTGCTTTGTTAATAATATTTTAGTATTATTGTCGTTTCGAGTGTTAACTGATTCATTTTCCTTTATATGCTTTGTTATGTAAGTAATGATTGTTATGGATATGATGTATCTTATTCATATTCATAATGATATTATGTATTTAAATATTATTTATAATCATCTAATTAATATTATTCTTGAATGGATATGATGGGGAATGAATATCATCGCGTTCGCGGAGACTGTAATCTGTATGTACGCACGAACGAAAATATCATTCTTTTGATATTAAAATACTATATAATTTGATGGTATATAATATATAAAGAATAATTATCATGTTATATTTATTATTTACATCAATTATACATCATTGTTATACCAATCCAAATAATAATGTGTTGAATAACAATTTCACCACGACGTGGAGAGGGTAAGTCGTATGTACGCACGTTTGGTGACATGTCATTCAAAGGATGGATAGAATAATGAATATGGTTGTACCATATTTATAATAAAATAACAGTATATAGAAGATACTGGAGTGGTTATTTTAGAATGGAGACAACAATGAAAAAGTATGTGGAAGAATAATGGATCTTTAAAGAGGTGATGAAATATTTACCACTTCTTGGGGTTCTTCTATTTGATTTGATCAAAAGGGCTCCTTAGGATGGCTTTCTGACTAAAGTAAGGCCTCTAAGATTAATGCAGGACATTTGAGAGGGTATTTAGGTTGTGTTTTCTGGGTCAAATGTCTATAAAGGTGTTAAGTATATATAATGGGATGTTTTCATTTATAAGAGCAGTGATGGGCACCTTAGGAAAAGTTAGAAATATTATTTTAAAATAAAATCATTTTAGGATTATAATGGCTCCAAAAAAATTTATATAAAGTCTAATGTTGGGATGGGTCGAACATCACTCAAATTGGTGAAATTTTTACATTTATTTAGAGGGGTTATTCACAGGAAATAAATTTTTATGAATCTATATAGGATGTGATTAAATTATTGGCATTAGAAATCACTAGTATGGTTATAGTGGCCGTAAATGGAATGATGGGAGACCACCATAAAATTAAAATAAAAAGGTAGGGGGGGGGGGGAATGAAATTGGGGGATCCGACGATATATTCAATTCCAAATGAGGAATTTTTTTATGATTTTTTAAGGATTGGATAATAATTATACTTCCGGTTCCCTTAGGTTTAATGTCAAGATGTGTAGGAATGTTCTTATAGGACTGGTGAACCTAAAATGAAATTTATTATTCTATAGTTATTAGTCTATATATTTTTGTCTATCATGTGTTGGGAAATAATAGTACTATGTTATAGGTTTAAAATATATCTTCATGGGTACATTCCTCATGGGTTGATCCTTCTTTGGGTGTCTCATGTTTGAAGCATGCTTCATCTTGCTTAAAATTATTGGGATGTTTTTATTTTTATTGAATGATATATGATCAACATTTGTATCATAACTATAGGATTATTTAGCTTTAAATTGAATCTCAAAAAGATTTTTTCAATGGGACATGGGTTGTTTTAGGTGAGATTAATGTAACTATAATTCTAGATGAAAATTATTTTGTTGTGAATTACACCATATCCTCTATGGAATTTAGAGATTATGTTGATCTTAATGTCTTGATCGTTGTGAACTAGGTGGGTTCTAATTGAACGGGGTTTATGAAGAATATCAATGGGATGATGATAATAAGTCATGATAGGTATTTTTTAAATTATTTATCCATAGCCACATGGGAATCTATTTCACAAACAACCTTATCATTTATTATTTCTAATCATCATCCAATCATAGTTGATCTTTTTATAAAAGAAACTAATCCTCCCTTTCCTTTTAGGATATAAATTCCAAGGATATATCATCCTAAGTGTTGTAATAATGTTCAAGGTTGTTTTAATTTTGTTGATTATAAGAATTATGTTTTCCTTGCATTCATAAACAAAAATTTATCAAAGAAAAATTGATGAAATTGAGAAAGGATTAATTCAGTTTTCTGGACTGGGATATTTTTTCTCTTGAGGTTACTCTCCAACACGATAAGTAGAATAGAGTATTCAATTAATTTTCTAATTTAATTATAAAAGATATTAAATTTATGGGATTATTAATATCCTTCTTAATATTAACAATGACATGAAAATAATGTCAAATAAAGAAATGTTTCAAAAATATGGTGACAAAAAATATAAGATCAATAATTCCATATCAAGAGATATAATCTCATATATACCATTTTATTTTCTCAAAAATGTTTTTTTGATTCTGGAATCATGGTCGGATATCTTTAATAAATTTTTAAGTTATTATACATATCTATTTAATTGTTCTTCCACTATTCATAGTCCTATAGATTTTATTTTTCTAAGATATGATAAGTAGGTGGATAATTCAAGGCTCATTTCTCCACCTTTGGAATTAGATATTATGGGGGATGTTATTGGTCAGAAATCTATATTTTTACGTAGTTTCGAGGGATTTACAAACATTTCTTATAATTATATTGGTAAATTGATTAATATGATGTCTCCAATAGTTTTCTACATTTCTTTAGTGCTGCTTTTATCCATTTAGGGATTAATGGACAATTCCATTACAAATTCCATAAGTGGATAATTTCAATGAGATTCATATCATTAGGTTAATTTTAATGGCTAACAAGATATATAATATAATTAATAAAATGATTTTTAATAGCTTAGTCTCTAATTAATGTCTAATTAAATCTCCAAATATGATTGGCTTGACTAAGCATTGGATAATTTAGTATTTTCTTACTATTACTTCAAATTGGGTCAATATTCTAAAAAACCCCCATTAATAGAGGTAAAATTACCCTAAAACATGAAATCAAAAAATCTTTTGAAATGATGGATCATAGTTTCATTTTCAGTGTTATTGAAAATTTTGGCTTTAATGATGTTTTCATATAATTAATTAATCTCATGCATGTGTTTGAACATGAATTTATTCTTATTACTGGATCTCTTAAATGGTAATTTGAATGATCAATGGGGTGAAACATGGTTACCCCCTTTATTCAATGTTTTTTCTGTTGTAGTGAATTATCACCAAATACTTCTCCCTATTTTGGATAGAAATGGGAAACCTAAATCCATTCGTGCGTGTAGGGGAACTCTTCCCCTACTAAGCTTTCTAGGTGAATCATATCATATTATTACCCAAGGGGTATAAGGTTAAAATCAAAAACACCATCAATTCTATTTTTCACTATAATGAATTCATTATTTAGGAGGTCAAATGGAAAAAATATGTCATCATCCTTGTTTGGGGAATTCTTGTTTCCAAGAGAATTAATTCAATCAGGGAAATTGGTATTACGGAGGGTGTCCTGAAATTTTTTCTACTTCGGTTTGGCTATGTTTTGTGGTCAATGGAAATCTTCATACTTTTTAGGTATAATTTTTTATATTAGAGAATAAATTTCATCATATAATGGTAAATATCTATCCATGGATTATAGGGTTTTATTAGAGAAGTATTTCATAATTCCCAAATTTTTATACTCTTTCATGGTTTATGGCTAGACATATTGTCTCATCCACAATATCAGTGTTTCAATAATGAAATATATATTGAGTGGTATTATTTTTGACCGATTTGTAGACATAATCTAATGGAAATCATTCTTCAAAACATATAAATTATGAGGATATGTGATTAAAAGTTTATAGTTTTTCAAAAAATAATTTAATTATTTTTTCCGATAGAGGCCCATTAATGAAAATTATAATTCTCTTGGTTTTATTCAATATTTATTTATGGTTAAGATCAACTCTAGAATCAAAAAATCAATGTTTCTTCTATCTAGCCCACCATTAATTATATTTTTTCAATATTACTTCTAAATATAGATTGTTGGTTTCTAGAGATTCATGTCTTAATTTATGTGGTATGAATGGGACTAGTTTTCCCTTGTGGAGTAAATTATAGATGACATCACCAATATGGATATGGACATATCAATAAAATATAATAGATGAATTTGGATGATATACATGATCCCATTATAATTTTTTTTTTCAATAATAGTTTTCATCGAAGGGTGATTTTATTTTGTGGAACCAAAAGTGAATTCTGTATTTACATATATGATTTTTTTACAATATGTTATTTATTCGGATTTCGTCCATCACAAATTTAACTGGATGAATAGGTGTCTTATTATGCTTTCTCAGTGTATTCTGACATGGATTCTAGTGAACAAGAAATTTCCTAGAGATTATTATCTATAAAACTATTGTATTTCAATTTAATTTTCATGAATTCTTTGTCATATCAATTGTGAGGATGTTTATCATATCATTATGGGTTGTGTTACGCCATAAACAATATGGAATTATACTTAATAAATTATTGATATTTTTTTCCTATAAATGACACTATTATAGATTATTGCAATTTTTTTGTTTAATGTTATGCGTCTGATGTTATTTTTTGTCTCTTTTAGGTCTCTATAACAGGTAAAATTTTCATCATATGCATGTCTTGTCATAAATAGGTTGATTATAGTTTTATTTTTAGGCTTCATATTACTTTTCCTCATTTGATGGTGGATATTCATAATTCCAGTACATCTCAAAGGGATTTCTGTCAAAAATCAATTCATGATCCTTTTGTCCTATAGAGGATAGGTATCATTGGGTATTTTAAACAAAATTTTGGAACAATTGTATTTTCCATGAAATACACTTTTATATGGTGGATCACGGTTTACCCTGATTGGTCTTCATGGGCTAATCCATGTATATTTGATTATGAGTCAATATTCAGGGATCATCATAGTGATGTTTTAGGTTTCCTCTAATGATCTTTTGGTATACCTTTTTCAATATATTATGTGATTTATGGTGTCAAAAATTCAATTTAGTAAGCAAAGAAACAAGGTTCGAATAATCTCTGACTGTAAGGTGATTCCAGAATTATTTTTTAAGACATTCAGGTTGTATTTGGTCATCTTTCATGGAAGATAGTGGATAGAGTGACCGGATTCATGTATTTTCATTATTTAATTGAATAAATTATCACTCATGTATATTGGGAGTCTACTTCTCTTATTGATAGTTTTTTTAAATAGTGGTTCTAGTGGTAATTGTTGTATGAAGTCTGATTGGGTTTCAGATGATCTTATGCACCTTTTTAGAGGTATCAGGGTAAAATTATTCAATTTAGGATGTTTAATACATGTTTCTTTATATCAATAATGATTTAATTATCTTATGATAAAGGTATTATATTTAAAAAAATTAAATGGAATTATATTGTTTAATGCTTTCTAATAAATTTTTTATCTAAAAAAATATCCATTTTAAACATAACTAATCTTATATTTATTTATATGAAATTATTTATTAATAAAATATTAATTGTACTCACTATAACCATATCTATAAATAATATTAGGAACTATTAGTCACAACATTTTGAAATTATAAAAAATTTCTAAATCTAGATTACAGAAAATAGTCCATCCTTATCTTGACCTAATTTAAAATCAATATTCATCCAATAAAGTGAAAATTTTTCTATCATGAAAATTTAAAAAGTGAATTAAATTATAGTTTAATTAATATATATTATTCAATTACTATAACTAAATACGCAGTTTTCTATTTTTCCATTCTTTAAAAATTTATTCCTCGAAATTTTCATACATGTTACATTATAGAAAAATCAAGGTGGTTCTTATTCATAATATTCTGCTACTCGCACAATGCTTCCTCTATTTTATTATTTATCTGTATACCTTTACCTATCAATTAATATCATTCATCAACAATTTCTCTCTAATATCAATATATATTATGATATTTGTTATATTATGATATATCATGTTATAATTCTATTTCATTATAGGTGTACATATTCTTTGAGTGGGGAATGTACAGTTATAAAAATGTCATATATAACACATCAAGTACAATATAGATACTTCATTCCATTTACTATCAGTAAACCATAAATCTAATTATTTATAAAATTTAAAAACATCTAATTTACCTATGAATTAGTTTCTATTTATTATCAAATATTAAAAAATACTTCTATTAGGATACATTATTGAAAATGTGATATCCCACACGAAATTACAAATCATTTATCTAGTTGTTAGAATAAATAGCTTAAATATTTTAGGTGCATTAATATGTTTTTAAATATTCTTTACATTTCGCATAGTCTCTTTATTGTGTTCTAATATTTCAAACATCCTTCAAACAAATTCATCCGAAGAAGTTGCAGTTTGAAAACCATTTCTATATAAATAATCATATGAAAATATTTGAATACATGAATGAAATATATTGTTATATGTAAAATATATCAAAGCTAACTATTAATAAAACATAATATAAAAGGAATGGGAGAAGATCTAAACATTTAAACTTCTTACTTTTTAGTTCATTCGGACTGTCCATCAGTTAATGGGTGGTAATCTATGCTCAAAACGATCTCATTATTCAGTACCTTTTAAAGGGATTTCCAAAAAAATTGTATATCATAAATCATGAACAAATACAATTATAAAAATATCACCATTAATTCCTACAAATACATTAATATAGATTCATTCATGTCACTAAAGAGTTAAATACATTGTTATGGAATGGAAATCTATATTTTTTATAATTCATTCAATACGAACCCATATTACATCAATATTTATAGGGTTATTTGGTAATCATGTGAATTCTTCTATAGTAATTGCATTCAATTCACAAATATAAAAGGTATATTTTTTATGAATCCAGTAGGATATTATTTCTCAACATTCACCTTCTTTGAATGTAAGCATCTTTATATATAATCATCAATTTATCCCTTCAAATTATCCTCTAGAAATGTTCCCAAAATAACCTATAAACCTTGGTTCTCCTGTGGTTCATAGAGATATATGACCTATGATAAACATAAAATAATTCACCTTTCAACATAGGTATATACAGAACTCATTTAACCTTTTGGAATTTTATATTGATATATTTTGAAAAGATTTTTTTTCAATTTTATATCATTAAAAATATAAATTTACATGTGTAAATTATCATATTTAGGCTAAGAACGGTTTATCCTATTTAGTATATATGGATTTCCCAACATTTAAAAAAAATCATTACACTACTTCATTAATAATTTTCATATCCATCTATAATAGAGAAATGAACATGGGATCCATGAATGTCGACATTTCTTAAGAACTCATTGATCTTTCCCACTAAATATATCTACTACTTTATTTTCCATTCATGGTTAGTAGTTTATTTGAAAACCATTACCCTTAAATATAACAATCCATTTATATTGAATTATATTCATTTATTTCTTTGAAATCAGTTATTTTAGGCTCTTATAGTCTATAAATGTCTCACATATTTTAAAATAAATATTATAACCCCAAATATTCAATTTAATGATTAATTTTTTGAAAGGATGATCATTGGTTGTATAGTACTATTACTGATGCATTAACTACCATGATGAATGTGAAATAACATAATTAATATAAATAATTAAAAATAATAATTCAATATTTCAATGAATCAATATATTTCAAAATTACATTATTCATGAATGGTAGAGATAAAATTATCGAATTAACCAATATCATCTATATTTAATAAAAATAGTCATCACATTCCTTTGTCAATGTACACATAACATATTTCAATGTATTTTTTTGTTATTTAGTATTCCAATAATGAAAAATTATAAATTAGTCACCAATAGTAACTTGTGATATAATTTAAACAAATTTCCCTAGTTGTGTACATTAGTTTCTGATGTTTTTTGAACACCATTTTCTTCATAGGATAAACTGGGACTCCATCTGTGGGGATAATGTATCCATAAAAATAAAAATGAATTAGGATATATAACACAAATTATAAATTTTTAATATAATTTTGTTTCTAACAATCTCAATGATGACCCTCAAGTGATTCACAAGGTCCTCATATTTTTTAGAATGCTCCATGATATCATAAATAAATACAACAAAAAAATCATCATGATATTATTTGAATGAATATTTAATTAGAACCATAAAAATGTAGTGATAATTAGTCACTAAAAAAAATTATATTAAAATGATAATGTCCATAAAATGTTTGAAATCATTCCTTCCAAATATCATCATGCATTACTAAAATTTTTTGATACCATAACAAAGGTATATTTTTTTAAGAACATTGAGCTCTATGAATTTGATCAAATTAGTCATCAATATAAGAATGATGAAAGTTTATTTATCATAATTTAATAAATATAAATCTATTTAATACAAATACTCATATATCCCAATATATATATATATATATAATAACAATGGAGTAAAAAGGTGAAACTCAAGGGTGTATAAAGTTTTGTATTAGAAAACACCTATAATTTTTCATCAATTAAACTAATTCCACAGTGTGAATTAAATAGGGAGTCTTTGATTTTTTTATATCATTAGGATTGAATAAATGGAATGATCAACATCATTATCTGGTGGATTTCTATGTAATTACATAGGAAACACATCAATTTAAACATTTAGAATAAATACCTCTTCCTTTTTAAGATCAAGTTCTTGATTCAAATATTTTCTCTTCTACTATACACCCTGAATATAAATCATTAAAACTAATGGGTTTTAAATATATTTGACCTAGATGATTAATTATTTTTTATAATGATTAGGAATTGGACAACATCATCCTGAATAGTAATTTCCTTCTCTTTGCAATAAAATTTTCTTCGTATTGTGAATTATAATCCACTTATTGGATTATATCAGTGTAAAACATATTTATAAATATAATTTTAGAAAATAAATAATATTAAGGTGTATTACTGGTAACTAAATGAACAATCCTATATGTATAATGATTTTAACATTGTGTTTTGACTTAAAATTTCATTCTGATGTTTCTACAGAATTTTTTATTTTTCTTTGAAACTATGAAATATATAAAAGTGTGATAAAAGAAAAAATATAACAAGAATTTATTATATTTTTATCATGGATTAATGAATCTTTCTAGAAATCTATGGAATCATCACTGTTGTTTTAGTGATCACAGGTTCCTGGAATTTTCCACTTGGGCACTTATGTGGTATGTTCCCTTAGAGATTCAGAAAATTGTTTGAGTAATGACCAATTTCATTGCAATTAAATACTTGTATAGTAGTGGTATATTTATTTAAAATACCATAATTATATAGATTACCCATATCTCTAAATATGTAGAAAACACACATGATCATAAATCTGTTTCCATGATGTTTCTTTTTATAACTTTGACATGATGGAAAATTATATACATTCTACTTTTTCTTTAAAGTGTTCCATTTTCAAGGTGTAATAATAACTATTATTCACTTATTTTATCTTGAATATATATGATCTAGAAAGTTATTTTTCTATTTGGATGTATCATAAATATATTTCACTATATGATGAACATTTTTGAGAAACCAATGACCATTGGTGACAAAAAAAATTCTTTTAAAATAAATTGCTTAACTTGTTTTTTTATTATGTATGTAATATTTATCAATTTATTCTTTAATTGTAATTATTTCCTTATAAAATACAAAAAAATCTTCTTCCTTTTACATAATTCTATGTAAAATTATTCATAGTAAAATCTTTTATTCATGGGGGAAATATTTACAAAAGAATGTATATTAAAAAAATGATATTCAATGTGATCTATTTATTCTTCATCCTCAAAATTTTGGATTAATGAAAACCATTTCTTTGTATCCCCCATAGTAAAATATAATTCAATTATATCCTTTTATTTATCATCTCACCCCAATTCCAAAAATATTTTTAAGGGACTTAATTCATTACTCAGATACCAAAAGATTAGTTGTTCTAATTAAAAATGGGTGATTATATCA
This sequence comes from Viscum album, assembly GCA_963277665.1. Classification (NCBI taxonomy): domain Eukaryota; kingdom Viridiplantae; phylum Streptophyta; class Magnoliopsida; order Santalales; family Viscaceae; genus Viscum; species Viscum album. Next base: position 1,760,950,331 of record OY728150.1, read on the forward strand.
CATGAACTGATTTAGTATTTGTTTTTAATGAGATGAAAAATTATTTTTCTCCATATGGGAATGTTTATTAGTCATAAGTATGGTTAACACTCCTAATATATTATCGATCTACTCACGTCCAATATGAGTTATATTATACTTCTTAGTAGGTGAATTCCTTTATTGTTCATGAGTAATGATGCCATTATTGATGCAAGAAATAATTTATGAACAATTTAATATACTAAATATGTTTATATTCATAATTATTTAAAATTATAATAAATATTTCTAAATATAGTTCAAAAAAAATTATTCTTTATAATCTCAAAAAATAAACATGGAATCTTTATAAATACCACTAAAATATAAATAAATTTTCATATCATACATATTTTGTGGTAAATAATATCTGAATTAATCCAAACATATCCACCAGATATTATATGTTTAGGTTCAGAGTATGGTCACACTATTCACGTACATGACTTATAGATGAAATTTAATTGACAAACTCTTTTATGTGTTTTTACTCAAAGATGCATCTATTCCATAACCATGTCTATTTTTATTATTCGAAAAGACTTATTTCTATGTATCCCACTAAATATCTAACTTAATAGAAATTTATTTTATTATAAAATTATAAGATTTATCCTCAAAGTATATTATAGGGTTATTTTATATAATCTATATTTTCATAAATCTAGCTCACAATGATTCTATTATTATTAAAACAATATAATCTATAGTAATTCCAACATCAGTATCCCATAATCGAGGTCTATATTAGTAAAATTCTATATATACAAGGGTTGTAATAACAATTGACTGATTAGTTTAATATTATTTTAGAATCAGATATATATAAGATTCCCATTTTACATTGGAAATAAAATAAAAAAATTAGTAATATAAAAAAAACAACATTTTTTATCTCACTCAGGTATTATGTCATAATTTATTAAATAAATGAAAAATTTATGGGTGGAGTAATGTCTCTATAAGGGTTTTATAAAATAGAATAAAAGATGATTAAATAATTAGCAATAAATTTTTCACGGGAAATATTTATAAACAAACGCCATTTAATAAAGAACCTGAGAATGAAATTATTCAATGTAAAATATCAATTCATTAAACATGTGAATAAAAATAATTTATTTCTCAGTGGCGGATATTAATAATACTAGTCATCATGATCACATACATCATAATATAAATTCCACCAAGACCTTTCACAAATATTTTTTTATTGATAGGTAGGTATATACTAAAAATACATTTGAATTTGGAAAATGTATTGGTCATATGAGATAGATAGATGCATCTAGGGGATCTTTATAAATGGTCCCAAACATTCACTACATGAAAGTTTTATTTTATTTAATATATTACTGAAACAAAAATATCCTTATTCAGTAAGGAATGTGGATTTTTCAACATTTTCCCCAATTAGAAAATAAAATCATAATACACCATATATATAAATTCTATATGGTTTAAGAAAAATATAATATATATGGTACAATGAAATGGATATTTAATTTAAATATAATTTTGATTGATCACACCGATGTAAATATTTTTAGAAAAATTTAATAATCACAAAATTATTTAGAGAAAATAGATTACATTTAATTCATGAGAAAAAAAGATATAAAAATTCGGGTTTATTAGAGAAATAACATAATAGAATTGATATATAAAAATAAGTTATAACTAAATATATTAATTTCAAAAATTATAAAAAATGGGTAGAATATGTTAAATATCATAAAATCGTTTTAGTGAAGGGTATATATCTTAATATTGTATATTTCACAAACATTCTATATTATTTTTTTTAATGAATGTAGAATAAGAAGACATACAAAAACAAAAGATTTATTAATTTTAGAACATTCAGAAAAACCATTATAACTAAAAAAATCTAAATTTTTTTTGGGCTGATAAAAATTATTTTTATAAAACATTTTATAATAATATGACATGGATGAAAAATATATCTAAATAAAAGTGAAATAAAATTGGCTTTCTATTTATACATTTAAAAACTCAACTATAGTAAAAAAAATTGGAATATATGAATTAAAATTTTTAAAATCGTTAAATATCCTTAGTATAGTGTAATGGTTGATTTTGTGAAAGATAAATTATATGATTCCTTCAAAAAAATTTATGGAAATAAAAAATGTTGATATTTTGATATAAATTCTTACCACGTTGGTAGAATTATAATTTTTACCCTTATAATGATTAAAAAATAATTGAGATGCTAATCGTCCCTAATAATCAAATATTCCTGATAAATACAATAATGGGGTGGTATATAAACCAATTTTTTTATAGGACCAGGATATAAAATATATCTAATGGTTCTAAAGATTGAAATGAAACTGCATACCTCATTCCTTCCTTTAGTTGATCACAATTTAACATCTTTTTTATCAAAATCAACATTTATTTTGATTTAACCTCCTATATTATGGTGTTAAACATGTTATTAATTTTTACCAAGACCATATGTTTATTTATAATTTCATATATTATCCACATGTATCATATTATCACCCATTCACTATTAATATATCATTATACAATTATTCTTGGTGTTAATTTCTTCATTTCCTCATGCATGTTTTTATATGGATGTTTTTATTCTTATTAAAATAATATAATACCATAATATATTAAATTATATTAATTTTATAAATATAATTAATTTCAATTAGGAAAATTTTTTATAATCATTATTTAAATTTTAATACTAGAAATGAATCATGTCTCTTAGTGGAGACAGTAGGGCTTATGTAAAAATGAGTGATGTTATAATTTCATTAATATTTTAAAGGGTATGTAAGTGGATTATATATTATTTTTATAGAATAAATTTCATGTCATATTTAATATATATATAAATTAGTTCCATCATTATAAGAATCGATGATAGTTGGTGATAGAAAATGAAATACATCTGTTCTTGAGGGGAACTTCTACCATATAAACAAGTGATGGTTTTGTTTCCCATTTGATATGGAATAAGAGGGATAAATATTTTGAAATAAAAAATAAAAATATGTCATAATATGGGAAATATGTTTTTTATTATATTTTTATTTTTATGACATAATTGTAGGTGTTAAGAGAATATGAAAAAATTAATTGTGTGGTGAAGATAGTTACCATATCTTAGAGAGCCCTCCTTTTAATAAATTACTAAAGAGCTTAAGATTGGAATTTTGAGAATACCAGATCCTATAGAAGTTTTATTATAATTATTAGGTTTAATTTGGAAGGGATTGTTTATGACAAATGGCTTCAGATTATTGGAGGAGTTTCCCTTTTATAATTAATTTGAGTGGAACAGTTGTAAATTTTAAATTTTTTATAATAATGTTACATTTCATTGTTGGAAATTTGAATAAAATGGATCTTAATATAATGGGTTAATGATATTTTTGAAATGAATCAGACCAATAGGTTTTAAACAAGAATATGCTTTATTTTAACCTATATCATTTTATGTTATCCCACTTTATAACTACTTTATCCTAAATTATGTAATTATTTTTTACTGCTATTAATTTTCATTATGAAATAATAGTTGAATTGATTACCTAAAATCAATTATAATGAATCCAATCATTAAATCCATTTTTTCAAATTTTATACACAAATTTTGAAGAATGAAGCTTTAAAATAGACACACAGAATGTGTCAAGAATGAGTCTTTCATTAATTCCAATTTTCAATAAATAAATAATCTAAAAAAATAAATGACTACAAGAAATCATTGTATGGATTTAAATTAACAAGGTAAGATATACAATATATAATTTCTATTTAAATCATTCCTTATTATGGATTATTTATATAATTAAAATGGAAGGACATTATACTTATAAAATAACTAGTTTTTAAAAAAAATATCACTTTTCCCTCTATATTATGTTATCATTATTTATATAAAATTGATAGTAAATAAAATATAAATACTATATATATTATAAAACATTATTATAAATAAAATGAGTTATAATTTAATACTATATCTCAAATTATTCATAAAACATTTTTTATTGGGTAATATTATAATATATCATTCAAGGTTTATTTGGACTATGTAAATTAAAAAAATTATTCTTTATATAAAATTAGATACTTTTTAAATTAAATTTTAGAATTTAAATAGTATTATAGTTTTAAAAAAATATATTTTTTACTTATATTAATTGCAGAAAATGTGTTACAGAATAGATATTATGTTAACATCCACTTTCATTCTCGATATGGCTTATAATGGTGATTATTTATGGTTTATTTATTGAAACCATTATCATTACCTTGAGTGAATTTTATTATGAATAAAAAAATTAAAACTCATTTTATTTCCATGGGTTATATTATGTTGAAATGATGGAATTCAAAAGAATCGATTTATTACATTGGGATGTGACATGGTTATATGTTTGATGTTTTATTCTTTTTGGTATAAATATATATTCATTTTATTATGTGATAGGAATGATATAAATTACATATCATTCTACTATATTTTTTAATGGCGGATAACTAATAAGATAACAATGTTCACTCTGAAACTGATTTTATGTTCAGAATGTTATTCATATAACCCATTTCATGACAGTAATTTAATGTGTTGAATTGGTTTGATATCCAAAAGATAATGCATGGAACTATTAAAATGTGAAAAATTTTATGAATTGGCATGATTTCATGTACATGAAATAATGATTGAGAATATATCTATAATAGGAATTTCATAATTTTAAAAGATTGTGTATTTTCCATATACATATATTTCTAATATAATCTCATGCCTTGTGATTGATTGTCGAGTATTTGACAATGTGATGTCATCTTTATTTTATTATAAAAAATACTTCTTCTTTCAGACCTTGTAAAAAATATTCAATAGATTGTGTGTAAAATTATTATGCTATGACCATGTTATAATTCCATAATGGCCAATTATGATCATTGATTAATTTCTCCAATTTTTACCCTAACTAAGAATCTGAGATCATCCTTTTATATGTTTTAATTCCCTAGGTTCTGGTTGAACATTCAATGTTTTATATGTCTAAAAGGGTTATTTAAAAAAATAATATTTATAGGAGATGTTTCAGAACATTTATATAAATGTTTTTAATGTATCCATGTTTCCTAATAAACTAATAATTTACTATTCAAATGTGGATCGTAATGTTATGTAATGAAAATTCATATAATATGATGTAATATTTAGATATGTTATGATCGAGTATCTATTGTTTTTATTAGTTCCATTTTTAGTTATCCTTGGATAAAAATGAGGAATCATTATTTATAAAACTAATTATAAGAAAATGAATAAGAAAAGATCACATGTTATGATGAACAGTGAATTTTTATTTCCATAAAAAATTTATTCATCTCTCGATATTATCATGTGGATGACGATGTGTAATATATTCACCCAAGGCTAAATACTCAAAATATAATGGATTTGGTGTTAATTTTATCATCACTAATGCATGATTGGTGACCCTAAGACTATATCTCGAGATAAACACTTCTATGGGATTTGCATGGGATATTTCAAATTTTCATTTTTGGAAATTATGATTTATTTGAATAAATGTTTACCATGAATTACTTAGGCTAAACATGTGGCATCATATATTGAATATAATGTTTCATTTTTAGATATCAAATGAATATTTTATCAAGATTATGTGGTTTTTTAATAATTAATATTAATAACCACACTATTATTTATTATTTTATTCCTTGGTTAGAACCGAGAGGAATCATATTAATGTAGAATTTGATAGAAAATGAAACTATTTTTGCACATGAGAAATAAAAAATAAGGTTATTGGAATCAAAAGTGGTAATTATTACTAATATACTTTCTCAATATAAGTTTAGTAACATGATCATAGGTGAGTTTTGGTATTAACAAATAAGATAAAAATGGAATTTCATGAATACTATGGAGGAAATTGTATTTAGCATAATTTATGATGAATATTATAAAATAATCACATGATGAAATTACTCAAATGAAAGAGAATATATTTTGTGTTTGGAAAACAAATGATAGTGTAACTAATTTTTATGCAAAAATATTGGATTTAATGGATATAAATTAAGAACAAATTAATGTTACAGTTATTGTTCCATAGATTATAATATGGTACTTGGAAATTATCCATGTCTATTTTGAAATCCATGTATTTACACTTTTCCCCTGAAAAACTCTTCTGTTATAATAATTTAGGTGTAACAATTTAAGACATTATTTATCGACATTCAAGAATAGTGTTATTATAATTTTTTTATAAATTATATTCTAGTAATATAAATTATGATTCGTCTACAGATTGAACACTATTAGTATTTCAATATGTATATTCAAGTGTATATTGAATGATACATATTACCAAGGAATGATATTTTTTAGGAAGGTGAAATTGTTTCATAACAGATGACTGAGGGATAAATAAACGTAAATATACAGAAAATTTTTAGATAATAATAATATATTAGGAATAAGAGATGATTGATTTTGATAATGTAAATTGGATAGCATTTAAAACCATAGACTTTTTTACCGATCTATTGTGAAACTATAATATCTTATGTTTAAGAAGTTCACTTCATTTTTTATAAATGTAATATTTTCAATAATCTAGGATTTTATTTAAGGAATACAAACATTGTTAACTTTTTGAATAATTTATGTTTTCATTGATTTTATATAGAGATTAGAATATATTAAAAGAATATATGATCATCGTATTCATGTTTCTAGTGTGTGATTTCATGAGATACATTATATTATTAGGTCATTAATGTTATTATGGTGTTGAAAATTATGTGACCTTTTTTTACATATTTTGGATTTGAATTTGTTGAGTAAAATTATGGGGATGTCTTATAGGTAACTACTTATGGAGTTGTTATATTGGTCATTGTGTGTTATAGATGATGATTTAGAAAATATTATATTACATCATAATATTATTATGTGTCTTTATTTTAACAACCAGTTAAGATGTTTTGGTTTTATTAAATATCTAGAGATAGTGGAAACAAATTTTAATTCTTTTAAAGATCATATAATCTAATAGAAGATAATTTTGGTGCTTCCGACAAGAAAAATTAAACATTGATATAAATTTATGGGAGTAATATATAATTTTAAATTTATTGAAACACAAAAAAAGAATCAAATTGTACTTATTTTATGAGAGTAAATCACTCCTGTATGTTATTTTGTATTCTCTACAAAGACGATAAATGATTTCCACAAAACTAGTGTGGGGAATTTAAATATATATTGTATTTTGTAAAAATTATCATCCTATTACCAATTAATTTATTCAAAAACTCATTAATATTATAAGTATATATATTTTTTCATACAATATATTATTTATCAAATAGTAATGTTTCATATTAGGGATATATGAATTAGTTATCATGATTCAATATACATCATATTTTATTATTATGTCCTAAAAATATAATGCACGTAAGTGTTACTTAAATTTATAAGGGTGTAATTTATTTTTTCAGTGTAGAACATAATAATTGAAAATTTTAGTTAAATCATTAAATAAACTCAATAGAATATAAAACACAACACTGATATTTAATTGAATTGCAATTTTATTTAAAATATAAAATATTTTAATTATGAAATATAAAACCTAGCTATAAAATTATTTTGATAAATAGAATTAACAACATAATGATTAATATGTATAACAGTTTATATAATTCAAAATTATTAATTAATAAAAATAATATGTACTCTATTTTTAAATAAAGTATTTTTAGGGTTCAAAAATATTCACTATTCATAGATGATTTTTATTTCTTTTTGTGAGTGAATATTGTAATTAATGAAGAAATCATATGAAAATTATATTTGGTAAAATACATAAAATTTTTTTTCTTTAAAAATATTAATATTATCATAAAAATAATATTTAGTATTATTATGAAATAATTTATTTTTCACTAAATAGTGAGGAATATTGATTTTTTTTAAAATACCATTTCATTTCACAAAAAAACAATTATTCTTTTATTTATATCATATATTAATAAAAATTATTTTAAATTTAAAAATTATTTTTAATTTTATAGTCATATAGATTATAAATTATTTTTTACAAGTTCAATACTTGGATTAAAATACATTTTTATAAAAACAAATTTTCATTGTTTTTTAAAAATTGATTTTAAATTTGATTTCTAAAACATATATCTAGTTAAAAAATAATAGTAAACACAAAATTTGGAATAAATGGGTTCATATTTGATCCAAAATTCATCTTTATTTTGTGTTCATAATGAATATAGACTATGGTATATATTTGTTACCACTCTAACGGTAAATGAGGAAATTATAATCCTAAATAATGTTATAATTATCAGGAAATATATCAAACACATAAACTATTTATATTAAATTATTATTATTTGATAAAATCCATAATATATTCTAAATTATGTTATTTTGGTGCGTTTTTTATTTGATAAAGTCCTTTATTATTATATTGTGTAAAGGAAACCCCCAAAATTTCACTCACTTGCCTTTAATTTAACTCATATGCTCAAATTGGGATATTAAGGTCTTATGAACAAATAGAAAATATAATATTCAAAATAATTAATTTTTTTAGTAATGGTAATTTATTCACAATATTCAGAGATAGAAAAATTATATTAAATTATTATGCAATACTTACATGGTTCATGAGTAATTTGTAGAAAAATAAAAGTATGTGATTTTGAAAACAGGTAAAGAGTATTTTTTGGATTTCATATTATTTCACATGAATGTTTTATTCAAAAATAATGCGTAATCAGTTTTTTAATATTTTATATTCATATAATATATCTATCAATATACATTAAACAAAAAAATATTTGAAAAGTTTTTACAATTATTTAATTGTATAAATAATGTTTAAAGTAATTAAAATATTATTAAGAGTAAAATAGAGAATGATGAAAATGGGGATGGTATATGGTATAATATTCATTCCCAGACCAATTCAAATCCCATTATAAAATTAAATGAATAATTTTAATCATTTAGTGATTAAAAATATGTGTTAAAGAATAACATTATAATTAATTGACAATGGGTTTTATCCAAAAAAGATTTAAAATTTCACAATAACACATCCAAATTAAACTAAATTAACCTATTTAGTAATTAAATTTTATTATAAATTAATTTTTTTCCTCTTGGTTCTAACAAAACATGAAAAATAATTTATTGTATTTAAAAATATTTAATAACTGAATGTGTGAAATTTCCTTCAATGTAAACGAAAACCACCTGTCATCTATTCATTACACCACCACGAGCCACTTATTTCTAAAATCCATTACCAAAAACTCTTTTTAACACCCTTATATAAGACCTATATTTCATTAATAATCAAATTATTATCACTTTGGTCCTTCCGAATAGGCCTAGAATTGTTTTCTCAGAGATGATGTAATAATCATTTTAGATCTGTTTCACATGAAATCATTTTTTACCTCCTTTAATTCCAACGGTTCCAACATATCAACATAATTATTAGCAATACACTATGATAATTGTATTTTTATGTAATAAAAAATATTTATACTAGTTACATCATGTGGTTAAAAGATAGTATCACTCATGCGTTAGTATATTCAGCTCCCCCAACGTAGTAGTACGATTCATTATACATAACCATTAATCATTGTTTTTATTGTTAATTTATTAATATTATTATATTATATTTTATACATAGATAATGATAATTAATTATATGATCTTTTCTAACTTAATACCTACCCATCAGAAAAAAATGATAATGTCTCTCACCTGTACATGTTTACTACCACCTATATGATGAAATGTGTTACAATTCACATTTCTTATTTATATAAATGTTAAAAAGGATATATTTAATAATTTTAAAATATAATTATTATTTAATAATTATTATGGAATTTTTAATTTTAATTTAACATTATTTCATTCAATCCATTGAATATAAAAAATGTCACCTTATCAAATGTGTGGACTCTCATCTTCATGAAGAAATTTAATTTAATTTCCGTTAGTAGTTAAAATTAATTATTATAAAACTGTATATAATGAATAAATGAGATAATTATTTCTTTATTAATTGTTTTTTATGATGACAAAAATGAAATTTTCAATGTATTAGAACAATTAATCCAGATGATTTATGAAAAATGAACCAGTTTTCATCAAAATGATCATTTTAAGGAAGAATTATTAAAAATAAATAATCGAAAATTTAAAATGATTTTTAAATAGTATTTTTTCTTTATATATTTGTATTTTGTATATTTAAAATAAATATTTATTTACATTACAAGATTATTTAAGGTGTATAATGAAATACAAGGCATTATGAATATTTTTCTCACCAAACATTTTTTTAAGTGACATATTTCATATTCACAACATGTTCCCTTTGTGTAGTGTATATAATACAGATGAATATTTCTTTTATTATTACTTTGAAAGGTATTAGGAAATAAAAATGTGTAACTTTTTATCTATTTAATGTAGTTTAAATTTGGAGATTACCAAAATGATAACGTTTTAATCTTAAAATATCACTTCTTTTCTAGATTTTCTATAATTTATTCATTGATTAAAATTACATGGATATTATTCTTTAAACCCCATGTATTTCTATATCAACTAGATATTTATATGTTATATATGTACTAGTACCATCATTCACTCTTTAGTATATAATGTTATTGATTAATTTTTTAATGAAAAGACAAACATTTTCCCACATTAACCTATGAATGGTTTCTTTCATGTAAATTCTCTTCAAATGTATTCAAGGTAAGTTATTTCCAATATATGAAAAATGTATAACGTTCATTGTCACTGCCATTTTATATATTTAAAATGTTTTTAAATTGAATATTTTTAATGAAATTTCATTCTGACCAGGTCATTGTGACTTTTTATAAAGTATTGATTAAGCTTTTTTCCTTTAATGTACAAGATATGAACTTATTTCTCCTATAATTATTGTTAATATAATGGAATTTTTCATTAAAACATTCGTTTATTTTTTTATAGGAAAAGTATGTTCTCAATATTCATTTATATAATAATTAAAATATTATAAATGGAAAATAATATTTTCTCATGTTTTCTGAGAAATGTTTGAATAATAATTTAATTGTACATTTCATCTATGTCAACATCCTTTAATGATTATAATTATTTAATAAGGGGATGATAATATAATACAATCTACATTCATTTTTTGGGCGACCTATATAGATGATGATTTATGGTTGATTATATGAGACCAATTTCTATAAGGACCTACCATTATTCATTATATAATTTTGAGTTTTAGGAAATATTTTACATTATTACAAATTATGGATCTTTTCATTTTTATAGTTATAGAGTATTATGTAACAAATCATAAAGAACAAAGACATATATTATAAATTGACACATCTTATCAGTATCCATTTTTTCTATAATATTAATATTTTAAAATAAAACATGATTTATTTTCCTAGAAAATATACATGACTATGAACCTAACATTTTCCATTCGATAACCTATCCAAAAATTCCCTGAAAACAATTTTGAAAATAAATAATGATAAATAAAATTTCATTAAGGGATTCAAAAAGAAATAAAACCATCAGTCCATTGATAAAAATGAAATTAAATGCAATTTATTCCATTATCATAAAATTTATTTAAGTATATGAAATAAAAAAATTTAACATGAAAATTAGACACACATTTTGATCAATTAAATACCTTAAAACCATATCATCAAAATAATAACCCTTTTAAGAAATATAGTGATTAATATTTTTAGATCCCTTTAAAAAAATTTAAATTGGATCAATAAAACAAAAAATTTCCAATAATATTATCTAGAGAATATAATATTTACCCAATACTTTTGAAATCTATAATGGTACTGACCATTCATATAATCTATTCTAGGATCACCCATTTTTTTAAAGATATAATAGAGATAAAACCTTCATATCAACTCTATAAGTAACACCCATGATTCATAATGGGGACAAACCAGTATTATAAGTGGTTTTGGGATCACCTATTGTTAATATAATTCTCAATTACCATATCTCGAGTAAAAATGTATATTATTACTCCTCTTCATCATTGAATTCATTTAAAAATAATTTTTATCCAATTTGAAAAACACATTCAGATATCAAAATACACATTTCTTTTTAAAATACAATTTCAATACCAAAATAAATAATATAATAAAAGAGGTTTTTTTATTTATGAAACATGAAATATTTTTAGGTAATCAAATCCTCAAATATTCGTATCAATGGTTCAAAAAGTCACCATCACCATATATAATAATATAGAACATTCATTTTTCATTTGTAAACATTTTCAATGATTCCACAAAATGATTCCAATTATATAAAATATTGAGATAAATAATTTAGCACATTATTTCATAACATCGAGACACAACACAAATTACGTACTGTGAAGACCCATAAAATTCAAGGGAAATTTTTTCTTAATTTTATTTGGAATTTTACAAGAGCGCGGTTTCTGACGGCACCTGATTCCGAGGCCCGGAGTGCCCGGAATCAATTTCCGAAGTTTGGCTCGGGTACGTTTAGTGAACGAACGAGCGGGAATTTCTAACTTTTAAACCGGTGCCCGGAATCAAATTCTAAGGGCACCGATGAACTCGCAGCACCGATATTCTCTTAAGAAGACCTTTTCTGAGGTTGCGTTTTATGCAAAATGAAAGTAAGTTTTGGGAGAAACTATAAGAAGTTAAATAAAAATGTGGAAACACTTTTTATTTTTATTTTGTTGGTTAACTTCTTTCAAAGGGAGTTAGGGGTGGGACCCATATCCACTTAACCTCCCTTGAGAGGATTAAGTGTGGTGGGGCCCACACGAACCCTAACTCTTCACCTTCTTTTTTTTTAAAACTCCCTTAAACTCCTCTATTAAGGAACTTGACAACTTGGTTTAATTAATTGAGGAGGGTTGATTTGAATTTCAAACCTTTAAAATTCTAAGGGGAAGGTTGTGTAATAAAATAATCTTAAGCTTATTTTATTATTTTGGGTTGGTTTCCTTTGCTCTTGAGAGGATTTTAGAGATCCTTCTTCTTCTTCTTCAAACTTTGACGAAGAACACGAAGAACACTCAAGCTCCGACGAAGAACGCTGATCCTCTCTTTTTCGTAGCCGGTTTGTTTCCGAAGATGGACGACGCCATCCGTGTCAACGAAAGGGAACACCGCTTCCTCCTCGGTTTTTCTTCGTCGGCTTACGAAGATTCACCAACGACGTACCTCTTCGGACTTACCTCTTCGTCAACAGAATTGACGAACGATTACCGCGACGCCCGACCTCCGCGACGTTTGTCTTCCGCGGTTTGTTGACGTGCTCCGCACTTAAATTCAAGGTATGGGTTTATTTATTACTTTTGTTCATGATTTATACCTGAGAATATTTATTCGTGAAATTTATCCAATTGTTAGCAATTAACGTGAGGGGGCTGGACCGTACAAACACGGCCGACCCTCCTCCTATTCATATTGATTTCGTTGTGGATTGAAATGGGTGTGGCGCGGTGCCGTCGCACCGTGCAGGATCATACGACAAGAAATGTGTGGCGCCGTCACGCCGCGTCGTAAAATAATGCAAGGACGCGACGCCGTCGTGACGCGTCGATGAAAATTGAAGGCGCCGCGGCCAGAGCGGGGTCGCGGCAGAGGGTCACGGTGTTGTCGCACCGCGCCGAACGATGAAGACTGTTGCCGGTTCCGGGCCGCGGAGGGACGTGATGACCGGCGACTATCTGGGCCGCCGGTGTCGGAAGCAGGAAGGGGGACCCGCCATGCCGGTCCCGTTGAGGAAGAACCGGCCGGCCTTGTTGGGCCGGCCGGAAGGGAGAAGGACCGGGGGAATTGATTCCCCCGACTGGCCAAAACCGGCCCCCCATAATGGGGGGCCACGGTAACACCAAGGGGGGGCAGCGCCCCCCCGTTTTCCTAAAAGCAGGCCCCCCACGTGAGGGGGGGGGGCGTTTATTTAAAATGGGCGCGGCATGTCGTCGCGCCGCCAGGAAAGATAAGCGGGGGCTCTGCCCCCCGCGCGTGGCACCCGAGCGGTGCCCAGGCCGCGCCGCCACCGGCCGCGCCGCGCCGCCGCGCCGGGCCGCCCCGCCGGCCGGGCCGGATCGACTCGGACCCGGACCCCCATTTTCGAATCGACTTCGGTCTTTTGCCCATAACCTGAGCTACGGACCTCCTATTGATGAACCGTCAGTGGCAGTGCGATCACTGGATCAAGACGGTCGTTTCGGTGTATCGCGCTCAATGTTTCGGAATACTTTGTGTTCGGCCGGGTTGGTTCGTACACGAAACCAACCGGGCCCTCGGAGCGGAAACGCTCATATCTTGAGCTACGGACGTCTGATTGACGTGACGTCAGCTTTGTTGAGTTCCTTTTAGTGAGACGGATCTTTTGGCATACTCCGCCCGAGGTTTGGATGTAGGTGGAGTATGGTCAGGTGGGTTTTGCCTTAAAAACCAACTGGGCCCCTAGGACGAAAAGGCCAATAACTCTCAGACCGGGCGTCTGATTGACTCGCCGTCTGCGACGTTGAGTTCCTGTTGGTGATACAGAACTTTTATATACATCAACTTCGGACTTTGTGACAGTTGATGTATCGGCCTCTCGGCTCGTGGAGCGGGCCCTCCCGAATGAGCTTGCTGTGTGCGGAAACCCTAGTGCTGGCTGCGACTGCTACTTCGACAGCGATGACTGTGCAGAGATCCTTAGTGGACTACGACGAAGACGGTGCAGAGATCCTCAGTGGACTGCGACGATGAAGACAACTGGTCTTGTATCCTATGTGGGTCCTATCTGTGCTGGTCTTGTATCCTTTTTGGGTCCCAGCTTAGATGATTCAATAATGGTCTTGTATCCTATGTGGGTCCCAGTATAGTTGAATCAATGAAGATAGCTGGTCTTGTATCCTATTTGGGTCCTAGGTATGCTGGTCTTGTATCCTATGTGGGTCCCAGCTTAGATGATTCAATACTGGTCTTGTATCCTATGTGGGTCCCAGTATAGTTGAATCAATGAAGACAGCTGGTCTTGTATCCTATGTGGGTCCTAGCTGTGCTGGTCTTGTATCCTATGTGGGTCCTAGCTTAGATGATTCAATACTGGTCTTGTATCCTATGTGGGTCCCAATATAGTTGAATCAATGAAGACAGCTGGTCTTGTATCCTATGTGGGTCCTAGCTGTGCTGGTCTTGTATCCGATGTGGGTCCCAGCTTAGATGATTCAATACTGGTCTTGTATCCTATGTGGGTCCCAGCATAGATGATTCAATACTAGTCTTGTATCATATATGTGTCCCAGCTTAGATGACTCCGTGCTGGTCTTGTATCCTATGTGGGTCCAGCTTAGATGATTCAGTATCTATATCTGATCATCTATTTCACCTTTTCGATGATGTATACCTGTGTGAGCTGAATCTTATGTTACTCTCCTTTGTGGATTGTGTTGAGCTATCTTGTGTGGATTTACTGTTTACTCTCCTTTGTGGATTGTGTTGAGCTATCCTGTGTGGATTTACTGTTTACTCTCCTATGTGGATTGCGTTTTTCTTTCCTGTGTGGAATACGTTTACTTTCCTGCATGGACTGAGTTGTACTTGGGCTCGGAGGTTGGAGCGTATTGGAATTGATGACTTAGGTATATGTGCATATTGGAATTGATGACTTAGGTATATGTATGGGCATATACCTAAGCAATGTCAGTTGTTACATCGTGATTGTATCTTCCTTTGTGGTTTATCCTTTGTGGATTTTGGGAGACCTTCAGGGGTCTCGGGGTCCCTACTGAGTAGCTTATACTCACCCCTGCACGGGCTATGCCCGCAATACGTTGTGTTGGTTGCAGACGACGGACAGCGTTGATCGTGGTTGAGGCTTGCAGAGCAGGACGGTACCTGGAGGTGGACCACTGGGCGGGACGTACTCAGAGCGGACGGTGGGACCTGTGGAGCAGTGGAGCTATCTGTACCCACCCTTCAGGTGGGATCTCCAGTGGACAGCTCGGTGAAGCGGCTTTTACTATACAGTTGCTGTTTTCCCTTTCAAGTTGTACATTACTTTCAGTTTGGGTTTGTATACTGGACCATTTATTTTTCCGCACTTTCAGTTGTACTATTTTCTTACTTAGTGTTTACTATTCCGCTTTCTTACACTGTGGTTCTTGTTTACCTTCCAAAGGCAATGCCTTCCCTTTTTACCGGGAATTACGCCTTGGTGCTAGTCGCCAGCCCCTAGCCTATGGAAGGCGGGCTTGGGGTAGTCACGGCACGGGCCCCGAGGGCGGGTCGTGACAAATTGGTATCAGAGGAGTTTGGTTCTACCGCGAAATCTGGTATTTTCTATGTGAAGCAATAATGTTTAGCGTATTGAGTGTGGTTATCAGTCCCGGAAGTCCAGTGTTGGTGCGGCGGCCGACGTATCCGTACACCAGGACCCTGACTACTGATTTCCGACTTAATTCACGAAAACATTGATTGCGTGTGTGTTTCAAAGTTTTCTTTGTGATTACTTTATATCAGCTCACCAGGTATACTGTTTAACCGTGGCGCACCTGATTCCTTTTCAGGATGGCCCCACGACGGTAGTCAGCTAGGGTTCCGAGAGTCGAGCGTGACGACAACCCACTAAGCGACGAGGCCTCGGTGCACGTCTCCTTGTCAGCAGAGGCACCGGTGGTACCTTTACCTGCCGAGCCACCGATGCTTCCCGCCACGACCGCTGACGATGCACGTCGCCTTGTAGCTCTGCATGAGTTCCAGCACCAGCGACCACCCAGGTTTCGTGGGAAGACGGACCCCCAGGCAGCCGAGGACTGGTTGGAGGCGGTCGTGCGAGTTTTCAGGTTAGTGAGGACACCAGCAGACCTCATGGTGATCCTCGCAGCGAGCCTCCTGCACGAGGCAGCAGGAAGATGGTGGAGTTTGATGCTCCAGGTGCACGATGAGACATCTCTTCTCTGTACGGACTTTGAGAGCATCTTCTGCTCCGAGTTCGTCCTAGCCACCCTCCGTGCGGTGCACATCCAAGAGCTGCTACAGCTACGGCAGGGTAGTATGACAGTGGCCCAGTACTCGGCAAGATTTACTGATCTCTCGCGCTACTCCACAGATATGGTACGAGACACGTTCTTTCGGGCCCCGGACCTTCGATCAGGGACTAAGGCACGAGATCAGGGCTTCGATGATCTCCCTCAATTTTCTGACGTAGGCAGAGGTGTTGGAGAGAGCCCTTCTCGTAGAGAGTTTTCTCGCCGAGTAGGCTCCAGTGACAGGGCCCTCCGCAGGATGGACCGTAGCAGGGTCTTCTGCAGATGGTAGTAGACTAGTGACGCAGAGGTCCAAGTGGGCCAGACCATTAGATGGGAAATCACAGGATGAAGATTCGGTTGTGCGGGGCTCCCGAAGGAGAGCCAGCTATACGAGGGGCAGACATTGCTACGCATGCGGAGGGTGAGGTCACATGGCTCGAGACTGCCCGACTCGTCTTACAGATGAGCAGCAGGCGGTAGAGGGACCTCCCAGACAGAGTTTTGACCACGGTGGTCCGCAGGGTACAGGCGGACGAGGCAGAGGAGCTGGCCGAGTAGCCGATGGTGGGAGACACTTCGAGGAGTTGCCACCACCACCACCAGGAGGTCCACCCCGACCGCAGGGAGTTGGTGGACATGGGAGAGCTCAGCTTCAGGCAGCTGAGGCCTTCGATCATGGAGCTCTGGGAGCAGATGGAAAGGAGAGGAACTAGTGGATACGTCCTTTGTACTTCTAGTTCCTTGTTGCTATTGTGTAGTGTCTTTGTATATTTGAGATGCAATAATAAAAGACGCATACCTTTGTGATGTTTTCATTCTTTTCCTCTTTTGTGTTGTTACTAAGAGGTTCCAGTTTTGACTGTCGACTTGACCCTCACTTGTGAGACATCTACTGGAGGAGACCCAGATACCACACACTGATGCCGACAGTGTGACTCAACCCTTGGAGGCGATAGTAACTGTTGGATCTCTTGGTAGTAGTGTCTAGGCCTTACGATGTCATCCTTGGTATGGATTAGTATCATCCATGTCGGGATTGACTGTATTAGGCAAAGAATGTGGTTCATCCAGGGTATGTGACCAAATTTTTTCTCTTATCGGCAAAGAAGAAATCTTGCAGCTCTTATGGGACTTGAGATGGTCCAGGTCATCCAGGGGCGGATGAGTACAGCTCAGAGCCGGCAGAAGTCTTATGCTGACAGGAGGCGGAGACCACTAGAGTTCGAGGATGGCGACCACGTCTTCTTTCGGGTCTCACCTCAACGTGGTATTCAGAGATTTGGCTGAGGTGGCAAGTTGTCTCCACGCTTCATCGTGCTTTTCCAGGTCCTCAGCAGGATTGGCGAGGTGGCTTATCGCCTGGCTCTACCACCTCAGTTGCACCGGGTGCACGACGTCTTCCACGTATCTCAGCTGAGGAGATACGTGCACGACCCGACACACATCTTTGACCATGGGGAGCTTGACGTTGACGATGGGGAGACTTTTCAGCAGGTCCCAGTGGAGATAGAGGATCGACAGGAGCAGGTCCTACGTGGGCGATCGATTCCTCTTGTGCATCAGATGGCAGCACGGGAACCTCCAGGAGAGCACATGGGAGTGGAAGTCTCAGATGCGTGCTCAGTACCCTCATTTGTTTCCCTAGTTTTTGATGTATCTTTACGGGGACGTAAAGCCCTGAGGTGGGAGTAATGTAAAGACCCATAAAATTAAAGGGAAATTTTTTCTTAATTTTCTTTGGAATTTTACAAGAGCGCGGTTTCTGACGGCACCTGATTCCGAGGCCCGGAGTGCCCGGAATCAATTTCCGAAGTTTGGCTCGGGTACGTTCAGTGAACGAACGAGCGGGAATTTCTAACTTTTGAACCGGTGCCCGGAATCAAATTCCGAGGGCACCGATGAACTCGCAGCGCCGATATTCTCTTAAGAAGACCTCTTCTGAGGTTACGTTTTATGCGGAATAAAAGTTAGTTTTGGGAGAAACTATAAGATGTTAAATATAAATGTGGAAACACCTTTTATTTTTATTTTGTTGGTTAACTTCTTCCAAAGGGAGTTAGGGGTGGGACCCACATCCACTTAACCTCCCTTGAGAGGATTAAGTGTGGTGGGGCCCACATGAACCCTAACTCTTCACCTTCTTTTTTTTAAACTCCCTTAAACTCCTCTTTTAATGAACTTGACAACTTGGTTTAATTAATTGAGGAGGGTTGATTTGAATTTCAAACCTTTGAAATTCTAAGAGGAAGGTTGTGTAATAAAATAAGCTTAAGCTTATTTTATTATTTTGGGTTGGTTTCCTTTGCTCTTTAGAGGATTTGAGAGCTCCATCTTCTTCTTCTTCAAACTTTGATGAAGAACACGAAGAACACTCATGCTTCGACGAAGAACGATGATCCTCTCTTTTTCGTAGCCGGTTTGTTTCTGAAGATCGACGATGCCTTCCATGTAAACGAAAGGGAACTCCGCTTCCTCCTCGGTTTTTCTTCGTCGGCTTACGAAGATTCACCAATGACGTACCTCTTCGGACGTACCTCTTCATCAGCGGAATTGACGAATGATTACTGCAACGTCCGACCTCCGCAACGTTTGTCTTCCGTGGTTTGTTGACGTGCTCCGCACTTAAATTCAAGGTAGGGGTTTATTTATTACTTTTGTTCATGATTTATACCCGAGAATATTTCTTCGTGAAATTTATCCAATTGTTAGCAATTAACACGAGGGGGCCGGACCGTACGAACACGACCGACCCTCCTCCTTTTCATAATGATTTCGTTGTGGATTGAAACGGGTGTGGCACGGTGCTGTCGCACCGCGCAAGATCATACAACAAGAAACGCGTGGCGCCGTCGCGCTGGGTCCTAAAATAATGCAAGGACGTGACGCTGTCGCGCCGCGTCGATGAAAGTTGAAGGCACCGCGGCCGGAGCGGGGCCGCGGCGGAGGGGCACGGTGCCGTCGCACCGCGCCGAACGACGAAGACCGCGGCCGGTTCCGGGCCGCGGCGGGACATGAAGACCGGCGGCTATCCGGGCCGCTAGTGTCGGAAGCCGGAAGGGGGACCGGCCTTGCCGGTCCCGTTGAGGAAGAACCGGTCGGCCATGTTGGGCCGGCCAGAAGGGAGAAGGACCGGGGGAATTAATTCCCCCGGCTGACAAAAACCGGCCCCCCATAATGGGGGGCCGTGGTTACACCAAGGGGGGGGGGGGGTGGGCAGCGCCCCCCCGTTTTCCTCAAAGCAAGCCCCCCACGTGAGGGGGGGGGGGGGTTTAATTAAAATGGGCGCGGCAGGTCGCCGCGCCGCCAGGCAAGAGAAGCGGGGGCTCTGCCCCCCGCGCGTGGCACCCGAGCGGCGCCTAGGCCGCGCCGCCACGCCGGACCGGGTCGGACCCGGTTCGGGTCGACCCGGTTCGTGCCGACCCAAGGGGGGTCGGGCCGGGTCGACCCGGACCCGGACCCCCATTTTCGAATCGACTTCGGTCTTTTCCCCATAACATGAGCTACAGACCTCCGATTGACGAACCGTCAGCGGCAGTGCGATCCTAGGATCGAGAAGGTCGTTTCGGTGTATCGCACTCAAAGTTTCAGAATACTTTGAGTTCGGCCGGGTTGGTTCGTACACGAAACCAACCGGGCCCTCGGAGCGGAAACGCTCATATCTTGAGCTACGGACGTCTGATTGACGTGCTGTCAGCTTTATTGAGTTCCTCTTAGTGAGACGGATATTTTCACATACTCCACCCGGAGTTTGGACGCAGGTGGAGTACGGTCGGGTTGGTTTTGCCTTAAAAACCAACCGGGCCCCTGGGACGAAAATGCCAATAACTCTCAGACCGGGCGTCCGATTGACGCGCCGTCTGCGACGTTGAGTTCCGGTTGGCGATATGAAACTTTTAGATACATCAACTTCAGACTTTGTGACAGTTGATGTATCGGCCTCTCGGCTCGTGGAACGGGACCTCCTGAATGAGTTTGCTGTGTGCAGAAACCCTATTGCTGGCTGTGACTGCTACTTCGACAGCGATGACTGTGCAGATATCCTTAGTGGACTGCGATGACGACGGTGCAGAGATCCTCAGTGGACTGCGACGATGAAGACAACTGGTCTTGTATCCTATGTGGGTCCTAGCTGTGCTGGTCTTGTATCCTATGTGGGTCCCAGTATAGTTGAATTAATGAAGACAACTGGTCTTGTATCCTATGTGGGTCCTAGATGTGCTGGTCTTGTATCCTATGTGGGTCCCAGTATAGTTGAATCAATGAAGACAGCTGGTCTTGTACCCTATGTGGGTCCTAGCTGTGCTGGTCTTGTATCCTATGTGGGTCCCAGCTTAGATGATTCAATGAAGATAGCTGGTCTTGTATCCTATGTGGGTCCTAGCTATGCTGGTCTTGTATCCTATGTGGGTCCCAGTATAGATGAATCAATGAAGAGTGCTGGTCTTGTATCCTATGTGGGTCCCATCTTAGATGATTCAATACTGGTCTTGTATCCTATGTGGGTCCCAGTATAGATGAATCAAAGAAGAGTGTTGGTCTTGTATCCTATGTGGGTCCCAGCTTAGATGACTCCGTGCTGGTTTTGTATCCTATGTGGGTCCAGCTTAGATGATTCAGTATCTATATCTGATCATCTATTTCACCTTTTCGATGATGTATACCTGTGTGAGCTGAATCTTCTGTTACTCTCCTTTGTGGATTGTGTTGAGCTATCATGTGTAGATTTACTATTTACTCTCCTTTGTGGATTGTGTTGAGCTATCCTATGTGGATTTACTGTTTACTCTCCTATGTGGATTGCGTTTTGCTTTCCTGTGTGGAATACGTTTACTTTACTGCGTGGAATGAGTTGTACTTGGGCTCGGAGGTTGGAGCGTATTGGAATTGATGACTTAGGTATATGTATGGGTATATACCTAAGCAATGTCAGTTGTTACATCGTGATTGTATCTTCCTTTGTGGTTTATCCTTTGTGGATTTTGGGAGACCTTCAGGGGTCTCGGGGTCCCTACTGAGTAGCTTATACTCACCCCTACACGGGCTATGCCCGCACTACGTTGTGTTGGTTGCAGACGACGGACATTGTTGATCGTGGTTGAGGCTTGCAGAGCAGAACGGTACCTAGAGGTGGACCACTGGGCGGGATGTACTCAGAGCGGACGGTGGGACCTATGGAGCAGTGGAGCTATCTGTACCCACCCTTAAGGTGGGATCTCTAGTGGACAGCTCGGTGAAGCGACTTTTACTTTAGAGTTGATGTTTTCCCTTTTGAGTTGTACTTTACTTTTAGTTTGGGTTTGTATACTGGCCCATTTATTTTTCCGAAATTTCAGTTATACTCTGTTCTTACTTAGTGTTTACTATTCCGCTTGCTTACACTGTGGTTCTTGTTTACCTTCCAAAGGAAATGCCTTCCTTTTTTACTGGGAATTATGCCTTGGTGCTAGTCGCCAGCCCCTGGCCTATGGAAGGCGGGCTTGGGTTAGTCACGGCATGGGCCCTGAGGGCGGTTCGTGACACGTACCTTGGAAAATCTTGGTGATAATATCCATATTGTTGTAAATTGATGTAACTTTCACCACGATTTCATATGATCTAGTGATCATTAGAC
Source organism: Viscum album (assembly GCA_963277665.1). Classification (NCBI taxonomy): domain Eukaryota; kingdom Viridiplantae; phylum Streptophyta; class Magnoliopsida; order Santalales; family Viscaceae; genus Viscum; species Viscum album. Next base: position 1,760,973,131 of record OY728150.1, read on the forward strand.
ACATATTTCCCTTTTTACCAAATTCTATAACACATTCTCTTAAAGATACAAAAATAATAACATAATCTACTCCATAATAATAATTATCCTTTTTCCTAATATCCATCATGTCTTACTACCTTCTATAATCCATCCTCATATGTTGTTGAATCAAATTCACATTCTTATACATTTCCAATACCATCTCCTACCAGATTATTATCCTCAATCATAATCCAACATAAAAAAATGGTTTCCAATATCTATTTACATATAGTTGCTCAAATTGTGAAATATGTATACTAGAATGAAAATTATTTTTAGAGGAAAACATGACTAGAACATGATTTTGATACCTAGTGCATTGGTAATCCATTTAACAAAAATGAATCCTAACATCGAATGTCTGAATTTTTTTTTAAAACATTCCATTTAATTTAGGATTAAATGTTTTAGTAAAATTTAATTTAGTACCCAATGATTTATGATGTCCTTTCAAATGATTAGATGAAAAAATAGGTATAGGGTTTGTTACAATAGTCATGGTAAATCAATGAAACATGAGAATATCATTTAGATATAGTTGGAAAAGCTGATCTAATGACATTATATCACAAATAAGAAGGTATGTGATTATTTATAAAATTTATCAAAACTAAAACAAATCATACTGTAACACCAGGAATTAATTGAAATGCCACAACAAAATCCAATGATATTTTTTCAAATTTCAACTCCACCAATGGAAGAGGTTGAAGAATTCCTTTTGTTAGTTTTAGTTCTATGTTATTTTACCAGCAAGTAAAAAATTTAATTATAAAGTAATAAATATATCATTTCATTCCAAACCACTGGTAATAATAATGAAAAACAATGAATATTTTTATGGTGCGCATATGGATTGAATATTGAGAGTTATGAACTTTAATCTAGAACACTTTATTCAATTATAAAACAATCATAGCACATAATAATTTTCAACATATGAAAACACATTCTTTATTAAACTTATTATAAATAAATATACAATTATTAGTGGTCTAAACCTTTTACTATAGAAAATGGTTATCCTATTTAAAATAGATAACTCTACTTAAAATAATCCACTACACTAAAACCATAATCAAAATAAAGGATATCCCAGCACCCCTAACCAATTTGAAAAATTATCAAATCTTTAATTAATGGGTCATGTTCTAAATGGATTATGTTTAATTTAGCATTATTATTAAAAATAAAAGCATCAACCACATTTTATGAATTTATAGGATTATAATGAATCATTTAATCATTATCCTTCACCAATTCAAGACATATTATTAGTTTCATGCTTAATCATTTTTGGTGGAATATATAAATAATACTTTTTTGATAAAAAATTATTTTTTACAATACTATAGACAAATGAAGATTCAAAATATTTATATAAAAATTATCTACAGATAAATAAAGATAATTTATATTGTAATTTCACTCATGAGGTTTCAAATAAAATGATAAATATGTATTAAATAGATTATTTGGAATTAATTTCAAAACAATTTTACTTCAATGAATAATAAATATAGTAGATAAAATCCCCATTTCTAGATAGAATTTCCAAAATTAGAGAATTCACCAATCATAATTTTAGTTTGAAAAAAATCATCACATTCATTTTTATGATATTTTTGACTCCATTATAGTTAGAGCAATAAATGAGCTAAAGAAAAGAAAAATGTTTTAAACAAACCATAGATAGTAACTCCCTAACCCAAAAAAAACTATGAATCTCATTGAATTGTATTTTTTTTTGCATGGATGAACATCAACCAATATTATTTAAGTAGGTCAACATGCATGCCATTTTAAAAATTATATACCCCTGAAATACTATTTTTCGATATGAAAATTCATAAATACTAAATTTCTAATAATGTTTCTATTTTAAGGTTCTTTGGAAGAAATACATAACTGGCATTTATATACATCTTTACTTTTATAATATACCAAAATTGGATTAAAAAAAATATCCAAAAACATTTCCCAGAAATCAATAAAATATCTATTTATAGGGTCAATAAATATTGTTAGTTGATTATAAAACATGTTGGGTGTAATTAAAAACTCCTAATTCACATGTAAAGTTTTAAATTTTTTCCATAATATCTACATATTCCACATTAAAATTATGGGACATGGAATTTATATAAACCATCAAAAAATATTATGCTATCTGGAAAATTAAAAAATAATAATCTATATTTGAAAAACATTACTTTTGTTAATAGTGATGTTATTCCAAGAACTCTAGTAAATGAAAAGTCTTATTGAACTATATTTGTTTTAAAAAACAAAATAGAAGAACCCCATGGTGTAGAGATAGGTCAAATAAAACATTTATGTTCTAACTTCTATAATTTAATGTTCAATTCTAAAAGTTGTTGTTGAGTCATTATAAAATAGTGTTTATAAAATTTTATAGCATCTGTAACTACATTAATAGTAAACAAACCCTATTTTTAAAAAATAACACATTTATTACAATTTGGAAATAAATCAATTTATTTATTCACTATTGATACAATAATAATTTAAACTATTTATTTTTTCAATAATATGAGCTCGTTAACATTCAATATAATCTCAAATCAACTTCATATATTCTTGGAAATTTTTCAAATACAAGAAATCCTATAAAATATAATTTTTTACACTTTATATTTGTAACCATGAAAAATATAAATCATATCCATATCATGAATGATATCAAAATCTATAATAACCAATTAAAAATCATTTACTAGATAAAACTAACCATTGATAACACTAATTAGATTCCTAAAAATCATTGTTTCTTTTATACATCCACCCATTTTCACCAAAAGTTATATATTAATTTCATGAAATTATAATCCCAAAATTAATGAAAATTTCTTATAAATGAAAAGTTTTATGAACCCCAATCAAACATGGTATTGAATAATTTGAATAAAAAAGTCACATGAATGTCACAACAAAAATTAATGGCTCTTCCACAATCGAAGGGGTATAAAAATACATTTCCATAACACATTGAATCTAAATTTTATGAATTCATGATAGAGTTACAATCATTGGGGAAAAATAGTTTAATAACACAACTCATTATAACTATAACATCTCACTAATGGAAGAGATTATGTTTACCCATGCATGGATTCATGGGGATTATTTTTATTGCAATAACATTCCATATTACAAAATATTCAGCAGTTGCAACAATTCCCTGTTGTCATAAAATATTTATTTTGGTTTCTTTTGAAAAGGTTTACCATAGGATGGGAACATAATATAATTTCATATATATATTATTGATGGATGTTTCTCTATTTAATGACATTGTAATCGCTTCATTATATCATTATCATCATACATATAATGTTCAGAAAAATTCATCTCTACTTTTTTAGCACAAAGATAAAATTTATCTTAACTTTTTAATTTTTATGTGGCCTACGATCTTCATATAAATGGTTTCAATCCTGTATAAAATCATTAAATTTTACAATTAGTATCCTAAAAAACATTTAGTACAATACTAGAAAATATTTTCGAATTTTTCATCATATGCAGATACCTAACCTTTATCATTTTTATGCATTTGAAAAAATTATTCTCCATTAAAAGTAAATAAACCATAGAGAAATATTTATCAATGGAAATATCAATAAATATTTTATAATCCAAGGGATGAAGATTATATTTCCCTAATTTATTATTTACCATAGACCACCACCAATCATCTTCACATTGAAAATGAAAAACGGTAGGAGTAACATTTTGATCTTCTGAAAATCCCATGATATTGAATATATTCTTCAGTGAATTGATCCTTCATTCTGCAACCAATGTTTTAGATATCTACTGAATGATGGGTATGTTGTATAATTAAATACTCCACTACATAAATATAGAATCATTATAGATTGGGTTCCCCTATAGCAGGGATACCACTAATATTTATAGGTTTTATACATATAATCCCTAAAATCAATAAACTGATTTGTTCTAATTATAACCATCCCAGTATGATGATTTTGATTGATATTTAACTCTAGGTTCCTTCCAAATATTTATTCATTATTTATTCTATGGAAAAATTCTCTGAATATAAATATTATTTATTAATAAACTTAGATATCATTAAATGTTATATAATTTAAACATGCCTATAATGTAAAATAATATATGGGTAAGATGATGTCATTATTATAAACATTAGTATTTTGCAAACAAATATATGATAGCAATTTTAAGTACATAGAAATATACATAACATAATATTGAGTTTTAATCTATAATTAAAATTATTTATAATTAAGGATCTTTTTAGGTCAGGGTTATAGAGAGTTAGGTCACAACTCCTACAAAACTATACGATATATTAAAAAGTTGACATATCATCAGTGTATATTTTTTCCATTATATAAAAATTTTAATATAACACGTTATTTATTTTTCAATAAAATATCAAGACATTCAAATTAACTTATGTCCATGACATACATATACATAGGTGAAGTAATTTTTTTAAAAAAATGCCGAATGAGAACAAAAATATTAGAAATGGAAATAAAATTAACTAAAATATTTATTATAATAAAAAAATGTATACACATGTAATTATTACCATTATATTAAAATATAATTGATAATATGAAATAGAATATTTTAAAATGAAAAATGACCTTTTTCACAGTAAATTCCATTAAAACAAATAGTATGAAAATGAAAACCAATTTAGAAAACATAAATTAACATTAATATAAAGACTATTTAAAACAATTTCAATTGGGTAAAACAATATGACTAACATCTAATATAATTCTATAATGATAATAATCATTAGACAAGTAATTGTATTGCAATAATGGGTTTCACTGTTCGTATAAGCATTATCAAGATGAACTATTTTTTCATGAGCTATAATGGTGGTCAATCCTCCTTATAAGCTATATTAGGATTAACCATATTTTATATAATTCTCAATTACAATCCAATGAATGAATCATTTTACTCTAGTTCCTTCCCCTCATAAAACCATTTCAAAAAAACATTGAATTTTTTGAAAATGTTTAGGATATCCACAAAACTATTTTTATTAAAATGTATTTTCAAAACCAAAAGAAATAAAATGAAGGTGCATTTTAAATTGAAGAAAAAATTAAAAATTATATTTTAAGCCAAACTTCAAAAAATTTCTATGGTGAATGTAAAATTTATATTCAATGTATGTATTAAAATAGAGAAATCCTTTTGTTATTTTAATGAAAATAAAACATTTCATACAAATATTACATATCTAAAAAATATATTGAAATAAAAAAGATTATTTCATTTATAAAACACTCATTTATACAAAAAGAATAATTTTAAAAACATGATTCTTGAATAAAAACCGAGTTAAAAGGATAACATTACAAGAATAGTTTTTTAAATAAAAAACCCATTTTACTTTTTAAATATTTGAATCATAATCCCATGAATGAATAAAATTAAACAAGACATCAAGCTCTACGAGAATAGATAAATTCCTTATTAATCAAGTCAAAGGGTATGCATATACACCTCATAATAGAATATAGGTTTATAACATCTTAACGTGCCAAAATGAATATTAATTTGGAAAATGTAAATTACCTTTAGACTGACTCATCATGTATGTTCTTTATCATTTTTAATATCAATATTATGAATATTATTTTTATTAAAACAAATAATTTCATTGTTTTATAACTTATATTTCATATTTTTCCCATTCAATACACAATTACATAATCATTTATATACATTTTGTATGTTTTTACAGTACTCAGCTTGTATGTCAAAAGATGACTATGGTAGATTGTATTTGATCAAAGTGGGAATTATTTAATCCTCTTCATAATAATAGTCACAATATAATAATTATATTTAAATACATTTTATTATAAAAAACCATTAATATTTTCATGTTTATGATGAATGAACTATCTTATGATCATTAAGACGGAATGTCATACGTAAACATGAGTAAAATGTCTATTTTAAAATAATAATTATTGAATGAAGGTATGAATTATATTATATTTACATTATTATGATAATATTAAAAATGAAATATTAATTATTTAAATATACATGTATATATAAATGTTGTTATATAGAAGAGAAAAAGAATAATATTGCTTCATGGAGGTTGTAGTTCACATGTTTACGTGAACAAAAACGTCATTTTTCGGTGTTATAATGAACATGATATAATATATTTTCAGAAAGATAAATATGTAGTTAATATCCTAATGATGTAATTTATAACACATATAGTCATTAAAATTATCCTTATTAACTTCTATATAATGTTTTAGTGAAGAAACAACACATATCTCTTTTCGATGTTGTAGTCTATCACACACATGATTAACATTATCATATTTCCAAAAGAATTCAAAGAAAGAAGGTATATATGATATCATAACTAAAAAAATAAAATATTTAGTAGATATAATATATATAGATTTAATAAATCAATATAACAAGCCATGATATGTGATTCGGTAAAATGAATAAAATCAGTTTATCATGCAGTTGTTTTCTAAGTGGACAACTGAAGATTTTATATCCCATTTAATGGTGGAGGAGATAGATTAATGTTATTAAATTAATGAAATAACATATAATTATATGGTTGTTACTTTTGATATTATATGAGAGTATTTAGAGATTATTTGAATTTGGTGTAAGAAGAAATAAAATAATATTTATGGATTAATAAAATTACATATTCATCATACGTCCTCCTTAGATTTGAATATATTTTTTTATTTGGATGGACATAAAATAAAAGTAAGGGATCATTGTCATGGGGAGGGAATTAAATAATATATTTCAGTAGTTATTTTTGTGATTCAAGTTTCATTTTTTTTTAAGTGGACATGAGAGAGGGTGGCATATTTTACATATGGTGAGTACAATACTTATAATTTTTGAAAATAAAATGGTGTAAAAAAAGTTTCACATTTCATATGTCTCCAATATGTTAAATTATAGATCTATAAAAATAATAATGTCTACATATGGCCATAGAATTTATTTTAGTCATTTTTGGGACATTTTAACATATATATTTTCTATTTAAACCTTGGTAAATATGTTTTCGCTTATCCATGGTAATTAATATTTATTGTTTTCACTGTTCATTATGGCCAAACATTATGCCTACCTTATTTGATGATAAAATTATAAGGATTATAATTATAGAATCAATTTTTTTAAAATTCAATTCAATGATGTGAAAATTTGAAATATATAATTAACCATTAATATGGGATGATATTTAGGGTTTTCAAGAAGTGTATTTTCCATGAAAAAAAGATAATTTAATATTAACTATATGAATATTAATAGTAATTTAATTAATTATGAACAATATTTATTTATATATGATCTATAAATTTCAATTAATTAATTACTAATTTTGTATTGTTTTTTCAACATCCTAAACTAGGTTCCACAAACTAGTTCACCGAGACGGTCGGTTACATGACATCATACACACCTCCCTATACTCCACAAGTATCTGACTAGTAGTAAGAGTCTATTATACAACATGGGGAGAAAATAATCACATTATCAAAGAACAAAATTTGGTGAAATAAATTTGTATAACAAAATGATATACCAAAAAACCAATCCAAACCAGTATCACATGATGAACAAGACGCCAATTAAAATATCCAAAAATGAACAGTAGTTATGTCATTCCAAATAGTTTTCAATTATGAATATGAAAAAACTAAAATAATAAATACAATGAAAACTCCCAAGATGGTCCCTAATCACCTTCAGTTCCTTCATCCATGTTCTTCTCCAAACCATCTTTCTAACATAGGACTCTTACCCTTATCCTATCCTATATACATGATGTCTGTTAGGGTTCCAATTAGGCAACCTAAGTATGGTGTGAGTAATACTCAGTAGGACACCACCAATTTTATAAAACAATATTTAGTCAATAATAGTTTATGTAGTTGTATATAAAATAAAATAGAAACATGAACATAAAGAGTTTACATATATTAATTTATTCTTTTCTTAACCATATAAACCACATAGGTTCTGGAGAACACATGAACCAAAAATACGTTCTTAAACCAATTCCATAGTTTGTACAACATCATATAAGAAATATTACAATTGTTTATAATCATTGTCTTTAATTAGACATTCAAAATCAATTCATATCACAGATGATTGGAACCGTAGTCTGATATCAACATTTTGGGCCTAAAAAGCCATTTCTAGAACCATATAGGTCTTTGAAGCATCATTCCACATCCCACAACAAATTTATCACTAGATTATTTTTAAGCATCAGTCCATGTCCCACACATGCATATCAGTCAATAACATATAATATTTTCTATCATCATTCTGTTTTCCAAACATGTATATCACAATAATAACATTTATCACAATATCACATGTATCGCTATATCCCATATATCACAAGATCATATGTATAAAAATTCCCTAAACATCATGGTTAAGAATAATTAACATTATTTTAAAACATTATCATCATGGAGTACCAATTCAATTATCAATCCAATATTGGTTAATAAAATTAACAACAATGATTAATATAACCAATTCACTATCAAACAATTTATCAATGTTTAATCATTTAACCCATTAACCCATTTAGGTTAAGAAAACCATTTTTATTATCCCCATTTTCAATTAACTCATGATCCCATTTATTAGATAGTTACACGATCCCAAAATCCCATCAGTATCAGAATCATAATATTCAATTAATTAATTAACCAATTAACTAATCCATGTGAACATCGAAAACATTACATTAATTACTAAATCAATGAATTAATCCAATTATATAAACAACATAATAAAAATGTAAAAAATTTAATTATTCCAAATTCAACATGTTCTATAATCACATGAAAAATAAATTAATCAATTACATGATTCCATAATCACAGAACTCAATTAATTTAATAAAATCTAGAATCAATTTTAAAAAAATAAAGTTGGAATTTGACAAATATACAAGAAATTGGAATTCAATAAAAAAACCGATTTTGGACAACCTACCTCAAGACCAATGATTATTGCTCGTAAATAGGTGTCTTTAATTGAAGCTGAACAACCAATATCACGACAAAGAAGGATATACATATCCAAAATCGAGATCCAATATTAAAAGAATCACAATCCATCAAACCATGATCTTGAACCATTATAAATGGATGGAAAGATCCCCTCTATGGATGAGATAATGATGGGAGAGTGTGAGGAAACTAATATGTATTAAAATTTCTTGTTGGGAGTGGTGAAGATCCTCAATATGGAATTTGATTTATCAAGAATAGGGTTTAGAATCCATAGTAATTTATTTCGAATACTCAATATATTATAGGAATGTTTTAGGGTATAGTTGGGTAAAATTTGGGTGTTGTTAGGGGGTTTCATAGATTTTAAAACAAATTTTCCATATAATTAATCCCATTATCACGATTTCAATGGTTGGGGATCAAGGTTTTCTAAATGGTGAACCTATTATTGGTTGGGTGAATATTTAATCATAATAGAGTGCATAGTTTGAAAAACCATTCTCCCACCGTGTAATCCTCTCTATCTAGGGCTTCATGGTTTTCTAGTATATGATGCACAATTTGTGAAAACGATGTGCCAACTGTGCACTTCCCGTAACACCTCCACCCAAATATCACAAAATAAAACCATGATAATACCCAACAAAGCCATACTAAAATAAATATCAATTTCTAATATTAAAAAGATTTATATATCTCCAAAAAATGAAAGTATCTTAACACTTTTATTAAATAATAATGATAAATGTTATCCACAATAAAATAGTTTTAAAAAACTCATTTTCAAATAAAAAAATAAAAAAATAATAAAAATAAATATAATGTTGATTCAAATGTATTATTTTTAATTAAATATAACTAAATAATTCAAATGTTACAACAAATAATGTTAAATATGAAATGTGGATTTTAATATACATTATAAATTGAAAATAAATTACTTTTTTAAAATACTTGTATTTTCTATTATTCCCCAAAAATCAATATTTTTTAAATTACCCAAAATTTTACCCTAAGAACATTTTTACAAAATTATTTACAAAATTTAATTACTTTTTTCATATTTATTAATTATAAACTATATAAAATTTTCATTTAAATCAATATTTTATTATAAATGAGTTTTAATATATTAATTTTTTTGATGTGAAAATTATTACGTATTTTTATGATGAATATAACAGTCAAATTCATTATAAAAATGGGAAATGATTTATTCTATTATTAACATTAATTTTATAGTTTCATTACTAAGAAATAATTATATTATGCTATAAATGTTTTGAAAGCGGTTTCATTTCCACAGGTTATGATATGGTAAAATGATGAAATACATAAAAAACATGTGTTTAATTCCCATGGAAAATGATACGATGATATTAAAATTGACATTGGGTCTTATGGAAAAAATAATTATGGTATTCATTTTCTAGTGACTAGGTTTGGAATTATATTTCAAATATATAGATTCTATAATGATGAATAAATCATGAAATATAAATGTTACATATTAACAAGATTTAATATTCACTATATATTGGGTGGACCTAATTTAATGTCATCTTATTAATGTGTATACATAGAATTTTTTCTCACAGTTAGTGTACGAATATTGTTAAATGATGATAATTTTATGTGAGGGAAACATGTAGTTTCATTTACATAATGAGTGAAATTATCACTATTTTCTAAATGTTATAATTGTTTTTTTGGTATATTCCATTGTATATGATATTCTATAATTGTTCATGTTTTATTACAGATGATTATTCACTATTATGAAATTAGAATTTTCATATGAAAAATCATTTTAGTATGACTCGTTATAAATGATATTTAGTTGATTGGCAATACCTTTTTATTCTTATGATAATATTATCAAAGAATTCTTCTAAAATATGATCATTTATTGATATCCCAAGTATTTACCTATATTGAGCTTCTGAGATGACCCATTTTCATTTTTTCCTTTCCCTAGGTTTCGATGGATGGTTCTCATATCATTACCAATCTAATTAGCCACCTGAACATTATTATTGAGCTGGGTGACACTAGCCATACGTGCACCTCCGAATAGGTCAAAGGCACCCAACTCGAAAATAGGGTGTAAAAAGGTAATAGTGGGGAGACTATACCCCTATGGGGAAAGATATAATAGTGGTCAATGTAATATATATACATGTAGTGGAAATCAAAGGCTCATAAGACTCGAATCATACCATATAATGGTGCAAGAACCATCAATATCAATAAAACGTAGATGAAAAACTGACTAAGTAACATAAATAAAATGAATAAGAAAACAAATCACTTGTAGAAAATTAGAAAATAGAGCATGCATATCAAAATAGGTCATACATTTCAATATAAAAAAAGTGTTCACTTATGGATGACTGTTGTAGCTATATACATATACAATGAAGCACGATAAAATAATAAGAAAAAATAAACATAAACTCTAGGAGAAGAAAGACCTCATGTTCCAATACCAAAATCAATACCAAAAATACACAATAAACAACTCCTAAAACTGAACCCTTACCAGATTGTGAATAAATAAATTCAATAAGCTTCTTGAATGGCCAGTGTGGTGTGTCATAAGATTTCGCATTAGGATGCATACCATGAGTTCATACCCATCATGTGAATTTAATAATAACGGTAATATAGAAATCAATAAAATAAAAAGATCAAACATTTAAAATAAACACAATCTCTAGTAGTGATTAGTAGCCTCTAATGAGATATAACCTAATTTAGAAATAATAAAAATAGTTTAAGATGACATGATCCTTGGTCCATGGCCCATAGTATCCATAAATTTCTTATAACTCATTTTAACCCTCAGGTTCAACCTCAAAAAACAATCCTAACCCCACCTAACTCCTAACACATCATGTCTCAAATATACTACTGATATCCTGAAGGCACACGCAAGAAAAAAACCCAATTTTCTTAGACCCCTTCTCAAAATATCATATCGCCTTGTATCGTCACATATGGATAAAAATGGATATTTTTCCTCAAAAAAACCTCCATCAATGCATCAAATTAGGTTCTGAGAAAAAATGATATCTAGTATCCAAATTTATTATAGTCCGATGTCCACAATATAGAATGACTCATCCCCAACTGATGTCATCAATGTTATAAATTGAAGGATCCTCACCTTCCATAAGGATTTCTATGAGAATAACCCCCAAAAAATTATTAAACCTCATTACTGGGCACTACTACCACAGCAGTGGTCAAATTCATTTCATCACAGCGTCAACCTATTTTCAAATGACTGAAATAAACACTTTGTCCATCACAGGTGAGTGGTAATCACCACAAACATATATAATCTACATCAATATGACATCTCAATCCCCTACGACTATGTCACTCAATTATGATGGACATTCCATCCATTATCACAAGCCATGAACTCAACATGATGGCCTCTCCCCCTCAAACAGACATCAGTGAAACCCAACCAATGATCACATCACCCATAAAATTGAGGCCAATCTAAACATGATGACCACACCTCCTTAATCCGGAGGTCTATGCCACCTCAAAAATATCCCAATCCCATCATGGTCCCTTGGGTCTCATCACAATACATTTAAGAATTGCATATATATATATATATATATAAAACTCATATCAATTCACACTAGATGAGAAATTATATTTAATATGATTGAATTGATTATTTTTTATATAATAAACCAAATCAATTTAATATAATTTATTTCCATCGATAAAAAATAATAATCAAATATAATTTTTTAAAAATAAATTCAAATGAGAATAACTACCCTACCAAATCCCACCCAATGAGAAACGACCTATAACCCATCCTTATTCGAGTGAAAACTGATTGGGCATACTTGACGACTTCCCATGGGGACACACACCCAATATAATATTAAGCAATGGGGTCTTTTTCAATTATGTAGAGGAATGCTAAAATTTGAACCCCCAAAAAAGTCATCAAATCTATAGAAATGTATTAACCACTTACTTTAGACTTGAAGACGTAGGTATGTCTAATATCGAGATAAAAATCCAAGCGGTTTTGATGTTATGTGAGTTTCTGTTGAGCAACCTAGAGATGACACAAAATTACTCAAACAAATTTAGCACATAGTGAGGTGAATGAAAAGAAGAAAGGAAGCATGAGGGAGATAATAAAAACCAAAATGGATCCAATACACATGGATGCTTCCAAAACAGAGCTTGAATAAGGGATCTAGGACAAACCAAGAGTGGAGGAGGTATCTTCAACATTTGTTTCTATGTGATCCATGAACTAACGATGTGAATGAAGAGAAAAATAATTAAAATAGATGGAGGTAAAAATATAATTTACTACCGGTACCATGATTAATGGTTTTATCGCACAGTTTTCCAAACTAGAAACAAACATTCCATGCCATATTGGAGAGTTACTACAGGAAAACATCCATCTGAAAACATCAGTACAGTTTTTCCTAACTAAATGAAAACCGTGTGGAACCCATCAAAAAATACTATAGGTAAACTCACATGGTATGGATCCTCACTCAAGATTTTTACCCAAACCATGTAGTAATTAAAAACTATGCCACGTCGTTACCTGGGAGAGGCTTCACCATTTACCCTAAACCATGTGCCTTTATCTGGAACCCCAGAACTCGGGTTCAGGAATCCAATGCTCCCAAACCCAATCCTAACAATTGAGGAAGTCTCAAATCCTCAAAAACCGGGGAAAAAATTATATAATGATGAAAAAACTATAAGAAATTTTTCTTTATCAACAAAAAAAGAATATTGAATAGCCACTAATTAAAAAATTTAAAATTTGACTTCTTTTCAAACAGACTCAATAACCCAAGATGTTAAAATCGCCCCACCATAATATATCTTATCCGTGAGCTATCAAACCGCAAAAAAAATTTGTTATAGAATATTCTCATCCTATAAAAACAAACCTATACTACAATGGTTTCAAGGGAACATGCCGACTACCTCAATAGGTTACTCCCCACCTATGTAGTTTCATACCCCAATATGTTCCCAAAAAACTCAAAAAAAAACTGGTCCAAAGACCATTATCAGAAAAAAAAAATGTTCTCATATGATGCATTATCACTCTTAGACCTTCTCAAGAGATCCTATGTCAAATCTTTCAGTCAATAAAATCAGTAAAGGCTACGGTTTCCTCCACAGGCCCATGTCAACCAAGGAAAACAAGGTCTGACATCTCAACACATGCCCAAAACAATCCTGTTTCCTCACACCTCAGTTATGGACCACACGGAAATGGTTCCCATATAGCAACACAACTCAATCACATTCTGCATATCCTAAATGTAATGTTATCTCACATATCTAATAACATTCATCCATGATGCTAAAATATATCTTGATGACACAAAACTTATATACACCTATATATAATTCATCTAATATGATGCCAGCCTAATAAACGTCACATGGTTAGATTATAAAAAAATATTTTTCAACTCATGCACCAAAACTAGATATTCCTTGATAAAGAATTTCCAATAACAGTAGAAACACAATTACACACATGATGTTCCATTGACCATCATCAACACATCAAATTGCTCAACCATTGTCAGCTCCACAACATCTACATGACCCGAGACATGATAGCCTGATTCCTGAACTTGTTGTAGTGTTGCACCAGCCCCAGACTCTCATTCCTCTATTGGGTCCCACATTCTCTTCCACAACACTCCAGACAGTGGATCTTTAGCCATTATCAATTGGAACTACTCCTAAATAAATATTAGACACCTAAGTCTACTTCGGTACCCACCTATGAGATATTTGGGAAGGAATACTATATAACCTCTTGAGGCAATTGACTTGTAAACATTGTTGAAACTCCTTTGTAGTCTACTCACCTAAAGTCCGGACCTATCCTGGTAGCCCACGCTGAATGAAAACCATAGAACACCCACCCTGATTTGGTCTGGAAAATTCAATTTATTGACAACCTTGCTGGAACTCATCTTGGTCTCTCTTCACCCCATCAGAATCATCAACACAGATGTAAATAAAAGAAGTTTCCCAGCTCATGTTGTACATTTTTATCAGGTTTTCCTTGACGATGATAACATAGTTCACCACCTTTGATAATTATTACATCATAAATATGTTTACCACCAAACAAATTGCATTCCGTAAACCAAACTCAAAGTTCCTCACCATCGAGATGTCATCACTCACTATAATGGGTGAAAATTAAGACAATGTAGTGAATGTCGTAGCATAACCCATGAAGGGCATGTCACCTTACTGAAGGCTCTTGATTTAACATGTTCATTCTACCCTCAGAATCTTTAACTACTCAAAAGAGGCATGCCACAAATGGTTTATGATCTAGTAGATTCCCCTCTAGCACTGGAACATGAACTGAAGCCAATACTATGGTATGTACCTATACTAGTTGAACCTCGAGGGTCTGATCCAACTAATTCTTTTGTGGAACAATATCATCACCTTCTTGATTCCCTATTTTGGCCTTCTATGTGATAACATGTTGAATACCACCAAACGGAAAAACATCTCATACCACACATAGATATATATAACGCATATAGTTAAATCAGTAACATGAAGTGTTAACTCACTACCCTTACCATTCCATATCAGAATCATGTCCTTTGGTATCCTAACCTCTTGGCCCCCTTAAATACCCTCAAAAGATCCATGTTTCAATTATTCCTCGGGTCATTCCCATGAGGAAAACTAATGTTACCTCAATCCAATGACCTCATCGCCCAACCTAGTGATCCAATCACCATACGACATAGTATATACGTTCTCATAAAATAATATGGATCGTTTCACACATCACATGCAATATTAATATATAAATCATCACATTTCCACGTGATAATAAATTTCATAATCCACATGAATTTCCACATTTTTAGAAATAATATTCATAGGTCATATAAAATTTCAAATCATTTCATATTTTTGGCACATGAAAATTGAAAATTGTTATGGCATAATATGTGTCAAATAAACCATAAACATGAATTTCAATAACACCATGACTCACTGGGATAATGACCTAAATTATCCTTTACCTCACTAAGTCATGGGCCACATTCCATACCATTTAACCATAAACATTAAAAATGAAATACCAATTTAGTTGAAAATTAAACCAATAATAAAATGGGAAAATAGAATGGAATTTTTCACCCATGGTAATGTGGTCTATCCCTCATACATGGGAACCAAGAACCAAACCATGAGCTATGAATCCAAGTCCAAACACAACTGAATCGTTAGTCTACCGTAACCCAAATTGTATGACCAGCTAAAAATATAATATCAAATTATTCTCAGCCTCATTAGTATCTGGCCTTATGTAGATACAAAATCCCAGTAAAGGAATCCTCTGATAAAAATTGTAGCATCACTAACCTGATTAGCCACCTGAATAATGTTATTGGGTCGAGTTCCACTGGCTTTAGGCAAGCCACCCATTACAAAAACAGAATTCCACAAGCAGGGAGGGTGTTGATGATCTATATTGGGGATATTATACCAATACGGGGAAAGATAAAATATATCTCTAAGTTATATATACACATGAGAAATAAATAAACGAATCGACGACTCAAACAAGACCCACCAATGGCAGAAGCACAATAAATATCAACAATTAGCAGAATACAAAATGAATAAGAAGTTGAAAAAATATTAATGAGGCAATATAAAACTTTTAGAAACTAAAAAACAAAGACAATTCATAAAAAATAGCTCATACATCTCAATATATTAAAAGGGTTTCTACGTGTATAAAAAAATCAGGTACATACATATATGATGTAACATGATGAAAAAAAACTAAAATATAATATCTAGTAGAGTGAATACCAAACGGTATTATACCAACCTCCATGACAAAGAGAAATAAAAAACAATAACTGAAGCTGATACCTTAACAGAATGAAAATACAAAAATTCTACACATGTCTCGATGAGCCCTCGTAGGGTGTGAGAAAAAGTCAATAAACAAAAACCACATAAGTGTGCATAACCAACATTATTTATTAAGTAGACGATACATATATAAACAATTAAAGGAAACAACTTAGGAATCTAAATTAAATACAATCTTCCCAGGAGATAAACTGCCACAATGAAGACGTCACCTTCTTCTTCTAACTCTAGAACCAATGAAATGGAGGTAATCCTTGGCTCATGTCCCATGGGATCCACTGAAGTTTCCTAGATTAAGAGAAACCTAAGGTTCCAACAGAATAATGAAACCTGGAACCACATTCCTCCTAACACATCCTTTGCAATATAAGTCACCAAAAACACGAAAGCATCCCCAAGAAACACCAACCTAGTCCCTTAGTCCCCTTGTTAAATGATGTATTTATCTTGAAGATAAACATCTAGAGTAACAATGATATATGTACTCAGATAAAATCATTATCATCACATATCCCAACATCTATGGAATTATGACATGTGTTCTCCAAATATAGTAAAGGACCACGACCCTAGTGGAGCAAGTCTCAACCACCAACTAATATCATCATCGCTATCAACTGAAGGATATTAAAAATAAACCTCGATTTCAAAAATAATCACCCCAAACAAAATTACAAAGTAGTATTATTGAGGGCCTCTACCCACACATGTGGTCAAAACCCCATCCTCAAAGATTCAACCTATGTGAACAATACTCATATACGTTGATTGGATATCATGGGTGAGTTGAAGACATTAAACAAATAACTAACCCACTTCAAAATGGAACCTCATTCCCTTATTACTTTGTTTCCCAATTTTAATGACCATTCCACCCATTATCACTATCCAGTCCCTCAACACTATGGCATCACTGCCTAAAAAACTAGAATCCATGACTCCCAAATAATGATCTCCTCTAACATATTATTTGGTCCAATATCATCTATATTTCAATGTCACATCAGTACAGATTTTCATACCACATCATCCTCAAGACAAGCCCATCATGACCCATTTGGTCTCATCACATTCCATTAAAGCATTATATATATATATAACTCATATCAATTGACATTAGGAAAGAAATTTGATTTCATAAAATTGAATTTCAAAATTTTAACAATCATATAAAATCAAATTCAATATAGTTTAATGCATTAAATTCTAATGAAAATTCCAATTTATTATAAAAAACATCAATTTAGATAGTACTAACACCCCTTGAAAAAGCCAACCAAGGATCGATGACTTCAAACCTGTATTTTCATGAATAAAACCTGATTGGAAATTCCTGATGGCATCCCATTGGGTCAAATACCCAATATAATATCAAGAATAACTGTTCTAAGTAAATAACCAAAATGAAACCAATAATATGAACCCCCCATTCTACAAAAAAACAAAAACAAATTCATGAACCATCTATATTGGACACTAAGAAGTAGGCACATTCAATATTGATTACTAACTCCAATCAGTTTGGAAGGGATCTGAGATATAATTTATCACCCTAATTATAGATAAAATGGATCAAAAAAATTAGAAATCCATGGGATGAATGAAAATATTAATGGAAACATGTGATAGGAAAGATTCACTGAGGATATTCCAATGCCTCAATGATAACTAATATGGAGTTCAAAAAGAGGATCTAGGAACAAGCTCAGAGGAGAGGAGTCATGAGCTTATCCCTTTGTTGAAGCATGACTGATCAATGATGAAATAAGGGAATGAAGAGTAAAAGAAATAAAATATAGAGTGGGACAGAAGTTAATTTCCTACCATTAATGGACCACATGATTAGACTACACAGTTTTCAAAACCGTGTGTACTACAATGCATATGTACTTCTCAAAATGCCTTACTCATATGTCTTTCACATGGGGTTACCTAATAATATGAAAACCATGTGGAATCTCACTGCTACAACTATAGATATCCTCACATGAAAGTTTTTCTCACTCACATGGTTTTCCAAAACCATGAGACAGTTCAAATCATGTTTTCCCAGTTAATAGGGATAGGCCTCACATTTAACCCTAAAGTCTTCTCATTTGTTTACATCATAAGGAACTGGGATTTTGGCCTCTAACATTCCAAAAACCCTTCTAAACACATGGGGTACACTAAAATCCTGAAAAACCATGTTATAAAAGGATTTAAGATATAGGAACTCTCAGGATTTATTTCTATTGAACAAAAACAAAAATGGTGTATCAACCAATTGAAAAATAAAAAACATTACTATCCTTTAACCCGACACTCGAACACTAGTTTTTTTAGTTTATAGTCTTATAGGTATAGATTAGTACTATACTTAAAAATATTTTATGATATGTTGAAGATTGTTTTTTCATCACCTGTTTATTTATGAATGTTTTCATGGACAGACAAACATTTTAGTTTTGGTTTGGATCATAATGTTATGTAATTAATATTCATCTAAAATTATAAAATATTTTGGTATTTTATTCTTTCATATCTATAACCATATCATAATAGGGTACATGGGTTGTTATCCGATGACCAAGAGGGTATATTTGTTATCATACATAACTGAATAATTAGCATTAGTTAATATCTCAATCACAAAATCCAAAACATGTATTTATCCAAATGGAAATATGTTTTTTTGATTTATATAGTGATTCTTTGTCCACAAAGTGATGAATACTTGTTCATGTTATGATGAAATATTTCAATATTATATGAATTTTTTTAATACAAGTATCATGATTCTTGTAGCATGTTTCCCAAATCATGTGCTAAGGTGCATGATTGATCATCTTCGATCACTTTTCCATTTTTCATTCTCTAATGAAAATTCACGTTGTCCAATATTTATCCCATGTTTTATCATATATGTATGATCTAGCCTCCTAATTTTTTTAATATGTTTTTTTATTAATAATAAAATCTTTCACCCATTTTTTATGAATCAATTTCTTCTATTATATTGATATATATGAACTAGGTTATATCATTATGTGTGTATAGTATGGTGGATTATGGATATATGTTTAGAATAACATATTTATATAGATAATATACAATGACATTGAACCATTACATATTGGGGTTGTGAGATTTTTTTAAGTCATAACATTTAATTAAATTGAAATATCTCATTGTTAACTCCCAATCATCCCTTGTTATATCAAATAAAAAAGTTAAATCAATTTTAACTATGTCTAGTAGAGTGGGTATGGGGAGTGGGACATCAATTGGCATGTAGGTTATAATTAATATGTGATTAGGGTATCCCAGGTTTGGATTGAAATGTTTTCAAGAGTTAGGTGATCGAATTTTAAAATTTCAATTTAAATGGAATAGAAGAATGATTTAGATGAATAATTAGTATTGAATATGTTGTAAGTATGTGGTATGTAAATATGAGACCATAAGTATTTTTGAATGGTTTAAGCATGATTTTTTGAACTCTGAAAGTCCTTAAAAAAGGTTTTGGCATTTGGGGTTTATCCTAAGGGTCATTGTGTGAAATCAAAATTGTTTATAAAAAGGATTGAAACTAAAAAATAAACCACATTCATATTAATTTCAAAAGACAGAAACCAGTACACTATTTTAAATACACTCATTCATAACCGGGATCCCAAAATCAATCTTCTTAAATTTTGAATTCACCCCAATTAACCAGGTTTACTTTATATCGATTGATATCTTAATCTATTTTAAGAATTTTCTATCATCTCTTTAATACTCTAAATAGTTACTCAAAGGAACCTTAGTGACATTCTCTATGTTCATGGAGGATATATTAAAGATACATTTGATTTGTTTATCTAATATCCACTACACCTTATAAATATATCCTAGATACCACTCCCTATTTTTCCATTGGAACCCAATTGTGTTATGATTCTCAGAGAAAGAGGGATTTATTAAAATTATTTATTTTTTAGATCTATGATTATGATGATCATATCTCCTCATTTATAATATACATTCTAAAAGGTGATTGTTTCCCCTATTTGTGTTGTATATGCTTCTATAAAAATGTTCTAAATCATGAAAAAACATAATGATCATTTAAATTCCTCTAGTTTCATTTGATATATAGATTGATTTCATATAAAATATTAATTTTTTTATTAAATTAATATTCTCAGTCACGTTAATGGGACCATAAAGTGGAATCCTCTTTAAAAATATTTTATGAACATTACGTTCTTGATGGAATTCAAAATGAATATTTTTATTCGAATTTGGATGTTCAGTAAAGCCAATGTTGATATATTAATACATTTTATAAATTGTATTAATTGTTTAATAATTTTTTTGAAATCATAGTACATTTAATTCCATGAGTTCATCAGTTTAAAAAACATAATAAATCCTTATTATGTATGGCGCCATTATAATTTTATGTTTTTATATTGAATGACTATGGAAGGACTCCATATCAATAGGATTCAGGGTATGCTTACCTTATGAACATATTCACATTTGATACATCCCACTGGTGTAATGATTTAACATGATGGAATTATATCATGTATGAGTTCCAATATGTTTACCGTATGGTATTTCTATTGATGTTATTTTGTTATACAAATTTACACTCTCTTTAAGTTACTTTTCATATACATAGTTTATGTGAATATGAGATTATTAAAAATTAAACCAAATATGTTTTTATAAAATGATTATCATTGAAATTTTATTATAAACATGATTTTATATTAAAGATAGAACTAACGGTTTCCTGGAGATAGAAATTTTATAGATTCCTTGTTATTTAATAATAAGTAATTTAATTAATCCCTATATATGAATTTATTTATTTATAGATGTTGTTATATAAGATAAAAGAAATGGAATGGGAATCATATAGTTTTGCATCTTCTCTTGAATATTGACTCCCTCCAATTGAGATGGTTTTGTGGTGACAGAAGGTCATATAGAGACACTGTATAATTCATGTTTTTTATTGTATATGGTTCAACATTTTTGGATTTTTCTTTTACATATTACATATTTTTATTTTTATTACATGATGATATCTATTTGAATATTAATTTTCCATTAATCATGATCCATTTTAGGATTTTTTAACTAAATTCACCTTATAGTTGGTCATTTGGATGGAATGTCATGTTCACCTAGGTTATTTTTAAAAAAAAAATGGTATATGATAAACCAATAAGTATAAATTTTGAAGAAAATTGAGATATTTGGTTCAGGGTTTGTGTAAGATAAAATTTAGAACCACCAAAATTTTGGTTGTTGTAAAAAATTCTTACTGGACAACACACTTTTGTATGTAAACATGAGTTTTTCTTGGTTTCATGGGTTTTTATCAAGAATAGGAATTTTTTTAGATTGTTTAAATTAATATTATTATATTTTTATATATATATATTTTTTTTCTATTTTTTAGATCACAAATGAATAAATTTTTTATTTATGTAAATAATTTTTAAATTCAAAAAAAGAACCATTAAATCCAACTTTTTATTAATATATTTTATCCTTATCATATTTGAAGTTGTATTTTTTGTTTTTTAGAAAATTCCCCAATGAAGTGTTATTCAAAATATCAGGGAAGAAGATGTGAGAAAATTCACTAAGTTAACCATCATGTATTCACTTTTTTCTTTGAAGTATTAAAATGAAAAATTTATTTTATCATTCAGTATGGTGTAAGAAACTTTGGGTGATTGATAAATAATAGATTTTTATTAATATAGAATAATTCAACTATCTACTATGGTGATAAGGGACCCTAGAAACATAAAGAGTGGGTAATGGATATTATTAGGTTATTCTAGTTTTTAAAAAAACCATAGGACCATTAGCTGGTGATTTAATCTTATATACATGAATAATCATGACCAAAATGGTAGGAATCCATCGTCAAAGCTAATTTACACAAATCTCTTACATGTAATTATTTTATAAATTCCATCAATGAAATTTTTCATCCTATTTTTTTGAGTTGTAATTAAATGAGAATTTATATTTTTGGAGCAAGGCGATCATCCCTTTATGTAGTACTCCACTATATTTTATTTTTTTTCATTTATAACGTGATATTATTTCTAATGAGTAAACTAAGTATTAATTTTTTAAGATAGTTTTGTGGTAGAATATAAAATACATGCTAATTATCTTATTCCTACAAAAAATTCATATTTTAATGATAAATATTCTTTGTTTAAGGCAGACATAGATGGGAAAATATGGCTGGGTGGGGATTTAGTTACTACAAAATTGTGCCACATCGTTTCATCTAGTTAGAAGTGATATTTTTGGGGTGGACATTTTAAATCGAGATGGTTATTTAGGAATTTATTTTCTATATTACTAGAAGGTTTTATATCAATATGTGATGACTTTATATATCAATCATAATTATACGATAGTACCCAAGACATGACATCACTGTATATAATCTGATCACCTTAAGAACATTTCTAAAATATTTTCCCAAGGAAATGGATATTCAACTAGTGTTACCCAAAAAATATTTGGTTCATTATAATGATTAAAAGTTTTTTTAATATCATTCTCATGCCATTTGGTATGGTCACATAGTGATTAATTATTAGGGACGAGATGAGGGTAGATGACATTATGTAGTAGAGTACGTACTAGTGAAATATAAAGCAAGGACTAAAACTATGAGAGTTACATTGTTAATGTTATCCTATATTGTCAAGGATTTATTTAACACATTTTAATATCATAATTTTTTATTATTTATGACGATTGACATGTTAGGACTATTCTAGGTGTATATGTCAATAATGTCAGATGTTTTCATTACACTGGGAAATTAGAAGGATTTTGGTTTTAAATTCTTAGTCTCTAAGTTGAAAATTGTTTATCATGAAGTTATTTTGGACATAATTGTTCATGATATTGGTATCACCAACCTTATCGCTAGATTGGATAGGATAATTTGATTTAGGGACATATTAAAATATTCTGATTTAGTATCCATCACATGATTGGGTTCTTTATTTTATACATGGTGAGTAGGATTATCGATCCCGGAGTATAGAAAATGTTGTTATGTATAAAAGTTTGATTTAATTATTGTCTTAAGAGATTATACAAGAAAACGATGAGAGATATCTGAGTATTACTCTTCCAATTGTGTTTAGGGTTTACCTTGAGGCCTTCCATAGTTATTTTTCTGCCTTACCACAAAAAATAGATGTCAATTTCACTATTTATCTTCTCTTTAAGATGATTCCCACTCCTATAGCATTATATCATATCACACTGACAACTCTTATAGAGTATAATGTTTAAATTTGTCTTCATGAGGAAATGGGTGTTATTCATCGTAGCGTGTCACCATGGGGAATTCTAGTCCTATTTCCAAATGTGGAAAATAGAAGCATCATGACCTATTTAGATTACTAAAATATTATTCTAATTCCTATCAAGAAAAAATTACCATTTCTTATGATTTATTTTCTATTTGAATAACTCAACGATGAAATATGGTTTTCTAAATAGTAAACACAATAGATATATCCTGTGTAGAAATTCATGAAAGAATATATATAGAATAAAATGTTTTGGATTCACTATTACAACATTTAGATTCTATTTATACCATTAAGAATAAAAAAATTCTCATACAATATTTTTGGAATTTATGAACCAAATCCATCATCATTCATGGATACTTCTATTTTAGTTTTTTGGGAATTTAATTATAGTGTACCCCATACCAGTAAGGGAAGAGATGGATCAGTTTCTTGTTACCCTTACAATTTTTACTCAATTACATCTATATTGAAATAATTTAATATTTTAATCCTTAAAAGATGATGATAAGTTTACATTCCACATAAATTATGAGAGGGTTAACATAGTGGATCCTATAAATATTCAGTCAATGATTTCATGGGAGATTTGAAATAACATGTTTGATATTTTGAGTATCATATGAATTTCAATTTATTATAATAATTTTGTTTTGGTGTTCTCAATTCATTCAACCATAAGGAAATCTAAAAAAATTGGTTCCAATGTTTGAGTCGACAAAAAAATGACAATAATTTTTTTTTGAAACTAAAGGGGTGTTTGGCATAAGATATAGTTCTAATTTATTTGGAACCATGGTGATGCTATAAGGTATTTTATGATATATCTAGTATATGATGTAGTTTTGTTTTTATGTAGGATAATAATTTATTATTCTATTCTTGTGTCTTATTATTCACCCATCAGATTACCTCTAATAGGCATGACCCTAAGTTGGAATCCATGAGAAAGAATCCCACAAGAAGGCACCACTGTATCTTTCGGAATAATTTATATTTAATTGATATCATAATAGATAAATTATATTTTTACATAGTGCGGAATGAACATGTGATAAATATTTTTGGGTACATGTCCTTATACATTTGATTTTGTTATATGATAGAGATAGTGAAAAGGGAATGCTATCACCAACATGTTGAATAATAAGTTACCCAAAAATCCGTGAAATAATTAGTGGATGAGTTATCTCTATTTAATTCATCTTCCAAGATGATTTTGGTAGTGGAATAGGCCATTGGAATGGTGTTCCTAGTTTCTATGATGGCTGAATCATCATTAAAATATTTTATTCAGAATGAATAGGTACCAAATATCAATTGTATGTGTTTTAATGAAATACATAATCATAGGGAGACCATGGTTTATTAGTTTCAGTCTCTCATTGGTGATTTGAGTTTTTGAGGTATGATGGTTGATCAAAAGTCTTATAGAATGAATTAATTGATTGTTTAAATTGGTATATTTGGTTATTATATCCTAGGTATTCCACGATGTATCATGATATGAGATGTCAGAATTTGTTTCTATGGGAGAGGAATTAAATTTTAGGAATTATGTCAAGATGAATTATTTTAAATATGAAAATTGAGGAGACCCATAGACTAAATAGTTTCTTACAACCATTACCCATATTGACATAGATGACGGATGTGATTTTTTAGTATTAATTATCTTATTTCAATGGACTCATAATGTTGTCTATGTGATTTAGGTGATAACTGATCAACTAATGAAATCATCTCATTCATTTCTAATTAGGGATAGGATAATGGTCAAAGAGTTGGGGTTTTTTTTTTGGGATTTAATAAAGCTTTATAGGGTTTCTTATATTTTAATTTCTGAATTGGACTCATGGTTTACATCTATTTTTGGTATGTTTTGAATGTTATTATGGGTAACAATTATAAATTAGGCATATTGTATCACCCTCGAATAGATTCGTAGATTGAGAGGTCTATTTCGATTATTAAACGAATTTTCTGATTTTGTGTGATTTATTTATTTTATTTATGAGAGAATAATATGCCTTTGGTGAAATCATACTATAAAAATATTTTTCAAGATTAAATTAAAATGAAACCATAAAAATAATTGTATATGAGGTCACGTTTATCTCCTCTATGTTTGGTGGAATTTAGAAAATAATCATTAGTTGGGATGATAATTATTAATAAGTGAAAGAAAAAATGCATTGTTGATCCAATAGAGGTTAGGGACTACTTTGAGTTTCCATAAATACTCTGGGGTGCATCATCAACACCTTTTGGATATTTTTGTTGGTGATCTTGTCTTTATTAGTGTTTCACATAATTCTATATTTCATAAATTACAAAAGATGACTAATGTATAACTAAGGATTATTTGAAATTTTATGATTATTGATGGTTATAGAATGATTGATTTATGATTGGACTTTTCATCTTTATTAACATCTATTTATAATAATCCTTATGTTTCCTAAATTGGGTTGTATTGACTATATCCCTCTATTGTGATTTAATGATAATATAGTGATCTTTATAGTGACACCTATATGGTGGATAACCCGGTTCATATTATTGACCAGTGGGATAAGGAATTGAATGTTGAAACAACTCATTTATTCTATTTAATATTTTAATAAAGATTTGATATCCCTAATACATTATAGTGGGAATAATTGATGTGGTAAAAATAAAGTTATATTTTTTATACTATAGAATATTGAGTGGCTTCTTAGGATTCAAATATTTTATTTTTGGGATAATTAACATTCTCATCATGTCATATGATTTTTTAGTTTCTGCATGATTTTTATCTTCAATGTTTTTAATTTTTTTTTGGATTCTTTGGTTAAAATTTTGGTTTTTTTGGAAAAATAGGCTAGGCTAATTGTTTATATGGATTGTTATTACTAATTGTATGCTAACCATGAAGTATAGAGAAATTTTTCCTTACAGAATTTTATATTGTTTGAGTACATTTTTCTAGAACATATAAGTCCATAGACAAACCATGAGGTTGTGTGGGAGTTGGTCTGTCGGTATTATCAATACATGAGCATGTTTTCTAAAACCAATAGGCAAAACTGTTTAAAAATAAACCTATATTTTCTAAAGGAAAGAGTCCACCACATGGTTAGTGTATAGTATGTTAAAATAATAATTCTAAACATTTTACTAGATAAAAATGTCATAAAATATGAATCTAAAATGATTAACAATTTAATTTTTTTATGCTCCTCTCCAAATATCTCTTAGGAAAAACCTAAAAAATACCCATTTCTCATTAGAGTTATCTCCTTGGATCATAATTTATTTTTCCATTCCTTCATAGTGGATCCATATAGGGTATATATATTTTTTATCCAATCTCATCAACTATTTCTAAATATATCTTAGATCTCTTTACTCTTTCTTCTGTTGGAACCTAATTTAGATATTATTCTTAGATATAGAGTTTTTAGGTAAATAAATTATTTGATAAGTATATAGTCTTCTATGGATTATTTGACCACAATTTAAATATATGTTCTTTGAAGAGACTTTTCTTCCTTTTTTAGTGAGGATGGTATCTCTATAAATGGGTTTTAACACATTAAATATGGGATGTTATCATATATTCATCTATTCTAGTTTTCAAGATTGATTTATTTCACTTCAAAGATGAAATTGTTTTGGAAATTCTTCAAGGATTGGATGTTAAAAGGGGCTTATAAAGCTCTTTTCATTTAAATTTTATTATAAATATTAGGTAAACTTTGAAATTATGCAACCATTATTTTCAATCTAAAAAGGATTTTAATACATGGGATCATTTTTTCACATTATACTCAGATTTCCCTTAACATCATGTAATTATAACCCTAAGTGATTGTTTCATTACTAGGAGTTATTCTTGTGATATATATAGAGTATGTAATGAATATATATTCCTAGGTTTAACTGTATTACTTGATATTTTTTTATCATGTTTTTTAGTATGTATTAATATAATCTAGATCCTAATTGTTATTAGTTTTGTACAAGAAGTTATTTTTTAATGTTTGATTTCTATCAAGTTAAATAGTTGGTATTTTTATGGATGATTTCTATTATTAAATTTTTGTGCCCATTCAATTTAATATACATATTATAATATTTTTATAACATAATATTATTGAAAATTAATAAAAATGTTATACTGAAATATGATTTTGATTTAATATTTCATTATAATATTTTTTATTTTAAAGAATAAACAAAAAGTTTCATATTTGGATTCTTTGAATAAATTCATGTTGGAATTATACTAAGATTTTCCTTCACATCATGGGTATGAAAATTGGTGTATACATATCTGGTTTGTATGATATTAGAAAAGGGAATTACATCATATCATCCATCATCATCTTGTGTATGTTTTCTCCTTTTAGTGATATGGAATGGGGGTAACAGTTTGTAACACGGTGTCATGGGTTTTTTCATGTATTATTTTGTTATGTTCTTATCGTTTTTAGATTGTTCTTCTTTTCCTCTTAGATGTAAATTATTCTTTATTTACTTAATTTGTTTTATTATCTCTTTTGTTTTACTCAATAGATATTTTTTTTCAATGATGAACATCACCTTGTTCGGGGTAATCTAGGATGATATGTCCTGTTAACATGGGATTGCTTGTTAGGAGGCACCTCACCATTACATTGGAATCTTCATGAAAAATTACCCAAATTATATCTCTAAAAAGGGTATTCTATCTAGGATAAAATATTTCAATGAAATGTTATCCCAAACCTATATTAATTTGATTCAATATAAGAGATGATTCAAGTATTCATCATAACTATTAGTCTCTCCTTTATCATTCATAATAATACCAGTGATAAAAATATTCATAAATATAAAAAGATTCTATTTAAAAATTATCATTTACCTTCTACAAAATTTATTTATTAATATAAAATAACATATTATTAATCATACTTTCCTTATTTCAATTTCTTACTCAGGATAGATTCCCAATCTATATGAATTATGATATAATTTTTATATCATTTATTACTAT
This sequence comes from Viscum album, assembly GCA_963277665.1. Taxonomy (NCBI): domain Eukaryota; kingdom Viridiplantae; phylum Streptophyta; class Magnoliopsida; order Santalales; family Viscaceae; genus Viscum; species Viscum album. The sequence goes on from OY728150.1 coordinate 1,761,002,581, forward strand.
AAAAACATAAATACTAATAAAATTATTTAATAATTATCAATTTATGATATTTTTTCAATTAGGAAGTTATAATAAGACAATTTATATTCACCAATATGTTTAATTCCATTATCAATTAAAGATTCACTGAAACAGATACTTTCAATCAATCATGTGAACTATCAATATAAGATCATTGAAACAAAAATGGTACTATATAAATATATCATCAATATACGATATATATTAATGAACATTTAGATGTTGATGAACCCAATATCATTGACCTTGTAATGTAATCTCTATATCGAGGTTGACATCGATGAATAAGAAAATTAACACTACAATATTAATATTAAAATATATTTATTTATATTTTGTTGATATGAAATTTTAAACAAAATGAAGACTAAAAAATTAATTTCTTTTAAATGAAAATATTATATCTAACATTATTAGAAACAATGCTAAAATTTTCAAAATAATGATGATTTTTATGGTAAGGGTTTCTCATATCAATTTCCCATCATTGAGAACATTTCACATTACCCACTTTTTTTTGTCAGTAATTCAAAACATAGGAATAAAAATATCACATAATTATCATTAAATTAAATATAAAAAAATTCCTTTTATGTTTGTTCTTTCAAGGGGTTTTGATTCAAATGTTCTAAATGCCAAACATGTTTCCTTCCTCTCTCACATTTAAAAAGAAATTTTTTATAATTAAAATTATATTTGGGTAAATTGAGTGATATTTATCTCTAAATCTTCATATATGTTCCTATTATATAGTAATATTATGGTTTTATATGTATTTTATCTACTATACATTCAATTGGTTTATAATTTGACTACAATGTTTATTGTATGTGGGATCAACCATATCTACAATTTTATGTCCAGAATCCTCCGAAAATATGTTATTATGTTTAATAAAATTTAAATATTTTTATCTATACTTATATTAGTTCACACAATAATTTTTTATTTCCTTTGACTTTCCTCTTCAAATAAACTAATGGAATATCTTATAAAAAATTTCCACATGAGTTATTTTGTATAATATTTGACATTTATTTCAAAATAACGAAATGAATCTCTTTTTTATTGTTTTTTATTATCACATTTTACATCTATCATTATCATTTTTCTTATGAATATTCATTCATAAATATCGTTAATTTACAATTCTATTATTATCTCATTATTTTATAAAGCATTTTTATTAAAAATTATTTCCGGAAGTATATGAAATTTATTTATATTATTCAATGGCGTTTTCAAATGACCTTAATTTATTTACAACTATGTGGAAATACTATAATGATTATTCTTTTTTACAATTTATATGATCCAATGATACAATCCACCTGTATTCCCATGAAGGAATGTGATAATGAATTGAATAAATCTTTTTGAAGAAAATTTATTTCTCATGATTAAATATTGATGAAGTTATGAATGTTCTAATTTACATGTAGCACAAATATTAATGTTTTTCAATTATGTGCTAGGAGGGTTAGGAATCATATAACCACCTAATGCTCTAGGATATTCATTAAATCTTGTTATATGATATGGAATGTGGAGTAACCCCAATCCCTGAAGGCTCTGATGGACTCATAATTATATATCCCTCTAACACATTGTCTATGAACATGTATCTATGGATAAAAAAATTTAGGTTCTTGATAGTAAACTCAATCCAGTATGAATCTTCATCTACTATGTTTTGATTTTTTTCATATTAATATTTTATATAATTAATTATTATTTATACTAATTCATATTTGAAATTCTTATGAGATGATTTTTTTCAGCATTTACTTATTATGTTATCATAGTTCTTGATTATTTACTCATGTTTCCGTGCCATAATCTCCCATATATAATTTTAAGATAAAAATAATCTTTAATTTATGATGTATTATAATCAATGAATTAACGAATATGATTTTATTATGTTATGTTATTACTCTTTAATTATACTTTCATACCCACATGTTCATCATATTACCTCTTGTAATCATCAACTGTTTTTTCTTATGCTCACCCTTACTGGGAAATTGAGAACCACCTTTTCACATTTTTCTCTTCCCATTAGATGAAGGGGATTTCTATGTGCGATATGTCTATTAGGATATCATGTATGGAGAATTTTTTGACCATATTAAAAATTTATTATAAACTGAGAAACTCATGTGGTTAATATGTAAATATAAAAAATCTATAGTTTTTTGTGAGATATTTTTTATATATTTAATAAATATTAATTTAAAGTGATGTAATTTGAGTTTATATTAATATACAGTTATCCAACAACCATCATGAAAATTTTCTAATGATTTTAATATGAATATTTATTTTGGTATGATGGGATGAATTTTTTTTCATCTAATTATAGAAAAAATTATATTATAAATTACTAGTTCATTTTCAACAGACCAAATGCATTGTGGACCAATGGGAATAAAAATTCCTACATAAATATTTTATAATTCAATATATTAATTTTGATTACAAAATATAACCTAAAAATTTTATCAAAATATTGATTATTTTTTATATAACCACAATTTGGTACCTATCATGAAGGAAAATATCATTAATTTTTTATAGTAAAAATATATTTATTTTGATTGTAATATAGATAATTTTTAAACAACCCTATTTTTTCTTTCAATAATGAAAAAAAAATCTGTTAAAATTAATAGACTAGATTGTATTCCAATTCATTTAATCTATATAATAATAAGGGACATCATTCCATTTTCACATTGAAACTATTTAGTATTAAATAAACACACCAGTGACAATATACATGGTAATGTAGATAATGTGATTAAAAATATATGATCCATAAAAAGGGAATGTGATTTTTATATATTCTTTGGAAACATAAAAATACAAGGAAAATTATTTTCCATGAATTAATTTACCAACTAATATTAGTAAATTATAGGGTAGTTATAATTTAAACTATCTAAAAGTTATCATAATTCAAATATTATCCAAAAATTACTATATTTAGGATTGATGTAAAGAGTTTTATTTAAGAGATATTTTAAGGAGGATGTTTATATTGATAAACATTATTTTTTTTAAGTCATTAATTTTAAAAAAACAAGTATTTATAGTTACTAAGAAGTTTTACAGACATTAATTTACAATTAAATAATTATATGATATAATTTATAGTTTTATAATAAAATAAAATGTTGATAAATGAATTGAATATCCCACCATTTTTATCAATATTTTATAATAATTAATTAATTGTATAAATCTATTTTTAGGAAATTTTTTTATTTAAAACTAAAAAAAGAGATGCTTATAATTGTATTAAAAAATTTAATTAAAATTTGGGATAAAAATAATGGGTTGAAATAACTATTTACATGGATACAAATTAACTCTAATACAAGAAGGATCCATTTTATCTAAATATATATAAATCTGATAACTAAGTAAATGTTGTAGGTTTAGAAATGCCTTAGTGTAAGTATTTTGATAGGTTCTTAAAGTAAAAATTGTATTGATAAATATAGGAAACATTTCCATCATTAAATGTATAGGGGTTGTTATAATTTTAATATATATGATGGATAATCCCCGAAATATTATTTTTATGTGTTTCTTTTTAAGACATTTCAAGTCTATATGATGGAATCCCCTTTTAATTGAGTTAAATTGATCATTAATTGCCATAAATAAAATTGAAATTAATGAACCTATAATTCTTATGGGTATGTTTTTATGGTAAATAATTATTTAGATATTTAGTTAAGATGTTATTGATTGAATTGTAAGATTAATTCTGGAAAATGACATTTTTTAGTGCAACAATAGTTTTATTTTCCGACAAGAAGATACAGTTAGTAGCACAGTAAATTTAGAAATCCATATATATATAGATTCATGATGTTATTTAGAATAATAATTATAGATTCAATATATACACATATATATTGGAAGGTATTTTACTAAAAAAATTAATAGTGATAGAATCCATGTTTCCTATTAATTAGGAACCCAATACATTAATCATGAACTAAAAAGATTGATATAAAACTGTACATCATTTTTTATACTATGTAAAATGGTATATATTTTACATTTTTATGAGGTTGAAAAAATATTTAATTATAGTTTCATGAAATCATGAAATATTGATAGATTTGAATTTATTATATATATGATTTTTACGATAAATATTAAATAAATATAAGATTCAGTTATCATTTCACTACATTATAATATAGAATTAATCCTTGATTATGTGTAAGGATGATCATTATTATATTGAACCACATTAATTCTTCCTTCATGTGCATATTATATTCACGAACTAATCCATATTGAGTGCAAATTTATTTGTAAACTTCATAGAAGTTATCTTCTAGAATATTCATTAAATTAAAGATTTAATCATAAAAATTCATTATTGTTGTTCCACCATATGACTATTTGTTAAGCTAACAAACAATAAATTTACATTTACATTTAACACAATGTACTATTATGCATGAGAAATTTTTTGAAACTAAATCATTTTGATTCAGTTTATTACATAAAAATACCCAAAGAATATATAGGGTTTCCATTTTTTATTTAATCTTCTTAAATGTTTTAACTCATTAAAAAGGTGGGGTTTGTTTTTGTTTATAAATCATTTAAAAAATTAATATTTTATGGGGAGTTTTCTAAAAATATTATGTGGATATTTTTCTTATAAATTATGAGGAATTATATGTAATAATGATATCATTAATTTGTATTAATATATATCTTCTATAAGTGTTTTTAAAATTTTAATTAACTATATCTTTTACATTTATATATTTTCATTGTATTATTATATATAGTAATCCCAAAAGGGAACAAATGTTTTTTAATTTTATTATCAGAATAAATAAGAACATATGTTAATTGAGTTGAAGGTGGAGAAGTAAATTTCTAAAAAATATTTATTGAATTAATTAAAATTTTATGATAAGAATATTGACTAGATAGGTAATAGTTTTTACACATACATTACATATATTAACTTGTTGAATGATATGTGAATTTTAAATTATTGGTATTAAATTGGATGATCATTCATTTTATAACTACTATAAAAACTCTAAATTGTCTATTCACCCATAATATTTTTAAAATTTAAATTGAAAATAAATTTATTATAAAATAATTATTACTTGAAATTATCTTTTATTATGGGGGATACTTCAGGGAAAATATGTTTTCACTAATTTTTATAGAGGAATTATTTTTATTATGGGGTATTTTATTATTTCAAACCTTTTATTTTTCATAAAGGGGAGATTTAGATCTCCACTATAATATTTCCAAAGGGATATTTTTCATAATATATATGATGATTCCATTTCAAATGAAATGTAACATACCTTTTTAATGAGATATCATGGGTGAAAAGTGATTATCATAAATGATGAAAATATTAACTCAAATGACTCCAAGAAAACCTTTTTTTAATCATTAAAATATTAATTGGATGGGATAAATTACTATATTATATGTTATTTTTTAGGAATGAATTTATTATTTTATCTGATGAATTGATGGACCTGTCTAATTTGTGAAACAAAGTGAAGGATCCCTAAAAAGTTCAATATAATATGATATTATTTCCTTTGATATATTTATAATTGCGCCCTAATATCGATGATGTTTAAATTTAAAGTTTATTCCATTGATTCTTTTAAATTTTTCTAAGGAGATTCTGCAATAGAGTATTTTATAAATAATACATCATGGATCTTGTATTATATCACTTCCGTGAAAAAATATTGTAACAACACGATCATTTATAAATAATATTCCTTTTATTTTAATGTTTTATGGATATAGAAAACACATTTACTCTTTTTAAATTATTATTGGGTTTAAATGGCCTTTATGTATTCTTACTGATAATAATATATCCATTAATTTTGATAGCGCAACTAAAATAAATATAAGGTTTTAAAAAATCCTTTCAATGTAGAAAATGGTGATGATTCCCCCATCCAGTAGAGTTGGTCCAAACGAAGCTCATTTGTCGGATCCTGGAAAGGAGCTAGTGTTACCAAGAATATATCTTGACTATTTCCAATTTGAGAATAATCATGTTAAGCTTGAATTGAATTTTCTATGGGAGAAGATCAAGATAATAGAGATTTCCTCCTAGGTGATGTTATCAAAGCCTCCCCAAGAGTCTATCACCATCGTAAAGCTTACCATTCGGTGTTATAAGGGTGTTGTAAGGGGTTATTTAATAAGGTATTAGTTTCTTAATTTTTTATATCTTTCTATAAATAATAGTCTTATTATTTTAGGGGTATAGTCTGTCTTAATGAAATGATGAATTTGATAAATTGTTTTTCGGGTAAAACTAGTACTTTTGAGAAATATATGAATTATTATATTAAATTTTTTTTATTCTTTATATTATATATATTTCTAGAAATAATAATAATATCACTCACATATCATTAAATTATTAGGAAATCAGTATGATAAAAGTTTTGTTTTTGTATAATTAAACATAATGTGTATCATTGAATTTATTATAAAGAATTAATGATTTTTTAAAATATTTAATATTTTAATAAAATATTTTTATCAAATTATATTATTAATATTAAAATTTTATAAAATTTTTATGATGTGAAATGTAATTTTTATTATGGTTTCAAAACTATATTTGTCAAACCTCGTCAATTTTCAACAAATTTCGGTTATCATTTTAATAGTAAAAATTCACATACATAGAAAAATAATAAAATAGAATAAATATTATTTTTGGAATTAGAATGTCAAAATTATGTTTTAAGGACAAGATACCCATTTCAATATCATTAATCCCACTCTTTTACACCCATTACCATGTTGAAATTCTATAAGTGATTTCTGACTCCCCATTTCTGTTCAAAAATTTATTTTATATTATGCATCTCAAATTTTATTTCATTTGGTAGGATATTATTCTACATGAAAAAATTACTATCCATTTCTTGTCTAATTAATGATAGATTTATTTCTCTCTCATCAACCTATTTTATGAATCACTATGTGATGTCATTATGCTGCCGAAATTGTACCACAATATTCTTGGACAAAGTCATCGTTTAGTTAATTCCATACCAATTTCACAATCAAGGGTATTCGTCTTTATACACATATACTTTTTAATTATATACTTTTATGTACATATTCTCTGTTCCATTATTGTGTAACAAATGATGGTGTTGAAAGAATCCTTATTATATGATCTATGTAGCAAACATAATAATGTGATAAAAATATCCACGAAGGGTGTTCGCTGATAGTGCTCCAATGCAATGGGTAATGTTTAGTATCACGATATGTCTTGTTGGAACATGGTTTACCTAATTCCTTTTATTCAAATTTTCCACTATATTGAGACATGTGTTACCTGATTATTTTATGTTTATGATGTAGTGTTTTAAGTTGTTTCCACGTTTCCATGTTATGATGATCATGCTATATCATGCCTTATGTTCATTTATCTCTTTTGCTCCTTTGATATGTATATTTTTTATCATTTATTATTTCCTTCATTTTATGACTTTTTTTCTATCTTACTATTCTTTATATATCACCCTTTTTATATATATGTCCTCATGTTATACCATGAAATGCTATGTATAGAGGAATGTTGGGGTCAGGTAAAACATGTTTTCAATAAAGTTGTGGCATATTATGTCTTCATTTGTAATGTATTGTTCCTAATCCCCTAATACACTAGAATAATCGATATTCTGGGTTTCAATATGTTAATGTTTATGTAATAAATAATGTCTATATATGAAATTAAGAGAAAGTTTTTTATATCTTGTATCAAAGGATATGTTTAGTTTTTTATGGGATTCAGATTATGAATCTCCAGGGAAAGCCTTAAGGATAATACTATGTATAATAAAAACATCCCCAATTTTTTCGGATTATAGAGTATGTGGTTTATCAAGAAAATGCATCCCTTTCTAGATACAATTATACAAAGGTGGAACTAGAATAGATGTATCTAGGGGTAAAACAAAAAAACACATATTTGAGCATTACTCAAACGGGAACTTGTACACGATAGTGGGCCTTTCTACACTCTTATTTTGACACTCCTATGTGATTTGATTTGGTAAATTAATAATCTTAGAATAAACCATTTTGAGAGGAGTAATAAATAATGTGCATAATAATATACGATTAGAAATAGATAAGGGACAACATGGATTAATTCCATTAAATTCAGAAGTTAAATAATTAAATATAATTTATAAGTTATCCCTTTTGTCTTTGGTTTACCCTTTATTTGATTAATATTTTAAAATAGATTCCCCAAATTTTCCTTTTATTATATCCAATGGATGGTAATATGAGGACTTGAGCTAATAACTGTTGTGAAGGTCAATGTTATGATTGTTCTAATGATATTCTTAGAATAATGGGAGTAGAAATAACAAATAATTTCATGATACACTATCAATTAACACATTTTTCGAATACAAAGATGGGTAAATTAGAACGTCCACCCCCCCCCCACACAGTAGGAATGAAAACGTCCCAATTAACAGCTTTATGATACAAAGGCATAACACTTTAAATGGATCATTAGATCCCTAAATAAACAAACAATAGATCAACTATGTTGATCTGATCTTCTCTATCCTTCAATATTTTGAAAAAAAAGAGAAGGTTATTTTGGATTCTTATTGTATGGAGGATGAAGCTGACTAGTGGTGGATATTGATCTAAAATATGAATTCAGATAAATAGATGAAGTCAATGGGATGAAAGGAATTCTGGAAAAAAAAATTAAATTTCATTTCTCATGAACCCTACATTGTAATATGAAAATAGATTTCATTTAAATCATAAAAAAAGACAATGAATCTATTGGAGAGTATGAGGAAAACATCACCAAACATGCATGACATTCCCATTGTTTTTTTGTTACCCCCAAATGAATGTTTTACTACTTCATTGTGGGATAAAACCTAGCTATTGGAAAGCCCTGTCGATTAGCGACATGAACAGCTATGAAGAGATTTACCGATGTGCCCTCAAATTGAAGATATAGATTAGTGAATCATAGGGATATCATGGAGATAAGGAGTAGAAAGTTGAATGTCATTCTGGTGGTCCGATGGATAAATAAAATGTGGCTAAAAAATTCGATTATCCCACTTGCCAAAGGTAAGAAAGAAGCAACCGAGAAATTTTCGGAAAGGGATGAGGAAATTCATTATGTGAGGGTAGGATGGGCACCAAGCCAGCGATTGCCGAAAAAAACCCACAACATCGATTGAGGAAAATAACCATCTATTTAGTCCTCAAAAAAATTTCATCTCTACAAATACAGAGAACTAGGGCACATTGTGAACCTATTCCATATGCTAAGGGATTTCTGAGAAAACCAACAACCTCCAAGGAAGTAAGCGTGAGCTGTTTCCAAAACTACTTCGGAAGAGAATACCAAAATTGAAGTGGTTATAGGTACACCAGTTATTCATTAATTAACAGATAACATACATTTTGATTTTGGTTCAATAGATTATTTTATATCATGAAATTTTAGCAAAAAAATCTAAACATCACTACAAATAATAGATGTAGAGATGTCGGTGAAAATGGAAAATGGGGTAATTGTTGCATCCCATGAATATAACTCCTCCCCAGTCATAATCTGTGGATTGAATATCCAAGGGAAATTCATCATATATCCCTTTGTAGATTTTGATGATATTACTGGAATGGATTGTCTTTTCCTATATAGATCCAACATAAATTGTCGCTAGAGGGAAATCACCCTCCTTACGGTGAATTGAACCTCGATTCTATACAAGTGAAAGGGAGAGGATAAATATTCATTATCACCATCATCTCAACAATTGATATTACTTCACTATGAGCTCATATACCATTCTCAGGGGATTATATCTATGGAAGGAACCATCCTCGATGACATGCCTATTGTACGAGAATTCACTACTATTTTTACCGAGAAAATGCCTAGTCTTCCTCCTAGAAGAGATGTTGAAATAAAAATTTATCTTATAACTTTGGTGTTTACAACATCCAATACTCTACATTGAACATCTGTTGTGGAGCATGAATAGGTAAATAAACAACTAAATCATAATATGGATAATGGGTTTATACAGCCAAGTGATTCACCAGGGAGTGCACCTGTTCTCTTTGTCAAGAAGAAGGATGGGTCAATGTGCCTTTTCATGGACTATTGTGAGCTCAAAAAATCATGATAAATAACATGTATCCTTTCCTATGAATTGATAAATTGTTAGATAAGCTACATGGAGCACAATACTACTCCTAGGTGGATCTATGGGTGGTATATTACCAAGTAAGGGTGAAGAATGATGATATCCCCCAGAATACACTTTCGTAAAAGGTACTACTATTATGCATTCATAGTAATTCCTTTTAGACTCATTAATTGTCATGAAATCTTCATGAACATGATGAATAATGTCTTTAGAGATATCCTTTAAATTATTTTTTTATTTATAGATGATATTATAATATACTACAAAACCAAGGAGGTGTGTGAGGAGAATCTAAACACTGTAGTAGAGACCGTGCAAAAGGTGGCGCTTTATTAAAAGTACAATAAGTGCAATTTTTTTTGAAGGAAGTCTCATTATTGGGGAATATAATCACCATAAATCTGATATATTTGGATCCTTTCAAGGCAAAATCAATTGATTGATGGCCGAGACCAACATTTGTGAGAGGAATACATATATTAATAGGGTTAAATGAATATAATCATGGATTTTTAAGAAACATATCATGATTTTCAAACCCTGATAGAAAGATAACACAGAAGGGAGTAATATTTTCTTAGAATGATGAATGTGAATAAATATTTATAGAGTTGAAGAAGAGTCTTATCACATCTACTATGATCAAACTATCCAAATGTGGGGAGATTTTCATAATCTTCAGTGATACATTGAATAAGATATTGGGTTGTGTGTTGATATAGAATGTCCAATTCCACTCCTATGCCTCAAGACACTTGAACATTCCTGAGAAAATATATCCCAAGCATTATATGGAGTTAGAATCTCAGATCATTGCACTAAAAATATGGTGACATTATATATTTGGGGAAAAGTTTGAAATATATACATATCAAAAAAGAATAAAATATATATTCACATAGAAAGAGATAAACATCCGCCAATGAAGATTGTTAGATCTCATCAAGGATTAGCACTCCTCATTAATTTACAACCATATAGAAGAGAACAAGGTTGTGGATGTTCTAAGTCGAAAGGACCCAAGTATTTTATCACAAATGATAATGAATAAAGATACAATATTCTTTTATGTGATGAAGATGGACATGGGAATCCTTATTAAGGGAACATTATCAATGCTTTCACAAATTATTTCTCAGCCATCTCTTCTGGAAAGGATAAAGGATGCTCAAAATGACGATGTTGGAATTCAGAAAAAAGTACAAGCTATCAAAAAAGGGAAATCAATGGACTTAAATGTTAACGAAGAATGAATTGTGAGATTTGGGTCAAGATAATGTGTTCCATCATATCTAGAGTAAATGGAAGAATGCTTATATGATTCACATTGTTAATATTTATCCATTCGTCCATGAATTACAAAGATGTATCATGATCTTTGAGGGCATTATAGATGGGATAACATCTAGAAGTTGATTTCCAAATATACATCAATGTTTCTAGTATGTAAGAAATTTAATGCTGAATGGAAGAAATATATAGGGATGATGAAACCATTTCCCATACTAACATGGAAATTAGAGAACATCACCATGGAATTTTTCACAGGACTTATGAATATATCTAAAAGAAAAAATATTGTTTGGGTTGTTATGGATCATCTTATAAATACAACACACTTCATTGTAATTAGAATGGATTTCCCATTGGATCACATAGAATAGATATACATTAGGGAAGATGTAATGTTGCATGGTGTACTTCTATCCATTGTATCCAATCAAGATCCATTATTTACCTCTTTATTTTGGATGTTTCTCCAACATGCCCTGAAAATTGAGTTGAACTTCATCATAGCCTATAACCCTTAAACATATGGCCAATTTTAATAGACTATCCATACACTTGAAGAATGGTTGAGAGCTTACTCAATAGACATAAATTGTGTATCGGATCAACATCTTTTTTGGATGAATTTTCTTACAATAACAGTTTCTACTCAATCAATCATATGGATCCTTTGGAATCCCTTTTATTGGAAGAGGTGTAGAACACCAGCATATTGGGATGATTTTGGGGAGAAAAACATCAAGCTCGAGAAATGGTCAATGTAATGGTGGAGATGGTGAAGGAAATATAGCAGCACATCTATGATTCTTAGAGTCGAAAAAAGAGCTATGTGAAAGCCTTAAATGATACCTAGAGTTTGATGTTAGAGATATGGTTTTCCTCTACATGTCATTATGGAAGAGGGCTATGAGATTTGGGAAGAAGATAAAGCATAGTCCAAGGCACCTCATCCATTTTGAGATCCTTGATCCCATTGGAGCAGTGTCCTATCAACTAGCACACCCACTGAACGTTTCTCATGTACATGATGTATTCCATGTATCACACTTGAGGATGCACATACCTTACTCATCACATGTACTCGATAAATACTTGTTACCAATGCAGAAGGAACTCTCATATAAAGATAATTCGATGAATATCTTAGAATGTAGATAAATAGTTCTACGAAATAAGAAAATTCCCCTCGTCAATGATTTGTGGAGAAACAAAATGTATAAAGAAGCAAGATGGGATGTGGGTGAATTGATGTGGTAGATTTACCCACAGCTATATTAGTGTTGCAAAATTAAATTTCTGGGGTCAAATTTCCAAAGGGGGATGTTTGTAATGACCCGATCATTTATGAATAATATTAACTTTCTTTTAATGTCTTATGGATATTGAAAACACATGCAGTGTTTTTTATTATTATTGGGTTTAAATTAAATTTATGTATCCTTACCACTGATCATATAGTCGTTGAACATTGATCACAGAACCAAAATTAATATAAGTATTTTACAAAAACCATTCCACATAGACAAAAGAGACAATGGCCTCATCCAATAGACTTGGGTCATATTAAGATAATTCAATGGAGCTCTGAAATGAGGTAGTATCACGAGGCTTTTATTTTGACCAATACCAAGCCGATATTCAAAACAGTAAGCTTAAACAGAGTCACCTATGAGAGATGTTCATGTTAAATGAGATTACTACTGGGAGATGTTATCCGAGCCACCCCACGAGTCTGTCACCATCACACACCATAAAATTATGTCTCATGCGGGTGTCATAAGGGGTTATGTTTCAAGGTATTAGTTACTTATTATGTAATACCTTTCTATAAATACAAGTTTTATTCCATAAATTAATTCATTAGAATAATTTTTCTTAAAAATGATGAATTTTGTAAAATGTTTTTTTGGGTTATACCGGTACTTATTTGAAATATATTAATTATTTTATTAATGTATATTTTTTATAATTTTATAAGGATATTATCATAAATGATGATTATATCAGTTCCATATCAGTAAATAATTTATAAATCAACTGGATAAGAGTTATTTTTTTATATGATTAAATAGGAATTATAATAATGAAATTATTTTAAGTAATTTCTATATATTTGAAATAATTAATATTTTAATAAAATATTTTAATAAAATTAAATATATTAATAATAATTGACAATATAATTTTAATGAAATGAGATGTATTTTTTATTAAGGTTTTAAAACTATTTTTGTCAAAACACATCTATTTTAAATAAATTTTTGTTCTCAATTTAAAAGAAAGAAATCACTTATATGGAAAAAAATTTAGATAAGATGAATATTATTTTTGGATTCAGGATGTCAAAATTATCCAAAGATGAATTTTTCATAATTTTTTAAGATAGACTATTTTTTTGCTAAAAATTAAATGATATATAAATATATACTATTTTTTATGACATTATAATGATCTAATAGTGATGTAATAAATAAAAGAAAAGGGATCTTCGACCGAATATTTGATTTAAATTTATAATAGTAATATTTTATATTTATTTGGATAATTTTCTAATGACATAATAAATCTTCCAAAATTTATAATATATTTTATGATTTTAAATTCATTTACATGATAGTGTGACTCACCTTCACATAAGAATGGACAATATTTTAATATAATCAACCCTAATTCCTAATAAAATACTTTTTCCCACTTCTATTTGCTAGAAACCATGGGTAAAAACCATGGTTTGGTTTGTGGTTTGGAATATTTTTGTGTGTAGTGTTCAAAACCTAGATAATAAAGAATTCCACCTCCTTTCCTATATAAACCCACCCAATAACCCATTAATGTTTTCTAAAAATCATTTAAGTGGATCCTCGCTCTGATATCCACTCCCCAGAGTCCTCCTAATTCACATACAAGCACCCAATAATCCTCTCCCAAGACAATGGATCACAGATCCATTTAAGGGTTCAACCCATTCACATTTTGTCCATGTTTCCATATATTGTCATACCAGTTTATTTTTCAATTAAAAATTATGAGGTATTTTTTCACCTATCCCATTTATCCCTTATTATTTTTTAATGATGAGAGACCCATTTCAACCTCACTAATCCCTCCCATGTACATTCGTTACAATGCTAAATTTCTGTAAGAGATTTATCTCTCCACATTTCCATTCAATCAATTCTTTTATATTCTGCATCTCAAATTCCATTTAATATGTTGAGATATTATGCTCAATGACCCCGTTACTACCAATTTCATGTTTAAATGATGATATACCCATTTATCTCTCATCAACCTATTATATGAATCCCCATTTGATGTCGTTATGCTGTAGAAATTGCACTGTGACATTCCTTGAAAAAATCATTATGTAGTGAATACAATGAAAATTTCTATATCAAGGGTCTAATCCATTATGAATATATAATTATACATTATTGACTTTCATACTTCTATTCTACAGTCCTTTATCATTTAATAAATAATTACATTCAATGAATCCATGATCTATAATCTATGTGAAACACTTAAGCATTTGATAAAAATGTTCGTAACGGGTGCAACCCAATAGCCCCCCAATGAATTGGGTAATGTTTAGTATCAAGATATATCATGTTTGAAAAGGGTTTTACTTGATTCATTTTTGTAAATATTTCCACCATGTTCATATATGGGTTACTTGATTCCATAATTTTTTTGATGTAATGTTTTATGTAGTTTCCACATTTCCAGGTTATGGTGATCATGTTATATCTTTCCTTTACTTTGAAATTTTTCTTAGGCTCTATTGATATGTATATTTCCTCAAATTTGTTGTATCATTCATGTTATTCGTTGTTTAATCCCTTACTAGGAATAATAGCCCAACCTTTAATTATGTATGTCCTCAGGTTATCCAATTCAATGCTATGTATGAATAAATATTGTGGTCGTGTAATATAATTTTTCAATAATGATGTTATATTAAATGTCTTATATTGTCATGTAATGATCCTAATACTAAAAGAAACTATAAATCTTAATATTCTAGGTTTGTTTAATTCAACTTTATATAATAAATCATGTCTAAATATGAAATATAGGGTAGGTTTGTTACAATTATTATTGTCTCTGTTTTCTGGGTGTTTACTATGAGGATCCAAGTTTATGGATATATTATAAAAACTCGTAATTTTTATCTATAATAGTCAAAATAAATTTAATATTTTAATCAAATAAATTTAATTCCACTTTAGTAGTTATTAATTATAATTTATGTATTTTTTTAATGAAAAAAATATTAAGTGTTTTTTCGATCCATTATTAACTAATTTTTCTTCTAATATTTTTTGAAATGTATATTATTTTTTAAATATGATAATTTTTTTACTCATGTAATAATTATAATTTGAAAAATTATATTCAAATTTTCATCATTTATTATAAATTATTATAGAGGAAATTTTTAATAATTTTTTTAAAAAATGTGATTTTTGTATTAATAGTTCAAAATTTCAATTTTTGAGAAAGAGAACATTTACATTCATATGATTAAATATTATAACGTAGTTTTATATTTTTATAAAATTTCATTAATTGTTTTTTATTAACAATAATCCATTCAATTTCATTTTAATTAAAATAAAACAATAATTATCGGAGAAAATAATTTTATAAATAAAAGGAAATTTTTAAGAAAATTGTTTTTTAATCATGTTTCTTATTTTTAATGATGGAATAAATAAAAATTTAAACATATATTCCATGGTTGATACTTGTGTTCCCTCAGTGGACCACCAAGTTTAGACTTGATTAGATTTGAAAATATAACTTCCATATAGTGATTCATTGGTTGTTGTTTGGATCACCATGGATGAGGTTTTATGGTATTAGTTCATGATATACATGGAGAGATACCAGGATTCAAAACTACTAATACTAAGAATGGTATCAGGTTATAAAATGAATTAATAACAAATTTATTTTTATGGATTGCCTGCATAGACAAAGCACAACATTGGATTCAATAAGTGATTTACAATATATGGATGACCAGTTTCGGAATAATTGATTTACATATCATTAAGGGGGATTTTGAAAATAAATTACATAAGTATGAATATAAATTTGGAGACCAATTATCTAAATTCAATGGATTAAATGAAATCGTTAAAAATTGAGAACATTAACTTTATAGGATTTTTACTTTCAATGATTCCTTACTTACTCTATTACCTCATGCACATTGTTTATGTTACATATGTTCACTATCAAAAATGAACATGATCTTGGGTGTTTTCCTATTTGTAATTAGTATGACACACTATTTGGGATGCATTGGGTATTAAAATAGACTAAATTATTGAAGGTTTTTATTAGGGAAAGCACCATATAATAGGTTCTTGATTACTTCTTGGGATTATGGGAGTACTGGAAAAAACATAGACTAATGATACTAGATGATATAAATTATTCATTCTTGAACATTAGATACATGTATTGTATTATACAAATGTGTAACTAATTTGGCTACATTGAGTTGACATGTATCATCATCATTATAAATGAGAATATTTAGGAATTTTTATATATTCATTATTATTTTTTTGTTTGTATGATTTAATACTTCTACTACATTCCTCATATATTTTTACACAATTTTACACATTAACAATGAAGGAATAATATTCACACTGAATCACTTAGGCTCTCAATGATAGTTTGCAGCCTTTATCATTTGGGGAGATTCACTTGGGGCGATATTCCCAATCGGGCTCAAGGAACTATTTAGTGTTATCAGGATCTAGGATGTTGAAGAGTGGTATTATAGCCTATTATCTAGTTTAATGTACTATTTAGAGATAATAGAAAGGTATATAAAGGAACAAGAAATTATAAATGAGTTGTTTCTGGGCACGGGCTTCCCATGTACAGAAAAAATCAAAATGGTCTCAATTTAAATTTGTTTTTTCTTGATTTTGATTGTTACAATTGACTTGAATCCCCTATTTGGTGATCTAATTGAATAATTATTTTATTATTGATATTATTGAGGGTTATATTTCATATCATCATGTGGAGATGGGGGCATAATATATCTTACATCATTTCAAGAACATACTGAAATCCCATTCAATTCCTGATTACATTTCATTTAGGATGCATTACTTATTTCATGTTATTATGATTAGTTTTATGATCAATATTCATTCAACTAGGATTAGTATTCTGGAACGTGTTATGGTGTGAATTAGGGGATTCCTAATATTGTTTCATGAAATTTATTTCCCACTATGGATCAGAATTTGGTTAACATTTTTTTGGACAAACCATTTAAAATGAAATGTGCAATAAATTTAAAATGAAAATATGAATTTAGTTGGAAATGAATGGAAACAAAAATTCTTTATGATAAGGATCTTGAACTAGACATGAACATAGAAGTGGGCACTAGGTACTGTCTCTAGATTTTATATATGACATTTATATTACCCATAATTGACTAATGGAGAAGGCATATGGGTTTGTTCTAATATAGGATGGCATGTACCAATCCTATTTCCAAATATGTTATTTTGATCTATGAACATTGATATTGTTTTTTATTTAAATAATGTACTTTTAATTTAAATAGGTATTCTATAAAAAAAATCCACTAGTTGTGCTCTATATTGGAGGAACTGGGCATGATTTTGAGGTGGTGGGCGTGGTCTACCCGTGGATCTCCCTGTGATTCCAGATGTGGCACCATTAGTTGTACCAGACAAAGGTGATGATGCGTTGTTCCACGATTTGTATTTATTCCTTTTTAAGAACCTATTGTGAGCACCTCAACATACCAGGAATATGGTAGATTTGATGCACAAGTTCTAGTAGTAGCATCCAACCACATTTTCTCAGGATGGAAGACCACATTCCATGGAATAATGGCTATTGTCCATGCAATCTATCATTTAATATCCAGATATACCACATTAGAAGATAAAAAATCTCTCTATGTATATGTTGTGTGATTCATCAAAGAGATAGTGGGATGTCATTACATAGATTTATTTTCATCGAAAATGGATTGTTCGGTTTTGAATATTAAATTTATTGTTTATTATATTCTAAGAAGTTGAGGGAAGACAGAGTTGAATATTTCATGCACCAGGTGCATGGTTTGTAAATAGTATTGAATTATATAGATCATTTCACTATTCTCTATTTCGACAAACCAATTCTAAAATATGATGAGTTATCTAAAGCCATAAAATTCAAGGATGGTATTATATAAGACAAACAATCACAAGTAATATCATTTGAATGATAGTTATTTCTTGAATATAGAGTCTGGTTTTTATCTAGATCGTAACCTGAGAGGGGATGGGGGAGCGATCTAAGGATAATCAACATCTCGATCTGGTACTCTAATGACTAGAAGTTGGAATAATCAGGTAGAGGTTCCACATAGTGACATTATTAGATAGATTATATACTCATGTAACAATTTTAGGTGCTACTACTATGGTAGGATGGGACATATGGGGCCACGGCGTACGAGACAGCCATTAGTGTGTGCATAAAACAGTAAGATGGTCCATCTATAATGCTTTAGTAGAATGTTTCCTCTAGAAGATAGTGAGAGAGTGTCTACAATGATTCCATATTGAGGTGTGGTGTCATAAAAATCTCATCCGGTAGGGAGTCAGAGTATAGTTGGACAATCAGTATGAGATGGGGGTCATGGTCTTGAAATCCGTTCTATTATTTTAAAGTGATAGTATTGAATAACTACTCAGGGTAACTAGAACATATCATAAGGCCTCAGACCAGTATAGATATATGCAGTGAAACCATCCCTTGAGTATCATGATTAAAAACAATCTACTATTATCAGTACTATTATAGTATTCTATAATTTAATATATATTTTTTTATATAGGCTATTCTCATAGGATTATATCTTTTCCTTCTGTGGGCAGATTTGGGATTGGTTTTCAGACCTAAAACGGTTTTATGATGCTTGAAACTCTATTTTAAATTATAATGGGGGACTTAAGTATTCAAGGAAATCCCCAAGAATATTGATGGTTGTCATAGCATATGGGTCCTCTTTCCCTCAAGATGATTGTTCTTAACATCATTCTCGGGATGAACTTGTTGGCTCTGTTTTTTTCTTTCATTGACTGCTATCATTGTACTGAGTACATTACATCACCATAGGGAGGATGGTTTATTCTCAAAGGTGAATGGGATGTCCAGGAGTGATGAGAAGGTCCCTTGAAAGTTGAGATATTTGGGATAAAATCCAAAAATCCCAGAATATATCTAGATGACCAGAGAATACATCAAATATATTTCCCTTCACTGGTTTATAGATTCAATGGAATTTCATGGTTTACATTTCAAGAGTACCACCTATTAGAGGGAGAGGGTTATTTATTGAGCTACTGCCAAATGTGACACCATTATAAATTCCTCTTCATAGGATGGGTAATACCCAGAAGAAACAGATCAAGATGATTTAATAAGATTTAAAGAAAAATTGGTTTATATGATATAATATTTTTCCTTTGGTTTCTTGGGTCCTTTTTTTCAAAAAAAGTTGTATAGTATATGAAGGCAATATGTAGATTACTACAAATTGAACCAGATGATATTTATGAAAGAGTATCCTCTATCAAGAATAGATGATTTCTCCATACATTTCCAAGGATCATGGTATTTAAAATGATTGATTTGAAATCTGAATATCATAATGTGAACGTTAAACCATCATACATAAATTTCATAACATTTCAAAGTTGGAATGCTCTATATGAGAATTTAGTTATGTTGTTCAGTCTGAAGTACACTCCAATAGTAATCATATAACTAATGAACCGAGTGTTTCATCCTTATATGGATTATTTTTTGGTTTTTTTGTGATGATTTCGTGGTAGATTCACACAATTATAACAATCATGCCAAAAATTTTGATAACATATTGGATACACTATGATAGAATTTGATATATTCTAGGCTCACCGTGTCCCACATCTGGATGGATCCAATTCACATCATGGGTCACATTATCATAGATAAAAGAGTATTAGTTGTCTTTGAGAAGGTGATAGCTATAGTTTTTTGGGAGCATCCCGATAATGTGCATGATGTACTATGTTTCATGGATATCTATTTTTACTATAAGTGTTTCATAAGAGAATTATCATGCTTAAAAGTTCTCTATAATATTATTACTAAAAATAGTTTGAAGGTTATATGATTATATTCCTATGATATGTCCTTTCCGGAGCTAAAAGGCATATTGAATTCTGCACCAATACTAATTTCGTGAGAGCCAGAGAGGTGTTACACTATTTATTGTGATTCATTAGGTATCTGGATATGAGTATTTCTAATTTAAGGGGATTTGTTCGTGGGGTATATTTCACTAAATTTGAGGCTGAAAGAATATTGTTACCCAATGGAGGATCTCTATTTAGTTTCATTTGTTCATGCATTTCACTATTGGAGACATTACTTATATGGAGATTGTTTTATGGATTTACTAGACCAAAAAATCATCAAGAACATAGTAATAATGTGTGATTTTTATATGTTGTATTGAAGGTTGGTAGAATACCTATAATATTTCCATTTCGAGCATGCCTAAATGCCTGTTAAAGGAAATTACGTAGTCTATACACATGGTAAGAAGTCATAGATACATGAAGTTTAGCAGGCTTATAATAAGTGAAATATCAAGAATTTATTCTCTGATATGAACATGGAAGTGCATGATAAAGATGAGAAGTTTTTTACTTCTGCTTTAACATTTACATATAAAATTCATGAGAGAGTGAGGATGACCCAACTATTATATTCGGTGGGCTTAGTCCTATGGGTGAGTTTTTTAGGTGAGGACCCTCTTCCTTTTCGGAATAAAGGGGATGATGAAAGTTTACATGTACATGTTCATATATCAGTTTAAGTTGACATGCATGAGGAATTGGGGTGATACATTCAGGATTTTCTTTGGAAGTGCATCATGACATCACCAATATGAATCAACATTTACATCATCAATAATGGTGTCCATTAAAGAAAAGAGATGATGATTTTTTTTGTCATCATATTCTCCACATATTAGAAGGTGAACTTGGAACATCGGTGACCAGCCATAAATTTATAGAAGCTTCCCATTGCATATTACCATTTGAATGATGTCATGTTAGATTTCATGACCTGTTTACCAATATTATCTCAAGGTAATGATGCAATATGGGTTGTTGTTGACAATCTCACAAAGGACTCTCATTTCATGCTGAAAAAGGAGATCCTTAGTGTGGATGATCTTGGTAGGTTGAATATCCATGACATAGTGTGACTTCATAAGGTCTCACACACAATCATTTTAAATTTGGATTCTCCATTTAAGTATCATTTCTGTTAGAGTTTACTGAGGGAATTTGGTAAAAATTTTCTTTTGAGCATAGGTTACCACTCATAGATTGATGCCCAATCATACCATTCTATTCAGGTCCATGAGGACATGATGTGGACTAGCATCTCGGATTTTGGGGATCCCGGGAGAGGCATATTCCCCTAAATGAATTGACATACTATAAATGATTTCAGGATAATATAAAGATGTCTCAATATGATACATTGTTCATTAGTCCATGTCAATTATCCCTATACTGGTTAGAGGTATGAGAGGCAAATATGCTAGGGCCTCATCTGCTTTAGTAGACCATTGTGTAAGTGATGGTGATTCAGAATTACATTGCTATTGTGTAGACTCTAATAAAATATTACATTGATCACTATTGAATACCACTACACTAAAATTTTTGGGCTCTGTTCATTTTACATGTTTCTGTAAGGCAAGAACAGAAAATTATTATGGGAGAGTGTATGATGTCACAATGGTATTTGAGGCCATTCAAGATTCTAGAGAGAGTCATGTTCATAGACTATCAGTTCTAGTTACCTTAAATGTACCAAACAAGGCATGATGTATTCCATGTATCTCACCTGTGATATTATTATTTAGAACCCTCTCTTGGATTTCATCCTGATAAGGACAAGTGACCTGCAAATTTTTCCATTCAGAAGCATCCTATTCATACAGTGGATCATAGCATGATGGTTCTACGAGGCTAGTTAGTTCCTCTAAGATTGTTGATATGGAAGCATGAACAATTATAAGACAATAACACAGAGCATGGTTATAATATACGATCATAGGGACCCATGTTATTCTATAAATTTCTTGACCATCATTAAGATGTAAATTCAGGGATGAAATTAATTGAAGTGGGTAGTCTGTATAAACCTGATTCATTAATGAGGCATGTATCCTTCCCGATTCATCAATTCTAAATTTAATTGTTTAAATATGGACTTATATGAAATCTATTTAAGGTTATAGAGGTAGATGGGGTTTCTGGGGCCTGTTCTAAGCCCGAAACATAGCTTTTGAGTGAAATTGTCTTGGAACCCGATTAGTAAAAATTATGTGTGGTAGGCCGCTTGTTAAATTCTAACTTGGAAAGGTTGGATCATAGAGTACTATAGGACACATGTTTAGATAAAACAAGTGAATTGGGGAAGAAATTTATGAAAAAAAATGAATTCAATGTTCATGTTGACATTTTAAATGGTTTCCTTAAGTTTAGTCAAACTATGCATGAGAACATAGTGGCATTCCCCTTCATATAGTAGTAGGTGCACAGTTCATGCACAGTTTGGTCAATCATGTAGCTAAAACATGTGATCTAATGTTTTCAGATAAATTACTAAATTTTCCCTAATTAAATATTTTCTTATCCTATTTCTCCTTCATTTATCACACTGGAAAACTT
The DNA here is from genome assembly GCA_963277665.1 of Viscum album. Taxonomy (NCBI): domain Eukaryota; kingdom Viridiplantae; phylum Streptophyta; class Magnoliopsida; order Santalales; family Viscaceae; genus Viscum; species Viscum album. The sequence goes on from OY728150.1 coordinate 1,761,025,967, forward strand.
AGATCTATTGAGAGGTTTTCATGATTACTATTTTATGAATTAATGGATCTCTACCATCCGATGTCTGATTCAAGAACCGTTTTCCTCGATGGATCTACACTAATAATATATCAATACATTTATAATATTTCTACTTTCATTGTGGCATTAATAATTCTTTTTGGGTTCATTTTATAATAACATATTTATAGGTTCATAATTATTTCTTCGATTTCTCCCTATCTAAGTAACATTATGAGTTGACACTAGAAACACTATCCAATAATAACCTATAGTAGTTGGTGTTGTTCCTTTGTTTTAATATTGATGTGTTTTAATATTCAAGTTTTTGGTGTACCCAATTCTCAAAGTGACTCCCTATAAAAGGAATTAAATCCAAGAATAAAATATATCAGTGTATCATATGTAATTAATTTTCCTGTGATAAATGCTAAATGATTAAGACCCTTGAATTTGAACCACCCCTCTAGGTGTGTGGTTTTTCTACTAGAACACCATGGTTAGAATATGATTTATCACTTAAAAAGTGTTATTTACAACTATTGTATGATATGTCAAGTGATATTATCTATTTTAATTTGAGTTGTGATATGGATTTCAATTGAGTTGATTACTAGGAAGGTATAGATGACCCTAAACATTTCATTTTCCATGTTATATAATTTCAAAACATGATTTTCTCTTATAATGGAATTACATGATGAAGATTTAATGGTTAATCCTTCTGTGCGTGTCCAATTACTTCGGTCACCTTCTATGGAGCGATTGAAATGAAATGTTCATTGTGATGACCTTGACATACTTAAGTGTTTTTTATTTAATGATATTGATTAAATTCTTTTAATCCTTGGGTGACACATTAATTCATATAAGAGTTTCAAGGAAAAACTCATCTATCTTGGACCTTGATTATAATCTTGAGTTAAACAAGTAATCTATATAATGTTTTCCAGGGATAGGGTCATGATGGATAAATAGTATATATTGAGTGATACATGGAGTCCTTGTGTATTTCCATGGATGGAATGTGATAGAATTTGACCATATATACCACAGGTGATACATTGAATCCCTTAGTAGACTACCAAGGACGTACTAAAGTGGTAGTGATGTTATACCACATATAAAATGATGGGTGGGTTCTTCTGAGGATCACCATGGATAGGCTTGTAAGGTACTGGTTAATGATACAGCTAGAGAGATACTTGGATTCCAAATTTTCAATTTTGAGGACACGATAATGATAGGAATAGAATAATGAATGAAATGATTAATGATACTCATATTCCAAGACAGAGGATAATCGTGTATTCAGTATGTGATTTACACCACATGGATGGCCTTAGTAGGCTAGATTTGTTTTCATATCACTACATGGGGTGATGGTCTACTCTCTAAGACCCAAGATCTATTTTTGAAATGGGGTTTTTATTTTAAATGAACATGGATATAAAAGAAATAATAGTAGGCACTAAAATATTATAGGACGTTTATATTTAGTAATTCACTGCATACAATAGTACTTCATTCACATTATTGTTGTTATCTATATTCACTATCAATATTGAACAAGACCTTGGGTGGTTTTCTACTACAATTAAGTCTCAAATACTATTTGGTCCACCTTGGGAACCTCAACAGTCTATATGATTGGATGTATGGATAATGGAAGGTTACCAATTATAGGTAATTTATTGTTTTTTAGGAGATGGGGATCAAATTTCTAGGATGAGGACCATGATGCTAGATAGTATACTTTTTAACCTTCATTTACTATTTATAAAATAATTTTATTGTACTACCATGTACCTTCTTTTTATTCATTATAGAGACACGTATCATCATCATTATATATGAGTACAATTAGATATTTTTATTTATGTCTACTTGTTTTTTGTTGTTTGTTTTATTTACATATTCTTCTACATATCTAATATTGTATTTCTATTATGTTATACTATGGTGATAATGGAAAAGTCTACAGACGGACACAAATTGGCCCTCTCTTCTTGTCAGTAGTCTTCAAAATTTGAATAGATGTGCTTAAGGCCATGTGGCCAACCGGGTCTAGGATACTATTTAGTGGAATATAGGTCTGGGACGATACATGACCTAATTCTATAAAACACTAATACTAAAATTTACGTGGGAATGAAATAAAATGAAATAATTCTTAAATATTGAATTATGGATTGAATAAGGACAAGGTCTATACAGTAATTAAATATTGTGATCATCTTGATTGATGAGGTTCCATTGAGAATTATACTTTTCTAATTTAGATGATCTATGTGGTTCCATGTATATGTACTTTTATTTTTTATTATTTTTACTTCAATTAACTATTCTGATATATTCTATTTTAACTAATTATGTCAGTCAAAGTAGATCTCAGGGATAGATCATCTTATTTTCAATGATTCTATCAATGAAGTTTCAAGTTAAAAATTATTTCATCTGAATAGATTGAGTTTAAGAAGTATATATTTGAGGGATAACTTCCCAAGTTATTCATAGAAAACCCATACCACTTTTGGGTAACATTATGAGTTACCATGACCAGAAAAATTAATTATGTAATATAATTTCAAAGGAGAATTTGTGTTGTTTTACAATACCCTAAATTTTTATTATTCTAGTTTATTGTTTAAATTTTTGATTTAATTTCACGTTTCTGTCATGTTTCTGAAATTAAGATCCATTATTTTCCACTTTGATTATTATTTAACATTATATTTTCATGAAAATATTCTTTTCATAAATTTATTCCTCAAAAAATTCTCTTTTTTGAGATGAATGTAAATTATTAATCGTTATTTTGAATTCAATTCACCCCATAGTGGAAGAATAAATATATTTTTCATAGAGGATATTGAAATTTTTTGTATAGTTTATTTTTGATGATGGATTTTAGTATTATAATATTTTCTAATACATAATTCAACATTTACATGATCTACAAATAATAAATCCCTAGTTGAGATTAATTAATTGAACAGTGAGATTTATGCTCACATTTAGGAATACATGCATAAATACCTTTGGAGTGACTGTTACTGAGGGTTTTAGAAAAACATATACAATGGAAAGGAATATTATTTCAATTATCCAATTAAAAATACTAGAGAAATATATTATAATTAGTGATATAGAGATAATGTTTTATGCTATGTAATATCATTTATAGGAAGAGTGGGGATTTAAAAAAATATTTATAATTTGATTAATCTATTTTATAAAATACTTTTTTCTATTTTAATTACACATTGTAGACAATGAATTATAGAGTGTTATAGTTTTTATAATCATTATGAACATTATTTTTTTATGTATTTAATACCAAAAAATTATAATATTATATGACTCAGAAAAAAATCCCTCATTTTATTTGTAATTATTTTAAACATAATTTAATAAATATTTATCCATGATTTCCCAATAGAAAATTTTCCAGTATTCATAAGTAAATTTAGTTTAAATGTACCCATAAACATGAATGGTAAAAACAACATGAAACATGTTATGGAATAATTCCAATGGATAAAAAGAATTGATCACATATATATAGCTGTAAAATATTATGATTAAATTTAGATTATTCATTTAGAGGAAAAATTCATTCCTCAAATGGAAAAGTTAACATTATTGTAATAATATTTTTGATATTTATTCTATATGATTTTTTTATGATAAAAATATCTCAATTGGTAGTCCTACTTTCTTTAGTTAATGATATAAAATAATTTAATAATGAATGTATAAAAACTATAATTGAGATTTTGGAAAATAGTATTTTAGAATGAAACCAGATCAACGCATTCTATAATTTATAAATTATAGAGGAAAACCCCTTAAACAAGTGTCACATATATTCAGGGTTTTACAAATAATTTATGATTTTTGATTACAAAATTACAAAAAAATTATGATGAACGCTACAAAATAGAATCCTATGAAGAACCATTTATCATATATTCCAAAATTTAATGATTTTCCACTAATGTAGATATATATATATTGGATTATAGACCCATAGTTTAGTACATACCCTTATAATGATTTTTCATATATGAGTTCTGTCCACAGTGATTTATATATTTTGTATATATATTTTATATTTTTGGTTATTTTAGAATAATTAATAATACATTTGATTATATTATAGTATTTAAAATTTATGTATTATTGATTTTTATCCAATATCGGGAACCATTTATTGAATAATAATGTTAAAATATCCACGACTAAATAAAAACATTAATGATACAAGGTTGTGATATGTGGATCACTATTTACAGTTATAATTAAATAAAATTAGAAATATTAATGAAATTGTTCAATGATGGATAGATATCATTGAATAATAACTTCTTTTGAATTTTATATTGATGAAAATATTGAGATAACAATATTGAAATTCCTTATCACATTTTATACCTATATTATAATTAACTCTGAATAAAATATAATATTATATGGAATAAGTTATGTAGTAACCTATATTGTAGAATTAATGTATATGATTTCTAAAATTGATTAATTTTAATAAAAAATTGGTTATATTGATGTTAAATTATATTGAAATTCCAATTAATGGTGTTCAAAAATAATATTTTTTTTCATAATGATACACATTGGCCAACGAGTGACATCTCTTGAGAAACCTATATTGGATAACTCAAACACTATTTGCTTACTTTTTTTGGGCTATTAATTTTAATAACCAAATAAATAATTAGAAAGATTTGGGGGTCTATGAAGTGAGTTCAATTGATATTATATTAAAAATATAAAGAAAATTATGAAATAATTGATAAATGTTACAATAGATTAAATATTACAAAGAACCATCATTGCCTCATTATAAATCTGTTACCATCTATATGATCATATTATATTGACTTGGTATTCAATCTATTTATCCTTAGTTTTGAATAGATAATGTACTAAAAATGACAATGAACAATAATGACCCAACTCCACTTTGGTAAACATGTTAAATGGTTCATCAATAAATATCATGTAAACACATTATCCTAATGTGTAATTGTATCCATTAATTACTAAATATTCAATTCCCTATTATATTTCATGTTGATTATATAATAGAGAGAGAATTATGTGGAGGAATATATTAAAAATAAAACAGCCAATGGGAGGACAAAATTTACAATTTACCCACTACCTATTATCCTTGTAATAACCCAAAGAAGATAGAAACATTATATATGAATTGAAAATGAATCATGTTTGAAAAATGATTCACTCATCTAGAGAACCCAAGGATTTTTTAATTACCATTGTGATTATTAGATACACAGTTAGGATGAAATGATAAACTATTATTGAATATATAGAAACATATTATTTTTTTAAAATACATAACAAATAAAATAAATAAATATCAATATTTTTATTTAAAACCCTAATGTATTAACAGTTAGAATAAATATTTTGACAAAATTATATATTTTATAAGAATTAAAACCTTTTTAAATAGTTTTTCATGGATTATGAATACCTCAATGGAATTCAAGAATAATCATGTGGACTGGAACCCATAAGTTTACCATTGGATATATTTGAGGATTCTGTGTGGGGAAAATGTTAGAATTATTTCCATCATTATATTATTCAATGAAATTACCCCATTATCATTGGTGAAATTTTGCATCAATTCTCTGTGTAATTAAAATCATCTAATAAAAGGAAAATTTAATCAAATGAAACTATCCCAGTTCCAAAAAATTTGTGAATACTATTCCATAACATAAAGTGTTGTAATGATATCTACAGAAATATACAATTTTACTGTTTGAAAATGATGTGTCAAATCCTATCCATTTCCCACTAGAATAAATTTATGTAAATCACCTTGTGAAATTATCATGTATAAAGATATTTTTTCATTTTTTTATGACACGAAAACATTCAACTACATGTACCAGATAACAAATAATTTTCATATTTTTTAGAGGATGTAACCTTTACATATAGATTGGTTAACATTAATTAGATTGGTATTGCTCTTATAAACAAATTAAATGACTTATTTCATTCCATAATTTTAATTTTATATATTCTAGGGAGATTTAGAAGTAACCATTTATATTCTCTAATTATCCTTGGGTTATTTTATCTATAAATTTTGTTTAGTGATTATTTTTTATATATAATCTTCGACTCCAAGGGAGTCTTATAAATCAGTCTATAACACCTACCCAATATCTTTCCCAAAATAGTAGAATTAATTAAACTTGAGAAAATTACTCTGATTTGATTGTTGAAATTTACTCATTCCTAAATTTTCTATTACATTTCTCTTATACTATAGTGGAATTTTACACATAGAAATATGTTTCTAATATTACAAAAAAATAGAATCCATAAATTTTAATAATTCATTTATTCTCAAAAATTTGATAATCATATATTTCATTAATAGATGTTTCCTCCAAATTAAATACATAAATGATTATTTAATTACCCTCAACCTAGTATCTCTAAGATGGTTCATTATTGGTAACATTGGCATAGATAAATGGGATGAATCTTAATGGACTAATCTGTTAGTTTCATTTGAAGAACATGATGCATTTATGATACTCATTTTATATGGGTGAATGGGTATAAAAAATAATTGGTATTAATGGGAAAATGAACATCCTCCATAAATCGCATGGAATTATCTCTTCTTAATATCAGGGGGAAATAGATCAAAATATTGTGAGCTCAAAAGATCAATAAGGGTTAAGAATAGAGGAATCTAACATGAATTAATAATTATGAATAAATATAGAAAGGTAAATAACTAAATAAACATAATAAATAAATAACTCGAGTACTTGAATTGTTACAACATAATCAATATAGAGATTTAAATAACTAAATACACATGATATAAAATTAATGATGGAATAAGGAAATAAATCCAAAGATAATATCATTATGATAGAATCTTACATAATAAAAATAACTAAATTCTACATAATGGAAAATCATAATTATCAGACATTACATTTCCTATGAACATGATACCTATACCATCAAGATCTATTGCCAATATATTTTAAAACACACAAGGTATAAACCCATCCGATTTGGCCAACTGATTCATCTCATGAGACTACTGATGCAATGAGATGATTACATTAACTACTCACTAACCCATTTGTTTGAAATATCAATGATTCATTTTATATAAAATAAATTATTTAATTCATAAATAATATTCCATATCAAATATCTATAGTGTGTGAAAGATACGCATTGATCAATATTTCTATAGTTGATCAAATAAATTGCATTGTAAATCCCATATGAATAAATGAAATATTTTTTAAGAAAAAAATAATATCCCAAACTATAAATATTGATATTTAATATAAATATAATTTTAAATGAAATTTTTTTACATTAATGTGGGTTGTTATGAAAATGTGAAAAAAAAGTGAGATTGGAAAATAATAATTAGCATCTGGTAATTTTCAAGAAAAATCCTATAAGATAGAGGAATTATTTTTTAATCATAAAATTCCATTAATAATGATGTATTCAAGAGAATACATGTCAATTTTGTATTATATAAATCACATAATATTGAATCTATTCATGGTAACAAAGAAGCCAAAAAATCATTTAAATTGAGGGGAAATCCCTTACCTAATGCTTCTTTTTGGTTGAATGTTCTTTAACTTCATGTATTGAGGTTTTAAACATTATATTAACATATAATAAAACCATATAAATATATATAATATCATACATGATCATATCATAATATATTATCACCCATTCATTGATAATATTTGATTATTTTCATTGATTTAGGTGATAATTGTGTATTATCATAAAGTGTGTTTTGTGATAAAATATCTTTTTCATGGACATATTATATAATTAAAAAATCTCCTAAATAATAATCATGAACTAATTTTATTATTTTCACATTAATAATAATATTATTAATAAGAATAAATGATTTTTATTGAAAATGAGGTCTATATGATCATGAAGACTGTATACCATATATACACATAAGTAACTATTCAATTGATTTAATGTTTATTATGTCATGAAGCTAAATAAATCATAAAAATTATTGAAATATCATAATAAAAGACATAAAATTTTATATTCTAATATATATCATACATGTGGTGTGGTTATGAATAGAAATTTTCTTCTCTCTTTGATGGTTGTAGTCCACATGTACATGATTTATTATATTATCTTTACGTAAGTGAAATAGAAATAAATTAAATAGTATATATTTTATTTTCATAAGGATAAATATTCCATCAATATCCTAATTGTTTTATATATATCACTTATAATCATTCACTCTATTTTTTTACCTTCAATATGAGGTATTGTTGAAAGAAGAATCACACCCCTTCGTGAGGTGGTAGTCCACCACACACATGAACGACATTATCTTATCACCAACATAATTTAAGGTAAAAATATAATGATTATATATTTACTTTATAGGTATAAGTATATTATAAATATAATATATATACATTATATCTATCATCCTACCTACTACGGATATTGGTAAAATAATATTGAATGATATAAGTGCGCAAGGTGATTGTCCACCGTACATACGAACTGTGATTTTGTAACCAATTTGATGGGTATAGAGATAATTTTAGGTCATGAAATTATTATTAAAATATCACAGAATATATAATGAAATGTTGTTTCTACATCATAATTTTTGAATAAAAATTTATGGAGTTGGAGAAAGAAGGAAAACAAAGGCTCTCATTGGAGAACATTACCTGTTCTTTGGGTATCCTTAACAGGTTTGTTCAAAATCCTTAAACAAGAGATTTATGAGAAACTAAGGGTTGAAATATTATTATTGAGATGTTTTAAATGTATTTGAGAATTAATTTTGTGACCAATAATTTTATTATGGTGTGAAAAAGTGAGGAGACCGGGTGTTATTTTAAAAGTAGGGGAGATGACACACTTGGTATTTTTGAAAATAAGTGCTTCCACATTTTCCATATATCAGAAGGGAAAAAATGATACCTTATCAGACATTATAGTTTTAAGGGTTTATATATGGAAATAAATTTTATTTTTTACAAGTGTATAGGCTATTTTAACCTATATATTTTTAATTTAACCCATAATAGACCAATTTTTTACCTCTTCACGATAATTATTTTAATTTCAATAACTATTAAAATTAGTAAAAAAATTAGTTTAAATTGTGAAGAATTATAAATAATAAGTTTTTTAATATATGGAATAAAATTTTCTATATTCAATTCAATCATTTAGAAGATTTTCATTTATAATTAATCTCACCAACCCCATGAGAAAGTAGGTTTTTAATGAGGAAATTTATACAATATAACAATGTTTTTATAGGAAAATTGAATATAAAAATGAATAAATTTGAATAAATATAATTAATTTATATATTGGTGAAATAATATAACAATAAATTGATAATAAAATTTTACTTATCATGATAATTTGTTTAAAAAAATAAATTATTGAATTTAATATATGTATTATTAACTTCTCATAAAAAAGAAAAAACTCTGAAGAAAAATCTCATAAATTAAAAAAAATATAAATATTAAATTATTTTTAAAAAATTGATGATTATTTTTGGATTAATATTCCAAAGGTTTTACAGTTTATATTTATATTTATTGTAAAAATATTGAGGAATTTTTTTTTAATCCTATTGTGAACTACACAATATTATTGAAACATAACTTATTTTAAAATAAATATTTTTAATGTCATGGTAGGATACGTTATTCATACCTAAAAAAATCAGTCATTAAAATATTTAAGATATTACCTTTAAAATATATGATGATAGTTCCTATTCGTAGTATATTATGGTTCTCACGTTTCATTATCCGTTATGTGATTAATAAATGTACATTTACTTGAAGAGTAATCTTATTCCAAAATAATCCTTCTCTGGTATCTTGAATACGGATGTGGTCTTTACTATATGGTAGTTCAAGGTCCATTTCTATTTCATCATAGGAGATCCCATGTGTATGATCTAGAATATACTTTCTTAAAAATGATATATGAAAATAATTATGTACATTTGAGGGTATTGGAATCATTTACAACCAATCAGAAACATCTTTAATTCATTTATGAATTTCAATGGTTCCAATGTACATAGGGATTAGTATCCCTTTCATATTAATCCTTATAACACCCTTAAATTGGGTCACATTCATTAAAGAAAAATCTCCCCCATGGAATCCCAAATAATTCATCCCATTATCATCAACTCTCATTTTCCTACTTTGAACTATATCAATGTGAGCATGAATAGACGTTAACATTATTGTTGTCTGTTAAACACGGTCATGGCTGATAAGTATAATTTCACTAACTTCAATAGAAATTTTTTTAGTATTAAATCACTGTCCAAACAATTCTTCATACGAGGACATTTTAATTGATGAATGGAAACTGCTGTTATATGAAAACACTACCAGATGTAAATAATGGTCCCATAGTGCTTGACTGTTTCAATTGATTGAACTCAACATGTCTTCCTTTTTTTAATAGACTTTTTGAACTGTCCTTCATTATGAAGATGGTAGGTGGTTATTAAATAAAGAAATGTTTTTAAATAAGATCTATAAAATATTCCAATATTTTTATGTAAAAAAATAATCATGATTAGAAAAAATTAATAGATTTTCATTAATCAGTGTCAATAATCATTAATATATTTCCTTACAAGGTGATCGAGAGGTAAATATTATATTATTGCAAGGAAATGTGCATATTTGGTTAGGCGATCAATGATAACCCATATTTCATTATACTTTATAGGAGTATTTGGTAGTGTCATAAAAAATTACATAGTAATGTAGTAACATTTCTATATAGGAATAGTGTAGATAACTGGTTTCTTTTCTGAGAAACATTGAATTATTTCTTCATATATTTTCAGATCAAGGCACTCAGACAATGTTCAATTTCGAGGCCCAGTTTTTGCAGAAATAATTTTATAAAAACATTAAATATTTTTTATATTTCATGCACTTGGATTCTTAATTGAAATGGGTTATATCATAAAACAAAATATCATATCAAAAGTAATAGACAACTATTATGTCTGAAGCATGATATTTACCATAGGCACAAACTAAAATAGGTCGTCATGGGGTGTTTCTATGTGTCAAGAATTAGAGGTGCAATCAATTTCTTAATTAGTTAATTAATTTTATTAATTTATAAAATTTAACTAATATAAATTCATAAATAAGTATAATATTATTAAACCCCCTAGGGTTAGCTGTATAAACCATTGGAGAATTCATAGTGTTATTTCTCACAATTAGATGGAAGATTAAATCAGATGACTATTGAATTCTAGATAAGTGAAGATCAAATTTTGGCGAACACATAGAATCCTATCAATTTTAAATGAGCGTGTCCATAGAATAAATATGAATCAATCTATACATAGTACTATTCAATTCATGGTTAACAGTATTTTTACTAAGTTGGATGATCTTAAACTATTCTAATCATTTACTCTGCACTAATTGAAACCCGCCATACACATATATACTAGTTTAAATTTTTATTCATTCATTCTCACACTATATATCCAATTTTATGTTTTTTGAAACATAATAGATGAAAAATTATTTATTAACCATTTTTTGTAGTTATTTTTTCCCTTGATTCTTCATTTTCATCACTGATTGGTGTATGAGTCCCTTGTTCAATTTTTTTGAGTGGTATCGATCTCAAAATAATCAATATATTCATGGGTGATTACTATATAAAAATAGGATATTAAACCATTGATATAAATAGAGTCCATTTAGGATGTAAATGATCGATTTGAGGATTCATAATCTGAATTGGATCCATGATAGAGTATAGGGGACTCTTGTGAATATGAGCCTTCATGAGAATAAACGAGATTCAATTTATAGACACTAGATGGAATAAATACACCTATTAGAGATGTTTCCTCCATTTTTTGGAAAAAAAATGATAAAAGTAGATAGATAATGACCATAAATGATGTGAAGAAATCGAATACATAGTTCTGTGAAAATCCGAAATACTCTACATGTAGTTAGGAAGAAATCACAATGTGTGACACCTGTGTGGTAGTGGACAATGTTTGGGAAAAGATATGGACACAATAAAATTTAGGCCACTAACATGCCATGTAACCCTACCTAGAAAGATTTAACATGTGATGGAGCATATAAGAAATATCATAGGTGGGAGGTCACAACCAGGAAGATGCCATGTATCAGTGTATATAGACATTTCCAAGGTGCATGGGTAGGGACCTCGAGTGTCATGGAAAAAACAACTAGACCCCTTACATGTCATGTAGTTATACAAAATTTGTGATCGATATACCGACAGGGACACATATATATATATTAGTGGAACCAAACTCTTCATGGGCCCCTTAAAAGTTGTTTTCCACTTGAATAATTTCTAGGATACTTCGAACTCTCATATCTCTATTTCATAGGATCATATTTCTTCCAATGTGTATCCAATAAAGAGGGTTTTTACATATAAGATGATATGGTTCACTCATTCTAGGATTTTGGGATTTTATGTGAGGCAATCAAAGTGTGATAATTATTTAGGGAGTGCAATAAGATGGTTTTTATTAAGAACAGTAAAACCAGTGACATCACAAGTGGAACCCCCTATCATATAAGAATTGAGTCCTTATGAAACCACAGTGGAAATCCTATGTTTCACCATGCCGGAGGACCTCATTCTATATAATGGAATCTATGAACATCTTGAGTACATGTCCTATTTATACTAATTTGTGCCCCCAATTTAATAAGCCAATGGTCTTTGTGACACTAGAGTGGAACACCCTTGATTCACTAGGGAACATGTCCCCTATATTGAGAGTGGTAGGCCCCATGACAATGGGTCTGGGTCATCTATCTATAGTGTGGAACTCCTATCGTATAGTGCATGTGTCTTCATGACATAAGAATTAAACCTCAATGAAGCCCTAGGTCGTGGGTCCTCAACTAATAGTGTGGACCCCAAGGATGCATCTAGGTACGAGACCTATATCATCATTCGGAATCCCCATGATGTATTTAGGGGAATGACCCTTATGGATACTTATTTCGCGTAACCCTATAACTCACTGAGTCATAGTTCTTCTTTGTGGAGATTATCCCACCATGAATTCATACCTAAATGGTGGGGATTTGTCCTCCATAGTTACTTCTCATTAATCATGTGAGATGTGAGGAATCATTGATAGAGTAGTGGATATTTTGGTGAATCTTTTATAGTGACTGGAAATGAGTTGGAGATCCCCCGCTCTCTCATTTAGTTTTCATTCCATAGAGAATATATATATATATATATATATATATTATGTGTGTTTGTATACTCTATTTCATTGGGATAAGTAGTTTACTATTTATCAGTTTCTCTCATGTATATTTAACCCCAAAATTAGCATTTATGTTGTATTACTATATATGTATATACTCACGTGTGAAAGGGATTCTCTGATTCATGTCATGTCTAATTAAGTTGATGGATAGGTCGATGGTGACTATTGAAAATCTTAGTGATACTAGGTGAATTAGTCTACAAATGGTTGCCATATATTTTATATCTGAAGATGGGGTTTATCAGCATGTATACCTTCCATTTTTCAGGTAATGAAAAATTCTTGTAGATCATGTATTAATCCCATTTACTTTTCAGTTTTCAATGGTTTACTCTTCTATGCCATAGATTTTTTCATGATTAGTTTACATTCAATTTGTTACATCATTATACAATTATTCCATTGTAATTATGTTTTAATATGCTCATGTGTGTGCAATGAAGTAAAATATGAAAAGTCCTCTCATTTAAAATATTCCTTTTGTCACATGTTTCCTCACCTAGCCTATGAAGGTGGGCATCTTATAATCACGGCTTGACCCCGGTTTCCATCGGGTGGTGATAAATTGGCTTTAAAGGTTGTTCGGTCATTAGGGTTATTTTTTGGGGTAGTCACCTTATGAGGATTTGGTTACGATTTATGGAAATAGTGTCAGTATATCTCAAGTGCGGCACTCAGTCCAGAGGACCTAGTAATGATATGTGCAACTGGCATATCAATTCACTAGGAGCATGATTACCACATTGTCAAGTCGGTATAAGGAGGCATTAGATGTAATGATAAATGATACATACATCATATATGGATGATTAATTTCATTTACTTATTGATTCAACTCACTTTTATATATATATATACATATATATATTCTTATATGACTGATGCATGTGCTTATTAACTTTTTATAATTCCTCTATAATGAAAACAGTCTAGGATTCTTGTTTTAAATCATGAAGATCATCCGATAAATGTTGAGGCCTCAATTGAGGGTTCATCCCACGAGATTCTTCCACCATGTGGGAAGGTAAAAGAACCCCTACCTGTTTAGTAGTATATCCTTACATCCATGTAGGATGAAGATAAACGTTGGCTTGTAATACTCCATGATTTCTAGCACAACAGGCCGTAATGGTTCAAGGTTGATCCTGATCCCCAACAAGTGGAGGATTGGATTGATTTTGTTATCTGGTTTTTTAGGAACATTTGTACATTTATGGTTGTGTTGTTTTTTTGAAATATAACATTCTCTTTGGATAAGCTATTCACTGGTAGAGACTTGTCCCCTAGATTCATGTTGATCGGACACACTCATGGCCTGACTACCAGAAGCTCTTTTGAGATGAGTACTAAATCTATTGTTTGTTTTTAGTTTGGATACTAGAGATTCTTGAGAATCCTAATTGAGAGATGATTTTTTATATTTACACCATAAATTTCAATGGACATACATGGTACTCCATTTACATGACCTAGGATGGGAACATCCGATCTTAGATGCCTAATAAGGAACTCCAACGAGTTATTTGTTCTAGTGTGGTTCCCCTCTACATTACCACCTATTTTTGGGTGTTGGATCAGGCACTGGGGATTTATATATTTCTATCATATGGACACTCGGATGGTTTATATTGAACTATGAATCTAAAATATAAGTCATCTATAACAACTAGTAGGTTCTAGTTGACAGGATCTCGATACAGGAGAGCCTCCCCATGGATAAGACTACAGAATGTGGTCATGAGGATTAGGGAAAACATAGAGTACCATGTAAGAAAATATATGTGGTGGTCTATCCTAATGAAGGGATATGTCACATATTTTTAGACATCCAAACCAAATGGGTGGAGGTGTGTAGAAATATATCAGGTAAACCACCATGTTTGAGACAACACCCTAATCTAGGATATCCCATAATTGGGAAAGGATGCCGCTAAGGAAGTGAAACTAGATGTGGAGTAAGTGGAGATCCAGGATGAGGAGTTATGATTGATGGATGATGGTATAATATCCTTCACTTAAAAGGACTATGTGGCCCACAATAGGCTTAGAGAGCTAGATTTTTGGGCCCGATAATGTTATAGGCTAGAGTGGATTATGACCCCACAATGCACGAGATGATTAGAGGTATGATATGAAAAACTTCCACACATTATTTAGTATTATTAAAAATATTTTCCATTCATTAATTGATTTGTTTTCTCCTTGTGCAATAGATATAGATCACAATTGAGTCATTACCTCATTAGTTTCATCTTATGGTTCTTACAAGAAACACTTCTTCTATATTATTTATATATTAGTAGGGAAACCTATCTCTTGGTGGTGAGAGGTTCATGTGGGACCTTTATTCATCTTGTTAGAAACCCATGAATTTATATTTAATTTGGATTGAGATTCTATAGTCTATGAATATATTTAATAAAATGTTTGATGAGTCAAATGCATTATCAATGATAGGATGAGATTCACCATTATGAGTGATAGAGATCTGATGGTGGGATTACTGAGATCTATGAGCAGGAGGATACATCCCATCACGGATCAGTTAATGAGTATAACCATTCTTATAGAAATATCATCAAGAATATAGATTCATATATTTGTTTTGGATTTTATTTATGTGTTTCTTGATGATGTTCTAGGATAACCTCAATGGAAATAGATGAAGTTTTGTGTCAACTTTCATAATGGGACCACATTGATATATTTTTAGCCATATCAGATTTCCCATTCCAAGAACATGGAGTTGAATTTTTGGTTGGAGGACCTTCAAGAGAAGGGATTCATTATTCCTAGTGTGTCCCTTTAGGTAGCACCAATATATTTCATTAAAAATAATGATGTGGTCTTGCAGTTTTTCACCGAATATTATGGCATGACCCTGGATGCAATAATAAACATATACCCCTTTATGAATATTGAAGACCTATTTGACCAGTTTTAAGGAAATATATGGTTCTCAAATATTTTTCATATGTATGAATACCACCAATTCAATGTTTGCGAGGTTGATATTCTGAATTTTGCTATCTAATTCCTCTACTGACACTATGGGCTCCATATTATTCCATTTGTTTTGATAAATATCTCCACCATATTTTTGGTGTTGATGAACTTGATGTTCTATCCATTCATGGACATGTTTTTCGTTGTCTTAATTGATGATATAATCCTCTAATCAGTAACACAGGTGGAGAATGTAGAGTCCTTGTGAAAGGTCTTAAATGTTTCATCGAGATCACCGTATTTATTGAAATATCCCAATTAGGTAGTTCATCATTTATGATGAACACTTCCTATAGAATTTCATTTATGATCATGGTTTATCTATGGAACTTGTGAACATCGATACCATTCTTTCTTGATTACCACCCAAGTGAATGTCATATGTTTGGAGTTTTCATAGAATCAAAGGGTACTAAAGGAGGTTCTTGGAAAAATTATCATCGATTGTAGCCTCTATAAAATCCTTGATTCAAAATAAGATGCCTTTTACAAGGACTAAAGAGTTAAATAAGGAATTTTAAGTCTTTTGGATGAAGAAAACATGTGATCATGTGTTGAGAATACCATAATAGGGAATGGAGTTTGTAGTGTATTGTCATGCATCATGATATGGTATTGGTTGTCTGTCGATTATGTGGTAGAATTTTATTTCAAATGGGTAGATCCAGTTGGTGCCTTAGGGGGAGAAAATCGCGAATCACAACCTAGATCTACCAAAATAAGCTTTCTCCATGATGATGTGGAGGTACTAACATCAAGAAAATAACATTGTGGTTTACGTACACAATCAGAGTCGGTAATACATCATGATATAGAGAGAGTTGAACGTGATGAAATAGTTCTAGTTAGAGATCCTGAAATGCTATAAATTTGAGATAGTATATATAATGGGAGAAGGAAAATATGGTAGTATATTTATTAAGTAGGAAATCACAATCTTGTTTGGTGTAAGAGATTTTTTTGGAGCTACCATCCTTTCTGTTGGCCCTAGTAGAGAATGAGGGAGAAACTTTTCATTAGTTGATGTAGTCAAATCCTATGACTCTCATGAATTTGTGGGATTCCTATATTTGTGACATAAAATTTGGGGTCTTACAAGATCTGATATCTATACAGAATTCAACATATGGATATTATGGTGTAGAAAATCTTGTCCTCTTTTTCCAGGGATTGAAGGTTGTCTTACTCATGATGTCAGAGGTTGTGATGACAGAGTATTTCATAATTAATTTATCTATATCTACCATTTAGGGGAATGGTTTCATAGATCACTAGTGGTAGATAGTGCATTGATGAATTCATCTCTCGATGCCTCACCTATCAGTTGGTGAAGGTTGAGAACCAGTTTCTAGTAGGTTTGTTTCTATGCATTGAGATCCTAGAGGGGAATTTGTAAGAAATATCTAAAGAGTATTTGGTAGTCCTTCTTTTGATACTGAAGGGCCTTGAGAATATCTAGGATATAGTTGACTAAATTATGAAGTCATCACTCTGAATTTCTTTCAGAGATAAGAGTTTGATAGAGTTTGGTGTAGATTTATGTATGTGAGATTGTTTTCTTTAATGGTGTGAGATATATTATTGCATTTTTTAATTCTTTTTAGTTCATGTCACTATTTTAGAGAGGCCTATAAGAGGAATTCATGACCTATATTTGGATGAGTAAAACATTCTATACAATGATTTATTAGCAGGCCGAGAAAACTATTCAGGTGGAAGAGGATATGTTGAGTTCATGTGATAAAGACATTTCATGGACCTGTGGTTAGGTTATCCTATATATATTTTTCATACAATAACTGTTGCAACTCATCTATCATAATGACAACATTTTAGGTCCTATACTCATTAATATATTGATTCCATTCAAATTTTCTACAAAAAGTCAATAGTACACTGCTTGATAAATGGAAATGTGATTATTTTTAAATAATGGTTCAAAATATAAATCATGGGTTAAAATAGTTTAACAAATTCATTGGATGAAAATAATAACATTATTTAATAATTTTTAGATAACATTGACATGGATGAAATGAATCTTGGTCAAAAGAGATAAATAATTCCATTTTCCCATTAAAAATATTATTATAGCCTCTTGAGTAAATATAGAGATTAAATGAAATTAAATCATGTTATATATATAAATAACAAATTTATAGCCAAATTCATGAGTTTATTTTAAGGTAGATATTAATATTTATTCTTTAGTAATCTAATCACAAACATCCTCAATTTACAATTAGATTTTAACTTAAATCTCTTAGAGATTTTGTATCTTTTGTATAATAATTCACATGAATACAAAAACCTATAATATATACTTATATCATATAATTTTAATTAAAATTATTATAACAAAAATCCATTGGATATTTTTATAACTCATATGATAAGATTGGATTAAAAGTCATATTACCCATGAAAAAAAAATTGTGATGAAGATCATCTGCATTAAGTCTCGACATCGTGAAAACATGTTACATCCACCTATATAATAAATATGAGATTTTTAAAAATATATTGAAGAACCATTAATATATATTTCACATCATAATGGATAAATTTATCTCATTTTTTCCTAATTTATTAATATTTCCATTTGAAAATAAAATTTCATAAAACAACTTCTTTATTATATTGATGAGTTATTTTATTTGATATTTTCATTACTTTAAATCTTATCAGGGTTAAATCATTTAAAAAATATAATACTTGTCATAAATATAAAATATCTGCATTATATATTTATTTTTATTTTTTTATAGAAGTTATATATTGAAACTGAATTATACAGTTCATGGGGATGGTAGATCGTATATAAGAAAGAATGTAGTTACATTTCTTCAATGGATGGAAAAAATGATGAAAAATAATATATCACCATTATATTTTCATTTTAATGTCATATATATAATATATACGAACTAAATCTGTCTTTATTTTGATTCATGTCAATATAAAATGAAAAACATGCCACATCTCCTTATACAGGCGGTTGTCAACATGTACACTTGAGTGACATTATCATTGTTAAATTGATTGGAATGTAATAAGGTATACATGATATTATAATTATAGAATTATAATTATATCATAAATAATATATAAATATGTTAAATCCATCTTTATATACATCAATGAAAGGCGATAATGGAAAAATAATTACTTCGGTTCATGATGTTGTAGTCCATTACACAAACGATCAACCATTTCGTTTCCCTTTTGATCGAAGATCAGACATATGTAGATCATTAAAAAAACATTATAAATAACATCATATTTCATAAATATTTTTTTTTATATTTCATAATAGTTTAACAATCTTTTATGTATGTGGATAAAGAAATAAAATAAAAAAGCTCGGATTAAAACGACACCTCTTCCACTGAAAACATCCTAAGATAAATTCAAGAAACATTATTGTTTTGGGTTCCTAAAAAAACTAATTCATCTTGAATGTTGGGAGGAAATTGAGTAATTTATTTGGTGAATGGTTTTCTAATCAAAAAGTATCCTGGCATCTAACTAGGATTTGAGAGCGGATGACATTTTATATGTAGGGGAAGGAACCCACTATGAATCAACATGAATGTTTTCTAAAATTTAAAAAAATTATGTTGTTACATAGAAATATTTTTCTAAATGACCATAGATTATAATTATGAATATTATATGTTTTAAATATGGCCATAAAAATTATTTAGTCACATTTTTAGTCATTTTAACACTTATCATTTTAGCCTATCCACTATGTAAAACAATTTTAACCATAAAAATGGTTACTAATTTTTACTACTTTTATGATTAATTATGTAGAAAAAATAACTTTGAATTTTTATATAGTATTAAATAATTTTATTAAATATATTTAAATTATTTTTTAAATATTAATTCATAGAATTTTTATAATTTAAATTATAATTGCACACATATACATGCTGAAAAAGCTATTTTCCAAGGGAATGTCTTCCCATAAGTATTGAATGATTTAATATAAAAATTAATATATAAAATTTATTAATATTTCCTTTATTATATAAATGAAATCATAATTGATTTAATATTTCATTAAAATCATCCCTTAATATTATTTAACTTTGATATACTTTAATGACCTGTAGTTGTCAAATATATTCAATATTTTGTTTTATTGTTCATCGAAAAGTTAGTATTTTTTGAAAATTCTAAATAACCCCGCTAAAATATAATGATGAAAAAAAATTAAATATTAATTCCAAGTTTCAAAATGAATATTATAATATTTTTTGAAATTAATTAATATATTTTTTTAACAAATATTAGTAATTAACAATTTAAGGTTTATGTTATAATGACCATGTTAAAATAATAATATTATTTGTATATTTCTATTTCCTAAAATGTGGAGTTGTTTTCTTTGAATTATAACGATGAAATTAAATTTAACTGAAAAAATACATTTCATAAATCTCACGTTATTAGAATTTAGATAGAGTTACTCATTTCCTTGTATCGCTGAGTAAAAATATTGTCAATTAATTTCAATCATAGATACATTTCATTTGTTATTATATATATAATGGACTTATGTTTTAATGTGAAATATTATGAGACATAATGCAGATATTTAGATATAAAATAAATTAACTAATATATTTAAAATTTAAATCTACAAAATAGCGTTATCTCTCCAATCCCATGAAAGTATTAACCACTAAAAACAATATAAATTAAATTGGATAGATAACATATCATCTATTTTATATTGAAACCTTTCTTCTTTTTCTACAATTATTTTTAATACCTACAAAACATAATGAATGTTTATATTTTACATATTTATATTTTGGGGAATATTCAGAATTTTTTTTTTGGATGAGGAGTAACATTGGTCTAAAATAAATAGTGTGAACCCCCTTTTCCTATTTATAACGGGTATTTTCCCCCTTTTCCATTAGAACCTTTATAAAAATCACAAAAATAGAACTAAATTATTTGATATAACACATAACACATCTATCTTCCTCAACACATTGGGTTCAAGCTAAAGAATATGTTACTTTTAGTGGTGGCTTGAACAATAATTCATCTTATTATTTGTATTTATGATAATGTTTTTTATTGCTATTATGAGACTAATAATGGTTAAATGTAAATGGAATTTAAAAACAATTGTATATAGAAATATATTTCATAATGTGTATCAATAATTTTTGAATAATTCATGAACATTAACCGAATTAAAAAGAATAATGTCAGCTAGTTCTGGATAATGTGAAAGAACATAAAACACTTAATAAAAATAAACATTTAGATGATGGAGAAAATGAATAGAAACAACTTGGGATTTTAATGATAAACATTGGAAATTGTGTGTACATATGAGTTTTTTATTTAATCATCTTTAATTAAATGAATAAATTTTAAATAGTGATATAAAACAAATATCCAATATTATTTAAATCATTATATATTCCAGTATTTTAATTTTTTTTAAAATATAGAGAAGATCCAAATTATAAGAATCATTCAATTAAGGGAAAGGTTCTTAATAACCCTCTAAAATATAAATATCCTTTTGTACTAACATATTCGTATAAAATCCACAAAAATAAATTCCAACTACAATTAATTTTGTTGAAAATAAATTTGTTATAATATGGAAAAATACCTAAAAAAAGGAGAAACACAACCTAGTTTTATTATAATATGGGAACCTTATATTATTCTAATAAATAATTACAAATAAAAAACAATATATATTTTTATTAAATAAATAATGAATATATTGAATTAAAAATAATATATAAATATATATATAATGAATACATAGTTTAAACCCCCCATGTTTGTAATAGGGATTCAATACTAGAAAAAAGGAAGTTCCAATAGTCACCCAAAAGTTTATTGTGGGTTGGGTTTATTTTAAAAATATCTATATATATTTCCATCTTTTGTGAATTCCTATATAATGACTATGGATGATATCTAGATATTGTACTGCATATGCATCCACTTAAAATTTAGGTAAAACATGAATTTTGGGGGTTAGAGTATATATATGTAATTTTCTAATTTTCACAATACTTAAGAAATTCTATGAATAAATTATAGTCTATGATATATATATATATATATATATTCAATAATAATATATTTATAAAAAAATTTTAATACATTAAATTTAACTTAATTAAAATAAGGAGAATTAATGTTGAAATACTTCTCTTCAAATTGAACATCAGGTAAATTTTTCTCCTAATGTGATGAAATAAGGAATTCATTATTTACATTTTTTAGAAAATCATAAATTATTTTTTGGAGATCCACATATTATTCATTAGTTCAATCATAATATTCTGGTTTATTCTCCATTGAAATCCATACACTTGTCAAATATAAAAATTTAAATAATTTGAGGAAATACACATTTCAGTTTCATTAAAACTAAATGATATTTTTAATGGAATATTATGATAATAAATTTTCCCCAATATAATTTTTTATTCAATATCCAGTGAATCTTGGAGTTGTTTGGTTGGAGGTCAAGGTGGAAAATCAATCTCATCTAATGAACCTTCAAATTCATCCATATTGTTTGTTTTTTTATTTTTTCAGGTCTAGAGAAACCTAGTGATTGTAATTTTGTTTCTCAAAATATAATAGAGTAATGTTAAATAATTCCACCTATAAATATTATATATAACAATTTATATAATTTTTAGTATACTCATGTGTTCCTATTAGAATTTAATATTCAATAAAATCATCTATTAATTTATGGGAAGGACTAGATAATGGATTTTCATGTAGTTATTACATCAAAATTTTAGGTCCATTAATTACACAAAGAAGTGGGGGAATATTTTTTCCCATAAGTTATGGTTTTTGTTTCTGTAGTTGATGATCATTGTGTACATGAAGATATCAAGATATCAATTTCATTTTGTTCTCCAACAGATGCATGTATTCATTATACTTTTATAACAAGGATTCTCTTTCATTAGAAAATTACCATTCTTATTCAATTCGAATGTATTGGTCACTTCATACATATTAATATTAATATAAATAAATTATTTATTCCTTTTTTAGTTTTTATAATTTTAATGAATAAATACCCTCATGAGGTGAATATTTATAGTTACTATTCAAGATGGATCTTTGGATACTATGTTATAATTTGCTAAATCCATCATTATGTGGTAAAAATTAATATTTTCAATCATGTAGAATAGTGAATAAAGAATTTTGTCCCTAAAAGAGATTGTTTTAAATAATTTAATAGTATATTAATTTATATTTTTATCTCATTTATATATATTCCTAAAAAAAGAAATATATGAGTTTATTAATTGAATGAATTAAAAATAATAGTACACAAAAATGAAAATAAATAAAAATGATTTCGTATATATGAAAGAATATAATCAAGAACTAATAACCTTTAGTAAACATTTTTTTCTTTATGTTAGTTACTATGTGACATACTATACACCATTCATTATATGTGAATTTATCCACTTACTTAAAAATTTGGAATATAATTTGTACTAAAAAATCCCCCAGAACATTATACATCAACCTCAATCTTTTTTTGGAAGATAATAGTCTCTTGAATATGTATCACCCCTAGCCAAAATTCATGGTATTTAACAACCCCAATTATGCACTGAATCATTATGTCTTAATCATATTATCTGATAATTATTGGAGGGGGGAATACAATAGAAGAACATGTAAAACCTAATACAACCATAACAAGGAAACAATATAAACTTTACCTGATAATATGACCCTCATAATAAACCGTATAAAATAAAATAATATTCCCTAAAAATTTTAATGGTAATAATTATAAAATATGATCAATCCACCAAAAGAACCATCATATTAGTTTTTAAACAATGAGGTCATTGGTTATAACAATGAGAAGAGTCAATAAAGAATGATAGAGGTGATAGAGAAGAAAATAAAACATTTTTTAGACATTTATAAAAAATAATTATAAATTATAAATAAAAATGTAGTATACATTATAATATAATCATGTAGAACTATGTTGGGGATAGTGGTTGATTTTTTCAACAAAGTGAAAAATGATAAATATTTAGTAGTAGATCCATTGGGATTTAACAAACTTCGAGCAATATATAACATCATGTTACCAATTTTAATTTGATTTCCTCATCTTTCACTATTTTTCCTCTTGAATTAGTTTCTTATTGTCTCTCCCGATGATATAGAAAATTTTATAATTAAAATTACATAATATCTAGGGAAGTACGTCTTTTTATTGGATTTTTTGAATCTGGGAATAAATTTGATTTTTTATTTATGTGGTTCTCCCTGAGTATAGGTAAATCCAAAGTATTTATACTTTTTTTTATTAGAATCTAGATTTAATACAATGTTCAGTGAGATTACATGGAGTGAATAGGGGTTATATGATGTTTACTTGGTCTGTTGAAAAAAAATAGTGATCATAGTATATATTATTAAAGGAGTAAATGTTGTGAAATGGATACACAATCCATACATTAAAAATATCATATTTTAATAAATTGGGCATTTGGTTTTCCACTGTACTAGAGCCATGTGGATTACATATTGTGTAAATGGGTTACACATATTGTAACTATTATTAGTTTTTCTTTTAGTGTGATGCATTGACTAATTTTTCATTCTACCATTTATAACCCATCATTCTTTTAATATATATCCCTTCACCATTAATTTTATGATCGTTCATTTTGTTGGTATTGTTATGTTCAAACTTAAATGAATAGGAAAGTTTCATTTCATCTCTATAAGTAAGATATCCTTTATTCACACTCATTTACATTAATCTAGGGAGCATTTTTTCCATTTTTATATTTCTTTTATTATATGTAGTGATGATTCAACATTATTCTCACTTGATTTACTATGTGATCTCATTTTAAGGTATATTTCATTACCAGATTCGGTGCGGCATGTTGTAATTCTTGAGTTAAGTTATATTTCCACTTCTCCTCAACCCCATTCCCAAAATTCAAATAATTATAAGATATTTAGATTCATCATAGGGACACCATTTTAAATTTTTATTTGTTCTTTTTTGTTGATCCATTTTTGGGAATGTGTAACCCCACATTTGAGGTAGGTGGTTTTGTATCTTGAATGTTTTGGGGAATTAATTTTCCCCTATTTTTGATAAACCGTATTACTTAATTAATGTGCATGATATGAATGATTTTTTTGTTTTTGGAAATGGTTTTTTATAAAATACAGTTTCATCTAGATTTTGGAATTGGAATTTTTTTAAATGTATTGTTAAAAGATTTTAAAATAATGGTTTCATGTAAATTATTTGATGAACTGGTTTGAAAAATATAGAACATGATAATCCTTGGATTGTTATGTAGATGGTATAATAATATGTATCATCTACTACTGAAGGGTTCTCTCATGGGGTATTCCATAGATCCTTGTTGTTGGTGTTGTTTTTCTATGGATTTGTTAGAAATGTTGGGGGACTCACATAATGGGGTTCTACAATAATATCTATATTATATGCATATGTCTAGATTCATTAGGAGTAAATGATTATCTAGGTTAGGTATGAATGTCCTAGCTATCTTGAACTAGTGTGATCCTTGGTGAGTTGTTTCCTATAGTTAAGATTTTTTCTTATTCTATTTTTTTAGTAATTACATGTTTTTGATATATTATGTGATGCACAAGTTGTTTCTACATGATATTTTTTCTATGATATTTGGATACAAACTGATTTGAAATTAGTTTAACAGTTTTATTTGTAAATTTTAAAGAATTTATATTAAAGCGTTTGACATGATTTTTATATAAAAAATTGAAAAATTATTTTAAAACCATGTTTTCATTAAAGATGAGAATTCATTGATTATTATTTAGGTGCATGTTACAAAACACTTGGGAGGGATAATATTGAGCATGTTATCCCATAGACTACATACCCAAACAGTGTTTCATAGACCACTATTTATATTTTAATTTAGGGAATAGAATGGAATTGTAGTTAGGATATGGAATTTTTTTAGATGAGTTGGGTAGATAATGGTGAGATGGTTGGTGTATTATATTGATATCACATGTGTTAGTTTGTCTTCTATAATTGGTATTCCTTTTTTGTTGGAATTGAATGTGTAGAATGTTTATACTGTAAAATTTTTTGGATTCTTTTATTGGTTTTTAGTAATCATATATATATTTTTAATTTATATTGTTGTATATATTGTATATATGTGTCAATTTGTTTCTTAAAGATAATTTAAATTCCTCTCTATGATTACTGTCTTATTCTTGGGTTATAGATTCCACCCTAAAGAGATTGTAAACACCCTTTGGGTATATAAGGGATCAGGTCGGCTACCAATTTGAGATGTTATTCGTATCATTTCCTTAAATTTTAGAGTAAAAGGTATGTTTTTCTTGAATCTGTATTGTCTTAAGATGCATAGTATAACAAAGATTGGATTGTTGGTGTTGGGAGTTATATTGTTGTGAGTTCATGGCAAGATCATTCTGTGATCACACTCAATATACTATGGGGTGTTGGGATTTGTGTCACATGCTTCAAGATCATAATGTTTATCTCCATTTTTGAATATGAATTTTCTAGTCCAAACATATATTTCTTTATTGTATAATATTTTTTTTAGTTCACACATGTATACCTTTAAGACATTTTATACGAGTCCCTCAGGAGGGTTTCTATGATGACCCTAATACAGGTCCTTCGATGGATCAAAACGTAACAAAGGATATCATAAAGGTGTTTGATGATGTGTATTTCTCTGTGATTTATGCATAGAACATAGTTATTGAGTCACATCTATAAGATGGAGGATGATCATACTGATCATTGTAGTTTGTGCAAGAGATTCCACAATCCATTAAATGTACAAATGAACCTTAAGAGGTGGATGATTGGCTTGAAAGAATTTATCAGATCATTGAATTTCAGGATATATATAAGATAATAAAGTTTTAATGCATCACATTATGAGTTATGGATCCTACAAACCATTGTAGGGATTCCATTATCAAGGAATATAATAACATCGGGTTATAATGGAAGGGTTTCAATACTCTATTCTTCTAGTAGTTTTGTGCAGAGTAGCCGATGATAGAGATATATGTGGAGTTCTCCTATTTTTAGTATGGAGATTGTTCCGAGTTAGAATATAAAATTTAATTTTCAATGATGGTTTATTTGGAACTAATGTTTGTGAATAATTAAAAATATAAATACAAACAACCCATGTAGGGATTGAAACCAAATGTTATATAACTAGTATTTATATTGAATCATTTAACCTATGTAGAGGTACAAGAGAATAATATGAGGGATGAACTGAATATTATTGGAATGTTTAGATATTATACCCCTTCTCTTGCACCTAGTAACAACTTCATTGGTTCTCTAAGGAAAAATATGATTTTGAAGGATTATTATAGGAGTAGTGTAGGTGGTTCTCAGAATCAAGCCACATAGGTACCTATAGTTGTATATAGTGGTGTTCCATTAAAATTGAATTTTTTAGTGTGGTATGAAATACATGGTACTACTGAACTTAATATGAAAACAAGTGAAATAATTTGGGGAGATATGTCTATCTTCATAATTTTTTTAAGGCTATGTGTACACCTTGATATGGTAATGGATTATTAGAGCCAAAGGCTTCAAATTCCTATTCATATTCTTCAAATACTACAAGGATCCATTGATAGGCCTCCACAGTAAATAAAATTGATTATGAAGATGTTTTTCTTGTATAAGTAGATGTGGGAACACTGAGAGTTTGGGATATCATCTAATTTTATATTCAACAGATGTTTTGTTATTTGAAACTAGTTATTCCCAATCCCTTAACTATATATAATATTTTTATCTTCATAACCATCAATAGGATATCAATTCCATTGTTTTCTAGTTAGTGAAACATATTTAAAAGAGGAATTATAATGGGTTGTAGTGTCATCCTTATGCTTTATTGATACCAAATGAGAATATAGTCTGCGATTTTCTTATTCACAATTTAGATCTTTATGATACCATCAACATGATGTATTGTATTGTTTTTAATCATGATAAGGTTGATTTTTATCATCTGAACGTATCTTTCAATGAGGTTTAATGGAGATCATGTGCAATTCTAGGAGAGTGGGATCTAACGTTTTGTGGTTCAGGACTATCCCTCCAAAATCATAGGATTTTTTCTACAATAATGAATTGTCTTGATGATATCTATTATGTTGTTGATCATACCAGTTTTGTTAGGGACTATCTTGACATTTTCGAATATGACTAATCCAAGCATCCTCTATATAGGGAGGTACAATTTATGATATACCTATTTTCTTTTATGTAGATGATATTAGTACATTCGTGTAAGTTGGGAATAGTGGGTAAGAAAGAGATCATGATTCGGTTGGTTGATCTGTTTAGGAAGGGTTTTTTTCTTTGTAGTGTTTCTCCATTGGAATCCCTCTTTAATGTTTTCATTATGGAAGACGGTTCACTTTGATTTTTTAGGAATATCTGTAGTGCAACTGGGTTATAGTTAAGAACATGAATAATTTTTCTTAGGTAGATGATTTTTCTAATCAGTTAATAAGGGAATATAGGTTTTTTATGATTAGAATTTGGTCATGTTATAAATATTTTATGGTTTAGTAGACTGATATACCAAAGATATATTTCATGAGAGGTTATAGCCACTATAAATTTCTCATGATTCTATTTCGTATGAAAAATGATCCAATGGTTTTCATTGATTTGATGAATTAAATATTCATTATTAAATCGATAATTTTGTTATATTGTTAGTTAATGATATTTCTGTGTATTCAATATCCAATTCATGATCATGAGAACAATCTATGTTTAGTTCATGGAAATCCATAGGATCCCCATTTTTTGGGAATAATTTCAATATTCACATTCTAGATTCGAGTATTGATGTTCTTGGGGAACGCGATTCTTAATCATGGATTGTTATATGGTCCAGAAAATTGAAAATTTTCTTGTCATTGGGATAACATAAAAAAGTCTTTGATTTTTAGAGATTCCTTAGTCTTTCTAGATATTATCGATGGTTTGTTATGAATTTCACTATGTTTTCATCACCATTGACATATATTACGTAGAAATGGTTAAAATTAGAATGGTTTTTCATGTGTTTGGAATATTTGATTGGTATTAAATTTCTTTTGACATGACATCTATTCTGATCTTAAAAGTTCCAAGTAAGAGATATGTTTTTTTTCGATGATTATTCTAGTTATAACTGTGGATTTTATATCATTAAGGCGAATCATGTGTTCGATTATAATCTAATAATCCTCAACCAAATGAGAATAATTAACCCACATTAGATTTTAAAATTTCCACAATTATTCATTCCAATAAGTATTGGTTGAATTATTTTTTTGGGAAAAGATCACAGTCTTTTATAACCATAAAAATTTGAGCTATTACTTTTCTTAGATGGATTTGAATCATAAATAGAGGTGGTGGGTGGAATACCATCAAACATTTTACAAAAATATCCACAATAACTCAAGCATGGGGAATTCCATGAAATACTCTCTTAATATGAATGTTCAATCACAATCTATTTTCGACTTGAATGAAGAGTGGAACATTATTGGAAATTTTTATATGTTTCATAGGATTCTCAAGAGAAATTTTCATGGATATTTTTGACAAGTATTCACTTTTCATCATCTTTCCATGAGTCGATTATATAGCGTTAGTAGTAGTATGATGTGTTTAGAATAATTTTAGAGACCCTAAATGGTGGGAAGAATAATTTGGTTTTGTATCTATATTCATATAGTAACCTTAGTTTTGGGGATTTTGTTAACCTATAATATATAAGGATAATTTTATTTAAAGATTTTGATAGATCCTCCATGTTAATTCTTTTGAGATATAAAAAACGAATTATTACATGATATAATTATTACTGTGGCTGTGTACAAATTGTGACATTGCATCCAACGATTACGCATCCCAAAAGATAATATAAGGGAACTGGAAATATTTTTTTTTCCTTTAGCCTTTTCTAGCTCTAGTTTTTAAATGGGAAGAAGTATCCATTAAATTTTTTGGATGGATTACAAAAAAGTCCATGAGGTTGGAATTAAATTTGTGTGGTGACTAAAAAATTGAAAAATTCATCTCATTTCATTCTAATATAGGAAACCACGAAATTTGATCATCTATGTATGGAATGTGTAGGTAAATATATTTTTACATGGGGTTGAATCTTTCGTTTAGTCAGATAGGGATTATAGGATTACATAATTATTTTGGAGGATCCTCTAGGAAGATATGATTACTAAAATAATATTGAGTACAACTTATCATCCCTAGAAAGATACTCTGATGGGGATTTCTATTGAGATTATAAATGATATTTTATGGGCCTCTTTATTGGACATCAATGGTACTTGGGAAAACAATATCAGATAAGATGATTATTCCTATGACAATAGTCACTAATTTTTTTATCAAAAATGGATGATTTTGATGATTTTTACGGTCAACCCCCAACTTCTTATATATGTTGGCTATCGGTGGGGGTGGACACTATATGAGGATCATGTTTTGTTTAGTATATGTCAATGAGGATTTACTACATACACCAACATCAAATTATAGTTCATTGTTTTTAGATGTCTTATGTGGATCAATGAAATTATCCTTTGGTGTTTTATTAGGTTATAGGTTTGTCCTAATTTTTCACCTCATTTGGGGAAACATTGGCTTGGAAAATAGGGGATGTTGGCTCTAGGATATATCCGAACATTTGAGGTCATTGAGAATATTATGTAGGTTTCTTATTAGTTCACATTTCTAGATCATTTTATAGGAATTCATGATGTTTTCCACATATCACATGTCATGAAATATTTTCTTAAAACCTATCATTTTTCATTATGTAATAGATTGAATAATATATATATATATGTTTATATTGTTCAGAAGCTGGTAGATATTTTATACACTCAATTAAATGTATTTTTAGGGAATTTGATTCCACTGGTCAGATTGTTATGGAGAAATATATCATATTGACATGATACTAGGGGGTGTTATTAATTGATTACAGAGAAGTGGCCTCACCTCTTAACATGACATAAATCATCCACATGACATTTAAGGGACATAAGGACGTATGGTGAGGAGTTATTAAGTTATCCTTACAAATTTTTTGGTACATTCCTCTTTTCTTCCTATTTTCCTATTTAATTGGATACAAATTTTGAATCCATATGACATTGAAAATTTTATAATAAGAACGAACTAATGATCTTGGATTTATGATTTATAATTAAATTATTCTTATTATAAATGTTTTAATGGATTTGGGGTTTTTCTCCATGTATGAAGAATGATTGAGTTGTATTGTTGTTTTTTTATGAATCTAGATTTCATGTTTCGTTATTTTCCATTGCATGATGTTTCAAGGGGTTAAAAATTGAGTACATGGTAACTAAATAAAATTCATGAATTGTGTAAACACCATGAAAGGAGTACATACCCATGTAATGGTTATACAACATATAATGTTAATATATAACATTTTAAAAATAGGTCATCATCTTTTTATGCATAATTTATCCCTATGGATTTCAAGATATGTATAGGGGTTAAAAATCATGTAAATGTCAGTAGGTCAGATTTTAGTGTGCCACATCAACTAATTTTTCATTCATCCTTCCATAGTCCTCGTCAAACACAACATGGAGCCCTTATCAAGTGATAGTTGGAGCCCTTATCAAATGAGTTTTAAATAATGTATTAGTGGAAAGTGTTTTATGAACTAGTACGGAAAATAGTTGGCACGGGAATCCTTGGGTACTTAGGTGGATGATATAATAATATGTCGCATACAATTTTGGGGTGATTTCACATTTCTATTTATTCTTCTCCCTAGACCTATTGTCTAAGGTACATTTAGACTTATTAGGGGTTCACTTGATGCGGTGTTAAATTAATCTTTATACAGATGAATATTTCTAGCGGCATGTTTCAAACATGATATTATTTTATCAGCACATGAGTCCTATATATTCAATTTTTTGACATGATATATCTACTATGATATATAATTATGATATTAATTGATGATAATTTAGCTATTATTTTTTAATAATTCAGTAAATTGAAAAACTAAACTCTTTTCCCATATTTTAATATAAAAAATGTTAAACTATTAGTATGCCTTGTTTTCATTCATTATGAGCATGATTTGTTCTTTTATCAATGAATTGATATAGAAAACCTAGGTGAGATCATACTAATCATGCTTGATCACACCCTACATACCCATTAGGTAGTGCGTAGACTATTGTATATCTTTTGATAAAGAGAAATGAAAGGTTCCAATGTGTGGAGATGAGGTTTTCTGCCTGGTGAATTGTGTTGCTGGTGTTGAGTTGTTGGGAGTATTCCCATGTATCATATATATTGGTTGTTTTTTAAAATTTTGGTAGTATTTCTTCAGACATGTACATAGAGATTGTTTCTAATCAGGATTTATTTGGATTCTGATGATTATTTATAGTTACCAAATATTTTTATTTTTTCTTTTTTTCACTGTGGTATATATGTTACATTTTGTTTCATTCATATAGGAAAAATCATTTTGATAATTATTTTCTTATTATTTAGTTCTAGTTCCATTCTATTCCGATTTGGAATGGCCATAGGGTATGTGAAAGATTAGATCATGTACCGGTTTGAGAGGGTATCCGGGACAGTTCAATACAGAGTACATGGGGACAAAACACCACATATATTTGGATGGATCAGGGGATGGTTTCCATTATAGTGACATGTTTATATTAATTTTTTAACATATAATTCTATAAGACACATTTATGAGCTTCTATTTAATGTATTATTAAATTATCAAATGAATATATTTTATTACATTAAAAATATTTTGAAATAACTTAACATTAGATAATATTAGGTTCAAGAAACACCATGAAATATCTATAAAGAAATAATAAATTAGAAATATCTCCCCAATATTAGATCCTTTTAGTTTTTTAATATGACATATAGAATTACATGTAGTCATTTTATTGTTTCTTAATTATATATTCCTTAGTTGAAGAACTAATGAAATTCATATGATGGTTGTAGTATATCGATTTGGTTAATCAGTCCTTAAAAACCAAATCCTCAAGGTCACTACCTCTTGTTTTTTTTATTTCAAAAAGGATTATAAAATTTCAGTATTGGTATTTCACATTAATAATAATTTTCGTCCCCTTTTATAAAAAAAATAAATGACTCATATGATTCCATAATATTGAAAATTTGTTTTGTAGAGTCTATTAGAAATACCCTCATATATTCTTATATTTCATTGGGTTACATTTATATATTGAAAAAAGGATGATAAATTTTAATATATTTAGTCTACAAATTCAATAAACATTAATATATATAGGTAGATCCATAAAATATTTATTTATAAGAAGATTTCTATCTTCTAATGTATTTTTGAAATTAAAGTTATATGATTCAAGAGTGTTTATGCTTCCAGGTATTGCTAATTTTTTTATTCATAACTATAGATGACATTAATTGTTGGAAAATAGACTCTTTGTTTTATAAAAAAGTGGAGTTGTATTTTTAAAATTCCATCAATTATAAAAAAAATCCAATAATAAAATTCCAAACATTTAAATAATTTTAAAAAATTACACATATATAAGTGTAAAAGAGTCTTATATATCTTTAAAAAACATTTCAATGGGATTTAATTTTTTTTAAATCATTTTTATGTTATTGAATATATTAATTATGCATAATATTCAATTATACTCCAAAATGTATTTTTTCTTAATTATAGAAATTCAAAATTAATTTCAAATAATTAAAAATAATGACTTCTAATAATTTTAAATAACTTAATAATGATATTAAAACTGCTAAAAATTAATTCCATGTGATCAATAAAGTATAAAATTATTCTATACGATAAATACATGTTGATTACTCATAAAATATTAAAATAATGGGGTTTAAAACAATAATTTAAAAAGTAAAAGTAACAGAATTGTAATCTTTTTAAAACATGAAAAAATACCATGGGAGGTATAAGATTTTTGAGTGTGAAAATGTGTCAACATATTTTTTAGTTAAATGGGAATGATTTTATGATAATGGGGAATAAAAAGTGGATTTTATTTTTTCATTTTATTATAAAAAATTTTTACATACATGAATCAAATTGAAACTATAATAATTTCAAAAAATAGATGATGTAAAATCCAGGTGGTTGATTAGAAGTTATTAAATAAATATCAATTCTTAAGAGTGATGAGTGGAGGTATTTGAGTTATGATAATAATAGTCACATTGTAATGTATAAGGTTATTAAGTGAATTTTTATCTTGATTTAGGACATTCCCTTGGATTTTTATTAAGAATTACATCGTTCATTCATGAGTTTTAGGGTCTTGAGAAATTAGATAAAAAGTTTATAAATTTAATATTGAAATCATCTTCCCAAATTTCCAATGGGTTTTATTGATCTCAAATCATGGGGATGGATATTGGGATGATGCTTAATGAAATTTTATAGTGGTTTAACATTAAATCACTATTTAATGTTTAACTAATAAATTAATCATAATAATTATATAAATAAGAAAATTCATACAAATGGTTTTGTATATTAATTATTCATAAAATACTGTTGAATATGGAAGAAATTTTTTTGTGAAAAGAGGTATAGTTTACCTTTATGTTTTTACTTATATAACAATCATGTTTTGAGATATTAAAAAAATTCATATTTCAACATAGCATATAATTATAATTACATGTATAATTATATATAATTAGGGTTATCCATTATCTAAAAAAATATAGATAATTTTAGAAAACAATACTTCCTGATGGAGAAGATGGATCTTTTAAAATAAATATATATAATTATAATATTGAACTCATCCATGAGGTTTTTCATTATTTTGATTCATTCACCATACTTTACATACTTGAATTTATTGTTTATTGATTCATGTAAAATAAATTAAAATATTATATAATCCCATTATTATAGTTATTAATTTAAATTAATCGTTTCATGTGATAAACATAAAATATGGTTCTTGTATGATGAAAAGGTAGTTGAGTAATCTCTGAACACCACCACCACATACTCAACCAAGGACGCATGATGGGGTTGTAAACTATTATTATATTATTACTCCAATAGCACTCGAGGTGGTGATTCTATAAAACCACTATGAACAAGTACTTTCTTGTATATTTCTACTTATAGTGGGGTTAGATAAATTGTCTCTGCAATCCATATAGTGGTTAGTGTGGTGAGAGTGAAAATGGAATGGGGCTGCGTGACTATGGATGATTCCCCCAAGAGTGTTGGTATAAAGTGTGTCATAATTACCAATTAATTCCCAATGTAATGGTTTATGGATCAATGTTGATGTTTTAATATAATGATAGTGTCAGTATATGGTAGATTAAAAAATAATTTTTTATGTTCTATTATTTTCATAAATCGACAGTGAACTATGTTTAGACTATCACAAATAAATCTAAAGATAAGAAAGAGATGAATGATGGTAACTATACATTGGAAAATGAAAATACAAAGGTACAAACCCAGGCCTCAAATGTCAAAGACACCGTTCTATTTAAAGCAGATAGAGAAACATCTTTTTCTACATCTCCCAACAACAATAATGTGGAGGTCTCCCCTCTGGAAGGTAATCCTAGAGCCCATGTTAAACTCAACTCACTGCCTGGTCTTCTAACCAAGGTTTGTGCTGGCAATACTTCACTGTTGTATGATAAAGACTGTAGGAATACAGTCATTTCTGTTCCATACTTTTCTCCACTTAAAGAGGCTAATGAACAGGATACTATGATTACCCATAGCTTGTGCCATAAACCCACTCTAACTGGGCAGCATAAACAGACCAGTCCATTAAAGGAATCTGTCCAAGCCCCCTCTCCAGAAATGCATGCGGACTCTCCCAAATTGAAGTGAATAACAAATGACCAAGTGGCAGGATCTCCACATCCACCACCAAGTTGTGGCGCCCCTCTATCGCAAATACATAAAGTTATGAAAAAGGTAAGTACCTGTAATTCGTTTGACTTGCTTGCATCTGTTAGTAGTGATGAAGACAGGAAATCAATGGAAGATCGGGATGGAGTTAACCATGTGAACATTGATGTACCCTATGAGTTCCCGGATGATGGTGGAGGTCCCTGGATGCAGGTAAAGGCTGGGCAAAGAGGGAGGAATCCACGTGGCGGGGGTGCTCAGACATCTCATCACAGTATGAACACTCGCTCGCGAGTGCGCTGATTTTATTTTTAAGCACTTGCATTGTTGTGTTTTCTCCTTTGTCTTCACTTGTATGACTTTATTTTTAATAATAGGGGCCTGTGCGCCTAAAAAATTTATAAAAATAATTATTGAAAAATATATATAACATACATGAAGTATATTTGATATAAATACTCAACCTCTAAATAAATGACACAACATGGGAAATATTGTAATTAAAAGATAACTATTTTTTAAAACAAGCTATTTCCCATTTAGGACACATTGTGTAGGTTATGTGGAATCATTATGGTGTAGATATACATGAAAACGTATGTATAACACAACTCACCCCATATTAGTTAAATATCATGTAATGTGAATTTATCCCTATGTTACATTCCATATCATTTTTTATGATTTCCTAGTTTCATAGTTATGAATTCCATTCTAGGAGTTATTCTAGGAAACAAAATATAGGCAGACACCTCTATAGCATCAAATAAAATATTTGTGTATGTTGGGTTATTTATCATATTTTTTACCATATGTTTAATGACTGATTCTAGTGGTATATTTTATTTAGTCAGGGGGTTTGATACTCCAACTTTTTCATATCAATTAAAAGAATTTGGCCCCCTACACTAACTATGGATTTTGGTACTCTATAATAGTATAACAAAATATATATATTTTATGGGAAATATGATAAATAATCCCATTATAATTTCACTCATAATAAGAAATCAGTCTCCCATATGTGTTATAAATAAGATTCATTTTTTTAATTTATTAATTTTTTTGACCTATTGATCAATAGCGAAATTTTATGATTTTATTCAATATCATCAACTATTTGGATGCATTTAATCACATAGGCCTGGGAAGGACGATGTTTTCAATTGGTTATAAATAATTTCTATACATAATTATCAAGGTGATACAAAATAATTAGAAATTTCTTATGTTTCCCATGCTATCAAGATTACTATTGGAGAAAAAGATAGATAACATCCACTGGGGGATAATCTTAGTGTTATCATTTCATGTTATTAATCATGAACAGGTCCCCATTTCATGATAGTTATGAGAGACCCCTAGGGATCTAGGTGTGGGACATCATTATTTGGATCATAGATAATTAACCCCATCATGGTTATGCTAATGATTTAGAATGGTTACCCTCAATATGAAATGGGACAGGGAATTCATCTATGGGGTATCATACATATCCCACATCTATTGGGGTTGAATCCCATGATTAATATTAGACCAATTGTTTATGAGTGATTACTCTACTATAATTATTCATTTTATGTTCATTTTTATATGTAAGGTCTTGTAAATGAAACCCACTACATTAAAATTGGATTTTGGAGTAGTTATTTAGTGTAACATCTAACTCATCAAACATTTAGTATGCTTTTATGTATATCATGTTAGGCTATCATAGATTTCTGACCAGTGAGAATACTTGCATAGGTCCATCCATAATAACATCCTAAAGAGTCGTATATATGTTTCGGGTTATGGATCTATCATGTAGTTGCGACATGTTTTAAACACTATTTTTAGGGTGAGTAAGGAAGTATAATATTATTCCTTGATGTTTTATGGAGTTGTTTAATTGTTCATTCTATAATGAGTTATGTAGTTTATTCATTTTTGTTTCCATTCATCAATTACATTGAATGTGTAGAATTTGGGAATATTTATGATTTAGATATAATGAGGTATTTAATTTACAATATAAAATAGGTTTCTTACAAATAAGATCATTTTAATGATGGGTAAAGAAAATTATGAATTTATTATATCATAATGATTCCTACCCTATAAAATATATGGATTTCATTTTCAATGAATCATGATACAAACTAACCTATTTTTATATCCTTCCTTGGTTATAGGGGAATCCTTTTTGGTATATTCATATGAAACCATGCATTGGGATTCCTTCCCACGTGTTTTATATCATATGTATGTTATATTTTTTTGATGAAATTTGTGGAGTATTTGGAGTTAGTAGAGATTGTTATTAGTGTTATTCAATGGCTATTGATAGTTCTTCTATTAAATTAATGAGAAAATGCGATGATAATTTCTTCATCCAGAACATTGGAAACTTTATTTCATTATTATATTTAACTAAACATATTTTATTTTCTGTGTTTTCCATGTAATTATATTATGTATATCTCTATTATATCAATAAAATTATTTTCTTGAATATATATTAAATTAATGATTTCTTAATAGCTTCATTTTGATTTGATTAATTTCGGTTTTATATATGTTTCATTAGGATAAAACCTCCCATGTACAGTATTGATCTTTTGTACTAGTCAACAAAATATGTCTTTTTAGAGGAAATATGGGATTACCACATTTATCCATACTGATGATATTAGGGGCCCATATTGAATTAGTTCATGTCAAAGTGGTATAATTTTTATTGGGTGGTTATATAATCATTGTTAAAGTATGAGAGTTATGATATGTGGTTGTTCAGTATGTTAGGGAATTAACATATTTGGTAATATAGAAGACGTAAATCAACATCATGGATTGGTGAGGGTGATAATTCAATTTAATGTCATTGGGTCACAAAAGGTGTAGTGAGTATTGAATATTGGTCGATTATTAGGTATATTAGCATGGTTGGAGATGAAGTTTTCTCAAAGAAAGGAAAATTTGGTTTAGCATAGTCACAAAACATGTTTCCTAAAAGTATAAATAATTTCTCATTAATCATAATGAATTAATTATGGGATATATAAATGATATTACATTTTGATATATACCTTACAAATGGATAATAAGAATAATCCATGTTTTTTATATGGAAAGAATAGACATTGAAGTAGAATATCAGAATCCCAATACAAAATTCATCATTGGTAATTTATGGAAACATAATGTATCAGAATAGATGACACATCCCATGACTTGAATTAAATTTTTAGATAAAAATATTATTACTTAAATTATTTTACCAAAAAAGATGATTTAGAGATAAAAAAATAATTTTATAATAAATTCATATCCAACTAAAATATCTGTTGTACACTCCAAGATAGTAGATGTTGATGTTTTTTTCTAACTCTCATTGGTCTGAATTCAGTATATTTAGGTATAGATATAAAAATAAAATAACATAGAATTATATTATGAGAATTACCCCACATATAATAATTTGGAAGGGTTATATCCACCATCAAAGGTTATTCTTGAGTAATTTTTTACCATTTTTATTTATTAACATTGTTCGACTAATTAAATATATTGATAGAGATATATTTAGTAGATGCATAGTTCAATAATCCCTGTTAATATTTCAATTACATGTAATTTTTTCCCATACAAATACTACGAATTTTACACATTAGGACTGATTTTGGAATGAGTAGACTGTAAAGAGTTTGTTTCCAGGTACATAGGGGATAATTGCGCACACAAAACGTTTTTGTTAACCTATTAAATTTTATTGATAAATAACATGGTATATATTAATATTTTAGGTGAATGTGACTAAATTAATGGTAGGTTAATTTCAATATTTAACATATCCTTATACACAACATGGTTTTGATTCAAAAACAATTTCTAGATAATAATTAAGGTATATATAAATTCAATATATGTCATAGTCTTAGAAATATTAATGAGACATGAAGATGAGAAGTTGAATTAAATTGATGTGTTTTTGAGAATATTATAGGAGAAAAATTGTCCAATAATTCAACTCGGGTGACTCATTTCCCTATCATTTCAGTTGTTTCTATCAAACTTGTAAATTTATTAAAGAATCATAGGAAATTAAGGATTGGAATTCACAAATTCATAATACCATTAATGAGGTGTGGCATCCATATAAATTTATATTTTTTCCATAATATGACTATCTGAATGTGGTTCCTATAAATTTATATTATGTTTTGATGATACCATGGGTTTTTACACTAATTGTAATATCCCAGACCTAGATTCCACTATATGGTGCCCCGAGCCCAGTTGTCCACATGACCACAATCACATCACCCCAAATTACAGTGACTAACAAATAGATGATATAGCCTTGGTATGTTAGTGGGAAGACTATTCCCTTATCGAAAGAGCATAGACAAAACTAAAATATAATATAATATATGTAGAAAATACATTTAATCAATTATAAAAATTATTAACAATCAAGATAGAAATATAAAAATCATACCATATAGACTCTCATAAACATGAAATGATGATATATGTCACGTATGAAATAAATAATCCAAAATGTCTACAAAATAATACATTAATTCTTTTTTCAAAGTTGAAAAATCTAAATAATATAATCTAGCTATAATCATGATCCTTATCTAGATCTTTTTATCCTCTTCTTTTAAATAGAAATCAAGAACATGTATTAGGGAACATTCCATTATCTATAAATATAATAATATAGTCTATTCATGTACCCATGGTGTCATGAATATCATGTGAGACTAAATCCCTTAATGGAACCACAAATGTTCTAATTCCATTGATTCAGTTAAAATATCAAAAAAGTGTTCAATCAGAAATAGATTATTCAAGGAAGTTGTGAATGTATAAATCCTATGAATTCCATGTTCTCATTTTATAATCAAATCATTTGAATAACCAATATCAGTTAATTTATATGTCTTGAGGCCTTATATTTATATGATAACCCCCATAGTGATATGACAAAAATATCCTTAAAAATACTATCTATAAAGTATAAGGTAGACACTGAATCCAATCTTGACTTTTTCTTAGTAGATGTATCATAAAAATCTTTTCAATTATTAATAAATTTTAGAAAATGAGCCTATACATGGAAATACTAATTTTTATTCTTGTTATTTATCTTGGTATATGGTGAACCAAAACCTTACAATCCCATCCATCATGAACCACTCAAGAACCCATGTATCATTCTAGGTGTTTTATGACCTCACTTAAACTCGAGTTCATCCTTAGAGATCCACTAATGGAGACCAAGTATCATCAATGGAATATAATATCAAGTTTTTCTATGTACACCCTTGTAAATTCATAGAGATCCCCAGTATCACTCGAAAAATAATTGAAAACCACTATGATCCTATCCTTGGTTGTCTATATAAGTATTTCTACTATCACTCGTGAATAAATGAGGTAGAAGGCAAACGGGTTCATCCATGACATTCATATTAGAACTAATTTGTCACCCAAAGAATATCAATATCTAATAATTCAATTAATAATAATATGTTAATTATAAAAAGGTCCATAATGTTGTTAAATTAAAATCAAACTCACCATTAAAGGTGTATCAAGTCATGGTTAATCATAAAAGGCTTGAATCTCAATTACTCTAAAGGGAATTTAATAACAACAAGAATTTGATTCTTAATCATCTAATACATGGATTTTTTCTAAAAACATGTATTCCACTACCCTTAATAAATAAATTAAATTTATAATTGATATTATAATTCAACATTCAAATAAATTCACAATTCAATTAACTTTTAATGTCCCGAGAAAATTGGTAATGGAACACCCTTAAGCATCCAAATAAAGAAGCTACCCATGGTTTTCAAATTAACTGAACACACCCTGAAAGGTGTGGTTAAAATTAAATAAGGTTCATATCTGGAAACATTAATTCAGTTATCAATGAGAATCTCTAATTTCATAGGCAATAGATAATAATATAATTCAAATATTAAAATCCATTTCAAGGGTAAAAATATGAATATTCATTACACAGAACAATGAAATTTTTATAAAAAATTTGAACATTAAGGAAAATAATGATACCACCTAAAATAGGTTTGTTGTGGATATATCATCCAATATCAGCTTCATATATGAGTTAGATCAGGAGAAAATGGAATAATTGATTAAGAACCTATAAATAGTTAATATATTCTTACACATAAATATTTCAGCTAACACAAAACCAAATTAAGAATGACATAAGTGGAATTGATATGATTCTGTGGAAGATACAACAAGGTAAAGGGTTCTTGAAGTAGACACCGTACAGATCATATCCTTTGAATCTTAGGATATTCATCAAGAAAACCTGTTATGAGGTGTCATTAATGTGTGGGAGGATAATATGAATATTATTTATATTATAATATTTAACTAGTTTTATATTATTAATTTAAATAGAAATCCATGGTTTTATGGTTTGGACACATGTTTTGACAATCCATGAGCTAACAATGCATCATTTACTGTAGGAAGGGGAACACTGCATGGTTTCCTTGCACAATTTTTATAACAATTCTCAAACCGTGAAAAACACACGTTCAATAATGCATAGAGGACCACAAAGCCTTGGAAACCATATCACCCGATTTATAAAAAAGGGTCTATAACCCCCATTGTCTAGCTTAGCATATTGATGAGTAACTTTAATTCCTACCTTTCTTGGTTTATAATAACTATGTTCCAATACAATTTCCCCAGAAGATAGGTTTTGGGATACGACTATCCCCATACACCCCTTCTACCACTATTACCTCAAATTAATTCCATATTAAGCCACATTTAAACATTTAACTTGAGAATTTATGGAAATAAAAGGTTCCATAACTAATTAAATGACCATGATATTAAACTAATGATATAGAATGGATTTACCATATAATTAATTATGTTGGGAACCCCAAATTGAATGGGTTGTGGGTACCCCTATTTATGGGTTTAGTATGCAATTCATTAATATAAGACTAAATGATGTTTTGTTGGTCCAAAATAATACTCATCAATTCAATGATAATTTTAGAGAGAGTTTTTTATAGACTCTCATGGAAAGGGGAATTATTTATAAATTAGTGATTTATTTAAATTTTTTGATTGATCAACCACATGTAATGTCGTTGGTTATTCTAGTGAGGTAGTGATAGCTTGTTGATTGGAGGGAATTCATGTGTAGGTCATTCTATAATGATTAAATTTTGAGAAATAAAGATTTCATGGGTTTGGGATCAGTTGAGATATTGAGACGTGCTATACCAATATCTTTCCGTTGAATAAAAATGAGGTATTTTAATTCTAAATTATGGTTCAGTGGTATATTTTTTGGGTACATACTATGATGAGGTATTCTATTTATCATTAATACATTATCTTATTCATTCAACTATGTACTGTGGTATATTTGAAGGTATCTATCTTTGATATTATGGGGTTTATGATTTTCCATATAACTCATGTTTCCTATAAAAAGATTATTATTTGTACCAAATTATGAGGATTG
This sequence comes from Viscum album, assembly GCA_963277665.1. NCBI lineage: Eukaryota > Viridiplantae > Streptophyta > Magnoliopsida > Santalales > Viscaceae > Viscum > Viscum album. The sequence continues at coordinate 1,761,070,005 of OY728150.1, forward strand.
GGAATATCGGTTATCAATGGTATCTATATCCTTATAGTGAATTTGAAATTATTTTCATATATTTTCAATTCCATAATAAATTTCTATTCAATCCATTATTGTATTTTAAAGTGTCCTTCTAGGTGTTATTATATTAAACCCTTTATGGGCACTATTACATCCATGGTATTTTGTTTTAATAACCTAAATTACATTTCAATGATTCATAAATATATAATTATTAATTTGTGTAAATTGAAAATGTTAAAAAAAATATCCAAAATACGCCACATATTAACAATATATTATAAAATCGTAAAAAAACATTAAAATTTAAGTATTAGAAACTATGTATTATATTCCAAGTATTATTACATTACATGGATGATTACACACCTTTAATTTGTTGAAAATAAAATTTGATAATAAGTAAATATTTTTTCAAGAATTTTTTAATATCCCAGAGCATATTTTTCATTATGGTTTATTTTGATTATAATTGAACCTATAATGCCAAATATAATAATAAAATATGAAATAATTATATAATTTCCACAAACATTTAAGTAATTATATTTTTAAATGATATATAATAATTGGATTATTTTTTAGAAATTAATGAAGGTAAAATAAAATAAATTTTTCATTATAAACATTATATATTTATATGGAATAATACTATTATTTAAATTATCACTTTCTATTTTTGGGGAAATATTTAATATAATAATAATTTAATTAGGTGATATAAATAAATATATTTTTACTCTAAATAATAGTTTAATTAAATAATGAGATAAAAATTTGTTCATGGAAATCCATTTCATAAAAAAAATATTTATTTATTCATTATACATTAATATTAGATTTATAATATATGAACTGTGATTTTAGTAAAATGTTTTGATAGAAAAATCGAGGAATGAATATTAAATTTAATGAAATTATATAGGAAAAATAGTTTTTTTTAAGAAGTAGCATTTATTATTCATTTTAAATGAAATATTTTTTATTTTAAAACAAAGAATCAATTTATATTATATGTATTTATACAAAGTATAAATATTATGAATCCAATGGATCAAAGATATTGGTCACATTATTTCCTTGGAAATAGAGACAATGAATCACATCCCAATAGACGAAATAGTTTAGTATTCATAGTAGTGTAGATACATAGTTAATGTTCACATTACATTTTGAAAGGTCAAATGAAAAATGTTTCTTTTGGATAATTCAATTATTCGTCATATCATATCCCCATATATCAATCAAAAAGCACTTCAGGGTGCCCTGAGGAAAACCAATCGTACGTAGTGGGTGACACCAGATAGTTATTAAGTATAACAGAATGAAAAATTCTATTATTAATAAATAATCATAATATATATAAAAAGAAAAATAACAAAAACACATGAAATTTAATCAATAACCTGGTAATAATATTTAATAATATAATTATGATCAATTAAATGCATAAAAATAATCACATAGTCACGAAACATATCAATTATCATTAAAACTAATTGTATAATTACATATACATCAATAAATGATCTCATAATGATGGAATCCATAATGAAAACCATCTCAAATATCTAAGATGTTTCTCAAGGAAGAATAAATTTTTGGTTTAATCCTTTCTAATTTAGCCAACTGATTTATATAATTTGACATATTGATGGATCTTTGATTTATCTATAATCATTAACCAATAATAACTTACTAATTTTAATGAAATTTTTATATGAAATAGGTTAATCATAATTAATAAAAAAAAAATTACAATGTTAACATAAGATATTTTAATACATTCCCAAATCAAAATAACATAATAATAAACGATCATGATTAATTTGGTGAATGGTTTTAAAATTATATATCCTTAGTAAAAAATAAAAAAGCATCCCAATAAAAGATCATGATGATATAAATAAAAGATGTCCCGATTTTATCATAAGTATAATACTTGTTTTTTTTGTCAATGATGAATACAAATATCCTATAAATAACATTAAACTGGTTTTTAGTATAACTACATGTTCACTTTGAAATTCATTTAGTAAATGGTACTAAACATTTCTATATAATTTTTAAAAAATAGAATTTGATGAGAAAAAATTTTCAATTGATGTGAGAAATATTGTCAGATTTATCTACACAATTCTATCCATCATTTAATGTAAAATAGGGTACAAAATGTAATTTTAATTTGAAAAATTTCATGAGTAAATAATGAAGATTAAATATATTCTGTTTAATATAGAAATATAAAATAATTCCACTAATTTATATTAAACAACACAATCATAGATAATAATGAGATTATGAAATAAACCCTCACCACTAGGGTAACATCTAAATCATAAGCCCCATAAAAGAAATAATTGAAAAATAAAACAGTATATACCCTGAATATAAATAGATTAATTATATTAAAAATGAAAATTTATAAAATATATTCCACACTAAGGAATAATTTATGAATATTTTATATGTCTTATGAAACTAATAGTGAGTCCAAAAAATGTTTCCATTGGTTCACCATATTTTATATATCTCCAAAAATCATGCATAATAAACATAATTTTAGAATAAAACTATAATAGCACCAAAATCTTATATCTCACACTATTTATGATATATATATAGTTCAATATCAAATCATTATTTTCAATTTGTTGTTATATTTTGTATTTTTTATGATAATTTCTTCATTTTTCCTGAATGTTCATTTACGTAATTTTCATCCTTTTAATCGGATCATGGTTAAATATTTAAAATAATTATTTCAACTATTTAAAAATAATAATTATTAATTATATTTTTATTTAGATTAATCTATTTATTTTATAGATAGAATATATCTTTTATCTTTTATATAGAGAATATTATTTACACACACAAGATGTTGTTTCAATATTTCTCGATGGATGAAACGAAATAAAAAATTTTTTTTATAGGAAAATTATTTTTACATATATAAAATTTATATTAAAAAATAAATCATAATTACCTTCCATAAAATAATAAATTAAAAATCATATCTCTTTTCTACGTGGAGGCGGTTGTCCACACATATCAATGAGAAATGTTATTGTTTTGTAATGGACTAGAAGGAAAAGCGTTTTATTTGGTATAATATTTTCAGAATAATTTTATTATAATTTACATCATGTTTATTAGTTAAAATAAAAAATAAAACTTTTAATTTATATAGTATGTGAAAAATTAATCACATCGGTTCATGTGGCGACGGTCCACTATATGAATGAGAAACACTTTGATATCCACCACCAAATTAAAGGTAAGAAGTTATATGTGAAATAATAATTTTATAAATATAATATAAATTTTATAACTACCAAATTATATATATCTTTGAATGTGGTGATGGAAATCCAATTACATTGGTTTGTGAGGCTGTTTTCCTCTATATACATGATCGACGACTTTATTTCCCATTTGATGGTTAAAGAGATAAATATTGGTTATTAAATTAAAATAATAAAATATAAATATATTTTATATAGTATATTAATTATAATATAATATTTTAATATAGTTATAAGAATTATTTAAGAAATAAAACAAATATGAATGTTTAAGAATTTAGCCTCATCTTTAGAGAGCCACTTAGGATTATACCCAAATCCTTCATTAGAGATATTTATAATGAAGATATGTTCTAAAAGATGTAGTTTGGGATTTTTTAAGTTATTTGATAATTTATTGGATATTCCACATGGTTATGGATATTCTAAGTGGGTGGTACAGGGGGTTTACTTTTATAAGTGGTGGAGAGAATATACATGGATTTTTTTAAATAGATAAAGTGATACCAACATTTTTCTCATATATAATTCATTAAAATAGGTAATTAAAAATCATTAGTGATTATAAGGGATATATTAGTCAATAATTTTTTTTCATCTTTTCAATCATTATAACCCTTATCTTATTAGTTTAACCCGATGGTAAACCCACTATTACCATAACGAGAACTACAAATTTTTACTATTCTAACTATAAATTATGAATAAAATTATTTTCACATAATTAGATAACACATATTTTTATGAATCCAAATATGAAATATGTATTTAAAAAATAAAATAACATTATAGTCAAAATTCAATTTAAAATTAAATCGAACTTTTAATAAGATAAGGGTATTCCATAAAGAAAATTCTCATAAGTATTGGTTGTTTTAATAAAACAATGAAAAATATAATTGATTAAAATAAACTAAATTATTAATTATTTATAAAATAGACTAATAATACATTTATATTAAGTTGAAACATAATTTATATTTTTAAACAATATAAACAAATATCTTTTTTTTAAATATTTTTATTTATCTAAATTCATCATAATATTAATATTTAAAATAATCCACAAAATCTACCAAAGGTAATTTTGAATTGTAGACTAAAAATTATTATATATTTTTTCAAATAAATTATCCTAGTACTTTTAAATTTAAATTTAAATTAGGTGCAATATGAACTAAAAAACCGCCTTGAAGAAAAATATAGTTTTTTTGGAAAACATTTCTCTTTCATTCAAATGATTCTTATTTTATTTCAAACAAATGGGTAAAAAATTAAATTTATTTTATATTTTTTAAAAATATATAATTTTCATATTTTATTTATTGAAATCCATACATTCTTTATTAATGGATATATTATTTTTTATATGTTTATATTATAATATTTTATTTGGGTATAATGTTTCATTCAAACATAGTGTTGAATCAAATGAAATCTATTGAAGATATTAAATTAACAGTAAAAGAAATATATCATAGAGTCTAAGGGTGTAAAATTCTATTTTATTGTTGGTGTTGAGTTTTAAAAACACTACAGAACAACATGTTCACCTTTTAAAATATCAGGGTATTACATTTTACATCTTTAAATATACAGTGTCCAAGAAATTTAATAATGATCCCAATAATCAAGGGTTTGATATATCAAAATACCATTATTAAAAATTAACATCATAACAGGGTTTAATATAACATCATTTTTGTTAGAGATAATGGGAATTATGAGGTTAATATAGAGTAACACATTAACAAGTACCCAAATAGGATTAGATTAGTGGGAAATAAAAACATAGATATTGAAGAGATTAATTACATCAATGGATGAAAAGAGGGTGATATATAAAATGGTTATGATAATTTAAGCCACCATAACCCAAAAATCCAAAATAATATAAATGTGCATTTATTGAACATAAATAAAATTAATTGTCTTATATTTTTTTCTTGAAACCTTTATCCTAATGTTGATAGATTTTGATACCATTATGATGCTGACAAACAAAAACTATTCATAGAATTTTAGTCCTTTGGTTCTGCTTTGATCAATTCTTAATTCATTTATTATTACATGAAATGAATATCCAATAGTAATTTTTAATCTTAGAGAAAAAAAAATTAACAATTAATAGATCCTTCTCTTAATAGAACAATAAAAATTCAATCTTATTTTGATAATATAACTTCCAAGAATAATTGTTTTTTCAGAAGAAATCCAATAACATAAAATGTTCAACGTAATCAATTCCCCAAACATCCAACCAAAAGAATCATCCAAAATATTTCTACCTAAATTTATAGGTAAGATTACTAAATCAACATTATATTACACTATAATCATAATGTGGCACTTAGTAAAGCATTCGGAATGTCAGAATTCCACAATCCCCATAAAAACCAAATAGAAATCTAATTCGAGATAAAATAAAATAATGGATTATTAAATATATTACACAAATCAAAATATGATATAAACAAATCTAAATATTACATAAAACATCATTCAAAATCCAATTTCATTGTCACCTATATAGTAGCTTACCAATTTATTTATCATTATTATCTCACCATTAAGTGCATATTAAGGGATATATTCCAAAAAAATGTGCTTTCCAAAAATATCAAATTTACACTAAATCACATTTACATTCCATCAGTACTATTCAAAATATACTCTCAAATCCTGAATGAAATATTTTTTTAGTACACTCTTTATACATTTCATAATTCTGGTAACCTTAATATCATTGATAATAATAATTATAGTAAAAATTAATCTAAACACAAACATATTAATCATACCACTACATTTGTATTAATAGAATAATCTTGACCATCATCTATTAAGTTCATCTATGGTTTACTTGTAAAATTAATTTTAGTGGGTGACTATATCTTTTGAGTTGAAGCATTGCGAATTTGAGACTTCATTCATTCTCTTGTAATCTTGAGAATTATTTCCATTATCACACTACTTTTAATAAAATACAATTTCCATTGTTAATGTACCAGATAATTTCCTTCTACATTGATCATATGGGAGAATTACATGTTTCCCTTTATCCTTATATATATATATTTTCATTCCATCCCCTTCTCACTATTATTCCCTTCAAAGAAACAAGACATGAATAATAATTCCACTATCATTATACAATATGATATAATATCTTAATAAAGTGATAATTTTATATAGAATAGTTCCCTTTAATGAGTTGGATTATGACTATAAATGAAATGGCCAATATTGATATTCAAATTATAAAAATAGTCTATTTCATTACATGGTAACTATTAAATGTCAGTTTTATGCCTAGAAATATATTCATCTTCATGTTATCATATGTTCTAGAATTCCCCCCCCCCCATATCTTCTAATTTTTACATTAGAAAATAATATTCCATGAACAGTGCCTTTAAATATATCTGTTACATATTTTTTATTTCCTCTTAATCCTTAGTGTTTTGAATTAATGAACACCACTTATCCATATCACTTGATATATGGTAATATTCAATTGAAATATTCTCCATTTTATTACCTCAGAAAAATAACAATATAATTTATAAAAAAATATCCATTTTTCACTAAAAATAGATTTTTAAACACATTGAATTATGGTTAAAAAAATATCCATTTTGGTGGAAATATGTTCTTATCCAAACCATAAATTTTATCTATCAAAACCTAATTTAGTTTCAACAATATGGTTATAATTTATTCTTTTCCAGTGTCATCTCTTATTCCATCTACATTATATTTCATAGGAGGAAAATACATACATGGGGTAAATGCTTGGATTTGTTTTTTATTATTTATAATAAGATTAATTAAAAAAATATAATAAAATAGATTTAGTGATTAAATTTTAAAACATTATTTATAATCCAAATACTATATAAATAATAATAAATATAAATTAATTAATAACAAATAACATAATAATAAAACATATTCATTGATAATGTTTTCAAATCATAAAATTGTTTTTAAAACTTTTGTAGTGGGTTGTAATGAAAATGAGAATTATACAAAAAATATCCCTTGGGTGTGTAAAAATTTATGCTCATAATGGATCGTTCTACCATTTTAGGTAAATCTATGGATAATAAAATAAATTTACTTTTAGAGTTATTACAAATATATACATCGAAGACAGATCGAAATCTTCTTTTAGTATATAGAAAACGACATTTTTGGTAAAACAACAACAAAATATCTAGCTTAACAAGAAATTGATATATTATCCTATAAATATCATGAATATATATCCTTGGGATATGTTACCTAATGTATGTTTTCTAAATCTAGATCCAAATGATTTTATAAAACATTCACTAATACCAGTTGTAATGACCATGACTTCAATAACCTGGTACCCATGGTTATGTTATTAGAGTAGAAGCAGATACAAGAATCACACATCAAAGGGTTTAGTATATTAGTATTATTTGTAAAATAAAATATTATTGAAATTATCATTACATTTTAGATCTTAAAATGCACAAAGTGTATTCTTCGAAAATACAATTATTTATCATATTTTATACCAGCATATAAATAAGAAAACACATCCTAGTAACATGTGGAAAATAAAACCTAAGAAATGAGAGAGCTGAGATTACTGTTATAAGAAATCATAAATTGGTACCTATCCTGAATAAATAATCATAGTAAATATGAAAATTTATACAGTAAAAACACATTCAATTATAATATAGATGTAATAAATGATGATTTAATAAATCTATATATATAATCACATAAATTAGAAACTTATCCATTCATATTTCAACTAATTGAATAATAAAATATAAATTAATATCTAATATCATTATGGGTAAAATCATAATGTCATACCTCAATGAAATTCAACACCATTGGAAATATTGATTAATTATTTGGAAGAAACACATCTAATTTTACAATATGATTTGTCTCATGATATTTTTCATTTCTTCAAGGGGTTATATATAAATGGTTCCCACCGATAACATACTATAACCAATTAATTCCTCATCTAAAATTTATGCAATAGAATCAATATATAAATTTTTATCAGAAACTGAAATATGAAATGTTAATACATACCCCAATACAATATAAATATTCATAAAGCATCAAGAAATATACAAGGAATGATAATAAAAATGGACATCCCATATAAAACAAATCATAAAACATCTAGTGAATGAATAATTATGATATTAAAACAACATATCCTTTGGTTTTCAAGTGAGAAATAATGTTTTGATGTCATTGATGAATATATATAACAAAAAATGTTATGAATTTGTTTATGAAAAAAATCTTTTCCCATGGAAAATAACCATAAAAGAGTAATGTTCCCCAACTATTTTGAATATTATTTTCAATGAAAAAATTCTTTTAATATTTTAAAATAATCTATAAAACATTGAGTTCTCAGGATGATGGAAAATTCCATTTAGGCCATACATGTTAAAACAATGATTCTTTCATGTTTTCAGTAGAAGCCAATCATTCATATTTTTAAAAAGACATGAAGATTAAATTTATTAATTTATATAAAAATTCATAATTGTTAACATTTACATAAATAAATCACTTTAAAAAATATTATTAAAAAATGTTAAAATATTTTTTGAATACAAGGATTTTGATGAAATATTATTATGACTGAATTGATAATAATGTCATATTTTAATTACAACATTCTATCAATTAGTATATGTACCAAATAGTTGAGAAATAGTAATTTTACGTGAATAAATTCATGAATAACCATATTTATAATATATAAATATGAGATAATTTTCATAAGAGATACGAAATAAAAATAAATCCTGAATAATGATGAGTTTGTTAACTAAAATCATATATCTTTTTTTTAAATTAAGTATATCAATCCCCATAAAACAAATAATAACCAAATAAAACACAAAATTACATGGGGATAAGTACATTAATGATATAAAATATTAAATGTATAAGTATATACACCACATAGAGGAATATGTGGTGAATATTGGGTATATATCATGGATGTAAATGTGAGACTTGAAACCCTACCTCTAGTTCGATTCACATCGTATATGTATGAATCTATTATAAAATAAATATAGGTTTATTATAAATATATTAAGTAACCATAATATTATATCTCAAAAGATAAATTATTTATGTATTTTTTATCAAAATTTTATTAGAATTATTTTTAAAAACATTGTTTTTGGTGATAATTACTTCAATTATCATGTATAAATTTATTCAGTAAATTATCTCCTTTTAATTTTATATTTGTTAAATAATATCCATAATATTAATAATTATATAAATATATTATATATATTAATTATAAATTTATTTTGTTTAACATATTAATTTTATTGATATAAAATGGATTATATCATAGTTTAAGACGATATGAGGAACATACACATGAAATTTTTTTCCAATTTTATTTTGGAAAAATAAAATGAATGAAAAATAATTTTTATTCAATTTTAAAATATAGTTAATATTTCATATATATAATTTATAATTTTAAAATAAAAACTTTTTACCATAAATATAAAAACAAATAAAAAACATTTGATATCGTTGTGTGGTGGCAATACTCCACTGATACTCATGAGCGACATTTTTATTTCTAAAATATTGGATGTTAAGAATTTATATGTGATATTATTTTTATATAAGATTTTTCAGAATAAAAATATCACATATATAAATTATCTTTGACATTAATATCTTTCATGTAATGAGTATGTGAAAAACGAAGCACATTACTTCGTGATATGGTAGTTTTTCGTATACCCAAGTGAAACTGTCGTATATCCCATGAAATTGAACATACTAAGGTGTATTTTATAGAATAATTATATATAATTCATAAATTCATAAATTTAATATAAATATGTTAAATCCATCGTTATATCATTTAATGAATGGTAATGATGGAAAACGAGTTGCATCAGTTCACGATGAGGTACTTATTTGTTCAAAGGATTGATGATTAAAGTTACCATTTGATGGAATTAGAGGCAGTTATGGATTATTAAATTAACATAATTACATCATAGTATATATAATATAATCTTATTTTATATTATCATAGTTTAGGACTATCATAATTAGGTGGAGAAAAAAATAAATCAAATATGAATGTTAAACAATTTTACCTCTTCATTAGAGTGCATATTTACCTCCATACCTAAATACTTCATAGGATAAATTTATAATATAAATAAATACAAGATTATTTGGGTTGATAATTTAGGATCGTATTTGAAAATATATTTTATCACCCAAATGAATTTGGATTTGTAGAGAGGGGAGGCAAGGGGGTGTTGGTTTATAAGTTGGCGGAGAACACACATGGGATTTAATAAAACATTCGATGATTATCATGTTGGTATCATGCCAAAAATAATCCCAAAATGGATTATTAGAGGAATAGATAACTGATAAGGACTAAATTTCCCTATTAAATTGTTTTTGACATGTTTTTTGCATTCCTATCATGTGTTTTATATGCTTAACTACCCAATGAACACATTTTTTCCATATTTGGAGTAGTTAGATTTCATTTTTTCACTAATAATTATCATTAATACTAGGTTTACCTTATTATATTTTATAAATTATTTTGATTCCATACATTAATAAATTTTTATAAATTATATTGATAAAATTTTCTGAATTCATTTTAAAATTAAACTGAAAATGTAATGAAATGGATTATTTCTAATGAAAAATTCCACATAGGTATAACATGTTTTATTTTAAAAAATCAATATAAAATTGATTAAAAAATGTTATTAGTTAAATAGTATTTTCATTGTATTAATTTTACATTATAATCAATTTGAAATATATTTTTAATTTATAAATAGTTTAAATGATGTGTATATTTTTAACAAAAATTAATATATTCTCCCTATTATTGAGTTATTAATATTTTAAAATTTATTTTTAAATATTCCACCAACGTTATTTTGGATATTCACATTTTAATAAATTAATTTATATATGTAAAATTAATTTTAAATTATGGGCATAAATAGAAAATAAATAACGTTTTAGAAAAATGTTGTTTTTGAAAAAAAAAATACTTTAACATTAATATGATTAATATATTATTAATAATTACTAGATAACCATTGTATTTATTTAATATATCTATAAATAATATAATTTTCTTATATTTTTTATTAGAATAAATAGCTTCCATTATAATTGCAAGGTTATAACAATCATTTTTAAATAATATTTTTTAAATTGAATATTGTTTTTCCCTTAGACCTTGCGGTACAATCATTGAAATATGACATATATAATTAATTCTTTTAAAAAATAAATTGAAAGTAGAGTCTGAGGGTGTTACTGTCACAACCCATCTCCTGGGGCCCGTGTCGTGACTACCCCATGCCCGCCATCCATAGGCCAAGGGCTAGAGACAAGCACTAAATTGTGTATCCCCTAAAACCGATAAGGCATTGCCTCTATATCCTATAAACACACTCATCCAAGAACCCAACAAGATATGAACACAATTAAACTGTATAGAAAAATGAGTGCTAAAAGTAAGAGGGGATAGAATACAAGCCCAACAGTAAAGGTACATATACAACTGAAGAAAGAGAAAGATAACTAATGGATCATCCTCTGAGGCTCCTACCTGAAGGGTAGGTATAGATATCTTCCTCCGCACTCCATGTTCACTCATCTCCTCTATGTAGAGACACACCGTATGGTCCACCTCAGGGTACCGTCCAGTCCTGGTACCCTCAGCCATGATCAGCGATGTCTGTTGTCTGCACCAATCACAACAAGGTGTGGGCTAAGCCTGTGCAGGGGTGAGTATAATGATACTCTGTAGGGACCCCGATACCCTCATGGTTTCACAAAATCCACAAAGGATAAACCACAATTCATATAAACCAGTGACAATGCTATTTAGGTATATGTCCATATAAATACCTATGTTATACTATATTACCCATCCCATTCATGAGAAAACACAAGGCCTAAATCTTTAGACAAAGTAAAACTGTTCCACGAAGTAATGATTACCATGAAGGTATGTACCACACAGGTAAGCCACAAATATGAATACCACGAAGGTAAATACTCATCTCACACTAGATATATCTTAAGTACAATAGATGAGATTATTATATGTAACTACTAAATCATCAAACTCTGTTATAAGGCAGACCAATGAAGGATCCAAAATTAAAGACCCACACAGGATCCTAATACATCATCAGACCCACAAAGGATCCTAGTACATCGTCAGACCCATAGAGGGTCCTAGTATATCTTCTAACCCACACAGAATCCTAGTACATCGTCAGACCCACATAGGATCCAAGTACATCGTCATACACACACAGGATGCTAGTACATCAATAGACTAACACCGTATCCTAGTACAACAGACCCACGAAGGATCCTTGAGTTGTCCCTCATGTATTCCATGAGCAGATCCATGTGGGACACTGAATCTAAAAACCACGAAGGATCCCTTTCATATTTCACAACCAGCTATATGGTTCTTGCACTAAGCTCGCTTGCCTTTCGGAGGGTCTTATCCTTAAACCACTGGTCGATACACCAACTTCCATGATGTAACATGAAGAATTATTCCAAAGGGAATCCCTTCCCTTTGGTTCTAAACACAATAGACGGTGCGTCAAACGGATGCCCGGTCTGTAAGTTATTAGCCTTTTAGTCCCAAGGGCCTAGTTGGATTCGTTCTAGATCCAACCCGACTATACCCAAAAATTATCCAAATCTCATGTATGGTATAATAAAAGGACCATATCTCTCCAAGGATTCTGGCACCGTAGACTATTCATCAAACAGACGCATGTAGCCCAGGTTATGGCCGAAAGAATGTATTGGGTCGAAACTAGTAAGGGTCCGGTCTGACCTGGTAGGACCGACCCGAACCAACCCATCCTGAGCCGACTCGACCCTATTAGAGTTGACCCATCCAATGTTGGGAGGCCCTTAGTGTGGTGGTCTATTGTGGCTGGCCATTTGGCCATACTCGTTCTACGCCCGGTGCAGTCACGCGCGACACCTTCACCAGCGTCCGGCTCGGCCGACTGCCCTCCCTTCGCCGCCACGGTGTCAGCAGCGACCCATCCTCACCAGGTGGTGCAGTTGCGCGCCACCACCCCCATCGTGTGGTTGGCTCCCACTGGCCTTCACCCTTGGTCTGCTGCAGTTGAGGGGCAACTGCCCTTCTCAGGTGGTGGGGTTGCACCACCGCATTTGTTGCGGCTTGTTGTGGTGTCTATGACCGTTCTCGAGTTCCACTGGTGCCAATCACTGGCATCGGTCACAATCCTACTCCACCGTAAGGTACATTATAAATTAAAAACAATGATTTTCAGAGTGGTCATGCCATGTTAATTTGTCTTGCACCCTCCTCCGTAGAGTGATAGCAAGTGGATCAATTATTTCATGAATCATAAAGAATTGTCAAGAACGGGTAAGGGAAAAAATTCAAAACAACAATTCCAACCTCGATGGTTTGTTGACATCATGAAGAGGGATGGACAAATGATAGTTTTTTTTCGTTGATGATGTCCCACGTTGAAGGATTTACCGAGGAAGAAGTCAAAGTCGTTGGAGATCGTCCTCGTTTGTTGCCTCCGCATGGTGCTTCCGAACCGAGCACGGGGTCTGTTCCTTGTTCTTCATTAGAGAAGAACAGTTTCTTCTAATGTCCATCCCCAAATTCCCCACCAAAAAAATATCCAAACAAATTAAATATGTTTATCTAGTTAATTTTTTCTCCCAATTAAAGTGGGATTAGTTAATTGTGTTGTGGTTGGCATAATTAATTTATAGGAAACCTATGGTGACCTCCCTTAATAATGTTGGAGTTCAAGTGTAAGGTGGTCCCCATGTTTGATTTCAAATCGGGGGTTTTTTGTTCTAAGGGTCCCCACCTCCATAACCCCAAATAAGGATACAATAAAATTAAAAATATTATGTATTTCTTTTATTCCTCCATGTAAAAGTGAAAAACTATCTTCTTCCCTCAATCTATTGCGGTCGAGGTGAAGGTCTCCATAAGAAAATATTGGCGTGTGAGTTCAACAGTATCCTCAGATTTCAATTCTGAGCACCAGTTTAATAGTTACAAAAACTCGCTTGCACATTTAGTGAATGTACCCAATAAAAGATCAGATATTCATTCCAGGCACAATGGATCTAGGAATCACAGGCCGTTAATTTTCTCAGACTCGTAAAATTATTATATAATTAAAAAAATTACATGGAAATTCTGGGTCTTTATATCCTCCCCACCTCAGGGATTTGCGTCCCAGAAATCCACATCCCAAAAACTAGGAAAACAAGTGGGGGTACTGAGCATGTATCTGAACCTCCCGCTCCCATGTGCTCTCTTTGAGGTTCATGTGCTGTCAGCGAATGCGCACCAGAGGTATCGACCACCCATGAAGGACATGCTTCTATTGACCCTTAAATTCTACTAGAACCTCTGTAAACATCACCCATTATCGGTAACCATCTCACCGTGGTCGATGATGTGAGAAGGGTCGTGCACATTTCGCCTCAGCTGGGATAAGTGGAAGACATCGTGCACCTGGTGCAACTGAGGTGGAAGAACTAGGCAGTATGCCACCTCCCCAACTCTGATGACGACCTGAAAGGGTCCAATGACCCCCAGAGACAACTTTCCTCATCAGAAAAAATATCCAAAAACCTCGTCGAGGTGAGATTCATAGAAATACATGGTCACCATCCCTGAACTCTAGAGGTCTTCGTCTCCAATCGGCATAAGACATCTTCCTACTCTATGTAGTCTTCATCCGCTCTTATATTATCTACACCAACTTCGTAGTAACCCGTACCATATCTTGTCCCATGAGTGCTAACTCCCCTATGATAGTCCAGCACCGAGGAGATCTGTAAGGTCGCTTGTACAATGCCTCAAAAGGTTCCAAACCAATTGTGGAGAGATATCTCTTATAGTATGAAAACTCCACCAAAAGCAGGTGATCCTCCCAACTGTGACCGAATTCGAGGACGCAAGCACACAACATTTCCTCGAGGGTTGAAATGGCCCTCTTAGTCTAGAAATCCATCAGAGGATGGAATGTGGTGATAAAACAAAGTTGTGTCCTGAAAGGATCATTAAACCCATTACATAGATAGAAAGTGAAATGTGCATCACGATCAGAGACAATCTTCAAGGGTACTCCATGTAGCCGCAAAATCTCCTGCACATAGAGGCATCTCATGCTCTCTACTGAACCCATATTTCTAATCAGTAAGAAGTTGGTTTAATTGGTGAGTCGCTCGATGATCACCCAGATAGAATCATGACCTATGAATGTAAATGGATGTATTCTCATGAAGTCCTTGGATATCCCATCACACTTCCACTATGGTACCTCTAAATTCTGAACCAAGCTAGCTGGTACCTAATACTCCGCCTTCACTTGCTGACAAGTTTGGCATCGAGAAACAAACTCTGCTAATTCTTTCTTCATTCTTGACCACCAGTTCTATCATCGGAGGTCTTGGTACATCATTTACACTCTTAGGTGTACCTCTACAGGGTATGTATGGAACTCCCTCAACACTTCCTCTCGAAGAAACAACGGTACCGTGTTACGTCCTATGAAAAGGATGATGTTCTCCCAACCTTTAGAAAATCCATCAGGTGCTTATCCTATTGATATCTGTGCATGTAGAGCCTCGTAGTCAGCGATACCACACTGCACCTCCCTGACTCTCTGATGAAGTGGGGGAGTGAGTGTAAGAGACTAAAGAAAAGATACAACATCTCGATCCACAAAGGATATCTTCAAAGTCTCCATCTAGTATGTCGCCTCACCTAGCAGCTATATACCAGATCAACTGGTGAGTGCTTCTACTACAATGTTCCCCTTCCAAGGATTATAGACTATCTTGAAGTCATAGTCCTGGAGTAAATCAAGACAATGTCATTTTCTCAAGTTCATGTCCTTACGTGAGAAGATATAGCTGAGACTCTTGTGATCCGAGTAGACAGTAAAACACTCTCCCATCAAGTAATGTTTCCACATCTTCAAGGTGAAGACCACTGCTGCTAACTCTTGGTCATGGGTAGCGTAGTTAGGCTCATTTTTTCTCAGTTGTTGAGAACCATATTTGATAAATTCTCACACCTACATTAGGAAACATGCGAGCCTGGTCCCTAATGAATCTTATTAGACTACGTACCCTATTCCCTCCTCCAATTCCTCAAGATGGGGGCACTAGTCAGCCTCAGCATTAGCTCTTGAAAAAGATGCTGGCTTCTCTCTGACCAAATGAAGGGTTCCACCTTCTTCATCAATGCTGATAAATGTGCTACAACTCCGTAGAAATCAGGAACAAACCTCTAGTAGTATCTAGGAATACCCAGGAAACTCTCTAACTCGGTTACACTACTATGTTGCTCCAAGAAAGTACCACCTCGATTTTTTCTAGATCCACTCCAACTCCTGCCTAAGAGATGAAATGTACTAGAACGTGAACCTCTCAAATCCAAAACTGGCACTTAGAGAGCTTACCATAAATCTTGTTCTCTCGAAGTGTGTCATGAACAACCAGCATTTGATCGATATGATTATGATCGGTAGCTGAGTAAATCAGAATGTCATCAATGAAGACCACCACAAAGCGATCAAGGAATGGATGAAAGATCTTTTTCATGAGTCCCATGAACACGGCTGGAGAGTTTTTTCACACCGAACGGATTAACAAAAAACTCTTAATGGACATACCGACATCTGAAAGCCGTCTTCTGCACATCCTCATCCCGCACTCTAAGATAGTTATAACCTGATCTGAGTCCTATATTTGAGAACCAATGTGCTCCCTTGAGTAGATCAACGAGGACGACAATCCTCAAGAGTGGGTACTTGTTCTTCAGAGTCACCTGGTTCACATGCTGCTAGTCAACATAAACCCTCAATCTCCCATACCCCTTCCTGGAAAACAATATTGGGGCTGCACAAGGAGAAACACTGGGTCAAATGAATCCCTTCCACTCTAAGTCCTCTAGTTGAACACGCATATCACAAAGCTCCATGGGATCCATCTGCTACATTGGTGTAGATATCGACATCGTCATGTGGTACAAGTCAATTTAAAAGTCCACCTATCTGTGTAGAGGTAGACCCAGACCGTCATTTTGGAAGAAATCCACATACTAGTCCCCCACTATAGGATAACATGGACTCTCCACATCAATCCCTTCGATGGTAAGGCTGGACAACTAATGAGTTACCGGGTACACCCTCCTCCTGTTAAATCCATACTGTGATGAAAAGGATCCCTTATCACTGGTAAAGGTAAACCTGGTCCCATCTGTGTGGACACACTGCACTTTCCACTTAATACATTCAATATGAGAATGGACTTTTGATAACTAGTCCATTCCCAAGATGATTTCGTAAGGCCTCAAACCTGCTACTATGAGATCCCAGTCGAAGCTCTCTCCCCCTATAGTAAGCTCACACTGCCGAAACCAGTGCGTAATCACTGAATCCAATTCTATAAGATTCTCTAGCCTTATGTTTTGAACGAACTGCTCCATCAGAATATCCAACCTCTGAATGAGGGTAGTGGCCATAAAAGAATGAATGGAACCCATGTCTATAAGTACTACAAATAAGGTGGAGTAGACATATATAGTACCTCGTATCTTCTCAGGAGTTCCATGTTCGTAGGCCTCATTTTCCTAGACCAGAGCTCACCCTGATTCTATTTCTCCTTGTGGTCGAGGTGGACCACCTGGTGGTGTTGTTGGTAATATCTCGAATCGTCGCCCACCACCAGCTACACGACCTACTCCTCTTACATGTCCTCCTTCTCCCTATATAATTTCTATGTCGAACCTCTGTCTCTGCGTGGGCGGTCCCTCGACTATCTGCTGATCATTCGTATAGTGGATTGGGCCGTCAGGAGCCATCCGACCCTTCCCACCGCATGTGAAACACTGCCTGCTCCTCAAATGAATGACTCTGTCTCCAGTGCGGTGCACAACCGATCCTGAGTCATGAGGTTTTCCACATGTAGGTATAGTCCTCCTGGACCTCTGTGTCCTCTATCTACTACTAGCTGTAGAATACTTCGCTACATAAAATTTGTTGGTGGGTCTCACTACAGGTGACTGCTCAGTAAGGAAACCCTACACTAAGATGGCTCACTCGAACACCCCTGTCTTGTTTGAGATGATGAGATAAATCATCGAAGCCCAGATCTCCTACCTGAGTCCCTACTCAATGGTCCAGGCCATGAAGAATGGGTCCTGAACCATATCAGTGGAGTAACGTGATAGGTTGGGGAACCTTTCTAAGTACTGAGCCACAATCATGTTGTCATACTGTAGATGATTAAGCACATGAATGTGCACTACGTGAAGACTCAATGGGACAAACTATGCCCAAAACATTCTCTTAAAGTCTTCCCAAAGAAGTGTCACCTCGTCATGAACCTGGAGCATCAAGCTCCACCATCTTCATGCTGCTTCCTGTAGAAGACAGGCAGTAAGTATCACCATGAGATCAGCTGGTGTCCCTACTAGTAGAGAGACTCTCACCACAGCCTCCATCCAATCCTCAACCGCATTTGGGTCTGTATCTCCACTGATCTTAGGTGTCCTCTAGCGCTATAAGTCGTGAAACATGCTGATGTGGGGGTGCACCCTCTACTTCTAGGGCTGGTGGCAATAGTGGGCCAATGGGTAATGGTACCGCTTGTGCCTCCATTGGTGCCTCTACAGGAAGAGGCCCCTGCACCAAGGCCTCGTCGCTCAGTGGGATATCACTGCGTACTATACAAGGAAACCTAACTGGATGTATGCATGGAGGCATCCTAAAAATAAATAGTTTCACCACGTCTAATAAGTTATACCTGGTGATATAACTCAAAGAGATCATAATGAAAACTCTTGAAAATACACATGCAATCAGTGTATTAGTCCACTAAGTCAGAAATCAGAAGTCAAGCTCCAGGTGTGTGGATACTTCTGCTACCGCACCAACACTAGATTTACAATAATGATAACCAAAATCACTACACATAACACTATTGCGGTTAAAAATAAGATCAGAGACCCTAGTTCAACGGTAGAACCAACTCCTCTAATACTAGTTTTCTATGACCCAACCCCCAGGGCCAATGCCGTGACTAACCCAAGCCCGTCTTCCATAGCCCGGGGGCTGGCCAATAGCACCATAAGGTGTATCCCCTAAAACCGGGAAGGTATTGCCTTTATATCATGTAAAAACACTAAACCAAGCACATAGTAATACACAAAAACAAGTAAACTGTATTACAAAAAGAGTGCTGAATGTAAGAGGGGCCGGAATACAAGACCAATAGTAAAGGTACAAGTTTAACTGAAATACAATACAAACGAAGAAAGTGAAAGACAACTATCGGATCATCCTCTGAGGTTCCTACTTGAAGGGTAGGAATAGATCACCTCCTTAGCACTCCATGTACACCCATCTCATCTGTGTACATACATGTCGTATGGTCCACCTCTGGGAACCATCTAGTCCTGGTACCCTCAGTCTCGATCAGTGTTGTCTGTCGTCTGCACCATACACAACATGGTGTGGGCGAAGCCCCTACATGGGTGAGTATAACGATACTCATTTCGGACCCCGAGACCCTTAGGGTCTTAAAAAATCTACAAAGGATAAACCACAAAGCATGTAAACCAGTGACAACCCTATATTTGTATATACCCATACATATATCTAGGTTATCAAATATTACCCATCTCATTCATGAAGAAACACAAAGCCCAACTCCTTATCCAAAGTACAACTGCTCCACAAAGGAAAGATTACCATAAATGTAAGTACCACAGAGGTACGCCACATAAAAGAATACCAAAAAGGTAAGGACTCATCTCACACCAGGTATATCTTAGGTACAGTAGTAGAGATGATTATATGTTACTACTAAATCATCTTACACTGTTAAGAGGTAGAACCATGATGGATCATAAATTATAGACCAACACAGGATCCTATTACATCGTCAGATCCACATGGGATCCTAATACATCGTCACACCCACACAGGATCCTAGTACATCGTCAAACCCACACAGGATCCTAGTACATCTTCAGAACTACACATGATCCTAGTACATCGAAAGACTGACCCCGGATCCAAGTACATCATCAGACCCACACATGATCCTAGTACATCTTCAGAACCACACACGATCCTAGTACAGTAGACCCATGAAAGATCCTAGAGTAGTCCCACATGGATTCTTAGAGCGGATCCATGTGGGACCCTCAATCTCAGACCCATGATGGATCCCTTTCTCATGTCACAGCCAGCTAAATGATTCCTGCACTATGCTCTCCTATCTCTAGGAGGGTCCGATCCTCAATTCACCGTTTGATACTCCAACTCCAACGATGTCCCATGAAGAAGTATCCCAAATAATAGCCACATCATATGGGTCTCAATACAATAGATGGTGTGTGAAACGGACGCCTGTTCTGTATGTTATTAGCCTTTTAGCCCCAAGGTCTTGATAAGATTTATGCTCGATCCAACCCAACCGTACCCCAACTTTATCCAAATCTCAAGTGGGGTATAACAAAATGAATATCTCACTTGATGGTTTCTGATACCGTAGATGGTTCTTCAAATGGACGCTCGTAGCTCAAGTTATGACCAAAAAAAAGTATAGGGTCGAAACTGGTCTGGGTCTGGTCTGAGCCAGTCGGACTGACCCAGCCCAACACGGCCAACTGGGCCCGGCCTAGCCCACACTGGGAGGCCTGGACCATTCTAGATGTCAGTCCCCCATGGTTGGCCAGATGGCCAGCAACCTTCTCCATGTGGCGCGGTCACCAGCCACGCCTCCGCTGGCGGCCGACTCGGCTCGGGCGCCCTCCCTTTGCCGCCGCGACACAAGCTGTGACCCTTCCTCGTTGAGCGGTGTGGTTGCGCACAGCAACCCCACCATTTGTATGATAGCCGATGGCATCCACCCATGCTCCTCCATAGCCAATGGGTCGTGGCCCTTCTCCGGTGGAGCAGTGGTTCCATCTCCTTCATCGCAACTGGTCGTGGTGTCGATCACCGCTCTCGAGTTCCAATGATGTCAATCACTGACACTACTCACCATCCTCCTCCACCGTGAACAATACAACAAATTAAATGAAAATATTTTAGTAGTGGTCGAGAAATGTTATTTTTTCCTGCACCCTCCATTTTTGAGTGATAGAAAGAGGCTCAATTATTTCTTGAATCGTGAAGAATTGTTAAGAATGAGTAAGGGTGAAAATTCAAAACACAATCCCCACAATGAAGGTTTATTGACATCATGATGAGGGAAGGACAGATGTTGATATTTCATATTTGAAGACATCCCACATTAGAGGATGTCACGAGAAAGAAGTCGAAGTCATTGGAGATCGTTAGCATTCATTTCCTCCATAAGGTGCTTCTGATCTAGGCTTGGGGTCGGTTCTACGTTCTTCATTGGAGAAGCGTTCTTCATTGGAGAAGAAGAGTTCCTCCAAATTTCTTCCCCCAATTCCCCTTTTCCATCACTTCCCCAAATTCCCCAAAAAAAAAATAGCCAATCAAATAAAATATGATTATCTATTTAATTTGTTGGCACAATTAATGTTGGTTTAATTAATTGTGATGTGGTTGGCATAATTAATTTAGAGGAAACCTAAGGTCACCTCCCATATTAAAGAGGGATTTCAAGAGTCAGATGGTCCCCACCGTTGATTTCAAATCAGGGATTTTTAGTTCAGGTGGTCCCCACCCCAATCACCCCAATGAAGATTACAAAAAATAGAAATAAAAATGTTATGTATTATTTGTTCTCTAATACACCCCGAAAAGTGAAAAACTAACTTCTACCCTCGACCTACTACAGTCGAGGTGAAGGTCTCCTTAAGAAAATACCGGTGTTGTGAGTTGAACTGTGTCCTCAGAATTCAATTCAGAGCACTGGCTTAAAAGTTAAAAACCTTTCCTGCACGTTTACTAAACGTACATGAAACAAATTTCATGAATTTATTCCGGGCACACCAGACCTCAGAATCACGGACCATTAATTTTCATGGTCTCTTAAAATAATCATATAATTAAAAAATATTTACATGGAAATTTAGGGTCTTTATAGTTACATTTTCATATTTATAACATGCTATAAAAATGATGATCCCCGTTAAAAATGTCAGGGAAATAAAAAATATAAACATTTCATATTTGGTGTATGAAATTCAATTATATATTTTTTATATAAATAAAAAATAAGTAATTAAGATTATATTAATGATTAATAATTGGATAAGGCAAAAAATTATACTATTTATTTTTTGACAATATAATATTTTAAAAATTAATATATTACTAAGTTAAAAAAATAATTATCATAGAAAAGTATAATATATTATAAATTAGTTTTAATAATTTGAATTTCCGTAAAATATGTATAATATTTTCTATCTGTTGAGTTTATTCAGGTATTCTTGATGAATATATATTATTTTTCAGCTTTCGATATAAGTATTTTTTATAAAATACATTCTTTAAACATTAATTAATGAGTATTTGTGAAATTTTATTAAAAATTACTATAAAAAGACCCATTTAATAACAAATTCAAACCAAACCATTAATAATGTATAACTATGATTATATTCATAGTTTTTTCAAAAATTATCCGATTTAATGTTTAGGAACATATTGTCCCAATAATATCCCACAAATTAATAAAAACTATTATGGAGTCAATGAAAAGATTTAATTTCCTATTTGTATATATTAAATTATTTTTCATCATTTTATTATATCCTTACATAGTCCATCTTATCAGATTAATTTTATAAATTTTTATAAAATCTAAATAATAATATTATACTCCTATAAAAATAATATCACAATAATCTAAGAAAATGGTCACACTGATCTATTAATTTTATCAATTTGTTAATTATGGCCTTTAAACAACTAATGGGGAGATACAAGAAAATTAATAACATTGATAGTAATCAAATAATATATAGTTCTGTGATAAAATATTTATTAGAGAATATGTGTTTTTATATTCTATAATTATAATATTAAATATTAAGCCATTATTAATATGATACATTATGTTTCTTAAAAATTAATGAATGAAAGGTGTTATGGATTTCTTCTTTGCGAACAAACCTAAAAACAACATTGAAATGTTATAGAGAATAAATACATAATATGGGAAAAACATTTTAATAACATTAAAATCATATTTATATGACCTCCAAAATATGGATAAATGATATATACATTCGTACAAAAATAATAAAATACAATTTCAATTTCTACTAATTTATGATCAATAAAAACTAAAAATAAAATATAAATATTTTTGAAAATTAGAACAAATGATCAATATAGATGTTATTAAATATTAATAATTTTCTAAAATATATCTTTAGCGTATTTAAATTTTTTATACATGATGTTTGAGTATGTATGAGAAATCAAGAATATAAGGTAACAACTTTAATTAATAATTATTTCCCTTTTATATAAAATGTTATTCATGATACACATTATTAGGTTACATGTTGTGATATTCTCATTGTATGTACATTATTTATTTTTATATTGTATTTTTTTAGCACATCACTCTCTCTTTCAAATGGAAACTTTTCTAAATCCAAGAAACTTCTTAAATTAAGATGTTTACAAATGTTTTTCTCTTAATATCTCTCCATATTTAACAAACATTATTCAATTCATTTGTTGGGATATTTTGAATGGAATTTACATATAAAACAACAAATATTCTCAAATTATATTAATTTTTCTATTTATATTTCTTTATATTACTCACTTTTTATTAATTTATATTTCACACTTTTGATATTTTTTTGTCCACATTCTCTTTGTTTTATATTTAATTTCATATTATCTATCAATTTCATATATTATGTGAGATATATTATATTTTATTTAATTTTAAATTCATAAATGAAACTAATTCATGATATATTTTATATTTTCATTTAGTTTCAAAATCATAATTCATATTTTGTTCATTGAATTCATTATTAAATAGGTATAATATAATTATCTTAAGTCCCATGAATACTCTCTATGTTTCAATTAATTTATTTTTTCCATATTGTTTTGCTATTTTTAATCTAATAATAAATTATTATCTTTCTTTTAATTTTAACAAATCATAGTTGTTATTGTAATTTTATAACATATATTTGATTCCATGAAAATGTTTATAAATTATATGGAAAACCAATTTCAATATTTCTCTTACATATTCATCTTTTAATTCTCAATATTTATTTTTAATTATTTTATTCTATTATATTTTCAAATGATATTTGAAAATTTAATTTAAATATTCTTATATGTATGTAATTTCATGAATATTATGGATTATTAATTCATTTAAATATATTTTACCATGATAATGTTGAGTAAAATATATAAGATTTCATTCTCAAATCATGGATAATATTAAATCCTTATCAAAATGATATTCCATTATTGAATTATCTTATTCGTTATGTTAAATAAAATTATATATTTTAATGTGAAGAAAATATATGAAAACAATTTTTTATTACAAAAATTCTTATACCAATATTCATGATTAAATTTAATGTACATGAGAAGATCAAAAAAAATTCTCAATTTTTCTTTATTAGGATAATATTTTTCCCAACTCCTTTATATTATTAGAACCATATAATTTTTTATTTATTTTGAATGGACTTCACAATGATAATAAAACCATTTGATTAACTAGTGAAAAATATTGATATTACCATATATCATTTAAATAAATTTTATTGTATTCTAAATCCACTAATTTGTATGTAATCCATATAATTGTATTTTGATATGTAGTGTCATAAATTTTTTTGAAAGATGTATTTTATACACTATGATAGGTTATTAACTCATCCATATTTATTCAGTTAAAATATAAAATTTATTATTAAATTTATATGGAAATCATATGTATGGTTTAGGATTATATGACTGTTGGGAAAAAATAATTATATCCTCAAATTCATTGGCTAAATATTTATATCTTATTAGATAACACTTATAATACTGGGGAGTAAAATAATCCAATATCATTTTGGATTCTGTATTGAACCTAATAAAAAGTTTTTATCAATATTAAGAAAATATACAATCCACTATGATTATTAGGTTTGTTACCGAATTGAATCTCTTTTGATACGAGGGTTTTATATGATTTACTTGATAGAAATTATTATATTATATGATTATTGATGAGTTATTTT
Organism: Viscum album; assembly: GCA_963277665.1. Taxonomy (NCBI): domain Eukaryota; kingdom Viridiplantae; phylum Streptophyta; class Magnoliopsida; order Santalales; family Viscaceae; genus Viscum; species Viscum album. Next base: position 1,761,095,640 of record OY728150.1, read on the forward strand.
GTTATGTATTGTCATATTCTTTAGTAATCTCTCTATTCTAAATGATTATTGACTTGTGATATCACAATTATATGTAATGTAATAAGTCATGATTTCATCAAGACCCTAATAAAAATTCACTATCAAGAACAATGGTTATAATATAATGAACCTAGATGAGATCATATGAGTTGGTGATAATATTTTTTATATAATCTAAAAAGCTTCCATGTTGATTTCTCTCACTAATAATATCTAATGATATGTACCCTATAGAATATTGATATTTTTTATTCCTTGATAATAATTTAAACTCACTAAATTCTTATATTTCCACATTTACATAAAAATCATTATGTAGTGATATGTATATCTGAGAAATATATGTGGGAAATATGTAGATATTAGTGGAATATGTGCTAATTATTAATATAATGATTTAGTAAATCAATAATTACAAATTGTAATTAGTGTATTCTTGTGTGTTTGAATATTATTATTAAATTTAGAGTGATATAATATGATGAATATTTTTTGGGTCATCTTTATTAGATTTATTTGTAGTTTTTTCAAAATTATATTTATAAATATGATTAAGGATTTTGAGTCATCGGGAATTTTAGTTATTATCTATGTGAGGATGGGATATTTTTTATAATAAAAGTATATATAACTAAAAGAGAATACATAATGCATCCTAGATTTTAATGACCCATGATTTCACTAATCTTATCCCTAAAATTAATATAATAATATCAAATTGTTATAAATGAATCCAAAAAAACAACTATGATTTATTAAAAAATAATTTTATGATTATAATATAGAAGTTAAATTATAATGTATAATGGGAACAAATAATATTACAAAATTAATGAAGGAAAGAAATGAAATGGTGTAGTAGATGTCTAACTTATGAAGTAGATTTTTCCATGGATAATAAAAAAGTAGATTAATAATAGTTTTATCTTGAACAAGACCGTGTTGAACACAATTAATTATGGTATGATAGAAATCATACCTGAGAAAAATTAATCCTCATATATGTTTTAATGGGATCTATGTTAGAGAAATGACTTTACTTGACTACCTTTAAAGAATATGTTGTCATTCAATCTTATGCATACATATTGAGGAGATATATAAATAGAGATACATTTTTGTTGATATTATATATGTTATAAAAACTAAAATTGTAATTTTCCAATATTATTTTTTAAAAAATAATTTCATTTTTGGGATTTATAATGTCATGTTATCTTAGTATGATTTTTTTGGATTTATCTAAAATAAAATGGTTTCAGGTTAATAGTGAATATAAAAAAATTTCCTAAAATCATAGAATATATGAATATATCAATAAATATTTATAAATTAATATCAAATAATGTATTTTTATTGATAATATCTTTATTTTAGAAATAAATTTATACTTTTAAAAATACCATTATTTATTGAGGCAAAATATTTTTAACAACTGATTTATTGATTTTAAATAAAACAATTTTATTATTTTTATTTTAATTAATAAATATTTCTGTATAATTCAGTTTTCGTTTTCATTAAATGCCACATAAAATTTATTTTATTTTTATTAAAATAATATCTTAATTAAAAAAATCATTATTATTTTTATTATAATTATTAATATTAATCTTAAAAAAAAGTTTCTTAGTAAAGGGTTTTTTATGACTTACATGTACAGTTCTTAAAATTAATTTTACATACACTTAGTAATATTATTTGATAATAATGATTTAACATTTTTATTTACAAGAATTATATTATATTCTATTGTTTTTTAGAATATATGATATTTTAAATTTAGTAAAATCTATTTTCCATGGTAACAAAAAAATTGGAAAAGTAAAACAACTAATTGTAATAATTGAAAAATAAATAATAATTGTTTTTTATTAGGTGTATAGGTCCTAGATCATCATTATATAATACGAAATGCATTATTTTACAATTATTTAGAATGTATCATTTAATGTTTCCTCCCAATACTATATTTGTTGTGTATTTATGGAAAAATCATCCCTTTTTTGTTATAAAAGAGCTCTCCTATCCCAAATTCCTCTGACACCAAAAACCATTAAATTTTTCCCAAAAATATAGAAAAATGCATCCCATATAATTTATATATATCATAAAGTGTTTTTTTATTCCCAAAATACTATCCCTCATAGAATTTACCCCTTCTCATAGTTGATAATCAATGATGCATGGTATAAATTTATAAGTATTTATTTGTTATTTCTAGCCCTTTCTAATCATACCTTCTTTAAAAACTTACACTACCCTATATTATTTTCATTACATTAGTATCATTATTATAATATTAAAATTATAATACAATGAACAATATTTAACCACCATTCCATTGCTATTAAGAAATAGAAAAATATTAATTATGTGTATATATAGACTACCACCTCCACGACATAAGAAGTTCATTTTTATTTATCACCAAACATGGATGGATTAATATGAGAATTTAATAAAACATAATATTTATAAAAAAATATGTACAATTACAAAATGATAATCTATATTACTCATTTCTATCTTTTTAAGTAAATAAAAGCATTATCCATCCATATGAGTGATCACTTTCTCCAAGAAATAGTGTGTTATATTTTTCATTACATTAAATAGTGAAGGTTTTATGAATGAGTTATAAGTATAAATATTATATTTATATAAATATAAATATTTTATGTTGATTAATTTAATGATTGATTAATGATATGAAAAATATATAATCATAATAAAAATAACCATTTTTACAAAATCTCACAAAGAGAAAATGACATTTTTATACTTTGTTTTTTATTTATATAAATTATCATATCCTTATGATTATTTAATATTTTTATAGATAACACATATAAAAAATTATAATCATTATTGTTATTCTATATTGATATTAGAAATTAAACACTTTATAACCACAAATTAAAATACAATATGTTTTTTCTGTCATTTTTACCACCCATATAAGAAATATTATCAAATAATGTGATCGATGACAATGAGAAGATGAATACTGATAATTTTTGGAAATATTAAGTAAATAATGGATTTATTTTTTTCCAATAATGGTAAATTTTATATTAAAATAATTTAATAAATTACCACAATATGTTTTAAAAATTCACTGAAGAATAATAATAACATATTTCACCTTCAATGATCTAAACAAAAACTAATATAGATTTTTATTATATAATAATAAATTTTTAGAAATATTAAATTAAATATACTTGAATAGTATAATAAATATGAACTCTATAATAATAAGAAATAACTAAAATTATATAACCAAATTAGTTCTAAATAATTATGATTACCTGCCACTAATATTGTAAATTAATAAAAACATTTATAATATACATTTAGGGTATATAAATCTATATATATGAGATTCATAGAGGATTATAGTTATTAATACATATTTTCTTTAAAAATCATGATAAGTATGAAAGTTATATAGTAGTTTAGAGTGTGTTCGTGGAGATCAAGATAAAAGATAATGGTTTTTTATCTAAATTTTCACTCATTTGGAATCATTACTTATTATACACAATGTTTTCATTAAAATTGTGTATATAAAACCCTTTAATATTTTTTAATAATGATTCTCTTATATTCCAAGAAATCATTTCCCTATTCATTTTTCATTCAAACATTTGGTTTTGGGAAATAATATTAAAAGCTATAAGATATTTTATTGACGCAACTTACTTCATGAGTAATACTATTTACATTTTTTTCTATGGTTTTATAAAGTATTTCATTTAAATAATGATTATATTATAGTCCATTATTTTTTCGATGGTTTCATTCATGATTCAAAAAATTAACATCAGTAATTTATTTTCAAAAACAATATCATTATTAATAATATTCACCATCATCAATCTAAACGGTTTTAAATTATTATATATAATTTCCATTCACATGAATGTTATATATATTAATTAGACATGTAATTATGTGTTATCTAATTTGATATTTAAATTTTGAAATGTTTATTATCAAAATAATTATTCACTGTATTTTTTACTATGTGTAATTTTAACTAATGTGTTTTTAATTCATAAAAGGGTTTCTTTTGATTGAACATATCATGAAAAGTTTAGCATCCATAAATAGTTTTCAGTGATAATTCGATTTTATACACACAATAATTTATGGAATACAATTCTTTTAAAAAAAATTTCAAATTAAAATTTTAATCTACATATTTCTTTAAAACATACGACACTCAATTGAAAAAAAATTACATATGGAGTTCACATTTATTCAAACATCTACATGATAATTAATAAAAAAATTATACATTGGAAACTAATTCTTAATTCCAATTGGTCTCATGATAAATATAGATATACAATACGATTTAATTAATTATTCTATTGGGAATACATATGATACAACATTACAATATTCATTGCGGCATGATTGTAAAACCCCATACTTCTTTAATTGTATATCATTTTAAGCCACAGGTATAGTTTCTTTTAATATTTTTAAAAATGTAAGCATATATATATATATTTTATTTTTATTTGGTACTGGGTGGTACCATAATGATATGTCAGACCAATGCATTGTGTCATGTTTCTATCTTTGGATAAATCTTACTTGGTTTATATGATGTTATCATAAGCACACTATATTTTTTAACTGGTGATATTTGAAATATATATACCTATAATCCATTAGGTGAAGCTATATATCTCATGGTATATTATATATCTGAATATCTAGTGAACAAAATCCACTATGGGACCATTTTCATTATGTCATGATTTTTGTAGGAGTGAACATTGACATATACCTACAATTTCATTTTTTATGATTATTATCTTTGTTTATGATTCCTTTACAATGTGATTTCATTTCAATATGTGTTGTTTATAGTAGTATCTCATAGTGTTATGATTTTGTACTGGGTTTCTCTTTAGATATTACATTTACTTACGAAAACTTTATGGAAATATTTTATTTTCATCTACTCTTACTAATTTTTAATTTCTACTTTATAGTTTTTTCAAATATTCTAATGATTCATACCATGATGGAATTTTTATAATTTTCCAGTTACTAAAAATATATTATCAATACTTTTTTATGTTTTCCTTGAAATGATATGAAGATAAGGATAGCTACTTAGAAGTATAAAATGTGATCTAAAAGAGTTTGTATATGGAGATGTGTTCACATGTTTTATAAAATAAGATATATTTAAAACTGGTCCTAAAAGGAAGTAAAACAATATATTATTGGGATTATAATATTATTTTGAGACATATAATGGTTAATTAATTGATTATCTAAATTTAATATATTTTTTAGCTTAATTCAAAATAGTTGTTATTAATGTAGTGTTTAGATAACTTTAATGGATATGAAAATATTTTGGATTAATTTAAGGGATGATAAGATAATGTTGATCATAAAATACATGTCATATATAATATTTTATTTATCTATGGTAATATAAAATATTTATGGATTATGTTGAGAGATCATAAGTGAAAAAACATGGTACAAGCCTATTATTTTTATTACATGTGATGATATTGTAACAACTCAAGATTTTTGTTTTCCATGAATTTGAATCCATAGAAGGATACAATACATGAAGGTATGATCTACCATATATTTACTAAGGTATTAAAACCCTAATGTGTGTATTATGTGATAACTCCATCATCACTTTTAGCATGAAGAAGAAGACTAATTGCACACCATGATTAATTCTCCTTACCTATATTTCGTGGTTAATAATATAGTATTTATGAAACATTATAAAAGATTGATTTATAGGTTATTTGAAAGTAATTGGTAAAGAAAAATGATATAAAAAACATAATTTAACCATTTTTATTAAGACACCATATATTATAAACACTTTTTTAGATACGTTTAACTAAGAAATATATTTTATCATGAAAATATTATAAAATATGACATCCTTTTGATCATTTCTCAACACATATTTTGAAAAATTATTATAAAATTAAAATATTTTCACTCATGTAAACCCCGTTTTGTTTTAATAAATTATACAATTATAAGGATCCTAGGGTGGGATGGAAAATAAATATATATCCTCATAGAACAACCCACAAAAATTTAGATATGATAAAGAAGCCTTATTATTATTCAAAACCTACATCAAGGAAATATAAATCCCAATATGAAAATTGTCAATTTTTCAAATACACTATGTATAGAATGACAGAGCCTCATTGAATTTCATGTGAACATAATAATAAATAAAATATGTTTCAATACAATACATTTTAAAATTGCGGAATGATGCATATAAAAATTTCCTTGATGGTATGGGTAGAAAATATAATTATGGATATGAGGGTTATATAAGTAAAACGTGATGTTGAAAAACTATATATACAAAATAAAATTTCTTAAATTATATGTAAATTTAAAATTTTGAAAATTATTCCGTAATCCAAAGACTATTGAGGTGAATTGGGAATAATATTGTTGACTATATGAATAAATAACAATCTAAATAATGTATGCCATTGAAGTAAAATATTAAATTTCACACAACATATTTTCATATATCTCATGTCATTTAAGTTTCAATATGTAGATATTAGATTATAAATAAAGTAATTAGACATTATAGCTATTATTACTATTGTGAAAGTATCTTTTAATGATAGAGGGAACTTACTTCTTATTATGATTCCAAATGGAATGTAATATCACCTTCTATAATGACCCAAGATCTAATTTTATATAATTAAATATCACATCTTATCATAAATAAACCCATTATAACATATCATTGTATGATTTATTCAAAGATACCTATAGAATTAAGTCTCATCATTTGACTTTTTGAATTATGAGTATTCAATTATTTTATTCAAGATAATTTAATGAAAAAAATATTTTGTTTTGGATTTTAAAAAAAATATTATGTTAATAGATTTTTCAACATGAAACACTAAAGTAAAATGAATATGTGACATGAAAAAATGACATGTATATTATAGTTGTTAACTTTGATGATAAAAAAGGATTTAAAAATATGGAAAAATATACTTAAAGGAAATAAATGAAATCATAACACAGAAGTATTCATTATAATGAAATTTTTTCCAAGAAAATAAAGTAAGTAGTTAAATAATTATTTTCTCTGGTCCACACCAATAAAAACATGAACAATTATAGTTTGAGTGAAATAATATGTGATAGAAATTAAATCTCCATAAAATTTCCATGTAATCTATTCTAGCATAACCACCACCCATGGATAAAATAAGGAAATATATTATTCATTTATATTTCTAATAGAAATTTAAGGTATAGGTAAATAAAAATTAATATTATGAAAATTTAATTATTAATGTAATATGTTATTTCCCCATATATTTATGAATGCTTCATTTTTAATTTTAACAAAAAATCAACAAAAAATTTCAATAAAAATATATTTCCATATATTTCATTGTTTTAAAAATTAAATTATAAATTTTAAGTACAATTTTGATTAAACAAGTTTAGTTTTTCTTTATTTTCAATTTATAATTATCATTGTATACATTTTTAAAATTGAATAAAATAAATGGATTTAGTTGAACAGGGAAAATAAAATTTTTACTAAAATCAAAATGTTCTTATATAATAAGATGTATATATATCATATAAAACTTAATTAAGAATAAAATTTAATTTTTTAGGTTAATATTAAAATTATAAATAATAATAATGAGTTTATTAAATATACGATAACCTTTATAAGTATTTTTTACAATTTAAAAGGATATCAGTTTTTTCTTTTAATTAAATATTATTTTCATAAAAATATGTTACTAGATATTTTTTAATGTAAATTAATATTTTTTTAATAAAAAATATTATTTCCATAAAAATTATATACAGTGATAATGTAAATATATATTTAAAGTTTAATCTTAAAAACATATTTTTTCCTAAAATTGATTTTTACATATTGCTTGTGATAATGTTAAATTTAATATTACATACTAAAGGAAATTTTATTTTAGAAAATTAATTTTATATTTGATGTAAAAATGTCAAAAAAATTTAATATACACCATTTAATTTTTTCATTAAGGACATCTTACCATAGGTAAAAACCTGCTGTAATTGTAGTAGAAAAAATTGTAATAGTTAAAAAAATTATCATGTTAATAAGTAGAAAACCTATTTAAAAATTTAATGGAATGGGTGCTTGAGGGAAACAATGATTTAATAACTTCCACTCCCCATTGTTTAAAAATTTGTGAGAATTTTTTTAAGAGTGAGTTCCCAATATTAATACATTTTGGGCAGTTATAAAAAGGAAACCCCATTTCTCTAATAAAAAGGGAATTGCACTCCTCACTTCCCCTGACAAAATAACTCCCCAATTATACATGAAATGTTTTAATAAATATCCTATATATATATATCCACATTATGTAGTTTTTGGTATTATCAAATTTTCATCCGTTATGGAAATTCCACTTCGCAAAGGAGGTTATCCACGAAGTGACGTATACATTTCATACCCCTCCAACAACATAGCAATTTCATAATGTGAACATCATCTTACTAAAATTACATTAAACAATAATAGAAATGTTTAAATAGTTATAATTAGAATAACATTATTTTATTATGATCATTGTGAATTAATTTAACATATTTTCCTTTTTTATCAAGAAAAGTAAAATTTTCAAATGTTTGTACAATAAGATTATCACCACCACAATGTATATTTTTAATTATCATTAACCAAATAAGATTTATGACATCTGATGTGAATTTTTCTTATAAATATGTTTAGTTTATAATATTTATGTTTCTAGCATTAGAATCGAATTTACTCCTCTATATTTTTCTATAGAAAACAAAATAATCATCTAAGCTTGTCTTTGGACTACTGCCTCCATGGAATGGAGTTTTTCATTTTTAATTACTGACCATCAAAGTTGGATTTATGAATGTATTAAAATGATCAATATAATGTTAAATTGAATAATGTGATTCTTATTTAACACCATTATAACTAATTAATTATTTGAACATTGAATAGTTATTCAAAAAATAACCACCTTTAAATAAAATAATTAAAGGGATTAAATATTTATAATATATGTAATGGATCTAAAGTAATTTTATTTTCCTTATATTTAAGTAAATATTTTATATAGAACACATAATAACACTTTGTAAAAAAATTGTGGTTCTTTTATTATGATATTGTAATATTTGGATTTCATAACGGTGAATTAAATAATGGTATGTCCTATCTTTTTTGGTATGACCACTAACTTAAATCATACATAAACGAAATGTTTTGAATGATATTGAGAACATGAATAATGGTCATATAATAAAAAAAATAACTAATTAATATATTTTTTATTTTAATTAGTGAAATTTTTATTATACAAATTGATGATGTTATATTCATTAATTTTTAAAATAATTTAAAAATTATCATTATTAATTTCATATTATATAATGATAACCAACAATACCATTTAATAAATTTATTTCCTATTTATTTATAAAAAAAATTATAGATTATTTAATTTTATAACTGTGATTAAATTTTCAGTAATAGAAAATAATGAAATATAAATTACAAAAATGATCAAGACCCCTAACACTCGATATTAAAAATAAGTAAAATTTAACAAATATACAAGTGTACCATAATTATAAATGAACGGTATAAATGGTAATAGAAATGATTAATTTTTTTCTCATATGTACTTAATATAGTTTTATTTTTATATTGGATAGTACTGTGTGTTCAAGGAAATTAGGATGAATGGTACGAGTTTTAATTTAAATCTCTCTCACATTGAGAAAAAATTATTATTATATACGATGTTTTCTATGGAATGGTTTATCGACTAACCTTTTATATTTTCCAAAAATACTGGTATATTTACTAAAATTCAACGATATAATCAGTATTATTCTTATCATGGGGTTGGACAAAAAAACACAGAGGTTTTTATTGGGGTTATTTAGTAAATTTCATTAATGAGTCATAATGATTCATTTTGAATATGGTTTTGGATGATAGATTTATTCCCTTTCATGAATTTATTATATTTAATATATATGTAGAAGGTAGATTTTATTATTAAAATATTTCCCTTTATGAAATATTTTCAATAAAATTATATCAGTGTTGAGAATAACTCTGAGTGTCTTTAACGATGGTTACCCCCTTTGTCAATAATTTACCTTCCCACCAATGATATGCATAATAATTGGAAAAGAAAATATGGTTTATATCTTGTTACATTAATATTTAACCTATAATATTTTAAAATAAATTTATTTTTTCCCATTTATATAATTTTTTATTCAAACAAAGCCACTCTTAAATTATAAAAATGGAACACTATAACTTTTAATTTTAATATTCCAAATTATTATTTAATGACTAGTAAAACTTCAATAAGATGGTTTTACAATGAATTATTTTGAAATGGATAATTATTTGATGTATAAATATAAATTTTAAATTCTTACATAATCAGAAAATATAATCTATTTATGCCCATAAAATATCAAATGCTCATTTCTGAAATAATCACTTATGTTGTTCATTTTTATTCTTATATATACTCAACCCTTTTAATGGAAATTCATACATTTTAACTCAATATTTTTTAAATGTGGGTCCTTAATAAAACATAATCATCCAATATTATTTAATCTCATCCTTCTATAGAATCATTATTTTATAGGCTTTATTAATGATTTGATGCAATATTATGAAAACTATTTCTACCTCATGTGTCCTATCATGGATATAGATGATCAACTATTTTATTTAGTTATTTGTAACACATATAAATTTAAATATTATTAATTGTATTATATGATGGGAGATCCAGATATTTGTTATCACATAAATGGATTAATGTTTTCATCTCACTAGATTCCATGTATAGTGCACATGTTGTTAGCTAATGTAACACCCCGTTAAACTTTTCCGGTTCTCCCTTATTCAAAATTTGTTTACTATCCATGTTTTAGTAATTTTATGGGATTCTTGAGGATGGAGATCCATTTCTGAGAAAAAGTACTAAATGATTAGGGTTTCATGTTTATTTGAATTTGTGAAGTCTGTGTATAAATTTATTAATAAGCATTGGGGTGTAGTCCCCATTTTCATAGAATATTATATGTCATTTGGGTTTTTTTTATAGAAAATGTGTTGTTTTCTATATACTATGTGATTACCTTCTATGTAATAGTATTAAAAATTATGTAATGGTATCTTGGATGTGGATGTGATAAAGGATCAATGCATGATAATGATAGTTGTCATGTAACGGGTTCACTTCTAGTAATGATAAAAATAGTTTTTTAATAAAAATAAGATGTGTTTTATTGTAATTTCATCTCTCATTGAATAAATGATATTTGAAGATATTAAAATATGTGTGAATATTTCATCTTAATGTTTTTAGGCACTATATGAGTAATTCATTTTTTTCCTTATGCATCGTCCCCTTTCTCGACCCATAGCTCGCACTAGGTAATTGTGGGTGATTTCTACCAATTATTATAAATTCATTCAGAGATCAACAATTAAGGTTAGTGTGGTATACCTCCCTAGGTTTTTGTTCCTCCTTGTTTTTATTTTCCATTTTTTGTTTGTGCTGCTTTTCAGATCTTGGATATGGTAGTGTTTTCTATCGATTCATTGTAGATCATTCTTCTGATATCACATCAAAAGACCGATCTCTTGTTTTCCAGTAACTATTGTTGAAGGGGGTGGGTTTTCCATATTTTCAAGTTGATGTTCTCAAAAAATGGGCAATTTTAAAAATTTATTATTTTTATTGATAAATTCCATATGTATTTTCATTGAATTTAATATATATCCACATTCAATGTTTTTCTTGAAAATTAATAATTTTCTTAAAATAAGTGTTTTACTTCGAAAAAATATTTATTTATTATGAAAGGGGTTTTCGGGCATTGGAGAAAACAATCACTAATTTTAATATTTTTATGAAATTCGGCGCATTTTTTATATTTAATTTGGAAAATGGAACACTTCGATTCTGGGTTACTTCATGGACCGGTAGACTTACTGTGTGTGGAACCACTTAAAGTTATAATTTGGGATATTGGTGGACTGTGAAAGGAATAAAATTTGGTTTTATTGAACCATAATAAACTTTAATATCATTAGTGTCTAGTTTATTTTACCATAATCTATGACATGAAACATGGTTATTTATTATTTATGTTTACTTATCAGATGATTGTATTTAATATTTATTATATCTCAATGGTTTTCATTTGTGGTTATATCCCATGAAATAACATGATGTTAATTCATTGATATGTCCTTAAATTCCTACCATAAGATACATGAATATAAATTCCTACTCTATCTCTTATACAAATAATATTTTTCATTTGATAATATTGATGAATATTTTTTTTTATCAAATTTGAAAATGATTTATTAATGGGTTTTAATTTTCTTAAAATTCAATCTAAATATATTTTTTATGATAGAAGATTATAATTCCTTATATTTGACCTTTTATATATTATATGGTCTTATCCCACATATATTATTCCTCTTAAATTATGTTATCCCTTTTGTGGTGGTAGATATTATCATTTAAGAAATGGTTAAAGGAAAGGGAATCTTGTAGCATCTTGGAAAATACTTTCTTAATTTTTGTTGTAGTGGGGGTGGTTTAGAGGTGATTATTGGTCACATGATCATATTACATACATTATTGTTTAATATGATTGTGATTAGATTTTAATGATATGGTTGTATCTTTTTCTTCCACCCAGTATATTGGTTGTATGTATTTTTCCATAATGTTGAAGGCTTCTTCTATTTTCTTGAGTAACCATATAATATTAGTAGAATATCATGTATATTTTTTGATAACCTATTCCAATCTATTAAGAACAAATATTATAGGGATATATCATCCTATAGTGTGATAACACGACCTCATATCAGTTTTGGGTCTTTGGTTGCTTGAATTTTGGAACATCAAAATTATGATAGTATATATAGGGAAGGTTCTTAGCCATCTCAACTCCATTGATGAATATGAGTTATCATTGGTGGTTGGAAATTTTATAACAATAATTGAAACTCAGGTATCAGGGTGATTTTAATGCACTAAATGGAATAATTATTTTAATAAACTTGTTACTTATTAACGTATTGTCTATTGGTCAATAGAATTCATATTTTCACTAAATTATTCATGTTTTAAGGAATTGTTTTGTATTCCAGTTATGTTCCTATGACTTTGTAGTGTGATATTGATCTATTTTTTTATTGTCTTTTGTTTTTTCATTAAATTACTCCTATATGGACTCTTAGAAATTATGGAGAGAATGATGTGAGATTTGATCCATATTAGAATCTTCTTTTGGACCCTTTATTATTAGATTATTTTGGCCCAAACTAATCAAACACTAGATTATGTGGTATCAGAAACCCATTATGTGTGTTAGATTACAACATTGAGTTTATTAAGCATCATCCACCAATATTATATGGTGAAAATAACCATAGGAATATAAAGAGTGGGATTAATAAACTGGGAGGATCATAAATATCTTAAAGAAATATTAAGAATCTATTGTGGGTTCTTCCATATATTTTATTAATGTACTGGGATAGAGTTGGTGGCAATCTATTGTTTATTCCACATTGCACTAGGAGCATAACTTGTATTTTATCAAAAAAATATTTAAATAGATGTTTTACATTGATATGCTATGTGAGGAAAAGACCCTTTAGTTTCTATCTTTAAAGAATGGGGTGCATATCATTTTATACTATTGTACCCAATTTTCGATTCTAGTTCATATGGAACTAGAGATTATCACTAATGAGTAGATAAATGTTCAGATTATTGAGTTCTGACTAATGCTAAATTTTTTGTTTATGATGATTCTTATGTTCCTACCAAACCTTTTGGGGGGAGTTCACAAATAATATTTGACTAAAGAAGACATCTCTAGGAATATAGGATTGGGGGAGCTTTTATGGTTGATTATGTTAGCCATGGGGTATCATTACCCCAGAAAAGGATGCACAAAAGTAGTAACTTTTCCTTATATCCAATTTTAGTGTTATCATCATGATAATTATATATATTCTTCTATTAGTGTTGGAATCCTGTTTATAACAATCTAAATTTTGTTGATCATCTTAAGACATGTAACCACTTTTAAAGATTGCAGAAAATGAAACTATATTGCGATAGGATATCCTAGGATTATGAGGCATCATGCACACTGAACTAGGGTATGAAGGTTCATGTGGATGCATCCATGGGGTTCTATATAAATTCTATGAGGGATGTTCATTTGGTTATTAAATCTTATATAGGAAATTGGAATATTTTTCATTAAACAGTGGAGTATGCATAAGAGGAATCTGATAGGGGTCCATCTATAGTTAGTTATAGGGATTTTAATTCTTCATCTGTGGTGGAATATTAATTTGATATGGGTTTTACTGATTATTTCATATCTTCAATGTTATTATACATGTCTCTATTTAATTTATTGCCAATGAATTACTTATTATATCATTAAATTCTTTTGGAAAATAGGTCTAAGACGGATTTTAAATTTACCATGTGTTAGATGATTATAGCCGACATAGTTTTTGTATGACATTTTTTTGATCCATATGTTTACTTCTCAAAATTTATAATCCATAAGGATTGTATGATTAGTGTTAAGTTATAGTTTGATTTTTATCCTGATATGGTAATATTTTAATTTTTTTTTGACTCATGACTTTCTAGGTCAATCAGACTCTAGATCAGGAAGTGAAGGGACTATTGTTCCTTTATCATAGGTAACATTGTTCCAGTTTTTTGAGTTGTTTCTGGATGTAAAAAACCCTTGTTTTTGTGGTCAAATTCCTATTGTAGTTTTTATATAACATAAGTTATTTTCATTTATTTTTTTGGTTTTACATTTATATAGAGTGGTCTAGTTTACTATTTACTTTCTCCCTAGAACTATTCCCAATTTTATGCCATCTTATTAAATGGATACATCATTTTTTGTGAAACATAAACTCTATATTGTGGAATTCAATGCTAAAGGAAATATTATTCATAGAATGTAATAATTGGAATTTTATTTTCCTTTTCAAAAAATGAAATTGGGAGCCTGATAATTTGTGTTGTGTATGAGAAGATGAACCTATAGATCATGATGAAAAAATATCATTTTTATAGGATTATGTACTTTCTTCCTTCATCATGGGTCATGTTTTTTTATAATTGACACATGGTTATGGTACCACAGGATGAGAGTTCATGAACAGGATATACCAAAGAAAAATATTGGATATTTTAATGATATCTTGTGATTCTAGTTATGAATTGAGCTTTGAATAAATCTCTTGTGGTATTTATTGATTTGATGAAACAAATCATTAAATTGTTCTTGGACCCTTTTATTGTTTATTTAAGGATGATATTTTGTTTTAATCCATGTTAGACTAACAAAAAATGGATTATGTGGATATCATTAAAAGATCTATCCATGAACATAGTCTATAGGGTAAGGTTTATAAATGCGAGTATTGGATCTAGTATGTTAAATCTATGGGAAATTTAGTTTTTGAGAGGGGTGTATTAGTGTATCATTAATAATATATATGTAGTTATGGAAAGAAGAATCAACTAATTGTATTTAAGATCCAGAAATTCTTGGGATTGGATGGTTACTATAGTGGTTTTTTTGATGATTTTTAAAAATTATTATCTTCAGTAATACCTTGAACTATAACGGTTTAAATACTGAATTAAACTACAAGATAAATATATATTATTAGGAGTTTAATTAGATGATATCTTTAGAAATATTTTTGGTTATTCCAGAATTGGACTTTGTTTATGGTGTTTTCCATAATGCTTCTATTGTTGGATATATCAAGATGATATCATATGAAAGAATAAGGTAATAATAAGTTTATTTAATCATGATCATATCATATGATGTTCAAAACCATCATTCTATAGCTCATAAACATGATTAATGGAATAAACATTATTATTTTATAAATCATGGACCGTAAGTGTGATAAGTAATTATAACTAAATCTTGATCCATTATATAGTTTCATAAAATTGGCGAACCATTTGAATGTTGAAAACAAGTTCATATATCATTTTTAACTACAAATACCATCAATTATAATGATTAGGACACACATACTTCTTGTATTTGATCAGGATGCACTTCTTTCCCCCTATGGATCATGAAACCTGAAATTCATTCTATTTTCATCTCATGAGATATAAATAATTAAAAAATTCATTGGAAGAAGATATAGGCCTATCTCATCACTTAATTGAAATGATACCTATGTGTTCCATAAATATTGAAATCATATTAGAACATAATAAAAGAAAATTAGATCACAACTATTTAATCATTTCAGGTCCTTTTGAAAAGAAACAATTATCATAAATATCATTCTATCATAATGAATGGGAGATAATAAAAATAATAATTATAGTATCCAATAAGATATACTCTATAAATCCTAATTAATAAAAAATAATTTCATCTTAGATGGAAAATAGTTTTTGATGATAACAATAAATAATTATTGATGAAAATACCCTTTCTATTTTTATTTTTTAAATTATGTGATATTATAAAAGAAAAAAATTATTTCAAATGGAAACATGTAGGATTATATGGATAAAAATGTTATAAATAATGGATCATGATGTTGTGAAAATATACCCATTACCTATCAGTGAATATAACATTCTATCTATATTTCATTCCGAAAATTCATATTGAAAATTCTTTAGAAATCAACTAACAGAATCCTTTAAAACTATTTATCAAAATATAAAATATGAGTAAAAATGGATTTAATAAAATCATAATAGAACAATGAAAAATTATAAAAAAATTAGAAATCATTGATATGGATTAAAAATATTCTTTAAAGGTAAATTTTTAAGAGATTAGTTTTAAAAGAAAGTCACATACAAATATCTTATCATTAATGTGAGGATTAAAATCATGAATAAATAACACATATCCATTATAATTCATCATAAAAAATAGAAATTCAACATAATAAAATAAAAATTCACCTCACACATAATCAATACCTATCATAGTCCATTAATATTAAGTTCAACATAAAGAATGAAAATGTAGTTAAGAAAACACTTACAACTTTTTAATCTATGGAATTGTATGCCCTACAAATGCAATAATTATGAAAGGAAAAATTTAATTCCACTAAGATAATGTTATTAATGATATGATATATTATAGGGTATTATATACACCTCACTAACTATATATAAGGTGAATACAATATATATATATCACTGATGTAAAAGTGAGATGAGAACCCCTTAATATACTATTCTACACAGTTTTTTCTATATTAACATCCTGCATAAAAGTATCTAGATAGTTATTAATTCATTCAAGAACTATATTCATATTTATAATACCATAAATGATTCATTTATAAAATATTACATCAATGTTCTTAACAGTGTTTAATTATCTACATTACTTCGTGTGTATCAGTTTCATGGTTTCATGATCGTTTATTTTGTAAATAATTATGGATTTTCTTATAAAATATAAATAAAAGACTGCTAATGAATTGAAATGTTATTTATGAACATCAAGAAGATTAAATAATACTAATTATTATTTTGATTCATATTATTGGGATGATTCATTTGACAAACATTAATGATAAATATTTAGTGTGTTTTGTCGGTTTTTATGAACCTCACAAACTAGTTTCATTTTATTTAAATTTTATATTAATATTAGTAACATAATAAAAAATAAGTTATAATATTTATATTAAAAATTATTTAACTTCAATAATAATTTCATGACTTGACTTGAGGACAATAATGGAAAATAAAAGATCAGTATCCACAGATATAGTTAGCCACCTAAATTTGGACAATGATTTCATTTATTTAAATTATATTTGATGGGAACATGGGTGGACATAATATATTCTATTAAAAATATAAAATAATAGAATATAAAAGATACTAGATTTATTATTATTTAATGGATGAAGGATGATAATGGTTTATAAAAAATTAAATGATATTAAGAGTGGATTTTTTAGATTGATACCTCAGGAATATCACATTCATGTCTTACCACTTCTGTTACAAGGAATTGGTCGTTAGTTGATAAAAACACAACATGGATTTTTTTAATGTTTTTAGGAGTGTGTTTTGTAGATTTTTAAAATTATTCATGACATGTGAGGATAAATGGAGTTGTGAGGAGTGTTATTTATAGTTGTTGAGGGGTGTTTTTATGTTATTAAACAATTATTATTTTATATTTCATCCAAAAACATTTTTTAGGAAATAATTTCAAAAAAATTGGATGATAATTTATGATTTAGCTTATTTTTGAGGTGCATAAACACATCATAAATCCATTTAATTATACAGTTTTTATAATTGTTTTTATTATTTTACCTTTTAAATTTAACCAGAAACATTATTTTACCTAAACTAGAATTTATCATTTCATACCAGGATATGTTTTTACACCTAAAAATTTAAATAACCTCAAATTTGTTTTCCTAAATCCTTATTTAAAACATAGATTCGATTTTTTAAAATTTTAATCACATAATTTGAAAAATTATAGTTAAAATTAAACACTCTAAACATAATGAATTTTTTTAATATTATTTTAATCCCAAAAATATATTTAAAAATTATGTTATAATTATTATAAAAATATAATATATTGTTATATATAAATATAAAATGAAATTATGTTTCATTGAGATATATTTAAAATAAAAAAATCTTTTTATTATAACATTTATGAGGCTTTTATAAAAATTGATATTATTTTCTATTACCAAAAAAAATTAAAATTTCAGAAACAATTAAAAAAATAAATCTTTGATAATTATGAAATAATAAAAAATATAGATGATATTAAATTTATCTAATAATATTTTAATACTTTAAATATTTTATTACATATATATTATCTTGTAATTAAATAAAAATATTTTTTTAGAACAAATCTATTAAAAGAATAAAATGATATTAAAAAAATTATGTGTTTTTTCCAAGGAATAAATATATTGTTGTTGAACATGAAAATAATATATATCTCATAATATATTTAATCCTATTCCCAACTTCTAATTTACTATCTACTCTATAATAGTCATAAAAAATAATATTATTTTGGATTTTATTTTAGCTTGGTGATATGTTAAGCACAAACAATCAAATAACATAAATTTAAAAAGAGGTATATCATAAAATATTTGGGTGTGGAATTTTACCTCTCATAAAATGAATTTCACCATATAAATTAATTAGTGAGATGTAAATATATAAGGATACCACTACATCATCACATCCTTAGGTTCACATATATCTTTCTCATATTGAAGCTTTTTCCACAAAACATTAACTATGTGAGTGTTCTTCTTTTGTAGAACATCCTCTCAATGATAAAAAAATATATAACAGTTATTCTTAATAAGTATTTTATTTATATAGTGATCTAACCTATGATTTTAGTATATTTGATGTAATACATATGAACTTTCTCAAACATAATTCCTGGAATACATCCTGAACTTGAGAGAGATTCAGTGGAAGAGCTAATCAATTAGCAAGAATCCTAGTACGGTAATTAATTCCACGTAAAAATTCCATGATTTTCAAAATTGGATTGTGAATATAATAGGTGGGTATTTTAAAATTAAAATGTTCCAAAACAACATCATAAAAACATTCAACAAAACATCATCCTAAAATACTTAAAGTAAAAGGCGAAGAGAACTAAAAAACTAAGATTCTGATTTAGATAACATTATTAGGATGTGCAAATATGGATAAGAAATAGAATTTTAACTATTAATTTTTGATTGATATTGATATAGAACGTGGTTAGGATATGGTTTAATATGAATATATAGAGAAATTAGGTCTGAAAAACGACATTAATATCAAAAAAAATTATGATAACAGGATAATATTTTATTTTGAAAACATTTTAAAAGATCTAATAACATTATTTAATTTAATACATACAATCTTAGTCTTTCATTATTCCATGATCAATTTGTCCTTTATTTATTGAAATAATAAATTATACTGAAATAGAAATACATGAACAAATACTATATTATAAGATCCGTATTTGGATGAAGTGTCCTATCTTCTATCTCTGATTTTCATGAAATCAAAATTGATAGAACAGGTTATCCAATACGCATAAATAATCCCAGAGTTATGAAATATAATAATATTTAAACCTCATCCAAATATCAAAATAATACATTTCATAAATGGTTTCCCTTTTTCTCAATTCAAAATATTAAAATCCAAAACATTCAAACTATGGTCGTTATATATTCAAAGTCAACTTATCATTAATACCATATAACATGATCATTCTTTTAGTGGTCATACAGAAAAATATGAATATCATCATAATGTATTATCTTGAAACATCATAATAACTATAATTACCCTACAACCATTATTAAATCATGTTAGTATTTAAAAAATATCACATTACTCATAACGTAAATATAAAATTCTATTTAATCAATACACAAAAACATTTTCATCATATTAATAATCATCACCAATGTCATTTATACAATCACAATTCTTTTTATCTCACTATTATCCCAGTTGTAGTAATATATTAAGGTCTATATCTTCTTTAAATATATGTTCTTAAAAAATATCACCTTACCACATCAATCACATTTCATGGTTATTAGTGAAATTCAATATATGCATACAAACATTTAATGAAAAACTAAAATGGAACAATTATTATATATTTATTTTTTCTATAATACCATAAATGTAGTACTAAAACATTATTCATGAATTCTAACACATAAACACACAATAATTTCACATATTCTTTAATTAACTAATAAGGCATCAATATTTTGTTACTCAATAATTATTTCAACTCTTATTCTATTTTTAGTCTCTTAATAACAACTAACATAACAATTAGTGAAACAACCATGATGATTCACTTCACAATAGTTCTACTTTGGGAATTTATTTTCAAATATATAGTACATTACATAGTCAAAACATTAAACTACATATTATTCATAAGAATACAATAAATTTTGTCTATTGTGTTAACATGAACATTAAATTTTACATTGAATAAACATTTTTTTGTCTATTTGTAGACCGAAATAATCTTCCAGTTCCTTTTAAAAATTCTCCTTAATGCCTCACCCAAATGCTTTACATGTGGAAAATTGAATGTTCTTCACTATATGGTCTCCCTGAAACTCCCTATTTATCATATTTGATGGGTTAAGAGACTCACCAAAAATTATATTGTTTATCACATTATGAAGTTTTCATTATAAATAATAATTAATTTTCAGATTTAATCACACATTTAATTTTGATTCTCCTAAAGAAGATCATTTTATTTTCCATCACATTAAAAATTAACATGAATACTCAATTATTTTTAATAATTGTATAAAACCCAAATAGAATATTGGGTGAAACACTAATCATAGTGGTAAATCACATAATCAATAGAAATTATAGATATATATTGAATATAAGAAAATGTAGGTTTAATCAATGTCTATTCTCAATCATTACAAAAATTCAATGATTGTTTCCTAAAATTAGATTTATATGTAGGGAACTTACTTATTTTTCCATCATAGTTTTAAATGGCTATTAAAACCTAGTTTGTATAGAAACTATAATGTCCTGATATTTTCAAACAAAAATATTACATCTAAATAGTTTAATATTCATTACATAACATAACAAAACCATGTTAAAATTTTATAGGTTTATTGTATTTGGAAATATGTATACAAGATCATATAGTTCCAAAAATATATCATCTCATAAGATTATTCACATATAGAACCATTCTTATGAATATCCTACTTAAAAACATTATTCCTAACCATGATAAGAGAAACCTATGAAAAGAATGATATTGGATAAATATTAAGGATAAACATATAATATATCTATCTAAGATTAAATAAAAATATATAATCAATATAATCATATGATATCATGATAATAAATGACAATATTTATACCCATAAATTAATAGATTATAAGAATGATTACATGCATAAAAATAATCATTTTAGAAAAAATGAACCATTAGAGTAAGATGTTGTCAAATATCACTCATGATCAATAATATCATGTCATAAAAGTGTCTATTTATTATTAATATAAAAAACATTTCATATGTAAATGTTAACTACCAACACCATTAAAATGGTAGATTAGCCGTACCTATTTCCCAATGTTAATATGAATAAACCAGTGCTCCATAATGGATCAACCCCATCGACTTGTTTAATATTGTTATCTAAAGATATATATATCCCCAATTAATTGTTGGGAGATATTTTTTCTGCCCATAAAAAAATGAAAACCATGTATATGTGTGGTGGAAGTACATAAATCATTTAAAAACTCATGAAAAGAAATTTATTTTCATTATAATTATTTCCTTGCATAACCTGTGCAAAAGAAATATGTTTCATAAATATCATGCCATCATAAAAATAAAAAAAATTAAATATTTAATCATTGAATACTATCCCTAGTAAATTCTAAGAAATATCATATAATGTCATATTAGAAACAAATTTATTTTTCAAGATCAATTGAAATAATTCATGTTATATTTTTGATTTATATTTTGAAAACCTTTTCCTAAATGTTAAAATATTGTAAAATAAACAATTTCAATTAAAATTAATGTTTAATGATTATAAAGGATTCACCATGGAATTAAAGCATCATATTGGAGAAAAATTTTATTATATCAAATATAATTTTAAATATAGTCCTCTTTTTAAAAATTCATAATGAACATAATTTTAGAAACAAACAAAAAAATACATTAAAATAAATTTACAAAAAATTTAAACAAGAGTAAAAATTATTTATAAAATAATATGATAATATAAAAAACATTTTTGGAAACCATTTAAAAAACTAATACATGGAAGAGAAATAGAGTTTTAGGGGAAATTTTAAAATAATAATTTTTAACTGAAAGACCATTATAGATATTATATAATTGAATTTAGAATTAACACCTTTAATCAATTATGTGTATGAATTTTAAATATAAATAAGAAAAATTATTATAAAACTTAATATATTCAAAATTAATCTCATAAATAATCAGGACATGGCCTAATTATTAAATAACAAGTGTAAACAAATGAAATTTAATTGGATTATATATCCATTACCATTGTGTAATCATAAAAACTGAATGCCCCATAAAATTAATAGTTATAAAATTAAATTTTAGTACCATATAGATAAATATATCCTGATATGATATATCATTTTGTGTTATATTCCCCACATAAAAGAAATGAGTTTTGAATATTGTATATATCTCATAGAAGTAATGCTGAGATGAGAAAAACCCTGACCTCACACTTCCCTTCATTTTTGTGTATATTAAGCACATGTATAACGAATTAAATAATGTTATTAATACATTATGAAAATATATTTATAATTATAAAACCTTTTATTAAAACATCATATCTCTTATTGATTAATAATATTTAATTATTTTCAATGTTTCAGGTTCATTCATTTCATGGTCTCATGGTAGATTTATTTTTATATAGTTTAATATTTTCTTGTAAAATAGAAATAAAACTATAGAAATTAAATGAAATGGTTTTAATGAACACAAATTTGTTTATATAAAATCATATAAAATTTCTATAACTGTTATGAGGATGATTGAAAATATAATATTCTGGTATATACATGATAATGAAGTTATTATGAATTTAGGTATAAGGAATGACAATAGATGGTAGAAAAATAAATGAAATCAAGAGAGGACGTTTAAGATAGGTACCTATTTAATATCACCTCCTTAAAGGACCCCTTATGGAACATGGAATGAGTCCTTGGTTGAGACAATTATCACATGGATATGGTGAGAGTGGGTAGAAATTTTTTTAGGATATCTGAACAATTCATTTCTTTTGAAGATAAATTGTGGTGGTGTAGAGTTTTAATTGTTATTGAGGAGTGGTGGAATTATGTGGTTAAATATATATTATTTTATATTCATATCCAACTCCATTTTGGTTGAATTAATTTCTTTTTATTTAAATGAAAATTAATTTTTTAATTGTTTTAGGAGTAGAAATACATAAATCATTCAATTAATTTTTTAGGTATTTTAATCTTTAACCTTATAACATTAACATGCTACATTAGTTTATATATACTACGAAAAATCTTATATGTTTGAGGGTAAATTTTATGTTTATAAAATTTAAAAGGACATTATAAAAAAAATTATCCTATTTCAAAATATAAAATTAATTTTTAAAAACATAAAATTCCATAAGATTTAAAGAAAACTAAAATGCCAAAATTCTATGAATTTTTTTTTTGGAAAAAATATAATTTTATGCCCAAAAATATAATTATACCAAAATAAGGATTAAAATTTTCTTAAATGTAATTAATTAGCTTATATATTTCTAAATAGTACATATTTAGTTTTTATATCAATTTAAAATCATTACATTACACTAAAATGTAAATAAAATGTGGTTTTAAAAAAAATTGGTTTTTTTGATATTCAATAAAATTTTACACATTTCAGAAAAATAAAAAAAATCTTCTAAATATAATTTTTTTTTTCCAAAGAATATTTTGTTTTTCGTTTATGTAATTAAATTTTATAAAATTTAAAATAATATTATTCTCATTTTATCCCAGATAAAAATGAAAATTTTATCTTTGAAAAGAGATATTTTTGAAGAATAAAATTTCATTAATAAAAATTTTGTACATATTTTAAAAGAATAAATGAATTTTAGTTGAACATTAAAATCACATAAATTTCATAATATTATTAATGTAATTCAGACCCTCCAATTTAATATCCATTTAATAAAAGTCTTGTTAAAATAATAATAATTTGGAGTTCATTTAAGCTTGATGATTGGTGCAACATAAGATAATGATTATATTAAATTTAAAAAAAGACCAGCTGTAAAATATTTGTTTGTAATAATTTTCATATATTTGAGTTATCCTATAAGAATAGTTATCAATCATTTATTAATATTATTTCCTTTGAGTCTTTGTATTGGGACCATATATATCTCTATTATGATAGGAGGATTTGGGAGACCGGTCCATGGTTGTGATGAGTCTTTTTTTGGTGATGATAGTGATAGATTACTTGACCTAGTAGAGATTGATCAATGAATAATATGATATCTAATTCTGATGGTGTTTGTGTTTTAATTATATTCCCCTCTCTTTTATCATAATTGAACGAAATATAGTTCTTGAGGATTGTTATCCCATTTGATATCATTAGAAGAATCAGAATGGTTGCATATCAGTATAACATTCTGTCTAGTTTAAGAATATTCCTTTATAATTTTCAGGTTTCAAATATGAGGAGGTATGTATCAGATCATTCCCACATTATTGGATGGGGCATGTTGATCATGACACCAAATCCACATTGTTTTAGAAGAGAGTTCATATCATAGATCATTGAGGGAATGTATTACACAATAAAACTACTCTTATTATATGGATATTGTGGAAGTGAGGAACGGATATCAAAGATATAAGGGAGAGGTAATTAATGATAATGAAGAAGTGGCATTCTATTTATGTGGGTCCTGGAATCCGAGTAATTTTTTGTTAAAGAAATCATTTTTGGTGGGAAGATTATTACACCCAGACAATATTTTCTGGTACTCCATCAACAATGATTAACATATCATCTTTTTTTGGGTCTAATTATTATATTTTGAGTTATATAAGTACTTTTATAATGATAATGATCTAATTTTCTAGGAATTATTTATATTTGAATTTATAAATTCCAACTGAAGATGTGACTATATTCATTGTGTGGTTTTCCCAATGTATAAATAACCTCCCAAGAGATTTGTTTGTTCTCTATAGAAACTGGGATATTTTCATTCTTTATGGATATTTAAATATGTCAACTGGTTTCTATGAAGAATATAAGAAAAATGTTTTGGCGGTGTTTGTTTTACACACCATCTATTGGGTTCAAGTTCTATGATGAAATAATTGGGTTTTAATAAAAAGTCAGTGAATGTTTAGGCGATTTCAACCATTATGGAATAAAAAAATGTAATACGATTACATGAAATGTAAATATTATGAACTATTTTATTTAGTTTTGGGTCACTCAATTCATTTTTCATTACTTATACAGCCCCCAATCCCTCATCCTAGAGCTCACCCATGGAGATTTAGGGTGATTTCATCCCTTCTAGTTCACTTCATTCTGCGATTTATTTTCAAGGTTCTTCTGGAGGGCCTATCTTGGAATGTGTTCCTTTTGGTTATTCTTTGGGTTTTTTTGGGGCTATGATTTTGGTTGCAACTATGTTATGATTCATGATTGGATTGTATATTTTACCAATCAATATTATTTTATTTTCGTGACAAGTCCTTTAAAGGAAAATATCTAGGTCTCTATTGATCCTTTTCGAAGTGGGATATGTATCTACTATTTTGATGTAGGTTTTTGTATAAATTTCTCCAATTTTATGATTTTTATTTTTTTGTTAAAATAATTACATTGTGGATTTCATTAAATTGTAGGGTTACAAGATTACAAATGTTATATTGGATTGGAAAATTTTTCAAAATTTTTTAATTCTTTGACAACATATTTTCTTTTTTTATAAATTGGTTTTCATATAAAGATGTGGATATTCATGGATGTTAATATTTTTTAGATATTATTGATCTTTTTTTGATATTTATTTAGGAAATTTGAATATTGGGATCCCATGGTTCCTTGGTAAAGAGAAAAAGGAATCCTTAGTGTGGTTGGAACCATATGGAAGAGGAATTTCAGATTACTATGGTCTCTGGAAGGACTCTATATTGTTTATATCCAACATCATACTTTGTGAGGAATTTTTTTTTCTTGTATTTATTCATATAGGATATAGAACAATATGAGGTTCTTTTTCATTTATATTTAATTATATAATTATTTTTTTATCATGGATTTTTATCATGGATTTTTATATATGTTTATATCACATGTCATTCATGATTGTATTTCAGGGAGATATTTTTACATTCATATATTATGATGCATTAATATGAATTATTTCATTATCACTTCTCATTTTTACATTTTTTGTTTGAAAATATGAATAAATTTTCTCAAAACCCAAAAATAAAATGATTTATATATGGTTTCATAATTTATGAAAATGATTTGAAAAACTATTTTTTAAAAAAAACTATAATGATTTCATTGTTGATATTAGAACTTATATAGACTCTATAGTTGTATCCCACTTGGATTTCTGCTCATAATTTATTTTTTTTCCTTTGGGTTGTTATAGATGATGTATTTTACGATATAATTAAAGGAATGGAATTTTGTAGATTGTTTACTTCTCCATTCATCATAGACTTCATAGTAGGGTGTCATGAAGGTGACTATTGTTCAATTAGATATTTATCAAACATTCTATTTTAGCCTGTTTTATATTGTAAGGTATGGATTGACTTGAATATTTCGATTCGATATAGAAATCTTATTATATGGTTTGTTTCATTATATAAAAGAGTTATTATGATTTATTTCTTAACCTAACCTTATGACGGATGGCTTGGCCTATGGTTAGGTGACCTAGGATGGACTTTTATAGCCTAGGCACACTATGTGAGTTTTTTGGTGGATCAGGAATTATATAGCTCACTAAAGTATTGGTTAAATCATTATATCTCATAAGATGATATTTGTAAATTTTTTGTAAGGCCTTGAACCTACACTTCTATATTTAGTAATAAAATATTATGTGTATTATTTTATAATAGAAAAAAAACACACAGTACATTATACATACTATGACCTTTTTAGTTATAGGTTTAGGTGTATTAGACAAACCATACATGAAATTAGTGTTTACAAATATAATTAAAAAATAACTATTTGGATTCATCTTCATTAGAACCATATTGCCCTTTAAAACTTTAAAGAATTATGTAATATTTTTTTAAACTTGGGATGACTGCAAAACCTCATTAAGAGATTTAATGAAATCGTTAGTCATGTGATAACATAAAAAGAAATAAAATCCATTTCATATAAAATCATTAGTATTCATTGAATCATCATGTAGTTTCTTTGGGAAATATTCACCATATCACACAAACAATCACACTTATACATGGAATAACCATTTTTTCAACTTCCAACTCTAGAGTACCCATTTCATTAGAGAGTTATAATGGGGCTCACTCGTCATGTCTTAAGCTATAATAGGCCCACCGAAACATATCATGATATATAATGAGAAAAACCATCATATAGAGAGATATAATGGGATCAAGACAACCAAAAATGTATATGGAACATATCAAGAATAAAACACTTGATTACTCATTCAAACCCCTGAGAAAAAAACATTTATATATTCAAAATACACTTTTTTTATAAAACTAATGACTTTTAAAATAAAAACACATTCACTCAATAATGAAAAATTATTCATCAAGAATTACTTATGAATATATTATGGAAAAATAATAATTATAAAGAATCATGAAACTTTTATAATACACTCATGCCATATATATATATAAACAATCTTTTTTGATTTCATTAAAGTGACTTTTCAAAGGATTTTAAATGGGAAGTCCCTTACAATTATAATTTGAGTTAGAATTAATAGAATGGATAGGATATGTGTATACAATGTAAATAAACATTATTCAAAATTAAATAAACAATAAATTAATAATAATAATTAAACTTAATCCAACATAATGAATAATGTAGAACGTTAACCCATAGAATTCAAATTGGGTAAATAATTCCTTTATCTTGAGAACATATTATATTAAACATGTTTAGACCCACTATACAATCACTAATATAGTTTTAATAATAATTTACATAAGAATAATTATTTTTATAACACTTTATATGATCATTTTATGACCTCATTTCATCCATTAATTAATAATATTTTGTTCTTTTGATTGTTTCGGGCGCATTCTTTACAAGACCTCATGGTTGGTTTATAATAGACGTTCCTGTGGAATATAAGATAATATAGAGAAGTGAAATGATATGTTATTTATATGTTTCTAGAATATTAAAAAAATCCTTTCATCATTTTGTAATCATATATGATGATGAATTTATAGGTAAAACATTAATGATATATAGATCATTTGGGCGGTTCATTGATAATCACGAACTTGTTTCAGCATATACCTATTATATTATGAATATAGATTAATTATTGAATATAATAGAGATTATATAACACATATTAAAATTGGTTTATACCCTTATAATGGGTTTACCACTATATTAGAATGATGTAAAGGAAACTAAAAACATATCATCAATGATTTTGTTAAATCGACACATTAAGAATGATGTTTTTATTTCTTAAATAAGAGGAAGAGGAGAGAAAGAACGACGATGAATTTTCTCATAGACATGGTAAAAATATATAATATATATAATAAAGGATCTTTCATTCCAATTGGATAAGGGGATGTGAAACGAGAATAAGAAAAGTAAGGAATTGGAAAGAAAACACAAGAAAATGAATGAGGATTTTTACCTCTTGATCTCTTCTCCTTGAGATCCTCCATATGGCATTTGGTTTTGGACTTCTGGTGAGACCAGAAGGTCATGGATGTGGGTAAAATATTAGGTAAGGGTATTTGGTAGAATATAGGCAATGTTCGTAGATTGAGAGGTGTCAGTGGATATGGATATTGAGAGTGGTATTTATAGTGGATGAGTGGAGTGGTTTTCCATTAATTTAATATGTATTTTATTATTTTTCTAAAGAAAAGAATTAGAATTGGTTATTGTGAATAAAAAATGTTACAATTGCATATGAGATCGAAATAATGGAAATTTAAATTATACATGACTCAGGAATGATGTAGAAATTAATTTATTTTATTATATTTTGTAATTATTGTATTTCATAATTCATAAAAATTATAGTTGGTTCTACGAAACTCCAAATAATATACTAATCATTATCTTGTCAGTAAATTTTTTGAAATTCAAAATATAGATATAGAAAAATAATTTTTAATTACTAGGTTATAATGGTCACATATTATTTGGTAGTTCATTTTAGAATGATGTGGCCTTGTGGTTACTTTTTTAAAATATTAAGTTGTTACATCCCCCCTATAAATGAATTATACTATAAATTTTTTTTAATTTTACTTATAAATATTAATTTAAAAATTTATAATTAATAAAAACTATTTTCTTAGGTGAAATTAATTAACTAGATGGTCAAAAGTAAATTCTATTGCTATTTTTTTGAAACAAATGACAACATATAATCTCCAAATATGTCAAGATTGTTCCTCTAATACCAACTCTAAATACCTAATACCGCACATTCAAATTCAGTACTAAAACAGTATGTGTAGGGTTTTATAAATGAACACAAAAAAAATACAGTATACTTTATACATTCGAGGACCTTTAAAATTGTAGATTCTGGAGATTATACATTACACACATTAAATCATAGATTACAAAACTATTTACAAAATAACTAAATGGAATCATCTATATTAGCACATTAACTATCTTTTTGAAAATCTAAGTAATCATGTGATTTTTAACAAAAACATTGGTTGAGAACAAAAAATAGTAAGGGATATAATTAATTAATTAGTAATGTGATAACATAAAATCCATCAAAACTCATTTTATGAAAACTTTTTAGCATAAATTGAAACATATTAGATTTTCCTAGGGATAAATTTACCATATCAATGTTACAATCACCATTACACATGGAATAACAATTTGTTTGTATTCCATCATAGATGTACCCAATGCATTAGAGTGCTATAATGTGGATCACCTGTCACATCTTGAGATATAATGGGCTTAACCAAATATATCATGATCTATAATAGTGCTCAAATAGACATAACTTGATCTATAATGGGATAAAACAAAAAATAACAATGTCCAGGGAATTTATCAAGAATAAAAAAATGATAAATAATTATACCCATGAGAAAATACATTTATATTTTAATATTACACTTTATTCGTAAAACAGGTGACTTTTAAAATAAAAAATTTCCCACAATAATTAAATAATGTTCATAAAACATAACTATGTCAATATATAATGGAAAAATATTTTTAATAAAGGATCGTAAAATCATTAGAAACCCCTCATTCAATATATATATATATATATATATATATATATATAACATCCCTTTTGAATTTCATTTAGTAGACATTAAAAATGATTTTAAAAGAAAATTTCCATATAATTATAATTCAAATGAGAATTATTTTAATTGAATGGATATGTGCATACCATATAAATACATATAATACAACCTAATAAAAAAAAATACATCACAAAAATAATCTATTCACCACATAATGAATAATGTATAAGGGTTACCCAATAAATAAAAACTGGGTTTAGAATTCCAATACCTTGAGTTCATCTTACTTCAAACGTTTTCAAACCACCTATATAATGGATAAAAGAGTGTTATTAATAAGTTAAATAAGAATAATAATTTTTATGACACCTTATATGATCATTTAATAACATCATTCAATAAATTAATTAATAATGTTGTGTTCCTATCATTGTTTCAATTGTGTTCATTACATGAATTCCTTGGTCGGTTCATAAATGATTTTCATGTCGAATGGAAGAGAATCTATAGATGTATGATGATATGTTTTTAATATATTTCTAAAATATTCTATGATATGATTAATCAATTTCTTATATAGTATGATGAATTATCAGATAAACATTAATGATTTTTAGAAAAAAAATGGTTCATTGATAATTAGAAACTTGTTTCATCAAATAAATTTAATATTTTTCATATTAGTTAATTCCAATATATAATAGAGGTTATATAATATAGATAAAAATATTCTTCACCTAATAAATTTCTTTTAGAACTATATTTTTACGTAATTAATGGAAATTTGGAACACATCATCCATGATCCTGATAAATTGACACATTATAGACACTATTTTTATTTTTTTAATAAGAGGATGCAGATAAAATGAATAATGATGAATTTTTCCATTAACATGATAAAAATACATAATATATATAATACAAGAGATTTAATTCCTCTTGGATGGGTGGGGGGAAGGAGTTCATAATAAATTAAAATAATTGAAATTAAAACACAACAAAAGAAAATAGTATTTTTACATATTGATCTATTCTCATTGAGAACCTCCTAAAAACCTTTAGTTTTGGCCTTTTGTGAGGAAAATAAGTCTTAGACATGGGGAAGATCCATAGTAATGAAATTAGAAAGAATTTATAAAAATATAAAATCGTGAGAGGTCTGAGATAAATATGGGTGGGCATGGTATTTATAGAGAATGATAGGAGGGATTTTCAAATATTTTAATCATTATTTTATTATTTTTCTCAAGAAAAAAATTGTATTGGTTATTCTTACAAAAAAATGTAACAAGTTAATGATAGTTCTAATAAATAACCATTTACATCATCCATTACTCAATCATGATAATCAAATTAATTTATTAACCATATTTTTTAATTATTGAATTTCACTATTCACCAAAAATTTTGTTGTTTCTATCAAACTCCAAACAACATACTGATTGAAACCATATATGTATGCTTTCAAAAAATCAAAACATAAAAATGGAAAAATAATCCCTATCAATTATTTTATAATGGTCACATATTTTTTAGAAGTTTATTTAATCATGACGTGGTAATGTATTTCCATTTTTAAAATATCGGGATGTTATAAATTTTGGAGTGAACACAGTCCACATGTAGACATATTCCAAAATATGATTATAGAATTGGGTGTGATAATCTAACTATTCTTATGATGTCATGTTGAACATTGATTCCAAATGTTTTTTATTAAATAAAATTGTGATATAATAAAAATTACCCAAATTTCCATTCTTATATCACATTATTCATTCAAGGTAGATGTTTTTTATCATATATTAAATTTCCTTAATTTATGATTTATTATGAAATTTAATTTTAATTTGTTCTATTTAATAATTAACTTATCCATATTCATGTTTTATAATACGATCTTGATGTAAGCCGTAATGAAATATTTATAATTTTCTATTTTCAAGTGTTTTGTCTCACCAAATTTATCTGTTACCCTTCCATAATATGAAGATAATTATAACTTGTGAGAGGTAAATAAGGGGTTATACACGAGTTCTATTAAATATATGTCATCATATGTTTTTTAAAATCGATTTCCTAAGTTACTAGTCCTCAAAGATTTTAAACCAACCATTAATGGGAATGTGATATTACTTTTTGGTGAAAGGGTGAATTTATTTAATATAAGGATATAATTATCATTGGTCCTTATATTAATATTATTAAACCATGAATCAATTGAACCTATAGATTCATAAAAAATTGTAAATGTAACATATTTTGAAAGAAAACATTTGTGGGAGAGTATTTTTTAGGATCATTTATTTATATTTATATGTTTGTTTAATATGATTTTAATATATATTTTCATAAATAGTTATTTTTTTGAAATTGGTTTGTAAATATGAATTTGATATTGAGAAATTTATGTTTTTTTAAATAATTTTAAAGAATAGGACAGATAATATATTAAATAATAATTCTGAATAAAATTGTTGAGAGTATTCTAAATATGATAAAAATTTTAATATTTTGGGAAATGAAAATTTCTATAAGTTTACCCAATATAATAATATTGTGTTCTCAAATGAAAATATATCTTGGTATATTATTATTTTAAAGATAACCTCAAATGTTTCATTGGTGATAGAAATATCTAATGTTGAAGTTGATATTTAATAATAGTAGAAGAATATAACATCTCCGGATTCCAAAAATAATTCATTTACAAATAATATATTTATTTTTTCCTCAACAAGATATTATTTTATTCTATATCTAGAATATAACATCCCTAGAAAATAAATTGTACCACACATGAATTATATTAAAAACCATTTATTCCATCATAATAGAATATTAAATATAAGTTTCTAAAAATTTTTATTATATGATGTGGATTTTTTATACTAAGGGTGATTATATCCATTAAAATTGAATTACCTAAAGTCCAAAAAAATTACATTTGAGAAATCTACAAGACAATCTTCAATTTTTCGTGTTAATTTTATTAGAATGAGAGAAAACTTGATAAAAACGTCCGGAAAAATGAAATAAATATATAAAATTCCAATTTATAATTTATGTACAAATTAATTTTTTTAATAAGTAAGAATGAAATGAATTTATAGGAGATAATGGGGTAAGTATAACAAATACAGTAACAATATAAAAGGTATATAGTCATTCAGTATAATAAAAATAAATGTTTTACCTATTTGGAAGTATTATTACCTAATTTATAAGGAAAATGTCTATTAAGATGTCAAAACTATGTAACGTAGAAGTATAATTAAATTATTTTACAAATTTATAATATGTTAATAAATGAAAGATATACCACTTTTTTGTGAAAGTAATATTAATTCATAAAACATTCTTTTATGAAATACATTTTTTTAGTTTAATACAATTATTTGTTGAGTCTGATGAAAAGAATTGATAAAAACTAAATTCCTCACGAGAAAAAAAATAAAAATACATTAAAATTTTATAAGGATATTTAATGAATAAAATAATATTATGTTATGCTCAATGAAATAATTTATACTTTAAAATAATGATTTATAGAATATTATATAAATTTATATAAATTTTAAACCAATAATATTCTATGAATAAAATATAATGGATAATATTTATTTTTAAATATTTCAAATAAATTATATTTTTTGAAATGATCATTAATTGGTCATAGATACAAATAACAAAAACATGATTATGATGATTATTTTTGAAAACTCATATTTAATTTATTTCACATTGTTATTATAAATTTATTTTTAACTAATTTTATAAAATAATTTTGAATATGTTAATTTAATATTTTTAATCATCATAAATAACTATTATAATATTAATTTTCAAAATTTATAAGAAGGAAATATGTTACGACTGTAAAAAATTCGGAGTCCAAGGAAATGGAAAATAATTGTAATTTAGTTAATATTTGTTTCCAGTGATAAAAAATATCAAAATTTATATATAAATTTATAGGATAAGGTTATTAAATAATAATATCTTTTATTTTTATCATTTGGATATAATTTCCATTTAAAGAGGCATTGGTTATAGAATCTGGAGAATAATATTAGTGAAAATTCCAATAAACATCATCTAGAAATGAAACCCAAGTAAACACTTCTTAATTCAAAAAATTAAATAAATTAAATATTCAATATATAACTTAATTATACCCTTATTAATTCTCTACTTCATTTTTGAAAATCTAGTCTTAAGAGGATGTCAAAAATCCCACATTACTAAGAATGGTTTCAATTGAAGATGAAATTTAATGTTTGTTGGTTATAACTTATAAGGAATCATTTAATTGTGTCCTCACGTCCTCATCTTTCATGGATATAATTTATAACAATTAAATAGTATAAATAATAACATTATATGTTATTAAAATTTATATTATTAAAAAATACATATATATCTAAAATCATCTATTGATTCTATCATATTTTGTATTGTGTCGGTTTGTCCATCTAAATGTGTAATGGAATAATTTATTTATAATGAATTATTGTAAATTCTTAACTATGGATAAGATATAGAATTAATTATGATAAAATAGTATTGTTTCAATTTAAATAATAAATTATAACTCATTACTGATATGAAAAGTTAAGTTTGATAAAAATTGTTAAATCAAACATAATGAGGAATTCATCATTGCAAACTATTCCAAAAACAACCTTTGAATGGACATGAAACATTAAAACTTATTACCTAAAACCATTTTTCTAAATTCATTATTTTATAGATTAATAGCTAATGAAAAATGTTAAATTAAAAAATATGAATATAAAAAAATTGTCAAATTACATCTCAAAAAATATAAAATTCTCGATTATTAAAAACACTAAATAAGTAATAACTATATGATAAATGACGAAAAATTGTATGTTTAACAATTATTAAATGTTAAAAATTTAATGAATATATTTTAATGTGACTTTTTTTATTATGTTTTATTATATTATAAGTTAAACAGTGTATGAATAAAGAGTATTATTGTCCTCCATTTTTATATAACTTTTTTATATGAACTTTTTTATTCATTTCAATTTATGTTTTTTGCCTTACATTCCACCCTATTTGATTATATTCTTATATTTTATCATATTTCATATATTACACATTCCTCATCATATTCAATATCTATTTAATCCTCAATAACTTAAAAATCAAGATGTTTTCCAGGAGTCGTTTTTTAAATTAATTAGCTTTGAGATCCCTAATATTTTATGTATTGTTGGAAAATTTTATAATCATTCAATATAAAATATCAATAAATCATTACTTTTATTAATTTTTTATTTAATATACTTTTTATTATTTTATAGTGATTTAATTATATATAACCTTTCGAGGTTTTATGTTTCTCTTTAATAATCATTTATCTTTCTACTTATATTCATTACCTATTGTCTATATTCCCAGAAAAAATGTTATATATTTTTTTTGGTATAATAATTTTCATATATTCTAGATATAGTATATACATTCATAACATTCCAATATCATCTTTCGTAATTTTTTCATTTTACTCTATATAACTGATTATATGTTTTCCTCTAAATATTCAATTTTCCTCTCCATGAATCACTTGTATTTTCTAAAAAAAACTATCATTACAATATAGGAATATTAATTTCTAAATATTTTTTTTGAAATTAATTATTTAGTTTTCAAAAAATATTTTGATTGTTTCATATTTCATTCTTTTTCCTGAAGTTACTAAAATAGAAATGAAAATCTTACAATGTTTTCTATGTAATTTTTTCAATTTCAAATCAAAATTCATTTTCTATGAAATCATTCAGAATATTATATTTTTAGAGAATATTATTTATAATCAATTATGCAAATATTCCCATACATATGTAATGATATGAAAATTATGTGAACATTAGTGGTAGAATTGAATGATAATATTTCAACACAGAATAAATTTTGAGAAATTTTGTTCCTATATCTTTTTAAATATCTTATTATACTATATGTTATATCCCATATATGTTTAAAAAATTCATATATTACCTCTCATTATATCCCTTTCATAAGAATTATATTTATTAAATTAATTTCATTACTATCTAGTTAAATTATTATATATCATCTGTGGTAAATAAATGATATATATATATATAATATGTAATGAAAATTATTTTCTTTTGTTTCTTTGACAATATAAAATCAATACCAATTCTATTCCATTTTGAGTACTCTATACATATATCATCGAACTAAAGGGTATTTATGTATATAATCATAAGTTTCAATTAACTATCTAATTATTTTGATATAACCATATATCCTTTTATTTAATATAGTTTATCTTAAAATACAATCATTTATTAGAAGTCCATGTGATTTTAAGCTAATTAATTGTAACGTTTGTAACAATTTAAAAACATTATTATAATATAGAAGAAGAAGAAAAATATTTTATGGTAAGTTGATGTGTTGAAGCCCAAGGGCTTCACCCCTCACTATAGTCTTATAATTTAGTGGAAGAGACCCCGTACAAAAATATAAAATGATTGGATCACATGGGGACCTTTTACTTGCTAAGGAATCCGAAATAATGTTTTCTTCTCTCCATGGGTGACCAACTAGAATTTTAGGCTCATGGAAGATCCTTTACATTCGAATAAGATAGAAGAACTCTTAAGGAGGAATAGAATATCACTATAGTAGAGTAATATGAGTTTTAGAATTCATTTCTACATAATTTAACATTATATTGTATAATTTCCATAGTTGTAACTCACTAAGAAGAGTCCTCACATATGCACTAAGTGTATTTCATGCACCATAAAAACCACTAAACAACATAATAATAGAGCCTCTACCATCCATGATATTCCCTCGACCACTCGTAAGATAATCAACACATGTTCCATCCATTTTAAATATGAACCCATTGGTCTGCGATTTCTTGAAGACCAACCTACCCCTATTATCAATGGTTCATGGAATTGTTTCATGATCATCCAAAAATAAATTATATATGAGAATCGATTGTTATGTTATCATGCATCACAATCATATATAATGATCCCATTTAATTATTATATTAATCATTCCATTTTTATCATGTTGATGTCTCTAACTAATTTATTAAACAATGATAAATCATATATGAAATATAAGTATTGTTTCTTCCCATTATGATAAATTGAGTTTTTATCATTCTCATATCTCTCCACTCATAATAAAATTTTTATACAATGATTTGTCTAATAGAAACAGAGATATAATCAATTTTGAGAAAAAATGGATGTTATAATGTGAAATATTATGGTTTTCTATATATTATTAAAATACATAAAACAATTATGTGTTTGGATTTTGTATAAATATTAAAACAATAATATAGATATGGTAAATGGTATATATATTTTTTGCATATAAATTTCAATTAAAGTATATATTTAAAATAAAAAATTTACCATCATATTGGGGGTACATGATTGGGGTGCTTTATTTGTTTTGATATAGTGGAATGGCAATTTTTTGGGATTATTTTATAGATATTTAATGTGTATTACTTATTGAGTTGTTGGATTCACTAAAATATATGTATATTTATTTAATAGTGTCATTGTGTAATTGAATTTATAATATATTGAAATAAATTTGAATAAGATAAGAAATTCTACTATAGTTTATTCATATTGATATAATATATTACATTGATTTTGTATAATATTATCAAAACTATTAGTAATTTCCTAATTTTTTTAATAGTATCCTGATGTGGTGAAATATTTGTTTTGGGAAAAAAATTCATATAATACATTATAACTCTTAAAAAAATTCATTTATTGAATAAAAAGTTCTTAACCTTATTATAAAAATCAAAAAAAATTAAGTGTGAAATGATCTTTTTTTGCAAACAAAATATATTTTAGATGACTTATCAATGAATAAAATATCATATGGTATTCATATTATGTAGTTACTCGTATATATTTTTCACTGGTAATAGAAAAGACAAAATGAGAGTGTGAAATTTCTTATTAGGGAAGAATTTAAAACTAATAAT
The DNA here is from genome assembly GCA_963277665.1 of Viscum album. Lineage (NCBI taxonomy): Eukaryota > Viridiplantae > Streptophyta > Magnoliopsida > Santalales > Viscaceae > Viscum > Viscum album. The sequence continues at coordinate 1,761,135,020 of OY728150.1, forward strand.
TCATGGTTTTGTTTTTGATATAGTCCATAATATTGACATAATATACAACATTTTATCATATCTGAAAATAAATGGTATGATTATAAAGGAGTTATAATTCATTTATATAAGTATTATTATAAAATATTATATCAAATACATTCTTAAATAGATTATTTTTATTATGAATAACATAGAGACCTATTTTTAATTTCATTAATAGATATTTGAATGATAAGGGGATTTATTAAGGGAGTATATTCATAGTGTCAGAGATTTATAATATTTAACTATTTTTGGATTCAAATTTTTCATTTGAGATTGAACATAATGATAGTCATTAGTTTACTTATTTGATCAACATATTTAAATGTTTTTATGTAAAAATAATAAATTTAACCATAAATTTGATTTTATTTTGAATAATAATCTAACTATTAAATTCAATATATTTTTTAGTAGTGGGGATACAACCCTTTTATTTGTGGTCCGAAATATGAGAATTATTTCTTACAATAGTCATTAATTATTTTCAACACTATAATATTAAATTTTCAACAATAATATACTATTACATTAATATATTATTTATTAAAAATATGTTATGAAATAATTCAAGCACTATTATTTATAATCTCAATATGAATTATCATAAAAAAATACAATATCATACCCTAGTTTTTTAATATTCATTGATAATAAATCCAAAATTATTACCATTTTCCACCATGATATCTAATGATTTTAAAAGGTGTGAAATATTTCGAATCCATTCTTTTGACACTTAATTTTTTTCAATATCACATTAAATATTAACTACACCCACTCTCTTCATATCACTTTTTTTTATTATTATCCATTAAAAATGGACGTGTTATTATTCTTATATAAAAATTTAATCGTTGGATGATCAGGATGTCGACCACTTGATCATATATTGTTTACTACCATGAACTATCAAAATAATTTTCCATTAATTATGATGTTAATTTATTATTATCTTTGATAAATAAATTTATTAAAAAATGAATTCAATCTATATGATTTGTTTCTTTAATATCTACCCCACTATGATCCCTAATACGGAACCTGATTAGTTCCAGCTGCTAGAACAATCATTGTCAAAATTTTACCCTACATTAAATGGGATAACATATGAATTATTAGACCAATGATTCAAGAGAATGATTTTGAGATAGAACTAATAATTCTTCAATTGGATAAAAATATAACACAATGTGAAGGCGTCATACATGAATATCTTCATGTCAACTTATCCATTCTAATGAGATATGTAACACCTTAATGTAGAATTATGGTATTCTGAATGACATACGGATGAATTTATTCATATTTTAACATAAAGTTCAAATAATTGATACATTGAAAAGTATTCTAGAAAAATATATAAATACATATATAATTTTTTTAAAAAAAATTAGCTATATATTTTCCATCCTATTGGACTATACTGATTTTCAATGATATGAAAAAAAATTCAGTAGAATTTGGAATCCACATTTGAGGCAAGGGATAAATTTAGGGATTGTTATACATGTTATAACTCCAAATACATATTTTATAGATACAAAATAATATTAAACACTGACATGTAGATTATATCTGATCCCATGAATGGTTATATATTTTAATGAGACCATTTTTTTTAATTTATAAGGATATAAGAGTTATAATGGTTGAAATCTCTCATAATTATATCATTTGAAAAAAATGATATTGTTTCAATAAAGAGTTTACTCCATCAAGTTGGGATAGAAACCTTCTATTCCTCCTATTTATAAGAATTATGTTAAAATATTTCATATTTACAATCTTTTCCACCAATTCAACCTCAACTACAAACACCTAGACCGATTTCACAAAATTATTATAATTGTGGAAAATAGAATAACTACCATGTGTTTAGAGATATATTATAGGATGAATAACCATTATATTATAATTATATTTTTTATAACCATTCAAATAGATAAATTTGAAATATATATGACTATGTGATACTGAAGAATTGGAATAGAATGATAATATATGATAAAATAAATTAGAACAGGGAGAAATTTAATAGAAACTACGGTCCACCTGGATAGAGTCCTTAATAAAAAATGACACCCAACCGGTTGAATTGAAACTAATAATTGTCCTTATAAATTCATGATATAACCCCATCCCCAAAATTATAAATTATGGTTATACTCATATATTACATTCCAGTTTTAAACAATAAAATTAGGAATCAGGAAAATTCATTGTTTAAATAGAAAATCAATAACCAAAAAATTATAAATTGAAACCTAATGTTTTCTGATAAATAATGCTCAATAATAACAGGTTTAAAACTAGAAGTGAAAGGACACATTATATTACCCATTAATGACATGGCAGATATTATATGAGGGAATAAAAATCTAGAAAAACATAAAACACTATATATTCACTGAGGATTGAACATTGAACAAGGATATCTTATATAAAGTTTATTCTTTCGATTATCATATCATCGAGACATCAATTTATGATAATTTTGAAAATATTAAAAAATTATTATTTAATATAAAAATAAAACAAAGTAGTGATAATAAATAATTAATTAAAAAGAAAAAATTGGTTAAATTTATATAGATGTTAAGAAAGAGGGAGTAAGAAATAACTTATGGTATTGTTAATATCAATGTCACTAAATTTGAAAAAAAATTATATATGAAACCTCTATTGGAAGGTAGTAATCATAATAGAAAACCTCAAATGTTACATACACCACTACTAATGGAGGTAAATTTTAAAAAAAATTATAATTAAATTAGATATGGGTGTTATAATTTTGATTTCACATAGTGAATGGGTTAGAGCACATCAATTCATTCTAATGAAGGGATTGAAGATAGTAATCACGAGTGAGAAAAATGTTTTGTTCCTAATTTAGACTACTATAAGATGGCTAGTATGTGTTGAATATTGACGAAAAAATTTATAAAAAATTAAAAATTATGAAGTACAATTAAATTATAAATTGGTTTAATGTTTACATAAATATGAGTCTTATTATTTTATGGATCAGTATAAATATTATAAAAATATAACAATGGATCTAATTGGATAAGAAAATATCACATTTTTCAGTTCTTATTGAATCCAGAACCATCTTTTTATGTTGAGTATATTGTATAATGCCCCATGAAACCGTTTAATGGAGAATGAAAATTAAAATTCATGACATGGTAATATAATTTAATGTTATTTTTATGTATTTTTTCTCATTTTTAGGTGGACCATTGATGTTCAGATTTAAAAAATTGATTTGTTATTCATTTATATTTGGAAAGCATCCTAGCTAAAAATTTGATTTTTTTTATTTTTATAGGTATTCATCCTTAACATAGAATATAAATTATTGAAAATGAATTTTATTAAGTTCAGAATAAATATAATACATGATATACCAATAACTCTAATATTATAGGGGATTAGAATGTTTCTTGAACATGTGAGATTTTACCACTACAATATCAAGAACTATAATAAGATAGCTTGTCCAATAAAACATAATTCATTAACATAATTTATAAAAGGTTTATATAAAAGATTTAAAAATTCATTTAATAATTTTAAGATAAATATCATTTAATAGGAAATCATGGTCTCTACCAATTAAGATAATTAATTTTACAATATGTGTCCTTTAATTGATAAAATTGTAAGAGTTTCTCAGCGATAAATTTTTAATCAAATATTTTAAACCATTTAACATTTATTTTTAATTTCCAATGAATCCAAAATCAAATACATTACATAAAATAAATACCTTAGTATGGTGTTATTTTCATTATATATGTTTATATAATATTTTGTACTCTCTAATTTATTTTTCCACATTGATCATGTTCCTTTGGGAAATTTCAAAAATATAAATTCTGTGAAATTTCATTTTGTAAGTTGTTATTTATTTCATTTTTTATTGAAAATTATAAAAAAAACAACATGTTCTTAGAGAATATTATTCATGGAACCATATCATTCTTTACATGGAATAACATAATGTAAGATGAAAGAATTTAAATATAAAAGTTCATTCAAAAAGAGAAACTACTTTACACTATCTTACTATATAATATTTATATCGATAAATTCGAAAATTAATTCACATAAATATAAAGTATACATTTACTCCACTTACCAACCAATGATGATATTTTTGGGTGAGGCAGTGCACTTATTCTGCGTTGATCCAAAAATATTTAAATACTGTGAAATTGAAATTTTTTTAGTGTGTTCCTAAATTTGACATGAAATAAATTTTTATATTACATCTTCTATAACCATCTAGTTGACTTCATTGACCTTATAAAATGGTCTTTATGATATTAGAAAGTGGAAAAAAATATCCACTCTCCCTAGAGGTAAATGAGATTTTCTGAGAGGATGATATCAATGCTAATTGATGTGAAATATTAAAATTTTAATGGAGATTCTTCAACACCAAATTCATTATATACAACTATTCATTGTTTGGGGAATCAATTGTAGTGTACCATTAAAAAAACATATTTTTTTTTGGATTACAATTATCAATTTGTGGAATTCATATCAATATCATGAAATATAGTTAACGTGTTAATGAATTTACTAAATAAGAATAATTTTTGTGGTTCTTGATTTATTTCTTAAATATTGGTGGTCATGGTTATCATTACAAATCCACATGTTTGGGGGATTTATAATTATATATAAATTTTCATATACTTGAATAACCCCTTGTAACCTACAAATAATGAGGAAATACTATTTTTCAATTGATGTGGTCACGGAAAATCTACAGTGAACTACATTTTAAACCCATAAACAATAAATATGATATATTTGTCATTATTTATGGGAATATTTTCTATCATTAGATACTCTAATTTGTGTTTAAAAATTTAATATCACTTATGTAAATATATTTCCATATCCACTAGAGATCAAATTTAGATTTTAATAGGTTATTAACTGTTAAAAGTGAGATATATTGAGATATAGATAAGAATATATTTAAATGTTGTGAGTTATAATTAATTGTATAGATTCCAATGATAATGCCTACATTATTAAGAAGTTTTATAATGTGTTACATTAAAATTTCTAAAACACTTGATTGTTCACACCTACATATAATGTACTCTTATTTAACACATAATTAAAAAAAATATGTTGAAATATAATTCACATTGTCCAAAACCCATAATGGTGACCAATATATATCCCTTTAGATACCCAAATATCCAATATGCTAAGTAACCGTAAGTCAAGTTCAACAGATAATGTTTTATACCCTACATAGATCTTTATGAAGAGGGATTTACTCTACGTCAAAAATAATTCTTATGAAATAATGATATTTCCAGCTTAAGAGGTTAAATTTAATAGTAGTTGGAAATATATCATTATATAATATTAAAAACAAAAACAATAATGATCAATCAATTGTAATTATGATATTATTAATTTATCCTTAGATTAAAATTTCACTTTAATGAATATAAATTTTCAATAAAATTAGTAGTTGGGAGGAGAATATAATTTTTTTAAAATGATTAAATGCAACACAGTTTTGGGGATTAACCAAAATGATATTATGGATTGCTGTGTTAAACTTTAACGACTGTAATCACCCAACCCAAAAACCCTGTATGAATTTCTCCAGTCATTTAATCATTAAATCTCATTCCTAGATATGTATTCTGGAATGGTTAACTCCTAGATTTAGTATTCAATAAGATCCTATACACTCATGTTCTCCATGAACATTGCAATCCATACATGATCCATTTATCAATTTTCTATTACACAATCACAAACACCGAACCATAAGCCTTTTGAATATGTTGTTACCAACACCCAACTAACCAAAAAAATGACTTAAATCCCACCATTCAAAAAATTCCTCAACCCTATTCCTATATAGATTTTTCAAAAATCAATGACACTCGTCATAATATAGAGAGTTAAAATATCACATTTTACCACAAATTCATTATATTATGTTTTAGACATACCTCTATCACACCATGTTTTATCCCACACTCATATATAAGAAATTATCTGAAATCAAAAACATCTCATTGTGGTAATTCCAAACTACTTTATTGTTTCCAGTACAATCAACCATTTCATGATTATAGGAAGATTCATTTTCCCATTCATCATGGTAAACATGGATAATCACTGAAACTATAGAAACTTTGATATAATTGACTCTATACATAATTATTATTTTCTAATACCCTAGAACAAATACAAAATCAATGAATAACCACATCATGGTACCTTTAGTGAAATACCATAAACATTAAACACCACCAAAATAGCAATCCTAGACCCATAATATCATTCCCAATAAAATTTTATATCAAAAATTCCCTTATGATAATGATGTATATTTATATCAATTAATCCATAATTATATCACACTCATTATAAATGTATTTAAATTTAAGGGTCATATATATTTAAAAACTTATTACAATATTTAACCTCTTACCTACAACCAAATATATCCTTTTATAACTCAAAAACTGATTAAATCCATTTTGACATTGAATCCCTTAGTCATTATTCAATTCAATCATTCCAAAAACCTATCAATCTACTAATAATTGAAAAATAAGTAAAAAATTTCAACCCATCCATATCACTATTTCAATACAATTTTATAATCTTGTATTTTCATTGACTGAATACTCTCACACAAGAACCACATGATGCATATATAAAAATATATAGAGATTATGTTATTCACATATCCCCCAATTCAGGGAATGAGTTTCATTATGATTCAAACCTACTAAAGGCACTATTAATTCTAAAACCCTTATCCATAATGCCGCACTTAAATTCTCATGAATCATCTTTGAAGATATCTAAAACTATCAACATCATCATTTATGTTCTACCCAATCCTGATCAGTCTATTATTCCCCTTCCACGTGAGGGTAGTAATCAACAAGCCCATGACCTAGATGACCATATGTTATTCAAATTTATTTATATTTTATAGTTTAAAAAATTAAAAATACTTAAATAAATCAATAGTGATAAAAATAAAATAATTTATATTTTAAATACTTATATATTTTTTATGATTAATTAGAGGAAAATATCTTATAATCCACACAAAATAATTATATAAATGATATTATTTATGTATTTGATGATATTTATAGGTAAAATTATATTTATTTATTCAACCCATTTTAAAAAAAAACCATTTTTTGATGATTCATATTGGTGGGGGGGTTTATGAAATTTAACATTACATTTTCTCTATTTATATAAAAGGATGTGATTTAATTAGCATGATTTATTTCATACCAAAATACCAGATTCTATATATTGAGCCTCCACAACAAGATATCTAATCTCATATGTTCATTTTTATTGGATATCCAAATTTCAATAATGATTTTGAAAAATATATGAAATCATAACTGATAGACTCACTAATGATTGTAATATATTATTCCCTCTGTAAATTATTCCTTCTTAATGGGGACAATCAAGGGGTTTTTATCTAACAAAATATCAACATAATTAATTACATAATTGTTGGATACGAACACAATATAACCCATAGTTTTATTGAAAACATTTTTAACATAAGGAGTGTGAAGTGTATTTGTTAATGAGAGTTATATTGTTCAGGAGACTAGAAATGTCTAGTTGAGTTTTAATTCATGTAACAACATAATCATATAATGAATATTTTATTATCCAATCAACATAAATTTACTTAGTTTAAAACCCAATAGAAAATATCTCTAGGAATAATATTAATTTTTAAAATGTCATATGAATGTTCTTGACCACTATATTCTAGAAATAACTGCCAAGGAAATTCCATATATATAACAAATATTTTATATCCCATTAAAACTTGAAGAAGTAAATGAGTCCAACTGATAAATAAAATTATAATGAAAATAATAATCCTATTATTTTTTTATAAAAATCCAATCAAAGGTAAATATATTTTTAAAAATTTATTGGAGAATAGTAACAACCATATTAAAATCACTTTTTGGATAACATGTATAAAAATCTGCAACTTCTGAGCCATCATTGTGTTAGAATTTTATAGATATAGATGCCTAGGGAAATCCCATGGGGTTTTTAGGTTTCCTATATGATAAGTGAGGTACATAATAAATTTTTAATATATATACTATATCAAGATTATATGTTTTATTGTAAGATTACTGATAATGCATACAGTGGTTGAATGTTATGTAGTAGGAGGTTATATGTGTGGTTAAGGATACCACCTTATTGATGGTAACTACAACATGTGTACCTGGATGTGACCTTGTCACTAGGTTAGTTTATAGAAGTTATAAATTTTTAGGAATTCATATGTTGTGGATGCATGGCTATAAAATGGATTTTAACTATTCCCATTTTCAGGCGATAAATTGTTTTCTCAGTTCCATGTCAATAGAGATGAGATGTGGTGAAACCCCTTCCCAATAGATATTATCTTTGGTGTAGTAGACCTATATAATACTTGTAATCCCCACCTTTTATATGATCAACCATTTATAGGTCTACATATTTCTTGAAGTATGGATTTACCAACTATATTGGGGTATAGTTCCCCTTACTAAATAGTGGTCCCCATAAATATCAACAATCATGCGATATAGTCTTTGGAAAATTTCATGGACTTATGTTATATAAAATGGGATTAAATATCCAAATCCACTTATTCTACTTCACTTTTTAATCCCCTCAATAATTTTATGATAGACATAGGTGCATCCAAAGGATAATTTTTCACCCTTTTTTGTATTTTGATCATGACATTGGAGAATCGTTCATTAGAGTATATGTAGAGACCCAAATCTTGACATAAATGGACATTACAATACTTTAGAGGAATACTTAATACATAACAAAAACAGACACACAAGGACCGTAATAGTTTAGTGTCTTTGGAAACATGGAACGTAATCTTCTAATCATGGTGAAAGATCTTCAACATCTCCCATACAGATCTTCCCCTTTTTTCATACATAAAACCTTTCTTTATATCCTGAGGAAAAGAAAACAGAAAAAGGGTGAGCTAAAATGCTCAGTAAGGGTAAGCATGGATAAAATAAAACAAACCATATACATTTGAACTTAAAAATATGAACATAATGTTTAAACATCAAGAGATTGAGAAATGACATAAAATATGGAAGTACGGAAGACATAGATCATAAAGAAACACTAATAATTATAAAATATCATGGGAATAAAACATGTAATTGTGGCAACCATTAAGCACATGATATGATTTCCATAGTAGCCAAGGCATTGCTGCCAATACCATCTTAGTGGACAAAGTCCCTTTTTGAATCGAGTTCACTCCTCGTTCCAGTCCTTTATTACTGAACCGGTTTAACATGCCGTTCCATCCATGTATATCTCATGATATATAAATCTTTACCTATTTCATTGGAGAGAGATATAGGTCTCACCCATCTCATTATGAAATCATTCTTACTTCTACCACAAAATAAACATACATCATTCATAAAAACCCAATAAATAAAATGGTTTCCATAAACATCATCCCATCATCACATAATCCATATAAAAGAAATGGATATCATTTCATAATAAGAGAATTGAAACCATGTAAATCCTAGAGACATTATACTTGAAACATACACATATGAAATAATGTCATCTTTGATGAAAAATGGATTTAATAAAACACTTGAAATGAATTCTTGAAGAAAATATCCCTTTTTCTTCAAAATCATTTTATTTTAACAAAATGTCATTCAATTTTAAAAGAAAAGGATTTTGTTGAAAATATTCATGAAATATGATGGAGGAAGCTTCATGAAAACAAGGCTTTATAAAACCGTAAAAATCTATTCGTGCCGTATAAGTTAAAAAAACATTCTTTTCATACATTTGCCGGAAAAGTCAAAAAGTACCTCGTAACGTAAACAAAAAAAGGATTCCTTACATACCATGTAGTAAAAGTTAAAAATGGGTAAAAAGTACTTTAAACATACATGAAAACACTTTTATAAAACATGGACATGGATGATAGATATAATCCCAGTAAATACTTACGAATAAACAACCTCAGATAAAAATGAGATTTGAAAAATTATCCCTTACCTTAGGTCTGATATGCTTCGTATGTATCCAAAACTCATGTATAATGATTTAAATAATGTTATTGACTTATTGAAGAATCATATTAATTGTTATGATATCATATATGGTTCACTTATGACTTTATATTACCCGTTCTTTTGTAAATTCCATGTTAAAGAGCATTTTGGGTAAAATCGTTTCATTTGTCATCCGTGTTTTGACTTGTAATTATTCATAAGATTACATAGATCATGATTACATACATCCATAATGTATAACATTTTTTATATATAATATATATTCATAATTTACATATATATAATAGATCGATAAATGGAAAGAAATACACAGTTCATGGAGACGGTAGGTCGTACGTACGCATGAATGTTGTTTTCGTTTCCTCATTGAATTGAATGGAATTAATTGGATGATATAAATATATATATATATATATATATATATAGTATCATTATTATGTCATATATTTCATAATTACTTATTATATATACTTTATAATCATTTATGAATGGTTAATCATTGAGAATGAATCTCATCGCGTCGTGGAGACGGTATTCCGTACATACGCACGAGCGATGATATCATTCCCAAGATCGTGGAATTTTATTGGAGTGTATGTATACTATTACAGAATCAATATCAATTTAAAATAATCATATATAGTTGTTATTTACACCATTATACCCATCCAATTAAGGTGGTGGTGGAAAATAGATTACACCACGGCGTGGAGACGGTATTCTGTACGTACGCACGCGCGGTAATTTTGTTTTCCATAGGATGGATAGATGGTGAAATAGGGTTGTTTCATACTTATAATAACATATCAGTATATGGGTGATACTGATTTTATTACTTCATAATGAAAAAACCTAATAAGAAGATGTGGAAGAAGAAATAAAGTTGAAAGAATCCGTAACGGGCATTACCTCTTCTTTGAAGTGTCTTTTTGAGATCTCCTTTTAGGGCACTAAAATTGGTCTTATAGGAATACCATAACCTCTAGGATGTTTCTATGGAAGTGGAGAAGAGAATTTGGCAGGTTTTGGCCGAGCTTTAAGGCTCAAAGTGGTGTGAGGAAGAGAGGGAGGAGGTTCCCTTTTATAAGGGAGGAGAGGGGCTCCTTTGGAAAAATTAAAAATATTATTTTATTATAAATTCAAGTTCGGTTTTAAATAGCTTAAAATTTATTTATTTCTAAGATAAGGTAGGGATGGTTCGAAATACTCTCATACAATATAATTTAGAGAAGTTTAGGTTCCTATTTTATCCTTATCATTTAGATTTAACCTTAAGTTAAATAATTTTACTTTTACCGTGTCTTCTTGTGTTCTTATACTATATGGTTAATAAACATACTATAAGAATCCAAACGAACCCCCAGTTGTTTATTACTAATATATATAACCTTATCTAACTCATTTGGCCGAAATTTATATTTTTAAGAATAAAATAACAATTAATAATATAATATTTGTTTTAAAAACTATTTTATGTCAATTTTGACTCTAATAAGTAATTGATTTTTTTTAAACTTATAATAGAATTATTAGTTAGAAAAAGGTTAATTAAATAAATACTAACATGTCATATTAACCTATAAAATTAATATAATTCATAAAAAGTCTCAAATTACATTTATTTTGGTATTTATAACAACAATTATGTCAATATTTCATTAATAAGATAATTACTGCATCATCTTTGTTTCATAAATAAATTAACTTATATAATTTCTAAAAATTACAAATAAAATACCATTATGTAGGAAATATTTTTCTCTTTCTAATGAATATTTATAGTCTAATTTATCTTATGTATAACCCTATATTAAAAATGATTTAGTTATTAAACTTTGATTTTAACTATTTTAACCCTTCTTTAAATAAATTAATAATAAATGTCCTAATCTAATCCAAGTGGGCCTAAATGGTCATATTTTATTCCTAAGGTTGTTTTTGGTCGAATTACACTTATCCAAAAGAATTAGGACATGTGTTATGGTAATAATAATAACATTTTTACCCTTAATTACCGTATTTACTTTTAACCGTGGAAAAAAAGTAAAAAGTTACTATTCACCAAAAATTATTTTCATCTCATTGAACCACATTTTACTTACTAAAATCAACCGTGTCTCTCGGATTTTTGAAATTCCACTCACATAAGTGGTAAAATTAGGTTTTATGAAAAATTCATTTTTTTTAACTATCACTTAGTGGTTTCACTATTCATCAAAAAATGAAAGTTTCTAGAAAAATACCAAAAATTAGGCCTAAGATATATTTGATATATGAACTCTAAAATTATGTCTATTTTACCAAATTCAAAACATATCAATTGCATTATTTAATTTAAAAATTAATTCTCATCATCAAAACAAATAGCTAGTTCTTAAGAGATAGTAACTATCAAAAGATTGACACTTGTTTATGTCTGGTTTAAATGTGAAATTACATCCACTGACCAACATTGTATTAAATTGTAAAAATATATTCTAAATATACTTTAAAACCACTCAAATTAATAATTTATCACTATTAATTATTTCGATTAAAAAGGTTGTTTTTAATTAAAATTTAGTAATTTTCACTATTCATCAGAAAATGAAATTTATCTGAAAAGTACCAAAATTTCACCCTAAGCTAATTTCCATATTCCCAATCCAAAAATGAGGTCCATTTTGAAAAATAAAATTTACAAAATTTCAAAAAGTGGGTATTACTATTCATAACGGCTAGTTTTAAATATATTTTAATAGCATATCATTGTTTAGTGAAACTCGGTATTGCGTACTACACACGCTATCAAGGAAGGTCGCGATTGCATGTAATGAAAGGAAAGTCAAGGATGCGTGTTGTGAAAGCTTTTTTTGGTGTAGCGTACAACACAACACATTAATGAAATTAAAATCTTGGGGTGTTACATTCTACCCCCCTTAAAATGAATTCCGCCCTCGAAATTCGTCGGGGTTATAAATGGTTTACTACTCGAAAGTTTCTTTAATAGAAACCCACATCGTAAAATGGAATACCAAAACCAATCTTTAAAAACAAAAGTATGAAACGTAATGGTTACCCAAATAAACTAATCACTGTGTTTCCACATAGGTGAAAATATGGATATGGAAGAGAAATATAACCATCATGTTCTGATGGAGAGTGGTAGAGAACATGGCTATGGAAAAACCAGCAATCACAAAGCCATAAATTTGTGACGATCTAAGGTACCATCTGATTAGTTAGATATAAGAGCACTAGGACAACATTTTTTGGTTTTCAAGATCATTTCCCTAATGTTGAAGAATTTGAATTAGAGTAAATACTTACTTTATTTTGGTACAATCTCACTATTGTTCGTTCCTTGAACAATTTCCACTTCATCTCTTAAATAAATGAAGTTGAATTTGTTATTCGTGATGTGTTAGCAGATCATGTGATAGAATGCTGGGTCATTCCATCTGTCTCAAACAAAAGGTTAACAAAAGTTATTAAATATACACAAGTCTATCTATAGTGAGATTAATCATATATGGTTCCTAAAATGGACTTATACTTATTATATCATACTTCTTAATATAATAAAACTAGTTTCTACTAAACAGGGTCTTCCTGTAGGCCAGTGGTAGGAGATAAAGGCCAGTCGCACTTCGGTTGTGGGTTCGATTCCCACAGCCTTTTCCAACGCGATGGGTTGTCTCTAGTCCTGTAGGTTGTCCTTTTTCTAAAACTACATTACTATAACATCCCATAGATAATATCAAAAAAACTTATATCCTTAAACAATACTAACTTATGTCCAACATAATCCATTCCAATCATTAGGTTTATCTAAAATACTTCGGTCCAAGCTCATAGTATTAATAAAATGATTACTTGAAATGTCACATAACAATCACGTGAATGCCATCATTTATCCCCAATATATCATAAGATATATCTTGTTGGTCAAATTACAAATATTTGAATACCTTAATCATGTATTCTCTTGAAGAATTAATACCCATTAATTAAACCATAGTGAAAACATGAATGCAGTTAAAAGTTAACACTTTCCACATACAAAAATCCTAAAAATTATATATACTCAAACCATGATATCACTTAGTACTTATATCCATCATGAGCTCATGAATACAATCAAACATCTCATTATCTCCTTATTCCTATATTATGCGCATATCATCTACTTTACAAAAATATCTGAATAACCATCCATGGTTACTGGTACCATTCAACATATACTTTCAAATACTGTTAAGAAAAACAATAGTGTAACAATCCTGAGATGATTCTTTATTCCATAGTACCATTAACTATAAAACATAACTCTCAATAAACATACAATAATTCCACTTACTTCTAAAACAACAGACTGAGCTTCAACACTTCTTTCAGCTCATATATCATCTATAGTCTCCTCATCATCATCCACATAAATACTACCCATATGACCATGCTGATTCTCTTCATGAGATTTTCCATTAGGGAATTGGTTTTCATAATTCCCGTACATTCCACATTTAAAACATCTAATCATTGTTGATGTCGTAGCAATACCATTATCCTTTTTGATGGTGTTAACTGAACCTTTTCCTTTGCACTTACTGGCTTTGTGTCTTTCTTTTCCACACCCAAATCATCTTCCAGTTCCTTTGAAACAATCTCCCCGATGCCTCTTCCCACATGATTTACATGAGGAAAATTGAACTTTCTTTCCTCTATGATCATCATGAAACTCCATCTTTCTCTTATTATCTGAGTCGGGAAACTTACCAAAGTTGAGATTATTGATCATATTATGAGATTGTTGATTAGGCATAATAACAATGGCTAGACTTCCAGATCCCGTTTCATTTGGTTTCTCATGAAGAAAATCATTCCATTGTCTATCATATCCTCCATTATCATGAATCTTCTTGTTTCCAGCCATTTTCTAAAACCCAAAAAGAATAATGTGAGAGGCAAAAATCATGCTAGGGAAAACAACATAGTAAAGGGGGAGTATCATCAATATCTAACATCTTAGGTTAAATTCTATGATCTTTACCATAGTTCTAGGACTGTATCCTATATGTATACTTATCCTTAGGGAAATCCCTAGACATGCCTTAGAAATATCTCTAGGGATCTCACTAACGTTTTCGCATCCTAATTTTCAAAGGTTGACTAATCCTTTCCTCCGATACCAACTATAGATACCCAAATATTGACGTACAAGGACATTACGTTACTTTTGCGGAATACTTATTACATAAAAAAACACACACACAAGGACCATAACAGTTTAGTGTCTTTGGAAACTCGGAACGTAATCTTCTAATCATGGTTAAAGATCTTCAACATCTCCCATAAAGATATTCCCTTTTGTTTCTTACCTAAAACCTTTCTTTATATCCTGGGGAAAAGAAAACATAAAAGGGAGAGCTCAAATGCTCAGTAAGGGTAAACAATAGAAATATCAATCACATCATATTCATAAGAACATAGCATTTTGGAAATCTTAACCTTCAAAAGAGATCATAATATCATAACATGGGATAAATCGTAGTAGTGAAATGTAATCTCAATAATCATAAATTAAAACATGAAACTTTTTGGAATACACACATAATCATAGAGAATCATTTATTATTAGTCAAGACTCATTTCCAAGACTATCTTAGTGGACAAAGTCCATTTCTAAACCGAGTTCACTCCTCGTTTCAGTCCTGTTTCACTGAACCGGTTTAATCTACCGTTCCAGCCATGTCTATCTAATGAGATATAAAATCTTTACCCAATGCATTGGAAGGAGATATAGGTCTCACCCATCTCATAATGATACCATTCTTATTTTTGCCCCAAAATCATAAACCATTCATCATATCATAACCCATGTAATAAAAATGGGAATCTTAAACATCGTGACATCATAAAACAATTCATATAAGATAAAGGAATTCATAAAAATATTTCCATCATAACATAATCAAATCAATGTAATAATAGGGATATAAATAGAACCCTTTATTATCTTAGATGGAAAATATTTTTGATAAAACACTTGAACTCAATTCTTGAGGAAAATATCTTTTCTACTTCAAAAACATTTTACTTTCTTAACACGTCTTACAATTTTAAACTAAATGAATATGATTAAAAATAAACTTGACAACTTGTAAAGGAAGCTTCTTGGAAATAATGTTTTAAAAATCCATTCATGCCGTATAAATTAAAAAAACATTCTTCTCGTACTTTTGTCGGAAAAGTCAAAAAGTACCTCGTACGAAAAATGACAAAAGATTCCTTTCATATCTTTTACTAAAAACTCACTGAAGGGTAAAATTGTATTTAAACAATTATAGGTGGATGGAAACAATATTAAATATTGAGTAAACATGGATGTGGATGATAAAATACACCCTAGTAAATACCAAAGTATAAACAATCTCGGATAAAAATGCGATTGTGATATTTCCCTTACCTTAGGTCCGATTTGCTTTGTAAGTGTCTGAACCTCCTGTATAATGATTTAAATAATGTCATTGACTTATTACAGAATTATACTCATTGTTATGATATCATATATGGTTCACTTATGACTTTATATTACACGTTCTTTTGTAAATTCCATGTTAAAGAGCGTTTTGGGTAAAATCGTCTCATTTATCGTTCGTGTTTTAACTTGTAATTATTCATATGATTACTTAGATCATGATTACTTAAATCCAGAATGTAAAACATGATTTAAATATAATATATATTCATAATATACATATATATAATAGATCAGTAAATGGAAATAAATACACCGTTCATGGAGACGGTAGGCCGTACGTACGCATGAATGTTGTTTTCGTTTCCTTATTGAGTTGAATAGAATTAAGTAGATGACATACATATATATCCACATAAATCCAGTATCATTATTTTGTCCTATATTTCATGATTAATTATTATATATACTTTATAATCATTCATGAATGGTTAACGTGGAGAATGAATCTCATCGCGTTGTAGAGACGGTAGTCTGTATGTACGCACGAGCGATGATATCATTCTCATGATCGTGGAATTGTATTGTAGTGTATGTATACTATTCCATAATCAATATCACTTTACAATAATCATATATAGTTTTAATGTACACCATTATAACCATCCAAGTAAGGTGGTGGTGGAAAATAGATTACACCACAGCGTGGAGGCGGTATTCCGTACGTATGCACGCGTGGTGATTTCGTTTTCCGTAGGATGGATAGATGGGGAAATATGGTTGTTTCATAATTATAATAACATACCAGTATATTAGTGATACTGATGTTATTACTTCATGATTAAACAACTAAAGAAGAAGAAGTGGAAGAATAAATAAAGATGAAAGAATGGGTAACGGGCATTACCTCTTCTTTGAAGCACTTCTTTGAGACCTCCTTTTAGGGCACTAAAATTGGTCTTTGAAGAGGAACAGGACCTCTAGGATGTCTCTATGGAAGTGTAGAGAAGAAATTGGCAGGGGTTGGCCGAGCTTGAAGGCTCAAAATGGTGTGAGTAAGAGAGGGAGGAGGTTCCCTTTTATAAGGGAGGAGAGGGGAACCTTTAGAATAACTAAAAATATTATTTTATTATAAAGCCAAATTCGGTTTTAAATAGCTCCAAATAGATTTATTTAGAAGCTAAGGTGAGGATGGGTCGAAATCCACTCATCCGATAGAATTTAGACAAGTTTAGGTTCCTATTTTAACCTTATCATTTAGATTTAACATTAAGTTAAATAATATTACTTTTACCGTGTCTTCTTGTGTTCTTACACTATAAGGTTAATAAACTTACTATAACAAGACAAACGAACCCCAAGTTGTTTATTATTAATATATATAACCTTATCTAAGTAATTTGGCCGAACCATTGATTTTTAGAAATAAAATAACAATTAATAATATAGTATTTTTTTTAAAACAATTTTATGTCAATTTTGACACTATTTACTAATTGATTTCTGTGGAAATCATAACAGAATGATTAGTTCGAAAACAGTTATTTAAATCAATACTAACATGAAATATTGACGTAAAAAATTAGTGGAATTCATAAAAAGTCTCAAATTACATTTATTTTTGTATTTATAACATCAATTATGTCAATATTTCATTAATAAGATAATTATTGCATCATCATTGTGTCATAAATAAATTAACTTATTTAATGTCTAAAAATGACAAATAAAATACCATTATGTAGGAAATCCTTTTATATTTCTAATGAATATTTATAGTCGAATTTATCTTATGTATAACCCTATATTAAAAATGATTTAGTTATTAAACATTGATTTTAACTATTTTAACCCATCTTTAAATAAATTAATAATAAATGTTCTAATCTAATCCAAGTGGGCCGAAATGGTCATATTTTATTACTAAGGTTGTTTTTGGTCGAATTACACTTATCCAATAGAATAAGGACATGTGTTAGGGTAATAATAATAACATTTTTACCCTTAATTACCCTATTTACTTTTAACCGTGGTAAAAAAAAGTAAAACGTTACTATTCACAAATAATTATTTTCATCTCATTGAACCACATTTTACTTACTAACATCAACCGTGTCTCTCGGATTTTTGAAATTCCACTCACAGAAGTGGTAAAACTATGTTTTATGAAAAAATCATTTTTTTAACTACCACTTAGTAGTTTCACTATTCATCAAAAAATGAAAGTTTCCAGAAAAATACCAAAAATTAGGGCTAAGATATATTTGATATTATGAACTCGAAAATGATGTCTATTTTACCAACTTCAAAACATATCAGTTGCATTAATTAATTTAAAAATTAATTCCCGTCGTCAAAACAAATAGCGTGTTCTTAAGAGATAATAACTATCAAAAGATTGACACTTGTTTATGTTTGGTTTAAATGTGAAATTTCATCCAATGACCAACATTGTATTAAATTGTAAAAATATATTCTAAATATACTTTAAAACCACTCAAATTAATAATTTATCACTATTAATTATTTCGATTAAAAAGGTTGTTTTTAATTAAAATTTAGTAATTTTCACTATTCATCAGAAAATGAAAGTTATCCGAAAAGTACCAAAATTTCACCCTAAGCTAATTTCGATATTCCGAATCCAAAAATGAAGTCCATTTTGAAAAAGAAAATTTAAAAAATTTCAAAAATTGGTTATTACTATTCATAACGGCTAATTTAATAATATTCTAATAGCATATCGTTATTTAGTGAAACTCGGTATTGCGTACTACACACGCTATCGAGGAAGGTCGTGATTTCCTGTAATGAAAGGAAAGTCAAGGATGCGTGTTGTGCAAGCACCTTTTGGTGTAGCGTATAACACAAGACATTAATGAAATTAAAATCTCGGGGTGTTACATTGTTAGTCTGAGAGGGGATGTGTCCTCAGTATTTATTCTATCATGATAACATCTTCCCCCATTTCATCAACCTCATTGATCTATTACATATATTACCATCTCATATTATAAGAAAATTGGTTCATAGTCTCACTCATCATCTAATAAGTGATTCGTTAGGTGTATAACATTTATGGAAATATAGAACAACTCCTCATCTGATCTAGAATCTATCTGGTGGGTTGACTGTTGTAGTACCATTGTGTCGTTTGGATCAAGTGGTTCTAGAACTATAGGAATTTAGTCAAAGAGAGTCAAATACAATGTATTTCATTGTATAGGTTCATAATCATGTTTTTTTTCATACACTTATATTCACATCTTCTTTGGAATACTAGTTTTTTAAAGATCGTGCAATGCTTGAAGTCAGTTGAGCCATTGTGGAAGCAGTTGGGGTTTGAATTAGATATTGTAACTATTCTTAATGGATAGATTTTATCTAGTTGATCTTCATTGTAGCCATCCAGTCATAGAAAAATTTATACCCTATCTATTAAAATTATTTCATTCACTTTCATTCTCTAGATCATTGGTGAAAAACATTATAATTAGGATTATGACCTTTCTAGATTCACATTCTTGGAATGAACTATTTTCAGTAGGATATCATGAAAAAAAGTTTCATCTATTTCATTTACCAGTTATAACTGGACGGTGAAGTAGTTTCAAAGATCTTCACAATCATCCTGGTGGGGAATCATGGTCTTTGTAGACATTTTCATGTTGTTATCCAATGTTGAGATGTAGTTTCTAGGGACACAATACATTCAAAAATAATAAAAATTGTTCTGTATATCTTCAAAGTATTTTTGTCCCTCGTTTATATTATCATTTGGAAAAGGTGGGCATTATAACTAATGTTCTGGATGGGGGACTACATGATATGGTGTTGGTTAAGAAGATGGATTGGGTTTATGGGCTGAAATAAGTGTAATAGTGGATGTATCTATATAACCCATTCTAATTCCTTATGTTTTTGAAATTACATCGCACATTTCTTTGGCTTATGTGATAGACACTTCGATTATTTGAGATATTATACAATTTTCTAGAATCACACTTTTATATTTAAAATGAATGCATGGTTTTAACAACACATTATTAACATTCTCTATAAAGATGGATAACAGATATTCTTTAAGAATTTGTATGCTGAAGTAGTATTTGAATCCCTTATAGTGAGAGATGAAGTAAGTGACCATAACATTCTCTCTACAATTTCATTTTTAGAGGTAGACGACTATTACCTTATGTAGTGTCGAGCTGAATTGGAAGATAAACATCTGAAGTATATTTTACATCTAATAATTGAATGTACTACCAAGATGGGTTTAATTAAAAGGTTGTCCCCTTCATTTTTTTGAAACAAAACCCATTTTTCACCACATAATGTTTTATATGGGGCCCAATCATCTGATTTTAATTAGACAAGAAATGCATCAAATATTTATCCGAGTCACTAGAGCCTTTGAAAATTGGAAATGGATGGTTATAAATGTTTACAAGTGGAAGAGTCAGATAAAGCCATTCAAGGGGATACTTCATTAAATGATGTATCACATCACACTATTCCTCCATGACTTTCAATTGACCCATTATAAACTCAATATTATTAATGAGACCTTGAGGAATGTTTGGCTAAGTATGAGGTTGATCAGGCTAGGCAGTTGTATGTCCAACTGCGGTGACCAAACTAGTATGTATCATGGGTAACCTATTAGGGAAGGTTAGTAGGGATATATCCTACACTATCATGATTTTGTACCAAAGGTTAAACTCCCAATATTATATTATGGGATCCACGTATATTGGTTTTTTGTACACCAAGTTGTGTGGATCTTGTGGATCCACATTTGTTACTATGGTGAACCTTTTTTTAGGGTGATTCAGTTGGGATTGTGAGTAAAGGATATTCATGTAAAAAATATATATTATTAATGTTTATATAGAGAAGATATGTATTGATACTTTTAAACTCATTCACCTCTTCCACAGACAATGAAAAAATTTCTTCAATGGTAGGGGTTGATATATTTAAAGAGTTGGGTGAAGAGAAACATTAATTTTACCATTTTCTTTTGGGGATACTCTCTAAGGGGGTAATAATGGATTAGTTGAGGGAATAATGAAATTCCATGAAGGCCTCTAGTTCTTATTATGCACACCTATTTCATTAATTTTAGTGTTTACTATATTATGAGCATATAAATACTCTGCCAACTCCTTTTTATTGGCCTCGTGAAGTTCAGATTATGTAGGGGTGGTTTTGAATATATTCACAAATACTTAATGTATTTATAGTTTTCTGTCATTATTATTATGAGGCTTCGTTTATATGAGACCTACATGGTTCTATGTCTTATACATCATTGGTTCTCTTGGATCCCTTTTGTAGATTGTAATTCAATGGAAATATCCATATAATTTGGTTATGCATGTTCCCAATGAGGATATCAGATCATGCGTTGGGGTGAACTAGGAGGATTCATTCTACCATGTTACCATGTGTGGGAGAATACTGATTTCCACTGATGAGGTGTTAGTTGAGGTAAAACATTAATTAGTATTGATGGATTTGGATGTTCATGTTCTACTTAAACATCTCATTAGGTCTGGTATTCTATCATCAAAGGTTATTTAAAAAAATACCCACCACTACAGTAGGGGTTTATTCTTGATTATCTTGGAAGATAATGTTGTGGATGGATTATTGATTTTATGTAGAATTGATTGAACATGGGTTGGGTAAATCATTTTATTTGAAACTAAAACACCATCTTCCAAAGTTATTTGTTCTATCTGTGACATTTTCACTATCTGATGACTAACATCCCATAAGTGGGAGGCCTACTCAATATTTTAAGATACCTGATGAAAAAGTATTTCAATTTATTCCACTCATCTGGCCTGACATTAGTGTTAGTCATTTAGGAACAATTTTTTTGTGAATATAACATGTTTTAAACAATGTCAATTTTTTGATGTAATCTTGAAACTATGACATTGCAGATTCTCAAATTTGGTGAATGTTTTTTAGGGATCGTGGTGAAGTTGAAATATCCTTATTTTACCCATCCTTTAATATGAATTTTTGGAGGCTAATCTGTGATTATATTACACAATTATTTTATAACTATGACATATTCACCCTTAATGGCCCAATTCTACTTCCTTAATTTTGGATATCATGTATCTAGGAGAGATTTCAAATAAATTTGGTGTTTCATCCATTCTATTACCATAATGTGGAATTGATACTCATCATAGGGAATACGTTTTCAATTATGTAATTAAAAGTGTTCTATATATTGAATTATATTTCATGCATACATTCTTTTGGAAATTCCACTATAATATTGTATTAGGGATTTGGTAAAGGATAGAATATAAAAGTCATGTTCCCATTATCCAACATCATCCTCTTGTTAAACATGTATTATTCTTCAATTTTAGAGGTTACTCAACATATTCCAACCAAGGTGGATGATTCCTAACTACTTTATCATATACAAAAAAATAGTTCAGAAAATCTGTTTTCACATTGGAAGGTAGGTGATCCAAAGTTAGTTACGAGAATTGTTGTCTCATCGAGTTATATTCATGCTGATAAAGGATATATCATTACTATGACATGAAAATAGACATGAATGGACTCATTTTTTTGGTGGCTCATGATAGAAGGAATTTATCATCATTAAATCTCCACAGATTTGACTCTTTCCAGAAAGTGAAACACTACTATAGAGAGAACATTAACGAAGAATACAATTATAATGAGAAGTAACATTATAACTTGACATCCAACTATAATGATATTTTATGTAGTATATACCATAGGTAGTTCCATAATCTGGGATGAAAACTAGGGGAACAAATTCTTACTATATGATATCTTGGCTACACAAAGGGATATCATGACTATAATAAGGACATAGTCACTCTTGATTGATCAAATTATAGACATTAAGAAATCATTCATGGTTATGTGTCGAGTTGGTCCGTCATAATTACTACAACATTTCCCATAATTTTGTAAATGGAATATAGGATATTGAGATTATAGAGATAAATTTCTATGGTATTAAAAAAAGTTTCTATGAAGTGGTATACCATATATCATCTTTTAATTTTACAATCATCTTGGATGATGATTCTTTTTAGATTACTTATTATGAGTGACATGGACCGATTACTCAGGAAAGAGGTTTCTCGGTACAATAACATGTTTGAGTAGCTCCCCTGTTAGAACTATAATTTTTTAGCATATTGTGGGGGAGTTTCCCCATGATCCGCTTAGATGGGAGTAGAGGTGCGTGTATTCCCTAGAGAGGCATGATAATGAGTCACCCCATTTTCAGGGGAAGAGGTTTGTATCGGTACTTATACTAGTTTCATTATTGTCAAAATATCCAAGATGGTCATTACGATGTGGGTAGGATTCGTTCTCATAACCTTCACCATTTCAAGATATTATTGGTAACTTCATCAACTAAAATAGATATATATGAACATTTCGTTCTAGGTATAGGGTTATGTTCCTACATTTGTCCTCAATTTTTTGACAGTTGATATAGATAGTACTCATGTGTGATGGTAGTGATTTGGGTATATCCCTTATTTGTTGACAAGACTTATAACTGACTTCTCCAGATAGTGTCATGAATGATAGTTGGAAGGAATGATAAATGATGGCATGTGTCTGTGATTGCTTACTATTTTCCACTGAATTTGACTAGTTTACTTCCATGTAAACTACCATATGAGGTTTCTAGAAGGCTTGGTTTCTATGGTCATGTATTATTTCATTCTTAATGTTTTCCACTGAATTTTACTTATGTTCTTATCAAGATGCTTCCAGTTGATTCTTTTGGATATCATGAATAATGTGGGTATATGTTCCTTTTTTATCATAGTTTATTTAAAAAATATTATTTATGATCTTCTATATAGTGTATTGTGATGTGATAGAGTTCACTATTGGACTTTAGATGCCCTCGGTAGGCCATCTTGTGATACCATAGCTGGATGAACATGGCTGAACACTCGAGGATGATAACATAATAATGATGAAGTATCACTACAACACCACATTGGTAGTTTTGATTACTGGAATTATCTCTTATAAAGGACCCCTATATCTTATATGTGATTCTTTATATAGTATATTTATATACTTCCCTATGATAAGGGATTATTTGAAATTTGTAATCCATGGATAATCTCCCAAAATGGTTGGAGATACTGATTGGCGTCCTCTCCTTATAGAACACTAGCCATCACTGATTGGGTGACAGTAGAGTAATTGTGGACTATAGGAAACGTTGAGTAGTATAAAGGGTTAGTATGGTACCATATTGAAGGTACTTCTCGACCAATTCAATTGATACACATCATTGAATAAAATGAGTTAGTGACGATGTCCTCTACATGGATAGGGACCCATATTAAATGGCAGTCTGAGAGTATATTTGTGTGATTTGGTGAAATTCTATTTGTATTGAAGGGAGATAATTCTAAAAGTTCTTCTAATGTGGGTGAAAAACACAAATAAGAGAATATCATCAAATTAGTATATCATTAAATGAACATATGTACAAGTTATTTTCTTTCATTGCGTCTTTCAGTTTTAAGAGTGAATGGGGACTAAATAGTTGGAGATATTATCATCTTGTTTAATGATACTAGTCGGGTTCTCCATTTTTTCAGATAAACAATTTGATACCCAAAAGTTTATTGTGGGTGTTTGAAGTTTTAAAAATAATTCACATTTGGTTCATCACATTCAAACAACTTTCATTGGGTTTCGTTTGTGGAGCCTAAAAAACCCAAAAGTCAAATCATTGATGAATGATGAGCCTCCATTACATAGAATGGTTCTCATCAGGGAACATGTCCAATGATACATAAGAACTCACATTGATCAAGAGAATGTGAGTTTTGTCTCATCGCACCATTGGGGGGGGGGTATGTTTTCCTACTATGGGACTCTCTTAGAGATTTATGATATGTTTGTGACTCCTTTATTATTTCCCATGTATGACGTGGGTTTCCCTTCAATAAATAATAAATTATTAACATACATTAAATTTATAATCAATATTATGTATATTAGGTTCATCATTAATGAATTCAGATGTATGCATAAAAATTTCTACATAAATGGTAACAGTTTATGAATGGATTAGAGATTTGTTTGTAATTTTTTATTACGATGAAGGTTTTGAGGAACAATGTGGTTAAAACTGGACTATTTTAAAAATAGGAGATATGTGGGTTGTATTTTTTCTATATTAGACCCATAATATTAGATTCATGCGTATCCTTATATAGAGAATCAGAAACTATGTATTCATTTGAAACTTAATGGGACACAAGATAACTTTTAATGTCCTTTTGCGTGGTATAAATCAAGTAGTTTAAAATCTTATAGCATGTATGTTTAGGAATATGTTTCATAGTCAATGTTTAATGTGGAACCTAGGTGGAAAGGGACTAGGGTACTTAGAAGTGATATTGGTTTTCATGTTGGATAAAACCTTTATATGAATGTGACACATAACGAATTAGGGTTGATTTTGTGGTGCCAGTTTTCACTATGTGGATGATTCATATGTATATAATTTGGAAAAGAATCATAGCCCACATAATTCACTAGTGAGAACCCATGATAATGGATGTCCTTGGAAGGATTTTGTTGAAAGGGTATATTTCCTTTTGAGAGCATTAATGAATGATTTTCAAGATTATAATATTTAGGAGGAATCCTTTTTGAATGAATATGGTTGATTCTTATAAAATATTGAAGGCACATATGGTTCTTTTTATGGTTGTGTGGTTGGGGATCATACCTAGTTGGAGGCATGTTTTTTCATTGGGGATCATACTAGAAATGATACCCAATGTTTTGGGATCATATTGATTCCATGATCACTGCCAACCTCTATGACAATGAGAGTCATTATTAATATGGTAAACAAGTGGAGGTGGTGGATTCATGAAAAAAATCTTCTTTTCCCACTAGTAGATGAGGGAGGGGCTATAGAAGAATTAGAAGAGGCTTTGACATGCCCAAATCCCCTATCGGTGAACCATGAATATTCATTTCTGAATACCTATCTAGATACAACCCATGGGTATGATGAAGGAAGAACTAATGAAGTATTATAGGTCCTATAAGAGATATTTTTGGTTAATATAGAATGGTTTCTGTAATGCCCCAACCCAAGAATCCAGGATTTGGTGCATTATTTTATTACATTGGCCTGATTACAAGGAATCAAGTCCCAAAGGACCGATTCGTTTAGTAGTCTTGGAAAATAGAAACATACATATGTTCATCATTAAAACTTTAAAAGAAAAGAAACACTAATTTATTCCACTAGAAACATTCAAGCTTCCAAGATTATTCCTACAAGTCACTCATAACTAACTTCTTCATATCCTAGGAAAATGAAACATGAGAAAGGGGTGAGCTTAGATGCTCAGTAATAGTAAGAAATACAAATAATGATAAAATAAACATTAGGCATGGTGAATAATTGAAAATACATTCTTTAACTAATAATAAACATGAGTACTTTATGGCAGGAATATGAGCTGAGTAAATAATGCCATAATAAAAAATAGTCATGTGTGTTCTAATATTCGAATAACTACATGAAATATCAATATCTAATATCATAATGATAGAATGCATATTGTCGTATATTCTGAAACATCTTTTCAAGGCCTCGACCAAGATATCTAAAAATGATTAAGGCCTCGGCCAAAACCATATATCAAAAATTGGAATAGGCCTCAGCTAATTCCATGCCTAGTTGTGTCATGAGACTGACTGATTCATAGAGGAGCTATAGCGGGCTCCATCCGTCACATACTATGTCAAATTCATTCCTCATATGAAAAGGTGGAAACATAACATATACATTCGTATTAAAACTAGCATTCGAAATGTCAATACATTATCCATAAACCATGAATGGTATAAAATAACACATCCACAATAAAACATTTCACAAAAACTTCAATAAAATATGGAATATGGTTTTATAATATATTAACCTCAATCGAGAATAATGAAGATTATTGACATATATTAAAATAATCATCAAATGTATTTGAGAGAAATATCTCCCTTTTTTTGAAAACATTTAAAAGTCACACTATTTTTCAAGAAGCCGTTTAAAATATATATTTTTGAATCAAAGTGTCCCATACCACTTTGAAACCTTTAAAAGAAATTTTAATTTTAAAACATTAATTTCCATATAAATAAATTCCTAAAACCATTATTAAAATATGGACATTAATTAGAATGATTTAGAAGAATAAATCTTTAAAACCTTTAAATGATATTTTAGTTAGAGTTCGTAACCAAAAGAGATATAGTTTAACAAAAATAATGGAGGTAATCAAAACTTTATAATATCATTAGAATAAATATATTCATGATATACTATATCAATGTACATTATATACACCATATAAAAGTGAATATTCATATAAGAACAAATAAGTCATAATGGAATGTATATTGAGATAAAGTCCCTTATAATGACTGTATCCTCGAGTAAAAGATAAATCAATGAAATAATTATGTGTGAAAAATATAAATACACTCCATATGATTTGATATTAAGTGTAAATAAATCATAGAATACTCACACATATTCTTTTAAAAACACTACCAATGACATGGATGTTTAACTCAATGAATGGAAATTGAGTTAAGATTACCCTTATCAAGTTCATATCAATGACTTGAGAAATTATAAATGGAGTGACTATGTGTATCAAAAGCATATACACACAAAGGGGAGTGGAAATTACAACCTAAAAAATAAATAGTGATTCCACACATAATCATGGAGTAAACTAATCAATTAAGTATACGTAAATCCCAATGAGTGGAAATTGAAATTTGAAATTCCCTTACCAATTTGGTAACTTATGAAACATATACCCCATGAAAGAAGAATAATAAAATGAAGATGTAAATACCCATAAATTAAATTATATTACACAAATAATAAAATCATGGGCATTACATACACCACACAAAAGGAAATAGTGGCAATATAGAATGAATCTCACGGGAATAAGAAGTGAGATAAAAACCCCTTACCATGTTTTAATAAATTGAGTAATATGAGAAGGTTAATAACCAGTAAATGAATCACAGAATACCATGAATATAAATATAATCATGATAATATATATAAAATGGTTGTACACAATACAACACATGCAATAAATAAGTGGTGAACAATGGAAATGTCACGGAATTAAAAGTGAAATAAGAAACCCCTTACCTCAAGTCTAACTTGTCTTGTATGTTCCTTATTCTTCTTAAAAAATAAACATAATTTAATTTATAATTTATTAAGAAAATTTTTAAATTTTATTATTCATTGTATAACACTTATTACCTTGATATAACAATAAGTTAATTATTCGGGTTCATATTGGATATTTTATCGTTGTTTGTAAGTTGAGTCAAACATGTACTTGTTATAATTACAATTTTTCCATGTGGTAAAAAGTCCATTATCTCCAAAATGATATAGATTATTTAGATATCATATATATATATTATATATACAGTATATATATGTATTTATAATAGTACATAACATTTGGAGATAATAAATGAAATGCATCGTTCATGGAGACGGTAAGCCGTACATACGCATAAACACAACTTTCATTTCTATTTTGTATTTTAATGGAATTAAAACATAAAGATACATAGGAATATTATAATTCATGTATAATATCATATATAATATTATTATCTCATACTTTATATGTCCCTCACAATTTATTAACAAATCTTATCACATTGAGGGGGCGGTAGTCCGCACTTCCACAAATGAAATTATCGTGTTTTACCCATAATGGAAACCATAAAGGTATGATATAAATGGAAAATACTGAAGCACAAAGATACAAATAAACGTAATTTATATCATATATAAATACAATTCCATCTTAATGTCCACGATAAGAGGCGGTATGAGATAATCGACCAATCAACGTTTTGTGACGCGTTAGTTTGCCAACCATAGAAACAGTATGTTCTTCACCCATTAGAGGGAGATTTGTATAAGTGTAGTTTGAATACATCTCATAATAATATCCTAGTATATTTCAGATGCCTTTTTTTATAAAATAAATAAATATAAAGAGTCTAGGGGGTTTTTAGAATTAAAATAAAAAAAATTAAACAAAAGAATTTTAGAGAAACTGTTACCTTTAATTTGGGTAACTTCCTTTGGTTTGAACCAAAATAACTTCTTGAAGTGGCTTCTGCCTAAGGTAAGGCCTATAGGTGTAAGAAAGGGATAATGAGAGCTTATTTTGGAAGGGGATGGATGAGACAAGAGGCTTGAGAGGTGTGTGGAATGGGTTAGAAGTGGTGTCCTTTTATAAGGGGAGGTGGGGCTTTTTGGAAAGTTTGAAAATACTATTTTATTATATAGTGATATTCAATTTATAAAGGTCCAAAACTAATTAAAGTAACATATAAGATGACTCATGGTCAAAATAAAATCATCCAATAAGAATTGGTCACGTTTTTTATATTGTTTTAATTTTAATAATCTTATATATTTAAATAATTTATTAATGAGGTAAATACTACATCATTAATGTGTCATAAATAATTTAATTTATTTGATGTCTAAACATTATAAAAAATTACCACAATGTAGGAAATATTTTTAACTTTACAATGAATTTTATAGCCGAAATTATGGCTTATATAACCCCATGTAAAAATTTATTTACTAAAAGATATTTTTTTATGTCATTTTTTCCTTTACATTAAGTTAATTAAAATAAAGTGTCATTATCATTAATAAGTTGCTCCATGGGATCCCAAAATCAACCCAAGGATTCTCATGTTCAGCCATGACTCATCCAATAACGTTTGGACAAGTGTTAAGTTAATTCTGTATTAGTATAATATTTTTTTCCTCGAATTACCCTATTTACCTTTAACCACGGTAAATAAAAGTCAAAAGTTACTATTCACCAAAAATTATTTTCATCATATTGAACCACATTTTACTTACTAATAAAAAAAATGTATCTCTTATTTTTGAAATTCAATTCGTAGAAGTAGAAATTTTTTATTTAAATGAAAACGTCGGATTTTTATCTACTACTTAGTGGTTTCACTATTCATCAAAAATTGATGTTTTTCGGAAAAATACCAGAAATTCAGCCTAAGCTATATTTGATATTCCGAATTTAAAAATGATTTCTATTTTACCAAATTAAAAACAATGAATTTGTATTAATTAATTTAAAATTAATTCACGTTGTCCAAACAAATAGCTTGTTTTTAAGAAACAATAAATATCAAAATATTGACACTTGTTTACGTATAATTTCAAAGTGAAATTAATTCCAATTACCAAAATTGAATTAAAGTGTAAAAATATAATCTAATTACACTTAAAACCCAACTTAAAATATAATCTATCCTTATAAATAAATTAGATTAAAAGTTAGTTTTGAATTAAAATACAGTATTTCTCACTATTCCTAAAAAATGAATATTATTAGAAAAATAACAAAATTTCATCCAAAGTAAATTTTTATGTCCCTATTATAATTGTGAATTTCATTTTGTCAAATTTAAAATTTAAAAGGGTCAAATATTGGATTTAAAAATGGTTCACCATTAAAATGTGTAAAAATCGAATATATTTGAAAAATATATTTTTTATCTGAAAAATTGAATTTGTTCTTATACTATATCTATGAAACACATAATACATAAGTTAAAATTATATAGAGTATATGAAATTTAAAATATAGTCAATACTATTCATAACCACTTTTGAACGGCTAGTTTGGTAAGTCGTGGTGTGCTCGAACTCGGTGTTGCGTGTAGCGCACGGTATTGAATTTAAATAAAATAACTTACTATTAAATCTTGTGGTGTTACATTATCACCTCATTCAATAAATTTCATCCTCGCAATTTGAAATTGTTTTTCAAAATTAAAAGGTTACAATAGAAAAATACCATTCTGGAAAACGCACATCGAAAATTGGGTTAATATAATTTTATGTTAATACAAGGGAAAGGGAGATGAAAAACTCACCACCAAATTATGATCTCGATTAAGAAACCATTGGTGACAATTAGAGACACATAATTGGAGGAATAACGTAAATATTTATATGGAGTGATTGAGGTCATCGATCACAAACAAGTATAAAATTGAGGGCCTCAAAGCCATCAATCTATGATGATTTAAAATATCATCGGTTCAACAAAACATAAAGTATTAGGATAACACATTTTTTCTTTTTAAGATCCATTCCCTAAATTATAATAAGTAATTTACTCATATAAAAAGAAAAAAAATATACATGACAAGTAGACTTTCATCCTTCATCTAATTCATACCACAAACTCATCTTTCACTCTAAATGATTAGTATTAAAAATGACTTGGTCACACCTGAAGCGCTAGAATAAACTTATAGAGAATCACATAATCCACCGTGGATAAACTATATATTTCCTTTTTCATTAGAGATTAACCAAAACCAAAATTATTAGTAAAATATCAGATGATCCCAAAAGGATAATACTTAAGAGAAAGAAATACTGATATTAATTTCTCAAATAAAACCAACAATACTCAATGTTAAATAAATACCCTTCAATAAACAATTTTCCATAAAATCTTTCAATATAATTCAAACTAATATTGATACCCAAAACACACAAAAAATTCTTACATAGTCTTCCACGTTAAATTGTATCTCCAAATAATATCGGCTACTCTTAATGTCACATACTAAAAAGTAATTAACATAATCACATATATCTATGATATGTTAATCATTTCCATAAATAACCCAAATTGCTATAAATCCACAAAAAACATATGTAAAAAAAATTGATTACTCTTCAAATAAAATCCCATAGTATTCTATTTTCCTTAATCATATAGTATTACCAATAGAGAGAACGTCTTCCAAAATAACATTTATCATCTAATAACCAAATCATTTTCCTATACTAAGGATATCTATTTGATATGACATAAGATCCCAAATCAAGCTATTTTTTGATGAATAAAATCATTTAAATAAAAAGAATTAGTCACACTAAATAGGGACTTCATGTAGTCCAGTGGTAGGCGATAAATCCCAATCACACTATGGTTGTGGGTTTGATTCCAATAGATTTGTCCAACGATACAGGTTGTCACATGGTCTACATGTTTTCCTTTTTCAAAAACTATATAATTTTATTATATTCCCAGAAATGTGATAGATTCCTCAATTAACTATACCATAATTTCATCAAAAATGTTATCTCATACCTTGCATTTTCATCCCAAAATTTAATAACTTGTAATTTCCTCAAACTCAATGATCATATAAAACCAAATCGTTCTTTATAACTATATATATAAGAGAAAAGATAATTCTTCCTCAAATATCAATTTCACATGACAATATGTAGGGTTTCAAATACAAGAGAAAATCCTTCCAAAGAAATCCCATCAACAAATAGAACTAGTACTTTTTAAACATTTCCCCATCCATTTATTTGCAAATAGATTCTTCCTTGACCAAGACGATATCCTATAGAATAGGTAATTCATTCGGGTAATGTTCAGTTCCCCTACATTTATGGAAAATGACTGTAAATGGTTTCTTGGGACCATTTTTATTTTCTTCTATAGTACTCTTCATTTTTCCTCGGCAATTATTTACTTTATATCCTTCTTTCCCACAGATAAAGTATTTCTTTGTTCTAGTCAGACACCTTTCAAGGCGCCTCCTTCCACATTTTCTACATGATGAAAAATGATCGTTCTTTTCTCCATGGTCTTCACTACTGGAGCACTTATCATTCACCACTTTTCTCATCTTTGTTGAGTCTAGGAGTTGGTTAATATATATGTTGTTGATTATATTTTTGAAAAACTAATTCGACAAGAACAAGATATCTTTTACACCTATAAACATTCCATTTCATTACTCATTTCCACCATTGTTCCCACCTAGTACATCATCTTCAATGTTACTATGACTTCCTTGGAATCAAGCCATTGACTAATACAAGAAAACATAGTGCAAGTCATAAAATCATTTACAGAATATCGTAACACTGTATTTTTAATCTAAAACGCCTTAGGATTACCAAGGTTATTTATTCTCATCTTATATTAAAATCCATCAAATTGGTTTCTAATGAAACTGTGAATTACCCTAATCATATCGCCCGAGAGTGTTGTAACCAAGAGTGCAGCAAGGCCTTTTGTTCTGTACCTGTATACCCCAGGTCAAGACTGAAACTCCTTATTGGAATTTTCACTCCTAGGTATATTTGTGCCAGATCCATGTGTACCTTCTCGTATCTAGACAGGGATGTATTTCTTAGAAAATACACAAAATCTCTACATTAAGAAAATTTTAGGAAGTTCATCTTTACAAATCCTAAATTTATATCTTACGGTAATGTGCTCTAATGAGATTTTATTTAAATCTAGTTTCAATGGTTTGTACTAAACTTCCTCTGATACCAACTGTAACGCCCCGACCCCAGAATCCTGGAGTCGGTGCATTATTTTAATACATTGGCATGATTACATGGAATCAAGTCCCGATGGACCAATTAGTTTATTAGTCTTGGAAACAAGATACATACTTATTTTCAACATTACAACTTGAAAATAAAAATGACACTAATTTATTCCATTAGAAATATCCAATAATCCAATATTATTCCTAAAAGTAACTCATAACTAACTTCTTCATATCCTGTGAAAATGAAACATGAGAAAGGGGTGAGCCTAGATGCTCAGTAAGAGTAATAAATACAATGGAATATAACATAATCATTAGGCATGGTGAATAATTTAAAATACAAGCCTTAATAAATAATAAACATGAGGAATTTATTGCACGAATATGAGATGAGTAAATAATTCCATAATAAAACATAGTCATGGGTGTTCTACTAGTCGAATAACCACCTGAAATAACAAAATATAATCTCATAATGATGGAATGCATAATGCTAGACATTCTAAAATAGTTTTTCAAGTCCTCGGCCAAGACATCTAAAAATGATTAAGGCCTCAGCCAAAACCATCTTTCAAGAATTGGGAAAGGCCTCATCCAATTCCATGTCTAGTTCTCTCATGAGACCTACCGATGCATCGATGAGATATAGCGGGCTACACCCTTCACATACTATGTCCAATACATTCCTCTTATGAAAAGGTGGAAACATAACATAAACATTCATAATAAAACTAGCATACGAAATGTCAATACATTATCCATAAACCATGAATGGTATAAATTAACACATCCACAGTCAAACATATCACAAAACATTCAATAAAATATGGAAGATTATATTATAATATATTTACCTCAATCGAGAATAATGAAGGATATTGACATAGATGAAAATAATCATCAAAACTACTTGAGACAAATATCCCCCTTTTTTGAAAACATTTAAAATTCACACTATTTGTCAAGAATCCATTTAAAAATATATTTTTGAATAAAGGTGTCCCATACCACAATGAAAATTTTAAAAGAAATTATAATTTTAAAACATTAATGTCCATATAAATAAATCATTAAAATCATTTTTAAAACATGGGCATTAATGAGATTGATTTAGAAGAATAAATCTTTAAAATATTTAAATGATATTTTAGTTTGTGTTACTAAACAAAAGAGAGAAACACGAATAAAAATAATTTAGTCAATAAAAACGTTATAATATCATGATAATAAAGGGATTCATGATATCCTATGTCAAAGTACATTATATAAACCATATAAAAGTTAATTGGCATATAACAACAAATAAGCCACAATGGAATGTATATTGAGGTAAAGTCCATTATAATGATTGTATCCTTAGGTAAAAGATAAATCAATGAAATAATTATGTGTGAAAATTTTAAATACACTCAATATTATTGGATATTTAGTGTAAATCACTCATAGGATACTCACACATATTCTTGTAAAAACACCACCAATGACATGGATGTTTAAGTCAATGAATGGAAATTGAGTAAAGATTACTCCTATCAAGTTCATATCAATGACTTGAGAAACTATAAATGGAGTGATTATGTGTATCAAAAGCATATCCCCAATAATTAGAGTTGAAATTAATACATAAATAATAAATACTAATTCCACACATAATCATGTAGTAAAATAATCAATGAAGTATGCGTAAAGCCCAATGAGTAGAAATTGTAATTTGAAATTCCCTTACCGATTTGGTAACATATGAAACATACCCCCCATGAAAGAAGTATCATACAATAAAGATGTAAATACCCATAAATTAAATTATATTACACAAATAATATAATCCTATGAAGTACATACACCACACAAAAGGAAATAGTTGCAATATAACATGAATCTCATGGGAATAAGAAGTGAGTTGAAAACCCCTTACCATGTTGTAATCAATAGATTCATATGAAAAAATTTTAATAAAAACCAAATAAATCATAGAATACCATGAATATAAATAGAATAATTATAATATATATCAAATTTAAGTACACAATACAGAACATTAAATAAAAAAAATGGTGAACAATGGAAATCTCATGGAACTAAAAGTGAGATAAGAAACCACTTTACCTCAAGCCTCAATTGTCTTGTATGTTCCTTGTTCTTCAAGAATAATAAACATAAGTTAATTTATAAAATATTAAGAAATTTTTTAAATTTTTTTATTCCTTTTATATTACTTATTACCTTGCTATAACAATTAGTTAATTATTTGAGTTCATATTGGATATTTTATCGATGATTGAACTTAAGTCAAAAATGAACTCATTATAATTACAATTTTTCCATGTGGTCAAAATTCCATTATCTCCAGAATGATATAAAAGATTTAGTTATCATATATATTTATTATATATCCAGTATATATATTTATTTATAATAGTACATAACATTTGGAGATAAGAAATGAACTGCACCGTTCATCGAGACGGTATGTCGTACGTACGCATGAACACTACTTTCATTTCTATTTTGAATTTTAATAGAATTAATACATAATGATAAATAGGTATATTATAATTTGAGTATAATATCATATATAGTATCATTAACTCCATACATTATACGTCCCACACAAGTCATTAACGAGCCATATCACTTTGAGGGGGCGGTAGTCCGCTCTTCCTAAAATGAAATTATCTTGTTTTACCCATAATTGGAACCATAAAGGTATGATATAAATGGAAAATATAGAAGAGAAAATAAAACATAAACATAATATATATCATATATAAATATAGATCTATCTTAATGGCCACCATGAATGGTGGTAGTTTATAATCCAACAATCATCATTTCGTGAGGCATTAGTTTTCCAACCACAAAAATAGTATGTTCTTCATTCATTAAATGAAGGTGTGTGTAAATGTAGTTATAAAACATCTCATAACATAATAATTGTATATTGAGGATATAGTTTTTGTTATAAATAAAATTAATAAAAAGATTCTAGGGGGTTGGAGAAGTAAAATGAAACAAAATAAAACAACAGAATTCATGATAAACTCTTACCGTTAATTTTGGTAACTTCCATTAGTTTGAACTAAAAAGAATTATTGATGTGAC
Source organism: Viscum album (assembly GCA_963277665.1). Taxonomy (NCBI): domain Eukaryota; kingdom Viridiplantae; phylum Streptophyta; class Magnoliopsida; order Santalales; family Viscaceae; genus Viscum; species Viscum album. Next base: position 1,761,172,253 of record OY728150.1, read on the forward strand.
TTCTGCCTAATTTAAGTCTTCTAGGTGTAATATAGGAATCTTGAGAGATTATTTGGTCAGGGTTCAGACAATCCAAGTGGCATGATAGGTGTGTGGAATGTGTTAGAAGTTGTTTCCTTTTATAAGGGAGAGGAGGGGATCTTTTAAAAATTGTGAAACTATTATTTTATTATATAGTTATATTTAGTTTCTCAAGGTCCAATACTAATTAAAGCGGAAGATAAGATTACTCATGGTCTAAATAAAATCATCCAATAAGAATTGGACGGGTTTAGGGTATTTTTTTAATATTAATAATCTTATTTATTTAAATCATTTATTAATGAGGTAAATACTACTTCATTAATGTATCATACATAATTTAATTTTTATGATGACTAAAAAATTTAAAAGAAATTCTATAGTGTAGGAATTATTTTTAGATTTCGAATTAATATTTATAGTTTAAAAGATGAATTATATATCCTCATGTAAAAATTGATTTACTAAAACATTTTTGTTTATGTGATTTTTGCCTTTACTTTAAGTTAATTAAAGTAAAGTTTCATTATCATTCATAAGTGGCTCCAGGTGGTCCCAAAATTGACCCAAGATGCCCATGGTGGGCCATGACTCATCCAATAAGGTTAGGACAAGTGTTAAGGTAATTGTGTATTATTATAATATTCTTTTTTCCATAAATTACCCTATTTAATTAATATAAATATAGTTATATAATTATATATATAAATATATTTTTATAATTAGATGTATAAATAAATTTTATTTTTAATATATTTATAAATATTATTTTATATTAATATATTTATGTATATTTATTTTTATATAATTATAATTATAATTTTTTTAAATAATTATAAGAATAAATTTATAAATCTAATTATAAATATATGTTCACTATTATAATTATAATGAAATATATTTATGAATGTATAAATGAATTTATTTATATGAAAATATAATATTTATATATACTAATATATATTAGTGATTACATCAATATATATATTTTTTTAAAAAAAATTAATATTTATTTACATGTATATTTATATATTAATATATAAATATTTATTAATAAGTATTTATTTATAAATTTATGGATTTATATACATTTGTAAATAAATATTGGTAAATATGTTTCAGGTCGGAGAACCCATAATTTAGGTTCAGGAAAGGTTCTTGTTTTAAATATAATACATTATTATTAATCAGGGCATGATTAGATAACTATAAGAAGATACCTAAAAATCAAATGTTGTTATTTTAATTCGTATGTAAATTTTAATATTATGGATTTAATTGTAAGTATATTTATAAATAAATATTTATAAATGTTTTTATTAAAATAAATGTATATTTTATAGTAAATATAAATATACTGTACATAAAATATATATTTATAATTATAAATATATATTTAAAAGAATTTTATATTTATATGTATAATTATATATATATATAATTACTTAACTATATTTACAAGTATATGCATGTAAATATATTTTGAATTATTTATATATATTAATAATTATATTTTGTATAAATATATTTAAATAAATATCTCTATATATAATTATATAAATATTAATTTATTTACAATTATTTAATCATATTTATTATTTCACAAATATATATATGTGTAGTAATATATTTATAATTATATGAATATAAGTAAAATTACAATTATATTATATATAATAGTAATTATTAATTATATTATACATTTTCAATCATCAATTATATTTTGTATATTACTAATTATTTTATAAATAATAATTTATGTTGTATTACTACTTAAATTATTAATTTACTTAATCTTTATTAATTGTTATATTAGTTATTATATTTGTTATCAATTATATTATTAATTTTGTTACAATTTTGTTATTATTAGTAATTAATTATTATATTGTTAATTATTTTAATTTTAGAAGCATTTTTTATTAATTATACTTGTAATTGTTCTTTACAAAATTGATATGTTTTATTTTATTCATTTTACCCTGATAAGGTCAAATCATCTTTATTAAAAGGAAAAAAATAGGAATAAGAGATAATGGGGTAAAAAAACCACATGCCCTCATCAATAAATTAAAGATACATCAAAGTAGGAACATAACACAGGCTAGAAAAGGGTCATGAACAACATGAGTTCACCCATCATTAGGATTTCCACTAGTTACTATACATGGAATAACCATTCATACCACATGATAGAGAGTTCATATATTGTGATAAAAAAACATGTATAGCCCTACCTCGAGGATGTCATTTAATTATCTATAACCTAGGACACTTCCATGGTTCTCCTCCATCATCAAATTTTTCATCTTTGGTAGTAGTATTCATTTCTTCAATTTTAGAATACATAAAGTATATTTTTCCATGTTCCTCAAAAATTATCTTGGGATAGAAGCATAGTAGTATTATGTGTATGAAAAATACCTTTGATCTATGTATGTACTAGAAAAGGAGTCCATGTAACAACAGAAGGTGTACAATAATCAAGTCCCTTTAATTCTTCAATAGAGAACATGCATAACATTCTAACCAAGGGACTACAAACCTATATTATACAATTGGAATCCATGGGAGTATCTTATTCTATGATATATGGTATTTCACCAATTTTCATCATTACCAATTGAAATTTGACAATACTCTCATCCACCACTACAGAATATGTAATAGAAGGTTCATCCATCAGTATGTGCTTTGTTTCGAACTATCTTGGATACCATGTTACCCAGCCACTCAAGCTTGTACACACATGGAACGAAGCGAATTACCAATCCCCACAGGATTGAGACAAGCACATTTCATCATTCAATATTAAAATGGGATATATTTTTCCTTATAAATTGTGTAAAAAATAGGTACATTTATGTTTCCCCAAAAGAAACGTCCTTATGGTAAATTTCACAAGAACTCAAGCATGAAAAAACCCCAATGTACAAACACAATGTACCAGAAAAAATTATAAATATATTAAGTCCAATTTTGCATAAATCTCCAAGAGGAAGGATCAATGATATGAACCTCCATCAAATGTATTGTTACCCATTCTCGGCTCTAGAAGATGATAATCTACAAACACCTGAAGGAATATGAAAGGAGTTAGTGAAAATCCATGTAGGGTCTCACCATGGATTTGAGAATGAGATTCCAACATTAATAAACCAAATAAAATTCCCTTTTTAAAATTAACATTAATTTCATTTATATATAATATTTTAAATAATTTTCTTTTCTTTTCAATTAGTGTAAATATATCCAAAAATGGTTTCATTAACATTTTATATAAATTAGTTTATATAAATTCAACTGTCATTGTATAAAATAGTTTATAAACAATGGAATATACATATAAAAATAATTATAAACAAGCAACATGGTCATCTTCCAAGAGGTTTGATATGTCAAGGTTAGGGTATCCTCACACACTCAAATAGGTTATCGGGACAATATGTGTACACACATCCCTCACACACTGATCAAAATAGAATTCATCACCATCCCATCAAAGATGTGACCAATTATATATGTTTTATTATAGATTTAAAGAATAAACATATTTATGTTCCAATTAACTCCCTAACTACACAAGATTACATGTTGTCTAACAAAAATCAATAATGATAATTCTATCTAAATACTATTCAAAAATAAAATTAACCATTTGTTCCATATCAATATGCTAATTTCTAATTGAAAAAATAGGTATTTAAAAAATTCTTACCTTTTTCATGATAAATGTGATTGTTTCTTTCCAAGAAAATATTCCCTTATTCTCAAAATAATTCAATTAAATTTCACAAATCAATTATGAATTATAATTTCACCAATTTAATTTCACATTTTTCAATCAAAATTCCCAAAATCACCCTAATTCACTAGAATTTGGGGTTTCCCCAAATTAATGGAAATGAAAATAAAAATAACACATTAAAAAATAGTTTTTCAAAAAATAAATTAATGAAAATTAATTTAAATCCTAAAATTTATGTTTAAATATTTTGGAAAGTGTTAAATGGAAAAACAAGTTTAAAGAAAGAGATCACATCCCACAATGTTCAAAATGGGATACTCCAAAAAAGAACATTGGAAAAAATATATATGAAAATAGATACTAGATTAAAGATATAAAATAGCAGGTATTAAATCCTCCAAATACATGTAGATCAGACAAAACCAATGTAGGATAGAATAAGAGAGTCAGGGTGAAATAACATGTGGAAAACTCTAATCATTGATGAATTGAATGATGATTTCCACACATTTACTCGATTCTTAAGGGGTTCAGATGAGAAAAAATGGGTCTTTGAGGGATAAAATGGCCTAAGAGGCTATCCAATCCTATGTAAGTGTCATGCAGGGAATGAAATAAGAGTTATAAAAATTATAAGTTAATTTTCAGGATAATTTAAATCTGAATTCATGTTTTCATGGAGGGGGGAAATGGTATGTCAAATCGTGGACCCAAACTATGTGACTCTACTGGTATAGTTGTATATTTTCTCATTGGTGGGATGGCAGTTTATAAAATAGTTCAGAAACTATAAAAACCCTCACTACTAACATTCTCACTAGTAGGGGTGAAGATTTTGGAAAATCATGCACCAATAGTGCATAGTCATAGAGTCTATAAAAATTTCAAAAATTTAAATTAAGCTTCACTAAACAAGTCTCAACCAAATATTGATAAAAATATCGGTGGAGGGGTACCTAGAAAATGTACTAGGATTTTACAACCCCTACACCATAAAAACATTATATCACAATAAATAATTTTTAAAATCATCAATGTCAAATGGATGAGGCCACAACACTCTCATCAGTGATTCTCTCTCTCTCTCTCATGTCTCATAAGTATCTAATCCATGATTCCATTGAATTTATACAAAAGGTATCATCCCCCCCAAAAAGGACCATGTATTTATAATAAAATGTCCTAACTAGATGCTCATTCATAGATAAGTTAGGCTCTACCTCAAGATCACTCCATCTAAGAAAAATAGATAGATCAGAAATATACATTTGGAGCTAAAATACATGGAAGATGTTATGAATTTATGTCACCTATAGTGGTAGTGATTTAAGATAAGCATCATTCCGCTTTTTTCAAAAACCTCAAAATGTTCCAAAAAATAAGAAGAAATATTCTTTTTCCTACCAAACTATCGTTGACATAACAGAGGTTCAATATTCAAGGACTCCTGATCACAAACGGAAATTTACAATGATCTGTGATGATGATCAACATAAGATTTATAAGTGGACTATCATTTAAAAGTTCTCTAACAAATAAACTAAATCATAGTTGTTGTCTAATGTACCATGCTCGGTCAAACAATGGAACATCCCTCACTCTCGGACCAACAGAATGGGAATTTACAACACCATCCATACAAGGCCTCTAATGAAGCCATCTCGATCATTGAATAGAAACTATTGTTATATGAAAACTCAACTATCCATAGGAAGTCATTCCATGATCCACTTAGGTACAAAACAATGACATGAAGAATGTTCTCATTAATTTGTATTGATATTTCTCTTTTTCCATAAAAATGAAGATGAAATTCCATAATTAGATGAACCTGAGATCACAATTCCTCCTGAAGGCCTCTCTAAATGTGAAAATTAATCCATGGATCCCTTTCAGGGAATACATAAAATCAAATCTATTAAAATTAATAATCTCTTTCGCATAAAGATTTCCCAACCTTTCAACATTTGTTGAATCATGAATGGGTATTAATTAATCGGATTTGTTTCATCCTATCAATGAAAACCCATATCTCATTCTTCATTATCTAGGTAATTGGAAAACTAACATCAAAGATCATAGTGATCTCATATCAAATCCATGTAGACACTGAAAGTGGTTGATGAAAACCTAATAGTCTCTAGTGATTGAACACTACCTATTAGAATGTATAACAACAAGATAAATAATCACCAATGCCTCATATCATACCGGACATCCATAATCATCACCAAATATTATATATCATTTTCTTAATTCATGGTTGCACTGCCCACTAGGTATTATAAAAATCCACAATATTAAAATTACTCATAGTAAATGTTATTACATATAGGTTAAGGAAATATATAATACCCTCTGTAGAGAAAGACTACTCTACGATGATCTCCCCATAATAAACATAGACTCTCATGATATATAACTCATTATTAATCTATTGTTCAAGTAGAATAATCCCAACAATAAAGGAGGTCAATTGAACACTATCCAAATAATCCTCAGGACCTCTTCCTTAAACTCCAATATGAATCATTTTACAAACATCAATCAGGTTCCACTCTTCCAAATATTATTTCATGATCAAGATCAGATGTTTACTGCTTAAAAAATATACAACAAATTTTCATTTCCATAGGGTATAGGAGATGTTAGAGTCAAAATATTCCTAGTATTCCTCCTAATACCATTGGATTAGAATTTTATATTTATGAGAGAATATATAACTCCATGTCCTTTAATTTAAATATATAGTAATCCTTTCTCCAAAAGGTTATTCTTCCAATGATAATGTGCGTGCATCAAAACCATGAGTTCATGTTCATTGATGAATGTAATCACCTCTTATGTATTATGATTTTAGAGACATAAGAAATGGGATGATAACATTTCATAAGAATACATCCCAAACCAGAACCTGATCCATCAAAGAAGACCACATATCCCTGAATGGCTTCTAGAAGAGTTAACATCAGTGTAGTATTCATGAAATTTTTAATCTAAAAAAAAGAACTATGACACCACTATTCCCAAAAAAAATAGTTCTCCCTTTATAGTTAGATTTGTCATCAGATAAGAAAACCTTGAAAAATATTTTAAAACCCATTGGTAATATCCATCAAAACCCAAAAATATTACAATTGTGAGAAAACATATTTCTTGTTCCCATGTCATACAAATTTCATCATTTCAAGATAAATAGAAATATCCTGTTCTGACACTATGTTTCCCAATAACATCACATACATAATCCATATATCACATTTCTATATATTGGAAGAAAGTTATTGATTTCTCAAAAATTCATTAATTCCCCTTAGATGACTTACATTATCCCCCTCGGAAATATATTAAATACAGATTTCATCCATAATGAATACTAGGAGGGTATCAATATACAAATGGATAATAATTTTCATCAAACCAATAATGATTTTAGGATCATTAGTTTGACCATATGGCATGATTATGTACTCATAATGGACATACCTACTCTTATAGGGTGTTTTCTGAATGTTAGTTTCTTTTTTATGAATTGGGGGAAACTGGATTGGAGACCACTCTTTGAGAACCACTTCAAAAAATTCATATGGTCAGACAGATCATAAATTTTTGAGGATGTATAATTAAACATTAATTTATCCTAATTTTTATTCTTAAAATTGTCGACAAGTGATGTGAACCATTAAATTTCATAAAAAAGAGGAATGGTGTCATCCACGGTAACACACTCAAGCGTATAAAGAATTTCTCTAGAAGATCGTCCAAATGATGCTTCAGATCCTTCATTTTAAAAGATTCCATGTTTTAATAAACAATATATATTGACTGTTTACTGGATATAATATCTATAGAAAACACTACCTCACATATCGGTGGCAGACCAGAGAATTCAGAAGGAAAAACATTTGTTTACTAACCGAAACATAGATTGAGATCATTGATTAAGAATTGTTTCTCTGTATCATAAGTGTATAAAAATATTACTTTTTACAAACACTAGATTAAATTTTTAGGATCTTTTTTATATAAATTCCTATTCTACCTAAAAGATACGGCTTACCCTTTTAGGACCAGTAAATGAGAACCATTGAGCATTATATTCAACTTCGTCTTTATTATTAATGACTCAATCCATTCAAAATATGATGTCATATAGTTTCATGTTATGAACCAAAAAAATACCATGAAATATCAATATTTGATAATGATAAGACATAAGAATTACTATTTCAAACATTCCCTCTCTTAAATCCAAGGGGTATAATAATATCCATCACATAAGATAAAATATCTACATGAATATTTAATAAATTTACATTACGGGTTTGAATAAATGAATGAGATTCACTAATATCAAATAATATTGTCACTAGGGATGGGTAAATAGTTACGGTACATCAAATGGTCAATTGAATGATATCTTCTACATCTAGAGATGCTTCTACTATGTGAAGAATCATCATTTCATAAGCATGTATTGGTTACCCAACATTTTATATATCATATGATTACACTCTAGTTTTAGTAGGAGATTATTTTTTAGATCCCCTTTATAGAATGAAATAGATGTGGTATAATTTCTAGAAGTAAACTTAGAATCCAAATGAACTACATATATTGCGTCCCTCAGTGAATACCTAAATTGAGTGACTAGGTTATCCAAACTAATAAAAAATAAAAGGGCCCCTAATTATAAATCATGTTTCTTCATAAATACCTGGTTATCTAGATCTCTAATGAGATTCATCAAGGTTTATATTTCATTTAAATTAACTCACTCTTCTACATGGATAAAAAGGAACACTCGTCAACCCTAACATACCAGATAGGTTCAAGTCCACCATTAATGATCTTTCTAGCACATAAACATAAGAAGGAATATTCAACAAGAAATATTTATAATGAATATGAAATAAAAGTACCATATTGAATTATAAAGCCTCTATCTTCCCATTAAATAAAATCTCATGTGAACACCTTATATGCTCAAAAAAATGTCTTCAATATTCTGTCAAAGTCTTTTCTTCTGGATAAGTTTTGAAAAACTCAATCTCCATGGAAGACACTATTTATTTTGGTAAAACTAGTTAGTGAAAAGTAAATTAATTTATTTATACTCTAATACCTCATTCTTCCCCTCCCCCACCATTGTGTCCCAGAATCTCTTACTTGATCCCTCAACCATGAATGCTACATATTTCACCATGATTTAATCTATAATCTCCCTGAAATCAAACATGTGCACAATCATTTTCATCCCATCCTACGCTATTTTATGATCATTAGACCCTTGGATCACTGGTGTATTTTTGGTTCATGCTTATGGTGGTTTTTCTTCCATGTGTGTCTGTTTTGACCAAGGATTATAGCAGAGATAGTGAAGATAAGACAAAATTTCCGCTATTACAACTCGATATATCTTCTTTAATGGACCAATTTTGTGAAACGTGTTCTTCCCAGTGGAATTTTAGGATCCTATATCTTGTTTTTTTTTGAGGGTTTGGGTGACCTTATACTATATTTCGTGATACTTATTGTTGGTTGGGGTTGGTTATGATGGTGGAATTAATGTGGTCATTCGAAGAGGATGATTCAATGGTTTATTCAGGTTTTTATTCTAGTGCTTGTGTTCCCTATTTTGTGGTATCCATAATACTCTTTAGTGAAAACAATTGCATTGTTGATCATTCTCAGTAATTCTATATTTGTGGCTTGGTATGGTTAGTGGTGATGGGAAAATGATGATGCCTATGTAGTTGATCTGATATTGTGGACTAGTTCAAGTGTCTTGTATGATTTATGGGATTCAATTTGTTTTGATGATTTTGAATTTATAATTTTGAATTACTCTTATTGTGTGATTTTTTGGATTGCATGATGTTTTGAACTATGTTTTCTTCCCACTATACCTATGAAAGTGGTTTATGAAAATACCATAAGAAATTATTTTGAGGAATATTTGGGTCAATGGGTGGTTTTTCTCAATTTGTTTCATCAAAAACATCCTCTTGGATTCAATTGTAATGTTTTCTAATATATATGATGGTACCCAAAATTAGCAAGAAACATTCAATACATCATAATAACTCTCAAATAGAGTATCAAGGAAAAAATAATCTCATCAGATAGAAAAAATAAAACATTTCATTTCGATTTATCGAAATAAAATGTACGGAAATGTGTATAATTAATCCTCAAGAATCCATTCAAAACCCACAATTTGTTATTTAAGGCTCATTGTGTTGAGATCTATCCAAGAATTGAATTGCATCTAACTCTAATGTCTTGAAAGGGTCACAAACCTCATACTGTAATCAAGAAATTATTCTTACCATAAACCTTTCATAGTACTTTTCACAAACCAACCATGATACCCAAGTAACCTATCACCTGATCCAAGAGTGAAATCTCCAAAAGATTGTTCCTAATCCCAAAATGTTGAATACTAGAACCTAGTATCATAAATGATCAGACTAGGAACTATTTTTTCCACAGAAATAGTAAAAAAAAGGTTATGAGTCCATATTCTCCAAAGAAAACTCTAAAAGGAGTACTATTTATGAATTCAAATAGGTAATCAAACCAAAATTACAAAAATAATGTAATAAAAAATAGGATAAATAACCCAAGTCACAAAAAACACATATCCCCATGATCATGGATTGGTAACAAGAACCACCTATATGGGGCACATTTCCCATGGTCAATCCTTGATAAAGATAATCTACAAACACCCTCTCGCATAGGTATGATATAAGATAAAATACTAGTGTGGTCGCACCAATGATTATATAATAATATTTTACAAATTAATTAACCACATAAGACATTGAATTTTAAATAAACATGCAATGAATTTCTAAATAATATTTTATGAAATAATTTTATACATTTCAATTGATAGAAATATATCAAATTATGTATTAATAACAAATTTATTTAAAATTGTTTATATAATTTCACAAGGCATGTGTAAAAAGGTTTAAAAACAATGGAATATATATTTGAGTATAATTAAAGATGAGAAACATGGTCGTCTACTAAGAGGTATGATTGTTCTAGTTTAAGGTATCCCCACACACTTCAAAAGGTTATCAAAAAATGTGTCTACACATATCCCTCATACAATAGTTTAAGAGAACTCATCCTAACTCTATCAGTGTTGTGACCAACAATATCTATTTTTTTAGAGTTGTAATGTATCAATATAGAATTTTCCTAATTAACCCCCAGAATACTTAGTATTTTATATTCTATAATAGTATTCAATAATAGGAAATTTATCTCAAAACTATTCACAATCAAATTATCTCATTCCCTTTCCATTTCTGAATGAAAATTTATATTTAAAAATAATAATGGTTTATAGTTTACTGAATTATTTTTAGTATGAATCCAATTAATTATTATCAAATTTTTTAGTAAAACAATCTAAAAATGAAATTAAATATATTTCCAAAATAAATAAAAAAATTAAATTCCACCTTTTTCACAATTTTACATCAAAATAAACAAACACAACTGAATTCACATGAATTGTTTATGTCAAAAATTTCATTACCTAGAAAACCAAAATCCCAATTTAAAAAATAGTTTTTCACAAAAACATGGGATGAAATTTAAATTTAGTCAATAAATTTTTTATTAAATAATTTAGAAAACATAAAACTGGACCAAATATTGAAACAAATAGATCCTGTCCAATAATACATGAAACACAAAACTATAAAAATAAATGTCTGAATCATAGATCCAAGAATCAAACCAAGATTCATGATCTAAAACCATATGTATTAAATCATCCAAAAATATAGATATAATAAACAATGGGGAAGAGAGAAGTATAGATAGGGAGAGAAGAAGTAGAATAACAAATCTTAATGGGAAATGATCAAACAACAACCACCATGTTTTGATTCACATTGTAAGAGATTTAGAGGAACTAAAATGGGCCCATGATAAGTAAAATGAGCTAATAAGATATCTAATATCATGTTAGGTACAAGAGGATGATGAAATAGGAGTTTAGTATGTTTTTTTGTTAATTTTTGGAAGAAATAAATGTTGCATGCACAACATACTGGAGTGGGCTGCACGGTTTTTCAATCTTTGTTCCATAACTCTGGGCCACTTCTAGTGTTGTTTCATTGTTTTTCTTAGATGGGCACATGGTTTTTCAAACCATGAGTGAAACGTGAAGACCCTACCTCCTTGGTTTTTCATAGATATAACTAGTAGGAACATGGTTTTAGAAATCCACATGCCAACTATACACAACCATAATCCCTTCAAAATTTCCATAATTATACACGAAGAAACCCTAAAAATACCCAATCAAAGGGTGATAAAAATTGTTTTAAAAAGTAACTAAAAATATTAATAGGATATTAAAGGCATCAATACATCATAGTCATACCATGATTTAAACTCTACATCATTTCTCTAATACACAACACCAGATCTACTATACAATGTAATCCCTTTATTCATTTATTTGTGTTTGTTTTAAATAAATATGTCATATTTAGAGATATTATTACTAAAATCTCTTAATGTAACATATCTATAATTTTTTGTATTGCTGGTCTTGGAAATTTCCATGCCACCAGACAACATATCCAACAGTCATCCACTAGAACCCCTTAAAGGTTCATCCTCCTCTACCACAATAGAGGACACTAAACATTGAACTATTTCTTCTAAATTATTTGTGGAGAGAAACAAATAAAGATTAATTATCTAATAAGTAGGACTAGTTATGTGTATAATTGTATTTGGTGTAATAGCTAATTTAATCTTAACATAGCATATTCTATGAGAAAAACAATTTTTGAACCTTCCATAATTGGAGGTAAACTACCTTTTTTGATTGTAGATCATGATAATTTTTTCAATTTAAATCATCAAAGTGTCCAACCTAGATATCATAATAATTTGTGTTATCGTTCTTTGAAACATGTGACCCCCTTCCCATGAAGGAATAATCAAGGAAAAATTTACAATCCCTACATCCACCATCAATCTATTAAAGAGTTTAGATCTGTATAAATTTAAGGAGTGTCAATGCTTCGTACTATATGACTGTTCCATATCTAGAATGAACCTGACATGATTCTTCTATTTAATAAAACATTGATCAGGAAAATTAGAATGCACCTGTAAGCCATTATCCATTCCATCCAACTTTTCTGACTCAAACACCATCACACTCTTTCCCATAGTCTTTCTTCAATATTCATTGGATAATATTCCTCTTAAATAATAGTTTTCACAAATTGTACAATTGAAATTTTAACAATTGGAATTATTAAATGTATTAAAATTCAAAAAATAAGGGGGATGTTTCTCATACTCCCCATGTAGAAGAATATCACTATTACGAGTGCAAAGTATTAACTGTTCAATTATATTTTATCTTAGATCTATCTCCAGACGTATTTTGGGACAATGACTAATTCATACCTTCTTAGTCTTCTTGTGGAATCTAATTGTAATTCTAATTGTCATTACAATATTATATAGGATCATTGGATTCCATGTGGTCTAGATAATCCCCTAGATCCTATTCAATAGGGGGGATAATTCTTGATATTTTATAAATTAATGTTGAGACTCTATTCATGAATGCATAGTGTGCTAGAATTAAGATACAAGGATCCACAGATCTATGCACAAATACATTGTTTATATAAGAGGAATTTTTTTGGCAGAAATCATATCCAATTAAGATGCAATTTTAATCGAAAGAACCTCTAATTTTTTAAACCATGAGGACCAAATCATCAATCCTCAATAGTTTCTCTACTGTATGGAGAGTATTCCTTACAATAAGAGAATTCATAACCCTATCCAACCATTCATAGACTACTTATAAGTTTTCATCACCACGTGATAAGGATCCATATTCAAAAAGATGACATATATTCATTTCTATGAAGGAGGAAAACCGACACATACTGGCTTTAATAACTGATACATGTCGTTGATCTGAAATGTCATTATGAAAGGAGAAATGGGAACTATAAACATATCTACCAATCTCAAATCAATTTCCCATAGAGAATATCAATTTTCACCTGATGTTTTAATATAGAACTACTTCCTCCATCAATATCATAACGATGTTATATTTTAAATATTTTTTTTTTAACTATGTATTATTTTATTATTATTATATTAATATATATTTTTTATAATACTGGTGATGTTTGAATATATACAACATAGATAATCAATAAAGGATATCATGGTATCATCCCCTATAAAGGGGATTATTTTGTAGGGGTTTTAGTTATATTTCAGTTTTACATCAATTCTAGTAACTCCATATAAATACAATATTTTTAATACAACAGAAAATTTTGTTTTATATAAATATAGAAAGATAAAACAAAATTATTTAAAAATTGTATTTCAAATATTTTACATATTAACTATATAAATAAATCTAAATACTAAAATCTATGTATAAAAAAATTTACATTAAAAAAAATAAATTGGGAATAACTATATTTTTTTGGAAGTCATGCCTGTGGGTTCAACCAACCAAATCATTTTGATTTTTGGATGCCATTTCCCAACTGAAATAACATAATCAATGTAATATAAAATTTTATAAATAAAAAAAAAATTGAACCCGTGCTGACACTCCATGTATAATTCATTGAATGTAATGTATTTATTTAATTAAACATAGATTAATAACCATCTTTATTATTTTTCCTTACAATCAGAAAATTTGGTTGGATATGTCTTGGTTTATTTCACCCATAATAGTCATTTTACAAATATAGAAGACCCAAATACTATATTTAAGAGCCAGTGGTTAATTATGAAATTGGTTCCAAAATAATGGATCACACCATGAATGATCAACTAAATTATTATTCAAGGTAATCTAGATATATATATAGTTTCTATGTTATTCTAGAAAATTTAAATATAACATTGAAAATATTTTATCATCCATGAAGATAATTCGTAGATTCTTTATTTATATATATTAGAAAAAATAATTGATCTCAAATTCAAATTAATTGTTTCATATAGAAAAAACAACGATGAATTACTAAATAATAATTAATATAGATTTTTGTATAACCAAAAAAAGAATCATTTAATATAAAATTTTAGTTAAAAGTATATTTATTGATAATATCAACATTAAATTTCAAATAGATAATGAAAAATAAATTCTTAACAAAAGAAATTCAGAATTCTGGTCATTCATGGTAATTCTATCAATTCATAAACCATGATATAAGAAATATTACCATCAAGGTATTTTCAAAGACACTTTTATTATGTAGGAATATTTACACCAATTACCTAACTATTGTGGACATTGTTTTGCACTCATGAAACTTTTTTTGGTATTAAGGAACTATATATAACAATACCAAATATCATGTATTCAATTCCAATTCATTACTTATAAACTAAATGATCAATTAAATGATATGTCAAAATTCCATATAAATCATAATTTATCCAAATGAATCAGGAATACTAAATATTTCTGTAATCAATGATATAACTCAATAAGTTTCAATTAAATGGTACCGTATATAGAAATGGTATAAAAATAAATTTCTTCATATTATTAGAAATAGTGTCATATAAATCCATGATACTTTGAATATGGGAATGGAGAAGAAAATAATTCGCAATGAAGTGATAAATTGTGATATGAAATTTAATCATGGGAATTCTAATAACTTTAAAATAATAAGTTAGTAGATGATAAAATATACCATTTTTTAAAAGAAATATTGGTTTGTAAAAATGAAAATATTTTTCCAATTAAATAGTAATAAATGAGTGAAATATTAAAAGAAAAAATGAATAATGAATTTTTTACTTATTTTGTGTAAAAAAAATTATATCAATTCCAAACTTCATTACATTCATTAAATAAAATAATTTTTACCCATTGGGAAAACTTGTGCATTCAGTTAATATTAAAAATAACAATTCTTTTCACACATTGTTAAAGAATGTAAAAAATGACACTTCAAGAAAACATTAAAAGATTATTTTTTATCATTCATTAATATAGGGAAAAATTAAATACATTATGTTGCAACAAAATTAAATAATAAATAATATCAATAATAATAGTTAAACGTTCCTTGACCTATATGAAATCTATTTTGTAGGAAAACATTAAAACATTTTTCTTTTTAAAAATAGTCCCCTAAATATTACTTACATATTTATTCATGATCTAAAAACCAAATAAATTGTAAATAAATTTTAATAATGAAAAAATAACAATAAATAAGAAAAAAACTATTTTATAAAATAAGATTATATAATATTTAGAAAAAAATCTAGATATAAACAATCCTCAATGCAAATGAGATTATATAATAATTCCACTAAATTGGGTCTCCACTTAGTAATTATTGTTTGATACATCCATATAATTAATTTCATTTTTTAAATAATAATTTATGAATATTTTTAATCTCTATTTATTTTTTATTATAATTTTATAAAAAATTTAAATCCGTTAATTGAATTGTTATTTCATACATCGGATAGCTTATATTGTTCAAAAACTTTTCATTGAAATATCTTTGGTAAATTAGTTATTGTTAAAATATTTATGAAATTGTTCCATAATTTCCATAATATTAATAACATAATGAATTTAATTTTTAATTATTATGAAATAAAATTACAATCATCCATTCATTTTGGTAATAGAAAAAAATCGCATCGCATTATGGATTTGGTAGTACACACATAAGCATTATATATTTTATTAGTTTAAAATGAATGGAATGGTAATAAGGTATATAATATCATATATTTACTAAAATCATAATTATTTAATAAATAAAATATATATTCAGTAATTACATGTGGATAACCTTCTAGGTAATCGATGATGAATATTTAATTACACCGCTTCAAGGAGAGGGAAGCACATATGTACGCATGAATGATAAAAACTAAATTCTATACGATTGAAAATAAGTTGAATATGTGTTATTCCATAATCATAATTATATTGATAATTATATAATATTTTGATGTTATTATATCATCATAATTATGATATAATTTAATATGGTATGAAGATAAATAAAATTAAATAACTCAATTAAGTGTTAAACATGTTCTTTGTAATACTTTTTAGCTTACAAAATATTCCTTAAATGGATGGTATTTGGGAAAATAAAGAATCACTATATTCTAAAGAAATAATCTATATATGTATTTTTTCATTTCATGTTCATGATATGTGTATCATTTTCAAAGACTAAGATTAAATATTAGGTTCTCTTTTATAAGTGTGGTTACTGGGAAACATGTAAATAATGAAATAGTAATCCATTATATGTCTCTAATTCATTTGAAATTCAAAGAACCCATATTAGATTAAAATATAACGAGGATATGTAAAAAAATATTTCCATCAACTTTAAAATCATTTTTTTTCAATTTTATCCAAATGACTAGGATTAACACCCTTGTTAGCCTTGTTTATCCATAACCATTGTAACAAATTTTTCACAATTTAAAACCGAAGAAAGAAATTGTAAAAAAATCATAACATAAATTTAGTATGAATGATATAATATAATATATCTCACTAACATGATTCCAAATTGGTATTTTATTATTTTTTGATGATATAAAAATAATATTTTTACAGTTGAAACAATTTGAAATCATTTTTAGGAATATTTACATATCAATACATTAAATTCATTAATATGGAAATAGATTTAAAATATGAACTACCTACACATCACTTATAAATAATAATTATCCATGAAATTCATGGGTGTCATTAATTAATCCACGATATATATAATATTTCATTTTATCAAAAATATTTTCATTTATTATTTATCTATTTTCACAAGCATTATGTTGTGTTGCGTACACATTGGAGGAAATTATACAATATATAAAAATTAAAAAAATTACTAATAATAAATTTATTTATTCAGATTCAATATATAAATTTTTTACTATTCATAGGTTCTTTTTATCCCTTTGAAATCATATAAGAGATATTAAAAGAAGAGGGTCTCATATTAAAATTTTTCTGAAGATAAATTAATATATAGGTCATAATAAAATGTATGGCCATCAAATATTGCATATTTTATTAGATGGGTTAGTTGTGGTTGAATATATCTCATCTAATGAAATAAACTTGTGTATTGGGATGATTTGAGACAATATCCATCATTTTTAACATTAATTAATTATATTTACCCATATTATTGTCATAATCTTTAATAATGAATACTACACATTTTTAATAAATATGAAATTAACAAAATAAAATAAAGTGTACCTATTGAACAAAAATGTGAAATCAATATTTTGGGGAACATTTCAAAAAAAATTATAAAACTGTTATTAATATAAGTATTCTTAATATATTTACAATATCTTCTAGAAAAATTTATTTTAAGAATAAAAATGAACTTTTACCTAAATACAAAATAATGTTTACTCCTAGTGAACTAGTTAGATAATTTTTAGTTAATGTAAGCTTTTGTTACTTTAAAACCAAATCTAAAACAAAATTTGAATTTTAAATTTCTTGATATAATAAAAATAAATGACAATTTCCAAAATTTATTTTTTCAAAATTCAATAATGAATAAATCATTTCATAGTATTTCCAAAAAATTCAACACAATACAATTTTGAAAATCAAAATTAAAAATCATTTTTAAAATTTTCTGAAAAAAATCTAAAGGTATCTACCTGCATTTAAAACAACAACAAAAATATTTATAGAATAATTATATTATAAAAATTATTTATAAATTATTCATACCAAGATAGAAAAATTATATAGATATTATAATTATTTATTCAATTATTTATTTCTATTAATAAATAATTCTATTATATATGTCAAAATATGGTTATTCATATTCATACCCACTATACCAATATTTGTGTTCTAATGGTCATACACTAATGTCATTTTGTGGTTCTTTTAATCATGGCTTCATGAGTTGTGTATTATATAAATCATAGTCTTCTTTTAAAAAGAATAGAAAATAAAATTATATGGTGTTCAATTATCCATCCTTACATAAATTTATTCCTCACAATTTAAATTTTTAAATTCAAAACATAAAATAACATAACATATTAATAATGTCATGTATGGATTTTACCATTAAATTTATTTAATAGGTTATTTCTCCGTTAATAATTGGGCATGTAACTCTATAAGACATATACTTGAGAATTATGTTTTGAAATAAAGCATTGATAGTTGGGTGCAACTTTTCAAAAAAGAAATGACATATTTATCTTCAATTTTGTTACATTTTTGAAATTCATAAATGTTTTTCATAAAATAAATATCATAAAAGTTACCGACTTGATTTCTTCCAATTTTATATGATTGATTCCAATCATAGATGTTCATAATCATGACCATGATCCTTTTTTTATTTCTAAAGTACAATAATAATATTTTAGTTTACTATAAAAATAAAAAATGATAAAAAGATATTAATCCTATCCAAACCATTAAAGGTTTTCACAATATTAAATAATAAAAAATATGAACATAACATCATAAAAAATTTTCACCAAAATCATAATATTATAAAAATATTTATTTAAACTTCTTACAAATTCTTGCATAAATTTAACCCACAAATCATATATGATTGATCAATTATTTGTCAGAAATAAAATTATATATTTCTCTTAAATAAACTTTTATCATTAAAATGCATATATTCCAAAATTACATATTTCAGAAAAAAATAAAAAAGTTAATTAAAATTCACCGATGACAGCTATATCATATCACAAAATATTATAAAAGGTCATTTATAAGTTCTCTAATAAATGCCTAAAAAAATATCAGCATTTCATAAAAATCACATTCCATAAATGATTATACCATTCAAACAATGTTTGAAAAATCACATTCTATAATTTTTTAGGGAATTGAATATTGTGAAAAATTATTATTGGAAGTTTTCAATTAATCCAATTACCAAACTACCATTCATAAATACCACTACCTAATAATTATATATTCTGAAATTTAACGATAACATCATATTATTAAAATCCATAAAATTTGCATTCATACATGATGTCTATTCATTATTTAACTTTTTTATTAGAATATTTTGTTAATATTTATTCCATGGAAAAAATATTTCAATGAAATGAAAATTCATAAAATCAATATTCAGACTTGCTAAATTTCATATATAACATCATTTCTCCTAAAATATTGAATAATGATAGTCAAATGGTCTTCACGATCTTTACAAACATTATAGAATCTCAATATATCATTATTAAATACAAAAAACATAATTAGTAGTGTAATATTTTATTCATGGTGAATAGGTTTTCAAAATGACCTATCTCTATATAATTAATGAAGTCGATGTAAATAGATTCTTTAGATCCATTGAAATTATGGGAAGCATGAATTCTTCTCCACACATGTAACAAACTATAAATAAATTTATTAATCAAATATAATGAATATTCCAATATTCTTAATAATTTTTCTATTGAATCTACTTATTATATGTTTTATATTTCTTCAAGATCAATGAATCTCTATTTTGTTCTTCTTTCATGCGTTATATTTTTCATTTTCATTCACCTTATTAGTCATAAATTGATATATCTATTTAAGAATAATCATAATATAATTTACTCTAACTTATCTAATGTTGAGTGTCTCTAAAAATGAAATTATACCAATCATAACCTGAGTCAAGTCTTTTAATATTTACATGATCAGATTAATTTCGACACCTGATGTACGAATATTTTTAGCAGGGTAATCCCATATTGAAACTGACTATTTATTCATTTAAATAATATTGAAATCATACCAGAACAATGGTACTCAGTTATTTATCCTAAATTCTCTAGGAAATATTTTTATTGAATCAAAAACACTAAAAAGTAAAAAATACTTAGGGATTACGTATAAGATCCAGACATATTCTAGAGTCATATCAGGCTTGTTTTATTGGTACTTTTGAGGTTCTTAAGATACGTTTCTTTGTAGTTTTTTCATGAGATCCATTTGGGTGATTACTTATTAAAAATTAATGGATATATTTTTTTGAACGTTTTTTACACATTTTGACATTCCGTGCACCTAAACCTAGGTAATCGTGAAAAACTAGACAGAGAGTTTTGCACGATTGGTGCACTGTTTAACCTAACCATGCTCATCTACCCATGGGAATCGTGAGTGTAGGTTTTTATTATATGTAAATTAGTTATTAAATCACCCAAACCACCAACACCCCTCTATTTCAACCAAGGCTCGGGCTTGAAAATTATAAGTGACCCCAGATCCTTTCAAAGGGATTCCAAGGGGATTCGAACATCGTTCTTCAAGATCAAAAGCCCTAATTAAAGATCTACTCTCTTCCTAGAATTGGATTTAATTCAGTTGCATCTCCCATTATTTCACATATCCTTCATAGATCAGTTAATGTAATATCTCCAATATTTACATGGATCTAATAAAATAATTGGGGATCTAGATCTAATACTGGGGATCTAGATCTATATTTTCAATAGCATGATGCTTTTGATCGTGATTTTGGATTTAGGGATTTTGATCCAGATCATGATAGACATCATTTTTTCACTCATATTTTGGGTATTTCTATTTTTATACCGTCCATTAACAAACTGAGGAAAGTGGTCTAAATTAAACTCCCATAGTCATGGATATGATAGGTGTACTTGAGATTATAGATTTTCTAGCTTCCCTGATAATCAATTTCCTGAATTGGAGTAATTCAGAATATTTATTTGAATTTTTTATACTTTGGATATATAGATTATTAATTGATGACTTAATAACGGAAGAAAGGGGGCTACACAATTTGATATTTTATTAGGATATTTTGATTGTGGGGTGAGATATTGTAATTGAGATATTTAACTTGTTTTCTTTAAATAATTAATTGGGGAAATAAATAATGAGATGATGTTTGACTATCTAACATAATTAATAGAGAACTATTTATGGTCCATGATGTGATTAAAAATAATTAATTATGAGAAATAATTATAATAAGTTGATATTTTATTAGGATGATTAATTGTGAAGAATTAATTAAGTAATAATATTTATGTTGATTGATTAATTAATTGATGAATGAATTAATGGGTTATGTTCATAGGTAATTGATGGGTTGACTAACGGGATATGATATGATTAAATAATCATTGGATCAGTAAAGTAATTTTTTATTTAATTCTTCTGAAATGATTAATGATTTAAATAATTGAGAATGTTGTAGATAGAAATGTAGTTCTATACCGATTTAGATGTTGGGACTTGGATAGGGAATTCACCCAATTAGTTATCCAAGATTGTGATGTGGTGTGTTTGACATAGAAATCTACACCGAATGTGATTTGGGTGGATTGACATGGAGTTAAACACCGAATGATATTTGGGGTTCTTGATATGATGTTCAACACTGAATGTGATTTGGGGTTCTTGAGATGGAGTTCAACACCAATGGAATGACAATGATGAATTATGATTTAAATGTGTGACATGAATTGAAATTGGGTAAAATGTGATTATTAAGGTGTAAATGAAAATGTGATATAAGTTTAATTATTCCTTGTATTTATTTCATCATAGAATTACATAAACTACATTTTGATTGGACATGTTTGAAACACCATTGGAGGTGGTCTACAGGGTCATACTCAAACCCTATTCATGTTGCCTGATCATTTCCCGAGTAGACTTTTACATTTTTGGAGAAGATAAGGTAAAGTCCTTTTAATAGTTTGTTTTTTGTTATTGGATCACGAGTGAGGGAACTTGATGTGGTTCGGGACCAGCATTGGAGTAGTTTTTTCTTCACATGTATTCTCATTGTAGACACTTGACACTTTCATTATCATAGAAATTTTTCTTTTTTAGATGAGTTTTATATTTTCTATTTTGAATATCAGGTGACAAAATATTGTTCTGGTTATTAATATGATTCTACACTTGTTTATTTTTTTTGTTCTTTTGATGTCTTATTTGGATAAAAGATAGTATAGTTTCTCCATGACTAAATTACCACACACTCGCTGTTAGTTAGAACCCTCAAACATATAGGGAGGGGTGCTTGAGGGCATGGGACCAACTGGATCAGAGAATCGTTAAGTGGAACCCAGGCCAGGATGTTATAAATTTTTATCTAAAGCGTTTTCATTCTTTATTATTTGGTCTTACTCTTTTGAAAAGGGTAGATATGAGACTAGGAAAAGTAGGGGCTCGGAAATGAACATGTTCATGGGAGTTTCCAAACCATGTATAGGGATAAAACTAGGTACTCATGGTGGGATTTATGTGATTTAGGTTTTTTGTTAGATTTGTATATTATTTCACCATGGGTGGCACATTTATAGTGTGATGTGATAATTTATTGGCATTTTTTGAACATTGATTTAAGGACTAAAGAGGCACGAGAGTAGTTTTTGCATGCATCATCTTAGGACCTCAAGGTTATTATGACATGCATCATTCTAGGAACTCACATGAAAACGAGTTATGGGTATGTTTTTGAACATGAAATATTTTAACTTATTGTGAGATTGCAATAATGATGCAAAACGTGAATAAACATGTATGTAATGAGAATCTTGATTGAAGAAATGAATATGATTAATTAATTAATTGTTAAATTAATTAATATAAGATAATGAGATTAATTATGGGATGAATTAATTAATGAAATTTGAGCACCATTGTTAACCAAGACTATTGAATAGGATGGTTAATGGTAGAGATAATTCCTAGGTGTTAACCATATGGTGATGAAAAAGGGGTAGGACATGTTGCCCTAAGAGTATGATGGTTAAGTGTTGGACATGTTGAAAAATGATGTGTTTATCTCTCCTCTTGTGTAAATGTTATAATGATGTGTTATGAGACCTAATATGCAGGTATTTCTTCATTTATTAATTCCTCCACATCTCTTATTGAGAGGGAGACTTAGGGATATGGCTCGAAACAAACTTCCAAACATGGAATATGACACACCATTGGTGCAGGAAGATGATGTAGTAGATCAGTTCCAATAGAACCTTTCTTGTTTCATTCAATTCATGGAGAGAGACCCAGGGAAGGTATAGGGAAGCATGTCTGAGTTAATAAGGGAGTTTCAGCTAAATTTCCATCCTAAATTCACTAGAGAGGGTGGACTTGACGAAGCTGAATTTAGGATTGAATCCATAGAGATTATATATAACCATTTGGAGGCTCTGATTGATCGTAGGGTTATGTTGGATGCATATATGATATGAGGGTCAGTGAAGCGTTGGTGGGACATTCACCAACGATCTGGACAGACTGATGATATGTTATGGAAGGAATTTCTATAGAAGTTCATGGAGTACATCTTTCCATAGATGATGATACAAGATATGGCTTATCAGTTTATGTGTCTAACACAAGGAAGCATGTCTATAATGGATTATGGTTAACATTTCACATATTTACAATGTTTTTCTCCAGGGTTGGCAGAGGATGAGGCTTCTTTAGAAAATGTTTTTGGGATGGACTTTAGGTGTGAGATTAAGTCCCATGTTAATATCACTAGGATTAAAAAGTTCTCAAAAGTGGTGAACCATACTATCATTTTAAGGGGGAACCTAAATGAGGCTTACAATACTGGAAATGTAACTATAAATTGATGATCTGTGACTGTGAATTCTGAGAGCTGGAAGTGTCGTTAGGAGAACCATAAGCCGGAAAGTTGAATGAAAGGTATATAGTCATGAGGAATCGTTTCACATGACCTAACTCATGTTATTTTTCACCAACGAGGTTGGTCGAGACACTATCACACACATTTTCCTCGACCATAAGTGGACTACCATTATTTTAGCATGATGTTTCACCTTTCACTATGTGAATGCTAAGAATCTACCACTTGGAGGATTATTGAATTTGTTTCCTATTTCATAATGGAAATGGGATGAAGTAACTGTGGTTTTTTTGGTGATTATTCCAAACATTCTTAGGACTAATGATACTATTTGGGCCATTGTCGATAGACTATCCAAGGTGGCACATTTCATGCATATCATTGAAACCATCACAATAGAATATTTGGGAGGACTGTATGTACGAGTGATTGGTTAATTCCCCTGGGTTCCGTGGACTATTGTTTCGGATCATGAATTTTCCATTAGATCTAGATTTTGAATGGTTTTACAGAAGGATCTTGGTAGAAACGTTTCGTTATGTATGGCCTTCCACCCACAAACAGATGGGCTTCCATAGTGTACCATAGTAGTGCTATTGGATATGTTGTGGGCATTTGTACATGACTATGGTGGTTCTTGGGAGATGGAATTGTCTTTAGTGGAGTTCGAATATAACAAATGTTTTCAATCAACTTTAAAGATGGAACCATATGATGCAATTTATGGTAGACCATGTAGATCATTGCTATGCTGGGTAGAGGTGAGTGAATCAAAGCTGTTGGGGTTGAGTCCGGTGCATGAGATGTCGGAGCTGGTGTGTTTGATTTAGAATCAAATGGGTATATATCTGAGTGGGATGAAGTCATATCATGGTATATGGAGGGAAACCCTAGAGATTACTGAGGTTGATCATGTTTTCCATCGGGTTCCACCTAGGTTTTTTCACCACTAGATATGGAGGTAGGGAAAGTTGACACACAAGTTTGTAGGACCATTTGATATAGTGGAGAGAATCAGGCCGGTGGCATACAGATTGGCCCATTCATAGAAATTCAGTAATATGCATGATGTTTTACATATGTCAAAACTATAGTGGTATAACGTCGACCCATCTCATGTGATCAATTTGGATGATGTTGAACTCAAAAAAAGATTCTTCTTTTGAGGAGCATCTGATAATTTTGTTTGATCATTGTGAGAATGTGATATGGGGAAATACAGTGCCAATAATTCATGTGTTATGGAAACTTAGAAGTGTTCAAGAGGAAACATGGGAATGGGAATTTGACATGAGAACTCAATGGTCCAATATTTTTGGCCCAAAATCATAGTCATGTCTGGGTGTGCAACTCAAAGAAGAGATGATATAAGGTGGGTAAATTTTAAAATCTCTGCCTTCTCTCGAGTCATCTCAGGAACATCCTCCTGGCACTGTTGATGTTTTTATGGACCTTTTAATTGGATTTGTTGATTGGGGTGAAATCAGGTGATTTTTTAAGAAAAAATAACAGAAATATGAATGTTCATGATTTGCACATGATTTGACAAACCATGCACCTAAACTCAGGTAATCATGTGAACATGGACGGAGAGGTCTGCATGGTTGGAACACGGTTTACGCTAACCATGCACCCTTACCAAGGTAAATTGAGCATGTGGGTTTATATTATCGGAAAATTAGTTTTCAAGTCATACAAACCCCTGAGACCCCTCTATTTTGACCTATACACAGTCTTGACAAATTCATGGTGATCCTAGAGCCTTCATAGGGGATTTCATGTCAATTAAACCACCGTTCACCGAGATCTAATGACTATATTGAAGATCTCCTGGCTTCCCAATTAGTGTATTTAATCCCCTTGTTATCACATTCATTCCCCTACCCTTCATGGCTCGTTTAATGGAAGACTTACCCTTTTTACATGGATATAATCATATGAGTTGAAATTCAGATCAATGATTAGGGAACTATGTATATATATTCATGATCTTTATGCTTTTGATCTAAATTTTGGATTTAGGGATTAATATCAGGAACTTGATCCACAATTTTGTCGTAGTCTAATTTTGGGGATTTCTATTGGGCAATCATTTATCAACAAACCGAGGTATGCGGTCTAATTTTAACTCCCATAGTTTTTGGATTTCATATGATTACATTATATTTTTTTATTAGCTTCCTTTGATAATCAATTTCCTGAATTGGAGAAATTAGGAATCTTAATTTTACTTGTTGATACTTTGGAAATATAGAGGATTAATTTATTATTTAATCATAGAAAAAAGTGGGATGACCAATTAGATATTTGATTTGATGATTTTTATTGGTTGAAATATTGTAATTGAGATATTGAATTGGATGAGATATGAAAATTATTTGGGGGAAATTAATTATGAGATTATGTTTGACTATATAACTTAATTTATGGATAAATAATTTTGTTACATGATGTTGATTGAAGAAAATTAGTTTTGAAAATTAATTATGAGATGCTGACAATTGATTTGGATGATTAATTATGAAGAATTAATTATGGAATAAGATTTTTATTTCTTGATTAATTATTTGATGAATTAATTAATGGGTTGTATGCTTAGTTAATTTTTGGGTTAACTAATGGGTATTGATATGTTTAAATAATCATTAGATTAGTAAAGGAATTATGTGGTTAATTATTTTCAAATAATGAATGATTTAAATGATTGAGAACATGGGTTCTAAACATGGCATTCTCATCTGATTTAGAAGTTCAGACATTGATATGGAATTCCTCCCCAATAGTTATTCATGCTTTTGATGTGGGGTGTTAGACATATAGATCTACATAAAGTGAGATCTGGGGTGCTTGAAATGGTGTTCAACACTAAAGGAATGAAAATGATTAATTGTTATTTAAATGTGATACATGAATTGAAACCAGGTGTAATGTGATGATTTAATAAAACATTCCAATGTGGTAACTGTTTAATTATACCTTGTATTAATTTCTTCAGGCTATTTCTTACACTCCATTTTAATAGTACTTTTTTTATGAACAATTGGTGGTGGCCTATTGAGTCATACTCATAGCCTATTTGGGCCGCATGATTGGAACATGAGTAGACATTGTTGTCAAAGGATAATATAAGGAAAAGGCCCTGGAATAGGTTTTTATTTGGGATGGAGCATGGGTGAGGGAACTAGATGTGGTTATAGAACCATTTTGGAGTCATTGAGTCATTACTTTTAGTTGCATTGTAGACACTTGACACTAGCATTTTCATAGCATTTTTTCTCTTTCAGTTGAGTATTTTATGTTTTTCATCTAACATATGACATATTATTGTTCTGGTTATTTATATGCTTCCACACTTATCTATTGTTATTTTCTTATATTGATGTCTTATTCTGATAAAAGAGGTTATATTCTCCCCATGACTGACTTACTAGACACTCGCTACTATTCATCCCCCTCTAGTGTACTGGGAGGTGCTCTTGAGGGCATGTTACTAAATGGCTCAGGACACTATTTATTGGCACCTAGGTCTGGATGTTAAATTATATAAAATCAAATTTATATATTTTCATTTACAATCTCATTACCATGGGTTATAATACACTTTCATTGATAGAAACTAAACCATCCCTATGTCAAGAAAATCGCAGATGGTTCTTACTTATTACAATTTTATAATATTATTGATATTTCACCATAAAGGATCGATTAGTTTTTTAGTCATGATAAACTAGATTTTAATATAATTTCAATATTACATTAGAGTAAAAAAACATAGCATGAAAAACATTATTTTATCATTGATGATCATTCGATGATTCCTTATTTATATCTTTTGGAAAATAATATAATAATGTGTGTTCTATTATTCTATGTATGGTTTTCATAAAGTGGATGTTATATTATGTGAATAAGGAATATTTAATATGGTGGTTTGGATAATCAAGACACACACCATTTAATCGATATCTTTTGTTCAATGAATATTTTGGGATTATATCAATATTATAATAACACAGATAGTTAAAATTAAATTCTAAAGAAATAAATTGTGTAATTATGTACATTCATGATCATTCTATCAAGGGTTATCCCAAGATATAATGACATTTTATTTGAAGATATTGGCTAAGATACATTCATTTTAGGGGTAGGTGTACACTAATAACCCAACTAATGTGGAAACAAATCATTCCTCATGACACCTATCAATACATGAAGGGAATATCTATTTCTGGGACCCACCCGTAAATTTCACATTGAATTCTTTCCTCAGGTAATCAACGATCAATACTAATCATTCTCAGAATGACTTATAAATCAACATTTACCCATATAGAATAAATAATATATAACATTAATTCATTAAATGAAATAAATTTTTTAATAATCATCCATCAAAAAAAATAAATATAATCAGATATAATGCGGTTAAGACAATATAATAGTTGTGGAAGTGGTTTATTATAAATCCATGATTCATAAACCAATTAAATACTATAGAAAAAAATATGTAATGAAATGGAGATGTGTCATAAAGAATGTGATCATGATAATATTAATGACTATAGATTAATAAATCTATAAAGATGGAAAAAAGTAAATAAATTCATCAGAATGATTTAAATAATTATAATTATTTTAAATTTTTGAATTAAATGGAAGAAATTTGTTAAAAATTACCTTCATTGATGTTTTATCAACATTTTTTTAAAAAATTTCATAAAAATTATATAAAAAATACATTTAATGACATAAGAAAAATAAAACAATTTACTTTAGACAATTTCTTTAAATTATTAAAAATATATATATAGAAAATGATTTTCTTTGAAAGTAACTATTTAAACCTATTATGGAATCATTAAAGTAATTATTTTTTAGGATGGTGTAAATATTTGAAAATTAATTAAATCTTTTGAAAAAATATATTTTTCCACACTTTAGTAATGAATGTAAAACTTGTATCATGTAGATAAAATAAAAGAAATCATTTTAATCCTCGGTAATGTAAGTCAAAAATAGTTAAAATAACTATTATACCAAACTGTTTATAATATGTAATAAAATTTAGGAAATATTTTCAATTAACCTTCACATGTATGATAAAATATGGAAGAAAAATTATTAAACAAGACTTTTAAATTAAGATAACTTCCATGAAACCCCCTTATTGATTCCTAAAATAAAATAGTAGAAATGAAAAAAAAACATTTAAATTTAGAATATCACTATATGGGGAGAACTATTATCTGGTTTCATAGTTTACTATCATGTAATTGTCATTATGAAATTATGATAAAAATAATGTCAAAATAAAATGAAACTATAACATTAAAACCATTCCTGGGGTGGTAGGATGTCTCAGTGTTTGGGTTATGTTATTGGTCAATAGATATCAGTTAATCAAATTACCAATCATTTTAAGGATTTATAGATTTAAAATGATGATGGAAACCCCAATAATGGTATCCCAAATAGCAAATAACAGAATATTATATTACATATGAAACTCAAAATACCATTAATGATATAGAAACAAAGGAATTTCAAGATATGTGGAGATTTAGACTATGCGGTAATCTAGAAAACATCATTATTAAATTGAACAAGGTTTTTTAGATCATAACACCAACCATTATATGATTTTAAATTCCCTAACATTTATTGATTATGTTATCAAAAGAATAAATAGATGGACTCCAATGGATGGATTGTTCTATCAATGAAAATAAAATAAGGGAGGAAGTATAAGTGATCTTAGAGTATGTGATCAGAAGTGAATGTGATCCATTAAATTAGGAGTAGAATTTCAAGAAAAATAAGACCAATAATAAATGGGGAAGAGAATGGGGTCAGTAAATGTTTAAAATAAGGTGGTTTAAGATGATTAGGGGTATGTCCCCACTCTACCTCATAGAAAGGGGATGGAGAATCACCATCAAAACCCTTGGTTGATAGATTTGAATATTCGAGAATCATAACCTATTCAGATGGAGTTACACATTATTTTATAATAGAAAATAAGCATAAAGTTCCTTATTCACATTATCTCACTAATGAGGATGATGTATGGGGTGAGGATGAAAAGTCTCCACATTTGTGAAAACTAAATAGCTAAAGAGGATCCACCTAACCCCAATGATTCTTTTATTCTGAATCTTAAAAAACAAAACAGTATTTGACAGGGAATCTTGAAATCATTAAAAAAATAATCAACCATGGGGTAATGAAATTTTAATTTTTATTAATATTAATTTTGTTCCAGAAAACAAATTATTTCAACACATCATACACAATATTTTTGGAGGAATGAAACTGTGATGGAGAAGTATGGAAAGATCCCTTTAGGGGGTATACTAAAGAAGTGTATGTTTTAAAATATGTATGATTTATATTTATTTTTTAATATGGACAGAATCTAGAAAATAAGATGATAAGGTATGATTTTTTACTTTTTTATTTTATATTATGATTTTCATTAACATGTTTATCAGTGAAACCACATGATATTTTGTGTATATTATTCATTAGTTTAATACTTGTTGAATAATATTATTCCACTCAAAAAAACATAATTAATGTGAACCATGAAATATAAAAAATGAAAATTGAATAAAATTATAATTAAATAGAAAATATAATTAATTAAAAACACATAAATTTACAAGATAAATAATTATGAGTATTTAATGTTGAAAATTATTGTTTTTCAATAAACTAATTTTAACTGTTATATATTTTATTAGAAAAAAATGAATTTTCTAATGATCAAATATGAGTAATATAATATAAAAATATCAATATAAAATATCATATATTAATGTTTATTCAATTGGTAAATAATATAAAATAATATTTAGAATAATCAATGCTTAAATATCATTCTTTTATAAGAGAATATTATCATAATACTTTATATTTTCATTAAAATGATATATACATGTATTTTAGAATTTTAATTTGTTGAAATTAAATTCATTTTTGATTTTTACATGTACGTACTATCTTATGGTTCATTTATGTGATACTTATAAAAAGGTAGATTTTTAGATGAATAGTGAAAAATATAATTTTACACATACAATCACTTTTAAGACATCATCATGAGATAAGAAAAAATTATCAGTTTATAAAACATTTGGGTTGAAAATAAATTTATTTAATGTAGTAAAATTAAGTATTTAGAGGTATTAAATTTGATTCATAAACATACTTTTAACACTTTGAAATATAGGTGGTATTTTATTATATTGAAGGAATAATTTTTGTTCCTTTTCATTAATTTAATATCTAAAATGTGAAATTTTATTTAATATTTTTTTAAATTCACATAAATAAGATTTCTATATTCATAAACTAGTAAGTTTCATGATAATAAATTATATTAAATTATTTTTTGTAAAGTCAAATTTTAACAAAAAAAACCATTTTTTATATAAGCATTTTTTATTTTCTATTTTCTATACATATAATAAAATTTCATTTCTCTAAATATATTACTGTAATCATATAAATAATATAATATATTTTGATTCAAAATAATCAATATTCTGTAATAATTTCATATATGTTTCTTCATAATGAAATATGCTACCACGATAAAGGTTTTTCACCATTGTGAACTGTAAAAAGGCTTCTATGGGGTGTGGGGTAACCTAATTGAAATGTTCACAATTATAACTAATATATATAAAGAAGTCATTGGTTAGTGGATAGATACTACACATACCATGTCATTTAAAATTTTATTTTTTTGTTCCACTTTCGCATTACAATAATGTTATATCATTTTTAAATTATTTGAATTTAAAAGTGTTTCAAACCCCTCACTTATAATAGTACCATACACAAATCCCTTGTTAAAAAAAGAGAGAATCATATCTCAAAATAACCTAGTTAAAATACCTCGGAGAATATATTTACCACATCATCTTTTTTTTCAATCACAAAAATTCATACCTAATAAGACACAGGATGTTTACCCAATGAGGAAACCCAAGGAAATGGAAATTATCATAAACATTTCCTTTCCAGTCTACATATTCTTAAAACAACTATAAATTTATAATATATAATGTAATATTATATAATATATATCATGAATTGACAATATTATTATCATTTTCACTCAATAATCATTATCAATTTCTCAATCATGTAATATAAAACTAATGGGTCTCTCATATAAATATACGAACTACCTCCAATTCTTATCATTGATAGTAATATAAATGGATTTTATGAATATATATTTCATTTATACGATAATTATGATTCATTAGAAGATAATGTATTTCTTACATTTCTTTCATTCCATCCATTGTAATATGACTACATTTCCCATGACAACATGTTGATTACCACCTCCATCAAAGGATAAATTTCATTCATCCATTCTATATTAAATGTAAGGTTAGTAAAAAAAATATTATGAATATATATTATATAAATGAAAAATATATGATATTAAATTGTTTTCTTAAGTGAAAAAAATATTAAATTATCATTTTAATGAAATCTTTTGATATAGGTAAAATAACTGAAACAAGATCATAATGTATTTCATCTTAATGAATCATAAATAATACTATCATGTATTGATATTGAATAATTATAAAGCATCAAGTAATTCATATTAAAATTACCTAAATAATCTAGGAATGATCAATTTTTAATCAACTATTGTGGTCTTAAATCACTATTTCAATCCATGTGGGAATCAACCGAAATTACTAACATCAAATTACAGAAATAAACATTATCTAATTAGCACATATTTAGTGAATTATTATAATATTACAATGAAAAATATAATATTTATTAATAATATTATTATATATATCATTATGATATTTTTATTATTATTTCACAGGTTGATGTTCTTTCATTAAAAGATAGAGTTTAGGTCAGAGTTTCTTCGTCTCAAATTACCTTCACTGAGTTATGTTCTTTAAACCCACATTTATTCTTATGTGTTATTTATATAATACACAAGGAATAAATTTATGAGGTTCTTTTTAACATTTTAGTGATTTATCAAAACATAAAATTTTCTTTCCTTTAAAAATTATTTTTTTCAATAGTTACCAAATCTCTAAGGGTTTATGAATCAGTCTCACTTTTATAGGAATTATTTCTGTTAAAATTTTAATTTATGGAATTTTATCTAATTTATCACAAAAACACATATATTTTATTTTCCTCTAGTTATTTAGGGTGAATTAATACAATGTTTTTATTTTCATCTCTATGGTACACATAAATATAACAAAACTCTAATAACAACCGACCTAATTATGACATTTAAGTCAGCAATAATTCTCCACCATATCAATGTTCATGATAAAATATTTTATGTGTGTATTTGTACATAAATGACAGATAATGATAAATTATAAATAATTATAAATTAATTAAAAATAATTGTAAGGAATATTTTCTAACATTCTCTATGTGACTCACTTTATATATTTTTATAACAGTTATTAAAGACTGTATTTTAATATCTATGAAATGACCACATATTCTCCCTTTATTATCCTATCATAATTATTTTTCATCCTTATCAATTTTTCAAGTATTTAAAATTAAAATTAAACTAATATTTTTCATTATATTTTTAAAGATTAAAAAACGAATATTATATTGTTTTCTAAATAAATCATATTTTTAATTCATTAAAATATTTATTTTCATCTAGTTAAATATCATTTAATGATTAATATGATTTATTACGAATATGATCTTATTATAGAATCCACATTATTTCTATAATATGATCATGATGATGATATTTTAAATATATTTTCATTAAAATCATCTCTTCAAAAATATTAAATTAATAATTGATGCAAGGAAAGCTTATTTAATATTTCGTTCAAATATATATTATTGATTTTTTATTATTTGATGGTTGGTCCCTCTATCACCCTAAATTTCTTAGGATAATTTTTTATGTCTCATGAGAAAATGAAATTATATATGTAAATGATTAAATATATCCCTATTCATATTTTTGTGTGTTAGAATAATTATATATACATATATTTATTTTGAAAATCCATAGACAAGAGTATATATAGTGTTGTTCACATGTTTTTTAAGTATTTTCCATTCATTAATTTGTTCAAATGATTCTTTGTAGACATGATTATCTATTCTATTGTTTTCATGATGGATCAAGAACACGATATTGTATATATTTTTTCCATGCTGGTGTGAGTACATGATTTTGTACAACTATGATCACATGATGGTAGATAGACATGATCACAAATTATGTTTAAGTGAATTTGTATAGACATGATCATTTATTTATTTGTTCCCAATTTCACAATTTACTATTATTATTCAACATTTTTATTTATTCCTAAATTCACAGGTTATACTCTATGGATATTCTTTATTATATATTGATTCCACACAATTATTCCTTGGAATATATTTAGTCATTATAGATAAATATTATTCTAAAACTATTTACTAATAACTCTTATGTATCAATTATTTTATTAGTAAGATAAATATGAAAATTTCATGTTTTCTCATAATTTTATAATATAACCCATAAGGATATGTTGATATTCATTTCCCTTACTAGGTTGTTGAGCTTACCAATTTGAAAGGATTTTTATTTCATAGGTTATTAAGATAAGTATTACTATGAAAATGTATATAAGGGGATATGGTATAGTGTAATTATAGTGATTTTTAATATTAATGTGAAAGAAAACAAACATTATCATATTCCATCTCAAATTGTATCGAAACTAGTTTCTAATGATTGTTTTCACTAAAAATAGGGTTTTGGTTTTGGGGATCATTATTTATTATCAAGGAACAATTTATTAAATTTTTTTAAATAATATATAAATAAAATAGTTAAGAAACATAGTATAAGATAATAAAAAAACATAAAAAAACTAGTATTTTAGATTATATGTGGCGTCCAATTAATGAAATCCATGTCTATAAAGAATCAGTGGATACATGATCGGCCACATTTTCCCCTATGGGAAATAAACCTTAAAAATGTTTGGTGTTTATAAACATTATCATAGTGCGTAGATAAAAAATCATAACCTCACATGTGATTTGAGTCTCTATAGGTATTTTATCTGGTTAATTCACATTTTTTGATAAAAAATAATAAATTATATTTTTATATTTTGGTAAGAGAACACAATAAGAAATTATTGTTAAGAACCATAATTTAATCATATAGACTCGAAAGATAGATTATTCATTTCTGTTATGCATGATTTATTATATATTTTTAGTTCTCTTTTATATATATTTCATAATGTAATTTTTCACATACTTGATCTATCCATCATTTAAGTAATCATTTTATGTAGGATAAAATGATCTAAATAAGGATATAATGAGAAATGTAGCAATTTTCCATTTGAAAATAATAATAATTGAAGATGGTTGTGATGATGTTATTGTTATGAATAACCAGTTATACTGATTTATGATCAAAATCACAAGACTTAAAAAATACCATTCTCACCAAAATAGAGGTGAATAAAGAATAACTTGTGTTTGGGTGAAAATAACCATCATGGAATGAGTAATAAACATCACACATCTCAACAAAGTAGGAATAAGAACCCATAGGAATGTATAAATGAAAAAAATAGTGATTTATGTGTGGACGGGTAATCCCTTGAGCTCGTGATTGTCAAAGAGAGTAGAAGTGTATGTAAAATAAAATGGAACATATAATGATCATGATTAATGATCCATCCACAAAAAAATTCATAAAATTTGATGAGTTTCAGAAATTTGAAAATTGTTGCTCTATCCAGAGGGATAATGAAGAAAATAAACTTCATCAATCTTTAATGAAATGGAACAAGGAATAACCTATAAAATGACCAATAATGAATTTTATCATGATAACTATGGAACACTTATTCACCACTCAATACTTTTGGATGTAACATTGGATTCTATTTTTATCTACTATATTATAATTACGCGGATTTATGTATGTATAAAATAAAAAATAATGTGATTTGATATTGAGGTATTGGAGAAATCTTCTAGTTATATGATAACTCTATAGTAAGTTGATGATTGGGGTAATGTGCTTACTTTAAATCAAATTTTTATACCTTTAGTGGAATTTTATTTTAAAAATTGATTATCTATCTTTATATAGATCAGATATTAATTTCTGGGTTATGCAAGTTTAATTTTATATCATAATCCAAACTATGACCATCTATCAATAAAATGATAATGATAAACTCATTATCTATGTAACTCAAATTATAAAGTTGATAAAAACCAATCACCTGATGAGTTTTTTTATCCAAGTAAGGATGAAATTTCATTATACATATTACATTGAGTCTTGATTATATTACTAATATCATTAATAGTGGGAGAATCAAAAATTATAAGAATCAAATATAATTAATGGGGTAGAATGTAACACCATGAGATTTTATAGTATATATTTCCATTATATAAATAATTTGTTTAATAACCTTGATTTGCATGAAACACCAAACTAAAATGATCAGAGGCATATTAATATTAATGTAGTATTAAATATCTTGTAATAGAAATTATTATTCAATTAAATATGTTTTAATTTATAAGAAAAACAATAAATTTGATTCAGGGATAAAAAGTATAATTTTTCAAAAACAAATTTTTAGTGTTGTTTATTTTTATTTATCCAATTATAATTATCATTTTTTAAAAGTGAATGTTGTAATATGTAATTTTTAAATATAAAAAATAAAATATTAAAATTAAAATAATTAAAAGTTGTTTTCATTGTATTATATATATATGAATAAAATATATATTTAGGAATTTCATAATTCAAATTTAATTAAATTGTTTTAATTTAATATTTTAGAAATTTATAATTATCTTAGGATTAATGTTTTTGATTTCTATAAGACGGTTGATTTTGAGGTGAATAATGTGAAATAATTTATTTTATAAATTCCACCCCCTTTAAGAAATAATAATCATTTAATAATAAATAAAAATTTCTTAATTCTTTTTTTATGAATAAAATATTAAAAGTTTGGAAATAATCTATTTAAAAATATTTTTTAATTTTTTAAATAAACATCTGGCAATATGGAAGATAATTCATTTTTATTTCTAATAAAGGAACCTTTTTTATAATAATTAATAACGTATATTCAAAGGATACATTGGGTTTTGTATTGGTATTTAAGTCACATAAATCTAGTTTATGTTTTTATAGAAAAATAAGTGTCATGAGAATAAATAATAAAATATATTTAGTTATAAATCAACTTTAAATTCTTAAGATGACATTTTTGAAATAAATTTTTATTCATTTTATTTTTCGTACTTATGTTAATATAACTTTTTCCAGTACTATAAATTTAATATCATAAAATTGATTCGAAAATTTTAATTATTATTAACAAAAAATTTCCGTAAGGTGATGTTATTTTGGTAATAGAAAAAATTTATTATGGATAATGCTTGTCCCCATAGTAAAGGGTAAAAAGGGTTGGGAGTAAACGTGAGAGATAAGGCCACAAATTCCAATAAAACATGTATTAATTTTATTTTTTTTGGATTCAGACCATCCATCAAAAAATATAATAAAATTTTCTTGTTTTTAAACTTTTCAATGAAAATGAATTTATATTATTTTAATCATAATGTTATTTGCAATAGATTGACTCACCTCACTTATAAATGGGATCCTCATGTCTACATTTTGTTATGATCATATAGAATCCTATCTCAAAAAATCCTACCTAATTATATCCCTATATAACCTTAAAATATTCTATAGTTTTTCTCACCAAAATGAAAACTTATAAAGGCTTAACTATTAAGCCAATGATCGATACCCAATGATGAGGTAATTTTCCAAATATTTTTTTTATTTCAATTGTTCTTGAACCGTCGACAAATAAATTATATTCATCCAAATTTGATTAATTATGTTTCAAAAAAATAATGAATTTTTTTTATTTTGATTGAATAATAATTAACAACTTCCTATTCATCTAGTGTAAAATGATTTTGTTTCTCAAACACATGTGTAGACTACCACCTGCATTTATTGATGTATTAAATTTTTCATCATTTCAAATAATGGATGATTCTATAAATGTATTTAATGAATAGATATGATATTTATAAATTTATTATTATTCAGTATATAAGAATTTTTATTTACCTTTAATTTTTTACATTCAGTAGAAAATGTAAACATCATCCATCAGTATGTGCGGACTACGACCTCCATGATGTGATGTTTTTTGTTTTCCATGAACAACATACATCGATTTTTATAAAAAATTATCTAATAAATATATATGATATTAAGTAGTAAAATATTTCTGGAATATTATTCGGAAGGAATGACAAAATAACTATAAATCAAAATATAATAATCTTTTTATATTAGTAAATAACCCAAATCAAGCATATTACAAATTTCATCTTCATGAATTGTAAATAAAACATTTATTAAATGATATTGAAATATTATAAATCATAATTAAATATATATTATAATAAATTATATTATATTAAAATTATTATATTATTATTCATGAATGGGGTTTGATATCACCTCTATAAAACATGTTCAAAAAATCCTTAAAAAATATACAACAATGAAAAAAAATTAACGTAATAATACATATTAAATAAATTATGATAATAGAATAATAAAAAAGGTAATATATTTCAATATTTATATAAATAAATCATTAATATAGATATGTTTAATATAAAATGGTTAATGAGAGTCTATGGATGTCGAGAGTTCAGGAAACAATTTTATCATTTCTATTTCCCTCATTTGATATCTATTGTATAATCACCACATTACTTCATCTATGTAGTGTAAATAATGCATGTGAATTATTTTAATGATAGTTGCCTTGAAAATTTTAGGAAAATAATAATTCATATATGCTAATCCTTTTCATGAGGTTTTAATTCAACAAATTTAATTTTTATAAGGATGTATTTTAAAATTTCCCTTATTATTAATATTTTTTAATTTAAATTTTAATTAATAGATTTTTTAATTATAAATATACTAAAACCCATATATTTTCTTATCCTTATTAATTTCTATTAATTTTAATTTTTTTATGAATTTTTCCTCTTATGTACTCATAAATAATGATCTGATGTTTTATAAGAATAAAAAACCACATTTTTTCTTTTTTGGTTGGAAAAATATCTCATTTATGTCCATGTAATAAAAAATATTTTTAAAAAAATATAA